>OY978441.1:24219748-27028355 GCA_963854805.1 Plagodis dolabraria | reverse complement strand
TACAGTGGGAGCGGCCACTCTTGTTGGGAGCTCTTCCAGCGTCAGAAGAACCGGTCTGTGATCCGAATGCAGGTCCGGAAGCACAGTTTGGGCTGGTGTAGTTCGCAGGCCCCTAATTAGCGCGATGTCAATTACACTATCTTCGCCCGTTTCTGAGTAATGTGTGGGTTCACTCGGGCCTATGACGTCATAGTCCTGGTTCACCGAGTCGTTATAGAGTAGCTGTCCATGGCGATCTGTTTTATTAGCGTTCCAGTGGGTGTGCTTTGAATTCATATCGCCGGCCACGATGATTGGTATCTCTCCTGCCATTAGCGACCTTAGCTCGGAGGTAATAAGGGTGCTACTCGGGGGCTTGTAAATTGCATAGATCCGGTGTAATTGACCGGCGATATTTACGAGCACACCCAATGCTTGAAAGGAGCTATATTCGTTTATTGGCATCTGCTGGTGTATGACTCTTCGGTGAACCAGGACGGCGAGCCCTCTGTAGGCTAAGCCCTCCGCGCTGACCTCGTCCTTACGATACACGTGGTAATTAGGTATCTTCAGATCGTGCTTGGCGTTCAAATGTGTTTCGCTGATCAACATAATATCTATTTTGTGCTCCTGGAGGAAGACGATCAGCCTTCTTTTCTTCCCCCGGAGCGTTTGGGCATTCCAATGCACTATTTTCTTATGTTTGTGATCCATTGACTGAGTTAAGGATCTTCATAAGCCCGCGAAGGGTCGCGGTCTCGGGGTCCATTCCGGTCTGTACCGCCTCCAGAATGTCCTTAAGGACCCCGATAGTCTGCCCTAGCGAGTCCCTTCGCTCTGCAGGTTGGGCTGAGTGCGCGGAGGGGGTGCGGGGCGCGGGGGCGCGTGGTGCTGAGGTGCGCGGCGCAGGGGCTTGCGGCGCAGGGGCGCGCGGCGCGGGGGCGTGCGGCGCGGGGGGCTCTGGCTGTGCTTTCTGTGCGTCAGCCTTCTTCTTCTTCTTCTGCTTCTTCTTGGCACTCTTTCCGGTCTGTCTAGGTAGGTTAGCCGGTGCCATAAGAGTCGTGGCAGCCGACTCCTCAACCGTGGCCGGTACGACCGGCGCAGTGCCTCTTTTTATTACTTGAGTGGCTGCTAGTGTGCCTGCCTTCTTGTTCCTGGTCTCCCGTTTGAACACGGGGCAGGCGGCGTAGTTGGCTGGGTGTGTACCTTCACAGTTAACACAAGTTGCGGGTTCTTCGCGGGGCCTTGGGCATTCATTCGCGCGATGAGGCTCTCCGCATTTAACGCAGGCCAGCTCCCTATGGCAGTTATGGGAGCTGTGCCTAAACTTCTGGCAGCGGTGACACTGCGCCGGGCCCTTCTTCCCGCGCCATGCATCTATTCTTACGCCAGGCATATATAACATCTCAGTAATGTCGTAGATGGCCGGGATAAGATCAGGCGTCTTCTTCATTTGAACATGGAACACACATCCGGGGCGCCCCTGCCGCCCTTTAATGCATTTCACATATTCTGGAGTGAAACCCTTCTCTTCCAGATCTTGTTTCACTTCCTGCGGTTCGGTATCTGCCGGTAATCCGCGTATAGCGATCTTTAGGCTTCGCTCTGCTGGTAATGAATATGAGAACCAGCTAATGCTCTCTTCCTTCTCGAGCTGAGTGAGGTACGATTGAATCGCCCTGTATTCATTCTCGTCTGTAGGTGAGAAGCGGATTCCCTGTCCGTATGGCCTGCCATTAGGGGGGCGGCCGAGCTTGGTAGCTAAAATCTTAAAATGTTTAGTCCAATTATCGATCTTTTCTACGACTAAAGGCGGGTATCTCGGTCCTGCTGCCTCCTTTGCCTTCGCTTCGCCACTTTGGGAGGCTAGGGGAGCTTTCTGGGACGCAGGAGGTGCGGTATCCATCGCTTCTGTGGTAGTTTTCTGAGGTACCACGACCGGTCTGGCGGGTTGGGTCGCGCCACCGGAACTACTCGCTAGTTGCGCGACTTGTGCGAACGTAGTCGTTTTACGTGGTATTTCAGTCGGCATGGAAAGTTACGCACTCGCGCCTTTACCTACAATTTCGACACGTTCGGACTCACCAATTCGCAAGACTTTCGGGGCCGTTTTATTACAAAACGCCCTCCGAAATCGCCCCTCGATGTGAGGAGAGGAGAAAGCCACCACTACGAAGTACGAAGGGATAGCCACCGCTACCCTTCGGAGAGTCACGTGTGTGAGGAGCGTCCCACTAGAGGTTGCAATCATGCAAACGCCAGATGACAGCAAGAGGAAGCCGGAAGCCGAAAGGACACCGTCGAGTGCCCCCAAGCCCAGCAGCCGCTCGCTAGGCCCGGCCATCCGTGACAGATCACTGTCACGCACGCGCCAGAAAATCAACCCAGAAGAAGCCGAACGCTTTAGAGAGCAATTACACAAGCTCTTTAAACAGCGCACAGCCGAAGCCATTCAGAAAGAAAGGAAGAAATGGAAAGCCACCGCGGAGTCACAGAAGAGCGGAACAGGGGAGATGCAGGGAGACAGCACCGCAAGGCCGGGAACTTCATACCAGCAACCCCCCCCAGCCCCCCTCAGCCTCCCGGCCAGACCATCCAAGACAACCCAGGCCATTCCAACATCTCCAAGGGCCTGTTTAGAGTATGAAGCTACAGTTTTAAACAGCATCATAAACTCCGGTATCACTACCCCCGGCATCGAGAAGACACTGGTTGAGTATGTAGCCAATAAATCAGCATCACTCACAGAAGAGGAACTTAATGCCGAAGGCCCTGAAATATCTGAAGCACGACAAACTGCAGTAATATCCCTGCAGAACATGGATATCCACCCCCAACCCATGACCAACCAAGCGAAGGCCATGAACCTACGTCGAAAACGCAGCGATGTGGACGAAGAGCTGGAAGGAAGTAAGCGGGCCTGTACACCTAATACAGGCCGCACCCCCCTCCAACAACGTGAACCACGACGCACAAAAACTCCAGCCCCGCTGATTAGAGAATCAAACCAACCGAATGTAATGGGGGCAACCAGCACCCCAACAAAACAGACGTCCACAAACAAAACCCCAGCTGCACAGGGTAACACCGAAACCAGCACCACTACCCCCCATATAGAAACTCCACAACTAATCAAGACTTACGCGGCGGTTACAACAACCCCTTCGATCAAGACTACCAACACCACCCCCAAGACGCAGACACGCGCACCACGGCCGCAGACTCCTTCAAAAAGAATAACGCGGCAACTCCACTCAAAACAACAACAACCGCGGGCAGGAGCATGCCCTTATTAGAGGCACCGCCCCACCCCATACCCATCAATGAAGATGAACAGCAGCACTCTGAAACCCATGCTGGAAGCCAACAGACTTCTGCACCCCCAGCCAGCAGCACCGCTGACCCAGAAAACCCAAACCCACTCAAGAAGACAAATCGCTACCCACCAATAGTGGTAGAAGAGATACCAAATTGGACCTCTCACCTTCGCACATTAAAAGACAAACTCGGACACGCCCCAAACGCTAGACCCTTCGGAAAAGGTATTCGTTTCTCTCCCGCGGACGGAGAGGAATACAGGATGATCCAGAGATACCTGGCTGACCTTGAAAACACCACGCCTGTTAAGTGGTTTTCTTACTCTCTCCCGGAGGAGAGAAGTATCAAGGTGGCCATAAGAGGACTCCCTGTGGACACCCCGCCATCAGAGATCCAGAGAGAATTAAGAGAACACGGCTATGAGCCAGAAAATGTGAGAAAGATACAAGCCCGAAAAGGAAGGCCCGGCTGTATCTTCTTTGCAATGCTCAAGAAGACCAATAACATCACACCGGGCATATATGAAATCACGGAACTCCTGTGCATGCCCGGCGTTACCATCGAAAGCTGGAGAGGACGGAAAGGACCCGCTCAGTGTCACCGGTGCCAAGGCTTCCGTCACTCATCCCAGAACTGCCACCGCACACAGGCCTGCGTCCGCTGCGGAGGAGAACATTTCGCCGCGGACTGCCCCCGCCCGAGAGAGGACCCCCCCACATGTGCCAACTGCAAAGAAGCACATACAGCAAATAATCCACGCTGCCCCATACTACGCCAGGAACTGCGTAACAAGATGGCAGGCCCGACAGCCACAACAACAGCAGCGTACACAGGAACACAGCCTGCATTAAGCGCTGCCCTTTCAAAATACACCACAGAACCGCAAGTACCACAAGAAGTCCAAGAGCAGGCGGGCACAACACTAATGGCCCCGGCTAATGCTCCAACCTCGAGAACGCTCTTACCAAAGAAAAAGAAGAAAAAGAACAAAAAGAAAACCGTCAAACCAACACAAGAAGAACCGGAAGAAAAAAACCTTAAATCCAGTCCCTCACGTGAACATACCTGTGGAGCAAAGAACAATGAGCACAGTCTCAAAGACAGCCCCACAAAGACCAGAACAAACAAGCCACCCATCACAGATATCGAAGCAAATGACAGAAGAACAACCACACATGACCCAAGCGCAGATACGCAAGCTAGCGGAGGTGGATGCGGCCATCTCCGCCTTACAGGCGGTGCGGGAAGCCCTCCTCGCGGGCAAGGACCCGTTACCAATCCTGATGACCAGGTTGGTCAACGTGCTGGCCCAATAAACCAAATCACAACAAATGGAAATCCACACAAACAACTAAGGAAAGTCTTCTGGAACGCAGCTGGACTGAAACAAAGAGTTCTAAGACTTCGCGTAATCCTGAAACAAGAAAAAGTAGATGTCGCCCTCTTATGTGAAACCCTACTGGGACCGAAAGACACAGTTAAATTCCCAGGCTACTTCACGTACCGCCAAGATCACCGCACAGACACTAGAGCCTATAGAGGATTAATAGTGCTGGTCCACAGAAGCATCACACACCAAGTTTTACCAGACAGGAGTGATAGCTTAAATTCCCTCTACGCACTCGGAATAGAAGTCTGCATCAATGGAAAACCGACACATGTCTACTCCATCTACAAGCCCCCGGTCGGCCAGATCAACCCACATGACATAGACCAACTGCTTCACCCAGATATAGCCACCATATTGGCAGGTGATTGGAATAGTAAGAGTCCGGCTTGGAATTCTGCAAGTACAAATAGCAGAGGTCGTCAATTACTCAAAGACGCTGACGACAAAGGCTATATAATAACAGGACCGGAAATGCCGACTCACTACCCACACAATGATAACCAACTGCCAGACGTCATAGATATTGTGGTCCATAAAGGGCTTCCAAATACCCCAAAACTCACTGTCCTGGACGAGGAGACAGGATCAGATCACCAACCGGTGCTACTGACTCTCGACCAAGAAACAGCCAAAACCCCAAAAATACCACGTAAGCCACGAGTTGACTGGACCAAATTTGCAAAACATACGTACGAGAACTCAACAACAAGACCAACCCAGACTCCAACAGATGTTGATAACCTCGCTGAAGATATCACGCACTGTATACAGGAAGCACTCCAGTATGCAACGGAGAAAGGAAATTCACAATCAGAAGACAGGATAGCCACCCTCCCTTACCATCTCCGCGAACTCATTAAAGAGAAGCGACAGACAAGGCAAGCCTGGCAAACCACGAGAGACCCAATCATAAAGAAAAAGCTAAACTACCTCAAAGTGAAAGTAATGAGAGAATTGGAAGACCTTAACGTATCAGGCTGGGAAAGCAGAATAGAGGATGCAGCAGGAGACTGGTCCTCTCTCCATAAATTATGCAGACAGCTAAGGAAACAACCTGCACCAGTGCGCCCGCTTTTCCACGAAGACGGAAACCTGCGCTACAGAGCAGAAGACAGAGCAAACATATTTGCATCCTCTCTGGCCAAGCAGTTTCAACCAAATCCCACTGAAAACCAAGAATTCCAAGACACAGTGACTCAATTCTTAGAAGAGTACTTCAGAGCACCGCTTAACATACTAGAAGATCCTCAAGTCATTAAGCCACGCCAAGTGCAGAAAGCACTCAAAGCCACGAAACCAAATAAAGCCCCCGGTGCGGATAAAATCAGCAACGCCGCTCTCCGCCACCTGCCCTATAAAGCTACAGCAGCAGTCACAAGACTATTTAACGGGATACTACGCACCGGCCATTTCCCTTCACACTGGAAGACTGGCCATGTTATCATGTTCCCCAAAGCCGCCAAAGACGTGAGAAAACCCGAGAGCTACAGACCCATCACTCTCCTGCCCTGTATCTCCAAGGTGTTTGAACGTCTCTTCCTAAATCAGATGACCGAATACATGAGACCCCGCCCCGAACAGTTCGGATTCCGGTCAGAGCACTCCACGACTCTACAATTGTCCAGGGTACTGCACCTCCTAGCAGAAAACTCCAACAAGAAGGAACACACGGTTGCAGTATTCCTGGACATGGAAAAGGCTTTTGACCGGGTCTGGCACGATGGACTGTTATACAAGATAGCCAAGACGGGAGCACCACGCAGAGCAGTCTTTATAATCCGATCGTTCTTAGAAGGAAGGAAATTCCGTGTCAGAGTGGATGGAACTCTATCAGAAGAACACCACATAGAGGCAGGCGTCCCCCAGGGCAGCTGTCTCTCGCCCGCGTGCTATGCCACATACACAGATGACTTACCTACAGAACCGGGGACGACGCTCGCCCTCTATGCGGATGACGCGGCCCTAATGACGTCCTCCATCAAGAGTCACCACGCCAGGACGAAAATGCAACGTTCACTTGACCTTTTACCAGAATGGCTTTCTAAGTGGAGAATGAAAGTCAACGTGACCAAAACCCAGGCGATGCTGATAACTAAACAAAGAACGAAGTCCCTCCCACCGGAACTCCAGCTCCTGGGCTCAGCGATCCCCTGGAAAAAATCGGCTAAGTACCTGGGGATCACAATTGATCGGATGCTCACCATGGCACAACACGTACAGAATACGGTCAATGCCGCCCGAGCAGCCAGAGCCCTACTGCAACCAGTACTTACCTCAAGATTACCACTGCGCCTAAAGAGAGCCCTCTACCTGATCTATATCCGCCTCCACCTGACGTATGCCACACCGGCCTGGTATGCTCTTACCGCCGAATGTCACAAGAAGCGATTAAGAGCACAACAACACCAGGCGCTAAGACAAATCGCGGAAGCGCCGCGTTACGTCAGAAATTCAACGATAATGAGAGATCTCAAAATCGAAGACCTAGACACGCATATCTCCATACTGACCAGGAACATGTTCCAAAAAGCAGACCAATCCCATTTTGAGCACCTCCAAGGATTAGCCCCAAGCTACGAGAGACAACCAAACGCCAAGAGACAACCGAGAGATCTAATAAGGAAAGATGACAACACAGAAACCTCTCCGGGTCTAAATACATGCCAGGCCCCCCCACTAAGGAGGGATCTGGGCCAAAGAGACCAAGGACCGACAAGCCAGGGTACAGCCCAACCAAACGACCGGTCTGCTTGATGCAGACCGCGAATGAACACCGCGGTCAGGGGCCTAGAATGCCCGACACCGCTGCCGCGTAAGCCATGAAGGCCAACGCGAAGAAGAAACGACATCAGTCGGCATTTCAAGCTTCTTAGCGGGATGCTGTCTGGGCATAGGTGCCGGTTTCTTAGGCCTTTGTTCTTTAGGCTCAGCAGGCTTCACTGGGGCTGTTTTGGTGGCCTCCTCAGTTACTTTCTGCGGGACGGCCCTTGGGCTCGATTCCCACTGAGTGGTTTTCTTATGCGGTGGCGATGGGGATAGCGACCGCGTACGTCTGCGCTTTACTACCTCAGATGGCTTAGGGGGGCTGGGCGGTGCTTGTATGTACCGTCTTGGTTTAAATGTCACGCTGGTAATGGGAGGCAGCGAGATCATAGACGACGCGGCCATCTCAAGTATGGCTAGGTCTTCCACCGACAGCTCAGTGCCTTCCATTTCGGCTTCTTCAAGTCGGGTGTATAGTGCCATCCATGACAACATCCCTTGCGAAAGGTGCCCGGTTCTTACGAGTCGAGCGAGCGTGAGGACGTCACGCTCATGCCGTCCTTTCGGAGAGAGGGAATCATTTGGTGGCACGTCTCCCAGTTCAAAGCTGCTGTCATCACCGGGGTGGTTACTCCCTGGTGATGACGCACGCAGCGGGGTGGCTACAGCTTGGCCCTGAAAAGGGCCTTTTTGCACCTCTTGGCGGTGCGGACGCATGGTTACAGCTACAGCTGGTATGGTTTCAGCACTGATGCGTAGTCCGCCGCTATCACCTGAGTGATAGCGGCGGACTACGCGTACGTCTCACACTCGCTTCCTGAGAATGGCCCTGAAAAGGGCCTTTGGATGGGCCCGGTGAAGGGTCCATGCTTGGCGGCAACGGGGGAGTCCACTCCGTGACCACTGGGAATAGGAGCTGCTGGCGTATGGTTTAGTCCAGCATACTCCTAATCCCGGCTTCCGGTACAGCAAGTATTCCCCTCCGCAGCGCTTAGCTACGGGCGTAATCGAAACTATTTTAATAATAAAATAATTGCGATTCACAAGTGAGCTCTGCGATAGGTGTGGTCCGTACGGAGTACACGGCGATCCTCAATTTAAGCTCTATCTCAAAAAGGTATATTTATGTACATACCTTCCAAATGAGTTCAATAAACTGTAACTTGGTTTATGTTTAAGGACTTTTGAATTTGTATTTATTTTATGACCTCTATTGAAAACAGTTGAGTAGCAGTAGCTATCTCTATGCTTTCAATATAGGTCAAAAAGTATTTTTATCTTAACTCCTTATCCTTTCAGAATATATGTCTTTAGAATATCTTCTCTATTGTAAACACCGTCAGGCGTCAGAATGAATTGACTAACGAATTTTTCACAATCACTATAATGGCTGCAGGAAAAATCGACGATTTATTATTGATGACGGACCTATTACACGTCGAGGAAAGGCTGAGGGTGATTTATTAGAAAGGGGAAGGGACACAAATTGATGGCTTTTGGAATTTATGCATGTTGATGTGGCAATAACAATGTGTGACATTGCTTGCTTAGAATTTGTCACATTATGAGTATGGCCGTGGTCTTAACCTAAGGGGTTTCAGTTTGTCTTTCCGTGGTAAAATATGTACGGTTTCAAATACTATGGACGAGATAGATATGTAGATAAAGTATTAATTGTTAGACAAAAAAGCTTTATATTATATTTGTACATTTATATTTTTATAATATTATATATTTATATTATAAAAATTTAAAATATGTTTTTGAGAAGTATGTAGGGTGGTCAACTCAGAGCAGCCCTCTTAACCTTAGATATAGATTTTTTCGAATGTAATTAAAATTTGTGGAATAAAATTACACAACCTATAGATGAAAACCAATAATAGTATAGTAAAAACATAGAAATAGGTATATATAGAGATTTGACCAAAACAGGTCAACCTGTTTACTTGCTTAGTTTTAACAAAACACGCTAAAATATTTTAGTGTGATGGTTGATCCCATCGGTCACCGCTCCTTTGATGAGTATATTTTGTGGTCCCACTCAGAAAGTGTCTCATTGTTGGTTACAAAAATGAGTTATAAAGTTCATTATTTGTCCCTTATAAATAATTGTGCGGCGGGAAAAGTTATATGGAATTTCATACCTGCCCTTCGTAGCAGTGCAGGAATGTTGTATGAAAATCCATACCTGCCCTGCTAGCGTTCATTTGTTTTTTACCTGTGAACTTAAAAAAATACAAAAGTCAAATCTCAAAAAGGTTTTATATCAAATAATTAGAAAAAAATAAATTGATATTTTATTATTGATTAACAGTACGCTTTTAATTATTCTAAATAATTTTCTTAAATGTCATCTTCTAGTGAAAACCAAATATATATTACGCTATTTTATATTAAATAAAAAAAAATGGTTTATAAAATGTGATGTTCTGTTTGTAGAGCAGATTGATGCTGGTGGGTGAGTGCGTGCCTGCGAGGTGCTCAGCACTTGATCTGGAGGCGTTGCTGGGTGCTGCAGAGACCGCGGCATCTACGCAGGCCTCCGATGCTGGCATCGGGGCTTCTTTCAGCACCGTGCGTGTGCGCCCTGTTCCCGGAGGGTACAACATCTACGAAGACCCAAAATTGCACATACTGGGGTGAGATAAACATATTCACTTTGTCGAATGAGATTCTACTGACTATTAGATATCAGTATGTAATTCTACGAATAATGAATATTTCCCTATTTACTCCCAACTCATAGCACGTTTGTGGATCCAGTCCCGGACTCCTTAGTTTGTGAATTTCGTAGTTGTCAGCATTTATTCCCATAGAATATTAGCAATTTCGTAGTAAAAATACTTTAGTTCGGTGAACCTTTACTCTATATATAAATATAAAGGAGATATGATACTAATGCACCTGCACAAGAGATAAAAAGTATTTAAGTACTGGAGAAAAAAAAATGCTTTTGGATTTTGTCTTCTGGACTAGAGCAAAATAGCAGATTGTGAGAAGCAGCAATTTCTGAAGAACTGTTATTTAACACTAAAACCCCCAAGACTCCGCCAAACGTAGATACTATGACACCTGTCAAATAAAATTCTCAAAGTGTTTGTTAGGACTAGCAGAAGTCAACCCTAAGAGGTTGTTAGCATTTTTCCAATAATCTATTATTGTATACTTTATCTCTTATCTTAAGACCTTTACTTTTCCTTAATAAATGATATTTCCGAATGTACTCTCTATATATTGGTTTCTGATGATACTCCAGTAATAGTAAAATGCGACATAAAAAAAACAAAGCAATTAGTAAACAATTCGGAAGTAAAAAAAAATTAAAACTAATATGAATCAAAAAGTAAAAAAAAAATATTCTTATAATACTGAACCAATTAATCTTGACAACATATATCATAAAGAACAAGAAGTCGAAAAGAAATGCAACTCATTCCATCAAAATATTAGGTTTAATTCTAGATAAGCGTTTACACTGGAATGAACATGTCTCAGCGGTCTGTAAAAAACTTCAATGTTTCGTTTTTGCGCTTAAGAGATTAAGGCAGACCGTGTCTACTGAGACTGAGTAAACGGCTTACCAAGAACACGGATACGTTTCGTCAGTCCTCGGCTATGGGTTATTAATGTGGGGAAGCGTGGTGCAAAAACGGTACATTCGTGTCATCAACAAATCGTGGCTCTTAGATTCATGTAGACCTTTATTTAATAATTTCTTACCGCTTCCATACTTGTATATTAGAGAAATATACATTTTCATAAAACGTTATCCTTCATATTCCAAGGCACGAAGTTAAGTTTATCGAAGACAAAATTTTAAACAGTACAAAAACTCATTAAATCAACCTCGTTGCTATATGTACATTTATAAATGAAATGTATATAATATGTGTGTAACAGTACATGTTAAGTTACCTGACATTTTGAAACAGTTATATGGACAAATGTTAAGAAAGATGCTTACTAAATGACTATTATATAATACATTTTTAGTGTAAAAGCGTATTTGAAGTATCAAGGAATTCATTAATGTTAATTGTAGTTATAATTATTGCCAACGAACTAAATAATAATATTTGCACGTCTGCTTGCAGACTAAATACAGATGCGACAGATGTGTGCAACATCTATAAATTTGTATTTAATGTTCATATTCTGGCAAACTAAATATTTGAATTTGAATTCCATCCACTGAAACATCTCAATGGATTATCGTGCCCAACACCCGTTTGTCACTTAGTACAGTAATAATGAAGCGTTCGTAGCGAATCTTGCCGATCAACTACATATATTATGCAATGTCCGCTACGGTCATTACCTGGATAGATGTCTGTTATTGGCATTTACTATTGAGAGCGAGCGTGCTTCGTCGGTCTTGGTAGATGTCAGGATAGCAGTCATTATAGGCATTTTGCGAATGCCCGTCTGGATAGCTACCCCCATCAAGTAGAAGATACGTCGCCAAACACCTAACACCGTACTCCGGCAGCTGTCTTAGAGAACCAGGAATTCTAGGTTAGCCTACCCGGTGAGATGGTAGCCAAAAGCAAGCCTATGTGCTATAAAAAATAAATAAATTCATTACCAACCAATAGTTGTTCACCTGGTCCCTTCAGCAAGCACCGCAGTATCAGATATAATATCCCAAAGAACTAGTGTGCAAACACTCGATTCGAAAAGGCGTAAAGAGCACTGTAGTTATTTAAATTATTAGGCAAACGAGACGAGAACTAACATCTCAGGCGAACGCAGTGCAGTGTCAAGAAGAGCGAGGATGGTGACACTGCAACGTAATCAACAGGCGTGCGACTTGTCAGTCCAGTCACCACAATAATAAATTTAAATAATCAAAAGCTTACCTTTTTTATGCTTGATAGGTTAGCCTTTGACCACTATCTCACGTGATGGTAAGTGATTATGTGTTGAAGATGTTGTTCAGGCTAACCTAGAATTACTGGCT
This sequence comes from Plagodis dolabraria, assembly GCA_963854805.1. Taxonomy (NCBI): domain Eukaryota; kingdom Metazoa; phylum Arthropoda; class Insecta; order Lepidoptera; family Geometridae; genus Plagodis; species Plagodis dolabraria. Next base: position 27,015,942 of record OY978441.1, on the reverse strand, counting down.
CTCAAGGACAGCTGCTGGAACACACCGTTAGGTGCTTGGTGACAGATTTTCTACTTGAGGGTGGTAGCTAGCCAGGCAAGCATTCGCAAAATGCCCTACCACCATGCTATAACGACTGCCATCTTAAGACAACAACCGGGACCCACGGCTTAACGTGCCCTCCAAAGCACCGAAGCGCTCAGTAGTAATATCACAAGCGGTCACCCATCCAAGCCATGACCGCGGCGGACGTTGCTTAACTTTGCTGATCGGTTAAGAACAGCTAAGCAAACTTCGCTACGAGCGCTTCTAAAACCTATTCACAAATTACCGTAATCGATGTAATATCGGTGGCTGACCACACCATACCCATTTTCCCTGGTACAATGTTTAACGTATTGATTCTGGACATCAACTGGCAAATGCGGTCGTTATTCATTCTCGCCTGACACTGTGATTGATGAGGTCGAGAATGGTATACCATGAGATACGAGTATGCCACGAGCTCCTGATGTCTGTTACGACGGACTCGGCCTACGCTATGGTAGACACTACGTTGATTTGTGACTACATGAAATTATATCATTTGTCGTATACGGGGACGTACTGATTTTAGGTTAATTATTTTCAGAAGAAGTATATAGTTGCTTGTTGTTTATAGTAAGTATTGTTAGTTAATCTTATCGTAAGTACCAAGGACGGGTTGCACAACATTTTGAATTTCATTCACGTATACTCGTATATATGTATATTTCATTCATATCATTTCAATTCACACTGAAATGAATCACACTTTCACCTTGACCGTAATCGATATGTACACCCTTATTTTTAGCTTATTTCCCCCTAATGAGAGAACGTCGTTCATATCATAAAAATCTTAGTATAGTAAATTTTTATTTAATATTATTAAACTTAATACTTTATTTCAAAAACAGAGACTTTCATGCAAATTTTGAGTCTTAATTTGGCCTCCTTAATCCTTGTTGCTATATCGTTCATGGATGACGTTTACTACCTAAAAACTTCCTACCTGCCTCATGCTCCTAACTCAAAAATATAGTTTTATTATTCAAACTATCACCCCTAGTAGGTATAACCACCTTATTCTGCCCTTTCATACAAGCCGTTCTTAGCTTACACTTCCTTCTTAATTAACTATCTAACAAATTTCAGCTTAAAAGTAAGACTTTTCTATCATTTTACCCCTATTTATGTCCGTATACGTCTTTCTCGTAAAATGCGTCGTAGAGAATTTTTTCATTTTATGTATTTAAATCTTCTTATTTGGTACTGAATTTGATGCTGCTAACTTCAAAGGACTTTCGTACAAACTGTGTACCCTTATTTCAACCCCTAATTCAGCTATGTTGTAAAATCCGTTCTTCGTTAAAATCTCATATATATAAACAGCCTATGTACCAGCCAAATTAAATGCACCTTAGTTCTAGATTTTATTACAAAATTAGAGCTTCAATTTGACCCTTTCAATTCAGTCATATTGCAAATCCAATTTTAATTCTCCTATACTTATAAACTACCAACCTGCCAAATTGTGCGATCTTTATATATAAAACATAAGATATTTTTAAAAAGGTTGACCCACAATTTGATCCCTATAATTCGGCTCTGTTGTTAACTCAATTCTATGCTGACGTTTCTTAATTATCTACCTACCAAATTTCAACTTCATAGTTCTATGTAGTTTTCAAGATTTCAGAAGAGATAGTCAGTGAGTTACCGCAAATGTCACTCTCTTAGATACATTTATTTAAATAGATAAGAAGCTTAGTTAGAGATAGCCCTGTAACAACAATGCGCAATGGTCTAAATTAAACCACTTTGCTGCCTCCATTTTTTGGCTTATTCAATAACTGGCGAGCGCGAAACTCGCGAGTGCACGTTTTGATTTTACCTATGGTTTTAAGTTTTTGTTTGGTGTCAATTCGCACGCACATAATATAAAGTACAGTAATATAAAAAAGTTAAAATTATTAACATTTTTTTTAACAAAATACTACCGGCTTCCAACATAAAATACGCATTATTAGAGATAACTCAAATACTACTCGTCAGATCTCATTCAAATTTAAATGGGACTACATGGCGAGAACCAACTTTGCAATATAAAAAAACGGTACAATCTGTAAAGTGTTACGAGGTAACGTAAACAAAAAAAATACAGTCGAGTTGAGAACCTCCTCCTTAATTTGAATTCGATTAAAAAGGATAGAAAACAGTTAAATACTGACTCCAGAAGAAAAGAAATAAATAAAATATTATTATTGTATATGACATGCTTGACTTACACAAAATAAAGTAACTAAGATGTAGGTAAGTTAATTATAGACTTAATTAATTACAGACAAATATATAAAACTACTTATTTTCCTAATAACTATTAAGAATATCGCAATATACTCGTATATATAGGTCACAAACCAAACATATCACTATGGCTCAATAATTTGTGACTTGTTATGTAAATTGTCTAAAACTAAGCAAATAAAACGAAAAATAAACATCAAAATCATAGCAGCGTCATTTGTTTGAAAATTCTTCACAAAATATCTGAATTTCACATGTAACTATTCTATTTCCACCGCTAGAGGTAGAGACCGTGATTCTATTCTTGAAATTAATTAATTAATTATACTTTGGAATATAATATTTAGAATACTAAGAATTCCTAGCCTGCTCGATATATTTGGATTTAATTAATATTTAATCGTATATAATTATACTTTACTTAATTCTGCTCTTCACTATATTACTTTACTCTGATAAAATTTAATGAAATTACACCAATACGATGCTATGTTAAATTCCAACTTTTTTTTTGCCTTTTTTAAACAATATTCTATGAACTATATACAACACTACAGCTACTACAATAAAAGCATTTAGACAACCTATAAGTCATAGCAGACTCATAGGCAGTCCAAATGCTCCAGCCCAATCCCAGTTGGCAGCGTGCCCAGCATGCTGGCAGCATTGCTCCGTTGAATTGCAATGCTAATAATTAATTAATGGTAATAATTCCAACTACATATTTCATTATTTTGATAATAAAATTCAAATGTAGAAAAAACCACAGACATGATAAGAATTAAACTAATCAACTCATCTCATACACGTGATATGATTTCGTAAAGTAGTTTCCCTATACCTAGAGTTTTGGCGGAAAAATAATTTCTATCTAGATCGTGAGATAATTATCTAGTTTTACTGTTTTTTTATATATAAGTACGTTTTTATGGAACTCTTTAGGGGCCCAATATACGTAGATTGTAAACTCAACATAGGCTAACTCAATGTTTTTTGGCGCTCCAGCCATAAGGGCGTAAGTCATTAATATCAATATTGAATTGAGTTCGCTTTTGCAAATGTTTGCTTATCGCCCATGTAGGGCGTACTCAGGATAAAAGTCACATTATTAAGTAACTAACTCCTGACTTTGAAATTAATAAATAAAAAAAAATGTTGTAAAATTTTCCAATGCCCGTAGCACGGTAATATTATATTACCGAGCCCGTAGCGTGCCGGGGTTGTATTGCTCCCCCTCCGCCCTCAAATGTTTCTGTGAGAGTCTTAAGGGGCGAGAATGATATTTACTGCTGCCCACTTTCTGTAATTATTACAGAAAGTGAGCAGCTGTACTTTCTGCCAGGAACTGCTATTTCCACTGCGATCTTCAATCCAAATCACCTTCCCAGCATGTGGATTATGGCAAAATTCCCCCATAATGGAAAGGTGGTGTTCAGCACTGGACAATCCAGCTGATGCAGTTATAGTATATGGTAAGTAGTATATAGGAATCGTAGAAGAACATACAAGCTTAAATGTTTTAATACTGAAAACAAATTACTACTTAACCTATGTGCATTTTAGATACTTAATGGTAACACTTGAATTCCTGCATAAATTCTCGAATTCGGTTACGACCTTGATTGACGTGAAATAATATTTATTATTTTTTTCTATAGTGTTCATGCGTATTTTTTTTATCGTGAATACTTGATTTACTGATACTGAGTTGGCTACGCCAGGATTAAGAAATTTATGAGTGTTTCTAATTGTATCTTATTCTCTTATTGTCTTTACACAAAATTATTAAAAATATTATGTCATAATACTTCTGCGCATTTGATAATTTTACGTCTTACGTCGTCAATTGATATAAATGGTCTATCCCATGCAACATTTGATGCATATTAAATGATGATGATTACGTGATGCGTATTAAACCTACTTATTAAATCTACGAACGTAAATTTAGACACTCATAATAAAATTATCTTAGATGGTATATTTATATCACTAGACCAGAAAGGAGTCTGTATCTCATCAAAAACAATCTAACTTCCAGTCTGTGTTAGAATACTTTGGGTTATATATTTGACTTTCATCAGCTGTTATGTAATGTTAAAGAGTGCTTGTATTCACAAATTTAATTGGCTGTCTCTCATTATGCAAACTGGGACTGAACTGACCTTTAAATAATATATAAATTTTAATATATAGAGTTTTGCCCCACTTTATAAGTACGTCTCTGTGTTCAACGGCCACCGAGACCCAATATCCAAATACGCCGCGGGCCCAAATCCCTTTGTTTCACACACAATCATTATGATTTATTGCTTTACCAAGTCATTAATAGAACATAATTATCAGCAAATATACTCAGGATGTAACATTGATTGCCCTTATTTGAAACATTGATGGATTTAACAAATTATTTATACCAATTGTTCAACGTTTACCTAATCTGTCCGGTGTGTTAAATTTATTCATTTACCCAAATCAGCAGCAGGTACTCAGGTACTTGTAAATTGGTTGACGAAAGAAAATTAGAAAATAACAAGCTTTGATGTTCTTACTTTGTGAATATTCTGAAAAAGAATTACTTAATGGTAAATTTTGTGTACTTACAAAATCGCTTTTAACCTTGTATTGAGTTTTCCGGGGCACACCAGCCCGTCTTGCGATTATTCCTTTATTTTAACTTAACGATTTTCACGGTAATATTTTAGATAGACTAATGTTGGCGTTGGTATAATTTGTTGAAAAGTTGTCAAATTTTACTTTTGTGTTGCAAAAGATCTAAATTGAAGTGCTCACTACTATACGCTGTCATATTGATCCATGCGCAGAACTTTCATAGGGTGCATGTGAGCAGAAAAATAGTGTCATTTCACAAGCTAACGCGCGTAAATCTTCCGTATGGTCTTGCCAATTAGGTACGCAGCTCTTGACAACAAATAGCGGTTCACATAATTATATTTTCAACACCCTAACTCTAAATTGAGCTTTATTATATCGTGGTATAAACCGAACTATAACACCCTCGTGCATAATAATATTACACACTAGTGCGTAATAGAAATATCCCTAGTTCATAGTTCATAGTTCATAGTATTTATTGGTATAATTATATACAGGTTACCTACAAAGTTAAGTTAGTATATAACTGCAAATTAGGTGTATGCGAGTTAACAGAGCATTTTCAATTTAACCGGGTAATACAGATTTGTAATAACAAAGAGGTTCATATGTAATCAACCACCATACATTTCCTGCACGCAAAAAAAACTTGCGCGCTATTTTCCATAATTTTCATATGTTGTTTGTATCGCATTTGTGCAATATATATATTTTTTTCTCGTTTATAATGAGCAACTTAGCTTACTTGTATCGTAATATACTATTATTCATTTGTTTAAAATTATAACATAATATTCCATTTATAATACGCCATGGTCTTGTGGCAGTAAGAATCTGCAGGCTCAAGCACCGCCATAAAAACGTGATTTGTATGGTGTGCAGTAATCTTAATCCAATTGTTCACACTTGGTTACATTTCGCATGCGGTATGCATATGAAGCCATATATATTACGTGCTTATAGTATGCTAGTTTTTCGTAAAAATACGGTTACGGGAATTACTTTAAAATTTACGGGTAATAAAGTAATTATACGAAAAAGCGACAAGCCTTAGGTACATTCACACGTTGGGCTAAAAGGATATATGCAAGCAAAATTTCACGAGTTTGAGGAATTGGTATTAAAATTGGGACGAAACTACGTTAGCCACCGTTAATAATGCCCCCTCTTTCCTAAGTGACCTTTTTTCTTATTTTCAATTATTATTTTCCTTTACGATGTTCCTGCGCCACTGAAGATTCAATTGCTGAAAGTATCTGTAGCCCTTTCAATGTACACCTTTACCTAGAGATTCTCTGAAATAATGCTATAATAGCCTTGTTTACATTTATATACCTAAATAATATAAAAATTAGTTCGATGATGATGAAGTAAAGAAAAGGAGCTACACCTGTTTTAATATAGATTATCTCCGAAGCCTCTGGATATATTTTGGCTTATAATATTTCGGAAGCCTTTATTATTATATAGCTCTAACGACTGCCATCCTAATACACCAATCTGAACCGATGGTTTAAAGTTGTGTCTGAACGGAAGAGTTCAGTAGTTGATGACACGAGCGGTCATCTATCTACTACTTAATTTACGTTCACCCAATAGTCTACCTCCGCAGAATTTACTTTTTTTCAAAGGCTTTATGATTTATAGATCTAAGACTATAGTGAAATTTAACTGGAAAATTGAGAGAAACCTGGAGGTGGCCGCTGAAAATTTATAAAGTTGGAAATTAGGACGAGTTTCTCGCCTTAGTCCACTCCTTTTGCAGATATCTAAAGAAATTGAGAATTACATTCCAAGACTAAGAAATTTGGAAATATTTATATTATAATATTTGTACTACAATAAGTATTAAATAATAGAATATAAATCTTTTATTTGAATTCTAAGAAAATTAAGAGATATTTATAACAGATATAATTAATAAAAAAAAATTTTTATGCTTGATAGGTTAGCCTTTGACTACTATCTCACCTGATGGTAAGTGATGATGTGGTCGAAGATGTTGTTCAGGCTAGCCTAGAATTACTGGCTCTCAAGGACAGCTGCCGGAACACCGTTAGATGCTTGGCGACAAATTTTCTACTTGAGGGTGGTAGGTAGCCAGGCGGGCATTCGCAAAATACCCTACCACCATACAATAACGACTGCCATCCTAAGACAACAACCGGGACCGACTGCTTAACGTGCCCTCCGAAGCACGGAAGCGCTCAGTAGTAATGTCACCAGCGGTCACCCATCCAAATCATGACCGAGGCGGACGTTGCTTAACTTTGCTGATCGATTCAGGACGGCTAAGCAAACTTCGCTACGAGCGCTTCATTTCAATTAATAAACATATATTCTATTATAAACGTTATATTTTCCAATATTAATGACATTATTTCCATTTCATTGTAAAATTATTATATCCAATATCAATTGTTACTAATTATCTTAATAAACCGTAGATCATAAAAGTTCTTCACTATATAAACCTGCTGTTATGGACACAAAAAAACAATAGTGAATTACATCATGAATTGTAATCAATGTATGGTGTTATTCACTATTTTTTGAGATTCAGTCCAACAGTTGAGGTCTCAACAGATATCATACATTTTCTATGGGTGAGTTTTCCTTTAGGGCATGGCTCCGACATATATTTGACCTATGTCAGCCATTTTGTTATCATTTTAGATTACATACACTACTAAGGAATACACTATTCATCGCAAGTCTCAATTATGTCTAAAATGCCTTCATTTTGAGCTAAGATCAAAGCAACTCAACTCTTATATTATGTACATCAGTTAATTCAAGAGGCACCTATTTCTCAAGTTTGTTATTGTACCAATTTGTTGAGTATGAGTATTTTTTTGTTATTGCTGATAGGCTAGCCTTTGACTACTTTCTCACTCGATGGTAAGTCGGTAATACTGTTGAAGATGATGTTCATTAGCTAACCTAGCTCCAGGGTAGCTGTTGGAGCACACCGTTATGTGCTGGGTGACAGATTTTCTATTTGAGGGCAGTAGATAGCCAGGTGTTCGCAAAATACCAAGCTCTAACGACTGCCATCCTAATACATCAATCTGAACCGATGGTTTAACGTGCTGTCTGAACGGAAGAGTTCAGTAGTATAGATGACACAAGCGGTCACCTATCTAAGTAACGATCGCAGTGAATGTGGCTGAACCTACTTGATCGTTTAAGAAAGACTAGGCAAGCTACATTACAAGCGCTTTGGAGTTCAATACTGTTGGTAAACAAACTTCAATCCATTACGCAAATTATTTGCTTTTTTTTTATACCACTAAGGTGGCAAACAAGCATACGGCCCGCCTGATGGTAAGCAGGTACCCGCAGAAGCAGGTATCACTCGTGCGTTGCCGACCCTGTAGAAATCTCTTTACGCCCTTTTTGAAGAACCCCATGCTATACTCCATCGAGAAAACCGCGGCAGGGAGCTCATTCCACAATTCGAGTCCGCGGAAGGAAACCCCTTTAGTTTTGATAAGGATCGGCCTTTCACCCATTCTTTTAATGTATCGTTACCTTTGTGTCTGGTTTCTTCTTCAAGTTGAAGTTAACACTACGAAAGTGACTAAAACAAAAACAAACAGTAATTTTGCATGTCGAATAAGCAGCAAACAAAACTGAGCTGTTTCTACTGCATTAGTAACATGTCTAAATTGCGGCGCCCATTAACTTAACAATTGTAAATCAAAACAATATTCTAAGTCAAACATTTTGAATTGAGAATTTTATATGTAACAAAGTTTTAAATCACGGTTAAAACCTTTAATGTTGTTCAATGTTAATTTTTATTCAAAGTAGCCACTACGTTAAAATGTAATAATACATCATAAAGAGTTGTAGCTGGTAATCACACATATTTTTGTTTATCCACAGATCGGCATCAATTATCGTGGCAGTGATCACGATAGCAGCATCCCTGTACGAAGGATATCTGGAGAGGAAATACCGGCTTCAGCACCGGAAGGACCTGGAACTTGCCAACCAGAACCATAAGCAACCTGTTGGTACTTCCGTTCATTATACATCTTTGAATCAATTTTCATTGGCCTAACAAAGTAGACCAGATAAATGTTTCCAACATTCCATCAGATCTGCGTCCTTATATTTTTTTAACCTTTTCATTCACGATTTGATCTAACCCATTGCAAACCATCTGAGATATCCGTACTTTTTCTCGCTTCAAATAAAATATTTGTTTGTTGAACGTCAAACAAAGAAATAAATACCACTACCACAGATTACGTGCTATTCCGTGGCCATAGTGTGCAATAAGCACGCAAACGTTGCACCACGCCTCTGTTTGTGTTGCGCTGCGATGCTTTGTTCATTGAAATCGATGACGACAGGATGTGCCGGTCGCGAGCATCTGGCGTACGGTGCGTTCGTCAGCACGCCCTGCAGAGCATTTATGACAATTTACGATATTTTACCCTGGATTAGGGTCCCAGATTCTTTGTAGTATATAACTAATAATATTAATATGATATTTCCAGGTTAGGAAAATAAAAATAAATTCGTGACCAGCGCCGTATATAATATATATATACGAATATAACCTAATCTTGTAAGATTAGTCCATCACTGTTTATATTGTTTAGAAAAGAATGTAGGAAAAAAAGATAAATTTACTACGAGACTCAAAACTTAAAACAATAAGTTTCTCTAGTACTGTCTGAGTTTAGAGTCTCGTAAAAGACAATGCGTACTCCGAGCCAAGAGCGCACGCCGCGGCAACACTGGAACGCGCCGCGATCCCTTTGAAGAGGATAGTTTCTCGATGGAATAGAGTTTTGAATATTTACATCGAGCAAAGTAAAAAAATAAAATGTAATATTATATTACAGTCACGAGAGACTTAATCATCAGGTGGTCTTTGTGCTTATTCCGTCTTCGGTTGTATAGGTACGTTGTCTTGAAGAGCTTTGTTCAAAAGTGGACTTCTACTGCAGATATGCTGACGACCGTGGTGGAATATGTATATACAATTGCCACTTTATTGAAAGCTTTACCATTTGTCTATATAAAAGTTAGTTAAGAACTCATAGTCAAGGTCTCGACACCGTGGTTATTCATAGTAACAAACCATGTTTGAGATTTTCAGACAGACCATCTTTCCTATATTAGATCTGTGATATTAGTAAGAATACAGTGCGCGACTGTTGTGGTTTTATGTATTGCGGGAAAACCGAGCTTTCCTTTTAGCATTACGGTACCTACTCGATTCTAATCTCAGCATATTGTTTCTCAAACGTTACATGTAAAAGCTTGTTTTCCTCCTTTCATCCTCCTATACAAAATATGTAAGTTGGTTTCATTTGTAAAAACATGTTCAGGATACGTTAAATATACTAAACGCGAGTTTTGAAGATACTGTAGCTACCTACTCGTAGCAGATGTCTTTTATGGTTGAGTTCAAATCAATTCGATATTGAATTAAATCAATTCAAACTCTTTTAAGTTTGTATGTTACTTAAGTTTTCCTTATTCACAATCGTGCAAAACAAATGTCTTCTGCTCTCGTTTCCTTATCTTTCATTTTTCTCCCAAAATGCTTGAGTTCACACACGCAAGAGTACTCTTTCACCCAGAATATTAAAAAAAGACATGAAAGAGCTCATATCCCTTTATCATAACACGTAATCTCTCCATTACATCACTGATGAATAACAGGAATGCTTCGTAAGGATAATTGAAAATCATTGAAACGTAAAACTAGCATACCGCAGGACAATGAACAAAGAAAACTCGTGAAGTAAACGAAATATTGAACTTGAATCGGTTTTAAAGATTCACACTATGTTACGATTGATATATTTTGATGTTAAATGATTCAATATATATACTCGTACCTATTGTTTACATATAAAATAGTAAGGAAATAATAGGCGGTGAAAGTTTTGATAGTAGCATTGCGTCGGCATTTCCATTTTTTTTAAATATTTGTTTTTGTGATGGAACAAGCTCGAGGCCCATCTGATGTTAAGCGGACTAACCTCTGCGGTGAAGCTCAAGCCCGCGGCGGGATTCGAACCATGGATTTATAGTTGACAGTAATACCAAATAACAATAATACACATACTTATTATTCAATTAATTGTTTTCGATTTGGTATTGAGTTTATCACACAGGAAGTCTTAGCTAGCACTTTCTTCTAGATCAACATCGTCGTGTTGACGACCTGACTAAAGTGCGATGGTGTCTAATCTATAAATTTTATGGCCAGCAGCGCACCGCGGCTGCCTATCTGATTAATTTTTCTTAAGAATTCTTCTTGCTGGTAGTTTATCATTACATTTCGATCAATAAGGTGCATGTTAAGATGGTAAAGTAGGGTTGTTGCAATATGTTTGCTCTGACAACACAAGATGTGGGGACATATGAAGTTTTGGCTACTGTTTTTATGCCCTACAACAACCCTCTCTGGGAATGCAGGCGAGTGTATGCATGTTACCTTACGGTTAACAGTGACATACGTTATAGATAGGCTAGCAAAGTACCGTGTTATGCACCTCATGTGTAGTAAACTCTGTTGACATGAGTAGCGGACTGATGCTTATTGGGTCAAATTTTGCTTAATTTGCTCTCACGACATAATATTTAGTACCCCGATTCTCTTCTTCTGAAAATCTGCGTTATTTATGACTTAGACTTAAGCGGCTCGTATTATTACTATTAGAATTATTAGTTACATATGAAATCATAAAAAGACACATCGATATAAGCAGTCAGTACCAACAAAGAGCACCTACTTTTTAGTTAAGTATTTAAACATAATGATCAGTAAATTGTGCACCTCCGTTTGTAATGAACCGTTTTTGATTAAAAAACACATGTAGCATCTCTGATTTTTAGGCACTGTATTTCAGAAATTCTCATGGAAATCAGTCCAATAGTTTTTGCGTGATGTGGGTACAAACCGATATTTGATTTTAGTATAATCCACGAGAAAAACATTATGATCATAGAAACATAATATTTTTTTGCATTGTTTGGACTGGACCACGGATAAAAGCTGTGATTTTTTATTATATTGGCTGAGCCATCAATTCGCCGAAACATTCAATATTTTATTTTCGTTAATCATTTTTGCAACGAGGTCCTTTATCAGGCGTCCTGATTAATAGTCCCCCTGGGCACAACTCGTAAACAACCTTTTCACGCGTCATACTTATCAACAGGATGGATTTCGTTAATCGACCGTCGGGAAATATGGGTATTTCCCATTATTGATCGGCAGTTTCATTAACCTGAATTACCCTTTTGCAGGTTAATGGCGGACTGGCCGCCGGGAAACTGCCTGACAATGAAGACAAGGATATTCGAAGGGAAACTTGTGGTAAGTGCATTTCTATGATCAGTTGTACATAATATTTTAGACATTACTAGGGCCACGCTGAAAGTTTCAGGAAAATACGGACAGTTTCAGGAATACGTAGTTGCTAATAAATACATTTGATTTTCTTTAAACTTTTACGGCAATTTACATTATTAGTAAATTTACTTACGCGATAAAATCCGTGGTTATAGTTTACATAAGCTTTTGATAAGTTACTGGTTCTATTCCGTAAGTAAAAACATCTAATTAAGTATCTACATATTTTATTGATTTTCGCAGTTATAGTTATATAGTTTATATTATTTACTATGCCACTCTTACTTCTACTATAGGCATACTTTTTTTGCGATCTCTTTTTGGCATTTTCGAACCTATATACAGCATCTTCAGGGCTCATAAAGCGAATAATTCGCAAGTTCATCCTTAACAAGATTAATAAAAACTTAATACAATAACAAGATTTTTTAAGGATTTTTTAATCTTGTTAGCATCACTTTATAAAAACAAATAGATAGTATATAGCACTCTATTTTACGTAAAACATATTTGTGATTGCAACCTACATTCCTATGCAATAAAAGAAAAATAAATTTGAATATGAAATAATCCACTTCTGCATTATAAAAAAGAAAAAGAAAGATTTGTATTTTTATATGCAACGAATAAACTCAAAAACAACTGAACCGCTTTGCATGAAATTTGGTATGGAAATAGTTTTAGACCCAGGGAAGGACGTCGGATAGTTTTTCTAACTGCGCCGAAAGAGCTTAAGGGTTAATGGTAACAACCGAAAAACGAGCAGGCGGAGCCTCGGCTGGAAAGCTAGTTGTAAATATTTTATACATCACAAGCTGCCTTAGCTTAGGCTTCTGTTTTTAAATCATCATAATTCTTTGTTTCACAGACGTGTGGTCTGAGCTGCTTCTATGTTTCTCGGTGCTGTCTAACGGCAGAACCATCCTCAGCACGGATCGCCCTAGCGATGGAGCTCTCACCTGCCTTCACGGCATGAGGTAACTTTTATTATTTACCCATTATTTTACTCTTCTATCGACGTCTTCTATTATAAATGCATTACAGTAAAATTTTCTAATTAAGAATGTAAATTGTGAAGGGAGGTTCATTTCTTGTGAAGTTCTATATTCATTCTACATTCATACAGTTTAGACGAACAACATTATACCTACATTGTAATTTCGAGCGATCGCATGCATTTTTTACACACCTACAACTTGAACTATTTCAAAACTTTAGACGCCTATACATAGACATTGGAAAAATGCTAACAACCGCTTAGAGTTGACTTCTGTTAGTCCTTCCAAATATTTTGAGTTGAGTATTTTTTTAATATGAAATAATAAATTATAGGCACAAGAGACTTTTAACAGATGTTTCTCGTGCGTATTCCGTCACAAACACATACAAAATGATTAAAAACAAAAAGTCAATATATTTGTTAGGACAAACAGAAGTCAACTCTAAGAAGTAGTTAGCATTTTTCCAATAATGCTGTATATCCCGGAGGTATACAAAGGTTTTCAAATATACACCTTTTGCCTCATATGTATTGTCCAATGTTGCAAACATATTGCAATCTACCAGGCACAGTACCAGACATCAAATTGTTTTCGAAAATAAGCTTAAATTTGTTCAATATATATCAAAAATAAGTAAGACAAAAAGTTAGATTAGGTATTATATTGTTAGGAAGAGTATACGCTTCTCAAAGTAATGTAAACAATCAAATGTCTGTCAATTATTTAACTCCTCTATGAGATAATCACAATATACACTTATGTGAATCTACTGCTTAGAGGTGTTTTAATTAATTTGATTATGTTAACCTAATAAAAATTAAAACTATAAAAAAATGAAATTACCTTTCACGTCTTGTAGATGTATAATTAGTTTTTTGGAAATAAATAACTCAAAAATTATCCATAAAAAGTTACTTCAACTTCGCGCTTATAAAGGATTTTGGAAAGAGCACCCACTTCTTCAATAATTATTATAATTTTTTTAAGCAGACAATTTTAATTGAAGGTTTATTTTGCAGATTCATGTCCGTAATATGGGTAATAATGGTTCACACATACCTGACGATATTCTACGTTGCGGACAACAAAACTATGAGGGTCATCACAGAGCGAAACTTCTTCTACCAGTCAGTCGGGAACGCATCGTATTGCGTTGATACATTTTTTGTAATAAGGTGAGGGTATATAGAACAAAGTTTAATAAATAAATAATATTCTGTATAATTCATGTACTCTATTAAAAACCAGGATAACAAGCATTATTATACATTTTTTGCAGTGGTATTCTAGTCACAATCCTATTCCTTCGTACTGAAGACAAAAAAGCCCAAAAGTCTAAACAAGTCAAGCAAGAAAAGGACCTGAATAAGAACATAAACGGATACACCAACTCTGCACTGTCAATATCAGCGATCAGTCAGCAGTCGTTCAAGGAAGATCTACTCAACAACCCTAAAAGCAACGCTTACAACAAGGCTGAGCTCCTCGGAATAATAAAAAACTTCTTTATATTATTTTTGTACCGGGTAGTGAGGCTCACCCCGGCGTACGCCTTTGTGATAGGTATGCGATCTTACTTTATTATCACCACTGTTTTACGACTATCTCTAGTTTCGTTTATGTTCTATGCCGACCCCGGGACGCGGCTTATACAAAACTTATCGATAATAGTAAAAAAATAGATGTACGAGTATGTTTTGTAATCATTAAGCATATTATGTTCTTAAAAGCAAAACGGAACGTGTGTAAGAAGAACGTTTATATCACTCTGCCGTATGTTTGTCGGTGTATGTCCGTTTTTATGTCATGGGTATAATTCGTGAATGTATGAACAACGTCAAAACTACCATTCAGGTATTTTGTGGAAAATATTGATTCAGAATATAGGTTTTAAATTTTCTTAAACATAAAAAGGCAACCGAAAGCACTTTTCTTACCCTGTCATCTGTAATTTTCTAGAATACATTAAATATTACTGTATTCTAGAGTTTAAATGAAAATTGTTACTGGGTTTTCCTCAAAATCTAAACTATTAGTAAGAAATTTGATATATCTCCACATTATATTGTGTATGACACCTACTCTATTCAAACAACTACATAATACTTAAAACAACCGAATGTTAATATTATCATTAATTTTAAAGGTATGATCAAAATCCATAAACTATTTCCATTCATGGGTTGTCGCTGTGCGAAATTTGATTTGATTAAACTTTGATTTGATAGACAAATCCCCGCGAGACCAATTTGTTTGATAGTCACATATATAGATAGGTTTAAAGTTGTACTTTTAAATTATTATCTTCTTTTTTTCGTAGGCCTAAACGAATTGGCGTTGAGGTGGACACACGACCACTCTGTGTTCGAGCCCGCGATATTCGATCACATTACTTGCGACAAGTACTGGTGGAGAAATTTACTGTACATCAACAACTTGTTCCCTCAGAAGGACATGTGCATGGTTTGGTCGTGGTACATGGCTAACGACACGCAATTCTACGCTGTGGGGATCATCTTGTTGCTGATATCTGTCAAGTGAGTATTCATCCTGAACTATTGAATTATTGTGAACTATTGTGTCCGTGTTCTTTACTACTAGTCTCGGAATTGTTGTAAATAGATTTTGTAGAAACTTGGTAATTACATTTCTTAGGTTCTGGATTTGCACAAAAAACGTACGTTTGACCCCAACTTAGTATAATTTCAGAAGATACAGCAAGCAATACGATTTTTAACTACTATCTTTGAACTTCAAATTAAGTCTGATTCACCGATCAATAAAAAGATGAATTAAATATAGTCAATCGCAATATGCGCTGCACTTGGTGGCTAAGATTTTTGTTTGTCCAAAATGTGCGAAGATTAATACATAATAATACTTTTACACATGGATGCAATTGTCCGATTTTAAAATTTCAACACGCTTTTGTTAAGAATATGAATTAATTTTTTTTTACCGTCGGTATGCCTTTATTAAACAAAATACTATGAACTATATACAACACTACAGTTACTACAATAAAAGCATTTAGACACCTATAAGTCATAGCAGACTCATAGGCAGTCCAAATGCTCCAGCCCACTCCCAGTTGGCAGCGTGCCCAGCATGCTGGCAGCATTGCCCCGTTGAATTGCAATGATTATTCGTTGAGCCAAATATGTGCCAGCATTTTGATCACGCGTCGCATCGACCAAGTGCTCAGATAAGTTTTTTTTTTTAAATAAGTTAATAATAAGTTTGAATTCATTGATCACATTTTAGCGAAAGTTCATGCGTAAATTCATTATCGTTGAGCAGGAGCATACAATCACCAAAACCTTTAGCGCAGATATGTGGCGAAAACGTCAGTACATAATATATATATTTTCTAAAGCCAAATAATTATTGAGGAGGAGTTTATCTTCAACGTGACCAAAATCAGGAAATCGCCCGTTTAAGTGGAGCTGGCATTCCATTTTTCAAGCACGTTAATAGTTCAACGTGCTTAAATTTAAGATTAATTTAAGATATTTAAGAAACCATCAGGACAGATCAAGTGTCCAGATTCCTTCATTTTTAAAACTCATAAATAGCAACACCATTTAAGTGTTATGGCATATTGTGAATCATCATCATAATCAAGTATGATTATAGAGTAGTAAATCAGAGTAATAATACGTTGATATACTCTCAATCATGCTAATGGTCTATATATATTGTTGTGTTTCTATTTTCTGGATTATTTTATATTTTTTCTGTTGACATTCGAACATCGTAAATTATCTAAGTCGAACGTGTCTTGATCTACCACGAATAACTTACGCAATAACTGGCGAAACTGCCCAATGTGGATACACATAGTTTCGTGACATCAATTTAACAAAGTGCTTCTATCTCGTACGTCTTTTCAAAGACTTAGACTTTCTTGATGACAATATCCATATATTATGTTCTTTAATATAATAGTAACGATGTGCGATAAAGTTATATACAAACTTCATTTCAAATCACCATCCACGAGAACAAAGACAAAATATATTCTATAACTTCTCTACTATGTTTAAGGTTATCTAGAATTATAACTATAGGCTGGTTTTAGTTTGTTTTTCGAAAAAAACAGTTAAATCTTTTATTCTCATGCTTATACTTTCTCAGGCATCCAAAATTTGCGATGACGGCTCTAGGCCTCTTGATGCTGAGCTCGTGGGGTACAACCATTTACATATCAGTGTGGCATCAATATAAAGCAAGAATACAGGAGCCGTTCGAGATGTTTGACCCCTTGTACGACAAGCCTTGGTCTAGGATCGGACCTTATTTGGTTGGTAAGTAATCATAATTCATGCCTGTTAATCTGACACCTTCTTGGTCGATAGACTATATTTTTTCAAAAAAACATCATAACATCACTTACACATTACACACAAATTAACACCAAAAACAACTTTACACAAGGACATAATGGTAAAAATTTAGGCCTCTGCTTTATGGCGGGCTACTTGGCTGACACTAACACTCCTTGGGAATGCTGGTTGTTGGTAGTCCAACAAGAGCATGTTGTATATGGGAATCTCCCCATACATCAACTTATAAAGAGTATCTGTTCTTGTTTATATAATACTCCCAACATCAGCACCACAGGAGTGTACCCCTTAGTTATGATACAGAACAATAATAGGCTATTCGTATAATCTTATTCTTCGATGTTGGATATATAGTTTGTAGACCTTTTTTAAGCAAATATAATAAGAGTGGTTATTAATATACTATGACTAATTAGTACTCATATTTTTCATAGCGTGACGACATGTTCTTTGTGACAATTCATGCAGTTCACTTGTTTTATATCTCGTTTATGAGCTAAATCAGCCAGGCAAACCTAAGAAAATTCCTATTATTACCCAAACGGGACAATAATAATTGCGTCCAAAAAGAATAATATACAAAGTTTGGACAGCTGGTAGTCCGAATAAACTCAGGCGGTTGGCAAGCAATATTTCTGAGCAACAGCTGAAGATAATAATTCGAGTCCGATCCACCAAAGTTTTGATATGATTGAGTAACGGACTATTTATTTCTGTAGCAGATCTTTTATCATTATGTACATGTTAAAATGTTGCGATTAATTGGTATACTTATGACATATGGTTTCACTATTCCAGGGCATATATATAGTATAACTAATAAAATGAAATTGTTCTTTATTTCTGTAGCCAAGATTTAAGTAAAATTGAGGTAAGTTGACACCTTCTAGTAAGTATAACAATACTTGTCAGAAGATCTTACTCTTCCATACCCATAACATAACGTCAAATGGTTACAGATAGTTATATAGTTTACAAATTACAAAGTTATTATTAAATCAAATTACAAAGTTAATCTAGGTGCGTATGTATGTGGAATCTATGCGTGTGTGTGTATGTGTGTGTGTTTCTTCTTCTGAATTCTAACTAAAGATTTTTTTTTCAACTTACCCAGTTTTCATTACGAGTACTCACGCCGATAATAGTTATTTGCCACACCAAGCGATATATATCTACGAGAATTTCGTTGGGACCTAAAGATCCGCGTTTAGTTAGTAGCTCCTACGAAAGCGTGTAATCCATGTCGATCGAGTCTCGTTGCTTTATCAACTGCTACGAAGCTCTATCCGCTATAGAGTTGGCTCTTTCGTCAGTCAGAAGGGGTAAAATCGGACGATAACATCGAATAGCCCAACGACCGTCAATACCGTCACGTGATCGCCTCCGAACTGTATCTTCTTCAACTACTAATATGTAGGGTTTATTTTTTGCATATTCAGGCAAAGGCGTTCGCAGTTTATCTGTTTTTGTACCTACAGACATAAATAAAATAGGCAAAGATAAAAAAAAACTAGTTTTACCTATATGTATGTACTTATACTTTATTAAACAAAATACTATGAACTATATACAACACTACAGCTACTACAATAAAAGCATTTAGACACCTATAAGTCATAGCAGACTCATAGGCAGTCCAAATGCTCCAGCCCACTCCCAGTTGGCAGCGTGCCCAGCATGCTGGCAGCATTGCCCCGTTGAATTGCAATGCTTATTCGTTGAGCCAAATATGTGCCAGCATTTTGATCACGCGTCGCATCGACCAAGCGCTCAGATAGGTTTTGGAAAATACGATGAGCTCCCGTTCCCCACGGACCCAACGTCTCTACACCAAACGGCTCAAATATGTAACCCATACCGAGGTTAGCATATTTGCGCCGCTTGAGTTGCTCCGCCGAAGTAGCCGTAATATAATATATAATATGTACTTATACTAATTTGATAAAAACAACTACTTTAACACATTATCATTAAAAGTCTATTTTCTGCATTTCCTGTTATGCGGATCTAGCCCGCACGTAGGCTGCTGGCATCTTATAATTTCATACGTTTTTCCTATTACGCGTAGGTAGAGCACTCGTGCGTCCTGGAACATGCTATCACCCGCATGCGCACCGGAACGGCGCGCGAGCGAATATACCCATGACTGAAAGAAAGAGCCCTTAAACTCTATTTATACATTTGCTCGTAAAGGGTATCTTATTTCACCAATTGCAATATCGTAATGTATCTCATTTCGCACTTGTGCGTTATTGTAAAGACGCACGGTATATCAAGATGCTCCGTCTAAAACGAACGGTTTTTAAATCTTAGCAAAGAGTTTTTATGTCAGAAAAGTGGTCAACATTTTATGAATAAAATGAACTTTGGAGATAAAATACATTACAATATATATTATATAGAAACATTTGATTCTTTTATTTAATTAAATTTGACCATAAATTACAACCATATATCAGTAACAGAACACAAAAATATTAATTTAATTTTTATTTATTTCCTCGCAAATATGTTATAAAACGTCGTATGACATACGTGTGCTTTGATAATTACAACCTCTGCTTTCTTGTAACACTCACCTTCGGCTCGGGCTAGCAATATCTCCTCGGCTGTAATTTTCAACATAACGCGCTTCTATCATAATGTACTAATAAAGAACAACACCAAAATTTGTAAACCTTTTTTAAATAAGAAGGCATATTAAAAGTGTCTATTTATTTATTTATTTCATTTCACAAAATCCACAGATCTTAATTATTATATTAGTCCTTAATACTAGTTAGTACTAAATCATAATTCGAACAATACTCAAAGAATTTTAACAATATCTACTCAGATGAGCTCCAAAAATGGTTAGTAACTAAGTAAATATCGTCCATGTGAAGAACATTCAAATATTAAAATTTCGTGACGCTATACAAAATTCAATTCTATATAAAAGCTTCTGTTATTTATCTGTTTGGCTCGACAACGTGCTAGCAAAAGCCAAATAAATATTTTGAAATATCTGCAACAATTATAAAGTCAAAACCTCACCTTTATATACAA
Source organism: Plagodis dolabraria (assembly GCA_963854805.1). Classification (NCBI taxonomy): domain Eukaryota; kingdom Metazoa; phylum Arthropoda; class Insecta; order Lepidoptera; family Geometridae; genus Plagodis; species Plagodis dolabraria. The sequence goes on along the minus strand of OY978441.1, from coordinate 26,995,234 downwards.
ATATCTTATTGTAAAACTTAAGTTATGTGACAAATTATAATTACTACTCTGCCTTTTGTTTTATTTATAAAAATGTGTTACAAAAGGCGGCTTCTGCCCAAAGTTTGCATATTGTTTACAGTATTTAATAACACAATTGAAAAAGGGTGATAATTACTTCAACATATTTGATTTTAACTTCTATGAACCTTCTCTGTGTTAACCTTTTATCAGTTTTAACAACTAATACGTACATTCTGTTATTTAGGGATTATAGTGGGATGGTATCTCCATAAAACAAAGTGTCAAGCGAAATTGCCCTACTGGGCAGTGGCCCTGGGATGGCCTTGCGCACTAGCTGTCATGGGAAGCCTGATCTTCAGTATGGTCGACGGCTACTTTGAAGTCTGGCCCACGGCTTTCTACATCAGTGTCGGACATACAGGTAAATAAAGTTTAATTAAAAATTAATAATACCGGGTTCTAATCGTTTATTTTCTATTTAATAATGTTTGATCAGAGCTTACTCGTCTTATTTACTATACGTCATAATTTTATTTTTACGATAAAACGTCTCTTTACCTGTCGTGTGGAAAATTAAATGTTTTTAAGCCTAATCTAAATGCAAAAATATACCAAATTATTTAATTTCAGTTACTTAATACAGTAAGTATAATGTTTTCTGATTTTATGTACAACAAGTAACATATATCTCTTCACTGTACAGGTACTTCTTACCGGCATTTTATCGACGCCAACTGTTACATATTCTTCTCAGCTTTCCTAAAAATACCTCTTTTATAAGTCTTTTCAGCTCACCATAAAAATATTCTTTTGTTTATTTGCACATTCTATATATTTCTATAGTTTTTTTTTAATTGTTGGTAGGTAATCTTTTGACCACAATCTCACGTAATGGTAAGTGATGCTGTGGTCGAAGGTGTTAACAGGCTTAACCTAGAATTACTCTACATGTGATAAATTGGATTAGTTAGTGTCGGTTTTGGACGAGACATTTCGCAAAACATCAGATTAACTAACATCGAATAAATAAATCACGAGCGCTCCGTATAAGACTGTACTTCTTCTTCTTAATTCAATTATTGTATTTTGGAAATATGGCGTTTTGCTGATCTGGTAAATTTGCGAATATGGTACTGAGCTCCGGAGCCCTCGCTAAGTCCCCTTCACCCCTTTTCTAAAGCTTTCGCATGATCCAGAGCAATATGTGTGACAATTGGCTATTATAACTATGATAATGTTTCTAAAAATACTGAAGCTAGCTGTCTCGCTCTGTAATAATGAAAATGTGATATGTTATGTGCAAAAGTAATTTTTTCATTCAATTTTAGCCGATACGCATACACATACGGAGCTTACATGTACTAAATGTACCCACATGTTTTCAAAATTGTTTCCATAAGGTTAGATAATAGGATGCAATATACCATTTGACGTATATATAAAATAAAAAAATATTCAGCTTATCGTATGTGCTGAAAAAGCCAATTCATTTAATGTCCATCATGAAATGCTTAGAGATTTTTATTCTTATAAATAAAGATATTGTCATAACTCTACTCCTATGGGAAACGTGTAAGAAGTGCCGGTCAAAACTATTGTTTTGATCTCAAGTACACGAGTGCCAAACGGCTATCTTGTATATCTACAAATAGAGATAAGTTGCGGGTTTTTTCGTACATCTAGCACTATAACACAAATGATTTAAAAAATAACATATCAATGAGCAATACCCTAACGCACGTGTTTAGCGAGCACATTAATTAAAACGTAAAAATGTGAAATGACTGTTCATGCCCTGCGGTTCTCTTCAGTGCGTTATACACCCCGAACGGATCCTTCCCTATTAGACTATCGTCGCTTTTAGCAATAAGAAAGAATTGTTATCGCCCTTAAATCTCTTCCTTAAGGACTTTACGTAGAGAACTGAAACAGTCGTATTTTTGCTTCAATGCTCTAGAAAGATCGGTTTGCGAACACGAACCGTTTATCTATTGAATCGGGCGAGGGAAGAACTTATTGAAACGCATTTAGTACAGATTAACCAGTTTATAGATGAAATTAAACAAATAAACGTTTGAATAACTAGAACATGAAGTTAACTATAGTACTTGAGTAATACAGTATTCAACTACTACGTCTAATAGAATTGAATTTAAAAGAATAGATGTCAGTGCTTCTAAAGAAAACCGATATAAAATGGTTTCATTCGTTAGGTAAGGATCTGTTAGTTTGAATTTTTGCAAATTGGACCCAGCTCGAGTAAAATTTGTATCTGGTTTAAATGCGGTAAATTCGAATCATTTCAATGTAATGACCAGAATGATTTTAGAATCAAAATGGCTTTACAGCAGCCCAATTATAAATGCGGGACGCTTGTAGGTATGTTACCGCCTTCCATCTGCAAACAACATCACAAAACTTTTCTATAGGAACTGTTGAAAATTTTACCGTTTTTACAGCGTGGGGTTGTGCTGTGGCGTGGGTTGCAATATCCTGCTGCAGTGGATACGGTGGAATAGTGAACTCAGCGCTATCGTACCGCGGTTTGCTGCCGCTCAGTCGACTCACGTACTGCGCTTACCTCGTGCACCCCACCATCATGATGTACACTTCCTTTCTGCTCGACGGGCCCTTCCACATGCAGAACTCTAGCGTGGTAAGTGTGCCCTCCAACACAAACTAATACAGTTACTTACACAGTGCGCGTATCTCATGTAACTCACCAGCACGATGTGGTCCCCTTTCCATTAATATCTGCTCTCCCAATTTTACTTAGGTATATAATTTACTGCACGTTTTTCAATAAAGTTCAGGTAGAGTGTCTAGCTTGCTTTGAGGCACTGTGTACCTCTAACGTAGTTCACATTGACCATCGAATGGTCCTGATTCAATGGAAAAGCAAATCGAATGTCAAATCTCTGAAACCATAATTTCCCCTTTTTTAAATATCTAGATAGATATATACGCTAGCCTTTGTCCTCCTGTCTTATATGTTGGTAAGTGACGACGTGATCAGAAGTGGTAAACATGCTTAACCTAGGATGCGAACTGGCCCTGAAGAACTGCTGCTGAAATACACCGTTACGAGATCATTAGTGCCATCACTACATTTAAATCCACCTCCTTCTTTGACCTCTCTCCATTCCCCAAGATAACATACGCAGATGTGATAAAACTGATTACTTAAAGATAAAATTTCGATTGATGATGGTATCAATTGGTACCACAACGGTGCACATTTTAGTCCATCCAGTAAATTTTATAGTCAACATCTTCAATGTGGCTTCTTCGACCTATAAGCAACAGCTGCGTCCCCGAGGCCTGGAAATATGTTCATGTGAAAGGTTCTCTAAACCAGGTAACCAGTTATTGGACCTTTGAAACTACTGTTTCAGGTAAATCCTCCTCCAGTGGCATTTAAATCACCGCGTCTTCTCTAGCTTTTTATCAGATAGTAACCAGCCACATGCACATATTTTCATATCATGATACCAATTATTTTTTCTTGGTTTGTTTTATTTGATTAACGGAATTCACCTTCCAGTCTACTCATTATAATAGAAAAAAGGGAAAAATAGTAATTTAAAAACTAAATTGGTTAAGAATGAATTATTTCATAATATTGATAGGCATTGTTATTTCCTAATGGGTCAGCTTGTATGTTTATTTTTTGATCAAAATAGTTTAAGAAACAAAATGAAATCAATATTTTATCTACCAAGAGACTGGCAAGAAATTTAGAACAATAAACAACTTGTCAAACGAAATCGCCCATAATTGATGTTGTGCCAGATAAAGACATTTGCTTCTAAATATGATTACAAGCACTATCGCGTGCTGAGCAAAAATCACATTTACAAATGATTGAAGTACAATTTCCTTTATTCTAATTTTTTTTATTGTACCGGTCGGGATAAAATAAAAAAAAAGACGTGTGGCACTCGGAGTCTGCCGCAGTAAAGCTATTATATAGCATTATTTATCAACTTTTGCAATTATAAATTTTTTCTGCCAAAATTTAGTTCCTTTTACGCACTGTAGAGGCGTTAATCAAATATAGTATCACCGCTGTGCCGGTCGGAGGGGTGGGGTGTTAGGCATCGAGTTATACGTTACACTAGAGAAGACATTTGAGACAAAAGTCGCTGCCATTTTTGCTTATTTTAAACTCAAGTGCGCTTCAGCGCTTTACGAGATCGGACTGCAGTCTAGAACAAATTATATCGTCTAACCAAATATCCAAACACGCAGCGCCACAACGCTGAGGTATGGTTTCATAATATCAAAGACTATAAGCACACAGAACGGACATGGCTTTTGTACCTACGAAACATTGTGAAGAGTATATTAGTTAAAAAATAGTAAAATAAAGTTAAAAATTAAGTATTACTGAGGGTCACTAACTACGATATTCAGTTTTTGAAAGTAAAGGTACAATTGGCTTTTTACTAGAAACAAAGTTTTACTAAGTTTTTTAAATCTAGATTTTATATTATGATAATATAAAATCTAGATTAAAATAATCTAGATAAAATCTAGATTTTATATTATGATAATATAAAATCTAGATTAAAAAAAAATAATAATCGTATTTTGCATACATACATTTAAGTAAATAATATTAAAATAAAATACACATTAGATTTTTTAATTAAAGATTTTTAATATTTTTGAATTAAAAATATAAATCCGAATTTGTTGTATTTATTTAGTAACTTATTTTAAGAGAATACGTACGAGTAATTGACATTATATAGTTATGAAGGGAATAATAAATATGCTCCTTGGAGTGTTTCAACCATTTGGGAGTTATGTTGATAAATAGACACGTCAAACTTTTTTCATCGTGAGTAAAAAAATAGGTAATTTACTCAATGTTGCTAGTTGTCATATCTGTCCAATTTCACTACGTCAACATGGCTGCCTATGCTGTGTCGTGAAGCATTGTTTTTCGCGATTACAAATCGACAAAATAATAATGTATTCGGGCGTGTTCAATTCCAAAATCTGAACTAACATGTGAAAAGTGATTCCATCGCTTTTATTTGTTTTTCCCGACTGGTTTCTGCAGTATCTGAGGACGCAGGATGGCATTTTGAATACACAATTTTCACGTGTGATTTCTATGAGTGCCCAGCTGCGTGTGGGTGAGTACATGCCGGCTAGCTGGTCCTACCTATTCGACTTTGCTCGTTTGAGATGTCGAGTCCAGTATATAGAGGTCAATGGTGTTAGGTTATTTTTGTTACGGAATTTCTGGATTCGGTCTCCACGCTCATGGCTCGCGATAGAAGCTATGCAATAGCTTAAAACTTATCAGAGCGTGGTTGACGCGACGCGTGATCAAAATACTGGCACCTCTTTGACTCAACGTATAAGAATTGCAATTCAACGGGTCAATGCTGCCAGCATACTGGGCACGCTGCCAACTGGAGCATTTGGACTGCCTATGAGTCTGCAACGACTTATAGGTTGTCTTAATGCTTTTATTGTAGTAGCTGTAGTGTTGTATAGTGTTGTAAGAGCAATTAGTTAACTATCATTAATGAAATATAAACACATTCAGAAACACATTTCTGGCGCAATACCATTATAAGAACAGAACTATATTATTTCATATAACTATGATATGAAAGCTTAATACGTATCTAACAAAAATATAACGATGTCACCACAATAGTTAAAACTACGAAGGCACCGTTGTTAATATTGGTACCCAGATACGAGTACATGTTGCGCTTTTAATATCACATCCCTACAATACTGTCACATATGAGTAGCATTCTTTACCCATTAATTTTAATAACAGCAATATCCACATTCCATAAGGATTATATTTCTTAATCAATTGCAAAAAAGAGGTATTAGTTGAGACTTTTTTCTAAACAATGCTAGGACGAAAGCTACCCTCATAAATAACGCTTGATGTGATAGACCAATATACTTTTACTAAAACTAGGTTGATCGAGTAAGTACCAGACGTTGTTGGTCTAACAATATAGGGTTGGCCGTCGTATATAAGTACACATTTATATTTATCCAGGCTTTCGTTAAGTGCGCTTGTAAGTGTACACACCCACAAGGACAAAGCTTTATTGAAGGATGAGATGGACATTATTATAGGAGTATGGCAATCTATATTCCAACAACAACAGTAGTTTAAGGAACGTGGCAAGCCACATACTTATTCATATTGTCAATATCCGAGATACTTTTAGTCTGTTTCATTTATTTTAAACCATTTAATAACGTACAAATATCAATTACTTATTTTAACGTTTCATAATTTTCATAAATGAATGCAAGTAGAGTATAATTAGGTACTATAGCAGGGGCGCCCCTCCTTCTTATCATACCTATTGTAGAGCTCATTTAACAAGAGAACCGTCGTGAATTCTATCTGGGAACAAAAGGCTCGAAGATCCACCATCAATCAAAAGTCTACAGTTACGTAACGAAAGTCGGAGTACGTTTATCGCTCGGTCCGATGAACTCAATGCTTATAAGCTTTCTATGAGCTAATTGTCATTGTATTGAAGCAATGATGGCCGAGCGATAATACGAGTAGCTATGGACTACGAATACGAATGTTCTACGAATGGTCGCCTGGCGGGCTACCACCCTCAATTAGAAAATCTGTCTCCAAGCACCGCATAACACAGTGTTCCAGCAGTGGTTCTTGAGAGCTAATAAAATTACATGCACTTAACAACTGTTTATCTCATAGTGATGGGCGCAGTGCAATTCGTCACTTGTGTCAAAATGCATCTTTTATAAGCAGAGGTTAGGCCGCTAAACATCAGGTTATGGAGTGTCTGCTAATTAATTGTACTTATTAAGGGTCGAAAACAACTTTAATTAATTATTTAATGTTGTTTTTGTTATTTTCTTCCTCAACAACGAAAACAACTCCCTATAATCAAAGAAAACCTATTAAAAATAGCGGCTGGTTTAAAAATACCCTTTACATTTCCCCTTTAGCAGTGATTGTGGTTTTTTCGAAGCAAAATCCCATTTATGGCACGTTTACTGCGTAACGATGCTGCTTATCTACCACATCATTTTACATTAGTCGTCTTACAGCACATTCAACAACATGATGGATTTATCAAAAATTGCGTTGAGAATTACTATTTCTCATAGGATCTACTTACTCAGTATTATTATATGTATAAAATGTTATTCCTTTCTTCTTTCTAAAATTGTATCTTGAAGAGATTTATAAGGATTATAACAGAGCCTTAAGTCATTGCCTTTTGTATCTTTGTCACGACAATACGAAATCCCATACTTTTTTTTCAGTAATTTGTGTAACTACTAACTTAACAGGTTTACTACTAGTGTTTTTTTTTTTCAATTATAGTTTGAATACAGATTCCGTAAAGCGACACCTGTATCAATCAATATTATACTATAATATGTTCATTTTCAGATTGCAATATACGCTGGGTATGCAGTGCTGGCATTCCTATCTTCATTTGCCATCTCAATAGCGTTTGAAGCCCCTGCAGTCAGGATACTGAAGATTGTGAGCGGCGACGGAAGGAAAAAGAGCAGCCAATGAACATTACACCTAAGAGCTTTATCTGAAAACCCAATGTCTTCGTGAAACGTGTAAATATTTAGTACGTCTTAAATCCACAGAGGTTCGTGTTTTACTGCTTTGTTGCAAGCAAAACCATACTTTATATCCATCTGTGATTAGAGGCTTTATTTGGATCAAGAATTCAATAACAATAAATGTTCATTTGAAAAACATATTTATACGACCGTCAAACAGTAATTTGAGTTATCTCAGAGTTTACAAGGGAGTTTTAGAAAATTGGAGATGATGGGAACATGCAATTAACATTCTAATATTTGATATTAAAATTCAATTTATTTAAATGAATAGGGCTTGAAATCATGTACTGTTTTGGTTGTTTTACCTATTAAAAAAGCTGTACATTTTTGAATGTATTAAAAAGAATTTAAATGATCTAAAAGCAGTACAAGCTCTTGGTATGCAATTAAACAATTGGTTAGTAAATAATGTTATATCGCGGATTGTTGAGTCCAATGACATTACTTATCTACCCATGGTGAGAAAAAAGATGATCATTTGTTATCATCTTTCGGTCACAAGAAAAAGTTCACAGAGTAGGTAATAAAACGAAAGTTTAGAAGGGATGTCACAACATATCCAAAGATCACAGTGAAGATGTACAATCGGGGTTAGAAGTAAATATATTTCTATTTTATTGTGAAAATGCTAACACTTACATTGGAGAACGTTTTTGATTCGTTTACACTATGATTAGACTAAGATAAAAGACATCTTTTTGCAGTCCAACACAGAAGCTAATAAATATTTGTAAAAAATGTCGGCGGCCGAGCATCGGTATCAGGTAGGTTTTATCAGGTAGGTAGATGAATTTTTTACTTGTGAGCCTGCAAATTTGATTGAAATCGTTCCATCAGCGATGCGACCTCCTAATGTTTAATGTTTATATAATTTTATGCAATAAATAAGCAAAACCACTGCACATATACAATTTTATTTAATAATAATCATTTGGAAAAACGTGTAAATATCTCGAGAGAATCGTATTACACGTTCCGAGCTCGATATTGGATTCCACTGTAAATGCATCGACCAGGATTGATATCTGTTGTTGTAAACCAAATTATTTCTTATTATGCACTGTGAAATAACTTTATACATATATAATATATTATACCAAAACGAACTTTGTATACAGCAGCTGTTTAATATATTATTAAACTTTTGTTCAATTATTTAATTCTAGGTTAGCCTCAACAACATCTTCCACCACATCATCACTTACCATCAGGCGAGATAGTGGTCACACGCTAACTTAAGAGCAATAAAAACAACTTCCTTCAAAACATTTTCTTGAAATACATAATATACGAGTCTTTCGAAATTGTTGTGCAGCTGCGAGCGTATACTTTCTGTATAGTTAGTCTATGTGGATTTATATGCAGCTGTCTGTGCTGATTTTTTTGCCGCTAGCATGGTAAAACGTTATATATTGAAGTGAATTCTGTGATTTTAGGCCCATTATCTGGCGATGGACTCTTCATGGACATTGTGAATAGAATTCTAAAATTAGAACTCCATTACTGACAATTGCCGATTCGGCGAATCGATAACTCGGTTTCAGTTATGTACCCGTATATCCGTTGATTGAACACAGGCAGTAAATTGTTTGATAAAATGGCCAATTCTGTCCAAAATAACTGCTATGTCGCGAAAGGTTTTTCTATTTCTATTACATCAAATTTAAATAATATCAGAATAGATAATCAATTGAAATGTTTCAAAACACAGTAGGTAATTAAATATCTGTTTAACTGTATTAGAAATTCGTAATTTATCTACAGTTCATCAGAACGCAAAAAAACACGCATCTCTATTTTATCTAGGTATTTTAGCATCTTGTTATTTGGATCACATCCTGAATAAAGCCTGCTAATACTTAAAGCCATTTTTTTTTCTAAATGTGTGTAAAATTACGCTTGTTTGGCCTCACCCTAAATGATATCCACGTAGAGTGAGGCCAAACGAGCGTAATTTTGTGTATTGTGAGTCGCATATTTTCAGTTGCGTACTCGTACATGTAGATAAATCATTTTGTGTCGTCGTGTGGCAAAACTGCACTTTTGTATGAAACCGAATGCAATAGAAATTACGCGACCGAAAATACGCGGCTCATAACTCACTAAATTACGTTCGTTTGGCCGCTCCCTTATATGAAAAAAAATTGTTTTCCTGCGATCTTGCTATTTTTGACAAATGCCTCTCAATCTAAATAAATTGTCACAAAATAAAAATAAATAGGCGAACATGGTTCTAAAATATTATTTAATGAAATAAAACTAAAATAGGCAAAAAGTAAAACATCACGAAGACATAATGTAGGTACATATTGTAAATAGGATTACTTAATAATAAAATAGATTATAAGGTCATATTTTTTTAACTGTAAATAGTGTGCGTAAGTATAATAAAATTCTAAGTATTTAATTTAGTTGAATTTATTTTCATCGCTCATCTTGCATCCATACTATTGTAATTCCTATTCCTAAAATAATTTATAAATTTGAATTTAAATTGACAGTTAAGTACAATGATTATATTTAAATCGAAATATAAAAAAGGAGTAGGGTCTCAATTCGTCTGTTTTTGTTTATGTTTGGCACCTCAGAACTTTTGACTGGGTGAACCGATAATTTTGATAATTCATTTTTTATTTGAAAGCTGATGCTTGTCGTTTACTTCATCAAAGTGGTCAAGCCGTTTTTGAGTTACACTTCATTAACTGAAATATATTTTCCTATCTTGATTATATAGTCGTTGACAGTGAATGACGTTCGATCCCGTAAGTAGTAAGATAAAAAAAAGTTAAAAAAATAATTAAACCAACTTCAAGACTCAAAAGTGTGAAATAACTTGTCGAAGTCGGTGCCATGCGCACAATATTGTTATAATAGATAATTTTGAACAATCATGGTACCAACTTCAAGAAGTTATTTCACACTTGAGTTTTGAAGTCGGTTCCATTGATTTGTTGATTTCTTTAAAAACATATTACGGGCCAAAAACGATCGCTATATTAGGCACAAACAAAAGCTAGTTATAGTAAATTTAAGACTTTCGCGTCTTGAACACATGGTTATAAGTATTTGATAGGATTTAATCGCGATAAAAGTATGTATATTATATTTGATATAAACATATTGTATTCAGTTCTTTCGTGACTACAACCAATGCAAGTTGGTGAAAACGTCGAGGTAAATAATATACATATTTTTATCGCGATTAAGTCCCGTTAAATAATTATAACTAAAACCTAGTTATTCTCCGCATTTACGCACTATATAAGCCGGTAAGAAAATCAGATATTTTAATGTTGTCAATAAATGACTAATATATACCTATAACCTTAACATATGGCATGTATTAAACAGTATTCTTTATATTGATTATATAAAGCAACTTTAAAAAAAACATGCAGGCAATTTCATAAATTCAGGCGTACACTCGTATCCGGGGCAAAAACGTTCCACACGAGTGGACAGTTTCAAAACCAGGTGTGACTATATGGATAGTTAGAATGCACTCTCTACTGTCCCCTCTGATTGCTAATTGACATCATTGCAAATCAATGATGCAAAACCTGCACAGCTTTAGGTCGGCTCAGGTATAGGTAGGAAACATCTCAGCTCCATTAAATATTCAAAATTTATAGATGCCGTCCAACGGAAATATTGTTATTGTTTCGTTTCCGTTGTCGCGCGCCAAGTAAAAGGCGATATGAAGTCGGCTATTGGAGCGGATGACAATTTACGCACACTTATTATTATACTAGCTTTCCGGGCGCGGCTCCGCCCGCGCGTATGTCGGTTATCGCGTAAAAACATTAACGTCTTTTTGCGCAGTTGGATAAAAACTATCCTATGTTTTTTCCCGGGTCTCAAACTATTTCTATACCAAATTTCATTCAAATCGGTCCAGTAGTTTTGGCGTGAAAGCATAACAGACAGAGTTACTTTCGCATTTATAATATTAGTACTGATGCTGTTAAATAAATGGTTTATGTGCCTATCGTTTTACAAGGCATAATTCGATGGGTTTCTTGAATTTGTATTGTAATGTAATGAAACATGGTGATGAAATTAAATTAAAGATGGCGGTCAAATGCCAGTCTATCCGTAATAAATATAAAAAATCATAAAAAAATATGTGTATTTCTCAGTGTTATATTTTTGTTGATATTTTTTGAAGCTTTTAAGACATTAAAATCAATGACAACGATAGTGAAAATTGATGTAATATGTAATTTATCTCATTTTTTGCGAATATTACACGTATACATAAATGAAACAACTGAACCCATTAAGTTGTTTAGGTAGGTATATAAATATTTTATAATTTTCATTTGTCCGACTAGGTTTCGACGAGAAGTTTCAATGTCTTTGCATTGAATATTGGGCTGGCGATGCAGACAGCCGCTGAGTCTTTGAAGTAACAAGCGAAGCAAGTGTTGATAAAGAAAAAGTACAAAATCGTTTGACAGCAAAACTTCCAGCCCCTGTCACGTCGGTGTTAATTGAGCCATATGTGGTAGTTATCTTTTGAATAATGTTCTTTAAAATTTTAATTGTGAAGTACATTATTGTTGTTTTTTAAGGTGATTATTTTATTATGGAAGTTCTCGTTCTAACTTGCGTGGAGCCATCGTAGTGATTTGAGGCATTTCACGTTGAACTCACCTAAAAAAGGCACTGCCCGAATTCAGCTGTGCCTGAAACCTAGGTCGACAATCTCGACCAATAGGCGTATAGCAGGTTTTTGAACACAATAAAATACATTTTAAAGGCTAGGATAATAGAAGTATATATAAAAGTATCATTAGGTATATTAAGGAATTATAAATAAGCAATAAAAAAGGAGTTCATATCTATTTATCAACATATTACAGCGTGATCAACGTTTTACTATCGTACAATCTTGTCTACTCCATATTTTTCTTTTCAATACAAATTATTTCCATAGTTTGATTTGAAATGATAGCTTTGAGTTATGCTCTAGCCCAGATTCCAGAGCATCGCTGCAGTGATACTCAGCCCAAGATATAGTAAAATAATATGAACCTATGTTTAAAGGCAGAAGAATGATTTTATTGCCATAAAAGTTATCATTTCCTTCCAACATTATTGATACTACACACTACATTTTCCTTATAACAACAAGATTCCTTAACATTATGAGTCTAAATGTAGTTGTGAGTGATAATGAGTTTCAAACGAGTATAAGCCATAAACTGTGCCTTTCGCTATTACAGTTTTCTGTTTAGTCTGCCTGTGGAATCATCTGCAATCTCTGAGAATAAGTTCAGCGTTAAGACATAAACATATTTGTATTAGATTATTCATCGTATCATGTTTTTCTTTTGCTAAGCAAGAGAAAACAGACATAAATCGTTTGGTTCACATACTTATATCTCAGACCAAATAAAAAGTCAAGACAGAATGTTGTGAACAGAGAAGTGAGGCCGGTTTTCCAAACATGTGTGCGTGTGTCGGTGTTGCCACGATAATCAAATTACCTTATGAAAATAACGTTACCAATTTAATAACGTAATTAGTATTAATACAACAATAGGGTTCCGATGTAACGTGTCGGCAAAAGTAGATTGAAAAAGTGTAGAAGTAATGGAAAAAGTGTTTCAGAAATAACATTACTGGGTAAAATTACAGGCACATGAGACTTAACATCTTTATGTCTCAAGGTGATGGTCGCAGTGCAGTTTGCCACTTGTGACGAACTGTATCGGCAGAGGTTACAGCTTAGTACCAGGTGGGCTTTGTGCTTTTTTTCCCCGATTACATAAAAAACCCGTCACTAATTAGTTACAAGAAATAAATTCATGTAAATTATACAACGATACAGTCCGTCACAAGTGGCAAACTGCACTGCGACCATCACCTTGAGACATAAAGATGTTAAGTCTCATGTGCCTGTAATTTTACCGGAACATAGGAATGTGAAGATTAATGCTTGGCGGTAGAAATAGGTATAAATAAATATAAGTCGCCGATTATAAAATATTCCCATGATAGTTCCTTCTTACTTTTCCCAATGATTTCGATCCAAATTTGTTTAATTTTTGGACTCAATTCGGAAAATGAAAAAATAATTAAACAGTAACACTGGTAAGTGACCAGTAAAGCGTGAACAGTTAAGAGGGAACTTAAATTTGCCTTTGTAATATTAATAATAATATGGTTATAATTCAACTATATACACAACAACGTTAAAAACAACAAAAAAAAACAATGGAAATATGTTTTTATCATAACGAAAAAACACATCATCTACTTCAATATCTTCGAAACCGAAAATCCAATACCAATGAAATGAATATGAGGTATCAGCAATTATAATTAAAGGTATTAGCTTTCCAATAAAATGACGGAGTTATGAAGTAACAAAGATTTAATCAAATAAATTAAATTGAAAACCTGGTCCTTTTTGAAGTCGGTTGAAAATGGAGGGAATGAATGAAATCCATCTTTTAAATTTGCTATTAAACCACTGAACCGATTTTGATAATGATATTGCGTCGTAGGCATCTACGACGCAATACCTGTATTTAAAAAAATATACAGTCCAATTGAGAACCTTCTCTTTTTTTAAGTCGGTTAAAACACATTGATCAACTATTCAAAAAAACTAAAAGCAATACGTTGTGTCTATTATCACCCAATAATAGGGTAAACCTTATAGGCTTAATAACGGCAACACCAATGCCACCACGCCGCAATAGTTCGACTGACGAGTCAAGGCGTAGTTTTGTTGTACATATGTGTGAGTAATCGTGTTTGTACACGGCGAGGCGTAGTTTTACCGGCCTCACTGCTCTTTACACAACATTCTGTCTTGACTTTTTATTCGGTCTGAGACTTATATAGCTTTAGTGGGCTTCATATTTCAATGTGCTGTTAAGAAAATTATAGGTTCAGTAATAAATAAAATGTACTGTGCAAGAATACAGATCATAGCTTGATACCAAAGTACATAGTAGATGCGTTACACCAGAGATTATTATATTATGTTCTATGACTAGAGTACTCGTTTACCTGCTCTTACACATTATATGAAATCATTAAACATAAAACTATCAAAATTTTTCTAATGGTAATGTTATATTCTGGTGGTGCCAAAAACTAAGGATTTACAAAACATTACCTATTATTAGATGCATATGGAGTTTCTTTGCAGAAGAAATTCAGAAACGAACAAATTTACCTCAGCATTAATGTCTTTGTCAAAGCTTTCAGGTTTTGCAATGGACGCAGGCCACATCGCTCGATGCACTAATTAGGACGGAAACTTCTTGAGTGGCTACCCTGCGTACCATGACGTAGAGTAGGTATGCCTCCCACTGGGTGGACCGACGATATTGTGAGAGGAGGGGAGCCGACTGATATATAAATAGACAAAATACGGAAGGTCTATATTCAACAGTGGACCATCTTCCGGCTGATGAGGCTTTCAGCACCCATTTTGTGATTGTGCAATTGCAAACTCAAACGCACTTACCAAGACAGGAAATAATAGCCCGTTCTCTTGGAGAGTTTTTTAATAGTAGACGTCGACTGCAGACATGCTGATGATCATGGTGGAATATGTATACATATAGCCAGTTGATACTGTTGATAGCTGTATAATTTGTCTATAAGTAAATATAAAAAACACAATTAAGATCTCAATTTACCCCAAGATTAACATAAGGACAAACCATGTTGGACATTTTCAGACAAAAAGACACCATCTCTCCGATATTGGATCTGTGATAAGTAAAAATACAGTGCCCGAGTGTAACTGTTGTGGTTTAATGTATTGCGGGAAACCAAGCTTTCCTTTTAGCATTACGGTACACGCTCGGTTCTAATCTCAGCATATTGTTTTTCAAAAATTACATGTAGGTATGAGCTTGTTTTCCTCCTTTCATCCTCCTGTACAAAATATGTAAGTAGCTGGTTTCATTTGTAAAAACATGTTTAGGATAAGTTAACATACTCAACGCGAGTTTTGAAAATACTGTAGGAAATAAAGTTCATCTCCTATACCATATAGCCCCGGCTTCATGTATTCGCAACTCTATGTCTAATTTATAGGTGACAATAATACCTCCATTTCGGTTTATGCAGTAGGTAAGTACTTAGCAAAGTTATACTAAGCTGGGTAAGGTATAATCTTTTCCATTTAGTTCGCATTAATTATTAACAAACTGGTAGTCTAAGCCTGCGTATAGTACACATTATGAAAAAATTAGTTTTTTATTGTGAGATTATTTCGATTTCTACCATTGCATTTGTGGAAATAATCGTGTGGCAAAACTTTGGCAGTTAAAATTTGCCTTCACTTTGTACTCGTAATAGTGACAATAATGACCCTGGATTATTGGCAACGTAGACGTTTGTTAGGGTCTTTACTTTATTATATTTTCTATATTTTTCATAGTGTGTCCCATGAATATTTGATTTTATATCATCCGCGAGAAAAACATTGTTGTCATAAAAACAAAATATTTTGATACTTTATTTGGACTGGAGTACTCATAAAAAGGTTTGATCTATTTATACATTGACTGAGCAGTCAGCTCGCAAAACATTTAATATATTATTTTCATTTATTTGTTTTGGAACGAGGCAGTTTATCAGGCGTCTTGATGCTCGCCCTAAGAAAAACGCGTTAACAACCTACGTAAACAGTGTAAGGTTCTTTGCGTTTTTCGCTGGTGGTTACTTATTTTAATGTTTTTTTTTATTTTTATTTTTTATTGTTGATAGTTAAGCCTTTGACCACAATCTCACGTGATGGTAAGTGATGATGTGGTCGAAGGTGTTAACAGGCTTAACCTAGAATGACTGGCTCTCAAGGACAGCTGCCGGAATACACCGTTAGGTGCTTGGCGACAGATTTTCAACTTGAGGGTGGTCGCTAGCCAGGCGGGCATTCACAAAAATACCCTTCCACCATGCTGTGAAGCTCAAGCCCGCGGCGGGATTAGAACCATAGACCTGCTGCGCGGCAGTCCATAGCCAAAGCCACTGATCTATCACTGCTTCATTTTAACACTGGCAACTCTTATGGTTAGTATATTTTAAATACTTGGAACTCTAAAAGCTGGGTTCGAAATACTGGCAACTCTTAAATACTTAATTTTGAAGGAAACCGTTCCGACTTTCGGAATATTGGGCACATGGAAAATCGAGTTGGAGATTGGAGTCATTCTGTTGCGAGCTGTTGAGTGAGGTAGTCTTCAGAGTTTAATCGAAGTGTACTTGTTGAAGCACTAGTCTGTTCTTGCCTTTAAGATATTCTTTAATATTATATACCGTGGATTGAAACAGTGAGTTTTATTGGGTTTTGTCTTACAACAGGATGGGATTTGTTGATCGACCTTTGGGCAATGAGTATTCCCATTGCTGATCAGCAGTTTCGCTAACCCCATGTATACTTACCCATTTGCTGGTTAACGACGTACTGGTTGCCGGGAAACTACCTAGCAATAACGACAAGGTTATTCTGCAGAAAACTTGAGATCAGCGGATTTTATCATATAGTCTGCAAATTGTGACGGAATAAGCACGAGGCCCACCTGATGCTAAGTGGACTCTGCCTATAACAGATGCATTTAGTCCCAAGTAACGAATTGCCCCCATCAACGTGAGTCATACAGTAGTTAAGTCTCATGTACCTGTAATTTTACTGGCTCTCAAGGACTGCTGCCGGAACACAATGTTAGGTGCTTGGCAATAGATTTTCTAATTGAGGGTGGTAGTAAGCTAGGCGATCATTCACAAAATACCCTTCCACCAAACCGGTGGTGGGGATTGAACCATGTACTTGCGCCACGGCAGTTCATAGCTATGATCGCTCGGCCATTATTGCTTCAAAACTCTTCTCTATTCAGTTCAGTATATAATGTTTTAGACTATACCAGGGATACACTGAAAGTTTTCAGGTAATCATAAAACGGTATTATAGTAGAAAGTTGTTAATACATTTAATATTATGTTATTTTTTAAGAGCTTTACTGTCATTTACAGTTACCTTTACATGAGTAAGAAAGAAAGAAACGAAAGAAGTTTATTTAATACTACAAAAAGATAACAATATAGTATTGTAGCTATGAAGTGTTATAAACTTGGCACTACTTACCTTAATCCTATAAAGTATTAATAAACAATATTCCTGTATAATTAATGCGGTAAGATGTTCAGTAGCATTGAACTCGTATATGCTTAAGTACTTCTAGTAAGAAACTTGTATTTACTCGGGATAATGCCCAACATTATAATTAATATTAGGTCCTGATATTTCACTGACTTTATTTTTTCCCGTGAATAAAACAATCTTATCGGTAGCAATATGTCCAGCTTTTATATCAACTGTTATGATGTCAAATACAGCATTTGGGGCACTTCTCAAGAACATTTTAATTGTCACCTAGGTATATATTTTAGTGGCACTAATCCACGCGAAAGCGTTATTGGTCTTCAGGCAAATTAGGTCAAATCCTTCTAGTATTAAGCTTACTGACGTTTCAAAATGTGTATGTAATATTTTTTTAACTAGATTAATGTGCTGAACCTATGGTTGCCTTTCTATCTTAAGGGGGTAATTAGTTCACTGTTTCTTTATTACTCATATTGCTACTCGTATATCTAGTAGAATCGTAGCTTAGAGATGATAACCATTCCCCCAGAGTCGAGCATTCAAGACAATAAACGTTATTTAGTCTAATTGAGCATATTGTAGGCCATGTTTCCGTTATTTACATAATTAAGACTGTATATTTTCAAGAGAAATGATAGTGTACTCGTATAAGTTCATTGAGCATATTGTAGGTACAATTTGCCGACTCCATTTTGGATTAGCTTGTTGAGTTTATTTTAATTATCACGAATGAGCGAATTGCGAGTATTTAAAGCAAGTAAAGCATATACCCTAGTGAGGATTATACTTATTATGTTTGTGCGATTTTATCTAGAACTTCTTAGTTCTCAACTTAAATTGTGACCTGATTTTCATGGCCCAAAAGTAGTAACCAAATAGAATAAAAAAATTCATGTCCTGTTCTGATATCTTACCCGTTGATAACTGATATGATAAGTGAATGTGGGTAAGGGTAGTAAACGAGATTTACCTTGCTAACTTAAAATGGGGAATTACTACACAAACACTAAACAGAGGGGAGATTGTGGTTACAGATGGGCGCTATTATTGCTTACCGAGAACAAGAAGCCGATTGCCCTATCTGGCTTTGAGTTTTGTTGTGTTTACTAACGATTAATTGTTATACTCAAGACATTTGCTTCACTATTTAGGGCATCAATATTATAAACAAACAGAAAAACTATTTTATCGCAATGTTACGCCACGCGATATAATAATCTTTACGAGGACGTCACGTTACTTGAACTGAAGTGCCTGCGTTTTGTTCGTCACCGCCACGAAATTGGAATTGAAACAATCCATGTCGATTGGGCCTCGTAGCTTTTTCAATTTCTTCAAAACTCTATCCAATATAGAGTTGGCTCTTTCGCCAGTCGAAAGAAATAAAATCGGACGATAACATGGAATGGCCGATCGACAGACTCAAACTTTACATGATCGCCACCCGATCTGAATATTTTTTAAACTATATACAAGTTGGGGTTTATTTCTCGCATAATCAGCTGAAGGCGTTTGCAGTTCTATTTTAGTATAGACTAATAAAATAGGTAAGCATAAAAAGCATACAAATGCAAACAGTAATAAAAATAGCAGCTGCATCAACGTGAAGTACGTATTCGCTAAACTTTTTACATACGTTGCTATTACCAATTGCGTAGAACATATCATATACATTCAATATGTAGCTTTATAAATGGCTGTGCACGCAAAGCCTATTATACAAAAAATAATTATATAGTTTGGACAGTTTGCGGTCCCAATAAACTCAGTAGCTGCAATACTCCCGAGCAACAGATGAAGCAAATAATTCTTACGCAAAGACCTAACAAAAGTTTTGATATGACTGAGTAAACGACTGTTTTATCTTTCTGTATCAGACTTTTATAAATATGACGTTATGTTAAGGCGGCAATTAATTGGTATACTTCAGATATTTTTTCACTATCTCAAAGCCATAAAAAGTAAGTATAACTAAACAAACAGAAAAACTGTTATCATCGCAATGGTACACCATTCGATATATCTTTACGAGGATGTCGTTGGTACCGAAACTACCGCGTTTAGTTTGTACTCCTACGAAATTGGAATAGCGTGTAATCCATGTCGATCGGGCCTCGTAGCTTTATCAATCCTACAAAGCTCTTTCCGCTATAGAGTTAGTTCCTTCAACAGACAGAAGATGTAAAATCGGGTGATAACATCAAATAGCCCAGCGGTAGTCGATAACTTCACATGATCGCCACCCGGACTGAATCTTCTTCAAACTACAAATAAGTTGGTTTTATTTCTTTGATAATCAGCCGAAGGCTTGTGCAGTTTCTATATTTTAGTATAGACTTAAATGAAGTAGGTAAAAATAATGCAAATACTGTTACTTATGACTTGTTTTTATTTTTATATAAGTTTAGAACTATGTTATATCATTGCAATCTCTATTTTCTGAGTAACTCTCTACCGCATACTAAATATGGCGTCACAAATGGCCATTTGTTTTTTCTCCTAATTGAATTTTAATAAACTTAGTTATTATAGATATTATACAGTTATATGTTAAGTTATCGAAACGTAATTGGTTGGTCAATGACAAGATGACATTTAAAATATAATCTCACATTTGTGGCTATGGTCAAAAAAACGTCTAGAGGTGTGCGCGGATCACCACTTCACATAACAGAAAAACTACTATTAGTAATATATATTTTCTGGGCTAAAAAGATGAAACAAACTTAGTTTTTCATGTATAAGAATTTTATTTTGATACATTTATAAATTTCGTTTTGGTCTTATTGCATGCGAAGTCATCATATGACCAAGTATTTTTTTGCAGTAATTTATACGAAACCTTATACCCAGGTTTTTGCGAAAATAATATACCTAAAATAAAATAAAGCTTCGTTATCTTTTGTTATTTATGTTAATATACATATTTTTTACAACGATTATTTCTATCGACTACTTCATAATCAATTCAGTAGAGTTACAGAGTATATGTCTATAAATATATTATTTTGATATTATCTGTTCAAACGAGCTAAAATATTTGGCAACTGTATATACTGCAATACTGCGGGGGATGGTGTAGAATCGATATGGTATAGAATCGCATTGCGAGGGCAATGAACTCGGTAGGTATAATTCAGCTGCGTTAGAATACCTAGAACGTGTGTGTATGTGTGAGTCTAGTCCACGGAGGCCGCGAGTGTTGTCGTCGCTATCATTCTCAAAGTCAACGCGCCACAGCTTAGGCAATAGTTAGTATTAATTTTGTTTTTGTGAAAATTAATTATGAGTGGATCACATTCAGTTATCGATTCTACACCATCCCCCGCAGTATTGTTGATGAATTAATAGTCACCTTATATTAATATCGTGCCAGTGTAGATTGTCGCAACAGGCGCGGATTGCGTAAAGCTACGCATAATTCACCATGCAGTTATTGCAGCGCAGCTTATTCTATTGAAGAGACTTGACAACATGATAGCAAAATCCATGAAACAAATATTTTCTGTTATTTATAGATTAAAGTGGGATGATACCTACATAAAACGAAGTATCAGGCAAAATTGCACTACTGGGCAGTGACCCTAAGAAGGCCTTAAGTGCTAACCGTCATGGGAAGCATAATCTTCAGTATGGATTCTAGCTACTTTAAACTCTGGGCCACGGTATTTTTACACCAGAATCGGATATACCGGAAAATGAAAAATAACTATGATAAAA
Organism: Plagodis dolabraria; assembly: GCA_963854805.1. NCBI lineage: Eukaryota > Metazoa > Arthropoda > Insecta > Lepidoptera > Geometridae > Plagodis > Plagodis dolabraria. Next base: position 26,973,753 of record OY978441.1, on the reverse strand, counting down.
CTTGAGATATACTATTTTCTATTTAAGAAATGTTGATTAGGAGCTTGCTATGTCAGTGCTATTTAACACAAAAATTATTTAAATACATCAATGAACAAGATCCTAAAATAAGTTTCAGCGAGGACATTCAATGAAACCTAAAAATGTGATGCCCGTTGTTTCTCTTTTGTGCGATTACTCACACTGAGTGGATCCCTTCCCTATTGGACTATCACCACTGTTAGCAATCAGATAGAATTGTTATCGCCTTTAAATCCCTTCCTTTAGGACTTCACGTTGAGAACTAAAACAGCGGGTAGTATATTTGCTTTTATGCCCAAAAAAAGATCAGTTTGCGAACACGAACCATTTATCTATTGAATTGACGCGAGGGGAGAACTTGTAAAAAGCATTTAGTACAGATTAACCAGTAGTAGACAAATAAAACAAACAAAAGTTGAAACAATTTAAACAGATTATCAACATTTTCGCAATGTTGTGATATACATGGTCTTTTTACTAATGACGGTACACTATAGCATTACCATTCACCAGGAAGTAAAATTATTAATAAAATTTAACTACTTAAATTTTCAACAGGTCACATACATATATATACCTATTTGTATTTGACCTGTTGAACATCTTTGTAATAGCCAATCAGAGTGCATTAACCAAACATGCACCTACTTTTAGCGGAATCGGTTTCAACCTAAAAGATGATGATTTCAGCTTTCCGGGGTATCTTCTCTGTGATGTACACAAAGCTGCATTGCAGATGATGAGATGGATTTTATTATTGGAGTAGCGTTTAAATTCTAATTCAACTGTCCGTTACTAAACTTTTCATAGGAGTTACTCTTTTCATGCGAAAAGAGTAAATTTACCTAGACCAGGAGCGCCTTGCCTACTTATCATAACTATTGTTCAGTGAACACTAAAAGAGTGAATTCTATCTGAAAATAAAAGCCTTGAATATCCATCATCAATCAAAAGTCCACGGAGACGTTTCTTTTGTGTTTGTAACGGAACAAGCACGAGGCCCACCCGATGTTAAATGATTACCTCTGCATATAATAGAATTATTTCCTTACAAGTGACGAACTGCATTGTGCCCGTCGCTCTGAGACATACAGTTGTTGTAGTCTATTAAGTCTCAAGTGCCTGTAATTTTACTGGCTCTCAAGCACAGCTGACGGAACAGACCGTTAGGTATTTGGCGACAGATGACCTACTTGAGGGTGGTAGATAGCCTGGCAAGCATTCGTAAAATGCCCTTCCACCATGCGGTGAAACCAAGCGATGAAGCCAAGCGGTGAAGATAGAACTATGTCCCCGCTAAAGAAAATGTACTGTTTGTTTGTTTAGGGAGGACAGAGATGCTGGTTACCGCCTGTGCGGTCGTCCAGCTCCACCGGGTTTCGGGCGAGGGCCTGGCCCTACAATAGCCCGGGAGGGACGAGACGGGCGTAGAAGGCGAAAAGCGCTTTCTACCTCCGTCTCCTGCGGACGCCGAAAACGTGCCGCTACTATAGGAGGGGTTGACAGCGAGCTCAAGGGCACCACTGTGGTTCGGACCTCGGCTTGTCTCGCTGTCGAGAGTCATGGGGGGGATCGGAGCAAAATGCCTCTGTGCAACTGCAGTGTTGCACAATTGGGCCCTACTGAATAATACTCTTTGACTATTTGGAGAGCAATTTATCGTGACCTTGTTTTTGCCTCGAGCTCGCCGGCGAGCTCGGTGTTTGATTGTGTGACCTCTAATTACCTCACACCTGGGGATTTTACCTCGACGACTTGCGGATAACGCTAAAGCTGCCAATGTAATGGCTGCGATGGGGTCATCCGGGTCGTCTAATACCTGCCGTGGTCGGCGACGGGGGGATTTGAAAAATGGGATAGAAGAGGCAGTCCAGTTGTTCGATGCCTGGACAACCAATGGGTTCGGGTGGTGGGGCGCTCGATCAAAGTATCGGCGGGCGCAGTCCTTATTGAACTGCGCTAGAGAGGGAAGGTTTAAGTCGCAATGCAACTCGGTGTTCCGGAAATACCACGGGGCGCCGGTTGCATTACGAAGAAAACGGTTTTGGATGACTTGAAGTTTATGAAGGTGGGCCTCACTAGCATGACTAAACACTACTGATGCGTAAGTCATGATGGGGCGAAGAAAATGTACTTTGAAACCAAGGCGCTTATATCATTAACGTGATTGTTAGTTGGTAAATTTTTGTAATTGCGAGTGCACGATATAGGGTTTAGTTGCTATATTTTGCTCTTTATTAGCAGACCAATCAAATCAAAATCCAATGAGGATACTTACATGTTTTACCCAACTCTGTAGCGTTTGTGCAGATCATTGTAGACTTCTGATTTCAGACCCCTTTGTCTCACTCATAGAAAGCTCTTTAGCCTTAAACTTCATTGGACCTAAGATAATTATTGACCTGGACTTTCGGTACGTGTAGAAGCAATGATAGCCAAGTGGTAATAGCTATGGTCTGCTATGATTTTGGGATTTTTAGGAGCGATATCTCTGTTATGCTTTTGATAGCTTAATAACGACGCGAAGCTGCTTATCCTATCATTTTACATGAGGCGGCTTCTAGCACATTAAACATTAGGGTCGATACATCAAACATTGCGTTTGAGAATTACGATTTATGATAGGATCTTCCTCATTATTATTATATAAATTGTTTCTTCCTTTGAGCTCCTATAATTGTATCTTAAAAGGAGATATTAAATTAAAGAGCCTTGAGTAATTGCCTGAACCTTTGTCACTGGAATTAGAAAACACTTGTCTTATTCATTTCAATGATTAAGTACTTACCGAATAGGGAATTTTCTACTAGTATTTTATTTTTTATTATCGACTAGCGACCCGCCCCGGCTTCGCACGGCTCCAATGCTGTTACTAAGTAATCTGTGATATCTTCGAAAATATTCATTTATATAATATGTTTTAAGGCCTTATTGATCTATATTAAATGCACAATGTGTTTAAGGTAAGTACTTAATTGGATAGGGATTAATGCTATATTTCTTAAAATCACTTCGTAAAAAAATCATTATTTCTCGTAAAAAGTTTTTTTTTTTTTTTTTTTTATGTTTGATAGGTTAGCCTTTGACCACTATCTCACCTGATGGTAAGTGATGATGTGGTCGAAGATGTTGTCTAACCTAGAATTTAACCTAGAAGTAAAGGATAACTAGAATTTAACCTAGAAGTAAAGGATAAAAAATGGTTATAGTGGGTTATTCCCGTAAGATAGCAATATACAGATTTTTTGTAGTCCTTTTCAAGGTGTACAACTGTAGTACATTATTTTGATCTATCTCGTAGGGTTCAGCCATAGCGTTTGCAATATAAGCGAAAAAAATGTGATTATAAATAACCTCACATTAGAATCCTCTAAAATTATCAGTATTCCTTTATTATATTATGCGTGTATTATACATATAAACCTTTCTCTTGAATCACTATATCTATTAAAAAATCGCAACAAAATCAGTTGCGTAGTTTTGATGATCTAAATATATATAGTGACAGACAGCCAGCGGGAAGTGCTGCCACCTTAGCGACTTACGCTGAGGTGGCGAGACTGATCAAGGCCCTCCGACCGCGCAAATCCCCCGGTGCCGATGGCATCTCCAACAGGGTTCTTAAAACCCTCTCTCCTCCTCTCATCCATCTCCTAGTCAGCATCTTCAATGCTGCTATGAGCCACTGCTTATTCCCAGACACCTGGAAATGTGCAACTGTCATTGGCATTCACAAACCAGGCAAAAGCTCATCTGACCCCACCAGTTACCGCCCAATCAGCCTCCTCAGTGCCTTAGGCAAACTTTACGAGCGGTTACTTGCAAACCGCCTCCAGTCCCATGCTAAGGAACACCACCTTATCCCAGATGAGCAGTTTGGCTTCAGACCCGGACACTCATGCGTCCAACAGGTGCACCGCCTCACGGAGCACATCATTGAGGGCTTTAATAAGTACCCCAAACCCCAGACCACGCTAGCAGTCTTCCTCGACGTGGCGAAAGCTTTTGACAAAGTCTGGCACAATGGCTTGATTTACAAGCTATACCAACTTGGCGTGCCAGAACGTCTTGTGCTCATCCTACAAGACTTCCTTAAAGCCAGAAGCTTTCGCTATCGCGTGGAAGGCACCCTCTCCTCCCCCCACCCAGTCAGAGCCGGAGTCCCGCAGGGCTCCGTGCTATCACCCATTCTCTTCGCGCTGTATACCAGCGACATCCCACGCTCTCAGCCAGACGTCCTATTGGCCCAATACGCGGATGATACCGCTATTTATACCACTGGGTGGCGTATCAGCAGAAAGTCCATTTTCGCCCTCCAACGGGCCATCACCGAGATCGGTGACTGGTTCCGTAAATGGCGCATCGCGGTCAACCCAGTTAAAAGTGCAGCTATGTACTTTACTGAGAAGACTCGCCCCCGTTACCCGCAACCTTTAACTTTGTTTGACCAACCCATCCCCTGGGTTAGTAAAACAAAATATCTCGGAGTCACCCTTGATCGGAATCTCACCTTTAGCGATCATATAACAACCGTCCGAAACAGAGCGGCCTTTGTAATGGGTCGCCTTGGTCCCCTGATTCGCAAAGAGAGTAAAATGTCTCTTAGTAATAAGAAGACACTTTACACTGCCTGCATCCGCCCCATCATGACTTACGCATCAGTAGTGTTTAGTCATGCTAGTGAGGCCCATCTCCATAAGCTTCAAGTCATTCAAAATCGTTTTCTTCGTAGTGCAACCGGCGCTCCGTGGTATGTCCGGAACACCGAGTTGCACTGCGACCTAAACCTTCCCTCTTTAGCGCAGTTCAATAAGGACTGCGCTCGCCGATACTTTGATCGAGCGCCCCACCACTCGAACCCATTGGTTGTCCAGGCATCGAACTACTCGACCGCCTCTTCTATCCCATATTTCAAACCCCCCCGTCGCCGACCACGGCAGGTATTAGACGACCCGGATGACCCCATCGCAGTCATTACATTGGCAGCTTTAGCGTTATCCGCAAGTCGTCGAGGTAAAATCCCCAGGTGTGAGGTAATTAGAGGTCACACAATCAAACACCGAGCTCGCCGGCGAGCTCGAGGCAAAAACAAGGTCACGATAAATTGCTCTCCAAATAGTCAAAGAGTTTTATTCAGTAGGGCCCAATTGTGCAACACTGCAGTTGCACAGAGGCATTTTGCTCCGATCCCCCCCATGTCTCTCGACAGTGAGACAAGCCGAGGTCCGAACCACAGTGGTGCCCTTGAGCTCGCTGTCAACCCCTCCTATAATAGCGGTACGTTTTCGGCGTCCGCAGGAGACGGAGGTAGAAGGCGCTTTTCGCCTTCTACGCCCGTCTCGGGAGAAGTGCCTTCGGCACTTCTCCCTCCCGGGCTATTGTAGGGCCAGGCCCTCGCCCAAAACCCGGTGGAGCTGGACGACCGCACAGGCGGTAGCCAGCATCTATGTCCTCCCTAAAAAAAAAAAAAAAGCGGGAAGTGACTGTTCTATACTTTGTAGTGATGATTAATTACTGTTTCGTAATGTAACGTCTGAATCAATAAACTATATCATATAATATATTTGTTTTCATATTTCAATATACGTATGTACGTATATGCATTACTTGCATATCTCTCATCGTTTGCCATCTCAATAGCTTAGCGTTTAAAGCTCTCGCATTTAGAATACTGAAATTCGTGAGCGATGGCGGGAGGAAAAAGAGCGGCGAATAAACTTTACACCTAAAAGCTTACCTGAAAATACAATGTCTTCGTGAAACGTGTAAATATTTAGTATCTTAATTTCACACAGGTTCCAGTTTATATTATAATAATAATAAATCTTTATTTCAGGTAACAGACATAATAAAAATGTACGGACCCATAGAACAATATATATATCAAAAATTACATTATTCCGTGACACTACATAATAGGTTGACTCCGCTTCCTTTCCCTGAACAACCGGTATACCACCCCTGCAGGCCAAAAGTCCGGTGTCAGGAACATCTTGGATTGAGCTGCTGGGACCTGAAGGGTATTAGACTTAAAGTCCGTGACCCTAATCTGCTCCAACCGCATTAAACTCAGAGAGATTTGCTCCTCACACCGGCCCTTCAGTCTCTCCCAATATTGCTTTGTTGCGAACAAAACCATCCAATAACCATTTGCGTTCAACTGCTGTTCATCTTTATTTGCACCAAAAAGACATGTTGACATTTGAAAGTCATGTTTATATTTCTCCTCAGAGATTACAAGGCAGTTTTCCAAAATAAGAGATATTTGAAACATGCAATTTATTATGGTGATATTTTGACTAATAAAACTTTAATTACATTTCCTACATGTAATATAAATAAATAGCATGTAATATACTGTCATGTTCGTGAAATAAATCTATTCATATAGCCATTGTCTTACGATGAACTCTTCATGGAAATACCTAGCCTAAAGAATTCTAAAATTAGAACTCCATTACCGAGAGTTGCCGCTTCAGCGACTCGATAACTCGGTTTCAGTTATGTATATCCATCGATTGAACACAGGCGTATCTACAGATATTGTGTTAGTTCTGCATCCAATGTTGTCTTAAAATTTCAGTGGTTGCAAATTGCACATTGCTGCAGATTGCCTCAGGGAATGTTAGAACAATGATACTAGGCTAGGTATTCCGCTGAAGAATGCTTTATACAGTAGTTTTATCAATATGTTTTCCCAGTTCAAAGTAACATGCTTGGACAATATTATGTTAGCAGTAATAATAATAATTTATTCAGAAATAGAATTGAGTCACATGAATAAAGAACCGTTCGAGTTCACAAATAACAATATCATATTCTTAAAATTATACAGGGTTATTGGTAAAATGCTAACAACCTCCTAGGGTTGACTTCTGCTATTCCTAACAAACATTTTGAGATTTAATTTTTTTTTTTAAATAGAATTGTTAGGTATATTTTTTATTTATTTTTGTTTTGTGTTTTTTATGTGTTTTTGACGGAATAAGTACGAGGCCCACCTGATGTTAAAAGTCTTTTGTGCCTGTAATGTATAATTTCATATATTTATTAATTTGCTCAATGTAATTATTCAAAACTCTAGTCAAAGGGAGCACGGCGCGGTCCAGTGTTGCCGCGGCGGACGCTCTTGGCTCGGAGTAGGCATTAAAACACTAAAAATATATACCTACTTACAAAAAAATAATATTATTTCTTTCATAACAAAAAAAATAATTATCTCAAAATGTTTGTTAAGACAAGCAGAAGTCAGCCCTACGAGGTTGTTAGCATTTTACCAATAACCCTGTATATAAACCTAAGCAGTGTTTACATTGGGCCTCAAACTAGGCATAGTATCTTGGGCTCCATATATAATGTCACTACTAGTTACCTAGATTTATAATTAATATATAATTATATTGCGAATAACTGTACCTACTTATTTGCTTAGAAACCAAACATGAAGTAGCGACAAAAATAAATATAAGCCAAAGAGATGGGAGCTTAATCCAACATATTATTCTCTTGAGAGGCTGTAAAGTTTTGCATAAAATGATGTTTGATGAATTAGTGCTAAAATTGTATGTTTAAAATTGTAAATTTATACGTTTCTATTATTATAATTGTCCTTAGATTAATAAAGTGTGGCAAAAAATGGTAAGTATTTATTATTTTTATTCATTATTATTGTAAATTTCACTCCATTTAAAAGCCCCAACAACCGTACCAGCATGAACTGTCAAAGGCATTCTCTCGAGTCGAGCGAGCGACGCACGGCAACGGCTGGACTTCATTGTGATCGAAATGTTTGGAGCTTCCTTTGGGTTGTCTCCGTAAAAGCTAGCGTGCCTTGTTGTAGAACGTAAATATTTGTTACAAAAAGTAGTGTCCGGTTTTATTACTTCTAGAATACCTAGGCTTATTAGAATAAACTAATGTGTAATTTGAAGGTCTCATTGAAATTTAGTAGCTTTAGAAAGCAATTGAATAGCGATGAAGGACAATGATAGGAATACACCAATAGGTAAGTACCAAGAATTTACTTTTGAAATTATTGTACCTACTATTATAGCAAATTATGACCGATTCTTAACAAAATGTCATAATATGGAAACACAACTGTAACTTGTGTGTTCTTGTTGTTGGTATTGTTTGATTAAATGGCGAATACAGTCTGAACATAATTATTTTGTTGCGAAAGGACTAAATAGTAACTAAGATTGTAATAAGTCACATTGAAATAATATCGAAATTATCAATGAAAGGTTTCGGAACGTTGTAGTAAAATCTGTTTTGACTAATAATTGTCGTCTATAAATAATTGGTTTCTAAAAATCGATGGATCACCCTGATTTTCTCTGTTATTGATTAAGTTTTATTTATTTTCATTATTCAATGAAGTGAAGTAATGTGTAGTTTCTTTTTTGATTAGATGGAAATAATGATTAAATTATTTTCAGAATGTGGATAGGTATGTGAGGTAGGTAAGAAATTACATTTAATTATTTTTTAATAGTATAATGTATAGGGTACTATTACCATTGAAAATCCATTGAAAAGTGTAACTGGGCTAACGCGTATTGTGTTAATGAGCATAGACAGTAAAATAACCCAATATGAACTGAGACCCGGTTTCGTAAAGACATTCAATGATATACATTTTTCAAAGGGCTTCTAGCATAGTTTGCCCGGTTACTTTTAACTGATTAACTATAGCAACTTACGCTTCGGTATGGGCGACCGCTATTAGCATTTACTATCAAGTTATATATATTTCACAGTATCGTTTTAACACTACTTAACCAAAAGGCAGTAAAAACAATACGAACCTACGTTCAAACACGATCCTAAAAACATCTCTGACTAATAGAATTTTTAATAAGTGATTCGATATTTCATAAAGCTAGCATTCAAATCTATTGTATGCAGAGAGCTTGGTTTGGATTTCGAAGCTGAAAATTACCGGATATTGGCAGTAGACTGCGAAACAAGTTGTTTATTTCAATTTCGCTTCAATCGTTCGGTGAACAATTTATATTGTTTGAAGTTCCATTGAGAACCGAGATGTGTTTTTGTTATGATAGATGAGTTTCTTGAAACACAACAACAGTAGCGTTCATTTTGAAATGTTACTTACTTCATAAGAATAAATAATATTGTTTTGTTTTACAAATTATTGGGGTACATAATTTTTTGTTTCTCTCTTTTGCTCAGCACGCGATAGTGCTTGTAATCATTATAAATAATGTTTATTATGAGAAATAATGTTTATCAGTACTAATATTATAAATGCGAAAGTAACTCTGTCTGTCTGTCTGTCTGTCTGTCTGTCTGTCTGTCTGTCTGTCTGTCTGTCTGTTACGCTTTCACGCCAAAACTACTGGACCGATTTGAATGAAATTTGGTATGGAGATAGTTTGAGACCCGGGAAAAAACATAGGATAGTTTTTATCCGACTGCGCAAAAAGAGGTTAATGTTTTCGCGCGATAACCGACATACGCGCGGGCGGAGCCGCGCCCGGAAAGCTAGTAAGTAATAAATAAACATTGTTGTCCCCCGCAGTATTGTTGATGAATTAATATCCACCTTATATATAGAAATGGAAGAATTGTAGTATTTTTGTATTAATAGTATGTTAAAGATAGTGCTTGTAATAACGGATGGTGTATAATCGATAACGGAATGTGTTCCAATCAAGTTTAATTTTCACATAAAAAAAATCATTATAACTATTTTCTAAGCGCGGCGCGTTGCGTTTTAGTATGATAGCGAACCGCGGTTTACTCCATTCTGTACTAGAGAAAGAGTTGGACTAAATAATATCCAATTAGTTTAACTGCTCAGTATGACAGTACATAAAATTATATTGGTTCAAAATAGATTGCGGTCTGCGGATATAAACTGCACAGAAAGTTATTCTAGATATATGATGATAATTGTTTATGACTTTTTATTAATTGTGACAAACTTTCAAATCCTTAAATAGCGTCGTGTTCGCTGGAAAATTAATATTGTTAGAGATCCATATTAGTATTGCGGTGAAAAATGAAAGTAATTTATTTAAGTCAGAGCGCAACATTAAAATTGACAAACTTAATTAAAAGTTAAAAAATATGTTTCACAAACAAATAAAGCTAGTAAAACTCTGTGGCCGCGACAAATTATTTACAGCTATCTGTGGCGCGCCTACAGCGCCTCTGGCGGCAACGAATAATAGTAAATTTGCCACGCTGGAATCCAAAGATCTGGTATATGCCCGAAACGGAAGATGTTTAATAACTTTATACCATCAACAAGGTAAATATTTCATATTTTATAAGCCAATATTTTCCCCGCACACAGATCTCTGTATTAAAGAAAACTTTAAAGTCCCCATTTCGTACGTGGCTAAAACGCTATGCGCGAAAGAAAAAAGAAACCTCATTCTCCAGTCTATGGCCACGGCAATATTATCTATAAATGTTACCTTGCTATGGCCGGTCGTCATGTGCGCGAATAACGTCGTATGATACACGAGTGTATTGATAATTAACCGCGCATTCTTTATTTAAACCATACATTGGCCACACTTTGACACTGGCACAAAAACGCAAAGCTGCGTTTAAAAGCCATCTAAAGAAGAAGAAGAAGAAGAGTGTATTGATGATTACCGTCAGCTCTCTTAAGTTCCTCACCTAATGGCTTGGGTCTCAATGGCGCCTCAGCGGTAATCACCAACATTACGCATTTGTACCATAATGTACTATTATTTTTAGTCTCTATACCAAATAAAATTCCCGAATCTACGAAATGAGAATTTTGCCAAAATGAAAAAATATCTCAATTATGTTATCTTTTAGGCAGCTACCCATTCGATACAAACATTTCGATATAAATTCAAATGCTCGTCTCCTGGGAATGTAGATTGCGTGAAATCGGATTAACATTTGGATATTAACAATATGTATTTAACAAGTATAGGGCTGGGCATACTCAAATTAAATATGTAATAGTAAATGAAGCTGAAAGATAAGAGTTAGTCATAAAGTAAGAGTAAGCCCTGATCCGATGGTTTTGTCATTCAAGAGTTCTGTTGCGCACCCAAGCCTCTTCAGACTAGCAAAATGGTGCGAATCGTTATGTCATTAAAACTAGACAATATTGTCAAGTTTCTGGTTTTTTCTGACAGTTTTTTTAACGTATTAGCCTGTGATCCCTTTCGTACACATTAGAAGGAAATGTGGTCATGGATGGTAAACCCAAGATGACCGGTTTTCAAGGACAGCTGCCGGAACAAGCTGTTAGGTGCATAGCAGTAGATTCACTTCTTTAAAATATTTAAGTTCTATCACTATTGTGTGCAGGAGTGAAAGAGAGGAAGCAATGGTAAAATCACGGTCAGTTTGGATGAAAAAAGAAGGAATGCTTATTAACACAAAACAAGTAATGTAAATAAAAAATACTTAACCTGGCCCTCTTGATAATGATCGGCTATTTTATTGGTATATTTCTATACCCAAAAATACACGAACAATTCAGATATATACGTTTTAAACGTAATTTAGGGTCAATTTTGCAATTTTATTGTGTAGAGAAAATTATAAGGAAATGTGTTTTGGAATCAAAATAACATTATAATTTTCTTACTGCTACAAACTAAATATATTTTGCTAAAAATCTGTTCAGCTATTTAGCACTTGTCACTTGTCAGCGCTCATCCACAAGAGAATACGCAAAATGTCATACCACTGTGCATTACGATGATACAAATATTAGCAGTGTGTAAAATTCATTATTTCAGATTTCGTTTTTGTACAGGTCTACTTAATCATTAAGGCGTGGATATAAAAAATAAGTATAGACGTGATAGAAGTAGTAAAGGGGTTATTGTCAAGATCCGACACATGAGACTTATTGACGCTATCGATATTTGGATATAGTAACGTGTTATGTATAGTCTTCGGTATTAATAAATGTATATTTTGTTACACTTATGAAAGTTAGAAGAGAGTCTGCGAAGTTTACAAGTAACATTTCTTGTTTAATTTGCCTGCGATAGGTCAAGTATCACTGGCACCAGTTGAAAATATACAGAAAATAGATCACTAGTTTAGGATCCTATTATATACCAAGTTCATATCAATAGTTCTGCACTTATTCAAATGCTCTTTGAACTGATTTGCTTGATGAGCTACACCTTCAGAGTTCTGAAGTCACCGATGAAGGCTGGCTAGATTTCGTCCTTTTTATGGGGAGCAAACTAATGTCTCAATAATATAAAATTATTAAAGTTAAAAGGAGTGTAAACAAAAACATATCAAAGCGCTATGCCTATATTTCTCGAAGGAGCTGTCAGAGGTGTTTGAACTTGAACACACATTGATTGCGAGGTTTAGGTTTTGATTCCACGTAGTATGGACGTATTTGAATATGGGCCGTGGAACTAGAGGTGCCAGCGGCTGGTTGACTTCATGGAAAAGGAGGGACGCTTCGCGATTAACTTCTTCTTCGAGAAGCACCCATCCAGGAAGTGGATGTGGATAAGCCCCGATGATTCAACAAAAAATGAGATCGAGTTTATCATGAGAACAAAAAAGTAAATATTCAATGATGTCTCAGTAATAAACAAGGTGAAAACCAGTAGTGATCATGGTATCGTTTGAGGCATATTGAGTATCAATGTTAAGCTTGAGAGGTTGCATCTAATAAACTCCACGTGAATTTTCGCAAAACATTCGTCTAAGCCAAATGACGAAGCTGAAGGTCGACGATAGTTGAATCATCTCATCAAAATCGGAGATTCTGAGAGAGCTAAAAAGGTTTTATGGACTGCAATACACCTCGACACGATAACCCGTTGTCATTGCGTATATACCGAAGATATATTAAATACTATTCAGATAAAGTGCCAACATTAGGGCAGCTGCAGCGCCACCTTCAGGTCTGCAGTCGTGAAATATATTTAAGAACCTGATCTGAACAATGAAAAAAACCGCATTGAAATTTCAATAGTTTCTGAGGAATATGGTAACAGATATACATACATACAAACCTCTAACCCTAAACGCATATACAGCCTACGTACCGTTTTATCCGTCGTATGTAGAAACCAAGTAAACCGATCAGTTAATAATGTAATGGGCACATTATTGGTTAAAATAATCTCAAAGTACCAAAGTACTTTAAAATAAATAAATAGTTGCACAATTTTTACGCTACTAAAGTATATCTTGACTATACAATAAAGTTTAGTGCTGTTAACTATATTAACTGTGTTGCATATTAAAATTTCCCTACTGTACTGAACTGTACTGTATCTGCCGGATTGTCCACTGCTGAACACAGCCTCCCCCTTTATGGATTTGCCATAATCCCCCATCCCATGGATCCGCTCGTTCCACTATGATTCCCTATTTCAGTCCCCCAGGGGACTGTACAACACTCACTATTATCGCAGTGTGAGATATCAGTTCCTCAGAACACGCTGCTGCCCACCTTCTGGTGTGTTACCCATAGTCACCTCTAATGAAATTTTACAAAATAACGTATTTACATCTTTGACGTATGTACATCGTACCATGAATATTGTAAAATATATTAAAATTAGGTTTATCAGTACCTACTATAGATATTCTGGTAAGTATCTACTTATGTACTAAATATTTCTAGTAATGTTAACATTAAATATAGATATCATATATAATATAAATACATCTTGGACATATTACTTTATTCTAGTAAACATAATTAGATTTTTTCTCCATGTAGGAACGTACAATAACGGCGGTGCTACATTCTATTATTATACAATGTGTGTAAGCGCCATTTTACTATTAAAAAAAGAACTAATGATACTCGTATAAGAATGTATCCTGGAATTACATTAGCATAGGGCTAATGGTCTTTGCTGATAGGCAAGCTTATACTGTCTTCATCTCGTCGCTGAAAATCGTTTTTTATTCCATTGGCGGGCCGTACACGGGTTTTTGGTTTTCATTTGAGTTTCCCTCCTAATATATATTATATCTAGGTAGTACCGTAGCTTAGCCAAGTTGAACAAACTGGCCTGTTAACAAACCCTTCGAGTCGAGCTTTCATGTTAATGAACTTATTAGTAAATTCTTAAGTCTAATAAGGTCATTTACATAATATTTACACAATATATATATATTATCAAGAAGAAAAAACCAAGTTTGTTAAGTTTTATAGTCATCCACATTGTGGATGTAATTTACCGGCTTAATTTAAAACTATTTCTTTTCAAAATAATTTGCAAATGTACTATTTAAAGCAAGTGTTAATACTATTAAGTTTATGAGAGTCCGAGTAGATAGAACCTTTTCGGTTCAGTCTACTCGGCATTTAAACAGTCACCAGGTACGCTTAAAAAAATAGAGCGAATAAATAAACGACATAAAAGATATACATTTTTTACAGCCAACAAGGTTAACAATCCACCACTATCTCACCAGTTGGTATCAAAGAGAAATAAATATAATTAAAAGAGTATAAGCATCTCAAACTCATATATATACATACTTACAATAATACTCTTAATCCATCCACCCATTTAAGCGTGAATAAGAATAAGCATTGCAATTCAACGGGGCAATGCTGCCAGCATGCTGGGCACGCTGCCAACTGGGAGTGGGCTGGAGCATTTGGATTGCCTATGAGTCTGCTATGACTTATAGGTTGTCTAAATGCTTTTATTGTAGTAGCTGTAGTGTTGTATATAGTTCATAGTATTTTGTTTTATAAAGGCATACCGCCGGATAAAAAAAAAAGCGTGAAGTACTAACAAACTTATATACTACTCACACCCTCACTCATTCACAAACTTTCGTATTTATAATATTAGTGTGATTAAACACACCGCCCTGATTGTAAGCAATTGAATGAATTGAACAGATCATATTATTTAGTCGTATACCTACGACAGAGTTTGACAGACTGTTTAATAAAACAGTACTGTATTATTTTCTGATAGCCGACCGGTAAATTTCATGTATGATCAATAGATTAGCGACGATAAATCAAATGTTATTCTATGGGATTCCCTATACAACTAAATAATATGATCTGTTCAATTCATTCAATTGCTTACAATCAGTGTACGGTATGTCGCTGTCAAAGATTATCATTAAAATATAACCTAAAAATATACTGACCTTGTAAATTTTTAATAATTATACATTTTATTTCGCAGGTTCGTGTCCGTGCATTGTGTCATAATAGTACACCTTATGATATTCTACGTAAGATTCGTCAGTCACGTAGTGAACATTCTCTTACCAGCTCGTCGGGAATGCGTCATATTGCGTTGATTGATACATGTGTTGTAATTAGATGAGGGTATATAAAAATTGGCTGTGAAATAATGGTTTTAAAGAAACAGTTAAAAATTTTCATGGTCTATATTGTGGAACTTATTTGAATGCTAAAAAAGAAAAAAACTATATAGAAGAAAACTATCAAAAATGTACGTTAAAAGTTAATTATTATAAGTTTTATCACACCGCAGTAGTTTACATTAAATTGTGCAGTTATAACATAGCAAAACTAGAAAATTTGTTTGGAATGGAGGCCCAAAGGAGATACAATTTAGTTTCTAGTCTAGAGAAGCTAGACTAGAAACTAAAATGTAAATCGTAACTAAAACAGATAAGTACATAGACTTGGGGTGAGTATCTACATTTTATATTTAGAAAAATATTTCGACTGTATTTCAACTTTGTATATGAATTTGGCTCTTTTTGAATTCTCACCCATGCCATTAAGTTTTTTGTGCGACAAAATGGAGCTTACCCCGGCGTACGCCTTTGTGATGGGTATGCTGTATTATTTTATTTTTACCGCTATTTCATGACTACTCCTAGTTTCATTTATGATCAGATGCAGACCCAAAGAAGTGGTTTTTAATAAACTTTATAGATCACAATAAAACACTTGATTTGTTTTGTAAAATTTTTAACAAGGGCAAAACGGAGAACTATTTATAACGCGTTGCTGTCACACAATCTTTCAGCATTTTGACCCTGTCCCATAGAGATTTTTTTACATATGAATATATTTTTATTTGAAAATGAATAAATAATTTCAGAAGCTGTCAGTTTTAGCTTTTACCTTCGCAAAAACTAAACTAGTAAGGAATCTGGAACTTTGGTAGTACCTACTTACTATGTACCAAAAACAAAAAACAAATTCTGATATCAGCGTTTTACAATATCATTCTAAAAGTGTGTACAAAATAAACGACTGCACATGTACTGTACAAATTGTACAACATACCAACGACACGCAGTGCTACACCGATCGTCCTGTTAGTGATATCTGTCTAGTGATTAATTTTCCTTACTATTTAAAAATTAAGCATTGCAGTTCAACGGGACAATGCTGCCAGCATGCTGGGTACGCTGCCAACTGGTACTGGGCTGGAGCATTTAGACTGCCTATGAGTCTGCTATGACTTACATGTTGTTTTTTTTATAGGTTGTTTGTTCTAAATTTATACAATTATTTATTTGATGTTATATTTATATTTTTATGTCTTTTGGACAACCGTTATATTCAAACCGAAACGTGATACTTTTTTCTCAAGTTAGTTGTAATATTTACATCAAAAGAACTTAAACGCTGTTTTTTGTTGTAAATTGAGCATGTTTAACTAAGACTTTCTATTAATTTACATGTTATTCTTATGAAAAATATGAGCTTTGGGGGTCCTAAGCTTGGGGACAACACAGTTGCCCGAGAGACGTTATGGGTTGCACAGAGGACTTACTGTTTTAATGGCTCATAAACATGGATTATTTCTAGCAATTCAAGCAATGAGGCCAATAAAATATATTATAATTAGTTATAATCATTTATTTATAAAATATTTAAGGACACGCAAATATGATAATGAGATCGACAATATTGAAAAATTTTACGAAACATATCAATACTACTAAAGTTAACCTAATAATCTTATAAACTTGACGAGGTAATCTAGCATTAACTTATATACTTTGAATACTAGTCTTGTAGACACAGCGTTAATAAAACCAATATTTTTTTTTAAGATACTTTTTCTTGTGGCCTAACAGTCTGAAATTAATATTTTATGTCTGTGGTAACTTTCTTTTTTTTTTTTGTTGCGTTCAGCTTGTTTTTCTGGGCAAGATTACAGTCTTTCTGGATACTGTCTAGATTTTTTGTCGGTAATATAACCATACAAAGGCTTTGTAAATGTTTTATTTAAATTACTCAAGTATTGAACAGTAGTTCAATAATTAGAAAAAAAACAAAATAAGCCCAAACTTGAAGGAAAATAACGCAATTAATTATTATCTATGAAATAAACTAACCAACGCTTTATTATTTACTTCAATGTGAAAAAAAATATCGCATTAAACTAGATTTCAGTATATGGTCTAATGGACAACCAATTTAGTCCACGGGACAACCACTTTGGTTGCCTAAGTGACTGGCACCTGTACAAACTGGTGACATTATTATTATTTTGTTACTTTTGATATGGTTTTGTTGAAATAATGGGCTATTTCTTATCTATTACATAATTTCAAGACAAAGAGTGATATCTTAAATACTAACAATATTAGAATATCAAAAAACTCACAGTTTTGTGGTGATGGTTCAGGGGACGCACAATAAACACACCACGGCGTCCTTTGCAAAAACAAGGTGGCGGATCCAAGTATTCAGTTCCTAATTAAGAGTCTTTACGCCTTGCGCTATCGTTCAAATTTAGGCATTTATCGTAGCGCGGCGCACACGAGCACACCGTTAGCAAGGATCGACCGGTCAAAGACGATGTCGCATGGAATAAAACATTTTGATCCTTTTTGAAGTGTTATTTATTTTTGATAAATAATGTGGAATGTTATGTAACTTTGTAAATTCATTTCGCATCTTTACAGTTTACATACAAAGTAGACTTAAATGAACCTAATAATAAACCTCTCATTGACTAACATTAGCACACCTATCTATAACTATAGTCCATTGAAAACTTACATGAGCTTTGCATTTTTTAAAGCACGCAATTTTATTTTTGAGACATGTATGGGGGTCTATAGAAGAAGCTTAACCTCAAGTTTGTGGGGTCGCCACCCTTGTCCCCCGGCCGCCATCTTGGAAAAAGGGGTGAAAACACGTATTTTGCGCTATCTCAGAAACTATGCGTTTTACAAAATATTCGTTAGGACATAATTTGTAGCAAATTGTTTTGCTTATAAATATGGTACGTATATAACTTTGTGCCCTAAATTAAATATTAAAGAAGTTATAAGCAAAAATATATTTTTTACTCTATAACTTTCTTTATACATTTTACAAAAACATTACCCCAGAACAATATTGTAGATGATGTTTTGAGGATTTTTTTTTCCGAAACCCGCAGTTTAATTGATTAAACTGAAAATAATATCCACAATTTTCATCACGTTTACACGTAACAAAAATAATGTAGCACAACTAAGAGAATAAACTGAGGTAGAAGAAACAGCTAAGCCTGCGTATAATAATAATAGTCGTAGCAGGCAGATGTTCCTTTATCCCCAAACGGTAACTCAGACCTTTTCTACCTGCTTATCCTTCGGTAAGTTATATTTGGTAAGTTCTATGGTAAGGAAAACAGTTAGGTATGAATAAGTGAAGTTGTACGAATTTTTTTTTTAAGGATATGAAAAATATAAGTTAAACATTTCATTTTGACCAGATTCCCATGAGCATTGATGAACCTGGTCAACTTTGTAGCGCTGTAAGTGTTTTAAATTAAATAAATTAAAAAATCATAAAAAAATCCTCAAATGATAATCAACAAGATTGGTCTGAGGTATCTTTTTTGTAAAATGAGAAAAAGAAAGTTATAGAGCAAAAAAAAAATATATGAAAAATTTTCTCCTTCTTTTTGGTTATAACTTCTTAAATTTTTAATTTAGGGCAAAAAGTTATATAATCATATTTGTAGGCAAAATAATTTGCAAATTATATGCTGTAGAATTTTTTGTAAGACGCATAGTTTCCAAGATATTGCGAAATAAGTGTTTTCACCCCTTTTTCCAAGATGGCGGCCGGAGGACAAGGGTGGCGACCCTACAAACTTGAGGTTAAGCTTCTATGGACCACCCACATATGTCTCAAAATTAAAATTGCGCCCTCTAAAAAATGCAATATTCGGTCTTAAATTGTAACATTTCAATGGACTACTGTGTAGGTATCTATATTCGATTATGTACTTCTAACCATCATTGTATACAAGCAAACAACTAAGTTTTGTAGTTTGTATACCTGCTTTGTGCATGCATATCTTGGTTCATTATATTTGTATAACTGCCCCGTTGGCGGAGCGGCTATAGTGGTCGCTACGGAAAGAAAATAAGGTGCGTTTAATATAGAGGTCTTAAATCCCAACTCAGGGTCGGTACTAATTGTTTAATAAAATATATAACGTCTATATTATTATAAACATCTTTTATTTTTAACCAAATAAGTACACGGTACAGACCGTTAGATAGTCTTGCCTTAAATAAAATTATTTCTTAGAGGCATAGATCGTGCTTTTTGATGGCCAATTATTTCTTGTAAAAGACACTTGTTGTAAAAATGTATTACTTCGTTTCCATCTGTTTGGCCAAGTTAATACCTAATATAAAATAAAAAAAAATAAAGAACAAATAAGAAAAAAAATACATTTTAGCCTCTAGCTAGTTTCAAGTTTTTTTTAAAACTTTTTTCTTATATATAGCAACTACGCAACTTTTTGGTTTTTGCCATAGTAAAAAAAAATGTAACCATAAAATGGAACCGACTTCAACACCCAAAGTGTGAAATAACATGTTGAAGTCGGTACCATTATAGTTCAAAAGTACCTATGATCACAATATTGTGCGCATGGTACCGACTTTGACAAGTTATTTCACACTTTTGGGTGTTGAAGTCGGTTCCATTTTATGGTTACATTTTTTTTACTATGGCAAAAACCAAAAAGTCGGTTCCATTTTTGGTTAAAAAATTGATCACTAGTTTTAGTAACCCTTGCTACTTACGATATCGATTGTCAATGATTATATCATCAAGATAGGTAAATACTTTTCAGTTATTGGAGTGTAACGCAAAAACGACTTGACTGATTTTGATGCAATTTAAATAGGACCAAATGACAAGCATCAGCTTTAAAACAAAAAAATAATACTCAAAATCGGTTCACCCTTTCAAAAGTTCTGAGGTAAAAACATAAAAAATACAGACGAATTGAGAACCTCCTCCTTTTTTGGAAGTCGGTTAAAAATTCAATTCCGATCAGGAAATAATAAATCCTAGTTAATAATGAAAAAGGCATGGTCTCAACAAAAATACCTTTACAATAATAAAAGCAAACGCATAGATCAAAACAACTCGGTCACGCTATATTTTCATTGCGCACCGTAGTTGCGGCACGTGTAGGGCGCGGGACGAGCAGCGATACGTCCTCCCTCCGCGAGCGCTAGGCGCAAACTGAGATGCAAGGTTTGTTGTTGTTTAGGGAGGACAGAGATGCTGGCTACCGCCTGTGCGGTCGTCCAGCTCCACCGGGTTTTGGGCGAGGGCCTGGCCCTACAATAGCCCGGGAGGGAGAAGTGCCGAAGGCACTTCTCCCGAGACGGGCGTAGAAGGCGAAAAGCGCTTTCTACCTCCGTCTCCTGCGGACGCCGAAAACGTGCCGCTACTATAGGAGGGGTTGACAGCCAGCTCAAGGGCACCACTGTGGTTCGGACCTCGGCTTGTCTCGCTGTCGAGAGACATGGGGGGGATCGGAGCAGAATGCCTCTGTGCAACTGCAGTGTTGCACAATTGGGCCCTACTGAATAATACTCTTTGACTATTTGGAGAGCAATTTATCGTGACCTTGTTTTTGCCTCGAGCTCGCCGGCGGGCTCGGTGTTTGATTGTGTGACCTCTGCGATGGGGTCATCCGGGTCGTCTAATACCTGCCGTGGTCGGCGACGGGGGGGTTTGAAAAATGGGATAGAAGAGGCAGTCGAGTAGTTCGATGCCTGGACAACCAATGGGTTCGGGTGGTGGGGCGCTCGATCAAAGTATCGGCGGGCGCAGTCCTTATTGAACTGCGCTAGAGAGGGAAGGTTTAAGTCGCAATGCAACTCGGTGTTCCGGATATACCACGGGGTGCCGGTTGCATTACGAAGAAAACGGTTTTGGATGACTTGAAGTTTATGAAGGTGGGCCTCACTAGCATGACTAAACACTACTGATGCGTAAGTCATGATGGGGCGGATGCAGGCAGTGTAAAGTGTCTTCTTATTACTAAGAGACATTTTACTCTCTTTGCGAAGTAGGGGACCAAGGCGACCCATTACGAAGGCCGCTCTGTTACGGACGGTTGTTATGTGATCGTTAAAGGTGAGATGACGATCAAGGGTGATTCCGAGGTATTTTGTTCTAGGAACCCAGGGAATGGGTTCATCGAACAAAATAAGCGGTTTCGGGTAAGGGGAGCGTGTCTTCTCAGTAAAGCACATAGCTGTGCTTTTAGCTGGGTTGACCGCGATGCGCCATTTTCGGAACCAGTCACCGATCTCGGTGACGGCCCGTTGAATGACGAAATAGGACTGTCTGTTGATATGCCACCCAGTGGTGTAAATGGCGGTATCGTCCGCATATTGGGCTAGGAATACTTTGGGCTGAGAGCGTGGGATGTCACTGGTATACAGTGCAAAGAGAATAGGTGATAGCACGGAGCCCTGAAGGACTCCGGCTCTGACTGGGTGGGGGGAGGAGAGGGTGCCTTCCACGCGATAGCGAAAGCTTCTGGCTTTAAGGAAGTCTTGTAGGATGAGCACAAGACGTTCTGGCACGCCAAATTGGTATAGCTTGTAGATCAAGCCATTGTGCCAGACTTTGTCAAAAGCTTTCGCTACGTCGAGGAAGACTGCTAGCGTAGTCTGGGGTTTGGGGTACTTATTGAAGCCCTCAATGATGTGCTCCGTGAGGCGGTGCACCTGTTGGACGCATGAGTGTCCGGGTCTGAAGCCAAACTGCTCATCTGGGATAAGGTGGTGTTCCTTAGCATGGGACTGGAGACGGTTTGCAAGTAACCGCTCGTAAAGTTTGCCTAAGGCACTGAGGAGGCTGATGGGGCGGTAGCTGGTGGGGTCAGATGAGCTTTTGCCTGGTTTGTGAATGCCAATGACATTTGCACATTTCCAGGTGTCTGGGAATAAGCAGTGGCTCATAGCAGCATTGAAGATGCTGACTAAGAGATGGATGAGAGGAGGAGAGAGGGTTTTAAGAACCCTGTTGGAGATGCCATCGGCACCGGGGGACTTGCGCGGTCGGAGGGCCTTGATCAGTCTCTCCACCTCAGCGTAAGTCGCTAAAGTGATTGGTGGGAGTTCAGAGGTGACCACAGAGCTTTTACGTTCGACTTCAGCATCCACCGAATCGAGGTGAGCTTGGTCAACGTGATCTACGTTAGGGGAACACTGAGCCTCTAGGCTATCAGCTAGGCACTCAGCTTTGTCTTCGTCAAAGAACGCTGGGACTAGTGGGACTGGTCTGTATAAGGGAGGCATGTCGTTGTGGTTACTTCCTTTCAAACCTCGCGCCAAGTCCCAGTAAGCATGGTGGCTTGGCACGAGGTTTGAAAGTTTATCGCCCCATTGTTGATCACGCAACTCAGACATGCGACTTTGAACCATGCGTTCAAAGTGGCGTTTCTTAGTTTTGTTCTCTTTACTGGGGTAAGAGTCGTAATGTCGGGTCACTGCTTTACTCTCCGTCACCAATCGTCTCACATCCGCTGGAATGACAAGGCGCCGGTCGTCCGGCACTATGACCTCTTTTGCAGATGCACCTACTACGGTGGAGAGGTGATTGGTGAACGAATCGATCGCAAGGGTTACGTCATCTTTTGTCAGGATGTCGTCAGGGATCTTGTCAAGGTCCGGTGAACTGATAGCCTTTAGGGCATCGCCTACTTGCTTCCAGTTCACTATCGTCTTAGTGGGGCGGGGGAGGTCAGTCGTTGGGTCGGGACCTAGTCGCAGTATAATGGGTCGGTGGTCGGAGTGAAGCTCGTGAACCACTTCTATGGAGCGTAACCGGAGTGTTACGCCTCTGAGTAGTGCCATGTCAAGCAAGTCAGATCGGTTGTCTTCCATATAAGGGTAGTGAGTGGGCTCAGTGGGCGCAATTATGTCAAAGTTAAGTTCTGCGATTAGGTTTTCAAGTGCAATACCTTTGGGATTGTTGACGTTACAATTCCATAGGATGTGCTTACTGTTGAAGTCGCCAATCAGAATGACGGCGCTTCCTAATGAGAATAAGGCTTCTAAGTCAGCTCGGACGATCGGCTTGGAGCAAGCTTGGTAACAGGACGCTATGACTATAGGTTGATGACCAGTCATAGCTAGGAGGCAACAAGATGCTTCCATATTAACAAGAGTCGGGGTAGGTAGGGGAATGCAGTGCAGGGACCTTTTGTAATAGATAAGAGTGCCTCCCCCACGGGAGTTCACTCTATCATCACGTACCGTTCTGTAATTGGCAAACCTAGGGTTCGCCTTCCCCGGTTTTAGAAAGGTTTCCTGCACGCATATGATATCGATAAGGTGGGTACAACAAAAGTCGTGGACGAGGTCACGTTGTCTGAAGAGGCCGTCAGCGTTAAATGACGCTAACGAAACTGAGTACGGTTTCGTGCGTTCGGTTGTACTACCCATAGTGGTTGTACTGGGGAGGGGCCTGGGGGACGAAGCGCTTAAGGGCGCTTAGTAAGTTTGCGTGTTCCAATGTGTATTGGATCACGTCCGCTGGGGATTGAGCGAAGTGCATCTTGTGCGCTAGCTCGCGGACTTCGTTGATGTCAATAGACATCGCCAGGTCGCTGACTAGTTTGATGTCCTCTTGAAGAGAGGCGTCCATCAGCGGCATGGATGGGGCTTGTGGCCGAGAAATGGCGCGGGGAGGAGGGGCGCGAACGGAGTTGGCAACGGGTGCCGGGAGCGCGGGGCGAGCCGGGGCCGGTGCGCGGGCAGGGGCCGGGGCGCGGGCGGGAGCGGGTGCGGGCGCGCGGGCCGGGGCGCGGGCGGGAGTGATGGTCGTTTGCACGCCGCTGTCGCGTGATCGCCTAGGCACTTGACGCACCTAGCGCGAGCGAAACAGAAGCGGGAGGCGTGACCGTATAATTGGCAGTTGTGACACTGCGAGGGACTTCCATTTTTAAATGGGGCTTGTACGTCTAACCCAGAGATGCCGCAGACCTTTTTTAAATTAAAAATGGCCCTGCCCTCTGGTGTACGGTCTAGTACTACAAGTACTAGGTCATATGGACTGCGGTCCTTCCCGCTGTACATGCGGTGAACCGCATGCACTGGGAAGTCTTGTGCTTTAAGGTCGTCACATACCGCATCGGTATGTATCTCCTTAGGCACACCGCGAATCACAACGCGAAGGACTTTCTCCTCTTCGAGCGCATAAGTGTGAAAACTTATGCTCTCTTTACGGAGGAGCTTTGTTAGCGCTCTGTGGTCGCTACTGGTGGGCACTTGGACTTTAATGCCCTGCTGCGTGGAGCGGGCATTAGTATAATGGATCCCACGATCCGAAACTAAACGGGACAGCATGTCCCATTTGCTTTTGTCCTGAATGAACAAAGGCGGAGGCGGTTTTTCGCGACGTGCGCTCGCGTCCTGAGGGGACGCGGCGGTTGAAACCGGAGCGGAGGGAGGAGACGCGGGGCGCGGGGCGGGGGTCGGTTTTTTGCCGGAGGCGGGGGCCTTTGCGGGTGCCTTGGCGGGAGGGGCGGAAGTAGCGCAACTAGCGGCTTTGGGCGCGCGCTTGCGTTTGCGATCTACGACGGTGTAACCGTCGTTATCGGAATCAGAGTCTGTGCGTGAAGCGCCGGCCTGATCTACCTCCATGTCCATTTCGGATTCCGAAACGGTCTCGACAATGGCGAAGGAGGGACGGGTACTCGCTGACCTCCCGATCGGTGAGCGAGAGCGAGACCGTTCACGGGGAGGGGCTGCCACCGTGCGTCTATTGTCGGGCCCGGGAGCGGGCGAAGTAGGACTATCCTCTGAATAGGATCGGGTCAAGGGAGGAACGTTGGCCTCCGGGTTTGAAGTCCCGGAGGGAGCGATGAGAGTGTCCGTGAGGCGGGCATTCTCTTCCGCTTCAAGGAGTTGCATATGTGCAACGTATAGATCGGGGTGGCGGAGGGCGAAGGTCTGAAGGACCTGCACCTCACCGTTAGAGGGACGGGACTGCATCCTGAGGGGAATACTCAGGACGCCCTATCAAGGGTTTGAATTCCCTCACACACCTTGTGAGCTCACTGTGTGAGAGGGAGTGTGTACCTAGGGTGTGCCCTAGTTGTGTACCCTCTCCGAGCTTTTTTCTCGGCGGAGAGGGGTGCTCCTAAGCGCTACTCCGGGGTTGACTAGGGGCGACCCCAAGGCCAGTTATCCCGGAGCCCAGCTTGCTTCGGCTGACCCGTGAAGCGGGAAAGACCACGGTGCAAGGTTAAACCAAAAGTTCGACAGTGGCCGTTGTCACCGTAGTCAGTGTCACACTGCGACCGCAGCAAATGGCGGATTTGATCGTTCAGACGGGTTTGGCTGACGCTACCCCACGCCTGAACGACGTCGCTTAACAGCACAAAGTGTGTTGTTACGCGCACTGTTACAATGTTGTGTCGAGTAGTAAAGTTGTGAAGTGCGCACCGAAAAGTGCGGTCAAAACAAGACCACCAGCCCGGTATGATGTTGTTCCGAAACAAGGGACTTGGGTAGGTGGTAATGCCTGACGTCTTAGAGCGCCTCTGCGCGCCGGCACGGCGAGCTCGTAGCTCACATTGCACGGCGGTCGGCGGCTGCTCAGCTTCTGCACACAAAACAAAACTTCGTCAGGACTGCGTATTCCAAGGCACTGGTCTGCAACTAGCGTCGGAACGATGACCCGAGTGAGACGGCAATAGTGCGGGGACTATTGCGGTCTCACTGGGAGATACTGGCGGAGCTGTAGACAGGTGTGCACGGCGTGGCGGCACAGGTCGGAATGAGATGCAAGGTTTGTTTAGGGAGGACATAGATGCTGGCTACCGCCTGCGAAAATGTTGATAATCTGTTTAAATTGTTTCAACTTTTGTTTGTTTTATTTGTCTACTACTGGTTAATCTGTACTAAATGCTTTTTACAAGTTCTCCCCTCGCGTCAATTCAATAGATAAATGGTTCGTGTTCGCAAACTGATCTTTTTTTGGGCATAAAAGCAAATATACTACCCGCTGTTTTAGTTTGTTTGTTTGTTTGTTTAGGGAGGACATAGATGCTGGCTACCGCCTGTGCGGTCGTCCAGCTCCACCGGGTTTTGGGCGAGGGCCTGGCCCTACAATAGCCCGGGAGGGAGAAGTGCCGAAGGCACTTCTCCCGAGACGGGCGTAGAAGGCGAAAAGCGCTTTCTACCTCCGTCTCCTGCGGACGCCGAAAACGTGCCGCTACTATAGGAGGGGTTGACAGCGAGCTCAAGGGCACCACTGTGGTTCGGACCTCGGCTTGTCTCGCTGTCGAGAGACATGGGGGGGATCGGAGCAAAATGCCTCTGTGCAACTGCAGTGTTGCACAATTGGGCCCTACTGAATAATACTCTTTGACTATTTGGAGAGCAATTTATCGTGACCTTGTTTTTGCCTCGAGCTCGCCGGCGGGCTCGGTGTTTGATTGTGTGACCTCTAATTACCTCACACCTGGGGATTTTACCTCGACGACTTGCGGATAACGCTAAAGCTGCCAATGTAATGGCTGCGATGGGGTCATCCGGGTCGTCTAATACCTGCCGTGGTCGGCGACGGGGGGGTTTGAAAAATGGGATAGAAGAGGCAGTCGAGTAGTTCGATGCCTGGACAACCAATGGGTTCGGGTGGTGGGGCGCTCGATCAAAGTATCGGCGGGCGCAGTCCTTATTGAACTGCGCTAAAGAGGGAAGGTTTAAGTCGCAATGCAACTCGGTGTTCCGGATATACCACGGGGCGCCGGTTGCATTACGAAGAAAACGGTTTTGGATGACTTGAAGTTTATGAAGGTGGGCCTCACTAGCATGACTAAACACTACTGACGCGTAGGTCATGATGGGGCGGATGCAGGCAGTGTAAAGTGTCTTCTTATTACTAAGAGACATTTTACTCTCTTTGCGAAGTAGGGGACCAAGGCGACCCATTACGAAGGCCGCTCTGTTACGGACGGTTGTTATGTGATCGTTAAAGGTGAGATGACGATCAAGGGTGACTCCGAGGTATTTTGTTCTAGGAACCCAGGGAATGGGTTCGTCGAACAAAATAAGCGGTTTCGGGTAAGGGGAGCGTGTCTTCTCGGTAAAGCACATAGCTGTGCTTTTAGCTGGGTTGACCGCGATGCGCCATTTTCGGAACCAGTCACCGATCTCGGTGACGGCCCGTTGAATGACGAAATAGGACTGTCTGTTGATATGCCACCCAGTGGTGTAAATGGCGGTATCGTCCGCATATTGGGCTAGGAATACTTTGGGCTGAGAGCGTGGGATGTCACTGGTATACAGTGCAAAGAGAATAGGTGATAGCACGGAGCCCTGAGGGACTCCGGCTCTGACTGGGTGGGGGGAGGAGAGGGTGCCTTCCACGCGATAGCGAAAGCTTCTGGCTTTAAGGAAGTCTTGTAGGATGAGCACAAGACGTTCTGGCACGCCAAATTGGTATAGCTTGTATTAGATCAAGCCATTGTGCCAGACTTTGTCAAAAGCTTTCGCTACGTCGAGGAAGACTGCTAGCGTAGTCTGGGGTTTGGGGTACTTATTGAAGCCCTCAATGATGTGCTCCGTGAGGCGGTGCACCTGTTGGACGCATGAGTGTCCGGGTCTGAAGCCAAACTGCTCATCTGGGATAAGGTGGTGTTCCTTAGCATGGGACTGGAGACGGTTTGCAAGTAACCGCTCGTAAAGTTTGCCTAAGGCACTGAGGAGGCTGATGGGGCGGTAGCTGGTGGGGTCAGATGAGCTTTTGCCTGGTTTGTGAATGCCAATGACATTTGCACATTTCCAGGTGTCTGGGAATAAGCAGTGGCTCATAGCAGCATTGAAGATGCTGACTAAGAGATGGATGAGAGGAGGAGAGAGGGTTTTAAGAACCCTGTTGGAGATGCCATCGGCACCGGGGGACTTGCGCGGTCGGAGGGCCTTGATCAGTCTCTCCACCTCAGCGTAAGTCGCTAAAGTGATTGGTGGGAGTTCAGAGGTGACCACAGAGCTTTTACGTTCGACTTCAGCATCCACCGAATCGAGGTGAGCTTGGTCAACGTGATCTACGTTAGGGGAACACTGAGCCTCTAGGCTATCAGCTAGGCACTCAGCTTTGTCTTCGTCAAAGAACGCTGGGACTAGTGGGACTGGTCTGTATAAGGGAGGCATGTCGTTGTGGTTACTTCCTTTCAAACCTCGCGCCAAGTCCCAGTAAGCATGGTGGCTTGGCACGAGGTTTGAAAGTTTATCGCCCCATTGTTGATCACGCAACTCAGACATGCGACTTTGAACCATGCGTTCAAAGTGGCGTTTCTTAGTTTTGTTCTCTTTACTGGGGTAAGAGTCGTAATGTCACGAAACTCATGAAGAAAATCTGTCGCCACGCACCTAACGGTGTGTTTTGGCAGCTGTCATCACTTACCATCTGACATCATCACTTACCATCAGGTCAGATAGTAGTTAAAGGCAATCAGCAAAATAAGCAATAAATATATATATATGACAATGATAACGTGAAATCATAGTTTATTTAAATTTCAATTATAAATCCCAAGACCACTCTCGTTCTGAACATTCTCAAGCATAAAATTGTTTAGATATCTACACATACAAAAATAATAGAAGCAATACCATTTGGGTGATATACTATCATAGATCATCCATATTATTACACCAGGTTTTATTTCATATCGAGGTTGTCTCATATTTGATGTGAAATGTAGTCAATGATGTAAATGGTCTTATAGGTCAAATATATAACCAAAATATTACCTCAGTAGAAAAACTTTCAAGATTATTCGATTTGTTCACGTTCCTATGTCATAAATCATCTAAGGGAATGTATCTTGATCTACCACGAATACCTAACGCAATTACCTACATTCAAAACGGCCCAATATGGATCAACAAAGTTTCGAGACATCATTTACCAAAGTGCTTCTATCTCGTACGTCTTTTAAAAGCCCTAGATTTTTGTGATAACAATATCCATTTGGCTCGCAAAATAATGGATACGTTATGATAAAGCTATATCGGTACATACTACATTTCAAATCACAAATCACCTGAATAAAGATAAAATCAAGGTGAGGTACATAGTTTCGCTAAATTATGCCTTGTGTTATCTAGAACATTATTATATGTTCTATGCTAGAACTAGGAATATTTCACACACCACAATTAGCCTGGAATGCAAAGAGGTTCGAACATTTTTCTATGGAAGCTACCTGAATTCTACCCGAATATACTAATTTCATCACGGCGTCAATTACGTTATGACCTACCCGACGTCTATACTCGTTTGAACGCGAGCTGCAGCCAGATAGGCGAGCAATTGCAAAATACCGTAAAATGTTTATATGTATGTTTTTAGATTGTTGCTACGTTATATGATTAAAGTTCGTAGTGGAGCTTGCCAAGTCATTCTTAAGCAATAAACTGAGTTAAGCGGTTGAGTTGTTTGGATGGATGGCTGCTATTGGCATTTGCTATTGAGCGCTTCCGTGCTTTGGTTGTTTCATCGGTCCCGGTCTTTGTCTTAGAATGGCAGTCATTTCAACATGGTGGTAGCGCATTTAGCCTGCAGAACTAACTACCCTCCAGTAGAAAATCTTTCGCCAAGCACCTCACTATGTATTCTGCAGCTGTATTTGTGAGCAAGTTTCCATTCTAGGTTAAGCTTGTTCACCACATCATCAACTATCAATAGGTGGAATTGTGATCCAAGGATAGCCTAACAGTTATTAAAACATATATGCCTATTCAAGACAGCATGTACAGCTCGGCATGTATTGACAATTTTAGCTCTATTACTCAGTTGTTTATAAACATATTCAGAAAACAAAATTGCCTAAAATATATGACGGTGCAACGACTTCGCCGGATATAAACTAAGCGCCATCTAGTGTAACAGACGAGAGTTGACTCATCGTAGGAGGGAGCTAATTCATTATTCGTTTGGCTGTCGTGCCGCATACACCTGACGAGCGGAACGCTACGTCTAAATTTTATTATCTAGTTTATATAAATTTCTAAAGTAAAATAATTGTAATTTATCATTATAATCGAAATGATTTGTGAAACAATATTCATATTTCCTCGCCCGATTACCTACGCCTCTCCTCTCCTACGGTATCATGTCTGATAAGAATCACGTGGAAGTGCCTTCATATACATAAACAGTATGTAATTATTTTATTTGTTTATGTTAACTACAATAGCGACATTAAAATTTTAAAATATCCCCTGTCCAGTTTTTTTTGGTAATCGTCTAATCTTCGAAAATTATTATAATACTAGCTTTCCGGGCGCGGCTCCGCCCGCGCGTATGTCGGTTATCGCGCGAAAACATTAACCTCTTTTTGCGCAGTCGGATAAAAACTATCCTATGTTTTTTCCCGGGTCTCAAACTATCTCTATACCAAATTTCATTCAAATCGGTCCAGTAGTTTTGGCGTGAAAGCGTAACAGACAGACAGACAGACAGAGTTACTTTCGCATTTATAATATTAGTACTGATGTAGGATTGACATATTATATTTTGTATGAAATTGTTTTGATCCTGCTCATACTAGCTTTATGCCAATAGAAATATAAAAACATCTTATCATGAAAACACTTCCTGAAAAAACACATTGAAACGGTGACTAATACACGGGATAAGTGCTTTTTTGTACATTATAAAAAATGTTGTTTTCCTAAAGTATTTGACTTATAACTTTTACTCTTGTTTTAATACCAGCATTTCCAGTTGACCGCAAATATATATAAAAATTATCTGCTCCCCCGTTTCATTAGTTTTTGCCCTCCGAAGCACGGAAGCGCTCAGTAGTAATGTCAACTGCGGTCACCCATCCAACTCATGACCGAGGCGGACGTCGCTTAACTTTGCTGATCGTATCAGAACGGCTAAGCAGACTTCGCTACGAGCGCTTCAATATTGTTGGTAAGGTAACGCTAAACCATGCTGATAATTCCTGGCGAGTTTGGCTCGGATCGGCTTCCACCATCTCTTTCAATTCATTGTTATTCACCTGTGTGGGCGGTCTTCCACGTGGTTCGTTCAAATCAAAGTTTCTATCAACCAAATCGCACGGTAAGTTCATTAGCAGGCCTCTCCCCAAACGCAACATTGATATTGCGGGCTGTTTATGCCGAGTTAGTACCGAGTCGGAACTCGTATTCAAAAATTACTAGAATTTTTGAAGTCTCCATCTTTCTTGTCTAAGCTGCATAAAAAAACACAACTGATCGTCGATAATCAAATGTTGCACATTTTTTAAAAGAAGAACCTCATAGGTACCAAGTGAAAAAAGTTTCACACAAAACTCTCGAACCATGAGTGTTCTACGTCAATACGAAGATTTCGAAGTACCTATCACAATAAAACGGCAATTTCATACTTTATATGTATTCGTCTTAACAGGCGTTATATTATGTACGATATATATATATACATATATATGTACGACCTGAATTAAAGGTAAACAAATGCTTGAGAAAATAATTCAGAATAGATTGAGAGTAAAAATTAATAGCGTGTCTTGTCTTAGAAAGCAACTGTAATGAAAAAGATTATGGATACGTCTTGAGTACAAAAATTAAGTTTTGTCATTATTGTACTAAGTAATACAATATGAAGACGAAATATAACCGAATTGGCATACTATATATACTATGTATTTCTATAGATATACAACTTTTACTCAATGTTTGTTGTTATTTATATTGTTTGATATAACGACGAATACAGTTTGTTGTTTAAAGTGCCTACATATGGAATGCTATATGAGCAACAGCAATATAAACAAAGAACATTTGGAAGCGCTCGTAGCGAAGTTTGCTTAGCTATTCTAAGTTTTGTCATTATTGTACTAAGTAATACAATATGAAGACGAAATATAACCGAATTGGCATACTATATATACTATGTATTTCTATAGATATACAACTTTTACTCAATGTTTGTTGTTATTTATATTGTTTGATATAACGACGAATACAGTTTGTTGTTTAAAGTGCCTACATATGGAATGCTATATGAGCAACAGCAATATAAACAAAGAACATTTGGAAGCGCTCGTAGCGAAGTTTGCTTAGCTATTCTGAAACGATCAGCAAAGTTAAGCAACGTCCGCCGCGGTCAGGAGTTGGATGGGTGACCGCTGGTGACTACTGAGCGCTTCCGTGCTTCGGAGGGCACGTTAAGCCGTCGGTCCCGGTTGTTGTCTTAGGATGGCAGTCGTTATAGCATGGTGGTAGGGCATTTTGCGAATGCCCGCCTGGCTAGCTACCACCCTCAAGTAGAAAATCTGTCGCCAAGCACCTAACGGTGTGTTCCGACAGCTGTCCTTGAGAGCCAGTAATTCTAGGTTAGTCTGAACAACATCTTCGACCACATCATCACTTACCATCAGGTGAGATAGTGGTCAAAGGCTAACCTATCAGGCATAAAAAAAGAACATATATAAAAAATAATAATAATAATATAATGAAACTTAAACGACATCTGCCAGTCGTGGGAACTATAGGAAACCTATGAAGACAATATTTATTCGAAGTAGGAAATCCTGGACCTATTAGTCTTAATTCAGCAGGGAACGACCCGTTTGATACAAAATAATGAAGTTATGTTACGCGATGTTTTGCTGCTAACAGTTCATTAAATTTGCGGTTTTGTAAAATAACTTTTACATCAAATTTGTTTTGTATGTACATAGCTGTTGTATATCTAGTGTATTTTACTAAGTGGTGTAGCCTCCTAACCAAGAGTACCTCTTCCCCTCCGCCTGTGTTTACAGTGACCAATGTCAAAGAGAGCAGTAACATTGTGTTTATAATGAACAGGCGTGACTACTGCTTACCATCAAGCGTTTGATAAATTCGTATCATTTCATTTATTTAGACTTATATTTAGGACGGTAAGAATGCATTGGCATAGATGTTCCAATGGCGTGGACAGGTTCAAAAGCATTTGTGATTATCTGAATTGCGGAAATGCTTCGTGAATGTTTCCCCGTACTCGCCTCTCTCCGTGAATGCTATTGACATTACTACAAATCAATGTTTTGACATGCCGTGCGCACCGGTACAACACATCTCTGTAGGGGCGTATCGGGTATGTATAAGCACCTAATAGTTGTCGAGCTTCTAGCTTGAATATTCTATCTTGGCTTTAAGTGACATAAACATGATTTATCTCACGTTTTCCGCATTGTAATAGAGGAGTTGGATCAGTTAATGTTACATACATGTGAGATTATTTGCATGATGAAAATGTGAATCGTGCTCAAACAAATCTTCTAAGCAGTATCATATTATTATTTTGTAACACACATCATAGTGTAGTAGCATTATAATATAAGGTAAACACATTTTGATTCGTTTAAAAGTTATGTGGGATTTCGAAATAGTATTGTATGTGCTGTGCGCATTGTATTAAATCCGACCAAGTGCGACTTTGACTCGCGTACCAAGGGTTTCGAATACACTTGTAGGTATATAAGTAAAAAATATGGTATTTTCATTGCTCATTGATATCCATAATATTTTTAAATTATTAAAATTTGTATTATATGATGTTACTACAAAAGTATGGTTTTCGCAATTTTTCCTTTATCTGTGCCGTAAGACGTTGCCCCGTACTACATTTCAAAATTTTGAGTTCACGGGAAGTACCGTGTAGTTCTTGATTCCCTTGCGAGTATCCAAAATTAGAGGCATAAACGACTGTATCTTTTGATTGCATTGGCTTAAAAGTGTTTTTTTTTCATAGCTCCAAGGGACTGTAGACCTGAGTATTTGATGAATTAATTTTAGCTTGATACCTCCATGCGTTCCTGAGGAAAAGGGTCTTGACAGACAGATGGATTTTAAACTGAATTATATATTACATAATTAATAAATACAAAAGCATTTAAAAATAGTTAAATTGGGTTAAATTATATTCATTTTCACTATAAAACAGATTTTGTTTTATATATGACCCTGTTGTTTAAATAATATTCTAGTGTAAACTCATATAATTAAGGCATAGAAATTAAGAAAAATGTTTCTGATTATAGGTAAAATGCTAACAACCTCTTAGGGTTGACTTCTGCTAGTCCAAACAAACATTTTATATGAATACATTAAAGATCAGTTAATAAAACCCTAACTAATATACATGGATTAGACAATTTCTCCTAAAAGTAAGCTAGGGGTCTTCCGGACATGAATAAAAGTTCAGTTAATAAACTCCCGAAAATTTATTTAAATCAGAGAACTAGGAAAAGGTTAGTTAATGAAATTCTGCCATTTTTTAAAAGATTGGTAGGCTTGGTACCAGCACAGAGAGTTTCACGTACGCTCCTGGTAATTGTCCTGGTAAAGGACTGACCCTTGTCCTTGAGATTGTCAGACCCACAGGCAGAGACAGTTGTGTCGACCTTGGTAAATTTTCTGAATTTACTGTGGTAGACTAATGTATCTGACTTTGTTGATAGCTGTACTTAACTAAAAGGTCGAGCTCTACAAACCCACGCGTAATAACTTTTTTACCATCAACCTCTTGCTCTCTAACTTATCATGTTTCCAGTTCGCTAATTGACATCACTTAGAAATGAACATATGAATAATATTATTTTCTCTAATTTTCGCGCTTTTCGTATGAGAAAATTTACGTTTCCTCTACATTACAGAACGCGCTAATATGAACATTAATCCAAAATGAATTTGTGCGATTTTCGTCAATCACCGACAACGAGCTCCTAATTTTGACACTGTTATCTACTTATATTTTGAAAATACGGCCTCCCAGCTGGTGTGGTGTGGCACCGACATTGCCCGGCGGAGGCCGCCAAAAATAGGGCAAGGTAGATTTCGGTCAGATTATAATATAGTATCTAACCCACCTAGATGTAATCTGACAGGAATATTGATGAGGAAGCGGACAACGACCGATATGAAGGCTGAAAATGATTCGATGTTTGTTTTGCATGGTTTTGACTCATGTTAAGACTTAGATACTTTATGTTAAGTATATCATAGATGATTTTGAAAGATATGCTAAAGAAAATCCATTGGATGTAAGTGGTGACAACTGTCATCCTGTGATATATAGTTTTCTCGTATCGCCCGATAGCTGAGCGGTTCCGTGTTTAGAAGGGCACGGTAAATCATCGGTCCCGGTTGTCTTAAGATATCAGTCATTATGGTAGTATATTTAGCGAATGCCCGAAGGGTTAACTATCACCCTAAAGTAGAAAATCTTTCGCACCCAGCAGCTGTCATTGAGATCCAGTAATTCTAGATTTAACTGAACAACATGTTCGATCGATGGTAAGTGATCGATCATCACTTACCATCAGGTGGGATAGTTGGTAAAGGTTTAGCATATCAGCTATAAAAAACGCCTTTGCAATAAACATGGGCGTCAAAAACTAATTTCACGGATTAATACTCGTAGTTACGTAACTTCATAAATAATAGCTATTATTATTACATTCGAAGATTAAGCAGAAATTACTTATTCTCAAAGGTAATCGCTTCATAATCCGTGGATTAAGACTATACTCAAATTCAACTCGAAACTCGAGAGGAACCTGGAGGTGGCAGCTGATAATTAATAAAGTTGAAAATAACGACGAGCTCTATGTCGTCGTCCGCTCCTTTCGCAATAAAACACCAATTTTATGAGAAAACGAGGAAACTTTGAACTCAGGTATAATAAAGGTATTATTCAATACTTAGCATATGTAATGTCTAAAGATTATAAGGAAAATAATAGCAAATGTTGTAAAAATAAAAAAAAAAGTTTAATAAAATATTTTAGAAACGAAATAAATTAAAAAATGTGTCTATTGACAATTTTCCTTCATTTTCCAGTTAAGGTGGAGGTGACGAGGTAAGGAGCCAAATAAGATTTGACTGAAAATCGATACCTAGGTTGTACTGCGCGTCATTATTCCGTATTTGGAATATTTTTTCTATGTCGTCTGCCAAGTGAAGAAAAATACTCAGAATTGACTAAAAATGGATATCTAGGTTGTTTTTGACGTTATTATTACAAATTTAGAATTTGGAATTTGATTAACGATGATGTCTGCCCAGTGAAAAAAGTCACCTTGATTTAGCTGAAAATCGATATCTAAGTCTTAATTCCAAATTTAGAATTTATTTAACAATGACGTCGGCCAAGTGAAAAAAGTTACTTCGATTTGGCTACAAATCGATACTTTCTTGGTTTTCCTGGACGCCTTTTTTCCAAATTTGGAATTAATTTTTCGATGACGTCTGCCAAGTAAAAGAAGTTACTCCAATTTGGCTGAAAATTTATAGGTATCTTGGTTGTTCTAGACGTCCTTATTCCGAATTAATTTTTCGAAGACGTCTGCCAAGTGAAAATGTTATTCCAATTTGGCTAAAAATTGATATCTAGATTGTTTTGGACGTCATTATTCTACAATTTTATATATGGAGTTTATTTATCAATGACGTCGCCAAGTGGAGATAGAAGACGTATCTCGAAAACGGTAAGATAATATGTAGTGTAACGTTGTGCCTAACGCCGTTACTTAAATAATAGTATTATTCGTAATATGAAACATTAGATGTTAATCATTAACTAAAATAACTTAATTAAAATGTGAGTCACTGGTAATAGTACCACGATCGTATCGGCGCGGCTTGGCAACAGTTGGCTGAGGAACATCAGCCACTAAGCCGGTGTCTTCCATTCCATTATCCAGGATTCCATTTCACTGATTTAACCGGAGGACGGTTGTTTCGAGCACTCCCTACCGAGATCCAGAACTATCAGCTGAATCACGAGTACTATCAGGGCAGTGGCTCCCTGCGGTCTATATAACTTCAGTAGAACTGTGCGGCTGTGCAACCTGATAAGGCCTAATAAACTTTTCAAACCTATTCCCTGAGTTTACCTACCTACCTGCTGGCCGTGGGGTGCTTAGCAGCTCCCTAACGCTGCAGTAGGATAAGAGTAGGAAAATTATGATTACTTATCAATCAATTATTCAAATCTCCTAATAAATGAGAAAGTATCTCGGTTACCTTTTCACGATGGAACCAATCTTTACAATATAGCTTTAGATAAATTGCCCATATTATTATTGCCTAGACCTACAAGAAATTATCATTCTCATATCTCGTACTCGGAAAGTAGTGTTTGTTTGATGCGAGTAGCGGGTGAAAGATTCTGCTTCCCACCTAAGGGCGGGAAAATCTCATACTAATTGCTTCCTTCTCATGTCTAAATACCTCGTAAGGGGATTACTTCCTTTCAACCCTTGTATAACAATCTACTATTTTTGAGGATCACCCTATTTATAAGGAGATTTGCATAAAGGATTGATTATCATAATTTTCTTACTCTTGTCCGATATATCTTAGCGTTTTAAAGATACGTCATCTATCTTTACTTGGCAAACGTCGTTGAAAAATTAAATCCAAATGTAGAATAATGACCTCCAGAAATCAATTTTTCAGCCAAATCGGAGTAACATATTTCAATTGGCAGACGTTTTCGAAAAATTAAATCCAAATTCGGAAAAAGGACGTCTAGAACAACCTAGATATCGATTTTCAGCCAAATCGTATTAACGTTTTTCACTTGGCAAACGTCATCGTAAAACCAATTCCAAATTCGGAAAAAGGACCTCCAGAACAACCTAGATTTTGAATTACAGCCAAATTGGAGTAACTTCCTTCACTTCGCAGACTACATCAAAAAATAAATTCCAAATTCGGAATAAGGACGTCCAGAAAAACCTAGATTTTAATTTTCTGCCAAATCGGAGTAACTTTCTTCACTTGGCAGACGCCATCGAAAAAGAATTCCCAATTCGGAATATAAAACTTCCAGAACAACCTAGATTTTGAATTTCAGCCAAATCGGAGTAACTTTATTCACTTGGATGACGTCGTCAAAAAAAATAATTCCAGGAATAAAGACGTCCAGAAAAACCTTGGTAGGTATGAATTTTCGTACTGATCTCAGTCGCAGTTGCAACTGCGGACACTCACTAGAATCGTACGGTAGGCATATACTTTATATGCCTACCGTACGATATGTAACCGGAGCGTATCGCGCATCTCTGCATATTCTTTGACCGTTATATTTGTGCAGCGAGCGCCGAACGTTTGTTGATTTCCTGCGGCGATGCGCTGGTAAAGTAAGCTCGATTAGGCCCAGATGCTCAAGGCCATTGGCGACTCTACAAGCCTTAAGCCCGTCGACATGACGTCATGAACGATTCGTGATCGGCCCGCAGAGCGTAAGATCGAGAAGAATCACTTCCTCGATCGATTTCGATGTTGGATCTGCATCTTTTACCGCATCTATCACGGATAGTGTTCTGAGAATTTGCTATGTTCAATTCTGCAATACCTGCAGCCGAATTTCACCATCGGACGTCCCGACAATGCATGATGTTTCATCAATTTCATGTCAACAATATGGGCTCCATATTGTAGCAGTGCGAGGCAGTAAATGTCGTCAGAATCGGAAGGTTGTGGACTTCCAGACGTCGACATGAAATTGATTTGAATTTGCTAACAGATACGAGTTAAGAGCGACCATATTCTCTCCTCAAAGGCTGGCAACAAATCCTAGAGACCTCTGGTGTTGCGGTTGTTCGTGGGCAACGGTGATCACTTACCACCAGGTATGCCATCTGCCCGTTTGCGCTACTATCCCATAAAAGGTACAAAAAATCATACGACCGAAAATATGTACTCGTAGTTACCACATTTCGATATAAATACAACGCTGGATTATAGCTTAAGGCGCTCCTGGCCAGAAAACGCCATACAAGAATTAACTTTTCTCAAAGAAAAAACTCGGTTATTAAACTAAAAAAAATATATGTTATTTTTAAGCATATTCTTGAGTTAATTCATAAATCTGATACACATAATAAATAACTTCACTCGATAGAAAAAAATCCTAAAGTTACCTCTATTTCGAATTTAAAAACGATTTTTGTCTCCCTTTTTACCAATCTTTAATTTTAATTTATTTTTTAATGCATTACTAATCAATAAAAGAAATTAAATCATAAATAAAAATGTTAAAAAGTTATCATGTTAATTTTATATGATTTTTTATCAAGAATTCATGGTATCAGAGCTCGCTCACTTGACCGCCAGTGCGCTCGCAGAGCTCGTCGACGTTGGACCTGTGTCAATTTTTGCGATCCACGCAGCGCCACACAGAAAAAGATCAAAATGAATATCAAACACAACAAAATAAAATATGCTCAGGGCTAACTTTTAGAAAATCGACTCGTTACGCTTATCTTGATGACTTCCTGATTGACGGTGAATGACAATAGATTTCGTAAGTAGTGAAAGTTAGTATGGTGAAAGTTATAGTATGTGTGTTAATATTAGGAAAATGGTGTTTTTTTTACAAATAAATGGAACCGAGTTCAACATTGAAATCTTTGAAATAACTTGTCGAACTCGATACCGTGATGGTTCCAAAGAACCTATTATCACAATATTGTGCGCATGGTACCAACTTCAACAAGTTATTTTGGACTTTTGGGTGTAGAAGTCGGTTCCATTTTTTGGTATTATTTTAATGTTTAATTTTTTTTTTAATTAATCTAGCTGAATGCCTATTATTTCGTACCCAGTGTCTAAGACAATGAAGTTAATAATCAAAGCCCAGTGTATAGGTACACACTGGGCTTTAATTATTAACTTCATTACTATTATATAATCAAAACTATGCTAGGTATATTATTTTCATTATAGATTTACTCCACCCTTGTCTAGCTTTGATATGATAAAAATAATATAAATTATAAATTAGAAAGTTAGTATGTGTGTTATTAACCGATAAAAAAAAATACCTAAAAATGGAACCGACTTCAACACCCAAAAGTATAAAATAACTTGTTGAAGTCGGTACCATGATAGTTCCAAAGTACCTATTGTCACAATATTGTGCGTATGGTACCGAGTTCGACGAGTTATTTCGTACTTTTGGGTGTTGAAGTTGGTTCCATTTTTTGGTAAAAAAATAATTTAATCTTTTTAGTGACCCTTGGTACTCACGGGATCGATTGTGATTCATTATCAACGACTATATTATCATGATAGGTCAATATGTTTCAGTTATTGGTGTGTAACTCAAAAACGACTTGACCGATTTTGATAAAATTTAAATGAGACTAGACGACAAGCATCAGCTTTCAAAAAAACATATTTTTTGAAATCGGTTGAACCCAGTCAAGAGTTACGGAGGTAACAAACGTAAAAAGAAACAGACGAATCGAGAACCTCCTCCTTTCTTGGAAGTTGGTTAAAAAGGGGGAGGTTCTCAATTTGTCCGTTTTTTATGTTTGTTACCTCAGAACTTTTTACTGGTGAACCGATTTTGATGATTTATTTTATTTGAATGTTGATGCTTGTCGTGTGATCCCATTTAAATTTCATCAAAATCGATCAATCCGTTTTATGAGTTACACTCCAATAACTGAAATGTTTTTTCTTATCTTGATGATATAGTCATTGCCAATGAATGACAATCGGTCCCGCAAGTAGCAAGGGACACTAAAACGTGTGAAGATTTTTTTTTACCAAACCTACTTCAACACCCAAAAGTGTGAAATAACTTGTCGAAGTCGGGAACATGCGCACAATATTGTGATAATAGGTACTTTTGAACTATCACAGTACCGACTTCAACAAGTTATTTCGCACTTTTGAGTGTTGAAGTCAAGCCCATTTTTCGGTAAAAAAAAAAATTGTGCGACATTACATGAGTATTGAATTTGTTAGTAAATTTGAGTAGTCTTTTTTTATGATTATAGAAATAATAAGTGACATTAAGCGATTTTTTAAACTGGATGGATATAAATTAAATTATAAGTAAAAACATAAATCTGGCTGCATGGAAACTCATGTCACGTCACGACCATGGTACGCGATGTTACACCCGTGATGTGAACAAGTTTTTTTGATAACTTTCTAGGTTCAATAAGCTTGCTAAAGTGCAATGAAATTATTGTTTTTATATCTAGTTTTAGCCGAATGTCTAGTATTTCGTACCCAGGGTCTAAGATAATGAAGTTAATAATCAAATCTGTACTATATTATTTTTAGTATAGATTTACTCCACCCTTGTTTATTATATGATAATAATAATATATATTATAAATTTGAAAGTAAGTATGTGTGTTAGCTTCTTAACCGACTTCAAAAAAGGAGAAGGTTTTGAATTCGTCTATTTTTTTAAATGTTTGTTACCTCAGAACTTTTACTGATAAACCGATTTATAAGTTTTTTTTTATTTGAATGTTTGTGGTGTGGTCCCATTTAAATTTCATCAAAATCGGTCACGACGTTTTTGAGTTACAGTCCAATAACTGAAAGGTATTTTCCTATCTTGATTTTAAATCTAAATTGTTATCACTATTGTTAGGTCCAATGCCAAAAAATATGAGTTTAATTTATTCTGTTGTATTTCTTTATATTTGTTATCTGGGTAATCCTCAACTCAACTGTAATAAAATATATATTTAGATTTTTTTATGTATATCATTATCACACATAAAAACCCTTTACATTTTTGCAAGCTCATTGAACCTAGGAAAATATTAAAATACTAGTTCAAAGTCTCAGGTGTGATATTGAGCAACATAGTCGTGACGTGACATGAGTTTCCATACAGCCGGATTTACGTTTTTTACCCATAATTCAATTTATATCCATCCAGTATTAAAAATCACTTAATGTTACATATTATTTCTATAATAATAAAAAAATACTACACAAATTTACTAACAAATCCAATACTTATGCAATGTCTCAATATAAAAAAAATGTTTACCGAAAAATGAAACCGACATCAACACTCAAAAGTGCGAAATAACTTGTTGAAGTCAGTACCATAATAGTTCAAAAGTACCTAGTATAACAATAGTTTGCGCTTGGAACCGACTTCGACAAGTTATTTCACACTTTTGAGTGTTGAAGTTGGTTCCATTTTTTGGTTTACATTTATTAAAAAATTTTTCAGTGATTCTTGCTACTTACTGGATTGATTATCATTCACTGTCAAAGACTATATCATCTAAATAGGAAAATATTTTTCAGTTATTGGAGTGTACAACTGATTTTAAAGAAATTGATACTTTTCGTTCGAATTCATTTAGAAATCAAACGACAAGTATCAGCTTTTAAATAAAAAAAGTATTATCGAAATCGGTTCACCTTGTCAAAAGTTCTGAGGTAACACACATAATAAAAATATAGACGAATTGCGAACCCCCTACTTTTTGAAATCGGTTAATAAGCTTTGCTATTATGAACTGAATTTATTAGAAATTTGTTAAAAACCTTACCTTACAATTTCCATAAACTATTTTTTATATAGTAACTTAAAATTAATTTATCAATTTTTAATTCCAAATAACATTTTGATTTATTATAGTGCGCGTATAGACTCATAATATCTATATATAGTATATGTTGCCCTGTTTTATGACTTTTTTTTTATTTTTACGGCATATGGTTCAACTGTATCTTCAATAATAGACACTATCTGGCAAATTTTATTTTTATTTCTGGCCAATTTCGCTAGAAGGCACATATCTGCCTGAAGAAGGTTGCCTTGATGAGCGATGATTATGAAGTAAGAATTTGTACTCATTGACTTTGAATTGAGCACTCTGTAAAGGACAGTTATATGAAATTTATTACAATGGGGCTCCTGTCACAACCAAGACAATTGATACATATTTTTAGTTTCAAAAATGCTCTCTATAAGCGCTCACAGGTATCGTTTTGGATAATATCTTTTTTATAAAACTTGCAAAACAGTACATTAGAATGAGCTAAAATGATATCCAAAAATATTGTGGAATTTGGTTTATTTTAAACGCACGACATAATTCTTTGAGATTTGTTATTATGTTGAATACATGGTCTGAAAATAATAATTTAAAAAAACTTAACTAAAACTAAACGATTCTGTCTCGACCGTGGGCCTTAGGCCATGAAAACCACGGTTGTGACGTCCATGGACGTGAAATGTTCGCATCATGGTATAACCACAAAGATTAAACAAAAATAGCCATCTTAAAACAATCACTAGATTCATTGTTATTAAACACACCATATTAATATTAATCTGCGTAGACATATTCATAAATACATATTTTAAGAGTCACGGTCTTGACAGCATAAGGGTACTCGTTTTACAAAATAACTAATATATAACTTATTCTTACGAAGCTATATCACTCGACGCCATTAGTTAATAGGACAACTGTGACAGACAGACTTGTTACTGAGTTTTGGGAATCTCACATGACATGGTTGTGACATTTAATGTTTTCTTTTGATGAAGTTTATATATATATATATATTTGAAATATAATAATATTACCAAATTACCATTTGTGAATAGGTGCATTAAACGGCTTTCTCTATACTAAAAATATAATAGAACCTTAATATATTAATTTAATGTAGTTCTCACAAATAAAAATGTTTTTCTTAAGAATGATAATTTACCCATCTAAAATAACCGTAGGTACACAATGACCCTAACATCCTGTATAGATATATAAACACTACTGTACTGACCGAACCCCTACAGGACCCGATTATTTTTCCGGCGTATGTACCAATACACGACAAAAGTTAATTCCATTCTAAAATGTCATAGGTACTGACGTGGTCTCCGTACGTAGGTAGGACTGTACTGTACCTTACCTGGAAAGCTAAAAGCGTGCGCGCGGCGCATCGCACACAACTTTGTGTCGCGTAAATGAATACGTCGCGCTCGAATAAAATACCTAAAGTCCGTGGAAAGCCTCGCCTTAAACAAACAATTGTATCATAAATAAGTCTAATTATTCTCTAGAACGTATGCACAAAATCTAAAACATTTTAAACACATCCAAACATTTTACAATTATGTTGTATTTTAGACAGCAATCCATTCGTTATTAACGTTTCGATATTATTTCAATCGCTCGTCTCTTGG
The DNA here is from genome assembly GCA_963854805.1 of Plagodis dolabraria. NCBI lineage: Eukaryota > Metazoa > Arthropoda > Insecta > Lepidoptera > Geometridae > Plagodis > Plagodis dolabraria. Next base: position 26,929,496 of record OY978441.1, on the reverse strand, counting down.
GAATGTAGATTGCGTGAAATCGGATTAATATTTGAATACCAACATTATAATGCTTTATTTGTATTTTACGGTTTTTACCTGGGCATAAATTAAATTGGTTGTATAATTGTAGCAAATTATACTAATTCTTTTTGTGGTCGAAGGTAAACATGCATATAGGTATTAAAATTGTGTCTGGCTTTTAAGGATATGGGTAGAAACACGCCGTTGGGTGCTAAGCGGCAGATTTTCGTTTAGAGGGTGTACTTGGCCGAACTTTTACAAAATTATTATGATATGTAATTATTATAAGTGGGTGAAATTCAGTTCCATAGACTTTAAGGAATCTTAAAACAGTTTGACTGAACATTAATATAGTGTTGATTGATAATATTTTATGCCATTTATCCTACGAATATTTTATTCTTAGCATTTATCCTGAGGTCTCAAACATAATATGTGACAATGATGGATCTTTGGAAATAAACTTACTTTGCTATATGTATAAATATCTACCTTTCGAGAATTATTATGTTGTGTTAGATGTCAAACAGTTAAACTAAAGTTAACCTGGCTCTTTTGACTCGGTATAAAAAATAGAAATTTGGTTTGAAATATGAAATAAATTTTGTAACTTTACTACGGCGAGAACTATTATAATATGGCTAAAAGTACTCTTTTATTTTCAAATTAAACATTATAACTGAAATTGTAGAATTTTATAGACTGTAGGTACGCGTGGCTAAAACCCAATCTCATTTCTAAGAATCATCAATCAATTTTATCTGATTCTTACTCTGTGGATAGTATTCATCTTGTGACTTTGTCTTCGATACTCAAATTTAGCATGGAGTCCTTGGTTCAGTTGGCGTTTCAAAAGGTGAGCTGATAATTATTTTAGGGCTAATTCATATTACATTTTACGTTTACTTCAAACATAGTTGTCCAGACAGAAAAGCGTTAGTCTTAATTAGGTTAGTGTTAGTAACTTTCTTAATACTAAGTGAATTACCCCTAAGTCTTATAGTTTCGCAGATTCACTATCCCATTTTGTTTGACAGGTGATATTTTCATGTTTTCGGATTCTACCCTTACTCAAAAGCTAAGTATTCTTGCAAAGGTGAAGCAGTACTTCTCAGAACAAGTACTGAGGTCCTCTATTCTGAGGTACTTAGCTATTTATCAAGAACAAATTCGTTTTAGTACGTAAGTCTTCTATCGCCTGTAGGATGGATCGGATATAGGTATACGAGACTCGTAAGTACCGCTTTTAAGGTATTTGAGACTATATGGACGAGAGCCAGGAGGCTCGCCGGCTATGATTCTTTAGTTAGGAGACAAGTACAAGAACTCTTAAGTCTTTTTTTTTTATGCCTGATAGGTTAGCCTTTGACCACTATCTCATCTGATGGTAAGTGATGATGTGGTCGAAGATGTTGTTCAGGCTAACCTAGAATTACTGGCTCTCAAAGATGGCTGTCGGAACACACCGTTTAGGTGCTTGGCGACAGATTTTCAACTTGAGGGTGGTAGCTAGCCAGGCGGGCATTCGCAAAGTGCCCTACCACCATGCTATAACGACTGCCATCCTAAGACAACAACCGGGACCGACGGCTTAACGTGCCCTCCGAAGCACGGAAGCGCTCTGTAGTAATGTGACCAGCGGTCACCCATCCAACTCCTGACCGCGGCGGACGTTGCTTAACTTTGCTGATCGATTCAGAATGGCTAAGCAAACTTCGCTACGAGCGCTTCAAATGCAAGTGTACGTCATTAATTTTTAGTCACACGTGATAGGGAGCGAGCGTATTTTCACCAACCGGTACTATAACATACAATTCCAGACCTCAGAATCACCTATTATTAAAGACCTATTATTATTAAATATGGATATCAGTATCATGCGCGATAAAAGCATTTTGTCATCAAAACATAATAGTTGCAGGTTTTATAGCAGTCCATAGTACTGATAAAAAGATCCGATTTATTTATATCGACTCCGCCATTAACTCGCCAAAACTCTCAATATTTTATTTTCGTAACTGTTGGGTAAAGAGGTCCTTCAACAATCGTCCTGACTCCTGAGTAATGGTCGCCCTGGGCATAAAGCGTGAAAAGGTTGTGATTATAAACAGGATGGGATTTCGTGGATCGACCGTTGGGTACTATGGGTCTTTTCCATTGCTGATCGGCAGTTACATTAATCCGATGTTCAAATTTAAGTACAGGTAAATGGCGGGCTGGCCGCCAGGAAACTGCCTGATATTGAGGAGAAGGCTATTTGACGGGAAACTTGCGGCGAACGCATTACACAATTCAATTGTAAATAGTATTTTATGATCGTAAACTAATTAATTATATTGTATTTTATTTAGACAATTAGAGTACTATTAAAAATCATATATTATAAGTAAATAGTATTTTAGACTGACTCGCAAATTGACCTTATATCATATTAACGTCTACATTTATCCTTCCATATTTTGATGTAAAATAATAAAATAAATTAATTAATCGTAAATTTTCGTCGTACCAGCCTTAGTCTGCATATTCAAAACAGATGTGTAAATAAGATGAGTGGTGTAAGAGGAACAAATGTTCCAATAGGATCACTAGTACGCTAGCCTAGCTAAGCGCAGCTCTGGGGGAAAAGGTCTATCAGAGCTAGGTCCATATAAAAAAGCCGTAAACCTGTGTGCGAGGAATGTTGGGCAAGGAATGTGTGCGAGGATGTGAGCGAGGAATTTGTGCATAGCAGACCTCGCACAGCTGAAAGGAGTCCGCTACGCATCGTCGCAACGCTTATCTACACGCCGTTCCACAGCTTTGCTACGCATCATTGTACCGCTAACTGTCATCGCACAAGCCTGGTGGTTACGATTAATTTTCAATAAGAGCATTTCCAAAGCGGGTTTCCTGCGGCCGGCCACAAAGCCGAAGGCAAAAGTTTTCTACAATATGGTCTCGTTTGACGTCCTGTGTGATATACACCTATATATATATATACTATTTTATAATATCTTCTTGTTTTGTGAGGATAGGGGAACAATAATGAAAGTACGGAAAAAAAACTGTTTTTTCTAACAAAGAATCTCGAATTGCAGAAGGTTATAGTCACTTAGTAGGAGAAATATCGTCTATCTACAGATCTTTAAGCACTACATTTTTTCTTCCATAATTATTAATAACTCTTCCGTGCGTATCACTGAACTCTTCCTAAGCAGGTGGACTGATTGGGATGTAATTAATTGTACATGATTGATTAGATTTTTATATGGGTCCCTGGATAGCTAAGACTCACTATTGGATCCGGTAGGTGGTACTGCGATTTTTTTTAGGCATTACAACAAAGTCTTGGTGTTAAGCAAATGCAAATCTAGCAAAATAAACTTGGATCACTATCTCATTTTGCTAGATTTGCGTTTGCTTAACAATATGACCGACGTAAGTACGTTTGTATTAATTACAGGACTCATTAAATTATGTGTATTTTAAGCACCACCACCGCGATGCCAGCCTTCTACCATAATTTGGCGTAGTAGTACCTATTCAACGTTTTCAAGTAACATAGAAATCAATGATTCTGGGGCAAATACACAGCCTAGAACTGCGTTGCTTAGAGCTAACGGTTACTGTTGAAGGGCGAGCGTGGCACTTATCATCTTGATACCCACTGGGAGAGGAACCGTCAGTAGGTACTTGCCATAGCGAGTTAAACTGTTCACTGTTTTGTTAGTTTAACTACTAATGCTTTATGTAAGTGGAATTGCAACTTAGCTAACTTAAATATGTTGGGCTGATAGCCAACCTTTCGAGTCGAGCTTTCGAGTTAATGAATTTTATTCTCTTTTCTAGTCTAATAGAGACCATGTTTCAGCCATTTACATAATTGTGTCTGAAAATTCTCAAGAGAAAAACAAGTCCATTAAGTTTCTTGAGCATATTTGCCTATTTGCATATTGTATTATTTGCCAGCTCTACTTATGATTAGCTTGGAGAGCTTATTTTAGTAATAACGAATTTGCGAATCACAATAATAATATAAAAATATAAAACAGTTTTTTTTGTTTATGAGTAAGTCCGGATGTTTCTTTTTCTTTCGGGTTGAAACGGCTGAACGAATTTAGATAAAACTTAAATATAGATCACTTAAATCCTGGATCAGCTAATAAGATAATATAGGCTTATATGCCCTAAACGCTTGAGGATTGCCAAGAATTCCATTGATTTAGTACGACATTACCAGATTATTTTTAAATGGTGGAGGCATAATTATGTAAACAGTCAAAGTATTTTGGTAGATAATAAATGAATATTCACATAATTAATCAAGAGTTGTCTTAAGCTTTATCCTTCTTCAAAAAACAATGTAGCAGACGTGTAGCCGGAGTCGTTTGTGTCTTATGAATTATGATGCATGGATCACCCTAGCGACGAAGCGATTATTTGCTTTCATCCATGAAGACGCTGTCAAATGCTGAATTTTGTCACTATCGGACTGCGTAGAAGTGAAAGAGAAGCTGCGATGGTGAAATCGCAATCACGTTAGGTAAAATCCGAATCTAAGCATAGTAACACAAAACTAGTAAATCTCTAAGTCTTCTATTTCATGTCTCTAGATAAGGTTTTGCTTTTGAATATATTTTCATACACATTTACACGTAAACAATTAAGATAACGTTACAAGCGTAATTTAGAGTCAACTTTGCAATTTTATTCTGTCGACAAAATTTTAAGGAAACGTGTTTTGACTTTTCTTGGCCTTAGATAATGTGATCAAGATTAACATTCATTTTCTTACCGCTGTGGACAAGATACAATTTGCAAAATATTTGTCTCAGTGAAGCTGGAAAATGCCCTTCCACCTTGCGGTGAAGCACAAGCCCGCGGCGGGATTCGAATCATGGACCTGCTTTGTGGCAGTCCATAGCCAATGCCACTAAGCTATCACTGCTTCATATTGTTTATTTTATAGGCTGAATAGTTTTTATAAAACTTGTAAACATTATATTTTACTTTTTAAATATGTGTAGTTTAAGCATTGCATAAATCCTATTATTATCATATTGCAATCTTTAAAAACAGAATATCATATTTTTTTATTAAATGAATAATGCTTGTTTCTGAACTGTCCCTTGCACGGATGACTTTTTATTGAATGTTCCGAAAAACACATCGCAGAAGGAAAGGAAATATCTCAAGAAGACTATTATGCTCTAGAAGACAACTACCCATTCCACATAAATATTTGTTAGAAGTCGAATTACTATGTCTTATATCGCAATGCAGTATATAAAGTTAACATATAAATGTGTTGTTAAACCGAATACAATCTTTTGTTATAATAATACTATTTGGCCTAATAGCGAAGAGCCTCGACCAACACCTCAAGAGGCTCTCGCTAGACGGTTGGATCAAGGGACAGATACAGAAGGCAGTGATACTCGACACGGCACGCATTGTCCGAAGGTTCCTCTCTCTGCAGTCCTAACCGCATGCGCTGGTAGCTTAGGCCCTGCCCCACTGCCGGTGGCATCCTAGTTTTAAGTTTTATATAATATTTAGTTTTTTATATATGAATGTTGTAAAATATTTAAAATTATGTTAAAAAATAAATGACGTGAATAATAATAATAATAAATTTATTCATAAGAATATTGTACATAAGATCTTACAATATAATCAGTCCAGTCTAATATTCAACCGCTGTTTTCTAAGCAATATCATTTATAATTTATCAAAATGTTTGCAGCGGCATCTTTGTCACAATTTTAAGTTACTTATCCTCTTAATGAGGCTAATAATTACTGTATCCAACGCAATCCTTCAACTGTTTTTAACATAAACTACAAGCATATGTATGTTAATCATTATTAACGTTTAGCTATTTCCTCATAAAACCACAGTTAAGACAATTATTAGTAATATATCAGTTTCCTACCAACGGAGGGCTTTGTCGCCTGTAACACAGTTTAAATACTAGCCCAGGCGACACAGGTTCTTATATACTGTAACGTTCGTTTTGCTCCGTTACACGGCACAATGCGACGTTGGTAAAATTAGCTATTTATCTTTATTTACAGAGTTTTTGTCTGTTTCGTATTAATCGCGGATCTAGATTCCACTAAGTTTCTGAACGATTTTAGTCTCTTTCAATATAACCGAGTGATCATATGTGATCTGGTTGTAATTTTTGGTTTAGAGTAATAATTATTTTTTGTGATACTGGCAATCGATTTTGATAGCGAGCGCCATCTTCTCGTCGATATTGGAGTGGAGTGGACGCGAGATCGAAGGGTCTTCCTTAGTCTGAGCTCCAGCTCAGATTAATTTTGGCAACGATGTTTGTCTGGATTCCTAATTGAGGGCCGTATGCTATACAAATAATATTTCGTCAAAATAGGGACATTTTTGGTGAGTGTGGTTCGTCGACTTTTAGAATCAATGTAACACTTCCATATTTTGAGAGTTCTATTCTTATGTTTTTGTTTGTTTCCAGCGTCCCAAAAATGGATTAATATTGTTTTCTCAACACTTTCCTGTATTCAAACGTTATTGGAATATGGTTTTTGGAAGGAGAAAAAAGCGGTAAGTTGTTAGCCTAATTCTATGGCCGCCATTATTGCTTTAGTGAACTTCAACTCATTTTTGTTAATATCTGGCTTTCTCTTGTTACAGCCAGCTAGGCGCTTTTTTTTCTTCTACCTAGTTTGTTTTCTACTTAGTATTCTTTGCACTTGGTTTTCATACGTAGTTATGAGAGTATTGGGAATCTACGTATTTGGTTCTTGTTTTGGATTCATGGAAGATTTTGTGATACAAGAAACACGTAGAAGCCGACCGAGCAGACCCCCTCGTGTTCTGTTGTGCGCCCCGGTGCTGTGTTTGCGCGAAGACTGGGGCTCCAGGAAGTCGACATAATCGTAGTATTGCAAACCCAGTATAAGGTATTCTATATGGATATAACGGTAAGTTAACACTATAGCTAACTTATATATTGAAAAGGTGCAGTAATGATAGCCAGGGTCGCTTAATTAAGGTCCTTCTGACCAAAGTCCATCGCAATACTGTCCTAAATTTCTTCTAAAAATAAGTGTGGTGACATAGTACTGTTGTACTAACTATTTAAATTGTCTAATAATTTATAAAACCTCTACGAAAAATTTATAAAATAAATTCATTTCAACTGGCCTATTATTCAAATTTTCCCGCCGGCAGATTAGAAGCCTTTTGTCTCTGCGACCGACTTATCCGCGGTGTTATTTTGTTTTTGTAGCTTTTTATATGAGGTTAACGCTCCAGGCGCCCGAAATTTGTTAGTTTGTTAGTTTGCTAATATAGTTATAATCGGAGCTTGCCTCATAACTTTATCAGTCTCTATAGGGGGAGATATTTTATTTATTTGTATTTGTTACATTATCTTGACCCCTTCAGGCTGACTTAGGTAAATATAACTCGGTTTATCATCATAGTTAGTTAGTATAGTTTAATAATATAGTTTTTTTTTTCATTTATTTCTATTACAATACAATCCTTGTGTCCAATAATCAAATCTTCGCATGATATTTAAAATTGTAAAGACAATGTATTGTAATAGGTTTTGGCAATAAATCATTATTATTAATTATTTCCGAAGTTCTAGACAAGTTCAAGAAGAAAAGGACACAAATAAAAACAAACGCATATATCAACTCTGCACTGGCCATATCAGCAATCAGTCAGTAGTGGTTCAAGAAAGATCTACTCGACAACCCTGTAAGCAGCGCTTGTAATAAGGTTGAGTTCCTCGGGACAATAAAGAACTTCTTTATTTTATTTTCGTTCTGGGTATTGAGGCTAACCCTGGCGGGCCCGGGTGTACGCCTTTGTGATAGATATACGATCTTTCTTTATTTTTACCGCTGTTTTACGACTATCTCTAGTTTCTTTTATGATCTATGCAGACCTGGAGGCTCAAATTAACCTCATTGACTTTACTAAAAAAATTAGATGCATATTTCGCAAACAATCCGTTTATTATAGTTCTATGCCCGAACAGAAAAGCAAAGTCCAATTAACATAATTTTGATATTCATACACAAACGTCATCTGTCCCTCACTTCCATACATATTTAGATATTTTAAGAAAAATATTGACCCTACACCAAATATTTTTTAATCAGTACTAGTCAGTACTTAAAAAAATATAAATGAAAAAATAAATGATAAATAATAATAATAAATAATAATTATAAATGCGAAAGTAACTCTGTCTGTCTGTCTGTCTATTACGCTTTCACGCCATAACTACTGGACCGATTTGAATGAAATTTGGTATGGTAATAGTTTAAAACCCGGGAAAAAACATAGGATAATTTTTACCCAACTGCGCAAAAAGACGTTAATGTTTTTGCGCGATAACCGACATACGCGCGGGCGGAGCCGCGCCCGGAAAGCTAGTATTTATATATTAGAAAATTACAAATTTAACCCTTTTTTATATTTTTTTATGTCATGTAGCGTTACTACGTTAGCCTGAACAACATCTTCGACCACATCATCACTTACTATCAGGTGAGATAGTGGTCAAATGCTAACCTATCAGGCATAAAATAAATGCACAAAATCTTCCTGAAGAATTCTGAATAACTTCTTATAAATAAATAATTGGAAATAAATACTTAAAATATTGCAATATGAATACATATGTAATGTTTTTTTCTTCTTTCCGATTTTATTGATTCTAATCCTTTGTTTTAATCAACTGCTAAGATTTGATGTCGCGAAAAATCGAATTTCGGTAAAAATGTCACACTGACTCAATATCCATAATTTTCAGTTATCTCTAGTGAAGATTCATATATCGTGGTATAATCTCAGTGTTGATGAGAAATACTCTCAATGCTGTCTTAGGTCAAATATATTGCCGCAGTATTGTTCTACTTTCTGGATTATTTTATATATTTTCTGTTCACATTCCAACGTCGTATAAATCATCTAAGCGAACATGTCTTGATCTACCACGCATACCTTACGTAATAACATACGAAACGGCCCAACCTGGATCAATAAAATTTTGTGACATCAATTTATCAAAGTGCTTCTCTCTCGTTTAGGCCTAGATTTCATGATCATAATAAATTTTGAACTTTCATGCTTACGAGTACTACATTATTAAAAGGAGCATCAATAACTCAGTGTTAACCTCAGTTTATTACGGATATAACCTGCCGTAAGGCAAGCCCGTTTGGATACTACACTAGTTGGTTGGTAGCAATACTTTTCTGGGATTCCACCATTCTTAAATAATGCCATTTATATTTGAAAAATAATCAGCAGATTTATCTTCTTATGCCCAGTGATGCATTACAGAAATGGTAGCTTATAGCGGCGTATCCTGCATGTTCTGGGGAAGCATGGCTTAGCAAGAAAAACGGATCTTTTATTCATAACTGGGTCAATTATCGAGCGAAGATCGCGTGGATTGACCGCTCTACGCTAACTTGAAGAAGTTTTGGAGCCCCATGTCATGCCTTGCGGGATTTGTTTGTAAACTATGTTTTCATGCAAGACAATGCCAAACCACACCACTTCCATAGTGCGCCATTATTTAGAACAGGTGAATATACTGATTTAGACGTGGCCCGCTTGAAGTTTGCATGGTGGTGGGGCATTTTGCAAATTCCCGCCTGGCTAGCAACTAGTACAAACCACCCTCAAATAGAAAATCAATCGGCAAGTATCTAACGGTGTGTTCCGGCAGCTGTCCGTTAGAGTCAGTGATTCTAGGTTAGCCTGAATAACATCTCCGACCACGTTATATAGGTTAGGTTATATATAATTCAGGCGAACGGCCCTCACTTTATTATAAAAAAAAACATGAATATCAGTTTTGTTTTTCTTTTGTTTCACAAAATGCATCTTGCGTAATTTAGGTAGTTTAGATGTTATCTCTTATAATCACTGTGTGTGATAATAATAGTGCTAATCCAATCCATGCACTAAAGTGGTTATTTTTAGGTCGGTACTGAAACAAGGTTGTATTCAGATGCTTGTTTTACACAAGAATGAAGATACTTTGAACATAAATACAAAATAATGGCGCTGTGCTAATGTTTTGCTCTCATGTGTAATTTATGAAAACAAAAAGAAACTGTTTTCTCGGAATGTTACACCATGCGATATATCTTTACGAGAACGTCGGACTGAAAGTCCCACGTTTTGTTCTCGTGTCCCTTATGAAATTGGAATTGCGTGTAATCCATGTCGATCGGGTCTCGTTGCTCTGTCAATTCCAATGATTCACTATGCGCTATCATATGGAGTTGGCACTTTCAATGGGCATGGAACGTGAAATTGGACGATTCCATCGGATGGATCAACGACAGTCGATAACTAGAAGCGATCACCACCCGAACTGAATATGCTTGAACTAAATAAAAGTCTGATTTATTTCTTCTACGTACTAGCCGATGTACCGTCCGTGAGTTGCCGGGTTAGAATGTCACCTCCATCTCTTTCCGTTCATGTCGTAAAACACGACTGAGGGTAAAATACCGCGAGGTTCATCAAGGTGCATCGTTTTCTGAGATGCTGCTATCTTTCACTGCAATCCCAGTGAAACTAGAACTTTGTAATTTTATGGTACCCAATTAGAAAAAAAATCTTTAGAATCCCCAGTCAAACTAGTTTTTGAACCGACTTTAAAAAAAAGGAGGAGGCTCTCAGTTCGTCTGTATTTTTTTTATGTTTGTTACTTCAGTACTTTTGATTGGGTGAATCGATTTTGTAAATTCTTTTTTATTTGAAAGCTGTTGATTGTCGTTTGGTCTTATTTAAATTTCATCATAATCGATCAAGGCGACTTTGAGTTACACTCCAATAACTGATAAATATTTTCCTATCTTGATGATAATTATTGTCCTTGATAATGAATGACAATCGATCCCGTGAGAAGCAAGGGCCACTAAAATGAGTAAACATTTTTTTTACCAAGAAATAGAACCAACTTCAACACTGAAAAGTGTGAACCACATAATAATCGTAAGTACCCATCTTAGAAACTAAAAAAAAATTTATAATATGACGATATTATAACCGTTTATTGTTGTATAGATAGTATGGAACTTTTCATGTGGGAAGCCGTCCCGCACTCGGTCGATTTTTATTATTACATCGTAAAAACGGTAACACAAGCAAGCGTCAAAATTGGTTATAGTGGTATAATTGTACATTTAATAATTTAATTGTTTTAATAATTAATTTTTTTTCAGTGTTATGTGTCAAGACAATACATATCTAATCAAATGCGGGTAGTTGGAGAAAATACCCGCCGTCCAAGACGTTGGCATCCGCCGCTTTAGTCCGCTCGTGACCACGGTCAATGCAACTTCGTCGAAACATTGAGGTAAATAAAAACATGTTTGTATCTCGATTATGTCCCCTTAAATACTTATAATCCATGGACATGTTGGTGATTAGAGCTTTTGCATCATAATGTACCAATAATGTTTTAGGGGTATAGTGGTATGGTAAAAAATTAAGTGTTAAGTGGAATTGCCCTATAAGGCAGTGACTCAATGGAATGGACTTACGCTCTAGTTGCCAACTTGTCATGCGAGTTAAACCTAATCTGACAAATTAGGCTTCCCATGACAGCAAGTAGTGCGTATGATCGACGGCTAATTATAAGTTGTAAACATCACAGTGTTGGAAATACAGGTAAGTAAATAACATGTAAATGTCTACTACCTATAAAAAAGTATTTACCTGAACGTTTGGTTTCACAAAGAGCTTCAAAAGCTTAAGCGTTCGATTGGTATTTGGCCAAAAATATAAAAAAGAATAAATAAAATTTACACGATGGTACGAGTACATACTGATATATTTTAGCGAGCAGATTAATTGAAACCTAAAAATGTGGAATGGGCGATCGTGCCCCGCGGTTCTGTTCCGTGGGATTAATCACCCTGAACACTGCTCGACGCTGTTAGCATTTGAAAACATTTAGTACAGATTAACTGTTGTAAATGAAATAAAGCAAAAATCTAATTATATATGGCACGAACACACGCAGACGAAAGACTTCAAAACAATCCGAAACTAGACGGAATCTTTCCGGTAGATATAACGCAGTTCCTGGCCGGTTCATATATACGCTAACAACACTAGATCCTTTCTAGATGTAGAACATGAAAGTGGGTAAGTACCGGTAATTGTCAATAAATGTCAGTGATGAAAATTTGCTGTAATACAATACTAAAAACTATATTCAACTCAGATAAATACACCTGCATCTTGGCGCCGTGCTCCAACCGAAATTATTTATACCTATATCTGCGATATCAAATACTCGCAAAGCTTCGACGAAATATTAGACAAAAGTTAAAATGTAAGTAACTATCTAGATAATGTTAGTTTGGTTTCTATTATACTGACGGAGCCGCATCCCTGGGTTTTTTGGTTCTGTATAGGTTGCAGAATGATGACACCGCTACTGGGGCGGGCAGCGGTGTCGTATAGACGTCACTTCGGCTGGGGGATGGATGCTGCGGCAGGGGAGGAGTGCCAGTATAACAGTGCACCGCTCTCTCTACCTTTCGCGGCCTTATAGGGGTCGCTAACGTATGATGGTGGACGTGGTCGGCCCCAGGGAAAGGGCTGAGGTATAGCGTTAGCTACTCTCCCTGTCTTTTGCAGCTGAAGTAGCAGGTGCTGGGGCTACTCATATGACCCGCCGCAGGAGGACTTAGGCCGTCTAGGCAATACATGCGGGACGCATAAATAAATGTCAGCCTTCTGCAAAGACCCTCAGCGAATCTTGTAACTTATACCTACCAGTTTATCTTTAGTTTTTACTTCGAGAAATCAATAAAATACTTTGGTCCTGGCGTTGCAATCCAACTTTTCTAAACTCACCAAACCTATTTGAAATATTCAAATGCAACTTTTGGCTATATTATGGGTCGCCCTGGTCCTAAGTAGCTAGTCAGCAGTCACCCAAGATGAATCAGCACCCGGTTGCTGAAGAAGGAAAGCATAAATTCGTCCAATAAACATAAGAAGCCTACGATATCTGCCCCTCCACATGCTTGTCAGATTGTAACGTACCTCAAGCATGGAGGACTCTCCAATTGGATGCAGTATTTTTGTCGCGTAAGGCTAACTAATTAATAGGAAAAAAAATCTGTCTGGCTTGCTATATATTCTTCAAACATAAATAAAAAAACAAAAGACAAATCAAGCTTGAATTTAAGATGAGACAACTCTTTTCAGTGTTGTTAACAATAGTTAACTGATTAAGAAAATTTACTGTTACGAAAATAGAACAATTAAACATCTCGTCAAATGAAATCATAGGTATATACATAGTGGATGCAGTGCCACTTAAGGACATTTTCTCTATGTAAAAACTTTTTGTAGACAATACCTATATGTATACAATGTAATAGTAATCGTAGCAATTTTGCATTGTAACATATTTCATAATCATATTCAAAGTTTTACCTATTCACAGTTTAAACATGGACGTAGTAGTAGAATGAGAAAAGTTTGAGATCTTTTCTAAACACTGCTTACTCAAAAGCCACCCTAATAAATAACTATTTATGTGAAAGACCAATATACTTTCACTGAAACTGGGATGATCGAGGGTAACTAACGTTGTCGATACAACAATATAGGGATGACCGTCGTATCTCTGTTTATAAGTACACATTTATTTTATCCAAGCCTTCGTTGAGTGTGCTTGTGAGTGTACACAAAGCTTTATTGAAGAGGATGGGGTGGATATTATTATCGGAGTATGGCAATATATTTTCCAACAACAAAAGTCGATTGTGGAACGTGGAAACCCTTATAACTATTCAATTGGTCAGTATCTGAACTATTTTAGTCCATGACCTACATAATATACATTCATACATTTTAATTTACTTCATTCAAAGTGTTACGTAAGTACTTATTTTATTTAAACATAATTTTCATTGGTATGTCGGAAAGAGTTACCTTTTTTCAACCTTATTAGGCAGGTAGCCTAATAAGGTTGAAAAAAAGTAAGTAAGTACACATATAATTTCCCTGACTATTTTGTTCAGCGTGCCCTAAATCTACACCTCGTATATAAGTTCTGTTTGGAAACAAAAGGTTCAAAGTTTCATTGTCAATCAGAAGGCCACGACAACGTATTGAAAGTCGAAAATACGACGCTCGATACGACGAACTTTATAATATTGAAGAGCTTTCTATGGGTTAATATACTTTGGTCTTTGGGAAATCAAAGTTCAACAATGTTCGTCCCAAACGCTGAATTTTTTAAAGTTTGTTAGAACAAGTATTGTACGCTGTATTATTATTATATGACATATATTTTATCAGAAAACATTTTTCATCTTTTGACATCTTTGGTAAGTGTAATTCGAATCTAATTATTGTTTTTTTTAATGTATCTGTTGCATTGCTTTGTTTCATCCACCCTTCGTTGGTTTCTTGTCGATATCTGTACGTGCTGTGTAAGTAACCGAAAAGTTATTAGCATAACTTTGGCAATTTTATTGTAAAATTTTTCATTTTGTGTAACTAATAATAAATTAATTTCGAAAATATTTTGGTACTTTCACTATTGAATACACGTTGGCGGTATCCCCGAACGTATCTTATATGTTTAAGCATGTATGGTGCCAGACTTTCGGTATAATTGATTAAATACTGGTATTTTCACACTCTTAAATCCAGCTAAGGGGTATTATAGACTCGCATACATTTGGAAATTATTAATTTTAAAGTTAAAACCACATTGCACCATTGCACGGTAATATTATCTATACAGTATTTCAACTTCATACTAACAGACGAATCGCGAGCTATACCTACGCGCCTCGATCTCGGCACGCAGACAGTCGCGACTGTGCCGTAGCGCAGTGGCGAACGGACGGTGTGTTATTTTTTTTAAACAATAACCGTGCGATTTTTTCATTAGTTCACAAGTTCAAGTACATATTTAATATGACGAGTAGGATATATTGTGCTGATTTTGGTTGCATGAATTCGTCAATAACGCATCCAGAGATAACTTTTTTAGATTACCTGGAAACTGTATGTGGAAACTGTAGCAATGTATGACCGTAAATAATTTTACTTACTAGCACGTAGGTACATAATGTGTGTCTTTTTAATGGAAAAGTATTTCCTTTTATCTCCCGAAAAAAAAGATGTCTGGATTAATAAAAAAAAAAAGTGAATACAGTACTTATAAAGGAAAGTGATTGACACGAGTGAAATAGATCGTCTGTCAGTGACAGATAGACGGTCAAACTTATTTTCCTTGTGCTATTTACTATATTTAGTAGATAGTTGAAATTTTCTCAGATTAAGTATTACTGCTGCTGCTATAACAACATATAGCAATAAATAATAAGACTAATTTATAAGACTAAACTAGAAGATTTGTCAAACATAAACATGGTATTTTAATAAATCTACCAATTAAAAAACAACACGCATTTTTATTGAACACTTCCTATTCAATTCACTAAGTATTTTATTTGTTTATATTAAAAAAATACAATAAAAAAACTAAATGGAAACACACTTTAGGCAAATGTAATTAGGTAAAATGCTTAAGGCGGGCAGCCCTGTCTCATGTTTACCTACCACGCGGCTGTAGATAGTTATTTCAAGGACTGGGCCGAGTTTTTTTTTTTTTTGATGATGCGGTCGAAGATGTTGTTCAGGCTAACCTAGAATTACTGGCTCTCAAGGACAGCTGCCGGAACACACTGTTAGGTGCTTGGCGGCAGATTTTCTACTTGATGGTGGTAGCTAGCCAGGCGGGCATTCGCAAAATGCCCTACTACCATGCTATAACGACTGCCATCCTAAGACAACAACCTATATTACCGTGACCATTGCGTGTTAAAAAAATTACACCCAATAGAAAATTACTGATTTTTGCTTCCAAATAACAGTAGTTTTTATTTTTCATAAAGGTTTCGCCTGGCTTGGTAGCGATGTGAAATGAGTTCTCAGGTACATTGATTTTTCTTCCCGTCAACTGTTATTTACTATATATATATATATATTTAAAACTTTTATGAAATATTTAGAAGTGGGTACGATTTCTTAACGTGAAGTCTTTTCTTTCATAACTTGTAATATTGAGTAAGCAAAAATCACTGAAAATACAATGTCGTTATAAATTTTGACAAGGAACCGTTTAGAAAAACGTTTTAATATATCTTGGGATGCGCAGGTTCTACTTCTAAATTAGCTTCTTTTGTTAATACATTCATTTACATTTTACGTGATGTACCTATTCTATTTAAAACCAATAAAATTACTATTTCAATAAAACTACTTTCTCATTACAAATAGGTAAGCAAGATATCCTATAGTAGAAGAATTGTATAAAAATAAAAAATCTCGCTCTTTTAAAGTAGCGCTTGCAAAAGCCCATAAAAAGTGTTTTGATTTTGATAACAGCATCAAACGCACATTACAAATCAGTATTTTTAGTATTCGTTGGTTAAATAGAAGATATAATTTACCAAAATTTAAGACATTATTTTTTTGAGATGAACACAGTAACTAAAATGGTATCAAATTTAAATTTTCGAATGCCCTCAGTGTTATATTTATATTGATATATACTAATAATATTTTTATTCTACTCAATGAGTGTGTGAAAGATTTGATGATGTCGCTTGGTTACAGTACGGTATCATTTTGTGGGGAAATAGCAGCGAAGTCGCAATCTTATTTTAACTACAATAAAAAATAAGAATAATCGCAAACATCAATTTCTCCCCCATTCCGACCTGTGCCGCCACGCCGTGCACACCTGTCTACAGCTCCGCCAGTATCTCCCAGTGAGACCGCAATAGTCCCCGCACTATTGCCGTCTCACTCGGGTCATCGTTCCGACGCTAGTTGCAGACCAGTGCCTTGGAATACGCAGTCCTGACGAAGTTTTTGTTTTGTGTGCAGAAGCTGAGCAGCCGCCGAACGCCGAGCAACGCGAGCTACGAGCTCGCCGTGCCGTCGCGCAGAGGCGCTCTAAGACGTCAGGCATTACCACCTACCCAAGTCCCTTGTTTCGGACGAACAACATCTTATCGGGCTGGTGGTCTTGTTTTGACCGCACTTTTCGGTGCGCATTTCACCACTTTACTACCCGACACAACATAGTAACAGTCGCGTAACAACACACTTTGTGCTGTTAAGCGACGTCGTTCAGGCGTGGGGTAGCGTCAGCCAAACCCGTCTGAACGATCAAATCCGCCATTTGCTGCGGTCGCAGTGTGACACCCTACGGTGACAACGGCCACTGTCGAACTTTTGGTTTAACTTTGCACCGTGGCCTTTCCCGCTTCACGGGTCAGCCGAAGCAAGCTGGGCTCCGGGATTACTGGCCTTGGGGTCGCCCCTAGTCAACCCCGGAGTAGCGTTTAGGAGCACCCCTCTCCGCCGAGAAAAAAGCTCGGAGAGGGTACACAACTAGGGCACACCCTAGGTACACACTCCCTCTCACACAGTGAGCTCACAAGGTGTGTGAGGGAATTCAAACCCTTGATAGGGCGTCCTGAGTATTCCCCTCAGGATGCAGTCCCGTCCCTCTAACGGTGAGGTGCAGGTCCTTCAGACCTTCGCCCTCCGCCACCCCGATCTGTATGTTGCTCATATGCAACTCCTAGAAGAGGAAGCGAGTGCCCGCCTCACGGACACTCTTATTGCTCCCTCCGGGACTTCAATCCCGGAGGCCAACGTCCCTCCTCTGACCCGGTCCTTCTCAGAGGACAGCCCGCTTTCGCCCGCACCGGGCCCGGACAATAGACGCACGGTGGCAGCCCCTCCCCGTGAGAGGTCTCGCTCGCGCTCACCGATCGGGAGGCCAGCGAGCACCCGTCCCTCCATCGCCGTTGTCGAGCCCACTTCGGACTCCGAAACGGAGATGGAAGTAGATCCGAGTCGCGCCTTACGCACTGACTCGGACTCCGACAACGACGGCTATACCGTCGTTGACCGCAAACGCAAGCGTGCTCCTAAAGCCGCTAGTTGCGCAACTTCCGCCCCTCCCGCCAAGGCACCCGCTAAGGCCCCCGCCTCCGGCAAGAAGCCGACCCCCGCCCCGCGCCCCGCGTCTCCTCCCTCCGCTCCGGCCACTACTGCCGCGTCCCCTCAGGACGCGAGCGCGCGCCGCGAAAAACCGCCTCCACCCCTGTTCATTCAGGACAAAACCAAATGGGACATGCTGTCCCGTTTAGTTTCGGATCGTGGGATCCATTACACTAATGCCCGCTCCACGCAGCAGGGCATTAAAGTCCAAGTGCCCACCAGTAGCGACCACAGAGCGCTAACAAAGCTCCTCCGTAAAGAGAGCATAAGTTTTCATACTTATGCGCTCGAAGAGGAGAAAGTCCTTCGCGTTGTGATTCGCGGTGTGCCTAAGGAGATACATACCGATGCGGTATGTGACGACCTTAAAGCACAAGACTTCCCTGTGCATGCGGTTCACCGCATGTACAGCGGGAAGGACCGCAGTCCATATGACCTAGTACTCGTAGTACTAGACCGTACACCAGAGGGCAAGGCCATTTTTAATTTAAAAAAGGTCTGTTGCCTCTCAGGACTCGATGTCCAAGCCCCATACAAAAATGGAAGTCCCTCGCAGTGCCATAACTGCCAACTATACGGGCACGCCTCCCGTTTCTGCTTCGCTCGCGCTAGGTGCGTTAAGTGCCTAGGCGATCACGCGACAGCAGCGTGCACTCGCACCCGGGATTCGCCGGACCCACCCAGTTGTGTTCTATGCGGTGCTCAAGGGCATACCGCGAATTACCGTGGTTGCCCTAAAGCACCACGAGTGAACCACAGGGTGGCAAGGCATAGGCCGACCCGTCCCTCTTACGACCGTTACCAACGGGTAAGCCCTAAACTAACGGTAGTACCTGCCTCACAGGTAATACCCGCGCCGCTCCCAGCCCGTAACGCATGGTCTAAACCACCCAGTATGGTTAAGACCGTCGCTACCGCCCGCGCCCCGGCCCGCGCGCCCGCACCCGCGCCCGCACCCGCACCCGCCCGCGCCGCGGCCCCTGCCCGCGCACCGGCCCCGGCTCGCCCCGCGCTCCCGGCACCCGTCGCCAACACCATTCGCGCGCCTCCCCGCGCCGCTTCCCGGCCACAAGCTCCACCTATGCCATTGATGGCTGCCCCTCTTCAAGAGGCAATCAACCTAGTCAGCGATCTGGCTATGTCGGTTGACATCAATGAGGTACAAGAGCTATTCCACAAGATGCAATACGCTCAATCCCCAGCGGACGTGATCCAATACACATTGGAACACGCGAATTTACTTAGCGCCCTTAAGCGCTTCGTTCCCCAGGCCCCTCCCCAGTACAACCACTATGGGTAGTACAACCGAACGCACGAAACCGTACTCAGTTTCGTTAGCGTCATTTAACGCTGACGGCCTCTTCAGACAACGTGACCTCGTCCACGACTTCTGTTGTACCCACCTTATCGATATCATATGCGTGCAGGAAACCTTTCTAAAACCGGGGAAGGCGAACCCTAGGTTTGCCAATTACAGAACGGTACGTGATGATAGAGTGAACTCCCGTGGGGGAGGCACTCTTATCTATTACAAAAGGTCCCTGCACTGCATTCCCCTACCTACCCCGACTCTTGTTAATATGGAAGCATCTTGTTGCCTCCTAGCTATGACTGGTCATCAACCTATAGTCATAGCATCCTGTTACCAAGCTTGCAAAAAGCCGATCGTCCGAGCTGACTTAGAAGCCCTATTCTCATTAGGAAGCGCCGTCATTCTGATTGGCGACTTCAACAGTAAGCACATCCTATGGAATTGTAACGTCAACAATCCCAGAGGTATTGCACTTGAAAACCTAATCGCAGAACTTAACTTTGACATAATTGCGCCCACTGAGCCCACTCACTACCCTTATATGGAAGACCACCGATCTGACTTGCTTGACATGGCACTATTCAGAGGCGTAACACTCCGGGTACGCTCCATAGAAGTGGTTCACGAGCTTCACTCTGACCACCGACCCATTATACTGCGACTAGGTCCCGACCCAACGACTGACCTCCCCCGCCCCACTAAGACGATAGTGAACTGGAAGCAAGTAGGCGATGCCCTAAAGGCTATCAGTTCACCGGACCTAGACAAGATCCCTGACGACATCCTGACAAAAGATGACATAACCCTTGCGATCGATTCGTTCACCAATCACCTCTCCACCGTAGTAGGTGCATCCGCAAAGGAGGTCATAGTGCCGGACGACCGGCGCCTTGTCATTCCAGCGGATGTGAGACGATTGGTGACGGCAAGTAAAGCAGTGACCCGACATTACGACTCTTACCCCAGTAAAGAGAACAAAACTAAGAAACGCCACTTTGAACGCATGGTTCAAAGTCGCATGTCTGAGTTGCGTGATCAACAATGGGGCGATAAACTTTCAAACCTCGTGCCAAGCCACCATGCTTACTGGGACTTGGCGCGAGGCTTGAAAGGAAGTAACCATAACGACATGCCTCCCTTATACAGACCAGTCCCACTAGTCCCAGCGTTCTTTGACGAAGACAAAGCTGAGTGCCTAGCTGATAGCCTAGAGGCTCAGTGTTCCCCTAACGTAGATCACGTTGACCAAGCTCACCTCGATTCGGTGGATGCTGAAGTCGAACGTAAAAGCTCTGTGGTCACCTCTGAACTCCCACCAATCACCTTAGCGACTTACGCTGAGGTGGAGAGACTGATCAAGGCCCTCCGACCGCGCAAATCCCCCGGTGCCGATGGCATCTCCAACAGGGTTCTTAAAACCCTCTCTCCTCCTCTCATCCATCTCTTAGTCAGCATCTTCAATGCTGCTATGAGCCACTGCTTATTCCCAGACACCTGGAAATGTGCAAATGTCATTGGCATTCACAAACCAGGCAAAAGCTCATCTGACCCCACCAGTTACCGCCCCATCAGCCTCCTCAGTGCCTTAGGCAAACTTTACGAGCGGTTACTTGCAAACCGTCTCCAGTCCCATGCTAAGGAACACCACCTTATCCCAGATGAGCAGTTTGGCTTCAGACCCGGACACTCATGCGTCCAACAGGTGCACCGCCTCACGGAGCACATCATTGAGGGCTTCAATAAGTACCCCAAACCCCAGACTACGCTAGCAGTCTTCCTCGACGTAGCGAAAGCTTTTGACAAAGTCTGGCACAACGGCTTGATCTACAAGCTATACCAATTTGGCGTGCCAGAACGTCTTGTGCTCATCCTACAAGACTTCCTTAATGCCAGAAGCTTTCGCTATCGCGTGGAAGGCACCCTCTCCTCCCCCCACCCAGTCAGAGCCGGAGTCCCTCAGGGCTCCGTGCTATCACCTATTCTCTTTGCACTGTATACCAGTGACATCCCACGCTCTCAGCCCAAAGTATTCCTAGCCCAATATGCGGATGATACCGCCATTTACACCACTGGGTGGCATATCAACAGACAGTCCTATTTCGTCATGCAACGGGCCATCACCGAGATCGGTGACTGGTTCCGAAAATGGCGCATCGCGGTCAACCCAGCTAAAAGCACAGCTATGTGCTTTACTGAGAAGACACGCTCCCCTTACCCGAAACCGCTTATTTTGTTCGACGAACCCATTCCCTGGGTCCCTAGAACAAAATACCTCGGAGTCACCCTTGATCGTCATCTCACCTTTAACGATCACATAACAACCGTCCGTAACAGAGCGGCCTTCATAATGGGTCGCCTTGGTCCCCTACTTCGCAAAGAGAGTAAAATGTCTCTTAGTAATAAGAAGACACTTTACACTGCCTGAATCCGCCCCATCATGACTTACGCATCAGTAGTGTCCGCCTTCATAAACTTCAAGTCATCCAAAACCGTTTTCTTCGTAATGCAACCGGCGCCCCGTGGTATATCCGGAACACCGAGTTGCATTGCGACTTAAACCTTCCCTCTTTAGCGCAGTTCAATAAGGACTGCGCCCGCCGATACTTTGATCGAGCGCCCCACCACCCGAACCCATTGGTTGTCCAGGCATCGAACTACTCGACTGCCTCTTCTATCCCATTTTTCAAACCCCCCCGTCGCCGACCACGGCAGGTATTAGACGACCCGGATGACCCCATCGCAGCCATTACATTGGCAGCTTTAGCGTTATCCGCAAGTCGTCGAGGTAAAATCCCCAGGTGTGAGGTAATCAGAGGTCACACAATCAAACACCGAGCTCGCCGGCGAGCTCGAGGCAAAAACAAGGTCACGATAAATTGCTCTCCAAATAGTCAAAGAGTATTATTCAGTAGGGCCCAATTGTGCAACACTGCAGTTGCACAGAGGCATTTTGCTCCGATTCCCCCCATGTCTCTCGACAGTGAGACAAGCCGAGGTCCGAACCACAGTGGTGCCCTTGAGCTCGCTGTCAACCCCTCCTATAATAGCGGTACGTTTTCGGCGTCTGCAGGAGACGGAGGTAGAAAGCGCTTTTCGCCTTCTACGCCCGTCTCGGGAGAAGTGCCTTCGGCACTTCTCCCTCCCGGGCTATTGTAGGGCCAGGCCCTCGCCCAAAACCCGGTGGAGCTGGACGACCGCACAGGCGGTAGCCAGCATCTATGTCCTCCCTAAACAAACAAACAATCGCAAACATAAACTCAACTGAAAGTTGCAAGCCACACTTTATATCTCTAAATTTTAACTAAAGCTTTCATAAAATTAAATCCAAGCAATTTGCAAGTTCATCAGAAAATATCCTAAATTCTTTGATTAAGTTGAAGATTGCTACACCGGTGCTACAAATATATAACGCACAAAGAAAGACTAGCCCTTCAAATTTAAACATTAATAATATGCAGTACAGGTACTCGTCCCATGACTATAAAATATAATAAATCATATTGAAAAATATGATGTTTTTCGATAGTCTTACAAGATATCTTATTAAAAGATGATACTACTCGTTACAAGACTTCTATACAGATGACATTCAGTAGCTTAAAATATTTAATTTCGTTCACTTTAGTACTGATTTTAATAAGGATAATAGTTATTAAGTTTTAGTTCTACCCAGAGTCCAATAAATTCTAGAATATCCACCAGAGTTTCATATTGATAGGACACATATCTATTGTACACTTGAATATGGAGAAATAAATGATTAATATCTATTAATAAAGATTACTTCTATTGTTGCATAAAAGTTTTTTCCGGTACACTTCTCAAGTATTGAAACCACCTGAACAATAAATATATTGAATTACTATTAATAAAGGCTACGTTAATAAGATGTAATTGCCACGGAATACCTTATCACCTTTTATTACAAAACACATAAAACACATATTTTATGTGTTTTGTCAGCCAACCCAATTGGAATAGTATCAAAATTTCAGGTTTCTTACGTATTCCACTTAAGAGCTAGAGACCTGTGATATACAGACGAATAGACAAACAGACAGACAGCGGAGTCTTACATACATAAGCTTTTTTTAAACCAAGTTGAATATATTATTTCAAATTCATGCCTCAATATATTGGATAACTTTTGTGATTTTCCGATAGTGAATTTATATATTGGCCCATTGTTGTGCGACGAAAGCTTGATAGATAAAATCTAAAGAATTCTAAAATTAGAACTCCATTACCGAGAGTTGCCGCTTAAGGGGATGACCGTAGTGAAACGCGCACTTTTGGAATCTTCTTGTACTGAAACTATGAGTTCAAATTGTGCGAAAAAAATATATCATATTTTTTAATTCTTTATTAAGTGAATTAGTTGATTACTTTTTATTAAAACTAATTAGTTCATATGTAATAAATTGTAATCGGCGACCCTTTTTAGATTGTTTTTTATTAATTTAAGAGGCATAGTTGAAGTAAATGCAATGATTCTTTTTTTTTTAAATAGCTAATACTATACTCTAATGAACTACTTACTAACTTGTGTTGAAAACATTTTTATAAATTTTTGGCACAAAATTCTGTGATCGCGAGAAGAAATCGCAACGAAAATCAGTCTGCCCGCAGCGCTCGGGCCGTTTGGACGTGGGATCTGTGCCGTTTGTTTCGCCATCATTTTTGTGCATTTATTTTACGAAATATTACAATATTTTTTACCATACGTTAATTTGGAAGTCATAAATTATTGAAACTCAAGTTAAACATTTATTGGGGAAGTACTTTTGTTTATATTGATTTATGAAATCTTTATAATAACTTTTTTGAGCGAGTTGATTAAAGTTCAGACACGGCATTGTTAATTCCTATTTTAGTAGGTATCTAGATTTTTAACCCTTGGTAAAATATTTCATTTTGTTATATTTAGGCTACTGTACAATTAAATGAGAACTTATTCCCAAAGCCCTTAACACACTTTCCGAGACGACCAACTTCTTTCTAGGTATTTAGATATCCAATCATTCAAATAAAGGGAACTTACCTATATCTCTTTTATCTCATTGATACTTAGTATGTATTTAGTCGGATTAAAATGTGTGTTACATCTGTATGACTCCGCTGTTCTTACGTACTACCTCTAAAAGCATGTACCCGTAACTTTGGAACCGTTACTTCTGTAGATAGTTTCAATTTTCATAGCAAAAGTGATAATGTGTACTATTATTATAATTTTATTTTATATATTGTAATAAGTGGGGTTCCTTAGGAAAAGTGACCCGGTACAATTCTTTTCGTACAACTTTTAATGGCAGCAGTCGAATGAGACTTGACAAAAACCAAAATGACATATTCAAGATAGCAGGTAAAATTCAAGTTGCTCCGATCCGTCTGAAAATCAATATCTGGGTGGTTTTGGGCGTCCTTATTCCTAATTTAGAAATTATTTTTCGAAGATAATTTTTTTAAGATGGCCGCCATACATAGATGTTTTGAAACCATTGACTTAAATTGTTCTATGGGAAGGAGTCATGGGGAAAGAAAGTATTCTAAACAGAAAATAACAAAGTGGTTTTCGTGATAAGATAATAATGGGAAATATAAATTACGCCTCATAAAAATGACGCCTGCCAAGTGAAGATATATGACGTATCTGGTAAATGGTTACAGATAAGTAAAGGAGTTTTGAACAAATGACATAGGGAATCGAGAAAGCAGTCAAATGACATGCAAAAAAATCCAAAATAGCAGAATTCAAGATGGCTTCCATACAAAGTGCTGCAGTCCGATTTGAGTGAGTAACTTGCGAGGCCGAAGGCTGGGGTCCGACTTGGGAATATTTTCCATATCTTCAAATGGTCTCCATGATGAATGGCCGCGATAACCGAAGCACCTACGAGTGGGGTTCTTTAACCAATGTGACTCAGAAACTTGGTACGATTCTGCCTGTACCACTTTAAGAAGCGGTAGTGTGAATCTTATATGGCGGTTTCATTACAGTTATCTTTTGTATTGAGCATTGCATTGGGATTATACTTCTATTAAAATTTTGAACTTTTATTATATTATTATTTGCGTGTTATCTCATAAATACACTCTAAAATTGCAAACTGACTTTCTATAACTGAAATTATACCTATGCATAGTGTTTATTTACCTATAGATATATAGAAATATGGTCAAGAGTTAAATTGCAAGTTTCTGTTTTAGAGTTGGTAAATGGTAGGTATATGACAGTAAGCCCAAACACAAATTGTTTGACAGTTTTTTTTAAACAAGGTTCATTTTAAAATTAAATACATATTCTCACCATTTTTCTTTCGGCTTGCCAAAATACTGACACACTTTTTTCACTTTTTCTAAATAAGCGTTATCACACATAATAATAATAATTTAATTTCAAAAATCGTTTCACATGTTGTTGCAGTAAGGAATGCATAATGTACACATAGAACTATAAATAAGAACAACAAAAAACATGTGTACTTACATTGTGTGCAGGGCACAAATATGCTCCAGGACGTTATCCGCACCAACCCAGTGGTTGGTGCGGATAACGTCCTATAAGTTCAAGTACATATATGACGAGTAGGATATATTGTGCTGTTTTTGGTTGCATGAATTCGTCCAAACCAAATATATTAATTGTAAAATAGCTGAAGGTATCTATAACCAAGTAACAGATATTCCCTGTTCTCCACCTTGTCCATGTTTGCCAAAACAATTTTTGATTAAGCTTTATACTTTAAAATTCAATAATAAAGCATTTCGTACGTTTCAGTCGAGGTGTAAATATTTTTTACTACCAATCTAAAACATTACGCATTTGTACACACTTCCTATTCAATTTACAAAGTATTTTATCTAAACTGATATAGGTAATAAAGAGGAAAGATTTGATTGTGCATTTGTTTGTTTGCATTGAATAGGCTCTGAAACTAATGGACCGATTTGAAAAATTCTTTCACCATGAGAATCCAACATTATCCCTGACGAACATAGGCTATAGAAGATTTTCAAAAAAGTTAGGTCGTATGTAAACTTCGATAACGTAACATAAAGTGCGAAAAAAATACCAAAAAAAAATCGTTAGGTATATCGCATACGCTGCGGAAATTATTGAAAATAGAGCCAAGTGATATACTACAATTTTATAGAAGACATCTATAAAAAGTCCGCAATACTATAAGTCTAACTATTACAGTTATGTCACAATAACTGCTTTTTTATATGTTTAATTTATAAGTTAAGATTTTTTTGTTAAATAACCGCGTGAAGCCGGGGCGAATCAGTAGTTTGCTTATATAAAAAAGTATATTTACAATCACAAAACAAAATGGAAACACAAAGTAGGCAAATGCAATTAAAATGCTGGATGCGGGCAGCCCTATCGCATGTTTACGTACCGCGCGGCTGTAGGTAGTTTTTTCAAGGACAGGGCCGAGTTAAAATACTGTATAGATAATATTACCGTGGTTTCGTACCGCTTCATGAAGTCAAAATACTTTTTTGAGCAAAATATTGAGATAATACTTTTGAATTTTAAATTATAACCTCGTTTTATGAACCCTATAATCTCAGCAAACCACAAACCAATTAAGCTCCTACTGGCTCTTCCTACTTGCAAATTCTGTTGATATGCAAGATGGGCACCTTTCTACCAAATTTCAAGAAGATCGATTCAGGCAATCGAGATTTATTGACGGGGAAATATACACTGCTCAGACCTCCACCGAGACCTCGCTTCGCTTAGTCTATTAAAAAATATCATTACCTACAAGTAATTTTTTTTTTTTTTACCTTAGAGGTTCTCAGTATCTGCAGATAAAAATGTTGTTATCTACACTTCTGTTCTGCCGCTTCTAATAGCGCACGAAACTACAATTTTAGCGACGCTATCCGTGGTACGGCGACTAGTGCCGCCGTGCGACTGAATATTTTTATGAGTTAAAAGTTGACGCCCATTTCTTTTAGCCCCGCCCGAATTAGACATTATTTTGACTACGGTCTTGTCCTTAACCGATAACTCGGTTTCAGTTATGTATATCCATCGATTGAACACAGGCGTGACTGCGGAGAATGGGTACATTTTGCAGGTCGAGTTGTCGTTATATTGCAGTGGACACAAATTGCACATAGCTATTGCCCGATAGGAAGTTTGAACAACTATACTTGCTTGGTATCATCATGCATATGTCACTGGCATGTCCAAAATATTTAATGTTTGGGATGGATTATGTGGTACATAGATATTTGATAATAGCAAAAAATAAAATATATAGGTATGGCTTTTGTGCGAACCAAATAAACAGTTAAAAACAAAAGAGTCCTGATATCTAAGTATTGTAATAAAATATATTTTAATTTGCCTTATTAGGTATGTACGTGTTGTTAACGAACACATCTACTATTGTTTTTAAATTCTTTGTTTCTTTCTGTAATATGTGAGTAAAATTGGGTTTATATATATTTATACACAGAACAGGGTTTTCCTTATACGAGCTATGGTACTTAATGCCGCTCGTTCCACTATGATCCCTTATTTCAGTGATTTTTTCAGGGGACTGTACAACACTCACTATACCACTGCAGTTTTCCTATTCAGAGGACTAAACTATTACTAACAAATTCATTTCCACTTCGATCCCTATTCTCAGAACTCAACTAGTACTAGAAAATGTTCCATTATAGTAAAATAGCGAGTCTAATCTCAGATAGACAGGTATGATTTGTGACAGGTGTCCAAGTGACAGTTGTTGTCGTATTTTATTTACTTAATTACTTTTCGTTTTCGTGATATCTGTCAAGCTTTTATAGATCTCATATACAGCTATCAAATTAAAATAGGGTTTATCTCGGAAACTGTTGACTCGACTCTACTAGTTTCTTCACAGATATGATGATTGCTGTATTGGTAGGCGCTGTTCCCATGGGGAACTGATAGAGGAATAGTAGGCGTTGTTGAGTCCCTTAGGGTAAGGTAGTGGCATAGTGAGTGCTGTACAGTCCCCTGGCGTACTGAAATAGTGGAACGTGCGCTTAATGCCGAATTTATTCAGTTTGCCTTATATTTTGAAAGACCATTAATTGATTCCCGTAATGCCGACTTATTGAGTTTATTAGTATTACTTACTATTTTTTTAATGGTAGGTAATTATATATTTTTTAAAGTTTTTTTAATGTTAACCCACACGAGGTTCACCCGATTTCAACTTCAGCCTATAACAGATGCATTACTTATACCGCACCCATCGACCCTGCGACATACATTTGTTAGCTTAGAAATTTTATAATTACTTCCTGGCCCCAAAGGATTGCTGCAGAAACACAGTGTTAGCTGCTGAGCGACAGATATCTTACTTGAGGGTGGCAGCTAGCCAGGCGAGCATTTGCATGATGCTCTTCAAACATGCAGTGAAGCTCAAGCCAGGCGGTGGGGATCGAACTATGGACTTGCGCCACGGCATCGTTTTACTAATAGTGTAACTGAAAAAAAGATGAGGTATGTACATATCAACTTTTTTGTAATATTTTCTCGGTAGGTAACCAGAAACCATGAATTTCGACTAGTTACCATCATGGCATATCTCTTTTGTCCTTCATTCTAACCACATTCTTGATATACCCTCGTTTCCTTCACCATGACCTGGAATTATTCCATAACTTCTGTACTTTGGCCAGGATAGGTTCGTAGCAAACTAACAAGTATCGATAAAAGCTTTTTCGATCTTCCTGATCTTTGACGTAAATACCTGAAATAGGTATAATTTACAGTGACGGCACTTGGTAACAAAACATTAGTAATTCACTGTGCATTAGTAAATTGCTGGTTCTACAATATTTATCTATTACAGCCCACTTACGACACAAATGGGCTAGTTAATGGGTTCGATAAGGACCAAAATTGTAAAACGAAATATGCTTTCTCCCAGCCCCATTAATAATAGATGCCTCAATTAT
The DNA here is from genome assembly GCA_963854805.1 of Plagodis dolabraria. Lineage (NCBI taxonomy): Eukaryota > Metazoa > Arthropoda > Insecta > Lepidoptera > Geometridae > Plagodis > Plagodis dolabraria. The sequence goes on along the minus strand of OY978441.1, from coordinate 26,900,158 downwards.
TTCAGTTATTCAAATGACTGTGGCATTACAAATTTAGCGTACCGCATGATAACAATGTATAATTACCAACAGGTATACTTACCACATGGCATGAATCAATCATCCTTCGTGAAGGTAGCTTAACTTGCCCGACATAAACCATCCATCTTCTTTGTTAATGATTGGAGGCTTAGATGTAGATATTTGTTACATGTAAGACCTGAACCAAATATAAAGTTTACTGAACGTACCTATTTAACAGATGACTTGCAATCTTTCTTTAATAATAATAATAATAGCTCTTTATTTCAGACCTGGGATCCATAAATTACATTGTTAAGAAAAATTTCAAATAAAAATAGATTAAAAATTCGATGTCAAAAAAAAAATACATTATAATAACAAGAAAGTAAAAAAAAAAAAATATTTATACATTGTTACTCAGGTCACAATAGCAACCCAGTGTTTATACATTGCAGTCTGCATAAGTCTATCGGCCAAACTTTTAATAATTAGATTTTTACACATGTCAACCCTTGACATGAACGATGCTATCCTTTTTTTAAATTTATGAAGATGTAATAGTGAATAGTTACCATATTCTAGCACAAATACTTCACTCCGTGTGGCGATAGAACACGATTAAATTTATGAAGATGTAATAGTGAATAGTTACCATATTCTAGCACAAATACTTCACTCCGTGTGGCGATAGAACACGATACTATCCACCTCCCAATATCATTACGATAACCTGAGTTTTAAATATGCGTATTCTAGTGGGAGTATTTTGACGACTGGTTATAATTATCAACGTGAGGGTCGCAAAATACCCGGAAAAAAGGTAGATTATGTCAGGCCGTTCTCCGGGATGAGTGATTGAATGAACCGGAGCTAGTACTAATCATGCCGCAGCAATTAAAGGAAGGCTGCCCCACCAAGTCACATATAATCTCGTTAGACTCATTGTGGCACCTGATGACTGGTTGTATTACTTGGTGACCACTTTCAAAATGGTAGTAGGCTCTTACGTTCGTCGATCTCGCTATCCTGTTTAAGCAAAATTACTCCAAATAAATCATTGTTTGCAACCCGAAAAGTAGTAAATGATCACCAAAAGTAGTAAGTGATGACCAAAATTAAAACAGCATTTTAATGTAAAATTGTAACTTAAGTTTTTATATCTTGCTATAATTCTTCTGGCGCATCGCCGGCCTCTGCTGCGGCACGCTCGCTTCGCTCGCTCAGCTCGTGTGTTGTTGTGGTCACAAGTAACCTATGTTTTCGTGAATACTATTTGAAGTAGTTTTCTATGTTATTAGGACATTTCAGCATTAAACATGTCGCGGGTACGATGGCAGGTGGATACCTCTAGCTAGGTACCTGAATCGTATATGCCAGCGATATGCTTATTATCCTATATTAAGGGAACTTAAATAAAACATAGATTTTTACCAACTTCGTATATTTTCTCAGTACCATAAAATACAAGGATTAAAAGATGACAATATAACGCGAGAATATTGCCGACAGCCGTTCTCTAAAGCCGGATCTCTAAAGACGACTGGGTAGTCGGCGAGGAAAGGCGTGCGGTGTGCCAGCGCAAACTGTCACATAAGCGTTTCCTTGCACGGAAAAAAGGATCTCTTTGGCCAAGAATTTTAATATTCTTAGACTATTGTTTTAATTCAAGTTAATATTTTCTTAACAAAAGCAAATTTTCAATAAAAAAATCAGTATTCTTAAACGAAGAATAGAAAAAAATTAAACGAAGAATTCTTGCATGTAATTCCTGATACAAGAAAGATTTATTCGTTCAAAAATATTTCGTTATCAAACTAAACAAATATCTGATTTTGACGGAACAATATGAAGGTAAGGGCATGCCCTTACAAAACATTCATCTATATATAGGGTTAGTTTTACATTTGGAGGAAGCATAAAACTCGAGACCAAATGTGTTCTATCGCTCCAAACCGCTGCGGCCTGGTAATCAAATACGCCCCAGGGCCTAATCCCATTGTTTCACACACAATCAATACGATTTATTGCTCTACCGCTTCATTAATATAACACAATTATTAGCAAATATATGCAGGACGGAGCAGTGTTTGGCCTTTATGAGTTGGACTATATCAGTAACAAATCTTCTTCTTAGACCTGTACTTATTCCACGTTTTGTAGGGTTCGTAATAGATAGTTATAAGTATTTAACGGGACTTAATCGCGATAAAAACATTTATATTTTTATTTATTTACCTCGACGTTTCGACCAAGTTGCATTGGTCGTGGTCACGAGCGGACTGAATAAATAAAAATATAAATGTTTTTATCGCGATTAAGTCCCGTTAAATACTTATAACTATGTGTTCAAGTCGCGAAAGCCTTAAAGTTACTACTTTCGTAATAGATATCAGAAAAATAAATAAAAAATATTCTAATTTTAATAGTCATCAACGTAGCATAGCGTTTAGCATACTTTACTTCCTAACTACTTACCTTTTCTACCTAACTACTCAGGTAGAATAGGTGCCACTTGTCAATGCCCATTCGTTAAATTAAATATCTTACGGTCAATTTCACTAAAATAGGATATCACAGATAATCTCATCAGATCGAGGGCTTTATTAAAGATCTACACATATTTTTTTTCGAAACAGTGACTATCAGAATAGAACATGGTTCAAATATTAAATTCATTTAAAAAAATTAAGATTTAATATTTCAGTTATTTGTTTCATTTCCTCGCGAATAAAGTGAAAATTAGTGTATAACTCGAGCCTCGAACCCATTTCTTCCTTAAATTAAGCTGTTAAACGCTTCGGATAAAATTACAAGCTCAAATTATTCATTGTACAATATTCTATTTGGAAATTTCTGCACAATATGTGTTTATGATGAAGGAGAAAACGTTTTTATGACAAAAATTTCGGATTTGTGAATTATCGGCTTATTTTCTTATAGTTATTAAATTAATTTGAATGGGTCCAACCACACATCAAATAAATCGTGTTTTTCCTATTTGTATTTCGATTGCACTTTAAGAAGCAGTAACGGCTCAGTGGCAATATGAACTGTCACGCAGCGGGCCAATGGTCCGAATCCTGATCCTATCCGCAGGCTTGGTCGCACGATGGAAGGACATTTTGCGAATGCCCGCCTGGCTAGCTACCACTCTCTAGTAGAAAGTGAATTAAGGCAAATTTACTACATTATTTGAGCCGTTTTTTTTGGATCTAGCATTTTCCTTGCTGAAGTGACGTGAAAAATTGTGTGTTTGGTCGGCATCAAACTTTTTTACATCCCTTACCTTTGAATCCTTCGGTAGGCTCAGGATTCAATATAGCTTTCGCAAAATTCAATTTTGCATAACACGACCATTATTCATCTCTCCTAATTACCTACCACCAATCTGTACTATACTGTAACAGACGGATCGTCCACTGCTGAACACAGCCTCCCCTATTAAGGGGGTATTTGCCATAATCACCACGCTTGGCAGGCGGCTTGGGGATCGCAGTGTAAGTTGGCAGTTCTTTAGAAGGCGCTCTAAGGGAAAAATACTGGAAGGAGGGCACCTTCCAACTTTTCCCTTAGTCGACACCCACGGGATGATATGGGGAGGTGCAGTTCTAACTTGGCACCTCACGGGGGCCAATCTAATTATCTTAAATGTTTCTGACACTGGTGCTACTTTCCAGCGTACTCTGATGTAGGTACTCATTTCAATAATATCACACATCCGTCTTAACCTTCGCATCACTGCCATACACATTCTATTTTATCCGCTTTTTTCATTGCCCAATATTCAGATCCAAACATTACGACATGTCATATTAATGTTTTCATTAGGTTTCAAGGTTGCTAGTGGATGGTATGTGGCCCAAAGGACCTGCTGCTTCATTTATCCTGTTTCTCAAGTACTGGTCAATGTCTTTATCATTTTGGATTATTGCACTAAGATCTGGAAGCTCAGAACATATTGGTAGATAGATATTCATTAAAGCTATATGCGAAATACTGTATTGTACCTACCATCGAAGTCTCAAAGCAGATGCTCAGTTTTCAAGGTTGTTAGTGGATGGTATGTGGCCCAAAGGACCTGCTGCTTCATTTATCCTGTTTCTCAAGTACTGGTCAATGTCTTTATCATTTTGGATTATTGCACTAAGATCTGGAAGCTCAGAACATATTGGTAGATAGATATTCATTAAAGCTATATGCGAAATACTGTATTGTACCTACCATCGAAGTCTCAAAGCAGATGCTCAGTTTTCGTTCCGGTGATCTTCAGCCTTACTTACTTACCAATTTTGCCTATAATTTTTCCAGTCTGTTGTGGTATCGTGGGTTATCTACATTTTCTTCGACAGGAACGATATCATCGGTGAGCCACATATACGGGGTATAGGTATATATACTTTACATATATATACATTTATATGTTCTTTATATTGTAAAATCGTTAATTACGCTTGGTACCTAGTCAATATGGCGCCCATGTGCATACTCAACCATTAATAAATTTGCGAATTTAAAATATTCAGGGCTGTTTAAAAATAATTAACCCGGGTTATACGGTCGCATTCGGGATTAAGTTAATAGAAGAGCTCATTAATTTCTGACACGACTTTTAGTTCTCAACTTCATCCATTAACATAAATAATCACCGTCATTGTATATAAGCTTTGTGGTTTTATGATATTGAATAGCGGCTTTTCAGGATCATCAACAGACGCTTAGCTTAATCTCGGTTGGATTTTCATATAGGAAGAAAAATCCCTAGATTTTGAGGTAAGGTACGAAATTTATAATGCACCAAAAATATTCCTATTTTTCGATATGTGCTTTTTTTGCTAGTTAACAATAATAACTTGTGTGTATTTTGAACTTGTTAACCGTACCTAATTTATAGGCCAGCACATTACATGCAGCTGGCCCATAAACGAGCGTGCAGATTTTACAAATCCACCCATCCTACATAACACATTTTGTCATGGTGCGGACTGTAACTATTTACGAAAATAAGCACTATTGTAACCTCTGACAGAGCCTGTATAGAACCTTTTTCTTTGAATATACTTAGCATGCAAATTTCAATCATAAAATAATAACGTAATTTTTTCTACTGAGGAGAATGTTCAAAGGCAGGTCCCCTATATGGCGGAGTGTCCTATTAAAATATTATGCTAAAATCGTTACATATTTTTTTACTCTTCTATTATTAACAGTGTATTTCTTTTCACCCTAGCATTAAAAGTTTTCTTAAAGAGTACTATTTATATAAATTATTTATTTCCTGTTATTTAAACACTAGCAACCAAAGATAATATGCACTATAATATATTTTTTATTAATTTATTGGCAACTGGATACATTGTCCTTATGCCTCACTACAATATTGCCAACTTAGAATTGCCAGTTACCTTTTTGAGTTCCCATTTTTCCAGAATCTTAGATCGATTAAAAATACATAGCTTTAATTAAATTCATTGCAATTCATTTGGATTTTTTTTACACGTTGTTAGTTTTCCCTTTAATTGAATATCGATCGACAGCGCAGAAACAATCCATAGTATACTTACTTATTTAATATACTATCGGTACTATTGATAGTTTATGTATGTTTTTTTCTTCTTTTTATAGCCTTTGACCACTATCTCACCTGATGTAAAGTGATGATGTGGTCGAAGATGTTGTTGAGGCTAACCTAGAATTACTGGCTATCAAAGCCAGCTGCTGGTACACACTGTTAAGTGCTTGGCGACAGATTTTCTATTTGAAGTTGGTAGCTAGCCAGTCGGGCATTTGCAAAATGCTCTACCACCATGCTGTAACGACTGCCATCTGAAGAAAACAACCGGGACCGACGGCTTAACGTGCCCTCCGAAGCGCGGAAGCTCTCAGTAGTAATGTCACTAACGGTCAAGCATCTAAGTCATGATTTATGACGTTGCTTAACTAAACTGATCGATTAAGATGAACGGCTAAGCAAACTCCGCTACGAGCGCTTCAAGATGTATATTTATAGGTGCCTAGTATGCAATACTATTGTTAACTAAACAGATTGTACTACAGTGGCTTACTGTTAGGTGTGCCGCCGAGTTAGTAGCAAGGTGAGGGTTAGAATTCAGCGAGTATAAAATATAATCAAATAACGATTTATAGCAGACACATATAAAGGCATCGGTGATGGTATGCCGTGGAAGCACGGCTTTCTTACTTAACACACACTTAAGTCAGGGAAAAATCGATATGGTTGGACTCGATTTAAAAATGTTAACTGGAAACACTACTGTGTTTACGTGTTACTGTCAAGAGTGTCAAGTCAACTTCGGGCTGAAAGCGTGAAAGAAAATAATCGTTTCTTTTGAAATGTCTATTCTACAATAGCATCAAGTTGAATATGCCTATTTATCACACTGTTTAATTTAGCGAAATCCGTATTAAATAATATGAACTCAATTTGTACATTTAGTGACTGAGATATTGTCTAACTATTGTAATTGCTTTGTTGCAATTGGGACTATTTTCGGTCTATTGAAATATCAAGCATGACATTTGTGAAATGAAAAATGACTACTCCAGCTCGTAATAGAACGACCCTCCTTCTTTCTTGGCGAAGTATTAATTGATCCTTACTATTGAAATCTAATCAACAGGAATACTTAAATAGAGCTTCAATGCACATGGTTGATTGTATAATAGCTTGTAGCCTATTAAATGCATTGCATCCAATAGTACACGCTCCACATCTGGATAGATTTCCTAGATTAAATGTAAATGATTTCCGTAGATTTGCATAAGGATCTTATCAATACAAACAGGCAAAATCTTACAACGGGGAGCATGTGCGAGCAAATAGTACCATACTTATTGTATATATTGTTTAGAAAAAAGCAATGAATTAGAAGAGGATTTGGCATTAATGTTAGACCTGTATAATTATTAAGGACCAGAATAAAGTTGTTGACACTACCTCCTAAACTATCAGGTTGCGGATTTTTATACTTATGGTATCATTCGATTTGTCTAAAAAGTATAATAGTCTTAATATCGAGTTGATTGATATTTTTTATAACTGAAAAATTAAATTACTTTTAAAGTAGGGTAGAAATATGAAAAATGGCTACTGATCCTAAAATTAGACGTTTTTATTAACAAATCAAAAAAGAAATAATCAGGACACACAACTTTTTTCAAGGGGACCTAAGTCTCCTAGTGAAATGGGCATTCTCCTTTTAGAAGTATTCAATATGAACGGGCCTTGACAATTTCAAAACAAGAACTAAGACATTGACCAATGACGGCAATGACCCATCTCACTCTGTCAATATCGGAAATGTGCGAGAGACATACTCAGTACTCGTTTGTTAAAAAAATTATAGGCTTCTAATGCCTATGATATAAAAACTAGTTAAATGCTTTAATCGACCAAAAGAACAAAGGTAAAAAGAGGATCACAGGTAGAAATTGTTCTTTTGTCGAATAGCCATCAGTTTAATAACTTATAATTATGAAACAGAATATGATGACATATATAAAAGTATATGATGACAAAAAAATTTGAGGCCAATATTTTTTTGATGTGATTTTCGATAAGCATGCGATAGTGCTTGTGATCATATTTAGAAATACAAACTATGATGTTTTTTTATAGCTGATAGGCTAGTCTTTGACCACTATCTCACCTGATAGTAAGTGATGATGTGATCGAAGATGTTGTTCAGGCTAACCTAGAATTATGGTTACAACTTAGTAAATGTTTTATAAAAACATTGTATAGTTTGCTTTCATAACTAGGCACCTACCTAATTACAATGCTTATGCAATAGAAACATCACAAATTATATACCTACTCTTTGCTCTTAGGTTATTTAATGTTGTAATGTTTTTCTTAACACTCGCAAACGTAATTATTTTTCTTTTCATAATTTTCCACTAGCTGAAGAAAGTAAAAAGAATAAATAGCTTATTTATGTTTCGGCTACACGATCAATATGGCTACGGCTCTAATTGTTTGATAAGTAAGTTCCTAATAACTTACGTAAGAACTTAATTACGCTACGAGTATATTCCGTGAAACATGAAGACTTAGTCAGTAATTGAATATTGATTTGAGGGGCAATTGTCAAATCTGTTTCGATTCGAATTTCTGTATTTACTTTATAGTACAATTATTATAATACAGTTACAATATAGAGCAGTATTTCCTTTGTAGATGTTCGGCCAACTTCGGTACTCGGGGCTGTTGTCTCTGCAAGTCTCCTTGGCGATGCAGCGCGCGATGTTCCGGGTGAATCATTGCACATTTTGGCGTAGTTCATGCGATTCATCTTAGATAGGTCATACAAAAATTTGATGTGAACAAATCGTCGCAAATATATAACAATTATAAGGTATGCTGGAGTATGCAGTCTAAGTTACGACAAGCTCTACACCGTTTGCTCCTTTTTCAAAAATATTATATCAAGTTTAATTGAAATGAAGAAAATTATACCTAAAACGTTTACGTTTATCATGACAATGAAATTATCTTTGTTTAACAAAAGTTTTTGCATAAAGTAGGTACATATGATAGTGTTGATTTCCCTTAGCTGCTTTTTTAAACTTAATCTTTACTAGGCTTTCATGAAAAATTCATCGAAAATGTATACTTTTGGTGGCAGATTGCGATACACGGCGATTTTCCGAGTTGTTTCAACTGCCTGTATATTTAGAGAACATTGATATTGTTACAGCTTCATTGAGAATTGGGTTGTGTTTTTGTTATGATAAACGAGCTCCTATGAACAAGGAAACGTTTACATTCAATTTGGAAATGTTATTTTGTAATACTCGTTAGAAACAATATATATCAGAATATATACTCTTTAGAAACCATAATGCTTACATTGCTAATACTAAAATAACATTGCTTTTATTAAGCATTAGGTAAATTGTTACTTACACTTAAGTCAACGTATTTTTGCAGTACATACCATTTTTCACATTAAATGCTTATTATGAGGCTAATGTGATAGTTGTATAGTAACAACTTTGAAACACTACAAATAAGTTCAAAACGTGTAAGTAATAAGACGATCTAATACAAAAGCGATTTGCATCCAACTTTAACAAACAAACAGTGAAGGAATGAAACAACCTCCCAGCGTCTTTGTTTCCCGAGAGCTATATTCTGGAAGTTTTCAAGTCTAGAATGAAAAGTATCTTCTAGGCAAGCATCCACCTTTGACCGCGTCGTTGGTTACCATAAGGTGATATTGAGGTCAAATGTTTCTCTATATGCAATAAAAAAAGAGATCTCTTCAATTATTATGCCATTGAACAAACTACACAAGTAGTTTTAGTATGACAATTAAACCTACATGCGTTAAAAATATTTCTGTATTGATAACTAAACATTATTCTGGTCGTTTTATGTGTGCCAAAATGCATGAGCGTGATTTCAAACTGTTTTATATCTTGTTGAAAAGATAGAAAACTTACTCACTTCAATTTTGAAGTGGTCTTCGTGGCCCAAATAATCTTTTCAACACCCTTGCTCGTAAAGTGAGCTTTATTATATAGTTATTAGGGCTATAAACCGAACTATAACACCCTCGTGCATAATAATATTATACACTAGTGCGTAATAGAATTAAAGTTAGTACCTAACTGCAAATTATATGGGAGTAAACAGAGCATTTTCAACTTAACCGGGTAATACAGATTTGTAACAACAAAGAGGTTTAAGGCTAAGTATATGTAATCAACCAGCAAACATTTGCCACGCGCAAAAAAAAAAAAACTTGCGCTGTATTTTCCATAATTTTCGTAAGTATGTTGTTTGTATCGCATTTGTGCAATATTTTTTTTCTTCGCAAGGGTGTTGTAAAAGTGTGTATGAAACTCGTGAACAACTTGCTCATTATACACTCGGCTGATTTACGTCCCCGCCTACCGGCTCGGGCTGCAACCCACAGCCTCGTGTATAATGTGCAACTTAGCTCACTTTTATCATAATATACTATTATCAAGCAGCGAATTACAGATTAAAACTAACTCGTTTCTCATTTGAAACCTCCCATTGCCGCCCTTGGCAAACTTCGACGACCGGAATTACTTCAACCCAGCACCATCAGCGGCAGTTTTAGAGTCTAAAATAAAAATAAAGGTGTTGTCTTGCTTAGATATAAGTAGTTCCACAAACGAAAATCGAGCTTGCCAGTTAGCTCAAAGCAAAAAAATAAATATATATTTTCAACACACTCGCTCGTAACGTGGTCTTTAAATGCACCGATTTTCCGCACTAGTGTTTTAAATAGCTTTCCGGGCGCGACTCTGCCGGCGCGTATGTCAAACCTCTTTTTGCGCAGTTGGATAAAAACTATCCTAAGTTTTTTCCCGGGTCTCAAACTATTTCCATACCAAATTTCATTCAAATCGCTCCAGTAGTTTTGGCGTGAAAGCGTAACAGACAGACAGACAGACAGAGTTACTTTCACATTTATAATATTAGTTCTGATGATAATCAGGTCACAAAATGAGCAGTTTAATATAATTTAGCTTATAATGCTAATGCTGTTATCCAGGGCTGTTTTATTTTAGACGATTTAAATTAACCATTTACGTTTCTATATACAAAATTACTGGACTCCTGGGATTGTAGATTGCGGGAAGTCTGATTCAGTATACAGGGTTACTGGTAACTTACGCATAACCTCTTAAGGGTAATTTCAGTACATCACAAGGAACAAGTTTAGCTCAAAAAAATTTCTGAAAACTTAATAAAAAAAATCATTAAGATTTTCTTGTACTCTCTAACACATTTTGGATCTGTTTCGTAACGTAACAAAAGATATAGCAAAAACGGAGCGTGTGCCGCTAAGTAACTTAGAGAGCTACGTACGTAGACACGCACACACGTACACGCACACCCGTAGTCAACCAAGCCACAGCGAAGCCTACGCGGTAACTCTACGGTACCTACCTACATCATACATACTGTCCACCGGATGTTTCTTATTACGTGTATGTACACTATCGGTCTACCATCCCTTTATACTTAATTAGTAAATTAAATAGCGACAAACCCATAAAATAAATATGAAGTACCTACGTTGCTGGACAAAGTCACATACATATTCACTAGGACTTGTACACGTGCACATTAGCGATGCAGTGTATGTAGTAGCCAGCAGGTAGATAAGTGCAAGGCACATGGACAATGACGCGACACGACAACGACGGAAAAGAGCGCCTCGTGGCGGGGCAGCGCGGCGGCGCGGCGCGGCACAGCGATCTCCTGCGCACGTAACCCATACAATACCTATTAGTACTCGTGGCACCCAACTTTCATTTGTTATTTGGTTCAGTCACATAAGAAGTCAGTAACTACAATAAAGTTGGTACACACTACACACACATACGTCTTCTTGATAAGAATCCTAACGCCTAGTGATTGCGTCGCTAAACTCTAAAAGGGTTCAGGGCACATAAAATTACCGTGATTTCAAATGGTGTAGTAATGTGTGTGTATTGAAGCAATGATGACCGAGTGGTAATAGCCATAACTTGCAATGTCTAAGGTCCCTGGTTCGATCACCACCGCCGCGCCACCGGCTTGAGCAACACCGCACGGTGGAAGGGCACCTTTTTTGCATTAGCCCGCCTAGCTACCAGCCTCAAGTAGAAAATCTGTCGCCAAGCACATTAGGTACTTGTGTGTGTTCCTTGAGAGCCAGTAAAAATTACAGGCACATGAGACTATGTCTCACAACTGTATGTCTCAGGGTTACGGGCGCAGTGCAGTTCGTCACTTGTGACAAATTGCGACTGTTATAGGCAGAGGTGATAGGAATCCTATCGCCTAGTGATGTCGTTGTTGACCATAAACAGATTAAAAACTGCATTATTTTAATCAAGGTGGTAGTACCCACCCAGACGTGTACCTGATGGGAATCCTACCAAGTAAGGGTTGCGTTATTAAACCCTAATTGTCAACACAACTTTTATTTAACATTATAACATCTTAAGAGTTACCTACAGTTTCGGCTCGTTTACGTTAACGGTTACAACCTAAATTAAAATAACGTCAATAAAGGCAGTAAGTAGTACCAACCTATACGTCTGTCTATTAGATATTCTACCGCATAATGATGGCGTTGTTAAACGACAGATTTCCTCACAATCAGAAAATCTGTTGCTAACGACCGAAATTGTTGTTGCCGAACACGATCTTGGATAAAAGTGGCTGTGTTGCTAGCGGCACTACACGGCTTGGTGATGTAGGCATGTACGGGAATATCCTCAGTATTCTGTCCTCTGTGGCGGCAGGTTTCAGGCACATATCATCACACCACATCTCACTGTCACTCGAACTAATACTCGAAATTAAGCACCTACTGAAATTACATCGTCTTATTATTTGCGAAATCGTGAATAACTATGCCCCGACGCATCTCAATTCGTACCTAACTCGCGAGCGCGACTGACTGATCGATTGCCGCTGTCGCGCCGAGAGCAGGCCAGGCGCGCGGCTAAGATATAAAACGGGTGGGATTTCCCGGACCAAAAGACGCGCCGCCGCTATTATTTTGACTTTGATCTTCCTATCACATGCCGCCGCCGCCGCGCCACCGGCACGCGCGGGGCAGCGCGGGCGGCGCCTTTTACCACTTAACCGGCGGATTTTATTAAATAAATATCTGTAAAATTCGACTTTACCAGCAGATTGATAAGACCTTACAACATTGTTTTTTGGAGTTTTTCTTTAAAATACAGTAAATAGTAGCAATAGGTACCGTAGCATTAATTATAATACTAACTTAGTAATACCACGGTGCGGCATGCGGCACGCAGATCAAAGTCAAAAGTTTAGGTGGCAGCTGCCACGCGCCGCCCGACTCTCGAAGCCGGCGGCACAGAATATTCATTTTATTGTAGTACCACCGCCTTTACTGACCTTTACTCACTGGAATGGATTCTTATCAGGTACACATCTGTCATCGATAGATGTCTGGCTAGGTAGGTACCTACTACACCATCTTTAGTGAAAATACTGCTATTTAGTCTGTTTTTAGACCCGTTTGAGGTTCAACAACCCGATCACTAGGCGTTAGGATTCTTATCTGGCAGACGTCTTTATCGTTAGGTAGGCACTTAATTTACCTAGGCCTTTATTGAATAAAACCCTTCGATTTATGTATGTGAAATGATAGATATCTAGATACTTACCTACTTAGGACTTAGGTAGGTACTGTTAAAGTATTTTTAGATTAGAGATAAACAGCGTGAACAATAGGCTGTAAGATTTAAACCAATAATAGGTAGGTAGGTACCTACCTACGTATAGTTTTGTAAAAACATAAAAGTCAAACATAATATTACGATGGATACCTACCTGTGTTGTTTATATCATATGTTCTAGCATAAGCAAAGAAGCAATAATTACTTTTTTAATGTAGACATTCCTAAGCCTGGTTAAGCATGAAGTTCTTATAGGTATTAGGTTCACAAGCTTTCTGTATCAGTTACCATTAAAATCTCTTTGTCAGTTACAGACACGTAACACTGGCATAATTTGTGATACCTACCTACCTACGTATAGTTTTGTAAAAACATAAAAGTCAAACATAATATTACGATGGATACCTACCTATGTTGTTCATATCATATGTTCTAGCATAAGCAAAGAAGTAATAATTACTTTTTTAATGTAGACATTCCTAAGCCTGGTTAAGCATGAAGTTCTTATAAATATTAGGTTCACAAGCTTTCTGTATCAGTTACCATTAAAATCTCTTTGTCAGTTACAGACACGTAACACTGGCATAATTTGTGATACCTACCTACCTACGTATAGTTTTGTAAAAACATAAAAGTCAAACATAATATTACGATGGATACCTACCTATGTTGTTCATATCATATGTTCTAGCATAAGCAAAGAAGTAATAATTACTTTTTTAATGTAGACATTCCTAAGCCTAGTTTAGTATGAAGTTCTTATAGGTATTAGGTTCACAAGCTTTCTGTATCAGTTACCATTAAAATCTCTTTGTCAGTTACAGACACGTAACACTGGCTTAATCTGTGACTACCTCATAGTACCTACCTACGAGGTACGAAAATACGAGGCAGTCACAGTTTAAGACAGAGTTCGGCACGCGGCACGTGTTTGATGTGTCGGTGTCGCTATTTAGAAGAATTAGCAGAGAAAGGGGACGGTCACTTGTCCTTTGAGCTAGTTAAGCAAGCCGAGCCGACACTCGACAGTCGCGAATTTCGCCGCGCGCGCGCCGGTTGTGACGTGACATAATAATGTGTCTGAAGCTTGCCGTGAGTTTGTGTTTGTGTGTGTGTGTTTGTGTTAGTGTTACGCTACTCACGACGCAATCCTACATTTCTTCGAGGCTTACCCCGCAGCGAACACAAATGATGCAGCTCAACGCTTCGATGTGTCTCAATTGTTCGCATGGACAGTGAAGGAAAATATCCGTTCCACCTTCATCGCGTCACATTCTGCAACATGCTGCTTGCCGAGAGGCCGACTGTGTTGTGGACCGATGAGGCTACTTTTGGGAGAGTGGGACTGTTTAATACTAGAAACGAACATTTGTGGTGTCACGAAAACCCCCATGAACCCGTACTCTCCTGGGTTCAAGAACAATTGTATTTCAGATGTGGACTGTGTGTGGGTTGTACCGGTGATTATTTTGAACAATTTGCACGTGATAGACTTCGTCACCCCCGGGAATTGAGTTTGAGGGGTGAAAATTTGTAAAATGGTATGTAAATATTTTGTAAATAGTTCAATGATTGTAAATAAGAATGATTCCACTCTTTAAATACGCCTACATAAAAAAATAATCTACTTTTTATTGTTTTGCCGGTTTTATTTATAATATTTAAATAATCTAAAATTAATTTCTTCGAACTTAGGTTTAAGTTTGAAGCGTTCGTAGCGTAGGTACTAACTTAGTCGTTCTTAACCGATCAACTATGTTAAGCAACGTCCGCTGCGGTCATGAGTTGGATGGGTGAGACCTAGTGGCATTTTTATAGATTAAAAAACGTGGGAAGTTTTTGTGTACCCTAAAAGTACGCAATCGTGCCTGAATGCTACTTACGCGACAGGTAGACAATTAGATATTACATGTGCGACCGCGCGCCTCCTTTGATGCTATTTGTTGCTGAATTACTTGTACCTAATAGATTTTTTGTATTTTTATCAACTTTTATTTTTTAATCTAGCCAGTAAAGTATGAAGGGATTGTGGACTCAGTGTACATGTAATAAGAAACATCCGGTGGACGGTAAATGTAAGTATGGTGTAGGTAGGTAGGCAGAAAGATATCCATACCGCATATGGAGATGCCGCGTAGATCGCGCTGTGTTACAGAATAACTAATAGTATCTACGGTGCGTCTTGGTTGACTACGCTTATGTGTGTGCGTGTAGCTACGTTCGTAGCTCTCTGAGTAACGTAGCCACACGTGCTCTGTTGTTGCTTTAACATTTGCGACGCTATAGATTTAAAATTTATTAGAGAGTATAAGAAAATCTTGATGAATTTTTAAATTGAGTTTTCAGAAAAAAAAAATATCAAAACTTGTTCCTTGTGATGTACTGATATTGCTCTTAAGAGGTTTTGCGTAAGTTACCAGTAACCCTGTATATAAAAATATTTTATTTGTATTTTAGGAATTTTATGTGTCTCTGGGTTATCATAAATGAAACGAAATGGTGGAAATGTTGGACGAAGGATTATAATTATGTTTTCAAACTTAGGTACATATAGATGTCAAGACAAGATATAGTTACGTAGTAAAATGTAATATGGTATTATTAACAATAATGTTAAATACAAAATATAACTAAATATGTTTATACTATTCTTAACAAACTAATTATTTATTGAAAAGGTTAGTAGTATCTTTTTTATATGTTGACGGAACAAGCTCGATCCCCACCTGATCTTAAACGGCCTATAACAGATGCACTTCATCACAAGTCACGAATTGCATTGCGCCCATACACCTTGATACATAGTTGTTAAGTTTCATATGTCTGTAATTTCACTGGCTCTTCATGATATTGCGTGTCTGTGGCTACTATCAATTGGATACTATTTAATAAAATAATTTGGACATTGTATTTTTATTTCAATTTGAATTATACCGCATTGACACACGATCAAAGTTATAATAAACAGGTAAAGGTAGGTAGGTATTTCGATCGTGTCATCGCAACATAAGGCTACTGATATACCCACATTATAAGTATTTATTGTTTCAGATTAATGATTCGTGGGCATTTCAGTACTTTTTTTGGTTTCTATGTTATAGTCAGCATCCACCAGCTTCTCCTCCATTTTTTTAATAACTACTGCGATGCACTCTCAAATACCTAGTACTTAAAAGTACTAAATAAATAAATAAATGCGGCAGCTACGGCCTCAATATCCATTTTGCGTGCGTATGTGTTGCGTCTGTCGAGAACCAACACAGACTGATCAACCTACACACGTGTGGACGGCTCGTGGAGATCATCTGCTGATGCATCTTCCCACATCTGCGGACGCATCTGCCGACGTGTAGAGGAGGCTTAAGAATGCATGGCTGACGACGTAGCCCATATAAAAGTGTTTGTATATGTTTTATACAAGTGGAACCGCAGTTAATAGTGAAATAAGTTTTGCTGAAACCTAACCCTTCTAATCAGTTTTCAAGTTAATGAATTTAATCAGTCTCTATTTTTGAATCTAATATGACATGCAAATTCATTTACATATTCACTTAGGTATTTTTTCAAGAGATAATAATATTTTAAGATTAATAATATTGATAACATTTTTTCTATTCGCTTTTTAGACTTTCTTCATTGATATTCTTCACTACTTAACCATGATACAAACTATACAACTAATTCACAAGTAGAATTATTAATATAAATCAATGATGCAAATCATTGATTTATGTCATTGATGAATGCAATCATCACCACTTAGCCCAACGTTGGTGTCTTCCAGATTTTTTACATAAAACTAATTTGATAAAAAAAATGTAACGTAATAAAACTCGCATGTAGGTAGTTCATATATCTCATGTTCTCAAATATTTCTATTTCAACGATGAGAACATAAATCATACTACTGATAGCCAATAATCCGCGTCCTTATTTCTGGTCGAATTTTAAAAACATTTTCTCTCACAGTACAACATTAAGAGGTAATGTGATAAAATGACAATTGAAATAGTTTACCTGACAGCTTCATTTGTAAGATGTTCGCCCACACTATAACTAATTCTTTATCTGGATATTATTTCCCTGTTCCATTGCGTAATAATTATTTTTAATGTTTACGATAAATCGACAAGCAATATTGAGTTGCCACTACAATACCTCTAGGCTATAGAGGAGACCAACTATTTACAAAACCGTGTTTACACCCATCCCAGCGCTACACTGAGAGGATTGTGGTAACAAAGAGGCTCTTAATGCTCAAATAAAGCCTCTACAGATAGGCTGGTGTATCCCAAATCCTTGCTGATTGTTTGATGTGAACTAGAGGTGGTACGGTATTATCCGAGGTTTGTTATGTTACTGTAGGCTATTGAATGACTTGTCGGGTTTCGGTTCAATTGGTTGTTCAATATTTAGAATTTGGCGTTTGTTTCAATGAACGTGTAAGTGTACCTACTTATAGGTATTTTTTACCTAATTTCGAGTTTATTTGATGTGTATCTACCTACCTAGAGTTAAGCGCCAAATTGAGACTATAATATAAATTAAAATATTGAGCTATTAGACTTAGGGACCGTTTCAGAATGTCCTTATAAAGTTTCGGGTTGCTATGCAACACGTAAAATAACTGAATGATAAAAATTACAGTTAATGCTCAGCGCGGTTCAAGCTTTAACCGATGGATAGGCTAAATCGATGACTGAAAAGCAAAGATAGTGTTTTGTTTATTAAATATGTTCTGGGTAGTATAACCGGAACTTACTCGAAAATTCTGAAACAGGCCCTAGGTCTCTTAGGCATGTATTAATAAATGCATCTCAAAGTTGAAAGCAATCTTAAGATGTAGGTTTATTTAATAATAACAAAAGCTTAGCAGGAAAATTAGGCGAAATTGTCACTAGATATATTTTTGTATTTTTTAAGTGTTTTATTAAAATATTAATTTGATGTTTTATTAAAATATTGTAAAAATATTTGTTATTATTAAATATGGATTTCCGCAAAGTAACGCCTGAATCTATTCATTATCTGTAGGTTTATTGTATGGAACATCTATAAAAAATTGCATCCTAATATCAATTTCAATTGTGAGATGCATTTATTAGTACGAGCCTTAAACTCTTGGCCCTGCTTTTCCAATTATCCCTTTGAAGGGAAACTCCTTGTCAGAGGAAAGCTATAGCATGCGTCAACTCGCGAACAGGTGCTGCTAGAGGATACTGGTCTGCTCTGAATGATAGTGCTAATGACTCTACCGGAAAAAAACTTTTAATACTATTCCCGTTTAGAAAGTTGCATGTTACATAATACTTGTATCTAGCTTTAAATAAAAAAAGGTCATAATTAAAAAAGTCACGGACCCTGGAGTCTGTGGAGTGTAGATTTATAAAAAAAGTCGTGTGGCACTCGGAGACTGCCGCGGTAAAGCTATTACTTAGCATTTTTTTATCAACCTAGGCAATTATACATCTCGACACGTTAGTTGTCAAAACCTTTTTTTCTGCCAAAATTTAGTTCCTTTTACGCAATTTAGAGGCGCTGATCAAATATAGTATCACCGCTGTGCCGGTCGGAGTGGGGGGTGTTAAGTTATTTTCGTTACTGAATTTCTGGATTCGGTCTCCACGCTCAAGGCCCGCGATTGAAGCTATGCAATAGCTTAAAAGAAAAAAAATGCAAAGCTATCGGCTTTTCGTCTGTTGCTTGAATAATAAAAATACTAATAGATTTTTTGTAACGAGCTTCGTCCATTGTACATGTGAAAATCATCAATGTATACAATTTGTTTACCATGCAAATAAATCTTCTGTAGATGGGAGGCTGCATCGTTTATTGGTGTTTATATGAATGATATTTTGTTTTTGGTTAACACTTCAATTAGCTACAAATTGCATAAAACTATATCTACTAACGCTGTTAGGTTGATGTTTGATCAACACCCAATTCGATGACGTGTACATTGTGTAATTGGGAATTAGGAGTGGTAAGTAAGGAATTACCTACGATCGAGGCTCTAGTAGAAGTCGAAGACTGACGAAGGCTTTCTGATAGAGGTGTGACTAATATATTCGTATTAGATATTTGTAATAGGTACTAGACAGAAGTTTAATATTAGGTAATATGAATTTTGTCGTAATAGGTTATTCAAATTTTCAAATATTAGTGAGCGACGTGATGGCGCGGTGTCCGAGTGACGCTATTCTTCCTTAGAGTTGCCTGTGACTTGCCATCTCACTCGTTGCGAAAGAATGCGACGCCGACATTCCTATTTGCAGTGTATCCTCGCTCGGCGAAGTTATTACATGTGTTGTAACTTGTAATACAGATCGCTTTTTGTATAGGAGCTTCGTGGATAATCAGAACGAGACCAAGCAATAGATATCGATAGATTATTAAAAATTATGCAATGTTATGGGTTAGTTACCTATTATTTTAACGCTGTCTATTACATACTATTTTTAAATATATAAAAACATTAAAAATAAAAATAATCTACATTTATAATGTAAATACAATTTATAAATCATTGTAATATCTTGATTTACTTTGTATATACGCCAACTATTTCGTTGACAATCCTAAGCCTGTTCAAGTATGAAGGCAAAGTAAATCACTGATATCAATAACGTGAGCGATTTGTCAACTATTACACATAATATATATACCAATAACGGTTACCTTGCGCGGTTTTTTATGAACGAAAAATATGATAAATTCTCACTATTATTTGACTATTACCCAGTAATAGCTTATATAACAGAATATTGGCTAAACGTTATATTCGATAATAGGAATACCATAAGATCCTAATATAACACTCTACTCTACTTTCTGAGTCAAGGTTCGTAATTTCCGTACCGCCCGTGAAACATGCAATGTTTTTCATCACATTTGCGACTAAATAATTATGAATTATATTTTAATACACAAGTCAGCACAACTATTATTACGAAATTACGTGAATTGTTTTAAGCGGATGCCGGGTTTTTTGCCCACACCACAGATTATACAAATGTTTCGTCCAGAAACGTTAAGCGCAAATACTTACGTAGGTATACAGCCATGACGGAGTATAAAAAAATTGTTTTTTACCAAAAAATGGAACCGACTTCAACACCCAAAAATGTGAAATAACTTGTTGAAGTCGGTACCATGATAGTTCAAAAGTACCTATTATCACAATATTGTGCGCACGGTACCGACTTCGACAAGTTTTTTCAGTTTTGGGTGTTGAAGTCGGTTCCATTTTTTGGTAAAAAAAATATTTCACACTTTTTAGTGACCCTTGCTACTTACGGGATCGATTATCATTCATTGTTAAGGACTATGTCATCAAGATAGGAAAAGATTGGAAGTTGGTTAAAATAATACAAAAAACTATTAAAATCGATTATTAAAAACGTTAGTTGAGTATTTAAGTAACATGTAGCGAGATTGCAATGATATTCCTGTTTAGATAACATTTTAAGACAATGTTTCAATTGCGTGTAAAAACCTTGCTAGAATTCGAATGACCTATGTGCTGTGCTATAAATTAAAAAAAACCTCGACCTTGGGTTTCATGACAAAAAGAGAGCTCAAGGGTTTTATGTGGTTGAGTTGATTGAGGGTTATATGGGGCATTCCCCACCAGCTTGCACGGCCCCACACGTTTGGGGGGTGGCCTTGGTGAGCCGGGTCGCCCCTCCACAGGCGCAGAGGCCCGATCGAGTTCGGGTTTTCCGCCTTGGGAAGATAGTGACTGCTAACGCGACTGTATCTTGCCCCAACTCGGCGGAGGACTGCTCACGTGGATTTAAGTGTGTTCAAGTCCCACACATCCCATTCCACCGCCCCCATGGTAGAGGGGTAGAGCGAAGGCATTTCCCCCCCCCCTCAAAAAACCAGGTTATATGGGGCATTACGGCCAGGTTAACCTGTAAGTTTAGATCAATGACAGTTTCAAAAGGAGAAGACGAGTGACGCTCCAACATAGCAATAATAAACCTAGGTTCCGCTCGGCTCTCGGGCCGGCTCGGCACTCGAGTACTCACTTCCGAAACTTCCCGACTGTAACGACACGGCACTCGTATGACAAGGATAGAGAGAGGCGCATGAACGTTCGTTCAAGCGAGACAGAGACAGGTCGCAGCTCGGAACCGAACGAATCACCGAATACTAAGATCGTCAGCTGTGATGAAATATTTGATTGAAGATCGTCAGACGTAGTTCATGATAGAGGTATTGTCTATCTTTCTCTTTCAAATATGGCGAAGTAAATTATTATTGTTTGATATTGTAATTTTCACAAAATAACGTTTATAACCATACTTACGCGTGAAAAGTAATTCCTTGAGATTTATTTTTCTTTCCGGAGTGATTGAAGCACTTTTTAAAAACACAGGAAGGCATTTTAGTGCGTTTTTGAGTCTGTAATAGAACAAGCATTCACCACAAGGGTTCAACCGCAACTAAGGTGCAATGCAAGTGTGTCGGCCGACACACTTTCGTTGGACTAGAACAAGCATTCACCACAAGGGTTCAACCGCAACTAAGGTGCAATGCAAGTGTGTCGGCCGACACACTTTCGTTGGACCAGCCTAATATTTGTGTCACTCGTCTTCTCCTTTTGAAACTGTCATTGGTTTAGATACTGTTTACGTGCAAGTGTGATGAAAAATAAATAAGTATTATATAAAGAGCATTATCGCTTGTTTACTGAAAACAAAGATGAAAATCTTATACCTACGCAATATGTCATTGGATAAATCTGCACTTAAAGTTTCAACGTCCGAATTGTGGTATTCAGTTGAAACTCAATGTAGGTACTCGAATAAATAAAGCTAGTAGTACTGTAGGTACGATTCGATATGCCCTGTAGGTTGTTCAAAGTGGATCAGGTGATCTAGTTTGCCATCCTGTCCGTACCTACTTTGAAAATCCTCCCGATATTGCTTTGCTTTGTAAATAGATATCTAAGCTCTATGAGACAGGTCAGACAAACTCTGAGATTCAATTACAGAGGTATACCTTTGTAAAATACCTAAACGAAGTCCATAGTTGGTAATAAAGTCAATTCAATAAGTTTTTACGATGGGACGCTGACACAGTTGCCAAATTATGAAGTTACTACTACAGAAGTGTTGTTTAAAGATTAAGCATAAAACGAGTCAGTAAAAGTACTGAAAGCCATATATATTATTTAAACAAGGTAAATATTTAATTATTTTATAATTTTTATCCTAAATATTTAAACGACGAATGTAGGCAAATAGATAAAAGATGTTTATAGTTTGAGGGTGTAATTAAATACCAAGTGGAATACTCTATTATTTAGATATACTTACGAATGTTTTGTTTCGTTAGGCTAGCCTTTTAACACAATATCACGTGATGATAAGTAGTAATGGTATCAAAGATCGTAAACAGATGAATGTAGATTAGGAACTGGCACGCTAAGACAGCTGCTCGTACTTGTTGATAGATTTTATAATAGAAATAAAGAAGAAAGAAAATATTTATTAAAGTTATATAAACACACGACAGCAAACAAAAGACAACACATACATATATACCTATAAAAGTATACAGTAAAAATTTGTACATAATTATTTCATGTACAAATAGTGACTGTTAACATTTCTACAAGATATGTTCAACAGAAAAAAATTAATAACTATTGTCATGTGCAGTTCAAAAAGGACTTGACTCTAGGTTTATTAATATTGCATAATAATAAAAAGTTAAATTTAAAAGCAACAAGCAGACAAAATCACAATAACAAGAAATAAAACCGGCCAAGTGCGAGCCTATAGGCTATGTATGTATTCGAAAACAAAAGCGGGCACAAGCGTTTTGAACTCGTTGAATGAGGCGAGAGGTTATAGAACAAAGACGAGGACCGTAGACACAGTCAACATAGTAAATAGAGAGTGATAGCGGGCGGGCTTTCGTAAAATGCCCTACACGCACGAGTTTTCAGGTCACTCAATGGCTCCAACATACCCCAAAGACCAACCACTAGGTCCAAAGCGATAGCTCCGAAAAAAGGAAGGGCTCAGTGATTAATGCAACTTGTGATCACCCATCAAAGCAGGGACCGCAGTAATCATTGTACAACCTTATAAGTTACCCGGGCACTAACCACCGATGATGAGCATCTGATATGCTCAAAACCCGGGTCGACCTATTCGATCCCCAACTTGAGAGGTTTTCCGGTTAATTATATTTAAATAGTATATATAACCTAGTTGAATGTTCAAGAAGGGCTTGGCAAAATCCGCTACCTACGAGCGCTTCATCGCCCACAGTTACGGACCACATGTATTACTCGTACAACACCTTAAATAACCATTGATGGTCCATTGACATAGATAAGTCTGCAGTTATAACAGAAGTAAGTTTATATACCGATACTTACCTACTGAACGCCATAATAGTAATAAGTTATCCAAGCAATTAGTTAGATCTAGTTATTACTAAAATTAAGTAAACTATGACAATAAGTTGGGTTTGTTTATGATATTATAAAATAAAAATATTACACAAAATCCATTAATGCTGTTTTGTTTTTACCAAAGCAATTATTTCTGTTTCAAAATACTTTGTTATAACGGTTTCATTTGCGGAAACCCACTCAAAGGAAATACATTTTATTTCCTCAAGATTGCTCATTTCTTTTGAAGATTAGTTAAGAAGTCGAATTGTTAAAACTTCTATCGGAATGCAGTAAAGTTTTCCTTTTGTGCGGTTCAAATAAATGTAATTTCTCTTTGTGGTTTTTCTGCTATTTCACTATCTGGCTGGAAAGAAAGCTACATATCAAATCATTTCACATAAAGTAACACAAATCATAGTAATTCATAGTATACAAATGTAGCCACTCGTACTTAATTAGCCGAATTCAAAGAAAAGGATAGGTAAGTAGTGAGGATACTGAGTCCTTACGCGTATTATTAATGTTCTATGATAGTACAGCTGATTGAATAGGTGCGCTGATTAGCTACGGGCCCCAAAACTAGACATGCATCATGGAAGCTCACTTCTTTCCGTTGTTTTCAAAATCTAACAATTTAGTTTTTGCGATTTTACATATAAGTTACAACATTCTATAAATATTTCTGAGAACTCTTATATTGTACATAGGATATAAATATACGTTTGATTATGTAATGGAGCTATATTTTATCAGTAGATGAGCAATATTTTTTTTTTCAAATATAGGCTATCTACTTAATATTAATTAATTTATTAATAACAATAGCTAACTTACTGTATTACACCAAATTGCTAACTATTTTAGATTCATAAACTTGAGCTTTAAACATATTTGCGATGGTCCGTATCGTGTCAAAAAACACATCCACATTCTGGATCTGCGTGGTGCGCGTTGTGTAGGCGCATTCCTGGCATAGCTCGTTCTTGAGACAGGACAGAGAAACAAATTATGCCTACGGTGTTCACCAGAGCGGACATAAGTGTCGGGAACGAATAATTTAATAGCGCTTAATACAGTTGAATCGACTATCTTACCGTGCAGTATCATACAGTAATGAATGACAGTACGCATATGCCGTCTGAGTTCCAGCGTCTCCAAGCTAACCATACCTAATACAAATAAGGATGGATACATAAATGGATAGTATCCATACATCCGGTTATAAATATATCTCGCAAATATACGATCTTTTCTGGTGGAACAGAATGTGTGACAGCCAGCTCCCAGGTATTCATAATGTAATTGTGATGATTATAATCCTTAAATACTTAGTAATAATTAAAATATAGAATTTAAAAGGTTCAGAAAGATTTAGTAACTCTCATACTAGAGAGGGGTACCAATACAAACACAGGTGATTTCAGATTGACAGACAGAAATTAATTAGGAGGATATTATTGAATCAAATATTATTCCGGCCATCCTTCAATTCACTTTTAAGGTTTATATCTGCACAGCACTTGTATTATGTTATGGCAGATTACTTGTTATATGTGACGTAAGATTTTATATAATGTTACTGTATCATCCAGATTCTCCATTGCTCAACACAGTCTCTCCGATTATGGGGAGACTTGCCAAAATTTCCACGATTATTTTTCAACCAAGTGTAGTGCCGGGTTAGAATGTCATCCATCCCCATTTCTTCGTCGTAAGAGGCGACTAAAAGGAAAATTCAAGAAGGCGGGAAACAGCGCTTTCTGGACAACTGACAACGCCTGCCAAGCGGGGGGTTATGGCAAATCAATCCAAACAGTAATGTTGGCTCTTAAACCTCGTTTCGAGCACACAGTGGTATATGTGTATATAGGCACATTTCGCATAGGTAGTTTAATAATGCGGGTCCTCTAAGTCTGCTTAGCACAGCTGCACGCCGATCAATGCTTATAAACTAGGTATTTTATTATGAGTTAAAATATAATCTTTACTATTTGGATGTGATGTGGGTCCTTCCCTGCAATTATCTATGATCTGTTGAATATGCCCCAAAACAGATGAACTTCCGCGGTGTACTGCAAAAGTAACTAAGTACCAGATCGCCAAAAAACTACACTATTGTAAAGATTCCTCAAGTTCGATAAAGCACATTGAGATACTGCTCGTATTGATAATAAAAGTTAAAACTTTAGCTTGATAAATAAGTTGAAATCATTATTATACCGTCTGTACACGATTTTATGCAAATTTAAACCTTGTATGTTATTTTAAGTTTGTCGTCATCCCGGCATTTTTTTTTATTTCTCTATACTTGTGTGTAAATGATACAAAAATAATGAAAATAACTTGATAATTAGGCTTATTTCAGCGTCACTTCATTAAAGTAAGCAGCTTGTCGATTTGCCTCACCAAACTTGAGAAATGATTAAATTACTTTTTAATACTTTTAAAAATGTCGGAGTATACTTCCGGAGTCTTCTTTTCAAGTTTGGTAAAAGGGATAGACGTGTTTTGATTTGATTCAATAAGCTAAAAAAGCTTGTTTTGTGTTTTAAAATCTTTCTTGTATCATCCACAGTCAGACTTTGACAACATTTTAATTAAAAGGTGGTAAAATTAATAAGTACATAATAGCAAATTTTTTAAAAATTCTTAAAAACCGTGGCAAGACTGTGATAAAAATAACTATAAATTAATAATATAGCTTATTATAAGGCCACTGTACTCAAGTTAGCAACCTGTCAATCCGCCTTACCGAACTTGTGAAATCGTTACGTCATATTTAATTAAAAAAACGCGAAAAATGAGAAAAACAAGACCCATCTGGCGGGTTTTCAACATTTGGGTCCCGTGCGTAGAAACCGTATATGGTCCTTCAAAATTCAAACAAGTTCTTCCCTTTTTTTGTTTCGCGTTCATAGTGATCCAGTTAGTTACAACTTGGGCTCATCTATGTTTGTCCATTCTTTGTACATGTGCTGCCCATCTCTATTTATGTGCCCATGATTTCTGTACCTGACCATTGTACTGGAATTCTTTCTCCTTGAGTCATGTTGAATAATATAGTCATTCGACTAGTTAATGTGTCTTTTCCTAGTCGGCTTACATATTTTACGACTCGTAAAATATCGCACCTGCGCTGCGCCCCTAAATATTTTGTGAGTTAATTATTTGTTATAAAGGAAGTGCAATAAGTAATATTGTTTAATTTATAATATTAACATCATCCAAAGTTGAATTTTGAATTAAAAATCAATAAAATTATTTTTCAGTGTTCCCAGTACACGAGAAGTTAGCCGAAATAAAACTTTTATTCACCTTAGCTTGTGGAGTGTCATCGCCTGGAGCTTTTGAATAGCAAAATTTATTATAAATGTTTAGTATCGTTATAATAATCTCAGCCACAGGATACTGCTCACATAAGATTCTACTATTTTTATATCATAAATTAAAAGATTTATATGCAATTCATTGAACTTAATTCACTAACTTTATCACACACAGAAAATCTGGAAGAAAGCTTAAATTTATTCCTTTCTATTATATTTTCTGAAATCAGAAGGAGATACAAACAAAATTGGCATTATGTATAAGATTTTTTTTTTCAATTAAACAATGGTATGCCTTGTTGTGTGCCGCCAACATCGAATGTCAATGACATAATATAACGTCATATAGAGCTTTGTTTTCACGATCAACAGGAAGCCAAAGAATATTACAGAAATATTACTACTTGAAAGCTTACAGATATCCACTTACTAGTTTAACGCATTGAGTATACTACTTGGCGCACTCTAGTATTTATGATGCTGACTGATTTTATCCATCTAATCAACACATAGAATGGTGCATAACTTTAGAGTAGCACATTACCTATCTACTCATTAAATTAAGTCAAATAATTGGGTAATGTTTAAATACAATATTCATATATTAAATGCCCCGTGCCAACCCTAGCGGGTAGGTATGTTTTGTGGTTGTGACGGTAGAATGAACTAGCTGTTCAATTTGTAAGCTTTGGTAGCAGCGTAGTTACCTATCGAGCGTTCGAAATGTTTTGCGTCAATGTGCAAGTTCCGTACATAAGACATTCTGCTGTGCTTTTCATGCATTCGTTATGTAACAAGCACAAAGCCCATCTGGTGTTAAGTGGTAACTTCTACCTTAAAAGATTCATCACAAGTGGCGATCTCTTACAACAAAGATAATAAAAATTAAAAACACAAAAACATATATATATTTTTAAAGAGATAGGGTATAATTGTCAAAAATTTGCTATGGTTTTATAGCCAGCCGCGTACCTGACTCCATCCCTCTTTAGCAATGCTTTTGTTGGTATTATAGGTACTCGTTAATATTCGCGTAAGTGGTTAGAAACACTGAACTACGCCGGATGTGCAACACCCGTCTCACATCAACAGGAGTACTGTTCATGTGGCGATTGTTTCCCATAGTCGCCTCTTACGACATCGAATCCAACACGAGGAAAGGAAATCTAAGTCCTTATATTCATAAACCACTGTACGAATTTCTACTTTATCTTTTTATTATGTTCAGTCCTACAAAAATCTTCAAGTGTTCACTGGCTAAGGTGATCAAAATATTCCCAACAGATTTAATAGAAAAATATCAATCTATTTAGGTACACACAAAATGTTTCAGCGAGCAAAATCGTTGAACCCTTAAAATGTTAAGTGGCCGGTCGCGCCCTGCGGTTCGGTTTCGTGTGATTAATCACCCTGAACACTTCCTTCCCTTATGGGCTATCAACGCTGTTAGCAGTAAGAGAGAATTGTGAGCCCTTAAATCCCTTTCTTAAGAACTTTTCTATTTGATTGGAAATAGCAGTATCTTTGCTCGAGTACTGAAGAGTGGCTTACACTCAAACGAGAGGCGATTGTCTGTTGAATTTATCTCTGCTGCAGCAAAGAGAGACCTACTCTCGCACAAGAGCCGATTGTCTGTTGAATTGAGGCGTGGGAAGAACATTTCCAAATAGAAGCTTTTTTACAAACTAGGTTTCACAAATATTTATCACAAAGTATTACAAAAGTGGACTGAACCGAAGTCATGATTTTGCCGTAGATCTGTAGGCCAACTATTAGTCTCGCTTTTAACGTTGATGATAAAAATGAATAGACAAGTTCACCTAAATCTATTATTTGTAGGTACTTACTAAGCTAAGCACTAAGTTTCGTGTAGTTTACTTAATTCACGTAAGTGCATTATGGACCTACAATGCGTAGGTATATCATTAATCGTATATTTTATTCACTTAAGCATAATTTCACCAATCTTGGGTTAGCTGTTGAAGTAATACGCGGAAAACGCGGGTAGGCCTTTACTATCATAGAACGTGGAACCTAGATACAAATTTTAAACTATTGTATTCCAGTCGTAAAAAAAACTCCTAGGTTTTGACTTTTGTGACATCTGACAGCAGCGTAGACTTGGGAATAGTAATCAGCTATATGTATTTTATATATGTATTATCAGCTGTAGCGAAGTGTTTCACTTTTATTTTGTTGAGCCATATCGCTAAATTCAACGGTATAATTTTGTAATCTTTGGTAAGATATTTTTTCTTTTGCTACAGCTGTCTACCTGATGTCAAATTTAACTGTAGTCAATACCATGGCAAATTTAAAATACTTCAACAAATTTATCGTCTATGGTGACAAAGATCTATTATATTTTGTTGGTTATAAATATTAAAGTTATCCTCGTATAGTTTTATCCTAGTTTGGTGAAATTGGACCTGAGGTGAATTAAATTCACTTAAAGCAAACTTTGTCTACCTAATTTACCTTGCAGTTGCAATTGGCAGTGGCGTTCGGAATATAACTTTAAGTTTTTTTTTTAATTAACTATCAAGAGTAATTATTGCTTAAGGTGAATAAAG
Organism: Plagodis dolabraria; assembly: GCA_963854805.1. Lineage (NCBI taxonomy): Eukaryota > Metazoa > Arthropoda > Insecta > Lepidoptera > Geometridae > Plagodis > Plagodis dolabraria. The sequence continues at coordinate 26,870,633 of OY978441.1, read as the reverse complement.
TTCACTATTCATAAAAATAGTATATATAATGTAAACAATACACCTAGGTGATATTAAGTAAACTACAACGCGTTGTTTTTTTTTTTTGACGCGTGATCAAAATGCTGGCACATATTTGGCTCAACGAATAAGCATTGTAATTCAACGGGGCAATGCTGCCAGCATGCTGGGCACGCTGCCAACTGGGAGTGGGCTGGAGCATTTGGACTGCCTATGAGTCTGCTATGACTTATAGGTGTCTAAATGCTTTTATTGTAGTAGCTGTAGTGTTGTATATAGTTCATAGTATTTTGTTTAATAAAGGCATACCGCCGGTAAAAAAAGTAAACTACACCAAAAGTTTATTTGTTGCTGGACAGAACCCCTTGTGAACATGAAGAAGTGAGATAGCCCATAACTATGTCAAATCAACATTGAAGTGAACATGAAACTAATACTAAAGTTTCAAATAAATACCATTAGGTTATTCGAGCATATTTTAGCCACAACCGTCCCTCTCGGCTTTACCCAATCCTTTTGCCCACTTACCTAATCCCTTTTACTTTACTTCGTCCCTGAGGTCACTGTGATTTTACATCGGTTATATAATACAATTCAACATTTATTTCAAATATTCTTATAATATCCTAGTCTGAAACATGTCTGGCGTATTAAAAGCTATAGTTATCATCTCATAAAGTTGCTTCGTGTAGAATCAAAGCGCGACGAAACTATCCAGCTAAGCTGCGTGGAGTTACTGATGTCATGTTGGCTCAACAGGAAAAGGTGGATTTACAGTAGATTTATAAAATACTTATTCCCAAATATTTTTGTAATGAAACATTTATTAATATTTACTGAAGTTATATCCAAATCTTAGCATTCAGTATTCGCAAAATGTCTTCGAAGTTAAACAATATAAGAACTTACAAAGTTTCTTCTCTTGTCATTGAAAGCTTTTGATCTTGGGATCCTAATTCAAACAATTCTTACGCTTTGTTTCCGTTTGCGGGATTTTATGATTTTTTTCTCTGTTAAGAAACTAATTTCAATACAATATCCGAGAACACATAATATGTACTATCTAACGTAATACGTAGAAAAAAAATTTCTCCCTTATCATTTACTTTTTCCATACATTTGCTCATAACAGCTCTCTCCTTGCGTTAATAGATTGGTATTGGGGCGTTGCATAACACATGTGGTTCAAACTACGGAGTGAATCACCCAACAGCTCCATAACAATAGACATTTCTCTTTTGCAACACGGTGTAAATTGCCCAGATGCCTAAAAAACTCACAAATGATTTTTATTGACTTAGGTGGGCAATTCGAACCATGTGAATCAGCCATGTACATTTGTCTTGGGAATTCGAATGATTAATAGTAGATTGTTTACCAAGGGAGTAACCAACCATATTAAAGGCGAGAGTATTTCTTTGAATCCAGAGTGGAATGAAAGATTCTAGAGTAGTCATATCATGTAGTAGTAGTCAATCACAGGCGTAGCGGGGAGTTATAATAATAAATAATAATAATAAAAGCCTTTATTTCGGATAGTTAGTTTCTTATACTAAATTAAATCTATCTTCGACAACCGTATCCGTTTGCCCTAATTTGGCATAGGCCTCCTCCAACTTTTTCCAGTCTTCTCTTTCTCTGGCTACTCTAGACCACGTATTGCCCGCAACTGTTTTTTTTGTCATCTTCCCATCTTTTGTATTTCTCTTCTTCCTCTATTCCTCTTCCTGTGTACGGGATACCAGTTCATGATTGTTTTGCTCCATTTTTCTAACCCTCTTAGAGTGTGCCCTGTCCATCGCCATTTGTTTTTCCTTATTGTGTTTGTGACATTCTCTATTTTCGTTGTTTTTCTAATGTATGTGTTTTTTATTTTATCTGATTTCTTTATGTCCAACATACTTCTCTCCATGGATTTCTGGCATACTTCTAATTTTTGGTTGTGCGCTTTGGTTAGAGCCCATGTTTGGCAACCATAGGTTAATACGGGAAGAATACATGTGTTATAGAGTTTTCTTTTGATGGCTATACTCATATCCTTGTTTTTCATTATTTCTTTAAACATCCAATACCTTTTCCAAGAATTTCCTATTCTTGTTTGAATTTCTTTTGAAGTTAGGTCCGCTGGTGAGATAACTTGACCAAGGTAAGTATATTCTTGGACATACTCAATCGAATTACCGCTAATAATAATTGGTTCCATTCTGTCGTTAGTCATGGCCTTCGTTCTTCGTGAGTGTATTCATCGACAGTCCCACCTTGAGACTTTCAGACGCTAAGTCCTGGAGCATCTTGGTCAGTTCGGCTGGGTTATTAGAAAGGATTATCAAGTCATCGGCAAACCTTAGATGAGTAAGATTTTCTCCGTTGATGTTCAAGCCATATTCTTCCCATTCTAATGTTCGGAATATTTCCTCTAAGACTGCTGAAAACAGCTTGGGTGATAGAGGGTCCCCTTGACGCACTCCTTTCTCTATTCTTATTTCCTTGCCATCTCTTTCCATTTTTACCTTTGTAGTACTGTTTCTGTAGATGTTTCTAACGATTCTTATATATTTATTTTCAATTCCTTGATTCTTAAGAGCTTGCCAATTTGTTTCGTGTTCTAGCGAGTCGAATGCCTTGCTGTAATCTACAAAACAGCAATATAGAGGTATATTGTATTCTTTGCATTTTTCGATTATCTGTTTCACAACATGGATGTGGTCCAGAGTAGAGTAACCGCTTCTAAACCCTGCTTGCTCTCTCGGTTGGTACTCGTCTAGTTTCTTTGTTATTCTGTTTAGGATTACCTTGGCAAATACTTTGTATATATTTGACATGAGGCTGATTGGCCTATAGTTCCCAATATCATTTTTATCACCTTTCTTGTGTATTAGTGTAATGGTAGACGTCAGCCACTGTTTTGGAATATATTCAGTTTCTAGTACTTCGTTGAATAGTTAAGTAAGAGTTTTTGCAAGTGCATCTTTGCAATTTATTAGAAATTCATTTGTTATATTGTCCGGGCCAGGCGCTTTGTCTTTTTTCTGCGTTTCTATCGATTTTTCTATTTCTCTCAATAATATGTCGGGTACTCTGTCAATTTCAGATAGGTCTGTTTCTGAGCTATCATTCCTGCTTTTGAAGAGCTCTCGGTAGAAATCTGTAGCTAAACTTAGAATATCTGGTCGATTTGTTATACATTTTCCGATTCGGTTTTTTAGATTTGGTATCCATTCTTTTTTCTCAGTCAGTATTCGTAAAGCTTTTTTGACACCACCGGTCTTCGCTATGTGTCTTTCGAGTGTTTCTAGTCTATGTGTTTGCCTGTCTTTCCTCAAAGATGTTTTAATTAGCTTACTCAGATTGGATATCTCGGTTCTTATTGCTTTAGTCTTGAATCTGATATTTATGAGTTCAGCTCTTCTCTCTAAGAGTTTTGTGGATGAGTCCGATTTAGTATTTTTGTTCTTGGTGTCACGGTTTACATTGCTTTTAGCCAACGTATTGAGAATATCACCTAATTTATCGTATTTTTCTTGCAGATGGAGTTTGTTAACGGATTTTTCATAATTTAGTAGCTGTAACTTGAGTTCTTCGATCTGAATGTTTAGTCCTGTGGAGCATAGTTTTATTTTAAATTTCCTTTGTTTTTTGTATTCGTTGACAGTTAATTTAGCTCGTATCATTCTATGGTTGCTATCGAAGTTAAATCTTTTGACGTTCCTGCAATCCTCAAACAATTGGCTTTTGTTGGTTAGAATGTAGTCTATTTCATTTTTGCATAGTCCACTTGGCGACCGCCACGTCCACCTACTGCGGTTTTTATAATCGGTGTTGAGAATTTTCAGATTATATTCGTAAGCCAGTTCAATTAGTTTTTCTCCATTTCGCGTTCGTTCTCCGTAACTGTAAGGTCCCAGTACAATTTCTTCTCCTGTCCTTCTTTTTCCTACTCGTGCATTGAAGTCGCCCATTAATATTATATTTTTATGTGTATATTTCTTTAAAGTAGAATTCAGTTGGGAGTAAAAAGATTCAATTTGTTTGTGTGTGGATTGTTCTGTAGGAGAGTATATTTGTACTATCGACCATTTTTCATTACTAATAGTTATGTTCAATACTGCGATTCGCTGTGATACGCCAATTATCTCCTCTATTTGTTCTTTCATTTCTTTTCTGATTATAAACCCCACTCCATGTGCTCCTGGTGTTTCGCCTTTATAATAAAATATAAAATTGTCATATTCTTCGATCTTCTCCCCATATCTTCTCACTTCACTGAGACCGATGATGGTCCATTTTATATTTTCTAATGCCAACATCAGTTCTTGTAGACTGCCGTCAGTTCTTAGTGTGAGTGTGTTATATGAAGCAATGTGGTACTGGATTTGTTTTGTCTGTCCTGGATTTGTATGGCAATGTTCGTAGTTTCTTAAAGTAGGAGGGTTGTAGTCATCTTCCCCCACGGTGACTAGCCGGATTGGGGTGCTACTAGCCGGATTGGGGTGCTACTCGAGCTTAAATAGTTGTTGGCTCCTGATGTGGACACTCTACTTTTTATCACTCTCTATGAGAAAATAAGTAAGAGCGCAACTTATGAATAAGAATAGTACGTGTATTAATTAAGATATAATTAGAAATAATAAGACAGCAAAGAAATAGTTAGAGGCTAATGTTTATATATGAATAATTATGGATGTTCGGTTAACAAATATAAACTATACAATCGGTTTTGAACCTTATCGAGGAGCATTTAGTGTTCATATTCGCGCGGACGTGAATCTTGTTATGCATGTCATCCAGCGATGACGTGATGGATTTGTGAATATGTGCGTGCACACGGCGCGAGCGCCGGCCGTTCCCCTTTTATAATTTTCGAAGGTCAGTTCCGCAGCGGATCTCTTCCCACGCGGCCGTGTGAAGAGATTTTAAAGATACGGTTTTATCTCGATTGACCTAGTCATCGGGAGGTCACCGCACGCGGCGTGCACACCTTGGATTTGTGATAAAAGCACTATTTTGTGTGTGACTGTGTTCGGTGCGGGCACCGTTATTTTGGGCGCCGGGAGTAAGTATCATCCCTACTGCAGTTAGCTACGTTCTTCAAGATCGGAAGTCAGGGAGGTTTACTAGAATCTAATTCCTTTCGTTAGTGGAATGCAGTCACATTAAGGTAGGTGTTTCCAAATAAGCCCCCTTCGACGGAGCGACTAGCGAGCCGTTAATGGGTAAGTAATATAATGTATCGGCTTGTGTCTTCCTGTGACATTCTAGGAACCCAGTCGAATACGCCACGACTTCGTGGTAAAGTATGGGACTACGGGGATTGAAAAGGGCCCTCGCCTATACAATGGAAGTGCATCGTGACAATTTGACCACTACCATCTTTTGCAGTTATCGATTTATTTACAACTTGAGAATAAGATAAAGTCTCAAAAACGAGAAAATATATAAATAATGCGATATTAATATTTTTCCAAAAAAAACAGCCTGTTAACTTGTTCATACAAGGTTTATGATTGATCTCTTTGGTTATTGGAACTTTCTCTAAAAATATGCACATTCTAAATTCAAATCACTTTTAGTCCCTCAGTGATTAAAAGTTATTTTAGTCCCTGTTTAGGAAAAATTTTTTTTTTTTCGAATAGGCGTGAAGGGTAACCTAGAATTACTGGCTATCAAAGACAGCTTTCGGAACACACCTTTACGTGATTGGCGAAATATTTTCTACTTGAGGGTGGTAGGGCATTTTGCGGGCATTCGCAAAATGCCCTACCACCTGCCATAACGACTTTAGTATCTACCTATAGTTTCAGTACAGAGTTTTCGTTTACAATATTGCAACACTATCCCATTTAGTACCAAAAATATACAAGTATCAGTACGGTCATTGAAAATTCTAAAAAGCTCCACTTACGTACCTACCGGTGCTGATTTTTGTATTTTTCAGTATTAGGTATAGTTACGAAAAATGTAATATGCTTGCTGTTATCCAATTCATCTATGAATACCTTTCTATTTATAAACAGTGATTGTGGGTTTCTATAGGTATATCTACAGGTATATAGTAACCATTTCTATTCGTAGTATTAGGCACGATCGCACAAGTGACCAACGTTCGCTTGAGAGTATTGAATAAGTCGTCTGCTGCTTGTGACCATTTTATATTGTCTTTATAGATTCTCGATATCAAAGCTGCAATTTTAACGAAACATAATTTCACAAACTATTTTTTAACTCGAGAAGTTAAGGCGCTAGAGACAAAAATGTTCGCTGGAAATGATCGAAACGTAGTCAAGGATCTGGTGATTGGCAATAAATGTATTTCTTTTACATTACTGCAACAGTAGATGGCTTTTAAAGTCAAGCCCAATTCTAATAAAGAGGTCACTAATAGCCTAATTTAGTTGATCAGATAAGAACGACCAGGGAAGCGACGCTACGTGCGCTTAATACCTACTTCGCCTTAATCTTAACTTAATTAATTTTAGATTTTCACCCAGAGATGGTATCTTTTGGCGAGGATTAGGGTGGCCGAGCGATCGTGAAACCGTGATTAGAAGTAACGTAAATTTCTCAAACAATTACCTTCTCAAACAAGAACCTTACTAAATGCATGTAACCCGTAGGTAATTTCGAGCATAACATGGGAACACGTAGCTCAAGTTCAACCACATTCGTGTCTAACGAAATAGTGTGTATGTTAGTTTTTAATTTAAACAAAGAATTATTCAAAGAAAAAGTGTCTATATAATTAATATTCAAAGTCACTCATGCCGTGTTTTTATTCAATTTAAAATTATTTACGTGACCTGCGTTTAATTTTTAACTGCAGCAATGCTGCAGGCTGAAATTAAAAGAGGAATTCCCTCTTAAAAATTACAGAGTTTTTTTTAAAATACCTCATGAAACGTGGCGAAAAATGCGCAGCTTTTAATTGCTTGGGTGCTTTCACAGTTCCGTGAAAAAAGCTGGAAAAGATTTCATTTTAATTCACTATAATTTTGAATTAAATACTCTTGTCGGTGCAGTTGATGCAATGATCTCCATTTTGTTCTGTCTAAGGCCTTAAGTTTCTGTGATCTGTGGTCTAAGGCTGTTTGTTTTTTGTCTGTTTTTCTTTTTTGTACGACATGACATTGACTTTTTGTTTTATATTTGGCTCATGGAGCTTATCCGTGACCTACCCCTTCCTCGCTTTCCTTCTATTTTTCCTTCAATTATGTTTTTAATAAATTTAATCAATTTACGTACTACTATATAGTACAATAAACTACGATGTGATCACGATTCGTGGCCCAAATTAGGCCAAGGTATAGGTAAGCAGTTGATGATTTCACTATTACGTTTGCTTAATCCCTTTGCAATGCTCTCCTTATAATATCAAATAACTATAAGCTGAAAATATGCCCCCAAATTCATGTAAGTCGTACATTTAAGTTATGAATTTAGATTTTAGTCCACCCTTAACATTGTGACATAAATGACAGACACAGTATAGTTTATACTACAAAGGATTAACAAATCTATTTTAAATATGAACTTAGAAGTATTTACTTACGATATACCTATTATTAAAATATATCAAATCAAATTGATGCATCCCTACATTGATGGTAAACATATATCATCTTCCTTCAAAACCTACTTTAAAAAAAACTACTATGAATTTTATACTGTCTCATTCTATTTTTTGTAAACAATTTAGATAATATTTTTCTTAATAGCATTGACTCTGTGATATAGCGGAAGGAAACATTTGCACCACCCATATTGAGGTATTGGTGGCAACCTGGAGTGGAACACAGGTTCACTATATAATAAATAACATATTATATAACACTCTTTATTCGGTTTTCAAACTACTTTATGGAGCCTTTGAACAACTTCGCCATTTACAAGGACAGTCACGTCCAATTGGAACATGGGTGACCGCTGGTGACATTACTACTGAGCGCTTCCGTGCTTCGGAGTGCACGTTAAGCCGTCGGTCCCGGTTGTTGTCTTAGGATAGCAGTCGTTACAGCATGGTGGTAGGGCACTTTGTCCGCCTGGCTAGCTACCACCCTCAAGTTGAAAATCTGTCGCCAAGCACCTAACGCTGTGTTACGGCAGCTGTCCTTGAGAGCCAGTAACTCTAGGTTAGCCTGAACAACATTCTCGACCACATCATCACTTACCATCAGGTGAGATAGTGGTCAAAGGCTAACCTAACAGGCATAAAAAAAAATTAAAAAAAAAATATTTGTTATCGCAATATGGCGTCTTAAATCCATCAATTCGTTTTTATTATTTTTATGTACCTAGTGTCGCATGGGTTATCAAGACGAATCTAATGATATTTCATACATTAAAACCGGTTAAGCCGTTTAGAAGTTATGGTGGTAAAAAGAAATTGACAAACATACATACATACATGAACCCTGAAACATAACAATCCTTTTTTTGAGCAGTCTTGTAAAAAAGGAATTTTTTATTGAAATGAAGGCTAGTCTCGAATCACCTCCCTGAACCCCTGAGGATTAATTCTCTTTTCATTTTAGTACCTATATAAAAATGTGTCCGCCATATTGGATTAAGCAGTACTAACTTACCTAACGACTGTATAGTTATATAGGCTGTGGGTATGATAATATGATTTGTCTAGTGAAGAAATGTGGGCAGCACGAGCGTTTATTATCAGGGCGTACTCTTATTTTCACAGAGTAAAACGACGCCAGTCCGAGCGGGATCAAATTTAGTAACCAAAAAATTAAACAGTGAAGCTATAATAGTCTCATGTCCAGCCGAATACTCTGCGCGTGTTTCACGTGTACTCGTATCACCTATATCGTGTGTTCAGAATATAACGAATTAGTGTGAACGCAAACAGTGGGGGAGGGTGTATTAGTCTTAGAGGTGTGTGTGTGTGTGTGTGTGTGTGTGTGTGTGTGTGTGTTTGTGGTGTGTGTTTGTGTGTGTGTGTGTGTGTGTGTGTGTGTGTGTGTGTGTGTGTGTGTGTGTGTGTGTGACTGTGTGCGAGGGTGAGTTTATGTAAGTGTGAGCGAAATGGAGATTTAGATTTGTCCATTATAAATTACTTATCGAGCCTAAGTTAGATTTTTCCATAAATTACAGAACCATTCACAATTGTATAACCATGATTATTTATTTAAAAAAAAAAACTTACCGACTTTGGTATTCGGTCAAGTTAACCTGTATGTTTAGATACTGCTTACGTGCTAGTGTGACGAGAAATATATAAAAGGAAATCTATTAATGGTAATTGTACATTTCACTAAAAAAATATGTTGATATGGCTATTATATAAAAGGTTCGTTTATAGCCATATTTCGTTTAAATAATTAATAAAACGTCTAAAACAAAGAGAGGGCTCTTTGTTTTTTCAACTCCATCCTAAAGCAGCCTGATAGAGATTACTTTGATATGGCGACCCATCGTAACACTTTATTGTTATTATCCTGACCCGACACCCCACGGTAAATGTGCAATACCCGCTTTCTTTCGCCTTACATATTGCAGGGCTTATTCTCTACAACGCTATAGTTTAATAAGTACGAACGAAGGTTTTTCAATGATCAGTTGAAGATTGATTCGTTAGTCGTCAGTGTTCTCCAGGAGGCTTTACACATTGGTAATTATATTTGCAACAGCAACTAGTTATTAAATATAGTAACCAAATTAAATCTGATTAGTGATTAATAAGAAAGAAGTCTAACCATGCCCACTCACAGATTAAATACATCGATCTAACCAGGAACATTGTACCCTAATTACGACCCCTAAAATTACGAATATCAAGTTATCCCAAATATTGAAAGAAAATGCAGTTAAAATCAGTTTTAAGCCGATAAATAAAAGGTTGTCAAGCCTATAAATGAAATATATGGTATTATTTTGTTTTACATAAAATAAAGTAAGTACGGCATGTCAGTAGGTACTAATACTTTAGGCGTACGGCATATTTTTTTTTGTGCCTGATAGTTAAGCCTTTGACCACCATCTCACCTGATGGTAAGTGATTATGTGTTCGAAGCTGTTGTTCAGCCTAACCTACAATTACTGGCTCTCAAGGACAGCTGCCGGAACACACCGTTAGGTGCTTGGCGACAGATTTTCTACTTGAGGGTAGTAGCTAGCCAGGTGGGCATTCGCAAAATGCCCTACTACCATGCGACTGCCATCCTAAGACAACAACCGGGACCGACGGCTTAAAGTGCCCTCCGAAGCACGGAAGCGCTCAGTAGTAATGTCACTAGCGGTCACCGATCCAATTCATGACCGCGGCGGACGTGGCTTAACTTTGCTGATCGGTTCAGAATGGCTAAGCAAACTTCGCTAGGAGCGCTTCAATATACGGCATGTAAGTGTTATGCCTAAGTATAACACTTACATGCCGTACCAATATAAATCGTAATATTTTCGTCATCACCTAACTCATTTACGTTTTACTAGCTATAAGTTCTTTGTAAGTTAACGATGTGATTTTTTTAGCAATTTTAATATACTCCATCCTGTCCTTTGATTTATCTTAAATTGAGGTCAGTGTCTAAGTGACAAAAAATATTATTGAAAAAGGTTTTTCAAATTTGAGAGGGTAGACAGTATACCAGAACAGTTATTAACTATATCACTAGTGTTTAATTTCGGTCTAAATTGGCCTATATTTAAGAGAAAAACTCATCTCACATGATGACAGTGAAGGTAACTTCGTGATACAACCTTTCCGATACTAAATTGAGTTTCAAACATGAAGTTTCTTCATCATTGAGAAAAGTGGACACCGGCGGTGGGAAATTGGTTACATCGACTATTAAATGATAAGTTTTTGTAAAAATATCAATATATTATGAGAGGTAGTATTAGATTTATTAGAATAAAATATGTTTTTTGTCATATTCTAACCCATGTTCCACTCATATTGGGTCGGTGAAATACAAGCAACTAACCCAAGCTCGATGGTAAACAATATGTTTTCTCTTACGACACAAAGGACATAGGTACACAAATACATATTTTCGCAAACAACACACAAGGAAACACAAGAACATATCTATATTTGCAAAATTTTGGCTATATGGTCGATCGCTATCCTGAAGCAAACCCTTCTTTCGAATGCTTTCATTCCTAGTATACCCGCTACTCGTCAGGTACTAATGGTCCTACGGTATATGCTGATAAAAGTTATGAGAACTTCGATAATCAAAGAAAATAAATAGAATTTGTCGAAGTTATAAAAACCTATAACCACTTTCAACTAACGTTCTACATTCAATATTTGCTACCGAGATAAGACCTCTGGCATCAAATATCACTTGACTGGAAGTGCCATTCTTATACGACTACAGTAACTACTCGAGAGACACGTTGAAAGTTAAAGATTTGGATTCCTCTATGCACATACGTGATTATGTTATAAAGATGAAGCCAGGTACTAATCCTATAAACAAAGATATACCTCGCAAAGCAATTCTGACCGTCACCCCATTGTTATATATAGAATGCACATGAAATGACAAAATAATACTCTATATATTCACCCTTTGCTTATATAAGTACCTATCCTAGCTTATATAAGTATTAGTATGTGCGAACGTAAAAATGCTACATTACAAACCTACATACCTAACAAAATGTCTGGCAAGTCGTTCTACTCCTACTCTGCTATGCCTACATATGCCATAAAACAATAATCACGTTTATTAGATATCCAACCATCTACAACAATTATATAAACACTTTATTATTTGAAAAACCATTTTTGAAAATTTTAGAACCATTTGGCATGTTTTCCTACTTCAGGCCAAACCAACTGTCAAACCAACTGATCACTGACTGAAGGAATATTATTCATGTTCCAAATTCAAATTTCATTACTGCCCTCCATGTTTTGAGAAAATAAGACCTACTTTAATACTGTAAACAAAATATCCTTCAATAAATATGTAGGTAGGTAGGATAAAAAATACTGAGATATTAACAAAAATTTAATATTAGTTTTTCTTTAAAGAAACATCGCCTTGCGATTCGCTAACAATGCTGTTTGATACATCTCGCTCATTAATCTGCTTTTTTATTAATAGAGCAATTTCTCTGAAAAATTGTTCTTTGTTATACTATACTCGTATAACAAAGGATGGCGAGTTTAAAAGGCAACTAATATTTCGGTATAAACAAAAACGTTGGCTGTGTCGGCGACGGAATGTCTCTGCGGAATATCAAGTGGACGAGAGTTGGTCCCTGTTGATTAAATTATTTCAAGTCTATCCCCCTTCAAACTTCACTAAAACAATACCACAGATTTGTTTTACAATATACGGTATACGCTTAATGCTACAATTATCCATAAAAAACATAGCATACCTACATATAATCAAGCCTGTAGTCCCCGCAGGAGTAGGCAGAGGTGTGTAAATATCACATTTCGCCAATCAAAACGACTGAACAGTAACTAAAAATATTAAAAGTTAGTGTATGTTGTATGCAAATTTTAGTCACTAATTCTGGTTATGAGCAGTGTGTTTAAAAAAAACACTGTCTTGATAATATAGTCGTTGACAGTGAATAACAATCGATCCCTTTTGAACCAGGGGCACTAAAAGTAGTGAATAAATATTACCCAAAAAATTTAACCGACTTCAACAGTCGTTCCATTATTTTGGTTAATTATTGTTTTCTACTGTCTTCATATTTTAAATGAAAAGTAGAGTGTTTAACACTCATGTTAGTCATCGATTCCTACTTGGACTAGACCGCATTAATTTTAAATAGGTACTTACTGCTCATGGTATTATAATACGCCGCTTGGCTTTACTAGAGAATAGACGCACGCTTGTTTGTTACGTTCAGTTCAGTGTTTGCCAAACTTTCCTCAAGATGTTTACTTGTGCTCGTTGTGGTTCAAACCATACGGAGGGGCCGGTGTGCAGCGTATGCAAGCAGCACTACGACTTTTCCTGCTCTGGGGTTACTGAAGCAGGATACCGAAGTTGGGTGATAGAAAGAACTCCTGGCGATGCCCCAAATGCAAAAACAGCCTTACACCAGTGCCAGCTGCAACCTCTCCTCAGCCAAGTCAATTAGATAAAATACAGGAGCAGCTAAATAACATTGTTTTCCAATTGGCACCTCTGGCATCCTTGGTGGCAGATGTCAAATCAATTAAGAGTGAGCTAAACTATGTAAAGGAGTCTCAAACAATGGATCATAAGCTCATTGCGGACCTTTCAGGAACAGTCAAAACCTTGGACTCACGAATAAAAAAGGCTGAGAAGGTAGCTCAAGAAGTTCCGGCTCATCAAGCTGAAATTGCCAGGCTTAACCAAGAGCTGCAAGATAGGGAACAATGGGCCAGAGCCAACAACGTAGAAATTAAAGGTGTACCTCAAAAGAAGAATGAAAATCTTTATGAGATAGCTCAGAAAGTTGGCCAGATGTGTGAATATCCCATCAATAAAGAAGATATCAACTGTATTGCACGCATTCCAACCCGTGTGCCCAATTCTGAAAAATCAATTGTAGCAGCATCGCGAAGAAATAAGCTACTTAACTTATCCAGATTGGGGTTCGATACCGTTGGAAGTTTTTACGTAAACGATCATCTTACGAGACGGAATAAAACCCTTTTGAGCAAAACTAGAACTTTGGCAAAGGAGAAAAACTTCAAATTTGTATGGGTGAAACATTGTAAAATAATGGCCAGAAAGTATCTGACTTTTTTTTCATCAAATCCGAGAACGATCTTGTAAAATTAGTATAGTATATTTAGTCAAAACATGTTTAAAATATCACAATTCAACACCCAAGAGTTTGAGAAACGCATTTAACTCGACATTCTTTAGTTTAACTTATTGCAATCTGTTGCTCACGCACGTAAGTTTATACCAGTTTATACAATTCTCGAACGGGCGCGCATCTGTTTGTTTGGCACTTCAGGTTATTATAGCTTGCGGGGCTACTACCATACGAGTTTATCTATTTTCGATTTCTGTCGTCCCATATATTCACTTAGCAGTAGTAAGACTTTTTCGACTACCCGATCTTTGCATCAAAAAATATTGTTGTTTTCGTAGTTGTTCTTTGTTTTCATTTATTTGTTACTAGCTTTCCGGGCGCGGCTCCGCCCGCGCGTATGTCGGTTATCGCGCGAAAACATTAACCTCTTTTTGCGCAGTCGGATAAAAACTATCCTATGTTTTTTCCCGGGTCTCAAACTATCTCCATACCAAATTTCATTCAAATCGGTCCAGTAGTTTTGGCGTGAAAGCGTAACAGACAGACAGACAGACAGACAGAGTTACTTTCGCATTTATAATATTAGTACTGAAGTACTGATTACAAATTAGCTTAACATATATAGTAGTTAAACATTAATTTCTGCGTCAGTGGCAATACAAACATTGCACTTTCATATTATAACAATATTTTTATAGCACAACAATCTCTTTTTAGCAGAAAATTAGTTTGGATGAGTCATAATTATGGCAGCCATAAACATTGTAACTTGTTTCGCTTAAGTTATGTATTATTTGTCGTTAATGATGGCTTCCAACGTTCTTAATGTCTATTACCAAAATAATCGAGTGCTTCGCAAAAAACAATTAATTTTAAGAGAAATTTACTTCTTAATTCTTAACGCTAACTGAAACATGGCTGTTAAATGGCATCAACGATAGTGAATTATTTGATGACAGGTATGTTATAGGCGTGACAGAATGTACTCTTCTACTCTCCAAAAGTACGGTGGCGGAATAATTTTGGCAATACAAGTACGTTTTGATCTCACGGCTACATATCGCCCGGAATGGTCTTCATCCGCAGAAGATATATGGGCTACTGTCACTCACAAAAATAAAAATAGTAATTTTAATAATATACATTTTTGTACAATTTATCTATGCGATGAAAAATTTGGTTTTACATTTAACACGCAACTAAGTAACTTTACTGAAAAACTATCGTTTATAACAAGCTCATGTCCAAATGATATATTTGTTATTATGAGAGACTTTAATTTGGCGAATATTCATTGGTCACCCGATTGTGACCCCCAACACGCGGGTGTAACAGGCAGCTCTCAAATATATTCTTTTGATACCCTGTCAGAATGTAACCTAAAGCAATTTAATTTTTGCTACAACATTAACAACCGTGTTTTGGACTTGATGTTGTGTAACTATAACTTGCATGTAACGGCTTGCGATGATCCTTTAGTGCCAGCAGACTTACACCATAAACCACTAAATATAATTTTAAACTTTATGTCCTCTGACATGCTCAAACCTAAACCCAGAAAAAAGTATTATTATGAATCAGGTGATTACGACAGTATTAATCTGTCATTAAATAAAATAGACTGGGACTATTTACTTAAGATTCCATTAGACAACGCTATCTAAGAATGTCAACGTTATACCATCTTCTTTCAAATACGAAGGAAAATCTGCAGATTCGGGGAAAGATATCTGTCTTCTCTTCTCAACCTATTTTCAGTCAACTTATCTTAGCTCAACCATTAATCAAGACGTTCAGCAGGTACCACGTGAATCATGCTCAAATTATATTAATACCTTAAGTGACATAGATATAATGCCAGAAGATTTATACAAATTGCTCAAATCTTTAGATTTAACAAAAGGAGCCGGACAAGATAAGATAACACCACTTTTTACACGACTGCCTGAAAAAAGGAGAGTTATGTTTTTAGGGTTCATGTATGTATGTATGTTTGTGAGTTTCTTTATTCCACCATAACTTCGTAACGGCTGAACCGATTTTGATGTTTGTCATATCATTAGAAGCGTTGAGTTATTCCGGGTAATATAGGCTAGTGAATGTTTAAAAAAAATTAAAGAGGGGGCCATAGTTCATGAAATTAAAATAAGATTTTAAAAAAAATCGTGAAAATTTTACAAATTTTACTATCACCGTCTAGAACTTGCTTAGTACATAACAAAAATATATAACAGTAGTATTCAATATACATTGGTTAACTAATATCAAAAGTAATCTTGCTTCTTGTAGACACAAGTAATACAAATAAATAAATCACCGGCATGCGGCAGGACAGAGACCATGCGTTTTTTGACCGGAGAACGCCTTCAGAGAGAAATGCATTTCATACACAACTACAAGAAATGATTATTTTGGTGGTGTTAACATTTTACTGTTTAGTGACTTGATGCAGCTTCCACTAGTAGCTAAATCTGTCAGCGGAGCATACTGAATCAGAATCAGAATCATTTATTGCATACTACTGCTTTAAACAACCGCCACATTTAAGTGCTGAAATGGATTTATGGACGTTATATAGCTTCTGCAAACTGCCACAGAATGTGAGGCAAGCAGACGACACCACATTTGTCGATATTTTGAATAGTTTACGGGTTAAAATCCTGGATCATCGTAGAGTACCACTTACTGGACCAGATGGCGAGTATGTGCGAAAATTTCCCACGACAAGACAGGTGGATGAATCGAACCACCAAATCAAAATCAAACGATGACCATCGAACTCGCCAAAATTTGCCGGTTGTTTGACGTGGTAACATCAGATACATCAGTAGAAGCCAAAACCAAATGACAGCGGCCAAAACCCGAATTTATACTTTCTGATCCCAATAAAAGACGTATTAAGACACTAAAACTACACAATAAAAGACGTAACAGGAGGTGTTGTTCCATTCTTAAAAGTTACCATTGGTACTAGGGTAATGTTGCGGAAAAATATTAAATTTGGACACGGCTTGGTAAATGGCGCTATGGAAGTCATCCGATAATTCGTATGGCCAGCGCTACGTCGTAACCGGGAGAGTTACCGCAAGCCGTTTTCGTTGAGTTCTATGACAAAACAATGCGTGGCAACACAGTCAGTTTGGGTGTCAAAATTGAGCCTAGCGCTGTCAAATTTGACGCGTTACGGGGTCAAAGTAAAGTCGAGCGGCACATGCTACCACTGAAATTATGTTAGGCTGTGACAGTGCACAACCTGCAAGTAACGACACTGGACAGAGCCGTCGTGGATCTAGGCGCTAAAATTTTTGCCAAGGGGCAAAGTTTATGTAATTTTACCTGGGACAGACTGTCCAGTAAGGTAGGCCCAACTTCGAAAAAAAAAACGCCCGACTCGGATGGGCAGCGTTCGGGAAGTTACGCGACATTTTCTCGTCAAAGATCCTGCAGTGCCTGAAGGCCAAAGTCGTCAACCAGTGTGTATTCCCAGTGATGACATATGGCACCGAGACGTGGTCCTTAACAGTGGCCCTTATGGACAAGCTCAGAGTCACTGAACGAGCCATGGAGAGAGCTATGCTCGGAGTTACTTTGCGCGATAAAATCCGGAACGTGGATATTCGCCAAACAACCAAAGTCACCGACATAGCTTTCAGAATTTGCAAGTTGAAGTGGCAATGGACAGGCCACATTGCTCGACGAACTGATAAGCGATGGGAAAGAAAGGTTCTCAAGTGGGTACCATGGTACACCGGAAGATGTAGAGTTGGTAGGCCCCCCACTAGATGGACTGACGATATCATAAAGGTCGCGGGTAGCTAATGGTCACAAGTGGCTAATAGCCATTCTTTGTGGCGTTCTATGGGGGAGGCATTTGTTCAACAGTGGACGTCTTCCGGCTGATGATGACGATGATGAAAGTTTATGTCGCTCTTAGTCGCGTCAGACAGCTAGAAGAATTGGTGTTTTAGATCCACGAAAGCTTATCAACGAGCCCCATGACAAAAAGTCTCTGCAAGAACTGAAAAACCTCAAAGTTATCATTAATAATTAATTAATCATAAAAAAATATATTTCACGTTATCTTTGCATTCCAAAAAAATATAAGTTATGTTTTGTGGCACATTGTGCGTTTGCAAAAATATTGTTTTATCACTAAAAGGTACGAAATAATAAGAAATAATTTAAAAATTAAAAACCAATATTTTCATTGCAGTCGGGGGACAGTTCCTTGGAATAGTTCTTTACATGTCCCCCGACTTCGATGAAATTATTGGTTATCTATTCTCCATTTCTGGGTTCAATGGTGTTTTAATTGCACAGTAAATATAATCTATTTAGTACCTACATTGTAGCCATTCAACATTAAAATCATGTAACTTGTTTGTAATTTTTTCGTTCACTTGTTGGTACGGCAGGCGTGTTTTTTAATTTTTAAATTATTTCTTATTATTATCATAAAATGTTCTAATTCACTGACGAAACCTCTTACAATATTGTTTAAACGATCTTTACAAGAAGGTATATTTCCCAAAATTTGGAAGTCTGCCTTTATAACTCCTATTTATAAAAGTGGTAATAGGAATGACATACATAATTATAGACCAATCTCGAAGATATGCATCGTTGCTAAAGTATTCGAACGAATAGTCTATACTCAAGTTTACAATGCTTTTTCTACTACCTTTATTTCTGAGCAACATGGATATCTGAGAAATTGTTCTACAACTTCTAACTTATTATTGTTCAACGATTATACAACCGAATGTATGGATTCGGGTGGGCAAGTTGATTGTATTTTTACTGATTACAGCAAATGTTTTGATCGCATAGACCATACTATAATGTTACAAAAACTTTATTATGCTGGAATCCATGGCAATTTATATAGGTGGTTTTCCTCTTACATTGTAAACAGATCTCAAGCAGTTGTTCTTAATGGATACTCCTCAATGTGGAATGAAGTACCCTCAGGGGTACCTCAAGGCTCTCTATTAGGCCCACTATTATTCAACATATTCATTAATGACATAAGTACTTGTTTTGTACATTGTAAATTTCTTCTATATGCAGATGACAGGAAGAATTTTAAACAAATCCATAACATGAATGATTGCCATCTCTTACAGGAGGACTTATATAGGCTAGAAGAATATTGTCACCTAAACATGTTGGATCTCAATATTTCAAAATGTCACTCTGTAATCTTTACACGTAAAACAGTAATAACAAAATTTAAATGTAAGTAACAAGGACAAGAGCTAGATATATTGGCCGAAACACGTGACTTAGGCATAACTCAAGACTCAAAGTTAACTTATGAGAAACATATCGATAAAATTGTTAATAAAGCCAACATGTCGATGGGGTTCATTAAAAGGTCGTGCTCCCAGTTTAATAGTATAAAATTATAATTTTTTTTTATTGCTCTTACGTGTGAAGCATTCTCGAGTATTGCTCACAAGTTTGGAACCCTCGGTATGAAGTTTACATCGATAGGATAGAAACTATTCAACAGAAATTTATGAGGTACTTACAATTTAAATGCAGAAATTACGATGATAATTATGAAGCGAGATGCAGGAGACACCATATACTGCCTCTCCATGTTGGACGAAATATAGCAGACATAAAATAGCCCAATCAAAAGTGGACTATCCATACCTTCTCTCTAAGATAAGTCTAAGAGTTCCTACAAGAACACAGAGACAAGCAATCCCGCTTCATGTTCCTCACACCTGTACTAAATATAGATCAAACTCTTTTCTCATTAGGTCACTTAATAGTTTTAACAAACTGCATGATTTTCCCAAACTTCTCTTATTCAACACTTCTACACATTTGTTGAGCAAAACTATTACCAAGAATTGGTTCGATGCGGTTCCCTAACTGACTGGTTTTTTGTATATTATGTGTTTTTTTTGTTTACATCTAAATTTAACAAATTGGTGTTGATTGTTTATTGTTTTGACACTATTAAATGTTTTGACTAACTCTATTTTATAAACTATGCTATATTTTAACCTACATAATTGAAGGATTTTATATTGTAACAGATAAGTAACCATTGAGCTTCTACATATATGCGAAAACCTTTAAATGGTGCTAAGCTATATAAATGTATAAGTAACTCTGTAATGTATCACTGTTTGTTTTCCGAATAAATAAAAATAAAATAAAATAATAAATATAAAAAATCGTACTATTTTAACGTACCTTATATTAGTAGTGAAAAGCAGTGTTTAACATGGGTGGAAATCATCAATTTCAATTCGGGCTATATCCACCCGTAAATATTCCAAACAAAATTTTACTTAAAATTCACAAATAGTTCTAACCTCTCAATTAATTTACAGTATGTTAATGTTATTAATTTTCAAAAAATATTCATTAAAATTAATAACATTAACATACTATACTATACTACTCTAGAACAACGAGTATTTATTACTTTCCTTAAATTCAAAATGAAAAGTAGAGTGCTTAACCCCGTATGGGAATTGATTCCTTTCGACCCTTGTATAATAATCTACTATTTATATGTTAATGGATAGTAATTTTTAATGGATATTTTGTAGAAAAAAGACTATTTTGTACTTCCCTTAAATTTGAAATGAAAAGTAGAGTACTTAACACGGATGAAAGTCATCAATTGCTACTCGGACTATAGCCTAAATACCCCGTATGGGAATTGATTCCTTTCAACCCTTGTATAACAATAGACTATTCCCGGCTTGGGAATGTGGACTGTTCTATGCCCTCTCACTAGATTTCGTAAAAGGCGAGTATACTGATAAAGGGATATATATGCACCAAATAAAGTGCACATTAGGCGCTCATTAGGGCTCTTTAGCATCTTTATGCCTCCTAGGTAGGCCTCCTAAGAGTCAATATTTAACACAGAATGCGGTAGTACCGCAGTGTCGATGTGTATATCAATATAAATATATCCATATTGGCGTGTTATATGTATGTGTATGCTATATTTTTTGATGGAGGTTTTATAGTATTATACGATTAAATTTAATTTGTTATTAAAATATTATAAGGAATTAGAGCAATATACCGCTGATTGTCAAACAAATCTGTAGTATTTGATTGTTTTATTGTTCTTGTGAAGTTTGAAGTAGGATAGACTTGAATTTGACATTCCGTCGCCGACACAGCCAACGTTTGTTTCTATCGAAATCATTAGTTGCTTTTTAAACTCGCCATCCTTTGTTATACGAGTATTGTATAACAAAGGCCCATTTTTCAGAGAAATCGACATTGTTAGCGAATCGTGAGGCGATGTTCGCAAAGAACCGTTGTTGTTTGATACATCTCGCTCATTAATCTGCAAATATTATGATAAACTAATATTTTTTCAATATATTTTATCCTACATATTTATAAAAGGCTATTTTGTTCGCAGAAAGGTATCAAAGTAGGTCATACATACACAAGATATGGAGGGCAGTAATGAATTTTGAATTTGGAACATGAATAATATTCCCTCAGTCAGTGGTCAGTTGGTTTAACATTTACGAGGCCTGAAGTAGCCGTGATAGTTTTCAACCAATAAGTGGAAAACATGAATGGTTTTTCGAATCAATAATGGTTTATATACACTCGAGAGCAATGAATCCGGGTCACTTAAAGAATCCTAAAAATCTCGGAAACTAAAAATGCTAGGTTAATGCAATAAATTGTATTTAATAGACAATGTAATACTCCTTAAATGAAGGTATTAAAACTTCTTAGTTATTGTAAAGTTATATCATAAAAAAATCAAATTTGAAAAAGGGCCACTTTCGAAGATGGAACTACGAAATTACAGCATTTGGTTTTGCTTTTGTTTGTAATCTGTCATTTATGTGGGTACATAAACCATGTTGATAGTGCTCTATATTCATTATTCAAGCTGAAATTATGTCGCTTACGCCTGAAGAATGCACCAGAATACTTACAATGCTGGAAACCGGCCGGAGTCAGCGCGATACAGCCAGGACTGTCGGTGTGTCGCTGTCAACAGTACAAAGAGTTCTCCGACGTTACGAAGAAACTGGTTCTAACCTACGCAGACCAGGAACGGGCAGAACCAGGTGTACCACAGCACGAGAAGACTGATACTTGGTGAACACCATGCTTCGAAATCGCTTTCTCACAGGAACTGAACTCACCAATCAGTTTCGACGCCTCGGAGGAAGTAACCCAAGTGCATGGACAGTAAGACGTCGGCTTGCTGAATCTAACTTAAAACCCCTTAGACCTGCAAACGGCCCTAAACTGGAGCGTGGGCATCGTATTTCGAGACTAAGATATGCCCAGAGCCACGTAAATTGGAGTATTGAAGATTGGTCAAAAGTTATGTTCTCCGACGAATCAAAATTTATGCTCTACAAGCACGATGGAAGACACAGAGTGTATCGAAGACCAGGGGAAAGATTCAAGCAAGCATGCATCGAAGAAAAAGTAGCCTACGGTGGTGGGTCTGTACTTGTGTGGGCCGGAATTTCTTCTGAAAGTCGCACAGAGCTGGTGATCATAGAAAACGGCTCTTTAACTAGCGTAAGATATGTGGAAGAAATCCTCAATGATCACGTTGGTCCATTTATGGTCAATTTACGTGAGGATGCTATATTTATGCATGACAATGCCCGACCTCATACAGGTAGGATTGTGAATGACTACCTTCAAGAGATGAACATTACTCGTATGGAGTGGCCAGCGCGCAGCCCGGATATCAACCCGATCGAGCATGCTTGGGACGAGGCAGATGCGTAAAACAACGAAACCCTCCCCCAATCACGCTTCGTGAGCTCAAAATTGCTCTCACAGAGGAATGGGAGAATATTCCCCAAAATCGTATAAGGAACTTGGTGTACAGCATGCCAAACCGCGTAAACGCAGTAATGGAAGCACGAGGAGGCAATACGAAGTATTAAAATTCAAGAAAATCGTAATAAAGTTCAAAAATTTCATGTTTCCTATTTTTGTTTTAAGGAGAGATCAGCAGTTTTTTTCTTTATGTAATTTTGTGTTAATAAAATGTATGGTGACTCATATTTTTTTACTTTCATTTAAGGAGTATTACATTGTCTATTAAATACAATTTATTGCATTAACCTATCATTTTTAGTTTCCCAGATTTTTAACATTCTTTAAGTGACCCGGATTCATTGCTCTCGAGTGTATTATGCTGTAGATGGGTAGGTATCTATTATAAAATTGATTATTGTTTTATAGGATAAACCTGTAGGTATACCTATATATAGAGTAGGAGAATACGACTTGCAAGATATTTTGTTATGTATGTAGATTGGTTATGTAGCATTTTAATTTTATATTATACTAGCAACCGGCCCCGGCTTCGCACGGGTAATTACGACTATAAATTGAGATGTAAGCTATCTGTCAATTTGGATAAAAATGCACACGGTGTGATAATCAAATTTAAAATTGGTTTAGTAGTTTAGGAGTCCATCGCGGACAAACATCGTGATACGTAATTTTTATATATAAAGATTAATTACGTTCGCACACACAATGCAATGTACCTACTTATAGAAGTGAAGGTCAAGGCAAATCTATAAAGTATTATTTTGTCCTTTTTATATGCATTTTAGCACAATGGGGTCACGGCCAGAATTAATTTGCGAGATATATTTTTGTATATATGATAGCACATGGCTTCACCTTTGTATCAGATGAAGTAAGAGTGAGGCTGCCATAACCTAAACCACCGATGCCGGACAAAATCTTAAAAAACCCGGACATCTGGGTGTAAAGTGTAATTAATAAATGTTAGCTCAGTCTGTTATAGCAGACCCCGGCTAAAGGGGGTATAATTTTTCCTCTCGTATTTTTGGAATTTTGCGGATTACATTTTGGAATGTAATCCGCAAAGCATGCGTTATTACTAACATAAAAATATTATTTTTTTTTACTTATTACGGTATTTTTCCGATGTTCAAATTTTTGTCAAAATGATCTTTCTTTTCCAACAGGAATTTGAAAAAGTCAAAGCAACTCAGGTCCTTAAGTTTATACTTTATTTCGATCAGAGAAGAAAACGTGTGTTTTTCTCCTTCGTCCACTGCCGCGAGACGAGCGAATAAACTCACAATGTAACTTGAGTTGCCAACTAATATCAAGATTATCGCATGTTTTCCGCCAGATTTCACTAGATGTTTTTAGCGTACGGTAATGAGCAAAAAGCGCTTAAGACCCTAAAAATATTCTAGACCTAGCGCCAAATGCACCAAAACGGCAACACAGTGAGTGAATGATCAGGGTCGGCGGTAGTTTTTATGGAGGGGGCCCTGGTGCGGCGCGGGGGACGTTCTGTTGTTGTAGATTTTGCAGCGCCAGAGTTAACTTGTATGTGAAGGAATTTTCAACTCAGATTGGTTTCAATCAATTGCTTATATTTCCCCTGACACAAAAAGTGTCCGGGTTTTTCCCGGACACTATTTGCAAACCCCTACCGGACGCCCCCCGGACACCCTCTAAACTAGGACAAATCCGGGAAACCCGGACGGATAGCAGCCCTACGTAAGAGGAGAGATTTCTAATCTGTAACTTTCAAAGTGTCAGCTACGTAGTTTCATTTGTCGTACAAGAATTGGCACTATCAATCAAGTGCTATTTGTTGCCAGAGGTCTAAGTATCTAATGACGCTAGTGCCATAATTTTACACCCTGAAAGTGGTACTTTTTTTTTACTTTCGAAAAATTCTAATTATTTTCTTAAATCAGTAATAATATTATATATATATATATATATATATATATATAATAGGTTGTTATAAGTCCAACGTCAGGGGAAGAGCGCTGTATGTTGAAACACGGGTGATGAACCTAGTTCAGCAGCAGATACTCTTGCACAATTATACGAGTAATATCAAATATTACTAGCAAATTTTTAAGAACGAACTCATGTAGATAGATAGATAGATAGAAAACTCTTTATTGTTACACCACTTTAGAAATATAAAAGTTAACATATAAAACAATAATAACTTAGTGTTACAATGGGCGGCCTTATCACTAAAAGTGATATCTACCAGGCAACCTTAGGATGGAGTTGAACGAATAAAACAATAGGGGCGGGTGTAGTCCAAAAATTAGCAATGAAAAAAAAAGTACATAATCAAATTTCATAAAAACATTTTAAAATAAAACGTATTTTAGTGTAATTTCTCAACAAATATATAAAAATAGCATACATATAGGTTTTTATAATAATTAAACAAATACAATTATAAACATATATATATATACATATACTATATAAATATACACATATCAACATACATAAATAGATAATGATATATACATATACCTCATGTACACTTTTTTGTGAATAAAGATTATGATTACTATAGTTTCGACCACATCCGGTGGCCTGGTGATGGTTAAGAACGAAAGGACATATTAGTCATACGTCATATGACATGTTGGCTTAGCGGTCAGAGGATACGCCGACTATAGGGGCGGACGGCGCGGTTTTGAATACTCTTAACAAGCTATCAGTCTAATATCTAAGTTATAGTCTTTTGAAGCGCTCGTAGCGAAGTTTGCTACCGATCAGCAATGTTAAGCACTGTCCGCCGCGGTCGTGAGTTGGATGGGTGACCCCTATAGTGTCATTAGTCATTACTAGGTACTGAGTGATTCTTGATATAATTTATGACTTTCATAGTACATAGTAGATATACATAGTAGACTAAGCTAGCCTATCAGCAAAAAAAGTTGTGACGCACTATACATAGAGATGTAGGGACACACGGACGAGTGCGCTAAATTGCTGATGTGGGAAATGAAAAGTAGAGCGAGCAGTTGCCCCTGCGTCTCGGTGCCGCGTGACTACGCCTCAACCCAATCCAAATTTACTACGTAATTAATTAAATTTTGTTTTTTTTATTGGACAATAGTACGAGTGAAGAAGAAAGTGAGTGTTTAATTTACTGTCACTCTGATCCCTGGACATATTACCTTCTGTGGACAATATTAGGACGAACAATTGAATAGTATAACTCAATATGGTGTAAAGAGATATACATAGTTAAGATTCTGAACTTGGGTTGGGAACTCAGCTGTATTGTACGGCAAAGGTTGCAACAACATGACTGTACCTACTCACGTATTTATTCTGTGTGATATAAGTATATTGCGCAAAACATTCTTAACATTCTAATATGCAATTATGACATGATAACGTATCGATTACTTTGTAAATGATACATTTGGATCGTGTATCTTTTATCGTATTGTTAGTAATAATGATTTATTACATCATCGGTCATAGTCATCGGTAGAGG
Source organism: Plagodis dolabraria (assembly GCA_963854805.1). Taxonomy (NCBI): domain Eukaryota; kingdom Metazoa; phylum Arthropoda; class Insecta; order Lepidoptera; family Geometridae; genus Plagodis; species Plagodis dolabraria. The sequence goes on along the minus strand of OY978441.1, from coordinate 26,844,613 downwards.
CGGCTTAGGAACTAACTAACCGAACTTATCCTGCCTTAGGTTAGCACCAAAGCTTTTTAGGTTCAGACCTGTCCACTCACAGAAGCCCGGGAATAATATCATTGTCTCGTTTATCAATCATAGGATAAAAAATATCAGACTGATAAAATATTTAGAGGGAGGAAATTCACTATATCGACATTTCGTACTGTTTTCTCCTTTAAAATTGAGCCGATTTGTTTACATAAATTCTTGGCCCTCTATCTACGCCAATTGACGCATTGTCATTTCCTTTTAACAGCAACTAACTATTATTGAAGTTATTTTTATAACAGAATTAGCCTTTGACCACTATCTCAACTGATGGTAAGTGATGATGTGGTCGATGAAGTGGTAGCTCGCCAGGCGAGCATTCGCAAAATACCCTACCACCATGCTATAACGACTGCTATCCTAAGACAACAACCTGCCCTCCGAAGCACGGCAGCGCTCAGTAGTATGTCACCAGCGGTCACCCTTACGAGCGCTTCAAAGTAACCTGATTGTGTGCAAGTGACATGATTGTCATTGATTACATATCTTATAAAATTGTGTTTTATCTCTGAAACATATAGGTATGTTTATGGCATCAATATGAAAAGAACAAACTACTACATTTACTACGAACAAATAATTTTACTTAATATTTACAATAATTATTTATTACATAATTTGTAACTTACTGCATTTACTACAACATATTTTGTAAAACAGTGACGGCTCAGTGGCATTAGCTATGGACTGCCGGGCAGCAGGTCTATGGTTCGAATCCCGCCGCGGGCTTGAGCTTTACCACTGGGTAGAAGGGCATTATGCGAATGCTCGCTTGGCTAGCTACCACCCTGAAGTAGAAATTCTGTCACTTAACACTTAACGGGAAGCAGTGATGGCTCATAGCTATGGACTGCCGCGCAGCAGGTCTATGGTTCAAATCCCGCCGCGTGCATGAACTTCATCGCATGGTGGAAGGGTTTCAAAATCTGTCTCTAAGCGGTAATCACGATGTCATCGTGGATCTACCAATTCTGGTAGAACATATATGAAAAAAAGGCCCAAAAATTTCGGACTGGGTAAGTAGGTAACTGATTTAAATTATTTTCAATAAAATTCAAAAACTAATCATAGGTTAATTTTGATTAGGTAAGTGCCTACAATCATCGCTAAGTTTACCATATAAACTTTCGTACTACCTTATACCTACTACAAATATATACCTACACTTATTCTATGAATTTACGTAGGTAGATACATAGTACTAACTTTATTATTTGTTGTGATCTTATAGCTATGTAGGTAGATAGGTATGCAATGCAATGCGCAATGTCGATTTGACATCGCTGACAGTTGCGTACCTAGGCAGGCCTATATGATAAATGATAATTATATCGTAGATAGAGCTTTTAACTCTTTAATACTTTGTGTTATGTAGGTACTTTCTCAAAGGTAGCTATATTGCTGCTTAGACTATATGTAAAGTTTTATTCTATCTTGATGATTAGGTAATTGGCAGTGAATAACAATCGTTCCCGTAAGTGTTATTCTTGCTACTACATGCGATTTATTGTGCAAAAATCTCAGAAACAGGAGCTAAATTTTCTTTATCTTATTATAAACTATTTGTGTACTTAACTTTATCAAAATCCATTGTTCCTACGTGTAGATAGATAATAATAAATTATATAAAAATATCGGGCATCCGTATATATATAGATTTGACCAAATTGTTATAAATGTACATACAAGCGATTGTCAAAGAAAGAGAAAGTAAACATAAAGATGGCAACGTCGCACTCACAAATGTCGTTCATCCTATGAGGACGCTAAATAGTCGATGCCATAGGTAAATCACGATCAATATATCCAGGACGCCTATAATTTATGACTATGGTTCGGGGTTCAAAAATGTTGCGGCACGAACGCAAGAAGAATATCGCGAAAAATAAAATTATCGGAAAATGACGTATCTCACGGAGCTGGCAATCGAAGAGCTAAGCAATATTCATTAAGACGTGTTAAAAAAAAGCAATGGGAACTGGAGGACGTCGTAATACTTAATGCACCACGTGCATGACGCCAAAAAGCTTCTAGGATGTAAATATATATGTATATATATATATATATATATTGTATATATAATCAGTACTAATATTATAATTAATGCAAAAGTAAGTCTGTCTGTCTGTTACGCTTTCACGCCAAAACTACTGGACCGATTTGAATGAAATTTGGTATGGAAATAGTTTGAGACCCGGGAAAAACATAGGATAGTTTTTATCCACTGCGCAAAAAGAGGTTAATGTTTTTGCGCGATAACCGACATACGCGCGGGCGGAGCCGCGCCCGGAAAGCTAGTTATCGATATTTGGCATCACTTTTATGAACATGTGCTGTAGTAGGGCTTATTTAAGTTTTAAGATACGTAGCGGATCTTGCGGTTGTCGTTCGCACTATGAGTTGTCTTGCTGCACATTGGGCGCACAACAGCGCATCTTACCATCGTAATACCATTAGTACCTACCTAAGGAATAGCGGGTGTGATAGGAACGAAGACATTGTAAAGAAGGATTGGCTTACTGGAAAGCGACATATAGAGGCGAAATTCAGATATTCGATCCATTTTATTCTGTGATAATAGTGCATCTTCACATCGACGCTGTAGTGTGTAATATCTTCCTAAACATGATGACCATTTTGTTCTAAATTTTCAATGCCAAATATCTCAAATTTTAAACAGATTCACTATCCTGATACACGCGTCTTCACTGGAATTAGTGCGGTACAGACACGTTTTCAAAAACATTCGATCCATAAGGATCGGTCGCCGTATGCAATTCGCATTCGATACACTCGTCGCACCAGTGAAGAATAATGTTTATCGTGGATTGTACGTTCACAAATACAACGCTTGCGCGAGCTAATTTTTCTACTGGCGCCATCTAACGAGCAAAGTTGACGCCATTACTCATGTGATGTTGCAACTTGCAACAGAGGGCGCTGTACCCTATAACGCAGGCTTCGGACGCTTAGCTTGTCATAACGTTGTTTTGTTTGTAAGATCATGCATGGAGTTTCGGCGGGAAGCTAGGAAACCAAGGAAGAGTTTGTTTAGAAACAGAGTAGACTTGGGATATCACTTTAAGACTGTGATACATTAATAATACACGACGCGCCCCAAGCACGAACATTTCGATAGTCCGTATCGAGTTTACAGTACGTTTACGCAGGAGGCGATGGTTGACAGCACAACGCATCGTTTCTTGGCTATCGTGAACTCGATAGGATTACGAAACTGACGTCATCCGGTGTAAATCAAATTAATTGTACCTTCTTTCTAAGAGCTAATGATTCGTTCCAAAAGAGGTTTGAATTCTTTTTCAGCCTATACAAAGTCCTCTATGATTGCTATTTGTCAATTTTGGCGTTTTATTTGGTGAAAACTAATCTGTAATAAAACATCTTTATAGGTATTTAATATAAAATGTGATATATAAATAGTTATGATCCAGGCATTCTCAAGCCTAGAATCTGTGCCACTGATAATTTACCTACTATATATTAATTACAAACAACTACTATCAGAATCTACGCCTTTAATCAGAGGGAGGAGTCTCATGAAACCCTGAAGGGTCGTCAGCCGTCGTGAAGAGTAGCTTGCGCTAAATTTGATGGTGTTTTAGCAGAAAAAGGCTACTGAGTTCAAGCAGTGTACTCTCTTGGTTCTAAATGTTCACTGAAGGAGATTTCTGATAGAATTTTGGTCCCCAGCGGTATTTTTACCGTCTGTTCTGGGAAAGAAGAATACTGTGACAAACTGGAGCGAGTATATAGTAATATACCTAATAGTTTCGCAAATACAAACCACTTAGCATTCCATGAATGCACCGTTACAAAAATCGGGAATGCTGTGTTTTGCAACAGGATTGATAGTGTTGTTTTGAAATTATAATAATTTTAGGACCTATACGTGTTTATTTTGTATGAGTCAGCTTATGGTTGGATTATAACTTTGTGTGTGTTATTACTTTGCCAAAAATAAAGTAATTACTACTGTTGGTGTAGCTTTGTTTTTTATCCATCTCCTTTTCTGCATTTTTAAGTAATAGTGTGGCAAAAAGAGCGTGATATCAAGTAAACCCAGGCCCATAGCACGATCAGAGGGGGAAGAAAAATGCTTCTACTATGAGTTCGCCACCCAATAGTCTTTTATACATGTGTCTGTAGGTAATTTCACTGGCTAATCTTTAATCACACAGCACTGCAATTTGTAGATGAGGTTGTGGTACCTATATTGACCTACTCACGGATGCTAGTGTTAAGATAGCTGTATATAGCGACCGTCTTCCTAGTCGAAGCGTTGAATAGTTATATGCGCGTTGCAGTTTGGAGTACCCATACGAAAAATACTGAAGGTTAAAGAGAATGGCGTCGGATGGAACAGTGTGCGCCAACTATTAAGAGCGCACACTGATCCATTTCATCAGCACTGTTGTACGCCCAATGCGTAGCAACACCCTATTCACACCGACCTGAGTAGTGGCGAGCCGTCACGTATCCTAATCTTAGTCGCCTTTCACGTCATCCAACAAGAGGATATTGAATAATCCTTAAACTCATAAGCCAAGAACTTTTCTATATACCAATAAATAAAACGCACAAATGCACTTCGTTTACTTTTATTAAGAACCTAAAGTCCAATATCACTGCTTCTGCATTTCATATTAAAATCTTCTCTTCGTAGTGGTTAGACTGTTGGCTTGAGCATGGTCATCACCTCAGAGTTCATATAGGTAGTTAGTCTGACGAGCCGTTGGTATTCCTTTAGAATCGCTGCCTTCTTCTGGTGCATTTGTTGACAGCCTTAGTTGATCTAAATGATGGGCGATCTGCTGAGAGCTTTATTGTTTTCGATTTGACCATGCACAATGAAGACTTTCATAACAACATTGCAGCGCCGCGAGACATATCCAAAGAGCGAAGTTGGTGTAAATGTGGGCTGGAACGGTGGAATTTAGAGGCTGTTTGATGCAGAGTTTTAGAAAATGTCCTGATTTGGGATTACATTAGCATCACTTCCCTCCAGTGCCATAAATTAATTAACACTTACTTTGTTTCTGATAAACGAAATGGTACATTTCAACTTGTAATCATGCTGCCACGTTTGTAACTCTTTTCATAGTTGAAATATGAATGAAAAAACACATTAAAAACATAAAATTTCGATGTTTTTATTGCAAATTCAAAACGTTACGTCAACCATCTCAATGAAAACTTCTCAATGACAAACATTCGTAGATTTTTGACAGACTCTCGATAGCCAGCCTTCGAGTTTACGTTAAAATTAGGTTCGTGCTCACGATTTCATACAAAACTTTTTACGTGACGAAACGTTCAGGTTAATATCTCGACGCGTTAAATGTCAAAACCTTTCAATCTGCCAAAATTTTGTTCCTTTTACGAACTGTAGGGGCGCTGATCAAATCCTATACAAAATGGTGACATTTCGATACGTTAACGTAACGTTTACGTTCTCGCAAGTTATTCGTGCTAGGGCTACTGATATTAAGCGAACCAAGCTCTGCCCATTACTGATGCATTTCGTCACAAGTCACCAAGTAGAACTTTAGCTTAAACTTTTACAAATATACCTACATGTTCTTGTGTATTCTTGTTTGTTGTTAGCGAAAACATATTATTATATTTTAATGTATTCTTGCAAGTCCTTTATATCGTAAGAGAACAGACATATTATTGTATACCATCGAGCTTGGGTTGGTTGCTGGTTTTTTTTATTATTTGGTGACGAAACAAGCATGAGGCCACATAATGGTAAGCGGATTAACCTCTGCCTATAACAGATGCATTTCGTCATGTGAAGAATAACACTGCACACGTCATACTGAGACAAACATTTGTGAAGTCTCATTGGCCTGTATTTTTTGATAAAAATAATATGATTTATTGCATTATATTACTGCCTTTCATAATATATTGCATCAGATTTTTTTACAAAATATATATATTCTCTTTTGCAAAAAAAACGGGCACCTAAGGAAATTTACGTTTTAAGGTCGATTTTAGTTAATTAAATGAAATTTATTTCTTTGACGTAGTCTGTATACTTATAATCGTGTAAATTAATGCGCGTGAAGTGAATTCGAGCAATTGAAAGAAAAAAAACGATGGATTCTTTAAAATCAATGTACACGCCCAAACAATAAGAAGTGGTCGGCAATAAATACAAGTTTTTTTATATTTTTTTTAATTAAATAAAGTTACAAATTTAAAAACCTAATAACGAGTGTGACCTCCTCTTGCCAAAATCACAGGTTGAATCCTTCTGGGCGTGCTTTCTACGATATTTTAATAACGTTTTGAGGAATACGTTCCCACTCTTCTGTAATGGCTCGTTTTAGCTCCCTGATGTTTTGTGGAGCAGGTTGCACTGATCTTACCCGTCTATTTAGAACATCCCACACATGCTCAATTGGATTGAGGTCAGGACTTCGAGCTGGCCAATCTAAACGACGGATCCCAACTTCTTGAAAAATGGAATCTTACCCAAGTGGGTTGTGCATATGGAATTAGGACTTCCATTATGTACCGGTGTGCATTTAATGTTCCATTTTCTATGAAAACTAACTCCGTACGCTCCGTCGAATTAATTGCTGCCCAAAACATAACGGAGCCTCCGCCATAAGGAGTGATTTCTTCGAAACACACTTCCGCATACCGTTCCCGTGGTCTTCGCAGCACTCGCCGGCGTCGGTCTTCTCCACAAAAAGAGATTCTAGCTTCATCAGAAAACAATACTTTATTCCAGTCCTCCAGGATCCATGAAGCACAGTTCCGAGCAAACTAAAGTCGAGCAACACGGTGCTCACGGAGTAATTTAGGGCCCCGAGCTGGGCGGTAACTCTTGATATTGGCAGCCAAAAGCCTCCTCCTGACCGTCCACAAGCTAACTTCTACTCCTCTTACTTCTTCAAGGCTCTTCTTCAGGTCCACACTTGACGCCTTACGATTACGCAACGCCTGACTCACCAAAAAGCGGCCATCTCTTGGTTCTGTGCATCGTTTTCTTCCCGAACCGGGTCTTCTTTTGACCGAATCAGTCTCTTGATACCGTTGCCAAGTCCTCTGGACAGTTGAACGACTCACATTTAGCCGCTGAGACACGTAAGTTTGCGAACAACCTTCTTCAAGTATGGCTATAATTTTACCGGCCCTATATCGCTTTATCACTCATATCAAAAAGTGGTATTTAATGTAAAAAGAAAGATTAAATTGTTTGATTTGCAGAAAATATCCAAAAAGTCTTAAAATATCGTAATCAGTTAAAAATCGTTTCAGCAATTCGCGCCATTAGTAAAGCAATTTTAGAATAATCCACAATAATCATTACATATTTTTCTTTTAATAATTTCAAATTTTAAATTTGGTACGTAAAGAATCATGCCAGGATGCTTCAAAAAACATGTAAATACATCGTCAAATTAACAAAACCTATTTCTTGTTCTTCTTCATTGAAGTAGAGAAAAAAATCTAAAGTGCCCGTTTTTTTGCAAAAGAGTTTATATGGTTAAAAAGAACCCATAGAAGCAACCCATTTTCCCGTCGCCGCTCCGCTATCCAATTTTTCAATGCTGAAAAAATGTTATGTTTCCAACTTAACGTATGTTCGGAAAGGTTGTAACATGAAGTTGCCTACACTATCGTCATGTGAGATGAGTTTATCTCATAAATATAGGTCAATTTAGACAAATTGTGGGAGTTATAAACTATGTACTTCCTCAAACTCGAAATAGGTACAGTTTGTACCGCTTTCAATAATGTTATTTTTTCTTTCAGGCAAGCCTTTGATCTTAATTTAAGATTTATGAACGGACAACATTGATGAACTACTTATAAATATATATATTATAATGCTAAAAAATATCACATAATACTAACAGAAAATATATAGCTGATTAAGGGAGGTAACGATGAATTCATTACGATTTATATAGGTAAGTACGGCATGTATTGTCATTAAATGCTCCTTAAGTATATAACTTACTTTTTTTTTTTATTTATTTCATTTACTTATACAAATTTGACATACTTAAGCGTAAGAAAACACCTCTAAAACCCTATTGGGTTTGTCGAGGGTATCTTATTCCTCCATTGCTATTTACGTTATATATATATATATACATATGCCGTACAATATTACAATGACACAAACAAGTATACCTTAATTAAAAGTTTAAAAAACCCAACTGCTAATTATTTATTTTCGTTTTGCGTTTTATCGTTCTATTAAAATTAAAACTGTAAGTTTTATATATTTATGGAAACGTTTATTAAAGTTCTGCAATATGACAACAGCAACGAGATAGAGTTATTTTCTCGATGGACAACAGACTCGATGGGTTTGGGAGAAAAAAAAATTGTTTTCGTAAATTATTGCGTCTAACATCCGTCAATTTACTTTTTTTAACTTTTTTATGTACCCAGTGTCACCTGGACTGTTAAGACGTATCTAGTGATATATTATAAAATATCAAAATCGGTTGAAGCGTTAAGAAGTTATGGTGGAATTAAGAAACTCACAAACATACATACATACATACATGAACCCTGAAGACATAACTCTCCTTTTTTTGGGCAGTCGTGTAAAAAGGGCATATAGTTTCATTTATGGGCTTAAAAGCTTTTTTATCTATAGGCTTATAAACTGATATTAATTTCATTTTATTTAAATAATGTGGATATCTTTATATATGCGTAATTTGAAAAATCGCAATGAGGAAAAAATCGACTTTAAATAAATGTATAAATGTTGTCTTAGATTTTCGCGATTGTTACACATTAGTAATTAAACAACTTTTCATCCCACCATCTCGGAAAGAGTCTTTTTAATCTTCAATATCTGAGTGGAAAAGCTGTTTTTATTCTCTAGAGGATAAAGTAAATTGAATTTAGAACATCGTGTGCACTAAGTTTGTGAATTAAAAAAAACATTAAACCTATTTGCTGCTACCTCTATGGTGCCGAATATATCATACAACTTTTTTTTAATTTGTTAAAAACTCAGACTCGGAACCTTCTTGGTGTTCTTTTTTCAATTTGCTTTGTACGCGGTTCTTTACGCGGCATTTTTTCACGTCATTGTTAAACCTTATATTAAAAACAAGAAACTTGAAAACAAGTGAAAAAACTAAAATGAGCGATTCTAGCGACGAGGAAGTTTGTTTGACGCCAACAGAATTGACTGAAACTGTTAATAATGCGCAAATGAGCTTTCTCCCTCAACAATCACGCGAGAAGTATTTAAAACAGTACGATATGTTCAACACGTGGCGACTAGCAAAAGGAGCCAAAACTTTCTCAGAAAACGTTTTGCTGGCATATTTTATAGAATTATCCGAGAACAAGAAAGCAAGCACTCTATGGAGTACGTATATTCGATGCTAAAAGCAACAATAAAGATGAAAAAAGACATACATATCGATACCTATCCTAAATTAGTGGCATTTTTAAAAAGAGCCTCATCTGGTCATCAACCAAAAAAATCGAAGAAAATGTTTTCGAAAAAATATTTTTTTTTGCATTTAGTCATTTCCTCGCTGAGGTGGAATGAAAAGTTACGTGTTGCACTCGAGTGCAAAGATTTTTCACCTCGTGCTCTTTTGATTCCCTCGCTAACGCTCAGGATTCTAATTTTGAATCACTCGCTGCGCTCGTGATTCAATTTTAGAATCCTTCGCTTGCTCGGTCATCAAAATTGAACACGCGGTTAAAAAGCAACTTTGCACTCTTGTATAATAAATAACTATTAAATGGTTTAAATCACCAAGTCACCCCGTGACCACGATCACTGCAAATTGTGTGAAACGTCGGGACAAAATAATGATAAATATTCGCGATTTAAACCGTTTAAAGTTGTTTAATTACTAAATGTATTAAATATGTGAGTCGCCTACTCACATATTTAATACATAATTAGACTTTTATATCTTATTTATGTCTCTAATCAGAATTAATTTTGTTACTGTATTTTATAACTACTAGCTAGTCGTGCGAGCAAAAAGTAGTACCAACATGCAAAGCCTCCTAGTACATATATATATATACTAGCTGCGCCCGCGGTTACACCCGCGTGGTGATGGATGATGATGATAAAATGTATGATATGTGTTAATCCAGTGCCTTATCTACCTCTATACCATACATTTATATATGGCTTACGCAAATATGATCATGTCTCAGATTTTCGTAATAAGCTCAAGTGGCTCCCTATTCGTCGTCGCCGGAATGCTCATATATTATCTCTCCTTTACAGTATTCTGTTCAATCCTTTATCCCCGCGCTACCTCAAGGAATAGTTTAAATTTCTTCATTCTACCCATTCTATGTCGTTACTTTCATTAGAAAACTTAAAGCTATACAGCAATTATTTATGTATACAATTATTAAGAGCCATTTCACAAAATCACGCTACTGAAGTTTAGGTAAATGCGCTGGCATCGCTTGCACATGCGAAAGAAATGACGACGGAATAGCATGACTGTGAGTAACATATTTTGATACTTGCACTCATAAAGAAATATAAGTTGTGATTTTAAAAATTATGTGATTGGAATGAGTAACTAATCAATTTACTGACGATTATTTACTAGTTTTATGGGACAGAAGTTGGCATGCACGTTAAAAAGTCTACCTACATTGTGCATCCTATATTTAAATTTTATCCTTGTTGAATGTTGAACAAAAAATATAAATATTTGAATCATAAATTCCAAGAATAAATTTAAATAATTTAAAAATTGAGGGGCGTAAATTTATATAAATATTTGACGTTACGGCATTGATCTTGTTTTTCTAGGGTCTATGATTTCTGGGATTAGGCAATCATTGTAAAATCATACCAATTTCGGAAACATTTATACTTGCCAAAAACATCATCTTTATATTTTATCCTTACTACTTTAAGAGGAAAATCAGGTCCAGTCCACACAGCAAATAAACATGTATTTTTTTCTAGCAATATGCAACTGGATAGTACTAGTCATGGTTTTGGTTCATTTCTACTTGAGATTTATCCAATTTGAAACATTTAAGTTTCTTTTCTCATATGGCAATATCAGGATCTATTCCGAAAACGAAGCTAAGGCATTTTATTTCGACTAAACCTTCATTGCACAATCCGTCAGCGTCGCTCCTAAAAAACAGTATTCCATTTCAATGAAAAGTCCACACTTTTCCATGACCGTGTTTTCTTGTACGCTGAGGTAAAAGCCTTTGGTTCATTGTCTCTGCCGTGTTTTACTGAGGCAATGTTATCCATATTGTATGTACAGTATAATCTTACTAATCCTGCACTTTTAAAAAACAGAGGGTGCCGGATTATTGGAATGTTGTTATTTAAAAAAATACTGATATGATCAAAACTCTGTGGTCGCACTATAAACTTGCATCTAAGCGTCTCGCGTACGGAACGTCGGAGCTCGGCAAAACGAACACAGGTCCTACCTCGATGGGCGCTCGCGCCGTACTGATCGCCTCGCGCTTGTACATATAAATTTATGCTAATTTAGAGTTACATTAAATATGTTTTCGTGTTTAACATAACAGAGTTAATATTACAATTATTTGAAATCATATTAATTGAAGAATGTACTTTCTTTTGGTATAATATCTGTTTGGAATTACACTTTATTTTACGCAATAAATCGTGTTAAACTGCTGATATAATTCTTAGAAATTGGCGCACGAACTTTATTTTTTTTTCTATAAGGATGATTAATTATTGATATTCTGGTACATTATATATCAACAAGATTATATCCCTGAATTATAGCTTTTTTTTTTAAAGTTAATTTGATGATTTTTTATACAAGAAATGGAACTCTGACGTTGGCTATGTGTACCATAATTCGTAAAACAAGGTGCGGGAGATTGGTCACTACAAAATAATTAAAGTTATGTTTGTAAATGTAGTACATTACTCGAAATAAGAACAGATTATTCTATTTTTATCAATTATTCAATAAATTGTAGATCTTACCTGTGATAGTAAATTAAGCGCTTAAAATCTTAGATTACGCGCGTTAAACGTCAAATGGCTTGATCCGTTCAGATATTATTTAGCTCTTTCATCAGCAGGAAATTAAACGACGATTGCGTTTCAGAAAAATCTTTGTAATAATTTTTACATTGTTATTTTTGTGACATTACATCCATCATCTTTTTATTCTAAAAACTATACTAAGAAGTTTGACTATGACATAAACATAAAGAAGGCTATAGTGCAATCGCCACATCACCCCCCTACGCAGACGAAAAACCTCCCACTAAAAATGGGAAATATGTACAAACAAAATTTAAATATTTTACAAATCCAAAAGATCCCTAAACTTCACTCGTGTTCCGTATCGCGTGACTACAGGAGCAGGCTGTGGTAAAGGTGTTGGGGAAAGGTGAGGGTGTTCTGCTATCAACTCACTTGGACTTTTACTAGACATTGAAACTGGTTGATCGCCCGGCGCTGCACTTTGCGAGGCTGGAAAAACATCATGCCCCATATCCACTTCAACGTGTGCCGGTTTTACACGGTCGATGCTGACCGTTGACTCACGACCCTTGATGTCTACTGTCAGAGTTTTATTATTCCTTTTAATCACTCTAAATGGTCCAAGGTATGGAGGTTGATATAACATTTATGTGTTCACTTTACATTACTTGAACTTCATAGCTCGTCTCATAGACGCAACCAGCCTGCCGGTTAACAAGAGCTTTTTGATCCATATTAGAAGATGGTCATCATTATCATAATCAATTCGGGGTCACCAATTGATCCGTTCAGATATTATTTAGCTCTTTCATCAGCAGGAAATTAAACGACGATTGCGTTTCAGAAAAATCCTTGTAATAATTTTTACATTGTTATTTTTGTGACATTACATCCATCATCTTTTTATTCTAAAAACTTTACTAAGAAGTTTGACTATGACATAAACTTAAAGAAGGCTATAGTGCAATCGCCACAGGCTCTTAAGACCATAAGAAACCCCGCCCAATATTTTGACCATATCTATTGTTGATGGATTGTCTGGAAGAGATTGTTCTGAGCGATTAGACCACCCATTGATACACTCCGTTTTAATTTATTCAAATTCAAATTCAAATTCAAATTCAAAATCATTTATTCAATTTAGGCGTCTACGACGCTCTTATGAAGGTCAATTACAAACTTTAATATTGAAATATTCTACATTGTACTGCCACGTTCAGCAAAAAAATTTATAGAGCCACTGCGAGAAGAACGGGCAAGAAACTCGGGGCCATTCTTTTAAACGTCTGTTTACAATTTGTTATAAACAATATAATACAATTATTTGTTTAAATTACGTAGGAGACAGGTGATGGCTTGGCAGAGGTGGAATTTTCCAAGCATTTTTGTCGTTTAAGTAATCACAAACTGTGTAGTAGGATTTCTTAATCAAAATGTTTTTCACGTGTAATTTGAATTTTCCTTCTGTGAGCATTGTAATATGTTCGGGAATTATATTATATAATTTTATTATAAAACCGCATACAATTACCTAAAAAGGACCTTTTATTTGTCTTTGCTAATCTAAAACACGGTACCGTTAATTTATATTTGTTCCTAGTGTTGTAATTGTGGTTGATGTTATGTTTTAGTAATAGTTTATTGTTGTTATTATGGTGTTTTCAATATAAAAATATATATCTAGCAATTTCATCAAAATCGGTCCAGTCGTTTGAGGGTAAAGAAGTAATGAACATACAAACACACTCACAAACGTTTGCCTTTATAATATTAGTTTGAAAAGGATCAATTTGTTACTACCGAATATGCATTAGAAATAAATTATATTTTTATAGAATCTATGGTTCACTATTTTGGCGATAATATGCTGTCGCGAGCTTTTTTGTAGGTAAATTTAAGATAAACATTTTCGTTATATAAGTATTATGTGCGTAAGACACTTAAGGTTTTTACAGCGCACGCCAGAATAGGGCGAATAGGGCTGATTTATTTCTTACCTACTTGACACTTATCGTTATATTTTCGGCAATTCACATAATATCTCTAAAAAAGTATAGCCTATGTGTTATACTGATGTCTAAGCTTATAATTTTCATTAAAATCCGTGCAGTGGTATTTGCCTGAAAGAGGAACAAACATACTTACATCCTTACAAACTGTCGCGTTTATAATATTAGTAGGATATATATAAACTTAATTATTTAAAACTTTATATACGTCGAATGACGATAGGAATACATATGTTAAGATTATTAATACTTTTTGCTGCAAAATGTAACCAGCTCCGTTTCAATGCTTTTATAACGTTTTTTTCTTTTTACGACTACTACGACTATACGACTAAAGTAATAGTATAAGAAATCGATCTTTTTTTGTTTTTCAACCCATGTTTTTCAATCAAATTACATAGTATGAGGTACCTGTAATAAAATAGATTCATGTCTACATCAACACGGGCCCCAATAACCCTGACCTGAATGAAATTCAAAGATATATAAGATAACAATTTGGAAACAAGCATTTTAAGATGGTTAAGAGCTTAATACACACCCGTTCTCAAAGTTTTACAACCGTACCTTTATATTGTTACAGTTTCTGAGTCCATAACATAACAGCTTGTCTTAGGATTTGAGTAATAATCGTTTCTAGAAAGCATTCAATGAATATCGACATTTTGTCGAAAAGTATGTCTAAGAAGAATATATAACTTCTTATTTGGTAGTAGGAACGTTTTGTCAAACTACCGATTTTCTATTTAATTTAATATGAAGTTGTTGGCAGGTAGGTACTTATTTATATTTAATTATCACCAACAAAATGTTCGCAAAAAAGTTTAGCCTTAAAAAACTATAAAAAATTACTCGCGCCTCCTGACTTTACTTTAACCTTAGGTTAATTTTTACATACACTTGAACTTTCGTTAATTTTATGTTGCAGTGACTGTAGTTTTAGAGATTTTTTGTCATAGAGCATATTGTTTTTTTTTCAGCCCCAAGTTTCATATATTTCTGGTGAGATTATAAATAAAATATGAATCGTTTAATTATAGTTTATTCATGTTTACTCAATTTTTTTAAGATTCGCTTGCAGTAGCATTACACTGTACAAACTTAAGCTGTATTTCTAACTGATTTTTCATTAGTTGTACAGAAGTTGTTCCCGGTCTTTTCAAGCCAGATTTTACACACAGGATTGATGCAACAGTTTCATTATCCAGCCTATAGCGTTTATTTGTTTTGATATTGTTAGATCACTAAATTGCCGTTCTACGGCCGCATTGGAAAAGGGCAGTGACATAAAATAGTTTACCAAAATTGGTAGTTGCAGAAATGTGTGTCTGCCGTAAATATTATTTTTGACAAACATTTTTTTCCAATAGCCTACAGTATCCATGGAATCCTTCAAATTAGATAGAATATTAAATTTGCTACCAACATTACAACGTAAAGAAATTGACAGCTAGTGATGTGCAGTTTATTAAAGAAATTATGTGCAAATTCGAAAATATTTGTTGATGATTTTGTTGACGAATTAGTGTAAATAATATTATCATAGTATACTATCACCAGAAGCAAGGGCAGGCTATAGAAGAAATTCGATATAACCTTTTGTTTTAGTTACTACACTAAGGGCCAAAATTAAAAACTACAGCAGAATTTTTTGAGGGGAAAAAAGCCCTCAAGAGGATAAATCTGAATTGAGGCGTGGGGAAAGGAAATCATTAAAGTGGAAACACTGTATTTGATCCTTTTTATTCTGTGTATTAACACAGAATTTCAAATTTTCGAATGCATCTTCACATCGACGCTGTGTAGTGTGTAATATCTTCCTATACCTGATGATAACAATTAACAAGTAAGCTCATATCTATTGCCACATATCTCATTCCGTTCCACTATTCCTGATACCCATTACCCACGTGTCTTCACTGGTATTAGTGCAGTACAAACACGTTTTCAAAAACATTCAATAAGGGCAAGTTAAGTTGCCCTCTGCGCCTATTAACGCTTCTCGCACCAGATAAGAATAATGTTTATCGTGGATTGTACGTTCACAAATATAACGCTTGCGCGAGCTAATTTTTCTACTGGCGCCATCTAACGAGCAAAGCTAACGCCATTACTCATGTGACGTTGCAACAGAGGGCGCTGTACACTATAACGCAGGCTTCGGAAGTTAAGTTTGTCATAATGTTAATTTGTTTGTAAGCATGCATGGAGTTTCGGCGGGAAGCTAGGAAATCTAGGAATAGTTTGTTTAGAACAGAGTAGACTTGGGATATTACTTTGAGACTGTGATACATTAATAATACTAGTAAATAATGTTGTTAATTCCACCCAAATTCTCTAAATAAATTAAAAAAAAAAACCTTTATCAAGCACTGCAGGAATACTTATTACAAAAACTTATATTTAAGTACATATCCATTAAAGTCTCAGCATAAAATAAAAACAATATAACACGTAACAAGCTACTCGAGCTTGTTACGTCATGCCCACCTGATATTAAGCGAACCAAGCACTGCCTATAACAGATGCATTTCGTCACAAGTCACCAAATAGAACCTTAGCTTAAACTTTTACAAATATGCATGTTCTTGTGTATTCTTGTTTGTTGTTAGCGAAAACATATTATTATATTTTAATGTCTTCTTGCAAGTCCTTTATATCTTAAGAGAAAAGACATATTATTGTATACCATCGAGCATCGAGCTGGTTTTTCTTATTATTTGGTGACGCAACAAGCATGAGGCCACATGATGTTAAGCGAATTAACCTCTGCCTATAACAGATGCATTTCGTCATGTGACGAATAACACTGCACACGTCATACTGAGACATACATTTGTCAAGTCTCATTGGCCTGAAATTTTTGATAAAAATATGTTTTATTGCAATCTAATATTACTGCCGCTCATAATATATTGCATCAGATTTTTTTACAAAATATATATATATACATATTGTATATATATACAATATATATATATATACAATATGTATATATATAAATGTATATATATATAGATATACAAAATATATATATGTATATATATTGTAAAAAGAAACCCATAGAAGCAACCCATTTTCCCGTCGCCCCGCGCCGCTGTCCAATTTTTCAATGCTGAAAAAATTTTATGTTTGCAACTTAACTTATTTTCGGAAAGGTTGTTTCATGAAGTTGCCTTCACTATCGTCATGTGAGATGAGTTTATCTCATAAATATAGGTCAATTTAGACAAATTGTGGTAGTTATAAACTATGTACCTCTTCAAACACGAAATAGGTACAGTTTGTACCGCTTTCAATAATGTTTTTTTCTCTCAGGCAAGCCTTTGATCTCAATTTAAGATTTATGAACAGACAACATTGATGAACTACTTATATTTTAATTGCTAACAAATATCACATAATACTAACAGAAAATATATAGCTGGTAAAACTATAATAAGGGAGGTAACGATGAATTCATTACGATTTATATAGGTACGCATAAGTATGTATATACTTACTTTTTTAAAATTTATTTCATTTATACAAATTTGACAAACTTAAGCGTAAAAAAACACCTTACAAACCCTATTGGGTTTGTCGAGGGTATCTTATTTCTCTATTGTTATATATGTCCATCTATACTTAAAATATCGAACTTACCTATGTATATATATGCCGTACATTATTACAATGACACAAACAAGTATAAATTAATTAAAAGTTAAAAAAGCGTTTGTTTTATCGTTCTATTAAAAATAAGTTTTTATTAGTTTATGGTATCGTTTATTAAACTTCTTCAATATGACAACAGACTCGATGAGTTTGGGACAAAAGAGTTTTTTTTCGTAAGTTATTGCGTCGAACGTCCGTCCATTTGCTTTTTTTTACTTTTTTATGTACCCAGTGTCACCTGGACTGTTAAGACGAGTCTAATGATATATTATAATATATCAAAATCGGTTGAAGTGTTAAGAAGTTATGGTGGAATAAAGAAACTCACAAACATACATACATACATGAACCCTGAAAACATAACTCTCCCTGTTTTGGGCAGTCGTGTAAAAAGGGCATATATTTTCATTTATGGGCTTAAAAGCTTTTTTATCTATAGGCTTATAAACTGATATTAATTTCATTTTAATTAAATGATATGGATATCTTTATATGCGTAATTTGAGGAGTCGCAATGAGGGAAAAAAAATCGAGATTAAATAAATGTATTAATGTTGTCTTAGGTTTTCACGATCACTGCAAATTGTGTGAAACGTCGGGACAAAATAATGATAAATTTACGCGATTTAAACCGTTCAAAGTTGTTTTACTAAATGTATTAAATATGTGAGTGGGCGTAGTTAGACTTTTATATCTTATTTATGTCTCTAATCAGAATTAATTTTGTTACTGTATTTTATAACTACTAGCTAGTAGTACGAGCAAAAAGTATTACCAACATGCAAAGCCATCTAGTACATATATATACTAGCTGCGCCCCGCGGTTACACCCGCGTGGTGATGGATGATGATGATAAAATGTTTGATATGTGTTAATCCAGCGCCTTATCTACCTCCATACCATACATTTATATATGGCTTACGCAAATATGACGATAAAGAGTTATCTATCTAGCTATCTATCATACCAATTTCATCGAGTAGTTTCATTTCAGTAGTTCGAGGGCGAAGAAGTTATGAACATACGAAAACACTCACTAACGTTTGCCTTTATAATATTAGTTTGAAAATGATCAATTTGTTACTACCGGATATGCATTAGAAATAAATTATATATTTTTTTATAGTATCTATGGTTCACTTTTGTTCAACTTTGGCGATAATGGCGTACACATAAAAGATATATGCTGCCGCGAGCTTTTTTGTAGGTAAATTTAAGATAAACATTTTCGTTATACATTATGTGCTTGCTCAGAGTGTGCTTGTGACATAATGTTTTTACAGCGCACGCCAGAATTGGCCGAATATGGCTGATTTTTTTACTTACCTACTTGACACTTATCGTTATTTTTTTGGCAATTCACATAATATTATTATAAATTATATGTGTTATTCTGATGTCTAAGTTATATTACTGTAAAGTTTCATTAAAATCCGTGCAGTGGTTTTTGCGTGAAAGAGTAACAAACATACATTCATCCATACATCCTTAGATACAAACTTTCGCGTTTATAGAAGGTATTAGTAGGATATAAATAAACTTAATTATTTAAAAACTTTATATACGTCGAATAACGATAGGAAGATGTTAAGATTATTTATACTTTTTTGTTGCAAAATGTAACTAACTCCGTTTCAATGCTTTTATAACGCTTTTTTTGTTTTTACGACCATAAAGTAAGTTTATGAAATCGATCTTATAGGTAAATACCCTATTTTAACACGATTTATTGCGTTAAATAAAGTGTAATTCCAAACAGATATTATATCAGAAGAAAGTGTATTCTTGAATAAATCTAATCTCCATTAACTGTGATACTAACTCTGTATTCTTGGTCAGGAAAGAATATTTAACATAACTCTAAATTATCATTGTTTACTCATGCCAATTACAAATTTTTTTATATCACAACTTATATTTATTTATTAATGAGTGCAAATATCAAAATGAGTTACTCACAGTCACGCTATTCCGTCGTCACATCTTTCGCTTGTGTAAGCGATGCGCTGGCATTTACCTAAACGTCAGTAGCGTGATTTTGTGAAATGGCTCTTAAGATGGTTAAGAGCTTAATACACACCCGTTCGCAAAGTTTTAGAACTGTACCTTTAGATTGTTGCAGTTTCTGAGTCCATACATAACAGCTTGTCTCAGGATTTGAGTAATAATCGTTTCTAGAAAGCGTTCAATGAATATCGACATTTTGTCGAAAAGTATGTCTAAGAAGAATATATAACTTCTTATTTGGTAGTAGGTACGTTTTGTCAAACTACCGATTTTCTATTTATTATAATATGAAGTTGTTGGCACCTGCCAAGGTACATATTTATATTAAATTATCACCAACAAAATGTTCACAAAAAAGTTTAGCCTTAAAAAACTATACAAAATTACGCGCGCCTCCTGACTTTACTTTAACCTTAGGTTAAATGTTTTTACATACACTTGAACTTTCGTTAATTTTATGTTGCAGAGACTGTTGTTTTAGAGACTTTCTGTTATAAAACATGTTGTTTTTTTTTTCAGAATTAAATTGTTCATGGAAACTTCCACTAAAAATCACTCCAGTCTTGTAAAAATTGGTACGTATGAGCCTCGTAAGTTGCTGTGCTATAATGTAATAATAAAGCGTTTTCTACCCACAGGGAGTCCCAATGCTCCTGTGGGCTGGAGCATTTGGAACAGTTAGCGGCGCGGCGTGCCCAGCATAAAACGCTATTCATATTTGTTGAGCCAAATAAATGCTAGCATTTTGATCACACGTCGCATCGACCAAGCACTCTAATAAGTTTTTAAAATTAAGCTGAGCCCTTAGTGTGGGACGATACTTGCGTAGACACTTTAGCGCCGTCACATCTTTCTGAAACCAACGTGAGGGCTGGCGCTGCGGCTACTTCGGCGGAGCAAATCAAGCGGCGCAAATATGCTAACCTCGGTATGGGTTACATACTTGAGCCGTTTGGTGTAGAGACGTTGGGTCCGTGGGGACCGGGAGCTCATCGTATTTTCCAAAACCTATCTGAGCGCTTGGTCGATGCGACGCGTGATCAAAATGCTGGCACATATTTGGCTCGCACATAATAAGCATTGCAATTCAACGGGGCAATGCTGCCAGCATGCTGAGCACGCTGCCAACTGGGAGTGGGCTGGAGCATTTGGACTGCCTATGAGTCTACTATGATTTATAGGTTGTCTAAATGCTTTTATTGTAATAGCTGTAGTGTTGTATATAGTTCATAGTTACAATGTATAAATTAGTGACAGGTATAAATGAGTGACAATGTTTAAGTGAGTGACAATGTAAGTGTGTATTATGTTTGTTATTTTATCATGTTGAAAAGGCTGAACCGATTTGAATGAAACTTAGATCGCAGTTGGTTTAGGTCCTGGACCAAGGAGGTACTTTTTATCAACAAAACTCTTTTTATAATGTTCTACGTGGGTGACCGCAGGACGCAGCTATTAGATACAGCTACTATATCTTGATAAAAAAAAGCTTAATTCTAACGTTAACTAACACAGCTAAGCATTTATGTACATCACTAATAATAACAATAATATAAGAAGCCAGTATATCTCTTAGTGGTTTTACATGGAAGGTAATAAAAATGTTAACGTTACTTAAAGTGCTGCTGTTGAACATGACATGTAACAACAATAATTTTAGAAAGTATTTTGTTATAGCTTTCCTCTTACAAACAATTGTACGAGTATGTAGCTCAGAGCTTGTTATATTATGTTATACTTTTAATCTCAATGAACAAATCCAATATGAATTTAAGCTCTTCGTATTTCACAATTCCATAGTAGCCATGCGCATTATAGCTAATGATAACAATTGTATTTCATTCATAAATACAGGAATTCAGTTTCGTGTATCTAATACCAACGGGTCTTGTCGTACACAAACTTATTAATAGGATTAGACTCAATACCATTTCGTAAACAACAGAAGGACCACAAAAGAAAATATAATAATAATGTTTCATGTTAGCATACTTGACTCTAACCATGGGAATGCTCTTATTTTTAAAATATCATATAGTATAGTCATGACGCATAAAGTACGAGAACATGCAAGTATTATCTTCATTATTTTACATATCTATTTCTTTGTCCTAAATTCAGTACGGCCATGTCATCCCTTCGAAATCAAAAGCCTGAAAACAATGACATCAATATATCCGAGACCCCGCAGAGACATTTCTCATTTGTCGTGTGTCAGAATATCTAACACATCTCCGGCGTTTTACGCACAATTGTCACATTCGAAAGGGATTTATCTCCGTAGAGGCGCGAGCAAAGCGGATTCCACATCGAACAACGACGATACTCCATTACTTACCTAGGGTACTCAGGCAGGAAATATACGTCGGTATTTACTTAGGTAAATTACTTAGGAATAGGAACTTTAGGAATATTTTCTTCAAATAGGTTTATCCAAGTTAATGTCACGTCCAAATCCTCCAAGAAAATTACAACTTAACCGCATTTTACAGGATGTACTTTTTACCTTGTAGAATGGTTTCATTGTTCATTTTTCCTATGTTATTTTGGTCCGAAATAAAGATCATTATTATTATTACTTTGGTGAATGTAAGAAATCTTATTCCCCTTTTCTTCCCTCATCGGACAACAAAACACACAATAACGCGGGAACAGTACCTACATGTAGACATTTCACCAAAGTTTTACCAAGCGCTTCATTGTGCTTACGGCTTATGTATGGAACACTCTATCGACTCTGTTTTTCGATGGGTTTATTTTGTCACTCTTCAGGGTGAATATGATACTATGAACTATATACAACACTACAGCTACTACAATAAAAGCATTTAGACACCTATAAGTCATAGCAGACTCATAGGCAGTCCAAATGCTCCAGCCCACTCCCAGTTGGCAGCGTGCCCAGCATGCTGGCAGCATTGCCCCGTTGAATTGCAATGCTTATTCGTTGAGCCAAATATGTGCCAGCATTTTGATCACGCGTCGCATCGACCAAGCGCTCAGATAGGTTTTGGAAAATACGATGAGCTCCCGGTCCCCACGGACCCAACGTCTCGACACCAAACGGCTCAAATATGTAACCCATACCGAGGTTAGCATATTTGCGCCGCTTGAGTTGCTCCGCCGAAGTAGCCGCAGCGCCAGCCCTCACGTTGGTTTCAGAAAGATGTGACGGCGCTAAAGTGTCCACGCACGTAGCGTCCCACACTAAGGGCCGTCCTAACTTCCACGGAACCAGAGTCATGCCGTCAGGTCTTTTACCATCGTCACGCATCAGACCATTCGGTTCGAGAATAGCTGGAACATTGGCGCTGGTAAAAGCCCGGCGAATGATATCGTTAAGGCTGGCGTGGCGGGAAATTCGACCAGCACTTCGAGAGCAGGAGAGGCCATGGTGACCGAGTTGATCAACTGCAGTACCACACTGGCAGTGATGTGCAACACAACACCTTGCACCCAAGCGTAAGCTAATAGCTAGACGAAAAGCGGATGGATCTATAAGGCTACCAGTTTTGTAAGAAGGAATGGCCTGTAACCAAAGACCGGATTCCCACACAGAAACAGCGAGAATACGAGCACGATCTGCGATGCTAGAACACGTATTTAAAAGATCTTTCCGTGTTAGCTCGCATAGGGGCCGATCCCACTGTTTCTGAGATGACAACATTTTTGGGAATTCAGTATTTGGACAAGCCAGTCTCCATGTGTTTTTGGCCTCAGCCAGATATGCTACATCGAAAGAGCCTAAAGATCGTGCAAGAATTTTTTCTACTAATTTGTGTGTACTGTGTACAGAAGACAAAAAAGCTGGTAATGCCACACTAGAAATTTTGCGTATCCCTATGCCCCCCAACCTCACAGGGAGGGAAGCTTGCACCCAAGCCCTATCATCCATCTCAACATTCAAAACCGACACTAACGTATCTTTTACTAAGTTGTCTAAGCTTAACAAAAGCTCACTGTGTTGCCACAGCTGACAACATCTTAAATAGTATGTAAATTTAGGAACGAAAAGGCAAAATCTTATAATTGTAAAAGCCATATGGGCGTTAATTTTGGATAATCTGCTAGAAGCACTTCTAAACTTTTGAATTTGTTCTTCGACAAATGGTGATAAAGATTCGTTAAGAATCGGTGAACCCAAAAGACGAAGCGAACTTTTTTCTACTAATTTTATATTAGGCGCAAGTAAGTTGAATTTTTCAATAATCGAAACTTTATCCGGACAAGTATCACAAACAAAAAGTTCACATTTAGAAAAATTTAGTTCAAGGCCAATAACACGAAAATCGTCTATAAGTACTCGCAAGTCATCCAAAACCGTGTTCGCATCGTCTCCTAAGGTTCCGTCATCCAAATACCAAACGTTAAGTTTTGATTGGAGACGTTGAATTATTGAGTGGATCGCAAGGCTAAAAATGGCTGGTCCCAGAGGATCACCCTGTTGACATCCTACAGAAGATAAAATAACGTTATTTTGGTATGTTAATTTTGACGGTTTGCCGTAGCATTGCCAAAGAAAAGGGTATAATTCCGGAATTTTATCTTTCACTTCAGTCAAAAGAGTGCCTCTATCTAAAGAGTTGAATGCATTTTTAACATCCACCTTCAAAAGCACATCTCCACAATTTTGATCAAGAAATGTGCGAAGTGAATGTACAGCAGCCTCACAGCCACCCTGTGAACCAAAACCGAGTTGCAGTGGTTGAAAAAGATTACTTAAAAAAGCAACCTTTTTCCTACAACCGCATTTGGCTGTGAGGCGACGATAAGTGGTGCCTACTGCTATAGGCCTAATACCACCATCTTTTTTATTTAGGGCACATAAATTCGCACCGTACAGAATTTCGGTAATTTCATTGTTGACCTGACCCGACAACATCAAATTAACCAAAGCCGTCACATCCCTTAAAAGTGTCTCGCCTACCTCACAGAACTAAAAGATAAAATATCTTTTAAGTGCTGAGGCGTGAGGCCATCAAGGCCACCGGCTGAGCCACTTAAAAAAGATGCCACGGCTGCAGAAACATCCTGTGGGGTCACCTCAACAATGTCTTGTATAGGAGATTCGGGAAGGTGGAGACCTGCAGTTGCAGGCGGATGCTTTTCAATTAGGGAATTCAACGTATCAGATGTAAAAGGAGCGATTGTATCACTCGAAAACAAGATGCGTGCCGCGTTTTTAATATCACCATCAGTAATTTTGTTTTCTACTAATTTAATAGTAGCTGAATCGAAATTATTTGTTTTTGTATTCCGCCGCAGAGGTGGAATGATTATAGTTGTGCCAAAAGATTGCTCTTCCCGTGCCCTGTATTTCACGCAGTTTTCCTTTACTCTAGTAGTAAGTGATTTTTTGTTAGACGGATCAAAATTCACGTGAAATACGTGGTACGGGAATGCTAGAAGATGCTCCCAGGCTTGCGTAGTATTAGTAGCCAAGACGTTTTTAATGGAACAAGATAAAGATTGGGCAACAGAAATTCTTGCACCCCGAGGTATGCGTTTTAATAAAGGAATGTTATTTTTGTACGAGCTTAAAACCTCCCAAAACGGTTTGGAAGGCGTAGCAGGGCTCGCAACACTGCTACTACTTACGTTTTGATTATTAATTGGTGCCGAAAGGGGAATTTCTATTTGTTTATGACACCTTGTTTGGTGAATTTTGAGGCCTTTATGACCTTTGAAATAACGAGCCTGGGGGCACTGCGGACACAACATCTGGCTATCTTGCGATACAAAGATCCCCGTTACAGCATTCATAGTTGGGGCACAAAGCATTGTTTACAAAATAAGGCAAAGCTTATCTTAGAATCTCTAGTGTGACGTCTCAACCCGGATGAAGGCTCGCGTCAACACCGTCGTCGTAGTGCGCGCGCCGGTGTCGCAGGCAGCGTTGCCATGGAAACAAAAATAACTGATTAGAAATTAGCTCGACAAGAAATGTCAAAAAGCTATTGAATAAATAAGCTACTGAAACTAACTACAGAGGCCCAAACGAGCCCCACAAACAATACCTCGCAAAATTCCACTAGGAAGAATGCGGGTGATGGGCAGAAAATGCCTATCTACTATCTGAAAATAAAATTAATTATTTTTTGAAAATAAATCTGAAATTTACTCAAACATGAATATGATTATATTCCGCCGTAGACCTCGTTGACACTTTCTACTAGCTTGCACCTACAAGAGATATGTCACTTAGGACACGATATTGTTTGTCGTAACCGATTATTTTTTGCCCGTAGACTTCAATAACAACCATGTCACTAAGTGGCGGCAGATAGCATCGCGAAAACATTGCGGGTATTTATAAACTATACCATAATGCGCTATTTGTTGGTTTGATTGTGAACGATTTCAGGGCATAAGCAGCGATGGACTTTGAACAATGAAAATACCATACTTTTGTTAGCGATAACATTTTTTATCGTTGTCGAAAATTTGTTTGGAATTATGGTGGTTTTACTACGAATAAATATAAATTATTCTTTTTTTTTTTATGTTTGATAGGTTAGCCTTTGACCACTATCTCACCTGATGGTAAGTGATGATGTGGTCGAGGATGTTGTTCAGACTAACCTAGAGTATTCGTATGTACCACTACATTTTTATGATTAAAACAGTTCCAGTTGATGTGGTTTTGGAAAAAATATAAGGGAATAATATTACTACCGCTCACGCCGTAAACGAAACCGCTGCCGTCTTATGAAAAAACAAACGCATTGAGCAACATTCTTCTGCATCATATCTAAACGTATCTCATTTATTATTTTTGTTTTTTTTTTGCCCATTATCTGTTTTTCTCGTTGACAAAGATGGCAGAATACTAGTACCTAGTACTGTAACAGCCGGATCGTCCACTGCTGAACACAGCCTCCCCTATTACGGGGGTATTTGCCATAATCCCTACGCTTGGCAGGCGTCTTGGGGATCGCAGTGTAAGTTGGCAGTTCTTTAGAAGGCGCTGCTGCCCACCTTCCAGTATTTTCCCTCAGTCGTCTCTTACGACACCCATGGGAACATATGGGGAGGTGCAATTCTAACCCGGCAGCCCACGGGGCCGGTAATGTACTAGTACCTAGTATAAAAATTGGCGGGAAGAGTAAAATTTTTCAATTAAACATTTAATAATTAAAAAACTAAATGATAACGTGATATGTTCCCCGCTTTTTGATGATCTCAGCTGTTCCACAGCCTGTAAGAGAAACAATATTTATGGTAGTTTTTAACCCAGCTTCTAGTCTAGTATTGTTTTAGAGTAGTATTTGTTGGTTAAATAGTGAGTATAGTAAATAAGATGCCGACATTTCAGATTCCAAACGAGGTACGAATAAAATATTTATTCGTTGCTAACATGTACACCTAGTTATTAAGATAGATCACGTAAAAAATATCTAAAAATAAAACTTTGACTACCCCCATTTATTCTTTTATTTTTTCCTATTGAAGCCTTTATATACTTACATCAATCAAGCCAATAACAAAGTCATCAAATAAAATCCTGCCATCAATGTGTTCATTTTTATGATAAAACTGAATGTAATTAAGGTCCTATATCTACAATATTAAAGTAAGAGAAACAATATTTGGTAGTTTTTAACCCAGCTTCTAGTCTAGTATTGTTTTAGAGTAGTATTTGTTGGTTAAATAGTGAGTATAGTAAATAAGATACCGACATTTCTGATTCCTAACATGTACACCTAGTTATTAAGATAGATCACGTAAAAAATATCTAAAAATAATAATATTATAAAATTATATATAAAAAAATATATAATTCATAAAATTATATTAAAAATATAAATTAATAAAATTAAAAAATATTAAAATTATATAATAATAAAATTATATTATATTATAAAATAAACTGGCCCTGATTACTGCATCAACTTTTACTAAAATGAACTCTTAGCCAATGAGGCTCTTTATTTATTTTCTTATCAATCAATGTACGAAATGAAATTCCAATGTTACTAGTCTACTTTGTTTTTTCCTGTGAAAGCGATATTTTCTTAAATTGTTACAAATCGATAAAAAATAGACCTCGAAGAGATCTATCAACTTTGTAAAAAAACTAGTTATGTAAGATCAATATTTTCCGAGACACCCTTTTGGTTTGGTAGCTGTCATCCAAAAAAAAACTCGATGAGCTCGACCACTTTTGTAAAGAAATGTGCTTTATGATCAATAGGTAGTTTCCAAGGATAAAAACATTTTAAATTTTACAGCTTTCATCCGAAACGAAGATCTCGATTAGTTCTATTAATTTTAAAAGAAATTAGTGTTCTAAGATCAATAATTTCCCAGATAAAGCTTTTTAAGTATGACATCAGTTATACGAAATAAAGAAACCAAAAATACCGCACTAACTGTCACTTTGACAGCTGTCACACCTTGCACCCGTCCAATTACTTATGATAAAGGAGCCCCAAATCTGAATTCAAAATAGAAAACTACGACATCACCTATCAGATAGACAGCTGTCACACCTTACACTGGAGTGCGTTCCTGCTACCCTTCGGCCAAGACATATTTTGGTCTAAACGCGGATACACGCCGTTCCAGCACTCTAATCGAACTTAATTTGATACTGACAAGATTTGATCATACCCATTCCGTGCGACCTGTCAGACCAAATTTTGCTCTGCCTGGCCAAATTTTTACTAGGCTAGTTGTCAAATATGACAGATTCTACAAAAAATAATAGATTTTGTACAAACTAAGCCAAGGATTAGTGACATACTGTGTTAACATCGCTTAATTACTTAATAAGCCCCATTTAATAAAAATGTAGACAATATTGTATCACCTAAAAACATCGCTGTCAATTCCATATTTTGAAAGGAGCTTTATAAGTCGTTCCAGGTGCCTTGTAGCAAATCTAGCTCGACCAACATTTGCAGAAACGCGCCCCTGACTTTATCGTATTTTCATAGAACTAAAATCAATACCTCTAAAATACGAGAGCTGTTGTCACTTTGACAGCCGTCACATTTAAAATCTATCTTCCACCACTAAATGGGATCGATGAATATTGTGTTTCTTCAACTCTCATATATTATATCCTACCTCAGCACCTTACCACGTAACGTTCTTCACATTCCATTTACACACTCGTCACTTATGATACTTATCGCCGGAAACAAAAATTATATTTGTCCGGTGGCAACTAGAAAAAACCCTTCGAAACTCATTGTTACTTTAGCAGAAGTTGTGTTATAGGAATTAAAACAATTATTTTAAATTAAGTAAATTTCAAATAACACAATTGGTTTAGTCACAGGGTATTTTTTTAAAGTACATATGTGTACCTATATCATAACAAGTCGTGCAACATGATTGGTCCATGGGGACGACCCTTTAAACTACCCAAGATCACGCTTCAAGTATGTTGGATTCTAGTTGAATGATCTTTAATATAAAATAATGTTTATCCAACGCGTTCAGTCTATAGCGCAGTTTTCTATAAAGTTGCTGGAAAATAAGATATTGGTCAGATTCACTGCTCGCGTCTGGCTTTGACCCGCTTTGGAGTGTTTTCTATTTGCCGGCCCAATGGCTGACGTTGATATATTTAGGCTGCTTTATACTCTATTTTACAAAATACTGGTGTTCAAATAAATATATTTTTCAACACACTAATTCATATGTATTGTGGATCTAATTTCACCGCTATAAGGCACATAATGACACCTGTAATCAAACCGTGACTTTTTCATTGCTATTATTCAGAAGTGAGTTAAAAAGTTTTTTTTAAGTAATATTGGTTGAGTTCCTTTATCCTTAAAAAAGATTCAATACAAAAAAGAGACCACTTCGTATTTAAATTGATAATTTCAACTTATACGAGTTTTTTTTTTACTCAAACATAACCATGGAAGTAATAAGTACTACGTACAACCGTAGTACTTATTTCTTCCATGAATATAACTTTTATTCTCTCTGTAATAAAGAAATTAAATTTGCCATTTTGTACGTGGCTAAAACGCTATCAACGCAAGGCCAAAAAAGAAACCTCATTCATTAGTCTATGCCCTATGGCCGATCGCCATGCGCGCGTATAGGAATATTAGGAATACTGATTATTTTTTCCCGCCATTGAGAAAAATATTTCACCACTCGTTTTCACTGTTGAAATTAATTAATGTTCGGTATTTTTTTTCTCACAAGTGTGTTGTAAAACGTCGTGTGATACACGTGTGTATTGATGATTGCCGTCTTCGACTATATTCACCAACAATTCACACTTGTACCATAATGTACCTACTATTCAAAATGTATCTACTTATTCTTTATAAATTATGGAAATTCCTATATATAAACATTTGATTCATGTACGTACTTGATCTA
Source organism: Plagodis dolabraria (assembly GCA_963854805.1). Classification (NCBI taxonomy): domain Eukaryota; kingdom Metazoa; phylum Arthropoda; class Insecta; order Lepidoptera; family Geometridae; genus Plagodis; species Plagodis dolabraria. The sequence goes on along the minus strand of OY978441.1, from coordinate 26,814,513 downwards.
ACTCAAAAGAGATAAACTGGTAATATATATGTAAAGTATACAATTGTTTTTGGTTGTGTTTTATCATAATAATTCGTAAATTTTGTTAGAGAAAATTGTTCATTGAACCATAGAACATATAATAATACTACGTAATTGAAGCATCTATCATATTTCTTCAAGATTCACGTTAGAATTATGTTTTTTCTAGAGTAATAAGAGGAGGTCAGATTTATTTACGACATCAGATTAGAAACCTCTAAAATTATCATTGTTTATCTATAATAATATGCATGTATTATTAAATTAAATAGGTACATTGAGCAAACAAACCATCCTCACACAGAAACCATTTATAGTGAATGAAGCCATCCCATTGTGGGCGAGAGCTCCGTTATGCGGACAGAATGGCACCATGAAGCTATCATATCAAATAACCGGAACATGAAGCATGGCTGCTTTGCCTCCTAAGGCCTCTTAGAACTGACTTCCCTATATGTACCTGAATTGGCAATTGGCATACAATTTATAATCGTGGGTTGACCTCAGAAACAGGAGGAAAAATAACATAAAAGCGCAGTTTCCGTTGTGACTTGAACACGGTGTTCAAAAAAACTGCGCTTATATAGGTTAGCTCTGGGTCTCCTCAGATCAAACGAAACGCAGTGGTATAGCCACTACTTTACCTCGATATTACGTGGTAACAATGAAACTGCAATGGTCGTGCCAGCCCATTCGGCTGTAACGTATATGGGTCCAGCTTGACAGGCATTAGGAAATATTAAGCTTTTAAAAACCTTCCATTATTTGGAGATCGTTTTAACAATCTCGTTTACGAGTATATTTAAATGCTCATTAATTTTGTTCAGCCCATAAAACCATCAGCAGTAGACAGGAGCTAAGATAATAGCGTCCAATCTCATCAGTATGCAAATCCACAAAGAAAAAACTGGACAAAAAGAAAACGTTGATTAACTGGGAAATACGGCTGGCATACATTTTGAACGGAGATGAATTGAAAAACTTCAGCTTTAATAAAACTGGGTATTGGGGACTCGGTCTCAAGTACTCACGACAAGTTACTTATACGTGTAACGTTCTAATAACAGGAAGCACATGTGTGTATTACTATATACTACATCAGTACCTTTTTTAGTAACGACTGTTAGCACAAAATAAGCTATAGCTCGAAAACAGTTTAAACTAAAATAAACTACAATTATTTTCACCTTCAAAATTGTTACACAAAATAGAAAATATTTTAAGGCTTTTTATAAAAATATCGTGCCACATCATTTCCGAAGGTGTAGGTAGAGAGACGACGCAGTTTTACGTACCTCTTCCTCTCTTACGTATCTTATCTCTAATTTAGTTAGCTTACCGTTTAAACTTTTTCTAATTAGCTAGCTAAATCAGTAAAGCCGAGGACTTCGTTAGCGGGGTGCGCTATTTTCACCATGCTGGGCAGCTGTCTTGTAGCGTCTTCTGAGGAACTGCGATCCAGCTCCTCAAAAGACGCTGCAAACCTGAAGCACGGTAATGTTATCTATACAGTATTTCAACTTCATAGAAACGGACGAAACGCGAGTTATACCTACGCGCCTCGATCTCGGCCTGCGCTCGTACCGCAGACAGTCTCGAGTGTCGTAACTACGCCGCAGTGACGAGCGAATGGTTTGTTGTTTTTTAACAATAACCGCGCGATTTTTTCACCAAAAATAAGTTCAAGTACATATTTACATATAAAATATGACGAGTAAGATATATTGTGCTGTTTTAAGTTACATGAATTTGTCAAAAACGCATCCAGAGATAATTTTTTTTGATTACTTGGAAACTGAAAGGTAACACTATAAAATAATTTTACTTAATACTATAAAACAATTTTACTTACTAGTAAGTAAAATTTTAAATAAAATTTTACAGAGCCGAGTTACACTACTGTATAGATTAACCTGAACATTACCGTGCCTGAAGCTATGAGGGATACGGTCTGCAATTTTAAACCTACAACCTAATTAATAATAATACTAAATCTTTAATTATCTGTTATCTTTAATTAAAGTTCAATATGATATACGCTGAATACAAAAAAACATTTGGTAATTTTTATGCTTTGGAATGTTGTGATATTTTGTGTTTTTTTCTTTTTTCTGTTGTAATATATTATAGTATCCTATCCTATCCTATAATATAACTAGAACGTGCCCAACGTAAACTTACAAATGTACTGATACATATATACTCTGGTACATATTATGATGCAAATACACCGCTAAACTCGAAATAACGGTCCTCACGACACAGGGAATCCTAGTGTGGGGACCAAAGTGCATTACTAGAATTGAAGTTTTACTTTTATGTTACGAATTTGTAATTTTAAGCTAATTCATAAGTTTAGTTGGCAAATAAATTTATTATTATTATTTGAAATATATATTATAGGAGGTCAATCACAACGTCGACGAATATCAGTCAGCAACAGAAGGTTTCCTCTGTGTTCTAAAAAACAATTAACATGACTCTCGTCAAATTATTGTATGTATATAATATTCCTCAGTTCAAGACTTACTCGTACCGACCAAAGTTAGTGATTGACATAATGAAAAAAATATATAAAACTATAATATTTTTTTATTAATACACGATTACGAGTAGACTTCCATACCTGTTACTATAATGATATCAATAAGTCTTTACAATATTCAACATCCAATGTGTTTTTGGAAATTCTGTAATGAAAAATGTATGATAAATCAAAATCTTAGTTCAGTAGTCACAAAGTGTCTTCGAAGATAACATATGAAGTCACAAGAGAGTTGTCACAGAAAGCTTTTGATCTTGGGCTCCTGGTTCAAACAATTCTTACTCGTCCGTTTCCATTTGCTGGGTCTCATGAATATATTTTCTTTGTTATGAAAGTAATTTGAATAGAGTCAACGAGAATATACCTATAAGTTATATCGTTATGCTAAGAAGATTTCGTTAAGAGTAGTAGAAAAGCTAATTTTGGAAATAAACACACTATGGAAGATCTCACATTTCCATTTTTTTCTGTAGAATAAGCAAGCTTGTTTGCTAGGAGCCTGTTATTTAATTAATTTATTATAATACTAGCTTTCCGGGCGCGGCTCCGCCCGCGCGTATGTCGGTTATCGCGCGAAAAACATTAACCTCTTTTTGCGCAGTTGGATAAAAACTATCCTATGTTTTTTCCCGAGTCTCAAACTATTTCCATACCAAATTTCATTCAATTCGGTCCAGTAGTTTTGGCGTGAAAGCGTAACAGACAGACAGACAGACAGAGTTACTTTCGCATTTATAATACTAGTACTGAAGTACTGATTAACAAGCCATATAGGTTTTGTTTCTAGAACTATATATAGATTAAAAAGACTCAGTTAATGATTCTAATATCTGCACTAGCTCTAAGTATACTCCTAGCTAGATCAAAAACATTTAAGATTGTTATTCACAAGTTTATGAGACATAGTACATACATATGAAACTCGTGCTACGTAAATTATTATTCAATACACTTGCTCGTAAATAGTTGAATTATCTGTTTATCGCATTATGCATCTGGGAACATATTGTCTAATGAATGGTTCCAATGAAATTAATGGTATTGGAAACTATCTTCATTTACAAATTCAAACTTCTTGGGCATCGTTTTCAATTGAAAATATCAAAATAATAATTTAAACATAACTCCGTTCTATTTATAAAATCGGGCTATTGTATCGATTAGTGTTTTTTCACGTACTTTCTACTTTCCAGATTAGTTTTAATAAGTTGCTATCAAATTGGACACAAGGAGATTTTGTGTATTATTCATATACCTCAAAAACCGTGGAGTCACTTAATCACTTCCTTAGTTCAAGTGGTACCTAATGTTAACAAAGCAATGGCCTTTTATTGTTGTTTTTTTTTATATTATCATGTATATTTCAAATATGTAGTAGTAAAATATTGAAAACTTCTCGTTGTTACAATTGTGTTGAAAATAGTCGTATTCATACTACTATTTTCAACAAATTGGTAACAACTAGATGTTTTCAATGGCAAGGCAAGTTATACTTAAAACCTTAAGCAAAAAGATTAGTTCTACTTGAAATTTTTGTTCCCCGAGCAGTGTATATATACGAACATAAAGTAAGCATACACGCGCGAGTTATATGGAGTTCAAAAGGAGTACATACCGTAAGATACCCGCATCAAACTTAGTTCTCTAGTTTGTAAGACAGTACCTATAAATAGTACATTATGATATGAGTGCAGAAAGTTACTTAATTCTACTAATCGAGGCTACGAAGGTGAGGTTTTAGGTTTTTACATGGCTTATATAACAGATCAAGCCGAGATTGGAATAATTAATGTAGCACATACTACTATTTTTAATACACTTGTGAAAACATTCTTCAATGTATCACTAACTCTTTGAATAACATACAAATTTGAGCACGCGCAAATTTTTTAAGAAATAGGAAAAAAACATTATTAGTAACTTATCGCATCTTGCCGCCGACAGAAAAGAGGTTATTAAGTGACTCTTATCTGCATCTCCGAATGTGAGAAACTCCTTGGTTTGTTTTTCTAAGGAAATTAAATAAAAACAATAACCTTCTTGGTGTCAAACGTCAATGGCGTTCTCACTTACCTTGCACTTGCTGCTCTGTAGGAAGAGGTGCTACATAGTCGTTTTTAATTTTACTTTAGTGCGAGGTGGGCCGATGCCGTTAATCTAGTGTTGGGGTAATTTATTATCTGAACTTTCCAAATATTTCAGCTGAAAACAGGGCTCGAACGCAAGGCGATTTCAATCACAAGATACACTAATCTGTGCGATGGGTGCCAGCATCACTGCAAGAAAACACATGATTCATCCTATGGATGCTCTTAATGAAAAGCAAAGAAAATTTAATGCCACCACACTGAAAGTTTTGTTGGAAGTCCCATGCAGGTATCTGCCAACACGGATCACCTTGGAAAGAGTCTGATAAAGAATATGGTGCTAAAAAGGAGGCAAAAGCTCTGTTGGCTCAAACAAAAACCACAAGCTTACCCCACCGGAATTCTTGTAATGAGAACAAAGGAAAGTTACAAGTAGGTATCGATTCATTCCAGGCGAGATTTCACTTCAACAATATTGTAATATCGAATAAAAGAAAACCATATCTTGTGCAGTTTCCACGCGATGAAAGGGCAAATTTCATTTCACTGGCAATCCAGCGACGTACCTATTATCTTATTTTAACTAGGGCACAGTTTAGTTCAGTCACTACCAGATTAAATTAGTAGAAATGGGGTTCGTTCCCAAACTGTTATGCTCGAAAAGAAAGAATAAAAAAAATATTGAACTTACATAAGACGGCTTAGGAATTAAGAAAACACATTCTGGCAATAACATCAAATTCTGCCAATATCGTTTTGTTGAAGTTTTGTATTTCTAATGAACTATATGAATTTATATGAATGTATGTATATTTGAACTACTTACAGAATTTTACTATCCGACTTCATCAAGTTATTTCACACTTCAAAAGTGTTGAAGACGGTTCCATTTTTTGGCTAAAAACTTTTGTTTAAATTCGTTTGCCGTATACACAACTACTTTTTATCACACAGGAAAGCATTTTTTTACAATGTTCACGGTGTGACGTCTCGGCCTGGCCAATATTAAATAGCAATTACTATAGTTTTTGTGGTTATGTGTGTTCACTGTGCATGGGTGAGTGTATTAACATTACAAAAAGAGCATGATTTTATACCATATTGTTTTCAAAATCAATATCAAAATATTTTTATTTCAGACATTTAACATTCATATTAATTGTTAGTAACATACATAAAATTAAATTAGAAATTGGTTAGTAGAATGACAATAACAAAGTTATTTCGCCACTATATGTGGGAAACCGGGCTGAGCACACCCATCCTGTGTCTTATATAACATGAGTACCTACACATCTTCTGCTACAACAGTTAGAAGGCTGGTGGTGCTCCTGTGTAAGTGGCTCATCAGGGACGCAATTATTTTGCGCATAATGGCGTGGAAATCTTCTGTGTGCGCGCATCCGCAAACATGCCTGATGCACTGCAGAATCTCTTTATTTTATTGATTTATTTCTGGCTAACCAACAATTATTTTTACATACTGTGAAATTAGAGGCACATGAGACTTAGAAATTATGTCTCAAGGTGACGGCAATTCGTTTCTTGTGACGAAATTGTGACAGCATGCTGGACACGCTGCCACCTGGTAGTGGGCTGGAGCATTTGGACTGCCTGTGAGTCTTATGGGTTGTCTAAATTCTTTTATTGTAGTAGCTGTAGTATTGTATATATTTCTTAGTATTTTATTAATAAAGGCGTACCGCCGGTTAAATAAAAATATATACACTGCTTATTATAACCTTTTAAAGACTAACACAACATGCTACTAGTAATTGCATGTAACTAAAATAAAAATTATAATAGTTTATTACTTAGTTTTAAAAATAACAAGTAGGTGCGCTTCTACTCACTTAGATTAACAGTTATATTTTTATAACGCATCGCCTATCACGGCACAATTATTATAATACCTACTCAGTCTCCTCAACAGAATTTGCTCCTAAAACATATTTCTTAGTTCTTACTCCATCTGTGCCTAAGAGAGAGACACACCAAGTATCAATGCATGGGCAGTATCAATGCATGGCAAAATTTCACTGTGTTACATTCTGCCAAAAAAATCTCTATCTATCTCTATAAACTATGCGTAGGAATACATAATAGTGACCAGTGTTTCCTAAAGTTGAAAATGCTCTGAACTTCTACAAAAGCCCCATCCATTCTATTAACAAACAAAATCCTAGAAGTTCCACCGTCGATGAAAAGGCCACGGTACCGTAATGAAAGCCGGAGTCCTGTCGGTCCGACGAACTTCATTGTGCTGAGAGAGAAGAGCTCACTGCAAATGAAAAACTATTGCACAGTGAACGCTACAGGAACTCAAAGTTCAACAATTTGCTACCTAGGCAAACAGTACGAAGTTAGGTCTTATGTAGAAAGAGTATATTTCGCATATTTCGTTTGTAGGAAAACTTTTTGCTCAGTAAGTTTTGCGGAGTTACCCAAACGAATTATTTATTCAATTATTTTTGTTCTGTTCACAAACGTTCTTTACAATGCTTAAAATTGTCTATTCATGAAATACAGTCTAGTTTTGCAGTTTAGTAAGTGTTCAAGAAAGTTTTTTTGGAAAACATACTGCCCCGGAGTGCCAAGTTCAGGATTTTAAAGTAATTATTGAAATATTTATTGTTCTTAAAGGTACGCTATGCTTCTGTAAAAACCTTTCTGTCTACACCTACAACTCTGTCTTTGTATGGGCCAGCGATATTATACTACTACTCATAAATATCAAGGGGAAGAAGAGATTCTTGAGTGGTTACCTCATTACACTGGAAAACGTAGAGTTGGCAGGCCCCCCACTAGGTGGACTGACGACATCGTAAAAGTCGCGGGAAGCCAATAGTTACATGCGGCTAATAGCCATTCTTTGTGGCATTCGGTGGGGGAGGAATTTGTTCAACAGTGGACGTCTTCCAGGGGATGATAACAATGATGATATACCTAAAAAGTATTTCTAAAATATAAATTTAAGAATTTCTTAAAATATTTTATATTTTATTATTAAATATTGATTTCCGCAAAGTAACGCCTGAAACTATCTTTTATGGTTAGGAATTATTGCCATAAGTTATGTGTGTACACGCAATGCATTCCATACATACGTATTAACGTCATATTTTAAATAGGTAACAAAAGTCTTCATACTTAGTGAAATGCTGCAAGCATGTCCTTTAGCATAAATCTATGCTTCTAGTTTGCTAATTTTCTAATCCAGTCTAAGTGAGACAAAACCTTTTATGAAAATGAGGCACAATGAGAGGTTCTTCCCAACTCTTTATATATCGTCAATGTAAGTATTTTTATTTTGATAGTCGGTACCTAATATGTATGTAAGAAGTTCAAATAAACAGAGACGATATGTTTCCATTAGGTGAGACATCTTTATGATAACAAACTATATTTAAGGGATAACAAAAACTTTTTATATTCACAAAGCTAGTGATCAACGCGGTAATCAACATAAAATTTTATTGTGTTTGGGTTGTAAAGCCATGAATATATGACGAGAGAATCTCGAACTTTTGTTCACATATTCGGTAATTCGGCAAAAATTCTAGGTTAGCCCGAACAAATCTTCGACCACATCGTGGTCAAAGGCTAACATATAATGTATATAAAAAAAAACATAGGACGAACTCTCATATTTTAAAACAATAACTACTGTTATTGTTTTAAGAACGTGCGTTCGTTTTACCGCAAGTCAAATTCTGCGCGATCTATATTACGCGGCGAACGGCTCAGCTCTGATGCACACTACGATAGTATCTGTGTGCAAGAGCGCTATGATGCGAAAAAGAATTGATACTTTTATTTATTTACTTGAATTTTGAATCGGTTTCATGTTGTGATTATAATTATTTACTATAATAAAATTTACTATAACTTACAGGCCAAATCTGTAGGTACATTGAATATATTTTAAAATAATTGTTGCGTTATATTTTATCTATAGAAGCCAAATCATATTGTTTTCGTATGTCTGTCTATCCCTTCAAACGCTTAAGCTTAATGTGTGAGATGATATTAAGGATATTTTTTTAAATAACGGTCAAGTGCGGGCTGCACCAAACAATAAGGAAGTTTTATTTAGGTTTCCGTAGTAAAACAAGGAAACTTTATCATGAAAACTTACGTTGTTTTGACACATTTTTTATCATAAATAAGGAAACCTTAGTTTAGTTTTGCCATGTGCGTTTCGCCGTTTGTCTGTATGTTACAGCCATTTTATTGAGACATTATTAGCACTAGAAGATTGAAATTTGGCACATGTAGGTAAAAATATTACGAGTTGCTCTCATACCTAAAAAGATACCCCATCAATTGGGGTATAAAATGAGGTTTCTTGTTTGGTTTGCGTTTACGAAATATTCAGCAATAAGCTAACTTTTTTTTTTTGAGTTGCATGTCCCTTCTAACTCACGAAGCCCAAAACTTTTAAAACTCAAGGTCCTATTTGTATCTAAATGTACGAAATTACAAACAAGATTATAATGACGATCTAGACTACTAGTTTACGAGCCATAGCTGACCAAGTTAACGCGTAGTTCAGGCCGCGTGAACTCTAAACAAATTCCATAGTAAGAAACAGAATCTTACCGTAGAAAACTTTGATGGCGATAAACGTAATAACTAGTAAAAAGTTAGTGCTGTTATTGCTTATATTCTAGAATAACATAAAATTATTATTATTACTTTTAAGTTTTTAAGGCGCGTGTTAACTCGCGGGGCGTATCAGGTATATGTAATAAAACACAAAGTTTTAGCAAAAACATTAAAAACTGGAGTCTCTTATTGACATGAAGTGACTTTTCCTGGGGTCAATGAGCTCTGGCAAAAGACAAGTTTCATAAAAACTCAATAATCTCGGCTCCATTTTTGTTGACCAGAATACGTCGTCTCTTGTGATCCGGGTTGATTTCAGACGGTATTCTGGTCCTGTCCGCACCGCAAACAAGCAAATTTTTCTTTAGCTGAAATAAATCGTATGTACATAATTACTTTTTTTTATAACATTAGAAATAAAAACAATTAAATTATAAATTATTGGTGTTATCACCTAATGTGGAGCTTTCTAAATTACTGACAGGTCTATCCACGCACGAATTAACATCAAAATAATATTTTGGCTAACCTCGACGTTTCGATCAAGTTGCATTGCCCGTGGTCACGAGTAGACTGAAGAAGCGGGTGTCATCGTCTTGAGGAACAGCGGGAGCGTTTTAAATGTAACCCCGCTTGGTTTTCGTTAGTGTCTTTATTACTGTCACCTCGACACACTACACTAACAGTATCGGAACTTGCACGTGACGGCAAATTACGACTCGAGCACTTTCTTAGTACAGGATTCCACGATGTAGACAATTTAAATCCATCTTCCCGATTGAAATTTTTGTACTTCTTAATTTCAACCGCTTCACATACAATTCTAGAGTAATAATGCCGTTCAGTGGAGAGAATTTTTGGGTCATGTAGCTCGATCCAGTGGTTAGGTCCTGACTCCAGTAAGTGCTCAGCTATTGCAGATTTATGCGTGTCCCGATTCTTCACAGCTACGATATGCTCTTTGACCCTTTCTGTAATAGTGCGTTTAGTCTGTCCTATATATGAGCTACCACAGCTGCAGTCAATCTTGTAGACACCAGGTGTTTGATATGGAATAACATATTTTGCTGTTCTCACATGGCGTGCTAATTGAGATAACGGTTTATATACAGCCTTTATAGAGTAGTTTTTGAGTGCCGTTCCAACTTTGTCCGTTATCCCTTTGATGTACGGCAAAAACGCTGGTTGTCTTTTGACAAAAGATGGTGCAATGGTTCAAAAGACAACCAGCGTTTTTGCCGTACATCAAAGGGATAACGGAAAAAGTTGGAACGACACTCAAAAACTACTTTACGGATCTGGCGCATATTATGCAGTACTTATTTTTTACCATCATATATAAAACTTTACCTGTTTTTAGCCCAATAATCGCAGCAGCACCTGATGTGGCGGCATAATTAGTTCTATATGATCTTTTAGACCGTCACGCGTCTGCCACAACTGTGATCGCAGGAATCCCATCTATAATATCTCCGTTTTCATTTGCTAGTTCAGTTTCTTCCTTAGCCGCCTCTCTCATACTAGTTTCCGCAGCAGCTGCCCACCAGTTGGAGACGTCACTGTGGCACATCTTGTAGGTTTTAGGGTTAAAATTTGGTAGGTCTATTGCAGTAAGCAACTCATTTAAGTTAGTCTGTCCACAGCCAATTAACATTGCACCAGTCAAAGCAGCATGAGTTAAACTTATATCAACCGGTAAATTGTCACATGAATTAATTTCAAATTTTTCGTTGCACATATTACATTGGAAGTAGATGACTGACTCTAGACCAATAAGCTTCTCTTTTATAATTTGTATATTACTTAGTGTACACCCTAAGCCTGGGTTGTGATCTGATAAGGCTTTCAATCTATCAAAAAAGTGATTAAAATCAACAATCCTTCGGCCTACAATCCGGAATGGTGAGCTGGTTGATGCATTTGATTCTACAGTCTACACTCTGAAAAAAAAAAATTGAAATCACACATACATATTGGTAACCTTAATACTTTTAACTCCAGAGTGCTTACAAAGTTGGGCTTTTTTGGTTTTGATTGGATATTAATAATAAAAATGCTACTCATACTTCCGATCTGCATTAATTTATGTTTCATGTTTTTTGTTTCATTCAGGTAAATTCAGACATTCTTATTATTATCAGAGTTTGAGTACTTACAGTTTGATATTCCTCTGTCGCACTTTGCATTTGAGTTTTTTCCTGTATCTCTTCCAGATCTTCTGTAAGCGACGAAAACATTTCCTAGAATCATAACGAATACAAGTTTAATTTTAAAATCCATTCTGTTTCATTATATCACTAAGATATATTTTTAATATAATATGTACTAACACTACCATCATTGGGCTCATTTAACTTTACTTCATTTGAATCATTACATTTTGGTGCATCATTAGAATAACTTGATTGTTTAGCTTCTGGCTGACTGACTTCCGTCAAACAATGACTACTTTTTAGTCTAAAAAAAATTTGCATATCTTCTGGTAAATATAAGTAGATATCCAAATAAATGACGCGCTAAGATAACTGAAACTCTGTCAAAATAATTAAATATTGTGAAATAATATTAAACAAAATATCCATCCAAACCACACTAGTCTAGTGCAAAGTGATATTTAGGTACGACGACGAGTGAAGCGAGGAGGAGTGTTAGGTGCCTTGTGACCACAATGCGCGCGCTCAGCGAGCGAAGCGAGCGTAACACGGCAGCGGCCGGCGATGCGCCAGAAGAATTTTAGAGCATTTAACTTGTCATCAAAAATTTTCATACTTAACCTCAAAAGTTATATCTTTTTGTTCTTCGTTTTTGATTGTCTTTGCAATGACTCATTACCCTGTTTCTGGAAGGGTATCATGGGGGAGGGGGACAACCACCCCCCCCCCCCTTTTCGCATGGCACGATACTAGACCCTTACCATCATAACATATCATGATATTATCATTTAACTGATAAGCTGGCTCACTCTATGTAACTAACCTTTTTGCTTTCCTAGCGCAAGCCAAAGATTTATTGTTCTTACTAGATTAGAACATTTTGTGTTTATTACCCATATCTGAAAGAAAATAAATTAAGACAGTAAGTAACACCATCACGTAATAATCATTAAATGGATTAATAATATACATAAGAAATTAAACATTATGAAAACTACCTCAACTTAATAATTACAAATACTTTTAAAAGTATCTTAAAAAAAATCATTAAATAATATTTAAATAAAACACTTTAAAAAGCATAAAATTATATATCTAGGGACAATTCCGACAGATATATAATTTTATGATTTTTTAACTGTTTTAATTAAATATTATTTAATGTTTTTTGAAGATACTTTTAAAAGAATTTGTATTTATTAAATATGGATTTCCGCAAAGTAACGCCTGAATCTATTCATTACTACCTCAGCTATTCACACAAAACAAATTCATCACCAATATTCATACAATATTACTTACCAAGTATCAATTTGAGCTAGACACGCTTGCGGCTAAGGTCATTGAACCGTATCGCCTGCAGACACAAAACGGTACGTGCGGGATGCGGGGGAGGGGAAGCGAGCAAGCGACGCGTCCTCTCGCTGGGAAGGCCCGGCGCGTACTAATCGAACAATGGATGCGCGCAAGATTATATAGGTTTATTTGAAAAAATCAGGTTAAATTACAAAGTCCCTAAAAGGTGCAGGAAAAAATATTGAAATATTAAGCAATATCTGTTGTTCTATGAAATGAGACTGCCAATTACAAATACTTTCGGGAACTAGGTAAAAAAAATTGTTAAAGTGGACCGATTAACTCGTTTTTATGCCACGACAGTATTTTATTTTTGACACATAATAAATAATATATTTGTAATATAGCTCTGTAGTGCACTTTGAGGCTTCATACTCTTCATAATAAAGGTATCATATAAAATACTATGTCACGTTAAAATAGTATTATTCGACCTGAAAAACAGCTCTGCGACAGATTTCCGGAAAACAGCTTGCATAAATTGCTTTCGGTTAGAAAAACTGTTTACAAATTATTATTTTTTTCACTGATGTGCACTAATATAGAATTAGACCTTTCCAAAATAGTATTTTTCATAGAATTTACTGCTTGCACTGTCACGATATTGACTCTGAAAAAACGCAGATATACGAACTTTTAGCCGTGAATCGAATCCTTGCTCTTAAAATATGAGAGTTACCTACCTATGTAACGGCAGTATGCTCTTTCCTTTTACCAGCCTGCTTAGCATGCACAAATAAGACGTATGTCACGCATGACACGAGAAGAGTATTTTTCTCGCGCGTAGATAGAGTGGTGGACGACAGCAGCGGCCGCACCACGCTAAGATCCGTTAATTGAGATTATCTATGAACGATTCTCCATTGCGCTATTTGTTAGTTGAATTGCGAACAGTCTTAGGAAATAAGCAGTGATGGACTTTGTACTAATTAAATACCATACTTTTATAAACGATTAAACATTTTTAGCGTTCTCGACACTTCATTAGAAATTATGATTAAAAACTATTATTGTTGATGTAATTTTCAAACGAATGATAAAGGTGTAAATAGGATGGCTCTTTTGACGATGCGATGGTTGCTTAAATGTTATTTTTGTTGAGGAATGCTAAGTAGCGAAACAAAATTTTTATCACAAACAATATAATAATATTTTATAGCAATACATTATTGAGTACGAAACCCTAAAATTAAGTTATTCATTTAGATTACTTTAAATGTTTACTGTTGCGAATTTCATAAAAAAATTAATACTTAAGTACTAAGTATATATTAAAATTTAAACTTTTAAGACCTACTCTCTTTAATTTATTTACATATAATAGTTTTTTTGAGTAATCAGCTAAGTACCTATAATGTAATTACCTACATTTAAAATAGTTGAAAAATAACTACCTACGCTACCTACAGCATTATTCAAAGATTTTTTCAAGGAGAAATTTCAAGAACATTTTTGTGCTATATCAAAACCGTTATAACGACTTAATATAGCCCCATAAAAAATAATTTAGAGGCAGCAGAGGGGGGCAGTTAACAGGGCCACTTCTGGAAATAAAGTTGTCACCAAATTGATTTTGCAATAAATTGGTGGTTAAGCACGCTGTATGGCAAGTTGCGCCGTCTTGTTATAACCAAACGTCCTCGATATATAGCTGATTATTTTTTGGAAATAAAAAATCAGTCAGTATGGCTCAATAGCGCTCGCTATTCGCCATAACGGCAGCTCCTTAGTCATTTGGAAATAAATAAAGACCGATGATGCCGCCAGCGTGTAAGCCGCACCAAACGTATGTATATGTAAGTATAATAGTTTGAAGATTGTCTTCTCTCTACAATCACAAACTCTCTATTCTACGGTGATTTTGCTTATTGACGACGCCGTTTAACCAGAAATGAGATTCAAACACAATTCTTCGGTCGAAGTACTCCATGAACTTCACGAACAGTTTTTTTTTAGTAAATTTCCTCAATTTGGAAGTGATGTTCTGCAGTTAAACGATTAACAAAGAATTGCCAAACGTTACTGAACGAAATATCAATACAGTTTGACATCCTCAACTGTCCAACCATAGACAATAATCATCGAAACTTCTCATGTAGTTAAAAAAACACCCCTTATAAGTAAATAACAGATGGACTGTAAATTTTTGAGCAGGTAGCTGAAAAAACACTGGCGCCCTATAGCATGTGGGATGTTATGGTCAAAACCCCGTTGAATAGAAAACAAAACACGTACCTATTACCTATATAATCTGAAAGAACAACAAATAGGAGCCGTCACGCTCTAGTCCGCTGCGGAACAGGGTCCCATCTAAACTCACACATGGTTAGTTTTAGTACTGAAATAAATAAATTTTATAATCAGCTAAAATATGTACAGTCGTAGTCAGTGTGCCTATGTTAATAACGATTTAAGGTTTCACGGAGTCTGACGGCAAATATACAAAAAAAAAAATAAAAATAATTGTTTATTTTTATGACATGTTAGGAAACCAAAAAATTACAATACTTGAATTTTAATATTTGCTGTTTAATTTAGTGGATGTATTTTTGAAGAATAACTGAACTGAATTGTAAGCCCTTTAGATGACAAGTAATGCGTACATCTAGGGATACACGTACCAAAATAGTACATATTAATATGCTAATGGCTGCTCTCGTAGGAACGGATGTTTGACCCTTGTCATATACAACCCAAACTGATATGAATAACTTATTATTCTATACGACCGACACACTTACCAAACACGTTTGAAGCTTTGAATAAAACTTCGACGGAGGCTTAGTGTCGATCCCGAACACATGTCATGATAAAGTTGTTTTAAACCCTAACGGAAGGGCAGGAGAGCAACGAATATAAAATATTTCTGTTCGTTTTTTGAGGCAAAAAGTTACTCATGTAATTTAATTGTCCACAATATTTTGATCAGCGGCAGATATTTGAACATCACTTAGCAAACGCGTACTACGATCGCAACCGATAAGAATGTGAATAAATACGATGATGTGATTATTACAACTGATTTTTATTAACTTATGTGTTTTTTTATTTGATGGGTTAGCTTTTGATTACTGTCTCACATGATGTTATATGATACATGCTATGGTCGAATATGTTGTTAACAACAACCGGGACTGACGGCTTAACGTGCCCTCCGAAGCACGGAAGTGCTAGCAAGTTACCTCACCAGCGGTCAGCATCCAAGTCATGATCACGGTGGACGTTGCTTAACTTTGCTGATCGATATAGAACGGCTAAACGAACTTCCCTACGAGCACTTCAAAGAGACATAAGCCGTTTTTATCCGTCCGGGAAAGGAGAAAGAACACAATAATTATATAAATATTTTTTTGTATATGTGATTTTCAATTAAGTTCCATTTCTAAACAAGACCAAGATATTTCACAAGTTTACAGTGAGTTCGTTACGGCTATTAAAGTGATGTAATCTAAAGGTAAAAAATAGTGCCTTAATAGTTAGGTGCGAATAGGGAGAGACCTTTCACACACACATACACACACTCACACCCTCTCACACACACACACACACACAACCTCTCACCCACCCTCACACACACATACACACACACACACACACGCACACACACACACATACACACACACACCACGATGCGTATATTGCGTCTATACATTATTTTGCACGCAAGCTTTCTAGTAAGCATTGGTTAGGTTCTCACATTTCCTATGAAAACAGGCTTAAAATGGTATTGCAGATATTTTACATGCCCTATTATATAATTAAGCACGAGTGTTTTACATTACGGCATTATTGCATAACTTAATTTATAACGTCGCATAGCAATTTAATTGTTTTACCTTCTCACTTCAAACGAACGCTTAGATCTTACGTACACAAAGGAGAATCGAGTTACGTTCTTTACATAATTGATGAAATTCCGTCAGCAATATCTTCCGTAATTTGCCAAATTTCTCAAACGTAATTTACATGCGACTACCCACTTAACACGAACCTTCTTGAAATATAATAAACGTGTAACCCGGAGGTGATTCCGAGCAATACATACCTAAATAGCTCGTGTTCAACGGGTTCAACCACGTTCTTGACTTAAGAGTGTGTAAGTTGGTAATTTTATTAAAGAAGCGCTTATAAGTAATCTCCCTTTAAAATTACATTAGACTGTGCTTCCATTCTGTTTAAGGTTGTTTTTTAAATTTGAATCGTTATAGCTCTAAGCTAAAATTAAAGTAGGATTTGCATCCTAAAATATTCCGGAATTATTTTAAATACGAAACTAAGTGGTAAAAAGTGCGCCAAGAGCTTAATAGCTCAGGTGCTTCATGAAGAAAACTTTCCCCGTCTTTTGCTTACTGGACCTGGTGTCGATAGATCTGCGCTAAGGCGAGATGGCGCGGAAAAGCTGCCTGCCACAACGAGGCCTCATAAATTAATTTGTTCTTCTCATCGAGCTTTCTAAGGAAACTTGGTCGTTGGTCTCGACAAGTCTACAACTTTCAGCCTTACGGACTGCACATTGCTGTAAGATATTTAGCTACCTATTATAGATAAATTTCATAAGTACGAAACAATAAAAAGCTCTTTACGAAACAATTTCTTGTTACCATGGTGCATGTTTGCATGGTGATAGAGCATTTTGCGAATACCCGCTGAACAGGAAGAAAAATTTACGAGATCGACGATTCTTTTTCACCTGTTTTATCAACCAGAACGGAGCTAATAGTTTTTTTAAGCATACACTGAGAAAAATCTTAAGTCAAAAACACCCTAATAACGGCCATTTTGTATGGTATGAAGGCAAAAAACCGACCAAACGTAAATACGGATAAAAACGCCTTCCAACGTAGAAGGCGTTAAACGAGGTACAGTGAAGGCGAATTCAACAAGCTGCGATACCACGATTACAGCTCTAATATGACATTTTCAATCTTACGAAATGTACAGATTAGCTTAAATGTATAGTACTAAACATGATAAGTAATAAAAGAATCTAGGTGTATGAACGTGAGATTCGATTTTCGTAAGGCGATTATAATGGTGAACAAAAGCATACCTGTCAAACGTTTTGCAGCAATATTTGACTCGAATAAGGCTTAATCCACTTTGTCTTGAGGAAATTTGCATCTCTCGTAACTGTGTTTAAACCTGTCCACTAAGCGATTAAAATCTACTCGTAACACGTTTTCTGTCTTAGTATAAACAGAAATACCTGTTCATTTTAATAGTTTTACCTTAATTTAGGGCTGCTTTGTCCTTATTTACCGTTTTATATGCTATTCACTAAAGTGATATTCACCTTTTAGTTGGGCAAACGAAACGGTATGGCGGCTCTTTTAAAGGTTTTGAAATACATTTTGCGTTTTCTTTACGAACGATAAGGTTTTGTTAATACGGCATATTATTCTATACTAAAACGATCTTTACCTTTTAGTAAGGCGAAAGGAACGGTACGGATTGGCTCTATTAAAGGTTTTGTAAGGTATTTCAAGCTTTATTTACTAACCATAACGTTTTGTAAATACGGCATATTATTCTATACTAAAGCGATCTTTACCGTTTAGTAAGGTGACAGGAACGATACGGATCGGCTCTGATAAACGTTTTGTAAGGTACTTCTAGCTTTATTTACTAACCATAACGTTTTGTAAATACGGTATATTATTCTATACTAAAGCGTACCTTACCGTTTAGTAAGGCGAAAGGAACGGTACGGATTGGCTCTATTAAAGGTTTTGTAAGGTACTTCTAGCTTTATTTACTAACTATAACGTTTTGTTAATAACGATAACCAATCTATGTGACGGCAGGTAACGCAGTTCATAAAAGGTGTGATTAACTTGCTTTACCATCATAAAGTTCACATAATAGAGCAATTGGCCGCTACGAAAGTTTGAAAAGAACTGCAGTAATTTGTATAATTATTGAAATATTTCATAACTTGCATGAGTAGTCACACGAAAATTGCATCAGTAGCGTAGCGGCTCAACGTCCCTTACATGAACTTGATGATGTCAAATCAAAGCAGCTAATCACACCTTTAGAGAATTATGTTGCCTGACTTTAAAATGTTGTTGCCCAGACTCGCATGATGCTGTAAAAGGATATCAATATTAATTACGTTGTTTGTTATATCAAATACATACAGATAAACAAAACGTATATGAACCTACGTGTCCTATCTGCCTATCTTCTTAACTCTCTTTAGAATAGATCTGTTGATATAAGATAGAATAAAACAAATTTCACGCATTATATTGTTTTATTATTGTCTTTTGGGTATCGAGTATTACTAATTGTATTCATCTTTATGAATAAGTTTTGCTACGACATCAACCTTGAAATTGCAAAATATTAGCTGTTCCATAGGTTTGGGCGAGGGTAAATCAAGTTATTGTATGAATATCTGATACTTTTTTCCGATTTCACGGTAGCATAATATCCATAGCAAAGGTTTTTCATAACTATAATGATCCTTTTCAGTATTATTACAAATTTTAAAAAATAGTCAGATTTTAATGATTAACACTTATAATGTAACAGTTTCTAAAGTCTTAAAGTAATAAAATCTGGTCAATGAGAAATAAATACAAATCATAATTTCACGAATATGATAACCGGAGATGTTAGAAATTCTAATATTACGTTACTCAATGGAGATATTATCGCTGATATTATTAGCGGTATTGGTAGTATGTACAACCTTATAGTGATAGAACATTATTAGGATCAATTATTAATATGGAAATCAGTATCAACATGACATTTAGCTTCGAAATCGACATTTAGCTTAATCGAATGGTATTGCAGATAAGACATCTGCAATACCATTCGATTAAGCTACGGGAGGCGCTTACCATTTGGCGGGAAGTATGCATGTTTGTCGCTCATCACATAAAAAAACATGATGTTGGACCATAGCATCATTTAATAATATCAATAGTAAAAAAACGTCACCTTGTCTACTTATATTACAACCGCCAAGCAGCAGTGTTTATGCTTTGTTCGGGATTGAAAGACGTGGTTTCTTATTACGTTATATACAAACTTGGTCTCACAGATAATTTGACAAGAAAAACAGAAAATAATTCCCTGTGTAATCTATCGCTATGTTATATTAAGCACCGTTTTTTATTACATTCTTGTACAATACGTACAATCCTCATCAATATTGTTTGTTTAGGTTCCAGAATTATTTGTCTTTCATTTTATATTTCCTACGTCTATATGAAAATTTAGTAGACGTATCACTTAAATAGTGATTATTTTGATTATAAAAGTCTTAAAGCCAAATGAGTAATGTGCATTATCGGCTGTATTACCTTGACGCGACCAATACTAATTGGATGCGATCATATCTAAGCGCGGAATCAATTAGCCAATCCAATAGAATTTGGAAGATTTTGCGTATTTTGTTAATTATGATCTTGATGAATCCAAAATCAAAGCGCTTATTGTAAGAAAGTTACACTTCTCTACATATATTCGTAGATTGATCCTCACATTTCATGATCACATACTGTTTCCATTCCTCTGAGCAAATCATATTGTTTTCGAATATAATTTCTTTAATTGATGTCACATTCTATTTAATAGCTTCATATCCTTTAATGTGAGATCAAATGTTTTCAATTGGATTAAAATCCGAATGGTGGTTATCGTCAAGTTATAACACCATATTCTTCCAAGAAGCGGTATATATATAAACTCCGTAAAGGTATATAAGGCATAGATATATAAACTCCAAGTTATCTTAATTTTAACAATAAAAAATCAATCGATCTTCAGTTATTTCGGGCTATTACTTTATGAGTATGAGGAATGCTTTGTTGCTGTAAGCGAGCTATAATTTGGGTTTGCTTAAGTCCGGTGACTTAATCAATCTCATTCTTATTTAATAATAGTACATACGTGTAGGTATAGATCGTATGTAACTAAGAACTTTCGTTCGCGCGAGAGGCAGATAAAGGTGGAATGCATCAAAATTTCAGATCGAGAAGGGATTGTTTAAATTTGGCAATAATTATTATGTTATAATATTTATTACTACAATATTTAACATTGGACAATATTGAATGAGTTGTTCATATAATGAAAGGGATAGCGATACGCTACAGGCAAAAAGTATTTCGCTGAATTTTATGTTTTTTTACGTGCTGTCTGATAACCAATTATAGGAAAAAAAACAAAGACAATTCAATTCCCATTGTATTCAGATTGGCGCTGAAGTCTGTCTAGCTCAAAGTATTGCTAAATTAAAAACTTACTGACCTTAAATCTTATCGTAGTAATAAAAACATATTATGGTTAAACAAAGCTCGCGGAGTCAGAATAGCCATTCTGATTGGGAAACATAAAATTAATTTTGAAGTAACAACTATCTATTTGACGTGTCTAAATAAATAAAGTATTTCTTCTGTATCATATTTTGAGAGCCCTCTGCATTAAGAAAATGAAAGTGAGAAAATGTAATAACAACTGGAAATGATGTTGCATAATGAAGAGCACTTAGCGACCAAGCACCAATTAAAATGTACAAAGCCCCACGGAGATGTATTATTCATTAGAAGCTCCTTGAATCATCTATAATTTGAAGCTGAGAAGATATCGCAGCCAACAATAGAAAGCTGTTTGTAATTAATGGGTTTATCCCTAGAGGTCGAACAGGAAGCCTTAGCTCACTAAACTACCAACTTGAATTAAACTTAAACGTTTCTATCTCTCATCATCTTAACTATAAGTAGCTTCTATTAAGAGCCCTTATTCCAGCAAAGCCATTTTACAGCCCTTTTCTCAAGGCTGTTGCAGCTAAAGTATAAAAGTTTTTGTTTTTTAAATGATGCAGGAAGAAAGTTTATTGTTTTTGTAATGGAGTGCATTAACCAAAACAGTAAAAAAAACAACTGAAATCCGACAAAAAAAATTTTACCAACTCATGTTTTCATAATTTTCTTCATCAGTGTGACTTCTACAGTCTTTTTATCGAACAAAAATTATTCGTTTTACAGATTGAAAAATATCAGTAAACCAATCATATTACCACTAATGGAGTGCATTAATAACATTTTGAGAAATATATGTTACAACTGAGTAAATAAGGGATTGTAAGGGCACTTTTGGCACAAAAATATGATTCAAATTTCTTGTTAATCTAAATTGATTTGTAATCTGTCAATAAAATCTAGAGAAAAATTGCCGAAGACTTCCACTGCTGAACACATTACGTCTTACAAAACGGATCCATTAATGTATATAACTATGAACCCTACATTATACAGAAGGTGAGCATATCCATTGAAGCTGACAAACGCTACCGCTAAGAAATAATTTTCTTGAATGTCCTCGCGGAAAAAAAAGTGTTTGACAATGTTTATGAATTGTACTGAGATCACGCGGTAAGTATACACATAGAATTGATACATATTAGAATTTTTGAAGCGCTCGTAACGAAGTTTGCTTAGCTGTTCTTAACCGATCAGCAAAGTTAAGCAACGTCCGTCGCGGTCATAACATGAATGGATGATCGCTAGTGGCATTACTACTGAGTGCTTCCGTGCTTCGGAGGGCACGGAAGCACTCAGTAGTAATGCCACTAGCGGTGACTGATATCTCTTGGTCCCATGTGAGAACGAGCGCAATGGAATCTACCATGTACAGTTTCAGATGCTGGTATTATATTATTTAATTGCTACAAAAACTCATCATCTGTCAGAAAACATTGAGATTTTAAATATTGCCTGTGAAATGAAAAATATTAATAAAAATATATCTTACATAATAAATATCCAACGGTCTCGTTAAAATGATAAGTAAAAGAGCGTTCATTTATCGAATAAGAACAAATAGCTTAATTAAAATGAAAACAGAACTACCCCTCAGGGCGTGGAATCCGATGAGGTTCGAGAGTAGCCTTCGTTTCAACGAAATTTCCCTAATTAGTGAGATTAATGGCTATCTGCCACAGAAGTGGAGTTTGAATATTTTCTGAAATATTACTGAAAACTGAAAACCACCGGAGCTGGCGTTGTTATATAAACCCGCCTAGGGAAATATCTGTCATACCTGAAAATTTTCTTGTAGGGGTAGTATTAAGTGATCCCCTTACGATAATTAAATTGTTTGTACATATGCACTATGTATATTTTGAATTGATGAACTATTTTCATTTGTTAGCTGGTAATAAAACATCTTAGAACGATCTTTTAGTAAAAACGAAAGTCGTAATATATAATAGGTCTGACGACGTACGAGCTAATTTGGAAATTAATTTTAATGGTAGCACTCTACAACTAATGCCGTGACAGCTGAGCCTTAAGCATCCACAAGCAAATCCAAAGCTGTTATCTTTTAATTTTTAAAGTTAATCCGTAAATATTATTGGCTACCGAAAATACATTTCAGAAAAAAATATCACTCAATAGGAACCACGATTAATGATTTGTTTCTTTTATAGCGTAATATCTTAAATTTACAAATGATTATAGGCCAAAATGTTCACCTCGGATGGGGTTCAAACCCGCGTTTCTTGAATTAACGCGCTGGTCGCCTTTTCTGGCCACGAGAATAATAGCAGAAGTGCGAATTAAAAAAATAACTCTTTTCTTTCTGAAGACTTCATCTGAATGAATCATCTAATTGAATTAGTTTTACTTGTCAATTTTGTATTAGAATATAACAATACATATAGTAAACCAGTATTGTTTCTATAATATCAGCAGTATATTACTCGTATGTACATTATCATCAGTACTAATATTATAAATGTGAAAGCAACTCTGTCTGTCTGTCTGTCTGTTACGCTTTCACGCCAAGACTACTGGACCGATTTGAATGAAATTTGGTATGGAGATAGTTTGAGACCCGGGAAAAAACAAAGGATAGTTTTTATCCGACTGCGCAAAAAGAGGTTAATGTTTTCGCGCGATAACCGACATACGCGCGGGTTGAGCCGCGCCCGGAAAGCTAGTATGTCATAATATGTTCTTGTATAGACCTTTTTGTTAAGAAGACAAATTGTCCTGACTCCACATATTATGAATAGTAATAAAAAGATAGGGAGACGATGATTTATAACAAAATAATAATGCGGTAAGTACCATTATCTTCCTTATTCAAATGAATATTTAAATAAAAAAGAAAAAAATATTTTATTTATTGTTAATGAGTTTTATTATAGGTACCAATTCAGTTCAACATTTTTGTCCGGCTAAGGTCTTGTACAATCTACATGTCAGTTTTACGTCTACATGTCAGTTTTGCATGATACATATTGGAAATTTTCATGCCGATTGTGTAAAAAAATATAGATCGTCACTAGTGTTTAATTTTTTCGCGTTCTGCTCTTAGCAAGGTTCGATCTTTTTGGTAACTCTATGGTGAATGTTTTCCTACACGCTTGAGGTCCCAACCAGTGCGAGTTATTATGAAATCCGGCCCAACATTATTGTTGTGCTCAATTACTTACTTTGACTTATGTTTGTATAATCGATTGCAATAATAAGACATTGTTGAAGGTGGAGTAAAAATAACTTTATTAATTTCAATCTTACCGTGGTTCACAGACATTTTGTTTATTGATATTCATCACACGTATTGATATAAAATGTAATCCGTACAAGAGTTTTGTAGAAAAACTTTTCTGGTCTGTGAACAATCAAAAATTTTACTGTTTGAATGATTGTATTCTGAAGCACACTTTAGCAGGTGTTTAGATGATTCCTTGTTATTTGGTTCACGCCTATTCCTAGTTGGGCACAGTTGCAGCACAGTTACTGCTTTTTTTACCGGCGCGGCCGTTAAAAAGCCTAACAAAATACTGGGAACTACATACAACACTACTGCTATTACAACAAGTCATTGTAAAATCACAGGCAGTCCAAATGCTCTAGCCCACTACCAGTTGGCAGCGTGCCCAGCATGCTGGCAGCATTGCTCCGTTGAAATCCAATGCTTATTCATTGAGCCAAATTCTTGTATGTGCAACATTTTGTTCACGCGTCGACCAAGCGCTCAGATAAGTTTAAGTTTGTTTTTAGTTCCGCATTACAAAAGCCCGTAAAACAAGATTGCTGGTTTTGATCACATTTTCAAAATACACCGTTTTTGATATTTGTTGGATAACTACAGAATATGGTAAGTACATCATAATATGTCAAAATGTCAGATTTATAAATAGTTTAGTTTTTTATATAGACACCATAACAAATTGGCTTAAAATTTACAACATGTAGGGTATTTTTTTAATAAAAACCTTTAAAATAATACACCTGTACTGAATGAGCTGACTTGACATACTTACTATATTTTAGGCATAGAAGTAATAAGTACTACGTAGTACTCATTACTTCCATGATTTTAGGGTGCAAAAAAGTCTTTGGACCCGTTTCAGACTGTCATATAATAAATTTTCGGGTTGCTATGCAACACATAAAATAAACTGAATGATAAAAATGTCAGTTAACATGCAGCGCGTTTCACGCTTTAACCGATGGATAGGCTAAATCGATGACTGTGAAACGCAAAGATAGTGTTTTGTTTAATCCTGTACCGAGGCAGCGATACGTAATTGTGGTTCATTTGATCCCGTGCTGTATCTTTATTTCTTAATTTTGAGTTCTGCAATTCATATATATAATATTTAAGGTTTCATTCTATAGATCATACAACTTAGAAACACGATTACTTAAAATTTCCTCGATAGAAAAAAAATCCAAAGTTGTATCTAAAAAACTAAATAAACCCTTAGTATGGCGCAAATATTTAACGGAAAGTCATCAGTTTATGATTAATAAAAAGAACAATGTGTTTTCTGTAACGTATACACATTACATTTTCCAAATAGGTATTAGTTTTTATAATACAAAGGAAATACCTAAATTCACGCACGTTCCGTCCATTTTAGCCAGAGCTGCGACGCTTCCCCCCTATCCGGTTTAGTACTGCTGCGGCCGTCGGACGGGGAACACGTGTCGCTTGAGCTCACGCACGGTTTTAAAAACTATATTTGAGTTTACGTAATAATTTTGTTTATTTACTACGGGGAACAAAGATAATAAATCAAAGAAGCGAAGAGGTTGGCGAAAAATTAATGCAAAACGCTTGCATGAAGAAATAAAGTAGGTAAAATTCATATATTTGTTCCTATTTTTACTTACCCCAACATGCATTTATTTTAAAATCACATTGAAATGTTTCAAACACAATCAAATTTATCTTTCTAGAGCAAGACTCCTCCAGGCCGAGAATATGAAAAACATAGAGAATACTCTTACTTCGTATGTATACTCAACCTACATACCTATAACTGCGTAGGTAGTTAAAAACGAGTATTTACTTTATTTCAGCAATATTTACTTACTAAAACTAATTCTAATTGAACCACTCTTTGTAACCTTTTCTATTTATAGGGAAAATGTACCAGCTATTGGCATTTCACTGCAAAGTACGAGTACATTTGAATCATGTGATGACGCGATGCAACAAATATCACTACAGGCAGAAAATTTTGAAGACAAAGAAAATTCTATGCCTTAGTTAGTATTACATGTAGTACTTATACAATTATATCTTCCAAGTTTGGGTAAAGTTTACTAAATTAAATCTACTAATTTAATCAAATATTTTCTTTAAAATTTTCTATTTATAGGGTGAATGTACCAAATGTTGGCATTTCACAGTAAAGCACATATTTTGATTCATGTGATGACACGCTGACAGAAATACCACTACAGACTGAAAATTTTGAACATAAATATTCTGTACCTAGGTAAGTATAGTAAATATACAATAAAAATAACTTAATAAAAACTCTTTGATAAAATATAAAATTGACTTCCCAGGCGTGAATGATTAAATCCATACGTTGTAATCTCTACTACGGTATGCACTGACTTCAACAATTGAACCCACACTTTTTTATATTTGGAACACAAGGGACTTAGATGGGTATATGAAAAAATTAAATGTCGTTTTATGGCGCGAAACAATAATACGTTGTTAAAAAATAAATATCAAACCTATATTATATTTATAAGTAGACCAAATAATATTATAATAATATATAATAAATAATATATAATATTATATTTATGCGGTCTGCTTGTTTGTCACCCATTATATATATAAAAAAAGGCCATCAAGATAAAGGAAAAAAAAGATATTACAATTTTATGTTTTAATTTTTTTTTATGCCTGAGAGGTTAGCCTTTGACCACTATCTTACCTGATGGTAAGTGATGATGCGGTCGAAGATGTTGTTCAGGCTAACCTAGAATTAATTTATAGGTAAATAGCTCAAAAAAGTTGTTGATTGCGTAAAAATGGCCAGCGTTAGTTGAAATTAATAATAGTTATAAATATTCGTAGCCCATATTTGTCTCTTTTGTTTGGCAAGCAATCAATCATCACTACATTTTATCCGACTTATAATATAATTCAAGTACACAGATTTTGTTTATGACAGTGCGCCGGGACACAAAAAGTCAATAGAATAAATTAATTTAAAAAAAATGTTTGCTATTCACAATTTCGCTTCGGTTTTTTAGTTATGATTTTAAATTGTCTGTTTTGCAGTCGGGTCTTCTATATTTAAATTAATTTATTTTATTGTTCAAAAAGGATGTCATTAGATGCTACTTCGTGAACTGTCAACTAATTGTACGTTTACAAGTCACCTGATCATTGGCGAAATTGTGGAAATAAGAAGAAGAACCGATGACTTGAACGTATTTGAACGTAACGTGTTTAAGGAAATTATATAATAAATTTGGTTTCAATTGCTAATTTACCAAACCATCTTAATATTTTCGAATTTCCAGGGTATGGGATGATACGGATTGTAAAATTTACCACACTTTAGAATTACAACCAGTTTTTGTTATGGAATTAAATTATTAAATAGTAAATAAAAATTTCCTTAAAAAAACTATTTTGTTGATATATATAATGTTATAATATAAACGTTAAATTATCTGTTTTATTACTGGGTACCATTTACACACACCGGCACAACATTTTTGTCTTTCAGCGGAGGATGAAATAGATAATAACATGAATTACTCACACCAAGTAAATAATGCCATGAAGTAAGTTCGATATTGATCATGATGGTTTTATGTGTCCTAGTAAAATTGTTTCATGATTTATCTGTGGACATTAAGCATTATACTTACATATAATTTTCTTCTTAAGTGGTGATTGGTGGTAACTTTGATTGCTCTGAGATGATTTTTCTCTGTGTTTTAATGTATATTTCAAAAATCGTTATGATTGCACAATTATGAATTTAAATAAACGAAGGTATGCTTAACCTTGATGTAAGATAAATAAAATTAAATATATTTTGGTTTAATTAAAATTGGTGTAATTTTTAGGTGTCTACGCATCGGTTGCCAGATTTGAACAATTGCAGGAAATTCCGCAGCATAACTCTCCATTTAGTTGCAATTTTAATCCTTTGAAATTAGTCGGAGAAAAAAAAACCGGGTTTGTATCAAAGTACGAGTGTGTTTGCAAAATGTGCAATGCCAAATTAAGTTTAAATAATTGTGAAAAATCCAATAATAACAAATAACTTGATCTCAACAAAAATGTGGTAGGTGGTTTCATATCTATAGGTGTAGGATAGGCAGGCTTAGAACAAGTGTCAGCCTCACTTGATATACCTTCTATGCCGGATCATTTGCTAAGTGTCACGCAAGAGACTGTGAACTATGGGAAACGGCAAAAGAAAAATGTATGGAAGAAGCAGCAAAAGCAGAGTACGACTTCGCTATTCGGGATGTTAATGCAGGCGGAGTACCTATGATTACCGTAGTTGCTGATGGATGTTGGTCAAAAAGATCATTTAAAAACAATTATAACGCGTTGTCGGGTGCTGCAGTAATTATTGGTTATAGAACAAAGAAAGTCCTTTAAATTACAGTTAAAAACAAATATTGTATAATTTGTGCACGGTCAGAGAAAAAAAAAATCCCACCACCTGAGCACACGTGTTTTAAAAATTTAATTTAAAGGATCCTCAAGGGGAATGGAATCCGTAGCAATAGTTGAAGGGTTTAAACATTCTTTACCAAATCAGGGCTTGATTTACTCTAAGTTAATTGCTGATGGGGACTCCAGTACATATAAGAGCATATTAGAACCAAAACCTTATGGAAACTTATTGGTAGACGAATTAACCAAAAACACTTACTATCCTATTAAATACCGCAAAGTACTTGGAAAAAATATACTGCGCTTGCGTAGATCAGTTATAGGAGCTGTCAAACATATAAATTCAAAAGATTCAAGTTTCACCCAATAAGTAATTTAATGCACCAAATCACGTTTTCGGAAAACATAAACTATGCAAACCTTATTTTTGCCAAAATATTGATCAAAATGAACCTACAGAATTACAGATTTTGTTGCTGGAATGAAGTCTAGTAATATTTTTGCTCCTGTCATGAAAATCATGTCCAAATTGGTAAACAATGCTAAAAGCCTAATACATGATGTAAATAGTAATATGGCAGAAGTATTCAACAGTGTAATCGCGAAATTAGTTGGCGGTAAACGAATTAATTATTCAAGTCGACAGTCTTAAACAGTTCGCTGTGCTGGCTCAGTTGTGTCATTTAACACTAAAGAACCGCAATCGTATATTTGCAAAAAGATTTTAATGCGAAGTCCTAATCCCATTGTTAGACGCTTAGAATTTAAACGCGATAAAAAAATTTAGAATTGCTGATTTAAAACGTAGATCATCAAAATCTTTTGGGACAAAAAAGTGTACAATCACTACCAATGACAAATATTATGGCAAGTCTTGTCAAAAGCCAGATCTAGAACAAGCTGACTTTGATTTTGCTAAATCAAAACTTATGAAGAAAATTAATCTTTCTGATTATGATCGCCAGTCACTTGAAAAAAGAACTATTTTGCAGGCAGATTCGATTGAATGGCACCAAGAGAGAAAGTTACGCCTTACTGCGTCTACTTTTGGAAAGGTATGCAATAGAGGCCTTATAAAATGTGCACCTCTAGTATAAAGTCTTGTAAATGTGACTGGTGATTTAAGCCACGCAAACTCCGTTCGTTATGGCAAGGAACACGAACATATTGCGTAACAACAGTTCGCTTAAGTACTCAAACTCGACAAAGAAGCTAACTTCAATGGTATAAAAAAAATGTGGCTTATTCATCGATTCTGAACTGTCATTTTTGGCGGCAAGTCCAGATGGATTGATAGATGATAAAATCATTGAAATCAAGTCCGTATTCGTCTTAAGACAAAACAGTAGAAGAAGGAATAGCAGAAAAAAAAATTCTGGAATCAGTAGAGAAACGGAAACTTGACAATAAATAAACAACATGATTGGTTCTACCAGGTGCAAGGTCAGCTACACATCACTAGCAGAAAGCAGTTTGTTTATTTGTTGTGTGGACAGAAAAAAACATAAAAATAGAGAAAATAAAATGAGATGACGAATTCTGGGAGAAGAATATGGAAAACCTGCTACCAGAAATTATTGATATTGATTCAAGGCTAGACTGAAAAATGCAAATTCGTGAGCCACAATATATTTTAGATGCAATAAACAAAAAAACTCAGAAAACGTAGAAAAGCAATTCTTCCCGCGATTCTAATTCCAGAAGCATAGCGGAAAAAACTAAGTTATTTTCTCTTTCTGACTTTCATGTTCCTTGCCATAACTAACCAAATATCTGAGTAGTCAACTTCATTATCATAAATTCAATCGAACCTCTCTGCAAAAACTTAAAAATTTATGAACTATTCATAAATTTCATGTATTAATGATCTGTTAATGGTTTGCCGCTAAAGATCTTCTCTTAAATTCAAAAAAGACGAAATGTTTAAAGTTTTCTTTACCAAATGTTACTTATGTTGAACTAAACATTAAGCTTGGCCCAGATAAACTCGCTATTGACAATGCGACAGTCTTCTAGGGATTCAAAATGGATCCAACTTCACAGTGATCCACTTATAAATGATCTATCCGGAAGTCTTAGTTCTGCTGCATATGCAGTTCGTAAGATAAGACAATTAACAGACGTAGCTAATTCTCGCCTAGTTTATTTCGCGTACTTCCACAGTATTATGTCGTATGGTGTGTTGCTGCGGGAAGCTGCTGCTGAGATAAAGACAATCTTTATCTTACAAAAGCGTGCAATTTCGGACAATATGAAATGAATCCTAGGGAATCTCTCAGGGATCTTTAAAAAAAAATCCTTCTTAGGTTATTGTGTACGGTTTTATAATAAATTTCCCAAACATATTACAACGCTCACAGAAGGGATACTTACCATATAATATAATTCTTACAATATTTGTTTAAATATGGTGGGTGACAGGCGGTAGCTTGGCAGAGGCGGAATTGCCCAGGCATTTTTGTCGTTTAAATAATCACAAACTGTGTAGTAGGATTTCTTAATCAATATGGTTTTCACGTGTTACTTGAATTTCCCTTCTGTGAGCGTTGTAATATGTTTGGGAAATTTATTATAAAACCGTACACAATAACCTAAGAAGGATATTTTGTTTGTCTTTGCTAATCTAAAACCTGGCACCGATATTTTATATTTATTCCTAGTGCTGTAATCGTGATTGTCACAGTATAATTTAAATTCTCTCTCTTTTCCGAACATACATAATATTTTGTATATTCGGAATATAATATGTAACGCATTGTTAAAAGACGTTTAAAAGAATGGCCCTAAGTTGCCGTCGATGCTTGCCTATTCTTCTCGCAGTGGCTCTATACAATTTTTGTTTGCTTAACATGGCAGTACAATGTAGAATATTTCAATATAAAATTTGTACGATAAATTACTTTGACTTTGAATAAAGCATATAAATATTGAAAGTCACGTCACTAACAATCACTGAAAAAAATCGGTTTTAAATTTATAAAGATTTCTACTGTTCTCTTCTACTACTAAATATCTTTCGATTTCTTATTTAGCAGATTTTTTAAGTAAGTACCCAATACATAGATATATATATATATACTTATATATATATATATACTTTATGGAAATCTATTGAGTACGTCTACTCTGAGTGAACAATGTAAATTTGAAAAGGGTCAATCACTGGGATTTTTACCCTTTTTATATACCCGTTCTGTACCTACTGACTAGAGGTTCGCGCCGCGGTCATGAAAGTCGGCAGCGGCGCGCTGGTAAACGTACCCGGCGCGGCGCGGCGTAGCCGGCGTGTTATTGATTTTTTTACCTATATGGTGGAATAGAAAAATTAAATCTGCTGTATATGTACTAAAAGGGTAAATGTTTATTTTCTTGCATACAAGTAAGTTCCTACTCAAATTAATTAGTCAAAATATTGAAGAAACAGGATCTTGCCACCAACCGATACACAAACTTCCACAAAAGCCCAAAATCGACTGGCCTAAGTTTATGAAAACCGCATGAGATACCTCAACTTCAAGGCATGTCACAACCCCATCAGAAGTGGACAATCTTGCAGAAGAGATCACTCAATGCACGCAGAAGGCACTTCATACCTCCACAATTAAAGAAAACCCCTAAGGAGAATCGAGATTGCCCATCCTCCCCCGCTGTATAAGAGAGCTCATAAAAGAAAAACGCCTGCTCAGAAAAACCTGGCAACATTAATGAGTCCCATCCACAGAACTGGGCCTCACTCCACAAACTCTGCAGGCAACTTAGGAAACACTCAGAACCAATTCGTTGTCTTTTCCACGAAAATTGCAACTTGAGATACAGAGCAGAGGACATGGCAGAGATATTTGCCCAATCCCTTGAGAACTTATTTAAGCCCAATCCCACAGTGAACAGAGAACACTCAGACTCTGTGGAACAGTTCCTCGATGAATACATCAGTGTCCCATAAAACACAGAAGAAGATATTGGACAGTGATCCGTCACCTGTCCTCTAAAACCACGGCAGCTATCACGCGCCTGTTTAACGGGATCCTGCGCACGGAGCACTTACCCTCTCAATGAAAAATGAGCCACGTGGATATGTTCCCGAAACCCGGCAAAGACGTTTGGAGACCCGAGAATTACAGGCCTATCACTCTACTTACATGCATTTCGAAAGTCTTTGAACGCCTCTTCTTAAGTCGGATAGCCCCTCACATGAAGTCCCGACCGGGGCAGTTCGGATTCCGGTCGGAGCACTCCCCCACACCTCAGCTAGCCAGGGTAATGCACCTCACGGCTGAAAACTAAATTGATTTTCGACGTCGGCGCGAATTTGTTCATGACCCGGCGGCGGCACACACGAATTGCTCATTTATCTCTTTCTAACAACAGATATGACGCATAATATTTGAACGTTCTTTCCTTGTCATTACAAACTGCATATACATGGGCGTAGGTATGTATATAGGTAAATTCTAGTAAGCTTTTAGAGCAGTGGTGTTCGGAAATAACTAATCTATGTAAGTATTTCAAATCTCTGCCTAACTATACTTACCTTTGCTTTGCTAAAACCTTTGCTTCTTAGAGCTTTGTTTTAGGACACTTGTTTGGGAATGGGGCCCCTTATGATCCCCGTAGTCCCAAACTATACCTCGATGTCGTGGCATATTCGACTGGGCTCCTGGAATGTAACAGGAAGACACCAGCCGATATATATGCCCTTAAGCACGTGGGAAAAATGGGCGGGAAGGACCTACTTTCAGAGTACCCGCTCGTCGCTCCGTCACAAGAAGCCTATCACTAAACACACCCTACAAATGATTAATTGATCAATTAACAAATGCTATGGATTTTTTGTAAGGGATACGCTCCTTTGTCCTCGATGTTGTCCGCCCGTCAACAGCTTGCTCATCCTTCCACCAAAAGGAACGCACGGCGTCCAAAATAACGGTCACTCACACAAATAAACCACATGTTTATATTCACTAATATCTATAGCAATCCTTGCTAGCACATCCGAACCCCGCGACCGGAAACCTGTCTAACTCCGTTTGTTTGGAATAAACGTACGTCCGCGTACGAGAAAACCTTAGAGCGCACTGACTGCCCTTCAAAATCAGAGGTGAACGCAATTATAGACTTTATAAAGTTAAAAAAATCAATTTCTTTATTTTTTTTTTAAATTTTATTTTAAAAAGAAGATCAATTTATTTAACTGTCGGCGTCGGTATCAGAAAGGGCGTCGGCGTTGGTGTCAGTAAAAAAATAAGTGTCAGTGTCGGAATAGGCGTCGAACTCGGTGTCAGTGTCGGAAAAGGTGTCGGTATTAAAATTGGTGACAGCATCGGCGTCGGTGTCCGAATAGGTGTCAGTTTCGGCGTCGCATCGGCGTCGGCGTCGGCGTCGGTGTCATTGTTGGAATAGGTGTCGGCGTCGGCGTCGGTGTCATTTTTGGAATAGGCGTCGGTGTCGGAATAGGTGTCAGTTTCGGCGTCGCATCGGCGTCGGCGTCGGCGTCGGTGTCATTGTTGGAATAGGCGTCGGTGTCGGAATTGGTGTCAGTTTCGGCGTCGCATCGGCGTCGGCGTCGGCGTCGGTGTCATTGTTGGAATAGGCGTCGGTGTCGGAATAGGTGTCAGTTTCGGCGTCGCATCGGCGTCGGCGTCGGCGTCGGTGTCATTGTTGGAATAGGTGACGGCGTCGGCATCGGTGTCATTGTTGGAATAGGCGTCGGTGTCGGAATAGGTGTCAGTTTCGGCGTCGCATCGGCGTCGGCGTCGGCGTCGGTGTCATTGTTGGAATAGGTGTCGGCGTAGGCGTCGGTGTCATTGTTGGCATAGGTGTCGGCGTCGGCGTCGGTGTCATTGTTTGAATAGGTGTCGGCGTCGGCGTCGGTGTCATTGTTAGAATAGGCGTCGGTGTCGGAATAGGTGTCAGTTTCGGCGTCGCATCGGCGTCGGCGTCGGCGTCGGTGTCATTGTTGGAATAGGTGTCGGCGTAGGCGTCGGTGTCATTGTTGGCATAGGTGTCGGCGTCGGCGTCGGTGTCATTGTTGGAATAGGTGTCGGCGTCGGCGTCGGTGTCATTGTTAGAATAGGCGTCGGTGTCGGAATAGGTGTCAGTTTCGGCGTCGCATCGGCGTCGGCGTCGGCGTCGGTGTCATTGTTGGAATAGGTGTCGGGGTCTGCGTCGGTGTCATTGTTGGAATAGGCGTCGGTGTCGGAATAGGTGTCAGTTTCGGCGTCGCATCGGCGTCGGCGTCGGCGTCGGTGTCATTGTTGGAATAGGTGACGGCGTCGGCATCGGTGTCATTGTTGGAATAGGCGTCGGTGTCGGAATAGGTGTCAGTTTCGGCGTCGCATCGGCGTCGGCGTCGGCGTCGGTGTCATTGTTGGAATAGGTGTCGGCGTAGGCGTCGGTGTCATTGTTGGCATAGGTGTCGGCGTCGGCGTCGGTGTCATTGTTGGAATAGGTGTCGGCGTCGGCGTCGGTGTCATTGTTAGAATAGGCGTCGGTGTCGGAATAGGTGTCAGTTTCGGCGTCGCATCGGCGTCGGCGTCGGCGTCGGTGTCATTGTTGGAATAGGTGTCGGGGTCTGCGTCGGTCTCATTGTTGGAATAGGCGTCGGTGTCGGAATAGGTGTCAGTTTCGGCGTCGCATCGGCGTCGGCGTCGGCGTCGGTGTCATTGTTGGAATAGGTGACGGCGTCGGCATCGGTGTCATTGTTGGAATAGGCGTCGGTGTCGGAATAGGTGTCAGTTTCGGCGTCGCATCGGCGTCGGCGTCGGCGTCGGTGTCATTATTGGAATAGGTGTCTGCGTCGGCGTCGGTGTCGTTGTTGGAATAGGCGTCGGTGTTGGAATAGGTGTCAGTTTCAGCGTCGCATCGGCGTCGGCGTCGGCGTCGGTGTCATTGGTGGAATAGGTGTCA
Source organism: Plagodis dolabraria (assembly GCA_963854805.1). NCBI lineage: Eukaryota > Metazoa > Arthropoda > Insecta > Lepidoptera > Geometridae > Plagodis > Plagodis dolabraria. The sequence continues at coordinate 26,778,910 of OY978441.1, read as the reverse complement.
GCGTCGGCGTCGGTGTCATTGTTGGAATAGGTGTCGGCGTAGGCGTCGGGGTCATTGTTGGAATAGGCGTCGGTGTCGGAATAGGTGTCAGTTTCGGCGTCGCATCGGCGTCGGCGTCGGCGTCGGTGTCATTGTTGGAATAGGTGTCGGCGTCGGCGTCGGTGTCATTGTTGGAATAGGTGTCGGCGTAGGCGTCGGTGTCATTGTTGGCATAGGTGTCGGCGTCGGCGTCGGTGTCATTGTTGGAATAGGTGTCGACGTCGGCGTCGGTGTCATTGTTAGAATAGGCGTCGGTGTCGGAATAGGTGTCAGTTTCGGCGTCGCATCGGCGTCGGCGTCGGCGTCGGTGTCATTGTTGGAATAGGTGTCTGCGTCGGCGTCGGGGTCATTGTTGGAATAGGCGTCGGTGTCGGAATAGGTGTCAGTTTCGGCGTCGCTGTCATTGTTGGAATAGGTGTCGGCGTAGGCGTCGGTGTCATTGTTGGCATAGGTGTCGGCGTCGGCGTCGGTGTCATTGTTGGAATAGGCGTCGGTGTCGGAATAGGTGTCAGTTTCGGCGTCGCATCGGCGTCGGCGTCGGCGTCGGTGTCATTGTTGGAATAGGTGTCTGCGTCGGCGTCGGTGTCGTTGTTGGAATAGGCGTCGGTGTCGGAATAGGTGTCAGTTTCGGCGTCGCATCGGCGTCGGCGCCGGCGTCGGTGTCATTGTTGGAATAGGTGTCGGCGTCGGCGTCGGTGTCATTGTTGGAATAGGTTTCGGCGTAGGCGTCGGGGCCATTGTTGGAATAGGCGTCGGTGTCGGAATAGGTGTCAGTTTCGGCGTCGCATCGGCGTCGGCGTCGGCGTTGGTGTCATTGTTGGAATAGGTGTCGGTTTCGGCGTCGCATCGGCATCTGCGTCGGCGTCGGTGTCATTGTTGGAATAGGTGTCGGCGTCGGCGTCGGTGTCATTGTTGGAATAGGTGTCGGCGTAGGCGTCGGGGTCATTGTTGGAAAAAGCGTCGGTGTCGGAATAGGTGTCAGTTTTGGCGTCGCATCGGCGTCGGCGTCGTCGTCGGTGTCATTGTTGGAATAGGTGTCGGCGTAGGCGTCGGTGTCATTGTTGGCATAGGTGTCGGCGTCGGCGTCGGTGTCATTGTTGGAATAGGTGTCGGCGTCGGCGTCGGTGTCATTGTTAGAATAGGCGTCGGTGTCGGAATAGGTGTCAGTTTAGGCGTCGCATCGGCGTCGGCGTCGTCGTCGGTGTCATTGTTGGAATAGGCGTCGGCGTAGGCGTCGGTGTCATTGTTGGCATAGGTGTCGGCGTCGGCGTCGGTGTCATTGTTGGAATAGGTGTCGGCGTCGGCGTCGGTGTCATTGTTAGAATAGGCGTCGGTGTCGGAATAGGTGTCAGTTTCGGCGTCGCATCGGCGTCGGCGTCGGCGTCGGTGTCATTGTTGGAATAGGTGTCGGGGTCTGCGTCGGTGTCATTGTTGGAATAGGCGTCGCTGTCGGAATAGGTGTCAGTTTCGGCGTCGCATCGGCGTCGGCGTCGGTGTCATTGTTGGAATAGGTGTCGGCGTTGGTGTCGGAATAGGTGTCAGTTTCGGCGTCGCATCGTAGTCGGCGTCGGCGTCGGTGTCATTGTTGGAATAGGTGACGGCGTCGGCATCGGTGTCATTGTTGGAATAGGCGTCGGTGTCGGAATAGGTGTCAGTTTCGGCGTCGCATCGGCGTCGGCGACGGCGTCGGTGTCCTTATTGGAATAGGTGTCTGCCTCGGCATCGGTGTCATTGTTGGAATAGGCGTCGGTGTCGGAATAGGTGTCAGTTTCGGCGTCGTATCGGCGTTGGCGTCGGCGTCGGTGTCATTATTGGAATAGGTGTCTGCGTCGGCGTCGGTGTCGTTGTTGGAATAGGCGTCAGTGTCGGAATAGGTGTCAGTTTCGGCGTCGCATCGGCGTCGGCGTCGGCGTCGGTGTCCTTATTGGAATAGGTGTCTGCGTCGGCATCGGTGTCATTGTTGGAATAGGCGTCGGTGTCGGAATAGGTGTCAGTTTCGGCGTCGCTGTCATTGTTGGAATAGGTGTCGGCGTAGGCGTCGGTGTCATTGTTGGCATAGGTGTCGGCGTCGGCGTCGGTGTCATTGTTGGAATAGGCGTCGGTGTCGGAATAGGTGTCAGTTACGGCGTCGCATCGGCGTCGGCGTCGGCGTCGGTGTCATTATTGGAATAGGTGTCTGCGTCGGCGTCGGTGTCGTTGTTGGAATAGGCGTCGGTGTCGGAATAGGTGTCAGTTTCGGCGTCGCATCGGCGTCGGCGCCGGCATCGGTGTCATTGTTGGAATAGGTGTCGGCGTCGGCGTCGGTGTCATTGTTGGAATAGGTTTCGGCGTAGGCGTCGGGGTCATTGTTGGAATAGGCGTCGGTGTCGGAATAGGTGTCAGTTTCGGCGTCGCATCGGCGTCGGCGTCGGCGTTGGTGTCATTGTTGGAATAGGTGTCGGTTTCGGCGTCGCATCGGCATCTGCGTCGGCGTCGGTGTCATTGTTGGAATAGGTGTCGGCGTCGGCGTCGGTGTCATTGTTGGAATAGGTGTCGGCGTAGGCGTCGGGGTCATTGTTGGAATAGGCGTCGGTGTCGGAATAGGTGTCAGTTTCGGCGTCGCATCGGCGTCGGCGTCGGCGTCGGTGTCATTGTTGGAATAGGTGTCGGCGTAGGCGTCGGTGTCATTGTTGGCATAGGTGTCGGCGTCGGCGTCGGTGTCATTGTTGGAATAGGTGTCGGCGTCGGCGTCGGTGTCATTGTTAGAATAGGCGTCGGTGTCGGAATAGGTGTCAGTTTCGGCGTCGCATCGGCGTCGGCGTCGGCGTCGGTGTCATTGTTGGAATAGGTGTCGGCGTAGGCGTCGGTGTCATTGTTGGCATAGGTGTCGGCGTCGGCGTCGGTGTCATTGTTGGAATAGGTGTCGGCGTCGGCGTCGGTGTCATTGTTAGAATAGGCGTCGGTGTCGGAATAGGTGTCAGTTTCGGCGTCGCATCGGCGTCGGCGTCGGCGTCGGTGTCATTGTTGGAATAGGTGTTGGGGTCTGCGTCGGTGTCATTGTTGGAATAGGCGTCGCTGTCGGAATAGGTGTCAGTTTCGGCGTCGCATCGGCGTCGGCGTCGGTGTCATTGTTGGAATAGGTGTCGGCGTTGGTGTCGGAATAGGTGTCAGTTTCGGCGTCGCATCGTAGTCGGCGTCGGCGTCGGTGTCATTGTTGGAATAGGTGACGGCGTCGGCATCGGTGTCATTGTTGGAATAGGCGTCGGTGTCGGAATAGGTGTCAGTTTCGGCGTCGCATCGGCGTCGGCGTCGGTGTCATTGTTGGAATAGGTGTCGGCGTAGGCGTCGGTGTCATTGTTGGCATAGGTGTCGGCGTCGGCGTCGGTGTCATTGTTGGAATAGGTGTCGGCGTCGGCGTCGGTGTCATTGTTAGAATAGGCGTCGGTGTCGGAATAGGTGTCAGTTTCGGCGTCGCATCGGCGTCGGCGTCGGCGTCGGTGTCATTGTTGGAATAGGTGTCGGCGTAGGCGTCGGTGTCATTGTTGGCATAGGTGTCGGCGTCGGCGTCGGTGTCATTGTTGGAATAGGTGTCGGCGTCGGCGTCGGTGTCATTGTTAGAATAGGCGTCGGTGTCGGAATAGGTGTCAGTTTCGGCGTCGCATCGGCGTCGGCGTCGGCGTCGGTGTCATTGTTGGAATAGGTGTCGGGGTCTGCGTCGGTGTCATTGTTGGAATAGGCGTCGGTGTCGGAATAGGTGTCAGTTTTGGCGTCGCATCGGCGTCGGCGTCGGTGTCATTGTTGGAATAGGTGTCGGCGTCGGTGTCGGAATAGGTGTCAGTTTCGGCGTCGCATCGGCGTCGGCGTCGGCGTCGGTGTCATTGTTGGAATAGGTGACGGCGTCGGCATCGGTGTCATTGTTGGAATAGGCGTCGGTGTCGGAATAGGTGTCAGTTTCGGCGTCGCATCGGCGTCGGCGCGTTAAGCGGCAGGGGGCGCCCCTTTTTGATACAATTAATATTATTCAAATTATAACTAACGAACAATCGTCGCTCGTGGCGCGTCTCATCGTACTCCCGCTGCGGATTGGGATAAAAACAAGACACACTTTTTGTGTTCTTTTACAATAATGTAAATGTTTTAACTTTTTACTACATGTTAAAGTCAGGTGTTCGTAAGTAGGTAAGTACGTACGTAATGTGTGTAAGTGTATTTTCCAGAGTACCTATCTAGGTACAGTTTTCTCTTGGATTCGGAAGCTTTTCGAATGGTATTGTACCTTGTACTTGTATGAATGTTATTTAGAATACGAATGAAAACGTTTCTTTGCAAATATGAATTAAGTACCTACTAGGTATGCAGATCATCACATTATGTGCACCTTCAAAGGTCGACACCCTTTGTTTACCGACCTCCAAAAGAGGTGGTAGTTTTCAATAGAACGCGTACCTATCTAAGATTTTTTACCTGTAGATGATTTGTATGCCTTCCATATTTACTAGACGAATTCAGGGTAATTACCTGAGTACCAGTAGTACTACCAGTCTTGCACTTCCGAGCATCCGGTGAATACCTACATCGCCGCTAATCGTGTTTTTTAGGAATAATCTGTGCCATCTTGACAATATGCCTTCCTTGTGTCTTAGACTCGGCACCAATTATACAGGCACTGTGAGAGATAAGAAAACTGTTTAATTTTACGCGTAATTATAGCTTTTATTGTTAAAACAGAAAATATCGTCATTTTGTTTTATCTTAGAACGAATCTCAATGAAATGGATGAGCGAGATATGTGTATTATTTGGTGTGAGAGAGTGAAAGAGATCGCAGCATGATCGGAACGTCTTGTGGCGGTTCGGTGGTAGAGGTCCGCGCCGCGGTCATGAAAGTCGCAAGCGGCGCGCTGGTAAACGTACCCGGCGCGGCGCGGCGTAGCCGGCGTGTTATTGATTTTTTTACCTATATGGTGGAATAGAAAAATTAAATCTGCTGTATATGTACTAAAAGGGTAAATGTTTATTTTCTTGCATACAAGTAAGTTCCTACTCAAATTAATTAGTCAAAATATTGAAGAAACAGGATCTTGCCACCAACCGATACACAAACTTCCACAAAAGCCCAAAATCGACTGGCCTAAGTTTATGAAAACCGCATGAGATACCTCAACTTCAAGGCATGTCACAACCCCATCAGAAGTGGACAATCTTGCAGAAGAGATCACTCAATGCACGCAGAAGGCACTTCATACCTCCACAATTAAAGAAAACCCCTAAGGAGAATCGAGATTGCCCATCCTCCCCCGCTGTATAAGAGAGCTCATAAAAGAAAAACGCCTGCTCAGAAAAACCTGACAACATTAATGAGACCCCATCCACAGAACTGGGCCTCACTCCACAAACTCTGCAGGCAACTTAGGAAACACTCAGAACCAATTCGTTGTCTTTTCCACGAAAATTGCAACTTGAGATACAGAGCAGAGGACATGGCAGAAATATTTGCCCAATCCCTTGAGAACTTATTTAAGCCCAATCCCACAGTGAACAGAGAACACTCAGACTCTGTGGAACAGTTCCTCGATGAATACATCAGTGTCCCATAAAACACAGAAGAAGATATTGGACAGTGATCCGTCACCTGTCCTCTAAAACCACGGCAGCTATCACGCGCCTGTTTAACGGGATCCTGCGCACGGAGCACTTACCCTCTCAATGAAAAATGAGCCACGTGGATATGTTCCCGAAACCCGGCAAAGACGTTTGGAGACCCGAGAATTACAGGCCTATCACTCTACTTACATGCATTTCGAAAGTCTTTGAACGCCTCTTCTTAAGTCGGATAGCCCCTCACATGAAGTCCCGACCGGAGCAGTTCGGATTCCGGTCGGAGCACTCCCCCACACCTCAGCTATCCAGGGTAATGCACATCACGGCAGAAAACTCTAAATTGATTTTCGACGTCGGCGCGAATTTGTTCATGACCCGGCGGCGGCGGCGGCGCGCCGAGGTAACTCGGCGGCGGCACGCCGGCGTGGCGCGGATCTCTACTACTGACGTACCTCGACGTCGTTAAAAAAGGTTTTTATTACGTGAATAAGTATATTCAATAACAGTATATAAATAAAAATTTGTCGTTTTATTTTGTATATATATAAGTAGCACCCTAGCTAGTCCATTGGAAATTGGTTACATCTACTTTGAAGAGTAAATTATGTATACCTACTGAAGAACCGATAAGTCAGAAATGAAAAATAATAAATGTGGAAAAACGTTTTTTACCTGAACATATTCAATAAAAGTATTTGAAAGTTATTGTTTTATTTTGTAAATAAATGTTAGTAGCACCCTAGCTAGTCGAATGGCGCAGCTCGGCGGCGGGTCAGCGCATAGATATTTAGTTGCTTGATCTTGTTGGCGGCAGCAGAGGGGGCGCGGCGGCGCGGCGCGCGGCATCACTGTGTGCCTTACTCACGCACACATACGCGGAGCGCATAGAATACCTAAAATCGCTGAGCGCCAGAAGCTCGGTGCCCCCTAAATATGTTCAGTATAACCGGAACTTCTTGAACATTCTGAAACAGGCCCTTATTATATTAAAATAGATATTTGTAATACAAGGATGTAAAATTTTTTTTGGTGCATGTACTGAGTAAACTGAGGAAGCGAAAGATTCTAGTATTGAACCAAGAGCAAAGCTAAAAGAATCCTCAGCGTATTGAAGGTTTCAAAAGTACGACAGCAAAATAACTTTAATGCTGAGTCCAACACAATTTTATTTACCTAACTCCAGCAAAGAAAATACAAGGTTTTAATATTGTTAAGTTTGCAATGACGCCTGCTAGGCGAATTACATTACAAAATTACAAATTTACGAGAGAAAAAATTATAGTCATGTGCGGGATTCGAACCCGCGTCCATCCACCCCTTTAGCCGAGGTATGCTCTAACCATGTTAGCTCAATTGGTTAGAGCATACCCCGGCTAAAGGGGTGGATGGACACGGGTTCGAACCCCGCACATGACTATAATTTTTTCTCTCGTAAATTTGTAATTTTGTAATGAAAATACAAGGTGTAATAAAAACAGCTTAAATAATAATATGTAATGTAGTAAATTTGCGTTCATTTTTAATAAAAGTTAAAAGTAAATTTAATAAAATTGGTAATATTTTAAATAAATTAAGTTTTCTAGAACTTTTATCAAGGTTAGAATTTCAAAAACCTTTTTCACGCACATTTCGTAAAACCTACACTTTTCAATTTATTACACAATAAATTAATTGCATTTCTAGGCCAGTATTTAGCTTTGGGTCAACGCTCTACACAAAATACAAACATTTCAGGTTTGTTTGTAACTCATAACTTATTTCGCTAACGTGCTAGAGACCGTAAGGACAGACAGACAGCGAAGTCTCATTATTAATGCTCCTTTGGGCAAGAAACCCTAAAAAAGGTTTACTCTGTATATAATAAAGTGGGCACTATTCCGCAAGAGTTTGTGACAAACACTTGTATATATCTGTCCGGGGTCTACATTGACCTATATAAGTGAAACTCATATTACATGATGACAAGTGAAGGAAACTTCATGACGTAACCATTCCGGGAATAAAATGAATTTCAAACATGAAGTTTTTCATCAATGAGGAAAGTTCACTGGGTTGGGTCTAGGAAAAGAGTTGTTCTGGTATGTTTTCGATTTATTGGACGATAACTTTTCCTAGAATTTAATGTTCAATGCATTTGTACGATATGAATATAATTATTTTATTTAAATTATAAGTTAAATAAAACTGTATATGAAGTTTATTTTCCAGTTGTAAGCAATTTGATTTTCTGAGAGATCTACACTACGATTATGTTCCCCATTCGAAAGTATGACAGCTAAGTGCAGTGTAGGTAGTTTTCATTCGTTAGGCACTTTATTCACTAAGTAGTACATTTTCATTCATTCGCTGGAAGTTAATTTGTTTCCGGGCTTTAATAGAAACTCACGCATTTATCCAATTGACATTTTGAAATATATACACTCGAGAGCAATGAATCCGGGTCACTTAAAGAATCCTAAAAATCTCGGAAACTAAAAATGGTAGGTTAATGCAATAAATTGTATTTAATAGACAATGACTCCTTAAATGAAGGTATTAAAACTTCTTAGTTATTGTAAAGTTATATCATAAAAAAATCAAATTTGAAAAAGGGCCACTTTCGAAGATGGAACTACGAAATTACAGCATTTGGTTTTGCTTTTGTTTGTAATCTGTCATTTATGTGGGTACATAAACCATGTTGATAGTACTCTATATTCATTATTCAAGCTAAAATTATGTCGCTTACGCCTGAAGAATGCACCAGAATACTTACAATGCTGGAAACCGGCCGGAGTCAGCGCGATACAGCCAGGACTGTCGGTGTGTCGCTGTCAATAGTACAAAGAGTTCTCCGACGTTACGAAGAAACTGGTTCTAACCTACGCAGACCAGGAACGGGCAGAACCAGGTGTACCACAGCACGAGAAGACCGATACTTGGTGAACACCATGCTTCGAAATCGCTTTCTCACAGGAACTGAACTCACCAATCAGTTTCGACGCCTCGGAGGAAGTAACCCAAGTGCATGGACAGTAAGACGTCGGCTTGCTGAATCTAACTTAAAACCCCTTAGACCTGCAAACGGCCCTAAACTGGAGCGTGGGCATCGTATTTCGAGACTAAGATATGCCCAGAGCCACGTAAATTGGAGTATTGAAGATTGGTAAAAGTTATGTTCTCCGACGAATCAAAATTTATACTCTACAAGCACGATGGAAGACACAGAGTGTATCGAAGACCTTATTGTCTATTAAATACAATTTATTGCATTAACCTATCATTTTTAGTTTCCGAGATTTTTAACATTCTTTAAGTGACCCGGATTCATTGCTCTCGAGTGTATTTAGGTTAACTATTTTGTCTACCTGGTTCGCCACTGTAAAATACCTAAAAGACGTGCGTGCAGTTTACTGTTTAACAAACTGCTGTCGAACAGGTCTACCATAACATTGTATTGACCTTGCAGGATAACAGCGTTAATATCCTTCCTATTGCAGCAACTGCCGACAACTGCGGCACTAATGCATCTGTCGGCATTGAATCACGGTTCGATAAAAATACATCTCGCCCATTAATATTATTGCAATTTCTCTGAAAGTGGTTTTTACAATAAATAAAAGTATATGGGTATCAATTTATAATGATTAACGTTATAACATAGGAAAGCACTTCCGCTTTCCATTCAAGAAGTACAAAATCTACGAAGGTAAGCACATATTATGAGGTACCTGTAATTAAATAGATCCATGTCCACATAAACATGGGTCCCAACATCCCTGATGTGAATGAAATTTAAAGGTAAATGATAACAATTTAGAAACAAGCAGTCATGTTAGTTTAGGACCTTGAATACACACCCAACCTCAAACCGTAACGACAGATTAGGTAAGAGTTACTTAGTCCATAACACCCAGTCTCAGGATTCGGGAGTAAAGATTGTTTCTAAATGAGTAAGTCAATCTTTACCGCAATCATGTTAAAGATAGTATCTATGAAAAACGTAAATGTATATAGATATTGACTTCTTTATTAGTATGTATTACGAAACTACCGACCTTATACGGATCGAGTGACTATATCAAATATCATAATAAATTCGTGGGGACCGGTTGATATCAAACATCCGACCGGCTAGAAAACCGGAGAAAAGCTTTTACAATAATATTTTCTCTTCATTTACTATGGACCGCCGATAAAAGATACATCTGCGCATCTGTCACGGTCCCCAATTGTATTTTGCCGCCGGCACGTATCGTTGCTAAGCTAACCCTATTTACTCCGTTTTTTCATGCTTTCATAATGATGTCGCTTCCCTACCGAATTTCTGAATATAATTCTCAAGCACTTTCGCATGCTAATCGGATGTCATATTTACTTATTTTTAAATGACAAATTATTGCTTTGGATTGTGATCAAACCCGTATCTTCCGCACTGAGAAAAATGTTGTTAACTTTGAGGTTATTACGAAAGTACACTAACGAAAGGTGACGTTATTACGAAAGTACACTAACGAAAGGTCAAATTTACGCTAAATCATAAAAAGATGCAATCGAGTTGTTTGGGTGAACAAGATAATATTATTAAAAAAACTTATTCTTATAACAGTTCATTCGAAATTATTTCATTGTTTGTGCCTAACTGTGTGCGTTTGCACATGATTAGTTGTTCTTGTTTTAGTATCTAGCCACTGTCAATAAGGGTCGTGGAGGTGGCCTCCCATTGTGCAAACCTCATCTAAGATTCAATTAGCCATTGATACGAAATGAATGAATGAATTTTTAAGACTTTTTATGAATTTTGAAGGTGTTAACAGGCAATACTGGCTCTGAAGGACAGCTGCCGGAACACACCGTTAGGTGCTTGGCGACAGATTTTCTACTTGAGGGTGGTCGCTAGCCAGGCGGGTATTCGCAAAAATGCCCTTCCACCATGCCACAATAAATACATGGAGCTTCTTAAGCAGTAGTTTAACTACGAAGAAATTACCCAAATTGAGTACGTGATCAACCGTGCGGCCTTCCCTACATCGAGGAGGTACAAAAAGATACAACTAGACTGATGTTCACATGCTTTACTGCGGTGTTACAGTTTAGTTTTAATAAGCTGTCAGCAGATTGATACTATAGAGGTTGTAATCTTTTCATCATTTTAATAGAAAAAAGAACCCAAGGAGTTTTAAGGGCAAATAATCATACAATAACCTCTTTCCTGGTGGCCTTACTATGTTACCAAAGACAATGGCGTTTTATTAATCAATTCTATGCGCGCTTGTGTATTGATGTTGATGCGACTGCGTATTTATCGTATGATACGAGTATAAGTATATGACTTTCTATTTCATTCCGTTTACATCTATTTAGTTAGCTCTTTACATAGTTTGCAATTTATTTTTCAATTACGTCTTTGAAATAAAACCCTCTCATACTAAAAAATAACTGCTGCTTCGAAATTGTAAACTTTCAAAAACAATGTTTTTTTAATATTTCGATAGTTGTAACCCTAGCGCTCTGATCGTCATTTGTCATTGGATTCCAGGATACCGCGGAGTAGAACTACTGTATATATGTCTATTGTGACCATGCGGTGAAGCTCAAGCCCGCGGCGGGATTCGAACCATGGACCTGCTGCGCGGCAGTCCATAGCCAAAGCCACTGAGCTATCACTGCTTCACAAGTGCAGTAATCGCTAATCCAATAAGTACCTACACAAAAATACGGAAACTATTATACCTACTTTACGTGCTGTATTTACCATCGAGATATAAATTGCTTTCTCTTTTCTGTGGTATTTACAACTGAAGCGTTTTCCGTTCACCACTTATTGTAATTACTATATCGGCCGGATTGTCTACTACTGAACATAGCCTCCCTCATTATGAGCGGGTTTTCTATCCCCCAGTGTGAGATATCAGTTACACAGAAAGTGCTGCTTCTTCATTCTCTTCTTCAACTTCTGGTGTGTTACCTTAATTCGCCTCTTACGACACCCACGGGAAGTGGTGGGCGACATTCGAGCCCGGCACCCCACGGATACATGTTTATAGTATACGAGCGGCTCATTACGTGTGCTTCCATAGAATTATAGCGTATGATGTATTGCTGTAAATAAAAAACTGTATGTTAATTAAAAATTGTAAAATAAATTGAAATAGGACGTGGTAAAAAAATTTAGGGTTCCAAAAGAATTGGAACAGTAATCAGAGGGGAACATGCAGAATATTCCGTTTCCTGATTATGAAGCCCGACTCTCTTCCACTTGATATTCCGCAGAGACACTCCGTTGCCGGCATAGTCAATGTTTCGGTTTTCACCGAAATCATTAGTTTCTTGTTTAACTCGCCCATCTTTCATTATTTATAACAAAAAGCCATTTTTCAGAGAAATAGCTTTGATATTAAAGAAGCAGATTAATGAGCGAGATGGATCAAACAACATTGTTACAGAATTTGAGGCGATGTTCGAAAAAAATACTTGTTTTAAATATAACAAATATATAATTTCGTTGTGTATTGTTTTACACACAATTCGTTAGCAAATGGTTACATAAGTAACGTTATGTGTATGTTTCCAAAAGATAACTAACCAATTTATATGAATTTTTACAGATGGTATCAAGCCGGAGCATGTTGTTAGATACTTTTATCTAGATCCATTGAGCAGATACAAAATGAGTTTTGAACTCTTCGGTGAAGTACGTAGATATACGGGCATATATTGAACAATTAAGAAAAAAACCCTTTTAAAAATACAGGCAGGTAGGTATAGGTATTGTAAGTTGTACCTACTTGTAAGTTGTACCTAACTGAACAGTTATTATTCGGTGAGTTCATATTTTATGAAGGCTTGTGAAATAAACTGTTTTCACTACAAACAATAGACAGTAATCTTCAAATAATAAATGAAAACGTCAATGTCCCAGTTTCCACCTAAATTCACTTCATTCGGTGAATAACACTACTGAAGAACGTAAGTAAGTCGAAATATCATTGCTGTCATTCGGATTACAGGTGTAATTTGGATCTACTCTTTGTTTGTTAAATAGTAAAGTCCGACTGCCGAGAGAATGCGTTTAACAGTACGTGTTTTTATTGGCGTTGTGGCTTGTAAATGGAGTAAAATATAAAATATACCCTATTTTTATATACTTAAGTGCCTGACTAATACAATAATATGCAGTCAAACTGTCTATGTTACTTTGATCTGGGGAAAAAATATTCACAAAACGAACTGTCAAACGCATTCTCTCGGCGGCCGGACTATAGATTGTTTAAATGTAAATGTATTTTTGAGACACGCAGAGTTTCAGCAATGATATTGTTTATTGTTAATGTTCGATACGATTTTTTTATTATTATGTTATATTCATACACTTTTTTCGCAATTAGAAAAATGTAGTGTAAAGTCCTATAGGCTGTTCTATTTTCAATGTATATTAATTACTAAGTATATCAACACCACTACTGAGACATCGCCTGCTCAAATCGTATTTAGCCTCAAACTTCGTTCCTGGTACTTACCCATACCTATATTATGTCCTTATAAATATGTTATAAATTGAGTTATCTAAGCTGCTCGATGCGAAGCAGTGTATAGAGATTAACTTTTATGGCGGGAAGAAATATATTGATTTTAAGAATGATGATATTATTTATTTTATTTTTATTTTTATTATATTAGGAAAACTAACAGCTAGTAACAAAAATATTAATAAAATATAAAACAGAAAGCCAATTATAATACATTTATAATACCTTTGAAGCAGTGATAGCTCAGTGGCTTTGGGTATGGACTGCCGCGCAGCAGGTCCATGGTTCGAATCCCGCCGCGGGCTTGAGCTTCACCGCATGGTGGAAGGGCATTTTTGCGAATGCCCGCCTGGCTAGCGACCACCCTCAAGTAGAAAATCTGTCGCCAAGCACCTAACGGTGTGTTCCGGCAGCTGTCCTTGAGAGCCAGTCATTCTAGGTTAAGCCTGTTAACACCTTCGACCACATCATCACTTACCATCACGTGAGATTGTGGTCAAAAGCTTACCTATCAGCAATAAAAAATAAAAAAAATACCTGTAAAGCAATACCTAAACAAAAATTATTTCACCTGGGTTCATGGAATAACTGCAAAAATATGCAGAGTTTTGCTTAAAATCAACTAAATAGTAACAATATATTGTACGGCATAAAAATTCACTTTAAGGCATTGACCTCTATGTATATCTCGATGCTTTAAGGCAATAAAAGCTATGTATAATGATGGAAAAATAATAAAATTACTCACAAGTGGGAAGAAACAGTGCCTCAATAGGAGGCGAGTAGCTTATGCACGGAGATGAGAGTACACGTGGGCAAACCAAGCAAGAGATTGGAGCGTATTCCGATAAAAGCACTATAGGAATCCAGCACCTAGGTTCAGGAACCCGACAATAACGCCATGGTTGTTGGTTCAGGTACGAAAACTGCTGAGCAACACAGAAAGTGCGTCCCGGTTATGGAATTTTATACTAGAACTCCTGTGCCAGCGATATCTTGTAATACTCCCGAGTTCAGCACTACACTGCCGTCTGCTACGCCTGTAAAAGTGCTGTTCTGATGTACTATTGTCATTTAAAAGGGCGAAAGATGTTCCATATCTAGATAGGTTTGCATGCACATACCTATATTATATATACCTAGATAGATAGAATATACATAATTGCAATAACATAAATAAACCAGGATGCTTTGGACCGGCTTGGTGGCTCTAACCTACCCGCAACACAAAAAGAACACAGGAAAGAAATTGTTTGTCTCTTTAGGTAATAATTTACCCTTCTTCCTTTACTAATATTATTTTCTACCTTGTTCGTGTAATTAAAACTTAGTATAATACACGGTTATGTACAGAAGTTATTTTCGCATCCAAAGCCGCGATTAAAGCCGCAAAGTAGCCAACTTATCGGTATTTTACAGGCTTCACTTCGGAGAAAGTGCGATCTACACAACTTTATTCTACCTCCTTTCATTCATCGAACAACAAGACGCTCAGGAAGGCAATAAACGTTCATGGTTGATATTCCAAAAATACGCACGAAGCGCTTTTATTGCTACTTCATAATGCTTAAGTCTAAGGCATGGAACAAATTAAATGTACTGTAATTTTGAAGCTTAAAACCGTTAGCTCGGATTTCGCCACGTGTATTTTTCTTGCAGATTAGTAATGAGTAGCCAGAGACGCAACTTTTGTTTTTAAATCTTTTTACTACTTTGTTAATTTCCGAATGTATGGGGAGTAAAAATTTAGTATTTTGCTAATATTTCCAATAGTATGGGACCGTTTGTTGGAGCGCTGATAATTTTGAAATAAAAAATCTAAAGCTTCTTCCCTAAAGGTATATAAATATAAATAATCCGTGGCTCTACCGAATAAATAAGTATCTTGTAAATCTAGGCAATCTTGTTCTACTATACTTAACTAATTTGTAGGTAATTTACTTTCATGTTCTTTAGTTCAACTTAATGCTGGCTATAAGTATCGGCATATTAATATTTATCTTCTACGTCCACTTTCTAACACATACTATCAAGGGATCGTGACAGTGGCCCATTATTTTATGTAGGTATCATTCGCCCAGTTAATTGAAATGCAGTTCTATTCAAACATGCTTGCATTGATGCGATTCAATGTACTTGAATTCTAATTTCCAATGATGGCGGAAGAAGTGTACCTAACACTTTGTTGAGGCAGCTGCTTCTTAAGCTAGGTGGTAGTTGGTATTAAAACGTGAAAATTTGCTTCAATGGTTATAATTTGAAAATAATACAGCAAAAGGTAACAAAAAATGGTGCGCAAGTACGTAGACAAGATAGATTCCTATTCATAGCGTCCTTTCAACGGGTGGGGGTCCGCTTATTATTGGTTGGCAGCTCATCACGTCATCGAGGCCCAATCACAAGCTGGCGCGATTACGCGGGAAGCTTCAACATGCCCCCGGCCTTGGAAGCACCGTCTTCCAAAGAAACTTCATCAGAGTCAAAAAGGGGACAGATTTTAGAAAATGCGCGTCGCACAACTCCTGACGCTGTCTGGATATCTGCCACTCTACTGACGCCATCTTTGCCAGGAACAGTGGTGATAATGCGACCTAGACTCCATTTTAGAGGTATAGAGTTATCTTCCTTGATGACAACAAGAGTATTTGGCTTTAAATCGGCTTTGTTCTCCTTCCATTTCCTTCTTGTCTGCATTTCTGAAACATATTCTTTAGCCCACCTTATCCAAAAGTGTTGACGAATTTGCTCTATCCTTTGGTACCGGTTGAGCCGCAGCGTAGGCACTTCAGTAAAGTCGGTGCAGACAGGTGATGTTAGCGGACGGCCAATCAAAAAATGCGCAGGACTCAGCGGCAGGTAATCTTGCGGATCTGCGGACATAGGACTAAGAGGACGGGAGTTAAGGGACAGAATTCTAAAACCAGATGTTAGATTTTGTCCCCACTTCTCCTCGCGTGTTTACTTCGCGGTGTACATGGCGCCACGTCCGCAAGTCAACGGTAATATTTTATTTGGTTAAAAATTTAGAGCGCTCTCTAGTAGAACTAGTAGAAACTATCTTGTCACACACGAATGTGATGTGTGCTGAAGCGCCATCTAGTATGCATACATGATACCAACCATTAGTTGATTGTATGCTGTAAATATCATAGTGTGACACAGTTAACCCTTTGCGATCATAGTTCCCGCGAGCCTAAATTTACCATACCTACAGTAGAACAAGTTTAGTCTTGATTATTACCAACTTGTTTGATTTTGCAGTTTTTGTGTATGTTCATTTTTAATGAACATGAACTATGGTTTTGATGAACATGAACTATGTATCTACTTTGATGCAAGGCGTAAGCTGTTACACAATAGATGGTTTATTTATTACAAAAACAAGTATATTGTGTAAAATTTACACAGAAAATCATAAAAAACTTTTTTACCCCTGATCAAAATACAAATAGCGGGTTATACTATTGGGTATTTTTAACTGACTTCAAAAAAAGGAGGAGGTTCTTAATTCGTCTGTTTTTTCTTATATGTTTGTTACCTCAGAACATTTGACTGGGTGAATCGATTTAAAAAAATCTTTTATTGTTTGAAAGCTGATACTTGTTGTTTGGTTCCAGTTAAATTTCATCAAAATCGGTCAAGCCGTTTTTGACATACACTCCAATAACTGAAAAATATTTACTTATCTTGATGATATAGTCGTTGACAATGAATGAAGATCGATCCCGTAAGTAGCAAGGGTCATAAAAAGAAGTGTTTTTTTTTTAAATAAAAATGGAAATGACTTCATCACCAAAAAGTGTGAATTAACTTGTCGAAGTCCAACACTAGTACCACGTGCACAATATTGTGATAATAGGTACTTTTGAACTATACTGGTACCGACTTGAACAAGTTATTTCACACTTTTGGGTGTTGGAGTCGGTTCCAATTTTTGTTTTTTTTTTATCAAGTAGCGTAGTTCATTCATATCCTGGCTTTGTTTCCGCTAACGATCAAGGGTACCTGCTCGTGTCATTACTACAAGTCATATTAAGATTTCACTAACAAAAAATCACATGGAGAATGTAGTAGGTAGGTACAGTTATTGTTTCAATTTGTTAATAATAATAAATACATCTCGTGGATGCTATTGTGTAGATGAGTGGAACAACAAAACTTCTAACAAAATAATACCATTATTGAAATCACCCAAGGAGAAAGATAAGTATTTTGTTTGAAAATGTATTACTTTGTATTACTATTCATACGTAATACCACAATATTACATATCGATTATAAAACCGTGGTATTACTGTTATTAACTGTATTTGTCAAAGATTACGAAAGATACGTTTATGTTTGTAAACGACACCCGTGCCGTCACTTGATGTATGTACTTGTATAGGTAGATTATGTTGCGAAGATGCACCGGAGTGCGACATAAAATCGGACATTCTATGAGAGTAGGGCTGCCATCCGTCCGGGTTTCCCTGGATTTAGCATTTTACCAATAACCCTGCATATTAATAAAAAAATAATCGAAAGGTGAATGTTTCGAGATTTGTCTTAATATACTCTTTGTGTAATAGTGTATATCAACAATGCGTCGTTCTTCTCCTCCATTTTCTATACTAGAAAAATAACAAACTTTTATTGATTTTCAAATAATATTTTTGGTGTCCGATATTAATCGCCGGTTTTCGGTACGCGTGTCAAAATTCAATTCATCTAACAAGCCATCACAATTAACAATCCGCTAACTTTCAACGGGTTTCTGGAACGCATATTAATGAAAAATTACAGAACACCTGATTAAAATGCTTGTTTATCTATGATAACATGAAATTTGAAAATGTCGTTCAAAATCATTCATTCTCTAGTGTTCTGTCTTTTTTTAACACATAGCGTTGTCTCTTCTGTTTTGACATGAAATTAATTCCAAATCATTTTTGGCATCACCACCGTTACTATGGTTACCAATTAAATATGACGGATGATCGTAAACGTAAAACAACAAGAGAGAGGAGTTCGTTGCGTTCCTATTTGTCAAAATACAAGCAGATTTGGGCATTCACATCCAACAATACTATTTGCGCTCGGATTTCTAACTGACAGAGTCCAGTCGTGCGAGTGTACGCTCTAATACCTAAAATGTCAACATTGATGGGTTATCGCTAGTGGAATTATCAAATTTCATTAATTTTTATGAATCCAGCAGTGATAGCTCAGTGGCTTTGGCTATGGACTGCCGCGCAGCAGGTCCATGGTTCGAATCCCGCCGCGGGCTTGAGCTTCACCGCATGGTGGAAGGGCATTTTGTGAATGCCCGCCTGGCTAGCGACCACCCTCAAGTAGAAAATCTGTCGCCAAGCACCTAACGGTGTGTTCCGGCAGCTGTCCTTGATAGCCAGAGTAATTCTAGGTTAAGCCTGTTAACACCTTCGACCACATCATCACTTACCATCACGTGAGATTGTGGTCAAAGGCTTACCTATCAGCTATAAAAAATTAAATTAAAAAAAATCCCTTTATCCTCAATACCATCATGATGATTATAAATACTCTTTAATTTTATAGTTATTATGTCAGTAATAGTTTATTGATAGTGAAAGTCACTAGCGTACGTGAAAATGTGCGTGTTTGTCTTCCCTTACTTGTTGCTTTATATCGTAAAAATCGATTAAAATAAAAAAATCATGAGTGGCATTTTTTATTGCTGCTAGGCTACGCTTTGACTATAATCTCACCTGATGGTAAGTGATTGACGTCTGATGATGATGAAGTCAGTAGAGAAGAATAGGCAAGAACAGCCGTCGTAACATACCATTAGATCCTTGGTAATATATTTTCTACTTGAAGGCCAACAACTATCAAGCCTATCAATGATTCTAAAAACTCCCGCCCTCGCATCATGCGGTGAAGTGGAAGACCGCGGCGAGATTCTATGGACCTCCTGCGCATCAATACAAAATAATACCACTTCTAACATCAACGTGAATATGTTGTAGCCGCACATCAGGCGCTAAACAGAGCTTTAAACCATATCTTAACGCCCTCAGCCGAAAGGTGTTTTCTCAAAGAGGGTTGCGGTTTGGAAGGTCCATAACCTACTTATCTTGGAAATGCTTTTGTTGGTATTACAATCTACCCAGCTGCGGTTTGTTTAATGGCTGCTATGGTTATGTTATAGCACCCTATTGAGTAACAAATGAGCAGCAACACTATAATCACGTAGTCTTTAGTAATATATTTACGTAGTTCTATAATCGGACTCTTGTTCTATACTCGCTCATCATACACACCGCTAGGGAATGGAACACTCTGCCTGAGTCTGTGTTTCTGGTTAATTACGGGGGGGGTTTCTAAACAGGAGTGAATAGGTATCTTCAGGGTAAGCGAGCTGCATCATCGATGGCATCGTCACTTAACATCAGGCGAGATAGTGGTGAAGTGCTACCCAGTACCTTCGGTATGAAAAATAGCAATATGTGTTTTTAGAGTAATCATACTTGATATAATTCTGTTCTTGTTCTATCTTATCAGTTATTAGAGTAAACGTTGTAGGTAGGAATGCTTAAAACTATTTTTATATATTTTTACGATATCAACACGTTAATCTTAGAATAATTGGTCGATTTTGGGCAATTAGAATTAGTCAGTTTAACAAACCGTTAACGTACCGAAAAGCTTTTCAGAAACCCAAAATTGAAATAATTGTCGATTAATTGGAGATTTGACATTAGTGTTGACAAACAGTCACATGAAGTTTTTAGAAACCCAATCTGCGTATGACAATGGATTAACAAGTATTTAAAATAATTTGTCGCTGATTTGCGTTTCAGAAACCGGGGGTAAGAATTTTATTGGTAAGTAAGTTATGGGATAGTATCAATAACCAAGAAGCATCCTCCTATCCAATATATGGGGTTGTTTATATGGCTACCATATGTTGTTTATACAACACAGAAGATGTAACATTTAAAAACATAATGGCTATAATGTGTATAATTTTAACTTTTGTTGAATTACCGGCCGCCCCTTAACACCAAAACGTCCTGGGGAATACTCTCTTTGGTAGTATATCCGCTACACTTTGGTTATTAAGGGCGTTATAGTTAAGTCCTCTATAATGCACCTTACTCGATGTTCTTACGTAAGTATTGGTATGGTGCTAATTATTTCATTTTCTTTTAGTCAGTTCTTAATTCTTATGCTATTCAAGAAAACCATGGAAAGTCTCATTCTAAAGCAGAAGCTTAGGCTTCATCTTTTTGTATTAAGTTTTCATTTCAGAATTTCATTATCTCTATCGCATCAAACGTTTACGGCCATCTTTTTACTACTAATTTATATGTACTAATATATTACGTACTCGATAATACCATGAATATTTCAATAACTTTCCATGTATGAAAGTTTGTGTTTTCTATAGTAGTGGACAGAAGGACGGTGTTTACTCAACATAGCTTTGTAGTAAATTGAAAATGTTGTTCTACTGTAACTATTACGCTGTGGCAACTCGTGTCCATCCAAGACATACTTTTTCGAGATCTATGAAAAAACGTGTTCAGGTAGCTAGATTAGGTAGTACCTATTTAATGTTCACGTTCATTAGATATACTAAACTCTCTAATTATATGAAAACATGGAAACTCGAGATACCTAATAAATTTGCAAGCATTGTAATCGTAAATTGAATACGCGTCAGAAAACTTAATTATACGTAAATATAATACGTATCAAATAAAAAGTAATACAAATAAAAAAGTCACCAAAAAGAATCTAGGTATGTGAGATTCGATCCACGGTACTCGATCTTCTGATTCGACTTCAGTAGTTACACACTATACAATCATTGACCAAGGTGTCGAAAATTACACACATATCGTTTATGCCTTACTGTCAGACACATTATATTGGTCCACGTACATACGTAAAATTATTATTGTATTATTAAGAATTATGTCGTAAAATTAAAATTAGACCAAAAAGAATCTCTTTACGCTGGATTCGATCCACGTGCCTCTCAATTGCGAAGCGATGTCACTTACTATGCGCTATTTGAACGACGATTGATTTGTCGAAAATTATGTACATAACCTGTGTGCCTTATTGTCAGAAACTGTATAAATTAATCATGATCCATCTAAAATAATTACAACACATTCATTACGAAAAATTCTGAATATTGCTTATAATAATTATTTTAGGTAGCTAAAGTTGTACCTATGTCTTGTAAAATGTTTGAAGTGTTTTTTATATTGCGTTAGTGTTCACAATCATATCATAATTTCATTAATATAAGAGATATATACATAGGTACATGGAGAAAGGAAGCCATAGATGCTTACCTTATTATGTCCATCATGCGTTTTTGACGATTTTTTGCATTCCCAAAGCGTTTATTTATAATTTTACCCATGTTTTATTTTAATTGAGATCGCCGAGAAAAGTGACACAGGTCCGACGCATGACGCGGCTGACCGCGATATGAGCGAGGATGATAGCAATATACGTAGATCGCTGGAGTAAATAGTGCGACATGATGTTAACGCTTCTCGGAATGAAAGGGCGTATGTGACATTTTGTAAACAGGCTCAGTACGCATTAACTGTGCTTTTTTTGGATTAAAATAATCAATGAAATTTATTGTACTTAAAAAATCAATATTTTAGAAAAAAAATCCAATTTTTAATACACTAAAATCTGGCGGAAAAAGTAGGAATCCTCTATTTTCAGAGGTGTTTTTGAGATTTTTTTCTATCGAGCCAATTATTAGGAAACATGTTTTGAAATCGATGAAAGTATTACTTATATCCTTGAGTATCGTGTATTTAAATTGCAGTACCATCCGGTACCTGGTTTATGAGATTTTCCATATCATGTTGGCACTATTTCGTAATTTCCGAGCCTTAAGGATTGCTTCTATTTGCGTTAATGCTGTACTCATCTCTTCAAAAGTCAAATGCGCGTTACCCAGTGATCGTAAGAGATGGTGCTTACACGATTTTACTCCCGCCTCCCATAGGCCACCAAAATGACTTGCATATGGAGGAATAAAATTAAATTTAATGGTTTGACTAGTGGCGTATTCAATAATCTCGGCAGAACAATTAGCTAAAAACTTAGTAAAATCGTTCATGAGACCAACAAAGTTTCGACCATTATCTGAAAATATTTCCGAAGGTTTGCCGCGACGTGACATGAACCTTTTCAGAGCCAACAAATACGCGTCTGTCGATAGGTCACTCACGAGCTCCAGATGGACGGATCTCGTCAGAAAACAAATAAATAAAGATATATAGCCTTTAGATAATTTTGAGCCTCTACCTTTGCGACTCAAGACCATAACGGGACCGGCGTAATCTACGCCGCAAACTTGGAACGGAAAGGATGGCGTGATCCTTTCTTTGGGTAAGTTACCCATGATAGGGCTTAAGGTATTACCTCGAAATCGCCTACAAGTTACGCAATTGTGCACCACTTGCCTAGCAAGATTTCTACCGCCGACAGGCCAGTACGAATCGCGGACGTGGTATAGCAGTGCTTGCGGCCCTGCGTGCTTCAACTGCTTGTGCTCATGACGAAATAGTAACACTGAAAACCAATGAGTAGAAGAAATTAACATCGGATGTTTTTTATCGTACGTATATTCAGACGAATTACTTAAACGACCACCTATGCGTAAAATGTTGTCATTATCAATAAATAGATTTAAGTTAGTTAAGTTATGTTTGCCTTTGAGTCCTATATTTTTCTTAATCATTTTGTATTCTTCCGCGTAGGACTCCATTTGCGAAAATCTTACTAACATAACGTCTGCACTCTTTAATTCGTCTACAGACAGAGCCCCACCTTTACGATTACCCTTACTACGCGCATTATGTACAAACCGTAGTACGTACGCAGCTGCGCGCCTCATGCGATTTAATTGTGAAAATCGGTGAAAGGGAAATAATGATTGTGAAAACTCTATCTCAGCTACTAAAGAATGCGCCGCTTTAGGTCTTACTTCTGCTAAGGTTTCGGCTGGCGTTTCAAAGCATTGATTTGGACCTAGTGCACTGCTGTCAAAGCTGATGTCACGAAGGAACGTAGGTCCTTCCCACCAATGAGTGGATGAGGATAGATCCTGTAGCCGTACTCCTCGCGAAACTAAATCAGCGGGATTATCTTTACCGCTTACGTGACACCACGGAAGATCTTTTGTCAGTTCATGAATTTCTGCAACCCTGTTCTGAACGAAGGTTTTCAATATATTAGGAGCCATGCGCAGCCAGCCTAACACTATCGTAGAGTCACACCAAAAAACTACATTACGAAATGTGCAACGAAGTGACTTACGCACCTTTTCGTACAGTCGCGCACCTAGCAAAGCTGCAGATAATTCAAGTTTCGGGACGCTAATAGGTTTCAACGGCGCTACTTTACTTTTGGAAACTAACAGTTTACATGAGACTGTATTGTCAGTATTGATAGTACGCACATAACAACAAGTTCCATAAGCGGTCTCTGAAGCATCCGTAAAAATATGCAATTCTATATACATAGGGTCTGTACCTATAACATGCCGAGGTATGCGGACTGTATTGAGGATAGGCAGCGTATTGGCGAATTGATACCAAGCTGTTTTGACGTCACCAGGTACCTCATCGTCCCAGCCTTGTTTCAATAACCAAAGCCCTTGAAGCATGATCTTGGCGATAATGATAACTAGCCCGAGTAATCCTAATGGATCAAAGATTTGTGACATAATGGACAAGATATAGCGCTTACAAATTTTCTGTGATGTAAGTTTAAATTGTGAATTAAAATAAAACTCATCGCTCAAATTATACCAACCTAAACCTAAAGTTTTTGCATTGACATTATTGCCTAGTGTTAATGCCTTAGAAGACCTAGATGCTTCCAAATCTGAAACATCTGTGTTGATGCTATCAAAGTTGTATAACCACTTGCGTAAAGGGAAACAACCACATTGTAAAACCGCAGAGGCCTTTGCGCAATTTATTAATAATAATTTTTGGTCATCATTTCCCGTAATCATATCATCAACATAGAAATCCTCATTTATAATACGTGCGACTTCAGGATCGTCACAATCAGATGCGAGCTGTTTTAGACACCTACAACTAAGGAACGCAGCAGACGCGGTTCCGTAGGTGACACAATTTAATTGGTAAATACCTATTGGCTTAGCAGGATCATCTCGCCACAAAATGAGCTGCAAATGACGTTGATCTTCGTGAACCAAGCACTGTCGATACATTTTCTCGACGTCTGCGCAAGCCGTGTATCGATGCTGCCGAAATCGCAATAAAATGGATACTAAATCGCCTTGAATAGGTGGACCAACCATTTGCAGGTCATTCAGTGAAATGTCAGTGCTTGAAGGAGCACTAGCATCGAATACCACACGTAATTTAGTAGTAGCACTATGCTCGCGATATACGCCATGATGTGGCATAAAATAATGAGGATTACTATAGTCGTGAATACGAGTCATGTGACCTAAAGCCATGTATTCGTTCATAAAATCACTATATAGTTTTTTATAACTAGGGTCACGTTCTAAACGTTTTTCAAGCGCTATAAAGCGACGTTCAGCTCTGGAGAAAGATTCACCTAATGTAGCAGGTGATGATTTAAAAGGGATACGCACAGAAAACCTTCCAACACCGTCACGCGTAGTGGTGTTGACGAAGTGGTCTTCACATGCACGCTCTTCATCAGTGCGCGTGTCGAATCCTGATTTAGGCAACTCCTCCAGTTCCCAAAACTGTCGAAGTTGAGTCTCGATTGACTCAGTAAAATTACAATGTATGTACCTATTATTTCGCATATTGACATTGATTGGACCCGAAATAATCCAACCTAGGTAGGTATCGTGTAAGTAAGGTCCGTTTTGTAACCTAACTTTGCCTGTTTTAATAGTTCCCAAAACTTATCCGCGCCAATTAAAATATCAATGCCGTGAGCTTCATAAAACTGTGGATCAGCTAGCTGAATCTCGTCAGGTATAATAACCCGCACGCTTTGTTTAGGAACAGCTGGCAGCGTAGACGTTATGCTTGGCAAAACGAAACATTGTAAGCGGGTGGAATAATTAGTGTTGATGCGCGACTTAATTTCGACTTCGCAGACCTGCGTGGTCTGGGTAACCGAATTGCCAACACCACGTATTTCCTGAGTGGACTGTAATAAAGATATGTTAAGTAAATCGCATAATGATTTGGTAATAAAGCACCTTTGACTGCCGCTATCGAGCAGAGCTCGTACCGAGTGATAATTATTACTTGAATCAGCTATTTGCACTAAGGCTGTCGATAACAGTACAGGTTGCACACATGAATGCGCTAAGTTAATATTATCTATGTGTGCCTTGTGTACCTGAATTGAATGCGTAGGTTCACTGATAACGCAGGTATCAGAGACGAGCGGAGGAGTCGCGGGGGGAGGCCGCGACTGCCGTACTCCTGATGCCTGTGATGACTCATTAGCATGCGGCGACTGAGTTGCATCGGTGTGATTGACAGGGCCATCACTATGAATCAGCGAGTTATGTTTTTTATTACATAACCGACACGGTCCGAATCTACAGTTGTCTAAAGAATGTCCTGAGCGCAAGCAGTTAACGCATAGTTTATTATTTTTCACGAATGAACGTTTAGTTTCCAAGTTAAAATCTAGAAACCTCTGACATGAATATAGCGGATGATTTTGTTTACAAGCAAGACAGGTATTTTTAACACGATTATCGCGCGGCTGTGGTTTAGTGCTAGACACATTGCAGTGAACCTTTGTGTTTATTTGCGTGTTGTGCTTAGTATTATATTGTTTATTATGGGACACTAACAGTGCTTCCAGCATGTCAGCCCTACCCCTAAGGAAGTTAAGCAAGTCATCAATCTTTAGCGCTGGCTTGGAATCGCTATTATCAGAAAAAAGTTTACTTTTATGCTCTTCCCACTCACGTTCGGTGGTTTGATCTAATTTAGATACAACAATGTAAATAATTAAAGTATCCCAGTAGTCTGTCGGTTCGCCTAAGACTTTTAGCGCGCGTAAATTCTTTAATACTGTGTCAATTAGATTTCTAATCAAACCCGGTGACTCTTTGTTCAGAACATGCATAGTGAACAAAGACTTAACATGGTTATGTATTAATAACCTGCTATTATTATATCTAGTAAGCAATAACTCCCACGCGATATCATAATTATTACTAGAAAATTCAACTGAATCTATTACTAATGCAGCACTTCCTTTAAGTGAAGACTTTAAATAATGAAATTTTTGAATATTACTAATTTCTTTGCAGTTATGAACTAACGATAAGTATGAATCACGAAATTGAATCCAATTTTCATGCGAACCTTCGAAACTTTGCAAAGAAATGGTTGGTAATTTCACTGATTTAAAACTATTGCATTTGTGAGAATCATCTGAAGCAGTGTCGTTTGTTTTGTACATGCATTCAGCCTTAGATAACACACTATAGTAGCTGTCTTCAAATAATTCTCTTTGCGTGAGCTGTTCATCTAGATCTTTATCTAGAACAGATTCCTCTAGGTCAGTCTGAATGTTGTTAAACTCACTAAAAAGGTTCGTGGCACCTTGAATGCGTAATTTAAGATCTATGCGCTGTTGTTGGTCATCTAAAGTATCAACATTTAATGAATTTACATAATTTGCAAACTTTGTTAGCCTGCCCTTAATAATACCACGTTTTTTCACTAAGTCACGAATCTTAAGGTCATCGCTAGCTTTGCAAGGCGATCTATCCCGGGATGACCCGGTCGGTTGTAAATTATCAGACAAGCCCATTTTGGTAACCAATGAAAGGTGGAAGTACTCACGTTTCCAGTGCTAACGCGTAGACTGACACAGGTGCTTGCAACGGCACTTGGTACAGCTGATCACAATAGGCAAACGGGTAACTCGCATACACCAGATCACTGAAATTAATTGAAGCACAGTATCAACACAAACGAAGCGGAATAGTCGAGGATTAGGATGGTTTGCTGGCCGTACCAATTTGCGCTTTGTAAGTAGGTATGGCTCCGTCCAAAGTCCAAGTCCAGGTGTACGTTTCTTCGTTCAGTGGATATTTTCAACAAGTTATTGATGGGCTAATCCAGTAGAATTGCGTCTTCTTTCGTTGTATCCAGTAATTCGTATCCTTGAGGCTAATTTCACCACCGGCTAAGTGCAGCGTCAAATACGTTTCCAAAGGTCGCAGTTTCTTTTATATTTGGCGTAGAAGGTCCAATGTTGAGGCAGCTGCTTCTTAAGCTAGGTGGTAGTTGGTATTAAAACGTGAAAATTTGCTTCAATGGTTATAATTTGAAAATAATACAGCAAAAGGTAACAAAAAATGGTGCGCAAGTACGTAGACAAGATAGATTCCTATTCATAGCGTCCTTTCAACGGGTGGGGGTCCGCTTATTATTGGTTGGCAGCTCATCACGTCATCGAGGCCCAATCACAAGCTGGCGCGATTACGCGGGAAGCTTCAACACACTTCTTTAATTTTTTGTAGGTCCATGCATTTTTAATGGACAAAATTTTGTTACACGGTCAAGTTGGTTCGATTCAAATTAGATGGTCTTACTAACGTCGGTAAAGGTACAACTAGAAAATGTTATGTATCCACAGTGCTCAGGTTTCCTATTGCAGTTTAGTGAAAAATTGCTACGAAATAGAATATCTTACGTCCAGAGTCCAGACTCACTGCTCGCGTCTGGCTGCGACCCACTTTTGAGTGTTTCCTATTTGCCAGCCCCAATGGCTGACGTTGATATATTTATGCAACTTTATACTCTATTTTTCAAACTATGGTGTTAAATATTAATCTTGAAAGAAATAAATTTGAATGCCAGTTTTTTAAATATAAACTTGCCTAAATACCTATACCTATCAATATTTTCATTCTCAGGGAGACGTGACTCGCAAAAGTAGGGGGTTCTGGATCGAATAGTTAATAATTGAACATTATCAAACTGATCAAACATTTATGTTACAAGTACCTACTCAGGAACCAAACAATATAAATTATAATATAACTTCACAAGTACCATATACACAACTTAATATCATAATATAAAACTGATTATATGATTCAGATTTCGCTTTTGTAATTTATTACATTGTTACTCGATATTAGTCACAGTCAGATTTTCATGGCATTTTATCATTCCTGCTATTAAATAACGTTAGTTAGTCCGTATAAATAATACTAATTAATAAGTATTATATAACTATACAGAGTTATTGGAAAAATGCTATCAATCTCTTAGGGCTGACTTCTGCTAGTCCTATATCTGAACCAATCTCAGGTTTTGGCATGTTCTCAAGAGACTTCTATAGACTGAACTGTTCAATAAACAAATCCTAAAATGTAATTATTATATATATTTATTTAATTTATATATATAAAATTAAAATAATTTAATTTTATATATATAAAATTAAAATCATATGCATAATTTTTGTTTTTAAACAATTTATGATATAAGAAATTTTGTAGAAATAAACGCTTACAAAGTTTATCATGTGCATAATTATTTATAGTTTTACTTATCTTAATAGATTCCCACGGTCAAAATGTGTACATAACGTGTATACTAATAATAATTTTGGGCCCGTGTATTTCATAATACTACCGAAATTCCTAAAATTTCGAGATGGACTAAACTAAACTTTCAAAAAGACAGTAATTATAACGTTTATTGATATTAAATCAGTTTTCAATTTCAAAATACTTTCGGCCCCCAAACTAGGGGGTGGCTGCCACACACAGCCACCCCCATAATGGGGGATTTGCCATAATCCCCACGCTTGCCAGGCATCTTGGGGATCGCAGTGTGAGAGTCTGGTGTGTTATCCCTAATTGCCTCTGACTGAATGACACCCACGGGTGAGAGGAGATGAGGGGGAGACATTCTACCCGGCACCCCACTGGCAGTCTATTAATTGTGTACTTAAAAAATACAATTATTGCTTACTTTTCGGATATGGACATAAAACTAATACTAAACTTAAATTTATGACAAAAATAATATCTTCTAGTAGGTAGATGATTTTAATGATTTTACCATGTTTTGAAGTGATGAGACGAACAAGCCGCTTGTCTGATGATAAGCGTTACGCCTGTGCATTATAATTGCAGTATCACAATTTTCGTTCTGCCCGATACTGCACTGCGATCATTACTCCCAAAACGTTCGTTCTTATGACTCGGTTGCCCAGTAATTTCACTAGTGCCTCGGTGTAAAGGGTACCTAAACCCTTCACAACTAGGCACTGTAGTGTTTACACTACTGCTTTGAGTCAGAATATGGCAGTGGGGTGCTACCCACGAATGGGTAATCTTCTTAGGAGACCTACCACATGATAGAACCACCTTGTTATATGATTGAAAGTGGATACGTAAAACAAAACTGCTACTGCTTTTCAATCATTTGATGTCACATACACCGATAGCTGCCCGGAGACAAATTGTTTACTTCAGCGAGTATTAACCAGGTGCATGAGCATACAATATTTATGACTCTTCAAGTCCGCTGTGGGATTATATAAGACAGCTTGATTTGCAGCTGACACTCAATAACATGCACACAGCTATCACTACTATATAACTGTCATATGGTAAATTCTATTTACATATTGTATAATTTATTTATATTATTCTGCTTACAAACGGGCATACGGTACAAAAAACAAAAGATACATGAAGAAAAACATTTTTGAGTTCGATTTGAAAATTAGCACAATAGTTACCGCTTTCCCTGAACCGTGAAAATAAACCGTTACCCGAAACGCGGTACCAAAACAGCCTGAATATTTGATTGCCTTGTATCCGAGCTGAATTCTCAAGTATAAGATTTACGTAACGTTTCGTAGTCCGCCTCAGTCTGGTTTTAATATCCTACTTTAGACCGAATTTCTCTCAACTGCCGCTTCGTGGAGATCTGTTAAAAGTAGCGCAAAACCAGGGTGGCACGACCGAGTCTATTTTATTATTTTGTACAGTGATTTGTGTCGGTTTAAGGAAGAGAGTAAAGGTTACTTTGTTTGGTATAATGTTAAAGTCCTGAAAAATCTTGTTATATGTATTTTAATGTTTGTTTGAGTAGCTAAGAATACGGCACTATTTTTATCTGCTAATGGCTGTTTAAGATGCATACGTAAAAGTATTATAGCCACAGTGATACACGAGCCTGTTTGCAACTTGTCAAAATTAGTTAGCATTTTATTAAATAAGTAGTAGCTTTGTTATACAAATAACCTTATTACGTGCATTATAATATGATATAATATTGATATATTTTATTCAATCAATTCTAATAAATACCATAGCAATATAGGATTTATGCGGTTTGTCTTTTATGAAATCTGGCTACATTCAGACAGCTCAAATAAAGCAATCAATATTCTATGTATACCTTCAAGTTCCTATAGTAAGTCCCATTAATTCGATGCGTCGTGTAATGAAAACCCTGGCACCTATTTGGCTCAACGAATAAAACTGGTCAAGTGGGAGTTGCGATATAATTTTTGGAATAAGCATTGCAATTCAACGGGGCAATACTGCCAGCATGCTGGGCACGCTGCCAGCTGGTAGTGGGTTGGATTGTGATTGCAGACTCACAGGCATTTGGACTGCCTGCGAATCTGCAATGACTTATAGATTGTCTAAATGCTTTTATTGTAGTAGTTGTAGTATTGTTTATAGTTGTGTAGAGTAGTGTATAGTATAGTTGAATTTTGTTAATGAATTCCTTACTCTTGGAATAAATATTAAACCCTTTGCACAAACACTAACAAGTTACACCTTATAACAGCCTTGGCTTAGATAATACCCCCTGAACATAATTATTGTCCTCTCATTCACTAGTAGAGGTCTCGCAGTCACCCGGAAGTATTCTTCAACAGATCTCAACTCAACAATACATCGTCAGTATCGTCTCGAATGCTACCGGTCTCGAGTCAAGTCTGGGGTCAAGTGCGCTACTGCTTACTATTAGCACAGTTTTCTAGGGAGTATATTGTAGTACTGTGCTATTCGTTTGTTATATTCTCGCACTGAATAATAACTAGCAGTTATTTTAATATATTGCAATGACGCATGCTACGCGTCAATGAGAGGTTAATAAGCGTATAAAATTACAACGATAGGTATCTATATATAGATCCCGCAAATGACTATATATCTTCCTCTCAATGTATATAATTACTTACAACTAGCAGTTAGTTCAGTAATTTAAATATTATAAATAATAATATGTCCGTATGTTATAGTTAATCGTGGTACTTACCCTAGAAGATAATAAAAATGCTGCATTGATTATCATTGTCAACAACTTTTCTTGACCGATTTAGAATATACGACGCAAAACGTCGAAAAAAAAATCCGCATGCAAAGTAATCCACCTTTCCAAAAAAATTTAAGGTCAAGGGGGCCATTACACATTCACAAACATATCTCTAGAAAATGATTTCAAATATATATCATAAGGATCTGTTTATAAAATTAGCCCATAACTCATGTAAACGAGTCGTTTTACAGTCATACAATGAAATGCTGAAAATGAATTATTAAAA
This sequence comes from Plagodis dolabraria, assembly GCA_963854805.1. NCBI lineage: Eukaryota > Metazoa > Arthropoda > Insecta > Lepidoptera > Geometridae > Plagodis > Plagodis dolabraria. The sequence goes on along the minus strand of OY978441.1, from coordinate 26,747,196 downwards.
AAAAAAATTATAATTAAAAAAATTCTTAAAAATATACCGACTCGAACACGGAGTACCTATAATATATCTGTAACAACTGTATTTATCTATATTCATAAACTAATCACTGTCGCTTTTATATCCGTATGATTTCACTTGATAAATCAAATACGGATAATTACAATACCTACATGGGAGATAATTAACGTTATCGCGACGTCTGTCACGGTAATGTTATCTATTACCGTGACTCTGTTGCGCTTGCGCCGGCGGGGCCGGCTCGCGGCGCGCGGCAGCTACATAGCCACTAGAAATGATGCTAACATGGTTGATAATCCAGTCTATACACGGTTATTGGTTAAATGCTAACAACCTCTTAGGGTTGACTTCTGCTAGTCCTAACAAACATTTTGGGTTTTTTTTTTTTTATGCATGATAGGTTAGCCTTTGACCACTATCTCACCTGATAGTAAGAGATGATATGGTCGAAGATGCTGTTCAGGCTAACCTAGAATTACTAGCTCTCAAGGACAGCTGCCGGAACACACCATAAGGTGCTTGGCGACAGATTTTCTGCTTGAGGGTTAGCAGGCCAGGCGGACATTCGCAAAATGCCCTACCACCATGCTATAACGACTGCCATCCTAAGACAACAACCGGGACCGATGGCTTAACGTGCCCTCCGAAGCACGGAAGCGCTCAGTAGTAATGCCTCCATCGGTCACCCATCCAAGTCATGACCGAGGCGGACGTTGCTTAGCTTTGCTGATCGGTTCAGAATGGCTAAGCAAACTTCGCTACGAGCGCTTCAAGCTTAATTTTTTGAATATATTATTTTTTGTGTTTTAATGCCTACACCGAGCAAAGAGCGCCAGCCGCGGCCACACTGGACCACGCCGTGCTCCCTTTGAATGGAGGTTTGAATATATACATTGAGCAAAGTAATAAAAAATATGAAATAATACATTACAGGCACAAGAGACTTTTAATATCAGGTGGTACTCGTACTTATTCCGTCAAAAAAAACTAATAATCCCAAAAAACACACTAAACAATACAAAAATTATTCTAAAAATGTTTGTTAGGACTAGCAGAAGTCAACCCTAAGAGGTTGTTAGCATTTTACCAATAACCCTGTATACTAAATCAATACAACGATAAAAACGTGTCAACGAGGTTAATATGCTTTTGAACATACTGGTTGTTGGTCCTATAAATTGGATTTATAATTGGATAGCAATAAATTATACAATTAACTAGTATGTTCAAAAGCATCTTAACCTCGTTTTTATCTTTGTAACAATGACATTTTTAATCGCTCTCAAGACGAATATCTGAAAGTCATTTTAAGTCAAGACCAAATCGTGATACTGTTTACCTCTCATTGATCCTATAATTACTTATAACGATTATACCTGTCCTTGAACTAGGTCGCATAGTTTATTTTGGCATTTCTGAACTCATCCTCATCTACCCTTATAAACTTTTGTATGAGAATACATTGTGTAAAATTCTGCAACGTTAGAACATTTCCCGCTGTTTTTTTTTTAAATTGCTGATAGGTTAGCCTTTGACCACAATCTCATGGTTAATGATCATGTGATTGAATTAACAGGCTTAACCTAGAATTACTGGCTCTCAAAGACAGCTGCCGGAACCCACCGTTAAGTGCTTGACGACAGATTTTCTACTTGAGGGTGGTCGCTAGCCGTACTCAACTTAATAATAGAGACTAATCATTTTTTGTAATTTATATCTGATAGCCTTTGACCACAATCTCAGCTAATGGTAAGTGATGATTCTAAGATTTGTCTGTCTTAGCTGATAGCGGGGTCTCAAATGTCATCTCAATAGGTGTTTATTACATAGCTTAGTATTTCGGCGTCTCTTGACAGCGTACCAAAAACTGAGATTGATTTATTAATACAGACCATACGAGGTGATCGCAGTAACTAAGAAACAATATCGGTACCTATATGTGTTTGCGTTTTATAATATATGAAGTACATTTGCACTCAATGTAAGCAAACACACATTGTTATGACTTGCGTTGTGGAGTAAAACTTAAATTAAATGGCAAATTATTATTTTGATATGTATATGAGTAATGTTGGTTCATAATCATCCACAGCTTCGTCCACCGTTGAAAAATGACTATCCTATTAGGGTGGCTAGCTATAATCCCCGCGCTTGGCAGGCGTCTTGGGGATCGCAGTAGTAAGACAATAATATAATAACTATAAGATAATAACTTCGTTAAAACCCGCTTGTGACCACCTAGGTACTCCTGTATTCTCACGACTTCCACAGGGAGATATAGGGGCCGCGGGGATTCAATTCTAGTTCAGCACCTCAGGGGAATATGTTGGTTGTTATCTCTAAAATACTCCCTTATTAGTCAATGGAGGTATTTCAATTTCAATTACGATACTGAATGTAGATTTCTGCTCTTTTCAATCAGCGAGATATCAACAAAGTCACTTCCCGCTGTCTGTCTGTCCCTATGTATCTGTATATGCTTAGTTCTCTAAAACCGCAATGCATTTTAATTCGGTTTTTTTAGATAGCTAAAGTGACTTAAGAGGAAGGATTTTGTGTATAATACATGCATAATGTAATAGAGAAACACTGATTATTTTAGAGGTTTTTAATATGATATCGTAAATAAATACATTTTTTAAGCTTACATCGCAAACGCTGGCCGAACCCTACTAGATAGATCAAAATAATGTACCACGGTATTGAACACCTTGAAAAAAACTCGAATAATATATACATAATAATATGTCTATCTCTTAGACAATAACTATTTTATATACGTATACGAGTAATAATGGCTTATTTTTTAAGCGATATTTTAAGCAATACATGCAGCATTTATCCTTATCCAATTACCTAAGTACTTTAAATTCATTTTGCATTTAATAAATATGATCTTTGACGACATGTTATTTAAATGAATATTTTCGAAGATATAGATTTTTACTGTCAACATTGCACCCGTGCGAAGCCGGGGCGGGTCGCTAGGTTATGAGTCATAAGTCATAATGGCTTAGCGGTCAGAGCACACCTCGGTTATAGAGATAGATGGCGCGGATCCCGCACATATACACTATATTTTTGCCTCTATTTGTAATTTTATAATTACTTATAATATCTGCCACCCACTGCCTTACAATGCTGCCCACCGTACGAATAATGTCTACAATTATGCGCCTATCTATAAAAACAGTGCTTAACTTCAGATAAAACCAACACATACCTATAAACTCGAGTCATTCTAATTCTTATTTGTTATTTGATAGCACGTAATCATGGATTACAATTTATTTACGCAAACGTTTCTTGCGCTTTTAGTGTTGTGTGTGTCTTTACCTTATTTATATTTACGTCACAATTTCAATTACTGGAAGAATCGTAATATACCTTATGAAAAGCCAAATATTTTGTTGGGAAATTTGACGTTTTTAATGCGAAAGAGTTTTTGGGACTACATGGAAGAATTGAGACTTAAATTCTCTTCGAATGACTACGTGGGTGTGTTTTTGGGATGGCAGCCCACACTGGTTGTACAAAGTCCTGTGTTGTCGAGAAGAATTTTGGCAAAGGACTTCAATCATTTCCAAAACAGAATGTGCTATGCGTCCTACGGAACGGATCCGTTGGGTTCTCTGAATCTCTTCACATTGAAGGTATGAATAGATGTTAAGTATATATTTAAGATAATCCACCTTCCCCTTTAGGATATAGAATCGTGGTGGTAGGTACGTTGTTTAGAAATCATATAAATGTAGAAAATTTTAATACCAAACCCTTATTGACAAATGTTAATTTAATATTGTAATTTATAATCCGTTGACAGTTAATAAACAAATAGATATTGTGTGAAGTGTTAAACATTGAATCAGAAATTCAAATAGGTGTGTCCAGTATTTTAAAAAGTTAAATATATGTGTGGTGTACCCAAGCATATATATTTTTGTTGTACTCTCATTTAAAGTGGTTAAATTCTTGTGCGTGTAAGAATAATTAAAACGGACGAAACCAAACTGTCACATGGTACAGTCGCCTGCATATATATGTATACATTTTATAATTTTCTTAATCATATCACAGTATAAAATTTCGTAAATATGTACACAGCAAATACCCCATACATATGTAACCATCAACTTTTGTCATAAATCATAATCGTCTTTACATTTCCAACTAAATTATGTATCTATCCATGATTTTCAAAAATATCTCACAATATTAAATTTCATAAAAATGTAAATAGCCAAAGTTTCAAATATATATCACAGTTTAAAATTTAATTAACATGTGCACAACAAATACCCCATAAATATGTAACCATCCTTTACAAAAAAATAATAAGTACTTACGAGCTTTTATACAACGAAATCTTTATAAATTTACAAATAACTATAGAGTATATACCTAAGTACTTATTAAGAATATAGATTCCAGCATTTACTGAACAATAAAAATAACGATATGAAAAAGTAATCAAATATGAAAATTAGATCGACTACAAGAGACATAATAACCCAAAATTATGAACTACACATATATATTTAAAAAATTCACCAATATATTATGTGGAAGTTTGCCATGAAAATTGAGCTGAAAATGTTTGAATTAGCATTTCACGGACATCCAAAAGTTATATTGGTGAATTATATGTGTTCTCGTATATAAATATATTATTTAATTTAAGTCAATATATTATCAAGCCGTTCTATTATAGTTATATATTATTATTTTTCTGTCGTTATTGAAAAAATCCGTAGTTTTGAACAGAAAATCAAAAAAAAAATTAGTAAAAATACTAATTTTTTTTTTGATTTTCTGTTAAAAACTACCTCATTGTTTTTCAGGAAAAAATCTATGACCTCAAGACGACAGTCTCAATTATGAATTTGACAAACAAAACAAGACGCGAAATTACTATGGTTCATTTTAAAGTTACACTAAAGAAAATGTTTTAGAATCACCACAGTCGCGTTTAACAAAGTGTAAGGTAGTACGAAAGTACGACAAGTAACACACATTGGGGTAAATGAACTATACAGTTGTTGCTAAGCGGAACCTTAATAGGGTGAGGGTTGCAATTGGCCTAATATATTTTAAAACCTAAGAACATCATTTCACCTCTGCGTTCTTTAGAGGGTAGATTAAGGTGCCTGAACACCCAACTTTTCAACAGTCGTGTTTTTGTCTCATGTACAAGAGGGGAAGGCTGTTGTTACATACCAGGTGCACAGTTCTGTACTCTCGAATGCTACTAAAAATCCTCGAGATTATAAGGCGACGCCATAGCCTCATTACCAACGAAGAAGCCTTTTTTAAAGGTCATTGTTAGATAATATACTCATTATAGAAGTTGCAGCAACTTCTATACGAATATCTCTTAGGTAGGTACTTAAAACATCGCAAACAGGTACGTAGAAATAGAAAATTGTAATACTTACCGGCTGCATAAAACGTTTGAGATCTGACCCAATAATTATAAATAGTTCGATTCACCAGGGAAGTATGACTGGATCTTTACTTTTTTTAATTTATAATAACGGCCTTCAATACAACCTAAATAAAATAAAATCAAAATTTCATAAAAGGAACAAAGCGACCACAATATGTACCTATTCAGTTTATGGTCACGCTTGGTACATACAGTACGGCACCATTTTGTGGGGAAAGAACACGAATGTCGAAAACTTGTTTATACTTAGTACAAAGAAAAAATAAGATACTACACGTTTATTATTATGTTTATACAAGTACATAATATACAGTATAAATATTCAAGCACACATGAATAAGGAGAATTAAATGATTATTATGATTATTTAATAGGTTACAGATGATACTGTCACTTGCTAGATATCATTAGTTCATACCTATTAAAAGGACAGGGGTATACATTTTGATGTAGGATAGGTAGGTTGATAGTACGAGTTCTGTCTTAAATACTTAACTTAAAATATAACTTGAAAACAACGATGAAACCATTGCATTATTAAATAATTAACACCTAGGTATAAGAAGTGTATGAATTACAGACAGGATCATCATCCCTATAGCAAACTAAAAAACTTTTTCAATACAGTTTCGGCATTCTCCTAGCCTATCAACATCGAGTTTACCTTACTTACATAATTATCTCCAATAATAATACCATTCTCGTTATTAAATGTCAAAATGAATTTATCTCTATTACCATTCACCATCGAAGTAAGGTTCGATAAAAGCAAGTCATATCAAACTGAAAACTAAAGCAACTACAAACTCAGAAGCAAAGACAAAATTTCAATGTAAGGAGAAATATGAACATAATATCAATAGTAGGTACCATAAATAAGCAGATTCAAATCGACAAATAAATAGATAGGTAGCTACTTAGTTTATTTTTAAACGTGGATTTGAAAAGCATTCAGTGTTGTCTCACCGATTATTAAGATACAATAATAATATGATAATTATAGATTATGCATATAAATCTGCCAAGTGAAGATAGATGACATATCTCGAAAATGGTAAGAGAATTTAGGGATTGTTCGGAAATTACTAAGTTAACACGTTACATGGCGTTTAACCTTGATTGACTGTCAACTTTTTTACACTGTGAGAAATCACTCACTTCCGAACGCAGCCCTACAAAGCAGTCAAATAATACCTGTCAAAAATCCAAAATGGCGAAAGTCAAGTTGGCCACCATACAAAACACTCTCCGATAACCCTAAAGCTCGGCCCCCGACTCTTGTTAATATGGAAGCATCTTGTTGCCTCCTAGCTATGACTGGTCATCAACCTATAGTCATAGCATCCTGTTACCAAGCTTGCGCAAAGCCGGTCGTCCGAGCTGACTTAGAAGCCCTATTCTCATTAGGAAGCGCCGTCATTCTGATTGGCGACTTCAACAGTAAGCACATCCTATGGAATTGTAACGTCAACAATCCCAGAGGTATTGCACTTGAAAACCTAATCGCAGAACTTAACTTTGACATAATTGCGCCCACTGAGCCCACTCACTACCCTTATATGGCAGACCACCGATCTGACTTGCTTGACATGGCACTATTCAGAGGCGTAACACTCCGGTTACGCTCCATAGAAGTGGTTCACGAGCTTCACTCTGACCACCGACCCATTATACTGCGACTAGGTCCCGACCCAACGACTGACCTCCCCCGCCCCACTAAGACGATAGTGAACTGGAAGCAAGTAGGCGATGCCCTAAAGGCTATCAGTTCACCGGACCTAGACAAGATCCCTGACGACATCCTGACAAAAGATGACGTAACCCTTGCGATCGATTCGTTCACCAATCACCTCTCCACCGTAGTAGGTGCATCCGCAAAGGAGGTCATAGTGCCGGACGACCGGCGCCTTGTCATTCCAGCGGATGTGAGACGATTGGTGACGGAGAGTAAAGCAGTGACCCGACATTACGACTCTTACCCCAGTAAAGAGAACAAAACTAAGAAACGCCACTTTGAACGCATGGTTCAAAGTCGCATGTCTGAGTTGCGTGATCAACAATGGGGCGATAAACTTTCAAACCTCGTGCCAAGCCACCATGCTTACTGGGACTTGGCGCGAGGCTTGAAAGGAAGTAACCATAACGACATGCCTCCCTTATACAGACCAGTCCCACTTGTCCCAGCGTTCTTTGACGAAGACAAAGCTGAGTGCCTAGCTGATAGCCTAGAGGCTCAGTGTTCCCCTAACGTAGATCACGTTGACCAAGCTCACCTCGATTCGGTGGATGCTGAAGTCGAACGTAAAAGCTCTGTGGTCACCTCTGAACTCCCACCAATCACCTTAGCGACTTACGCTGAGGTGGAGAGACTGATCAAGGCCCTCCGACCGCGCAAATCCCCCGGTGCCGATGGCATCTCCAACAGGGTTCTTAAAACCCTCTCTCCTCCTCTCATCCATCTCTTAGTCAGCATCTTCAATGCTGCTATGAGCCACTGCTTATTCCCAGACACCTGGAAATGTGCAAATGTCATTGGCATTCACAAACCAGGCAAAAGCTCATCTGACCCCACCAGTTACCGCCCCATCAGCCTCCTCAGTGCCTTAGGCAAACTTTACGAGCGGTTACTTGCAAACCGTCTCCAGTCCCATGCTAAGGAACACCACCTTATCCCAGATGAGCAGTTTGGCTTCAGACCCGGACACTCATGCGTCCAACAGGTGCACCGCCTCACGGAGCACATCATTGAGGGCTTCAATAAGTACCCCAAACCCCAGACTACGCTAGCAGTCTTCCTCGACGTAGCGAAAGCTTTTGACAAAGTCTGGCACAACGGCTTGATCTACAAGCTATACCAATTTGGCGTGCCAGAACGTCTTGTGCTCATCCTACAAGACTTCCTTAAAGCCAGAAGCTTTCGCTATCGCGTGGAAGGCACCCTCTCCTCCCCCCACCCAGTCAGAGCCGGAGTCCCTCAGGGCTCCGTGCTATCACCTATTCTCTTTGCACTGTATACCAGTGACATCCCACGCTCTCAGCCCAAAATATTCCTAGCCCAATATGCGGATGATACCGCCATTTACACCACTGGGTGGCATATCAACAGACAGTCCTATTTCGTCATGCAACGGGCCATCACCGAGATCGGTGACTGGTTCCGAAAATGGCGCATCGCGGTCAACCCAGCTAAAAGCACAGCTATGTGCTTTACTGAGAAGACACGCTCCCCTTACCCGAAACCGCTTATTTTGTTCGACGAACCCATTCCCTGGGTTCCTAGAACAAAATACCTCGGAGTCACCCTTGATCGTCATCTCACCTTTAACGATCACATAACAACCGTCCGAAACAGAGCGGCCTTCATAATGGGTCGCCTTGGTCCCCTACTTCGCAAAGAGAGTAAAATGTCTCTTAGTAATAAGAAGACACTTTACACTGCCTGCATCCGCCCCATCATGACTTACGCATCAGTAGTGTTTAGTCATGCTAGTGAGGCCCACCTTCATAAACTTCAAGTCATCCAAAACCGTTTTCTTCGTAAAGCAACCGGCGCCCCGTGGTATATCCGGAACACCGAGTTGCATTGCGACTTAAACCTTCCCTCTCTAGCGCAGTTCAATAAGGACTGCGCCCGCCGATACTTTGATCGAGCGCCCCACCACCCGAACCCATTGGTTGTCCAGGCATCGAACTACTCGACTGCCTCTTCTATCCCATTTTTCAAACCCCCCCGTCGCCGACCACGGCAGGTATTAGACGACCCGGATGACCCCATCGCAGCCATTACATTGGCAGCTTTAGCGTTATCCGCAAGTCGTCGAGGTAAAATCCCCAGGTGTGAGGTAATCAGAGGTCACACAATCAAACACCGAGCTCGCCGGCGAGCTCGAGGCAAAAACAAGGTCACGATAAATTGCTCTCCAAATAGTCAAAGAGTATTATTCAGTAGGGCCCAATTGTGCAACACTGCAGTTGCACAGAGGCATTTTGCTCCGATCCCCCCCATGTCTCTCGACAGCGAGACAAGCCGAGGTCCGAACCACAGTGGTGCCCTTGAGCTCGCTGTCAACCCCTCCTATAGTAGCGGTACGTTTTCGGCGTCCGCAGGAGACGGAGGTAGAAAGCGCTTTTCGCCTTCTACGCCCGTCTCGGGAGAAGTGCCTTCGGCACTTCTCCCTCCCGGGCTATTGTAGGGCCAGGCCCTCGCCCAAAACCCGGTGGAGCTGGACGACCGCACAGGCGGTAGCCAGCATCTATGTCCTCCCTAAACAAACAAAACCTAAAGCTCGGCCTAAATTATTCGTGGGAAAGGACGTACGTAAACTATAAAACATTTTTATATTTGCATATTGACTTATACCTTATTATATCCAAGCTATCTTGCTGATAAAGTTTTTTAGGGGTTAATAGTTTTAATTAACTTAACGAAACAACTTACTTCATTTCATTTTGTAGACATATTGCTGTCCTTGAAAGGATACGTTGTTTATTTTTGAAACTTTACCTGAAGTAATGAAAAAGCTATTTATATATGCAGATAATGCATAAATGACTGCAACCAATTCTCGTGATTGTTTCTTTGCATGGAAAAATATATGTGATTTAATAATTCTATTAATCTAATCTTAATTATTAAATTCAACCCTCAAAGAGCTTGAATACGAAAAAAGGCACCTTCATTGATTATCTGGAACAATTTATTGTGTAGTTTATTTTTCGTTCTATATGGGCATCACTAAAAGCTTATCGGAACTATTTGAATTCCGAATATTATATTTTTGAAACGAATTGCAACTTTTTAGTAATCAAAAAAATGGCGAAATACATTTGTCAATTGTTTTTTTCACACATCAAAGTGCTACGTACGCAACGAAAATGGAATTAAGACGAAAATATTGTAGAGCAATGATTTTTTATGATTTTAAAAGTTCTCTCTCTCTCTCTTTCTCCGCAAGACTGTGCTGCTCGTCTTCAAAATGATTTTGGGAGAGAGGCACACTGTTTGAACACCATGAGGCGATGGTTTGCTGAATTTGAGAGAGGTCAGGTTTCTTTACATGACGAATTTCGTGAAGGGCGGCCTTTATTAGTGCACACGGGGGTCCTACACGGCTAATTGAAAAAAACTCGCGGATTACCTAAGAGACAATTCAAGGACTATTGGGGATTGGTATGAGCTAAATGCAGAAAATTTTACACGAAGAATTAAAAGTTGGGATACTTTGTTGTCGTTGAATCCCTTATAAACTGGCAGCGGAGCAGAAGCGGGCCTGCGTGAAATGGTTCACAGATGCTACTGAAGTACGACCACGGACATTCTAATGCTATTTATTTACATTGTCACAGGAGACGAAATGTGGATTTATTGTTTTGAACCCGAAAAAAACAGCAATCTTGTGAATGGGTGTTTGAAAATCAGAACAGGCCAACAAAAGTGAAGCAGGGCAGAAACGTTAGTAAAAAACTGATCGTGTTCTTTGTTTACCCAGGGTGTTAAAAAAGTTCGTGAAAGATGACCAAAAAGCCGCGTTCTCCTACATCATGACAACGCTTCTTCACACACGGCCAACAAAACAAAGTCATTTTTAGCTTCCTAAAAAGTACAACTCGTCACCCTTCCTGCACATAGCCCCAACCTAGCACCTGTGATTTCTGTATTTTCCCCAAAGTCAAAGATTTGATGAGAAGTTTCATTTTTACCGACTCCGAAGAGGCAGTGATAGCGTTCAATCAGCATGTAGAAAACATGACTACAAATCTGTGGTCCTCCTGTTTTAAAAAATTGTTCGATCGCATGGTTTTTTTTTAAATGTAAAGGAGAGTCTTTTGAAAAGCAATAAACATAATATTTTCTTTATAACATGTTGTTTTTTAAGTAACGCTAAACTTTTTAGTGTGTTCTACGTATTAGGGCACAGGAAAGTTTCGCGATAGATTTGCATTATCACTATGATTGGTACACTTACATAATATTACTGTGTTTGTTAATTAATTTTAAAGGTATGGGTGTCGGTGAAATTACAGGCACATCAGACTTAACAACTATGTAACATGCCTGATACAGTACGAGGTTCTAGTTTGTACGCTTGTTACAGTTTAAGGCTCACGACGTTGCCGGAACGCTTTCACCGAGCGTAGGTACTAATTTTGCGAGCTGTAACTGTAACAGCGAGCGCCCTTCGATTCGCGGCAAAAACCGACAATCTTCGGCTCGCTGTGAGTCGCTCGTGTAGCGTTCGTTGCAGGCTCGCGAACCACGTACACACTATGTTTTTGGTAACATTAACGGTTACAGTTACGTGCAACATTACGGGTTAAGTAGCCCAAGCACGAACATTTCGATAGTCCGTAACGTAATGGTATCGAGTTTACAGTAAATTTACGCAAGAGGCGATGGTTGACAGCACAACGCATCGTTTCTTGGCTAACGTGAACTCGATAGGATTACAAAAGTGACGTCATCCGGCCTAAATTAAATTAATTGTATCTTCTTTCTAAGAGCTAATAATTCATTTCAAAAGAAGTTTGAATTCTTTTCAGCCTATACAAAGTCTTCCATGTTTTTTTTTTAATTTGGATGTATTTTAAAGACAATTTAATTTTAAAAACTTTTTACGTAACGAAACGTTTACTTTAAAATCTCGACACCTTAGATGTCAAAACCTTTCAATCTGCCAAAATTTAGTTCCTTTTACGCACTGTAGGGGCGCTGATCAAATCCTATACAAAATGGTGACATTTCGATACGTTGACGAAACGGTTACGTTTTGCAAATTATTCGTGCCAGGGCTACAGAAATGAGTACGTTGTAAACGTCGGCTCGCTGCAAACCGCACGCGTTACCGCTCGGAGCAGGTAAGCGAACCACGTAGATACTATGTTTTTATTTTATTTACACCTACATACTATGTTTTTTCGTTACAGTGCATGCAACGGTTACAGTTACGCCACTAGTGACGAACTGCATCTGTTACAGGCAGCGATAACCTAATATCAAACCGATATAAAATAAAATTTTTGATTTCGCTTGTGCCTTCCAACCCGTAGATATGGTTACTCAGTCAATGCAGCAGTATATTAATAAAAGTATTAACTATGTCCTAACAATATTCAAAACAAACAAATTTAATGACACGGTAACTACAAGACACCTGTACAAACGCGATACGAAGAGTTATTTTGTGTGTTATGAAAATAACAAAGTTTAATAAATGGACCTTCATGGCGCTTTATAATCACACATACACGCAAAATGTTGTTTTATTATATGACTAGGATAGTCAAACATATACCACCAAAATCCCTAGTTATAGTTTAGTTATGTCTTGCTAAAAACGAAGGGCGTTGATGTCTGTACTACAGTTTTAATACTTAACAGGCATCAACGATCTGACTTAGAAATGGTTAAGGTATATACATCCCAATGTCTAATGTTTTGTAAGTACCTACCACCTAAGAAATACGACAAATAAACATTATTATTAATGTATAATGACTATACACGTGACCTTATAACATTAAATTGCATAGAATAGATATCGGTATCTTGTTGTGTTCATATGAATCGTGTTATCATTTATCAAACAAATAAGCTATCTAAGACGTTGTACCTTGAAAATCAAGAGTAATACACATATAATTATAACATTTTGAGGCAGTGATAACTGAGTGGCTATATTAAAATGAATTCACCACGCAATACACACACACTATAAATAATCACACGATACCACGCAGCACGTCCACGGTTTAAACCCCACTGCGGTTACACAGTTAAAATAGCAATTTCTTTAAAAAGATCCCTCAGAGACTCGATAGGATTTTCATATATGGCTCGAATTGCACAGTCTTGTTAGACAAAGATTGTCTCTATCTCAGCAGCAGCTCTCCACAGCAATACATAATACGCTATAATACTGTAGTAAGTACGCGTAATGAGCCGCTCGTACACCATAAACATGTCTAACATGTCTAACTTTGAAGCGCTCGTAGCGTAGTTAGCTTGGCCGTTCTGAATCGATCAGCAAAGTTAAGCAACGTCCGCCTCGGTCATGACTTGGATGGGTGACCGGTGGTGACATACTACTGAGCGCTTACGTGCTTCGGAGGGCACGGTAAGCCGTCGGTCTCGGTTGTTGTCTTAGGATGACAGTCGTTATAGCATGGTGGTAGGACATTTTGCGAATGCCCGCCTGGCTAGCTACCACCCTCAAGTTGAAAATCTGTCGCCAAGCACCTAACGGTGTGTTCCGGCAGCTATCCTTGAGAGCCAGTCATTCTAGGCTAGCCTGAACAACATCTTCGACCACATCATCACTTACCATCAGGTGAGATAGTGGTCAAAGGCTAGCCTATAGGCAAAAAAAAAAAAAAAAAAAAAAAAAAAAAAAAAAAAAAAAAAAAAAAAAAAACAAATGTCACCCCTGCCATTACAACCTGTGGGTGTCGTAAGAGGCGACTAAAGGTAAAATACCGGAAGGTAGCAGCGCCTTCTGCGGGACTCGTATCTTAAACTGCAATCTCCAAGACGCCTGCCAATCATGGGGATTATGGCAAATCTCCCCTTAATGGGGGAGGCTGTGTTCGGCAGTGGACGATCCCGGTGATAGACACAGTACAGTCCAGTACGCGTAATAATAGATTACGAACTGCATATACAGCAGAACTATAGTCTTCCGAAGGAATCATGTATATGTGGATCCCACTGTAAGTTGAATCCATTTTGATTTTAAGAAAAACTGTTGTATTGTCAGTTTGTAGTTCTTTACTAAATGTTTGTTTCAACATTTAGTAAAAAGAACTAAAAATAACTAACTAAAATTTAATAATTTTTTAATTTAAGAGAATATTATTAGCGGCAAACCATTTACAGATCATAGATGACACATTATTTACTTGAGTTAATTCACTGACTATTCTGTCTATTTTAAAAATCAAAAAGGTACATATAATCTGCGAATAAAACAATATCGCAGAATTTTAGACCATGTAACACGGCATACGGCAGATCAGTAATATACACTATAAACAGAAAAGGTTATTCGTACGAACAAATTTGAAGTTGGTAACTTTTTAAGCTACCGAGAATTACCCGGAATTTTATATCTTTCGCTACCATGAGTATTCATTAATAGATAAGATAAATGATAACATATTCATTTATCACATGAATAAGCTATCTAAAGCTAGTTTACCATGGTCCGCGATTCTACAGATCATCACGCACAGCCGACGACCACGGACGGCAACGCACGCAGACAGGGTTCTTCCAACGGTGTGTGTCGGTCTGTGTAGATCTTTTGATAGCTTCATTACAAAATGCAAATTGAAAGAGAATGTATCGTAATGACATAAAATATTCCCTGTGCTCGTGTCGCACCGCTGCGCACCTTTGAAGTTACCGCCTCGCGACGGATACCGGCGCACCGCCACAGACCGCCTGCGCTACCACGGACGAGACCCTTCCCACGGTGCGTCGTGCGAGCTGGTCCGCGTCCGTCCGCGTAATCGCGGACCGTGGGCGCTAGCGTTATACGTTATACTTTGAAATGTGATGCACATTATTATAATATAAGTATATTTAGGCTATATCGAGGGTGCCAATTAGAGATTAAAAACCGGGCCCAGTCTGGCCACTTGACTTTTACGGACTCAGTCACCGGACAAGTTTGGTTGTTTACAGCGACAGTACATCTCGCCTGTAAGATTTCACAATTAGATCAATCAGTCATAGTAACACTCACTAGTCTTAATAGCCCAAGTTTAAGAAAAAATCGAATACTTTACTAAGACTTTGTTTTGTGTATACCAAAGCTACCTTCCTAATTTAAGTTTATCTATATATCTATCTAGTCTAAGTTGTTATGACACGTTTTGTACTTTAAGCTATGCGTTAACTTATTAGTTTCTTATTTTAATACTATGTTTTCCAATCGAAATTATAAGGAGTAATGAGTAAAGAGAACGAGACCTGCTTTTTTAAACTTATAAAAATGAATAATTACGAATACCCTCTGACAAACTATTACTTATTGCTCTGAGCTAATACCATATATGAATGAATATTATTTCTCTATTCTAATACTTATCTCTAATGGCAAAATCGGCTATGACCCAGCTCGAAAAGGTGTGGAGGGATCGAAATATACTTAAGAGAACTAATTAACTAAACATTGTCAGAACTTTGGTCTTTCCCATCTTTTTGTATGGAGCAGTCTTGGACCATAAAAATGGCAGACCGACGACGTATCGATGCCTTTGAAATGTGGTGCTGGCGGCAAATGTTACGCATAACGTGGACGGCCCGTAGGACAAACATCTCGATCCTCAAAGAGCTGAACATAAAACAAAGGTTGTCGAGCATCAGCCTCAAAAGAGTGCTGCAATACTTCGGCCACATAGCACGAAAACCCTCCTACAACTTGGAGAAACTAATAGTCACAGGGAAGATGGAAGGAAAACGACCCAGGGGACGTAGTCCAACACGATGGTCCGATCAAATAGCTAAAATACTGAACACTACGATCACAGATGCTCTGAGCTACGCCAAAGATCGAGGGAGGTGGAAACAGTTATGTAGTGAACAAACAGATGGTCGGGGACATCACGACGCTCAGCAGTGAGCTACGACTCGAGGAGATTCTAATACTAATGCCTACTTATTCGTCCTTAAATAAAAGTAAAAATTTTGTATTAAGTGTGATTTTGAAACTTGAGTGAGACTGAATATTGTGATAATCGTTCATAAGCCAGTTTGAAATAAATATTAACCTTGAATCATTGTCTTTTTCTATTCATAAATAGGCCATTTTCAGAAAATGGCGATGAAACCTTTTCAGGTTGTGTATTAGCGATGAAACCTTACAGGTTTTATCGCTAATTCACAACCCGGCCTAGTGTCAATTGACTGCAACGCAACAAGTCCACGGTTTGGACCCCCACTGCGGTCTTGAGCTTCACTGCATAATATTAGAGCAAACAGAAAATGCTCACCTGGCTAGCTACCACCCTCAAGTCAATAAATCTTTCTTTAATTTCCCTTTCAAGGTTAAGAAATTAGTCGTGAAATGCTAACCTCAGCTCTAAAATATTACAATCATTTATTAAAATACTATATTTTTTGTCTACGTAGTTGCTTTAAGGTTTATTATCGCGTATTTAACGTCTAATTACATATTTATTGTTGAAACAAGGGTTTGTTGTTGATGTTGTTGTAATTTTCCATTATACCACCACAAATTGTAATTCCAGCGCAAGTCCAACACAATAAAATCGATTACTGCGAACATGACGTTTGGCATAATGAGAAGAAGTGGAGCCAAACAGCAAAGCTATGAGTCTGAAAGGACTATTTCGACTTGTTCTCATACTACATAAACTTTTACTAGGTATACAATAGTTATTTGTTATACAAGAGTGCAAAGTTGCTTTTTAACCGCGTGTTCAATTTTGATGACCGAGCAAGCGAAGGATTTTAAAATTGAATCACGAGCGCAGCGAGTGATTCAAAATTAGAATCCTGAGCGTTAGCGAGGGAATCAAATGAGCACGAGGTGAAAAATCTTTGCACTCGAGTGCAACACGTAACTTTTCATTCCACATCAGCGAGGAAATGACTAAATGCAAAAAAAAAACGTTTACAATCACAAGATAGGTACACTTTTATTTCAGTTTAGGTATTAATTACTACATTATGACAGGTAAGTATTACAGAATAATGTTTAAATTATTACAAAATAATACTAAGGTATAATAAAGAAAATTTTAAGGTAACGTTGCTACAGTTATTTAAATTGAATTAATATAAGGTTTAACAATGACGTGAAAAAATGCCGCGTAAAGAACCGCGTACAAAGCAAA
This sequence comes from Plagodis dolabraria, assembly GCA_963854805.1. Taxonomy (NCBI): domain Eukaryota; kingdom Metazoa; phylum Arthropoda; class Insecta; order Lepidoptera; family Geometridae; genus Plagodis; species Plagodis dolabraria. Next base: position 26,729,873 of record OY978441.1, on the reverse strand, counting down.
TTGAAAAAAGAACACCAAGAAGGTTCCGAGTCTGAGTTTTTAACAAATTAAAAAAAAGTTGTATGATATATTCGGCACCATAGAGGTAGCAGTAAATAGGTTTAATGTTTTTTTTAATTCACAAACTTAGTGCACACGATGTTCTAAATTCAATTTACTTTATCCTCTAGAGAATAAAAACGGCTTTTCCACTCAGATATTGAAGATTAAAAATACTCTTTCCGAGATGGTGGGATGAAAAAATATTTACTTTCTTGACAGAATTACGTCACCAAGGAATAACCTTAATAAACTTGTAGCATACCTCTACAAGTTTATTGAGTAGATTGACTTATGCCCGGTTATTGAGGTTACTAGTTATCTGCTCTTTAGCTACTACATAAGTCTATCTTTTCATGCGTTTTTGAATACATTAAAAAAGGTTCGATAGTTACACTAATCTTCATATTGGCATATTTACTTCCCAGAAAGTGACTAAACATACCTTTGCCCGAAAGAAACACAATAAAAGATTAAACTTTGAAAGCGCGGGATTTTGCACTGTTGCGTGCGTTTGTAAGTATTACAAAACTATTAATTTCGTAAATACCGCTGTCACCATGAAGTAAACGACAAGAAGATTGGTTCAAGACTGCTTTATTTCTTTCTCTACCCTACCTCCAGATATGCATAATTATAATACCAGTACAGCGAAATTTGAACAAAAACATAGATTTTTTTTCAACATCGCTTAAATTGCATTGCATCAATGAGTTTTAAAATAAAAAACATCGAAATCGGTTGAACCGTATTTTTTCTTTATCAGATTTTCTCTCATGTTTAAGTTGATCCATATCTTTAAACTTTTAAATAGTCTTTTTTGCTGTAAGTATTCATTCTGTTTTAGAATCCAATGTGGTCTCAAATAAGACATGAACTGTCCCCGTTGTTCACGGCGTCGAGGCTGAAGTACGTGACGGAGCTGATGAATGAGAACGCAGAGGAGCTGGTTCACAAGATCAAAAGGGATCATATCGACAAAAATGAACCCGTCAACCTTAAGGTATCGTTAAGCTGTTACTTATTAAAAGAAAGTGTAATACAAGAAACCAAATTAGTATTTACCGAAGGATTCCCGTTGCCCTTTCTCAATCAATTCACCAAGTTGCAATTGATTGTAATAAGTTTTCAACATAAATTGTTCAATTACCTAATTAGTAGAAGAAATGAAGGTTTCTTTACTACAGTGATTCATCAAAATGCCGTGTTCGCCTGGTGGATAGCGTAGCCATAAGCGCTAATCGCCAATGAGGCCATTCCTATAATGAGGGGTAGGTGTTCGGACGGGTATGACTGCCTGTTCATTATTTCGGTCAGTCTGTCTGTTGAAGGATATATATAGGGTCACTAGTGAAAACCTTAAAAAGGGCCATAAAATCCTAATGCAATACTGTGTCTGAAATAATATTCATATTTTGAGGGGTCTTACTATCTATCCTGCCTTATTCGGCGCAGTTTTCATTAGGCAAAAAAGGAATTTTAATTTTCTTGATCTTTCCTAATACTTATGTAACGCCGTATGTGTTTCTGTAGTATTTTTTTCTTTAAATATTCATAGCATTATCAGAAAAAACTCATTATACTAGAATAATTTAACTGTCTTCTCAATAAATAGGGTATCACGAGTTTATGTGGAGCATTACATAAAAATATTGGAGTGATAAACTCTAATCTCATTATGTTCTCATCGAGCATCCACAGCTTGGGGTGCGTGATCCCATTTTTGTGGGTTGTTTAATATCCAAGTCACATTTCATACTGTATTAGATTATAATACTTTTATCAGTTCATTCCCTAGCACAATATTTCTTACTTTATATCCTACTCCCGACAGAGAAAAATGGGAATAATGTGAAGTTTAAATTACATTAGTTAGGCAGCATGTTATGGTAAAACGATTTACTTAAAATAAAATTGAAGTTACGGCACTGATTCACAATGCAAACAGAGAGGGAGATAGATTACTTAATTATACTTTCAAATGATTTTGTCTAAATCTTCATCCGCGTGGTAGTTAGGCGTCATTTGAGAATTCTATAATAATTATTGTCCGTTAAATGGGACCCTTCAAAATCTGAAACGCCTCAAGCATCAAACCATCCGCCGTTGAAAAAGGTTTATGGAGTTGATTCCCTGATTTTGATCACTTTGGATGTGAACACCTCTTCAGATGGCCACTATATGGATTCAGAAAAAATAAATTATGTACCGACGTTTTGGCAACTAATTCATGCTGAAGGTTTTATCGTAACTGCTTGATTAATAGGTAATAATATAAATAATAAATACTTTTAAAAGTTTCCTAAAAAACATTAAATAATATTTAAATAAAACACTTAAAAAAGCATAAAATTATATATCTAGTGACAATTCCGCCTAATTTTCCTGTCATCTACGTGACGTCACAAACATCACGCAGCCTAACCGGAAAAATACCCGACTAGTTTCGCTTCTAAACGAAGCATCTTCAGGAGGTCTTGACTCACCGAGCGCACGATCGAGAATCTCTCGATCGTGACTAGTCGGGTATTCTTCCGGTTAGGCTGCGTGATGTTTGTGACGTCACGTAGATGACAGGAAAATTAGGCGGAATTGTCACTAGATATATAATTTTATGCTTTTTTAAGTGTTTTATTTAAATATTATTTAATGTTTTTTAGGATACTTTTAAAAGTATTTATTATTAAATATGGATTTCCGCAAATTAACGCCTGAATCTATTCATTACCTTGTAAAAATATAAATATTTGAAGTGCAGCTTTTTTATTACATTAGGAACTACTCAATGAAAATAAATTTTCACATCTAACTTTCCCTAAAATGTGATCAGTTATATTCCTAAGAAATCCGTGTTGACAATTTCAACTACCTAATATAATTGTTATCACACAGTAGCATAAGCAAGAAATTAATTTATTAAATGTACTACCTAATTACAACTACAATATTCAAGGAATATAGGTAGTGGAAATTGTAAATAGATTGAGATCATGAAATAAGAAAAAAAGTAGTAAGGTTTAATCAATCAAGTGCAATTTGAATCAAAGGAATCCAAATACATAACATTAGGTACTTGCAATTACTTTGAAAGCTATCGCAAGTTTTATCCATAATACTTAACTAAAAGAAACCGGCTAGCACTCACGTGATACTTACCAGAAAGATCAATTAACTTATTTTTCTCAGTTACGCGATGAGCAACATAACATAATTCAGATCTAGCAAATTGATTAGATAATTCGTTAAGTTTGTTTTTGTACGGAAGAATTAATTATGTTAGTTATGAAAACATACAACTAAAATATTTATTTAGGGCCCGTTTCAGAGTGTCCTAATAAAGTTTCGGGTTGCTATGCAACACATAAAATAACTGAATGATAAAAATGACAGTTGACATGCAGCGCGTTTCAAGCTTTAACCGATGGATAGGCTAAATCGATGACTATGAAACGCAAAGATAATGTTTTATTTATTAAATATGTTCTGGTTAGTAAAACCGGAACTTACTCGAACATTCTGAAACAGGCCCTAAGAGTAATAGAAGGCAGCTTATTGGCTGCGTATCCACCTGAGAAATGCGGCAGGCATTGTTGCTTATCGCGTAACTTAGAAAACTAAGTAAACTGAGAAAACGAAGTATACTGAGCAAACGAAGTAAACTGAGAATACTAAGTAAACCTCAGTGCTTGTAAGCATTTTGAATGAGTAAAATCTGCACAGGAGCTGTTCTCGATGTACACGTCAGACACGGTGGGATCGAGCGTGTTCGGCATCAAAGTGAGCGCACTGAACGACCCCTTGTCTCCGCTCTGGTACATCAGCAGCCACATGGTTAAATGGACTTTCTGGCGAGGGTTCGAGCTCACCATGATCTTTATTGTTCCCGCTGTTGCTGAACTTATGAGGCAAGTTACAAGTATCAATGATTTAAATAACGTTATCAAAGATAGAAACGCTACTAATACCTTAGACTTTGTCCTTTTACGTAGATCTATTTGCTATAAACCAAGCACTCTTTTATTGATTTATTTCATGAGCCTCAAGTTTGAATAATTACACCAACATGCTTTAAATTCATGAAATGGTTGGCTTTGTTAAAAATATACCAATTTAGCACACCAATTTAGTACTCCAAAATTTTTGTATTTTTGTAATAAAAATATCAGTTCCTCGGTGCCCATAGTGATATCTACACGAAGTTTACAGCCGTGGGAACATCATATCTTGTTATCCAGCCATAAAACCAGGACGGAATCCCTAAAAGTATTAAAGATAAGCAATAATTAAATACCCACACAAATGGTTATTAATGTGCTACCGTCGTAATCGATGTATGTCGGAGTGTCAAATTCAATTGACAGCATGGAACTCGACTTTGACAATTCGTTGACGTAACAGTGTTACCATTACTGTGAAATATCCCGAGACTGATGCTGTACGCAAACTGGGTGATTGCTTTGGTATAGGAAGCAAGAAGTCGACCTTGAACGCGAAATCTTCCGTCCGCTACAACTTAAGGAACAAGTATTCAACCAAAAGATAATGGCTAGATTGTTTAATTTTAGTTATATGTAATATTTAGTATGAAAATTCATAAAGATTTTTCTGATCACTAAACCTACTTGTTTGCACCTAGGATTGTCATTTTTATATTATCAAATGACATAATTTAAATGGTCGTAATTATTATTATTATTATTTTTATTTATATAAAATTCTTAGCTAACCTAGTTTTGCTAATAGTTAACTTGATATAAGTACTTATATCAAGTTGATATGACGTATTAGGAGTTGCAATAACTGCCATAAAATTATTATTCTTATATTTAATTTTTTTTTTTTTCATTGTTTATACTGTTGACTAATTGTTTTTTATTGTACGTGTGTGATGTACTTAGTTTGTGATGTGACTGTTAATGTTTGTATAAATTATTTATTCGCGTAATTATACTCATATTTATGTTAAATTAATTAATTATTGTCTAATATTTAATTCAATTAGTTCTGTTACTATTTTCTAATTATATTTTTAACAATGAGTAACCTATCCGCACCAATGACTTGCCCCCACTGCCCTACATCTACACGTTCGTTCAGCTCACGTGGTCTCAAAATTCATATAGGGCGCAAGCATAAGGATGTGCCTCGCACGCTCTCACAGGTCACCCCCACCGTCATGAATATATGCCCCCAAGCTCCAACGGGGCCACCACAACACTCGCAACAGCAACAGTGTCTCCTGGAGAAGCTCACCAACTTGAGGGAAGGGACACCAGTGTTGCGGCACGTTCCTAAAGGGGCGCGAAATCAAGCTGCGGGGAAACTGTGTGATGTAATCAATAAGTGCATTGAGAGTAATGCCGTGGAGGATTGGTTTTCGCTGCTCTCGTTCGCTTTTATTGCACTTAGGGTACCATGTAAGACACTACCTGGTAATATGACGGCCAAGGTGAGGGCGAATATTGGGTATTTCGGAGCCAGTCAGTTGGAGGAAGAATCTGGTAGTACGCCTTCAAACTCTAGGTCAAGATCGACTCGGAAAATCATTGAGTCCAAAGTGTTTGAAGGTGATCTGAGAGGAGCAGTCCGGCTTTTAGTGTCAAGCGATACTTACGCGCAGCACGATCCGGGCACGTTGGCAGCCCTACAAATCAAGCACCCCTCCCCGTCACGTCCACTCGATTTCCCATCAGCGCCAGATGCATCACATGCTGCTGTCTCAGGTACGAGTGATGAGGTGGCGTTGGCACTCAGCTCTTTTTATAGCGGTTCAGCAGCGGGGTTAGATGGAATTCGTCCAGGGCACCTAAAAGAGCTGACTTCTATCTCGGCAGGAGATAATGGTCAGCGTTTGATAGAGAGTCTGACCCGGCTTACGAACTTCTTACTCAGTGGCAAACTCAATCGGGAGGTATGCCCATACCTCTATGGTGCCTCTTTATGTGCATTAACGAAGAAAGATGGCGGGGTGAGATCTATTGCAGTAGGCAGTGTATTCCGGAGATTGTCTGCTAAGGTGGCGTGCCGTGCTGTGAGGGAAGCTATGTCCGAATACCTGCAACCGCATCAGCTTGGTTTCGGTACACGTCTAGGCTGCGAGGCAGCTATCCATGCAACACGGGCATTTGTGTCAGATCCTATCAACTCAAACTGTGTTGTGTTTAAGCTAGACATTTCCAATGCTTTCAATTCTTTGGAGAGAGACGTTTTGCTCACTGAAGTCAAAATTCCAGCTCTTTATCCCTACCTTTATCAAATATATGAATCCCCTTCAAATCTTTATTTCAAAAATAATCTCATCCTTTCACGAGTAGGAGCTCAGCAGGGGGACCCCCTGGGCCCTTTAGCCTTCAGCTTAGCCATCCACCGTATTATTTCGGAGCTCAAGTCACAACTAAACTTGTGGTACCTTGATGATGGCACCATTGGCGGAAGACCGGAAGTTGTTGAGCAGGATCTACTAGATTTGATCCCAAGTCTCGCGAAGCTGGGTCTGGAGGTGAATCCCTCCAAATGCGAGTTTTATCCTTGCAGTGCTGAAGCTCTTACTCATCTTCCAAATTTCAGTTCTCTTCTACCTGGCCTTACGCTACTCTGACAAACCACATTTAACCTTCTTGGTTCGCCCATTTTTCTTCAGGGGGTTCCAGAAGCTATATATTCACGCGAGCAGCTTCTCCTCTTTGCACAGGAACGCCTAAAAAATCTCTCTGCCCATGTTGCGATGATTTTGCTGCGTACTTGTTTCGCCTTACCAAAAATGACATACCTGCTACGGACTACTCCTACCTGGCTTTGTTCGGAACAGGTTTCACCCTTCGACAATGCCTTTAAATCTGTGGTAGAATCTATCCTCAACATTTCCCTCAATGAGTCACAGTGGTGTCAAGCATCCTTGCCGATACGGCACGGCGGTCTCGGGATGCGGAGCGTACGGGATGTCGGTTTGCCTGCTTTCTTGCCGTCGGCGCATGGTGTGGCGGGCCTTGTCACTTCTATTCTTTCTTCAAATGGTGACAAGGTAAACATACCCTTTGTGCCCGATGCGTTGTCAGTTTGGTCTACCCGCAATCCAGGTGCCTCAATCCCAGAGACCCTCCAAACCCAACGGGCCTGGGATGACGTTGAGGCAAGGATCTTCAATGAGGTTACAGATGGTGCTGGAGGGCCAGATTTAGCAAGACTTAAAGCAGTGTTGCGGTCGGAATCTGGGGCATGGTTGCACGCGTTGCCTTCACCTCACCTGGGAACTTTGTTAGATGATAGCTCTCTGCGGGTGGCGGTTGCCCTCCGCCTTGGCTGCAAGGTGTGTGAGCCTCATAGATGCACCTGCGGTACCTTGGTGGAGGCCAATGGTCATCACGCACTGAGCTGTCGTCGTTGCACAGGCAGGTTTCCGCGTCACCATGCCCTCAATGAAATAGTCCGCAGGGCGTTTGTCTCAGCTAACGTGCCCTGTGTGCTGGAACCACCGGGACTGAGTAGGTCTGACGGTAAAAGACCAGATGGTTTGACCTTGGTGCCATGGAAGAACGGGAAGTGCTTGGTGTGGGACGCCACCTACGTCAACACTGTCGCCGCCAGCCACCTAGGTCGTACCATGCCCACTTCGGCAGCAGCAGCGGAAGATGCCGCTACCAAAAAGCGGCTAAAATATGCAGAGCTGGAACCCCATTATTATTTTGTGCCCATCGCTGTGGAAACAATGGGCAGTTGGGGAGCGGAAGCCAATGGTCTGGTTGCCGAATTAGGGCGTAGGTTGGCCGAAAGGTCGGGTGACTCCCGCTCCGGCTCGTTCCTGGTGCAAAGGATGGCCCTTGCTATCCAGCGCGGCAATGCAGCGAGCGTTATGGGCACTTTTGCACCTGGAACGCTAAGGGGCGGTTTATTCGATTGACTATTATATTTATTATATATTTGACATTGTAACGATTTTGTTATTAATGAATATATTTAAATTACTCAAATTTAGCACAATTTATTGAGATAAATGAAATTTTTTTTTGTTTTAGTCTGCTTTTTCACTTTATTAGCTCGGAAAGGGTTTTTTTTATCATTAGAAATCTGCGTGGAAATGTTTTAAAATTCTAACCATTATGAAAGGTCCAAAAAATAATATAGTCTTAAATAATAAAGAGAATAGTAATTTTACTTTGTTTTTTTTTTATATAAATTGTGTTACGCGCAGCAGCAAATTCAATTTGCGCCTCGTACCTTTGGAAGCTTCGTTACGCTCAGGATTCTATTTTAAATCCTAGAAGGCTTCGCTTTCTCAGGTTTCAATACAAGTACTGGCGCGAAATAACAACTTTGCACCATTGCGTACCAAATAACTATTTAACCTCACAAGCTCAGAAATATCATTCGAAACCTGCACATAAAAGTGCTTTTTATCCGCTAGCGTGGAATAAAATAGCGTTGGAAATAGTAGTGTTAAAAATTCGAACCTATATAAGAGTTCCAAAAAGAAATTTGTTTTTATCAATTGTAGAAGCATTTTCGTTCGGCTGCTAAGTAATTTTCGCACCTCTGAAAGCCTCGTTACGTTCTGCATTATATTATATATGATCAACTCATGTTTGAATCCTCGAATCTTTGACTTCTTCAGGTTCAATACAAGTAGGTACTCGGGCCAAATAAATTTTTACGACCTTGTCTAACATATACCTATTTATGAAAATGAACTAAAATGTGAGGTTATTTATGTAATATCAATGTAATATGCTTACAGATCCAAAACGAATAAGCTTACGATATTACAATGAAAAAATTTGTAACTATGAGCGGCATTCGAACCCGCAACCATCCTAAAGACGATTGGACGATGCGACGGTTAAACGATAGGATCGAAAGGAAAAATTTAAGCTATGACTCACTCACTACGATAGTTCAGTTCTCAGAGCATGTCCCGATGGATAAGGAAAATAGGCTGATCTAGGAAACCGCGAAGAAGTAGGTACTATATTTTAAATATATAGTGACTGTTTTAAAAGCATAGGTATACTATTTAAAACTATTATTCGATTATATTTTGTTAAGGGTCCGTTTCAGAATGTCCTAATAAAGTTTCGCGTTGCTAACCAACACATAAAATAACTGAATGATAAAATTGACAGTTGACATGCAGCGCGTTTCAAGTTTTAACCGATGGATAACTCAGAGAAATGAATAATTTTGTCAGAGTGGATAGGCTAAATCGATGACTATGAAACACAAAGATAGTGTTTTGTTTACTAACTATCTTCTGGGTAGTAAAACCGAAACTTACTCGAACATTCTGAAACAGGCCCTAAATCAGGCAAACTGTTGACCTCTGAAGTTGTCTTAGATTTTCGCGATTATTACACATAGTTTGCAGTGATCGTGTATCAGTAGTCACCCCATGACTGTGGGATTGAAACAAAAATAATTATAGATGTACGCGATTTAACCATTCACAGTTGTTCAGTTATTATGTTGAATTCTATCTCGTCTGTTGCTTAAGGATATACGATAGTAGGAAACTAGACTTCGAAATAGACATTAAAATTGTGCTAACAAACCTTTAAATTGAAAGTTATATTATACTGTGATATTGTGTGTATATTATACTATGATTTCATACGTAATATTTTACATTCTAGGTTGAAGTTTTTCTCTCAGGCAGCCACAGATTACATCAGAAAGTTGTTTTGGGACGTAGTGAAAGAGCGAAAGGCAGCTGGCACCAGTAGCAGCAGGAAGGATCTCGTTAATCATTTGCTTAAGATGAAAGAAAATCTGAAACTCCCGGGAGAAACTGGGACACGTAAGTTTTACTATAAATTTATTAATATCAATAAAATGTATCTTTTTGCTAAACTTAATTTTAGATCATCCAAGCAACTGTCCTTCTAGAAGCTCTTCCGGAAGCACTTTTATGGTACTGCAGGCAGGATCTAATTTTGTGTGAGTTTTACGCGCGTCTTTTCTTCCTTTCCGGCTGACGATGATGATGATAATGATGATAATGACGAGGAAAATAAAATCATTAGGTACCTTTAAGTTTTCTAATATTTGTCCCGAGACTCAGGAAGTAAGTTCTATAAGACTTCTTGAGCTGTATTTTTTATTGCTGGTGGCGCCGTCACTATAAAATCGTTACTTTCACTATCAGATGACATTTTGGAAAATTATATAGAATAATTAAAAGCATTCTGTTATATTAACCAACCTCCTTTCATTGAAAATCCAGTACGAATAAAATCCCACCTCTTTTTTCTAATTATTCGATATAAAACCTTTTTGAAGTAAGTGCTGGAGCTTTACATTTTATTTCTGGTGCCGTTATCTTTATAAAAAAGGTATCTTCTACTATCAGCTGACATTTTGGAAAATTACATATTGAAAATAATAAAAAGCGTATTTTTCAATTATTTATTTAGTAAAAAATCTAAATTTACCGAAACAAATAGATTTCCGCGCTTTCTTTCGTAGTGCAGAGGAAGGTTGCCAACTTCTTTCATTAAAAATTGGGTATGGAAAAATCCCTTCCTTTTTTCTTATTAACTGATGTAAAACGTTTTTGAGATTTGATGATTTTACTTTTTTTGTTAGTAGCTAAAAAAAATGGCGCTAGCAGGTCAGGTATAGATTTTCATACAACTGGTACGTAGGGAAAAAAAATCCATACAACTTTCCCGCCGCACATGTATAGGAGAGATATGACAAACTTAATGACACGTTTTTGAATGAGCTATGAGATACTTTCTGAGTGGGTGTGGTATGAAGTTTATTCCTACACATGAAATATACCTAATAAATTTCCCTTTGATTACTACACAGTAATTGTGATAGCTCACACAGATTTTATCTTTATCACCACCCGCAAGACGTCTACTGCAAAACATACTGCAGGTCCCTTTGTTTGAATACCGCATTTGGTAGCAGTAGAACTCATTGTGAGCGAGTTTATCCGGGGAAATACTGCCACCATGTTCATTTCTACCGCCAAACAGTCATGTTCGCATTACTGTGTGTCGGTTTGAAGGATATGGGTGCCGGCAAAATTATGCGAAAATATGCAGGCATATAAGATTTAACTATTTTATGTCTCAGTGCAGTTCGTTACTTGTGACAAAATGCATCTGTTATAGGCATGGTTTGCCACTTAACAGAAGGTGAGCCTCGTGTTCCTTCAACAATCAATTAAAGATCCGCAAAGGCAATTGCGCCAATCGGCTCCCTGCGACTAGGTGACTTTCAGTTTCATCGATCTTTATCGATTTAGTAGGGCCCCCACTTAATGGACTACTATGGTACAAAATGTTTTGCCCCGAGCGGGAATTGAAACCGCGTTCTCAAATTTCGTGCCGGATGCCGAGCGGCTTAGGTATCCGGCGCGAAATCGGAGGACGCGGTTCGTTTACCGCCCGAGGCAAAACATTTTGTACTCCAATAATTTGTAAAATAAGAGTTACTATAACGTTCGCACAAACGTTCTATATGAAACATCGCGACCTTAAAGATAGCGTTCATGAATTTACCCGATGGACGATAAAAAGACCAAACCAAAATTCACGTAATGTACATATTATTATTATTATTTAGTCTTGTTCACTAGTACTCTTAGAACGTACAGACTTATTGGACTTCACCATCAGTGTAAAGTGTTAAAGAATTTTTAATGATTGCTTGTAAAGTGGCTATTATTGACCTGCTTTTAGATTTATATTAGGTATAAGTGAAGTAATTTTAAAACTAAATGAGAAATTAAAGAGTGAAAAATTTACTAGATACGCGTATACAAGTACAACTTATATATACTTAAGTGTTACTTTTTTTATAATTTAGCTAACTTAATTTTACTGGCTCTTAAGGATAGCTGCCGGAACACACCATTATGAACTTGGGGACAGATTTTCAACTTGAGGGTAGCTAGGCAAGCGGGCAAATTTATCCCAAAATCCCCTACCACTAAGACAACAACCGGGACCGATGACTTAAGGTGCCCTCCGTAGCACGGCAGCATTCAGTAGTAATGCCACTAGCGGTACCATCCAAGTCATGCGAGAGCGGATGTTGCTTAGTAAAGTTGAACCCAAAAACTTACTTATCGTACAATAAACTTACATTAATATGTAAACCGAATTTTGTCATCAGAGAAGACGGACGATTACATGTTGGCACAGGCAGCTGTATTTATTCTGGGATCCATCGAAACTTCCTCATCTACACTCAGCTACCTCCTCCATGAGTTGGCTTACCATCATAAAGAGCAGGTAAGCCATCTATTGAGCAAGCTATCTAGACTTGATTTTGACATATATGTCGAGGGGTACACCTCAAGTGAAATAATAAAAGATGACGTCACACTGTGATGAAGTCATCCTCTTTTACCGCATCACCTCATTTCATAATTCGCTACTGTCTATAAACATTTTTGATACTGCGATTCTTCATTCAAATTCAAAGTAATCGCCACGAGACACACATGCTTAATTTGATGCATTCCTACCTGAGCTATCATTTCAAGCAGTAGGTACTACCGGCACCTATACCTATTTTACATACAATATATTTACCTACTTACATATATTTATACATACATTACATCACGCCTCTTTCCCGTTGGGGTTATAGGTAGAGATTACAGATTTCCATTTGCTACGATCCTAGCATATCTCTTTCGCTTCATATATAAATCCTTTCATACATAAGCATTGGCTTAGGGTACTCCTGACCTGGTCTTTTTAAGGACGGCTTCAATTTAATTTCGGAACGTTCGCTTAGGTCTTCCCCTTCCAATACTTACGTTCACTTGTCCCAGGTACACCTGTTTAGTGTTTAGTCAGTCTTATTACAGTAATTTCTCTCTACATGTTCAAACCATCTTAACATACCTTTCTCGATGATTGTCACTACTTCCTCATTCACACCAGATCGTTCCCTTATCACACTATTCCTTATTCTGTCACTCCGTATGACTCCAAAGACTGTACCTAAATACATCTTCATGAAGTTACAACAGTTAACTTAGCACCATGACAATACGTAGATAAAGTTTGACCCGTTGAGTCTACGGGCCCGCTGCCCCGGACTCCTATTGTGAAAGCCCATTTACACATGGCTGAATTCTGTGCACTGAATTCAGACAATAAGCGGGAATATTCAGGGCTTGCCGTTTACACTTTGTCTAATTAGCTGAATAACTCAGTATAGCAGCAAACTTCGTACATATTGTACGTACATAACTGCTCATGCCGCCTTCAAAATAGCAAAGAAAAGAGCTATGGCAGCGCAAAGCTCAAGTATTCTGTTTACACTAAAACCCACATATGTGTAACACTTAAAATAACCATTCTCAAATTAGAATTATTTTATTCAATTGTAAACAATATCGCATCAGTTTAGAGGAGCATCATGAACAAAATAAGAACTAACATAATTTCATTCGCAAGTTTTGGGTTTGGATTTTAGCGAGAACAGATAAAAACAACCATAAATAGAAAATTTTAAAGAGTTTGTTTAGAATTATAGTCAATTTTTTTAACAAACGAGTACTGAAAATTTTACTGTGTTGCTATTGACCAACGTAATCAACATTAAGTCCGTTCCACACGAACTCGGTAGTTACATGTAGGTACATTCAGTTGAGTCTTCTACCGCGCATCGACAAATATTGCTTGTAACGAGTCAATACTAAAGTTTCAATACTATTGAATTAGGGTAAGCAATACAAAGATAGTTTTGAAAAAAATGTTGTAGCTAAGTTTGTTGTAACAAATCGTCTCATCATACTTTTGGCGACGTATTACTGTGAGCTCAACCCAATTAAACTAGTTTGGTCTCAAGTGAAGGGCTATGGCAGGATATAACATAAGTAATAAAATTTATAAAGTCTGAACTCTTTTGTTACAAGTATTAGCTAAAGTGGATCTGTAACAACCTGATCGTCCACTGCTGAACACAGCTTCCCCTATTAAGGGGGTATTTGCTAATCCCCACGCTTGGCAAGCGTCTTGGGGATCGCAGTGTAAGTTGGCAGTTCTTTAGAAGGCACTGCTGCCCACCTTCCAGTATTTCTCCTTTAGTCGCCTCTTACGACACCTACGGGATGATATGGGGAGGTGCAATTCTGACCCGGCACCCCACGAGACAAAATAATAACTTATACGGAGGATCATTCATAAAATAGTAACGTAATTTTTTCTACAGTAAATTTTAGAAGTATGCAATATGAACTCAAAACAAGAACAAAGACATTGACCAATGACGGCAATGACCCATCTCACTCTGTCAATATCGGAAATGTGCGAGAGACATACTCAGTACTCGTTTGTTAAAAAAACAGACTATAGGAACTTTTATTTCGTGTGAGTGGTATTTCTAAAACAATTTTTGTTTCTAACCAAAATTCAAAATAGGAGCAGTTTCTCACGCTTATTCGTGATGTGTGATCATTTCCATGCAAGATGATTATTATGTTGTTATATTTTTATCCAAGTTTTTCCCATTTGACTTTAATTGACTTTAGTTTCATAGCTAATCAACTAAATAAGTATCTTAGGCGAATAACACAATCAATCCTGTACTGTATATACGCAACTATCGAGAAACTAACCACGAGAGTGGAATTGACAGTCCGATCGATGTGGCAACTAATGTGTGATTTCGCACTCATTCGAAATTTAAATATTATTTTTCCTAGTGTTAGTGCTTACAGTGCTTACAGTGCTTACAGTGCTTACAGTGCTTACAGTGCATAAAGAAATATATCGTTGTTTAATAACGGTGAATAGCTCGTGTTAATTTAATAGTGTAATTAGAATTACTTTAATTCTATAAAAAATGTTATGCATTTTGCGAGTGCCTTCCTGGCTAAGTACCACCCATAGTGTAACATAGAATCTGAAAATCATTCCCCACTCTAGGTTGTGAATTGTGATAGTAAAAAACTTTGTGTTGTAATTTGCTAGCATTAGGTGATGTTATGTACCTTTGGTAAATGCTTACAATGGTAAACACGTAATGTTATACATAGAAAGTAGTATCTATATTCTATCTACTTCTTACAGCCATGGTATAAATAATATTCACACTCAACTCTTAAAATGTTTATTGCTATATTGCCATATTAATTGAAATAATATCATTTATATTTGCACATTAATTACGTATATTAATTACGTCCCATCACTATAAACCACGTGGTGGTGGCTTAGCCATAATACGTTTTGATAAGAAAATCTGGTTGTTTTTTTTCGCAGAAAGGAAATATAATGGCCTGTTTGGGTTACGTTCTTGAAGTACGCAACATGATGACCGTTAATATATAAGCTCAGTGTGCTTCAATTAGCTGGGTTTTTTTTTATTTTTTTATTCGAGATACGTTCGCGTTTGACCACACCCTGCCTGATTTTAAGCATTGATGTGCTCTACGATGAAGCACGCTTACCTAGAAGAAACCTTAATAATAACAAATACTTTTAAAAGTATCCTAAAAAATATCAAATAATATTTAAATAAAACACTTAAAAAAGCATAAAATTATATATCTAGTGACAATTCCGCCTAATTATTATTAAATATGGATTTCCGCAAAGTAACGCCTGAATCTAACCATTAGAAGAAACCTATTTACTCTCGATTTGTAGACACCCATGTTGAATTTATCGGGAAAAACTGACAACGGTAAGGAGTTCCACTTTTTTGCAGTACGCATGAGAAAAGTGGAAGCGAAGCGCTTCGTACGAGTCCTGGGAATATGAACCATGTACGGATGGTGCCTATCCGTCTGTCTGGACGTCCGATGGAAAAAGGGGAAGGGCGGAACTAAGTCGTGTAGTTCTTGTGCACATTCTCCGAAATGTATCCGGTAAAAGACCGATAGGCAAGCGACTTTACGGCGGTGCTCGAGGCTTTGCAGCCGAGACTTCCCCAAAAAGTCGCTGCATATTAACCTCTTGGCGCGCCTCTCATTCGACTCAAGTGCCTCAAGCTGGTATTTGGCAGAACCGTCCCAGACTGGGTGCCGACTTCAACTAATTATTTTATAGTTTTAATAGTGAGAAGTCGATTCTGTTCGTTTTTTATTGCAGTATCCTGTAGTTTATAAAATTATTGATTTGTATCTGTTACGTAAACAGTTCAATTACCTATTGAACAACACTTTTGCAGTAAAAATTTTAAAAATACCGACTTATATTCTGACCAGTATTGACAATGATATGTATGCCTATAAACGTTACAGCTATTAGACTAAATGCGCCATTAAAATGTACAGCTGCGCGTTAAGCTAATTAGGGTAAAGTGAGACCGATCACCGCTGCAGGCAGTTAATGGTGCTATTTACTGTACTTCACACCTACTCTGTAATAATTTGGGTTCTGTAATAATGTGTTTTTACTAAATATGAATTTAGGAGTGAGAAGTGTGCGTTCCCCGTGAGGTGCCGGGCTAGAATAGCGCCCCCTTTCCCCCATATATTCTAGTGGGAGTCATAAAAGGCGATGAAAGGAAAAATATAATGAGGAGGCTGTGTTCAACACTGAACGATCCAACTAACGAAGTACAGTGTATGTATGTTAGTTTGCTTTTATAAGACCGTAAAAATTACATATTATTGGTACGTGTCATGCAAACTAACCTAAAGTAAGCCAACATATGAACTGAACCAGGCTATATTGTTGTAATGTATTTAATTATGTATCAAATACCAAAGTGGAAGCGACTGCCAGCGTTGCGGGTAGATGTTTCACTGTCGAACCCTTTTTAACTTTGTCTTTATTACTACAATGTAAGAATAGAGTAAGGATGAAATAATGGTTGTCGCAGGTTATCTATATTTATGCAACTCATTCAACAATGCATTGTAGTGATAGAGACAAAGTCGAAAATTCTTTGACAGTAAAAGTGCCTCCCGGTCGCTGCCACTACGGTGGGAATGGCACCTATCCACATCACATGTTAAACCGTTACGGCCATTTGTTAACAAATTCTTCTCCCGTAGACGGGTTACCATACCCCCCTCTTCTTCGGCATTTTGGGAATCGTAGTTTAAGATGGCAGTTCTTAATAATGTACTGCTGCCCCTTAGTCACTTCTAACGTATCGCACAGGAAGATATAGAGGGCTGAATTTCCAGCCTGGTACCCCTCGGAGTGCCGTTATAATCGCAGGCTGGTCAATAATTTGATTAAAATATGGAAAATCTAAATTTATATCAAATATTCCATTGTAGATAAGATCTATCAAAAACCTAGTTAGTCTTAGCCTACATAATCAGAAACAAAGAATTTTCATCCCAAAAATCGCAAAACCTAATCTGGACACAAAAAATTAAAAGCCACGAATTAACGTGAAAACTACTATTTGAAGGTGAAAACCACCCTGAAGAATACGAGACAAGTATCGTGAAAATGCTTTATAATTATTTATAACTAAGTAATTGAAATTGGAATATTGAGTGACAAAGTGATTTGAATTTATCAGACGCCTTAGAAATTATTATTTTTATTTATTTATTTATTAAGGTTTTCCAACAGACTTAACACTAAACAAGCATTTCATACAGAGTTCAATAGACAATTTATAGCGAAAGTCCAATTACAGGAAAACACATCATGCCTGACACAAAAATGGCTTATATGTGGAGTGAGTTTAAACAAAAATTGCGCAAAACCATCATAAGATGACGAATCACTGATGATGCTTCAACGCATATGCACTTACAATGTGTATTTTGGAAACAATTCAGTATCATATATACCTATATTTTAAAGATACCTTCATACAGTCTTTATCAATGAGATGAATAATACTAGGAAACAAAGGAAAATATAAGGAAACTATGAGACATACAAATTTAACATGCTAAGGAGATTTAGTGCTCCTTATATATTTTTTTTATATTTAAACATTAAATTTTTAAAGTTGAGCAGAGAACAATTTAATATGTCAATCTGCTCAGCCTTAAAAAGAGTATTATGCTCTCGACAGACTCTGTCGAGAACACTGTGACGTCCAACATTTGTTCTATACGTCTTAGGAGCAAATGGTTTAAAATTCACAATTCTAGCCCCCATACGGGGAACTGTAAAGTTAATTTTAGCAACGAGTTCTGGACAATCTATTAGACCATACAAAATTTTGTATAACAGAACCTGGTCCGTTATCCAACGCCGGTCTTCTAAGGTCAACATATTGAAATGAGCCAGACGCTTTGAATATGAGTTTAACTGAGATTTTTTTCTTTGATGTACAGTCAAAAAGAAAAGAAATCGCTTCTGAATTCTTTCTATTCTATAAATATGACAATGATATGACGGGCTCCAAACATTTGAACCATAATCTAGAATGCTACGAACTAATGTATTGTAAACGACTTTTAAAGCGAGTATACTCTTGAACTGCTTACAGTTACGCCAAATAAATCCTAGCATTTTATAAGATCTGCAAATAATATTATCGATATGGGGAATAAATGTCAATTTTCTGTCCAAGACAACACCTAAGTCTCTTATGGATTCTACTTCTTCTAGCTTAGATAACCCCAAAGTGTATTCAGTTGGAATACACAAAATCTTTTTAGTAAATTTAATATGTTTACATTTTTCTGTGTTTAAAGGAAGTTTGTTAACTATAGTCCAATTGAGAATGCAATCGAGATCATGCTGAAGTAATTTAGAATCATCAATGTTGTTAATCGTTTTAAACAATTTCAAGTCATCTGCAAAAAGAGAAAATTTTGAATATCTTACCTTTGATGCTATATCGTTAATAAAAGCCAAAAACAAGACAGGGCCAAGATGTGATCCCTGGGGAACACCACTATAAGCTACATATGCTTGAGACTCAAAACCGCAAACTACCACTTTCTGAGATCGACCAGACAAATACGAAGAAAACCATTTTAAGATTTGGCCATGGACCCCCAATGCATACAACTTGTTAATTAGCAATTGATGGTCAACTCGATCAAAAGCCTTACTTATGTCAGTATAGACAGCGTCAACCTGCTGGCCGTCATCAACAGCTTCAGATAAGTCAGAGACATAGCATACCAAGTTAGATACAGTTGATTTCTTACTGCGAAACCCGTGTTGTTCCGGAATGAGTAAATGATTAAGATGATTTGTAAGCAAGGGACATATCAAAGATTCGAATATTTTACCCAAAATACACAAAAGTGAAATTGGACGATAGTTTGCTACAAGATTAGCTTTACCACCTTTAGGAATAGGAACAACAATAGCTGTCTTCCATATAGAAGGAAAAACACCTGAATTTAGAGATCGATTGTAAATTATACTAAGTGGTTTTGACAGACTATCTGCACAATTAATTAAAAAAATTGCTGGTAGTCTATCCGGACCGGAAGACAAGGTCATTTTTAATTTTTTAATAGCTTTTGAAATTGAAAAAGGAGTAACTATGATATTATTTAAAGTATTACATATTGGGATATTGTCAGATATTGTATCAAAAATGTAATTATTATTAGCAAGACTGCAACTAGATGAGGTGGAAACATTATTATTAAATACTGAAGAAAAGTGAGCTGCAAAAGCATTGCAAATAGTGGTCTGACAATTAAAGGTTTCGTCTTTTAAAATCATTTCGTTAGGAATGGTTTCCACAGTTTTACGTTTATTTCGAATATACGACCAGAATGCTTTCATATTGTTCTTAGATATAGAAATCTCTAGCGAGGACTTATAGGTATCATAGCACACTTTAATTAAATTGTGACATCTAGTTCTAGCGGCAATAAAGTCTTGTTCATCAAGGGGATTCTTGAATTTCTTATAATTGATACGATATTTGTCTTTTTCTTTTAATAATTTTATTAATTTTTTAGAGTACCATACAGGATGGGTACTAGATATTTTTTTGGATTTAGGTACAAATTTTTTTATTAACTCTCTCACTAAGGAATAAAAATGAGCAACCATAGCATCAATGGAATCAAATGAATCTAAAATGTCATCCCATTTGATTTTATTTAACTCTGAATTAATTTTTGTATAGTCAGCGTAAAAGAAGTTTTGCTGTACTGATGGTTTCTTAGACAAGTATTTTATCTCATTACAAAATAAATTGATTAGAAGCGGAGGGTGATATGGGTCAACTTTTGATAAGGGGACGGTAGCCTGACTAAGTTTTAAATCGACGTTGTTACAAAATACAAGATCAAGGACCCTATTGTCTTTATTATAAATTATGTTATGCTGATGAAGGTTATTTAATGACATGAAGTCGGAAATTAAATTAGCCCAAACTAAATTAGAAGTAATTTTGTTTATACCAGCACCTGGTGAGTCATCGCCAGGGTTAGAACATATCCAATCAATATTATTAGAAGCGTTAAAGTCTCCAATAATTAAGATGTCGTTAGAGCATATGGAAGTTAAACTTTCACTTAAAATATTCAGTTGACATTCTAGCCTTTCACTTGTCATTGGCGGGGGAAGATACACAGCACACAAATAAATTTGTTTTTTTATTACCGTAGACTGAACTGTAACTGACACCCATAAGTCCTCCCTAGGGCCTTCCAATTTACTTAAGCGCTTAGAGTTAAATTTTTTAGAAACTCCGATAAGAATTCCTCCGCCTTCCTGCTTCGTACTACTACTACTACTACTACTACGATCTCTTCGATAAATGCTATACGAATTATTAAGAACTTCAGCATCATATACACTATCATTTAGCCATGTTTCTGTTATTACAATGACGTCATATCCACAATTCATACTAGATAAATACAAGTTTTGTAACTTACCACGAATGCTTCTAGCATTCTGATAATATATACTTAAGATACCCATTTTAATCAAATGAATGACATAACATCGTGAAATTATTAGCTTTGACAGTAAATTTAGTCCTTAATATTACCTAGCATGTCAGCATTTTTTACCCAAATAGCTGGCGAAGAGTCGTCTTTTCTCAGAAATATGCGGCCACGACGAATCCAACAGTATTTGTATTGTTTGTCTTTCTTATATATACGTGCTTGCGCGTGAAGATGTCTGTTTGAAGGAGACAAGTGTTCCACAACAAATATTGGCTGCTTTTCTCCACCAATTCCCAAATGGTAACTGTTAAGTTTGTCAGCGGACTTAGTTTTGTTGTACTTGTTACATGCTGCCAGAAGCTCGTCGCGGGCGCGTGGAGAAGACAGTTTAACAATAACTGCTTTAGGACGCTTAGAAGCCTGATTTGACTTAGCGACTCTTGTACACGACATTACGTCCTTTTCAACGAGTGGGGATGATACTATATTTCCAAGTTGAAGCACAATAGACAAGAGATTTTCGTTCGCATGCTCTGGTACACACTGAATTTCAATATTTGATTCTCGCGCGTTTTGTTCTATTTGTAAAATCTGTTCCTTTAATATGCTGACATCAGATTTAAGCTTTAAATTCTCTAAATGAAGAGTCTGTGAATTTGAACGGAGATTTTCAGTCTCAGACCGCAACTCAGCGACTTCCTTTCGCATGTCATCAAACGATTTTGACATAAAATCCACAGATTTCATTAATTCAGGTATAAGGGCCACGTCCCTTTTTAAGGGACCTAGTTCCTTTTTAAAATCTTGATAAGATGAAGCGAGCGTATCAATTTTTATTATTAAGGTTGACTCCATGTCAGCCAAGCGTCTACTGAGTGTGTCTAAAGTACTGGCGCTGTCTTCCGGCATCAACGTAGGTTCCTTGACGGGCGTATTGCTGTTATCACCTCTCGTACGCTGAACTTTACATTCTGGGCATTTCCATACTACTTTCGCCTTCGAAGATAACTTAGAGAAGTTCTCTTTAGTAATACCAACACAACTATAGTGATAACTACCACAACAATTCGAACAACATATTTTGTCAGTGATATTTATTAATTGTTGGCATCCCTTGCATGTACTCATGTTAACAAACTCTTTTCAAACAATGCAATTCAATCAATAAGCAATTATCCGGCCTACCGTCTATTTTTCCGCAGCGATGACTTAGTGACCGGCTCGAGACACAATGTTGACTGTCGTTATCGAATACAAACAAACAATGATCAGTTCACGTTGTTAACTCCCGTTGTAAACACAACACAAATAATTACTTTGGACGTTACGATATAGACACTGGGTTTTAAACAATTGTGATATAAAATAAATATTTACTGTGAAACTAACGTGCACACGTCCACACTCCACAAAAGCCGGACGGATATCCCTTTAAATCCCTGAAAACATTTTTTATCTTTAGCTATCTCTTAAAAAAATGAACGGCAATAAAGCTATACTCAAAAGTTTTTGACGGTTTACAGTAATGGTAGACACTAATTAAAAGATGGTGCTTTTTGTAAAAATCGTGAAATCTGCACCTGAATCAGTGTTTCCTACCTTGCCATCTAAAAGAGCAACCTTATCGTGCATCTATCTAGCATAGAGTATATGCATCAAACTCGATCATTTACAATCCTTTAAAATTATTGGAATTATCAGACGTAGAAAGGACATCGCGTGATAAATTTGTTCATATTTATATAATATACGTTTATCACGTATCAATTAAATTTAAAAAAAAAATAGTTTTAGTATTCATTTTCTCACAGAAGTTATAAAAAGGGAATAATTTTACTGGCTAAAGCTATCTTGACCTAAGCCTGAATTCCTCATCACTCAAGATTCTACATTATTAAATCCATCGCTCGGGATTTAACTCTACTGAATTTAAGATACTGCTCTATCTCCTTGGTGCATTATTTACTATTATTCTATATATAAACTAAACTATACCAAAAGTTTCCAATTAAATAAATTGATGATTGATTGGATGTCAAAATTGTAAGGGACTTACTTTATGACTTCCACGTTGGGCCCCAAATTTTTAACTAGCACGTGCAATAATGTGCATATATGAAATATCGTCCAAAATTCTAGTAAACATCATAAGTTTATAAGATAACAGATATTATGTACGTAATGAACTAAATGGTTTCTAACATTGTATTGAAAATTCAGTGACCCCCGAAAATCTTTGAGACAGTCCTCACCAAGAGGAGATTACGTTGATATAAAATATATCTAAGATGCATATTAATTTAGATTAATGTTTGGTTTTATTCAATTAAATTTTATAAATGTATAAAACACTGATAGAAGTTATTAATTGAACAAAATAATGAGAAGTCTGAAAACATTTTAAATGTCCCAATAAACACTTCATCAAAATTTATGAACGTTAAACGACTCTCTTTTAATTAAAAGCCATTTTAATTTCAACCATTATTCAGTGTTTTCAATTAATTTAACGACATACGATGAAAATATTGTATTGTTTTATGTGATTTACAGTCTTCGAAAAAATATTAGATTATTAGGCAGTCACGTATTTACATTTAAGGACTGGGAATTTGTCTATCTCTAATGAATTTTCCTAGGTTGGTAGCTCCACCTTATTACTGTACTTAAATGAGAGAAGAAAATAAGAAAATCGATGGCCAAATGTGTTGTATCAGTTTTATATCTGATATCCGTGAAAATAATTGGTGTAATTTGCATAACGGTAGTGCACCATGCATGTAATTAATACCATTGTTGAACTAAGTTAATCAGCATATTTGATCGCGGTGACATTTAATTTTTTTTTACACAACAAAACAAAATACTATGAACTATATACAACACTACAGCTAGTACAATAAAAGCATTAAGACAACCTGATAAGTCATAGCAGATTCATAGACAGTACAAATGCTCCAGCCCACTCCCAGTTAGCAGCGTGCCCAGCATGCTGGCAGCATTGCCCCGTTGAATTGCAATGCTTATTTGATATTATATATGACATTTATTACATTATTTTTCTTATGAAATGTCATATAAAACATTTAATTGATCTAGAAACTTTTATTTCGACCTCGTCGTGTCGAGTCGGTAGAATGTATAAAACGAAATTGGCTCAAGTGTCTGAAGGCTATGCCAGAAGGGGCTCATTCAAAATGTCTCAAAGAATGGAAAGAAACATTAGCGTAAGTGTGTTTTACTTCAAACGGAACTTACCAACCAACTAAGGACAATGTAAATATTCTTGATTGAATGAAGAGCGGTGTTTTATGTAATAATTCCCTGTACTTTTTTGACAAATCACCATATTATTATATGACCACGCATAACTTGTTACCTAACCATCCAAATTTGGTAATTATTTTTGTTGCCTAAATTTAACTTTCAAAAAAATTTCACGTCTAATATATATATATATATCTTTATTTGCTTTCAGTTATTGTTGATGATATTAATATTTACGAGTATTAGGATTATAAAATATGTTGTACAGCAATTAAACTAAATTATAATACGCGTAATAGATAAAGACAACAATGGAATTTCCTCGTTTCGTATATATAGTTACTTATTATTATCATTCCCAACGGTATGTTCTTCTTCAGAGAATTTTAATACCAGTCGGAATGGTAGTTATAACTTTGACATTGATGCGCGAAGAAACAAGATACGTATGTACATTTTTTCGAATGTTTACGCACGAATACCGACAAAATTTTATCGCAGCATTTATCTTATACGAGCTGAGTTTGACGGTATGTCAACGTACCTAACGACATTTTAACGATAATATAATTACTCTAATATAATCTAGCTTGGAAAAACGACATCGTTAAGACAAAAAATGAACACACATAAGAATTATTTTAATACGAGTAAGCATTTACGCGCGCTGACTGAAAATATTACAATTATATTTAAAAAAATAATAATTGGGTACTAGTGGGATTTAAACTCAGACTATAAAGTTTCTACAATTGTGACTGTAATTTTTTATATATATTTTGTACCATAAACTTTTATTTAACTTTTGTGAAAATTTGTACATATATTCACTTATAATTCTTTATACATTTGTAAAATAACCCTATATAACAGACTATTTTTATAATGAGGTGCATAAAGAATCATTTTTTTGGTGCTAGGGTACCTAAGCCTTTGACCAAAATCTCACCTGATGGTAAGTGATGAGGTGGTCGGAGGTGTTAACAGGTTTAACCTAGAAATATTGGCTCTCAAGGACAGCTGCTGGAACACACCGTAAGGTGCTTGGCGACAGATTTTCTACTTGAGGGTGGTCGCTAGCCAGGCGGGCATTCGCAAAATGCCCTTTTTCGCCATGCGGTGAAGCTCAAGCTCGCGGCGGGTTTCGAACCATGGACCTGCTGCGTGGCTGTCCATAGCCAATACCACTGAGCCATCACTACAGAAAGAAAAATCTGAAATCTAGTAGCCAACTATTTACATATTTTTCTACACAACTTTAATAAGCAAATGTTATACAAAATGAAATCCATTTTCAATCCATAATTATGTTTGTTCAGGAAACTCTTTATGAGGAAATCAGCGAGGCGATGAAACGGAAAGGGAAGGACGTTCTGGACTACGATGATTTATTGGAGCTGAAGTATCTCACTGCTTGTATATTGGGTAGGAAATATTATGTTCCCGTTGTCTAATCGTAAATTTCGTGCTAGATTGGTTTCAAATATACATGCATATTACTAAATCAGTAAGCGTACTATCTAAATCAGAATATAATCCCCAGCATATCAGTTCAGCGTTATCATGTTAATCGACCTGATATATATAAGATGTACTAAGTATTTATAATGTTACTATATTCATTGGGCATGATTACCTACAATATTTGATAATAATGATATATCTGTTACTTGACACTACCCAAATTGCCTGTAGCGCTTTTTTCATAACTATATAGACAGTTTTGTAGTAAATAAATAATAATTATGTGGGATTAATTTAATTGGCTATTATTATTTTGTTTATTTTATTTTATCTTAGCAGGAGAACATTTTATATTTTTATTTTACCGCCGATATGTCTTTATTCATCAAAATACAAAAAAATATATACAACACTACATGCAGCTACAACAATAAAATCATTTAGACAACCTAAAAGTCATAGCAAACTCACAGGTAGTCCATATGCTCCAGCCCATTACCAGTTGGCAGCGTGCCCAGCATGCTGACAGCATTGCCCCGTTGAATTGCAATGCTTATTTTATACATATATTTTTTCAATTTCTTTTTTCCAGTATTTTTTATTTGCATGGATACCATTATCGCTAGTAAACAATGCAGCCAATGTCTAAAAATCTTGTGCTTATAGTTATTAGACTAAAGCATAGAACACATATTAATACTACCTATAAGCACAAGATTTAAGCAGATAGCGAAAACAATGAAGTACTTTTTCTCCACCCTATTTAATGAGGAGAATTATTCCAGAAACATTACGCAAATACCCACCTGTACCACACTTGGACCGTATGTGTCAAAAGAAATACAAATTGAACGATGACGTCACCGTCGAGAAAGGCACGCCCGTGTTCGTGAACGTGTTGGCCCTTCATCATGATGAGCAGAGGTTCCCAGAACCACTTAAATGGAAACCGGAGAGAATGGAAAACGTACAGGAGTCTGACAACCTTAATTTCTCGTTTGTGCCGTTTGGAGACGGACCTCGCTTTTGTATAGGTAAGCAATCACTTCGTCATGACCTAGTTTTAGGCGCTGGAGGAGAAGATACGATAAAAAAGTTATATTTTGGATACTATCTCCTTGTTGATAAGTGATGGTGTTATTTGAGATAGTAAACAGACTTATCTTAGGATTACTGGCTTTTTTTTTTATTTAGGGAGGACATAGATGCTGGCTACCGCCTGTGCGGTCGTCCAGCTCCACCGGGTTTTGGGCGAGGGCCTGGCCCTACAATAGCCCGGGAGGGAGAAGTGCCGAAGGCACTTCTCCCGAGACGGGCGTAGAAGCTGAAAAGCGCTTTCTACCTCCGTCTCCTGCGGACGCCGAAAACGTACCGCTATTATAGGAGGGGTTGACAGCGAGCTCAAGGGCACCACTGTGGTTCGGACCTCGGCTTGTCTCGCTGTCGAGAGACATGGGGGGGATCGGAGCAAAATGCCTCTGTGCAACTGCAGTGTTGCACAATTGGGCCCTACTGAATAATACTCTTTGACTATTTGGAGAGCAATTTATCGTGACCTTGTTTTTGCCTCGAGCTCGCCGGCGAGCTCGGTGTTTGATTGTGTGACCTCTAATTACCTCACACCTGGGGATTTTACCTCGACGACTTGCGGATAACGCTAAAGCTGCCAATGTAATGACTGCGATGGGGTCATCCGGGTCGTCTAATACCTGCCGTGGTCGGCGACGGGGGGGTTTGAAAAATGGGATAGAAGAGGCGGTCGAGTAGTTCGATGCCTGGACAACCAATGGGTTCGAGTGGTGGGGCGCTCGATCAAAGTATCGGCGGGCGCAGTCCTTATTGAACTGCGCTAAAGAGGGAAGGTTTAGGTCGCAATGCAACTCGGTGTTCCGGATATACCACGGAGCGCCGGTTGCACTACGAAGAAAACGGTTTTGAATGACTTGAAGCTTATGGAGATGGGCCTCACTAGCATGACTAAACACTACTGATGCGTAAGTCATGATGGGGCGGATGCAGGCAGTGTAAAGTGTCTTCTTATTACTAAGAGACATTTTACTCTCTTTGCGAATCAGGGGACCAAGGCGACCCATTACAAAGGCCGCTCTGTTACGGACGGTTGTTATATGATCGCTAAAGGTGAGATTCCGATCAAGGGTGACTCCGAGATATTTTGTTTTACTAACCCAGGGGATGGGTTGGTCGAACAAAGTTATAGGTTGCGGGTAACGGGGGCGGCCCTTCTCAGTAAAGTACATAGCTGCACTTTTAACTGGGTTGACCGCGATGCGCCATTTACGGAACCAGTCACCGATCTCGGTGATGGCCCGTTGGAGGGCGGGAATGGACTTTCTACTGATATGCCACCCAGTGGTATAAATAGCGGTATCATCCGCGTATTGGGCTAATAGGACGTTAGGCTGAGAGCGTGGGATGTCGCTGGTATACAGCGCGAAAAGAATGGGTGATAGCACGGAGCCCTGAGGGACTCCGGCTCTGACTGGGTGGGGGGAGGAGAGGGTGCCTTCCACGCGATAGCGAAAGCTTCTGGCTTTAAGGAAGTCTTGTAGGATGAGCACAAGACGTTCTGGCACGCCAAATTGGTATAGCTTGTAAATCAAGCCATTGTGCCAGACTTTGTCAAAAGCTTTCGCTACGTCGAGGAAGACTGCTAGCGTTGTCTGGGGTTTGGGGTACTTGTTAAAGCCCTCAATGATGTGCTCCGTGAGGCGGTGCACCTGTTGGACGCATGAGTGTCCGGGCCTGAAGCCAAACTGCTCATCTGGGATAAGGTGGTGTTCCTTAGCATGGGACTGGAGACGGTTTGCAAGTAACCGCTCGTAAAGTTTGCCTAAGGCACTGAGGAGGCTGATGGGGCGGTAACTGGTGGGGTCAGATGAGCTTTTGCCTGGTTTGTGAATGCCAATGACATTTGCACATTTCCAGGTGTCTGGGAATAAGCAGTGGCTCATAGCAGCATTGAAGATGCTGACTAGGAGATGGATGAGAGGAGGAGAGAGGGTTTTAAGAACCCTGTTGGAGATGCCATCGGCACCGGGGGATTTGCGCGGTCGGAGGGCCTTGATCAGTCTCGCCACCTCAGCGTAAGTCGCTAAGGTGATTGGTGGGAGTTCAGAGGTGACCACAGAGCTTTTACGTTCGACTTCAGCATCCACCGAATCGAGGTGAGCTTGGTCAACGTGATCTACGTTAGGGGAACACTGAGCCTCTAGGCTATCAGCTAGGCACTCAGCTTTGTCTTCGTCAAAGAACGCCGGGACTAGTGGGACTGGTCTGTATAAGGGAGGCATGTCGTTGTAGTTACTTCCTTTCATACCTCGCGCCAAGTCCCAATAAGCCTGGTGGCTTGGCACGAGGTTTGAAAGTTTGTCACCCCATTGTTGATCACGCAACTCAGACATGCGACTTTGAACCATGCGTTCAAAGTGGCGTTTCTTAGTTTTGTTCTCTTTACTGGGGTAAGAGTCGTAATGTCGGGTCACTGCTTTACTTTCCGTCACTAATCGTCTCACATCCGCTGGAATGACAAGGCGCCGGTCATCCGGCACCATGACCTCCTTTGCGGATGCACCTACTACGGTGGAGAGGTGATTAGTGAACGAATCGATCGCAAGGGTTACGTCATCTTTAGTCAGGATGTCGTCAGGGATTTTGTCAAGGTCCGGTGAACTGATAGCCTTTAGGGCAATGCCTAATTGCTTCCAGTTCACTATCGTCTTAGTGGGGCGGGGGAGGTCTGTTGTTGGGTCGGGACCTAGTCGCAGTATAATGGGTCGGTGGTCAGAGTGAAGCTCGTGAACCACTTCTATGGAGCGTAACTGGAGTGTTACGCCTCTGAGTAGTGCCATGTCAAGCAAGTCAGGTCGAAAGTCTTCCGTATGAGGGTAGTGAGTGGGCTCAGTGGGCGCAATTATGTCAAAATTAAGTTCTGCGACTAGTTTTTCAAGTGCAATGCCTCTGGGATTGTTGACGTTACAATTCCATAGGATGTGCTTACTATTGAAGTCGCCAATCAGAAGGACGGCGCTTCCTAATGAGAACAATGCTTCTAAGTCAGCTCGGACGATCGGCTTTTGACAAGCTTGGTAACGCTATGACTATAGGTTGATGACCAGTCATAGCTAGAAGGCAACAAGATGCTTCCATATTAACAAGAGTCGGGGTAGGTAAGGGGATGCAGTGCAGGGACCTTTTGTAATAGATAAGAGTGCCTCCCCCACGGGAGTTCACTCTATCATCACGTACCGTTCTGTAATTGGCAAACCTAGGGTTCGCCTTCCCCGGTTTTAGAAGGGTTTCCTGGACGCATATAATGTCGATAAGGTGGGTGCAACAAAAGTCGTGGACAAGGTCACGTTGTCTAAAGAAACCGTTAGCGTTGAATGACGCTAACAAAACTGAGCGCGGTTTCGTGCGTGCGGTTGTACTACCCATAGTGGTTGTACTGGGGAGGGGCCTGGGGAACGAAGCGCTTAAGGGCGCTTAGTAAGTTCGCGTGTTCCAATGTGTATTGGATCACGTCCGCTGGGGATTGAGCGTATTGCATCTTGTGGAATAGCTCTTGTACCTCATTGATGTCAACCGACATAGCCAGATCGCTGACTAGGTTGATTGCCTCTTGAAGAGGGGCAGCCATCAATGGCATAGGTGGAGCTTGAGGCCGGGAAGCGGCGCGGGGAGGCGCGCGAATGGTGTTGGCGACGGGTGCCGGGAGCGCGGGGCGAGCCGGGGCCGGTGCGCGGGCAGGGGCCGCGGCGCGGGCGGGTGCGGGTGCGGGCGCGGGTGCGGGCGCGCGGGCCGGGGCGCGGGCGGTAGCGACGGTCTTAACCATACTGGGTGGTTTAGACCATGCGTTACGGGCTGGGAGCGGCGCGGGTATTACCTGTGAGGCAGGTACTACCGTTAATTTAGGGCTTACCCGTTGGTAACGGTCGTAAGAGGGACGGGTCGGCCTATGCCTTGCCACCCTGTGGTTCACTCGTGGTGCTTTAGGGCAGCCACGGTAATTCGCGGTATGCCCTTGAGCACCGCATAAAACACAGCTGGGTGGGTCCGGCGAATCCCGGGTGCGAGTGCACGCTGCTGTCGCGTGATCGCCTAGGCACTTAACGCACCTAGCGCGAGCGAAGCAGAAACGGGAGGCGTGCCCGTATAGTTGGCAGTTGTGGCACTGCGAGGGACTCCCATTCTTGTATGGGGCTTGGACATCGAGTCCTGAGAGGCCACAGACCTTTTTTAAATTAAAAATGGCCTTGCCTTCAGGAGTACGATCTAGTACTACGAGTACTAGATCGTAGGGGCTGCGGTCCTTCCCGCTGTACATGCGGTGAACTGCATGTACGGGGAAGTCTTGTGCCTTCAGGTCGGCACATACCGAATCGGTATGTACCTCCTTGGGCACACCGCGGATGACCACTCGGAGGACTTTCTCCTCTTCGAGCGCATAAGTGTGAAAACTTATGCTCTCGTGGCGGAGGAGTTTAGTTAGCGCTCTGTGGTCGCTAATGGTGGAAACTTGGACTTTAATGCCCTGCTGCGTGGAGCGGGCATTAGTATAGTGGATCCCACGATCCGAAACTAAACGGGACAGCATGTCCCATTTGGTTTTGTCCTGAATGAACAGGGGCGGAGGCGGTTTTTCGCGGCGCGCGCTCGCGTCCTGAGGGGACGCGGCAGTGGTGGCCGGAGCGGAGGGAGGAGACGCGGGGCGCGGGGCGGGGGTCGGCTTCTTGCCGGAGGCGGGGGCCTTAGCGGGTGCCTTGGCGGGAGGGGCGGAAGTTGCGCAACTAGCGGCTTTAGGAGCACGCTTGCGTTTGCGGTCAACGACGGTATAGCCGTCGTTATCGGAGTCAGAGTCAGTGCGTAAGGCGCGACTCGGATCTACTTCCATCTCCGTTTCGGAGTCCGAAGTGGGCTCGACAACGGCGATGGAGGGACGGGTGCTCGCTGGCCTCCCGATCGGTGAGCGCGAGCGAGACCTCTCACGGGGAGGGGCTGCCACCGTGCGTCTATTATCCGGGCCCGGAGCGGGCGAAAGCGGGCTGTCCTCTGAGAAGGACCGGGTCAGAGGAGGGACGTTGGCCTCCGGGATTGAAGTCCCGGAGGGAGCAATAAGAGTGTCCGTGAGGCGGGCACTCGCTTCCTCTTCGAGGAGTTGCATGTGTGCAACATACAGATCGGGGTGGCGGAGGGCGAAGGTCTGAAGGACCTGCACCTCA
This sequence comes from Plagodis dolabraria, assembly GCA_963854805.1. NCBI lineage: Eukaryota > Metazoa > Arthropoda > Insecta > Lepidoptera > Geometridae > Plagodis > Plagodis dolabraria. The sequence continues at coordinate 26,698,103 of OY978441.1, read as the reverse complement.
CCGTTAGAGGGACGGGACTGCATCCTGAGGGGAATACTCAGGACGCCCTAACAAGGGTTTGAATTCCCTCACACACCTTGTGAGCTCACTGTGTGAGAGGGAGTGTGTACCTAGGGTGTGCCCTAGTTGTGTACCCTCTCCGAGCTTTTTTCTCGGCGGAGAGGGGTGCTCCTAAGCGCTACTCCGGGGTTGACTAGGGGTGACCCCAAGGCCAGTAATCCCGGAGCCCAGCTTGCTTCGGCTGACCCGTGAAGCGGGAAAGGCCACGGTGCAAGGTTAAACCAAAACAACAACAGTGGCCGTTGTCACCGTAGGGTGTCACACTGCGACCGCAGCAAATGGCGGATTTGATCGTTCAGACGGGTTTGGCTGACGCTACCCCACGCCTGAACGACGTCGCTTAACAGCACAAAGTGTGTTGTTACGCGACTGTTACTATGTTGTGTCGGGTAGTAAAGTGGTGAAATGCGCACCGAAAAGTGCGGTCAAAACAAGACCACCAGCCCGATATGATGTTGTTCGTCCGAAACAAGGGACTTGGGTAGGTGGTAATGCCTGACGTCTTAGAGCGCCTCTGCGCGACGGCACGGCGAGCTCGTAGCTCGCGTTGCTCGGCGTTCGGCGGCTGCTCAGCTTCTGCACACAAAACAAAAACTTCGTCAGGACTGCGTATTCCAAGGCACTGGTCTGCAACTAGCGTCGGAACGATGACCCGAGTGAGACGGCAATAGTGCGGGGACTATTGCGGTCTCACTGGGAGATACTGGCGGAGCTGTAGACAGGTGTGCACGGCGTGGCGGCACAGGTCGGAATGAGGATTACTGGCTCTCAAGGACAGCTCTCAGAACTTACTGTTAGAAGCTTGGTGACAGATTTTCTAGTTCAGGGTAAGCAAGGTAAGCAGTTGCCAAATTCCCTCCTACCATGAAGTGGCAAGGCTCAAGCGTGCGGCGAGGTACAAGTCACGGACCCCCTATATGGCAGTCCAGAGCTATTGTCATCACTAGGCCTTCAAAAGTTGCATGAACATTAAAGTTTAAACAATTGCTGTTTGTCATAATATTTCCTTTATATTTCATAATATTTACATGTGCTTTATCATTGAAAACGTTCCATGCCGAACGTGCGTAAATGCCATTTTAAGTTGAAAGAATTAAATGCAGAAAATATAAATATAGGTTAAATCTAAGTAACAACGAACATAATTAGAATTTGTATATTTTATGTAGTCACGTAGATAATTGCTGTCAACAATTGATCATTTAGAATAGTTGCTGAGAAACTATGTAATTATACATAGTTAAAAATAAGCATAGTCACTTACAATAATAGCACTAGTTTATAAGCTGTTATCAATAAGTTAGCTGTTATTAACATGATAAGGTGTAAAGTAAATGAGAGTAACATCTGCCGACAAACTGTTCAACAGTTTGGCAGAAAATTAGTTAAGGAACTGTTATTATGCCTTGTAATAAGAAATAAATAAAAAAAAAAAAAGTTAAATGTTTTTGTGTCTATAAAAATGAGAAAGAAAAATATTTTTCAATTTGTGATATGCTTCGATATTTACTGGCTGAAGATGCAGCGTGGCACTAAAGATTATATGTATACCTACGTATGATATCTTCGGATAGAATAAGAATTATGGGCGCTATGTGTCATTGGTCCTTTATTTATGTTTTCCGACTACTTTGTATGAAGTATTTTCTGGGTATTATCCGAAGAAATATTTTACGAGTCATAAGTCACAGTGGAATACTCAATCTTTATATATAAAAATTACGTGTCACGCACGTTGTCTGTCCGCGATGGACTCCTAAACTACTGAATCAATTTTAAATAAAATTTTCACACCGTGTGCAATTTGATTCAAATTGAAAGATAGAATAGTACATCTACATCTCAATTTATAGTCGTTATTACCCGTGCGAAGCCGGGGCGGGCCGCTAGTTAGATATAAAATTAATCGATTTAGGTTGTTATACTTCTAAGGGCCAATCTCACTAATCTCGGGTTTTACTATACGCAGATAATTTTTAACATAAGAAAGAGTAAAATGTGATTGGCTTTTCTAGCAAAGCACGTTAAATTGTGTGGCAGTTTTTTTGGACATCAGTTGTTGATAAAGGATCATTGGTTTGACTTATAGATGATAGAGTACATCTGAGAGCCGCTATAGGCATAGTAATAGGTCACAGAAAAGAGAAAGCAATAGAAAGGTGAAGGGGGCGTGGCCGGCGAGCCTAGCATACTCCTAAACAGGAGTATTTACGTCAACGGAGTATAATGCTACTGACAGTCGACCCGCGGCTAACGCGCCGCATGCATCTCCGTCAATTTATATTGAAATGCCGCGTTGTGCTGTTATAAGTTGCAGATTTAATAGCCATGTCACGAATGTAAAGAAAGTAGGAATATCCTATCACCGGAAAACTTAATAAATTGTTCCTAAATGTTTTATATTTCGCTGATGAACAAAGTCGGTGCAATCTGACATATAGTGATTCATGATTTTTTTTATCGTCAAACTTTATCGATAAATTGTTTGTCACTAAATGTCACCTCATTCTAATCTCTGATTTGGAGCTTTCCCGTTAGACCTACGAAAGCAAGCACCATCTGTCCCACTGCTTTTATCGCATATAGAACTTTTTACTGGACGTAAAAATGCACGTGTAGGTCAGATGGTTAACATCAATTAAATTAACAAATTATGCAAATATTTTCAAGAACACGCAATTTTTTAAGGTTAAGAATTCAACTCTTGTTTTGTGGCTTCTGTGGGCACCACCACAATTTCACCAATGTCACGTAGTTATATGGACCATCAAACGAAGTGGATTTTTTAGTTTTAATGAGTTATGTCCGGTGAGAACTGTCTAAGCCAAAATTGGTGCTGAAACATTAGATGTTAGTTCATCTAACTACTGGACGAACACAAATGAATACACACACACACACACACCCTCACACACACACACACACACACAAATTCATTATATATAGGGGAAATATAGAACACCTGGGAACAACTTTTGGTTAAGATATTTAGTATAAGAACAGTTAATTTACAGCTTTCTTTGTATATGGACTAAATACTAAGGACAGGATACATTTGAGGGAGAAAGGACGAGGGATATCTATAGGGATAATATTGTAGAGAGAAGAGTTTATTTTGGGACAACACAAAAATATGTGTTTCACATTGCCTTCGTCCAAACCACATTCACAGAGGGAGTTATATGTTTGGCCAGGAAGACTGGGTTACAGGAATAGTTTTGACTCGGACGGCATATTGTAGAGGTTGTCACTTTATCAGCATTTTGGAATATTGAGAACCAGAGTTTATTGGGCATCTCAGGTTGAATGTTACCATAGAATTTACCTTTTAATATTCTAGAAATTTGCCATTTCTGGTTCCGAGGTTTTTTAATGATGGTTTTAGACCATCCTTTTTCCATTTAGACCATAGATAGTTTTAGTTAGAAAGTCGAACAGATATCTTGATCTTGAGATTCGTTGTCCACTATACCGGCGTGACCAGGAATCCAGGCTAGGATCACATTTATGCCGTGAGAGCTACATTCGAAAAGGGCATTTCTTATTTTTAAAACAATTGGGTACCTAGATTTGGACCGAGAAGGGTTAGCAAGAATAAATTGGAAGCTGCTTTTGAAGTCTGAAAATATGATAGTTTTGTTCAAATTGTTTGATATTACAAAAAGGATGGCTTTCAGAATTGCGATGGCTTCTCCTGAAAAAACGGAAGTGGTAGGAGGACATTCATAATTGAAAATTATGCTCGTAGATGGGATCCAAACTACAACACCAATTGGACTATCTGGATTTTTAGAAGCATCTGCATGGCAGTCCAGCCCTTGTATTCTGTGAAGAATTTATTTATGAAAACCTTATTAGCTTCTATTGTGTTTTTATCAATACCAAAATCCAAAATATTGTTAGGTTTGAAAACGAATGCTTCGTAAGATGATGAGCACAAAGGCATAACAGGATTCTGAAGGAGAGAATAATTAAGAAGGGTGAATTGTAAATAGCTGCGGAGGAGACAAGGGAAGTCCTCAGATGAGGCTTTATTGCATGAGTTATATAATGTCAGTCAACAATCTAGTTTTTCACGAACAGGGTGATTTGAGTTTTGACTTAATTTAAAAAAGAATTTATCGGAGAGAAACTGCCTGCGAAGGCTAAGAGGAGGTTCTACACACTCAACTTGCATGGCATTGATAGGGATTTCAAGCAGTGTTCATTCACCATGACAGACCAAAGCTACTTTGACAACATCACATGATTTTTTTTGCCTTTTCTTCCGTTTGGATTAGGACATATGTACAGCAGGCGGCATCGCAGAATCGCGGGGTGTGTTGCAGCAACGCAGGCGCGAACGGAACCGAACACGGGAACTTTTAGGTTATGGGTTAGTCTATTTTGGAGATTTTCGTTATCATCAATAAGGAGAATATCTCATTGGCTACCATTCAATTCATTTGTTAAAATGTGTAATAGAGAAAAACACGAACATACTGTTTTAATTTTTTGCTAAATAATAATATCTAGAAATAGCAATCACCGATTATGCAATAAGTATAATTCGTTTCAATGGAAATAAAATGATTACCAATATTATTAGCTGGTAGTTACTGTTGTGTCGGTCTCCCTGATTTTCATTCATGTATACAAATCGGAATCCCGGTTGGCGGAAGTTATCCAGATTTATAGAATCACCCTGAGACTTGCGTAATCTGAAGTAGATAATCAGGTTTTTGAAAGCAACTATCATTGGCTAACAAGAATAAAAATGTATTTCTCTACTATAATGGAAATTTATAACCAAAAAAATAATTTTAGATACTTTAAATATCTTATCGGTTAAATTTATTTTAACACTTTTTTCCTATACACATGAAATTGTTATTTCACTTGGTTTCAGATTTCATAAAAATATTTAAATCTCACATAAAAATGGCTTGATTGTATTATTATGTTGAGAAATGTAAAGTTTTCTTAAGTAAAAGCCCTCAATGTGCTATGCAAATGATCTCACTTATGTCAAGGTTAGCAGGGTGAATTGGCACAAAGCCCTTTATTTGACACGAATATATCACCAGTAGGCTGTACTTCCGCACCCACCCACTATAATAAGGCACTTTTTTTTATATCAAATTAATTTTGCGCTAACCTGCGGCTTCGACCGCTATAATAATATCAAAACAAAAATTAAAAGTATAGTTAGATTCTACGTGGTAAAATTTGTCTTGACAATTTACATTGACTGACAACATTTACTTGAACTCTTGTTCAATTTACCTCTTGTTATATGTACCATGATTTCGACGTTAACCTCGTCTTTTATTTTTGTGAATCCCTATCTGTGCTTATCTCTTATTTCATTACGAATTTCATGTGTTTGTAATAATTTTACTAGATATAAGCAAGCCTATAACATATTATATCAAAATTAAGCTGTGCTTCGCAGTAATAGCTTTATTTTATTTTTATCGTCATTTTCTTATTCAGCATCTTCACTGCTGAAGGTTGTGTCTATAAATCGTTTTTAGTCGATGGAAAAATTTATCGATAAAAATGTACTGCATCACTGGCTAGGATACCACTTTTTGTTCCGAATAAATAAATAAAAAAGGCTAAAATTTAACTAGCTATCACAATAAATCTTTTCCCGTAATCATTTTTCGTGCTGTTATTTGTAAACTATTTTTCAATTATCTATGCTCAGATTTTACCAAGGAACGATTTTAAAATTGAATTATACTTGACTGAGAGACTGCACAATTACTCTACAGATATTGTCGACTGGCAACTTTCACCAGATAATAGGGGAATCACCATATATCTGTCTCGCTGACTGAAAGAGATAGCTTGACAAAGTTCACAAGAAATACAATCTTACCACTCTTTAGATAAGGTGTATTTTCAACTGTTATAAATTGGCTTATTAAACGTTTCAATTGGGTAAAAATGGGACTAAACAGGGAATCGGATTGTTTGTAGTGAACAATAAAGATGTAATGTCAAGTATCATTTATGTGTTGAACTGGCTACGCTCGTTTTCTAAGAAAACTGACATGGCTGCCACTCTAATTAGTATTTTATATCTCTATGTAATAGGTATTATCAGCTGTAGCATAATGGCTATATTTGTTTTTAGATCTTGGAGATATACCGCCTAATTTTACAGTATTTTTTTTGTAACCTTGGATTAGATTTGTCCCTTTGCTATTGCTACAGCTGTAGTCTTCAGTAAAATTTCACAAAGGTTAATTAAATAGTTATAAATGTATATCTAATACTGCAATATAATTGGATATCTTCGTATAGTAATTCCCTAGATGGTGGTATTCACCCTAAATCAAATATTGTTTTGTTCAATGGCAACGCACGTTGAAGCCAATATTAATCATATTGAAATGATTTTGTCTATCTACCAAAGTTATATTAAACTAGAATTAAATCCTCTGAAATTGATATGTTTTTTTATATTTTTATCGTTTTAAAAAGGATTACAAATATAACTTTGTTATCTTAATAGAAGCCACACTGTCAAACCCGAGCTCCGGACCTCCTTTCAGACATTACTATATACCGAGCAATACCCACTCCAATCAAATTTATTAGTTTTCACCTACAAATATTTATTCAATTCAAGTAAATCAATAAATTTTCGAAATAATATTTATTTATTCGTAGATTTACACACAGTTTTCAGCGGAAGATTTGTATAATGATTTTAACATTTATGCATGCTCTGCGGATTACATTACAAGTTTATGAGAGAAAAATGATACGATGGTTAAAGAATGATAGGAAAGGACGACTCATTGTCATGTTAGCTCAGTCGGTCATAGCATTCCCCGGCTATAAGAGTGGATGACGCGGGTTCGAATCTCGCATATGACTATAATTTTCCTCTCGTCAATTTGTAATCCATACTAATATCATAAATGCGAAAGTAACTCTGTTTGTCTATCTATCTGTATTTCTGTCTCGCTTACACGCCAAAACTAATGGACCGATTTGGATGAAATTTGGTATAGAAATAGTTTGAGACGCGGGGATGGACATAGGATAGATTTTATCAAACTGCGCAAAAAGAGGTTAATGTATTTGCGCGATAACCGACATACGCGCGGGCGGAGCCGCGGCCTGAAAGCTAGTTTTGTCATATAATGATATTTATTCTTGAGTTTCTTAACTACTGATATTGAATTTGTTGGAAAGATTTATGTACAATTATGTACTTAGCGCATATGGAATTCACTAGGGTTGATACAACCATCCACCTGATTTGAACCTACGATTTATTGAGTTTTCTAAGTTGTTTTTCAAAATATACTTATCCTTTAAATGCGGCCACTGATTGCGGACCATCTCTCTTTGATTTCACCTAAATAAGTATAAAACTTCAGAGCAATATTAGTTTGTCAGAGTATAAAACCCGGAAAGTTGTTGACCTAATTTTGACTATTTTATTTAAATATTTGACATTTTGCACACTACTAATCTGCAACAAAAATACACGTGGTTAGTACAAACATTTTATACCCGACGGCAAATTACTGTTTTTGGCTTAAAATGACAGTAGTTCATCACCAGTTTACTATTCATGAATATTATTGTTTGGAGGACCCTTGCTCGCTTTACGGACAAGGGTACGAGTACTAAGGCACATTCCTAGGGGTGCGAGATGCTTGGCAGGTAACGTGTTGGCTACCTTAATCCATAAGGCCTTAGAGTCTAACAGCGCCGGTGACTGGTGGGAGGTTCTGACTTTCGCGTTTACAGCGCTGAAAGTGCCAGAACAAGGGGACAAAAAGAATCTGACCACAAAAGTAAAGGAAAATGTTGGGAAGGGGTCATCTTGAACTGCCGGTTGAATTTATTTCCAGTAGGTCAAGCTCTCTTTATAAATCGGTTCAGAGCAAGGTCTTTGAGGGGGACCTGAGGGGTACGGCGCGCTTGCTCACGTCGGATTGCACTTTTGCTCCTTATGGAGAAGAGACGTTATCTTCCCTCAAAGAAAAGCACTCCGCCCCCTTGGATGCCCCGCGTATTCCTCCACTCCCCAATAGCACGGTATCGTGTCTCTCCGTTGAGGTGGAAAACGTGTCAGCTGCACTTCAAACATTCCATCGTGGCTCCGCCGCGGGCATGGACGGGTTGCGCCCCGACCATCTAAATCTCACTGGGTGCTCCTATCTTCCCCGATGGCGTGCCTGACAGCCTTAAGTCGAAGATGGCTACCTTGACATCATTGTCGGCTCATTTCCAGCACCTCCCGGCATACTATAAATGCGAAAGTAACTCTGTCTGTTACGCTTTCACGCCAATACTACTGGACCGATTTGAATGAAATTTGGTATGGAAATAGTTTGAGACCCGGGAAAAAACATAGGATAGTTTTATCCAACTGCGCAAAAAGAGGTTAATGTTTTTGCGCGATAACCGACATACGTGCGGGCGGAGCCGCGCCCGGAAAGCTAGTATCTTAATAAAACGTACTATTTACAGCATTTGAATAAAGAAACAAGTATTTAATGCATCTAAATAATTATTTATTTATCTGTTTAAGTATTCTATATGATCAAAACGTTTGCAATCATTTTAAAACCCCTGGCTCACTATCATGAAGTAAATTAGCCGTAAAATTGGATAACTAGTTTGATAAAAGTATTTAATAAATGCATATCTTTGCGAGCTGTGCTCAATAGAAGTCGGCATCGAAGGGATTAACCAAGATATGTTTGTTTTCAGACTAAAAAATTAACCTAGCAACAGAAATGACAGATTGCATTTTTTTAAGGAAAACGATATGGAGTCATGCAAGTACGAGCGGCATTGGCCCAGGTGCTGTTGAAATACAAGATTGAGCCAGATCCCTCAGAGCCCTATCTCAGCAAGACAGATCCTTACAGCGTTCTCCTAGCCCCGCTCAGCGGAGGAAGAGTCAAATTTGCTCTGCGATAAGGATAACATTAAGATACATAAACTTCATAGGAACACAAATAATTTTACAAAAATTTGCAAATAAACATATCTTATACTTAAGTGTAACAACTGGTGGTCTTATTGCTCAAAGTGATCTCTCCCAGAAAATCTAATTACAAAGAACAATACGTAAGTAGGTATGTGGACGGCGTTTCTTGAATTAATGTCACAAGATACTACTTACTAAGATACATAAACATATAATGTGTGTAAACTATAACAACAAAAACAATGATATATTTATATACAAACATTTTGTATAAATATATACATACGAGTGCATACTTAGAATCTATGTCGAAGTATGTATATTTTATACGTGTAATATGTATACTTCTTTTACCGGAACTATAGCTACTACAATAAAAGACAACCTATAAATCATTTCAGACTTACAGGCAGTCCAAATGCTCCAGCCCAGTACCATTTGGCAGCGTGCCCAGCATGCTGGCAGCATTTCCCCGTTGAATTGCAATGCTTATTCTTTGAGTTTATTAATATATCTATAACATAATATATGTTATACAAATTAGAGAACTAGCTAAGTATTTTGTACAGTATAGGACATAATCATAACAGTAGATATTGCAGTTTAGTTAAATTGACAGGTTTCACTTGATCTTTGAAGGATTCCAATGAATCAGCATGATTTACTTGTAGCGCTTAAGGATTCTACAGTTTATAATCTTCGGAAGTAAACATAATAATGATTGAAAGTGGTTTTGCTAGTGCTTTCGTAGCTTTTTCCACACATACGTAGTATCACTATAATATAAACACCAAGTGTCTCTTGAAATGTTGCATTCGTGTCTTTGAAATATTAAGTTTGATTGCCAGTTTATCGATTTGTTATGTATTCGACACTTAATGTTATAATAAGAATTCGGATACAAAAATATTTCCAAATTATTTGTAAAATACCTACACATTTTCACGGAGAAGAACATTAAGGACATATACCCGCCAGCCAAAGTGTGAACTTTCATATAAACTCAACTTGTTATTAAAAAAAACTCGCACGTAAATATAGTGTATTATTAGACCTATCGTTTCTGGCTTAAATCCTTTTTCTTTTGGACTATAATTATTTTTTTTATTATATAGCGTTTAGTATATAGCACTCTTTTTAGGAGTTTGAGCCAGTTATTCGTAGCTCCAGATTTATTTAAAAAGTATACACATCTATATATAACTTCCCATTATAGAAAGTTCATTATATTCCTCATGTTTGTGGTGCAATAGAAATATTAAAAACATGCTTATATTTTCTTGAAAGAGATGTTTAAAGTTGGGTCTTTCTTTTATCTAAAATTACGAGTTTTTGAGCTAGTGTAATTTCAAAACTGTATAATTTAATGAAAATCTGATGCACCACAAACCTAGATATTAGGGTAGTGATTACGTAGGTAAAGTTTTACGTAGGTGAGTTTTATTCGCTATTATTAAAATGAGATTGGAGCTGCGTTTTGTATGGGGGCGTTCGTCTAAAATAATACCCTTAAGTATAATACAAGTGTGGTATGTTGATAATTACTCAAAATACTACACTTGTATCATAATGTACTATTATAACTCATTCTGAGTTTAACAAAAAGTAATATATTATATCATTAACGGGCTAAATAATGTAAGGACAATCATATGTCAAACCTAATTCTGTGTTTTTAGATATTATTTAACAACAATAAATGTAACAAGTAATATAAAAAAAATTACGTCTTCCACTCTGATTTTCACAGATGTCACATTTAGATCTTACCTGATCCGAAAGTTACTTATGAAATCAAAACCAAAAAATACTTTATATGTCACTTTGAAAGTTGAAACTTCTAACGCCTATCAGTTTATACTCGTATCTTTAGTATTTAGTTTTTTTTTATTATTCAGCTTTTCATTTGTGCTCGTAGTTTTTTTTTATTGTTCAGCTTTTCATTTGTGCTTGTGAGCTTGCTCGTAGAAAACCATAACTGAGTTGTTATGCCTACAACTTCATTTCTTACTATGTCAAGTTAAAGAAATCAACACACTTTTTACATAAATACTAAATTGCCATGATTTTACGATTTGCACTGTGGCGCGCTCGATGTCGCCGCTGCTCCGCACACACACGGCGCCATCTAAATGCGCTCCTCGCTGCCAGCAGTGATTGTGACTTATTTTTTGACGATTGGAAATCCATGAAATTAGCTATTAGGAATTATTGCGAAAATGTACCAGACCAATGGAATAGAAATGTAAAAAGCCCTGACAACTCATTTGAGGTAGATGACATGCCTTGATTTTTCTTTTATTTTCTGACTAAATTATTTGTATTCAATACATATGTATTATCTTTGACTTTGTGTAGTATTTAATTTGTATGTCTTTAATCTTCCGTTTAATTGTAATTGTCTTATGACGTTCTTAGATCAATAAATAAATAAATTATTAACACCTATTTCACGCCTAAAAACAAGGTTTCCCCAATGTCACACAGACATTAGACAATACAGAAGCGACCTCCGCAATAAAGCCAGCCTATCGCACATCCCGATTCCAAAGCTGTCTGTCACGCCAACTTGACAGCAGCGGATCTAATAAATGGAGGGATGTGTCGCACACCCTAAAAACACGAGTCAGTTGGGTAGTCCGATTGTATCTTTATTCGTAAAACTCTTGACAAAAATGCATTCCGATATAACCTTTACTCGCCTGGCTAGCTACTAACTACCACCCTCAAGTGGAAAATCTGTCGCCAAGCAGCTAACTGTGTGTTTCGGCAGCAGTCTTTGAGAGCCAGTAAAATTACAGGCACATGAGACTTAACAACTGTATGACTCAGTGTGATGGGGGCAGTGCAATTCGTGATTTTGTCATAGAACATAATAATAATACTACGTAACTTTGTTATCGGCAGAGGTTAGTCCACTTAACATCGGGTGGGCCTCGCGCTTGTAACGTCACAAAAAAAAAATTTTTGCTAAGATATCGTACAAATTATGGTCAAAAAAACTATTAAATATGAGTGAGCAAAACTTTACAACACATTACCCTCAAATATTAAAAATTAACACTCATTGATTACATTCAAAGCTAAGTTAAGGGAACATATTTAAGTAAATAATTTCCTAAAATGTGTTATAATGAATAGCTACCTATTTTAGAGTAAAACGACGCGGACGTACTTATTTTATAATGTTCTTTAAAATTCATTATAATATACTTCTCATGTAAGTGACTTTGGTCTTTACACCCAAACCCAATGTGATGCTTTTTTTGTTTGTTTGGTTTTATATGTTTATTTATAATCTTCTTCAATTAATTTAACTTAAAAAAAAACTCCATAAGTATAGTATAAAAGCGCACAAGGCCGCAAGGAATGCACGAATGGCATCGGAGGACAGGATCCAGCTTGGGTCGATGCGTCATCTTAGTGAGAGGAAGTAAGTATCGTGCTCGAAAAAAAAGTGCTAAGATGATGACAATTTTATTGGTCTACGCACATATCTAATATGATATTCCTTTGCTGTCTCCGTAAGGATAGTATGGATGGTCCCGGTGAGGGGTCCATGCTTGGCAGCTACGGGGGAGTCAACTCCGTGACCACTGGGAATAGGGGATATGCCGTGTATGGTTAGGACAGCATGTTGTAATCACTACCCTAATATCTAGGTTTGTGGTGCATCAGATTTTCATTAAATTATACAGTTTTGAAATTACACTAGCTCAAAAACTCGTAATTTTAGATAAAAGAAAGACCCAACTTTAAACATCTCTTTCAAGAAAATATAAGCATGTTTTTAATATTTCTATTGCACCACAAACATGAGGAATATAATGAACTTTCTATAATGGGAAGTTATATATAGATGTGTATACTTTTTAAATAAATCTGGAGCTACGAATAACTGGCTCAAACTCCTAAAAAGAGTGCTATATACTAAACGCTATATAATAAAAAAAATAATTATAGTCCAAAAGAAAAAGGATTTAAGCCAGAAACGATAGGTCTAATAATACACTATATTTACGTGCGAGTTTTTTTTAATAACAAGTTGAGTTTATATGAAAGTTCACACTTTGGCTGGCGGGTATGTCCTTAATGTTCTTCTCCGTGAAAATGTGTAGGTATTTTACAAATAATTTGGAAATATTTTTGTATCCGAATTCTTATTATAACATTAAGTGTCGAATACATAACAAATCGATAAACTGGCAATCAAACTTAATATTTCAAAGACACGAATGCAACATTTCAAGAGACACTTGGTGTTTATATTATAGTGATACTACGTATGTGTGGAAAAAGCTACGAAAGCACTAGCAAAACCACTTTCAATCATTATTATGTTTACTTCCGAAGATTATAAACTGTAGAATCCTTAAGCGCTACAAGTAAATCATGCTGATTCATTGGAATCCTTCAAAGATCAAGTGAAACCTGTCAATTTAACTAAACTGCAATATCTACTGTTATGATTATGTCCTATACTGTACAAAATACTTAGCTAGTTCTCTAATTTGTATAACATATATTATGTTATAGATATATTAATAAACTCAAAGAATAAGCATTGCAATTCAACGGGGAAATGCTGCCAGCATGCTGGGCACGCTGCCAAATGGTACTGGGCTGGAGCATTTGGACTGCCTGTAAGTCTGAAATGATTTATAGGTTGTCTTTTATTGTAGTAGCTATAGTTCCGGTAAAAGAAGTATACATATTACACGTATAAAATATACATACTTCGACATAGATTCTAAGTATGCACTCGTATGTATATATTTATACAAAATGTTTGTATATAAATATATCATTGTTTTTGTTGTTATAGTTTACACACATTATATGTTTATGTATCTTAGTAAGTAGTATCTTGTGACATTAATTCAAGAAACGCCGTCCACATACCTACTTACGTATTGTTCTTTGTAATTAGATTTTCTGGGAGAGATCACTTTGAGCAATAAGACCACCAGTTGTTACACTTAAGTATAAGATATGTTTATTTGCAAATTTTTGTAAAATTATTTGTGTTCCTATGAAGTTTATGTATCTTAATGTTATCCTTATCGCAGAGCAAATTTGACTCTTCCTCCGCTGAGCGGGGCTAGGAGAACGCTGTAAGGATCTGTCTTGCTGAGATAGGGCTCTGAGGGATCTGGCTCAATCTTGTATTTCAACAGCACCTGGGCCAATGCCGCTCGTACTTGCATGACTCCATATCGTTTTCCTTAAAAAAAAGCAATCTGTCATTTCTGTTGCTAGGTTAATTTTTTAGTCTGAAAACAAACATATCTTGGTTAATCCCTTCGATGCCGACTTCTATTGAGCACAGCTCGCAAAGATATGCATTTATTAAATACTTTTATCAAACTAGTTATCCAATTTTACGGCTAATTTACTTCATGATAGTGAGCCAGGGGTTTTAAAATGATTGCAAACGTTTTGATCATATAGAATACTTAAACAGATAAATAAATAATTATTTAGATGCATTAAATACTTGTTTCTTTATTCAAATGCTGTAAATAGTACGTTTTATTAAGATACTAGCTTTCCGGGCGCGGCTCCGCCCGCACGTATGTCGGTTATCACGCAAAAACATTAACCTCTTTTTGCGCAGTTGGATAAAACTATCCTATGTTTTTTCCCGGGTCTCAAACTATTTCCATACCAAATTTCATTCAAATCGGTCCAGTAGTATTGGCGTGAAAGCGTAACAGACAGAGTTACTTTCGCATTTATAATATGCCGGGAGGTGCTGGAAATGAGCCGACAATGATGTCAAGGTAGCCATCTTCGACTTAAGGCTGTCAGGCACGCCATCGGGGAAGATAGGAGCACCCAGTGAGATTTAGATGGTCGGGGCGCAACCCGTCCATGCCCGCGGCGGAGCCACGATGGAATGTTTGAAGTGCAGCTGACACGTTTTCCACCTCAACGGAGAGACACGATACCGTGCTATTGGGGAGTGGAGGAATACGCGGGGCATCCAAGGGGGCGGAGTGCTTTTCTTTGAGGGAAGATAACGTCTCTTCTCCATAAGGAGCAAAAGTGCAATCCGACGTGAGCAAGCGCGCCGTACCCCTCAGGTCCCCCTCAAAGACCTTGCTCTGAACCGATTTATAAAGAGAGCTTGACCTACTGGAAATAAATTCAACCGGCAGTTCAAGATGACCCCTTCCCAACATTTTCCTTTACTTTTGTGGTCAGATTCTTTTTGTCCCCTTGTTCTGGCACTTTCAGCGCTGTAAACGCGAAAGTCAGAACCTCCCACCAGTCACCGGCGCTGTTAGACTCTAAGGCCTTATGGATTAAGGTAGCCAACACGTTACCTGCCAAGCATCTCGCACCCCTAGGAATGTGCCTTAGTACTCGTACCCTTGTCCGTAAAGCGAGCAAGGGTCCTCCAAACAATTATTATCATGAATAGTAAACTGGTGATGAACTACTGTCATTTTAAGCCAAAAACAGTAATTTGCCGTCGGGTATAAAATGTTTGTACTAACCACGTGTATTTTTGTTGCAGATTAGTAGTGTGCAAAATGTCAAATATTTAAATAAAATAGTCAAAATTAGGTCAACAACTTTCCGGGTTTTATACTCTGACAAACTAATATTGCTCTGAAGTTTTATACTTATTTAGGTGAAATCAAAGAGAGATGGTCCGCAATCAGTGGCCGCATTTAAAAGGATAAGTATATTTTGAAAAACAACTTAGAAAACTCAATAAATCGTAGGTTCAAATCAGGTGGATGGTTGTATCAACCCTAGTGAATTCCATATGCGCTAAGTACATAATTGTACATAAATCTTTCCAACAAATTCAATATCAGTAGTTAAGAAACTCAAGAATAAATATCATTATATGACAAAACTAGCTTTCAGGCCGCGGCTCCGCCCGCGCGTATGTCGGTTATCGCGCAAATACATTAACCTCTTTTTGCGCAGTTTGATAAAATCTATCCTATGTCCATCCCCGCGTCTCAAACTATTTCTATACCAAATTTCATCCAAATCGGTCCATTAGTTTTGGCGTGTAAGCGAGACAGAAATACAGATAGATAGACAAACAGAGTTACTTTCGCATTTATGATATTAGTATGGATTACAAATTGACGAGAGGAAAATTATAGTCATATGCGAGATTCGAACCCGCGTCATCCACTCTTATAGCCGGGGAATGCTATGACCGACTGAGCTAACATGACAATGAGTCGTCCTTTCCTATCATTCTTTAACCATCGTATCATTTTTCTCTCATAAACTTGTAATGTAATCCGCAGAGCATGCATAAATGTTAAAATCATTATACAAATCTTCCGCTGAAAACTGTGTGTAAATCTACGAATAAATAAATATTATTTCGAAAATTTATTGATTTACTTGAATTGAATAAATATTTGTAGTTGAAAACTAATAAATTTGATTGGAGTGGGTATTGCTCGGTATATAGTAATGTCTGAAAGGAGGTCCGGAGCTCGGGTTTGACAGTGTGGCTTCTATTAAGATAACAAAGTTATATTTGTAATCCTTTTTAAAACGATAAAAATATAAAAAAACATATCAATTTCAGAGGATTTAATTCTAGTTTAATATAACTTTGGTAGATAGACAAAATCATTTCAATATATGATTAATATTGGCTTCAACGTGCGTTGCCATTGAACAAAACAATATTTGATTTAGGGTGAATACCACCATCTAGGGAATTACTATACGAAGATATCCAATTATATTGCAGTATTAGATATACATTTATAACTATTTAATTAACCTTTGTGAAATTTTACTGAAGACTACAGCTGTAGCAATAGCAAAGGGACAAATCTAATCCAAGGTTACAAAAAAAATACTGTAAAATTAGGCGGTATATCTCCAAGATATACCGCCTAATAGTCCATCGCAGACAAACAACGTGACACGTAATTTTTATATATAAAGATTGAGTATTTCACTGTGACTTATGACTCGTAAAATATTTCTTCGGATAATACCCAGAAAATACTTCATACAAAGTAGTCGGAAAACATAAATAAAGGACCAATGACACATAGCGCCCATAATTGTTATTCTATCCAAAGATATCATACGTAGGTATATATACATATAATCTTTAGTGCCACGCTGCATCTTCAACCAGTAAATATCGAAGCATATCACAAATTGAAAAATATTTTTCTTTCACATTTTTATAGACACAAAAACATTTTTATAGACACAAAACCTGCCACTGCTTCCTTAATTCACGTTTTTCACTAATTTTGTTCCTTATCTTCGCCGGGAGGGGGTCGGGACGCACTCCCGGGTTAGAGGTATGTGATGCGGTCTTCAATGAGTTCTGGATAGCAGTGGTCAGGTTTTCACATTCCCTGTCGACGTCTTCGGCCGTTTGTATGGGCGCTGTGGTAGTAAGTTTCTGAGCTTCACTTTTGAATGACTCCCAACAGATTTTCCGCCCGCCCCTGGGGGCGGCTACTCTTGTTGGGAGTTCCTTGAGCGTCAAAATGACCGGCCTGTGGTCCGACGGCAAATCGGTCACCACGGTCTGCGCGGGCATCGTACGGTAGCCTTTTATGATAGCTATGTCGATGACGTCATCTTCACCGGCGCTTGTATAATGCGTCGGCTCGTCCGGGCCTATGACGTCATAGTCATAGCTCACCGAATCGTCGTAAAGTCTCTTTCCGCTGGGGTTTACTTTCGTAGAGCTCCAGTGGGTGTGCTTGGAATTTAAATCGCCGGCTACGATTGTTGGAGTCTGTCCGTTTAGCAGCTTTCTTATCTCTGACGTAATTAGAGTGCTACTTGGCGGTTTATAAACGGCATAAAACCGGTGCGGCTGACCGGCTATGTTCACAAGCACACCCAGGGCTTGAATGGACTTGTGTTCTTCGATTGGCAGCAGTTGGTGGACGATTTTTCGGTGAACTATGACTGCGAGCCCTCTATACGCCTTCCCCTCTGCGTTCACCTCGTCTTTTCTGTATACAATGTAGTTTGGTATCTTAAACGGGTGGTTTTTATTCAAGTGCGTCTCGCTGATCAGCATAATATTTACTTTGTGCTCACGGAGGAAGATGATCAGCCTGTTTTTCTTCCCCGTGAGCGACTGGGCATTCCAGTGGACTACTTTACATGGGTTGTGATCCATTATTGTTTAATATTTTCATGAGTCCACGGAGGGTTGCAGTTTCGGGGTCCATACCAGTCTGCACGGCTTCTAATATATCTTTAAGGACCCCTATGGTCTGGCCCAGTGAATCCCGTCTTTCTGCGGGTTGAGCGGACGTCGCAGGGGGAGCGCGGGGCGCGGCCGGGGCGCGGGGCGCTGGGGCTGCGGCAGGCACTGCCTTTTCTTGTTGAGTTTTCTTAGGCTTCTTCTTCTTTTTGGCCTTCTTGGCTTGAACTCCTGCCACTCTTGGTAGGTTGGCCGGCGCCATAAGGGAGGTAGGCGCCGACTCTTCTACTGTTGCCGGTATGACAGGCGCTAATCCTCTTCTGTTGGTCATTGTGGCGGCTACTGTGCCTGCCTTCTTGTTCCTGGTTTCTGTTTTAAAAACCGGGCAGGCCTTATAATTCGCCGGATGCATTCCCTGGCAATTTGCGCAGGTAGCGGGCTCTTCCCGCGGTCTTGGGCACTCTCGCGCGAGGTGGGGCTCACCGCACTTCACACATGCCTGCTGCCTGTGACAGTTGTGTGAGCTGTGCCTAAATTGTTGGCACCGGTGGCATTGCGAAGGCCCCTTTTTCCCTCGCCATGCCACTATCTTGATGCCCGGCATAAACATCATCTCTGTGACGTCATAAATAGCCGGTACAAGTTCTGGCGTCTTCTTAAGTTGAACGTGGAAAATGCATCCGGGCCGCCCCATACGCGCCTTAATACATTTTACATATTCGGGGTAGAAACCCTTCTCTTCTAGGTCTCTTTGGACCTCCTCGGGTTCAGTATCTGCTGGTAACCCGCGGATGGCAACTTTAAGGCTTCTCTCGGCCGGAAGTGAGTATGAAAACCAGCTTATGTTTTCCTCTTTTTCCAGCTGGCATAAATAAGATTGAATGAGACGGTATTCATTTTCATCGGTGGGTGTGAATTTAATTCCCTGCCCATATGGTTTACCGTTCGGCGGGCGTCCAAGTTTGGCAGCCAGAGCCTTAAAGTGCCGCGTCCAATTGTCGATGCGCTCGACTACTAGCGGCGGGTACCTTGGCCCTGTTGCCTCTTTGGCCTTAGCTTCTTGCGTATCAACGGCCTGAGGGACATTCTGTGGCTTCTCAGTAGATTTAGCGGCTATCGGAATGATAGGTGCCGCTTGTCTGGTGCGGGTGCTTTGCCCGGCGGAACTAGCCGCTAGTTGCGCGGCTTCAGCAAACGACCTCGTTTCTGTTTGTTTCTGCGCCTGCTTCACGGAGAGATGACTCCTCCTCCACCCCCGATGAGAGCACCGCTCCCCCAGTAGTGGTGATTCTGGACTCTCCAGAATCGCCGCCCAAGAACGCCACGCCCGCCGTCACCCACGCCGCTAGACAGCGCAGGAAGCGCAGTGAAGAGGCCGAGGAAGACGGCAAACGCGCCTGCGCTCGCCACCCGGCCCGCCTGGACTGGGCGGCTATGGCCACCGAAGACGCTTCCACCTCAGTGAAGACCACGTCGTACGCCGCCGTAACAACGGCAGCCACCGCACCTACGAAGACCCCACAACCCCAGACTACAACAGTCAGGAAAGCCACAACCCCGCGCCCGCCCCCCACCTCGCACCCTCGAGGCGTGAAAGAGACAACCCGAGGCTGTGGCATCAACCTCCAAGACTACTACTATACCGAAGACGACCACCACGGCCACCACGAGTTCTGCCGCAATCACAGACTCCCAACCGGCACCAAACCTACGGAAGGAGCGGTACCCGCCGATCGTTGTGGAGTCATTTCCCAACTGTACGAGACACCTCCGCGCCATTAAAGAGAAGCTCGGACGCACGCCAACAGTACGTCCTTTTAACCAAGGAGTACGCTTCACACCAGCGGATGGGGATGAGTACCGGGTCGTCCAGGCCTACCTCACTAGCCTGGATGAGACGCACAAGATGACCTGGTTCTCCTACTCTCTCCCCAAGGAGCGAAGTTTGAAGCTGGCGATTCGAGGCCTACCGGCCGACACTAGGCCGGAAGACATCAAACAAGAACTAGAAGAGCTCGGGTTCGAACCCGAGCATGTGAAGAAAATCGCCGCAAGAATGGGCAGGCCAGGCTGCATATTCTTCGCAGCAATGAAGAAGACCACCAACCTGACCCCCGACATATATGAAGTGGATGAACTGCTCTGTATGCCGGGGGTGAGAATCGAATCTTGGCGTGGGAGGAGGGGACCGGCACAATGCCACAGATGCCAGGCGTTCCGGCACTCCTCTCACAATTGCTTCCGGCGGCTGGCGTGCGTGCGGTGTGGGGGCGAACACTACGCGCACGACTGCCCCCGCCCACTGGAAGAGCCAGCGACGTGCGCCAACTGTGGCGGAGCGCACACCGCCAATAATCCCCGCTGCGCTGTGTTCCACGAGGAGGCGCGGAACAAGCGCGCGGGCACCACGGCCCTAACCAGAGACGACCCACCTGAGCGCCAGCCGAAGACCATGGTTGCACAGACCATGACACCCACGGCAAACACCGAAAAGACATCCCCCGCCTCCCTGATGGCCGCCGCTAACCACCCGCCACCGCGTGGCGCCGGCCAGACGGGAACAAAGAAGAAGAAGAAGAAGAGGAAGAAGAAAAAGAAGACACAAGGGTTGCGTAAGGTCGCACCCCCGACTAACGCACCCTCTAGCGATGACATCATCCCTCTGGTTCACGCACCACGTGCTCAAACCGAGGGACCAAGAAGACAACATATCCCTGTCTCGCTCCCACGTGCGAGCGAGACAGACAAGAAGACCAGCAGAACAAAGGCTGAGCTCGAAATCATCGAGCTCGCCTTATCTACCCTCCAAGACGTGCTCCAGGCGCTCAGGGAGGGAGCGGACCCCATCCCGCTATTATTAGCGGGGGTGGGCAAGCTCCTCTCCTGCCGCTAGGAGCACTACTCGGACGAAGAAAACAACGCCGCGCGCTCTAGGCCCCGAGGGCCGGCCAGGGCGCGCATACATCTCATCTCCCGAGCGCCCCGCCCACTGGGTGCTCTCCGGTGGGTAAAGAGCGAGTAGGGAGACTGACAATCCTGGAGTGACCTATTACCCCGAACAATGAAGAAGGAGTCATGGAAATGACTCAGCCCCCGCGACCCAGCTGTGATGCACGGCTGGCGATGATCACCGCGTTCAGAGGCCACCAATGCCTGAAGACGCGTCCGTGCGACACTCCGCGCGATGAAGAATCAGTGCGCCTGCTTCCTTTCTACGGATAGCGGCGTGAATACAGGCTTCGGGGCTTTCTTTTGCTCTCTTTGGGGCTTAGGCTCTTGTACCTCCATGGGGGTTGCGACGGGGGTTGCAACGGGGGTGTGGGTGGATGCTATGCGCTCTACGCTTTCAATAGGGCGAGACGGACTCGCTGCCCTACGTAGAGGCTTCTTGGCAGCTGTCGGCGGAGACGCCGATAATGAGCGTGCGCGTGGGCGTTTAGCTACTGCCCGCTCAGACGCCACGGGCGTGGTGAACGCTTGCCTTCTGAGCTTAAAGGTTTCTTCGCTAATCGGTGGCAGTGAGAGGATTGAGCGGGCAGCAAACTCTAGGATAGAGCGGTCTTCTGCGCTCAGCTCAATGCCTTCTAGTTCGGCTTCCTGTAGGCGCAAATACAGCGCCATCCACGAGAGCATTCCACCCGATAGGGCCCCCACTTCGAGAAGTCGGGCGAGATTGAGGATATCAGCCTCGTGTTGCCCCCTCGGTGAGAGTGCCTCCGTGTATGTAGCCGTTTGCGTCGGGCTGGTGGTAGCCGGCGGCGGGGTGGTAACATACCAGCTCTGAGAAGAGCATCCTGGCTCCTCTTCATGGAGCGAGGTATGGTAGGTAGCAGCTTGGCCCTGAGAAGGACCTTTTTGCACCTCTTCACGGTGCGGATGCATGGTTACAGCTTTATCAGCCGTTACAGCTTGGCTGAGTATGGTAGCTTCAGATTGCGGTGGACTGCGCGTACGCTTCACACTCGCTCCCTGGATACGTATGGAGAGTAAATAAAACTGCCATAATTATGCGAGTCGGGCATCATTTTGGGGTACTACATTGCAACAACCCAAAACGAGCTAAAATATTTGATGGTTTTGATAACAGCTTCAAAGCTACAGTATAACTCAGTGTACTTAGCATTTGTTTGTACCTTCGATCATAAATATGAATTATTGGTGAGTTACAGTTTTTTTTAATATTATTGGTTGAGTTCCCTTCTTATTGAAAAAGTTTCGATACAAAAAAGATCGTGTTTGTTGGAATCGTAATTGTATGCGTTAAAGTTCTGAACTAAAATAGTACCAGTCGTTCAACATAGATGGCGTCATTAAATTTGCAAACAAGGCTGACACACGCAAGCGATTGTCTCACGATAACAAGTTAGGTCCGAGTGCATCGTCGTTTAGTTGAGTTAAGTTGGTAAGCGAAATAAACCTTTCGGTCTCGTACTTTGAGTTTAATTTCAGTGAATTTTAGAGACTTGTGTGGACCAGGCCTCCGATCTCAACATTGGTCCGTCGAGTCGAATTTCCAGTCTACGCGTTCGGGAGTGTTCGGTAGTGCGTGTGCCTCACAAGTGACAATGACAATGTAGTGACATTTATGGATTATGGATTGTGGTGATCGATTACGGTAACAGTGAGTAATAGAAATAGACAATATTAAACTTTATTAACAAGTGAAGTAGAACTTAGAAAAATTCAAATTGAGTGCTTAGAACTTATTAAAATTTGTGTGTAACTGTAAAAGACTTAGTTAAATTCAGTGTTGATAATAACTTGTAAAAAATTCAATTTATTTTTGGACTTAGAAAAATCGCAACAATAAAAAGACTTGTAATATTTTCGTGAGTGTATCCATCGACTTAGAAAAATCGCAACAAAAAAAGACTTGTAATATTTTCGTGAGTGTATTCATCGACTTAGAATAATCACGACGAAAAAAGACTTGTAAAATTTTCGAGTGAATCTTCAACTTAGAAAAATTTGGCGTGAAAAAGACTTATAAAATAATACATTGTAATTTGAACTTTGATTGATTCTTCTCTTTAGACTTTACCAGTGGAAGTGTTAATATTATAATTTTTGGACTTAAGTTAATTTTGCAAATTATTACAATGGCGGAGTTGTTATGTCAACAAGAAGAAATATTAAGGCAGTTGAAATCATCTCTGTCAAATTATAAGAAAACTCCTAAAGTCCGGTTAAATAAAACTTATATTCAAGTAAAACTAAATCTGATAGAAGACCTATGGACTAAATATGGAAATAATCATATGCTTCTAACAAAAGAGAACGTCAAGTCAGATAAATATTTTATGGAAGACCACTATTTACAAGGAGAGGAAGCATATACTATGGCAAAGTGAGATGTTAGAGTCTTTAGAAAAATATATCCCTGTTGCATCTACATCAGCTGCGATTACAGCACCGACACACATACACCAAACAGAAATAAAGCTTCCACGAATAAATCTGACTACATTTAGTGGCCGATATGCTGAATGGAGTTCATTCCATGATTTATTTATATCACTAATTGACCAAAACAAATCACTCACGAATGTTCAAAAGTTACACTACTTAAAAGCTAGCCTAAGTGGAGAAGCAGAGGCCTTGTTGCGACAGATACCCATCACAGATTCAAATTATGAAGAAGCATGGTCGTCTTTAAAGAAACGTTATAACAATAAGCGTTTTGTTGTTAATGCTTTACTGAAAAAATTGATGACACAGAAATCCATTACATCGGAGTCATCACATGCCGTGAAAAATCTACTTGACACGACTAACGAATGTTTAAACGCGCTTAAGAATATGGGTATCGCAGCGTTTACCTGGGATCCTATGTTGGTATATCTCACTGTAACAAAGTTAGATGCAGAGTCAGTAAAGCTATGGGAGCAACACATTGGTTGCAGTGAAGATATTGGCAATGAATTACCAACATACAAACAACTGTGTGTGTTCCTAGAATCGAGGTTTAGAACACTCGAAGTTTTGGAATCCTCTAAATCACCCAGAACGCGCACAAATCAGCAAACGTTCCACGCTGCATTCAATGTAAACTGCAAATACTGCAACGAAAGTCACATGCTTTATCACTGCAAAGAATTTATACAACTGCCCTACACTGAAAGAAAGAAGTTCATAGAAAAGAATGGTCTTTGCTACAATTGCCTGAACTCAAACCACACAGTATACAATTGTAGACATAAATCCACTTGTCGCAGATGTGGCAAGAAGCACCATTCTCTTATACATCCTGATAAACTCATACGAGAAAAACAAACTGAAGAAGTAGCCACACCAATCAACAATGTAGCAAGCCATTATGCGGAAAAAGAGACTCCTACAAACGTGCTGTTGGCCACAGCTATCGTAAGAGTGAAATCAAATGGTGCTACATACAACTTGAGAGCATTGATAGATCAGGGGTCCCAAGGATCTTTTATAACAGAGTCCGCAACACAGCTCCTTGGGTTAAAGAAATTCGCGACGAATTGCACTATCAATGGATTGGGAGATCAAGGGAGAAGCCTCAACTCCAAAACTATGGTTTCATTTACTGCACATTCAAGATTCGATACAAATTTTACAACACCAGTGAAAGCATTTGTTCTCAAATCACTTACGCGAATGTTACCAACTACTGAGGTACACAACAGAGACTGGTCACATCTGCACCAACTACAGCTTGCGGATCCAACCTACGACAAACCGGGCAAGGTTGATCTGCTGTTGGGAGCAGACGTCTTTGGTGCAATTATCACCGAAGGACTAAAGAAAGGCCCTCGAGGAACACCAATAGCGCAGAAAACTCACCTCGGGTGGATATTGACAGGCCACATAGACAGTACCATGGCTTCGCAAGGCTACACCAATACACTCAGCATGCACATAAACATTGAAGACAATTCTCTTCAAAAGTTTTGGGAGACAGAAGAAATTGCATGTCCGAGACACCTCACAGAAGAAGAGGAGGAATGTGAAAAACATTTCAAAGAGACACATACAAGACAGAAAAATGGACGCTACATGGTAGCTTTACCTTTTAAAGAAGAAGATCCATCGTGCCAATACGGAGAGTCAAAAGATGTTGCCAATGCAAGACTAATGCACCTCGAACGAAGGCTAGAGAAAGATTTAGAGCTAAAGAAAGAGTATACTGAAGTTATGAGAGAATACATAGATCTGCAACACATGGATGAAATAAAAGATGACAAAGGCAAGAATAAAGAAACTGCTGTGTATTTACCACATCATGCCGTCGTCAGAAAAGATAAAACCACATCCAAGTGTAGAGTTGTTTTTGACGCAAGTTGCAAATATAAAAATAATGTATCTCTCAACGACAATCTCATGATTGGTCCGCGACTACAACCAGACTTAAGACACATCATCATGCGGTGGCGCCTACACAAGGTGGCCATAGTTGGAGACATTGTCAAAATGTACAGGCAGATCGGCGTAATTCAACCAGACTTTCAACGCATCCTATGGCGCGAGAATACTACCAATGAGATAAAACATTTCAGAATAAATAGAGTCACTTTTGGCACTGCAAGTGCCCCCTATTTAGCGACAAAGGTTCTACAGCAATTAGCTCATGATGACAGAGAACAGCATCCATTGGCAGCAGATATCACTCTTAAAGACTTTTACATGGATGACTTGTTAACCGGTGCCGATAGCTACGAACAAGGGGTTGAAATCTACAACGATGTAACCAAACTAATGAAGGCTGGAGGGTTTCAGCTTCAAAAATGGAACACTAATGATCCCAAACTTCTTGAAGCTATGCACCTTGCTGAAGATGACGACGTTAACAAGGAATTGAATCTAGACATGACAATTAAAACACTAGGGATAGCCTGGAACAATAAAAGAGACGAATTTCAATATTCAATTGACTTACCTGAGCAAACCAAGGTGACGAAGAGAACTATTGCCAGCGATGTCTCGAAACTCTTCGATCCGATGGGTTGGCTTGCTCCGACGATTATCCTTGGGAAGGTTTTCCTTCAAAGACTGTGGCTTACGGGCGTGAACTGGGACCAAGAGATATCTGAAACGATTAGAGAAGATTGGCTAAGGTATCGTGCCGAATTACCTGCCCTATCTGCAATAAAAGTAGAACGATGGTTACACACTACAACAACCCACACCCAACTAGAACTGCATGGATTCTCTGACGCGAGTACAATAGCTTATGCAGGAGTGGTATATGCTAGAGTGGTAGATCTTGAAGGCGATGTCCACGTTCATCTGATATCCGCTAAGACGAAAGTAGCACCTGTAAAGACAATATCCGTACCTCGTCTGGAACTCTGTGGTGCTGTACTGCTTACTCGGCTGCTAAAAGAAGTCGCTGAACAGCTAGATGTACGTAAGGAGAATACTTACGCATATACTGATTCTCAAGTGGTTCTGGCGTGGCTTCAAGGCCATCCCAGTAAATGGAAAACATTTATAGCTAATAGGACATCTGAAATAATATCTCACTTACCTGGTCATCACTGGAATCACGTCCCATCGAAAGAAAATCCAGCTGATGTGGCATCGAGGGGTGTCCTGGGTTCGATGTTGAGACACGAAGAACTGTGGTGGAAAGGTCCGAAATGGTTGCTGGAAGGAGAAAAAAGACATAAGGTCCCTAATGACTTACCGCAAAATCTACAGCTTGAAGAACGGGTCGTACACTTCGTAGAATCTGAAATACAAAATGATAAAGATTTTACATGTTATTTATTTGAGAGATATTCAACACTAGAAAAATTATTAAGAGTTATTGCTTGGTGCAAAAGGTTCAGACACATTAGTAAACAAAGATTTCCTACTTACCTTACTGCTGATGAAACTGCAAACGCTCTGACGGTTGCCATTCTTCTTTGCCAAAGAGAAGAATTCTCAGAAGACGTATATTGCTTAAGGGAAAAGAGAGCCCTTAAAAAACGGAGTAAACTTCATTCGCTTAACCCTTTCTTAGATGAAATGGATGTTTTAAGAGTTGGAGGCCGATTACGTCATTGTAATATTCCGGAAGATGCTAAGCATCAGATAATTCTGCCTCATAATCATCGTCTTTCCAAACTAATAATAGCCCAAGCACATACGAAGACACTTCATGGGGGTCCAACTCTGATGCTCTGCTACATTCGGCA
Organism: Plagodis dolabraria; assembly: GCA_963854805.1. Taxonomy (NCBI): domain Eukaryota; kingdom Metazoa; phylum Arthropoda; class Insecta; order Lepidoptera; family Geometridae; genus Plagodis; species Plagodis dolabraria. Next base: position 26,670,772 of record OY978441.1, on the reverse strand, counting down.
GAGGTTTTGGATCCTAGGCGGAAAGAGTATGATAAACAGCGAAGTGCACAAGTGCGTTGTTTGTGTACGACATAGAGCTGCTACTCGAACTCAATTGATGGCAGATCTTCCTTCCCAACGAGTCACACCCACAAGAGCGTTCCTGCACTCAGGTGTAGACCTAGCTGGTCCAATAGACCTTAGATTGTCGAAAGGGCGTGGTTGTAAGACGTACAAAGGATATCTCTGCATATTTATCTGCATGTCCACACGCGCCATACACATTGAGATTGTGAGTAGCCTAGAAGGCGAGAGCTTTGTAGCGGCCTTTAAAAGATTTACAGCCAGGCGTGGGCACTGCAGTCACATCTGGAGCGATAACGCTACCAATTTTACTGCTGGAAATAAAATACTAAGAGACCTCTTCGAGGGTCAGCTTGAGAAGGTGTCAACCAAGATTCATGACCAGCTATCCAGAGATGGAACTACTTGGCATCATATCCCCGCAGGGGCCCCACACTTCGGTGGGCTCTGGGAGGCCGGAGTACGCTCCATAAAACACCACTTGCGACGAATCTTATCTAACTCGACTTTGACATACGAAGAAATGTCAACGGTTACAAGTCAAGTTGAAGCTTGCCTAAATTCTAGGCCAATATCGGCAATTAGTAACAACATTGATGACGTCTTACCATTGACTCCCGGTCATTTCCTGATCGGCGAACCGCCTATTGTAGTCCCAGAGCAATCACATCTAGACACTAATATTAACAGACTCACGCGGTGGCAACTAGTGCAAAGATTAGTCCAGCATTTTTGGAGTCGATGGGCGAGTGAGTATTTGAGCAGGCTTCAACAACGACCAAAGTGGGTAAAACAAATGGACAATAATTTAAAAATCGGTATTTTAGTGCTAGTTAAGGATGAAAACTTGCCACCAGGTAAATGGTCTTTAGCCAGAATCGTCGAATTGCATCCCGGTGACGATGGGCTTGTGCGCGTTGTATCTCTCAAGTGTAAAAACACAGTCATTAAGCGACCCATTACCAAAATTTGTTTGTTGCCTATAGAAGTTTAATATTTTGATTACAAATGTTAATTCAATTACGTATTTTCACGATGGGTGGCAAGTAGCAATAATATAGATAATTGTATATTCTACCAAATTAGTTTGTCATGATGGGTGGCAAGAGTATGTTTGATATTTAATTTGTTACTCATTAGTCATTACTGTATTTGTACATGCATGTTAAGAAATTATTATATCGAAGTTTTCATAGACGTTGGCACTCGGTTGAGTAGGTAACACTAGCTTTGATTTATGTATTTTACCGCGACAGGTAATTAATGTTATGTTTGTATTTTACTTAGTTTTTCCTTGTTTATCGACGTTCCATCATTTGAGTTGTATTCGTATTTTATCAAACATTGTATGAAGGACATTATCTTCTATAATGATCCTTGATGGGTGGAATGTTGGAATCGTAATTGTATGCGTTAAAGTTCTGAACTAAAATAGTACCAGTCGTTCAACATAGATGGCGTCATTAAATTTGCAAACAAGGCTGACACACGCAAGCGATTGTCTCACGATAACAAGTTAGGTCCGAGTGCATCGTCGTTTAGTTGAGTTAAGTTGGTAAGCGAAATAAACCTTTCGGTCTCGTACTTTGAGTTTAATTTCAGTGAATTTTAGAGACTTGTGTGGACCAGGCCTCCGATCTCAACAGTGTTCCATAGTACAAATAAATTAATGTAGGTACCTATTTGTTTGCTCATTTCAAACAACTTCGTATTTAAATAGATAATTTCAACTTGTACGTGTTTAATAAATAAAACTTTTAGAGAAAATAAAAGTTATACTTGAGACTTTTATTTTCTCTGTAATTTAGAAAACTTTAAATTCCCCATTTTTAACGTAACGCTATCCGCGAAAAGCAAAACAAAAACCTCATTCTTTAGTCTATGGCCGATCGCCATGCGAACGAATAGGAAAACTGATAATTCTTCCCGCCATTGGGAAAATTTTTCACAACTCGTTGTTACTGTTGAAATTAAATGATTTTTTATATTATTTTCTTCCCCTCACCTAACGGCTCGATCTCAATGGCGCCTCAGCTAAAATCATCAAACAATGCACACTTGTACCATAATTTATAATATAATATACTATAATACTACTATATATAAATAATATAATATAATATAATATACTATAATACTACTCCATAATGTACTATTAGAATTTACGATCCAACAGCCGTTTTTAGGTTACCATTTTACATAAAATATCTTAATTTCAGGTTTGAATCTAATTCCGTTTACGAGCCCGTAAACTATATATGGACGGACAGACAGACGGCGGAGTTTACTACTAGAACGTTTTACCCTCTATGTACAGAACCTGCCCTGTACCTACAGAACTCTAAAAAGAAGGATCAACGAACGACCAGTAATTCTAGCCCGGTTTTAGGCTTGCCACCTCTATTAGGTAAGTATACCTTTTGGCTTATTAGTAGCGAACCTTGAACTAGAGGTTAGTTGGGTATTCCCAAGGGTCAGTAGGGAACCTTTATAGGCAGAAATGTTCGCAGTGAGTACATGCCCAACGTCCTAACTTTTGAGATAATTTATTATTTTGTTTTTGGTGTCGTTGATTAAAAGACCAATAGTCCAATATAATATGTTTAATATAGGTAGCAAACTTTTTCTTTAAATATGCTTTATTATAATGCAAGTATAACTAGGAATACATGATTAAAAACTGAATTATAAATTAAATGAAAGCGTATATTACTTCTCTAATAACTGGCTGGAGGTGAAAAATGCATTTTCAAATTCTTCAATGGAACAGCAGTACGTATAGCCTCGAGTGACGTCAGTCCAGTGGGTGCCATTCATCCATTCGATTCTGTCGCATATATCAGGGCATAATATATATTCATCTTTGTTTTCTGGCGTCAAATCAGGGACGTTGATTTGGATGACAGCAAATGACAATTTAGTTATGACAGCCTGAAAACGTTAACGATAAGTAACTCCATATAAACACCTGTAATCAATAAACGTCTTTTTATATTTATTTATCAAAATAAACATTAGTTTTACAAAACATTTGTTAACAATAGCACAGAAAAAAACCACTAAGGTTTGTAGAGACAATGCTATATTGTCTATTCAGTCCACATCAATTAGTATAATAAAGTAATAATAACAAAGTAGGCCCGTGGGTCATCCCGGGGTGTCGTAAGAGGCGACTAAGGGAAAAATACTGGAAGGTGGGCAGCAGCGCCTTCTAAAGAACTGCCAACTTACACTGCGATCCCCAAGACGCCTGCCAGCGTGGGATTATGGCAAATACCCCCTTAATAGGGGAGGCTGTGTTCAACAGTGGACGATCCAGCAGTACAACAAAGTAGGTAGGTATTAATCGTAGAATGACAATGGTTTCTTAAGGTATAGTTTCAGTCAGTACAACTAGGTAAGTAAGTGCATATTTATAGAACTTGATACTTTTCTAAATTTGCCATAAAATAAGATTTTGGTTTATATTTTATTTACGTATACTGGTAACTAATACTACATTTCATGCCTTGCCTTAGCTGCCATGTAGTAGGTACACTACAAACACTACATATGTACAATACAAACATTACATACATTACACTTATTACATAGCTGAATACTTGCATTACACTGAATTAGTGTGTTCATCGGCATTATTTGTATTGAATAGTTAGTTTTGTCTTTAATTTTAAAATCTGGTTCACAACTTGCCGTCATTGACATACTTTGTATGTCCTATTGACTAAGCTTGTTTTATTGACATTTTTTTGATTAAATAAGCGAGTTCTTTTTAGCTACCGCGTTAAATATATATTTAACTAAAAAATTTATAACATTCCCTTAATATTGGCAAACATTGGGCGTTTTAACCATTATACCTCCGCCTACAGCTTGGGCTTACTGATAAAAAGTAACTTTCTACCATAATACTAATATTGCTATTCTGTGTTCCAGAGTGAAGCACCGCATTTGTGTTTTCTGAATGTTATGTACTTGAATTTTTATATTTCTTGGTTGGGCAATAATTAAACATTTGGTAATTCACCTATTTTTTCTTCGATATACTCGCAGGAATAGATTTTGCCCACAGAGATTTCAGCGTGGATGTTGGTTATCAAAGACATTCAAATTAATTACCAACTATGAATATCTTTGTAGGTTGCCTATCACTCTCGCTTCGGATATCATCCAGAAAGTAAGTAGGTATAGTTCTTCTACGTCTCTCCATACATGATCCTAATGACATTAGATCGTTAGGTACTGCGTGATGGTATGTGGTTTGATCACGAATAATTAGAATAAATAGAGTGTCGATGTTCATTCGGTGTGTTCCGGCAGCAGTCCTCGAGAGCCAGTGAAATTACAGGCACATGAGACTTAACAACTATGTCTCAAGGTGATGGGCGCAGTGTATTCGGGCCTTGTGACGAATGCATCTGTTATAGGCAGAGGTTAGTCCACTTAAAATCAGGTGGGCCTCGAGATTGTTCCGTCACAATAACATAAAAAAATCGATGGTCATTATTAATGTATCTCTCTAAGTAAAGGCTCATTGTTACGAAGTATAGTAAAATTATGATATTAAATATTTTTATCACTTACGGGATTTGTACCGTGGCGTATTTATTTGTAGCTCCCGATATTTCGACGCAGTTACATGCATCATGATCACGGGGTGACTGGAGAGACGAGCGGTTGACACAAATCACGAGCAGACGAAACGGTGTACCCTCTTTCTAGTCTTTTGCTACGCGTACCACTGGAACTCGCCACGGTACAGATCCCGTAAGTGATAAAAATATTTATGTTCAAAACCGTGATAGTCTAAAAAAAGTTATAATATGTACCTTCCATAAGTAATTGGGAATATGTTGCTGAAAACCTTTACCCTCAAACCACATAGCTCTCTTGTAGTCGTATTTCGTTCCTGTCACGACATATAAATGTTGTGTTGATTTAGCGAAGTTCCGAACTCTTAGTTCTAATTCCTCCCAGTTCTGTAAAAGCAACACATTTTGTAATACTACTCGTGTCACAACATAATTTTAAATAATGTCCAAGCTTCTTATTCAATATTACAAAAGAAGCTTTACTTATACCCATAAGAGATATACCTAGGGTTCTCCGTAAGATTTATTTGTCACGCTTTATTTGTTGGCGTTTTAATTTACCAAAAATTTATATCTCAGTACAAGCAATCAAGCATTAGTATAATCTGAATTAAAAGTTTGGCTTAAAGAACAAAATGCAAAAATGTATCGACGTAACTTGAAAAAAAATGATATTTTAGAATGAAGAATCACACTTACTTGATAATTACAGGTGCTCCACTGCGGTGATATATTCATGTAGCTAAACGCAGCTCTTTGTGCAACGCCTGGAGGTAAGTCCCGGTGACTTACAAGCTGTCTTTTGGAGAAACAGCATCTATCCTTCGTGTGAAAATCTCTTCCCTGCTGCGCTGAGAGGAAATTCGTTTGAGCAGTACAATTATAAGCCTCAGTGAAATCCATTTTAAACTGGTTTCTATCATACCATGAAGTTTCAATGTCGAAGTCTTTTTCGTGTCCATCAGCGAAATAACTCCTCATATAATACTTGGTGTAGATTACGTCATTATAGAATTTGTCCATACAAATTTCATACAAGTCGATAGTTTTGTTGTCGAATAATTCGTATGATATTTTAACTTTTTCAGTATCTCCAGCGTAACATTTTTGACCGGTCCTGTTAACGAAATGCGTTACTTCTTCAGTACATTTTATATCAGAGTAGTCAAACATTTTGCCATTTATTCTGACTTTTGTCCCTCCATGGCACGTCACCATAACGTAATTTTCAGGAAAGTTCATAAATTTCTTCGGACATACAAAAAGTAAAACGTTTCCTTTTGGTATTACTCTCAAACCAGCTTCGTTCATATCAAATGACGGCCAAGTGAGTGAAGGCGTTAGAATAAGTGGTTGCAGCCTAGATGACGCATCAATTCTCATAAAGCAGTCTGAAAAAGAAATCATGAACTTTATAGTTATTACAATGATATACAATTTCAAACCTAACATATAAACAACCGCGGACAATCGTGACACGTAAGTAATCTTTATAAATAAAAATTACGTGTTACGTTGTTTGTCCGCGATGGACTCCTAAACTACTGAACCAATATAACATTTGATTTCCACCTCTTTATAGCTTACATCTCGATATATCGTAATTCATTAAATATCGTAATTACCCGTGCGAAGCCGGTGCGGGACGCTAGTTTTTTTTAATGTTATTTTGACGGAACAAGGTCTAGGCCCACCTGATGTTAAGCGGATTAACCTATGCATTTCGTCACAGTCACTAAATGCACTGCACCCGTCACCTTGAGACGTAGTTGTTAAGTCTCATGTGCACTGGCTCTCGAGGACTGCAGCCGAAACACACCGTTAGATGCTTGGTGACAGATTTTCTACTTGAGAGTGATCGCTAGCCAGGCGGGCATTCACAAAATGCCCTTCCACCATGTGGTGAAGCTCAAGCCCGCGGCGGGATTCGAACCATGGACCTGCTGCACGGCAGTCCATAGTCAATGCCACTAAGCCATCATTGTTGAATAATAAGTAGGGGTTTATTCTTCAAAGTAGATGCATAGGTATGTAGTGCACTCCATGCATATGCATATACTCGTATCATTAGCTAATGTATAAAAAGGTTCAGTGATTGATACAACATACCTGATTCTACGAAATCACACGATCCGTCTCGCTCCGACGGCGACTTCAAATGTTGGGTTATTTCAGCGCTAAACGCTTTTATATTTACAACCGAGTACTTTTTTGTTTCTTCAGCCAACTCATATACATTATATGGTTCCAATTCTTTTTGTTTTAAATTTTCTGCAATGTCTATCTCTTCCTTCTCAGCAATTTTTCGATCCAATTCATTTATCCAAATTAATAGAATGTCTTTTAATGTAGAGATTTGAGGGCCTTCTGTGCTATCTGGGTTTGCTAAGTATTGCCAGTTATATTTCTGGTAATATGGATTTGGTAAAGCTTGAGATAAGTAAATAACTTGGAAGAAAAGAAATAAAATATGTTTAGTTAACATGCTGATCCGCGAACCTCGCTCCTTAAAAGATCAAATCTTTCTGTGCTATAAAAAATTGGGCTCTAGAGAATGTTGATCAAATAATTCTCAGGATACGTGCGGAGAGCTCCCCTTCTGTCGTCCAGATTTAAGTTTATCAACAGTTTAATAAATGAAAGTTGCTCCACATAATACTTAAGTCTGCGTGAAAACAAATGGGATAGTAGTATATTTTATCTAGGTGGCCAGAGATTTAAGGTAAATCGTACCGCATTCTTTGTCAACTGGCACAGGTGTCTCTATTTTGGCAGACCGCGTCGCAATGAAGAATATTTGCATGGTGGTAGGGCATTTTGCGAATTCCCACCTGGCTAGCTACCACCCTCAAGTAGAAAATCTGCCGCCAAGCACCTAACGGTGTGTTCCGGTAGCTGTCCCTGAGAGCCAGTAATTCTAGGCTAGCCTGAAAGACATCTTCGACCTCATCATCACTTACCATCAGGTGAGATAGTGATCAGAGGCAAAAATATTTTTTTTTTCACCGGGATTCTTGCACTATATGCACTGCCAAACGAATTTTATTTATATGGTTGAACCTCTGATGACTACCTTCAGTGGTACCAGCGCAAGGGAAATTCGATTGACCCTGCCAAGATGAACACGGTACTCCAACCAGCCCAGGAACTCAACAACATGATGAATACACGACGTCGTAGTAGTATTCGCAAACATAAATCCATATGGCAATAGGGAGTCACAGTTCTGCAGGTTAACTGCATTTATGCTACGGTAATGTAGCAACTAGCTAGTGCACTGTGTCTAGATTTTAAGACAACAGCAACTTCAAAACAAACCATGTATAAATATCTGATATCAAAAGTCAAATCATCATGTTGTTTACGGGTTATAAAATATACCAAAGACCTGAACCCGAAATATTTCCATTTTCTGAAAGGTAGCTTCGTCCCCATGCAACGTTGTTCTAGTAATGTACTTTTGTGCAATTTTATGTGCCTATAATTGTATTTCAGGCACATGAGATTGTTATACAGCTTCGCTTTTTCGTTCGTCACAAGCAATGGAGTGAATTAAAAAACCGCAATTCAAATAAAGGTAGAGCAACATCTGGTGAGTCGCATAAATGACGTAGATATAGGTATTAACTCTTAACAAGACTATAATAACACTACGTGCTTTTCCATCGACCTCCAGAAGACACAAATTGCGGTTACGATTCGCAACCCAACTAATTATTTCCGACTGTACTCCTACTATGTCGCATAAGGAGGTCATAATGGAATAAATTTTCATTCTGTCCCCCTATTGCTAATAGGGGGACAGAGAGAACATACTTTTTTGCTTGTTCCTAATGAAAATATAAATAATTGTATACTGCAGAAAGCTACATTTTCAGTCTTATATACTCTAATAGAAAAATTTAACTCTAACAATATTGCCATAAGTTTTACCTTATTTGTATTTATACATTGTAGGTATTCTTTTTTTAATACACAATGATGTCTGTTGTTTGTAATATTCTAATCCATTATTAATTACAGGTAACGTAATAAAATGTATTACTCTGATTGTCAACTACGTTTTATAATGCGATGTACGACCATTATGTTCGAATTTAATTATGAATGTGCTTTGTTTGTACCACAAACAGTTATTTTCTTTCGTACAGTTTACTTGAAGTGAAAGAAACAACATTGAACTGATCTAGAAAATATTATTTATAGCATTATATCTGCAATTACATGGTCCTTTTTATAGATTTAGGTATCTACTCCATAATCATATGGTGCTTTTCTAATAATATGCAAGGATATTTAGATAGAATTACATTTATCTTTATCGCTAAATTAATCATCTGGGCCTTACAGTAAAAACTGATTTATTTTATTACCAGTCAAAATGTTCTAATTATTTATATATATTACTGTTGATTTCGCTGGACGCAGGTTTTTCATCGCTAATTTGGTTGCTAATCTTAGATCTCAACACTATAATCAGAACCTGGGTAAAAATAAGAACATTTTTAAACCTTTGTGTTTCATACTTTGTATAATGTGATTAATAAAACTGAAGAATTAGTAATAATATAAATTTTAGAAAAAAATCTTTTAATATTAGCTCTATCAACCTTGCAGTGAGATTTAACCTTCTTTTATTTTTGTTTTATTTTATGTTTCTATTATAGAAGAACAACAGGTTACTTGATGACCTCTAGAAACATAATTAATATACTGTTACAGTAACTCAGAGATACGGACTTTTGACGTGTCATGAAATGTAATATGGATGGTATGAGTTTCGAAGACTGCCAAAATCGACCATCATGGTCTGAGGATAGATTGAATTATTCCCGTATATCACCGTGTGGTCTTATTAGGGGGGAGAATTAGGAATATAACGTTTAAAATATCTCACTGTCTGAAATGATGTTTGAACTTGAATGAGAGGTTGAACTTTTATTTAATGTTTAATTGTTTTATCTGAACTCTAAATAAAAACAAACATTACTACGCTATGCACATTTCATATTGTTTCCCAGACTTTTCTTCCAGTATCTATCCTTGCATAATACCGTAAGTATCATACGAGTATTTTTGGAGTCTTTGTTACCCACTTGGCACTTGTAACGGATGCAGCTAATCAAGTACTTACTCAAACAATGTAACGATAGTCAAATTCACCAATAGCACAAAGGTCAGGTATTGTCATCTTGAGTCACTATCAAAGATATGTTATCGTCTTCATTATCGGACGGATAGTCATTCACTTGATTGGTGACTAGACGCTTCAATGTGCGGTACCGTATAGAGGTTGATCAAAAGTTAGGTAGGTAATGTTCGAAAGTGTTTGGGAATCCTGTATATATTTTCCTAAACTGTCAAACTAATCCTCTGTTTTGATGTTTTTAGTTCTAAGAAATACGGAGGCTATTATTGCCGTCTACCGGGCACAGTGCCGGACTATGGACTTTCGGGCAGGGGTTTAAAGCTATATACAATGGTCTGAAAATAATTTTCTTGAAAAATAATACTTTGGTCGTTCCTATATTCTTCTTTACTTTTCCTCTTCCTCAGTTCGTTTGTTCAGTGCTGTGCAAACATGTTAGATGCACTAAACCTGTAGGATTTTTGTTATTTGTCATATTCAAATCGTATACATAGTCGATAAGAATGAAGTGAATTTCCTTACAATTAATTAATAATTCAAAGTCAAAGTCAAAATCATTTATTCAATTTAGGCGTCTACGACGCTCTTATGAAGTTCAATTACAAATTTTAATATTGAAATATTCTACATTGTACTGCCACGTTCAGCAAAAAAAAAATATAGAGCCACTGCCAGAAGAACGGGCAAGAAACTCGGGGCCATTCTTATAACGTCTTTTTTTAAAGTGTTACATAATATATAGTAAAATTATTACAATATATGTTTAAATTACATAGGTGACATACGCTAGCTTGGCAGAGGCGAACCAGTCCAAGCATTTTTGTCGTTTAAGTAATCACAAACTGTGTTACTAAGATTTCTTTATCAAACTGTTCTTCACATGCAACTTGGATTTTCCTTCGTGAGCGTTGTAATATGTTTGGGAACTTTATTATAAAACCGCACACAATTGCTTGAAGAAGGACCTTTTATTTGTCTTTGCTAATCTAAAACCTGGCACCGCTATTTTATCTTTATTCCTAGTGTTATAACCGTGATTGTCACTGTTTAATTTAAATTTACTCATTTTTTTACGAACTTAATATTTTCAAATTTATACAGACTTGGTAAAGTTAACATACCAATCTCTTTAAAAAGATATCGGAGAGATTCGCTAGGATCCATTTCATATATGGAGAATTACCATAATTTACCCATTGCTCAATAAATCTTTATTATAATGTAGCTTATCTATTTAACTCTTAAACATAGGGAAGGCGCATATGCGGCTTGGAAAGACAATTATTTATACCAAAAATATCATCACAAAATTGTTGCGTTATCGTATGATACTTCACTTAAATATGTCTTGAAGGCTTATCAAAAGGGCACTTTCGAAGTCTTTAATATTAACAGCAATACGTACAGCCTTGTGTGATTTCAGTCCAGTTGGTGCCTTTCGTCCATTCAATACTATCACATAATATATCAGGACATAATATATAGTCGTTTATATTTTCTCGTGCCTAATCAGGGACGTAGACTTTAAAAGTAACTAACGATAAATTCAGCTTCAGGGTATTCAACCTGAAACATTTTATACGTAGTAATTTATCTGCCTAAATTTCGAGAGTTTTATGTATGTGTTACAAGAATATTCATTTGCAAAGGGATATTTCCTTGTGTACTAACATTTCAGTACAAAATATTTTTTTAATTTTGTTTTCGTTTTGTGAGTATCCAGAAATAAAAAAATTACTATAATTATTTTTATAAATAACTATATAATATTCTGCATCTCTATTTAACAGCATTGATAATAATATGATCCATTACCTTATACAAAAGTAAATGCGCGAGTCCCACCTGACCTTAAGTGAACGAACCACTGCCTATAACAGATGAATTTCATCACAAGTGAGGAATTGCACTTTACCCGTCACAATGGGACATAGAGTTGTAAATTCTGATGTGCCTGTTATTTTACTGGCTCTCAAGGAATGGATACTAGGTGCTCGGTGCCAGATTTTCTACTTGAGGGTGGTAGCCAGCCAGGTGAGCATTCTCAAAATGCCCTTTTACCATGCGGTGAAGCTCAGGCTGGTGGTGGGGATCGAACCATGGAACTGCGGCTCGACAGTCCATAGCTATTACCGCTTGGCCATCAATGATTCATTAATAATGTTCAGCACATCGTGGTTTTTGTCTTATTTCGGAGTTTGTATTTATAGTATATTATGATACGAGTGAGCTAAGTTGCTCATTATACACGAGGCTGTGGATTGCAGTCCAAGCCGTAGGTGAGGGCGTAAATCAGCCGAGTGAGCAAGTTGGTCAAGAGTTTCTACGCACTTATTCAAAACCCTTGCGAAGAAAAAAATATATATTGCAGAATTGCGATACAAACAACATTATGGGAAAGAGCGAAAATTATGGAAAATAGCGCGCAAGTTTATTTTTTGCGCGCGGCAAACGTATTGTGGTTGATTATGAATCATCAACCACAATACCTTTGCCGCGCGCAAAAGGTTAAGTATGTAGGTATATGCATACCTACATACTTAGCCTTAAACCTCTTTGTTGTTACAAATCTGTATTACCCGGTTAAATTGTGGTTAAATACATGTGTATTGTGGTTGATTACATATACATACTTAGCATTAAACCTCTTTGTTCTTACAAATCTGTATTACCCGGTTAATTTGAAAATGCTCTATTTACTACATAATATAATTTGCAGTTAGGTAACTCAGAGTTAGGTAAGTAACTAACTTAACTTTGAAGGGATAATTCTATTACGCACTAGTGTATAATATCATTATGGACGAGGTGGTAATAGTTCGGTTTATAGCCCTAAGAACGATATAATAAAGCTCACTTTACGAGCAAGGGTGTTGAAATAGTTATTTGTTATACAAGAGTGTAAAGTTGCTTTTTAACCGCGTGTTCAATTTTGATGACCGAGCAAGCGAAGGATCCTTAAATTGAATCACGAACGCAGCGAGTGATTCAAAATTAGAATCCTGAGCGTTAGCGAGGGAATCAAAAGAGCACGAGGTGAAAAATCTTTGCACTCGAGTGCAACACGTAACTTTTCATTCCACCTCAGCGAGGAAATGACTAAATGCAAAAAAAAAACGTTTACAATCACAAGATAGGTACACTTTTATTTCACATTAGGTATTAATTACTACATTATGACAGGTAAGTATTACAGAATAATCTTTAAATTATAACAAAATAATACTAAGGTATAATTCAAAAAAATTTAAAGTAACGTTGCTACAGTTATTTAAATTGAGTGTAATATTTTTGTTTGGTACTGTCATATTGGCTCGTCGCTAGAATCACTCATTTTAGTTTTTTCACTTGTTTTCAAGTTTCTTGTTTTTAATATAAGGTTTAACAATGACGTGAAAAAATGCCGCGTAAAGAACCGAGTCCAAAGCAAATTGAAAAAAGAACACCAAGAAGGTTCCGAGTCTGAGTTTTTAACAAAAAAAAAAAAAGTTGTATGATATATTTGGCACCATAGAGGTAGCAGTAAATAGGTTTAATGTTTTTTTAATCCACAAACTTAGTGCACACGATGTTCTAAATTCAATTTACTTTATCCTCTAGAGAATAAAAACGGCTTTTTCATTCAGATATTGAAGATTAAAAATACTCTTTCCGAGATGGTGGGATGAAAATTAATTGTTTAATTATTTACTTTAAACTTAAAATTCTTCAAAATATTGATTTATATGAGTTGGGATCAAGATCTTCTATAATTATGATTTGTGACTGTCGGGCCGGTTTAGTACTGGTGTATGATGTTTCTTACATGCACTAGTGCATATAAAGCATATGATGTCAAACGTCAAACATATGTAAAACAAAATTTAGCAATGTTTTTCAAAGGAAAAAGGAAAAAATGCCGAATATTTTTCCTTTCAGAACCGGTCCGGCTTATTTTGATTTGTTATTATTATTATTTTTTACTTACTCGTATAAGTTAATATCTTGAAAGCTACTGAACCGATTTTGATGACACTTGCACTGTTTCATAGGTTGATGTAATAAAAAATGTTCACAAGGCGAAATAATACTTTTGGAGAAATGCATAGACGAAATTTTTCACGACTTTCATTGAAATACGAAAAAAATATTTAAAGTATATATTGGTTTGGAAGCCCTAATACTTTATGAAGTGAATATAATGTAGTTATAATGATATTACACGCAAAGTATGTATGCATGATGAATTTATGACCCGCTTTTAAAATCGACCAGGTATTTTTTTGTATAGTAATGTAGCTCTTTTGATGCCTATTAGATGAAAATAGGCCTATGTCCCATTACATAGAATCAAAACATACCTGCCGAATCCTGTTTTATACACCCCTAGACTAAGCCTTCGAGGAAAAATAAGCGTGATGGTATGTTTTTATTATTATTACTACAGTAAATTACTTTTGCATTATAAATAAGCTAGGAACCGTATTCGAAAATACAATATCATTTCGCTATTTGCTCGTAATCTACATCAATCTTCGCACTCAATTGCACTTAAGCTCCTCGATATTGGAAATACTTACCCGTTTGTAGGAAATCATCTGAACGCTCATAAAAATATATATAGCTAAACTTTATGGCCATCAGAAAGTACACCTAGTATATATCTACATATATTTAACATAATATAGATATGGGCAAAAAGGCTAATTTAATTTTTAACACACTGCCGTTTGTTGGTTTACTACTCAACGTATCTTTGCTATTCGCCTGGTAGAATTAAATGAGCGATTTATTTGTCTGTGCCTGTAGTGTCAAGCCTTCAAGGTAATTTTCTTAATGCTGGAAGATTAGTCCTTAACCTGATGGTAAATCTGTGGTAAAGCTGGCATAATCTAAACTGAGAACTGTCTCTCTCTCAGCTATTGGCCACGACGTTAGCTGCTTGGTGACAGGCTTTCTAAGGTGGGCATTAGCAAAATGGTCTACCACCCATCACCGTGCTATAATGACTCCATGTTAAGACAACGATCGGAAGCGCTCGACAGAAAATGCCACTAACAGAACAATAGCTCGACAGAAAAATCCCTCCACCTTATGACTAAAGCGGATATCGCTTAATCTAGTCGGTTTCGCTTCAAAATGTCAATCTACTACGAGTATCAAAATTAGGTCTGATACGTCATGTTGGATTATAAACTAATAGTGATATATAAACTGAAGATAATAGTACCTAACGTTGAGATTTTCAAGTAGGTATATTCGTCTTTGAATTTTTTAAGCTTCTGAGGTTTATATTAGCGTGTAGTCTCATAGGGCTGAATCCCATGACGTCCCTTTGTAACTGGCTGAACTCTTCATCCAAGTCATCAATTTTATGATATTGGTTGAGCTTGCGTATGTTTAGGTGTTGCCTGAGCCAACGGTAATTTTTATGTGGACGAAAGCCAGGCATCTGCCGGAAATGCTTATAGCAAGATTTGGAGGCCACGCACAATGGAAAATCTGGGAACACAATATACATACCTATGTATATTGTGTTCCCAGATTTTCCATTGTCTCTTGGATTGCTAAAAGTAAATCTGTTTCTTGGGATACTATGCGTTATTGAGAGCACATTCTCTTCTAGCTTGTTACCATATTCGAATACAATACCTTACTCAATTATAAGGGTTTTTTATGCCTGATAGGTTAGCCTTTGACCACTATCTCACCTGATGATAAGTGATGATCTGTTCGAAGATTGAACAACATCTTGTATTGTATTACGAAAAGAAAAGTTTGGCAATTATGATTGAAAAATTTATCTGGCAAATGTCAACCACGAGCACACTGACATATGTCGATTCTTTCATCAAAGTTTTTAATCACTTTTTGGATCACTCTATCGCGAGATGTCAACAACTAAATTTTAGCCTGTTATGGATATCACTGACCTGTATTTTCAACAGGACGGTGTCACATTTCACACAGCCAATGAAACGATCAATTTATTGCAAACGAAATTTCCCGATCACATAATTTCACGAAATTCAGCGGTTAAGACGCCAGCCAGATCGTGTGATTTAACATCACCACACATTTATTTTTATATTTTACATATACAAAGTTCTTGTTAAAAAAACCCATTATCTAAGAGTGTGTTAAATTAAGTTATGATTTAATAATAGCTAATATAGTACAAGTAGAGTTTTTGCATGGTTTTAGGGCAGTTAGCGAACTCCCGCCATGGTAGCTACTATACTCAAGTAGAAAATCAGACGCCAAACACCTATCAGTGTGTCCTGACCTTGAGAGCAAGTTTCCATGCTTAAGGCTGTTGACGACCTTCGATTGCCTTGTCACCTACACTTGATATTACTCATGATATTGTGTTCAAAGGGTATTAACGACCCAGTAGCAATTTATGATATGCAATCAAATCTGGCCACGACATTAAGCTTTTCCGCATGGTAATATGGTATTTAGAGATAATGGCATCTTGGCTAGCTACAAATCTCAAAAAAATATAGTGTGTTTCAGCATCTGTTCTTAAAAGTTAGTTCCTATAAAGATATCTCTACCATATCTCTACATCTCTGTATATTCTATGACCCCCTGTCACAGAATATACAGCAGTAAGCTTGATGTAGGGTACGTCCCTATACGTGTCACGCTCCTGAACTTTTTTACAAGCTTTTTGTGGTTCAGTAACTACACGTACCTCGGCTAACATACCGACAAGGAAGGTAATAACTCAGTTTCAAACAGGTTAGGCTATTTTTATACTCCAATAAAGTATTTGCAAATATGTACAATTTTACTCCCTTATTTGGATGTTTCTAAAAGCGATTTAAAGATGTAGTAAATACGTAGAAAGTACATTGCTGGGCTAGAATGTCGTCGTCCCTTTGCTACCTGTGGGTGTCATAAGACTAAACGTAAAATACCAGAAGGTGGGCAGCAACGCCTTCTGAGAAATCCCCAAGACTCCTGCCTATTGTGGATTTACAGAAAACCCCATAATAAGGGGGCTGTGTTCAGCAGTTCACAATCCTGCTGATATAGTATATAGTGGGATGCTGTCGTACTTCAAACTATGTAAACGCTTATTACCATTTTTAGAAGATTTTTGTCCTAAGGAGTGTTGCCCTCAGGCCTGCCAGAAACAACCGAGCAAAGCAAGATCTATAGTTGGGAGTCTGGAAATTTCTGTGTACCGAATGTTTTATAATTTGTTCGATAATAACTTAGAAACGCCTGATGTATGTTCTGTGAATTCTGGTAGAAACCGAGGTAGCTTATTTTAGGATACATGTCAAAACAAAGTGGGGGTCATTAAGATATGGTCTAGAACGTCTAATAGAACCCTCTTTTGAAACTATTAAAATCAATACAATGGATCAACCAGTCATATCCCTATATAACAGTTCATGTCCCAATAAAAATATAATGAAGACATTGCACTTTGTGTTTTTTTTTTAAACGCAAAACACACAAATCAGATACAGACAAAGCAAAGATCATAGACACATAAGCAAAGCTATATTACGTACGTATGCATTACCTGTATCGAAATGTACTCTACGCAAACGTGCTATTTACTTATTACCTGGTGATAGGTCTCTTCAACAAGAGTCCATCTTGGTTGGTACCACCGCAGTGTCAGGTGTTCTGAAGCAGTCTATGCAAACACTAAAGTGTTAAGGCCTGTAGAGAACTGTAACAATTGAAATTACTGAACAAACAAGACAGTGCAATGCAAGCATTTTTTTTTTATGCATGATAGATTAGCCTTTGAAGTGATGATGTAATCGAAGGTGTTGTTCAGGCTAACCTAGAGAATTACTGGCTCTCAAGGACAGCTGCTGGAACACACCGTTAGGTGCTTGGCGACAGATTTTCTACTTGAGGGTGGTAGCTAGTCAGGCGGGCATTCGCAAAATGCCCTACCACCATGCTATAACGACTGCCATCCGAAGACAATAACCGGGACCGACGGCTTAACGTGCCCTCCGAAGCACGGAAGTGCTCTGTAGTAATGTCACCAGCGGTCACCCATCCAACTCATGACCGAGGCGGGCGTTGCTTAGCTGATTGGTTCAGAATGGCTAAGCAAACTTCGCTACGAGCGCTCCAATATAATGAGGAAGGTGACACTGCGATTACTTTAAAGGATAAATATATTTCCCTATATTTCGTTGCACTGGATATGTTCGTGTAATAAAATTGGTCGAGTATTCACTACATATCCGGATTTCAATTTTGATACTTTGCACTGATCATATGAACTATTATATAATTACTAAAACAACGTATTTATAAGATAGATATTTAATTTGTTTATTTTTATCCAATTATGGTGCGTAAACGCACCTATTACGATCTCAACTTATTAAATAAAAAACTAGCATGTAAATATAGCGTATAATTAGACCTATCGTTTCCAGTTTCAATCGTTTTTTTGGGACTAATAATACAAAGTTTAGCCCTGCATTTACCATCGCAGGCGATCGGCGAGTCTGGCGCAGCACGGGTCGGCCCATCGCAGGCACCCGTTTCCCAAAATTTGCGATGGTAAACGCAAAGTATACTAAACTTTTTGAAAATTAGTCCAAAAAAAGGATTCAAACTGGAAACGTTAGATCTATTAATATTCTAAATCCACATGCGAGTTATTTTTATATAATTTGCTGGATTTATAAGGTATCATCTATGGCACAAAAAAAAACAATTAACTATTTTCAATCAGTTTTTTAAATTAATATAATGAACGTAGATACCTAGTATTTGATATTTTTAATAACCATTCAACACGGCGCGGCGCACAGTGTTTTATAATTCTGGATAATGGCTCTAGAGCAATCATTTTCACCAACTAATCATTAAAAAGAAAATATGATCCTGAACATCAGTAAAAATGCCCTGTTTTTATTATCAGTTCGCATTAAAATATAAATCTGAGAGCGGTGCCATAAGTAAATACAAATGTTGTGCCACTTAGGGCCTGTTTCAGAATGTTCGAGTAAGTTCTGGTTATCCTACCCAGAACATATTTAATAAATAAAACACAATTTTTGCGTTTCACAGTTATCGATTGAGCCTATCCATCGGTTAAAGCTTGAAACGCGCTGCGTGTTAACTGTCATTTTTATCATTCAGTTATTTTATGTGTTGCATAGCAACCCGAAACTTTGTTAGGACATTCTGATAATTCAAAAATATGTCCTGGGTAGTAAAACCGGAACTTAGGTACTTGAACATTCTGAAACAGGCCCTAGAAGGCTAATGGAAAAAAATCGCTTGCCGTGCGCTCGCAATCGATAGCCATCAAAAAAAAATGAAACTGAAGAGTTCTTGCTCGACATTTCGAGTTTTGGTTTTTATTTATCAATGGGTCAAGGGTCCTCATCAGACCCAAATTAGTGGGACACTGCTGGCCAGTACGAAAATAAAACAAACTACCGTAGAAAAAAGGTTAATATCAGCGCGCTGTAGATCTTGTAATGGTTATGATAACCACGACAAAAATAATATTTACTTTGAGAATTTTTGTACAATTATTGCGTATATGTACATACAAAGGTCATCGACAAAACAATTTATTTGCGACAAACGTTAGGATCAATGTAAATTTTTACATCCCAAAGAATCCATTACACTCAACAAAATAACCGAAACTTATACCCTTTTCGATTCAACTATTACTTAATTTAGCCTGCTGTAGAAATATAAATGCTAATGTAGGTATATTCCATATCAATGTAGTACACAAAAAGCTCTAAATGTGAGAAGAAATATTACCTTCCAGGTAACGAATTTCGGAAAGGAGCACCTTTTGTCCCAGAATAAACAACAGTTAATTCTCTTGCAAGGAATCTCATAAAGTTACCGTAGAACGTTGCCAAATTTAATTAAGCATCAGCGTCACTCGTTTTCCTTTTA
The DNA here is from genome assembly GCA_963854805.1 of Plagodis dolabraria. Classification (NCBI taxonomy): domain Eukaryota; kingdom Metazoa; phylum Arthropoda; class Insecta; order Lepidoptera; family Geometridae; genus Plagodis; species Plagodis dolabraria. Next base: position 26,651,068 of record OY978441.1, on the reverse strand, counting down.
TTAAACCTTCCATTAACGCCTATATTCAATCCCTTTATTTGCACTTTGAAGGAAAAAGTCAAAATGTAGAACAGCTTGATAATTGCGGGCTAGTCGACCAGGTATCAAATAGAGAACAAAGCAAATTAAAGAACAATGTAGGAGTTTCCCTACATTCTTTTTTTCTTTGCGGAAATCCATATTTAATAATAACAATTATTGTAAGAAAACATTAAATTAATATTTTATGTAAATATATCTAGTAACGATTTCGCCTAATTTTCCTGTTAAGCCAACGTGACGTAACCAAACCGGAATGCATGAATATTCTCGATCGTGCGCTCGAAGAATCAACCTTCTGAGGGTGCTTGGTGTAGATGCACAGAATAGTAGAAGTGACACGCATCAAAAATTCTTCCAGTTCGGTTACGAGGCGTTTATACTGTCACGTTGGCTGAACAGGAAAATTAGGCGGAATTGTCAATAAACTTGTTTCAATATTTTATTAATGTTTTTCTATAATATTAATGTAATGTTTTCTTTAAGTATTTGTTATGATTAACCATATTTCTTTTATACATATTTTAGGTATAACGATATAGACCATCGCAGCAGTGGAGCAGTGATAGCCCAGTGGCAGTATCTAGGATTGCCGCGCAAATAGTTTATCTCTACGCAGGCTTGAGCTGCACTGCATGTTGGTAGACCAATAGCTAGCTACCACCCTTTTCTTTCAGCAGATATAACCTTAAGACTCAGTTTCCCCGTTTACCATTCTCGACCAAATCATCGTTTACCAATATGTGCATAGATAGTGTACAAACGTTAGCCCAGCTGAAAAAAATCTACTGGTAGGACGTGCTTATCATAATAAGTAAACTGTATAGGAGGGTATTAACACAGTATTAACGAGGGCATAGGAAAAAGCGTAAACATTTTAACGTGAAACAAAAATAAGCAGGGGCTTTACCCTAACGTTTCTAGAACGAGTTTGCCGAGACATTGACTAATTGGCGTAAAAATCCATTATGTTACGCCAATGTAGGCGCCTATTTTGTTCTCGCCGCGCCTTGGCGAGCTTTTATTCATAGTAACTTTTGTGTAAGCTGTGATTTCAGAGGGAGCGGAGCCTAATCTCTGGGCTAATGATGCGTGACCGCGTCGTTCGACCGAACCGAGTTTTTAATGAAATCGAGAAAACAAATCTTGGCTTAAAATCTGGTATATATGCTTAAAAGATAGGCATTTGGAAGAGCGGATTATGTTTGTTGATTTTCTGACTGGAAGAAGTATATACACTTCTACTATATATATATATATATATGAAGAGTAGAGAACTAAATATATACTGTTCATATATGAAGAGTTATTATCTAGAATTATAGTTTCCTATGAATACGTACAGAAAGAATAATATTGAATTACAATTTGTGCGCAATATTTTGTGAAGCGCTCGTAGCGAAGATTGCTGAGCTGTTCATAACCGATCAGCAAAGTTAAGCAACGTCCGCGACGGTCATGAGTTGGATGGGTGACCGCTAGTGATATTACTACTGAGCGCTTCCGTGCTTCGGAGGGCACGTTCCCGGTTGTTGTCTTAGGATGGCAGTCGTTATAGCATGGTGGTTGGGCATTTTGCGTATGCTGGCCTGGCTAGCTACCACACTCAAGTAAAAATCTGTCGCCAAATATCTAACGATGTGCTCTGGCAGCTGTCTTTGAGAGCCAGTAATTCTAGGTAAGCCTGAACAATATCGTCAACATCTTCACTTGCCATCAGGTGAGATGGTGGTCAAATGCTAACCTATCAGGCATAAAAATGTACCTAATTACGTTGATACCAAATTTTACTGTGACCAAAATGCAATTACCCATGCCGTCATGTGCCTTTCATCTTAAAAAGCTTAGTGATAGAAATAGACATAAAAAGGCAAAATGACTTATTTAAGGCGCGTAATAGTGTCAAATAGACTTCACTTAAACGAATTATTTGACACATTTATTTAAATTTTATCGCAACGTAAAAAGTAATAATTATCCTTCTTTATGTTCCGGAGAGGGTTGCGATCTATTTTATTTTTATTGCTGATAGGTAAGCCTTTGACCACAATCTCACCTGATGGTAAGTGATGATGTACATACTCGAAGGTATTAAACGGCTTAATCTAGAATTACTGGCTCTCAGGGACAGCTGTCCTGACCGACAGCTGCCGGAAATTATTCTTTAGAAATATATTTTAACTATAACCACTGATCAAAAACCCAGTAGTCTTTGTTCATAGTTTTTGACTAGAACGAACTGAATATATTGTATCTACATGCGTCGATAAAATTAATAAGAGTCACATAATATATTATCATAATAAAGAGTAGATATAGTAGGTTAACTTCTGATTTTCATCTTCATGTAATTGCACAGTATAATCTAATGACTCAACAGCAATAATAACGATTGACTTAAACAAACCTAAAAAGTCTCAATGTTTCTCTTTCAAGAAAACTTCCCTTTCACCAGTTCATTCAGCATTTACTCAAAGTACTTTATACCACAGAATAAAGAACAGTATGTGTAGTATATTTATTTGGCGTAGAAACAGTGAAGTATCGGTTTCGCCATCGGGGTAGCTGAATGCACCGAGCACTCCGTAACGTAACGTGAACGTTTTAGTAGACATACAATAAACTACAGAAACAAAACTTAGACCAAGTTCCTGATACTATAAGTTTGTAGCTCACAGCCTCTATTTTTAAGGTGATCTGAACAGAATATCTCTGGGAACCAAAGTAGGTAAGTGAAAATCTGAACAACGCATCTACGTATCTACATTTTGCCTGCATCTACGTATCTACAATGTCATTCGGTATAACTACAATTATAGATCTTGCCATCCTTAAAAATTATGAGTGGTGTATACAATATTAATTAATAACTAAGCTAACTTTTGTTTTTAGTATCCCGACTGAATTGCCATTGCAGCAACTGTACCCGTATATCATAAAATAATTAGAATTTAACGATCACCACCCTATCCCGCTCACAGACATCAAGACAAGAGTACTAATACAAAATGCCATTCGTTCTCGAAGCAGTCATGGCCCAGTAGTAACAGTTAAGGACTGCTGCGCAGAAGGTCCACCTTTCAAATCACGTCGCGGGGTGAGCATCACCGCATGGTGAAAGAACACTCGCGAATGCCCCCCTAGGTAGCTACCACTTTATACTAGAAAATCTGTCGCTAAGCACCTAACGATGTGTTTAAGTAGTTATCCTTGAAGGAAATTATTATCTATACGTAGACAGAAGTGTATATACCTGCTACGAAATTATAACCATGGAGCCACTATATTTATATATATGTATATGTATATGTATATGTATATATATAGTGGATCCATGTTTTTTTTTATGCAAGATAGGCAAGCATTTGGCCGCTATCTCACCTATATATACCACTAGTATCTACGAAATTATAACCATAAAACAAATTAAAAACACAAAATAAAAAAACATATATATATGGTTATAATTACGTAGCAGGTATATAAACTTCTGTCAGATCAGATTCAGATTAGTCAAATCTCAACACAACACGTACATTTCAAATACATTGATATTTGAAATTTATTTCAATTTAAAGTTATGAGACAGTGTAGATTTTATATTATTAGTTAAAACAACTAATCTTCAGAAAACTTTGGTCTTGGTATATAAAACACGTAGTTCTTCCCCAACCATAATAGACGCTGATATTAATGTGTGTGCATCAAATTGAATTACTTCCAAAGCATCTTTAACACTGAATTCTACTGTACTTATTCCAGTAGGGTAGGAGTTTAGTTCACTTCAGTCTGACGGCGGGAGCGGTGGTGGACACACGCTCTTTTACCCGTTGGCACCCTCCCTACGCACGTGTTCCATACGAAAATTACGATACGAACGCACATATCGATATCACATAAAATTTAATAAGCAATGTTTTTGTTTTGTGAGTGTTAGCGATACCATGAGTGCATAACTAAGCTGCACTGTGTTTCGGTGAGTCTCTTATTACATGTATAATATCACGATTTGACGGACGAGAATAGATTTTCAAGTTTAATGTTTATGCAACCTTGCAGCCGACCCAAATTAATCCCTACTCGTAATTCAAATGTTTAAGTACTTAACAGATGGCGGCCCCATGAAAATCACAGTTTCATTACACATTTAAATTTTAGGATAGAAGTTGTGAAGAATAAAAATAAAATGCTACGCCCAATCGTCGTAAAAGTTTCAAGTTTTGATTTATGGAAAACGAATTAAAATCGAGAATTTCTTTTGTAGCGATACGTTTGAAATCATTTTGCAGCCCAGCGGTAAATGGCTTTCATATTTTTGGTCAATATTATTGAAATCTCTGTTCCAGCTAATTAATAATTGTACATCAATGTTGGCCAAATGATCGTACAATATGGTTCTAGTACATTGGTGGTATTAGTACTGTATGGATTATATTGGGATTTTTAAAACTTTGTTCTTCGTATAAATAGGATTAACATTGACCTGAAAAAGTAATTGATGGGACGCAATAAACTCATTGATGATTATGAAGCTCATTTAGTTTTTATTCTATTTTTTACCTGTTTTCCGTTGCTAACATAATATTATTAACTATATACAACGAAAAAAAAATTACCTACAAGTAATTCAGGCTCACAGGAAGTCCAAATGCTCCAACCCACTACTATTTGGCAGCGTGCCAAGCACAAAATTGTAAAAAATACTTGTAGGTATATAAATCACTTAAATGCGCTGAGAAATTAAATGTTATATCTTACAACTTCAAATACACGCCTGCTGAAACCGGTAGCAGAGGTGCAAATTTAGGGATGTCACCAAGTATTTAACTTTAAACCATCATAGAAGATACTAGACTTCGTCTGCTTAAAGAAGTGTTTAAAAACACTAAATGTTGGTAGTACCTAAAGGTGACCACGGTTCTCCTAAATATCTAAATATGATTTATAAACTCACGAGACATAATATCATAATAGCAATTCCTTTAAATCGTTCGACGGTGTATGAACGTGTTATAGAAAATTTTACAGTTTATTTATATGTAATTTCACTGACTATCCAGATTTTGGATTAAGAACTAATAATTTAGTTAATAAAAAATATGTTTTTATCATATTAGGTAATAAAATGGCTAATAATAGTGCAAACAACGGGTAACAATAGTTTGCTCATCAAAGTGTCAATCAATAGTGCCCAAAGGGGTTTGTAGACTAAACGCAAAAGTTTTGCAGCTCTTTCGTTGGATAAACATTGGCTTTAACCGAAAACTTTTTACCACAGTGGTTTCAGTTATTTCATCCGGTATTCTGTACGTGTGTTAAACCAACGGTTGAACTCTATTAGGTGCTTTTAGGGTTCGATACACAAAAGGCAAGACGGAACCTTCTAACGAAACTCTACTGACTGTCTGTCTGTACGTCCATCCGTATCTCACGGTCCTTTACTCGTAAATTGAATGAGTGACGAGTAAAAACCTAAAAATTTGATAAAATGTTGATCTGAAAATTAATATTGACTAGAAATTCTTTTTTTTTTCAGGGAGGTTCCATAACATCAGTCATAATCCGAAAAAAAATACTTTTTTGCACCCTAGCATAGCATAAGATAGGGTATCATCATCTAGAACTCATTGAGTAGAATACAAATCTAAACTAATATAATAAAGAGGAGAGATTTGATTGTTTGTTTGTTTATTTGTTTGCATTGAGTAGGCTCTGAAACTACTGGACGGATTTGAAAAATGAGAATTCAACATTATCTCTGATGAACATAGGCTATAGAAGATTTTCATAAAAGTCAGGGACCCGAATGAAAATTTCGATAATGTAACCCAACGTACGATAAAAATACCAAAATAATATCGTTATATTGCGTACGCTGTGGAAATTATTGAAATAGACCAAAGTGATATACGAAAATTTTATAGAAGGCATCAATATCTATAAAAAAGTCCACAATACTATAAGTCCATTACAGTTATATCACTTACTTAGATAACTACTTTTTCATGTGTTTAAATTTCTAATAATTAAATTATATTTAGTAATTAAATAAAAAATATGGGGGATGTCAAAGCTGAAAACGTTCAACCATCTATGTTACGTTACGTGGTCTATTTCAAAAACTAAACTAGTTAGGTATCTGAAAAGTCAAAATAATATAAACAATATTATTTAATTAACCGACAAATTCTGATTTATAATGTGTTTTCAAGCAATGATTAAAAGTAACACAGTTTTTTTCTTGAACGAACTATTGCAATGCGGACTTACAAAGCGCTATGCCCGACTTGTACATTGCCAGTTATTTGTAAATAGGTATTGAGTCTGCATAAACGGAAGAGATGACAATAGGATATACTAGTACTAGTTAAAGAAGAATACGTTTCCCCAACTCTAGTCTTAGTATGAGATAAGGACCGGAAATAATATACATGATATTCCAAACTTTGCTTTTAGAAATTATGAGGTACTTATATAATTTACACAAATAGGGAAAGCTATATTAACGGGGTAAGAACTAGTAGGGCTATATAACGAAAAACGGTAATGTAGTTCATTTATATTATGCTCTAGAAATCGGAGCAAGGGGTATACCAGCGAAATCCCGATATAACCTACTAAAAGACCTTGGCCTTTCAAGAACAACCGTAACTTCCATCCTAGAACGTGTATCCAAGGCGGCATATTTTGTAGGATATTAACAAATAAGGTTAAGCAGGGGAGGAGGCTCGAGCGGTGGATAGTGCATTGATGACATCGAAAAGGGGCCTCTTAACCCTATTCCCTGGGTTGCAAGTCCCAGGCGCCTGTGAATTGGGTCTCCTCTTCACCGCTATGGACTCGGCATCCGCACGGTGAGTCCATGGAATGCTGAGTAATTCGTCTCTCTTGGATTGACCAGGCATACAAATTTTTTTTCACATTGTAATTTTGGCATTAACTAAGTGAACAAGCTTACAAAATTACAGTGACAGTTTTTTTTGTCCATGGGTATTTAGGAAGTTACTTATTCGGTCACTCCGACTAGACATGAAATATACATGACTATGAAGCTGAAATTTGGCAAGCGGGTAGTTTATAGGTGACGTCAGTAAAGAATAGATGTTGCGATAGAGTCGAATTAGGAGGGTCAAATTGAGCCTCAAAATGTGAGTGAAACTTTTATATTTTTAAAGTTATAAGCATGTGAGTCGGTAAGTAGGTGTTTAATAGGTATAAAACGTCAGTTGAGAACGGATTTTGGAATTTTATTGTAGCTCAAAATTTGTATGAAAGTCCTAAATGTTTTTTAGATAAGAGCATGAAAGTCGGCAATTGGGTAGTTTATCCGTAAGAAAGACGTGCATGACGATTTAAGAAATGACTGCAACAAGGCCAAATTAGGGTTTAAAATTTGTATGATTCCTTACGTTGTTGAAGTTCAGCATTAGGATTAATGACAAAAAAAGTACATTAAACTAAGAATTTTACTAGAGGGACAAATTAAGATACACATATATAGATTTTGAGTATTTACATAGAGGAAAGTAATTGAAACAAAAAAGTATATTTTATCAAATTTTATTTTATGTTTACAAGCACAAGAGACTTTTACATCAGGTGAACCTTGTGTTAGTACTGTATCATTAAAAAAAACCTTGTTACGACTAACTTAAGTCAACTCTAAGAGATTGTTAGCATTTTCAATAACCCTGTATATCTAGTTTAGATATTCGGCTATTGGGACGGATGGTCCAGGGTTCGGATCCCGCTCGCGGTTAAAATTTTTCCTTTCGTTGTTATATTCCATACAAATTTAATGTTATCGATAAATGAGGATTGATTTTCTAAGGCCTTGTATAAGTTCTAGATAACACTGAATATTGTTGCGACCTGTCGATTATTGGATTAATTTTAAGGGTTCTGTTGTTAGTAGTTTAGATAATTACCAAACCCATTAGTAAGGAGTTCAGCGATAGTTGAATCGTGCGAATGGAGTGTGAAGCAAATCTTTGAGCTTTTTGGAACCAGTTGGATCTTGCGTGGTACTGAAAGGAAATTTCTAATATGTAATTCAATTACTAAATTTCTGTTTAATAATAATAAGTAGCTTATGTTATCCAATTAATTTCACTTCAATATGTAAATATATATTTGATTAGCTAACAACTATTAGACACGACAGTATCCGATTCCTGTGTGAAGCAGATTACTGAACATCTCGATATAATTTAGATCACATATATTTGCTCTACTCTCGGTAAGGATAGATTCTAACTGTAAATTTCAATATCATCAGCAAACATGTAGGTCATTTGTGAGGACGTATTGAAAAGAACTGTGGTTGTAATATAATTAGTCAAACGTAATTTCCCTGTGTGTGTTCAAACTCGGTGAAATTTTGTATGCATATTGCTGAGCCTAAAATCTTTGTTTCTGGTTTGCTAGTTTTTTTGATTTATTATTTATTTTCTCCCTGAATGTCATAATAACAATTCCCATACAAAAATATTTTTTCGAATATTTTTTTAAAATACTTAATTTTACGGAAATCTGGCTAACCCGAAGCATAGATATTAGCCTCAAGGACATACATGCAAAGTTTCACTTAGTTTGAACTCTTTATATTGAAAAAATTACAAAACTACGTTTGTAAGAAAAGTGCCACGAGCACTCTAGCACGTTCGATATAAGTGGCACTATTACTACTACTAATTCTAGCTATTGCGTGCGTAGCATTTGCCTACGTAGCCGTAGGTGTCGCTACGTAGAATAGAATATTAACATAATAAATATCTTTCTTTACCATTACAATGAAACATAATAGTAGCAAAGAAAGATTTTACGGTATTCACAGAGTACGGTGAAACGAGTACTTCGCTTTAAATATATTACAGATATATTATGCCCATTTTGGTGTCACCTCCAAAAGTTTAATAAACTGTCGTTAAAGTAATAGGGGTTTTACACCCATAAACATTTGTGGAAACAGTTTGTAGTAGATCCCATCCCGAAAATAGTAAAAACAGACATGTTTATGAATCTAGTTTTTGGTCTTATTTGACTAAAATATATGCCATTAATAAATTCACCAGCTAGTAAATTGTTATAAAATACAATAAAACTTGATCATATATGAAGTTTGCACTTTCAGCACTTACGTATAAGAAAATATTAAGTAAAAGTTGTTTGATTAATCCTCAAAAACTGTGATAAAACTGGTAATTTGGGAGTTGCGATACAATTTTTGGAATAAGCATTGCAATTCAATCAGGCAATGCAGCCAGCACGCTGGGCACGCTGCCAACTGGTAGTGGTCTGGAGCATTTGGACTGCCTGCGAGTCTGCAATGACTTGTAGATTGTATAAATGCCGGTCTAAAAATAAATAAAGTAATGTTCAGTTCGAGATGTTGTTCGACTCGAACTTGGCCAATTTTTAGTACCTATATGTGATTTTTCTTTAGAGTTCATATATAATAAAAAATTGGCCAATACATATCACACTAAATTCAGAACTTATAATTTAGGTCGATACGATACGATAGAGCAAGAGCAATAACGTGAATTAGGGCCGCGTCTTGTACGGAGTTACAATAAACGAGACATTTCCTTCTTTTTGCGTTTACAATTTTTTATTCAATTGATTGCATTTGTTAGTTACCTGTAAACACTATTTTAATTATTTTTGATGGTTTTCGGGATACTTCATAGAATCACGTGCACTGGTGTGTAATAAGTTAATAACATAGATAATTAATAATTTTCAAGATAATACTTTTTTGTTTTAAACTCGCGAATGTCATAATCATGTAGAATGGTTACCAAAATTAGCTACGAGCGCGTCAAAACTTAAAACTTTTAATTTATCGCCAAAGGCGTGGTTTTCCACCTCAGGTATTTATTATATACCTAAGCGTACACTAACAGTATCCTATAATCTTATACGGGACACAAAATACACCTCATGCGATGAAAGACATAATTTTTTTTTCAATATCACATATTACTTTCTTATCTGAAGATTTACTGATGGATACAAATTGTACAGTAAACCTATTAAATTTTCAACCTTTGTTGGCTTCGCTTTATTAAATTTACTGTTGCTATGTGATATCAAGTTTCCTTGAATACGTCCAAAGCAAGCTATACTGTTTGCCAGTAAATTCTTATGAATCAGAACATAAAAATCTTATCTCAACCATTCCAAAAATAACGGTCAAACAAGCTTACCGAATTCTTCAATGTATACGTGTGAAAAGATAAACAAAGGAGCAAAGTTTGTGTTACATAAATATCTAGATAAGATTTCTGAAGTAAGCCGTTGGGATAGTGAATAAAGATTATTTCTGAGCAGTCATTTCAGTTTTATGAGGTCAAGCTGTGAACCTTCATTGTTGGGTTCTATTTATAGAAGCCAACCCCTATTGTTGCGTATGGTTACCTAATACGGATACACAGTATGATTTTTACGGACTTAACAGAAAAATGCGTGGTGGTGATCAATTCCACGTGGTGTTTTCACCTTGTATCTTCTTTTATCAACGCGTTTCTTGATCATAAGAGTTAATTTTGTATGCCAAAAACTATATGCCTCCATATATTTTTAGCGATGTGCGTTAATATTCATTTTCACAACAGAAAATATTGTCATGATATTCTTTTAAATAAAGGATAAATACATAACGTCGAGTACTTTATGTATTAAATAAATTACGCTTGGTAATGAAACTAGATAGATACAAAACTCTTTATTATTACACCACTTTTAGAATATTAAAGCTTACATATTAAATAATCATAACATAGAGTTACAATGGGTGACCTTATCACTAAAAGTGATCTCTACCAGGCAACCTTTGGATGGAGTAAATTATCAATGATAAACGTACATAGCCAAATGTCATAAAAATGTTTTAAAATAAAACGTATTTTGGAAACTGGTCTTAGGTTCATTACCAAGCGTCAGAAAATAAAATTTCGAGTAGCTAACCAACACATAAAATAACTGAATCATAAAAATGATGAAAACGCAAAGATACATGTTTATTTAATAAATAAGTTCTGGGTAGTATAACTGGCCTATCTTTTCAATCTCTCCTACAGTACTGGCTGAATCCCGTTTTTGTGGAAAGTTGCCCTTATCCACTGTTTTATATGATGCCAACTCCTGAATACCACTAGCACACCTTGAGCTTCTGCGCTCACTACTCAACGTTTCTCTAGTACATTTATACTGCGAACTATAATTCTTCTGCGTTTCGATATAGGGTTATTTAAAAAAAGATCGTGTATATGTACACACGATGGATAATTCTGCAATCAAGACAGTGAAATTCTCAAATAAGTAATTACGATTTGTGTCACAACCCACTTCACTAATATGGAGATCTAAACCAAAGCTTACGCATAGGTACTCGTATATACATTTTGGTAAATCTCTGAGTTATTTATATTTGTAACACGTAGTTTGATATAAGAAAAGAGATCCACATGAATTGGTACCCCATGCGTAGATTTATGTGCTTCAAAAGATAAGGACAAACACCCGCAATCAAACGTGGCAGGTAGTTATAGGGTTGCCATTCACCCTTCGAAAATATTTGGAACGACCGTTTTAAGCCAGAATTCATTTATATAATTCTTATTATATCATATGAAAATTACTGAGGTTTAATTGAAGTTACCAAACGATCTTATATTAATACTTATAAAACATTATTTAATTATTTCTTTAATGGCATGAACTACAAGCTATATACAGCTACTACAATGAAAGCATTTACACAACCTGCAAGTCATTGCAGACAGTGATATGCAACACAACACTTTGCACCCAAGCATTAGCTAATAACGAGACGAAAAGTGGACGGATCTATAAGGCTGCCAAAGTTTCTAAGAAAAATTTCCTAAAATTCAAATGAAATCAAATCGTTTATTGGAGAATTATGTGGTTTTACATGCAGATTTTAAATAAACACAATTTTATAGGTAACACATAACTACCCTATTTGGGTGTAGCAATGTTGGTAAGGAGTGGGCCAGTTAATAATTAATCTACATTATTGTTGAAGGAATTCGTCAAGAGAATAATACGACTTTTCTATTCATAGGTTTTTTTCGAACGTATATTCATTTTCTTCTTATAATCTTACTGATAATTTATTAAATATTTTAATAGCCATTGAATTTGGGCTGGAGCTATGCATTTTTATCCTAGATTTCTTGATTTACTAGATTGTGTTTAAATCTTGTTGGATACCTACGTGGCATCTCAGTTAAAAAAGTAGGGGTATTTTATGACGAATTTACAAGTTTCAAATATGTATATGGACTAGATAGTTAAAATTTTATATTTTATAAAAAATGGTTAACCAAACAAGGTGTCATAAGCTTTAATATAACGAACCTGGGGGCACTGCGGACACAACATCTAGCTGTTTCGTAATACAAATGTCCCTACTTCTGCATTTGAGGTTTGAGTACAAAGCATTGTTTACAAAACAACCCAAGCTTATCTTAGAAGCTCTAGCGTGATGTCTGGACCCGGATGAAGTTCGCGTTCATTTTTATTATTGTTAGTGAGTGAGAATGTGAATGTGTTTTTATGCTTTCACGCTGAGAGGGTTGAACCGACTTTTATGAAGCTTAGAGTATAAATACTTTACGTTATGAATTATTCATTAACCATAGAACATTTTTTTATCGTCATCATTATTATTACTCATTATTATATTATGATTATCATCATTATTATACATCATTAGCTACGCTGATGAAACCCCGAGCATACTTAACGTATAAATGTGTTTGCATCTTGTTTTTTTTAGGCCTTTTATAAAATCTGACAACCCTAGATAGGGGCTCGTGAAGGGCCTTCAGTAATTGTGTATACAGAATCCGACCAAACCTACAATTGTGCTACAATTCAACCTGTGTAGCGCCATAACGAGCTTGTTTATCTTCCGCCTTGTGTAGTTTATTAGCGGATACAAATAATCTAGAAGTTTCGTTTTCTTTTCCCATAGATCTCTTGTTCCGGCGCCGAATACAATAAAATTGATATAAATCTGGGAATAATAGCCCTGAGCAATTTGAAATCTCGTAGTATAGTTTTTTCGACAGAACTCATTCTTCACATGTCTGTAATTTTTTTATGAAAGTAGAAGTTACGGACATAATTCGATCGTGATGAATACACATGTATTGAGTATATTGAAAAGCTATCTTTTATGTCACGAAATGAAATAATAAATACCTAGTTAATTATACATATTTTGTTATATTACTTACATTTAGAAACTGGACTGCTGTGCGCGTCCATGGTTCGATCCAAGCCGCCGGCTTGAGCTTCACCGCATGGTGGAAGGGCATTTTGCGAATGCCCGCCTGGCTAGCTACCACCGTCAAGTAGAAAATCTATCGCCAAGCACCTAACGGTGTGTTCCAGCAGCAGTCCATGAGAGCCAGTAAAATTACAGGCACATGAGGCTTAACAATTTTATGTCACAGGATGTCGGGCGCAGTGCAATTGGTAACTTTTGACAAAATGCATCTGTTACAGGAAGAATTTATCGCTAAACATCAGGTGGACCTCGTGCTTGTTCCGTCACAACCCCATAAAAAAAACAATACAAATTAGGTTCGAGATTTTTACTAAATCTGTGCAGTCTGTCAGTCTGTCTGTCCTTTCTTATTTATTTTATTACGATCTCAAGTTACCAAACTGATAATTCGTCTACTTGACAGTAAATGACACTCAACAATTGCATGTTGCATTGTCACTGTTCTGCGTGGCACTGCATTTAGCCTCCCACTTCAAGATATTAGTACTTATGTCTCGTTTGCCCAATACATTGCCCGTAAAACCTAAACACATCAGTGTTTTCATTCTACTGCTAGTAAGAAAAAAATCTAAACATACATTTTTAGTATACACTAACCGGCAAAAACACTCACGTTGGGGATCGAATACGTAGATGCGTAGATACGTAGAACGTACTAGTCAATATTCGATCTCCAACCCAGCGGGAGCTCGCAGACGCAGATGATGAGCATCTGATATGCTCGAAACCCGGGTCGACGTATTTGATTCCCAACGTGAGTGTTTTTGCCGCTTAGTGTAAGTGGAAGTTAATTAAATACATTCTTAGTTTCTATCTATTAGATTTGTTACGGATATCCTTATATAAAATTTCCTTAGAAATTTAAGTGCCGCAACGTTATTTGTATATATCATAAATTAAACCTAGTATTTTTGTGTCAACACCCTGTTATTATAAACGACACCTAACAATGAAGGTTTTCAGCTTGCTTTTGGTTATTTTTGCTAATAGGCTTCTTTTGGCCACTCTCTCACCTGTTATTAGGCTTCGACGAGAACTGTTCTTCAAAATCAAGTGGCGGAACACACATTTAGGTGCTTGGATACCGATTTTTCTATTCATATCTTGACTTATCATGTTTAGGTGAAGGATGACGCGACCAACGACAGAGCCCCTGGGGCTCTTAGGTCGGCTCACCAGCACATCGACGACTACCAGCAGCACAACACCCAGCACCGTTGGAGTGGGGAAGCCTAATGCCAGCAGCAACAAACGGCCTACACCTATCATTATATACCCCACTGGTAAGTTTCGCCCTAAGAGCCATTTTAAGCTATTCACCATTCAAGCTGTTCACCATCTTAGGTATTTTCTAGACTATTATCTGAAATTATGTGATCACATAATTTGAGGTCATGCAGAAAATTTTTAAACAGCTTAATAAAAAAAATGTTTTCAGAAATTCGTTTTGTTCTATATAAATATCCGTATTTTTTAATATAATTATCTGTATTTTATGAATTGATTACCTAGCTTTAGTACTTAGCAATAATGGGTATATTTTGCAATACCACAATTAATCGAGTCGCGTCATCGAAAACAAGTTCAATTGGAAAATAGTGTTGTTTGTAGGACTACTTATATGGTTCTATAGATGTCGTTCTGTCCCAATGATGGTTTAATAAGAAGAACGAAAGGATAAGTTCGAACTATCACTTTTTTACCTCAGGTTTTTTTTATACTGTACTGGGTAGCACTTGACCACTATCTCACCCGATGTTAAGTGATGATGCGATCGTTGATGGAGCGCGCTTGCCCAGTAGATATCTATTCACTCGCGTTTTGAAGACCTCCACACAGACTCAGGCAGAGCGTCCCATTCCCTGCCGGTTTGTTTGATGAACGAAGAAGCAAATTGCTTCGTCCAGGTAAATGGAATATCCCCATATAGCGGTAGCGCTTTTGAGTATATCCCTGAATGTCCGATTATAAAGTGGGAAAATGGAAAATCAAATCATGTAGCCTAAGGTCTTCCAATCTAAGACCATGGTAGTATATTATCTAAGCCACAGAGTTTAGTATATATATAGTATTCCGTTCGCGGTTCAAATTTCTTCTTTGTTTGTGATTTTGTAAGCTTTTTCACTTGGCAGGCAATGCTAAAATAACAAAATCAGAATCTTGTTTTTCTGAATAGCAAGGATCCTTTTCACCCATTTTGGTAGTATCCAAATTACCCCGTAAATGTACCTACATGACGTCAAATCTAATAAAACTGAGCAGAAGTGAGGTAAACAATCTCAAACAATAAATTGGGTACATCTAACATTCAGAAGTTTAATAAAGAGAACGTACACCCTCTCTACAAACATACACGAATACCACTCCACCGACATGATTAGCTAGGTGAGGTATTTCTCAAGAATTCACACCTTAGCAAAGCTACCAAGCCTTCTGAGACCCGCAAAGGAATGTTCCTAATCCTGAACCGACATTTAGCACGTAAATAATTCAGTGACACAGGGATTAATTAGTCTAGGGTCTTCTACTACCGAAAGCTTTTACTCTGAACGGCGTGCCTTGATAACTCAATTAGAGAGCCATGCTTTCTACACGATTGGGAAAGGTTATTCCGCTCAATTAAGTTCGGGTAGTTAAACTGTAGTCATGAGTTTATATGAGGCATGTTGGGAAGCTCTATTTACTCGACTTCGAAACAGTAACCTATTGTATGTAACATTTGTAGCGAATCAGCGGCACAAATATTCCTAATTACTTACCAATACGACTCGCGTAATATATCCAAATTTACAATTCTTGTCTGAAGTGCTCTGAAATTAATACGAACTGTTAGGTACACCTAATATATTGCTGACCTAGGCCAGAATCCCTCACAAACCTATTTACGCGTTGTCAGCAGTATTTTTCTCTATATAAACGGTGGCTTCCAAAATTAAGTGCTCAGATTTATTGTGATAACTCCAGGAGTCACCAGACTCAGTACCAGTATACCCTTCAGGTGGAACCTCTGCCCAAATCAGTACCAAAAGTGAGTTGCGGGAACTTTTAAAGTCAAGTGTAAATTTATAATTTTATTTTTAAATAAAATAAATGTGTGTGTGTTTCCAAGTTTTTCACACAATTGCTAATAAGCGCCGAATAACAGCGTCGCGAGTGCATGAAAATATCACGCGGCTTATGCTGAGTGTAACCCAATTACCCGCAATATTTATGAACCTCCTCATTTTTAATATGAATCTTATTTTGTGTTTATGTTATTTGTGAGACAATAAATAGTTCATTTCATAATAAAAATAAGTTTTCTTTACCAAATCAGGGCATCACGCTGGTTTTATGGCTAGCCCATCTGCCTGATGCTACTCCTTGGAAATACTCACGTTGGTAAAATACCCACTACGAATCGGGGCGTTTAGTTGTTTAGATGTTATATTATTTACCCTACTGACATCGACGTGATTGGTGGCATTTTGCTAATTTGGCGCATTTTTTCTTTAGTCGTATTATACGACATCCAACAAAATGATATGGTAGTCTTTGTATTGCCGGGTACTGAAGCGGTCTGAAATGTAATTACCTCAATATACCAAGTTGCTCCTCAGCGTTGCCTGTAGGTATCACCCACTAATAGGTATTATTATTTCAAGCGTAATTTGGTTCACAGAGGCGGCGAGAACTTACCCCCTGTTGTAGGAAGTTTGGGACTTTAAGACAATTATTATTATCGCTTCCAAGATTCGCATACTTTTGTCATTATTATTTTATAGACATCTCAATTAATTAACAAGCACTTAGCAGCTTTAAATGTTGCGTTGATGGTGGAATCTCAGATATCGATCATAGGTAAGGCTGTAAATTTTGCCGATTATTGAAAAGAAAGATTGTCCCAAAGTTTGACCGCATATAAAAAAATAAGTATTTAGTAAATAGTTATTAAAGTATTTTGATTACATGAAGTATTTCTTTAATTATTAGAAAGCAATATTAAAGAAAAATCAAGTCATACAGTTTCAAAAATGCAATGTGTTCAGGTTTTCCACTTATCAAAATTAAGGCAAAAACACGCTGTCTTTTCGGTCCAGTAAAAATCTTTGCACTATAAAACTTATATTTTTTCTTTTATAAGTCTTATTAATAAGAACTACTTTAAGGGCCTGTTTCAGAATGTTCGAGTAAGTTTCGGTTTTACTACCCAGAACATATTTAATAAATAAAACACTATCTTTGCGTTTCACAGTCATCGATTTAGCCTATCCATCGGTTAAAGCTTGAAACGCGCTGTATGTTAACTGTCATTTTTATCATTCAGTTATTTTATGTGTTGCATAGCAACCCGAAACTTTATTAGGACATTCCGAAACGGGGCCTGAATCTCCTATAGTTAAGCAGCTACATCATGGTGTTCATGTTTTCAAATAGACTGGTTTTTATTAATTTAACACAATTCAAATGTTTGTCTTCGTATTTATGCTTATATGTTACTAATTTGTATGTTACCGCAACTTTATGCCTAAGTATTTGAAACAGCGTATGGTAGTAAGTATTCAGTAATGGCACTGCGTATGTGATTATTAAAGGTGTATAGTTATCTGTGTTAATTTGGAATTTATGTATATTTATAACCTTGAATATACCGCTTCTACGTTGCTTTAATGTAACTTATGTGTTACTGGTAACGTTTATTGTACGTTAAGTAACGTTAAAAGATTTTAAAGGTTCGTACATATCGTAAATTTTGTACTTTACTGTTTACCTAGGAAATAAAATCATAAGAAATAGTACATTATTATACATTAGTAAATACAATATTACATTTAAAATATACTTTTTTTTCTTTACATAGCAATGAATGTACAGTCGCCTGCAATAAGATGTTTACACGTCATTTTCAAAATAGTGCAAAATTACTAAATTTTTAATAAACGAAGCTTGCATAAACATGAACAAAAAACGTCAAATTATTCTTTGATTTTATTATACTTCTGTAAACATAGAGAAAAACAAAAATTTTTGCCACAATTTTGAAAATTACTATGTGTATACTTCTTATTGCAGGCGCTGTCGCCTGCAATAAGAAGTACACATACTTTATTTTTGAATATGTACATAAAAATGTACATATTCAAAAATAAATTTGAGAATAATAATGTATACATTATGTTATAGAAGTTTCGCTGCCACAGCTTTTTAACTCAAACAAATTCATTAAATAAGTTTAAGCCCGCCTTCCAATACAAAAGGTAACATATTGGAAATCGCTGAAAATAGTCAAGGCCTTCCAAACTTACACAGAAATGTGGTAGTTATTTGCCTTTTATTAACGGCGGGCTTTGCGGAGTGATCTAGGTGGGAAATGATAAGGGTCAGATGGGCGCATTGTTTGTCTTCAATTATTTGCGGATAAAGCGCAGGCCATACCGCGAGCTAAGCTAAGTGAAGCTGGCATCGTTTAGCTTAGCTCAAGTAGCTGTGGCGTCTTTTCATATTTCAGTGCCACAAGTTAAACTAAGTGAACTAACTAAAATAATTTGAGTTAGCTAACCTGAAGATGCCAGATTACTTTCGCCCTTTGTGCGAGGGTGAAGAGTACATCCTTAGTTTTCGGTGTGAATTCAGATAGTTAAGCTTGCTTTTCTTACTCTAGTATATTGTTAAATGAAATAGGTAACTTATTAAATAAAGTACAGGATCATTATCCTTTAGTCATCAAGGATTTTATTCACGCGCTCCACCCGCCTGCATCACCACCGTATATAGGTCCAGACGTTGCTTAGTGAGTGTGCAGCGCGCTGACTGCACTGACACTTTGCCGTCAAGCTTAGATCGTACAGTAAAATTTTGTTAAGAGGCGGTGCGTGGATTTGAAATTACAGGCATTTTAGAAATCATTGGATTTATATTTTATTAGATACCTATGTGGAAAATTTGATTAGATAGTGATAAATAATATTAAAATTAGCAAAATTGTAACAAAGTCATTAGGTACATACGCTATGACAACTAACTTTATGAAATTTGCTTCGCTTAGATTAGCTCTTGGTGTAGGTCAAATACCAGTCAGTGTTTAAAAGTATTTCGTATTTAAGCCGGAAGGCCGTGGAATCACCCCTGCATGTCTTTATGTGGGAGTCGTAAGACGCGACGATGTGAAAAATAGCAGAAGGTAGGCAGCTAAAACTTCTGAAAAACTGCCATCTTACCCTGCGATCCCCAAAGCGCCTGCCACGCGATTATGGGACCACCAATTATGGTAAGGTTTGCTAAATTTAACGGTGAATGTCCTGGCTGTTGACGATGACGATGATAACATTGATAACACGGGAATGTTACTTACTCCTTTTTTTAAGCATGACTATAACAGTTGGTATTTGTTTCAATTGGTGATCTATAAACACTGATTTATCTAGTAGTGGCTTCAATAAAAATCTCTATGATCATGTTGCGCAACTACATTGCCGTTGCACAAGACTAATACTAGGCAGGACGAGAATGCGGCAGTGAATATTGGAGGATTGGGAGTTTTAGTGGGGTACGTGCAAAACTAGCGCCAGAGACGATGATAAGAGAACTATTTTTAATTCATCCAATCTGTTTCACACAGTCCTATTTGGTGCAAGCATATTTATGAAATTTATTGTCGCTAGTCGAATAGCGTCTATAGAAAAACCACTGAACTTCGCAACTACTTTGTGACTCTTTGTAATTGTTTAATCCGCTCCGTTCGCTCGGAAACGCTGTGAAATTTGCCTTTGCAAGCATCAAGCGGATTAATGGAGTCGATACAAAGCCCGCTCCCCTTGTATGAAGTTGTTCACACGCGGACTTCATGAATGCATGACGCAGATTATTAAACAGTCTCTCCGTACAATCCAGAACAATCCAAATTTCTAAAGTGCAGCAGATTCATGTACATCGTACATATTCGAACATAATAACCTATTCCGTATCTATCAAAATGTCGGGTGGTCACAACTGTACTTATAGCTACCATTTCGAATTTTTAATGGACATGTTTGTACCAAATTCCAAAATAAAAAGAAGTTGTCATCTTTTTCTATATGTATTTGTTATTCGATTTTGGTGTTAACTTTTTTGGTATAGTTAATTCTCTAATGTATATATATCTAGTGTATATATGTCTATAGATCTATAGACCTCTAAGTGAGTCTCATATAAATTTCATCAACATCGGTCGGGATATAGAATGTGGGATTTTCTAAGATCAACTTATAAATAAATCAGTACCTACCTACTTTCTGACTTTTCATTAAATTCAAAAGTGAGTTCAGTCAGCCACAGAGTTTTTCAGCATCTAAATTGACGCGGTTAAAGTCAAGTTAGGTAGTTTAAATTAAATAGGATTATTTTTAATACTAAAGCAACCTGTAGAATCACTATTGATGGATATTCATTTCAACAAATATCATCACCAAAACCTATAAACATAAAATATTATATAATACTGTCACAGCTCGAACGCCACCTCAGGAGTGAGATAAGCAACCTCAATGCAGTAAATTCGATATAAACAAGATGCCAAATATTAATGTAATCTGTTGCACTGCGTTATCAGGACGACATGTCACCCTACGTGTCATAAAAGTTTTCAAGTATAAGCCACAGGGTCACCACAAAAATTCAGGCCAAATCTTTCCAGGCCACAACGCTTCCTTTATTTTATTTATTTTATTTAATTTATTTATTTATATATTACAAAAAGTAAACTTGCAGCTAAGGAGCCAAAACGTTTACAATTTTAGACAATACATAATATTCTTATAAATAGTTCCAAAGGATCGACATGGATGTCGACATTTTGGACCTCGTTGACGAAACAGTTTATAAGATTTACTGCCCTTGCCGTGGGCGCTTTATTGGCATATCTTGGCTTACTCAAATTAGTTAACGAACAACGCAACGTTGAACATTTCGGGAGGCAAGACCGCACGAGTGCTCCGTTGCTCCATTTGAGTTCCCTATAGCCGCTAATATTGAAGTTGACCACACATTATCATGGTACGAGTTCCGACTTCCACAAGTTAGGTATTTCATACTTTACAGTGTTGCATCAGTTCGGATTTATTCAAAAATATTTTTGAACTTTGAAATTTACACCCATTTAGGTATATATATTCCGCTTAGAAGATGATTGTCTCTCGCCTAAAATATTTAGTATTGTTTAGTAGAACCTACGAAAGATGCCTATAGCATTAATTGACCAGATATGAAAATGCTTTTTTAATGTAACTTAAAATTTGCCCGACCGATGTTGATGAAATTTATATGAGACCCACTTGGAGGTATAATCTATACCAAAAAAAGGAATCATCAAAATCGAATAAAAAATACATAAAGAATAACATGACAACTTCTTTTTATTTTGGAATTTGGTACAAACATGTCCATTAAAAATTCGAAATGGTAGCTACAGTTGTGACCACCCGACATTTTGATAGATACAGAATACTCGTAGGTTATTCCGTTCGAATTTGTACGATGTAGGTACATGAATCTGCTGCAGTGTAGAAGTTTTGGATTGTTCTGGATTGTACGGAGAGACTGTTTAATAATCTGCGTCATGCATTCATGAAGTCCGCGTGTGAACAACTTCATACAAGAGGAGCGGGCTTTGTATCGACTCCATTAATCCGCTTGATAACGCAGATTTATTTATAAGATGAGCTTAGAAGGTCCAACATTCTATATACTAAATATTATCGTCTAAATAAGTTCAGCCATTACTGATTTGTGTAGTCACATACTTAATGTGAATTTAATTTTCATAGTGACAAAAATTATATTGTAAAACCAAGACTTCTTTTCTTACAAAATATGCATTTTTCCATACTTATCCCTATTTAGTGTAAACAGCGCCCCGATTGCAACAAATAATTATTGAATAGGGTAAATGGGACTTATGTACAATAATTGAATGAAAACGTTGAATAGTGTCGTTTATATGTTCGTATATGTTATACCTACTAGCTTTCCGGGCGCGGCTCTGCCCGCGCATATGTCGGTTATCGCGCAAAAACATTAACCGCTTTTTGCGCAGTTGGATAAAAACTATCCTATGTTTTTTCACGGGTCTCAAACTATTTCCATACCAAATTTCATTCAAATCGGTAATAGTTTTGGAGTGAAAGCGTAACAGACAGACAGACAACAGACAGAGTTACTTTCGAATAAATAATATTAGTACTGATTTTATATAAAGTAAACGTTATTAATAATGCATTTATTAGGTTCACGTCAATAGTATTATTCAAAACGATTTCGCGCTACTACTTTAGCTCATCATACCTACTTCATAGTTCTCTATGAAGTAGGTATGATGACAAAAGATATCTTCTGCGCCCCATGTATTTCAATAATGAATATTCAGTGGCATTGAATAATATTTCCATTTTGTTTCAGTGACGCCGGAGTCCATTGTCGTGCCCATAGTGTCGTGTATATTCGGGTTTCCTCTGCTGGCGCTCACCGTCATTTGCTGCCTGAGGCGGAGAGCTAAGTTGGCCAGGTGAGTTATACTTCCGATCAGAGACTGAAGTTCTGAAACTAAAAAAATCCATGGCACAGAACAGAAATGCCGATAAATGTAATGCCCCAGCGCAAAAGCAACGGTAGGTATATAGAAATGTTTTAATATCAAAACTAGACTTAAGCGGCTAGCTTAGGATGTTGTAAATTGTACTTTAACAGCTAAATTATGTATTTGCGTTTCTGTGGTTATTAAAATAGTCTTAGCACTATTTACTACCTAACATTAGTACAAATTATTATGAAATACCTACCTAAGTGATTGTTTTTTTCTTTGAATGAAGATCAAATAAATCTGATTTTATTGCAAATTTGCATTTTCATTCCATGTTAGTCGTAGGTATACATAACTATTTTAGAACTGTCATTTAGCATGAAAAAACTACTGCAATATGTATTTCATGTTACTTAGTATATTAAAAATCAGTATGTAGGCAGTGATAAAAAAATCTTAGTATGTAGGTACGACTTGACGCAATGATAGTCCAGTGGCAATCTGGCAAGCGGGTCCAGGGTTCTAAGCCAGCCTCGGGCTTGAGCTTACTCGCAGGGTTGTAGGGCACTTTGCAAATGTTCGCTTCCACCATCAAGCAGTATAATACTTTCTATAATATCATTACTTTTCAACAGGTTTGATTATAATCACGGGCTCAACTAACAGCAATAAAAAATATAAAAAATAAAATAGTTCTAAAGAAAAATTCCAACCATGCATCGGTCCAAATACCTCCACATTATATTCGCTCGGAAATGGGAAAAAGAAACTGTTTCCGGAATTGCAATAACGATTTTCCAATAACAAGGGAGACGGGGGTAGTCAAGGGATATGTTAGCAACAGATCGTAATTACGGGCCGATTCCATTCCGAGAAAGATGAGATTAAAGACGCTGGATAAATACACATACGAATAAAATAAGCGAGCTCACATACCCAAAGGGCCTCTCTGATATACACCAAGGTATATATCAGAGAGGCCCTTACACCGACAATTGCATATCTACGCTGGAAAGCTAAATGCGAGCTAAAAGAAAAATCACTTTGTAAATTTGTTTGGTGTAAAAATGGTATGATCCTGGTACGTAAAGCAGAAGGTGATAAAAAGGTGTACTCGGTACGTACAGAGAGTGACATTGAGAAGCTCAAATGTATTCTAAAACAAACCTAGGTATGTACAGTATCATTACTTTATTTATTACTAAGTACCAACATAGAAAACAGCCAAACCGACATACAAACCTCTTCATACGATGGATTACACCCACTTATACGTAACAGAATCGAATCATGACACGTGGAATCAATTTATCGAGGACGTACCACCTAAATGCAACAAATTACTAGTGCTTCATACCAACATAAGATCATTGATTAAACATCACTCTCATCTAGAATTTATTATTACCTCAAGCCCACTTTTAGTGCACCTAATAATTGTCACTGAAGTCAATATTTCTGATAATATCAAATATCTGTTCAGTCTGCCAAATTACAGCCTAGACGCAGAATTACGAAAGTCGAGAAAAGGAGGCGGTATATTGTTATATACTCATAAAAGTATAAACTTCACTAGAGTGCTCACAAACGTGCAAAATTTTGAGTGTCTCTTTGGCGAAGTAGAAACAGGGGACGGATACAAAACCAAACTGTGCGCAATTTATAGACCACCTAATTTACATAAGGTATTATTTATTAATGAATTAAGAAGATTTTTATCTAGTATACCAGTGAAGCAAAATTGTGTTATAACAGGCGATATTAACATCGATATAAAAGGAAGTAATCCCACAGTAAGTGCATATTTAAATACTCTACACGAACTTGGTTTTGAACGGTGTATCTCACAATACACAAGAATAGAAAACACAAAGAAAGGTGTATCCAAGTCCTGTATAGATCACATATTTATCCGGGATTGCTGTAGCTATAATAACAGTGAAAAGTTGCACTCCATACAATCAGCTGTCGTAAACAACTCCATTGCGGACCATTTCATAACCGGTTTAGTGTTAATTAGTTCCGAGCCACAATCACAGTGCAAAATAACAACAAGACTAGACGACAGTAAAGTTATTGAGGA
The DNA here is from genome assembly GCA_963854805.1 of Plagodis dolabraria. Taxonomy (NCBI): domain Eukaryota; kingdom Metazoa; phylum Arthropoda; class Insecta; order Lepidoptera; family Geometridae; genus Plagodis; species Plagodis dolabraria. Next base: position 26,626,087 of record OY978441.1, on the reverse strand, counting down.
ATTAGGTAAAATAGATTGGAGTCCAATCTATAGTGAGCATGAACCAAATAACATGTTAAAGTACATAACGGATACTTTTACACATATTTATAAAAAATGCACTAAAACAGTGAAATTAAATTTAAACAAAAGGATGCAGTGTTCTTGGATAAATAATAAACTTATCTATATGTCAAATAAAAAAAAAGAGCTTTTAGATATATGGAAAAGCGATACTTCAAATAAATATAACAGGCTTGTTTATAATAGATATAGAAACAAAACTAATAAATTGATGTGTAAAGCTAAGAATCGTTCAATTAAGAAAGAAATATGTGATAACTTTAGAAATCCAAAAAAAATGTGGCAAATAATTAATCAAATAACAGGTAGGATAGTCATTGCAATAGACAATATAATAATTAAGTCTTTTAAACTGAGAACAACAGAATTGTGTAATAAATTTGCAGACGACTTCCAGATGAATGTAAACAATGTCATATGTCAATGTGATATGCCATTGCTCGATGAGGAATTATATATAAAAAAGCCCACCATAACCATGAGAATAAATAAGATTAACGAAGAAGTAGTACTTTACTTAATAAAACATTTAAATGAAAAAAAATGTCCGGGTTATGATAATATTAGAGCAAAGGATATCAAAGCCATCGCAAAAAATATGGCACCAGTTCTTACACACCTGATTAACAGCTGCATTGATAAATCACTATACCCTGATAAGTTAAAAGTTGGCATAATACGTCCGATTCACAAAAAAGGTAGTTTTTCGGACACAAATAATTATAGACCTATCACTCTTTTATCATGTATAGATAAAATTATACAAAAGTACATTGGGCAGGCTATTAATAATTTCTTGACGAGTAATGGCATAATACATGAAAAACAATTTGGATTCCAAAAAAATAAGAGTACTTCCGGGTTACTATCGCAATTTACTGACGAAGTCAATCAGCAACTTAATGAAAGAAAACATGTACTCGCTATCATGATTGACTTTAGCAAAGCTTTTGATAGTTTGAATTATAGCACTCTATTTAGTAAACTACAGCAAAATGGCATACAGGGGCCGCTGCTTGAGTGGTTTAAGAACTTCCATACAAACAGGTTCACAACGGTTAAAATAGCAGGAACCTTTAGTAACCTTATTCCTACGTCATTTGGGACAGCCCAAGGATCGATATTAGGTACAACTGAGTACTTGTTGTATGTGAACGATATGTGTAACATCTTTCGGCATGCCTCTGTATACCAGTATGCTGATGACACCTGTCTTATGACAGCTCACAAAGACGTAGAAACTGCTCAATATATGCTACAAACCGATTTCAATGCGCTATGTAAATGGGCACACGACGTAGGTCTGTCAATAAACTACCAAAAAACAAAGCTTATGCACGTACAATCACCTTATCTAAAAGCTACTGCCAGACCACGAATCGTTGCCCACGATCACCAGTGCATGCACCAAAATAAATATGATATAAGCTGCAAATGTGTACCTATTGATATAGCTAGACAACATAATATGTATCTCGGATTACTCATTGATGACAAATTCAATTGGGGTCCTCATATAGATCGGCTATGTGACAAGCTCAGAGCTCTAATGTCCAAATTTAGTATCCTAAAACACAAGTTACCTTATAGCACGCTTAGATTGTTGTACCTGTCCCTAGTTGACTCGATTATATCTTACGGAATATCTAGCTACGGCCGAACATATAGGACATACATGCAAAAAGTATATGATATTCAGCTCAGGTTACTAAAACTCATCGTACCATACAAAATAAAACTACAACATAAGAACGACTACAGCCAGCTGTTTCAATATTGCAAGGTGATGAGTGTATATGACAGGTATAAGCTTGAGCTCTTATTACAGTACCATAATAAACTAAACATGCTAAACAAAAAAACAAGACCTAATAACTTTCGTCATCTAGACTATATGCCAGTATATAACTTACCTAAATGTAATAATGATTATGGACGAAGGGTGTGGACGAACGCACTGCCCCACACCTTGAATAGCTTACCCAGGAATCTAATCGAAAAAGTCCATGGTCTACAGATTAAGGAATTAAAGCGGACACTAAAAAAATATTTCATTACGAGAGAAATATTCAATGGGAGGTGTGGTGACGTGACACATACTTCGTCCACAAACTAAATATGAGTATGGTTAAGAAAAAATAAAAAAAAATATATGTTATAATATAGTATTGTAATAGTGTGCGAACCGTCAGGCGCACATAATCTTTGTATTAGATTAAGTGCTTGACGTTGTATTTTATTATTTTAAATAACTTTTTGTGGTAATAAACAGGTTAAATTTTTTTTTATACTAACACAGGCCGAAAACTACACACCGATCTCAATATTATCTCTGACTTACGCTTAGGTCAATCTCGGTTTCAAATGTACTATTACACCAGCTTCGCACACAAAAGCAAGATTAGTAGAGTTTTTATATTTATTTTCATCGTATACATATACTTATTGTTTAATGTGGGTCAACCTAACACAATTTTTTAGTTCTAATTTTGAATTGTATAAATATATTCAATTAAATTTTCCTTAAAGTAGCATTGCGTTAACATATTTTGCCGTACAAGCTTTAACACCCTATAAAACTCCTTAAGGATTGACGTAAAGAAATAGCGAAACGCTTGCTTTTTGTTTTTATTAACTTGTAAGAATATAAAAGGTACTTGTATTATTTCCAAAGTTTACGTTCAATTTAATAAAAACTTTTGCAACATCATATTTACCTTACTTAACACATATTAAAAAAAGGTTAAAAAAAGTTTGTGAGCTACTTTTAGTTTATTTTCAAAATTTTATTTGAAGAAAAATACATTTCTTCTATTTGAACGTAACAAATGTTTTTTTATTTATAATTGAAATGGGAAACATCGAAGCATTAAAAGCTAAAAACTCCTTTTATAAAATAATTGTGTTTTAAATAACAATTTGTATTTATAGCATATTAAATTTCTATAACTTCTAAGCCTAAACCTTCCTTCACCATCGGTTTTTGGTTGGCCTATTGATGTGACCCGACCATTGCCATTTCAAATTGTTAATTTGCAAAATCTGAGAGTCATCAACTCCTATGTCGCTTACCTTGGTAATTCGGCTAATTTCCTTGCATCGAGATAATACGTGTCAATGTTTCCTCGTGTCGAATTTTATCGCACAAAAAACTCGACGCAGGGTTCTTTCATTGTGCTACTATTGCGATCTAAATATATCTGTACCATTACATCAACAGCCATTAAGTAAACTATTGAACAAAAACAATCTCGCCTTAGAAGAGGATTCCCAAAATCCCAAGGTTGTCACTCGTCTTGAGAATCACAGAGTAAAATGACAGTTCTTCAGAAGACGCTAGTGCCATAGGTGCTGGTGGTTCTTATATTTTTAAATTCGACGACTCCTGCAGGAAGATATGGGCCCCATTTCTAGCCCAGCATCCCACGGGGCCCAACCCTCCACCAACATCTCCGATAGATGTATATATTATAAATAAATGTCAGTAGACAATATATTTTAATTTTTGTGGCCGCACATGTGACTGACGCTTGTAATCAATTTGAGTGCAAAATTCGCGAATCTCTTTTTTATGTTACGGTAGCATCCGGCTCCCATAGCCGGAAGATGAGGGTTCGATCAACAGTTACCGCCCAAGGCGAGAGCATTAGGCTCACAAGTATAAATTAATAAAAAATGTAATAAACCCGACTTCATTTAATTTTTGTTATACGTTGTATCGTATAACACAAAATAAAATGGATAGTTTTTTCATTGAAATTAAAACTGCAAGATAAATATATTTATAGAATCGTGTTTAAAGACCTCCATTTAATGATTATGATAACTCATGGGTTTAGAAGAAAAATCAATTTTTATTTCACATAGTATAGCGCCTAAAATCCGCTGGTATGTTTTTTTATTTTATGTTCCCGGTGCCACTTGCGCTATTTAAAAGAATAAAAATATCTCTTTCATTAAAATCAGTTAAGTCGTTTAAAAGTTGTGGTGGAATAAAATAACTCATAAACATACATACTCGTACCAATAAGTACAATACATGAACCCTGAAAACATAACTCTCCTTTTTTGGGGCAGTCGTGTTATAAAAGTTATGGATTTCTCGAATATTTTTTCTAGTCGTTTTTGCAATTGTTATGCTCGTACAATTAGTAATTTTATTAGCTAGAGAAAGTACTTATTAGTTTAGTTAGTACTCATACCATTCAGAAATATAATATAACAAAGTTTTCTGATAAAAACGCTGTTTTACTACACAGTAACAGCACAGTATGAAGGTAACCTAATTACACACACTGAAAAAGTAACTTAACAAAGAAAATCATTCTCGAACTCGAAAAAAGCTCTCCACCTGCCTTCTGTTTTCCTACGTTATATCTCAAAGCAATTTTCCGCCGCGCAGAATCATAATGTAAATATTTAATGGAGGCGTCTTTTTACGTTTCTTCTGTGCCGCAAAACAGAATTTAAGAAATAAATGAGTACCTAAACTAATAGCTAGTATCTATGCATTGTTTGCGTTCGTCGATTAATTATAATTGGAAAGATCCTTTGTGAAGTAGAAAGTATGAAACAAACATTTAACTCAACATTCAAAGTTGTTTTAGTGTATATTGGTACCATGTTATTATTAAAACGTAGACATAAATTCGGCCTAGTTCACCACTGTCCATATTATTTTAACTGGGCCACGACCTAATGGTGAATTTAAGGGTAGGTCCATCCACTAGCATTTACTAGATAGCTACAAATTATTGTTTATTGTAAAGGAAAAACTGAAATAATCATGATTATTTTATCAAATAAGTAATATTATAATACATATATACTCGTACATAGATAGAACTTTTTATTAAAACACCATAATATTAAAGACAACTGTTACAAACAAAACTTAAAGTAAGTGAAACAAAGGGGTGGTCTTATCGCTCAAAGCTATCTGTTCCAGACAATCCATTTGTAGAATATATTGCGTGAAAGAAAGCGACACGTTGGTGGTGGTGAAAGATACGTGAAAGATACCTGTAAAAAGATACTGATGTGAAAGATAGTTAAAAAAATTAATTGCGAAGTAGAAGAACGGTGGATATCATGGCTGTCGATGAAGTTCTTTTACTTCATCAACAGCCATAACATCTACCTTTGAACAAAGGCCTCCTCCATTAGGTTTGTGGTAAATAAGTTAAATTGAAAATTTGTTACAAATTGCGGTTTGCCATAAACCCGCTGCGGTTGTTTTTCTTATTGCGAATGAGCAGCTCATCTTTTGCTACCAAAAATAAAATATTTTTACAATGAAATACATGTAGCAGGCACGGCTTTAGGTATGTTTTTAGCTGTCGGGCTATATAAATTGTAAAGTGGGTACTTACGTTTCAAAGTAGATATAAAACTTCAGAACGACCAGTTGAAAACTCTTTCGATCGATCATCGCGGGGTTAGTGTCACTTCAGTTGCTGTTCCGAGGTACGTACTTGCGCCTAAGTGCCTTTTGAATAGGCACTACCATTATCTTCATCCTAAATCATGTGGTGCTGTGCAAGTAATAATATAATAATAAATCATCCATTTATTTAAGGCAACTTATGGATGGTATTAGAAATAAAACAGGCCCTTATAAGATATATTACATAAGGAGTAATATAGTAATATAATGTGCACTATGTAATATTTTCGTGGCATCCCATTTAATTTACGATACATAATTTACAATGCATTAGTAAAACCGCAATTACTGTACCTAAACGAAATCGGAGGATCTACTACTAAAACAAGGCCAAACATAAACTTCAACGAATTTAAAATAAATTTATTAGACCACTTTATAACTAACGCAAACCAACATATCTACGAAAACAAAGTTAATGATCATCATAAATATGTAAAAGTATAACATATGAAATTTTATTGGAATAACTGAAATAAATTACATTAACGAATTTAAAGTTAAAAAAAAAATGTTGTCGACGGCTCAGCTAGATACCTCGTTATTCCAAAGCATCGAACGAGTTACGACAAAACAATGCTTAGTACTGTTGAAGAAGCGCGACTATATAACCAAATACCCTCACACATAAACATTTTAAACTCATTTCATGCTTAAAAATCAACCGATCAGCTTCTGTTTCAACATATTGTGATTACCAATGAATCATCAAAAACCCGATAATGATTAACTTACATTACTTCTAAATAACAAGGACTATCGCGTGCTAAGTGAAAATCATATTTTGCTTCGATTCCCGCCTTGGGCATAAAATTTGTACTCCAATAATTTTCAAAACACAATTTACGTTCAGCTAAATTTGCACGGGGCATCCGACCGAGGAACACCGAACGGAACTTGACACTCTTCAGCTAAAAATCGAACATGAAATTCTACAGCTACTAATCGGCACTTTCACCACAAATGATTTATAGGTCACGTTGTGATGAGACTCCAGCTACTGAACCTGTATGTATGCCTTATGCTCATATTCGTTTTGAGCTCGATGTGCTTCACCTGATCTTCAATTTGCTTAGTGTAGTAGCCACAAACGAGAGAAGTATTAGAACTAAATTGAGGGTAACTCCAGACGCAGCACATGATTGTCGCCGGTAGGTACAATACCGCTCTTGTACTGTGAGGTGCAAATGCAAGAATATTCAGATTTGAGTTGAAGCGTAGCTTACAGTCGTTCTAAACCGATAAACGGAGACAACGTCCGCTGCGGACGTGACCGCTACTGACTTTACTCTGTACTTCGAAGCGCACGTTGACTTAGGATGACAGTCGTTATAGCATGATGGTAGGGGATTTTGCAAATGCCCGCCTCGCTAGCTACAACTGTCGCGATCAGAAAAGAGTAGAAAATCTGTCACCAAACACCTAACGGTGTGTTCTAGCAATTATCTTTGAGAGCAAATAAATATATATACGATAGCTTGAACAAAATCGTCAACCACATCATTACTTACTATCGATTTAGTTACTTAATTATTCAATAAAAGTTTGAAGCGCTCGTAGCCAACTTTGCTTAGCCGTTCTGAACCGATCAGCAAAGTTAAGCAACGTCCGCCGCGGTCAGGGTGAACGCTGGTGACATTTCTACTGAGCGCTTCCGTGCTTCGGGGGGAACGTTAGGCCATCGGTCCCGGTTGTCTTAAGATGGCAGTCGTTATAGCATGCTGGTAGGGCATTCTGCGATAGCCCAATATTCAAGTAGAAAATCTGACACCAAGAACCTAACCGTGTGTTCCGGCAGCTGTCCTTGAGAACCAGTAATTCTAGGTTAGCCCGAACAACATCTGCGACCACATCATCACTTACCATCAGTGAAATAGTAGTCAAAGTCTAAACAATCATGCAAAAAGAAATTTTACTCCTTCATGCAGACATTAGTATTGCCTTCTAATAAATAGTTAAATCAACCTTTAGGAAATATAATTCGAATAGAATTGAATTACTGCATTTATACGCAATTACTGCATTTTAATAATTTTCATTGGTCTCATAAGGCGATATTTACCTCCAAATATTTCGTAATTGACACACTAACCTAAAGTTATATGTTCTATGCCTAAAGTGTATTATATTACTTAACACTTTTGCTTGTATATGTGTACTCTACTCTTATTCTAGTCATAGTGTGCAGAAATGTGGCATAAAAATCAAAACATACAAAAATGTTAGAACCTTTTCGATAGCGGTCACAACACAGTTAACATCTCTATAAGATCTTTCACTTCCCAAAAAAAAACTAAGTACTCATGTAGAATCATTCATTACCGATGAAAATAAATGTTTATTAGAAACTGTCACTAAGTAAATATCTGATCTATCTGTTTTAAACATCTAAGGTAGAAAGTTTCTAATATAGGTACTCGTATAGCCCTTTTAAGCAGCATCATTTAAAATAAATATCTCGATGATAGCTATCACTTGCGTATTTTAACTAAATATTAGGATCAATAGTTTCCCTTTTATTTCTGACAGCTGTCATATAAAAATATTTATTATTAACCTTAGAAAAATAGGAACTTAACCCTGCCTCCAACACCGAACTCATATTTTTTTTTATTTTTTTTTTATGCCTGATTGGTTAGCCTTTGACCACTATCTCACCTGGTGGTAAGTGATGATGTAGTCGAGGATGTTGTTCAGACTAACCTAGAGTTACTGGCTCTCAAGGACAGCTGCCGGAACACACCGTTAGGTGCTTGGCGACAGATTTTCAACTTGAGGGTGGTAGCTAGCCAGGCGGGCATTTGCAAAGTGCCCTACCACCATGCTGTAACGACTGCTATACTAAGACAACAACCGGGACCGACGGCTTAACGTGCCCTCCGAAGCACGGAAGCGCTCAGTAGTAATGCCCAACCCGCGGTCACCCATCCAAGTCATGACCGCGGCGGACGTTGCTTAACTTTGCTGATCGATTAAGAATGGCTAAGCAAACTTGGCTACGAGCGCTTCAAAATATTGACGTGAGTGGTGGTATTCTGCTCATTTATCGCATTCTATCCCTTTGTCACCTTTTACGTGATCTAATAGGGAGTAATGGATAAGCAGCAATCTATACAGCCCTCCAAAAGGTACTATTAATAAGCCCGTTTTAGTTAACTTCCCATAAAATGTACTGTGCAACTTATCTTAAAAATATTATACTCGTATGTAGTATACATCCAACCCAAAATGCTCATCTTCTTATCTACAATACGTAAACGCTGACGCTCGCCTCACTACACTATGAAATAAAAACGCTCTCGGTTTCTATATTGCTGGATCTACTAAACCTAAATTTTCGTCTGAAATATCGTTTTACGTTTAGATACGTACCTAAGTATATCTTTATATGTTCTATGGTATGGTATCAAAGCTAACAAAAGTATTTTTCGAACTAAGGCACCGACGGACAACTTTATGCAAGAGACTGTCAGACCTGATATTCTGTTCACTTATTTTTTGAACTACGTTACGCGTAGGTATAATCTCCGAATAAATAACGGGACCTAAAGTTTCAAGCTTAGCGAGCATTCGAGTCGAGTTTTTTAATTAGCAGTCAAAGCGCCGCGCGCTATACAAAAAAAGCTGCCTGCAGTTCAGTGAAGGTCTCTAATTAAATACTATTTGCATGCCTTAGCTCTCAGCTTTGCATTGGGTTAACTAGACTTTGAAAACAGTAAAAATGCTTTTCTGCAGAGAGCGGGCGAGACGACGTAACTGCGAACTTGATCGTGGAGAGTTGTCTGTGGTCAGACTGTCACCGATGAAAGCGAAGCCAAGAGCTGTTAGCCTGGTGCGTTCTCCGCGACCACCGCCCACGCTTGAACTCGATACTGTACTTGAAGAACGATCGGACCCTGAACAAACTACTCTTTCACAGGTAATTTACACTTTCAAGAGAGGTTCAACCATGGGTAAAGGGTCACTTCTTTTGATTAGATTCTCTATTATTCAGAAAAGTACCGGACTGATGAAATGTTAACCGAATAAATTTAAAACAAATGAAATCTTTTCCTATGGTATTGTAACGTAAGCATATGGGCCACCTGATGTTAAAGTATTATATATACTTCATTGCTCAAACATTTTGTTCAATCATTTACAATTTGATCAATGAAGCAATATTTTGGCGGGGTGGCATGAATATTTCCAGTGGAGTGTAGGGCTAGAATGTCACCCCCAACCTTTTCACGTGGGTGTCGTATGAGATGACTATTTTTAGCGATTTTTTTTGCTTTGTAATAAATTTTTTTAATTAATTTTTTTTTGTAATTAATTTTCTTTGTATTTTTTTATAACTGAAGTTAATGTTACTAGGTGGAGGTAACACCAGACCGTGAAGTTGGAGCTATCTTGTTCGGGGCGATGGGCGCTGCAGGCGCAGCGGCGGCGGCTGCTGGTTGCAAGGACAGCTAGCGGCGGGGCTCGGCGGCGCTGGGCGCGCGCTCGCCGCTCTGGGCCGCACTCACCAGCCAGCCCCTAGACGTAGATGTGGACGAAATTGACGAGGATGACGTCACTAACGATGACAGCTAACATCTAGACGAGCGCTCCGTTGTCGATATCGGGGAGCGCATGAAACTGTTCTTGGATATTCCTCTTAGGTTCTAAAGCAGTTTCTGATAGTGTTAATCTATAGATGCTATTCCCATCCGTGCCAACAACTTACCCTAAGCTTACGTAAACAAGTCAACTTCAAAAGAAAATTATTGGTACTGGTTCTATCCATTTTTTACCCCTTTTTATAATAAGATAACTAGAACCTAGTTATGAAGACGATTTTCTAGTGCCGTAGAAGTTAAACTTTATAAAGATATTTTTCAGGCGTACGAGTGAAGCATCTCGTTTTGCCCGACTGCACCCAATTATTAAAGGACCCAATTATTGTTATTGGTGTTAGTTATAGCTAACTTAGCATAGAGCTAATTCACTAGTCATTATAGAGATGCCTACCATCGTATTCAATACCTAATTATGTGAATTCCGTCAATGATCTACGAGGTAGGTACATTACGCTTGACTTGAGGTTACATAGTTGTTGAATAGGTTCTAGTATATATGTAAATAGTTAATCTACTATTAAAGGACATTCATTAGCATAAGCGCTATGAGTTGAATGCAAAAATTGTTTATTTTTAAATTCATGCAAATGTAGGTAAGTTTCTGAATTCCTCATCGTTGCTATACTATAATAACAAAGAATATGTTGAACATCAGAGTGCCCCTTTACGTCAAGTATTGATTTACGTCCCTAAGAACTGTTTCATTATTTAATAAGGCGATAAACAAGCTATGTTTACAAACTAGTATTGATTTGTATATTTATTCTACCTCTTGTAAGATTTACAAAAAGTTATTCAATGACGTATTCAACCCAGCCAACCAAATCGAGAGAATCTCTAAAATATTAGCTTCTCTTTGATGAAGCACAGCTGTTCTAATCGAAAGGTTGTTACCAAAAAGTATGTAGGTCACGTAGGTACTCATAGCGTTATATTTTTTATGTAAGTGATCATTGTATCTATAATAATAACACGATCATTCTGTCAGTTATTGTATAATTAACTTTTGCGGCCACATAAGTTTAGATTTAATATTGCATATCAACTAAATTGTACCTAATTGTATATAATCAAATTCCATTAATTTACTTCAGATTTTATATATCTATATCCAAACGCTCTACATCGACCAATAATGATTACTGTATAATTTGGAGATTATACTGGAAAAAACTTTTACTTCTATCTAGCTGGAACTAATGTGACAGTGACCTTCTTCATTGTTGCCCAGTGAATACACAGTTTTAGTAATAATCATATATTCACGCTACAACAATAATGATTCTCCTTGCTAACCATCGTTAACACTATCATTACCTATTAAGATGTGACTTTATGTGTACATAGTTAAAGATTTGAAATGGTATCTTCCCATAATGTAAGTTCAAGAAATCCTTCCTATAAAGAACTTCCCTAAACTTATTAAGATGTTTCCGAAGTTTTCAGATACATACTTTTTTAATTAAGCTTAAGTTGTAAAAATATTAATACTAGCCATTAATCAAAGATAGATAGGTTTTTATCATTGATTTCTTTAATGCTGTTTAAATATGTTTATGTGTATAATATTGAATTACTATCTGAAATAGTGGTACATTCAGGTAACGCTGCTCGTAGCTATTAAATATACTAGTACACTATATAATGAACCTTTTTCTTTAAAGAATTGTAATTTAATTTTGAGGTCCACATAATAAATGTTACATATGAGTACATAACAAAATATATAACCCAGAATCATAGCCATTTACTAACATTATGCTTTATAGATTTGTAAAATTGAGCTTAAGTGTCTAAATCATTTAAAATTGTCTAAATTAACACCCAAATTTTTTTACTAAATATTATGTTTAGGACCTAAACATAGCATTTAATAAAAATATTTCTATAAAATGTTGTATTTTTTTAAATAAATATTTTAGTGTCATTTGGCGATAAAGTGAATGAGTGGAATAAGTTGGTAAAGTTTTCAAGATGTCCGAGAAAACTAAGCGAAGGTAGCAGCTGCGTTGGATTTCACTTGGGACAAATATAAATCGAGTTTTCACAGAGATGGGACCTAGCTTGATTGATTGTTCGTTCCTAAAGATTGCTTATTTTTCGTGAAATATACTGAAATCTATAAATGATTAGTTTTCGAAAAATGTTGCATCATAGGTATACCTACAATAGAAGTACATCGAGAAGCAAGGCTTTGCAACTGCACTAACATCCAAAACAAATATCCAATATCCTAGAACATTTCGATGCAAGCAAATGTATTTGCACATCGTGTATAAGTGCATATATCTACATATAATAACTAAATGCATTCGGTTGTGTCCATTCTCATCTCACGATATTTTTTTCGGGATTCCACTCGCGCAATTTGAAAATAATACGGACTCATCACATATTCCAATCTTCTTTGTCCGCCGTCACCGCAGAAGAGGTAGATATATAGCCTAAGCAGTCTCAACAGAATGGAATCCTTTTTAGTGCAGCCTAACAGAACAGGGTTGCACTTCAGTTTGTTCTTCAGTTCCCATCTAGATTCTAGTAAGGAATATCTAAGTCCAACAATAATGTAGACATCCGGAGGGGATACATGATGGAGATTTATAGAGATAAAAAAATGAAGACAAACATTGCAGTAATCCCTACGCACCGTCGCGTCGCCGCCGGTGAATTTATGGAATAAGATATTTGAAGTTATAATTTCATTGAATCATATTGCCCTATCCTGTCTATCAATAAGGAAATATAATAAAATCATTTCAAAATAATATTTTATTATTATTTTACAATGTTTTAAATCTATCTCACCTGATGGTAAGCGTTGATGTCGTCGAAGATATTGTTCAGGCTAATCTAGAATAACTGGCCCTCAAGGTCAGCTGCCGAAATACACCGTTACGTACTTGGTGACAGATTTTCTACTTGAGGGTGGTAGCTAGCCAGGCGGGCATTCACAAAATGACCTATCATCATGCTATAACGACTGCCATGATATTTAAATATTATTTTGAAATGATTAATATAGATCAGAATACGAGAATCATTCTCATCCATACTATATTTGGCTGTGGAACAGTATCTAGACATTGACTATATTGTAATCATCATCACATCAACCAGAATATCCACCATTGAACCAGGTATCCCCATTGGGGGGATTTGCCAAAATCCCCACGCTTGGCATGCGTCTTGGTGCTCGCAGTAGATGTTGTCAGTTCTTTAGAAGGTGTTGCATCCTATGTTTTTGTATTTTTACCTTAGTCGCCTCTTACGACACCCACGGGAAGAAATGGGAGGGTGATCTTCTAACCCGGCACCCCATGGGAGTAATTGTACCTCGTTATTCTAATGCCAAGATGTATACTCTTAACAACTACATAAAAATTAACATAACTAAGCGATTTGGCGTCGTCGCGTCGGGGTACACCACGATAAAATGGTCCTTATTTCAACGACAGTTTGATTTTCATACTCGCTGACGGTGAGTTGCAAATTTAGCAGCTGTGGAGTGGTCTCAGCGTAACGAGCGGAGTGCAGCGAGGCGTAGGATTTTGCATGCAAAATTTTGGGCGGCATTGCAACTGCTATGGGCTAGGTTGGCGATAACCATCAGGCAAGCAATCAGCTTGTCCCTTTACTCCGTAGGTTAAAAAAAATGTTTGAATAATATTATTTCAACATTTGTCGTTGTAAGTAATTTTTATTTCAAATATAGAAACAAATAACGATAAATAAAATTCTGTAATCTGTTTACTGGTACTAGGATTTGAAAAAATAAACGTGGTTCCATGGGGTACCAAGGTTATGAAAATGTAACCGTACCACGACGGTCACTGGTATGTTATATGGTATATTATAAGGGCTGATATTAAATGTTTTCTTATTACAAGTATATAATTTATTTTATTTTATAATTATCGTCTTCACTACTGAAAGGAGATTATAAATATATTTTATATACATAACTATTTATATTTATTAATTCATGATATAGGTGAGAAAATTCACATCACTAAATTCAAAATCCCAGTATATTCTTTCTCTCCCAGGATGGGATACATATAAAATTTTATAGGTGTCAGGTCTAGTTACCTCAAAGTCAAAGTCAAAATCATTTATTCAATTTAGGCGTCTACGACGCTCTTATGAAGGTCAATTACAAATTTTTATATTGAAATATGCTATATTGTACTGCCATGTTCAGCAAAAAAGCATGGAGCCACTGCGAGAAGAACGGGCAAGAAACTCGGGGCCATTCTATTTAACTTTGTTGTATTTTAACAATGTTTTACATACTTACTGTATGATAAAATTATTACAATATTTGTTTAAATTACGTATGTGACAGGCGATAGCTTGGCAGATGGAGGAGGATTTGTCCAAGCATTTTTGGCGTTTAAGTAATCACAAACACCTACTATGCAATAGTTATTGGAATAGTACAGAATATATGAGAAATAAAAAAAGCGAAACGCAATCGTTTTTCCTCACAACTCGCGTTAGTCGAAAATTAAGCTAGTGTTGATTGATTTAAATAGAGGTACCTACGCCCAAACCAACATGTTCAGCTGTGTTCACAGTAGCGTGTTAGATGGCAATTTAATCCTGTTTTCTTTATTTATTTATTAAAAATATAACTCATACATTATTAAGCGTATCAAAACGTACAACTACAAAAAAAATGGAACAGACTTCAACACTAAAAAGTGTAAAATAACTTGTTCAAGTCGGTACCATGATAATTCAAAAGTACGTATTATCACAATATTGTGCGCATGGCCTCACTTCAACAAGTTATTTCAAACTTTTGAGTGTTGAACTCAATTCAATTTTTAGGTAAAAAAAAAATGTGTCCTTTTCTACTTACGGGATCGATTGGCATTCCTGGTAATGACTATATCATCAAGATATGAAAAAACTTTTCAGTTATTGGAGTGTAATTCAAAAACCGCTTCACCGATTTCGATAAAATTTAAACGGGAACACACGGCAATCATCAGCATTCAAATAAAAAAATCATCAAAATCGGTTCACCCAGTAAAAAATTCTGAGGTCACAAACAAAAATATTAAATGACGAATTAGAACCTCATCCTTTTTTGAACATTGATACAACAACGAATTCCGGGTAGTACTCGATTTGCATCACGACAACGCTTCTCTCAACGCAAAAAAACAAAGGCGATTTTGTATTCCGAAAAGGTACAGCTCGTGATCTCGCACCTTGTGATTAATTTCTTTTCCCGATAATCTGAGATTTGGTGATTGATGAGAGAATTTCATTTGAGGAACCCAAAATGGCACACGTAGGCGTGGTAAACATTCATTTATAAAGGGCTATTTATTATAGATAATGGTTTAAACGCATTAAAAAATATATGTATAATGGTAATATTAGGTTATACACTTGACCATTAAGACTTTTGTTGTAAACTTGTCGTCTGAATTATGGTTTGTTTGATGCATCTATATACCCACTATTACAATACATTTTTGTAACTAAATTTATTGTCTATACCAAAAAGTTTGTCTTATTTGTAGCAAAACATATTTTATAATTTTAAAGCCTCCCGCTCCAGCTAGTACCTGGTGCAAAGGTTGGCCATAGCTGTCCAGCGTGGTAATGCCGCCAGTGTAATGGGCACTTTTACACCAGGTGCAGTTAGGGGTGGGTTATTTGATTGACCATTACTCTTCAAGTAATGAAATTTAATATTATTTTTGATATTGTATTTATTTTTAACGTTTTCTTAAAATATTTGTAATAATAAAATATGAAGTATTTTTGTTAATATATATAGAACAATTTTAAAGTAATCTGTGGATAATGTGGTTGGCTGCATATTCATTAATACATGTTATATTATTTAAATGATAGAAGAATACCTATTATTACACTTTGTACTTATGCTTAATGTGTAACTGTTAGTTATCCCTCAATAAATAAAATAAAACAAAATAAAAAAAAAGAATGCGGATCGGTAACAAAAAACTCAATAACTAATCAAGTATTGAAACTAGTGCGAAATATAGGCTGTACTATAGATGATTTAGGGCCTGCTTCAGAATGTTCGAGTAAGTTCCGGTTTTACTACCCAGAACATATTTAATAAATAAAACACTATCTTTGCGTTTCACAGTTATCGATGTTGCCTATCCATCGGTTAAAGCTTGAAACGCGCTCGATGTTAGGTAACTGTCATTTTTGTCATTCAGTAATTTTATGTGTTGCATAGCAACCCGCGACTTTATTAGGACATTCTGAAACGGGCCCTATATGTTAAAAGTTCAAGATTAAGAAGTTACTTTTTAATAAATGCAAGTTAAGTAAAAATTTAAGTTTGGCACTTAATTTCGAAACATGTCCTACGGTATCAAAATAAGTATGCAATTTTCATACCTTATAGTATTTTATACTAACACCACGAGCTGTTAAATACAGCTGTTATACGGTTTGAAATGCTTTACACCAGATTTATAATAATATTCTGCCATCCCTCTGTCAGTGCTTCTTTGATTTCTCTTTTTATTGCTGATAGGCTAGCCTTTGACCACTATCTCCCCTGGTGGTAAGTGGTGATGTGGTCGAAGATGTTGTTCATTCACAACCTAGAATTACTGGCTCTCAAAGACAGCTGTTGAAACACACAGATAGATGCTTGGCGACAGATTTTCTACTTGAGGGTGGTAGCTAGCCAGGCTGTCATGCGCAAAATGACGTACCATCGCGCTATAACGACTGCCATTCTAAGATAACAACTGGAACCGATGGCTTACCTACCGGCCCGTGCAGTAAGCCCTTTTTACTTATTTTTGGAAATTACATTATAATAATATATGTAACAACAAATTTTAATCCATTTGTTTTACTTATGTTTCTGTTTTTTTATATACCTAAATATGGCTTTTCTTGTGCAGATATTTATTATTCAATAAAATTCAGTTAAAAACATGCCACCAGTCACCACCCCTGAAGAGTAAACTAGAATTCTGATTTTGCTAGAAGACGAGCCCAGTCAGCGTTATACAGAGAGGACATTGGTGTGTCACTATCAACAGTTCAAAGAGTACTGTAGCGATTTGAAGAGACTGGATCCAATATATATTTATTAAGACGAGGCTGCGGAAAAAATACTCTCATTCGACTAGTTTTTTTAAGCAACTGAAATATGCAATCAACACGAAAACTTAAATATTTGATGTTTCAAACCTTTTTCTATCAGTTGTACAGTCAGAAACACATTTGAAAGAAATTTACTCGATAGTTTTAATTTTTCAAAATGAAGCCTTTTCTTTAAATTATTGGAGTTTTCTTGGAAACTACATCAGTTACATATTAATAATAAACACACATAGAAAGGAAATGTAGTTTATTATCCGCTGTACAAGTAAAATTTACCTAGAGTAATTAGTATTGTCATAATAAATTAAATAGTGTTTTAGACTTACGACCTTTAGTTCTGTGCAGGATTACGGTCAATCGGAAGATTCGATATTCAACCTTATTGGCTTAGGATTACGAAATAAAATCAATGCGTAAGAGCTGTCCTTCAGTGCCGCGCTGTGCGCCGTTGGACGTGGACCTATCGCTCGCGCGCTATCACCTGTGCTGTGCAGTATAAATACGTATCTTGGTAGGTATATCAATCAATATGGGAAATAAAGATAACTAAAAAATAAAAAACGAAGCAGAAGAGTCGATACAAAGACTTTGCAAGAATTATGAGAGAGCGTATAATATTTCAGTTTATTTTTACCTATGCAAATTTAATATTCGTTTGTGTTTCGGTGTTTATTCTATTCATGAAACATATTATCTCTATCGAACTAAGAGATTCTATACCTACTAGGTTCCTATAGTACTGTAATGGAGCTATAAAATAACTAAATGTCGTACTAATCTAAGTACGATTAGTTGGATACTATAATAATATCTGGTAATGTATACACTGAGAAAAAAATGAAATGTAGCGAAGTCTTTTCACAATGTATGTGTAGTTTTATCTAAAATACGTAATCTACAGCCGTAAAAATGTTGGATAATACAAAATAATGTTGAAGCGTATCAACACGTCACTTATGCCCGGTTCCTATAACTTACGAACGGATCATTTTGCTTACCATCGGTAAAATTTTAAACGAGGCGTAAACCTAAAGCGTTCCTATAATATACCGATACCGAACGAGATTACCGACAGTTTGTTACGTACGGATGGGAGGGATACTTACGGTTGTTCGTAGGCGTAATCTATGACAATGAAACAATACGGTGTTTCTGTATAAAAACCAACCATTGGTATAACTGTCAAACATCTGTCAAATTCATTATCCGTAAGTAACTTGCGTACCTGCCGATTTCGGTCGGTTTTATAAGTTTTTGTGCGAAAACGAGTATTTTTTTTTAGTTTTGTGAATATGGAGATTGATTTACATAATATAATATCCGATACTGATGAATCGAACTCTGATTATGATGATCCTGTTTCCCGGACATATAAACACCGTGTTAATTATACAAGCACACTGGACGATGTAGAATTTAAAATAAGATTTCGCCTGGACAAATCGGCTGTTGAAGACTTACTTACAGAAATATATCCATACCTAAGAGTGACTGGAGCTAGGTAAGTGCCCTATTGCTCTTTAAAAACAGGAATTGGTCGTACCAACACTAAACATACAACAACTTCATATTCAATTAAAGCACAACCTGATGATTCTTGTTTTTGTTTTAGGAACCACGGCATATCTCCTATACATCAGTTATTACTAACATTAAGGTTCTATGCTCTAGGAACCATGTTAATATCAGTAGCTGATTTTACAGGAGTGTCTAAAGCATCAGCATGTCGCATTGTGCGTGATGTTAGCTATGCTATAGCAAAACTATACAAGAAATACATATACATGCAAAATGACACTGAAGAGAATTTTTATGAAATAGCTCGGTTTCCTCGTGTGCTTGGTGCACTTGATGGATCACACATCAGAATACAATCACCAAGTAAATACATAATAATATTATTGAAAATAGCTAGAACATTATGGTCTCGCTATTTACTATAATACCATTACCATGTCTATGTAAATATATTTAGCATTCTACAGTTTTGTTTAAATATAAGATTCACAGATTGGAGAAGAATTCAGAAACCGCAAAGGATATTTTTCAATCAATGTTCAAGCAGTGTGCAATGCCAAGTTGCAATTTATGAACGTAGTGGCTCGCTGGCCGGGTTCTGCTCACGATGCTACTATCTTTAATAGTTCAGAGCTGCGAGGTAAAAACTTGATAGGCTAAATTAATACTATTAGTTTACTATAGGCACATATAATTAAATACAGATTTATTTTAGCACAGTGTGAAAATGGAGTTTTTGGCAATAAATGGTTGCTTGGGGACAGTGCTTACCCCCAGAAATGTTACCTATTAACTCCATTACTTAATCCAGAGACTCAAGGTCAACAATTATATAATGAAGCCCATATTCGGACCAGAAATACAATTGAAAGGTATGCATAGTAAGTTTTAATTTGCAGTTCAGTACATACCTACTTGTTTATACAATATACCTATATGATTTTGTTGCAGATGTTTTGGAGTTTGGAAACGGCGATTTCCAGTTGTGGCATTAACTTTGCGTCTGAGCCTTGCAAGAGTAAATGCAGTTATTATTGCTACAGCAGTATTGCACAACATCTGTAGGTTGCAAAAACTGGCTGATGATACAGTAGATGAAGAGATTCCTTCAGAGGTTCTTATTCCACCATTGGATACAGTACCCCAACATGAATATACTGACACAACCCCTAATACAGAAAGAGATACTTTAATTGCTCAATATTTTGATAAGTAAGTTTAAACTTTTTACTTTATTTTAAAATTATCTGCAAGTAAAAGTTTTCATTGTTTAATAGTTGGCAACAGGATATATAAATGACCCCAATAGTTTAGTGTAAACGCATACACACTCACAGCCCCTGCTGCACTAAGTTCAAAGACTTGAGTAATGGGTGCCAGCAACAATCACATATATTATGCCTGATAGGTTAGCCATTGACTACTATCTCACCTGATGGTTATTATTGTCTTTGAATAAATTTTATTTCTTTGTTTTCAGTTTGGAATGAAGCTGGGCAAGTGGGATCCAAGTATACATTACAGTGTCACATTTGAACATTTAGTTATGTAAACTAAAATCTAAAGATCTGCATTGTTTATACATGTTGTGTTTCAATAGCAATTTTAAATAAATCATCAAATAATTACCAAATATTTTATTATCATTAAGGAAAGCCTTAAAATTAACACAAATAAACAAACTTAGTATGAAATGTCCTCAGTGGCATACATAGGTACTATAATCATTAACACTAGTTACCAGTGTTCTTATCTTCTATTTGTTTTTTTAAAATAATTATTTCTAAATCCAGTTTTTCTGACATTTTATTATAATAGTTAGCTATAGCTAGGTTTTTTTGTAGGCGTCCATCATCATTTTTGTTTCTGCCTGAAACAATATTAATACAATAATTAAATTAAAAATATCACAATCAGCTCTTGACCACAATTTCCTCTGAATGTGGATGTCATGGAACAAACAACAAACCAAGACTGAAATGGACAGAGTTAAATGGTGGCTGATATTAAATAGAAGACATGATTTTTGGCTTCAAACTGTTATTATAAAAACAATATCTTTTATAATTCTTACCCTTATTTTGCAACGATCTGGACATAATTGGCATACCATATAAAAATTTTCCTCTTGTACTCTCAGCTATTCTACTTCCCGGTGAGGAAAAATTTAGTTTTCTCTTTTTCGCTGTAACAACACATGACAGTGATATAAAATAGTAATGAGTATACACAATAGTGTCTATGATAGGATATGATAGTCTAGTTAATAACAGATCACTAGTA
This sequence comes from Plagodis dolabraria, assembly GCA_963854805.1. Classification (NCBI taxonomy): domain Eukaryota; kingdom Metazoa; phylum Arthropoda; class Insecta; order Lepidoptera; family Geometridae; genus Plagodis; species Plagodis dolabraria. The sequence goes on along the minus strand of OY978441.1, from coordinate 26,605,057 downwards.
ACTTGAAACCAGACAAATTATACTATACATAATATCAGGAAACTAAGATGTCAGCACAGTTTCGCATTTTGGCAGTTCCCAGAATATAACTTGTACACTGAGATACATGTGCCTAAGTAGATTCTTAATGTACCTGAGTTTTGTTCTGGTAATAAATCATTTTCAGGCATTTGTGGTAATGCATCATCAACCGATGAACAGGGATCCATGCATCCATCCTCTATATTTTCAAATGTGATTGTTTCAAATTCTGTACTATCACTTCTATCAATTGCCTCTTCTGCGTCTCCACCAAATGAGACAGCAAACCCAGTGCAAGTTGACCCCATCATACTGGTCACTTTCTCCAGTATGTCATCAGGTGGAATGTACTCGGCTTTCCCTCCACCAGTCTGCAAGTGAAGAATAAAAATGCAAAGTAGGTGTATGTATATATTAAACTATTTCTGAAGTAACTCAATAGCTATAACACTTTTCATTGATTTAATAACCCTGGACAACAAATCATCCATTTCTCTGCTTATGAAGAGCAAAATCAACAGTTAATTTTGCCTTTATAATAATAGACTATTATAACCAACAATAAAATAAAATTACCTTTATCATATTTAATCTTATATTTTGTGCGCGTTTTCTCGCAGCTTTTTTTAAGTTGTCCCACTTTAACTTCAATTGTTCCTTTGTGCGGGGAACACTGCCGCATTTTGAATTAAAACTATTGGTTAATTTACACCAAGCCTCCTCTTTGAGTTTATTATTCGCAGCATTCGTTTCCTTGCTCGTTATTGTGGGGTAATTTTCGACCAAATTTATAAATAACATTACCTCCTCCTTGGTCATGGGTTTTTTGATTTTCTGTAAGTAAATAAATTCACAAAATAGGTATAGTCTTCATAAAAAAAATTTGGTAAAGGGTTTCACGTAGGTGTAACAATATTATTGTAAGAAAACAAAGACTCATAATACCTACATACTCGTACATTACATGCAATTTCATAAATTTTAATTCAAAAGTCGTGTGCATATAAAATAACTGAATAGGTAGGTACTTACTGTTGCGTTTTCCATCGTAATTGCAGTTAATAAAGTGTGTGGTTTTAGTGTGTGAATTTATGAAACCGAACTGAAAAACAAAGCTGCAGAAAATAACACAATATGAAGTTAACGGACGGGAGGACGTGACAATTGACTGACAAGGCAGTAGAAGACAGTAGACACAGAGATGTCATGGCCAATGTTACTTTCACTACTCGGGATTTAGCGTTTCGTTTAGCTTTAGCCATTGGCTTTATCATACGTTTTAAACATAAAATTTAACATGTTGCTATTACAAAACTGTCATTATTTACAAATATATTACAATTTTAAAATAGTGGCTCAATAATAACGCGTTTACTTTAAAAAAAAAACATTTTCAACTCATAGACGATCGAAATCCATTTTGTTACAACGAAACGCAAAGAGGTCCGTCGGTAGATACGGTACCAACAGATGTTCGTTACTGGGAGGCAAGCTAAACGAGATGTGAAACACTCAATACGTATCGGTAACGGTAGCTTCAAAACGAATCGTAGCTCGTATACATTGACGGATCGTATGTTATAGGAACCGGGCATTAGTTACAACATGTTGTGTACTGATCTTGCCGTTAAATACGTACCCGTCTGTCGGGTCCGTCAACAAGACTCAACATACGTAACCGATATAGGCAGATACATGCTAGGAAGTAGTCCATGGATATGACGTCACAGATAGAACATTACATTATGCTGTCGCATCTTTATAAATGTACTCCAACATTAACAGGATGACACAAACGTCTTGACTAAAAAAAATAATGTTTCAAGTAGTTTGCGTCGTGACTATAAGTAGATCGTCTATTTATTGTAAGTATTTTGGAAACAGACTCCTACTGTGAGTAGGCAACAACAAGGTATAAGTAGATAATCTCCTATATGTACGTAGCTTGATGCATGATGTAGGTACGTAGAAAACATTATTAGTTACATTTAAGTAGACTGCGCTAAGACTCCTTACTGTACGTAGGCCGATGCACGATACAAGTAAGCGAATTATGCAAGCTCCTTCCAGTACGTAGGCTGATGCATGATTTCGTAAGAAAGATCTTTACCACAAGTGAGCAGCTTCAAGGTTGACGTAGAAAAACTATTTACCGTACGTGAATTTATGCGCAATAAATTTACGTAAAATTCATTTAAGTAACCTACTTACTGCGCGTAGGCCCATGCGTGATGAACGTAGGGAACATCATTATACGTTTTTAGACATACTGCATTTGAACATTATTTAAATGTTACGGGCGCAATAATATACTGTTCCCTCGACATTTTAAAGATTGTTTTACGACAGAAGATCAGTGTTGCCAGATGCCGAATAAAAAATACGAAAGCAATGTTTCATAAACGCTGATTTTCGACCATTGCTTATTTCAATATTTCTTCATTTACAATCAATTTTGCGCTCGTACTCATGTTCGTATAAAATACAAACAAATCAATTGTTATACGCGTGCAAATAAATAAAAACTAGTTACTCTGCACTGAAACCCCATATTTCGATTTGGTACTTCTTTAGTTATGTCTATTATGTGCATTTGTACTTTTAGTTTGTGCCTCATTTTTTTACATCACATACAACATATATATAACGTTGCTTATATCGGTATCGTTACGTGGTGTTTTCATCATAATAGTTCAATAAGCACAGAAATAATAAAAAGTAATACATTGATGAGATGATTTATAGTATACTATATATTATATTGACTATATAGAATAAAAAATTGATATAAGGTTTTTTTCTGTTATTATTAAAAATATGTTTGGTATATACCTACTGCATCCCGCAGTATCATTCACGTAGGCAATAATGAAAAGTGATGATGGTCATGATGATTATGATAGTAAGAAGTTTGCGTTGTGTTTATCTAAGACCTAAACTATCTATATTTCTATTTATATTTCAGTTTCATCCAAAGTGGTCCAGCAATTTTAGCGTATATATATATATACAAATATAACAAATATACATAAGGACGAGCCTTACTTACAAACCTTAGTATCAAATATTTTGAAAATATTAAAAAAACATTAAATTAATATTTTAACAAAACTATTAAGATATAACTAGTGACGATTTCGCCTAATTTTCCTGTTAAGCCGACGTCACAAACACGTGAGTCGAGGAGGTGCGATCGTGCACTCGTATAGTCAAGACCTCTTGAGGATGCTTCGTGTAGAAGCGACACGCGTCAAACGGTCTGACTGCGTGTTGTTTGTGACGTCACGTCGGCTTAGGAAGAAAATTAGGCGGAATCGTCATTGGATATATTTTTATATTTTTAAGTGTTTTATTAAAAGTTAGCATTACTAATGTTACTGTTCTTGACCAGGAAAAATTACATATTTTTTTAATTATAACAGCATTTAGCCACATTCTCACCTGAAGATTTTGGTATTTCCTAATCTAGCCATACTAATTGTAAAACAGAGCTTTTGAGGGTGTAAGGAAGTGTTCAGTTTTTTTTATAAATATTTAATCTAATACTACTAAACATGGATTTTTTTGTCTACATGGATGAAACCGCGGGGAGCAATTGTTATTATAATAGTTTTTGAAAAGTCTAAGCAATGCATCAATGATATCAAAGTTAATATCTAATTTTATTAATACTAAAATATTTTTATGTGAATACTCGGCTGATTTATATTTACACGCTGGCAATACTGGCTGGAGCGTAATGCAACAGCTATAATATTAGTTTTCTGCGAGACCGTGGCAATCGCGTCACGCGCGCATGTAAATGTTTTCAACAGTGATTATTTATAAAAAAATCTTTTATTACAAAGTTTCCAAAATCAATTTATCACCAATCAAATTTGAATAAACGAAGAAAGGGGTTCAGTCGCCCCAAAGTGGGTCTGTGTGTATAAAGAAAGGCCAAAGACACAGCCTGGCTATCCGGCAACCAGTGAATTCAAATGCTAAACGGCAACATTCACAGGTAAGCGACTTTGTTGTTTTTTTAAAGTCTTTAGTTTTAAATGATTTAGTCAAACGTTGAACAAATGCCTCCCTCTATTAAGAAAGGGGGCTATAATTGCAATAATATTATTTTATTTCATTTGCCATAATGCCCATGCTTGGCAAGCAACTTTGGGAGCTCGTTTGTAAGATGACAGTTCTTCGGAAAAGGCAGCTGTCCAAGTTGTGATATTTTCCCTTTTGTCGCCACTTGCAACTCCCACTGAAAGATATGGATGGTGCAATTTTATCCGGGCATCCCAAGGCCGGTTAAACATAAAACAAATATATTTATGTAAATTAAGTCTACACAATTGTTACAGATGCTACTTTATTAGAAGACAAATTGACTTGGCTAAAAATAATATTAATACCTGACACTGAGTACAAAAATCCTCGAGAAAGACTGCTGATACTGGTGTTAAAGAAATATTATGAGAATAAAGAACACATCCGACTACCTATGACAATCCAACTCTCCGAATACCCCAAGGTATATTTTGGTATGTTAAATTTTCAAACCTACATGATATTTTACTTTCATAATTCATATATATGTTTCATATTACTTTCATAGTGGAATTATTCGAATGATCTTAATGTTATTGATTGCAGATTTTACAAGATCTCAACCAAATATATCCAAAAAATAATGAGGGGCTTTTCTTATAACTCCAGGGACTAGTGCTAGTGGTAAATACTTTAAATACCCTTAGAACATACCCGACGACTACAAATAAGCTGGAAACGTGGTATAGCGAGTGTAGTCTGACATTAATAAGCTATTGTTTCCTAACTTCTTGGTAATACTTTTTAGGGAGTGTCATTTTTATTTAACAAATTTCATAAAATATTTATTTATTCCAGATGGTGAATCTGAAACTGTAACTGTGCGCCGCACTGCTTTGATCCTCGCATACATTGTTGATTCCGCATAGAAAAATAAAATGTATATGGAGACCATGTCGAAGATAATTTTTTTAAACTCCGTGAAATGTTGTACGTATGTCTTTTAAGCCTGATATCTGAGGTTTGACAGTTTTCCACCACGTCCTTAATAATGTCATGTACCACCTTAGGCTGGCTACGCTCACCTGTCTTTCAACTTAAATTGATAATTGATAATGGACCTAAATATTTATTTTTATTTCAGAACAATTTTGTATATTGTTTTCAATAAATAGATCACAAATTCATGATAATAAATTTTTATTAACCTTATTTATTTATTTATTTAATATGCTTATTTACTGTCTTATTACAGGTGCAGCCTATATATAGAATAATTTCTTAAATCGTGCATCAGCCTTTGTACAGCTAGGTTGTATACGTCAACCTTAGTGCAGTTTACTAATGGTTTGGATCTTTTCTTCGTATAGAATGCATCAATCTATGTAGAGTAGGGTGCACAAATTGTAATCCAATGCGCATAAATAAACCAGGAGCAACCTTCATATAGTAAAGAGGTTTACCTTTGTATACTACAAATTGTGCTCTTAATAACATCTTGAGCGTAATAATGGTCCAGGTTTATGTACATATGTAATATCCATACTCTACATAGGCGAATGCATGATAAATATATAAAAAATCCTTACTATTAGTAGGTTGTGCCAAAATTGACATAGGCAACCTCCTTACTATAATACAGCCGATGCATGATACATATGAGGATCATCCCTACAGTAAATGGGCTGCACCACGATTGAAGTACGCAACCTCTTTACTGTACGTAGGACGATGCATTATAAATATAAGGAACATCCTTACTATAAGTAGGCTGCATCAAGATTAACGTACGCAATCTCCTTACTGTATGTAGGCCACTACAGGACAAACGTATGGAAAATACTTACCATAAGTAGTCTGCATCAAGATTGGTATACGTAACCTCCTTCCTGTAAGTAGGCTGATACATGAGATACGTAGGGATCATCTTTACTATAAGTAGGCTGCATCAAATTTGACTTACGGTACCTCCTTACTGTACATAGGCCGATACATGACTAACGCAGGCAACATCTTTGCCATAAGTAGGCTGCAACAATATTGACGTAGGCCACCACCTTACTGTACGTAGTTCAATACATGGTAAACGTAGGGAACATCTTTACCAAAAATAGGCTGTACCAAAGCTGATGTAGGCAACCTCCTTACAGTACGTAAGCTGACGCATGTTAAACGCCAGAATCACCTTTACCATTAATAGGCTGTAGCAAGTTTGACGTAGACTACCTCCTTATAGTAAACATAATAAACGTAGGAAACATACTTATCGTAAGTAGGCTGCACCAGGATCTACGTAAGTAACATCCTTACTTTGTCAAGATGTTACATACTTATTTGCATGACAGTACATCATTGAATGAATGAATGAACGAATGATTTTCATACATTATTGTAATGTACAATGCTCGTTACAGCAAGGCCATTATACGTCATGTTGTCTCATCTTTATGTACGCTAGTCACGTTTTAAACAAGAAATAAGTATGTTGAGGCTAAAATTACGTATGTCAAAACATGAAATTTTTCTCAGTGTAGTTATGGTCTCACCTGATGGTAAGTGATGTGGTAGAAGGTACCAAACAGGTGATAACTAAAATTATCTGGCTCTAAAGTACAGCTGCCGTTCAACCGTAAATGGAGTTGAGTGTTGCTAAATAATAATAACACAAGCGTAGCAAATCAAAGCATTTGGTTTGGTGGGTATATCGCAATAAAACATCGAACATTGTTCATGTCCCTCAAGACTAAATGTAGATTTATACCAATGAAAGAATATTCAGAATCAGGCAAGTAGGTATATATTCAAGAGATTATCTACAAAGTCACCTGCTTAGGTACTTTTAAATATACATTTTATCACTTAGACAGGTTTTTTTTTTTTTTTTTTTATTGCTGATAGGCTAAGCCTTTTTACCACAATCTCACCTGATGGTAAGCGACGATGTGGTCGAAGGTGTTAACAGGCTTAACCTAGAATTACTGGCTCTCAAGGAAGCTGTCGGAACACACCGTTAGGTGCTTGGCGACAGATTTTCCACTTGAGGGTGGTCGCTAGCCAGGCGGGCATTCGCAAAAATGCCCTTCCACCATGCGGTGAAGCTCAAGCCAGCGGCGGGATTCGAACCATGGACCTGCTGCGCGGCAGTCCATAGCCAAAGCCACTGAGCTATCATTGCTTCAAAACACATATAAGTAACGATTTATACAAATATAATAGAGTGGAATAAATAGATTCTGTACATATATATAATAAAATAGACTGTGCTCATAAAATGCACCTGCTTTCTCAGGAAAAAAAATAATAAATCAGTCAAAGTCCGAGATCACTCGGAACAGGGAGAACTGTCGGAGTCGCCATCTCATATAATACATTTAGACTGTGTTCTTCCACTATATGAAAATAAGTGAGTAATCTTTGAATAAAGTATTACTAAATTTGCACATTTTATTCACAGGAAATTTCGTAAACGAAAAAATATTATTTCGTAAACGAAAAAAAAACGTATAAATGTATATAAACATTTTTTTTTTATTGCTGATAGGTAAGCCTTTAACCACAATCTCACCTGATGGTAAGTGATGATGTGGTCGAAGGTGTTAACAGGCTTAACCTAGAATTACTGGCTCTCAAGGACAGCTGCCGGAACACACCGTTAGGTGCTTGGCGACAGATTTTCCACTTGAGGGTGGTCGCTAGCCAGGCGGGCATTCGCTAAAATGCCCTTCCACCATGCGGTGAAGCTCAAGCCAGCGGCGGGATTCGAACCATGGACCTGCTGCGCGGCAGTCCATAGCCAAAGCCACCGAGCTATCATGCTTTTTACACTGAAAAAAAAACTCTACATTATTATCGCCCTGCACTTGTCACACCTCTGTAGGGTCGGTATAAACAATATATTTTTTCTGAGTACCTTCACAAAAGACAACGCATTGACATAATTGTGCGGAGTAAGACTTAAATTTTATGGCCGGCCTCCTATCTGAAGCAATATGCCTTTGCGTATGCCATCGTTGATATGTATTATACTCGCCTTTGCCCCCTTTTCGGTTATTAGTTAGGGTATTAGATAGATGGTAAAGAGCGATGTTTTACTCTTGACGTGCAAAAAATCTGACGTGAAAATTATCTGAATTTATGTATTTAAATTCATTTATTCATATTCACTACACCCCCTTTCTGAAGGCCGAGCTTCAGCAGGGGCGGAGCAGTTTGTATGGTGGCCGTCTTGAAATCGCCATTTTGGATTTTTGACAGGTGTCATTCGACTGCTCTCCCGACATTTATCCTTACTTCTACCTTTTAACAAATTCTATCTACACATTCTAACAAATTGTGCGAAATTGATTGTCGGACAAACAGAAATGTACAGTTGCTTTTCTGAAGGCTTCAGGTAACGGATTGTCTGTAAAATGTATTATTTTGTAAAATAAGAAAAAAAGTTATAGAGCAAGAAAAAAATATGAAAATTTTCTCACTTTTTTGCTTATAACTTCTTAAATTTTTAATTTAGGGCAAAAAGTTATAATAACATATTTGTAGGAAAAATAATTTGCTACAAATTATGTGCTGTGGAATTTTTTGTAGGACACATCGTTTCTGAGATATCGCGAAATAAGTGTTTTCACCCCTTTTATCAAGATGGTGGCCACAAGGGTGGCGACCCCACAAACTTAGATTTGTCTCAAAAGTAAAATTGCGCCCTCTAGGAATTGCAATATTCGGTCCTTAAATTGTAACATTTAAATGGACTACTATGTAGGTATCTATATTTGATTATGTCCTTCTAACCATAATTGTATACATATAGGCAAATAACTTAGTTTTGTAGTTTGTATACCTGCTTTGTGCATGCATACCTTGGTTCATTATATTTGTATAACTGCCCTGTTGGCGGAACGGCTTTAGATAGATAGATACATATCAAACAAATTATTGGAGTACAAAATTTTATGCCCAAGGCGGGAATCGAACCCGCGTCCTCCGATATCGCGTCGGATGCTTAACACCATCTCAGCCACCTGGACATTGACATTTCTGCCGAAACTTTGTGCTCCAATTGTATTACTTTAACCATCATAGGGGACGGTGCGCGGCCATCAACCAGACTACAAGACTTCATCTGATCGAAAGAAGTGTTTTTTCAAACACTTAACTCTCGGTATGATGTTGCTACCCTTCTATATTTCTAAATATGATTACAAGCACTATCGCGTGCTAAGCGAAATCATATCAAACAAATTATTGGAGTACAAAATTTTATGTCCAAGGCGGGAATCGAACGCTATATCGGAGGACGCGGGTTCGATTCCCGCCTTGGGCATAAAATTTTGTACTCCAATAATGGCTAATGCACTCAATTACAAAAACAATAAACTTTCTTCCTGCATCATTTAAAAAACATAAACTTTTATACTTTAGCCACACCAGCCTTGAGAAAAGGGCTGTAAAATGGCTTTGCTGGAATAAGGGCTCTTAACTTAATGTTGTCTTAGGTTTTCGCGATTGTTACACATAGTAATTAAACAACATTAAACGGTTTAAATCTCGTATATTTATAATTATTTTTGTCCTGACGTTTCAAACACTTTGCAGTGATCGTGGCCACGGGGACTGCAAACTTGAAAAAAAACTTGACTTTCCGTTTCCGATACTCGTTATTTCTCACGCACACTTTTGCATATCATTAAAACTGTATAAATTGAAAACAATATATTTTTTATTTTATAAATGATTTTTTGTTAATTTATCTACATCTTAACTTAATTTGTCGATAACCTCTGTAGACTATACCACTTACTAACAATCTAAGAATCCACTATTTTTATTTTAAAGTCTAATTTAGTCACCTGTTCCAGTACCTCTCACTTGTCTGCCATGTTTCATTAAAAAAGCCTGTATAACATGTTCCCTACAATGTTTCTGCAGCTGTGTGTTTTTTTCATAAAATATCCCAAAGTTTAAGGCCCTTACAATTGCGTATGTAGACTCTTCTGCAAGTTTGGTAAAAAAAATCTTATCCTGCTGTTTAGAAGTGGCTAGATATATATCTGGTTGGTCTAATTTTTACCATAGTTGGTATATGAAAGCAGAGTGGTAGTAAAATAACACCTTTCTGTTAACCACTGTAACTGAAAAATAAACGAAATAGGATGTATACGAATTACGAACATATTTTCAACATAAGTAATTAATAGTCAAAAATTATATGATAGCAATAAAAAAAACAACCTGCATTATATTATTATGGGAACGTGTACAGTAGCACAGTTATGAAAAACTATAATTCATATTTGTATGACCAGTCGTGGTAAAATATATTGCCCACAACTAACATTTAATGAAATCAAATCAAATCCATTTATTTCAGGTCAATTGTACCCATATTCACCGAATATAATATAATATTTTGCTCATTCAATTTGATGGTATTTTACTTTATTCTAATGATGTGTAACATGTAATCTGATTAATCACATTCCAAGATACTGAGAACAATGTTGATTCATTCATAAATTATCGTCCACGCGGATGCCAAGTAACATTACTTTCGTTACTACGGAGAATTTAAAAACACCCCATTTATCAATATATATCGTGCCGTTTGGGCTGTTATGTACCACCATCATATTCCGACCCTTGTCTCACTTATGTTGGTTTGGTGCAGTATGTTTTTTTCTATAAACACGGAGACTGCGACGCAACAACATAGCAAAGAAACTTTAAAAAAAAAAGACTTGAAAACAATTTTTTAAATTAAACAGTCTGAAATAACTGGTTGATATCGGTTCAATATGATCTCAAATTTGTGTTTTTATCACTATTGAACAATAACTTTCATCTATATTCATAGTTGCCACTTACATTAGTTGCTAGAAGCACTGCGATCGTCAAGGCATTTTGGCAAATTACTTTTTAGTAAGTTGACTGTAACTGGCAAACCGTTCGCCGGTGTTGATGAAATTAAAATGAAACCAATAAAGTGTTAAACTGTACTAGCAAAAAAATAATCTTCTATATTGTAAGGTTCAGTAAAAAAGTTATGTGTGGTCAAACATAAAATAAATAATAGACAAGTCAATTTAAGAACCCTCTTTCTATTGGGAAGTCAGTTAAATATGTATAATATGATATACCAATAATATATACCAATAAAGTCGAGCAGACATGAACATATGGTAATAAGTAATAAGTCTGTCGACCGTAAGAATAATTTTGAAAAGTAAATCAAATAATCAATTTCTTACTAAGAAATATTAGTAATGTTGATAAAAATAAAAACGTGACATCAATTGCAGTATATACAAAGTTACTTTATATATCGAAATTCGTCACGTGAATAAGATTATAAAAAAAGTTGAAATCGTCTCAATGGTATCTGTGTTCGCGAATCTAATATCAAGTATACAAATATGTTTATAAGCGAGACGTGTGCGCCGCTGCTGCACATCGCCTCGTTCTGTGCAGCGGGGATCGTTGCGCCGCATGGGCGGAGCTAGCGTGGGAATTATTTTTGACTGCCTGCTCTTAATACGAGTATCTCTTATATATTTTAAAAGTTATTGCAAATTTTAAATCCAAACCGCTTTCTTTGCTGCTTAGAGTGTGTAGAAGAATTCCTACCAATTTTGAAATTTAATTATCTTTGTCATTACCCAAAAAATTCCGCATGCCTCACGCAGCTTTAAATTATTTCAACAAAACGGTTTAAAGCTAGAAGTTTACATATGTACGACTATATGTGTCGAAGTAAAATTATCGTATTTCCATTCAAAACAATATATTATACATATACAATCAAATGTTATGTCAAAATGTTCTTTGTAACCTTTTATAAGTGGATGATGAAATAATGAAAGCACCAAATTTTTGACATTAACATAAAAAAATATTTATACCAGATATTCTAGTCTAAGTTACCTTCATTCTTATCATCCAAGTGTTTTTACGAGGCCATACATAATTTCCTTGTTAATAAAAATGTAAATTTGACGAATCCGATATATTATTTAACATTATGTTATATTTTACTGCCAATGACATTCAGCCGCTTGCCTTGACCTACGGGTGCCTCAGGGTCTAGTTTTGAAACCCATATTATAATACCATATAACGAGACCAAACTTGTTTATACACCATGACAAGTACGTATCAATTTCCTAGTGGAAATTACGCAACCATACAGTGGAGTTATGTATATGGCGTTTAAATTGATTATGGCAGATTTTTTCAAATCCAATATTTTAAAGTCCTACCAAATATCACGCCGTGACCACGGCAAGTAAAGATTGTAGATTGTGGAAAAATCAACACAAACGTAATATATGACGCCAAGCTGATTTAGTACTATTACCTTGTTCGAGTAATAAATCCAGCGGATTTTTAAGTTACTAATATATAGACTCGGGTACTGTACCTACTTGTTTAATAGTCACTATCATCACGGTTTGCTGAGACTCAATATATTATTTATAAAATTTATTCAATACAATATATATATAAGAACATAATATATATTCCATAATAGTTGAACTGACATTCAAGTAGTTTAAATCTATGATGGTATTTACCTTTGTAAATAGTCTGAAACTTTAAAAATTTAAGATATTGTCTCATTTACCAATTTATATCTACTAGTAATAATTATTTCAATATTTAAGAGAGAGAAAGGTAACACGAAATGTTAAATAACTGGGTAACTTATAGTTAGTGCCTATACAATATATGATATTATATTGTATAAGTACATATACATTTTTATATATATATATACGAGTGTAGGTATCTTTAGTAGAACCAATTCTGATATGTGGCGAAGCTTATACAATAAAAAGTCACGTTATGGGCTTATCGGTGATTCCATTGATTGGATTACATCGCAGAGCACTAACCCTCGCTTGAATCATGGAAGCAAACATATTTGCTTTCTTTATTTTATTTCTCTACGTGTTATAGCTCAGTTTCCTAATCGTAAAATCGAAGGTAACGTACGTTTACTCGCGCTAAAATAAAACTCAGTTTCAGGTCAATGTGGTAATGACCACTGAGTTAGTAGCTGAAATCATTTCACGCGTAGGCGAAACGTACTGTTTATGTGATGTATAATTTAAGAACTACACGCAATCTTTTGCTTCGATATAATGTACCTACACACAAAATTAAACTATACATATAGGTAACGTGTGGGTCGAAGGAAGAAAGTATGGATGAACAGCGTAAACAAGGATATGTGTGCGATAGGTGTGAGTAAAGTGTTAAGCATTGAGATTGAAATTTATTTTGTTTTACTTTCCTTTAGAGGCACTATAAGCTATTGTTATATGGAATTAAATGTATGTTTCGATCGTTTTGAATACCATTTGTTAACTTAGGTATTTTCCTTTAGGTACAATTCTTTCTAACATTATTAATTAACCCTTATGTGTTAATAGAATCGTTATTATTTTTTAAAATCAGATCCAGTAAGCACTTCAAGTCATCAAATTGTATCCACTTGTATAGTAATAAAAATATTATTTTTATAATGGTATCATTAAAGTATTAAGATCATCGAATGGCGCCAAAAGTAGTTGGAGTCTTTTTTTAGTAAAATTAAAAGTAAAAGTAAGTTAGCGCCGTATCAGTTGTGTCAAACGTTTTACTTTTTTAATTTATACAATCTTATTGGATAGGCACGGCAATTTACTGGATGAATATTATAATCTATATTATTTATTAAACATTCATTATATATATTAAACTATATATATTGTAATAAGTACCTAATAGCAATTCACCGAATTAATAAAATATTAAAAATCGTAATATCACTATGTTTTACTTCTGGGAAGCTTTTGCTCCATACCTAATTTTGTGACAGTATAACATAAAAAGGTCAAGGAAAATGTATACACTTATTAAAATATATTCTAAGGCTTCTTTAGAATACACCTACAAATACATTGATTTGTTATTTTATGTTTTTGCTGATCCCATAATGCACAGATTAGTTATTCGGCGCTTCAGCTCCAGGCGAGGTCGGCGCACCCTCCATCGCTGTTTAACATATACCACCAAATTGATTTCGTGTACGTTGCGAACATTCCAGTGGAGATTGATGTTAATGGAGAAACATAGCTTTACTTACGTAGGCACGGTAATGTACAGATAACATTACCGTGACGTAGGATACGTTCGTATTTTTCCCCTTTTTTGTGCTTATTTAGGCATCTCACATCGGAAACCAGTATGAGATACCAGTAGGTATAGCCTCAACATAATTAAATCAAACACCTGTAGGCGTGGGCCAGACAGAAGAGATGTAAGACGGAGACGCGTCGAGGACGGGGCGGTGACGAGGCAGAGACGCGACTTTTTGAATTATACAGAAGAGACGCGTCGCGGACGCGACGCAGTCAAAGCGGGCGCGGGGTGGCATGCCGCCCGGCGGGCATGCCACCCCGCGCCCCGACCTCGCCCCCGCCGCTTCTCCACCGCGTCTCTCCTGTGTGTTTCGAATAAAAGGCGGAGACGTAAAAGCGTTGCGCCCGCGCCCTACCTCTTCTGTATGTTTTTGCGTCGCGACGCTTCTATACATTTTGTATGAAAGAAACGCGGAAGAGACAAAGGTCCGCGCCCCGTCTCCGTCTTACGTCACTTCTGTCTGGTCCACGCCAATATTATGTAATTATAATTTATTCACAATGTCTCTTCAAATAATTTTACTCTTCACTTAAATGTGATGAATTGTTTGATTGAAAACGTATTTCACTGTTATGACAGGCAGAATATTGATTGTTAAGTCTTGTGTCCGAAAAACAGTTAACGTCACATAATTCACATTTTACATTAACATGAAAATATTGTAAAAATCTATGTTGTAGCATCCTAAGTAATATACCCATCACAACATTAAATGGAAACTTGCCTAGCAACTGAGTAATTATAGTACAATTGTACAATGTACACACATACATTGAGTGTTCCGAAATAACTTCTCCAGAATTTCGGTTCGGTTTGAAATATCCGAACTTATTATCCAGCTTTGATCAGGACTTTTCATTTAGATAAATGACAGATATTCTATATTTTGCTTATCACATACTTACCTGTGATTGTGTCCCCCACAAACAATACTGGTCAACATTGACATAAGCTGTTATATGATTATATCGTCTAGGTTTAATCACATTGCTCAATACTTTCTTCTATTAATTGAAATTAAAAACTACTTCTTCGAAGGTTTTTGAAATTTAAATGAGACTAAATTAGGAGTACAATCTACCCCACAAAAAATATTTATGCGGGTTTTAAGTGAAATTTAATGTAGGTAATTGGTAAGCTAAAATTTCCGAATAGCATACAAAAATATTCATTCAAATCTTATTAAAGTACGCAATAATTCAATAATTATTTTAAATATAAGATTGGGTGAACCAGTAAAAAGTTAATGCATTAATTTTCTGCTCAGGTGGATAAACCCACTTGAGTACCATAAGTAAAGGGAGATGATAATAATGATGATAACAGTACTAAAGCTAGTAAATGCAAAAAAAGAGCCGGCTGCCAGACCACATTGACGCTAGAACAACATTAGATCCACGCACACGTCTGAGACGTCTCACATGTGTGAGATGGGTGTGCACATCTAACCGACTGCATCGGTGCGCATCGGTGCCCAAACCTTTACGTGATAGCATGCTACGTACGCCACGCCACGCCGCTCCGCGCGGCGTTCCTGCGATCCCAGATGTTCATAAGATAGTGGAGACGGTAACGCGTCTGACTGCGTGTGCGTTCCACGTGGAAGGCATGATTGCTTGAGGTCTACCCTCACGCAATCTAGTGTGTTTCGTTAGTTTGGTTATGTTTGGTAACAAAGAGGTAAGAAAAAGAAATTAACAAAGAGGTAAGAAAAAATACAATTTTATTATGAAGAGTAGATTATTTATGATGAATTCATTCAACTGGTTAAGCAGAATCTTGTCTTAAGTAATGCGGAATTACTACATTTTTCAATTTAAAATAAACAGTCTATTATTATTGTTGCCAGGAAAATAGAGAGTGTGGGAAGCAAGATCTTCAAATTACTGTCCTACGAACATTTTTATCTCACGGCAGGCAGAGTCCAAAGTCAAAGTCAAAGTCCTTTTATTGGTAAATGCACATTACAAGTCATTTTGGATACTAAATTATAAATTAACAAAATAAATATTTCAAAATAATTACTTAACACTAAATTAACCCTTACTTAAAATCATAAGCAGGTAACGAAGTATATATATACAGTAAAGTTACTAACTTTCACATTATTATTTATTTATAGGTAATCATTGGTATTAAATACGTTTAGTACTATCAAAGTTTAAAAACTCTTCAAAACTATAAAATGTCTGCTCTATGAGCCAGCACTTCAATCTGTTTTTAAAGCTACCGTTACTTGGAGCGTCTTTTACAATATCCGGCAGGCGATTGAAGACATCTGGACCTGCATAGTGTGTCAATTTACTTGTTTTGACTAGGGAGTGGGGAATCTGCACTAGCCTACTTCCGTTGCGAAAATTATAAGAGCCCGAGTCATTGCGCCTCGGGTATACATGGGAATTAGTTTTTACGTATATTGCAACCTGATATATTAAGATGGCAGGCAATGTGAGAATACCAAGTTGCTTGAAGTAGGGCTTGACAGAGGTGTAGCGCGAGACTCCCACGATGGCTCGCACAGCACGTTTTTGCGATCGGAACGCGCGCTCCCAGTCGGCAGCACGCCCGTACAGTTCCGCGCCGTACTGTAGCCGCGAGTGCACCGTGGCGAAGTAGCAGGCGCGCGACACCTCTGTGGATACCACTCGGGACACTCGTCTGAGCGCAAAGCACGCGGCACTTATTTTGCCACAAAGGGTGTGTATGTGGTTTTCCCACGTCAGACTTCTGTCGATCTCGAATCCCAAAAAGGTTGTGCTCCCTACCTGCTCCAACTTTATGCTGTCTACTAGTACGGTGAGTGGTCTCGTGGAATGGCCCGATAAGACAAAGTGCACGAATTGAGTCTTCTTCAAGTTTAGAACCAGACCATTTACACGGAACCATCCAGCGAGGTGTGACGCAGTAATGTTCAGGTTCTCCTCGAGCTGGTCTAACTTAGGCGCAGTTACCACCGCAGCTACATCATCCGCGTACATGAGGATGTCTGCGCACGTGATTGCATCGGGCAGATCGTTAAGCAAGAGGGAGAACATTATATTCGAGACCGAAGAGCCCTGTGCGACACCAATTGTTGCTGATAGTGGGTCTGATTTATTGCACCCATCACCTGCATCGACGACCTGAGACCGGTCTCGCATCATATCAGTGAGTACCGAAAACGCGTTCCCAACGATTCCATAGTGCTTCAGCTTGACTGCGAGTACCTGGTGGTCGGCTACGTCAAAGGCCTTGGAAAGGTCGCAGCACAAGACTGCGACTTGTTGCCTGCGTTCGCGAGCGTCCAAGATACGCCGTACCACCTCGCGAGTCAGAGATGTAGTGGATCTCCCCACACGGTAGGCATATTGGTGCTCGGAGAGCGCTTTGGTGTCCGTCAAGTACGCGATCAGCCTAGAACTCAGACCGTTTTCGAACACCTTGGCAATAGCGGGGATGATGGAGACCGGTCTGTAAGCGTCCATATCGTCTCGCTTGCCCTTGCCCTTAAATATAGGTGATATTTTCGATATTTTAAGGGGCGTGGGGTACACGCCTTCCTTTAGGCATTTATTAAAAAGATTAGCTAATATAGGCGCAAGTGGTTCGATGGCTGTTCTGATGAGCTCCATGGACATTCCATATACGTCCTTAGATCTTTTAGGGGGAATACGGGTCATTACAGTTCGAAACACCTCATCGCTAGAAAAAGTGAGTAGTCTTAGCGAGCGATCAGCCGGATGACCAGCAGCCCATAAAGTGCGGTGAACTGCATCTACGTCTGCTCTCGGAGCTCCGCAAGCTAGCGCGGCGTTTATGAACCTCAAATTCATAGCGTTAGTAGCGTCCTTTCGAGAACTGAACTTTGCCCCATTGGTATCCTTAACTATTTCTGAGAAGTTCAGCTTAGGTGAGTTATTTTTTCCCCTTTCCGTATTGACTATTCCCCACATAGTTTTCGACGGATTTGCGCTATTTTTGATTGAATTAGAATAGAAGCAAGTTTTGTTGTTTTTAATGAGTATGTCATATTTATTATTTAAATCATCGATAATTGTTGTTAATGTCAATTCGTTAGGAAATAATTTAGATAGATCATTTATGTCAAAGAGTATAGATTTTAGATTATGTACGTCGGGTGTAATCCACGACGAGTCGCGTTTTATATACGGTTTCCGTTTAATCGGAAAACAGATGTCATATTTATTTTTTAAGACATTGCTTACGGCTTCTGCAAACGCCACTGCACTGTTATTGCGATCGTTAATCGCAGGCCAATCTACGCTATATAAAGATGCAATGTAATTAGCGCGGTTTTTTTGCGAGAAGTCCCTAGCGAGCTGGGTGAGTGGGTCCGGCGGGGGGCACGGAACGCAGGTAATCTCCGCACGCACCGCGAGGTGGTCAGAGATGAGCGTGCGCACCGGCACAGAGGCAATGAAGCCCTCTGGCAGGTTGGTATACATGTGGTCAATACATGTCGATGTAGTCGCACAGATGCGAGTCGGGTAATCCACCACTATATTCAGGCTGTGAGAAGCGAGAAGGTCCAGCAGGTTTCTATAGTCAGGGTTTGAGGGGTCTAGTAAATTAATATTTACGTCCCCAATAATTACAAATTTTATGTTAATTTCACTTAACTTATCGAGCAGACATTCAAAGTTTCTAAGAAATCCGCCTACGCTAGCTAAACCTGTCCTATATATACATATAATAGAAATATCTATGTCCACAAGATCTATAGCAGATATTTCGCAATAACGTTCGACCGATAGTGAAGTTAAAGTAATGTTCTCTAAGCATTTTACCTCTTTTCTTACATAAATACATGAGCCACCGTGGCCTATCTGTGTTCTACAGAAGCTGGAGGCCAACACAAAATTATTTATATGGATACATTTTAGATTTTCTGCTGTAATCCAATGTTCAGTCAAACCTAACACATCACATTTTAATTCCTTATCCAGTAGTACTTCTAGCTTAGGTGTTTTCACAATTGTTAGACATTGTATGTTTAAGCAGGTAAGTACAAGCTGACGAGTCGGTAGGGTACTGGAGCTATTGTTTCCTAACTGGTTTTGTATTGTGGCTTGCGGGAGCAGCTGTGGTGGGGCCGGTGACGCTGCGCGAGCGGCTGCGGGTGGTGGCGCGGGGCGCGGGGGCCAGGGGCGCCTGGGCTCCGCCGGGAGTCCTGTGGTCGGCTGTAGGTTGGGTAGACGTGCGCCTCGCACGCCCGTTGCCCCATCGAAACCACGGCGATACTTCGACTTGCTCCGGCCAAACGCTCGGACTCATAAAGAAATCGAACTTGCTGCTCGGGACTGTGAGGGCGAAGGACGCGTAGTGGTTGTGTTTTAGCGTTAGCTTCTCGACTTCGTACTCAGTGGACGGACTTTTTTTATTCATGAAGCTTTTCAACGAATCTGCGCTTGTATTCGGCTTTATAAAACATACGTGAATTCGCCTCACTCTCTCGACAGCCTGTAGCTCCGAGTCGGCTGAACCGTTTCCGCGGATGACTTGCCTGCTGCGAGAACGCCTGCCCCGTTGTTTTTTTACAACCTGTCCTCATTTGATGGACAGCCAGCGTGTAATGCGTGACACACGTGTAAGAGCTGGCGTCGTTGTCGGTTAGATGTACACATCAACCTCATACGTGTTATATGTAGTTCTAGTTTTACAAGCTGGTTGTCGATCAAGTGAGGACTATACCTGCCTTGAGATAAAAACATACGGAGTACGGTGATTATAAAGATCTTGATGACCATCAACATTGTATCTTTACTATTTTCAATGCTCCGTTACCATTTATATCCATACATGATATTCTTAAAATACATACCGGTACTTACCGGTTCTACGTACCGGTACCACATGAATAAATCATCGTACAGAAGGAAAGCTTCCAAATTCAAAAATTCTCACCTTTTTCATCGGACTGTCACTCAGTTATTGAAAATGGAAAACCAGGCAACTTTGAGTTGGAATTCGGCAATGAGCACAGACAAGCGAACGGATGGACGGACTAAGGACAGACATGACACCAGAGAGTTGAAATACTTAGAGATGTTATACCCGAACACCACTGCTCTAAAAGCTTACTAGAATTTACCTATGTACATACCTACGCACATCTATATGCAGTTTGTAATGACAAGGAAAGAACGTTCAAATATTATGCGTCATATCTGTTGTTAGAAAGAGATAAATAAGGAATTCGTGTTACCACCGAACCGCCACGAGACGTTCCGATCACCATTATGCTGCATCTCTTTCACTCTCTCACACCAAACGATACAAATATCTCGCTCATCCATTTCATTGTGATTCGCTCCAAAGATAAAACAAAATAACGATATTTTCTATTTCAACAATAAAAGCAATAATTACGCGTGAAATGAAACAGTTTTCTTATCTCTCACAGTGCCTGTATAATTGGTGCAGAGTCTAAAGACACAAGGAAGATGTATTGTCCACAGATTATTCCGAAAAAACACGATTAGCGGCGATGTATTCACCGGACGCTCGGAAGTGCTAGACTGGTAGTGACTCAGGCGATTACCCTGAATTCGTCTAGTAAATATGGAGGGCAAACAACTGATCTACAGGTAAAAAAATCTTAGCATGACACATGTCGAAGTGACAGTTGATGACGAATTCTTCGATTTTAGTTTCATATTTGGGTACCAAATGTTCTAAAAATTACTACGGGTCATAGATCTTAGATGTGAGAGGTGTCAAATTGACAAGTATTGTCATATATATCTATTTTGAGTGTATAATTGGGTTGCGATATTGTAAAAGTGTTTAGATAATAAGTTGACAAACTGAAATTTTTACATCGCGTGACATTTTGACATCTGTCACATCTAAGACATCATTATTAGAATATTTTTGATCCAAATTTGAAATCCAAATTGAAAAATATGAATATAATATATAATTTTCCCTCTTAAAAATTGTGATGAAAAATATGATTTCAAGTGTCACATTGTTGTAATTTAATATTTGCTATTAAATATAAATACTATGCTGGTTCTTAATAGTTTCGTGGGTAAGGACCGAATCATTGAAAAATCTGTTCCTAGCGCATGTTAAAAAAATAAAAAACGTTCCAAACATTATTTTGCCAAGGATATTGCAGACATTATATATATCCGAAACGGCGACAAGATAAAATTGCTTTATGAAAAACAATGTACAGAAATACTTGAGTACTTTTATTGTAAGTGCCGTAACTCTCATGATTATAGTCAGAGATTCAATTAACTCTTCTTAAAATATAAGGGCTTTTGTGAAGTTTTATGGTATACTGTTTGTTAACTGTTTATTTTTTAACAAACTGCCAAAAGTAATTCAACGATATCGTTTTTATGTATGGCCACGCATAACATTTCACTGGATCATTAGATTTTGATGATTCTTTGTTGTTGGGTTAAAGTCCCTATAAACCTTCAAGTAGGTCCCCAAATGTATTTCACAAACTTCGCCGGCGCCATCGTGGAGCAGTTTTTCCTATAAACTGAAAAAGTAAGTGTGTATGTTTAAAATACCAAAATCTAGATGATGAGATGAGATAAGACAAATTTCAACGGGATTGTGTAGTAAGACTCAAGAAGCCCACCTTATGTTATGTGGTAATCTCTGCCTATAACAGATGCATTACGACACAATTGACGAAATGTACTGCCCCCGTCACTCTGAAACATACACTGTGCCTGTTATTTGACTGGCTCCCAAGGACTACAACTGGAACACGCGCCTGGCGAACATCCGCAACATCGCCTTCCACCATGCGGGGAAGCTCAAACCGGCGTGGGCGGTGGAATCGAACGACATGCAGCACAGCAGGCCATAGCTATTACAGCTCGGCTATCGCTGCCTTGAACAATACATACGCGTGCTAGTAGTGATTATTACAATCTTTTACTGCCTATTTTATGTTATTGTGACGGAACAAGCACGAGGCCCACCTGATGTTAAGCGGATTAATATCTGCCTATCACAGATGCTTTCCGTCATGTGACGCATTGCACTGCGCCCGTCACATTGAGACATACAGTTCTTAAGTCTCATGTGGCTGTAATTTTTCTGGCTCTCAAGGACCGCTGTCGGAACACACTGTTAAGTGCTTGGCGACAGATTTTCTACTTGAGGGTGGTAGCAAGCCATGATGATATCATTGCTTTAAAATAATTCTAACAATTTGATCGCTACATGCATATCTTTTTTGTAGATGATGAATGCTAGAAGCTTAGCTAGAACAGGCTAGAAAATTCATCATGGACTGACTTGGTGCGTTTCGTAGTTCATAATTGCACATCATCGCAGGTTTCCTGGTACGTTTCCTTATTAATTTGGGATTATGTACTAACAATGTAGGCGTTTGAATACAAGTCATTATTATCATACGAAATTTTTGTGATGATAGCAATGATAGTGTTAGCGTAATGATAGAACTAATGATAGTGTGTTATTAGAAAGTTTTGGCTTATGCCACTACACTCCACTGCATTTGTTTTTTACTTTCATCATTTTCAGTTCTGTCATTCCACGCAACTTTTCCAGTGATTTGAAATATTTAGATTAGTTATATCCGAACACCACTGCTCTAAAAGCTTACTAGAATTTACCTATATACATACCTACGCACATGTATATGCAGTTTGTAATGACAAGGAAAGAACGTTCAAATATTATGCGTCATATCTGTTGTTAGAAAGAGATAAATAAGCAATTCGTGTTACCACCGAACCGCCACGAGACGTTCCGATCACCATTATGCTGCGATCTCTTTCACTCTCTCACACCAAACGATACACATATCTCGCTCATCCATTTCATTGACATTAGTTCCTAAGATAAAACAAAATGACGATATTTTCTATTTCATCAATAAAGCAATAATTACGCGTGAAATGAAACAGTTTTCTTATCTCTCACAGTGCCTGTATAATTGGTGCAGAGTCTAAAGACACAAGAAAGGCATATTGTCCACAGATTATTCCTAAAAAACACGATTAGTGGCGATGTATTCACCGGACGCTTGGAAGAGCAAGACTGGTAGTGACTCAGGTGATTACCCTGAATTCGCCTAGTAAATATGGAGGCCATACAACACATCTACAGGTAAAAAAATCTTAGAACTTTTCCTTCTTGCTTTGTGCTTCTGACAGAAATGAGGTGAGATCGTCATTTGTTTTCCGATATCTTGGACGAAACCATTTTGATTTTCCTTATGGAGGCCATGACCACATTGATTTTTGAATAAGATCTTTTTAGTGTAGTGTCCACTGTAAATCACGTATACAAAGTTATAGGTATATCCCCTGAAAACTTGTAAATGAAGATACTTTTTACGTATTTCACAAATGAAATTCTGTTGTAGCAGAATGCGCGCCAAAAGTTTCTTACGCAACCATTAACGACGAATCTCATCATATTATATAAGAAGAACAATGTCACATAAAATAGATTAAGAAGGCCAAAAAATGTCTTGTTGGATTTTAATACTTTCACTGTTGATTCCTTACTATGTTTTAAAGCCTGTAGAAACACTTTTTGCATACAAATATACAAATCCGGATTGTCCACTACTGAACACAGCCTCCCTTATTTGAGGGGGCGAGGTCTTGCGGTGCAATGAAAGATAGGAGTTCCGACAACCACGAGATGAAATGGGAGGTGACATTATAATCCGGGACCACGGGCAATCTACAAATACCAAATTATGTGCATTAATAAGTTCCTTCACAACAAAAAAAAATACAAGAAAGGAGTTGGATAAAAGAAGGCACTGTTCATCATGGCCGATCTTATGATAAGGACAAAATAAAATATTTACTATTACCGCCAAACCATCAACAATTATTTCGTTTTATAATTAAATTTTACAGTGATTGTAAGGTCAATAAAAGAGCACGACGAGTTCCATTCTCATAATAAAATAAATGAAATTTATCAATCACTGTGAGATAAATATTATACAAAGTCAAAGCAATTTGATACTAATTGTCAGTAGATATAATACAAATTATTCACACATTCATATCTATTACCCTCTTATTTCCTATTAATAATTTAAAAATCGTGTGAAAAAATATTTTATTATGTCAATTAGTTTTCGAGAATTGTTGCGAGATTCTAATTTTTAAACAAAGATGCCAGAATCGAGATTACCCTGGCCATTGGTTGCATCGAGTGACGTCACATAACATCACTCGCGCAGTCCATCGCGCGCTCCCATACCACAGAATAAAAAGCAACAGAAGGATCACTCAGCAAATCCATTCTATTAAATAAGCGACTCTAGCTACGAAGCAATTATACGGTAATGTTATCTATACAGTAGGGATGGGCCGAATAATAATAATAATAATACCGTTCGGTATTCGGCATATTCGGCAGGTTCTCCGAATATTCATATTCGGCCGAATATTCGGTCAAATCACCGAATATTCGATAAAAGGGTACTTCAAAGTTAATACGGTATTAAACCGATTGATCATGAGTTGAGTGTTAAATGTGTCCTATATTTTGTTTTTATGTGGTAAGTAATTTGCAGTATTTTTATGTAGACACTGTAGTTTTATTTCCAATAACAGCAGATAAAAAATATGGTTATTAAAAACAATTTATATGTATGTAGCTGTTTTGGGGTTAAACTATTGTACGGTGCAACCGCATATTCGCCCGCGTAATCATTTTTGGCATCGTTCTAAGTAAATGACCAGTACGTAATTAGCATCGATTTGATCGTATCTCACGTGGCTCACTATCATTAAATCACTATATTTATTTTACATATCAAATAAACATTTATATCAACCAGCAAATCAAGGATTTATTTCTCATTTTATATCATCTTTAGAATACGGTCTCGGATGGTACAACTACTGTGAACTCTTTATAATAAATAACGTTAATATAATCAGATCTTAATTGTGAGAAATTAAGTTTTTTTTTATTTATAAATTTTAAATATAAAAATTCCCATAACAAACTTACGCGGTGAAGTTTTACTGTTTACTAGATGATACAATAATAATATCGGCGGTACAATGGGGGAGCGGGAGGGAGTGTCCGGCGCATTATTTAAGTAAGGTAATTGTGCCGAACATTCGGCCGAATATTCGGTTCGGTATGAGTTTTACCCAACATTCGGCCGAATGTTCGTATTCGGTGAAACCCATGTTCGGCCCATCTCTACTATACAGTATTTCAACTTCATAGAAACGGACGAAACGCGAGTTATACCTACGCGCCTCGATCTCAGCCCGCGCTCAGCCCGTAGACAGTCGCGACTGCGTCGCAGTGACGAATGGACGGTGTGTAATTTTCATTAACAAAAAATAAGTTAATGTACATATTTAATATGACGAATAGGATATACTTATTGTGCTGTTTTTGGTTGCATGAATTCGTCAATAACGCATCCAGAGATAACTTTTTTTACATTAGGTAGGTTACCTACATAATGCGTGTCTTTTTAATGGATAAGTGTATTTCCTTTTATCTTCCGAAGAAAAGCTAACTGGATTAATAATAAAATAAGTGAATAGAGTAAAGGAATGACACGAGTGAAATAGGTAGTTATAGGCGGTTCATGAATCACGACACGGTAGTACGCTTGTGTTAAAACCTCGGGGCATGTGTGTTTTGTTTTGTTACTTTGTATAATTCAAAATAAAGACGTGGTATTTTATCCGTACTAATATATAATGTATAATCAGTACTTATATTATATAAATGCGAAAGTAACTCTGTCTGTCTGGTACGCTTTCACGCCAAAACTACTGGACTGGACTGAATTTATAAGACTGATTTGTTACTCAAAAATAAACATGGTTTTTTAATTAAATCAACCAATCAAAAAACAACATGCATTTTTATTGAACACTACCTATTTAATTCACAGTCTTTTATTTGTTTATACAAAAAAAGTATATTTACACACAAAACTAAATGGAAACATAAAGTATGCAAATGTAATTATAATGCTAGAGGCGAGCAGCCCTATCGCATGTTTACGTACCACGCGGTGGTAGGTAGTTATTTCGAAGACAGAGCCGAGTTAAGATACTGTATTGATAACATTACCGTGGCCATGATGTGCACTTAAGGTCGCGAAGCACGGAGTACCTTACATTTATATTCACCTACATGGCGTCTCTCTTTCTATCGCATATCCACGCATAACTTTGATCTCTTCTAACGCGGCACGCACCGTAGAATAACCCCGTACGGACGGATACGCGGAGGTACCTAAAGGATACTCTAAAAGGATCTTTAGTAACGTAATCGTTAGATGGTTGAAATTTCCACTGTTTATATTACTATTATGGCGAACTGTTTTATTTTTTTTATATAAACAAAACACAAGATATCAGGAGTAATTCTTATTGTGATTGTTACGGAACTCAAACGAGGCCCACTTGATATTAAGTGGTAATCTCTGCTTATAACAGAAGCATTTTGTCACAAGTGACGAACTGCACTTCGCCCATAACCCGAGCCGAAGTCTCACGAGTCAGTAATTCATGATTATATTACTGGCTCTCCAAGACGGCTACCAGAACACGCTGTCAGGTGACAGATTATCTGCTTGAGGGTAGCTAAGGCGAGCATGCTTAAAATGTCAAATGTTTTCCACTATGCAGTAAAACTCTAACCAACGGTGGGGATCGAATCCACGTACCTGCGGCATGGCTATTATCACTCGGTACCTATCAGCCGGATATCCACTGCTGAACACAGCCTGTAGTATGTAGGGGGTATTTGCCATAATCCCCACGCTCAGCACGCGGTTTGGGGATCGCAGTGCAAGATAACATAGTTTTTAAGAAGGCGCTGCTGCCCAACTTCTAGTATATTTCCCTTAGTCTACTTTTACGGCACCCACACAGGAATAAATGGGGAGGTGCAATTCTAACCCAGCACCCCACGGGAGCTCACTCGGCTAACACTGCTTAAATTTTTTGTTATACGTTAGATATTTGTTCTGTAACTATATACAACTAAGTATATACGCTTGTATATAAGCTCATTGGTGACGATGCGTTGGTGGAGGCTAGACTCCAAAGCCTCGAGCACAGACGCAAAGTTGCCAGTTTTCGGTGTTTTACAGGCTTCACTTCGGAGAATGTGCGATCGATTTACATAATCTCATTCCCTCTTCTCGTTTCTTTCATCGGACGACAAGACGCACTGGAACACGGCATCCATATATGGTCGATATTCCGAAAATACGCACAAAGCGTTTTAAATCAAGCTTTATAATGCGTACGGCCGAAATATGGAACACCCTACCAGCGTCTCTATTTCCCGATAGATTTAATTTGGAAGTCTTCAAGAACAAAGTAAATAGGTATCTGCTAGGCAAGCATGTTCCACCGTCGACTGCGTCGTCACTTTCCATCAGCTGAGGCAGCGGTCAAATGCTTGCTTATCTATTATAAAAAAAAAAAAAAAAAAAAAGTATAATATATGTTTTATGATAGAGCAAAACAAAATGAAATTTAAAATCATATTTAGGTTTTAACATTTATATAAAATTTTTTGATGTAATTATTATTTGTTAGACAAGCTTCCATTCTAATACATTATGTGAAAAAACCAGCTTACTATTACGGTTCCAAAGATCAGACAGCCTCTTAAACTATGGAAGAAGGGTGCGATGGACTGCGCGAGCGTTGAAGTGTGCCGTCATACAGTATAGCAGCTCACCCAATCGTGGTAGATACTTGATATTTACAGAAAATATAAAAACTAAAAATAATGTTGTGTATAAAATTGTGTACGTATAAACTCATCTGTGTCAAACTGCGATTTTCTATCGTTTAGTTAACATTTTCAGTCTTTCAATGGCACTTATGTGTTCCTTTTATTTTCGAGAAAAATGGATTTTGGAAACCTGGATATATGCCATCAAGGAAGTCGAAATCTTTTTATCGCTTCAAGTGTGGTTTGTTTCATTGAAATTGAATTGAACCTATTGAGGGTAAATTCACTTTACAATGGAACAAATAAAACGCACTAAATAAAATAAATAATTTAAAGCAGTGCTAACAATTGCTCTTAGCGGAGTACACTGTATGATACTGGCAAGCTACAACTCTTAAGGCTCGGAAATTACGAAATAGTGCCAACAAAATATGGAAAATCTCATAAACCAGGAACCGGATGGTACTGCAATTTAAATACACGATACTCAAGGATATAAGTAATACTTTCATCGATTTCAAAACGTGTTTCCTAATAATTGGCTCGATAGAAAAAAATGACAAAAACACCTCTGAAAATAGAGAATTCCTACTTTTAAGCCAGATTTTAGTGTATTAAAATTTGTTTTTATTTTTCTAAAATATTGATTTTTTAAGTACAATAAATTTCATAGATTATTTTTATCCAAAAAAAGCACAGTTAATGCCTACTGAGCCTGTTTACAAAATGTCACATACGCCCTTTCATTCCGAGAAGCGTTAACATCATGTCGCACTATTTACTCCACCGATCTACGTATATTGCTATCATCCTCGCTCATATCGCGGTCAGCCGCGTCGTGCGTGGGACCTGCGTCACTTTTATCGGCGATCTCAATTAAAATAAAAAATGGGTAAAATTAGAAATAAACGCTTT
Source organism: Plagodis dolabraria (assembly GCA_963854805.1). Taxonomy (NCBI): domain Eukaryota; kingdom Metazoa; phylum Arthropoda; class Insecta; order Lepidoptera; family Geometridae; genus Plagodis; species Plagodis dolabraria. The sequence goes on along the minus strand of OY978441.1, from coordinate 26,576,209 downwards.
GGGAGTGCAAAAAAGATGTATAAAATCGTCAAAAACGCATGATAGCCATAATAAGGCAAGCATCTATGGCTTCCTTTCTCCATGTATGTATATTTCTCTTATTAATGAAATTATCATGTGATTGTGAATCCTAACGCAATATAAAAAACACTTCAAACATTTTACAAGACGTAGGTACAATTTTAGCTACCTAAAATAATTATTATAAGCAGCATTCTGAATTTTTCCTAATGAATGTATCGTAATTATTTTAGATGCATCATGATATCATCATCATCATTTATACAGTTTCTGACAATAAGGCACAAAGCTTATGTACATAATTTTCGACTAATCAATCGTCGTTCAAATAGCGCATTGTCAGTAACATCGCTTTGCAATCAAGAGGCTCGTGGATCGAATCTAGCGTAAAGGGATTCTTTTTGGTCAAATTTTAATTTTACGACATAATTCTTACAATAATAATTTTACGTATGTACGTGAAACATTAATAATATAATGTGTCCGACAGTAAGGCATAAACGATATGTGTGTAATTTTCGACACTTTACTCAATGACTATATAGTGTGAAACTACTGAAGTCGAATCGGAAGTTCGAGTACAGTGGATCGAATCTCACATACTTAGATTCTTTTTGGTGACTTTTTTATTTGTATTACTATTTATTTGATACGTATTATATTTACGTATAATTAAGTTTTCTGACGCGTATTCAATTAACAATTACAATGCTTGCGAATTTATTAGGTATCTCGAGTTTCCATGTTTTCATATAATTAGAGAGTTAAGTATATCTAATGAACGTGAACATTTAATAGGTACTACCTAATCTAGCTACCTGACCACGTTTTTTCGTAGATCTCGGAAAAGTATGTCTTTTACCATGGAAAGGTAAGAAAAACATGAACATGTTGAAACAGAAAAACATGTTGAACCTAGGTACTTACTTGTTCAGGCCACAGCGTAATAATAACAGTAGAACAACATTATCAATTTACTACTAAGCTATGTTGAGTAAACACCGTCCTTCTGTGCACTACTATAGAATAAACGGTCAAATGCGTGTCGGGCCACGCACAATGTAGGGTTCCGTAGTAGCCCGTTATCATATTATAGAATGATTCTGTAGTTCTTTATTCTCCTCCACGTGTTTCACGAAGAATATGATGCGCCCGTCACTTTGATACATAGCTATTAAGTTTCATGTGCCTGTAATTATACTGGTTCTCAAGGACTGCTGCCGGAACACATCGTTAGGTGCTTCGCGACAGATTTTATACTTGAAGGTGGTTGATAGCCAGGCGGGCATTCGCAAAATGCCCTTATACCATGCGGTGAAGCTCAAGCCCGCGGCAGGATTCGAACCACGGACCTGATAAGTATTTTTACTTATAGTAATTATTGTGAGAACCACAAATTTAGTAAATAAATTTTGTGAGTAAGGCATAGGTTGAGAGTACAAGTTATTTACCCATTTAAATAAGTCCTATTCATAGATTGCCGTTTTGTCTGTGTCTTGATATATAAGTGTTTATTCGTAGGACTTGAACTCGCTTTTATTTCTAGTTAACTTTATTCTCGGCGAATATCTTAGCCCGAGTTCAGGAATTCACTGAAAATCAGTTTATGGTTGCACCTTAACAGCTGTGCACATAACTCAAACTAAGTGCTATAAGTTATATATTGTTTGTAACAAGTTGTATGTCATTTAATTTATTTTGTGTACCAATAAATAATTATTCAATTCTATTCTAAAATAGTATATAATGTATATATATGAAAGAAAAATAAAAAGTATACAGCTATAAATGCAAGTAAGCTTATAAGAGGGCTATCATACTATATAACTAGTCTGGCCATATATACTGTAATATAAAAACTTTTCTTGTTTTCAACTAATCAAAAACAATTATTTGGAATTAAGAACGCGTTTATAATTTTAAAAAGTTCTTTCGACTTCGCGCCACTCGCATATTTTTCGTGCTCATTATCAAATTACATTATGGAATGGGGTGTTTAAGAAAATATGATTGCATTGATCGCCTTGCACAAAGTGGGTATGGAGCCGTCGGTCATATTCCAAACACTTCAAAAGCTTAATATCAGCCGTATGTTCGTATATCGTAATATCAACAGATACAACAACACTTCCCATGTCAAAGACCATCTGTCAAAAGATCAGGGCAAACGCGTGCATTCTAACAGAACTACAAAGGCTGTTAATGATGTTAAAGCCAGAATTGGTCGAAATCGCATTAGGAAGCAAAAATATTATGATAACTCATCAATAATCTTATTGCGAGAAATGAAGATTCACACTAGGAAAATATCATGTATTATAAAACAAGACCTGAAGTTTGGTCCTTATGGTCGATATACACGATCAAAATGTCCTCCGTCGCAATACGCAGGTGAAGGGCAGTAAAATATTATTTTCACTGATGAAAAAACGATTGAAGAAACCTACAATCAACGAAATGATAAACTGTGCGCTCACAGTTCTAAAAAAGCTGCTCAAGTGGTTGGACAGGTACAACGTGGTAGTAATCCTGCGTCAGTGAACATTTGGTGGGGCGTATCTTACCAAGGCGTCATAAAGCTACATCCTGGCCCTCGTCTAGCCTAGTCCTCAATCCACATAAGCCCACCCACAAGTGTACAAATTAAGGCCAGTTTTAGAGTACATGGCTTGTTCTAAATGACACGCTGACATTGAGTCTCTTATAAAATCTCTGAAGCAAGCAGTGGTAAAATTTCTCATGGAAACAGTGCGTTAACCCACAGATTTATGGCCAGACAGGTAAAGGTGGCCGTTTCGAATAGAATATTGCTTTCATTTTTTGCTGAGGCTTTAATGAATATGTACATGTCAGTTTTAGTAATAATACATAACTTCATTGAAAAAATGCATTTTCATTTGTAACTTATAACTTATTTTTACATTTATTTTTAACTAATGGCCGGACTAGGACTAGACTAGTTTAGCAGTTAAATATATTATATAACTTCCAGTCTTGTGTTCGTGGGACCAGAAAATACTTCTTGTGTACGGTACAGCGAGTATGAGGTCTAAATACTTATTGTATTAATTTATTTATTTAAGATTACATTTTCATTGCCAGTATTTAGCCTTGAAAAACAACGAACTACTTCATATTAGTCATTTAAAAGGATTTATTCTTAGGATTTTATATTTGGTACAAAATTATCCAACACCCAAGTTTAACGACTATTACTGCTAAACCAATAAAATTATCTAAACCGCTATAATTTTCCTTTAAAGTTCATGGACTGCACTATCGTCATGAATTGTTTCAGTAGTTTCAAGCCAGCAGTTTAGCTTTTAGAGGGGGGGGGGGGGACGCCCTGCTGGAACAAAAATTTGCACTTTAAAGTGTAATATTTCGTAAATGGAGCATTTAATCGAAAAACAATCTTAGCAACCCCTAAATAATTTTAAAATACCTATGCAACGATACTACATACGACGGGTTAGACGACAAAAAAGAATTTCATCCCCACTTCACATGTATGGAAGCTATCCTAAAAAAATATTTTACAAAATTTTATTTAACCACTTTTTTTTAGCTTATGGTAATGAGAAAAAAGCGCCAAAAACCCTAGAAATATTCAAGACTTAGCACCAAATGCGCCAAAACACCAACACAGTGAGTGAATGATCGGTGTCGGTGGCAGTTTTTTTATGGTGGGACCAGCGCGGCGCGGGGTACGGTCTGTTGTTGTAGATTTTGCAGCGCAGCGCCGGAGTTAACTTGTATGCAGCTTACGAATGAATTTTAAACTCAGATTTGTTTCAATCAATTGCTTATACTTCAATCAATCCGGATTCTCCTGACACAAGTGTCCGGATTTTACCCCGACACTGTTTAAAAACCCCTACCGGACGCCCCCGGACGCCCTCTAAACTAGGGGAAATCCGGGGAAACCCGGTCGGATGGCAGCCCTACTCTCATAGAATGTCTGATTTTATGTCGCACTCCGGTGCATCTTCGAAACATAATCTATCTATACAAGTACATACATCAATTGACGGCACGGGTGTCGTTTACAAACATAAACGTATCTTTCGTAATCTTTGACAAATACAGGTAATAACAGTAATACCACGGTTTTATAATCGCTATGTAATATTGTGGTATTACGTACGAATAGTAATACAAATAGTAATAAAATTTTCAAACAAAATACTTATCTTTCTCCTTGGGTGATCTCAATAATGGTATTATTTTGTTAGAAGTTTTGTTGTTCCACCCATCTTCACAATAGCATCCACGAGATGTATTTATTATTATTAACAAATTGAAACAATAACTGTACCTACCTACTACATTCTTCATGTGATTTTTGTTAGTGAAATCTTAATAGTAGTGACACGACGACTTGTAGTAATGACACGAGCAGGTACCCTTGATTGTTAGCGGAACCAAGACAGGATCTGAATAAACTACGCTACTTGATAACTATAGAATACTTGGAACCGACTCCAACACCCAAAAGTGTGAAATAACTTGTTCAAGTCGGTACCAGGATAGTTCAAAGTACCTATTATCACAATATTGTGCACGTGGTACTAGTGTTGGACTTCGGCAAGTTAATTCACACATTTAGGTGATGAAGTCTTCTTTTTATGACCCTCGCTACTTACGGGATCGATTTTCATTCATTGTCAACGACTTTATCATCAAGATAAGTAAATATTTTCCAGTTATTGGAGTGTATGTCAAAAACGGCTTGACCGATTTTGATGAAATTTAAATGGAACCAAACAACAAGTATCAGCTTTCAAACAATAAAAGATTTTTTTAAATCGATTCACCCAGTCAAATGTTCTGAGGTAACAAACATATAAGAAAAACAGACGATTTAAGAACCTCCTCCTTTTTTTGAAGTCAGTTAAAAATACCCAATAGTATAACCCGCTATTTGTATATTGATCTGGGGTAAAAAAGCTTTTTTTTTATTTTCTGTGTAAATTTTACACGATATACTTGTTTTTGTAATAAATAAACCATCTTTTCTGTAACAGCTTACGCCTTGCATCAAAGTAGATACATAGTTCATGTTCATTAAAAATGAACATACACAAAAACTGCAAAAATCAAGCAAGTTGGTAATAATCAAGACTAAACTTGTACTACTGTAGGTATGGTAAATTTATTAACTGTGTCACACTATGATATTTACAGCATACAATCAACTAATAGTTGGATCATGTATGCGTACTAGATGGCGCTTCAGCACACATCACATTCGTGTGTGACAAGATAGTTTCTACTAGTTCTACTAGAGAGCGCTCTAAATTTTTAATCAAATAAAATATTACCGTTGACTTGCGGACGTGGCGCCATGTACACCGCGAAGTTAATACGCGAGGAGAAGTGGGGACAAAATCTAACATATGTTTTTAGAATTCTGTCCCTTAAGTATAACATTTATCTTTTTTTTAATATTGTTAAGTTTACAATAACGCCTGCTAGGCGAATTACATTACAATTGTCGCTCCATCCCGATACGATGGTTGAAGAACGAGAGCAAGAATTAAAGTTATGGGTCATTGTGTCATGTTAGCTCAATTGGTTAGAGCATACCCCGGCTAAAGGGGTGGATGGACGCGGGTTCGAATCCCGCACATGACTATATTTTTTTGTCTCGTAAATTTGTAATTTTGTAATATAACATTTATCGCCAAGCGCTAACGAAAACGTTTCCAGCAGCTACTCTAGAAAGTTAGTTACAATCTATAAGATGTAGCCTGGATTACGATCTTCAACCTCATTATCTATCACTTACCATCGTAGGATATAATCGTTAAAAGACAAAATTACAATACAAATAATGAAAGATATAAAAAATAGATATAATAAACATAACTGTACGACCACAATGGTATCACCAAGGAAATCCGTTGGTTAAACTAGGCCAAGGTCACTGACATTCAATGATTACAAACATTTGTAAGTAGTGAAAACTGCAGTTTGTTTGTGCAATACCCACTAGCTCTGCAAGTAAGTACGGTAAAAGTCAATTAACTGGACAAAGTAAACCTCTCTCAATTTATAATTTTGTATTGCAACAGAAAAGAATTCTTAAGTTTTTTTAAGTAGGTAGGTTTTTTAAATAAAAGCTAGAGTATATAGTAATAACGGTATAAATTATGCAAATAAGTGTCATGAAGCATTAAGACATTAATCAAAACACAAAGATAATGGAAGAAAGAGTTTGGTTTGCGTTAACTTTTTAGCTAGGTATACGAATACCTATACATTTTCTATATAGTACCTATAATATACTTATTAGGAAATAGAATGTATGTAGGAACGTAATGCTATTAAATAAAGATATTTATAATAGTCACATATTAAGTTCAACAATTGACCGCTCGTAAACAATTAGCCACTCGTGCACCATATACTTGAGCCATATTCAGATAATCCCATCATATTACATGGGAAACATGTTACAAACATGTGAGCAAACGACCCATGGATCGAACCCAGGATCTCTAGATCTCAAATCCGCATTTATCCAGATTATGGATAAATTAATATTTAAAAACTATTCTTTTATCATTCTACAATTCTTATGCAAATGTGTAGAAAACTAACCTACTTTTCATAACTACAGTAAAAGGAAACTTTGAACATACTGCACCATTGCGGTTATTCTTCCTTTATTCGACGATGAACATTTTTAACATCATAATTTCCAAAGATGTCGGGCGGAAAAATTACAACTGAATATCTGCTAAGGCAAACTTTCCTCCAACCAAGACTAATCAAAACAAAATATCACCAAGAACCCAAAAGTGAGACTGTAGGCAATTTCCCTGTAACGTTATTACAAAATATGATAATAACTTTGAAATATACTGCTCTAATCTGCGAAAGAAATTCTGAAAAAGTTGAGCTTTGATAAGTTATGAAATAGATATGAATAGAAGGAGCTCTTACGCTAAAAGTTTAATGACAAGCAGAAATGTGTGCGAAGTATTTAGTTAGAAGAACTTGACAAAAAAAAATGCGGTCATAAGGAACTAGAACATAGTATTACATATAAAATGAATAAGAGCATCCGGTAAAAGGTAAAATGTGTTATTACAAACTATGTATACGATAAGCAAAACTTTACCAACAAAATGTAATGCATCATTGGTGCAAGGAGTACAAAAGTTCCAAGAAAATGAGAGGCAATCCTAAGTGCTAAATAGATGCACCAATATATAAGAATATGTATGAATAGACAAGAGCACGCAAAAAAAATCATAACTTGCTGAAATGCGTATATAAAGTATTTGATTTGCAGAACTTGACCTAGAAAATGCGGGTCAGTTTAAATTCCACAGTAGGTGCTCCATTACAGATTAGATGGTAGTTGGTAGGGTACACGTTCCAGTTGCAAGGTCGATGGGCAGGCTGGTGACTCGCACCGGCAATCGCGGCGTGGCTGGGGACACGCACCTGCTTCAGAGGTAAACACAATAATGTGGTCCGCTGACCGGTGCGTGCATCAACCGTTTAATCCCAGCACAAACCACGCATGCGAAAAAAAAACATCGCACATCCTTAATTTAGATATTTTCAATGCTGCGTCTGAAAATTGTTGATCAATTAGGTACGTGAAAATTACGCCCGTAATTTACGCTTATACATTTGAGTGGTAAATTGTGATGAGTGCATAAACAGTGCTACATGCAATTTGATTTGTTGCCCGAGGTAAGATTATATACATATTTTATTTGAATCATCCATTGTACGTGTATTTCGACATTTCGACATGTTTTTTGTACCTAATCATCTAACAAGGGCAAACTTCAGGATACAAATAACATTAGATTCCGTATAACACATACGATCGTACCTTGAAATGGTGGTCAAATGTAAAATTATAAGCTATAAAATAAATACTTAGTATAAGATTAAGTACACGTGTACTTTTCTCAGAAATTCTCAGACATTTGGAAATCTATGGAATTTCCTTGCAGTCAATCGCGAAAAGATAAGACAGACTATTTTTACCTTGTATCAGTCTTATAAAAAATAAAAAGTAATAACATAAAACACACCTTCATTACTGTATATCGCCAACGGTTGATATTTCATTATTCCTCTTTTTCCCGTCATATTTTCCTAGCACAGTTTCAGACTCTAGACTATTGAGGCGTTTTTGTCAGAAAACCTAATAACACTTTCGATTCGGGCGGTATAACCCAAAAAACCCAACCCATCTTGAAATTCCACACGCCACTCCACCGACCCTTTTATTAGCAATCTTAACAGAGACATACAATGTGAATTCAATGCTTGTGAGTAACCTCTTAGCATAGTGTGACGGTACAGGCCCTTCTCTGTCCCGCCACGTTCATAAATAAACCTATTTACAAATATCAGTTTGCTGCATTTTGAATGTTTTAGAACGAAATCGTATTAACCCTTTTACTCGTGCTATCTTTCCATAAGAAAGAAAGAGAGCGGAGAAGTGTGCTGTTCTGGATGCTTTTTATGTTGCCAAACGCATGAACGGCACATAAATCGGGGACTTTTGACAATAGGAATCGGTTGAAGTATGATTATTGAAGAATTAAATGAAATATATTGGGCAGTTTTAGTATGGGAAAAGAAAAAAAAAGAAATGGCAAGACAGGGGTGGGGATAGAGGTGCAGTTTAGGCGGGATAAAGTGAGGAAGTAAAAAAGATGGTGGGATTGAGGCATTAAGCCTCGGAGGTCGCTCTCAGGAGGTACTCCGAAGACGGTCTTCGGTGAGATTCTTAAAGTCCGTGAAGTGAATTATTGGTAAAAATTTAAAAGTGAATTGTGTATTGAGAAGTGTTACACCGGTTAGGGGTTAGGGAGTCTCGAGTTGGCTAAATGCTGACAAAGGACATGGGACTTAGTAATTGGCATGGCCGATGAAAAGTCTGTACGATTCCCAACACGTGGCAACACGTGGGGATTTCGGTCGATTTTTAGGTAGGGAGTAGGCACGCCCAGTGTTAAACTGGCAGGGTTAGTACCTATAAAAAGGGAAACCCGGAGCAAAGTAGTTAGCATGGCTGACAAAATGCTTATTTATTAGTAATCCGAGTATTCAGCATACGCAGAAGAAAGGTTACGACGTAGCGTTTTCCTCCAAGCGTTCCCGTATCCTACCCTACATTATGATTCCTCATTTTCTTAGGTATTATAGTCTTCACGTGTAGCCGTGGTCTGGGAGTGCAAGCTCCCAGATTTAGACAACGTCCCTCGGGATGTGCCCGCGCTTGGAACGAGCCGGCGGCTGTATCCTTCGGGAAACAGTTACAGTTCCCTTCAGTGTCGTATATCCTAGTGTGGCTTAGGTGCTCCTAGCAAGTGGGGTTCCCTAATAACCATAATGGGTGTTATTGCAATGAAGTCTATATTATATATATTTTACACCATAGGTATCAAATCCTCGTTCAATACAATCCCAAGCTTCGGCCTCATATGTATGTGAACGTATTACACCGGCATTTAGTATACATTGGAATTTGCCATTCCACTTTCAGCTAGCTTCTGTTAGCAGGAGTTTCCTCTTTACACCGAGGGGAAGCTGTCCTACCTACCATTGCTATGGAAAGGGGGCTACATTACACACCACATGATTAAAGTAAATGTGAGACATGGATCTCTAGGCTGAATACTACATCTAGAAGAATAGGAATTAGGTAACTAGGTACATTTGAGTAGGAATAGGGAACATAGGAAATTGTTTGGGAAATAGCACTTAGTAATAATTCGGGGGTAGACTCACGATATGATGCAATACATTTTTCTATCTAACTCATAAGATAGGTGTACTGGCAACTTCCCGGATTACAGGAGGTAGACTAGTATCCTTGGGTTCGCTGAATTATTAAAACATTTAATATTCTATCAAGTGTCCAGGAAATACTTTAATAGCCATGTAGGTTACAAACTAGAATTATTTTGTTACAATAAATAAAATAAAAATCAGTTTTAGGTTCATATTTATAATTATCATCCACTCAAATTAGTTTCAAATTAAGACGGTAGTAAATGTAAGGTATCGTTTTTGATGCTAATGGACAAGCTGTGCAGTTCCATTGTGGGAGACCATCTAATGAGAGACGTAGAATGGTTGACTACTCTTCGACAGCATGAGGAAGGATATATTACAATTTATTATGTCGCTATTAGTATCTGTTAAAATCAAAGTAATAGGATATATCAAATAAATAAAACAAGGAATTAGAATATCCTAAAATAAAAAAATAACTATGCAATATCTTGAAATTTTCATGTAATTAATGAACAAGCAAAGCTGTTTCATTATGATTAACCTTTTCTATCAGACATATAGTCTAGGTGCATTATTCCTCAAACAACATGGAAAGAATATAAATTGTTTCATTTTGAAGTCAAAAGTTTGCAGAAACAAAGAAAGAATATCTAACAACAAATACTCAAGAATACCTTGAAAATATACTAAACTTATTTGTTCACTATTAAAATTACTAGATATAATAAAATCAAGTAAAGCTGTATAATTACTCTCCACTCTCAAAATAATATATATTGGACCAATGATATCATCTAACAGGATATGACATCTAAACAAAGTGGTGGAATAGGTTCAAAGATATTATTTAACTAGATATGTCTACTCAAACAGAGATATGATAGGCTGTAGATTGTATAGGGTTACTTGTAGTCCCAATCCAATCAGGTTTTAGGACATATTTAGTACATACCAGCGTAATATTAGGAACTCCCTTTTACCATAATAAGTAAAAGGAAGTCCCGCTAAGAACCGAGATATGATTGGATGTATGCCCTTACTGAGGCTAGGCAGCTCCAGAGATGGCCAGCGTCTCGGTGTTATGGTAGATACTCGTTTGGGTAGAATGAATGGTTTGTTTTGTATAGCTATGAATAATGATGTCTCTCATTTTCATAGAAGTAAATTAAAAAGGTCCTTGAATGTGCAGACAAGATACAAACTTACATACTTACAGTGTCGATGACAATATCATACGACATTCCCTTTTGCCAAAAGAATATGTCCTCATGCCCATGTAGTATATATGAATACTGAATCAATTGCAATACACATACTTACTGACTTTTAGTACATTTGTAAATAATAGAAAACAAAAAAAAAAGAAAGAATAATAACTTTATAAAGTCCTCTTACAATGGGTGATTATATGGTTACTAATTATGTTGGGTAATTAGTAAGGAATATAACAGACCTATGCGGTGGAAGATGACCAGTTTGGACAAGTCGAAATCTACAGATGGCAGCGGGGAGGGGCTGTTATCCTTAGCCGCAATCAATTAAATATCATTCTTAATTTTATTTGCATACTTACCTACTTTAAAGGTTCTTATGTAAATCTTACTTATTTCATACCTACTTAGAACATCTTAGCAACATAATCTTCTTTTCACTCTACCATATTAATATAAAGCAGATAGTTACATATCTACGCAGTAATTCTTATTCAACTTTATTAGAACATCACATTAGTCACTATAGATAGAATCTATCACTGCATAATACTTATGGCAATATGCTGAGGTTTTAATAGACTCACAACATTTAGTCATGAAATAGGTAGTTTGGTTTTGATAGTAAGAAAGTGGTAATAGTAAATTTTGTTGTTGCAACTTAACACTTTTACTGTATTATGTTAGAGAGCCAGTTCTAAATTACACCACTTGGAGAGTACATAGGTAGAGTAGGTCACGTCTCAAGTCTTTGGAAAAGAAACTGAGTTGCTACTTATGGGCACAATATAGGATCCTGACCACTATACTAGACGATCACATGGCCTTATAATGATCTCAGTCAAGACACACTCAATATTAGGTTTTGTGTTATGTTTGGATACGGTATCTCAGAATGGTAGAAGTTATCACACAAATAGGATATCACAATTAAATTTCATTTTATTAAACATTTTCATATAAGGTAGCGTAGAGTACATGAGATTTATATATAGATAGAGGGGGGGTTCGTTACAATTGAGTTCCGTGACCAGGATTATCTTGTTATAATGTGGTGCTTTGTGTTCAGGTTTCCCTAATTATTAGCATAATCAATCATTGATAGGAAATTTTCTTCATTGTAGTTTAACTATAGTTTTCTTGTGATATCGAGGTGCCTTGACTGGGACAATTTGTTACCGTGAATGGACAGAAGGATTGAGATGTGTAAATGGTTACATATAGGTTGTGTTTATAGGTTAGGTACTTACCATCTTACCAGAAACATATACTGATAGGTAGGTAGTGTTTATTCGATTAATATTAATAGTCACTGTGCCTACTAACATGTTCTACCTTATACCTTTATAAACAGTATTTAAGTGCACTGAGATAAAGCATTTTACAGTCAAGATCAGGATAGGAACGACGGAATATTTCTTGGTAATAGATTGGCATCTGAGGTCTTGTTTACCACATCACAGTTCTGCCAAATTAACTCTTAAATTCAATAATATAGTCTCCTTGATGTGTTTTCCTGCTCTTAGTGTATTATAGTCTAAAACCTAAAACCAACAATTTGTTTTGATTTTTCCGTTTTCATTCGATGCAAATAGGGCGGCGTTACCTAGTGTTTATAAAGTACGAGTACGTTATTACTTAGTATTGGTACCGAAACGGTTATAAACTAGTATTATTGTATTGGTACCCAAATGGTATTTATTTCTATCTCAAATCAAAGAACGCTCTCTATTACTACGAAAAGTGGCAACGCTTCTGCCCTTCCGTCACCATGTTGTGGGGTGCAGAGCAGCAATATGATGCGTACACACTAAACATGTGCAAATGAGCTAGTATATCGATATTAGGTAGTTAATATTTGAATGAAATAAATGCTTTGTTATTTTTATGTACAGATAAGTTATTTTCTATTAACATATTATGTAGGTACATAAAGTTGGTATATCATATATACTAGGTTCCATAAAAAAAAAAAAAAAATGTTCAAGCTGCATCCATTACCTACATATGAATTAACATAGTAAGAAAATTCAATTCCTTAAATTTGGGCATAACACTGTAATTTCTTTATTACATTACAGTATTGGTGGCGCAATAAAATATTTTCGGTTGTTAAATACTAGGTTTTAAAAGCTTAAGAAATCCCTTGTGCAGCATTGTAATAGAAACAGTTTCGTTCAAAAACGAAATGACAATTAATTTTTATCTCGCCTTTTTAACTTTTTTTGGATCTGTACATATTGGACATTAACAATTTTTTGAGATTAATAATTTATAGCGCTAGAAAATTAAGAATATAGGCGCCGTCAGCTTAGCATGTTAGATACTTGAAGAATTTTATCAAGAAATAGAAACCTTAACTAATACTATTAAATATTCCATGTTAAACAGTAGTCGACAGTATAGAGGTTGATTAGAACCAAGTATTAATTATTGAAGTGAGATCGATTAAGATGTTATGGTTTTTATTTGATGCGTAATTACTTTAGGGGCAGTTCTATATAAAAATCATGTTATGATATCTATACACGATTTTGGGTACGTTATATACTGGTAGGAATTAGTTCTGAAAGTTATTATTTTAATGACAGTTTGTAAACTTCGGTAGACAAAGTTTAGATGTTTGAGGAATAGATTGACCTGTTTAAGCAAAATAGTAACAATATTATTTTTTTTAGCTTCTTGTTGGCAATGGCCATTGTACAAAAATATAGATTTATGTTGTATGAAATAAAGGGCATCTTTTCGAGTATGAATATCATTAAATAGTAGACAATCTTGCCGCCCTATGATAGAAGGCACTAAGGATATAGTCAAGTTTACGATTTATTACATTTATGATTCATATATTTCTTTTAACCAAAAATTAATAGAGCGGGATCTCTTGTGTTAAAGAGGTTTAGGTACGCGGATTAATTACCTATTTATTAAACGAAATATATATCTGAGATGCGTGAACCATTTTGACCCCATTCGTAGGGTGGGGTAAATTTGGTTCGAAATTGGTCAGTGGTGGCTAGAGGTTGTACAACTTGTACGGCTTTGAGCATGCCAAGATCTGACTCTTGAATTGGTATTAAAATGTTGGTTTTAGTGCTCTTAAGTGAAAATAAAAAATAAAAAAATTTAAAGGATTAAACACGGCATAATAGAAGAATGGAGAGGCCTAAGTCGAGTCGGAAACGTAGACAGCCCAATAGGTATTTGGAGGGAGAAAATAATGCATTACCGGTGGAAACAGGAGAAAGTACGGCTGATATGGTTACTAATCGGAAGTGTAGGCAATCCAATATAGATACAAATGGAGATAATCGTACAAAGTCGGGAAAAGAAGGTGAAGCTGTGAATATTACGGTAGAAACGAACGAAAATGAGGATATAGAACCAGCAACCAAGCGGTCTAAAAGGACAAACGTTCCTAAGAATATAATAGACAGAAGCAAAACAAAGAACAGTACGGCTGTTATGTACCACATGTTAAGAAGGACTATAGGTACTTTAACTGCTAAACTTGATGTATTAAGTGAAGAAGTAAAAAACACGAAAGCTGCAGTGATAGACGTAGGAAGTTCTTCCTCATCAGTTGAAAGAATGCGAGTAATTATGCCTGATAGTCAGCAGCCACTATCACCGCCAGCGGAAAATGGCTTAATGGATTTTGAACTAGCTGACACTACAGCTAGTGACAAAGCAATAAAAGAACAAAATAAAAGCATTGAGAAGCAACTGCCTGCAAATAGTGAAGGGGTCAGTAGCATTGTCTATAATATTAGAAACATTACTACGGAAAAGCCCAAATTTGGTGGGAAGACGACGAATAAAATAAGTATACATCCGGTAACCTTTCTAGAAGACCTAGATGTTTATTTAAATAAAGCATCAAAAGAAGGCACAGGGTTAGAACTGATACAGGAGTGTTTAGTAGAAGACGCTAGAGATTGGGCCAGAATATATAAAGGGAGATGGAACTGCGTTGAAGATTTTAAAGTAGACTTCTTAGCTACGTTTTGGGGTGAAAGTGAGCAGAGCGAATTACGTCGGAATATTGTACAAGGAAGTTGGGATCGACAAGAAAATCCATCAATGGTAAACTATTTCCTAAGGATCGTTGGCAGGGCTCAGATGCTAAGTTACAAAATACCAGAAAAACAACTAGTTGCGGACTTGATTAGACATTACCCAAAGTTCGTACAGCAAGTGTGGGTAACATCTAGAGCAGGAACTATAGTAGAAACTGCGGAATTTCTTAGAAATATGGAAAACATCAATAAGCAGGAGGCGCATACTTATTCTGCAGCTTCAGGACAGATTAAGGATAGTGCGAGAAAGAAAATCGACTACCAGCAAGGTTATCGGAATTGGCGAAGACCAGAAGCAGTTCAGAAGACCATTGCTAAAACACCGGTGGTTAGTTTAATTGATAGAGAACAACCAGCTGTTGTTAATAGTCAGGAAGTAGAGTCAAACTAGAGGAGGCTGATGATGTTGTCCCCGAATCAGCTTCAACCATAGGGGATAGGGGCTTGCTTATTATGAGGAAAATGGGGTGGAAGCCAGGTCAGATATTAGGAAAAAATGGAAGAGGTTTAAAGATACCTGTATTAGGGAAGATCTTAGATAGAGGGGAAAAAGAGGGAATAGGATATAGCACATTAACCGATCCAAGGATAAATTGCATTCGTAGTCAGATAATAGATGTCCTTAAATTAAAAATAGAACAGGAGCAATTAGATAATGACGAATTTACTTCGGTTACATCAGTTTTTGACGAAAGGAATACAGAACCAAAAATTAATGGGACAGATTTTAAGTCGGAAATAGGTGTGCAAGTGTTTGACTTTGAAGTAGTAGGGCTACTTGATTCAGGAAGTGACATAACCTGTATCTCGGAAGAATTTTGGGGCGTATTAAAACAACGAATTCCTCATATACCGTTAATTCCTATCAAACCTGTTCAAATAAGAACAGCTGTAGGGCAGAAAAGTGTCGATATTCGTAGCATGGCTTTATTACCTTTGAAAATAGGAACGACAATGAAGGATACGGGGGTGTTGATTGTACCAGGACTGCTTAGACCTTTAATATTAGGTTTTGACTGGATGAAGTCAAACAAGATTAAGGTTGTCTTAAGCGGAGCAGATAGAGGGGTGGTTTTGGAATATGAGGGGCATAAAGAGATCATTAGGTTCATAGAACTCGGAAGTAGCCCATACATTGAGAATGATTGTGAGGGTCTATGTAACGAAGTGAATGAAGATGAGGTAATAGATTTACGACAGGTTAAGATAGGTATGTCACTTAAGGTAGAGGATTTGGAGAGGCTCCAAGTATTATTGAAGAAATATGAAGGTTTATTTTCTGACACGCTAGGCCGAGCAAACTGTTATGAACATGAGATTAGGATGGAACCGCATGTCCCGATTGTAAAAAGGGCTTATCCTATTCCGTATGCTTATCGGGAAAAGGTAGAGGAAAAGTTACGGGAAATGGAAAAACTGGGGATTATAAGTAGATCTGCTACACCTTATAGCAGCCCGCTAACCTTCACTCTAAAAAAGGATGGTTCGATCAGAGTCCTTTTAGACGCGAGGGAAATAAACAAACATATGATATCTGAAACAGAAAAACCGCCACTACAGTTAGACGTAATAAATTCATTCCATGGAACAAATTTTATAAGCATAGTTGACATGAACAATGCTTATTTTCAGATACCGATTTCTGAATCAAGTAAGATGTATACAGGATTTACGTTTAACGGAAAATCCTACGTCTATAATGTTTTGCCTCAAGGCTTAAAAACTTCTGTGGGTAGTTTTAGTAGGGCGATTGATACTATATTAGGTTTTGAAGTACGAGAATTCTGTGTTAATTACCTAGATGACTTGGCTATAATTACTACAGGTAACTTAGAAGAACATTTAGAGCACATTGACATAGTACTAGGAAAACTACAGGCAGCGGGGTTAACTTGTAATTTAAAGAAAAGTAATTTTCTGTGTAAAGAAGTTAAGATGTTAGGATACATCATATCCACGGATGGGCTTAAGACAGATCCAGACAAATTGAACGCGATACAAGAATTCCCGACACCTAAAAAAATAAAACATGTCAGGGCCTTTTTGGGGCTATGTAACTTTTATAGGCGGTTTATACCTGCGTATAGTAGTCACATTATGCCGCTATGCGAACTTTTAAAGAAAGAAGCTGGATGGCATTGGGGGGACATAGAACAACAAGCATTCAATAAAATCAAAACTCTGTTCATAAAAACAATATCGCTTCACCACCCTGACTTCAAGAGATCATACTATTTGCAAACAGATAGCTCAGGGATAGGAATAGGAGGAGTTTTGTATCAATTGGGGGAAGATGGTGAAATGAAGATATTAGGATTCCATAGTAAGGTGCTCAAAGGGCCGCAATTAAATTGGACCGTCACAGAACAAGAGTTTTATTCGGTAATATGTTGCTTGCAGAAGTTCGAAACCTATTTAAGGGGGGCTAATGTAATAATTCTAACGGATCATAAAGCACTATCTTTTATTAAAACTTGGAGATTATATAACGCTCGAGTAACTAGATGGGTTAATTATTTAGAGCAGTTTCAGTTTGAGGTTCAACATATTAAGGGCAAGGATAACATTGTAGCTGACATTTTATCTCGTTACCCAATAGGTGGGGACATATTACAAGAAGAGAAAACCAAATTGCCGGAAATATTATACATGGAAATTAAAACGAATAGGGAATTGATCACGAAATTAAAGGAAATATCGAAGTTCCAAAAGGAAGATGTTGAAACAAGAAAAATAATAGAGGAATTAGGTAAAGCTCATAGCTGTATAGAAAAACAAAGCAGGATAATTAAAAGATGCTATGTAAACAATGATATATTATATTTTAAACCGGAAGGTACAAATATTGATGTTATATATTTACCGGAAATTTTGCGAAAAGATATTATAGTGCAAATACACCTAGAAATGGGTCACCAAGGGGCATATAAAGTAATAAAATATATAAGAGATAGATTTTATTGGAGAGGGATTACCAGATTAGTGAAACAAGTAATAAAAAAATTGTCACGATTGTCAGATTACTAAAAGCAATACGGTTAAATTTGTCGGTCCCTGTCGGTCAATAATAGCAAAGGAAATAGGTGAGACGGTAATGGTCGATTTGTATGGACCGTTGCCAACAGGAAAGTTTGGGATGAATTACATACTAGTTATCCAAGATGCCTTCAGCAAATTTGTGAAATTTTATGACTTGAGAAAAGCCACGTCTAGATCAGTTATATGTAAAGTAAGACAATTTTTCGATATAATTAAACCAAAAACCATAATGTCTGATAATGGCTCGCAGTTTTCGAGCAAAGCATGGAAGGAATTCATGGGGCAAGAAGGAGTGAAGGTTATATACACTACTGTGAGAAATCCGCGACCAAACACTACGGAAAGAGTTAATAAGGAATTAGGGCGTTTGTTTAGGACATATTGTAGGAGTAATCATAGAGGTTGGGTCGCCCTATTGCCGAAATTAGAAATATTATATAATAATACCTTTCATGAAAGCACAGGATTTACACCATGTGAAATAATGTATGGTGAATCAAACAGATTGTCAATAGACCCGGGGTTGATGAGAATAAATATTAACTTAGAGTTAGGAAGGATAAGAGAACTAGCTCAACTTAATTTACAAAAGATGGGAGAGAAACGACAGTTGAAGTTTAATAAAAAATTTAGACTCATTCAATATCAAATAGGCGATTTGGTGAAAATAAAACGGTTAAATAGATCTGATGCGAGACAAAAAATAACAAAAAAATTTGAGGCATTATATGAGGGACCATACGTTATAGCAGCAAATCCCTATCAAAACGTCTACATTCTAACAAATCCGGAAACAAATGTAGTGAGAGGAAAATTTAATGCGATACATTTGTCAAGGTATTACAAAGAGGCGGAACCTAGGTTGGGGCTGATTGGGGGAACAAAATGACAGCTGGAACTATTTTGAATAAAGATTATTAAAAAAAAATGCTTTAGGCAAAGTTTGAATTTCGTAATTGAGATGTATAAGATTAAAATTAAAGTTTACTGATTACTTAACGTTTTGTATGAATTTAAGAGAAAAGAATTGAGGTTGTAGGTTAATAAGGCTTGTTTTTAGTACATAAAGGAAAATGTAAATGTACTAAATATTTGAATCATATAATCCTAAAGAAAAAAAAAAGAAAATATATTGTAATTTAGATTAACAAAAACGCCCTAAGGGGTTCTCAAATAAAGAAAGTTTTGGACTGAATTGATTAGTTAACCTTTTATATGAAGTTAAGAGAAAAGAATTGAGGTTGTAGGTTAATAAGAAGGCTTGTTTTTAGTACATAAAGGAAAATGTAAATGTACTAAATATTTGAATTATATAGTCCTAAAGAAAAAAAAAAGAAAATATATTGTAATTTAGATTAACAAAAACGCCCTAAGGGGTCCTCAATAAAGGAAGTTTTGAACTGAATTTTAAGATTTTTATTTCGCTGGGTTAGGGAAAGGCCCATGTATGTT
Organism: Plagodis dolabraria; assembly: GCA_963854805.1. Classification (NCBI taxonomy): domain Eukaryota; kingdom Metazoa; phylum Arthropoda; class Insecta; order Lepidoptera; family Geometridae; genus Plagodis; species Plagodis dolabraria. The sequence goes on along the minus strand of OY978441.1, from coordinate 26,556,627 downwards.
TATGGGGGATTTGCTACCACTTTGTTAAGTAAAGTAAGTCTGGTGAATTATAAGGAAAGATTTATAATAACAGTCAATATTGAAAAATAAAAGGAAATTTAATTTAAATAAATACCTATAAAGGTTGGCTCTAATATACACATGTATGAATATAAAAGAAAAATAACAAAGTGGAAGTATTTTCTACTAAGCATAGATGGAGGGGAGGATGGTGGCCTTTTCAATTGTTCAGTTTTAAGATTGTTGATAAGTAAATTGAAGTCGTCTAAAAATAAATTGTCTTAAATCAAGTTTGTATTGTTGAAAATTTAATATTATATTGTGTATACGGGTTGCTTAAAGAAATACGTAAGTAGTAATGAGTTGAAACCAGCGACTTATTATTCAAACTAAAATAAATTTCAACAAAATTGACAAACAATTATAATTGACAAAGCCTGTCTGTGCATTTGCGTCACAAGAACGTATAAATCATTAACGATTCTAATTAAAGATTCTAGGATTTGCTAGGAATATGCAGACGGGGGGTTGAGCGTAAAAATAATTCATTTAATAACTGAAAATTATAGCAAAACGTAACTTAAAAAAAAAAGATACATATAGATTCATAATTAAATAATACGCTATAGGAAATTACAAACGGGGGTTTGGGCGAATATAGTAATTCAGTCAATAACTGAAAGTTATTTCAAAATTCAAATCGAACAATTGAATTCTTAATTTAGCAATTTGCTAGGAATATGCAGACGGGGGGTTGGGCGTAAATGTAATTCATTTAATAACTGAATATGCAGAATATGCAGACGGGGGGTTGAGCGTAAAAGTTTTTTATTTAGTAACTGAAAATTATAGCAAAATGCAATTTAAAAAAAAAAAAAATAAAAAAAAAAATAAACATAGATTCATAATTAAATAATACGCTAGGAATTTACAAACAGGGGTTAGGTGTAAATAGTAATTAATTCAATAACTAAAAGTTATTATTCATACAATGAGTTGCTAAGAGCATATTAAAGGGGGGGTTGAGATGTAAAGAGTGGTCAATTTATATCACATCACATAGTTTATCTAATGCATGCCATCTATGGTTGACAGATAAATCTCATTAAATTTAATTCGTTTTATCATGGACTAAAGAGTATTTTTACTGTTATTATATTATACCTGCTTTGTAGTTGTCGTGCTGTTGATTTGTAAGGGCAGGCGAGAATGTGAGCTTGGGGAAGGTATATTAGGCAAGTGGAAGTAGTGAATTTGATTGATAATAAGGTATGGATGAATGAATAATTAGGATTTGAATTTGACCTTGAGATGGGAGGCTGAGAGATTTATGACAGTGGTTTTAAACAGTATGCAGGGCCCAGCAAACCAACAGGACTCATGGGGTTAGGGCTTCTGATTTATTGATGCTAACCTTGGAGACACAACTTAACCCAGAAGGGGCTTTCTATGAGAAATTGGTGTTAGGTTAGGTCCGATTGACAATTTCAGTGCTAAAACTGGTATCATAGAAAGTCCATACTTCACAAGAAGCTAAGAAAGCTAAATGAAAAATTCGGCAACTTTTACAAACTCCAACTAAGTTCCAGACGTTATTCCGAGTTGAAATTTTGAGGAGGTTTCTTATCATTGGGAAATAAATGCTTTGTAACTATTAAAGTCAATGGGGCTACGGAAGGGACTTATTGGTGGAAATTTATCTTTAATCTGAATGAAGAATGGTTTGAATTAAGTTTACGCTGATTTGTTACTATTAGGGTAGATCGGCCTCACAACCCGGTTCTCTTGCATAGCCTTTTTGGTCCTTGTGAGAAGTCTTTGTTGTTCAATGGTTTGTTTATGCCAATTCTTAAAATGTAGATAAGGTGATGTGCTGTGATTTGGTTGGTTTAAAAACACACTACTACACTCTTTCATTTCGAGGAAGCAATAATAAATCTGTGTTATCGTTATTAATATTGTTGGTAATAACATTTCTGGGGTTTTTATTATCTTTTATTGTCTGGTTTGCTTGTGAACTATAGATGGTTTTTTTTAAAATTTTCCTTCGGTATAAATTCACACCTGCAGAAAATTTGGGGGTTGGCTGTGACGGTACAGGCCCTTCTCTGTCCCGCCACGTTCATAAATAAACCTATTTACAAATATCAGTTTGCTGCATTTTGAATGTTTTAGAACGAAATCGTATTAACCCTTTTACTCGTGCTATCTTTCCATAAGAAAGAAAGAGAGCGGAGAAGTGTGCTGTTCTGGATGCTTTTTATGTTGCCAAACGCATGAACGGCACATAAATCGGGGACTTTTGACAATAGGAATCGGTTGAAGTATGATTATTGAAGAATTAAATGAAATATATTGGGCAGTTTTAGTATGGGAAAAGAAAAAAAAAGAAATGGCAAGACAGGGGTGGGGATAGAGGTGCAGTTTAGGCGGGATAAAGTGAGGAAGTAAAAAAGATGGTGGGATTGAGGCATTAAGCCTCGGAGGTCGCTCTCAGGAGGTACTCCGAAGACGGTCTTCGGTGAGATTCTTAAAGTCCGTGAAGTGAATTATTGGTAAAAATTTAAAAGTGAATTGTGTATTGAGAAGTGTTACACCGGTTAGGGGTTAGGGAGTCTCGAGTTGGCTAAATGCTGACAAAGGACATGGGACTTAGTAATTGGCATGGCCGATGAAAAGTCTGTACGATTCCCAACACGTGGCAACACGTGGGGATTTCGGTCGATTTTTAGGTAGGGAGTAGGCACGCCCAGTGTTAAACTGGCAGGGTTAGTACCTATAAAAAGGGAAACCCGGAGCAAAGTAGTTAGCATGGCTGACAAAATGCTTATTTATTAGTAATCCGAGTATTCAGCATACGCAGAAGAAAGGTTACGACGTAGCGTTTTCCTCCAAGCGTTCCCGTATCCTACCCTACATTATGATTCCTCATTTTCTTAGGTATTATAGTCTTCACGTGTAGCCGTGGTCTGGGAGTGCAAGCTCCCAGATTTAGACAACGTCCCTCGGGATGTGCCCGCGCTTGGAACGAGCCGGCGGCTGTATCCTTCGGGAAACAGTTACAGTTCCCTTCAGTGTCGTATATCCTAGTGTGGCTTAGGTGCTCCTAGCAAGTGGGGTTCCCTAATAACCATAATGGGTGTTATTGCAATGAAGTCTATATTATATATATTTTACACCATAGGTATCAAATCCTCGTTCAATACAATCCCAAGCTTCGGCCTCATATGTATGTGAACGTATTACACCGGCATTTAGTATACATTGGAATTTGCCATTCCACTTTCAGCTAGCTTCTGTTAGCAGGAGTTTCCTCTTTACACCGAGGGGAAGCTGTCCTACCTACCATTGCTATGGAAAGGGGGCTACATTACACACCACATGATTAAAGTAAATGTGAGACATGGATCTCTAGGCTGAATACTACATCTAGAAGAATAGGAATTAGGTAACTAGGTACATTTGAGTAGGAATAGGGAACATAGGAAATTGTTTGGGAAATAGCACTTAGTAATAATTCGGGGGTAGACTCACGATATGATGCAATACATTTTTCTATCTAACTCATAAGATAGGTGTACTGGCAACTTCCCGGATTACAGGAGGTAGACTAGTATCCTTGGGTTCGCTGAATTATTAAAACATTTAATATTCTATCAAGTGTCCAGGAAATACTTTAATAGCCATGTAGGTTACAAACTAGAATTATTTTGTTACAATAAATAAAATAAAAATCAGTTTTAGGTTCATATTTATAATTATCATCCACTCAAATTAGTTTCAAATTAAGACGGTAGTAAATGTAAGGTATCGTTTTTGATGCTAATGGACAAGCTGTGCAGTTCCATTGTGGGAGACCATCTAATGAGAGACGTAGAATGGTTGACTACTCTTCGACAGCATGAGGAAGGATATATTACAATTTATTATGTCGCTATTAGTATCTGTTAAAATCAAAGTAATAGGATATATCAAATAAATAAAACAAGGAATTAGAATATCCTAAAATAAAAAAATAACTATGCAATATCTTGAAATTTTCATGTAATTAATGGACAAGCAAAGCTGTTTCATTATGATTAACCTTTTCTATCAGACATATAGTCTAGGTGCATTATTCCTCAAACAACATGGAAAGAATATAAATTGTTTCATTTTGAAGTCAAAAGTTTGCAGAAACAAAGAAAGAATATCTAACAACAAATACTCAAGAATACCTTGAAAATATACTAAACTTATTTGTTCACTATTAAAATTACTAGATATAATAAAATCAAGTAAAGCTGTATAATTACTCTCCACTCTCAAAATAATATATATTGGACCAATGATATCATCTAACAGGATATGACATCTAAACAAAGTGGTGGAATAGGTTCAAAGATATTATTTAACTAGATATGTCTACTCAAACAGAGATATGATAGGCTGTAGATTGTATAGGGTTACTTGTAGTCCCAATCCAATCAGGTTTTAGGACATATTTAGTACATACCAGCGTAATATTAGGAACTCCCTTTTACCATAATAAGTAAAAGGAAGTCCCGCTAAGAACCGAGATATGATTGGATGTATGCCCTTACTGAGGCTAGGCAGCTCCAGAGATGGCCAGCGTCTCGGTGTTATGGTAGATACTCGTTTGGGTAGAATGAATGGTTTGTTTTGTATAGCTATGAATAATGATGTCTCTCATTTTCATAGAAGTAAATTAAAAAGGTCCTTGAATGTGCAGACAAGATACAAACTTACATACTTACAGTGTCGATGACAATATCATACGACATTCCCTTTTGCCAAAAGAATATGTCCTCATGCCCATGTAGTATATATGAATACTGAATCAATTGCAATACACATACTTACTGACTTTTAGTACATTTGTAAATAATAGAAAACAAAAAAAAAAGAAAGAATAATAACTTTATAAAGTCCTCTTACAATGGGTGATTATATGGTTACTAATTATGTTGGGTAATTAGTAAGGAATATAACAGACCTATGCGGTGGAAGATGACCAGTTTGGACAAGTCGAAATCTACAGATGGCAGCGGGGAGGGGCTGTTATCCTTAGCCGCAATCAATTAAATATCATTCTTAATTTTATTTGCATACTTACCTACTTTAAAGGTTCTTATGTAAATCTTACTTATTTCATACCTACTTAGAACATCTTAGCAACATAATCTTCTTTTCACTCTACCATATTAATATAAAGCAGATAGTTACATATCTACGCAGTAATTCTTATTCAACTTTATTAGAACATCACATTAGTCACTATAGATAGAATCTATCACTGCATAATACTTATGGCAATATGCTGAGGTTTTAATAGACTCACAACATTTAGTCATGAAATAGGTAGTTTGGTTTTGATAGTAAGAAAGTGGTAATAGTAAATTTTGTTGTTGCAACTTAACACTTTTACTGTATTATGTTAGAGAGCCAGTTCTAAATTACACCACTTGGAGAGTACATAGGTAGAGTAGGTCACGTCTCAAGTCTTTGGAAAAGAAACTGAGTTGCTACTTATGGGCACAATATAGGATCCTGACCACTATACTAGACGATCACATGGCCTTATAATGATCTCAGTCAAGACACACTCAATATTAGGTTTTGTGTTATGTTTGGATACGGTATCTCAGAATGGTAGAAGTTATCACACAAATAGGATATCACAATTAAATTTCATTTTATTAAACATTTTCATATAAGGTAGCGTAGAGTACATGAGATTTATATATAGATAGAGGGGGGGTTCGTTACAATAGAACATATAATACTACCTCTTAGCTCAGTCTTAAACTTTTAAGAACAATAGTGACATTATTCAAAGTTATTCTTTAATCATTGTTTAAAATTATTACACCTCTTTTACCCCTAGCTATGCAGAGGTGTTACACCCAAGTTATGTTTTTATTCATTTTAAATATAATACAGTACATACATGCTGAGAAATCTATATAATGTTAGGATTTTTTAACAATAACACACATATGGAAATAATGTACACTTTGCTCTCCAGAGACAAGTCTATGAATAGCCTCCTAAAGATCATTGATTGTGAAACTTTGCGGCATATGTACTAAACCGTCGTCGGCAGCCACAAGTCCCTAGATGTTTCGCCATTCAATAACACTTCATGAACATTACTTACCTGCTCTTAGCTCCTAGATAGAATATAGAGATACTCTAGGTACATTAGAAACAAATAGTTTCTAAAGAGGTGGAAATAATGTTTCGTGCAAGATAATTATGAAGAACTAGCTTTCCAGGCGCGGCTCTGCCCACGCGTATGTCGGTTATCGCGCGAAAACATTAACCTCTTTTTGCGCAGTCGGATAAAAACTATCCTATGTTTTTTCCCGGGTCTCAAACTATCTCCATACCAAATTTCATTCAAATCGGTCCAGTAGTTTTGGCGTGAAAGCGTAACAGACAGACAGACAGACAGACAGAGTTACTTTCGCATTTATAATACTAGCTTTCCGGGCGCGGCTCCGCCCGCGCGTATGTCGGTTATCGCGCAAAAACAATAACCTCTTTTTGCGCAGTTGGATAAAAACTATCCTATGTTTTTCCCCGGGTCTCAAACTATTTTCATACCAAATTTCATTCAAATCGGTCCAGTAGTTTTGGCGTGAAAGCGTAACAGACAGACAGACAGACAGACAGAGTTACTTTCGCATTTATAATATTATATAGTACTGAAGTACTGATAGTACTGATGGAACAACCGTAGGAGACGAAAGCGAGTAGAGATTGAAGTGATTGAAATCTTTGTATGTCTACAGCATATACGTATAGAACAGTGCGAAAAATACAGACATACGCAACAGAACGTGGTGTTGTTTGATTGACATGCATGGACAGGGGCAGATTTTCCTATAGTCTGAGATGATTCGGGTCTAGGGCGAAAAATTTAGGGAGCGGCAAAGCTTGGTGATTTTTAGGGTTCCGTACACAAAGGGTAAAACCGGGACCCTATGACTGAGACTTCGCTGGCCGTCTGTCTGTCACTAGGCTGTATCTCAAGAACGGTGATAGCTAGACAGTTGCAATTTTCACAGATGATGTATTTCTGTTGCCGCTATAACAACAAATAGAAAAAATTGGCCAAGTGCGAGTAAACGGACTCGCGCACGTTAAAACAAAAAAAGGTTTAAAATATGAAGTCTAATGTTCTATAGCTAATGGTACGGAACCCTTCGTGCGCGAGTCCGCCTTGCACTTGGCCGATTTTTTTTTAAGTGGTCGTGCCGTCTTTGATCCCAGGCCGTTTATGAAATCAAATACATAGCAACTCATAAAAAATTAAACATATGGAAATACAATAATTCAGTTCTTTTCGAACTGAATCTTTCACTAGTTGACTATAACTTCAAGGCTATCATTTTCATTATGCTCTACTACAGACTATACAATTATTATAGTACTGGGTTATTTGGTATCTTCGTGCTACAGCAAGTAAGAGGGTCGCAATCTTCAATTGACCTAAAGCAGCCAAGGTATCATTTCCGCTCCTGTGCATATAGAAGACGTGTGATCGAGTTCTACGAAGGGTTCTTTAATGGGCTCTGATAGAGAAAAAAGTTGTTGGCAAGTACCTAAAGCTTATCAGTTCGGTGTACAGTCGAAAAAAAACTGAATTGGCAAAAAAAAAAATATTATTAAACCTGTTACAAAATTACTCATGAATTGACAGACATACGAAAAAAAATTGTCCGATGCTGAAACAGGGCGCTTCGCTCGTTCAATAAAAAATAATTGTAGCCTTGCATTAAATACGTATAGTAACTTACTGCAAGGTTTTTTTATTTAATATAAATGACATTATTTCTTAATGAACTCAATAAAGACAAACCAACATTAAATGTTCATTGTGGTAAATATTTAGCTGATTCCCGCCTTACAAATTCCCACCCTCAAGTAGATTATCCTTCGAATTCAGATTGAAATCAAGATCATATAAGTGTTTATGTGAACTTGGCTTTAATCCGAAACATATGTCGTCAACTTTGCAATTTAGGCTTCAGTGAACTGGAGGTCGCATTGTTCGTTTCAGTGAAAGGCATCCTTCTGTAGAATAAAAAAAATCACGAATTTTTTTAAATAGTTATATATCTCGCTTCATTGCTTTGCTTCGGAAAACGTTAACTTTACTTTGGGGGAAAGATAAACTATTCAGCATTGTTTGAATACATTACAGATTGTTTTTTTCTACATAAATAATATTTTATCATTATTTTTGAAGGAACTTACCAGGTGGTATAAAATACCGGCCCAGTACGTATCAACACAAAATGTACCATAAAATCATATTTTTTTTTATACCGGTCTAAATTCTTAGCGTGACGTGGTGGGTCCGAACTGCAGCGCAAGTACCGAACTTACCGATCGCTAAATTTGACGTTACAATCGTCTAAATTCGATAAACCGGGTTATATCGATGTTTGCAAACATCGATATATCGATTGTAACGTCAAATTTAGCGATCGGTAAGTTCGGTACTTGCGCTGCTGGTTCGTATAATATTATAGTGAACAACAATGACTCCAAGTTTGACTAAAACGTTAGAAAAACAACGTTTCTTGTACGGGATCCCTTTTTATTTTTAACTTTTTATTGATATATATAGTCGTATATACTTATTTAGGTACTTATTATTGTTGTTGTTATACTAACACATATTTTACTTATCTACTACGGTTCCAAAGCTACAGATAGCCTGTTAACCCTTGTAAATTCAGAACTTTTTCCAAAAGTGAGTTTTAATTGATAGCAACATGGTAATAAGATATGGGAAACATGTACAGAAAATATGTTACGTTATTTTGTAGCTAAAATTGAATTATATAAAACTAGATTTTATGTAAAGTCTTATTTTAAAAAGCAATAATTCCCCTTTTTTAGTATCTTCGCATTAATTTTAGACTTTAGAATTTAGATTACTAATAACTGTATTCCGTAGAATAATTTCCTAAATTATTACGAATTTTTACGAAGCCTATTTCTTCAACTTTGGACCTTAAAGGAATTCCTATTGACGAATGGACAGACGGACAGTCAAGGGTTAGTAAAAGGGTCTACCATTCTAATAAACAACTCATTATTCATTAAAATTCTTACAACCCAAAAATAGCATTAGGAAAAACAAGTTTACTAACGCTCGTGAGCGATAAGTCGTTAACATTCCAAGCGATTGTCGCAAATGTCACCGAAAAAGGTCATCGAAAAGGTGAAGTTTCATCCTGGTATCTTATGTTATTACAGGTCAAGCTCATAGCGTTTCTAATTACAATACGCTTAAAAATTTATGAAGCGACTGCTGACAAAAACGCAGCAATCGCTTCATAAATGGTACATTAGCAATGCGATCGAACGGGGCAATCATTGTAGGCACGCTATCAACTTTTAAAGTGCTGAAGCATTTGGACTGCCGATGAAATGTATGAACCCTTCGGTGGCACAGTATGATTTATAGATAGCTAACGTAGTTGAGGTTGATAAACTGGCTTTATTACTGGTTCTCAAGCACAGCTGCCAGAACATACACTAAGGTGCTTGGCGACAGAGTTTCTAATTGAGCGTGGTAGCTAGCCAACATTTGCAAACTGCACTTCCACCGTGTGAAGCTCAAGGCCGAGGAATTTGAACCATTTATTTATGTGCCACAGTTCCTCTAAGCGTAGATACCTAATTATTATACCGCTGGACCCAACATAACGTAGCCATCGTTGTATTATATCTACAAAGTATATAATTATGTTAATTTATTACAATTATAGCAGTATAGCCACAGAAATCAATTCTAGAATAAGATTTAAAATTTTCCACAGATTTTAATTGTAATGTAATTTAAATGTCACAAAGCGATACCCGTGTAAACCTCTCCGTCAAAACGTCTTTTGTAGTAATATAGGGTGATGTTGATTTAGTCGTACCACGGCCTAACTCGTACCCTCGTTATATCTTATCTATTGTAACCTAATTGACTTCTATTCTACAAATCCTAGACCTGATTCAACTGACCTAAGAAATCTGCATATAAATCACTATCAGTATGTATACTTATTCGAAAATTAATCACAGGCCTATAAGAACAACATTTTACTACTTTTTTGCGTCTATATGGCCGGAACCCTACATAAAAAGTTCATATCCTTGCTTAACCGGTTTTTTGTTATCATCGCAATGTCCACCATCTGCGGTATGAATCCAGTTACAAAATAGCTGGCTGTGGACAATTTTGCAACTATTTCAACTCGTATTGAAGAACATGTGTGAGCACTTACCTGAACACCTAAAACTATACGCACATTTGAGAGCACATTTTACTATGCACTCATTATGGCTGCTTCGTTGCAAATCTTTGATCGAGAGATAGACGAGTGGATAAATCGTTATGCTTTGGAATTTGAGATCGATCTCAGGATCAGATCATTGTTTTTTAAACGAATAATAAAAAGTGGGGTGACGGGCTGATATTGCACCTTCCCATATTTTGTGGGAGTCACAAGAGGCGATAAAAGGAAGGTTCCAGGAGGTGGGCAGCACCACCTTCTGAAGAACTCGTATTATCTACTCAAACTACACTGCGATCCCGAGACGCAGAAGGCCGGCCAAACCTTCCTAATTGAAGATGCTGGATAACTTCCGGCTGTTGATAATAATGAACTGTCTAATACTGTTTATTACTTGCGATCAAAACACATCTGGAAAAATCTGGGGGTTGAAACATCTCTGCCTATACCTTTGGAGATAAACATTCGCAATGGTTTTTTGCTAAATGATTTACATGACCCATGTGCACCTGTTATTATTGACTTGTTTTATCTAAAAGCGTATTGGACACCCGCAAAGCATTACTGGTTCAAACGATGAAACGAACAAGAAAACCCGTTGATAATAAATTCTAAGCAGAAGATATAACTACTAAGATTACTGAACTGGTCACATAGAAACATTAAAATACTGTCGAGGTGCGAGTCGAGTCGCACTATTTTAGATTCCGTAGGTAATATATAATATATAACAGTCCGTAAAATCAAATAAAAATGTTTGTTGGTTTTGACGACAGCTTCAAAACCATCATTGAAATTGATGTTTTCAGTATTTGTTGGTTTAATAGAGGATATGGTGGATCATTAATAACCATACATCCACGGTTGAACAAAGGCTTACCCTATTACGAGGGTTTGCCATAATTCTCATGCTCTTCGCCTGTAACGAATACTACAGCAAGATATAAGGGCTTTAATTAAACAAAATTGCGTAATTTTTTACTCTATTTAATGAGCTCTAGATGATAACATCCGACTCCCACATGCTGAGATGCAATTGATGAATTTTGAAGGGGGGCCCAATTAAAAATATTGTCAAGGAATTGCTACTTCCATATGCGTCAACGTTTTAGACAAAATATCTAAATACAATAGAGACCATGGGTTCGTGGGGTACTGAGGCCAAAAAGTTAGTTTAATTTGTTAATTGGCCTGCGCCCAATATCTCGGGCGCAGGCCGCAAGAACTGGTGACTCCCGCTGCAGCTCGTTGCTGGTGCAGAGGATGGCCATTGCCATTCAGGCATTTCGTGCGATCAGGGGTGGGTTATTTGAATAGGCTATTTTTAAGTTTGACTTAATTATATTTTATGATAATATTGAAATTAAATTGTAACAAAAAAAACAGATTTGTAAATCATTCAATTCATTCAACCATGACGTACGAACGGGCGCATGGAGACAAACAAATAGACAGCGGAGTCAGGCCTCGGTCGTAGGTTCTGCACTATTGTTACAGTAAAATAAAGTAAAAACTCTTCAATCGATCAGCAGTTCACATTATATTAAGGTCAAAGATTTATTCAAAATACTTGGATCTCAGGCTTACTTATGAGGTACAGACCTACAGACATGACACAGGTCTGTAGGACACGGACGGGAGGATGGATTGACGGACAGATAAACAGCGGAGTCACATTAGTAAGGATTCGACGTGCCCCTTAGAAGCGCTTCCTAAAGGGCACGTCGAATCCCTACTTAGGGAAGCTTGACCACTAATACTTAACCAATCAAGGAGGTAAAGAAACGTCATCACTTGACCTGACCCTTAACGCCATTACTACAGAGCTCTTCCGTGCTTCGGTCGGTTCTGGTTGTTGTCGAACGAACTAGGATACCAGTCGTTATAGCTTTGTGGTTTGACAATTTGCGAAGACGAATGCCAGCCTGGTAAGTGTTGCTATATAAGCATCAAACTAACAAGTTTTTAGCGCACAAAATTCTGCACCTCGAGCGATAATCGAACGCGCCTCCCCCGGTTTTATAGACGGGTGCCTGAGCTTTTCTTGTCTGTACTGAGTGTTGATTGACCATTCAATGACCACAATCTCACCTTGTGGTAATTAGTGAGGATGAGGTCAAAGATGATAAGGCTTAACCCAGGATAGGAACAAGAGCTTTTTTACTTCCAAAACACATAATAGACAAAATTCTATTTCACTCCCCCAGGACATTTTGCAAACCTATCATAGGTATTTTACAATAGGTATGTAGGTGGTATGTATAACCTGATTCCTGCCCAGTTATGAATTATTTGCTAGAAACAAGTCTTATTTGACAATGAGAAGGCAGTCAACGATGCAAAAGTTTATCAAAATTTAGTATCCATGCATCGTGTAGATTTGTGGAACATGGTCACTTCTCAACAAAAACTATTTTTTGCATATTCGGGCCTACAAGCTCACCTTCAAAATTCCAGTTCTGACATTAATAATGATATTTTTAGTAGCAACATGTCGATGGTAACATTAATGTGGATTGCATAACAGAATTCCTTAGCCTACACAGTAAGCCTCAAGGATTTTTAGAACCTTTAAATGAACATCAATTTTATTTGTCGCATCGTTTATCATAATATAATTTGTTGATTACGAAACGACCGTTTGTTTTGTTGCACCTATGGACAAGGTAGTTCCCACAGCAACACAGAACAAATAGACAGTAGGCAAAGTTGCCACCATTCCGATGATATTCACATTATTTATATACCAGATATAAAAACTAGTAAGATGTGTTTGTAAGGACTACGCATCTATGAACTATTTATTGAATTTAATAAGGCTGAGAAAATTAGTTACTGTATTGGGAATGTTGTTTTTTCCTCACAAATTAGAGAAAAGTACCTGCATAGTCTCGGCCGAAATGGCAATTAACGGTCTCGTTTAATTAGAAAGGACTCGGCTGCCAAGTCCATTTAAATTCCCTCAGTAAGTACTCAGCTTCGCCTCGTCATTCCAACGTTTCTCGCCTGTCAAGTGCCTTAATTCAGGCCTGAACAATAATGTACTACTGGGCTAAATTAAGACTCAAATTGCTCACCGTGATACAACACTAGATATTTGTTTGGTATGTAGGTACAGGGGCATGTTTGCCGTGGTGAGAAAACCGAGGTACACAACACAAGACTCCTATACGTTAAGAATCTTGTTACAATAAAATAATCGAAGTTTAAGAACAAAAGTATTTAAAGCATTACCTTGTTCATTACCACAACGTTCTAAATAGTTATCTTATTAACACTCAGCGTACTATTACTATAGTCGTCACTATTTAGCGCCCATATGTTAATCAGCTTTATTTTTGCATAAACTTCTTAAATAAATATGGAGCCAAAACCATGCAGATTCATCCTCCTTTACAGAAGAATTTAAATGCAACCGGCCAAGAACTGATCAAGTCCAAGGTCAAAAGATGTTTACATAATTTATTTGCTACCTACTGTTGCCTACTACGCAAATAGCAGAAGTAGTCGTATCCAGTAGAGCTTTAATACCTTATATTATTATAAATCTAATAAATTTTTTTCACCAATATGGCAATTATACAAATCATGATGAGTATATTTATTGTAGACTAGCTTTCCGGCCGCGACTCCACACGCGCGTATGTCGGTTATCGCGCAAAACCATTAACCTCTTTTTGCGCAGTTGGATAAAAAGTATCCTATGTCTGTCCCCGGGCCTCAAAATATCTCCATACCAAATTCCATCCAAATCCGTCCAGTAGTTTTTAAGTTTATTCGTAGCATACAAAAATACAAATCTTTCCTCTTTATAATATTAGTGTAGATGTAGATATAAGTTCCCCATAGACTTTTATGAGCGTAATATTTAATAATAATAATAATAATAATTTTATTCAGAAATAGACGTGAGTATACAAATAACAATTTTCTATTCTTAAAATTATAATATAAACCTAAGCAGTGTTTACAATGTGCCCCAAACTAGGCATAGCCTGTATCTTGGGCGCACATGTCACTTGTTGTATAGATTTATAATTAAAATATAATTATAATTATTATATTGCGAATAACTGTGCATATTTGCTTCGATACAAACATGAAATATAGACAAAAACAAAGAATAAGTATAAGCTGGGGAGATGGGAGATTAAATCAACATTTTATTCTCTCGGGAGGCTATAAAGTTTTGCATAAAATAATATACCATGAATGAGAGTACTATTAATAAAATTGTAAGTGGAAAAGTTATCAATTTAAGCGTTTCTATTATTATTATTGTTGACTTTAGATAAATAGCGTAATACAATATGATAATAAAATAATATTTAACCTACTATGTAATTATTTTCTATAACACAAAAGAAAACCTTATTTACATAATTTGATAGGCTGGAAATTACAGTGTAGCATCTGACGAGTTTTTGCTGTAAGGAGGGAAAATTACATGTGAGGGTGTATAATATGTTTGTATGTTAGAGTATGTTATGACGGGTGTGGGTGTGAGAGTGTGTGTGTTGGTATGTGTGTATGTGTGTGTGGGATGTGTGGGAGATTGGATAGTGTCTAATGGAGATGAATTCAACCTGTTTTTTAATAACTAATAATCACATGATCCAACAAGTCTCTCTGTACGATCGTAATTAAGCGCCAGCAACCATTTTTTTATTTTCTGTGCTGCATCGATAACGTGAGTGTTTCTGATGTCAATCAACCTACAGACTGCGTTATATGTGAATATTTGAGAGTGTTTAGGGATATTGATATGAAAATTATCTAAGCTCTACGACAACAAAAATAATTAACATACTAATGTATTAATCCGATGAATATTAAACAAGAGTAAGATCGGAACACGAATACTACGCTGTTAGTAGTAATTCATCAAAGCTGATAACCATGAAACTCGCCGTAATATGTAATAAGCAGGTGCGTCAAAATTTCGAGTATACTGCTTTCGCATCCTTTCTGGGAACAACCTTGAGCACATTGCATAATCAAGAACAAATCATAAATCACAGGTCTACTTTCAGAATTTAAAGCTAAATCGGTGTTTCCGCGCGATGATAGTCATTATGTCATTCAAGATGATGAGGGCAGCCCCTGTCCTCGGTCACGGTATCCGATTATGTAGTCGTCAAGCTAGTTTCAACCTCTATATTAGTTAGCACGTCATGTTAATAGAGGTTCAAAGTTACACACAATATGATACCTATGCAAGGTGATAATGCTTAGTTCAAACTAAGTACACTTATGTACGTAGCACGCAAGGCTTCAGAGCTGGCATGTTAATGGATCTTTATTCAGTTATAAACAATTACCTGTACAACTAACGCGCTAGGTACTATACCATCAGCTCTTATATAATTCCCGCTGCATCAAAATGATTATAAGAAGGTACATACGATGACTGATACATAAAATATTTACGCTTACAGCTAGTGCTGGGGTTAGCCGTTGCCAGCACCTAATATATTATACAATGCGCATATTTAAACCCTTGCCTATGATGCTATGGCAACAAATCCAGCATGAATGCGACTTCATTTGATATCCATCAGTTCACATGGTACGTGTGGAGTATGGCGAGAATGTGACTTGATTTACAGATCAGTCTATCATGATATCACATGAGCATGTGTTATACGTTATAGGGTCTTTTGTATTCAATACAAAATCTCTTAACAGAATAATCTGCTACCAATGACCTTCAAATAACTGAGGAACTGAAAAGATTGCAACATTTTCCACTCGTTTTTATTACCGGTTAAGTATCTCCACATATGACAAGAATTTCAATTGTCTTTAACTTTTAAGTTACAAATCAAACATAATTTTAATAAGAGGTTAATAATATATTTCAGTGATGAAGAACGCAGATAAACAACATGCGATGGTTATTATATTTCATCTTCATAACGACCGTAAGCACTTTTGACGTCAGAAGATTTTTCGACTTCTGGACGGAGCTCTTTCGACCTCTTCCCCATAACCCTAATGAAGGTTTCTTACCGGACTATACACCCGACGACAACGAAGAGTTCGACTTTATAGTCATAGGTGCTGGTTCAGCTGGAAGTGTAATAGCGAATAGATTAACTGAAGTACCGCAATGGAAAGTTTTACTTCTAGAAGCAGGAGGCAACGAAAACTTTTTCTCCGATGTACCCATATTCGCCTCTTTCTTATCACTCACGCCAATGAATTGGGGATATGTTTCCGAACCTGAGAAGCGAGCATGCAAAGATTTAAGAGGGAAAGTTTGCTTTCTGCCGCGAGGCAAAGTGCTCGGTGGCAGCAGCGTACTAAACTTTTTAATTTATCACCGGGGACATCCCGACGACTACAATGACTGGGTCAAAATGGGAAATGATGGATGGAGCTACAATGAAGTTCTCCCTTATTTCAAAAAGTCTGAAAATATAGGAATCAGTGAATTAATGAATTCCTCTTATCACGGGGTTGGAGGATACTTGGATATTGAATACTCCCCCTATCATAGTCCACTGCAAACTGCTTTTAAGAAAGCTGGGCAACAACTGGGTTACAAATGGAGAGACCCCAATGGGGAGCAAGTGATAGGATTCTCCAAACCTCAAGCAACCATGAGAAAAGGTCGAAGGTGCAGCTCTTCAAAAGCATTTTTAGAACCGATTCGAGACAGGCAGAACTTGAAAGTTTCGAAGTATTCAACTGCGATGAAAATTCTAGTCCGCCCATATACCAAAGTTGCCTACGGAGTGGAATTCATGAAAAAAAACGTAAGGTAACTTAACCAATCTTACATAAATAAATTGAATAGGAGATATTTTCCTTTGGTTTTGGTTGGTCTTCCATGGACTGAATTTTAAACGTGTTCATCCTCCTAAGACATATTTTTATTAGATTCTTATGGGGTACTTACGTTACCTATAAAAATGTTATGGTTACATTATACAAATTGTTGGAGCACAAATTTTTTTGTACTTGACGGGAATCGAACCCGCGTCCTCCGATTTCGCGAATGACGCCTATTTCACACAGCTCCAATAATTTGTAAATGTTATTTTCGCTCAGCACGCGATAGTGCTTATTATTACATTTAGAAATGTTATGATTATCTGTTACCTTCAGAGATTCCAAAGAGACGATTCCTGTGACAATGTCTATGAAAATTGTTTGCGTCTTCTTACATTATTTTAATGAAGGACGTAACCATACATAATAGATAATAGTAGGTAGGTGCGTAGTGAGTAAGCTATTGGAATATGTATTCAGGAGATTATATATGTGTCGAGATTTACCTACTCAGATTTTATCAGCAGCTCAGAACTGCATCCACAGATTTCACAATATAAGTAAAGTCGGCAAAGTTTGTACATTACATTTTAGTATGTATTACAAACTGTGATATGAAATGAATAACTTTCACTACTGATTATGGACACTCGTGACATCAGGCGCGTGACTTGTTCTTCTTGTGACCTAACCTGACGCCTCAAATGTAGGTGTGTGCTTAATCCAAATATGTTGTGCAAACTTGGAACATAATATTTATTTTATCGATGTATGCAAACAACAATACTGCAAGACAACACATAATCTTAATAAGAGGTTGGGTACCATACCTAAGGTTGATTTTGTAGAGGTCTTGAATATCAAGAAAAATCGGAATGTAATAAAAAGAAATTGTTTTTAAATATTTTATAAGAAAAATGTGTGTTTCTTCTAGTGTTTTCGAGCAAATAATTCAATAGCAAGAATTATTGTTTTGTGATACGGGTCCGGTGACGAGCACATTTCAGCTTTTGAGTAAACTTTAGACCGTATCTACTGTATTCATTAATATTGTAAATTTAATACGGTTTTCACTGACGCAAGCATCAGTAGGTACCATAGGAAGCTTTAAATTTTCAATTAAATCAAAAATTTTCATCTTCTTTTGACCAGTTTAACATCGGAAACTGAATTAATTTTAAAAAATACACAAAGTTTCCTTCGCCTCAGGCGGCGATCGCACCTTCCGGTTAATGCGCACCGGACGAATTTCTATTTCCGCTACCGATACCGAAAAAAATATGCACTCTTATTATTTTAAGAGTCAGGGACTTTGCGGCTATCAACTAGTGATTTTTGTCTTTAATTTGGAGTTTTAATCAGGAGGTGGGCAGCAGTGCCTTCCGAAGAACTGCGATCTCTAAGACTCTTGCCAAGCATAGAGATAAATAATGAAACTGACTTCCCTTTGTTTCATTTTCCTTCTATTTCCATTTTGATGTTTTACAGACGCCAAGTCCGAGCGCGCCGCGAAGTGGTGCTATCAGCGGGCTCCATCGGCTCAGCACAGCTGCTCATGATCTCTGGAATAGGCCCAGAAGACCATCTGCAAGAAATGGGCATAGAAACTCTAGTCAACCTTCCTGTGGGATACAACCTACAGGACCACGTCACGTTTTCTGGAAATGCATTCATAGTGAATAACTCCGGGCTTTGCGTAAACGATGTAAGGTTTTTTTATACAACGTATATTTTTTTACAATTGTTATACTCCAGTCACCACAGAAAGCCCAGGCAACTGTCCATAACAAGAAGCAATAAGTTCTATATACCACTATGATTATAACCACTGCCATCCTTGGCCAACAACCGGGACCGTCGGTTTTACTTGCCCTCCGAAGCATGGACGCGCTTAGTAGTTAATGCCTCTGGTGGCCACCCATCCAAGCCGCCAACCGCAGCGAACGTTGATTGACCTAGTTGATCTGCAGTCAAGAACGACAAGGTATATGTTTGCAACGGGCACTTCCACGTGCGCCACCGTTTTAACGAAACGGTTAAATAGTAAGTGATGGTGGTAAAGAATGGGTGGTGGTAAAGAATTTGGTAAACAGGTTGTTTGGTGTTATGAGAAAGTCCTCAAGGTCAAGTGCCAGTACACGCCATTTTGATGTCTATCCGGTGGTAAATAGCCAAGCAAGATTTGACAACAAGTCCGGGGCTCATCACATCAACTGGAACGCCCATCGTTGAACACGGTCTCTTAATCCCCACTTTTGGCAGGCGTCTCGGAGACCGCTGTAGAAGTGTTCAGTTTTTCAGAAGGCGCTGCTTCCCACCTTCGGATATTTTTCCCTTTGTCGCCACTTACAACAACCATGGGAAGAAATAAGGGTGTGAAATTTAATCCGATACCCCAAGGAGTAAAATTCTACGAATAATGATTTATTAATACCCTACATTCAATCCCGCGTCGGATTTCAAACCAAGTTCCGTCTGCACGATATATAGTCAGTAGGCATTGCCACTTGTCCAACAGTGTTTTGATGAATATATACATATAACGCAAGACGCTATGAAACCACATTAACCAAAATAGTATGGAGTGTTAGAGCATTTTGCATCTTCAACTGGTGAACCAATCCTGTTAAGTAGAAAAGCAAGTACATAACGGTGTGTTCTGCAATCTGTGCTTGAAAGTCAATTTTGATTTTTGATTCGGCTTCCATCTTACTCCAATCATCACGCACTTACCAAAAGTAAGAGAAAAAAAAACAAAGTCAAAGTCATTCTAAAAACGTTTTTTAACAATGTGTTACATACTATACAGGAAAATTATTACAATATTTATTTACATTACGTAGGTGACAGGCGCTAGCTTGGCAGAGGCGAACCAGTCCAAGCATTTTTGTCGTTTAGGTAATCACAAACTGTGCAGTAAGATTTCTTTATCAGAATGTTCTACACGTGCAACTTGAATTTTCCTTCTGTGAGTGTTGTACTTAATATGTTTGGACACTTTATTATAAAACCTCACACAATTGCTTAAGAAGGACCTTTTATTTGTCTTTGCTTAATCTAAAACCTGACACCGCTATTTTATCTTTATATACATAGTGCTCAAAGGCTAATAAAACCAAATTATTTGGTTACAGATGACAGCAGCCTCACCTCTATCAGCGGCGGCTTATCTAGCGGGTCGTGGGCCTCTGACCCTGCCAGGAGGTGCGTCTGGTCTAGCCTTCATACGCACTAAGGTGTCTAACGACTTCTCCAAGAGCAGACCTGATATGGAGCTGGTCATGGGTGCTGGTTCACTGGCAGGAGACTTCTTGGGGATACTGAGGTCTTTGTTAGGTTAGTATAATGTTCATAACTAGCTAGGTATTCAGCGGGTAGACTGAGAATATTATTATCCGTCCTGCACTTATCGTACATCGCGGTCAATGTCGTCGTTTTGGATAAATATCAAAAATAGAAGCAGACAGGTAGGTACATACAATATTTCAACCAATTCACCGAGAGTTTCAGCACACGATTACGTTGGATTATGCTAAAAATTATGACTTAAAAGTAAGCGTCAAAATTAACAAAAATTTTTTTTTTTTTTTATGTAATGGAGTGGCAAACAAGCAGACGGCCCACCTGATGGTAAGCGGTTACCGTCGCCTATGGACATTTGCAACACCAGGGGCGTTACCAATGCGTTGCCGACCCTGTAAGACTCTTTTAACACCCTTTTTGAAGGAATCCATACTGTAGCTCTGCGGAAAGACGCTAGATGGAAGATCATTCCACATTTTGCAAGTATGCGGTAAGAAGGAACGCATAAATCGAGCTGTGTGAGATTTCCAGGACTCGATTATATGTGGATGAGCTTTTAACCGGTGACGCGAGGTACGATGGTAGAATCGCGATGCCGGTATAAGATCAAACAGCTTCTGAGAACATTCCCCGTTATAGAGCCTGTAGAATACACAGAGCGAACCGATGTCTCTACGGAGGCTCAGTGGCTCAAGGTGGTCAGAGAGCGCGGGGTCGTCGACAATTCGGACCGCTCGACGCTGAATAGCATCGAGAGACTGGAGTTGGTACTTTGGTGCGCCATTCCAGAGGTGAGAGCAGTACTCCATGTGAGGGCGAACTTGCGCTTTATAAAGCAAAAGTCGCTGTCTCGACGTGAAGTACCGTTTCACCTTATTAAGCATGTTGCAGATTTGCAACATGTCATTGATATGCAGAATAAATAACGTAGGCGATAACACTGATCCCTGAGGGACGCCAGCATTAATCGGCATGGGATCGGAGCAAGCTCCGTCGACAACGACAAGAATGCTCCGTCCAGATAAGAAACTGGCGACCCATGTGCAGAACCCCTCGGAAAGGCCGTAAGATGGCAACTTCGAAAGAAGTGCCCTGTGCCAGACCCGATCAAAAGCCTTAGCAATATCCAAGCTGACAGCTAAAGCTTCACATCTACTTTCGACTGCGTCAGCCCAGCGGTGAGTGAGGTAAACCAGAAGATCACCAGCGGATCTGCCACGACGGAAACCGTATTGACGGTCACTTATCAGTTGGTGATCCTCTAAGTAACCTAGGAGCTGGTTGTTAACTACTCGCTCCATCACCTTACAGAGTAGAGAGGTGATTGCTATAGGCCTGTAGTTGGATGGGTCTGTACGGTCACCCTTCTTGGGAATGGGGTGTACATGAGCAACTTTCCACGAAGACGGCACGCATCCTTTGGAGTAGGAGAGCAGGAAAAGGCGCGTTAACACCGGAGTCAACTCAGGAGCACATGACTTGAGGACGATAGCCGGGATGCAATCCGGCCCGCTCGACTTTCGCACATCAAGGGATAAGAGTTCCTTCCGTACCGCTCTCTGCGAGAAACGTACATCTGGCATGGAACTCTCACATCCGTGAATTACCGGAGGTGTTGCGTCCCCGGTACTATAGCCGGGGTATGTTCTGACCGACTCAGCTAACATAACAATAACTCATAACTAATTTTTCCTCTCGTTCTTTAACCATCGTATTGGGATGGAGCGACACCAATAGTTCAACTTACGTTTTATTATAAACAAGACTAATTTTGTAATTAGTTTTAAACTTGTTAATTATGACGCAACCCTATAATTTTAATATTTTTATTTTTGGTATAACGCATACTCTGCAGATCTGTTTTTACATTTTTCCTCTCATAAATTTGTAATTTTGTAATGTAATCCGCAAAGCATGCGTTATTGCAAAAAAAATTAAAAAAATATGTCGTGATAAACTCACAATACTTTTAACAATAATAACGGGAACTCATGACAGTAATCGTATTTATTTATATGTATATAATATCATAAATATAATGATGAGAGGTAAACATTATGGCAGTAATTTATTACATTTTCTAGGAAACAATATATGAGGGAAATTTCAGAAGTTCTTTATATTTCGTTGTTGTCATTGGATTCCAGAACCATTACGTCATTGCAAAGTGTTCATAAAATACAAAAGAATTAGGTTGAATTAAATGTTCTGCATAGTGAACAACGTTTATTCTCGTGCGTTAACTTGAAATTTTAATTTTTTGTTAACTATTGGCATATATTAACTTGCTTAAATCTTTGCAACGAGAACCTTACCAAATTGTGGTGTACCTACATATAGTCAAAACACCTTTTATGATACTTTATATAATCAAGCTTCTACTGAAATTCATATAGGTAATAAAATGAATACATTTTCATGATGTATCCATTATGCATGATTTAATGTTAGTTTTTCTTCAGTCGTTGGAAATTAATGACAATACAGTCATAATGAAGGGCGGAAGCAATTTTTCTCAGTGTAGCTATTATAATATTATTAAAACTCACGCACATTTTTATTAATTTATTAAAACAGGTTATTCACGTGAAATTTAACACTTCCAGATCCTGAAGATGGCTTTCTTATGAAGCCGAAACAATTGTCGATCCTTATATCGGTAACACGTATATAAGTGTTAAATATCACGTGAATAACCTGTTTTAATCAATTAAGTGTAGCAATTGTCTACACTCAGCGGCTACGAAGTATGAAAAATGATAAAATCGAAGCCTCACCCGAATGTTCAGGATCAATAACTTTTGTTTTACGACTTCGAACTTTTCGAGAACTTTCAGCATTACCTTACAAACTGACTTGATTCAGTGAGCACCGCTCTTCAAAAACCTCTTTGAAGAATTTTCATAAATTCTGAACTAAAGTTCCTGAACCTAAGTAAACAGCATAGGATAGGCAAATAATTCTCTATAATTCTCTGTCTACCTTCAGATGTAGTCATGAAGAAATATATATACACATACATATATTCTTTTATTATACTATAACTAGAACCAATACTAGATATTACATGATCGATGACTCGCTGTTTTAGAGCTTAATAGCCTCTACATAAGTACCCGTGGGCTAGAATTCATTGCTTTGCAGTTGCACAACACCTTGAAATAAGTACCTATATAAATCTTGTAATTAATACCTTTCTAAACTTGAATAGTTATGTACATACAATTGATTGTTTTCCAGGCGTGACAGACAGCTGGTATTGGAAGGTATATAGCAGCCTTCCGCTAGAAGTAAGACAGCGAACGTTTTCAATGAACCCAGTACTGATCCGTCCTAGGAGCATTGGACGGCTGATGTTAAGGAGTAAAAGCTTTCAGGACCATCCTAAGATCCAGCCAAACTATTTTGATGATCCAAATGATTTGAGAGCAATGGTGGAAGGTGTTCGTATGGTAAGTTTGACTTATCAATTTACCAACGAGTACGTGCCTCCACCGCATCCATTATTTCATTACTCTACTCCAACTGCGCTTAAGTAAGTACCTACCTTGTTTTTCAGAAAAAATCTGGAATATATAAAAAAATTACTGCAATAAATGCCTGTGGGGTGCGGGGCTAGAATGTCACCATGCTACCTGTGGGTGTCGTAAGAGGCGACTAAAGGTAAAATACCGGAAGGTGGGCAGCAGCGCTTTCTGAGGACTGCTATCTTAAAACTGCGATCTCCAAGACGCTTCCCAAGCGTGGAGATTATGGCAAATGCCGTCTTAATGGGAGAGGCTCTGTTCAGCAGTGGACAATCCGGCTGATACAGTACAGTACAAAGGGAGCATAAAAAGGGGTACAGTCTGTTTTGCATGAATGTACTTTCCTTTGGCATCCGAGATAATGAGAACAATAGAATTTCATGCATATGGATGATATCGTCCACGCGGATGCTAATGGGCAGAACCAGTATATAATTAAATCCATATATCAAATAACGACGAGCCTAACGCTAACGACGTTGTAACGAGTACTTCGCCCCACCCTATAATATGCGACGTACCCATTTACATTTTATCAACGGCTCCCGGTTAATTTAGTTCTTGTTCGAAATTAAAACTATATGTTTTAATATATTTATATTATAATATATATTAATAATACCTGCCAAATTTCATAAATATCAAGGATTAGTACTACATACTTATTTTACAAATTATTGGATTAATTAAAAATGTTTTGGACCGGGCGAGAATTGAACCTGCGTCCGCCGATTTCGCGCCGGATGCTTAATCCGCTCGGCCACCGGAGGTCGGCTATTTCTGCCGAAATTTCATGCTCCAATTGTATTTCTTTAACCATCATAGGGGAACACGGCCATCAACCTACTAGACTTCATCTGATCGAAAAAAGTTTTTTCAAACACTTAACTCTCGGAATTATGTTGCTAGCCTTCTATATTTCTAAATAAGTACTACCGCGTGCTAAGCGAAAATCATATTTTACAAATTATTGGATTACAAAATGTATTGCCCCGGACGGGAATTGGACCCGCGTCCTTCAATTTCGCGCCGGATGCATAAAACCGCTCGGCCACCGAGTGATCGGCTATTTCTGCCGAAATTTCTTGCTAAGAAATACAATTGGATTTCTTTAAGCGTCATAGGGGACGGTGCGCGGCCATCAACTAGACAACTAGACTTCACATGATCGAAAGAAGTGCTTTTCTTATAATTTTCAGATACAAAAGGTGATAAACACTAATCCGTTTCAACGTTACGGTACAAGGCTGCACGACACGCCATTCCCTGGCTGTGAACATTTGATCTTCGACTCTGATGAGTATTGGGAATGCGCCATTTCACAGACTTCAATAACACTGGACCATCAGGTACCCACTAATAAACCTGTTCACTCGAGATGGAGGTGCCCACCTCCACACTAAATTATTTTGGGGCATTTGAACGGGTCTCGTTTGTACACTTCGTCTTGGTGTGGGTGTATATGCTATTAGTACCTACAATAAAACCATAAAATGTAAAATATGCTCGCGTAGCAAGGCAACTACACTCAAAAATATTATGTGCAACTACACTCAATAAATGTATATGCCACTACACTCAAAAAATAAGGGCCTTCATAAGTGGAAAGACCTACCTTTAATTACAAAACAGTTATATACTGTTTAGTAGTTAGTACAAGCTAGATGCCGATGTTAAAAATAACTTCTCTCGGTAGGTACTTGGGTATGTTCATTGTTATATGTTTAGGTTTATCGCTCATCTTGTCCTAATCTCACTCGAAGCAGCTTCAGACCAACATGTATTTTTCCTTTACTCTGTTTTATTACCTGTTACATCACTATTAATACCTTTTGCACCATATTCTTCTTTGCGCAGTCCATCGTTATTTATAACCATACCTTTTCTGACATTCTTCTACCATCTATGTACCTACTCCTATATCCTATATACACCCGAAGCTGAAATATTTTTCTCGTTATTATGTTCTTGAACTTTACCGGCACTGGTGCTACATCCAAGCTTCCTCTAAAACACTCATTCCTGAACTTGTTCATTCTAGTTACTGCGTGTGAACGCAGAAATATGCACTCTACTTTCGTCCGCCTCTTTTGCTGCCTAACATTCAGCTCCATGAATTACGACAGGTCTTACGATGCGTCTTATGTATTTTTTTGTAAGTTTTTTTACAAGACTTGTCGTGATTTCCATCCCCCCTGTATTAGTGCTGTTCGTCACGTGCCGGTCAGTGTTGTCATTTCGTGTCGTGTCATTAACTGAAATACGATAACGAAAATCAAGACAAACTGTCAAGGATGAATACCTATACCTAATACCACTGCTAAAGATTTTCAGTCCGAAACTTTTCAAGTTTGTTCGCCGTTTTTTCAATTTGTTCTGGTCCTCGTTTACTGCTTAGAGGCGGAGTAAATTACATACCTAAATGCAGCCCAGCGCATCACAGCTCATTTAAAGAAAGACGTTGGAATGATCTGTAAATGTATAGAATAACTATTTTGGGAAGTTGCCATCTTTCTACGAAAAACAGCCACAAGAATAAAGAACCGTAAATTTACAAATTATTGGAATACAAAATGTTTTGCCCCGGGCGGGAATTGAACCCGCGTCCTTCCGATTTCGCGCCGGATGCTTTATCTATTAAGCTACCGGGGGTACGGCTGTGTCGCCGAAATTTCGTACTCCAATCGTATTTCTTAAACCGTCATAGGGGACGGTGCGCGGCCATCAACCAGACTACTAGACTTCATCTGACCGAAAGAAGTGTTTTTTCAAACACTTAACTCTCGGAATGATGTCGCTACCCTTCTATATTTCTATATATTATGATTACAAGCACTACCGCGTACTAAGCGAAAATCATAAATTTACAAATTATTGGAATACGAAATGTTTTGCCCCGGGCGGGAATTGAACCCGCGTCCTTCCGATTTCGCGCCGGATGCTTTATCTATTAAGCTACCGGGGCTGTGTCGCCGAAATTTCCCGCCCGGGGCAAAACATTTTGTATTCCATTAATTTGTAAATTTATGATTTTCGCTTAGTACGCGGTAGTGCTTGTAATCATGATATATAGAAATATAGAAGGGTAGCGACATCATTCCGAGAGTTAAGTGTTTGAAAAAACACTTCTTTCGGTCAGATGAAGTCTAGTAGTCTGGTTGATGGCCGCGCACCGTCCCCTATGACGGTTTAAGAAATACGATTGGAGTACGAAATTTCGGCGACACAGCCGTACCCCCGGTAGCTTAATAGATAAAGCATCCGGCGCGAAATCGGAAGGACGCGGGTTCAATTCCCGCCCGGGGCAAAACATTTTGTATTCCAATAATTTGCAAATTTATGATTTTCGCTTAGTACGCGGTAGTGCTTGTAATCATAATATATAGAAATATAAAGAACCGTATTATGCATATGCAATAGCTATGTAAATGACACACAAAAGGTAATGTGCGGTAGCTGCACAGCTTCGTGCGTTTGCTGTGCATTTAGTTTGAATGATATTTTATATCAATTCGGAGCTTGTATAGAAAAATTAAACCAAACAAAAATTAAATCAAGTTCAATCTCAATGCGCGCTGCACCTGATGGCTATGACCTATTTTGGACCGAACCACGCTAAAATCTGAGAAATAATACTTTTGACATAGATCCAATTTAAAAAAAAATTGTCACGTATTTTTCAGGAGTAGAATTAACCACATTTTAGCGAAAGTTAGATGACAAAATTTACCTACTATAGTTGAGGAGAAGTCCCAAAAAATAATTTTAAAACAGCTGTATATCAGATTTTTTTCACCTATTAAGTAATCAAGCAGTTATGAAAAAACTTTCAACGTGAAAAGGAATTTACCGTCAAAATGACCAAATCAGAGAATCGCCCCTTAATAAATATGTTATATGTGTTATGCAATTTAAGTACAGTATATAAAATACAGTAGTTGAGCTCTATCTATTATAATTTATTATAAAGTAGTTCGAGCAAAAAAGCATCAAGAATAAACCCCAATCTTCTCGATACATATGGTTGAGAATATGGAGGCAGAGAGTACTTAGTAGGTATATCTTTTGGCTTGGCTGCAATCATTCATCACTCTTCATATCTGTCATTTTCCAAAACATACCTACACATACTCTCACATTCGCACATAAGTCAATGACCGACACTGTGCGAATGAGAGTGCAATAAGTTTGTTTACAAAAGACAGAGATGAATTATCGGGGTCAATCAATAGTCAAAATTCTTTCATGGTATTCGGCAACCGCATCTACTATTGAGACGCTTCTATGTATTTTTTGTTTTTAATGTTCTCAGGTGGGTACATGTAAAATGGCTCCTGCTGGCGATCCCACCGGTGTAGTGAGTCCAAGACTTCTAGTTCACGGCACGCAGGGTCTGCGGATAGCTGATGCATCCATCATGCCACGAATACCCGCTTCACATACCCACGCACCCGTGGTCATGATTGCTGAGAAAGCAGCCGATATCATCAAAGAAGACTGGGGCGTTATCAGTAGAGGATAGCTAGTTTGACAGTAAAAAAAAATTGTGAAATGAAGATACAATTGAAAATGAAATGCCAGTGCCAACTTCCCACCTCTAGATAATTAAATGTAATAGGTATTCAACGTAGGGCTGTGGAGTTCTTCAAAATTGTGTCAAAGTAAAATCAATAGGTAGGTTAGGTATGATGAAACCTGACCAATATGGTCATGTTCCGTCGTTCCGAGTTCAACGTGGCATTAAACTGGCACGGGCACGTGCACGAGCATGTAAACAGTCTTGCTTGCCCCGCAGAGACGCGCCGAGCTGCTTGCCGGGCTGCCTGCCATGCCATGCCTGCTATACAGTGCCTATGCGAACGCACTGAATAGCGTTTTTTAGGGAGGACATAGATGCTGACTTCTGATGTCTATCGTTCAGCTCCATCGGATTTTGGGCGAGAGAAGGCCCTCCTATACCCCGGGAAAGCCCTCTTATAGCGTGCCGCGGTGCATTGCAATAATTATATTGCACGCACGACGCGCGCCGAGCTGCTTGCCTGGCTGCCTTCCAGGCCCTACGGCGCTCGTGTGAACGCATTATAGCTACAGCTCGCTTGACTCGCAGATGCGCACTGGGATGCATCCCAAGCCGCTTGCTGGGCAGCCTGCCAGGCTGCGCGGCGTGCATCTGAAGCTCTGAACGCAACATCATAATAGTTCATTCTCTTTGTGTAACATGGGTAGATGTATATTAAGTGTTTGGATTGAAATCCATATTCTTGAATTTATCACGAGTGAGATCCGGTTGTATCCGAGCATTATACCTATAATGCTACCGATCTCACTCATAGCACCTGCTATCTAAAACTAACATTTAAATAAATAGGTGTATGTAGTTCTGTGATAGACAATAACAACAAGACTATGTTATGTGAATAGCATGTTCTTCACCTACCATATTAGTAATTATTTTATATCGCGTAGTTATACGTTTAATTACATATTTACCAAATAATTTATACTCACATAATTATGTTTATGTGAAATGAACCCAACCCGACATGACCATAGAAAGACTTAGCTGCCTGCCCACATGAAAATTCAGGGACGGATCTAACTAGGCCAGTGGTCATGTTTAGCATTACCATGTGCCCTAAGCAGGCGCATGACAATAGGCTTATATCTGAAACTGTGGTCTTATTGCTTCGATCAGGAATACCCGAGGAGAGTGAAGATAAACGTCATTTTCCTTTGGAAACGATACCGATGAGTTCCAAATTCAAAATGACGTTAATTTACATGACTTACGAGTATATATAATCATATTATATACTATGTCTTATAATAGGAAAAATGTTTTTTTACCTAGTCTAATGTAAAGTGATGAGACAGTTACCAAATAATAGTGCATACTTAACGGAGAATAAAAAACAAGATACTCTAAATTACGTTTGTTTTACTTAATCCAGAAGGTTTT
Source organism: Plagodis dolabraria (assembly GCA_963854805.1). Taxonomy (NCBI): domain Eukaryota; kingdom Metazoa; phylum Arthropoda; class Insecta; order Lepidoptera; family Geometridae; genus Plagodis; species Plagodis dolabraria. The sequence continues at coordinate 26,526,754 of OY978441.1, read as the reverse complement.
AGAAATATGTAAAACGTTTTAGTTTTATTATATCTTGCAATACATGATGATAAGAATGTTGAACCTAGTGGGTAGGTAGGTATTTAGGTACTTATACAGATATCAACATGAAATTCAACATTAGGTTGACCTTTGAAAAGCTATATACCTACCCACCCACATACACATTTACCTACTTTTTATGCCCGCTATTACAAGTTGTCATAGATAGTTTCTTATTAACACCCAGGACACAAGTTTATACACCTTTGAGTATTCTGAAATAAAGTCACCGTCTCCACCACAACTTTCATATCTACGCTAATGTTAATAACTAAGTCCCTCGGTACACTCAGGGTTCAATATGCTGCCTATGACCTAAGACTCTGATTTATCCCCTTGGTGCATAATCTACTATTATACTGTTTTAGAGCCTAACCTTTAAACTTTTTTAAGGCACAGAGTCAGTTAAGAGTTTAACCTTTAAACTCTTTTAACTGACTCTGTGACTTCTAGCTACTCTTTGGTGGGAACTGACGGCCAACCAGCCAACAACGAGCATGATTACGTTTACTTAGTCTTAAGTTTTTCTGGAAAAAATCACTTAGGAATTTTTGAGCAGCACAAGCATTTAACTGCAAAAACCTACTCATAAAATTCTAGAGCAGAATCCACCTGCGGAGTAGGTTGTTGTCGGTGACTTAATTGACCGCAAAAAAAACAAGAAGTAGGTACCTATGCTCGAACATTTTCTATAACTATGGCGTTACTCAATTTAGGATTGGAGTAACTAGGATACCTGCACACAGATTTGACCTGACGTCAAGATCTAGCCTATATTGGAACTTATACTGAGCAGTAATTCAGACTTGTATCAAGTCATATAAAAGATTGAAGCGCCTCAAGATTCTCTAGGCCACTGCATGAAAAATACGAGGACGATGTTTTTTTTTAAGAATCGGATGTTTAACGCCCTTATAATTATTATCGACCATGGTAATTTATAATAAAAACTCCAGCAATATCACTTAAACACTTGGTTTATTCTTCAATCCACAGTTTATTGGGGAAAACCCCCGAAATGGCCTCCGTCCTCCCCCTATAGCCATTCCAGTCCTCGCCTAGCAGAACACTTTGCACAATCTCACTCTGTTCCTTTCTGGTCATATTCCATCTGGTCTCTTTGGCGCGTGTGCCATACGTATGTCGTCTTCAGGTATATTATTCCAGATGCTGATGTCATCTTCCATCATCATGACGTTCACCGATTGCGGTCTTCACTGTTAATGCTAGTTAGCATTGACAATCACTGTTTTCACTCCTTAGGTTGATGTCGGCGGCTAGCATTATAGACTGCCCTTTTTCAATCTTCCTGTGGCGGCCATCATGGCGTTACCACCATGGCACCATTTAGTGCTTCCATAGTCAACTGCGCTTCTTTTATGAGATACATTTGAAATAAATACATGTTATATTTTATTAATGTAATTAAATAAGTAACCTAACATAATATATGTGTAGAAAGCTGCCACAAAAAAAATATTAAGAAACTTTCCACTAAGAATTGCCAAGGAATTGAATGAAGGAACTTTTGCCTGTCCACTCCTTACAGTACCTACCCATAAAAATCCCGTTTTCCTGGGTTTTATGCCACCAACTCGACTCTCCATGTCTGCACCGACTATATTTCCACCTGATAAAAATTATACGCCTGACGAACGGTTCTGTGAAAGAATCATGAAGTCCGGCCGCGAGAAAAATACGTTTGACAGTTCGTGTTCGTATTTAGGTAGTTGTCTTTCAAATGGAGTAAAATATACAATATACTTACCCTATTTTTAGATACTTAAATACCTGACTAATACTATATTATGCAGTAAGACTGTCTGTGATACTTTGAACTGGGGAAAAAATATTCATAAAACTAACTACCAAACGTGCAAAAATCGAGTGGGTGATCTCGCGGCTATTCACTCTCTCTCTTATTTTCCTGAAATAGTTCCGTCTTTTCGGAATAAACAAGCTCATCCTCTTCCCAAACAGGATAATCCATGTCATCGAATTAGTTATTAATTACAGACGTATTGCGATTATCCTTATTTTCTAAGGTGATGGAGTGAATGATTAACAAGCCGTTTTTGAGGTAAGCTAAGATTTTTATTTCAACAACTCTCTGAGTACAAGTAGGTAACACCTCAAAGATCACTAGCTGATCAATGACTGTCAATATGAGGTACACCACGAGTAAAGGAGTTTGATTGGGACAGGCACAAGGCTTCTTTTAGCAAAGTTAGGATCTTACTTGACTTCCCAGGATATGCAAGTGGACAGTTTTTTGTAGACTCAGAGCATCAAGGCGGTTGTTGGGCTTGCTCCGACATTATGCTAAGGTGATTGTTATACCACAGCACTATACACTGGCTTTGTCATATCACCGGCTCTATTTGTTCTGCATATAAAGACGCTTTTTTGCGTATCAACAACAAAAATGTTTATTTGGACGTTAGTATCGGTGATGTGATAGAAGAGCAGGTCGAGTTCAAACTGAGCGCAAGCCAAACAGAGTGCAAGTTATCAACTCAACTTGGATTTTATATTAATAAATAGCGTTTATTTTAATCGTTTAATTACATTATATTCGGAGTTATACCGCGTAAAACCATTAACATTCACTCTGCAGTGGGGTATGAAACAGTCAATTTGGTAGATTTTACTCGTCATGAATGACGTCTTATTGCAACCAATTTATGATAATGCGTAATTGGTTAAGCCAGAAAATTACAACGATTGAGCTGCACCCCTAGCTGGCGTAAGCCACAGTGAACGGTTTACATCAGGCGCACCTCTTGCTTGTTTGACGTTCAGTGTTATAAAAATGAAAGAAGAAACAGTTATCTTTATAAAAAATACAAACTAGCTCAGTGTGAGTGACGGTGCAAAAGAAAATAAAGGACATTAAATAATTCTAATCTATTTTTAATTTGTAAACTAATCTGTTTATTAACCTAAAATAACAAATACAATTTAATTAGGAGACATCCCCGTTTTGGTATTTCTGTTTAGAGTTCTGTACAAATAACCAACTCTCTTCTGCATTTCCTTCCACTTGGTTGGTCGGAAATATGGAGTACCAGTCTTCGCCCACATCTTCCTCTTTCGTAGGAGAATCTGAAAATTTTAACAAACATACTTTATTATTGTCCTTTTTGTACTCACCTACCAAAATGTATTCACTCATATTGCATTAATATTTATGATCAGCCCTATCCCAAGGCAATATAATAAATTTTCACTAACCATTAACACATAAGATGACCCAAGACCTAAAAAAATGTTTTCACTGATAACACAAACCCACATATGGCTTATACCATAGTTTTTGTGCTAAGGAGAACAGACTTTGGCCAGGCAACACTCATGCTATGCGTAAATCTTAAAACAATGAGCTACTCATATAAAACCTACGCCTTATGGTTGGTTTAATTACGGGACACTGCAATTTAAAGTATCATCTTCAATAGAGTGGTTCTACAGAGAGGCCCTATGAAAAGGTAATATTATGTTGGATGACGAAACTGTAGAGCAAGTGCTATTGCAATGAAATAAGTAGGCATTTTGCATTGTAGGCATGACGACTATGTGGATTCAAGTACACAGAAGCAGACTGGCAATTCGCATAGACAGTGGTCACGAAAGAAAAAGTAAAATAGGTAATAACAACTTTCTCTCAATACAAAGTACCCAGTTTTGATAACTTCAATGTGGAGAAACTCTAATAATTATGAATTTAACACATATCTTCAGTGCATACATAACAATGTACCACTTGTGTGCAGACAGGTAAAGGTTATATTTATACCAAAGGTGGGAAAAAGCCATCACACAGACACTAAGGCTTACAGACCAATAAGCCTCACATCTTACCTACTAAAACACTAGAAAGACTGAGATGGGTTCTCTAATGTACATAATAAGTACGGTATGTATGTATCCAAAACATCATGGCTATAGTTCAGGTAAATCAACAGAACCTGCTCTACGTAAAAGGTTGTGTCAAGGATAGAATGTGACATCCGAACCAACCAAGTTGTTTTTGGAAGCATTCATACATATTGAAGGATTCTTCAACAAGACTAACTTCAACAATTTAAAAACGGCATTGTATAGACTGATAGTTGATACAACAAAACAAAAACATGACTAGATAAAACTGAGAGCCGTACATATTAACCTAGACGGCGCAAGTGGTGACACGAAGCTGCCCCCAAGGAGAGTCCTGTTCGTTGCTCATGGAACATGGTTATTTGTGATTTAAACTCCCAGCTCAACTTCCAATGCTTTTTCATGTTAGGCTATGCTCTCGTTCTTGCCATTTTTGTGAACTGTCCATTCAATGGCTTAGTCCTAATCCAACAAGTATGGGGATCGCAATTTTGTTTACATAATATTTTGAATTATGTCCAGTGTAAGAAAAAAATCACTAAAAATGTTGTAAGTACTACTCTGCTTTTTTTGATGTATAAATTACACATTTTGTAATAAGGAAACACACAACTAAAATTTAAAATTGATATCTAAATGACATTTATAAAATACATACATGATATTCTTGTCCACTGACGCCTCTGATCCAGGTAGGAATATTGTACAATGTTTTTACAGGGTGTAAATTACCCGAGCCTAAGATGTCAATGTAGTCATTCTGACCAAACAAAGCTTTCCGGTCCACCCAGGCATTTGAAGGCCTATAAAACATAACATTAAAAACAATCAATTTTTATAAATATTTATTATTGGAAGAAGGTTAGCATTCTATAAAATCTTTTAAGTTCACAAAACTATTAAATATTGAACACTGCTGACCTGGTACTTTAATATTTTACCAAAGACATAATTAAACTTATGGAGTTTTGTTGAATAATAAATGATAATATATAAACATAGCACTGCAAATCCTATAACAAACATGCTTTAAGTTGCGTCTTTTCTATCTGTTATGATATGACATAGCAATCAAGTAACATGCCTGATGGTAAGCATCACAACTGTCCATTCCAGTTGCAGGTCACCATTCTCATCCTTCTCAAAACTGCATTGTGCTTATCACTCAAAGACATTAAGCTCTTCTACCTTCATTCAGCCAGTAATTACAATTGCTAAGTACCTACAATGACCATTACACCTACACAGTAATGTTTACACACTACTGTCTAGAGAATAAGAATAAACAGAATATCTGACACTACACTTGAAGCAATCAAGACATACAGAGACACCTACCACCTGGTAAACACCAGGTAAATATTATCTTGCAATATATATGTATATTCTAATTGCAATAACTTATCAGTAAGCACTAGAAAAATACTTTATTGCACTAGATAGGGACCAATTGCCATGTCTTTTCGCTTCATATTATATTTATGTGCTGTTTAATAACATGGGTATTCGTAGGTGGTAACCTGTATTCTGGAATGGGTAATGGTTTTCCCAAAGTTCTGGGCAATAATCCACCATTCCAAATTTTTTCTTCGTAACCGTATCTCCTCACTAGGCGAGTTTTGTCTGCGTGATATCTTGTCCTGGAAAGAGCAATAATTTCATTATTTTCAACATGCATTGTTTTGTTGGAAAAGTTAAGACGAAACAGTTCTAACCTCACAAAATTCAAGGTGGGTCTCCAAAATGTGTTTAAAATGGTAGACCCCAAAGTCACCATTTCGACTACAATATTGCTTCACATCAATATTATCAATAGAACTGTACTACTTCTAAACCACTTCTGAAAATTCAAAATAGTAAATATAGTCGGATTGCTCACAGATTACAGACCCAGGGATTGCTAATCAGACGGCGTAAAGTGACATTACGAGTGTTGCCACTTTTTGACGATAAAAAAATAGTGCTGTGGTAAAAAAAAGGGTATTTACTTCTTGCACTTATTCACTTCAGTAAGCTGTTGTTCATTTTTTCATATTCTTAGGTAATATGCTTTAAGCTATGGATTAAGCTCTATGCTATGGTTAATCTATTATGCTATGGAAATGTAAGTACAGTTTTGCGCAAGACACTAATTACCTAAATGTAAACGGTAAATAAGGGTACCCAATACACAGGCTCTGCCTAGTTTGGGACCCATTGATATACTTAATAATTTCAACATGAAACTCTTTTTTTTTAAATGAGATTCTCGTGAGTTTTACACATATTTAAATATTATAAATTAAACCGGCAAAACACTCACGTTGATCGATGTTGATGATGACATCTTCGCAATTATAGACAAAGATGGATTATCAGGTTTTACGGATCACCTCAATAATATACATCATAAGATCAGCATCACCGTGGAAGAAGAAAAGGAAGGGGTATTGCCGTTCTTAAATGTGCGTGTTATCCGGATGCCAGACAACAGTGTGACGAACACGATTCATCGAAAACCGACACGCACGGATCGATATCTTCATGCTAGCTCACATCATCATCCTGCACATTTGTCCTCCGTACCAAGAGCATTGATGGACCGAGCTCTTAGGCTATGTGACCCTCCATTCATAGAAAAAGAGTTCTAGCACGTGACAGGAGTACTGGAGGACAATGGATACAGTTGGCGACAATGTTGTCGCTGGGCAAAGAGAAGTGAACGTAAGTGACCAACAAGAGTGGAACGTTCTCGTGCTTATCTTCCCTTTGTAAGAGGAATAACGGATAAAATCGGATATCTCTTACATCGGAAATATGATATCAGAACGTTCTTCTGTCCACCCGGTCAAATAAGACAGATGGTGCATTCACCGAAGGACTAAGACCGCCTTAACGTACCGGGCGTATATAAAATACCATGCGACTGTGGCAAGAGTTATGTAAGAGAGACCCGACGCAACATTTCTACTAGACTGACCGAGCATATTAGGAGCATTAAGAATATGGACATTACTAAATCAGCACTTGCAGAACACGCTCATCTCTTGGACTCCAATCATTACTCGTATATTCGTTTTGATAAAGCCTCCGTATTAGCCAGAGAAAAGTTTTATGTACCTCGTAAAATACGTGAGGCTATAGAAATCAATAGACATTCTAATTTCAACAGAGACGGGGGTTAGACGTTACCACCAGCCTGGATTCCTACCCTTAATGTCACCTCAACGCAGAAGATGTTAAGCAGTCTAGAATGCGACACGGTCAGTACAGTTTGTCACGGTACGTGTGCGGATGATGATGATGCGATCACAGACGACGAAGTAGGCCCACCGTCTTCCGCCGGGCACGCTAGAATCTCGTCACCTAGCACCAGCAGCGCTGGGCTCGCTCTGCCCCCACCCAGCTCCCCGCTGCCGCCGGCGCCGGTATCCCGCCGAGCCGCGCGGGCCGCGTTCCGCAGTACCGTCGGGAGCTCGCAGACGCAGCTGCGCACTCACCCTGATTATAAGCATCTGATATGCTCGAAACCCGGGTCGAAGTACTCGATCCCCAACGTGAGTGTTTTTGCCGGTTTAATTTATAATATTTAAATATGAAACTTTTTAAATGTTATTTAGTTTGTACTATATGTCTTTTTTTTAATAATTTATTATTATAAGTTATCGTAAAAGTCGTAGACTCATGTGTGTAAGAGTGATTTAAATTAAAAAAAAGATAAAAATTAAAAAACACGCCTGCCGTACCAAAAAGTGAACTAAAAAATTACAAACAAGTTACATGATTTTAATGTTGAATGACCACAACGTAGGTACTAAATAGATTATATTTACTGTGCAATTTTTTTATGGCACAGTAAAGAAGAAATGGTGTTTTCACCATTGAACCCAAAAATGAAAAACAGATAACCATTCTTTTCATTGAAGTCGGGGGACCTGTAAAGAACTTATTTATTATACATTATACACAACAACTCTATCTATATATAAAGATATATATTCTATTATTTATTTATCATCCATAAACTTCTAGGATAAGTACTAAGATAATGTCAAATAAAATTTGTGTAGGTATTTAAAGTGTTTAAGTTAAGTTTATATTAAGTTATTTAGATGTTTAATATGTAAATTTATATTGTAATATTGTGAAACAACCAAGTCGCCTTTTTAATGTAATCTCTCTTACAAATGGGTTGTCTGGAAGAGATCGCTTTGAGCGATAAGACCACCCATTGTAACACTTAGTCCTATTTTTGTTTGTTATAGTTGTCTAAATTATGGTGTTTCAATATAGAGTTCATCTATCTATCTATCTATCTTAGTCTTATAATTATACGTTTAAAGGTGTGATTATTAGTTTTTACATACTTAGAAACCTATATTGTGCTGTATTAATTGTTATAGTTCGGCCGTTCAGAAAATGCGTTCCTGACACGTCGCGATTGAACTGACGACGTAACTTTGTAATGGCGTTGCAGTTACGATAAGGATATTTTTGCTGGTTGTTTACCGTTATAACAATTGATGAGCGTTAAAACAACATTATTATATCAATAATCAATGAATGTTATAATTTTGTGCCAAACTGAGTGTCAAATAACTTGGTAAACAATATTTTTCTAAATCTATACTGCGCTATTACAAGGTTATGTCAGCGCTTTATATTTGTAGTGCTGTGCTAACAATAACAGGCAATAATAGTATCGTAATCTGTTCTTATACAGTTATACTTTATAAAATAATACGTTTTGTTTTTCTTTTTAAGAATTTGAAAATAATGGACTATAAGATAACTTTTATGAAATATAAAAATAAAACTACCACCAAACCGAACGCGCGAAAGAAAGTAGCATTTTTATAATGGCGTTATGGGCCGCCATTTTGTGACGCTAAATCAGTCGTCTGTTGTCGTTTCTGTGCGCACAGACCACGTTCTTCAAGTGTTTTCGATCTGTTTTTATTTGATTACCCGGTTCGATTGTGTTTTGTATTGCGTTCTTTTTACTTTTTAACCGACTTCCAAAAAGGGAGGAGGTTCTCAGTTCGTCTGTTTTTTTTTTTTTTTTTTGTGTTTGTTACCTCAGATCTCTTGACTGGGTGAACCGATTTTGAAAATTCTTTTTTTGTTTGAAAGCTGATGCTTGTCGTTTGGTCCCATTTTAAATTTCATCAAACTCGGTCAAGCTGTTTTTGAGTTACACTAAAAAGATTGAAAAAAAAATTTTAACAAAAAATGGAACCGACTTCAACACCCAAAAGTGTGAAATAACTTGTCGAAGTCGGTACCATGCCCACAATATTGTGATAATGGGTACTTTTGAACCATCATGGTACCGACTTCAACAAGTTATTTCACACTTTTGGGTGTTGAAGTCGGTTCCATTTTTTGTTAAAAATTTTTTTTTGGTGCATAATAATGCCTAAACGTGGACAAACATTGAAAATTGGAGCCCGTGAGTTAATCATCAAGCTGCAAGATTACTTTGAGCGGGAGCGACAAAATTGCGGACCCCTGGTACCTGTCGAACAAGTACAAGAACGCGTCTCTCAGGTGCTTGGAGTTAGCAAACGAACGATAACAAATATTAATAAAGAAAAGTTCGGCTCTATTGGCATGGAAGATAATATTTTAATTACTCCGGAGAAGAAACGTATAACTAAACCCGTGACAGATATTGACACCTTTGACGCCAATGCAATCAGAAATCATATATATGGTTACTATTCCAGAACTGAATATCTCAACAGGAAGATGCTTTTGGCATCCTTAAAAGAAGCTGGACTGTTTCGCGGGGGTAATAGCAATGGGTAAGGGGGCCCGTCTGATAATATGCCACGCAGGCTCTGCAAAATACGGCTTTGTGGAGAACGCGTTACTGGCATTTCAATCAAAATCCACAAATGACTACCACGAGGAAGTGAATGCCACTTAAAGAGTGTGCTTTTGCCCAGCCTACCAGAGCCTTCTGTAATATTCATGGATAATGCCTCTTATCACTCGGTTCAAATACAGAAACCACCTACCCAAGCTAATAAAAAAGAAGAAATGGTGGCTTGGTTACAAGCAAAAGGCATTGACGCAAATATGCAGATGCTAAAAGCAGAGCTAATTAAATTAGTTAAAGAAAATAAAGCGGCAAATGTGCGATACGAAATCGATGAACTGGCTCTGGAGTACGTTCATCGCGTTCTAAGAATTCCACCGTATCATTGTCAATATAACGCGATCAAGCTAATCTGGGCTCAAATAAAAGGTTACGCCGCCCGCCAAAATGCTTAAAGCCGCTTAAAGCCGCGCCGCATTATTTTTAAGATTATTTTCGTTTTAAATTGGCGGAATCAACTAACATTTATATTTTAGTTATTTAAGTGGAAATCAAAAACAGGTAATATTAATTTAATAAAAATCGATTTATTTATTCTTTGTTACAAAGTTACAATCTGTATTTCTATGCAATAAAGTACATTGAATTGAATGTGCGTACAGAATATTAATCAGACTCCGATTTGCTTGAGGAGGTGGTGTCTTCATCATCATCTTTGCCTACATGTATAATTATATTATTATTAATAACAGAATCAATCCTGATATCTCGGTCAAAATGTTCCAAAATCAGGTTTTTAGTCTTCTCAACAACCTTTGCCCAGTCATCTCTTGTGACTTCCCCGCAGGCTTCTATTAATAGGGTCATCATCTTTTTCGTGCTGAATGGCGGGGAAGTATTTTGGCGGGCGGCGTAACCTTTTATTTGAGCCCAGATTAGCTCGATCGCGTTATATTGACAATGATACGGTGGAATTCTTAGAACGCGCATTATTATGCACCAAAAAAAAAATTTTAACAAAAAATGGAACCGACTTCAACACCCAAAAGTGTGAAATAACTTGTTGAAGTCGGTACCATGATGGTTCAAAAGTACCCATTATCACAATATTGTGGGCATGGTACCGACTTCGACAAGTTATTTCACACTTTTGGGTGTTGAAGTCGGTTCCATTTTTTGTTAAAAAATTTTTTTCAATCTTTTTAGTGTAACTCAAAAACGGCTTGACCGAGTTTGATGAAATTTAAAATGGGACCAAACGACAAGCATCAGCTTTCAAACAAAAAAAGAATTTTCAAAATCGGTTCACCCAGTCAAGAGATCTGAGGTAACAAACATAAAAAAAAAAAAAAAAATACAGACAAACTGAGAACCTCCTCCTTTTTTGGAAGTCGGTTAAAAAGTAAAAAGAACGCAATACAAAACACAATCGAACCGGGTAATCAAATAAAAACAGATCGAAAACACTTGAAGAACGTGGTCTGTGCGCACAGAAACGACAACAGACGACTGATTTAGTGTCACAAAATGGCGGCCCATAACGCCATTATAAAAATGCTACTTTCTTTCGCGCGTTCGGTTTGGTGGTAGTTTTATTTTTATATTTCATAAAAGTTATCTTATAGTCCATTATTTTCAAATTCTTAAAAAGAAAAACAAAACGTATTATTTTATAAAGTATAACTGTATAAGAACAGATTACGATACTATTATTGCATGTTATTGTTAGCACAGCACTACAAATATAAAGCGCTGACATAACCTTGTAATAGCGCAGTATAGATTTAGAAAAATATTGTTTACCAAGTTATTTGACACTCAGTTTGGCACAAAATTATAACATTCATTGATTATTGATATAATAATGTTGTTTTAACGCTCATCAATTGTTAAAACGGTAAACAACCAGCAAAAATATCCTTATCGTAACTGCAACGCCATTACAAAGTTACGTCGTCAGTTCAATCGCGACGTGTCAGGAACGCATTTTCTGAACGACCGAACTATAAACCAATTAATACAGCACAATATAGGTTTCTAATAGGGCTTTCGGAAAGCCTATCAGTTCCAAAAATAACACTCACAAACGCTAAAAATGATCACACAGGGCGTTCGTATAGGGACTTCGTGAGCATTTATATCGTTTTCGCTCACCGTTCGGATAGCTTTGAAAATGCTACAAATGACAGAGGAAAGTGCTATTTTTGACCCACGTCTTACCGTGAGATCGTTGTGATCGTTTTTTGACAGCTTGGACATTCATATCTACCTTAACATTTTATGAGAAATATTGTGTTTCCTATCATAAAGAATAGAACTGGCGATGCCTGCGAAAGATTCAATTACAGACCTATATCTTTGGCTTCAGTTGTTGCACCTATATCTTTAGCTGCAGTTCCAGAAAACGTTATTTTGGTTTTCAGCGGTTGTCAAAATAAGTATAAGACGATCGGATAGCATACAGTCATTGGTGGTCAAAAATAGCAGAAGCTTCTTTCCGAACGCTAAGATACAAATGCCACTTTTGAAACTGCTACAAACGCAACCGAGCCAAAACGAACGCACCATAAGTATGTAAAAACTAATAATCACACCTTTAAACGTATTATTATAAGATTAAGATAGATAGATAAATAGATGAACTCTATATTGAAACACCATAATTTAGACAACTATAACAAACAAAAATAGGACTAAATGTTACAATGGGTGGTCTTATCGCTCAAAGCGATCTCTTCCAGACAACCCATTTGTAAGAGAGATTACATTAAAAAGGCGACTTGGTTGTTTCACAATATTACAATATAAATTTACATATTAAACATCTAAATAACTTAATACAAACTTAACTTAAACACTTTAAATACCTACACAGATTTTATTTGACATTATCTTAGTACTTATCCTAGAAGTTTATGGATGATAAATAAATAATAGAATATATATCTTTATATATAGATAGAGTTGTTGTGTATAATGTATAATAAATAATTTGAATATATATTTATTGATAAACATGTTAAGCAAACCATCTAATACATAATTAATGCATCATGTACAGTAATGTTCAAAATTTTAGGCAGTTCTTCTAATAGCTAAAGTGTCAGATAATGGACTTTAAGTTGCTCTTTGAAAGACTCTAAGGATGAGGCACTTTTTATTTCTAAAGGTAATGGATTCCATAATCTAATAGCCTCAGCAGCAAATGAGTAGTGATAAAAGGTAGTTTTAGTTACAGGGGACTGCAGCGTTAAGTTCTCTGATGATCTTAATGACAAACAATGGGTACTATGAAGAAAGTTGAACCGTTCCTTGAGGTAGCACGGGGAAGAACGAGAGAACAGAATATTGTAAAGGAGAGATAATATGTGAGCATTCCGGCGAAAACGAATAGGGAGCCACTTGAGCTTAGTACGAAATTCCAAGACATGATCATATTTACGTAAACCATAAATAAATCTAATACAGAAGTTTTGGAGACGCTCAAGTTTATTTAGCTGCTCCTCGGTGAGGTCTAGGTAGCAGACGTCAGCATAATCAAGGATTGGGAGTAACAGAGACTGCGCAAGCGCAATTTTAGTGGTAGTAGGTAGAAAGTTGCGAAGTCTACGTAAAGCTCCGGCAGATGTAAACAGTTTTTGACTAGTTATAGCTAACTGAGGATCCCAAGTTAAGCTTCTGTCAGTGGTAATTCCAAGATCTTTAACGGATTCACTAAAAGGAATGACCACTCCATCAAATACAATACGTGGCAGTAAGTCCCAATTAAGCTTAGAAATTAAACGAGAACTTCCTACAATTATGGCTTGAGTTTTGTGGGGATTGACTTCCAGACCATGGGCCTTGCTCCATTCTAATATTTTAGCTAGATCTATATTTATTGTTTCCACTGCTTCAGATAAATTAATTATAGAAGCTTGGCAGTACAATTGGAGATCATCTGCATAGAGGTGGTAGGACCAAGAAATATTGTGGGATATTGAATTTATAAAAATAGTAAAAAGAAGAGGAGACAAGACGCCACCCTGAGGCACGCTGGCAGAGGTGTCGCACCAAGAAGAAAAACTTTCTCCAAGGCGAATCCGCTGCCGTCGACCATACAGGTAAGAATGAAACCAGTCAATCACCGTTGGAGATATGTTGTTTGAGCGAAGAATTGCGAGAAGAATATCGAACTCAACAGTGTTAAAGGCACTGTCAATCTAGGAGTGTCAATACATTTTACTGACCATTGTTCATACCTAAACGTATATCGTCAGTAATTTTGACAAGAGAAGTAACTGTGCTGTGTCCTGGACGGAAGCCAGACTGAAAGGAGTTCAAAAGATTATTACGGATAAGGAAGCTGTTGATTTGATTATGGACTAAACGTTCTAGAACTTTGGACAGGAAAGGAAGAATTGATATGAGACGATTCAGAATAAGATTTCGGATTCGTTTTTTTAGGTAATGGAATTATTTGAGCTGTTTTCCAGATAGAAGGAAACGCAGCATTTGAAATGGAAAAATTTAAAATATAACACAAAACTGGAAGAATGGGATCTAAAATAGGAATCAGCATATTACGACTGTTTATTCCATCAAATCCAACAGCATTTAAAGTTATGGAAGTAGCATTACATAAAAAATACATTTGAAGTTAGTCTAGGGTTATCAAGTTCCCCCCGACGGTTCCCGCCTTGTCGTGGCGGTGGGGCTTAGTAGCCGTGGCTTGGTCACCCACGGTGAAGCGAAGAGGAACCAGGGGCCGTGCCGACTTGGGACATCGGCCGGCCCCGGAGGGGCCGCTCCACTGGGCTTTGCCTCTAAGTCCAGTATGGAGCGGCAAGGGGGGGTAGGCTGCGGACAGCACCGCATCTGACGGGGAGGGGCCACGGCGGGAGAGGAGTGCCGGTATTACGGTGCGCCGCTCTCCCTACCTTCCGTGGCCACGGCGGGGCCGCCACCGTTCGATGGCGGACGCGGAGGGGCCGCAGGGGAAGAGGAGTGTCGGTATAGCGAGTCGCCGCTCTCCCTATCCTCTGCGGCCGAAGTAGCAGGCGACGGGGCTACTTATCTGACCCGTCGCAGGGGGACCTCGGGCGTCAGAAGCGGGGGTTGTCTGACGCCCATTTGCGGGCTTGGTCCCCGGGTGGTAGCGACGTGCCATGTGTTCTGGTGCGTCGTGAGGGGTAGCACCCCAGGAGGGGTCCGGCAACGGACAACCGTGGCGGGTTTGTGGTCGAGAGCTAAAGCGTCCCTGCGGCCCGCCGAGAAGCGGTAGAGTTGGAACACCGTGTGTTATTTAGTCGGTAGTGGCACTTGCTGCTGTGGGAGTAGTTGGTGTCGAGCCCGACATATCCCGGCCACTTTCCCCGAGGTGGACGGGAATGCGTAAATGCATTTTTCACACGTAAATAAAAAAAAAAGGGTTATCAAGTTACACTACGGTATTTTTGCAGAATTAAACAACGAAGATTATTAATATATTCAATTGCATATTCCCGCGGTACAACCGCATGGCTCCAGCCCACACGGTGAACTGAGACCACCGCATGGTACACTTTTTATACCACGCCCGCTGTGGTTCTGTTGTCTTTGAGTTTGAAATACATTTCTTTACATATTTATGTTTGGCTTTATTATACCAACCAACCAACGCATCGGAACGCCATCCGTATTGAGAAGTGTAGCATTCACCATAGAGAGAAAGATGTAATTGATTCCGTTGCTTTTCTCTTCGTCGTAGTTATGTATTGCGGTGTTGATTGTCAAAAATACTTGTAGTTACAAAGAAGAAAAAAAAACATACTCGAAAAAAAAACCTACAAACAAAAGCAATCCAACAAAATGGCCGATCATCTCTAAAAATTTTTAGACAAATATATGGATTATTGTACAGAAGAACGTTTCGTAGAAACATTACTATAATAACTCAAGTAAATTACTAAGATACATGTAATTTCCTAATGTTACAAGCTTGTGCTCATTTTTAAAGGTAAAATAAACCCTACACACTGGAACCAATGTTTCATGTTTGTTTATCCATATAAAACGAAAATTATAATCTATTATATTCTTATTAGAAGCATTTCAATGCGCCTAAATATTTTACATAGATCATATTTAGAACTTTTGTAAGCATAATCGGTATCAATAAATGCTCTGTTGTATTTGTGGTGATTGGGCGCTAAATTGCGTTGTTTGTTTATCTTTCAATGTAATATTGCACAATTTGCAACTATATCTACTTTTACGCTCATGGTAAAAGTGTTTTCAAAGTGAGTATGTCTAATTTCAGATTGCTTGCCGAAAATATGTCTAAAAGGGACTCGAATGACCGCAATGAGAGGAAATTAGACCAGAGTGATTACGAAAATATTATATCTCAACACAGCATATTCGAATCGTCGAGGTCCAAACATCAGGAGTTACCTAGTTTCCCTGGTTTTTCGAATGCAGAAACTCAAACTAAGACTAGTGATATTAAAAATCAAACAGTTCAGCCAAGCTTGGGAGCTTGGCATTACAATCCTTGGTGGATGCTTGCTAGTACTTCGCGTAACATTCCTACACAAGAGGACTATACTGAAAATAGTGAGAATGCTAAAGTGAAACAGGAGCCATCTGGTGCAGGCACTCCAGATCGAGACCCACTGCAGACTGACCTGGACCAGTACCACACAGGTGCCGCTACTCCCCCAGCAGGTCTTGAATCTTTTTGTGATGACTGCTCAGATCCTTTCTGTGACTCCAGCACACATATATGTCGTAAGCTTTTCCACTGTCCCCATTGTAGAAAGAGTTATCCCACCATACTTGAATTTAACACACATTTAACTGGAGTTCATCCTGCTCAAAAGCCTTTCAGATGTCAAATCTGCTTAGAGCCATTTAATAAAAAGTCCCACCTACGTCGACATCTTGATGCCAATCACACACGAAAAGATGTCAACAAATGTTCTGTGTGTTCTAAGTATATAAAAGATAAGAGCAACTTGCGGAAACACATGCAAGTACATACAGGGCGGGTACCTCAGAAACAGTTTAAATGTGATCTGTGCAACAATAAACGCTATATGTCATTAGACAGACTGAACAATCATAAAGTAGTCTGTACTGGGGAGAAAGTACTCAAATATTGTGACATGTGCACTAAAGTTTTTGATAATTCAAGATCTCTGAATAGCCATAAGAAAGTTCATGCCAGAGAATTGAAATGTGACAATTGTGGGGAGCAACTGCGTTCATTAGAACAATATACAAATCATAAAATGGTTTGTCGTGCAACAACATCAGAAGCAGGTGGTAGTCATGGTGTTTCCTCAGGGAATGTGAATGCTTCTATGAGCAGATGCTGCACCCAGCCTGGAATATGTGAGCATGACAAGCCTGCCTATCTAAACATACCAGGTTATGCAGCAAGCCGTGTGCTTGATGCTACTATGTCATCATTGAAATCTGAAATGAACTGATATCAAACATCATATACAAACAGTGTAGGATTTAGAATTCCAACCATTTCTTTTTAAAAACAAGTTTACCAAATAGATAAATGACAGTAATAATTTTCACAACTGAAAATTTCTCAAGACTGATGCAAATATCCCGCCTCACGACTTGCTTTATTATTACCATTTAAAATATAAGCTTTAGTTTTGTAGAAGTATTCACAGTAAGAATTAAGCAAGGTAACATTTTGAGCATATTCTATGTTGGAAAGAAAGTAATGTGAACATGCTCAAATTGTTGTTGACTAAACAAATAATGTCATAAGATTATGTTAAAAGGGTTATGTTCATTGACAAAATCAGGCTATAATTTTTCTTGTTGATTTTTAAAGAATATTTTGTTCAAGAACTTGAACTTTTACAATTCTTTGACTGATTTAGTGTAACATGATGTGCAGTATTACATACATAAATCAATTTTTATTTTTCTATATTAAAGTTGTAAGAGGTATATTATTTTTATATTATTAGATATAACATTTTTATTTTTAATTCTGTACCTTATTGTTCAATTGTAAGCAAGCTTTCATAGGAGACTATAATGACGAGCACTTTGCTTTTCTGTGCTCTGCTATAATATTTTCTCCAAAGACAAAAAATATAATTATAAGCAGTTTAATACTTATTTTATAATGTATTTTAAAAGGTCTTGTATTGCAAGGCGTCTTTTTTACAGAATCTAAATAAAATGTGGGTCAGGAAGGACCTACCTTATAGTGTAAGTAAATTATCAAGTTGAATAAGTGCAATGATCCATTGGCAAAGCCTTGAACATACCTACTGTGGTTATGAAAATAATATTTGTTGTGTTCTTATCCATGTAAGAATGTTCTTAGTGTTGTACACAAAATCTTCTGTAATTTTATAAATTAGTTTGAATTGAATGTGTTAGCATATTATATTATTAAATCATGTATAAATTAATGTTTGTATTTTGTATGTATAACGGGGCCACTCCTTGTCCCTAAATTCTTAACAGCAGAATATTAAGTATATATTAGAAAATCTGTAAACCTCAAACACAAAGTTTCGAAATCGTTGTTATGAAATTATTTCACGTTGAATGGGAGTGGTACTGCTTTTAACAGTAAGTTTAGAGGCTATACATGAAATTAAGGCCTTGATTTACAGATGAAGTATATGGCATATTTGTACTCAAATAGATCCTGAGTGGAGTATTGTATAACTATTTTTTAATCTTATTTTTTTTTCTAATTTTATTTTATTCATGTTATTTGTAAAGAATAATATTTCTATTCGGAGGCTTTTTATTATTATTAGTTGTTGCTATTTACATTTGTTTTAACTCTTAAATGTAAGTTATTTTAATGGTTATGTTTAGAATATAATAAGATAGTGTATATGTTATTATTATTAGAGTATATTTTCCATAAAACATTAAATATTAATCACTGTAATTTGGCTATATATGTTAAAACTGCTACTTGTATTTGGAATATCATTTTATTTAGTCTAAGAACTATTGAAATTAAGTGTAACAAATAAGGAATGTGACATTTGGAATCTTATATTTTTACACATTGAATTATTTGTGCAACGAGGAAAGTTAAAATGTACACTAATGTAGGACATCCTTAGTATAAAAAAAGCAAAGTTTATGAAAGAAGTGACTTGTAATGCCCGAAAAACATCTGGTATATTATTAGAATAGTAACTGTCATCTTGTGGTTTTTTTATTTTTTTACAAATCAGGTGCATAGTTTTATAGTGTTTAGATTTTGAAATAATGATGCACTGTGTGCTGCATGCTTGTACTTTATAACTACGAATTAATATATTATAACACAACACTGTTGGCCCTACCTGAGTTCATCAAGCCTTAGTATTCTTCAAGCATTGAGGGGCAACATCTGACACTACAGTGCCATACTTTGGCAGAAGGTGGCCAATGTAACCCACATCATCTGGATAGCTCTACAATATTCCTAAACAAAAGTTCCACACCTTTGTTCAAATGTTTTGCACATCAATTGTTGCATAAAGCCATTGAGTTTCTCAATGCATAAAGAATACATGTCTAAGCAGAGTTAAATTTACTTACAACTCAAAATAATGCGATTGGTACCTTTTTAAACCTTCATTTTGAACACAAAGCTATACAAAAATAATAAATATTACTTGAGATTGAACTGAATCATATTAAATAACGTAAAAATATATGTACATGTTGCATTACTTGACTGCTAAATTAGCATGATGTTGCCCAGTTTGTATGATGAACAGTTTAATTATTGTTGATATCAATATTAGATAAAATTCTGGTAACTTTAATTAATAAATAAATTACAGAAAAGTTTTTAATACTTATCATTAATGTTTCATTTTTATAGATATATTTTATGCCTATGTACAAAATTTAAAATAAATGTATCAGAACTTATTTCAAAAGAAATATAGGCAAGTAATTTAACAAATAAGTATATGTAGGGCTTTTATATACCTATTTGTTAAATTGCAGTCAAATATGGAAATAAACATGTATTCTAAATCATAAAAGTACAAGTCAACCACCAAAATATGAATAGGTTTAACAAGTTTTGTAATAAAGCCGCCGCTCGCTGCCTGGACTATTTACTTCCACCAAACTATTAATGCCGCCTTCAGTATAATTTGCAAAGTGATTTCTTGATATAAATGTAAAATTCACAATAAGTATCTAATAATTTAACATAAAATGCGTACCTAATTTGCATCTTTTATTATTAATTTATTAGAAGATGCAAATAAATTAAAATACTTTTAGTGCATACATATTCTTGTTGACATTGTTTCATTTTTATTATGTACTACTTTCAGTTAAACTTTATTGGATCATTCAATATTAAGGTATATTAATTTGTTGTGTGCCTACCGACCCCACATGTTATATTTTGTCTTAATACCTTAGAATGGTGTGTTAGATATTATAAAATGCACATAGAAATAAGAAAAAATGTGTTCATATGAATTTAGTTAGGCATATAGTATATTACTTAGTTTGTCTATTAGTAACGTAGACTGTAAAACAGTAAAATAGGTTCTGCTATGGTTTGGACAATAGACTTCCACTGTATAATAAAAGACAGCCAAAAATATTTTTTTTCTGTTAGGTACCATTTTAAGTAGTACCTTGTATTACCTTGATGTGTAGGTACTATTTACTATTTTATTCGCCACACAATTTCCAATGCGATTTTCAAGAATTTGATGCGTATATTATAGTGTAACTACAACGTTACATACCATTTTATTAATAAAACAAATAAATGACATTTCCTTTCTGTTGAATTAACTGTTTTATTTTACCCCTATGTACCTTATAAAAAAGTAATGTGTATGTCTCCAGCTTACTCAATTGAAATTTCTTAATTCTGAGTATGCCAATATTTAGAGCCGATTTAGTGCAATTATGAATACCAACTCAAAATTTAGGTGCCAAATAAACTTCGATGCTACACGTGATTATTAGTGTGTTAGCTGGCGTTATGGTCTCCAGCTGACACATGCTGTATATACGAAACGGCTGAAGATGTGATTATATACTATAGCCAGAGATTTAGCGCATAATTTGTGCCAGTGGCACAAAAAAATTGAAACACCTTACTTGAAAACTGAAGTAGTAATGACCCGATTACAACGTGTAAGCTGGAGACCACGTGTCTACAGCTGCTCATCTGTATCTTCTGAACGAATGGGCCTACGACTTTGTTTAATATGTCAAAATTTAGCGCCAAATTTGTGCCATCGGCACTAAAATTTTCAAGTCTGTGGCTATTAAGGTTTTGGAGCTACAAACTCAAATAAACGTGTAAGCTGGAGACACATGTCCCCAGCTAGCACATGCTGCACAGCTCAAACGGGAAAGGCTAGACTACTGTTTAATAGCTAAAAATGTTGGGTAGAATTTGTGCCATCGGCACCAAAATTTTCAAAACAATGGGCCTCATAGTTTTTGCGTAATAAGCAAAAACATTTCTTCCCGCCTAAATATTTAAATATTTCGTTGAAAACGTTACTGAACGCGGCGTTGCCGTCCCGTTCGCTGTAACTGCAATCTGTTTTGAACCTTATTTCTATAGCGTTAGAACTTACTTTTTGCTTTCACGTTAAGGATATGTGGAAGAAGTTACAAAGAAACAGTAAATGTATAGACTAGGAGAAGGTGTTGTGTAGTTTGACAACCATATAATGCCAATATTTACAAGATATGTAGGTAGGTATTTTTTCTCTAAGAATGTTGACCTATTTACTAGATCTTTATTACATCCTCTTTGTTTGAATGTTGGTAGGTATTTTTTATCTCAGAATGTTGACATATTTACTAGATCTTTATTACATCCTCTTTGTTTGACCAAGATATTGCATTCTAATCTAATCCTACACTCTACATCTATCAGTGATAACTGGTTACGAATATACTGTAATTTTATAATTGGAAAAAAAAAGATAATTGTTCGTAATTCTGTTATGGAAAACCAACTAAAATTAAGTGATATATAAAAGTTCTTAGTTTGTTTGCAAAAGCCCAAATTGGTATAGCATTTACAAATCATGATCTAGAAAGACAGTAGTTCTGCAATCGCAAAAAAAATAACAGGCCACGTTTGAAATGATTGTATATGTATCACGCACACAACAGTATGCGAAGCTAGTATTGTTTTTAGAAGCGGAGTGCATCACTGATGGTAAAGACGTGATACCAGTAATTAAAAGCTTTTTCATAAAAGTAGGTGAGATTTATGTTTTGATTTTGGGGTACCAATGATTTATCTTAAATTGATTTAAACATCTTCTTTACATAGTAGCTTGTGCAATTCTTTTATACCTGATAGGTTAGCCTTTTACCACTATCTCATCTGATCGTAAATGACGATTTGATCGAAGATGTTGTTCAGGCTTACTCAAAATTACTGGCTCTCAAAGACAGCTGACGGAACACAACATTAGGTGCTTGGCGACAGATTTTCTACCTGAGGGTGTACTCACATTTTTTTTCGCGAGAAACGCACGCGGCGTGCTATGTATACCGTTTTCAAAACAGCGGCTGTTTTGTGTGTGATTGTGTTCGGTGCGGTCATCGTTATTTTGGGCGTCGGACGTTCATTGGGAGTAAGGGAGCAACGGTTTCCTGTCTGCGGGCCTCTACGTTACCATCGGGCTCAAGGGACGATTGATTAAATTAAAATTCCTTAATCTACGACTATTTAACTTCAGTTAACGTAGGTTAGGGTGTTTTGCATTAAGCCCCCTTCGACGGAGCGACTAGCGAACCGTTAAGGGGTAAGTTATATATATCGGCTTGTGTCTTCTTGTGACATTCTAGGAAACCAGTCGAATACGCCACGACTTCTTGGTAAAGTGTGGGACTACGGGACATTGAAAAAGGGCCCCCCGCCCATACAGTAAGCCCTCGTAGCGAAGTTTGCTTAGCCATTCTGAATCGATCAGCAAAGTTAAGCAACGTCTGCCGCGGTCATGAGATGGATGTGTGACCGCTGGTGACATTACTTCTGTGCGCTTCCGTGCTTCGGAGGGCACGTTAAGCCGTCGGTCCCGGTTGTTGTCTTAGGATGGCAGTCGTTACAGCATGGTGGTAGGGCACTTTGCGAGTGCCCGCCTGGCTAGCTACCACCCTCAAGTTGAAAATCTGTCGCCAACACCTAACGGTGTGTTTCGGCAGCTGTCCATGAGAGCCAGTAATTCTAGGTTAGCCTGTACAACATCTTCGACCACATCATCACTTACCATCAGGTGAGATAGTGGTCAAAAGCTAACCTATCAGGCATAAAAAAAACCAGTTAAATTGCTAAGAAAAGTCTCGAAATATATACTTTTTGGATTATATTTTCATTTATTTTTAGTTGCTAATGCTTACGTAAGCAATTTTTAATCCAAAGAATAGGGAAACCCATTAAATTATGGTTCCATCCAGATGTTCACCATAACTGATGCCACCGGACTGACCAAGGCAACGCCATGCACGTGGAAGTAGTGTTTGTTACGATAAACGAAATAATTTACAGCCAAACGGTGTCGTAGTAGAACGTTGGAGTTCTCTGGAAGGTGGTTACTAGCCAACTTTACGTTTATAACCTCAAGACACTATTTTACCGGAACATTAGTAAAAATAAACTCACCATAATCTCGTCTGGTTCAAGAGTAAGTTTTTCGATAATTTAGAAGATATGGCGAGAATCTTTTACATAAGACGGGGTTTTACGTACGAGCGTTAAGTCCTGTTAAATACTTATAACTATGTGTTTAAGTCGCGAAATTCCAAAGGTTACTGTTCCATTCGATGTTTTCTTATCCTTCATCAGATCACAGAATTTCATGTCCAGAATAAAGTGAATGAGCCCAATCAAATACACCTAAACACAGTGTACTTGATATATGCATGCACAGGTCCCTACGATCTAGTTCTTTTCCGTCATTAGACCTCAGGAGTTTATTTAGGTACAGAATATGCTCACCGAGTCTAATCAAATAAGCTTAAACACGGAGTAAACATATTCAATAACAGATGCCGTTAAAGTGTTAAAGGTTAAAGTGATGGCAGCCTTAGGGCTGCCATCACTTTAACCACCGAAGCCGGACAAAATCTTAAATAACCCGGACATTTGGGTCAAAGTGAGATTTTTTCTCGGACACCCATGAAAACTCATATTTTTTCATTTATTCAGCTTTTTTAAAATAAATATGATTACATCAAGCACTTTCGCGTACTGTGCGATTTTATGGTGGCCGAGGTGGTTTAGGCATCCGACGCGATATCGGAGGACGCGGGTTCGATTCCCGCCTTGGGCATAACATTTTGTAAATAATGTCTCCAATAATCTGTTAAAAAGAATAAATAAAAATTTTTGTTTTAATATATAATCTTCACTTTGAAAACTATCGCGAGTTTTTTCCATATTAACTTATTTTTTTAGTCATTTTCAAATAAGTTAATAAATAATCAATAAATTAATACCTAGTCAGAAACTATAAACTACATAGGTAGTATCAATTTTTTTAAGCCATCTTGATGTGTTACGTAGATTAGGTACCCAAAACCGTAATACTTCTTTATTTAAATTAAAAATTGGGAATTTGGAAAAGTAAAAGCAACTCATGCCCTTAAATTTATACTTTATTTCGATCAGATAAACCATGTGCCTTTTTTCCTTCGTCAATTGCCGTGAGACTAGCGAACATAATAAACTCACAATGTAACTTGAGTTGCCAGCTAATATCAAGATAATCTTGTTTGTAATGTATGTAAAGTTTTCCGCCAGATTTCACTAGACGTTTTTAGCGTATGGTAATGAGAAAAAAGCGCTAAAGACCTTGAGAGAAATATTCTAGACCTAGCACCAAATGCGCCAAAACGGTAACAAAGTGAGTGAATGACCGGAGTCGGCGGCAGCCTTGAATGGTGGGGGCCGATGCAGACGTTCTGTTGTTGTAGAATTTGCAATTATGATACATATATATAATACAATCTAGTAGGATACCGATTGCGGCATGAAGAGTGCTGCCGGGCTAAGAATTCAGTCAGTCATTGAATCTCATTTCGAGTTTCAAGGTGGATCCACGGTGCAACGTTGATCGAAAGCAATATGGTAAGTTCAGTTCTCTTATATTTACTAATCAAGACCAGGGCACAGATTACCTACTAATATATATAACACTGTCCTTTCAAAGAGAAAAAATACCTACAAATTTAATCGCTACCACTCTCAGATCAGTAAACGCAAATACGTGTCTAATGCGCTAGACTTAGTGTTACTTTCGCTATGTACAGCCCGCGATGATAGCAGCATTCACCATTGACCATCATAAGACTGATGCGCTTTCTTAGGGCTGACTTACCGAATCAAAAATAAAAGATTCATAAAGCAGCCGCAAGCAAGAGACGCGCGGATGTGCAGCGAATTTATGTATCGCTATATCATATAATTTTATAGAACATATAATAATACGTTAAGCATATATTTCTTCTAGTAAAACGTTGGTCAACATAGGTGTCATGTTTTCTGTTGCCGCTTGATAGTAAGTGTCTGTCACGTCGCTATTGACAAATGTTTTATTATATGTTTATTTAATATTGTAATTTATAATCTGTTGACTGAATGACTTATTTTATAATTTATGTAATTTATTTTTAGGACCATGTAAATTTGTTTTTTTTTGATTAATTATTGTAAATGGTATGTCCGTAATAATTAATAATAAATAAATAAATAAATAGTTACAACTTTCCGCTTTGATTTCTGGTCTGTGTGGTTTCTAATGTGTGTGTGTGGAACACACTTTATCTCGTTTGGTAGAAAAACACGAAAAGCGGGTTAACAGGACAACAAAATACCGAATGTGTAAACGAAATAAGAATCGCATTAACAGAAGAAGAGAATACCGATTTATCCAGTAAAACAGGAAACGAGTTAAGAGAAGGACATAATAATGATTAACCAAGCTTAACAGGAGAGTAAAAACTCCGTCTTACCGCCGGAAATAAGATACAGGAAATTAAATTATATAAACATAATACTGACCAAAATCCTAGCACTAGTAATGGCTGCAAAATATATCTGGAAATCAGTTCAAAGAAGCAATGAAAGAAGACAGTTTGAAGAAACGTTTCAAATTGGCAATGAAAAAAAGATAAAAGCTTTCATAAAAGATACATACAATATCATGACATGCAAACACAAATGCACTATTAAAATAATTGATGACATTTAATACGTTCCTTTGGGAATATTGGACGACCTTCAGGATATGAATATATAAGAAATTATCAGTCCAGTCGAAGAAAATGTATATATACAACTTTTTTTTTATTGCTTATTGGTATGCCTTTGATCACAATCTCACCTGATGGTAAGTGATGATCTGGTCGAAGGTGTTAACAGGCTTAACTTAGAATTACTGGCTCTCAAGGACAGCTGCCGGAACACACCGTTAGGTGCTTGGCGACAGATTTTATACTTGAGGGTGGTCTCTAGCCGGGCGGGCATTCGCAAAATGCGGTACCATCATGCGGTGAAGCTCAAGCCCGCGGTGGGATTCGAATCATGGACCTGCTGCGCGGCAGTCCATATCCAATGCCACTGAGCCATATATCTTTTTCTAATACGCTACGCGCAACGGCTGCCTGGTGAAACACCGTAATGCTTATTTTCACAGAAAATGTTGACGACACAGAA
Organism: Plagodis dolabraria; assembly: GCA_963854805.1. Classification (NCBI taxonomy): domain Eukaryota; kingdom Metazoa; phylum Arthropoda; class Insecta; order Lepidoptera; family Geometridae; genus Plagodis; species Plagodis dolabraria. Next base: position 26,500,349 of record OY978441.1, on the reverse strand, counting down.
TTGTTGAATATGTTGTTAGTATGGCAGATTGCCATACTAACACATTCACACACATTCTGTGAAAATTTCATCCGGTTACCTATTACCGTTCCAAAGATACAGACCTATAAATGTCAGCTATCCATGCTGCTTTGTAATAGGTTCCTGTTTTCTAGTACGGAACCCTAAAATTTGTTATTTAGCTACTAAAATATGTAGGTATTTACACTTACTAAGTAGGTATCTATAAACTAATATTTAACATTTTATTTGTTCACATTAACGAAATACACTACGACCTTCCCTACCTAAATTTAAAAACAGACTGCAAAAACATCGCGCTTTATCAAATAATACAAACAACAGAACGAACTAGTGAGATAGGTACATACCTGCTATACATACGAGTAGGTACGCATGCATGTAGCGACTAGCGAGTTACCGACCCGACGAAACTCGAGTGTGTTCGAGTACTATGGTACCGAATGTTTCCGAAACCGATGGGAGCTTTTTATACTTATACAGCCGAATGAAATAGGTGCTAACTAGCTACAAACGTGGACTTCCGCGTAATATATCCTTATTCAATACGTCGGATTTTCAAAACTCTAAATAGTTTCATTTCAGAACGAAAACTGAAAAACCGCTATAGCAACGATAGGAAGATAGTTTTCGAAACCAGTAACGTTTTAAAACGACCACTCGTAAATAGTGACGGCTTCAATACCTTTGATATCCGGAAAGCATGCATAGTATAAAATATTTGTCAGATTATATTTAAACCTTCATGCCCCTAGCCTATGTCTCAACGGCGTTTATTTTGTATGAAAGCGATAATAGGTTCCAACACTATAGAAATAAGGTTCAAGACAGATTGTAGCTACAGTTATCGGAACGGCAACGCCGCGTTCAGTAACGTTTTCAACGAAATATTTAAATATTTAGGCGGGAAGAAATGTTTTTGCTTATTACGCAAAAACTATGAAGCCCATTGTTTTGAAAATTTTGGTGCCGATGGCACAAATTCTACCCAACATTTTAAGCTATTAAACAGTAATCTAGCCTTTCCCGTTTGAGCTGTACAGCATGTGCTAGCTGGGGACATGTGTCTCCAGCTTACACGTTTATTTGAGCTTGTAGCTCCAAAACCTTAATAGCCACAGACTTGAAAATTTTAGTGCCGATGGCACAAATTTGGCGCTAAATTTTGACATATTATACAAAGTCGTAGGCCCATTCGTTCAGAAGATACAGATGAGCAGCTGTAGACACGTGGTCTCCAGCTTACACGTTGTAATCGGGTCATTACTACTACAGTTTTCAAGTACGGCGTTTCAATTTTTTTGTGCCACTGGCACAAATTATGCGCTAAATCTCTGGCTATAGTATATAATCACATCTTCAGCCGTTTCGTATATTCAGCATGTGTCAGCTGGAGACCATAACGCCAGCTAACACACTAATAATCACGTGTAGCATCGAAGTTTATTTGGCACCTAAATTTTGAGTTGGTATTCATAATTGCACTAAATCGGCTCTAAATATTGGCATATTCAGAATTAAGAAATTTCAATTGAGTAAGCTGGAGACATACACATAAAAAGTATGGAGTATCTTTTAATATATAATACAGTCATATAATGAAAAATAGAATATCATTTTGGTCCTTAAAGGTCCCTTAAGTCTTTTGAGGGGAAATTTTCGAGACTAAGCCCTGGCGACTTGGAAATGGTAAGTCGAGTCTTTTCCCAAAAAAAATAGCATAATATTCATATCATGCATATCTGTATATGCATGTGTTTTAAGAAGCAAGCAAGCATTTCATGCATACAATATTTTCAAATCATTTTAGATTTTTTCTTTGGGGACGCCAAGGATACAGTTTGCCGCTGCGACCTAATATTTTTCAAACTCTCATGCTGCGACAATATACTATTCCACTGAACTTTAAGCGATGGAAGGCCCTCTATAGCCCTGGAGGGTGAAGTGCCTTCAGCACTTCGCATAAGGCGTAAAGCGCCTTCTACCACAGAATAAAAAGGATCGACCTACCAGCGGACACCGAAAACGCACCGCTACAAAAAGAGGAGTTGACAACGGGCTCAAGGGCACCACTGGTATGGACCTCGACTTGAGTCGTAGAGAGAAATTGGGGAGATCGTAATGAATTGCCCCGGTACAACAACAGTTTTCTACCGTTGAGAATGGACACGGCATATTTAGACTAATCGGGTGTTTATTTTTGCCTAGAGCTATCTGACAGCCCCAAAGCAGATCGGATTATACGACTCGGAAAATATGACGATAATAAAACCCGTCCGCTTAAAGTCTGCTTTAACTCACAAGAACCAGCAGGTGCTGTATTACGAAATAGAACAGCACTCAGAGAGCATAACATTCGCATCTATTCCGATCAGACGCCATATCAACAAAAATGCATGCTCAATTTGAGAAAAGAACTCAAAGAACGCCAAGATAAAGGAGAGTGATCTTACTATTAGATATGTCAAAGGGATTCCGAAAATTATTAGACAGCAGCAAAAAATCTAACCACAACAGAGAATACATTAAACGAAACAAAGAATCCCAATAGTGTTACATATGAGATAGTAAATAGTTATGCTAATATCGCAACATCAAGTAAATCAATAAGATTCATGTATGCAAATATGCGTAGTATTGCAAAACCTGGCAAATTTGATGAGTTAAGATGTATAATTGAAAGCTTTCGAAATATACTTCATGTCATCATTCTCACAGAAACCTGGATAAAAAATAGCCAGCAAGCACATACTTTTAATATACCGAATTATGCTAATTACCACAGCTATAGGAAAAAATCGAGAGGAGGCGGAGTATCAATTTACATACATAACAATTTAAGACATAAGCTTCTAGAAGAATTACAAGAACATGGCAACCATTATTTATTTATACATTTGGAAAAATTATCATTGAACATAGGAGCAATTTATAAGAAGCCAAAATCAAAACTTAATGAATTCTTTGAGACTTATGAAAACCATCTCATCAAAAGAAAAAGAACAATCATATTCGGAGACTTTAACCTAAATCTACTAAGTAAGAAACAACCAGTTAAAGATTATAAACTCTTATTAGATGAAAGTGGATATAAAATCCTAAATAAAATTGACAAGTCACATTGTACACGTGAAACGGATAAAACAAGAACTATTTTAGATCATGTATGCACAAACCTACGAGACAATACTTATCATATGGCTATAATCGACAGCGCTTTATCGGATCACAAACAAATCTACTTGGAGATAAAATATGCTAAAACAATACGACCTAAGCGAAAACAGATTGAAACTATCAACAACTCTAATTTATACAAAACACTTAACAATGCTATCACAACAAATCAATATAACGAATACGAAAAACTAGAGACTTTAATCATAGAAACAATTTCTAGCAATACGATAAAAAAATCTATACAGATCAACCAACCTAAATCAGATTGGATAAGAAAAGACTTAGTAGCCGCCATAGATAAAAGAAACATACTGTGGCATGACTTGAAACAGAATCCTAAGGACGAAAATCTAAAAGAAAATTTTCTCCAACAACGGAGCCTAGTACAAGCAGATATTCAACGAGCAAAGAAGCAATATTACTACGAAGCATTTGAAAATTGTAAAAATAATCCTTTAAAAATGTGGCAGCTTATACATAGTTTGGCTAACAATAAATACAAAATAAAATACATTCCTTCAAAACTTATCGGCCCTAAAGGACAAATAACAGATATAAATGAGATATGTGAATGCTTTAATAACTTTTTCAGCGAAGTAGGTACTGAACTTGCAAACAAAATTCCGAAAAGATATTATAAAATGGACCCAGGAAACTATCGCCCAATATCAGTACTACCTACACTATCTAAAATTTATGAAAAAATACTACACAATCGGCTCAGTGAATATCTAGAATCAATTAACTTTATGTTTAAGAAGCAGTATGGATTTCGACCAAAATCAAACACTCTTGGAGCAACCATAGACTTAGTTACTTCTATAAAACTTAACATCGACCAACGTAATATAACATTAGGAATATTTATTGACTTAAAAAAGGCATTCGACACGGTCAGTCATGACTTGCTGCTAATGAAGTTAAAAAATATAGGAATATCTAATTCTGCTTATGAAATTTTCAAATCTTACCTTGCAAATAGATACCAAATAGTTAGTATAGATGAGTGTAAGAGCAAACCCCGACTAATATCTTACGGCATTCCTTAGGGATCAATACTCGGACCACTATTATTCTTAGTGTATATTAATAATATCCACGAGATTGGTCTAAAAGGGGACATTACACTTTTCGCCGATGATACAAGTCTTTTTTATTCAGGTCATTCAATAGCCAAAATAATTGAGGAAGCTCAACATGATTAAGATTTATTAAATATTTGGTTAATCTAACTTACTAACTATAAACACCTCGAAGACAAATTATATGTTATTCATGGCTAAAAACAAAAAAAATTTAACATTCAATTCTTTAACTATTAATGGCGAAATGATAAATCTCATAAATAAAGAAAAATATCTGGGTCTGATTTTAGATAGTCAGCTTACATGGAATCCACATATAGAAAAAATTCGCACAAAAATTATAACGCTCACAGGTTCACTTCGTGGCGTGGTCCGATGCCTCCCGAAACGCGTAAGATACACAATTTATAATACTATGGTAAAGCCTTATATCGACTATCTGATTGAAATATGGGGGACGGCGGCGAAAACCAATTTAAAAAAATTACAAACTGCACAAAATAAACTCATTAAAACATTATTCCATTACGATTATTCAACACCAACTATCAAAATTTATAAGGAAACTAAAATCATGAACCTTGAACAAACTTACAAATACTCGACTTGCATTTTGATTAGGAAAATTCTCACTAAAGATATTCATACTCAAATAATATTTACTAAAAAGCTACATATCCAAAAACGACTAACCAGACAAGCTAACAATATTTGCTTACGACCACCTAGAACTAACTACGGTAAAAGAAGTCTAGTTTATGAAGGGGCTAAAATGTATAACGAGTTGCCTAAGGATATAAAAGAAATAAACTCCCTAAATTATTTCAAAAAAATACTCAAAGCCCACGTTTTTAAAGGATAATTTAATTCAAAGAATTTAACTGCATGTTTCATAGTTATAATCCCAACGTGAAATGTTCTGGCACTGAGTACGTACCGGACTAGTGCACGAATCAACAACAATCGCATAGAAGACAAATCCACGACTACCTTCAATATTGCTTATACACATTATTGATACCTGACGACATGTATGTTTACCATGTATATTATAAAATATGTATTTCTCTGTAAGTGAATTATAAATTCTTTTGAGAAATAAATGATTTAAACCGTAAACCGTAGAGCTCGGTGTTTGATTGTGCAACCTCAAATTATCGCACACGTGTTACCTTGCCTTCTGTGGGTGTTTACCTTGAACGACTCACTGATGATGCTAAAACTGCCAACGTAATGGCTGCGGTGGGGTCATCCGTGTCATAGATTGTAGAATACCTTCTGAGTTCAGTAGAGTCAAAGTATATGAAGCAAGCTAATCGGGAGAAGCAGTCAAATAGTTCGCTTCCTGGACAACCATAGGGCACGTGTAGTGGTAGGAAGCAAGCACTGTTGAAGAATCAACGGTTGCAGGTCCTTATTGAACTGTGCTATGGTGGGGAGCTTAAAGTAGAATCAACGCAATGCAGTCGGAGCGTGTTTAAGCTCAAGGAGCTTAAACACCTTTCTGTTGGAGTGTTCTTTGGAGATGCTGTCGGCACACGGAGCTTTACGCTACCGGAGATTCTCGATGAAATGGTCACAGATTTTTTTACGTTCGACATATTAGTGAGAAATTTTGTTACCTCAGCGCTAAGTCTGGTAGCGGGCGTTAGGAAGGTGAAGGGATGGAGGGGATCTATCCTATTAGTAACGTAAGGAGCCTTAGGACAACCGCGATAGTTCGCAGTATACCTACCTTTCTCTAGGTGTCGTACAACTAAAAACCGTGGTGGTTCGCTTCGCTACTGCCATAATAAACTGCCGGGTAGTGTGGGTGTTGCATTTTAGTTTTTAAACATTGCCTTCGTAGTGTGTAAATTAGGTGTAAATGTTCAATTTACAGTAAATTAAAAAAAAATACAATAAAAATAGAAAGAAGGTAAATGTTCAATTTACACCCGTGATATTGAACTTATGAGGACCGGAGCGAGCGAGAAGGGCGCTTGTACGACAGTCAAGAGAATGAAAATGAAAGAAACGGTGGTTATAGCTATGTAGAGGTAAGATTGTAGGTAACAAAAAAACCCATTTAAAATATAATATAATAAATTCATATTTATTTGCACCAAAATTATAATACAAACCAAGCTATATAACAACTCTTCCCCTCTTGACTGCAGCCTTAATAACTTTTGATTTCTTTTCCTTCTTTTTCTTGCTAATATTTTCTTGTCTCTTCTTTTGTCTCTCATCTTTCTTCTGTTCAACACCTTTGACTCTGTTGTCCCATTTTTTCTGACTGTGCTTTTTCTTTTGTTCCTGTTAAATAAATAATAAAACGTGTGAGTTTATTTTTTTTAAACCTGATGGAAGCCGTTGACCACTGTCTTACCTGATGGTAAGTGATGATGTGGTCGAAGATGTTGTTCAGGTTTACTTAGAATGACTGGCTCTCAAGGACAGCTGCCGGAACGAACACACCATTAGGTGCTTGGCGTCAGATTTTATTCTTGAGGGTGGTAGGCGACCATTCGCAAAATACCCCCTATATCATCCCGTGGGTGTTGTATGAGTGGACAACTAGAAAAATGCCAGAAAGTTGGCAGCAGTGCCTTCTGAGGAATAGACAACATTAGCTGCGATCCAATGACGTCTGCTAAATGTGGGGATTATGGCAGACCCCTCCTATAGAGGAGGCTTTGGTTTCCAAGGGTGGATGTTATTGTTGATGGAATGTTCATTAATTATACAGTGCCATTATGTAAATCCTCATGGTGAACATAAACAGTTTTATTTTAGTGTATTGCCAGAATCACGCCTTTGGCAACTACCTTTTTTATGTTATTGTTACGGTACAACCTCAAGGCCCACCTGATGTTAATCAGACTAACCTCTGCCTATAACAGATACATCTCATCACAAGTCACAAATCGCAATGCGCCCATGACCTTGAGACATAGTTGTTAACACTATGGAACTGTGGTGCGATGTTAAGTCTCATGTGCCTGTAATTTCACAGGCTCTTAAGGGCTGCTGCCAGAACACACCGTTAGGTGCTTGGCGACAGATTTCCTACATGAGGGTGGTCGCTAGTCAGGCGGGCTTTCGCAAAATGCCCTTCCACCTTGCGGTGAAGCTCAAGCCCATGGCGGGATTCGAACCAAGGACCTGCTGCGCGGCAGTCCATAGCTAATGCCACTGAACCATCACTGCTTTATAACATCTTCTAGCACGTCATCTTTTCTTAAGCATGCACACTCATTAGGTAGATACAGAGAGCAGAGTCTGAAGAGTTCTACAGTTCTACTTTTTGAGGGATACCACTACCATGAATATATAAGTATGTAACAAGGTTATAAAATAATACCCACTGTTCTTTTTATTGATTTCTTTAGTAAATTTGGATCATCTTTGATTTTTTGACCTTCTGCTTTTTGTAGTACTGTTTTCCATGCCACTTTTTCTTTAAGTTCCTTAACTTTACTTCCTTCGTCATTTTCTTCTAGCTCACGGAATTTCTGCTCTTGATGTTTCATGTTTTCCAAAATTTTTTTTGGATCTTTTTCAGCTTTTTTCACTCTCTCTGAAAGTAAAAATTTATAGGTAAGCAAAAGGTTCATGAAAAAATAAATTGTGTGCATGATAAAACTAATAGTCAGCTGTGAGTTGAGATCTTGGGCTGTAAGTACTGAAGTTTACAGATTTTGGATTGGAATAAAAAAAGATATTACCTAGATAATATATATGAAGTTTTTTATGTAAAATTAGGCTCTTAAGATCCCTGCATAACATATTTTAAAGATTTTTTTTTTAAATTTCTCAATTTTGTGAATTCAGTTAAAACAACATGGAAGTGGGATACATAAACAGGTGAAAGACAATTAATCTAAATTACATAAAAGCAGAGTACACTGTCAGCACAATGTCAATTCCACTGGACGGTAAATACAGGATTATTGAATAGCAAAACATCCTGAATTACAAATAGTATCTTACTATGTAGTCTGATAAGTATACCTTACAGGCCAAAATATCAACTTATTTGTGTCTTATAGACATGCATGAGTTTAATAACAATATCTGTAAGTGTAATAAATACCTAATCTGTGTTGTATACAACTACAAGCATATTATTGTTAGAGCATAACACCTAGGGTGCTTCTACAATCCAGCTGATACGGTATTATTATAAAGACTGACTTTGGTATTACACAATTAGTCTTAAAATAAGAAGTTGCCTTTGTTCAATTTATAAGAAATGTTATAAGCCTGAGAAGGCACTACAATAAGTAAAATTTGTTTTAATACTGTTGATTTATTCCAAGAAATTACATAACTTAAGAACTGCAAAGAAAAATAAAGACTTTGATTACTTTAATAAATAAAAATATTGGTTTTTGACCATAAAAACATTCCCCTGGATTGTTACAACAGCCCCCGTTCACAGTTTTGCATAAAATCGTCCATATCTCATAAAACAAGAGGAAAATGTGTGAGTTTCTTTAAGATATATTGCCTATCATTTAATTTAAAAAAAAATCTCATTATTTAACAAAAAAATCATCTCAACCATATACAAGGTACCTTGCCATTAAATTAATGTAAGTATATTGTATCAACTATTTAAAAGTTATTGTTGATCAAATACACAGATATACAAACACATGTAACAAATGACAAACCTATCTTGCTACAGATACCGTACTTCTCTGTGTCAAAAGTTGAGTATTGGCATACCTTTTTGGCCAACATCTGCAAAATCAAACTTGGAGAATACAAGCTTGCCATCATTATTGAAGACAGGTTTTGCATTAACTTTTGGTTTAATTTCCATTTTCACTTGTTCAACATTTTCTGTAAGAGGAGTGGTATCTCCTGTTGGTTTCATATTTTTTTTATTTTGTCTTTCTTTCTTTTTAATCTTTTTATTAAGTTTACTACTTAAACTTTTTTTAACTAGTTTGTTTTTTAGATTGAATTTGTTCTGTGATTTTATTTTGTTCAGCTTTTCTTCAAGTTCTGCAATATTGCAAGCTCGTTTTGGAAGTTCTTGTTCTTCTGTACTATTTGGTTTCTCATTGACAATCTCATAATCCACATTGTCATCATTTTCACCTGTGAAAAAATTATATGTTTTATTAATGCTAGTGCTGAAAACAGGGAAAGTTTGTCTATTGATTATGTATACAAAAATTGTGGCTGACCAAAACAAGATTTACACCTGAAACTTAACCCTTATGTATCAAGCTTAACCAATAGTTTTGATTTATGAATAAAACTGAATTGTTATAATTAACACTGCTTCTAGTTTATGTCCAAATGAAAACTGTTTTGTTTTTAAGTCTTGCATCATTTGTGGGAAATTTATTATTACTCAGCATTCTATGTATGCACCATGCAGGTTCCAGATCCATTGTGTAGTGAGGAAAGAGCTTTAGAAGTGCAAGGAACTTTTAACCCAAATAAGCTCTTAGGCTAAGATTCAGAAATATTTGTGTAAGACGGTTGAAGACCAGTCTTAGCCAAGCGTCGGGTAAGCCAATCTTTAAATGGCATATTCAGAAATATAGTCTGAGTCCTACTTACTTCATTCTTAGCTAAGATTGCACTCTATTATTATTCTTATTCTATTTGGGGGCGATATGTCCTGCACTGACGTCCCACTTGGGGTGTTTTGTGCATTTCCCCAGCCAGCTTATACCTAAGCCATCCCAACTCCTTGATATAGCGGAGAAGGACTTTGGGTCACTGGCATAGTTGCTCCAGTGATGTGTGTGATGGTGGTGAGGATGTCGTCGATGAGAATGACTCTTGTAGTCCGTTTGTAATTCATATATGTTCCGTGGCTTCGCAATGCAATAGTACATGCTCCATGGTCTCATCTTTTTGCATACAGCCTCTACATAGAGGACTGTTTGTTGCTCCCGTTTTGTGCAGAAAGTAATTCAGGTTACAATGAACTGTAATAAGGCCTGCTACAATGCATAGTTCCTCAAGCTTTAGTTTCAGCAGGCTGTTTGTCTAGTTGGGAACATGGCCTTTGTTTGTTTACAATCATCTGTCTTATTCCACAGGTTTTGTTGTTCTCTCTCGGTGTGATGACGTAGTAGTTCCCGTACTTCCATTGCTGATGGCTTGCAAAGGTTCTTTACGTCATCACATACCAGTTTTTTGGCTCCTTTTTTTGCCAGAGTATCTGCCATTGTGTTGCCCGGACATTGCACTCTATTATCTATGGAAAAATTTTCACTTATGGAACGTTTGCCGGTTCTTTTATATATCTGCATTCTGACTTAAAAAGAAAACAACTAGAACAACTGTATATAAAATGTGATTGGAGTGAGTGAAACAAAATATGTGTTATGTATACCTAAGATTCAATTGAATGTCAATTAAATCTCCAATTTTGCTCACTAGGCGGTGCCACTCCTGCTTTGAGACCGGCAAAAGTTTTTTATTGCACTATTTGGCTTAGCATAGCACGCGCTAAGTTTAAGCGCTGTACCAGACGTCTCTGAATACAATTATGAGGCTAAGCACTACATTTTGACAGATGAAAGCATTAGTTCACGCTTAGACTTGTCTCTGAATCTTAGCCTTAGAGTGAATCTCTAAGCTGTTTGTCTATGCTCACATTCAATAATGCTAATTTGGCTGGACTCTTAAAATTTGTATTCATATCATACATAAATATTTAATAAAAATAAGTATAGAAATTGTTTCAAGTATTTCTACTCTTGCATCCAAAAGCAAGTGTAGAACATACACTACCTGGCTTGCAAATTAAATTTTAATTAGTAGGCAAGTGATACAGTAAAAGTAGCTTTGCAGTGTCCTTTGCAGATCAAATGAAACAGTTTTCAATACAAATCAATATAGTTTGAAACTAAATCTCATTGGATAAATGTTTTAACCCAGAATAGGTCAAATCCTCGGAACTTAACCAGCATGCCCACAACAAAGAATAAACACAAATTTTAGGAAACCTGAACTGGGATCAAGCCCCATAGATTACAAAAAATTTTTTGGTGACGATAAAAATTACCTTTCATTTGTATCGGTATGGACAACATGGAAAATACACTTTTTAAAAAGTTAAGCTCTTTACTTAGCTCTGCTTTTAATTGTTTGTTTTTAATCTGTTTCTTCGCCATCGTCATCTGTAAAATAATTTGGTTACGATTATTGTACTAGAACATAAAATTTATACACAAAAAGCAAATATTGCTTTGTTTTTTATTTAAGTTATAAACAAAATCTTACTATATCTTTCTGCAGATATGATATCCTGATTCCTGACCAACGGGGAATTATATTGTATCACGGAACCTTGTGTTAAATATATATTTCGTGTATTAACAAAGAAACCCTTACTATGTTTAATACAATAACAACTTCGATAGTGAGATAGGAGCTCAAATAAAGTTATACGTATAAAAACAAAACAATTCACACACAATTTCCACTATAACCTATTTGATAACTTCCCAGTTCCCGCTTCAGTCATCACGCGAATCGCGATACGATAAATTTTGCATCACAGCAGATTACTAAGTCACAGATTAATACATTTTAGGTGCGTTCGGAAATCACTGGGTGATCAATCTTATTCACAATCACGGCCAGCATGCGACGTGCGTGACATATGTAGTATTGGTGTAGGCTGTATGTTTGTGAAAAACTTAAAACTACTGAATTCCGGGACAATACAGTGAAATTACTGGACACAGGACAAGACACCCCATTCGGGGACTATCTCGGATTTTCCGGACATCTAGCAACCCACGGTAAGACGTGGGTCAAAAATATCACTTTTCTCTGTAATTTGTAGCGTTTTCAAAGCTATTCGAACAGGGAGCGAAAATGATATTTTTTCTCACGAAGTCACAAATTGAACGGCCTGTGTGATAATTTTTAGCGTTTGTGTTATTTTTGGATTGGAACCGATAGGCTATCCGAATCTGAAGTTCCGAACCTATCTGATCTAATCTATCTATTGGTGCGTTCGTTTTGGCTCGGTTGCGTTTGTAGCAGTTTCGAAAGTGGCATTTGTATCTTAGCGTTCGGAAAGAAGCTTTTGCTATTTTTGATCACCAATGACTATATGCTATCCGAACGTCTTATACTTATTTTGACAACCGCTGAAACCCAAAATAACGTTTTCTGGAACTGCAGCTAAAGATATAGGTGCAACAACTGAAGCCAAAGATATAGGTCTGTAATTAAATCTGGCGGTGGCATCGCCAGTTCTATTCATTATGATAGGAACAACAATATTTCTCATAAAATGTTAGCTGTCAAAAAACGATCACAACGATCCCACGGTAAGACGTGGGTCAAAAATAGCACTTTTCTCTGTCATTGGTAGCGTTTTCAAAGCTATCCGAACGGTGAGCGAAAACGATATTTATGCTCACGAAGTCCCTATCCGAACGCCCTGTGTGATCATTTATAGCGTTTGTGAGTGTTATTTTTGGAACTGATAGGCTATCCGAACGCCCTATATGAATCTATGATTCCTACAAATACAAAGTTGATTGATAAATAAAAGTAAGATGGTCTAATGTCGGATATGTTTGAAAATTATAAAAAATGGAAAAAAATGTTATATTAATATTTTTATGGCTGTAATCAGTTGAAAAGTGCCTACAAGCGTGTTGACTGTGTGTTGGTTAGTGTATCGGTCGCTAAATATTGCATATTTTTTTAAATTGGTTTAGATTTATTTTGCCGTAAATTTTTTTATAAACAAGTGAATGCCCGTTTGAGAAAAACTCATTTTTCTTCGGAAAAATGAGCGTTAGTTCGGATTTGTGGAGTGATCCTCCGGACGAACCTCCTGAGAACCTCATGGATCTTCAATCTTCTGGGGAGTCTCGTAAAAGACCCCGAGACAATATAATAGAAGACAGTTCAATCCCAAAAAAAACAATAGTGAATCCTGCATCTTCTACACAACATGTATACACTGTACCACAATTTCAACAGCCCAAAGACTTACGATTCGACGAAACAGACTTAGGCCCGTTTGTGGTTCATGTTACGAGGTTGGTTTCTGATCCTACTTCAGGCTCATCTATGAGACTCTTAAAATTAGCCCAAATGTTATACAATAATAAGGTATGTGGTATTACTGGTGAGGGAATTAAGTCTATTGGCCGTAATAAAGCGTCAATTGAATTTAAAACCGCTAATGATGGTAATAACTTTTTAAACGGATCATTCTTGTCCAGTAACAAATTTGAGGCAAAAATTCCTACGTTTCAAGTAACTCGGATGGGCATTATAAAAGAAATTCCAACTGAATGGTCCATGGAGGAGTTGGTAAACGCCTTACATTGCCCTCCTGGATGTGGTCCAGTCCTGAAAGCGCGAAGACTTAACCGAAAAACGTATGTTGACAACAAGCCTGTTTGGGTGCCCTCCCAGACAGTCTGCATAACTATGAAAGGCAGACTTATCCCCAAAAAAATATACTGCTTTAATGCCGCAATAGCCGTAGAGTCTTATCAACTCCCATCCATACAATGTTTGGCTTGCTGCAGATTTGGACATATCCAAACTGCGTGTCGTTCCAAAGTTCGATGCTTCAAATGTTCTCAACCACATTTAGGATCCTCATGTCCAACTATAGAAGCTGAAGCAACTTGTGTTTTCTGTTCCGGCAGGCACTTCGCTATCGACAAAAAATGTCCCGAACACGGGAGACAAAAAATTATTAAGTCATTGGTTTCCGACGAAAACATTTCTTACAATGAGGCAGCTGCTCGAGTTCCAACTGTGAATCGCCGCTTATATGCTGATATAGTCAGTTCCAATCCAGCTCCATCTCCCCAAAAATCTCAGAATGTATCTTATAGAAAAACAGTGATCACCCCTCAACGTCCTACTCCAGCACTAGGCAAATCTTATGACAAAGTTACTCATGATAACATAATTGGAACTCCATCTTCGTCCGTTGGCAACGGTTGTTGTCTGAAATCAGATAATTGTCCTCCTTCTCAATCTGAAAACCTTCTTGAGTTACTATCTTATACTCTTCTAAATATGATCTCTAAGTTTGATGATGCTTTACCGAACAATATCCTGCAGATTCTGCAAAAAATTTCCTCAGTTACAAACTCTCAACATGGATCGGTTCCTTCAATGGAATGTCAGGAGTGCCCGCCTCCGAAAGCCTGAACTAATTTATTTGATCAATAAGTATAAACCCGTCGTTGCGGCCATTTCTGAGACATGGTTTAAGCCTGACACCATTTTTCGGCTGCCTGGCTATGCCTGTTTCAGAGATGACCGTGACGACGGGTGGGCAGGTTGCGCCCTCCTCATAAAAAAAACTATTCCATACTCTCTTCTCCCTCTTCCACCTCACAGTTGTAACTTTCATGTTGTTGCTGTGAGATGTTCAGATATTTCTTTTGTTTCCATTTATATCCCTCACCCTAACGCTTCAATAATATCAGAACTGTCTCCTATATTTTCCTCTATTCCTCCTCCTGTAATCATCCTTGGTGATTTTAATTGTCATCATCCTATCTGGGGTTGTCCTGTGTCAGATTCTTTTTCATCCAATTTGATTGATTTAATGGATGATTATAATTTATGTCTTCTAAATGATGGCTCCCCTACACGTTCTGTTTCTCCTCTTCAAAATCCTAGTGCTGTAGACCTATCCTTTTCTTCTCCTTCTCTGGCTTCAGTATTGTTTTGGTCTGTTCTTCCAAATTCTCATGGGAGCGACCACTTTCCTATTCTCATTTCTACCTCATTTCAAAGTTCATCATCCCCTCCCTTACCACCTCTTCTAAAATACAGACTTGCCAATGCTGACTGGAACAAATTTTCATCCATTCTTGACTCCAAAGTTGCTGAACTTCCACCTGTCGATAATCATAATTATTTGCTACTTTATTCAAAATTTGTTGATGCTATTATTGAAACCGCAGATTCAATAATTCCTTTAAAAAAACCTTTCTCTGGTATTCCTTCCCCTCCTTGGTGGGATTCAGAATGTACTTCTGTTGTCAAAGAACGTAATAAGGCAGAGAAATATTTCAATGAAAATATTAGCATAGAGAATTATCTTCTTTTCAAAAAAGTTTTAGCCAGATCTATTAGGTTTTTATCGAAAAAAAAAAAAAAATCTTGGATAAAATTCTGTGAGAGTCTTTCACCCCGTTCCCTTTCTTCAATTGTTTGGCGGAAAATTAAAGCTTTTCGTAACTTTAGAAATGATCCCCGCCCGACTCCTACTAATGATACTTCTTGGTTAGAATCATTCATCGATAAATTAGCTCCGCCATTTGTTCCTTCCCAGGAATTTATTTCTTCCACGCCTGTCAATTTTCCTTTTTCATCTATGGATGGTCCCTTTTTATTTGATGAACTTTGTACTACATTAAATCATCTCAAAGATTCTGCCCCAGGATCAGATGGGATTCCATATTCATTTATATGTCGTTCATCTACTGCTACCAAAATATATTTTCTGAGCTTAATTAACAAAATTTATGAAAATTGTAACTTTCCTGAAACCTGGAAACATCAAATAATAATTCCAATTTTAAAACCCGGTAAAGACCCATTAAGTCCGTTGTCATATAGGCCAATCGCATTATCATCAGTGATGATAAAAATCTTTGAAAACCTTCTTAAAATTAGGCTGGAATGGTTATTGGAACAACGGGAAATTTTATCGAAGTCTCAATTTGGATTTAGGAAAGGTTTTGGTACAACTCATAGTCTTAGTATATTCATGTCTGATATACGTATAGCTTTTTCTAGAAAAGAAAATTTAGTTGCAGTCTTTTTAGACATTACAGGTGCTTATGACAATGTTCTTATTCATGTCCTTAAACAAAAAATGATTCAGCTTAATTTGCCAGCGAGGATGACTCATGTTATATGTAGTCTCTTAATAGGTAGACTTATATCTGTCAGGTTCCAAAATACACTTTCTTCACCAAGGTTGATTTGGAAGGGTTTACCTCAAGGGTCTGTTTTGAGCCCTTTATTATATAATTTATACACTTATGACCTACATCAAAGTATAGATTCATTTTGTGAAATACTGGAATAAGCTGATGATATAGCTCTATATTATGCTTCTGGCTCTATGTCAGATTTGGTATCGCGTCTTAATACAGCTCTTATGTATCTCAATGAATGGTTAAAAAATCATGGACTATCCTTAGCTTCAGATAAAAGTAAAGTGGTATTTTTTTCTAGGAAGAAATTAATTCCTGATCTTCAAATTTATATAGGTGATTTTTGCCTTGATGTTAGTAATAAAGCAAAATTTTTAGGGCTTATTTTAGACTCTAAGTTATCAGGTTCTTGCCATATTGACTATATAAGAAATAAATGTGAAAAGAATATAAATATTCTTCGTGCTTTGTCTGGGGTTTGGTGGGGTTCACATCCATACAGTCAAAAACTTCTTTATAATGCCATCATTAGAAGCCATTTGGATTATGCTTCATTTCTCTTAGAACCATGCAGTAAAATCTCATTAAGATCCTTTGATTCAATCCAACACAAATGTCTTCGTATAATTTCTGGTGCTATGAAATCTTCTCCTATAAATGCTCTTCAAGTTGAATGTGTTGAAGCCCCTCTTTATCTTCGTCGACAATTACTCAGTGATCGTTTCTTTTTTCAAGCTGCTCAATTTTCTCTTCATCCAATTTTGAATAGACTTCACTGTCTTTCTATTCTATTTAGGTCTTCAGACTATTGGCGTAATAAAGACCCTTCTTGTCTTTTAAATTCTTTTAATAAATTATCAAGTATGCCTTTTTCGTTATATCAATTTCCTATACATCCTCTTTTTAGTTTTCCCTACGATTGTTTAATATATAGACCAAATATTCTCTTACATTTTGGTATTGACAAAGATTCCCCTGGAGCTGATAAAATTTTTCATGATACTATGAATCGTCAATGGCCGAATTGGATGGCTATATTCACCGATGCATCTAAGTTAACAGATAATGGATCGACTGGTTCTGCGGTTTGGATTCCTAAATTCAGGATAGTTCTGAGTCATAAATGTCCTCCTTATTCATCTGTATATTCTGGTGAATCAATCGCCTTATTAGAAGCCGTCAAATATGTAGAATCCCGTAAATTAAATAAATCTATAATATTTTCAGACTCTCTAAGTTGTTTGCAAGACATTAATAAATTCCCATTTAGATCTAAAGACCTCTTACACACCAACCTAAAAATTAGAGAAATCCTTTACAGATGCCACTCTTCTGGAATCGAGGTAGCCCTTGCCTGGATTCCAGGTCACTGTGGTATTGAGGGTAATGAAAATGCAGATTATTATGCTAAGCAAGCCGTTGAAATAGGCCTGGACACGTATTCAAAAGGATTTTCCAGAGACCTACGCACTTTAGCGGAAAGAAATCTTCGAGAAAAATGGTCTGAAATTTGGAATAGGACAAGAATGATTAAAGGTAGACATTATGGGGTCATTCAGCCAGATATACCTACTAAGCCATGGTTTTTTAAATATAAAAAGTCTAATAAAATGGTTACCTCTACAATAATCAGATCGCGCTTAGGACATGTTTGCTCACCAGTTTTCCTTTCCAAAATTAGGGTCAGGGACCATTCTCTTTGTGAATGTGGCCTTGAAGATGGAACATTAGATCATATTTTCTTTTGCTGTCCTAAGTTATCTTATTCTCTGTATGATGTTTTAAGTCCTGATATCCCTAGACCTGTTAACTTCAAATGTCTTCTCTCATATGTCTTTACACCGTTTATAAATATTTTATGTAATTTTATTAAGTCCAATAATATTCGTTTATAGATGTTATTATTAGTTTTTAAATACTTCTAAACCTTTATTTTTACTTTATTAGCTACATAATCCTAATTACTTTTTATTAATTAACCGCGCATTCTTTATTTAAACCGTACATTGGCCACACTCTGACACTGGCAGTAAAACGCCAAGCTGCGTTTAAAAGCCATCTAAAGAAGAAGAAGAAGAAGAAGAAATAAAAGTAAAATTTACTTCGCCTAGGCATTGAATTGATTACTTACAAGAGTTGCAAGACAAGCTACATTTTGTTCAACATATAAATTATAAAATGCGCCACTTACTTATAAGAAAACTTTCAACCAATGTTCCAAAAAGCAGTTTCATTGAAGAACTGCAAGGTAATTATATCCCGACAAATACATTTCAAAGAGTTTTGTTATCCTGTGGTTCAGCTGCGATCTCACTATTGGACCCTCACCGGGGAGATATGATCGCTTGCTTGGGAGAGGTCACAGGTGAAAGGGCACTACAGTACATGCAAGGTAAAATGAAAAATACGGACGAAGGTACGCAGATCTTGAGAGAAATGCCGCGTATAAATTCAAAAACAGTTTCTTTTGAGAAGCTTTCCAAGATGCCAGAGAACACTCTGGGTCGTGTGTATGCTGATTTCATGCGAGACAATAATATAACAGCGGATTCACGATTGCCAGTACAGTTTATAGAAGATCCTCAGCTTGCCTATGTTATGCAACGGTATAGAGAAGTGCATGATTTGGTACATGCATGCCTGTTTATGAAAACTACAATGCTGGGAGAGGTAATTCATAGAAGCTAACTCAAAGATAGGTAGGTAGAGAACCATTGTGGCATATAGATTCGCTGCCTTTTTAATATTTTTGCAAGTTTCCTCACAGTGAAACTAGTAAATTTAGGAAGAGAACACTAATATAAGTTATGCTTATAAAATAAGTTTATGCATTACATTGTATTATAACCAGAGATCGGAATAGGTAGAATGATTTAGGGTCAATGATCTCGAACGTATATGTTAATATGGATAAGCCTCCCAGATTTCGGAATTTTAAATTCATTCTTTTTTTTCCGATTAAGGTGAATAACGTACCAATATGAGCAATTTTTTTTCTGTATAACTTTTAATTCTCTTAGAGCACCATAGGTGACCGGTATTTTATAGCAAAGAAAACTGTGGTGTTCAAATTCTTTAAGTAAAAACCTAACTAAGTATAAATAGGGATCAAATTAGCTCAACATACAAAAAAATTAGGTAACTATAACTCGGGAAATGGGGTCTTTTGTCACCTTATCATTTGTATGCAACCAATCAGAACGGCGTATCTTCAATGACTTATTGTTTGTTTGTCAAAATATAGCGCGCAATGACCTATCTCATTCTCTTACTTCGGTTCGTAGAGTGTTTCTTTCTTTGCTGTGTTGTGAAAATCGTGAATTGTACGGACTTTCTGGAATCTTCTTAAAACGTCGAATTTGGCTTGGATCTAAGGACTTTGATTAGTTACTGAATCACTATTTTAATGATATTATATAAAGCAATCCCGTGAATATCGGAAGTTTCCGGAAAAAATGGCATATCCATGTTATGACAACGTGATGTAAGTACGTAAAATCATTCAGCCTATTCCGATCACTGATTATAACAGTTCAATTGGATGCAATACAAATATTGCATAAAAAACTTCTTTATTTAATGACAGGAACAAGTTTGCTGAGCTTGATAGCCAATCTCCAGCCACTATTGGCCACATGCTTCCTGCTACATCTTTTATGTCATCAGCCCATCTAGTGGATGGCCTTCCTCAATTTCTCTTTTTGTCCCTGGTAAACCAGAACAATATTGTTTTTGTCAATGTTTCCTTTCCTCTGATTGTATGTCCTGTCCATTTCCACTTAAGTTTCCTTATTGTTACTATTACATCCTTTGTTTAAGTTTGTTTCTTTATAGTGGTAGTCCTTACTCTGTCTGACAACCTTTTCCCTATCATGCTTCTTTCCATGGCATTTTGACAGTTGGTAAGTTTTTTAATGTGGGTTTTATTAGTTGACCAGGTTTGGCATCCATACGTTAGCACCAGCAGTAGTGGCGTCCCATAGAGCAGAACACCTTGGTACGCCAGGGACCGTCCGGGAGGCCTGCGCCGGCGTCAGCGAGCTGCTTGCGTTCCTGGCCGGTATTGGATGGCTGGAATAACTACGGCCACCAAACTCCACGCAAAATAGGCCGCACAATAGCGGCAAAATTGCGGAAAAGAGCCCGCACACCAAGTACCACCAGCAGTATGCATGCGTTGAATAATTTTCTTTTAATGGTCACGCTAATGTCTCTGCTTTTCATGATATCTTTCAGGCTCCAGTATTGTTTCCATGCATTTCCTATTCGTCTATCTATTTCTTTCGATGTTGAGTCCTATAGGTGCGATAACTTCACCTAGGTAGACATATTCGTTTTCATAGTCTATAGTATTGTTATTAACATAGATAGGTTCTTTCTTTCCATTCGTCATAATTTTGGTTTTTTGTGTGTTCATGATTAGTCCTCTAGGTCTAGGTCTTTTAACATTTCCTCTATTTCTCCTTTTGATGCTGTGAAGATTATTAGGCCATCGGACAATTAGGCAAATCTCAGATGTGACAGATACTCTCTGTTGATTAATAGTCCACATTTCTCCCAATTTAGCTGGCAGAAATCTGCTCAAGTACGGCTGTAAAAAGTTTGGGTGACACAGGGTCTCCTTGGCGTACACCTCTTTCTATTTTTATTTCTTTACCTTTATTTTCTAGTTTGATTTTGGCTCTGCTGATTTTGTAGATGTTTTTTAGTATTCTGGTATATTTATTTTCTATACCCTGGTTTTTCAGCGCTTCCCAGATGCCTTCATGTTCCAATGAGTCAAATGCCTTATTTGTAGTCCACAAAGCAGCAATAAAAGGTTATATTGAATTCTTTGCCTTTTTCAAATAGTTGTTTCACTATGTGTATGTGATACAGTCGAGTATCCACTCCTAAATCCAGCTTGGGCTCTCTTGGCTGGTTCTCATCCAGGGTTTTTGTTATTCTGTTGAGTACTAGCTTTCCGGACGCGGCTCCGCCCGCGAGTATGTCGATTATCGCGCAAAAACATTAACCTCATTTTGCGCAGTTGGATATAAACTATCCTATGTTTTTTCCAGGGTCTCAAACTATTTCCATACCAAATTTCATTCAAATCGGTTCAGTAGTTTTGGCGTGAAAGTTACTTTCGCATTTATAATATTAGTACTGATTATCTTGGAAAAACCCTGTAGATACTTGAAATTAAGCTGATAGGTCTATAGTTGTTTATGTTGTTTTTGTCTCCTTTTTTGTGTAACAGTATTATTGTTGATGTTGTCCACTGGTGGGGTATTTCCTCATTGCATAAAACATCATTAAAGAGGGAAGTAAGAATTGGTACAAGATATTTTTTGTTTTAGCAGGAAACTCATTACTAATGCTGTCTGAGCCTGGAGTGTCATCCTTCTTCTGTGTTGTTACAGCTTTATCGACCTCCGCAGGAATTATAGCTGGTACTTCATCTCCGCCTGTCAAGTCTATCGGTTGGCAAGTATTTTTATTCTGATACAAGTCTTGGAAAAATTTTGTGGCTATTGTCATAATTCCTGGGCGTCTAGTTTCTTGTTTACTATTTTTGTTTGTCACGTTAGGTATCTATTCTATTTTTTCCTTAAACATTTTCATTGCCTTTTAGGCATAAGCCTCCCGTCTTCTTAATGCATGTTTCAAGTAATCCTAGCCTGTATCTATGGCGATCTTTTCTCATGTTGTGTTTAATTATTTTACTTATTTCTGATATGTCTTTTCTTACACTTTTTGTTTTTCAGATACAGATATTAATTCTGCTCTGTTTCTTAGTAGGTCTTTGGTTTCGTTTGTTACCCATGGTCTTTTGTCCTTCTCATTACTCTGTTTGTTTTTTTCTTTGCTGTATATAAGTTTTCAAACTGGTTGTATTTGTCTTGAGTCTTTAGATTTTTTGTGTTTTCTATGAAATCTATCAATTTTCCTTTGAGTCCTTCAGTATTTTCTAAAATTGTATTGTTATTGTGGTTTATCTTAAAAGGTTTTTTCCTCTGGAACATGTTGAGTTGAAGTTTGGCTCTAACCATTCTGTGGTTACTGTTAAAATTGAGGTTGTTTTTGACTTTACATTCCTGGAAGTCTTTAGTTTTATTAGTCAATATATAAATATAATCAATATATATTTCTAAATATGATTACAAGCACTATCGCGTGCTATGATCATATTTAGAAATATAGAAGGGTAGCGACATCATACCGAGAGTTAAGTGTTTGAAAAAACACTTCTTTCAATCAGATGAAGTCTAATAGTCTGGTTGATGGCCGCGCACCGTCCCCTATGACGGTTAAAGTAATACAATTGGAGCACAAAGTTTCGGCAGAAATGCCAATGTCCAGGTGGCTGAGATGGTGTTAAGCATCCGACGCGATCTCGGAGGACGCGGGCTCGATTCCCGCCTTGGGCATAAAATTTTGTACTCCAATAATTTGTTTGATATAATCAATATATATTATAATCTATCTCATTTTTATAGCAGCCATCTGGTGATATCCACATACCTACATCTGTTATTAATGCGTTTTTTGTATACACTGTTTAGAACTTTTAGGTTAAATTCATATGCTAATTGTATAAGTTTTTCACCATTTCTTGTTCTCTTTCCTGTACAGTATGGGCCTAATACTATGTCTTCTCCTTCTCTTCTTCGTCCAGTTCTAGCATTGAAGTCGCCAATTACTAAGTTCTTGTAAGTGTGTTTTTTTAATGCATCTGTTAGTAGGTATGTCATAGAAAGAGTCGACTTCAGACTTTTTGGCCTGTTCTGCTGGAGAGTATACTTATCTGCACAATCGACCATATTTCGTTCTTGGGGGGTAATTTCAGGTTTAGTGTTACAATACGCTCGGACACCGCGATGAACTCGTCGATATAGTGTCGTATTTTATTTTTTATCAAAAATCCTGTTCCGTAAAAAGACCGAGTGTACCTATCCTAAGATTTTTTTGTGTCTCTTTAAAGTATAATATATTACCGTCATGATCCTCTATGCTCTCACCGAGGCGTCTAACTTCACTCAATCCCATTATGGACCAATTGACATGTTCTAGTGCTAAATACAGTTCATCCAGGCTTGCATCAGTTCCAGAGAGAGAGTATTATATGTTGCAATATGAAATACGTCATCATGATGACGACGTGGTGTTTTAGAGATGTGGTTGGTAGGTGGGGTAGTTGGAGGGTAGAGGTCTTCTTCCCCCACGGTGACCGGCTTGGGGTGCCTTTTACGTAAGTTGTTTTATTTAAAGTTGTATTTCTTGTTTTCTTTTGGTTCCGGGTATCAATGGTAGTTTTTAGTTTTTTGGAATATCTGACAATGATGCTGATATTCCACGCTCAACATAATTTAATATATTTGGCCTGATAATTTCTTTGATGAAAAATTAATGATAGTTTTAAATAATCAGGTAATTTTTTGTGCAATATTTCTATTATGTTCTAATAAATAGTTAATTCTTTTTTTTTACAATGTGTTCCGTGTGTTTACAATTCAAGGAATGTGAAAACACACTAATATTGGTTGTTTAACTATTTTTTTTGCTCGTTTTAGTGTCCACTACCAAAATTCATTGTGTGAGGCAACTTTGAAAAATTGAATATAAAATTTTTTGTACCCCTTTAGTCCAGCTTATGCTTTTTTTGTCTCTACAATAGTTTGTACTACCTATTTCAAAATTATTAAAAATATAATTTTGAAATACGAAATTCAATAAATTATTCTTCACCTTCACCTTTTACAGACTTCATATCTATACACATACACAAAAACCTCTCTCTCTCTCTCACACACACACACACACACACCCTCCCGCGGACATCACACATGCATGCGTACAAACATGGTCTTCTTCTTGTACCCAGACTCTTACGAGGCTAGTTTTATCAAGACGAAGTCACACATAAAATACACCACAAACATGCGGCTCTCTAATACCCAGGCTCAGCTTTTTTGCGACCTTGGTCTTATTAAAGAAGCACTCTCACACATCTTCAAAACTACATGCCTTTGCCAAAAAGCATTGATGCTTTTTGCTTACACTCCACAACCACATGCACTCACTCTACACGCACTAATGTAATAAACAATAAGTATTATGTATAAACTAATGAGTATTATGTATTTTATGCCTATATTTAACCCTTATATTTTTGCAATGTAAATTGTACAACTTTACAGGTATCTTATTATACCTATTATTTATGTTCTTGATGACTTGTCAACTTACATATGATACATCATAAATGTAAATCCATTATTGGCTGTCGGTTCAGTAATAATGATTTATTGTTTATCTCTAAGAGCTGTGGATTTTGTTAATAAATAAATAAATTTCACTTCAGGTGGCAGTGAAATGGGTGGAAGGAATCCAAACAAAGCTTCCAATGTGCATCAGTGGAGGTATTTGGGGTGCGGGTAGGTTAAAGCCCAAACATCGGCAGCTATATTTGAAGCATTACTTACCATGGGCAATTCGAACTGGAAATAATGCAAATTTTTTGCAGAGTGAGTGTTGTCTTGAATTTAAGAGTATATTTCCTTTTACACTGAGAATAAAGTGTATTGAATATAATTTTGCCATTATTACCCATATTTAGTAACAACAATAATGTTCCCGTGCTACTCTTATATATATACCTACCATATTCCAAGTTTTATCAAAATCTGTTCAGCCAGTACAGAGTGAAGTTAACAAAAAACACTTACATCCTTACTCACAATCACTCATTGTTGAGTTTTAATATTTTTATGAATATATTTGATTTTTTAATTTTGGCCCATTATTTCTACATTGTAATGTGTCCTTATGCGGATTCTACTATAGACACAATAATTGAGCTGACTTGTTTAATTACAGGTATCTACTTTGAAAAGAGATGGGATCAAGATATTGATGACTTTCACAAAGAAATGAACATAGTAAGATTAGTGAAGAAATAAGTGGCCCTTTGATAGCAAGTAAACTAGAAATTGTAGAGTGCTATATAAGTATTTGTGAAAGAAAGAATTTTAACTATACAGTGAGTATTTAAGACACATTTTACAAAAGATAAGGGTTGACTCTGTAACAAATAAATATCATTATACTTATCAGGCTCAAGTCTTCAATCATTTACCAATGGATTAGTTAACACAATAATCTCAGTACCTATTTCTTTGCCACTTCTTCTTTTGAGGGGGGCGAGGTTAACGAGCTTGGCACACATCTATAGAATAACGTTCACACATGTATAGCAAAATCTTATTGTTATTAACGCACACGAACCTTCAACTAAAACACATAACATGCACATATTTAAAAAAATGCGTAACTACGCTATATTAACATGTCAACTAGAACAGAAAGTTTGACCGATCTTTTGCATAATTAGGAATGGTGAACTATTGATAAACAAATTAATATATGAATAAAGAAATATATTTACTGTTTTCTCTTTATCTTGTCTTTTAATCGATCTGAAATGTAGCATGTGAATTTGACAGTGCGATGACATGTTAGCACTAAGGTAATCTGATGATGGATCCAGCAGGTGATGACAGAAGCACGAACAGTGGCAAAGTTGTTGAAAACTATTTAGTATATGCTTACAGTATAAACTCGATTAATCGGACTAATTGCTGTCGTAAGGCATTCAGATAATCGAAAATCCGGATAATCGAATGTATGATTAACCGTGTTTTATGCTTACAAAATGTTATCTTTTTATAAAATCAATGTTTATTATGAAATTGAAATGATTAGACAAAAGATAAATTTTCTAACATACTTACGATGTGTACACTCATTTACGTACATACATATTTTCTTTACATCAATCAATTATAGGTATTTCAGAGTTCATCCATGCGCTTTTTTGAATTTTATACATTCAGGGCACCCCAATATTTTTAAAACAGGTAGGTTTTTTTTATTTTTTATTGGTAAAAATTTAACAATTTTTTGGGTTCCGGTAGCGTTAGCGCAAACTAATATTGTTACTAGCTCTTTGCTAGTTTTATATCCAGGCCCTGGATTCTCTCGCCTGGAAGCTAAAGATTTCGAAGGTAAAAAAGAGTTTCATCCGGTTTCATCAGCATTGGAAGCGAAATCTAAGTCATAGATGTTTTTATTCAATTACTTCTTAAAATTATCTTTCAAAGAATTTAACTAATGCTAAAGAGCAAAGGACCATATTATATGGGTTGCCTAGTTGATAGTTTTTATAAAAACCAACAATAAAAAGAGTCTTCTAAAAGTAAATTTTTCGGTTTCTTCATCATAAATTATTCCGATTACTCCCGTCTTCACCATCTAATTAGCAGGTGTACAACAAAATTGAATAGGTATTCTTCTTAATATCACATATCGTGGATGTACCAACACGATGCTTATCAACTAACTTACGATCGGTTCCTCCTTCTTTTAATGAATCAATAATATTTATTTCGTCTTTAAGCGATAAAACCTCACTCTTACGCTTTGATACGAGGGTGGATTGAAAAGTTCGCGGCCTCAGCAAGAAAACTATTTGTAATATAAACAAAAGTAATTTTATTTTTCCACGTAATCTCCACTTAACTCAATGCACTTCTTCCATCTGGTTTCCAACGCCTGTATGCCAGTCATAAAAAAAGTTTCTTCAAGGCCTTCAAAAAAGTCACCCACTGCAGCTTCGACCTCCTCATTTGATGAAAATTTTTGACCTCCAAGGTGTTTTTTTAGGTTTGGGAATAAATGAGTCTGAAGGTGCCAAATCAGGGGAATAGGCGGGATGCGGCAGTAATTCAAAGCCACAATCGCGAATTTGAGCCATAGATTCAACAGACGTGTGAACGCGTGCATTATCCTGATAACCAAATGAAACAACTCTTTCTTGCTGAGTAATCCTGGCCTTTTCGCTTTAATTGTTTCACGCAAACGACGTAAAAGGATGCAGTAATAAGCCGAGTTTATAGTTTCACCTTTTGCAAGGTAGTCCACCATGATAACACCCTTAGCATCCCAAAAAACTGACGCCATCACCTTGCCAGCTGACAAAATTGCTTTGGGTTTTTTTGGAGTCGGTTCATCAGGTTTTTTCCACTGCTTGGATTGCTGTTTTGATTCTGGGGATAGTGGTGTACCCAGGTTTCATCC
Source organism: Plagodis dolabraria (assembly GCA_963854805.1). Taxonomy (NCBI): domain Eukaryota; kingdom Metazoa; phylum Arthropoda; class Insecta; order Lepidoptera; family Geometridae; genus Plagodis; species Plagodis dolabraria. The sequence continues at coordinate 26,473,036 of OY978441.1, read as the reverse complement.
ATTGTCACAAATCTGGCCAAAAAATCTTGTGGATCAGCCTCAAACATTTCCAAACAGTCGCGAGAAATCGTGAGCCGTATTCGTTTTTGTTGAACTGAAAGCAATCTGGGTACCCACCGCGCAGAAACCTTAGAAAATCCAAGTTCATTGACTATGATGTTTTGTGTTCGTTCATACGAGATGCCAATAGTGTCTGTAATCTCCCTGATGGTCAATCTCCGATCTGCCAATATCAGATCACAGATTTTCCCGATGTTTTCTTCTGTCGTAGACGTCGTAGGCCGGCCGGAGCGAGGGTCATCTTCAATACTCTCTCGTCCGCGTTTAAATTCAGCAACCCACTTTTTCAGTCGTATACGACGGAGCAGATTCCCCCAATGTTGTTGACATGTCTTCGTGAATCTCTTTTGGTGTTAGTTTTTTTTTAAACAGGTATTTGATGACCGCACGTTGCTCATTTTTCTCCATTCTTTAAAAATGCTGCACTTAGGCTCACAAAATCCAGTCTAATTTAAAAACTGATAATGCTATTGCGATAAAATTTTACAATGTGACAACCAGATAGTAAGCAAATCGAATGAGGTCAGTTACATTAAAATAGTTCAAGTATTTATGTGTTAGGCCGCGAACTTTTCAATCCACCCTCGTATTTTTAAGTATGTAGACGTGACATGCAGAGATCTAAATAATACTACAACGAAACGCGTGGGCCGGCGATCCTGCGGGGCACTGGCGGAGTTAATGCCAGTTTCAACATGTTTATGTTCAACATGTTCATGTTCAACATGTCCGGATAATCTCGAATCCGTATAACTGAGGGCCTGAAAATCGGGTTACTACTATATTTCATTCGCCTTCGCGGATATTGTTTTCATTTGACTACTACATCACCTATTTGTATTACTGATCATGTTTTACTAATAGGGTAATGGCGGGATTCAAACTGTGGGGTGAGTGGCAGTTTATAGTTATTGCCAGCTAGCCATAATTGTTTTAAAATAATAATCTTTATAAATATAACTTAAACCCAATGACTCCTTTGATATACTAAAACAATAGTGAAAAAATAATGTATATAACCAGTAGTGTTGATACTTCGTATAAAATGTAATGTGTAAGATAAAATTATTGTTCTAATGTTATATTTATGAGAAGCGGCTCATTTAGTGGTATATGAATAAGTGTGAGTAGAGACTGTAGGCGGAAAGATGAGACCGTGGAGCATGTACTATTGCACTGCGAAGCCACGGAACAAATACGAATTACAACCAGACTACAAGAGTCATTCTCATCGACGACATCCTCACCACCATCACACACGTCACTGGAGCAGCTATGCCAGCGACCCAAAGTCCTTCTCCGCTATATCAAGGAGTTGGGATGGCTTGGGTAGAAGCTGGCGGGGGGAATGCACAAAACACCCCAAGCGGGACGTCATTGCGGAACATATCGCCCCCAAATAGAATAAGAATAAAAAGTGTGAGAATGGAAAGCTTACAAGAAGATACGCCAGGGATGAGTTGTTTTGCTCATACTCTTTTTTCATTAACTTTACAAGAGCCTTCAAATAATCTTCATGTTCAGTCGTAATTATTATGTTATCACAGTAAAACTTTCCAAAGTGACATGCTTAAAGCTCGTTCTTTTGGGATGCCAAATTAGTTTTTCAATTGTTGTCCACTTTGCTATATGATTTAAATCTTTCTAAATAAAGAAATTAAGTCCTTCCAATTTACCTGAATGTATTTAGTTATTTTTTTAAATTATTATATTAGCTGGCTAAAGATTATATATAACTTATAATTTTACTATTCAAATTTTCTACTACCACCACAATTATAATCATTTTATAATTGGACCGCGTCCAATTATAAAATAATTATAATGATTATATAGCGGTAGTTTGGCAGAGGTGGAATATCCGAAGCATTTTTGTTGGCTCTAAATAATCACCATTTTAATAATAAGCATTTTTAATTAAAACATTTTTACATGCGGCTTGAATATTCCTTCTGTTGGAACTATAATATCTTTAGAAATTTCATTGTAAAATCACACATAAGTACCATAGAAAGACTTTTCATTTGTCTTTGCTAATATTAAATCTGGCACTGCTAGTTTATTCTTATTGCTGGTGTTGTAATTGTGGTGCTCTTTAATTTAAATTTACCTAAGTTCTTTCGAGTATACAATAAATACATTTTCAAGAATATATAAAGACTTGGCAAAGTATTTATATAAATGATATATAATTAATTAATCATAAATTTATATAATGTATTTTAAAAAGCCCCTCAGTGATTCTCTAGAATCCATTCCATATATAGCACGAATTGCCGTCTTTTGCAAGATAGTCTCTATATCTGCTGCTGCTCCCAACAACAATACGCGAGTGAACAGGTATCTTCTGGGTAAGCGCGCTCCATCATCGACTGCATCATCACTTAACATCAGGTGAGATAGTGGTCAAGTGCTACTCAGTTCAGTATAAAAAAAAATAAAAAATACGACATACAGTGGAAATATGCAAAATAAACTAGCCGATATATAGCTACATCTGTCACCTGCCTTATCTTACGAAGCATATGCAGGCGAACTTAAGTCTCTCCTCATTTATATGAGGACCCCACTGTAGAATTTAATCCATTTTTATTCCCAAGAATACTGTTGCTTTATAAATTGCAAGTTTAACTTGATCAAGTTCAATGTTGGGTTTTAGGTATAAGGTTTATTTTTACCAGTCTCAGTTTTTATAGTTTTCCAAATGGTTTTTATTTTATTACTAGACTTACGTATTTTCACTCTAATTAAAAAAGATTTACCAAACAAGCATACTACTACGCGCCTAATACAGAAATTGAAACAATTTTTTTATACTAAAATTTCACTAGACCAGTGGCTCTGTGAGCGCGACACATGTAGTCAGCTTTCGCTGGTTGGTTTGTAGAACTTACCAGACTATATTAAGTTCGAACGCGTTCGGGTCCCGCTTCGTGCGGACTAGCATTTGCCAGTAAGATTATTATGATATATCTGTTGTATTTTAACAAAGATGTATGTTAGTACAAATAAGCCTTTGATTTTAATTTAGTTTGCAGAACGTAATAAAATCAATTCCAATAGTGATAATATTATTTGTTGACTATTGTATAATAATAAAATTCAAAATATATGTAAAATATATATTTTACCGATAATCTTAATATTCTAGTTCCTATATACTAACATCACAGAAGCATTTCAGAACTCCGTCCATTGGTATTGTGCATGGCTGTGGTGCGGTCCCCGACTTGCACTATCCACTCGTACCACACGCGGCGGCAGTCCACACAACGCCAAAACGTTGCTGTGATCGTTTCGCCGCGTTTCACTCGTAATGGCGTCTGAAAAGAAAACTTAGTTTTTGTATTACTTGTAACTGACATAATAAATTATAACACATATATTGCGAAAACTCCAACTAGCTACCCTTTACAGTTCAAAATATACAGTCCTATAAAAGTAGAATGGTCAAACAGCATATGCTTATTATTAGGCCATCTACGAATAAATATGTAAAGTGTAACTCTAATACAGTTATGTACCGCTTTGATTGGAATCATCAAGTTCACAATTAACAAAACTCGAACAAACTTCCAAACTCCATTGGATTGGTTGATTGAGTTTAGAATTAGCGCTTAGAAATGACCGCATTCGATTGGTCGCGGCAACGTAATGTTGTTGCGCCGTATGGTACACTTTTTAAAGCACGCACGCCGCGCCCCGCTGTAAGGTTTGCGTTCTGCTGTTTTTGAGCTTCACTTACATTTCTTTACATATTTATTCGTAGGAAGCATTTCCATTTTCGCCTACAGAACCCGTACTGACGCCATCGTGGCGTATGTCCGCGTTGACTTTTTATATCACGAGCGTACCTATGCTGTGACTCACTCATTATAACAATTTTTAATTTCTTTCTAGAATAATCTGGATGATCACATACCAGAAGTCATGAGTACTGCGCAAAAGACTTTTACTTTGTGCAGTACTAATGATATTAAATATTAACTCATAAAGTTATGAAGCTATAATGAAGTTAGTTAGTCTTTGGAAGATTCCTTTAAAACACTTATGGCCCATTAGCAAAAGCTGTCGACTGCCGTGCAAAGATTTCATGGTTCGAATGCCGCTGCGGGCATGCCTATGCATAATCACCCTGTAGCTTTATCATACCGATCGAAAGGCTTCATCATAAGGATTATTTTTTGCAAAATAACATAGTGTCGGAAATAAAAGGAAGACCTTGATTATTTTTCTCGTGTAAATGGGTCGATTTCCGGTTCAACCATATAATTATTAAAATATCTATGAATGCAGTTTAAATTGTTTTTTGAATTCTAATAATGTCTTCTTTCAGTAAAATGCTCCATCTACAATGTTAAAGGTACTTTCCCTCCATTTGGCATATCCTTGGGACGCCCTGTATAGTAGATACCCTTGCATATAAATCTAGTATATTATAGTAGATTGATATATAAGGGTAGAAAGAAATCAATTCCCATACAAGTTATTTAGACTTTCATTTACTTTTTTATTTATTTTCTACTGACGTGAGTTTCTACGTTAATGTTGAACAGGCCCATCACTTTTCCATACAACATCCAAGGTGATCCCTCCCATATTTAGTTTTAGATCAAGAACTACTTGGAGAAGTGAACAGGCTTCTCCAACTAAAGTAAAAAATAGGTGCAATAGGGGTCAATGACTAACATATCAGCTGTAAAGAATTCTATACTGCTTCACATTTAAAAGCTATAAATCTTATGAACCCATTAAAACTATTAGTGACCATACCTTGATGGGAATGAAGACTGGAAACCATGATATCATCCCTGGACTGTGAGTTGATGGCACTATACTGATAATCTCGTCTCCGAACAAGGTGCAGTCGAAGTATCCTGCGAAGCCATGCATAACATTGTCCTGGCTCGCCTCCCATGATATGGTGGTTGATCTTCTATTGTCCGTGAGCGGTAACCCTCGCCAGTCTATCATTTCTTGGCCCTGATGGTCTCTGGCTCCTTTGGCTGGATGCTCGAATGTGAAAACGCGCTGGAATTTAGAACTCTACATAAGTAATGATCTATCATCAGCATACGACAACAACGCCATCCCCATTCTATAATCGGACATCCAGGGATACTCAGAAGCGCCACTGCTATATGGTTGATATTCCATTTACCCGAACAAAGCGATTTGCGTCTTCGTTCATCATGCGAACCGGCAGGAATGGAACACCCTGCCTGAGTCTGTTTCCGGTTAAGTATAATATGGGGTCTCCAAAATGCGAGTGATTAGATACCTTCTGGGTAAGCGCGCTCCATCATCGAACGCATCATCACTTAACATCAGGTGAGATAGTGATCAAGTTCTACCCAGATTAGTATAAAAAAAAAGAACTGTAGTTGCCTGGACCACGGTAATGTTATCTATACAGTAGTGTAACTCGTCTCTGTCTTCGAAATAAGTACCTACAACCGCGCAGGGGGCCAACTCCCATCTCTTAATTCAGTCTTATTTTAACATTACATCTACAATTTTAATTCGCACCACCACATATCACTATAGTATACTTACATTAGAACTTCAACGTGAGAGCGGGATGCATGCATTGAATCAAGTCATTTGTGCGACAGAGGTAGCACTATATGAACATTATTGTTTCGTGACGGCCACGGTACCAACCTTAGTATCAATAATTTAAACTTGATACAATGACGTTTGCTTTCCATAATAGTTTATAAAAGGTGGGAGTTGGGCCCCTGTACGTAAATATGCGATAGGGCTGCCCGCCTCCAGCATTTTAATTACATTTGCCTACTTTGTGTTTCTATGTAGTTTGGTGATTGTAAATATACTTTTTTTATATAAACAAATAAAATACTCTGTGAATTGAACACTACTGGTTTTCTTGACCAGTAGGTGGATTTAAACAAAAAACCATGATTATGTTTGAATAAAAAATCGTTCTTAAAAATTGGCGACCGAAAAATATTTGTGAGACGTACGAAATGCTTTATTATTATATTTTAAGGTATTAAATATCCACATTCTAATAACTACCTGTAATATTATTATAACTTGCTTATAACTACTACCTACTTCACTCGTGTCAATCACTTTCCTTCACTCTATTCACTTTTTTTTATTAATTGAGACATTTTTTCGCGGGATAAAAGGAAATACTTGACCATTAAAAAGACACACATTATGTACCGTCAACTAAATGTAGACAATAAAAAAATTTTACATGCTAGTAAGTAAAATTGTTTTATAGTATTAAGTAAAATTATTTTATAGTATTACCTTTCAGTTTCCAGGTAAACAAAAAAGTTATCTCTGGATGCGTTTTTGACGAATTCATGTAACTTAAAACAGCACAATATATCTTACTCGTCCTATTTTATATGTAAATATGTACTTGAACTTATTTTTGGTGAAAAAATCGCGCGGTTATTGTTAAAAAACAACAAACCATTCGCTCGTCACTGCGGCGTAGTCGCGACACTCGAGACTATCTGCGGTACGAGCGCAGGCCGAGATAGAGGCGCGTAGGTATAACTCGCGTTTCGTCCGTTTCTATGAAGATGAAATACTGTATAGATAACATTACCGTGCCTGGACTCTGGGATTGTGCCTGGTAAATGGCAATAGGCTCGGTTCCTATTACATGGGACCATAAACATGTCTGTCAAAACGTGGGTGTTTGGACACATCATTTTTAGAATTAAGCCTTTACAAAAATATAGACTTGAGATGGTAATATTTTATGCATAATTTCATTCCCATGCCTTTATTGTTACATAATATATACCATTAGTTAATAAATGGTATACATTATGTGGGCATACATACTGTACGACATGTATTATGGTACTTAAAGTCAAACATCATTCAACATGTAAAACATGATCGCTTGGGTCGGCAGCAGTCGTTGAAACCATGATCTAAGAAAATAAGGTCTTCTACTCCCGAAGAATCAATAAACCGAAAAAGAAATAAACAAGCTTGCGTCACTACCAAATTGACTCTTTATTAAAACATGATTGCAGCAGCATACAAGTTCATGGTTCTTTTTCATATGAATGTTTTGTAATAAAATATCAATACAATATTTCAAACGTCTAATAGAAAGTCACACATGAATCAATGTTCATCACAGTAAATTGTATGAAAAATTTGACTGTCTATGGTTCCACCATTTTGCCAAATATCGCCGTCTCTGTCTCACGTATATAATTTGAATCTATTTCGCTCTCGCTCGTGCACATATGCGCAGTGATACGCAAATTTTATGGTCGGGTCATGTAGTGGAGCATTTCTGGAAGCTACGAGTATAAAAAAACAAAATATTTTTTTTACAATTGTGACGGAACAAGCTCGAGGCCCACCTGATGTTAAGCGGACTAACAGATGCATTTCGTCACAAGTCACGAATTGCACTGAGCCTGTCACCAGGAGACATAGATGTTAAGTCTGTGTACCTGTAATTTCACTGGCTCTCAAGGACTGCTGCCGGAACACACCGTTAGATGCTTGTCGACAGATTTTCTACTTGAGGGGGGTCGCTAGCCAGGCGGGCATTCGCAAAATGCCCTTTCACCATGCAAAAAGTAACTGTAAGAGTAAAAGTAGAAAAAGCGGTGATTTGAAGATTTTTTTCATTTCCTGCAAATTGTCTGTAGCCGAAGAATGGCTTTGGTATTGTGGATCTCAAACGACTACTAAATATGGTACGTAAAGTAAAATTTCTTTGGTTATATAACGTATCTACCTAATTGGTTTTTACTTCAGATATTTTTGAGCTTTCTTTGAAACTAAACTGTACACCAAAATACAGACAACTGCCTTTTATTTCGGCATAGAAAATAATTACTTGATTTCAATTTATGAAAAATTTAGGCCTAGTAGCATCGACGGTACCCATTATAAGAAAAATATTGGATGTTAAACACTCTGTACGAACTTGATAACCATAATTCATTCAAGAATCATTAATCTGGGTAATCTAAATCAATAATTTCACGTGATTGTCTTTATTAAAAAAAAAGGTGAAAGCAATTAACTGTTATTTTACTGCCCCCCAATTTCCTCAAATTAGGTATATTTGAGAGCCGTAGATAGAAGTGATGGCAGTATGCTTGTGTCCCGGTTACGCGACATCCGGTCTCGGAGTGTAATAATACCTGGCGTAGTATATTATTGTATCATGGTTGAAACTATATTAAAAAATATTGAGGGGCGTAATCGTGAGTTGAAAGGCCTGTAATATTAATGATATGAATATTAAAAAAAATGCTTTGTCGTGTTTTAGCAAAACCGCTCATAGTAACATGCATTTCTTCTATTAAACATCAATGAATTAAAAAAGAATACATCAATCGTATGATATTGTTCGATAATATAAAATTAAAGGATACTCCAAATCCCTCTAAAAAATAATTAAAAGTCACTTTTGCTATACCACTTGTACTATATATATATACTATATCTAATACAATGTATGAAGATTTATAGTTTTTTTCTTAGGACAATTCCCAACGTGACTTTCGCGGCTACTTAAAGCCGCGGAAGACAAACTAAATCTTATATTTTAGGTTTTTAAAGCGGTCATAGCGGTGCTTGCCTAGTTCTAAATCGATCAACAAACAACGTAAGCAACGTCTCCTGAGGTTCTTTCTTCGATGGGTAATAGCTAGTGGCATATGGTATTGAGCGCTTCTAGGCTTCGGAATGCAAGCTAAGCCGTCGGTCCTTGTTGTTATCTTAGGATAGAAATCGTTATAACATTTTGCGTACGCCCGCCTGGCTAACTACCATTCTCAAGTAGTAAATCTGTCGCCAAGCAGCTAATGGTGTTTTGCGCCTGCTGTCCTTGAGGGATAGTAATTAAAGGTTAGCCTGAACAACATCGGACCTTATTATCACTTACCATCAGGTGAGATGGCGGTCAAAAGCTAGCTTATCAGTGATAAAAACATAAAAACGTGCTATTATCTTAAACGGAGTTACTCGCCACAGAAACTACTATAGAATGTTGCAGTGAAAACATAAATAATGAGTACTTTACCTTAGTCTCTGCAATTACATGCTTATTCTGCATGTAAACAACCCACAGTGTCTCAAGATTCTTCTCCTTTGTATTGGCAAACCCCGTAGCGACTTTAGCAGCAGCCCACAGCCGCGGGGAAGACACGGGAGACACGTATGAGTTGTATTCGCAAGGTATGGAGATTCCACCCGGCTTGAGGAGACCCGCCGCGCCGTCTAGGCATTCAGGAGATAGTTCATTGTCGCCCCATGACCCTAGTGAAACAGAACTTTTTATTAATAGGTAACGTCTCTGTATTTTCTATACACCTGGAATAAACTTTTAACCACATGAAGACAATATGTAACATTCAAACTCAATAGTCAGTATATATCAGTTTTATATAATAAAATTACTATCGGGACCGGCAAGGAACCCTTGGTTCGAAGCCGTACTTACTGCTGATGGGTTCTTTGACCATAATCCCTATAACCTCGCTTACTGGTAAGTGATGATGTGGTCGTAAGTGGTAAAGATGCAAGTCAGTATAAATTGAGAGCTGTCTCTCAAGGACAGCTGCTGGAACCACTCAGCAATAATAAATCCCATTAGCCGTAGTGGCCTTAGCATACATTGCTATACCCAGTTGATCAGTTTAGAATGACTAGATTCATAATAAAAATAAAGATATCTAAAAGCTTAGATTCGAGAATATTATCTGCTTTGGGGGTCTAATTAAACTGGTGCATCTGCGTGGCGCATCTATGACTTTACTGTCACGCCACTCTTCACGTATACTTACACAAACAATTTTTTCCTTATGCTATTTCACCAAATACAGACAGAAGAGAGATGGATAGACTATGATATTTACTTTTTTTATAGCTGATAGACTAGCCTTTGACCACTATCTCACCTGATGGGAAGTGATAATGTTGTCGAAGATGTTGCTCAGGCTAGCCTAGAATTACTGGCTCTCAAGGACAGCTGCCGGAACACACCGTTACGTACTCGGCGACAGATTTTCTACTAGAGGGTGGTAGCTAGCCAGGCGGGCTTTCGCAAAATGCCCTACCACCAAGCTGAAACGACTGCCAGTGTAAGACAACAACCGGGATCGACGGCTTAACGTGCCCACACTGCCCACCGAAGCACGGAAGCGCTCTGCAGTAATGTCACTAGCGGTCACCCATCCAAGTCCAGACCGCGGTGGATGTTGCTTAACTTAGCTGATCGATTAAGAACGGCTAAGCAAACTTCGCAACGAGCGCTTCAAAACTCTCTTTACTTTGGGTCTCAGCGGCGCTACGATTACATCACGGTCAATTTACACTGCGTATTTCAGTACTACAGAAAACAGATATATAGATCAATGGTGATACCTAAAAGCTCAGAGACGATTATGTCCGCTTTGGGGGAGAGAGTGAGATGGCGCATGTCGCCCGGCACCACAGTGACGTCACGATCCCGCCACACTTCGCGTACTTGCGCCGCGAGCACCACCACTGCACATGGATTCTTTTCGACCGCTATCACCTGAAAACACAATAAAAAAAAATTTGCTGATGAATATAAAACTGTCTGTATTTTTACCCCAATCTTACCTGATTATAAGTGAGGATATGGTCAAAGCTAGTAAACAGACCTACAATGAGATTCGACTCTCAAGGACGGATGTCATTAGTCACCGTGAGTGTGCAGCTAGTCAGACCGGCATTCGCATAAAACTCCGAAGCAAGTGCATATATATATTATTATTTGTTTTACACTACATGCGAGAATACAAAGGTTAATATATCAATAATAAAATATAAAATCGGTAATAATTAACTTGATATATCAACCTTTGTAATCTCGCATGTAGTGTAAAACAAAATTTTTGTGATTGTAAAATATAAGTTGTTAAATTACTTGACAAAGCATTACTTGTAGTATTGATATTTTATTTTATTATAATTTTCTATTATAGTTAATTATTACCGATTTTATATTTTATTATTAAGTACAATGTTATTATAATATGACATTTTATTAATGTTTATTGTAATGAAAATTAGTATGTATTCTTTAAAAAATACAAATTTATGTATGCCTTGACGTGTAATTTTGTAATTACCTATAGATTGATTTATGATTTAAAGAGAGTCAAGTCTCCTTCTGCACTTGATCTCGAGGATAGCTTGAAATATACATAATAATAAGTAAATAATAAGTTTTTAGCATTGTGTAAACCACCATAGACGAGAAATACATGTACAGTACCCATATAGTTATCGCTTGCGATTTCTCGCCGCTTGCGTTCGAGAAACTCTACTTCTGTAAATCACAGGAGTTTGTGACAAATACATCTTTTCACACCGTTTTTTTAGTTACCTTAACTCGAGTGTTAGTGATATCGGCAGCATTAAATGTAGCTCTGATCAATGGTCCCCTGCCGGCCCCAAGCACCATCACAGTGATGGGTTGATGGTTGTTGTTGTCTGCTATGTCACCTTGTCCTAATTCCGCTTTTAGGATTACATCTGCACCCTGTTTTTCATTGCTTTTGTTCTGTAATTTTAATTGATTAATTTATAATGAGTTATTGAGACTTTATAAATTATCCATATAATATATAAACAAGTGTTTTCACAATCGCTTGATATCGTTAAAAGGCTCTTTAACAGCTTATTAACTTACCAACAACTTCTTTAAAAAAATCTACCATACTGTAAGCTATGCTGTTGTCTTTACCTGATTACTGTTTTGACCAATAATCTAATTATTATATTGTGATGCAGGCATTTTAAATGATTTGATAAGTTTGTAGGTTAAATTCTTCCCTGCACAGTTCCAAAGTCCAAACTGATTAAATAAAACTGCTGCTGAATATGTCTTTGCCAGAAAAACTTAATTACTGTCTGACACAGGGTTCGAACCCAGGACCTCCAAATTCCAAAACGATGATTTATGCCAATGACCATTGAAGCGTTCCAATTAAAATGTTTTCAATAAAGAAAGAAAATCACCTGTTCCTTGCTTTTTACATGGAGTAATGCTTGGGTTATAGCTTTTTGGTACAGATCATACTTGACAGGATCTTTTTCAAAAACATTGTAAGTGTGTGTGTCCAAGTTATCAGCTAAAGGTTGTAGTGGGGTCTGAAGATAATCTTCCCATCTGAAAATTATATGTTTTTAAACGATTTTAGTAAGTCTCATACACTTAACATATTTTATTTCATACACAAGGTGTCAGAAACGCAAGAATTCAGTTTGATGTTTTTGAAATTGTTTACTTTAAAAATAATAGTTTGCGGTTATTCTACATTGCACAGTAATGATGGTTTCTTTTTTGAATCAGCATCATACTAGAAAGGGATGAATAATAGGTAGAAAATCAACAAATAAATGATTGTATTACATAAAATTAGGCTTAGGATTAAACCAAATAAGATAACGATTAAACACGGCGCCGAACATTGAATCTGAGAAGCTAAGATGAGCAAATAAAGGTATTGGTGCAGAAGTTTTTAGCATTACCTTTTTGTAAGTGAAATCTAAGCAAATACTGGTGTAAATCCACGATTTTAACCTATAATATAACTAGTATGTATTCACATATACTTCAAAGGTTTTTTTTTCACATGCAAAGTATAATTTTAACTAAATAATTGATGTTTTCATCCGTACCCTCGAGCATAACTCAGCATAGGATCATCAACAACATTTTGTCTTCTCATCCACAATCTCTGCATATACTGCAAGTAGAATTTGACATCATGTCTTCGTGCACCACTGATGATCACCTGAGCTTCATGCTCGACCATGGTGATGACTAACTGCTGGTGGGCCCGCGACAATACTGGGTAGCTAGACAAACAAAAAAATCAAATTAAATTAGATGTATTTACAAATTAAGTCTATAGCTAATAGGCGAGGTTCGACCACAATGATTTCACCTGATGCTAAGCAATGATGCGGTAGATAAACTAGAATGACTGGTTCTCAAGAACAATTGCCCGAACACACCATCAGGTTCTTAGCGGCTTGATCTTCTATTTGAGGGTGGTAGCTGGAGAGGTTCTGGTCTTTACCCTGCAGGACCAGAGCAGATTCCACTACCATACAGCTAAGTCCGAGCTTGGATCCGCCAAAAAACTAAAAACTTACATCAAAACCACTGAGCAGGTACTATAGACAATCGAAGGAAGCTTAACTTTAGGTACTCTAGTAGGCTCCTCAATCTTAAAAGAGACAAATTACGACGGGTAGTCGGAATTGTCACTGGATGCTGTCATTTAAACAAACACCTGTTTCAGATAGGTGTCACAGACAGCCCCTTGTGCGGTAACAGCATGGAAGCAGAGGTGGCAGCCGCACATGTGCAGCAGTGTGGCGTTTCATAGAGCAGAGCACCTTGGTACGCCAGGGACCGTCCGGGAGGCCTGCGCCGGCGTCCGCGAGCTGCTTGCTTTCCTGGCCGATATTGGATGGCTGGACTAACGACAGCCACCAAACTTCACGCAAAATAGGCTGCACAATAGAGGCAAAAAAGCCCGCACACCAAGTAAGACGGTGGTAGCTAGCCAGGCTGACATTAGGAAAATGCACTACCAACATGCTGTAACGGTAATAATCGGGACCGGGAAGCATGGAAGCATGGAACCAACAATTGGAGCACAAAGTTTCGGCTCGAACGAGTATTTTCCGGGGGCCGGGTGGAATAAGCAACGGCGCGAAATCGGTGGCCCTGTTCGTGATTCCCGTCCGGGACAAAAATTTTATGTTCCAATCATTTGTAATGTGATTTTTGCTTAGCACGCGATAGTGCTTGTAATCATATTTAGAAATATAGGTAGCGACATCACGCGAGTGTTTTTTCAAACACTTCTTGCGACCAGATGAAGTTTAGTAGTTTGGTTGATGACCGCGCACTGTCCCCTATGACGGTTTACAAGTCATACAGTGGGTTGAAAGTTACGGGTCGAACGAGTATGTTCCGGTGGCCGATTGGCATAGGCATCCGGCGCGAAATCGGAGGACACGGCGGGTTCGATTCTCTCCCAGGATAAAAGTTTTGTGCTCCAATAATTTGTAACTATAATATGTGATTTTCGCGATAGTGCTTGTAACAATATTTCGAAATATAGAAGGGTAGCGACATCACGCGAGAGTTAAGTGTATGAAAAAATACTTCTTTCGATCAGATGATGTCTAGTAGTCTGATAGATGATGTCGCAACGTCCCTATGACGGTTAAAAAATAATAGAACTGGAGCACAACACAACCTATGAGTCATTGCAGACTCAAATGCTCCACTACTAGTTTACTACTCCACCACACTACCAGTTTTGCCAAATAGGTGCCAGCCTTTTACGTGTTGCATCGAATAAGTGCTCTGATAAAATTAGGAAAATGAGATGAGCTACGATCATGTAACCACTACTGAGGTTAGCATCCTTGCGCCGCCGCTTGTGTTATTCCACCGAAGTAGCTGCGGCGCCAGCGCTCACGTTTGTTTCAGAAAGATGTGACGGTGCTAGTGTCTACGCGTTTAGCGTCCGACACTCAGGGCCGCCAAAACTTCCACAGAACCAGACACATGCCGACAGGTCTTTTACTATCGTCACGCATTAGACCATTCGGTTCCAGAATAGCTGCAATATTGGCGTTGGTCAAAGCCCGGCGAATGATATCAAATCGAAAATAAATATAAAAATAGTATTAAAGTATAAAATTGATTACAAAAGTATTTTAACACTCTCCAACTTAAAATGACTCCTCATAGCTCTCAGTACTACAATAAGTCCCTTACAGTACAGGCAGCACGACTATGGAATGCTTTGCCTACGACTAAGGGCCCGTTTCAGAATGTCCTAATAAAGTTTCGGGTTGCTAAGCAACACATAAAATAACTTACTGATAAAAATGAACGTGAACATGCAGCGCGTTTCCAGCTTTAACCGATGGATAGGCTAAATCGATGATTGTGAAACGCAAAGATAGTGTTTTGTTTAATAAATACACTCTTTTGCAACAAAAAGGGCACCTAAGGAAATTTACGTTCTAAGGTCGATTTTAGTTAATTAAATGAAATTTATTTCTTTGACGTACATAGTCTGTATACTTATAATCGTGTAAATTAATGCGCGTTAAGTGAATTCGAGCAATTACAAGAAAAAAAAACGATGGATTCTTTAAAATCGATGTACACGCCCAAACAATAAGATGTGGTCGGCAATAAAGACAAGTTTTTTTTACTTTTTTAATTAAATAAAGTTACAAATGTAAAAACCTAATAACGAGTGTGACCTCCTCTTGCCAAAATCATAGCTTGAATCCTTCTGGGCATGCTTTCCACGATGTTTTTATTAACGTTTGGAGGAATACGTTCCCACTCTTCTGCAATGACTCTTTTTAGCTCCCTTATGTTTTGTGGAGCAGGTTGCACTGATCTTACCCGTCTCTTTAGAACATCCCACACATGCTCAATTGGATTGAGGTCAGGACTTCAAGCTGGCCAATCTAAACGACGGATCCCAACTTCTTGCATGTACGCTTCCACGTCGCCAGAACGGTGCGACGAGTGCGATGGAATCTTCCCCAAGTGCAGTCAATGTGGGTTGTGCATATGGAATTAGGACTTCCATTATGTACCGGTATGCATTTAATGTTCCATTTTCTATGAAAACTAACTCCGTACGCTCCGTCGAATTAATTGCTGCCCAAAACATAACGGAGCCTCCGCCATAAGGAGTGATTTCTTCGAAACACACTTCCGCATAGCATTCCCGAGGTCTTCGCAGCACTCGCCGGCGTCGTCGGTCCTCTCCACACAAAGAGATTCTAGCTTCATCAGAAAACAATAATTTACTCCAGTCCTCCAGAGTCCATGAAGCACAGATCCGAGCAAACTGAAGTCGAGCAACACGGTGCTCACGGAGTAATTTAGGGCTCCGAGCTGGACGGTAACTCTTGATATTGGCAGCCAAAAGCCTCCTCCTGACCGTCCACAAGCTAACTTCTACTCCTCTTACTTCTTCAAGGCTCTTCTTCAGGTCCACACTTGACGCCTTACGATTACGCAACGCCTGACTCACCAAAAAGCAGTCATCTCTTGGTTCTGTGCATCATTTTCTTCCCGAACCGGGTCTTCTTTTGACCGAACCAGTCTCTTGATACCGTTGCCAAGTCCTCTGGACAGTTGAACGACTCACATACAGACAGACACGTAAGTTTGCGAACAACCTTCTTCAAGTAGGGCTATAATTTTACCGGCCCTTATCGCTTTATCACTCATATCAAAAAGTGGTATTTAATGTAAAAAGAATGATTAAATTGTTTAATTTGCAGAAAATATCAAAAAAGTTTTAAAATATCGTAATCAGTTAAAAATCGTTTCAGCAATTCGCGCCATTATAAAGCAATTTTACAATAATCCACAATAATCATTATTTTTCTTTTAATAATTTCAAATATTAAATTTGGAACGTAAAGAATCATGCCAGGATGCTTCAAAAAACATGCCAATACATGGTCAAATTAACAAAACCTATTTCTTGTTCTTCTTCATTGAAGTAGAGAAAAAATCTAAAGTGCCCGTTTTTTTTGCAAAAGAGTTTATGTTCCGGGAAGTAAAACCGGAACTTACGCGAACATTCTGAAACAGGCCCTTAAAGTAATATTAAAAAATCAATACTTATCAAGTATATAACATTGTATTTATTTGTTTATATTATATGTAATATATTTATTTTATATTTTTGTAATTTGTTATAGATGTATTTTATATGGGTATGTATTTAATGTATGTGTTAATAATATATATATATATATATATACATATATATATATATATATATATTAAAGTGTATTTAATATTACCTAATATATAGTATTTATCATCATTTATCATATATTAGATTCATGTATCTGAATTTAATCATCTAAACTTAATTTATTGTTCACCACTGTCTACCTCTTCCCTTATTTCTGTCCATCCAAAGGTTGTCTGGTAGAAATCTACCTTATTGAATTGAGATTTTTATTTCGGATGTCTGATTTTGTTTACAGAGCGCCGTAACGTCCCTGGTGGACACTTTCTGTTTTTACAATTAGGTTCTTTGCTATCCTACAAACTGGTTTTGAAAATACTGAACCATTTAGGCAGTACCGGTTCTGTATGCCCATAGTATACTGACTGGTAATAATGGTCTTTTGAGTAGAACTCTTTGCATAATGATTAAAATAAACATCCAAGCACCTACTTGATTTTGGTTGGTTTATTATGAGAGTGGTCTCAATGGTGATAAAATATCTTAGAGTGAGATGAAATTTATAAGAACTGCATTTGCTTGCATTCTTTTGTTATTATGTCTGAGAAGGAGGACTATGAATGAGACAAATTACTTAGCATTCCATGGATTCACCATGCGGGTGCCGGGTCCATAGCATTGCAGAGGAAGAGGCTAGAGGGGCCTGGGGCTTGCAACCCAGGTGCAGGGTTAAGAGGCCTCTTTACAATGCGTCAATGATCCCCTTCCTGCTCAAGCCTCCTCCCCTACCTAACCAAATGTTTTAAGATCCTACTAATGCCGCCTTAGATACACGTTCTAGGATGGAAGTTACGGTTGTTCTTGGCAGGCCGAGATTTTTAAGTAGGATATATAGGGATTTCGCTGGTATACCCCTTGCTCCAACTTCTACAGCATATAAATTAACCACATAACCGTTTTTGGTTAATTCATTTGTTAGGTCATAATATTATAAAAACGTACAATCGTATTTATGTCTAATATATGAAGAACACGGGTGTTTGAGCGTGAACTTACTATGAGTCGATATCACTATAATGTTTCAGCTTCTACCGGAAGCCTTCCTCAGGATTTTGAGTGTGGTACGTCCGCCGCGGTCGCGTCTAGCTTCTCAGCAAATTTAATAAAATAGTTTAGACTCATTATGACCAATAAACATTAAATGAAATATTTGTTTTACAAGTACAAGAAGTTAATTAATCAATATGGTGTATTATACAAAAGGAATTATTTCTATATTTTTCTGTTTATAATATGAGTGTAAAAATGTATATTTAGGAGTCTATAATATTATCATATTGGTTTTGACATATTTTATGTTGAAGTGACACAACAGATTTGATAGCAGTTAGATAAAACAGCTGTCAAAGTGACCATAAATAACATAATTATTAATTTCAATAACCATAATTGGGACTGTACTGACTTGAAATAGACTGATAGTTATGACATCTTACAGCTATAGAATAGTGATAGCTGATTTTGCAAACAGTATTTCAATTGTATCTATTATAACCCTTAAATAGGTTTAGGTTGACAGCTGTCTCATTGACCGTTGGGCCGGTATCCATATTTTTACTTTAATTTAACTCAAATTAGATTTTAGATGTGACAGCTGAAAAATTCAAAATGATTGACATTCTACATGTAAATTAAAGATTTTTATCAAAATCTTCATTTTGGGTTCCGTTTATGTGAAGAAGTTATATATTTATGAGCAATGTATATACATAATCTACACTAACATATAAAAAGGATAGATATGTATTTTTCTATGTAACAAATAAACTTAAAAACTAATGGACCAATTTTAAAAATTCTTTCACCATTAGAATCCTACACTATCTCTGATGAATATAGGCTATAGAATATTTCCAAAACATATGGTTCATATTTATGAAATTTTTGTTAAAAACCTGTGCATAGCCAGGGCGTACCACACGTATTATATTGACTACATCATCTTTGCGATTTGTGTTAAGCAAAAGCACCTAGTTTTGCATTGGTACAATACATAAAACATTATTATGCTAATTAATCATTAGTCTTGAACTTACCCTTTCTTATTGTTATGAAATAATGAAGTAGGTACTACGATGGCCTTAACTGGCTCCCCAAGCCACCTCTTTACAATTTCCTCAGATGGGAGGTCAGCTGACAATTCAAGAACAACTCCAACTCTCTTATCCCAGTCGAGATGTTCATGAAACTTTGACCACCAGAGCCAAGTTTCATTCCAGGCAGTGTCATCATCATCATCCGAATCAGGACCTACATTATGAAGTGATCTACGGCACATCATTGGAACTTGTACCCATAATAGAGAAGGGTGGTGGCTGAAATAAAAATATATAATTCCTTATTTTATCTGAGAGCTCAAGCAACTTTTTTTAGTAAGCTCTTTACCGCTTATAGTTTGGTAATTAAATAAATCTATTGTTATTCTGTGGGAATTTGTGTTCACCCATGTTTAGAGGTTCATTGGTTCAGAATAAAATTTTGGCTTAATGCAATTTATGACTGTTTAGACACTCAAAGGATAAGGGGATTGGCTCATATGGAGTCTTTCAAAGGTTTAGTATGGTGTATAAACATAAAAGTTATGTTAATTAAATAAGAAATAACAAATGCTATTGCAAATGCTATTGCATTTGTTATGTTATTTCAGTAAAAAGTTGTTGTCTTGAAACTCATATCAACAGAATATTAAAATTGGATATTTATTTTTAGTAATGTGTTTTTGATTTATTTCAAAATAACCTTTTAGCAAATTTAAGCATACATGAATGAAATTCAATTGTTACCATTATCTATGATAACAATTAGGGATCACATTACGTCAAGTAATTATAATATGTCCACAGTTGAACAAATGCCTCCACTATTAGAATTCGCCATAAACACCACACTTAGCATGTAAGCAACGGGAATTGCAGTGTAAGATAGCACTTCTTCAGAAAGAGCTACTGCCCACCACCTGGTATACTAGAGTGGGCCTTTAATTTTAAGTGTACCCCTAAAGTTATTGTGTATAATATCAATTTGGCTTGCACTAAAGAGTATTTGAGCCCAACCCAGAAGTTCAAAGTTTAATAAGGAACAGAGTTCTGTGACATGTTTACCTCACATGACAAGTCAATGATTATTGGATTTCTCATTATCATCAGTTATGGATAACCTCACCTGGATTCATAGTAGGATAGTAATATTCGGGCTAAATTTTTAGAATTTAGACCATGTAATGGCAGCATGATAGCTGGGAGACCGAGGCCCTTACAGTATGACAGCTCTTCGTTAAGGCAATCTTCATGCCTCTGACGAGCTATGAGTGAGGCCGAATCAACATTCAAATGAGGCGATAGTTTACCAACGACACGACTAGTCCAATCCTGAGGCGGTAAAACCATATCAGATCTTGTGAAACCACCAACTCTAACAGAGTTCGAATAATGTTGCCGGCTAAAACGTGGGTGAACTATTGGCGAAACTATAAATGAATAACTGCATTGTAAAGCTTCAGTTAGACATGTTTGTAAGTCTGGTGTAACACTGTACTCTAAGCCACACGAGATATCTTGGTGAGACATCGCAACGTCTCCGCTAACAAATTTGTCTGAAATTATAATTTTCTATTAAAAATTTGAACACTTTCATAGACAATCCAAACCAAAGAGAATTTCCAATGAACATAGATAGAGAAAAGTAATATACCGGCCATGGAATTATTAAGTACTTCGAACAACAGGAATGAACTCTGGGCATCTTGCAGCTAAAATAAAGAAAATAAAACCTAACACCAAGGTCTTAAGAGTCTTGTTGCGCGCAAAATAAAAATGAAGAGAGAGTGAGAGGGCAACAACTGAATGCTTTGTCTCGTTCTAGCAGGGACTTAGAGTTGCCAGAGTTAAGTTGATTTCAATCCTTTCGTTGTTTGTAGAAAAATATGCGATTGATGTAATGTAATGAAGTAAAAACATTTACTTTTAAAATGTTTCTAAATACAAATAATAATTTATCGTCGATATGTTACAGCAATATTATTTGTTGCTACGTGTAAAGCCTAAAGCCAAAAAGTATTTGGTATTTAGTATTTAGGGAAAAATTAAATGGCTTCGTGGAACGCATTCACCGCCGATTCAGGGCTTGTGAACCTCCAAGCTTGTCTTTGATTTTAGGAATCATAAAAAAGTAGCTAAGTGCGATGCATAGCTCTATGGCGGATGCGGCATCAGCTATACATTTTAAGCCTTTAGACACGAAGATTTTTTTACCTGTAGATGAGTTGTGTGCCCTCCGTATATACTAGACGAATGCAGGGTAATTACCTTAGTCACTGCCAGTCTTGCACTTCCGAGCGTCAAGTGGCGAAATTGTGGAAATACCGTAGAAGCCAAAATAAGAAGAAGAATACATCGCCGCTAATCGTGTTTTTTAGGAATAATCTGTGTACAATATGCCTTCCTGTGTCTACTACATTCTCTCACCAATTATACAGGCACTGTGAGAGATTAGAAAACTGTTTCATTTCACTCGTACTTATTGCTTTTATTGTTGAAATAGAAAATATCGTCATTTTGTTTTATCTTAGGAACTAATCTCAATGAAATGGATGAGCGAGATATGTGTATGGTTTGGTGTGAGAAAGTGAAAGAGATCGCAGCGTAATGGTGATCGTAATGTCTCGTGGCTTTTCGGTGGTAACACAAATTGCTTATTGATCTCTTTCTAAAAACAGATATGACGCAAAATATTTGAACGTTCTTTCCTTGTCATTACAAACTGCATATACGTGTGCGTAGGTATGTAGATAGGTAAATTCTAGTAAGTTTTTATAGCAGTGGTGTGCGAATATAACTAACTGCTCTATGTATTTCAACTCTCTATTTAATTTACCCTAGCGGAATGTGAGGACGCGTTATCGTGGTGAAGGGCGACATTACTTCGTAGGCGTGTCACGATCTTTTTTAAGACTAGACAAGCATGTGTTGACGTCCCAATCTACGGTCAATTCTGATTTGCCGAAAAAAAGACAATCATTTTCTTACCAATGCTTCAATTATTCATAACTTTCGTCAGTAAATCTTCATAAGGAAATACTCATGCTGCCAACTGGATTTTGCTTTTCAGTTCAAAGTAGCAAGACCAGGTTTCTTCACCTGTCACGATATTATAGACAGCCAATGACTGTGCTACATCAAACTTTTTTATCATTTTGCTGCACCACTTGACACGCAGCCATTTCTGGTCTTCCGTTAAATCCATTTAATGTTACGCTTCCGAACCTTTAAAAGCACGTCCAAAATATTTTGCACTTGGCTCATTCCAAGTTCTACTAGTCCTACTACAGTACTAATTTGCAGACGAGCAATTTTTTTATATTAATTTCAATCAGTTGTCGTTCAGTATCAACATTGGATTTTGTAACCAAGTCACCGGCCGACCTTCATCGTCATCGAGAAGATCATGTCTACTTCCAATAATTCTGTGAACCACGAATACAAAGAGCTGCGACACGGGGCTTCATCGCCAAATGCCCATTGTAATTTCTGGCAACTCTCTTGCCGACTTAAGTTACAGCGAAAATCGTAAAAATCATCGAGCGACAATTTTCACGAGTTAAATTCGTTGTTATAGCGACACATAATTTTCTAAAGAACGCCACAATGAGCAAACAAATGATAAACTCCCAAATTAATGAGCAATATGATTCTAGCGAGTGTCGTTTTTGAATTAGTAACTGCGTTTTTATTTTTATTAGTCGCAAGTATCAGAAACATTCAGTATGTCCCACGTAGCTACTATGTTTACAATATTTTAGAACGGTAAGTATTCATTAGAATTTCTCTCAACTTTTTATATAGAGTAATTTTCTGTATAGAATCAACAATTTACAATAAGTTACCGAGATCAATACGGGAGCTAAATACTAACCTATTCAAAATTAAGCTACAGAACATTTTAATGACCAAGTGCTATTGCTATTACAGTGTAAACGAATTTTTGACTGATAATAATCTGACATAATCTAATCATTCTAATCCCTACTAGCTTGATATAATAAATACGATATTCTTTGACATTTATGTACAAAACCGATTGACATGTAAAATAATGTGCGAGTATTTCACTGTTGGATTGTATTGATATTGAGAGTTGTTTTCTTTATTGTTTAGTATAATTTTTCAAATTGCTCTCTCTAAAATTTGTACGCCTAAATAGGCAAAACATGATTACCTCAATTATTGAATATCCATCTATGTGCATACCTACCTTGTGTGTGTATAATATTCATGCTTAATGCAAATAAATGATTCTCTTATAAACTAACTTTCCGGCGGCGGCTCCGACCGTGCGTTTTTCGGTTATCTTGCTAAACCATTATCCTCTTTTTGCGCAGTTGGTTAAAAACTATCCTATGGCCTTTCCCGTTCTCAAACTATTTCTATACAAAATTTCCTCCAAATCGGTTCAGTAGTTTTAAGGTTTATTCGTTGCATATAAAAATACAAATCTTTTGTCTCTATAATATTAGTATAGATTTTAAAATGTGCTGATATTCCTGAAAGCATTTTTCTAAGAAAATGGCCAAAATTCCAAACTTCTTCTTCTTCTTTAGATGGCTTTTAAACGCAGCATTCCAAACTTAATGTGTATATTATAATTATTATTTTTTTCCTTAAGTGTTCTATAATCTCGTCACTATATTTTGTACATACTGTGATCACTGGTTACCGAAATGAGTCTTGTTTTTATGTGCATCTATCCGGTATAATACTTTTCTTTTCTCTATGTGTGTGCATCATAAAGAAGAAAAGTAATGTAGTAAGGCGTAAAAAAAAGGCGGGAAACGTTCAAACTTGGCGGGCGCGCTTAAATTTTTAAAATAATAAATTTTTGATATAATTTTAAAATTTAATAATTTTGTGTATATAGTGGTCAGAAGAGTCCAAATTGTAAATAATTTTAGTTTAATTTGTATATAGTATATATTATTGTGTATATATAACTCGGTAAGTTTCATTTGTTTATTTTTCTTGGCATGGAGGAGCCCCCTGACCCAGGGGGCTCAGTCCCACCTGCTGCGTGTTTTATAACAGTTATGTCAAACGAATCGGGCATGGAGACAGATGGGTCTTTCATGGATGGGTCCATGTCTTCTCGCTCCTTGAAACGTAGCCGTCCAAGCAAGATGTGTAAGCATTGTAACAAAACAAAAACGCAAACGTAACTCTGCTTTAGAACTTAAAGAAACGGACTGCGCATGTATTTCTGTTGAACCAATATCAGAAAAAGCACCGTTTTCATTAGAAAAGAAAAATCTTATTAACAGTGACGCATCCCAAGCAAACAAAGTCTTGACCATGAAAGATACAACAGACATACATCAGACCCGTCCTCAACCCCAGCCTTTTAGTCGCACATTGTATGAGTCCCATGATGTAGCACCATACATTATTCATATTCAGAGAGAGCAGCAGAATCCTGATGATGGCACCATACTGCACCCTATTGCCTTTGGAAAGTTCCTCCAAAGACAGAATTTTAAAAACATAGTTAATGGCAGTCTAAAACGCATAGGCCGAAATAGGATATCCCTCGCATTTGCACACTTTAATGATGCTAATGATTTCCTTAACCACGATAGCCTTAACAAAAATAATTTTAAAGCGTTTATACCAACATTTAATGTAACCCGCATGGGGCTTGTTCGTGGAGTTCCAGCTGATTGGTCTCCTGAAGAAGTAACAGATAACATCAATGTTCCTATTGGATGTGGAAAGATATTAAAAGTCAGACGTTTAAACTACAAAACTATCATAGATGGAAAATCACAATGGAAACCTTCTCAAACTGTAGTCATAACTTTTGATGGACAGGTTCTACCCAAAAGAATTTTTGTATGCTTTAACGCATTACCTGTAGAGCTTTATGTATACCCGACTATACAATGTTACAGCTGTTGCCGCTTTGGTCACACAAAAGTCCAATGTAGGTCCAAACCACGTTGTTACAAGTGTGGCCAAGCCCATACAGCTGACAGCTGTAATGTTGAGGAGCATAATAGCTCTTGCTGTCTTTGCTCTGGATCACATTATGCCACAAGCAAATGTTGCCCTGAACACGAAAGACAAAAACGTATTAAACAATCTATGGCTGAGAGCTGTGTATCGTATTCAGAAGCTTCCAAGCTCCACCCTCCTGTGTCCAGATCATATGCAGAAATAACATCAACAGCTCATCCCACTCCCAATAAAAATGCAATGCCTCCTCCACTCTCATCAACTAAGTCTTACAGAAAAACTGTGACCCTAAAACCTCGTTCACCACATCAGTTTGCGAAAGGTTATGACCATGCAGCACATCAAGCCCTAATAAAAGAATATGATATGCCATCTCCGTGTAACGGATGTGCATACAAATCTAATTCATCTGATAATGAAGAACATTCACTGACTAATATTATTATCACTTTAATAAATATTTTATCGCAATCAAATATAATAAAACCGAACAACGCTGCCCCTATTATTGACATGTTAAATAAAAATATCCATTCCCAACATGGATTTACACCGACAAATGATAATTAACTGTAATCACACAACAACAGTTCCACTGCACTACCCACATGTAGTGGTGCAGTGGAACTGTCGAAGTGTGAATAATAAAAAATCTGAAATTATGTACCTGACTCATAAATATGACCCCTCAATCATTGCTTTATCAGAAACATGGCTGCGGCCAGATTCTGTTTTTAAAATCAAAGGTTTCACCTGTCTCCGAGAAGATAGAATAGATGGATATGATGGAGTAGCCTTATGTATAAAAAATAATTTATCTTATAAAATAATTTCCCTCCCTCAACATGAGGGCTTGTATATTGTAGCAGCAGTTGTTACTAATATAACTTTTGCATCTATATATATCCCACACCCATCTTCTGTAACATTCCAAACTCTAGATAATATATTATACTCTCTACCTAAACCATATATATTATTAGGAGACTTTAATTCCCATCATAGGTTATGGGGTAGCTCTTTATCTAATACCAATGGAGAAATATTAATTGATATATTAGACCGACACAATCTCTGTGTTTTAAATACAGGGGTACCTACACGTAGAACCCGCCCTAATGAAAATGTTAGTGCTGTTGATCTCTCAATTGTTACAGAGTCTTTAGCATCAAAATTATCTTGGTACACACATAAATCTTCTTGTGGCAGTGATCACTACCCAATTATTACATCTTTCCCAAATAAACAAGTGCAAAATACAGTTCCTACACCTAGAATGAAGTATAGGTTAATAGAGGACAACTGGAATAAATATAATGAATACATAGATAAAAAATTACATACTCTACCTGACCTGACATGTAAGGCAGAACTTTGTTCTGCAGCATTTACTGCATTATTAATAGAAGCAGCTAATGCTTATTTTCCTATCAAAAATGCTTCAGATGGTAAATTACCTTCCCCACCATGGTGGGATAGTGACTGCACAGATGCTGTTAAAAGACGGAAAGAAGCTGAGGTGGAGTACAATATAAACATGACAGATGAAAATTTCCAAAATTTATTATTAATTATGGCTGACACTAAAAAACTTATAAAAGAAAAAAGATTTTCAGGCTGGAGATGTGTATGCACAACAATTTCTCCCAATACCCCCTGCTCGGTTATGTGGTCCCTTATCAGACGTTTTAGATTAGGTATTTCTGATTCCACTTTTAGAACAATTCCATCAAGTATGACTGATGAGTTTTTGGATTATTTAGCTCCTCCATTCGTTCCTGAACTTGAATTGGTTTGTCCTTTTCAAAATTCACACAATCATGATGAATCTTTCTTAAATTCGCCTTTTACTTTAAACGAACTCAAAGGCATCCTCTCTGGCATTCAGGACTCTGCACCAGGAGAAGATGGTATCCCATATTCCTTCTTCACGAATCTTGGAGAGAATAGTCTAAAGTATTATTTAGAGGTTATAAACAATGCGATCTTGACAGGTGACGTTCCGTCGCAATGGAAGTCCCAACTAGTGTTGCCTGTTTTAAAGCCTAATAAAGATCCATCAGAAGTTTCTTCCTATCGACCCATAGCTTTGTCGCCTGTCATAACCAAAATTGCGGAACATCTGGTAAAAAACAGACTAGAGTGGTTTATGGAAAGTAAAGGTTTGTTTCCAGAATCACAGTACGGATTTCGTAAAGGAAAAAGTACCCTAGACAGTGTAGCAATCCTGTTAGCCGACATCCGATTGGCCTTCTCCCAAAATGCATCGGTTACAGCTGTGTTTCTGGATATCAAATCTGCCTACGATAACGTCTGCTTGACAATCTTAAAAAACAAACTACAATGTCTCCAAGTTCCGCTAAACTTAACTAACTTTATTATAAATTTGATGTCTGGTCGTTCAATAACATTAGAATCGTCAAGGAGAATCATTTGGAGAGGAGTCCCTCAGGGATCAGTGCTTAGCCCAATCCTCTATAATATATACACCAGCGATTTAGATAAATATATCAGCAACACCTCAATCTTACAATATGCTGATGATTTATTATTATACAACGTGAATAGTAGTGTTAATAGTGCCTGTCTTTTACTTTCAACCTCTCTAACTAATCTTAAAGTATGGCTTGATAACAATGGATTAGATCTGTCTGTATCCAAAAGCTGTGCTCTTCTGTTCACAAGACAACGTGTACCGCCACCCATAACCTTACAATATGATGGAAGTCTTATCCCTGTAAAAACAGACACAAAATTTTTAGGTTTAATTTTAGATGCCAAACTAAGTGGACTGCCCCACTGTGAGTATATTGCAGAAAAATGTGAACGGTCTCTTAATATTCTTAGGTGCTTATCAGGCGTTTGGTGGGGTGCCCATCCATTTTCTCTAAAGCTGGTCTATAATGCTCTTATAAGAAGTATTCTAGATTATGGGACATTCTTGTTGGAGCCATGTAGCTCAGCTGGGATGAAGAGATTGGATGGCATCCAGGCGAAAGCTCTTAGAATCATAACTGGTGCCATGAAAAGTTCTCCAATAAACGCTTTACAAGTAGAATGCGTTGAACCACCCCTGCCATTACGACGACAATTTCTCGCAGATAGATTTTTCTGTCGCATTACACAATTCGCCAAACACCCACTGATTTCAAAACTTAAAAACCTTTCAGAAATGATTAATACATCTAAATATTGGTCTCATAAACGCCTACCATGTTTGATAAACAGCCTAATAAAATTCAATAAGAACGAAGCTTTAACTCACCGCACCCATAAACTCCCCATATTTGAAACTAGTTATGAATCTCTTTTAGTCCAACCAGATATACATCTTAACTTAGATATTTCCAAAGGAGACCCATTCGCCAATGAATGTTTAAATAACATAATTGA
The DNA here is from genome assembly GCA_963854805.1 of Plagodis dolabraria. NCBI lineage: Eukaryota > Metazoa > Arthropoda > Insecta > Lepidoptera > Geometridae > Plagodis > Plagodis dolabraria. The sequence continues at coordinate 26,444,757 of OY978441.1, read as the reverse complement.
TGAATTATGGCCAGATTGGAATCAAATATATTGCGATGCCTCAAAACATTCAAATAATGACTGTGTTGGTGTAGGCCTATTCCATCGACAGTTCAACATTGTAGAAAAGATAAAATTCCCTCCTCAAACATCAATTTTCACTGCAGAATGCTATGGAATCTATAAGGCTCTTGAATACATCCTTGTTATGAAACTCTCTAATAGCGTCATTTTCTCAGATTCTATGAGTGCGTTACAAGCCTTTATGAAATTTCCCTTCAAAAGAAATGCATATTTTCCGATTATAATCGAAGCCCGAGAAATGCTTATTAAGTGCATGGATAGAGGGTGGTCAGTTTCGTTTGCCTGGATTCCCAGTCACAGTGGAATAAAGGGAAACGAGAAAGCTGATCAACTTGCAAACCAAGCAACACAGTGTGGAGACATGTTCCCATATAAGAATTATCCTCAGGATCTAGCTGCTCTCTCTAAATTAGACCTTCAACGTGCATGGAGCGAAGCTTGGATAAATAGTGCCAGATTAAAGGGCAAATACTTCTATAAAGTACAACCAATGATCCCGGTTAAGTCTTGGTTTACTAAAGTGAAACTAAGTAAACGTGCTACGTCTGTTTTGATTCGAATGCGTTTGGGCCACATGTGCACTCCGGCACATCTTGCTCGGATACGTATTCTAGACTCGGAATTGTGTGAGTGTGGAGAAGACGTGGGTGACATCGATCATATTATTTTAAAGTGTCCCCGTTATGATCACGCTCCACTTTTCAAAGACCTTGAACATCTTCAAGTCCCTTTCCCTACTAATATATTTTCCTTACTTTATAGCAATTGTCTCCCTATCTATTAAGTGTTAGCTTCATTTATTGAAGCTAACGACATCAAATTATGATAAGGTATGCTACATTATAGGTACTTATTTACTTATACAATACTATGTACCTATTTATTATCCTCCTATCCTTCCTAACTCCTCTGACCCTATTTTTTCCTCGAATCCCGATCCATAATTTATTGTATAATCTTATCGTTTCCTAATTTTTGCAATAATGTTAATCTTAATACTAACAAAAAATAAAACCAAGATAGTCTAAATCTATTCAAGAATTCTGAAGCTGAGAAGTCTTCCCAGCTTAACCAGAACAGAAGTCGTCAAGAAGCACTATATGAAGATAACAGGACACTGGCAAATGCACAAGAAGTGCGAGACCATATCCCGAGAGAGGGAAAAAAAAAAAAAAAAAAAATGTAGTAAGGCTTAAAGACTATGCATCCAGTTGCCAATATTTAAAAAAAAAGTATAGTAGCAAATTAGCAATCATGGTCTACTCTGACCAGTGTTTCCACTTTGAGGGATTTCGCCCTATTTTAGGGCGAAACTATGTATATCATGTACGACTTAGGTTTTTGGTGCAACAGGGATTTAGGGAAATTTAGGGAAAAAATAAATTTGTTGTAAAGGACATTAGGAAAAGGTAGCACTATAGGTTCATATATTTATTTTCGTTTGATTATGTTTTGTAATTGCCGTGAACCATAGTAACTTATCTTATTACGCGTGTTTTATTGTGTTTATGAAAATATACAATTTATTTTAATACTCGATAAAATGAGGTGGGCAAATTTTATCCGCAAAATGTTAAATGCAAAAAGCTGATAACGAATGGAGAAGTGAGGCTCTAATCGAAATTAAGTATTTTGGAGTTGATGATGCAGAACAAATAAGAATAATGCCAACTGATCTTTACTGAAAAAAAGCACTATGCTTGAAATACCAACGTAGTTAGTTTTTAATGCGAAATCCTCGCAGTGCTGTTATCTCTATTATTAGGGGTACCATCTTCAAACACAGAAATAGCTAAGCCTGATAAATGTTAAGACTGACAAAAGAAACAGGCTGCATAATGAAACTCTCAACGGAGTACTACACACTTAGGAATAACAACTTACCTAACACAATTTTGGAGCCAACAAGTGCCACGTTCAGTGCCGCGAAAACGTACAAAAGTAATTCTTCAGCATCAGACTCTTCTAAATACCACAGATTTGTTTGATATTTGGTTTTAAATCTATATGCAAAAAGTTTTATTAATAGGTATATTATGCGCCCTAATTTAGAGTATTTTCAAATAGAAATAGGGATTTTTAGGGATAATTTACAAGGAATTTAGGGCAAAACTTAAATCTTAAGTGGAAACACTGACTCTGACACTGGCAGAAAAACGCCAAGGTGCGTTTAAAAGCCATCTAAAGAAGAAGAAGAATCATGGTCTAAGAAAACAAGTATAATATTATTGTACCATGGTAGCAAATTAATTACTTCGATGTTCTAATCTTTAAATCTTTATTATTGTAATAAATAAATTAAGTCTTGTAGTAACTTTGTGTATACTGAAAGTGTAAGTCATAAAGTAACTATGGTGTAAGTCGTAAAACGGAAATTTATATGTGGTGTAATGAAATTTTAAAATTAAAAAACTTGACTCAAAGGTTTCAAGTAATACTCTCATAATTTGTCCGCAGTAGTAGTCCGCATAAAGTAACTTTGTTTAAACTGAAATTATTGCCTACATACTAATAACCCCTGCACTTTCGTTCTTCTCTCTGAAGAACATTTTACACCTTTGTGGTCCGTTTCAATGACCCATCCCATATTAGAATAAGACATTTCTTGCTTTAATGTAACTTGATTCTTATGGTAAAGTGTCTATATCATGTAATTTATTAAGGTTTCATTATTGTACAGTGCTTTTTGGCATGGTTAATTTATAAAATGGATCCAAAGGAAAGAAAAAAGTCAGAGTAATTTTTTCCAACAATAAAAACAATACTGGCCATGGTCTACTTTTTTGTATAGAATATTATTACTGGTTATTGGTCTAGGCCAATAACATTTTATGATACAGGAAAACATACACCACACTATCTGGAACAACAATAAGATTTGTTCATAATTCAACTCCTGTTTTGTGGAATTGGAATAAATGTAGTAATTGGTATAGGGGGCCCAACACTGTGAATGGTGAAAACTTTTATCGCAGTTATTGGCCTAAAATAAAGTTTTAGGACAAATACAATTGTTATTTTACACTCGAACTTGTTAATATGCTTAAAACAAACTGTGTTATATATATATTTTATGATGTGGTAGTTACGCATAGAAACTCCTGTTATTTTCAAATTCTTAACATTTTTAAAATAAAATTTACTCACCTCCACCCAATGACTAAAAATATTTTGGTAAAACTTGATAGACATAAACACTACCATAATGTTTTTCAGTTACCATCTAACTTGTGTTTAATGAAAAATTTGAAATATAGCTATATTAATGGCCAAAAACTATACCTTCTCCTTTTTTGTAATAATAATGGATTTAAAAAATATAATTTAGTTTAAAACAAATCTGCAGTACCAATAATGGATTTACATTATATGGTGTATCATATGTAAATCAACAAGTCATCAAGAACATAAATAATAGGTAGATAGCTCTAAAGTTGTACAATTTACATTTATAATAAATAATACAAGGCAAAAATGGATGAAAAGAAACAACTACAAATTTCATTTGGGCATGTGGCTCCAAATCGTTATGGAAATCCTAGAGGGAGACCATGTAAAGTTCAATCCATGAACTATGGCCACAAGCCAAAGTCAATAGTGTCACAAATTCTTGAAGAGATGGTTAATGCTAATAGAATTACTATTCCCATTGAAGCAAATATACATAACTCATTGATAATTGAAGAACAGAACAACCACAAATTTAAAGAATCAATTGACTTAGAAGAAGCTCATCAATCTGAAGAATATAATATATTGTGCGAAGAACCAAAGTATGTAGTTATATCATATTTTGCCTGGTGTTATACTTCGAATTGTAATTATATCTTATACTATTTTACAGGAAAAGCTGTAAAAGCAAAAGAGAATCGCTACCAAAGAAAATATATATCTGTGATTTTACAAAATGCACATACAGTTCAAAATTATCTTCGAACCTTGAGAAACATAAAAGAACACATACTGGAGAGAAACCCTATTTATGTGACAGGTGTTCATTCAGGACTAGCTTCAGCAACTCATTAAAAGTTCATAGAAGGTTACATACAAAAGAGAGACCTTATCAATGCAAACATTGTAATTACAAATGCAACAGTATTTCAAATCTTAAGAAGCATGGCAATAGTAAACACAAGGACATCTTAAGTACTACTGAAAGTATCCAACTGCCAGTTACAAATGGAGCTGAGAAAACCTAATTTATTTCCAAGTACTGAAATCAAGTTGCATTCTTATTTTATTGAAGTGCTGTAATAAGTGTGTGAGTAAGGTTGAATACCTTACTACCATTACCATTAGGACCACAATACGGTTATCTACCACTTTTACTAACCCAAAGATGGTAAGTATACTGCCTATGAAAGTCTTCCCAAGGAATGTTTCATCACAGTGCCAGAAAACAAAGCCAAAATCTATACATACCAATATATCAAGCAAAGGACATATTGTATAAAACTCACCTCGGAGGTCTCCTCTTCTGAGCCTAGGCAGTCCCAGGTAGGAATGAAAATTGAAATTGAAAAGTACATAAATTATGAATATAAGCCTGTATCATATTTCTATAGGATATTGGATGTTGATTCTCAAAAAAAAACTATATGAATAGTCCAAAGCTTTTATTTCATAATAACCTAAATACATGTATAATCCTAAAAATATATAACTGGTATATAAACATCGGCCACAGTGCTTAAATAACTGCTTTCCTCTTATAACATGATAATAACACACCACAATATTTGTATAGTTTGAGCTTCACTAAAAGCGAGGTTCTAAAATTAAATAATACTTTTTTCACACCTCACTTTAGGTTTCGTCAGTGACAGTGTTCAGTAAAATCCACAACAACAGATTCACGCCATCCGAAAAGGAAGTAGCCTGTGGCCGATCCAAGCACTACGGCTGCACACAGCCATGTGTTGTAGGTCATAAACACCAGCATCAACATGTAACTCACTAACACTTGTACCCCATGGAGCACTGTTTGCCAAGCATGTGCTGTGCTCAACATTGTAGGACTGAAAACAAAAAAATAAATAGAACACCAGTTTATACAGGTCCCAGCTTGAAAGTATAACTTATTTGTTATGCAAGGCTGCAAAATTATTATTTAGCGCAAGTACTTTTATTGAAACCTGTGCGAATGACTAGGATTGAAAATTTAGTATAAAATGTTATATAAGCCTGAGCATACTGAAAGTTTTAAAGGTACAAGACGCAAAATAACTTTGCAAACTGCGCAACACACAATTTTTCACACAAAATTTGCGTTTAGTTTTTGAAGCGCTCATAGCAAAGTTTGCTTAGCCATTCTGAATTGATCAGCAAAGTTAAAAGAAAATCTGATGCTAAGCACCTAACGGTGTGTTCCGGTAGCTGTCCTTCAGAGCCAGTAATTCTAGGTTAGCCTGAACACCATCTTCGACCATATCATCACTTACCATCATGTGAGATAGTGGTCAAAGGCTAACCTATCAGGCATAAAAAAGAATAAAAAAATTGGTAATATTAAAGTAAATTATATTTTCTGGAACTTTTATAGAGGTTTTATACAATTTTAGAAACCTTTTTCATGCAGATTTCGAATGGTAAACAACACTTTCCGAACTTATAAGGTGAAAAGGTATTTTTGTATCCTCCCATTAAAATGTTCATAAAAGTTGACTGAGGGAAAATAAATGCACTAAATGACTTCATAAATGATAAGCATGCAAAGATAGTATGAGCAAATGATGCGCCTGTGCAGCAACTCTCCTAGTAATATGTCGATGTGAGTAATGGCATGCTATTGATGCTACTTATTCAGGCGCATTATATTATTTTCCTTTAGGCCTTGTTTAGGAACTTGTGACTTATACTAAGGCCTATCACTCCTAGTTGCCTATTAAGGTCATCCAACGGAAGGATATGAATCAAACCAAATATTCTTAAGCGAGATTCATGTCAACTAGCTGCCACAATTTAAAATTATATGATTAATTCATATTCACAACTTTGCTGTACTTATTGTTAAAATTGCAATATGTTATGTCAGTTGTTACATGAAGTTTGTGAAGCAAATTGTTTAACATTATTAAATACAGTTTGTCCCTGTGAGTAGGCCCCGCATATCTATTCGTGGGTGTCGTAAGAGGCAACTAACATCTTACACTGCGATCTCCATGACGCCTGCCAATCATGGGGCTTATGACAAACCTTCCTTTAATAGGGGAGGCTATGTTCAGCAGTGGACAATACAGTATATAAAGTTTAAAATATATACTTACACATTTCTTTCAAGGGCATGCGGTACCGGCCTTTAAAGAGAAGAGAATTTTCGAGTTAGTATGTTTAAAAGATAAATGTTTTGCAGTAAAACTAGTAATTAGCATAATAAAGCCTTGTAACCATGCGTGAGACATTAGAATAATTAAGCATGCAAATTACGATCTGGTACACTCAAGTGACTAGGTTAAATTGACTTAAAAGGTATAAGCCAGGTATCCTAAAGGGATACTAGATCATTTACATTTAAATATGATTAACTTTCGGAGCAATTTGTATGTTATTAAGTACATATAACGGCTAGCACTCACGGTGTTTAGTTGTAATCTCCGACCGGTGTTCGAGCAGTAAAGATTGAAATTGCCGAATGAGCATTCGGCAGCTTCGAGGGCTGCTAGACGCTCACCCGTGAGTGCTAGCATATGTAGTTAATAATTAGGTATGTCAACTCACGTTAGTTTTTATGAAAATAATATTGTATGTGATGGTGTATTTAAGGTTTTCTATAGGACACTGCAATGTAGGTATTTAAGTTGATAACTGCTCCTTTAAGTTAGCTTAAAATAATGAATAGATTCAGGCGTTACTTTGCGGAAATCCATATTAAATAATAACAAATATTTTTAAAATATTTTAAGAAAACATCAAATTAATATTTTAATAAAACACTAAAAAAAAGACAAAAATATATTAGTGACAATTCCGCCTAATTTTCCTGCTAAGCTGACGTGACGTCACAAACGCCACGCAGCCAAACCGGAAGAATTTTTTCGACGCGTTTCGCTACTACACGAAGCATCCTCAGGAGGTCTTGACTCTACGAGCGCATTCATACGTGCGCTTAAAATCATGTATCATAAACTATATGAACCATTGTCTGGAATTCATCAGTTAATTATTATTATTGAATTATGATTCCTCCAGCATTACATATTGTGAAATTGTTGTGGACTACCAGATAACTCAATGAAACAAAAATGGGTTACTTTCTCGAAGCGTTGATTAAAGAGTCTATAAAAAAATAGTTATTTTAAGTTGTACTGTGGTGAGACCATCTTTTTTAATTAATTTTTAGGTTCAAAATTTTGACTAAGTACTTAAGATCTTTAGGTATATATAAACTCTTTTGCAAAAAAGTGGGCTCTTACTTTTTTAACTTTATTTAATTCAAAATAGTAAAAAAACCTTCTAGTCTTTATTGCAGCAATTCGCGCTGCGCAAAACAATTTTACAATACTTAATCATTATTTTTGTTATTTGAAACTTTAAGAATCATGCAAGAATATTTCAAACTACATGCCAATACATCGGAAAATTAATAAAACCTCGTTCTTGTTATATTCATTGAGTAAAGAAAAAACCTAAAGTGCTCCTTTTTTTTGCAAAAGAGTGTATAACACAAGTACAGATGTTAAAAGAAAGATACTCACTGAATGACTTGTGGTTCGTCAGGAGCACATATATTCGACACACCCTTGTCTGGAGGTGCTACAGCACAGTATTGTAGACCTGTATATGTCTTCCATAGGAGATGTTTTCTGTAGTACTTGAGCCTGTAACAATAAATACAAGTTATGTATCCTGTCTGTGGCTAGAGCGCTCGTGGAGCTTTCCACACAAACGTAGATTTGTCATATTTTAAATACTTAATGTTCAAACTCAGTGAAACTTTGCATGTATATCTTTGAGTCTAATATCTATGCTTCTGGTTTGCCAGATTTCCGCAAAATAAAGTATTTACAAAAATAAATCGAAAAATCGTTTTTTATGGGAATGGTTATAATGACATTTAGGGAGAAAAAATAATAAATCGATAAACTAGCTAACCAGCAGCATAGATATTAGGCCCAGCAATATGCATACAAAATTTTACCGACTTTGAATACTTGGTATTTAAAATATGGCGAAACTACGATTGTATGAAAAGCTCTCCGTTAGAGCTACTCTTAAACCCTTACGTATCACGCGCAACCGATATCATCCATTTATGAATGAAATTCCAATGTTATCATTATCTTTGATACGCATTGATTAAAAATAGCAAAATAAAGCCGGTCAAGTGCAAGTCTGACTCCAGGGTTCCGTACCAACGCAAAATGTATTATTTTTTCATACATCTCGAAGTCGTAGCGGAATTTCGACCCGCACTTGGAAGATTTTTATTATCAGTTGTATTGTAATATTATCATAGGAAGGTAGTATATTTGATGTTTTTACGATAGAGCAAAAACAAAACAATGGCCAAATTCGAGTTGGGCCTCGCTGTATTTGAGTACCGCATTGAAACAGCGCATAAAATAATAAAATATTTGTTGGTTTTCAGTTTCATCACAGCTTCATAACTCCATCGTAACTCAGCAGTTTCAGAATTTGTTTTTTTTTTTAACGTGATAGGTTACCCTTTGACCACTGTCTCACCTGATGGTAAGTGATGATGTGGTCGAAGATGTTGTTCAGGCTAACCTAGCTGGCTAAATTACTGGCTCCCAAGGACAGCTCCCTCCGGCAGCTGTCCTTGGGAGCCGTTGTCTGACACACCGTTAGGTGCTTGGCTACAGATTTTTTACTTGGAGGGTGGTAGCTAGCCAGGCGAGCATTCGCAAAATGTCCTATCACCATGCATAAATTTATAAAAAATATCCAAAATATCCTCTATTTACCATAGAGGATATTTTGGTAAATGACATACCGAAATTACAGATTCTACCATTTTTAGTTAGTAAACTTCCCTCGCGTACGTATTTAAGTCCTCGTGAAGAATATAATTAGATAATACTCTATATATAAAGATAATATTCTAAAAATTGTAATTAACTTGTTTTCACGTAATTTTGGCTGGGCAGGGGGGCCAGTCTTAAACCTCACCACGTATCAACAAGTGGGAAGAGGGGAACTAAAAAAAATTAAATAACATCACGTGATTAATGGACGGCCCCAAAGCCTGAACAACATCTTCAATTCGACCACATGGTCAATTTGTTTCAGCACTTACCATAAGGTGAGATAGAGGTGAAACGGAACCCTATCATCTATAAAAAAAAGATGGGATGGACTAGGTACTACTATGACTAATTGGCAAACACTTTTTATCTGAGCTCAAACCTATATGTTTGTTTTGTTATTGGAAAACAGTGAACAAAATGCGATGACACCAAATACAGTTCTTTATGTGTATGTCTCCAGCTTACTCAATTGAAATTTCTTAATTCTGAATATGCCAATATTTAGAGCAGATTTAGTGCAATTATGAATACCAATTCAAAATTTAGGTGCCAAATAAACTTCGATGCTACACGTGATTATAAGTGTGTTAGCTGGCGTTATGGTCTCCAGCTGACACATGCTATATATACGAAACGGCTAAAGGTGTGATTATATACTATAGCCAGGGATATAGCGCATAATTTGTGCCAGTGGCACAAAAAAATTGAAACACCTTACTTGAAAACTGTAGTAGTAATGACCCGATTACAACGTGTAAGCTGGAGACCACGTGTCTACAGCTGCTCATCTGTATCTTCTGAACGAATGGGCCTACGACTTTGTTTAATATGTCAAAATTTAGCGCCAAATTTGTGCCATCGGCACTAAAACTTTCATGTCTGTGGCTATTAAGGTTTTGGAGCTACAAGCTCAAATAAACGTGTAAGCTGGAGACACATGTCCCCAGCTAGCACATGCTGTACAGCTCAAACGGGAAAGGCTAGACTACTGTTTAATATCTTAAAATGTTGGGTAGAATTTGTGCCATCGGCACCAAAATTTTCAAAACAATGGGCCTCATAGTTTTTGCGTAATAAGCAAAAACATTTCTTCCCGCCTAAATATTTAAATATTTCGTTGAAAACGTTACTGAACGCGGCGTTGCCGTTCCGATAACTGTAGCGACAATCTGTCTTGAACTTTATTTCTATAAGGTTGGAACCTATTATCGCTTTCATACAAAATGAACGCCGTTGAGACATAGGCTACGAGCATGAAGGTTTAAATATAATCTGACAAATATTTTATACTATGCATGCTTTCCGGATATCAAAGGTATTGAAGCCGTCACTATTTACGAGTGGTCGTTTTAAAACGTTACTGGTTTCGAAAACTATCTTCCCATCGTTGCTATAGCGGTTTTTCAGTTTTCGTTCTGAAATGAAACTATTTAGAGTTTTGAAAATCCGACGTATTGAATAAGGATATATTACGCGGAAGTCCACGTTTGTAGCTAGTTAGCGCCTATTTCATTCGGCTGTATAAGTATAAAAAGCTCCCATCGGTTTCGGAAACATTCGGTACCATAGTACTCGAACACACTCGAGTTTCGTCGGGTCGCTAACTCGCTAGTCGCTAGTCGCTACATGCATGCGTACCTACCTACTCGTATGTATAGCAGGTATGTACCTATCACACTAGCTTGCTGTTGTTTGTATTATTTGATAAAGCGCGATGTTTTTACAGTCTGCTTTTAAATTTAGGTAGGGAAGGTCGTAGTGTATTTCGTTAATGTGAACAAATAAAATGTTAAATATTAGTTTATAGATACCTACTAAGTAAGTGTAAATACCTACATATTTTAGTAGCTAAATAACAGATTTTAGGGTTCCGTACTAGAAAACAGGAACCTATTACAAAGCAGCATGGATAGCTGACATTTATAGGTCTGTATCTTTGGAACGGTAATAGGTAACCGGATGAAATTTTCACAGAATGTGTGTGAATGTGTTAGTATGGCAATCTGCCATACTAACAACATATTCAACAATTCTGTGTCGTCAACATATTCTGTGAAAATAAGCATTACGGTGTTTCACCAGGCAGCCGTTGCGCGTAGCGTATTAGAAAAAGATATATGGCTCAGTGGCATTGGATATGGACTGCCGCGCAGCAGGTCCATGATTCGAATCCCACCGCGGGCTTGAGCTTCACCGCATGATGGTACGGCATTTTGCGAATGCCCGCCGGGCTAGAGACCACCCTCAAGTATAAAATCTGTCGCCAAGCACCTAACGGTGTGTTCCGGCAGCTGTCCTTGAGAGCCAGTAATTCTAGGTTAAGCCTGTTAACACCTTCGACCAGATCATCACTTACCATCAGGTGAGATTGTGGTCAAAGGCATACCAATAAGCAATAAAAAAAAAGTTGTATATATACATTTTCTTCGACTGGACTGATAATTTCTTATATATTCATATCCTGAAGTTCGTCCAATATGCCCAAAGGAACGTAAAAATAAATGTCATCAATTATTTTAATAGTGCATTTGTGTTTGCATGTCATGATATTGTATGTATCTTTTATGAAAGCTTTTATCTTTTTTTAATTGCCAATTTGAAACGTTTCTTCAAACTGTCTTCTTTCATTGCTTCTTTGAACTGATTTCCAGATATTGTGCTGGTTGATGAGGTTGATATTGTGTGCTAGGATTTTGGTCAGTATTATGTTTATATAATTTAATTTCCTGTATCTTATTTCCGGCGGTAATACGGAGTTTTTACTCTCCTGTTAAGCTTGGTTAATCATTATTATGTCCTTCTCTTAACTCGTTTCCTGTTTTACTCGATAAATCGGTATTCTCTTCTTCTGTTAATGCGATTCTTATTTCGTTTACACATTCGGTATTTTGTTGTCCTGTTAACCCGCTTTTCGTGTTTTTCTACCAAACGAGAAAAAGTGTGTTCCACACACACATTAGAAACCACACATTCCATACACACAGACCAGAAATCAAAGCGGAAAGTTTTATTTATTTATTTATTATTAATTATTACGGACATACCATTTACAATAATTAATAAAAAAAAAACAAATTTACATGGTCCTAAAAATAAATTACATAAATTATAAAATAAGTCATTCAGTCAACAGATTATAAATTACAATATTAAATAAACATATAATAAAACATTTGTCAATAGCGACGTGACAGACACTTACTATCAAGCGGCAACAGAAAACATGACACCTATGTTGACCAATGTTTTACTAGAAGAAATATATGCTTAACGTATTATTATATGTTCTATAAAATTATATGATATAGCGATACATAAATTCGCTGCACGTCCGCGCGTCTCTTGCTTGCGGCTGCTTTATGAATCTTTTATTTTGGATTCGGTAAGTCAGCCCTAAGAAAGCGCATCAGTCTTATGATGGTCAATGGTGAATGCTGCTATCATCGCGGGCTGTACATAGCGAAAGTAACACTAAGTCTAGCGCATTAGACACGTATTTGCGTTTACTGATCTGAGAGTGGTAGCGATTAAATTTGTAGGTATTTTTTCTCATTAAAAGGACAGTGTTATATATATTAGTAGGTAATCTGTGCCCTGGTCTTGATTAGTAAATATAAGAGAACTGAACTTACCATATTGCTTTCGATCAACGTTGCACCGTGGATCCACCTTGAAACTCGAAATGAGATTCAATGACTGACTGAATTCTTAGCCCGGCAGCACTCTTCATGCCGCAATCGGTATCCTACTAGATTGTATTATATATATATGTATCATAATTGCAAATTCTACAACAACAGAACGTCCAAATCGGCCCCCACCATTCAGGGCTGCGGCCGACTCCGGTCATTCACTCACTTTGTTACCGTTTTGGCGCATTTGGTGCTAGGTCTAGAATATTTCTCTCAAGGTCTTTAGCGCTTTTTTCTCATTACCATACGCTAAAAACGTCTAGTGAAATCTGGCGGAAAACTTTACATACATTACAAACAAGATTATCTTGATATTAGCTGGCAACTCAAGTTACATTGTGAGTTTATTATGTTCGCTAGTCTCACGGCAATGGACGAAGGAGAAAAGGCACATGGTTTATCTGATCGAAATAAAGTATAAATTTAAGGGCATGAGTTGCTTTTACTTTTCCAAATTCCCAATTTTTTATTTAAATAAAGAAGTATTACGGTTTTGGGTACCTAATCTACGTAACACATCAAGATGGCTTAACAAAAATTGATACTACCTATGTAGGTTATAGTTTCTGACTAGGTATTAATTTATTGATTATTTATTAACTTATTTGAAAATGGCTAAAAAAATAAGTTAATATGGAAAAAACTCGCGATAGTTTTCAAAGTGAAGATTATATATTAAAACAAAAAATTTAATTTATTCTTTTTAACAGATTATTGGAGACATAAATAATGTCTTGTGTAAACAAAATGTTATGCCCAAGGCGGGAATCGAACCCGCGTCCTCCGATATCGCGTCGGATGCCTAAACCACCTCGGCCACCATAAAATCGCACAGTACGCGAAAGTGCTTGATGTAATCATATTTATTTTAAAAAAGCTGTAAAATGAAAAAATATATGAACTTAGTTTTCATGGGTGTCCGAGAAAAAATCTCACTTTCACCCAAATGTCCGGGTTTTTTAAGATTTTGTCCGGCTTCGGTGGTTAAAGTGATGGCAGCCCTAGGGCTGCCATCACTTTAACCTTTAACACTTTAACGGCATCTGTTATTGAATATGTTTACTCTTATTTGATTAGACTCGGTGAGCATATTCTGTACCTAAATAAACTCCTGAAGTCTAATGACGGAAAAGAACTAGATCGTAGGGACCTGTGCATGCATATAGCAAGTACACTGTGTTTAGGTGTATTTGATTGGGCTCATTCACTTTATTCTGGACATGAAATTCTGAGATCTGATGAAGGATAAGAAAACATCGAATGGAACAGTAACCTTTGGAATTTCGCGACTTGAACACATAGTTATAAGTATTTAACAGGACTTAACGCTCGTACGTAAGACCCCGTCTTATGTAAAAGATTCTCGCCATATCATCTAAATTATCGAAAAACTTACTCTTGAACCAGACGAGATTATGGTGAGTTTATTTTTACTAATGTTCCGGTAAAATAGTGTCTTGAGGTTATAAACGTAAAGTTGGCTAGTAACCACCTTCCAGAGAACTCCAACGTTCTACTACGACACCGTTTGGCTGTAAATTATTTCGTCTATCGTAACAAACACTACTTCCAAGTGCATGGCGTTGCCTTGGTCAGTCCGGTGGCATCAGTTATGGTGAACATCTGGATGGAACCAAAATTTAATGGGTTTCCCTATTCTTTGGATTAAAAATTGCATACGTAAGCATTAGCAACTAAAAATAAATGAAAATATAATCCAAAAAGTATATATTTCGAGACTTTTCTTAGCAATTTAACTGTTTTTTTTTATGCCTGATAGGTTAGTTTTTGACCACTATCTCACCTGATGGTAAGTGATGATGTGGTCGAAGATGTTGTACAGGCTAACCTAGAATTACTGGCTCTCATGGACAGCTGCCGAAACACACCGTTAGGTGCTTGGCGATAGATTTTCAACTTAAGGGTGGTAGCTAGCCAGGCGGGCACTCGCAAAGTGCCCTACCATCATGCTGTAACGACTGCCACCCTAAGACAACAACCGGGACCGACGGCTTAACGTGCCCTCCGAAGCACGGAAGCGCACAGAAGTAATGTCACCAGCGGTCACCCATCCAACTCATGACCGCGGCGGACGTTGCTTAACTTTGCTGATCGATTCAGAATGGTTAAGCAAACTTCACTACGAGGGCTTACTGTATGGGCGGGGGGCCCTTTTCCAATGTCCCGTAGTCCCACACTTTACCAAGAAGTCGTGGCGTATTCGACTGGTTTCCTAGAATGTCACAAGAAGACACAAGCCGATATATATAACTTACCCCTTAACGGTTCGCTAGTCGCTCCGTCGAAGGGGGCTTAATGCAAAACACCCTAACCTACGTTAACTGAAGTTAAATAGTCGTAGATTAAGGAATTTTAATTTCATCAATCGTCCCTTGAGCCCGATGGTAACGTAGAGGCCCGCAGACAGGAAACCGTTGCTCCCTTACTCCCAATGAACGTCCGACGCCCAAAATAACGATGACCGCACCGAACACAATCACACACAAAACAGCCGCTGTTTTGAAAACGGTATACATTGGCAAGCCGCGTGCGTTTCTCGCGAAAAAAAATGTGCGTACACCCCCAAGTAGAAAATCTGTCGCGTATTGAGAGCCAGTAATTTTGAGTAAGCCTGAACAACATCTTCGATCAAATCGTCACTTACGATCAGATGAGATAGTGGTAAAAGGCTAACCTATCAGGTATAAAAGAATTGCACAAGCTACTATGTAAAGAAGATGTTTAAATCAATTTAAGATAATTCATTGGTACCCCAAAATCAAAACATAAATTTCACCTACTTTTATGAAAAAGCTTTTAATTACTGGTATCACGTCTTTACCATCAGTGATGCACTCCGCTTCTAAAAACAATAGTAGCTTCGCATACTGTTGTGTGCGTGATACATATACAATCATTTCAAACGTGGCCTGTTATTTTTTTTGCGATTGCAGAACTACTGTCTTTCTAGATCATGATTTGTAAATGCTATACCAATTTGGACTTTTGCAAACAAACTAAGAACTTTTATATATCACTTAATTTTAGTTGGTTTTCCATAACAGAATTACGAACAATTATCTTTTTTTTTTCAATTATAAAATTACAGTATATTCGTAACCAGTTATCACTGATAGATGTAGAGTGTAGGGTTAGATTAGAATGCAATATCTTGGTCAAACAAAGAGGATGTAATAAAGATCTAGTAAATATGTCAACATTCTGAGAGAAAAAATACCTACCAACATTCAAACAAAGAGGATGTAATAAAGATCTAGTAAATAGGTCAACATTCTGAGAGAAAAAATACCTACCTACATATCTTGTAAATATTGGCATTATATGGTTGTCAAACTACACAACACCTTCTCCTAGTCTATACATTTACTGTTTCTTTGTAACTTCTTCCACATATCCTTAACGTGAAAGCAAAAAGTAAGTTCTAACGCTATAGAAATAAGGTTCAAAACATATTGCAGTTACAGCGAACGGGACGGCAACGCCGCGTTCAGTAACGTTTTCAACGAAATATTTAAATATTTAGGCGGGAAGAAATGTTTTTGCTTATTACGCAAAAACTATGAGGCCCATTGTTTTGAAAATTTTGGTGCCGATGGCACAAATTCTACTCAACATTTTTAGCTATTAAACAGTAGTCTAGCCTTTCCCGTTTGAGCTGTGCAGCATGTGCTAGCTGGGGACATGTGTCTCCAGCTTACACGTTTATTTGAGCTTGTAGCTCCAAAACCTTAATAGCCACAGACTTGAAAATTTTAGTGCCGATGGCACAAATTTGGCGCTAAATTTTGACATATTAAACAAAGTCGTAGGCCCATTCGTTCAGAAGATACAGATGAGCAGCTGTAGACACGTGGTCTCCAGCTTACACGTTGTAATCGGGTCATTACTACTACAGTTTTCAAGTAGGGCGTTTCAATTTTTTTGTGCCACTGGCACAAATTATGCGCTAAATCTCTGGCTATAGTATATAATCACATCTTCAGCCGTTTCGTATATACAGCATGTGTCAGCTGGAGACCACAACGCCAGCTAACACACTAATAATCACGTGTAGCATCGAAGTTTATTTGGCACCTAAATTTTGAGTTGGTATTCATAATTGCACTAAATCGGCTCTAAATATTGGCATATTCAGAATTAAGAAATTTCAATTGAGTAAGCTGGAGACATACACATAGTTCTTTAGGTTTTACCGAGGGGTAAAACCGAAAGAACTGTACCGAACTCATTATTTAAAAGTAAAGATAAGTACCAATATTCGCTTTACTTTTCGAATAGATTGTACCCTAACCATAGAACATTACCCTCACTGGCCTTGTGTGGGGAATTATGATTATTATGATGAAATAAGAAACGTAGACTTCAACAATACTTTTTAAATGAAACGTTCAATATGATGTGAGTCTACTTATAAACTTATTAGGTTTGTCTCGCGGTTTTACCCGAGTGGACTATTATGACAGCGTTCCGAAATCGAGTGATTTCTCACCACTGCGCAGTGTAACACTTTTCATTTAGGCCATCAAGGTTAAACTTCACATTATTATGTTAACTTAATCGTTTGCGAAGGAGTATGGAGTAAATCACAAGTATTACAAAATGACAAGAGAAAAAATTATGGTCATGTGCGGGATTCGAACCCGCGTCCATCCTCCCTTATAGCCGGGGTATGCTCTGACCGACTGAGCTAACATGACATTATGACTCATAACTCTAATTTTTGCTCTCGTTCTTCAACTATTGTATGGGGATGGAGCGACACCTATAGTTCAACTTACGTTGTACTACAAACAAACAAGACCAATTTTGCAATTGTTTTTTTTTAATTTTGTAATTTAATCCGCAGAGCAGGCATTATTGCAAACACAACAATATTAAAACTCACAAGTAACTTGTAGACTACAAATTACTCACAATAATTATAAATAAGAAAAAAATTATGACTATAGGTTGTAGTCATAATTATAATTATTTACATAATATGAATTAATGAAAGATAGGAATCACTAAAAACATATTATACAGGGTTATTGGTAAAATGCTAACAACCTCTTAGGGTTGACTTCTGCTAGTCCTATAAAATCTGTCCTAACAAATATTTGAGATTTGAGATGATTTTTTATTTGATTTTGACGGAATAAGCACGAGGACCACCTGATGATAAGTCTCTTAGTTCTCTAGTCTCTCTGTGCCTGCAATGTATTATTTCATATTTATTATTACTTTTTATAATAATTGTGGTATTGCCGCGGCGGGCGCTCTTGGCTCGGAGTAGGCATCGTCTTTTACTACGAGACTCAAAATTTAAAAGTTTCAGACAGTACTAGAAAAACTTCATCGAGCAGAGTAATATGGACAAGCGCTTATTACGTCAAAAACACAAAAAAGGAACTATCAGTTTTTTTTTATTTAATTTTAGCGGAACAAGCTTGCGGCCCACCTGATGTTAAGCGGACTAACCTCTGCCTATTACAGATGCATTTCGTCACAAGTCACGAATTGCACTGCGCACGTCATCTTCAGACATATAGTTGTTAAATCTCATGTGTCTGTAATTTCACTGGCACTTTAGGACTGCTGCCGGAACACACCGTTAGGTGCTTGGCGACAGATTTTCTACTTGAGAGTGGTCACTAGCTAGGCGGGCATTCGCAAAATGCTGTTCCACCATGCGGTGAAGCTCAAGCCTGCGGCGGGATTCGAACCATGGACCTGCTGCGCGGTAGTCCATAGCCAATGCCATTGAGCCATCACTGCTTCCAAATGTTTGTTGGACTTACAGAAGTCAACCCTAAGAGGTTGTTAGCATTTTACCAATAACCCTGTATACAAGCAAAATAGGTTCACATTCTTAATTTAATTAAAGTACTCGTAAAAAAAATTTGATCTCTAAAATAACAACTGATTACCATTCACCTGACACTTGACAGGTGAACATTCTCACCCTGTTTTGCATTGGATAATATTTTCAACTGTCAACAAACTTTTTCTTGTTTTTCGACCGGACTCGAGTGAATGCAAAAATTCACCGAGGTACGAGTATAATCCTGACAGCACACGGGTAACTTTGACATTCACCCTGTGATTTCCAAACAAACAAACCACAAGGGCGATGATGATGAAAAGTATCCTATCTTTTAGCTGAATCGTTCCAGGCGGACAAACATATACTTATACAAAAAAAATCGCATTTCTAATATTATTGTGATGAGTTGATGACAAATGCATAAAAAGTTGCGTTGCGCTAATTAAGAACCTGCTTTTTATATCACTCACATAAAAGAGTTATGCTAGTTAGTACTGGATAATGTTAAACCTATTTACCTATAGCTCCGATAAATACTTGAAAAACACATAATATGAAAGGTTCAATCGCTTAATCTAAATTAACGTTTTTACACATTATTATTCTTATTTACTTTATTTTCCTTTAAATATGGTATACTAAGAAACCATAAACATACAGTCGTAATCTTCCCTGGTAATTATTGGGGATCACAGGGGTGTTTTTTCTAACATCTCAATTCCCTCTCAGTATAGAAAAGCAAATGGGAATTACGACATTGAACCTACATGAAGGTGGCGCAAGCAATGCAGTGCTGAATGCTATTTGTTACCTACTGCAGTCCCAAACAATAAATGCAACAAAACGTGTTTTAAGTAGAATCGGTGACTACATCGTTTAGTATTTTAGTTAAGGGTGCTGTGTGAAAAAACTGGTTGTTACTTACTATACATTTTACAACTAAAGATAATTCAACACGAATATACACCGGAGTAAGGTAACTCATTTGCTGCGTGACTAATATTTAGCTATTGATGCATCGCTAGTAAAATGTTACTGATGTAGATATAGTAGGCACCTATTAACCTACACGCATTGTTATAATTATATGCATTCGACCTTAGAACATTGCATCTCAAGAATAATAAGGCATACGTGATACAAATAAGGCCTAGGCCTCTAGCAAAAATAATGGACTTACCCTAGTGGCAATGCTTTGGGTATTATAAAGGACATCTATAATGACAATTCACATTTAAGAGCAATTCACCTTAAACTGTATCTTACTATTTATTATTTCTTTTAATATTAAACATATTGAAAAGTTGTATATAAGGCCTATGTGCATCACATAATAAAACCTGTCCCTTCTTAACATACTATTTTGTCGCAAAAGTTATTTTTTGCAGATGTGATAAAACTATCTTTTAATATAACTAACTAGCTTTCCGGGCGCGGCTCCGCCCGCGCGTATGTCGGTTATCGCGCGAAAACATTTACCTCTTTTTGCGCAGTCGGATAAAAACTATCCTATGTTTTTTCCCGGGTCTCAAACTATCTCCATATCAAATTTCATTCAAATAGGTCCAGTAGTTTTGGCGTGAAAGCGTAACACACAGACAGACAGAGTTACTTTCGCATTTACAATATTAGTACTGATAGTACTGATTATGTATGATGAGTATGCACTTAATATAATATTTATAATGTTATCATAGTTTTCCAAAACGGTGAAAAAGGTTTTAGTCTTAAAAATAATATACAGGCCTAATAAAAGTAGACTACAGAAGCCCATTGTTTTGTTTATATAATAATAAGATATACCTACGATGCAAAAAGACATATGATTAATTTAACATAATTATATTAATCGATAAACTTTATTGTATGATAATCGTGGTGCAACGTTTGCGCCGCAGAGGAGAGACGTCTGCATTAGCTTTTGTATAGGACTTCGTGGTACGCGGGAGAGCTTTTGTATAGGATCTTAACACCCTAGCAAGAAAAAAGGCTATAGATTGTAAATAATAATATATTGATATGTACGTAAGTTTAGAATTTTACAAAATTTCAGCAAACTTGGTTCAGTGGTATTTGCGCTATGCGGAGCACACAGACGGACTATTATACCTACATGAACAAATATTATAAGTCCTACTTTTGCCATCTACCTAATAATATGGCGTATACGTACGGTAAGTTAGACGATCGCAAAATTTTATAGAAATTGGTTCAGTGGTTTTTGCCATTTATCTGAATAATTTGACGAGTACGTACCTATTCTTGTCTATTTTTTTTCGGTTGATTACGTTGATGTAAAGGGAAGTATTTAACTTTTTTTAACTACCTGTCTATACTAAAAGTTAATAGTTGCGATACCTAGTTAAATATAGCCTACTTACGATACGAAAACTTTATTGTCACCAACATAATATATGCTTGTGACTATCTTTTTTTTTAAATAAGACAGTTAACAGTCGTAGCTACTGCTAGGCTAGTTTATTTCGCGTACTTCCACAGTATTATGTCGTATGGTGTATTGATGTGGGGAGCTGCTGCTGAGATAGAGACACTCTTTATTTTATAAAAGCGTACAATTCGAGCTATATATGAAATGGATCCTATTGAATCTCTGCGGGATCTTATTAAAGAAATTGATATTTTCACTTTATTTGTATATATTTGAAAATATTATTGTACGTTCGTAAAAAAATAAGTAAATTTAGATTAAACTTTTACAATCACGATTACAACATAAGGGTTAAAGAAAAAATAGCGGTGCCAGGTTTTAGATTAGCAATGACAAATAAAAGGTCCTTCTTGTTCACAGCACTGACTACATACAGTTTTAGCACTCACTGCCCACACGTCTCACATATCCTTTAAAAAAATTATATAAGTACATCAGTTTCAGAGACATAGGTATCTGATTCTGATAAAGGAAGTTCGACTTTTACCTAGGTATATATTTTTTGTAATATCGTTATTGAATGTATGACCATAATATTCCTTATCCTTCATTTATGAAGCAGATGACGTATTTGACAAGATTTGAAGATATTATTGGTGCGTTCGTTTTGGCTCGGTTGCGTTTGTAGCAGTTTCAAAAGTGGCATTTGTATCTTAGCGTTCGGGAAGAAGCTTCTGCTATTTTTGACCACCAATGACTGTATGCTATCCGAACGTCTTATACTTATTTTGACAACCGCTGAAACCCAAAATAACGTTTTCTGGAACTGCAGCTAAAGATATAGGTGCAACAACTGAAGCCAAAGATATAGGTCTGTACTCTGTAATTAAATCTGCCGGAGGCATCGCCAGTTCTATTCATTATGATAGGAACAACAATATTTCTCATAAAATGTTAGCTGTCAAAAAACGATCACAACGATCCCACGGTAAGACGTGGGTCAAAAATAGCACTTTTCTCTGTCATTTGTAGCGTTTTCAAAGCTATCCGAACGGTGAGCGAAAACGATATTTATGCTCACGAAGTCCCTATCCGAACGCCCTGTGTGATCATTTGTAGCGTTTGTGAGTGTTATTTTTGGAACTGATAGGCTATCCGAACGCCCTATATAATGGAGGTCGCTTCTGTTTTATTTTTTATGTTATACGTCATAGGTATGCTGTATGTACCAAACAAACAGACATCCATACACGCGAATAATGCTATGAGGGTTCCGTGTATCATCAGATGTACATAAGGAACCTATAAGGATACAATGGACAGTGTTATTAACAGTGATCTTTAACAACCACTTCCGGTTAATAATGCTAACTCACTCACCCTTCATATAAAAGAGCCATTATGAATATCGCGAAGAATGAACCGACGAATTCACCCACTTCCGTCACGTTCCACCACGAGAACAGAATAACCTCCGAGACACCGCCGTGAAACTGAAAGTATAAATGGTTGTTAGAATTTAAGCCTATACTGTGATTAAGGGCAGATAACCTAATAAATCAATTGAATAAACTATATCATAATTTCAAAGACTGTACTTAAAATAACCGAAACAATATTGAGAATTAGTTGCAAACGGAACCCTTTAATTTTATTTCGGCTTATATTATTTGCAACTATAGCTATGCGGGCGCGGCTCCGCCCGCGCGTATGTCGGTTATCGCGCAAAAACATTAACCTCTTTTTGCGCAGTTGGATCCTATGTTTTTTCCCGGGTCTCAAACTATTTCCATACTTCATAAAGTTACAACTCAAAACTACTGGACCGATTTGAATGAAAAATTTCATTGAAATCGGTCCAGTAGTTTTGGCGTTAACAGACAGACATACAGAGTTACTTTCGCATTTATAATATTAGTACCGATTGGGTCGCGCCTGCTACTTAGATACACTAAAATACAGCAATGTTTGCTAAGAAGCAGTAGCACTGCGGTGGTACCCAACAAGACGGTCCCTTACCCAAGATAGGCCTGCCTGATCTACACCTGTGTACTGACTTTACACAAATGTATATTTGAATTTGCAATAGGTGATCAGTAATCACACTTACAGTCATACTAGACATCATGTGGCCGGCGCCGTGTCCTTGATGGGCGCTCTCATGAAGAGCTTCATGTCCTCCGTGACCTGCCATCATATCGTGTGAATAGTCCAAGCTGCTCTCTACACTACTGGAATTAAGACTCTGAAAAATTAATAATACGTACTGTATAACTTAGTATTTGGCTGATCTTGTAAAACAAAAAAACAAGACTAAGGTCCCGTTTCGGAATGTCCTAATAAAGTTTCGGGTTGCTAACCAACACATAAAATAACTGAATG
This sequence comes from Plagodis dolabraria, assembly GCA_963854805.1. Classification (NCBI taxonomy): domain Eukaryota; kingdom Metazoa; phylum Arthropoda; class Insecta; order Lepidoptera; family Geometridae; genus Plagodis; species Plagodis dolabraria. The sequence goes on along the minus strand of OY978441.1, from coordinate 26,421,417 downwards.
ATAAAAATTACAGTTAACATGCAGCGCGTTTCAAGCTTTAACCGATGGATAGGCTAAATCGATGACTAAAACGCAAAGATAGTGTTTTGTTTAATAAATGTTCTGGGTAGTATAACCGGAACTTACTCGAACATTCTGAAACAGGCCCTAATAATAATAAAATTTACTATCGTTTAATGTATATAAAATATTTTATTATATGGCAGTATATAAAAAATTAACACGTACGTGGCAGTAAAATGCATCATGTAACCCACTAGTACCTTCCTATATTTTAGCTACGCGCGACTCCATTGATTGAGTCAATGACATTTTACTTGTTTAAATTGGTAGAGCAAATGGCTGCCTAATAAATCCCGGCGGCATGTTAGTAACGAATCTACTTGATATAAGTATATAGCGACAGTTTCGGTGGGGGAGTGTGGCGTATAGCATCACTTGGAAATTATGAGGTTTTGAGTAAGAATCATTGAAACAATGAAAGCCCAGTGCAAAGCAATGGCTATGGATTGCAGCGCAGATAGTCAGAGGTTCGTATTTTTTTTTATTGTGACGGAATAAGCTCGAGGCCCATCTGATTTTAAGCGGATTAACCTCTGCCTATAACAGATGCATTTCGTCACAAATAACGAATTGCACTGCGCCCATCACCTTGAGATATAGTTGTTAAGTCTCATGTGCCTGAAATTTCACTGGCTCTCAAGGATTGCTGCCGGAACACATAGTTAGGTGCTTGGCGACAGATTAACTACTTGACGGTGGTCGCTAGCCAGGCGGGAATTCGCAAAATGCCCTTCCACTATGCGGTGAAGGTCAAGCCCGCGGCGGGATTCGAAACGTGGAACTGTTGCGCGGCAGTCCATAGCCAATGCCACTGAGCCATCACTGCTTCGAAACTGCCACGAGTTGGAGATAATAAGTTGGTAGGGCATTCTGAGAATGGTCGTCTGGCTAGCTACCACTGTCAAGTATAGGTATCTCATCTAGCAGTTAAAGGTATGTTCCGGCAGCTACCTTGAGTATTTATAGGTTTAGCCTGTAACACCTTCAATCACATTACCACTTACCCACAGGTGAAATTGTCGTCCAAGGCTAACATTTATTCAAGGCAAATCTGTATCTATAAACGACATATCTAGCAATACCTACAATACATATACGTATGTTTGACCTTAGATACCAAGCGAATGCCAATCCGAGGTACTTTAAAAATGTAAAAGTAAACTTGTTTGAGTATTCCCATTGTGAGCAATAAATTGTTATCAATGCAATGTCTCATTCATTCGATGATATTGTTATTAAATTATCACGGTCTTTCACGTAATGTTATGAGAAACATTATACATAACTCTAAATTACTAAAGTTCCTTTAATAAGAGCTCCTTTCTCGTATAATCATATGATAGTAATAAATAATAATAGCCGGAATATCCACTTCTGAACGACCATTATGGGGGATTTTGACATAATCTCCACGCTTGGCAGGCGTCTTGGGGATCGCAGTATAAGATAACAGTTCCTCAGAAGGCGCTGCTGCCCCCCTTCCGATATTTTCCCCTTCGTCGCCTCTTACGACACCCACGGGAAGTGATAGGGGGTGACATTCTGTTATATGATAGTACTTTTAGGAAACATTATGATAGCTGTGTAGTTATGAGTGTTGGCTGAGGATCACGCGTTCTTAGGTTCGAAACTTGATCTTGAGCTTCACATCATGGTAGTGTAGTAGTACCCGCCTGGCTAGCTACCACTCTCAAGTAGAAAATCTTACAGCAGGCACCTATCGGTGTGTGCAGGCCGCTATCCTTGGGAGCCAGAATCCATTCTAAATCTAGCCTTTGAATACCTTTCACCATATTATCGCTTGCCAACAAGTGGTACATATTGGTCTAGGGCTAGCCTAAAATAAATGTTTAAAATGCTGTTTTTATTCATCAAAACACGTCATTAAAAAAATAGGTACTTTCTTTTTAAGTACGAATGATAATGATAGCAATTGAAGTAAGTATTTAACCAATCGATAAATAAAGATATCACACCCGTAATTGCAGTGACATATATATCAACAACATGGCATCGATAAGGATAATAAACAATAATAAACTTTTATAAGAACTACAAGCCGCGATGGGAACGTACAAACATCTTGATCAATGCGGTCATGACCACGTTGAGGAGTCCTTAAGGAGTACCTTTCTCACCGTTTGTACAATTAGTAGTTCTTACCTACCAATAAGAACATTTTACCACAGGCGAACCACTGTACTAACCTCAACTCAAAACAAGAGATTATAGACAAGAGGAGTATAGTGCACAACAATTGAGATTGTAAACGCCAAAGTTTGTGTGTTTGTTCGTCCCATCCCAACTCCCACCTAACAGTCTGAACGCATTTTGGGGGATGGAGAGCGACTTACTTAGAAGAAAATTAAACGCGGCGGAAGTCATGTGCGGAAATTAGAATAAGTAACTTTTTTATAAGGTTCTGCATTGCAGTACTCGGTTAAGGCAGATGCTGTAGTCTTTGTCGGGTTTTTTTTATAAATTTCTACATAATTTGTTAATAGTTTATCTATCTTTTTTGATCGCGTAAAATGCGAGATTTGGGGAAGAGTTTTTGCAATATCTAATATATTTTGAATTTATTACCATTAGTCACGGGTAACTAAACGTAATTTTTTATATTTTCAACGGTATTAGGGGCAATTTATGGAATCACGTGCATTGATTCCATAAATAACCCCCTTTTACTATTCAAGATAATATGAGCAATATTGTTTTAAATTTTTCCTCTGGTTGTAATTTTGTAATGTAATCCGCGGACCTTGTGTCATTGCAAAACACATACTTAATATTATAAGGTTGCGTCATCGTTAACAAGATAAAAACTAATTGCAAAAAATATTCTTGTTTGTAGTAACAACGAAAGTAGAACTTTGGATGTCGTTCCATCCTCATACTATATGTACTGAGGTTAATCAAATATATGTGCCATACCGACATGTCTTTATTATTCTAAGCCTTCCATAGAAACTAGCCTTAAATTTTAAATGCACGGCAAGGTGTTTATGAGTGCGTATTCAAATATCTTTAATTTGTGACGTTACATCTATCTTATTTAATTAATCTTTCTTCAAAATGGGATTACTTCAAACAAAAATGGCCAAATCACCCCGAAGCTTATTGAAGCGCCACTAGCGGCTGGACTTTGTAACTTTTGTAAACTTCCAGCCAGTGACAACAAAAACAACGAGACGGTTTCCCCAAAGAAAAACAATTGATTATAATAAAAGCCTTACATTGATATCGTCGTACTGCGACAGGTTCGTGGTGGGCATATGATGGCCCGAGTGCATCATACTGTGGTCGTGACTGAGGTGGCCCATATTATGGTTTGAGTGGTCCATAGCCGCGTGATTCATTCCGTCCATCGTATCTGTAATCAAAAGTAACTGTTTACCAAGAGAGACCGTGTAATACTAAAGGGTAGCAATTTCCAACCGATGAAATTGAAGCGATCTTATCATGATTCTGAGGCATGTGGTTGAGTTATCATTGCTTTTTGTGGTTTGAATTGTATTTGTTTGTGTGTAAAATAAAGCGATAAACAGTTGATATATGAACGTTATTCTTAACTTTTAGACAATTTATACAATATTTAATATCAATGGCAAATTAATGTCATATATAGGACAAGGACATAAAACATTTAAGAGATGGAGTCCTACATTAATGAGACTTCGCTATATGTCTGTCCGTCCGTCCAATTTGACTAGAAAATTAATTTAATGAATTTCGAGGGGGTTTTTCAATACATAAAAGGCAATTGAATAAAACCTTTTTGTCCTAGCGTGCGGGGTGTCATTGGCAACGTATCAAGCTGGAAAGCTCAAGAAAAACCCGCTTTATTTTATATTTAAAAAATGAAAGATACGGGCGGCCGTTTTGTTATGATAAACTTACTGTTAATAGGGAATCTGGAATTACAGTATATCTTCTATTGAAACAACATGATATACTGAAAACGCCGATTTATTATGTATTTCTAATATTTTTTATAAGCTGCTAGAATCCATAAAAATCCGAGACTTGACCCGCACTTAGTCAGTTTATTTATTAGCTATAGGCTAGCCTTCGACAACTATCTCACGTGTTAGTGTCTTGGTGTGCGATGATGAGTTTTAAGAAGGTTACACCCGAAATGGGGTCTGGCTCAAATAACCGAACACACATCTTTCGGCTGAATCTTCCTACAATGCCTAAATCAGTACGAAGGTACCTACTCCTAGTGAAGAAAACCTTCAATCTAGTGTTTAAATGCTGGATTCGGGTGAAGTGGAACCTTCGAAACTTTACATAACATTGCACTAACAACAAACAAGCGCGTTATTGTATCATAACTAGCTTTTGTTCTGGAATTTTAGCCCACAGAGCTAGCTTCATGGACGCCGAAGAACAAGGTTTTGTCATGTGGATGGATAAACAAAATATTATATAGACGTAATAGAATATAATACGGTAAATCTGAAAAATATTGTGGTAAAGCTGCTGAACTCAACAAACTACTCGTAAGCCTGTCCGTTTGAAATAATCACGTGGAAACCACTGAACTGATTGCAGGAAATTTGCTAAGAAAGAGGGACGGATGCGGGAGAGGAATAGGAACAAAATTATCGAAGTTTCGTACCACACTGTTTTCTTCTCAAAAGTTTGAACACGTTTCTCAATTAACTTTTAACATCACAACTGCATTAAGTTTTACACGGGTAAAAGTTATCAATTCCTACTCAGAATATAGCCACGCGTAAATATTCCAAACATAAATTTTACGTCATTTTCACAAACTGTTATAACTCATGTCATGGTGGGAGGGCATTTTGAGAATGCTCGACTGGTTAGCAACCACCCTCACGTAGGAAATCTGTCGCTAAGCACCTAACAGTGTGTTCCGGCTATGCAGCACTTGAGATTCAGTAAAATGAAAGGGACAGAGACTCAACAACCTTATGTCTCAGGATGAATAGCGCAGTGCAGTGCAACACTTGTGATTAGATATCTTCTGTCTGGGTTAGCGCGCTACATCATCGATGGCATCATCACTTAACATCAGGTGAGATAGTGGTCAGTTGCTACCTACCCAGTACAGTAAAAATAAAAAAAAAACTTGTTCTCTAAAAAAAATTTCAATTAATTTTAAATATTTAATACTCATGTTATTATTATTCATAAATATTGTAGAATAACAACAGTTTTTTTCTTTCCTTATATTCGGAATTAAAACTAGTGTTTAACACGAATGACAGTCATCAATTCCTACTCGGAATATAGCCAGACAAAATAGCTCGTATGGGAATTGAGGCCTTTCGACCCACCTGTACAACAATCTAGTATTCCAGCTCTAATTGTTATAGTAGTATTAGAGTATCTTCTAAATTGCGGACGTTCTCACCATCGACATTTCATATCGCAACATGTCTTGTATATTTGATAATGTTAGCCCGTATATTGGTAGCTCTTGGCTTTATTTGTAGTTAGCAAAAATGATAACTTACGAGTACGTTGGCTAAACTAATCAATAATAATCATGGTATATAATTTTCTAACAAATGTTGGAAAAAAAAAGAAAAATATTTTTGCTTGTTATGGAGAGCTATTATGGTATTTTTTCATTATGACTGACGTGTCACCGTTCGTGTCCTTCTTGACGCTGCACTGATTTCATCACTCGAGACATTCAGAAAGACTCCAAACGCACTTTTACTTTAAAATCTTGCGGTGAGTGCAACCTGCTTGACACCGCCGCGTCAATACTGGACTAATTTATCAACATTTATCTTGTCTCTGAGGTAAAAGTAAAGATATACCAAATGAATGGTGTTAAAATTTCGAAATTGACGACTATCGCAGAACATTTAGGGCCTTTTTAACCGACTTCCAAAAAAGGAGGAGGTTCGAAACTCGTCTGTTTTTTTTTAATGTTTGTTACCTCAGAACTCTTGACTGGGTGAACCGATTTTGCAAATTCTTTTTTGTTTGAAAGCTGATGCTTGTCGTTTGGTCCCATTTTAAATTTCATCAACATCGGTCAAGCCGTTTTTGAGTTACGCTCCAATAACTGAAAATATTCACCTATCTTGATGATATAGTCGTTGACAATGAATGAGAGTCGATCCCGTAAGTAGCAAGGGTCACTAAAAAGAGTGAAAAATTTTTTTTTACCAAATAATGTAACCGACTTCAACACCCAAAAGTATGAAATAACTTGTTAAAGTCGGTACCATGATAGTTCAAAAGTAGCTATTATCACAAAATTGTGCACATGGTACCGACTTCAACAAGTTATTTCACACTTTTGGGTGTTGAAGTCGGTTAAATTTTTTGGTAAACTTTTTTTTTCACTCTTTTTATCCATGAAGTGTTGGAAATCCTAGGTTCCATTGGATGATCTTTGGATTTCATTTACCTAACTTCTAGCTTTTAAAGTATATGAATACATATTATAATACATTTTTTTTTTTACGGCGGTATGCCTTTATTAAACAAAATACTATGAACTATATACAACACTACAGCTACTACAATAAAAGCACTTAGACAAACTACAAGTCATAGCAGACTCATAGGCAGTCCAAATGCTCCAACCCACTCCCAGTTGGTAGCGTGCCCAGCATGCTGGCAGCATTGCCCCGTTGAATTGCAATGCTTATTCGTTGAGCCAAATATGTGCCAGCATTTTGATCACGCGTCGCATCGACCAAGCGCTCAGATAGGTTTTGGAAAATACGATGAGCTCCCGGTCCCCACGGACCCAACGTCTCTACACCAAACGGCTCAAATATGTAACCCATACCGAGGTTGGCATATTTGCGCCGCTTGAGTTGCTCCGCCGAAGTAGCCGCAGCGCCAGCCCTCACGTTGGTTTCAGAAAGATGTGACGGCGCTAAAGTGTCTACGCAAGTAGCGTCCCACACTAAGGGCCGTCCTAACTTCCACGGAACCAGAGTCATGCCGTCAGGTCTTTTACCATCGTCACGCATCAGGCCATTCGGTTCGAGAATAATAATACATTATATATTATAATATGTATTCATATATTTTATTTATGTATATGATAACGTTAGTTGATTTTACTATTTGCTTTCTTTATTTAGGTATTATTATTAATTATAACGAGTTTTGAAAGGTTATGAAAGAGACTGGGAAGAAATTGACTGAACTGACTGGTGCCGTGTTTATTTTTTACCTAATTAAAGAAGGTAAAATTAATATGAAATAACTTTTTTCTCAATAATTACCGCAACAATATTGGTAGCAAATATTGCGCTTGTGTAAAAGGCTATAGGTAAAACCTATAAAATAATTGTGTACGTGTAGATAAAATACACACAAGTATTATGTTGTATTTTAAAATGCGTGATTTGAATAAGTATTATTTAAAATATACTGGCACATCCCTTAGTAATCCGTGAATTCGACATCAACATTGGCATTTAAAATATAGCACCTATATGCATTAGGGAAATTTGCTTTCATGACATATCTTGCTTTTATGACCTTTTAGATTGAAGACGATTTGCTCTGAAGCCGTTTTGCACTGGTCATATTGGTTCAATGAACTTCGTGTCAATCGGACCACATTATGTCAAGATCATTAAGTATTGAAGACCATGCGAACAGTAATCTTTTGTTTGACCTTACAACGCCCTTGAAGGAAGGGCGTCCGTTCGTAATCGCGCCTGCCGCACCGCAGTTGCATCCTACCGTGGGCGTAGACTTTGTATAATTGTAAACGCTTGCGCTAACCACGAGAATACAGTTGGTTTGGCGAGCGATTGCGCATGCATCACGTTCGAAACGGAGACTCAGCTGCAGCATAATCACTGAATTTTTAGACGTATTATACGTCTTCTTTTTCGTCATATTTAAAACCATGCCATGGGATTTAACGTCAAAAATACCAATATGAAAACGAAATTACAATGCGCGGAAAAGGTCAATTACTTTGCTCAAAAGCTTGTTTTCATAATGGAATATGCTATTATTAGATATTTATTTTGGTGAATAATACTTACAACTTACGTTATTAACTATTTTTTTTAGTATTAAATAGGCTCCACAAGACTTATTATTAAAATAATAATGATTTTATCATATAAAAAAAGTTGTTCTTTTTTAGGAGAATAAAAAGTTCTTTAACTTATTCGTAATTTTATTCATGCGTGTTTTTTGTGCGCTACGCTAGTTGGAAACACATTAGAACCGAGCCAGTGCTACATGCAAACCGACTCCCAGTCGGACACAACATCGGTGTTCAAAACCTCTAAAGGTTAGCCTCGGTAGGAAGCTGGTTCCTCACCGTGTAGCAAAACTTTTATTGTAAACTAGCCGTCCGCGCCGGCTTCGCACAGGTATTTAACAAAAAATATAAATTTAAACACAAAGAAAAGTAGTTATTGTGATTTAACTGTAATAGTATTGCGAAGACTTATAGTATTGCGAACATTTTTATAGATATTTACGACCTCTATAAAATCGTACGTATAATGTATAGTACATCACTTTACTCTATTTTCAATAATTTCCACAGCGTACGCGATATAACGATTTGGTTTTTGGTATTTTTTTTTCACACTTTGGGTTACATTATCATACGGTTCCCTAACTTTAAAAAAATCTTATCTTATAGCCTATGTTCATCAGGGATAGTGTAGAATTCTAATAGTGAAAGAACAAATTTCAAATCGGGCAATAGTTTCAGAGCCTATTCAATGCAAACAAACAATCAAATCTTTCCTCTTTATTATATTACTTTAGATTTTTAAGATATCACTCCGAAGTTTATGAAATTTAAATATGACCTGAGTGTAAGAGTATCTTATCAAATTCGGATGCTTTAGTAGACTTAAGCAGAAGTTTTAGGCTTATGTAAAAAATGAAAATATAAGCGCGCCTACAAACCCTTTTCTTTAACTTGAAAGTCGGTTAATTATTTCATAATTCGACTCACGTAATACCCATTCGCTGAACATTCGAATCAATCTCAGGTTATTTAAGTCTCGTTATACCAGTTTACAAAACATGGCTATTCAACTCTGAAAACATTTTTGTCACCTACGAAACTACACTATGTTTTTATAAATGAAAAGAAATATTTACAAATGTGGCTATAATTTAGGCACATCAGTTTTTTCATAATGTGATCGTTTTATCTGATATCGCAGTGCAACTGAGGACAACACCAATAATAAAATATTAAACCAGCAATATTTGTGCAAAAATCTTAAAACTTATTAATATTTTACACATACATACATATGATCACGCCTATATTCCCTGACGGGGTAGGCAGAGGTGTGTAAACAGCCACGCTTCACCAATTGGATGTTGGTCCCATGTAATAGGGGGCGAGCCTATTGCCAATGATCCGACACAGTTTCAGGGTTATACAAAATGTTTTATCTAACCTACTGGACGAAACACAAGATCATATTACGAAAAATATGTGAACACTAACAGCATAAAAGACAGGAACACAAGAACATAATGTATGAGGCCCTGGCAGGGCACTAAGATGGTAATAGCCCTTTTGTGCGTCTAATACCCACAACACCCTACTCACATCCACGTGAGAAGTGGCATGCTGCTCATTTCGCGCACTTTTCCCTTAGTCGCTTGACACCCACGGGAAAAATGGGGAGGTGTATACATATAAAAGACGTTAAACACTCCTACCATTCTATTCGCAGTCGATGTTTCACTCTAATTCGACACTACCCCCGAGATAGACTATTCAAAGTTTGAAAAGATCTTGAGTCAGACAAAACATTTGGTTGATGTAGCTCTACAAATTAGGTATCAGGTGAAAATTGTTCGCCTGGGGCGTGGTTCGGACCACCGGAATGGAGGTGGGAGAGAGTCCAGCGTTACGCGAGATAATATGTAGTGGTCCATGTATCTAATCTAGGCTCACGTGACTCATCTCCAAGGTCCAGAGTTTGATGCCGTTGTTGACATAATTAGATAATAAACTATCAATGAAGAAATATATATAACTTTCGACCATTAGAAGCTCGAAGATTGTGAATGAAGTTATATCGAATGCCTAGCTGCTAGAGTGGCGTCGTGCTAGCTTTTGAACCTAGATGTCCTAAATTGGATCCAGAATTTGCCAGGCGCTGGGATTTTAAGATAAAGAAATTTTCAGTAACTTTCCGGATTCTGAAACCATGCTCGGTATGATGCCAATAGGATTACCCTTTATACCAACACCTCTAAGCCAACATGTCGTTTTTCACCATCCAATGAGGCAGCGACATCTTTTGTTCAACTTACGTTGTGGGTACCTACCACAAACAAGTTTTAATTTAGCAATTAGCTTTAAACTTGTTTTCGTTGACGCAATTTTATAATTCGTCTCTTTTTATAATTTTGTAATGCTATCCGCGGAGCTGGCATTATTGCAAATATATACAATTTATAGGGTTGCGTCATCGTAAACAAGTTTAAAGCTAATTGCTAAATTTGTCTTGTTTGTTGTACAATGTATGTTAAACTATAGATGTCGCTCCATCCCTATACGATGGTTAAGAACGAAAGAATAAAATTGGAGTCATATGACATGTTGTCGATATATAGTTGTACACACGAGTTGATGAAAGAATCAGACTATATTCAGTATAATACTTGGGTGACAAATACTTGGTTTTGATTTGAGTCCACATAAAATATCTATAGGTTATTTCGGATTGTTAACTCATCCCATTTGCGAGTTTCACATACTATCGGATAGCTATTCATAGACACCTTTGTAGAGTATCTGGTCGGTGATAATTTAATTAAATTACCACCCACCAGATCTCTGGATATCTAATGCAATAAGAACTTGGTGTTGGGTCTACACAGAATTCTTGACTTCTCTTGAGATAGACATCAGCAGCAGAGTTACAAATAGTGTCTCATGTCTGTCATTCAAACCTAGCCTAATAAGTCATATTATGACTCCATTTCGATTATGAAATTTCAATAGAAACCGCTGGTCAACAAGGAAAGTTGGATTCAGAACATCAAAATGTTGTAATTTCACCATAAATACTACGCCAAAAATTTATATTTGAAAATAACGACCACACCAACAAAATGGTCTCAATCTAGTGCATCAAACTCAATAAATTAGTATCAAATTATTGGAATTAATAGAAGAAGTAGAAATATTACTTATATTAAGTTTGCATTATGTAACTACATCATTCCTATAGTTTTCTATTTTCTCGCACTGAAGAGATCTATTTTATTCTCAAGGATAAAGGGATAAAGCTATTTTCGTCTTGGGCGATATTCACTCCTGTGTAGGAGTCAAGATCCAGTCAGGTTTCCAGTCTTAAATCCCTCGATTAGGGCGAGATTTAATTATTAACTCATGCGCTACGCTCCCGAGCTAACTCTAGAATATTTCCTTAAAATCGGGCAGGATTCAAAAAGTAGCCCGTGATTTCAGACTATGCTTTATACTCTTGGTGCATAATCTACTATGATACAATCCTTCTTTCCTGTTATTGTATGTGAACTCACGTCATCGTCATTTCGTGTCGTTGCCTACGGGAAAATGTGCGACGGAAAACACGAACTGTTCCCCTGAACATTCTCTGTGATAGACGCGGTAAAAGATGCAGAGCATCTCTACGAAGCGCAGTGCCGATGGGTCGAGCCAATCGCAGAGAGCTTGATCGCCGATAATTTAATGGAAGGACCTGATATTGAAGAACCCCCGCCCCGAGGTCAGAGCAGTATTCCATTCGAGGCCGAACACGAGCCTTATAAAGTTGTAATAGGCTGGTGCGAAACCCTTGGTATGCGAGTTGGACTCGCAATTGACTACTTACTTTAACCACATAATTAAAAAGACCTTTAGCATGGTTCACGACTTTTGTTTTTCAAATAAAGAGCTCAGTTCATCATAAGCGTAAATTGCTATCGGTACGTCTCGTTGACTCTCGTCGTGCATTTATACGAGTGCAAAAAATCGAGCGAAAATTTGCTGAACCACTAATTTTACCGAGTACCTAAGAACTAATTCGTGGTCCCATTATTATTGTCTTAAATTAGGTCTATGGTATCATGTGTGGGTAAAACGTATTTACTTATAGGATCTAGGTAAGGAGCGTGTATTTGTGTATGTACTTATATAGAAGTGTAGAGTACGCCTACAAATGTCTTTGTTGAAGTTTGTGTGATAGATAAAGTAGGTAAACCAATTTCATTGTCAACATAGAGCATGTTATCGTTAAAAGTAATTACTGTTGACTGAAGTGCATCGTCGTTTGAATCCTAACTACCTCACGTTCAAAGGATGTTTATATCAAACACATAGATCACAGACATTGGGCATGACGGCAACGACGTCGTAGAGCTCAATCGTTTTTAGATAACGCAAATTGTATGAAATCATTTTTAAGAATGCTTTGATTGAGATATTTACCTACTTCAACAGTAAGGTCTTTGTCAGGTAAATAAATAAATGAATGCATATTATTGACAGTAATAATACCAACGGAGATAAACTTCAGGTATGACGCAAAGTAGGTAGGCTAGTATGGCATGTCATAAACCAATGATGACGAGGATCGGTATGTTAAAAGGTTATTGTAAAATATTGAACCACAAAGTTATGATTAATATAAACTTCCCGGATATTGATACCTATTAATAACAAACTAATTAAGATATGGTCGGGTTATATTGAACCGCTCACAATAAGGCTTCCATAAAATAATATAAAAACGCCTGATTGCATAAATGACTAACCCTTTCAAGAAGATAAATAAGAAATACACTCCCCTGACAACAATATTTTTAATTGGGATATTAAGTCTCTTTTGCATTCTCCGTGGTATTGCTACAAGCATGGAACTAGACGTTTTAAATCTTTATATATAAAAATTACGTGTCACGTTGTTTGTCCACGATGAACTCCTAAACTACTGAACCTATTTTAAATATGATTTGCACACCGTGTGCAATTTGATCCAAATTGAAATATATGATAGCTTACATCTCAATTTATAGTCGTAATTACCCGTGCGAAGCCGGGGCGGGCCGCTAGTTATATTATGTACAAAGTACCTAAGATAAAAATACGTAATTAGATAATTATACGGAACCCATCTCAATTTTAGGCAGCTGTGAAATTGAAAACAATACCGATAATTACATATTTTCTTCATTTGATTCCCAATTTAATAAGGTAATAAAATGTACCTATGTAAATATATCTAGTAAATCATTATTGATAGAAGTTACTAAGTTTTAATTCAGGGAAGAAAATAAGTTTGTATGGTTTTGTTTAGTTCAATGCATTTTTCAATATTATTCTTGATACACTAAGTTAGGATAATTAATGTAAATAAAAATAGTGTTTGCGTAGCGGTTTCCAAGGTACTTAGTTTCCTCATATTTTAAATATGAAATATTTGAACTCTGTGAGATTTTATAACTATGTCCAAGAGCCTAGTATGTAAATATTTGTGCCCTAGTTTGCAAGTTTTACATTTTATTATTTATTTAATATTTAAAAAATGATATTATAGCATTTTTTTCGAATCTTTAATAAAACAATACTTATTAGTTACTTTATGAAAACATAAAGTAGTTAAAAAAAACATTTAAACATTATAACGCCATAATTTAGTGAAAGCTTCGTGGGTTTTCAGGAAATTAAGACATATAAATAAATCGTTTTTCTTTATTATTAATATGGATTTACCATCATAACCTTTGATTTTTTAACATTGTATATATACGAAAAACTGGAAAACATGAAGCCTAGTTATTACTGTCACGGTAAAGTGTTGCAATATTTCACCGAGTTTGCACACTCGGTGTTTAAAATATGACGAAATATGTTTGTATGAAGAACGTTCCCACGCGCTACGAATACAAGCCTTCACCAAGATTTTCGTTGGCACCTGTAAGAAGTGTAACTCACATCAGTGACCGCTTAGATTTATCAAGTTCACGAGTAACAAAACATGCACAATTATCTATTCATATTTATTCGTAGGTTAGCTTAGCACCTTATGCACATTCAAGCAACACCTGGTTTAGAACATATACATATTTTACACCTGCATTAGCAGTTGTAAGAACGCATTATGCCCCGTCCACACGCAACGTCTTGAATACTGGTGCAGTCCAGGTACTACAATTAGGTATACGTTCGTGTGTGTCACAGAGGTAATCTGTGATGTGGATGGATAGCAAACGGTAGCTCGTGCAAGCCTTTATGAACTGCTTGCACAATTTGACATGCTGAAGATTGAGATTACACAGTCTTGGGATGCACGGTTTTACTCGCGGATGTAGACGACGGGCGTATGAGACGCGCTTCAGTCCTACGAAATTATTGTACAAGCAACATGTTAATTTCCAAATTATATTTCTAGTCATTGTTTTTTTTTATGAAAACCTTGTAGTTAATAAATAATGATTCTAATGTAAATGAGCTAAATTTGATATTATTGTACATAACATTCAATTTATTGATATACAGTAATCCCTCCCAGGATGTCAATGACGCCAGAGATAAGTAAGATTCAGGCTTGCATGCGAGCTGACTTCAACTCTGTGGCCGCTGTTGTGTAAAAAGAGGGAACCTGATCCCACGCGCAGGCAAATAGTATACGACTCATATGATTATGGCAAACCCTCCTAGTAGTGGGGGATTAGGTAGATCCAACTTCAACAAAGAGGTTGCCCGAAGAATCCAACTTAGATGGGCAGCGTTGCTATGCTCGGAGTTTCTTTGTCCAATAAAATAACCGATAATCGATATTCGCCAAAGAACCAATCACCGACTTAGCTTTCAGAATTTGCAAGTTGAAGCGGCAATGGTCAGGCCACATTGCTCGACGACCTGATAACCGATGGGGAAGAAAAGTTCTAGGAGGGGACTACCAACTCTACGTCCCTTAGTGTAATGTTCATGATTATATAGAATAAAAATTCACTACAACTATTTTCCGGACATTGATGGGCCACAGTTATTTATTTAGAAGTTAAAACATTTGAAAAATATTTTTTAACGCTACTGTAAGAGCTTTAAACAATAATAAATACAATAAGATCGTAGGCAAAAAAAAAAGTCTTTATTACTTTTTTTTAGCCTACCATCTTATTGTATTGGATCTTCTCTGAAGTTTTACCCTTCGGGTAAGGAACCCTAAAACAAATGAAATGAAAAACGAAATTCCGACAAAAACGAATCCCAACCGAAAAGCTTATGCACTCCGTACGTCTTTATTTACATTAAGGGATTTACATAAAATAAACGTGTACTTTTCGGTAAAACTGTCTTGAATCTTCGAGCGGACAATTGAGATATCCCGAAATTCTTCGAGCTAGGGTATGTCGAATTAATTACGTCACGTGACACGTCGTTGGCTTAGCAGGAAAATTAAGTTGAATTGTCACTAAGTAGATATATTACGAAGTGGTTTACTAAAATATTAGATAAATGTTTTTTTTAAATTTGTTATTGGTTTTTGTTTATGCTCCATCATTAAAAACGGTAATAATAATATACACAACCATCAAACGTAGTGTTCTTATTACAAACCACCTCAATGTTTTTATTGTATGTGAAATGGTGTATAATGAATATCATGTTGGTAGGGCATTTTGGGAATGCCCGCCTGGCTAGCGACCACCATCAAGAAGAAAATCTGACGCCAACCACCTAACGGTGTGTTCCGGCAGCTGTCCTTGAGAGCCAGTAATTCTAGGTTAAGCCTGTTAACCACTTCGACCACATCATCACTTACCATCAGGTGGGATTGTAATCAAAGGCTTACCTATAAACAATAACAATACAAAAAACACATTATAAAAATGGACCAAGTGTGGGGTCTTACTCCCACATATTATTATTAATTGGTTTATACATACAGCAAATGAGGAGTAACTTTTCCTAAATGCTTAGATCGCTATGATCAGTTTTATAAGAAAGCTACATAAATATCAATTAAGATGTATTATTTACAATATGTTTATGTTTATTTTAATTGTGAATATTAAGCAGGGTTATATGGCCAGGAATACAAAACTCGGTGCAATGTATACAATTTCTGAGGACAAGTTTATCTTCTTATTTTGACAAATGTAATAATGTTAAATCAATAATATTTAATAAAATAAAAAAAAATTACAGAGAAATAAAATCTTATCAGTTCAAGTAATCGATTTAGTGGTGGTTATGCGTGAGCATTGGTATGCAGATTCTACGACTCAAAAACATAAATATATAACTTCCCTACGATCAGAATGGTTTTAGAGTTAGTATAGAACGAAGAGATAATATAATATAAATAAAAAGACAAGGAAGGATTTGTAAGTACATATTATAAACTAAGCAGTTTTGAGCTCCAGAACTCAAGCAAGAGCAAGTTTAGCTGTTAAATAAGGTCTCGTGACTTGAAAATAGATGGGTATTTAGCTTATTAGTATTTATAAATGAAAATTTATAAACTTTATGAGAAATCACATAATAGTTCAAAAATACCAACTGGAATTTAGTAATCAAGGATTCACGGAACCTTTTATTTTCTCCATGACCTTTTTATTTTCGATCCATTTCTTCTACATGACACTGTATGATAAAATAAATATTCAGGTAACCAGAGTTTTTGTATGAATCTTATGATGTATATTAGATAACAAAAAAATATTAAAATAATTAGTATTTATATGTAAATGCTGTGTTATAATGGGCAATAATTAGTATATGTAACAGCTTTAATATTTTTTGCCCCCATCAATTAGTCGTTGAAAAGATTCAGAGCAAGCAGTAGAATTGTTTGAGTAATTTGTCTATGTATTTTAATCATAATGAGTAGTAATACTATGTGGTTATATCAATCACTCACCCCATATATGTTATGTTTAACATTAGTATTTAGGGTAGCAAGAGTATTCATATCAATATAGCTATAATTACGAAAACATCAATAAAAAAAAATTGTGATGTATAACTTATGTCTGTCAATAAATTCAACTAACACTAAACATTAAGGCTCAACACTATAATTATATTATTTCATGCCAGGTTTCAATCTAAGGTACATATGTAGCAAATTAGACAAAATCAGATCAGCTGTTTCAGGGGTAATAAGACACAGAAACACATGCACAAAATATTTTGCAGCAGTAATGGCTGCAAATAATGTCTCCAAATGTCCAATAAGAATAAAAAACTAAAAGCCGAAAGAATTACAGAACTGACTAAATTAGAGAGGATATCTACATTAAATACTGTAGCAATAAGTACCTACTTGTCTATCATAGAATTTGACTAAATGGAATTTTGTGTTATTTGAAGAAAATATACATGAATTTATAATTATCATCAGGCTCGATACATTTTTAGATGAATACAAGGTTGAAATATAGAATTAAGGGCATATAACATGTTTAGATTTTTTTATCAGTAGTAAAGAATGATTAAACATTAAAATTGAGAATTTTTCAAAATTACAAACCTATATAATTATTATTATTACATCATAAATAACTTACTGGTAACATCAGTAACAAATGATTTTTTCAATAAATCCAATAATAACATACATAACTTATTGTGATATTTTTTTTTTTACTATCTTGCAAACTGTTTTTTTTTTATTATTATTTAGATACCTAATATGTGACTAGATTTCTGCCACATTCATAACAAGGAAAACTAATGATTGTAGCACTTTTTACCACAATATTGATAAAGTATCAGACAAAGTTTTTCATTATGATAATTTCTACTTACATAGTTTTCATTTACACTGTTTTAACTGTACCTGACCCTTCACAGCTCAGATGCACATTTTAGAAAGTACTCTACAATCTACATTATTTGTGATCTGTAACACTTGATCTGAGCTCAATGCCAACCAGGTAGTGAAAGTATCAAGGGAAGTAGCTTATATAACATAACAATGCAAGCAGGACCAAATTATATGCTCCAGGTTATAAAATGAGAAGATGAGGGTGACTATAAATTTAATATTATAAGTAGGATATATATACTTGTAAAAGTTTTTATCACCTAGTTCTGTGACACTTGGAATGCCGTAACTGAATTGTAAGTCAGTAGGAACACAATACAATAGATATGTTTAAAAGTTTGAGGAAGTTAATAAACTAAATGTTAACTTTTAAGTTGCAACAAAATGCTAATTCAGAAAATATTTACATTACACTGCCACTTACCCACCTCCCCTGCTGAGCAACTTCAAGACACTGCAGCGTAACAAATAAAAAATTATGTACGAAGTAACGAGTTTTAATGATTACGGGTTCATATCATGTCATTATAATATTTAGCCATAATGTTATTTTTGGTGCCGAAATAGAAAACCGTCTAATTCAAAGAAAAGCAAAGTTACTATTAAAGCACGGCCGCTAAGACCATAGATCAAATAGAATATATACTACAAGACAAACTCGAATTTAATTCATTTTTAATTCTGTTTTCACTCAAGCAATACGACCAGCTGACTGACAGTTCTGACAGCTGTCAGACAGATGACATACGCTAAACTTCTTTGGCTGCTTTCCGTTCCACGCCAAAAGCGAATATCACAATGTCATTGCCATTCCGAATCAAGGATATCGTGCCAACGATACTCCATAAAATATGACGACACAGATTACGTCATTGTTATTATTAATTACATACGTCATCTTGCGATTTCTATAATACCGCTACAAACAGAAATTATCTCAGAAGCCATTAACAAAGAAATAATATGAACTAAAATAACTGTAATTGAAAAACTGACATTTTGTTGAGTTACATTCTGTACATGTGTGCTTTTACGATGAGCCCAACGGCAGCACTGTTAATTAATATGTGGCCGCATGGCCGTGAGTGATGTGAGGGGGATTACGATCATTATGATTTGTTGCTACCATTTAACAGCAGTTATAACTGTTTCTGAAACAGGATGGTGATGGTCCCTGTTATCTGTAATTTCTTTTGGTGTGAATCGGAAGGCGGAGGGTGCGGTCTGAAATACACCTATAATATAAGGAGAAACGACGCTAACAATAATAACGATAATGGAACAATAATTTTAATATGCACGCTCAATGTTTTCACTCAAACATTCCAACCAGATGACAGATAGATGAAAGATTCTGTAAGCCCCATGGAAGTAATAAGTACTACGTACAACAGGAATGGGCTCTATCTGTGCATCATGCAGCTAAAATAATGAAAATAAAACCTTATGCTAGGGTTGTAAGAGTCTTGTTGCGCGCAAAATAAAAATGAAGCCGAGTGAGAAGGCTACCACTGAACCCTGTGTCCCGTTCTAACAGTGACTTAGAGTTGCCAGAGTTAAGTTGATTTCAATCCTTTCGTTGTTTGTAGAGAAAATTGCGATTAATGTATTGTAATGAAGTAAAAACATTTACTTCTAAAATGTTTCTATATATAAATAATAATTTATTACCGACATGTTAAAGCAATATTATTTGTTGCTACGTGTAAAGCCTTATAACGCAAAAAAAATGCGATTGGCGTATAGGTTTTTTTATTTGTATGAAATACGGACACCTAACCTGACAACCCCACATGAAATCGTCGACTCAACATTAATAGCGGTGTGTTTTTTGATTACGTGATGTATTTGTAGTACCATGGTAACCTTCTTTGTCACGTCGTCGTCGTGCGCGTGTTGCACCGGGCGCGTCCCAAGCTCACGTAAGCGCAGCAACAGCTCAGACTCGGTGGCGGGGTGAGGAAGGCTGGATTGGCTGGGTGGTGAGGAGTGTCCATTCTATACGTAGTATTATTATAAGTTCTATGCTTCATGTTTGGAAAACCAGCCTCACTTCTCTGTTCACAACATTCTGTCTTTACTTTTTATTTGGTCTGAGCGAATAAAGAAAAATATATACAAATAATATAGCTGTAAATTTCCAATTCTATTGGTAGGTAATAGAATTTTTGACAGGAAATCCTACGTTTTAAGATATAAACTTACTTCGTTAGTCTGAGTTAAGTAAAAAAGAAAATAAAAGACGGAAAACTAATGAAATCGCATAAGAAACACAACACATCACACAAGCGTGGAAGCATTTGTGTTTTGTTTACTTTTCGACCAAAATTAAAAACAAAATTATAATAAAATTAATTACATTTTCCAAATTTTATATCATAAAACCATTAACATTAAAACATGATTTGCAATATCATGATATATTTTATAAGAATGTCATTTACAATTATATTTTATTTTGGTTTCATTTTGTTATATATGAATAGGATGTAATTCTGCTAGTTGTATTTACCTAGGTACGTTTATGTTTGGAAACTTTGAAAATGTGTTTATTTTGAGTTTTATATTTTTTATCTCATTTTTATTTTCATTAAATTGTGTTGACAAGCTTTCCGTTGCCGATTTAATCGATTTAATTTCATCTTTAATCTCTGAAGGCTGCTAATCGGGACATACTTTCGTTTAGATTGTCGGAGAAATCAGTAAAGAAACTCATTATATCTCTACGAAAGTTGGTAGGGTCCTTTTAATAATCCTGCCCCTCAGAGCACTCCTTCCGTTTCCTAAGATTAATGTTATGATAGGAATCATCAATTCCGGTTCGAGATAAATTTGGTGCGGAACCGCACCAAATTTCGGCGCTTTCACTGCCGCTTATCAACATATCTACGCCCGAACCGCTAGGGGGAGTTCTCTGTACGCTCATTGTTGACAATATATTATTATGGTAAATTCAATTATAAGTAGGTACCTGCGAGGACGTCGTATTGTCGCTCTAGCGATAAGAGTGCCACTTAAACGGGACGAAAAATAGCAGCCGTCCTGTTCTACCGAGGAGATGATGCAGTGCAGGGTGAGTGCAAGCGAATTGCTTCAGGTCGAAATGGTTTCAAGCGTCATCAACGTTGAATATTAAAGTGCACTTTAACTAACTCGTTTAACTAGTGTTTTAGGATAGCTGGATTTACTAGTCAATAATTATAGCTTCGGAATATTTCAAACAAACGTCTGGTCGCGTCTACCGCCAGAGCGCAAATTTATTCAATTATCATATATAAAATAGTCTCGCTAGGGCCAGTTCGCATACAAGTATTACCTATGCAAAAACAGGTAGGTGTATTGTTAAAATAGTCACAAACATTATGAAATTAACATATTTTTATCATCTAAGCATTCATTCTTGGTAACCTTTACTATACCTACCTATTTTCTGTTCTTCAGTTATCGAGTTGGTACCGACACTACACTATACAAAACGTATCATTCTAAGTTTACATTTTATACAAGTAATGATAATAATTACTGTCACAATAATAATTTAAGTTCTTCTCGTTTAACACACAATCACGAAATCTGTCGCCTGTCAACCAAGGCGAAGGTCTACCAACAAATCCACCAACAAGCGACATGACTGCATGAGCAGCATTCGAAGAAAGAAACGTGAACCGTATTTATAAGGTAAATTATATACAGTGCCTTATCATAGTATTCTTTTCCGTTGATGGTTGATCGTCTATTTGTATGTTTTTATATACCTATGTTCGCCGTTAGGTATAGGTTAGGCAGCATAGGTTCACGTTTCTTTCTTCGAATGCTGCTCATGCAGTCATGCCGCTTGTTGGTGGATTTGTTGGTAGACCTTCGCCTTGGTTGACAGGCGACAGATTTCGTGATTGTTTGTTAAACGAGAAGAACTTAAATTATTATTGTGACTGTAATTATTATCATTACTTGTATAAAATGTAAACTTAGAATGATACGTTTTGTATAGTGTAGTGTCGGTATCTATTATTGTATAAGTAATTGAGTGAAATGTAAAGTAATGTTACCTACTCGTTTTGGTGTTGCATATTCCTGCGTCCTTCGTGGAGTTCGATAGTTGTGCTTGTAAATGTTTCTGCGCCTAGTAAGTAGATACGCATAATTTACGAAATCTAATACGACTATTATTAGTATCAAAAGATTGTTAGCCTTAGACTACACGTACACAATTACGCATGTACAAAAACGACATTTGTGTAGTGTCCGTGAAGAGGTAGTTGGAACGTATAGAGGCTTTTGTATAGAGAATGAGTCGAGTGTCCGTGGTGTGCAGTGTGTGTGTCGGTGTTGCCATGATAATTCAAATTACCATATAAAAATACCAATTTACTTTTTTGCCTTATAAAACTAATTACGTTTCCAATTTAATAACGTAATTAGTTTTATATGTAATAAGTTATAATAAGGTTCCGACGTAAGGTGTCGGCAAAACTAGTGTCTTTAAGTAGTGGAACGGAATGGAAAAAGTATTTCAGAAATAACATTACTGGGTATTTAATATATAAATTAAAAAAGAAAAAAATATGCATACATTTCTTGTAATCAGTGACGGGTTTTTTTTAAATGTGCTGAACAAATTAAGCTCCTGGAAATTGGTTGCCATGATAGTTCCTTCGTACTTTTCTGAATGATTTCTATCCAATTTTGTTTCATTATTGAATTCGATTCGGAAATTAACAAAAATAATTCAACACACGTACCAGTAAAGTGTGAACAGTTAAGATAGGACTGATGTTTGCCTCTCTAAAATCAATAATAAAAAACATAAAAATTCATAGGAAATTTGTTAATGTTTTTAACGAAAAAATAACATCATCTAATATCATCGAAACCGAAAATCCAATAACAATGAAATTAATATGAGTCTTAATTAAAGGTGAGCATCAGCTTTCCAACAAAAAATTAAATGACGGAGTTATGAAGTTACAAAGATTCAAGTATATTAAATTAAAAAAATACCACTGAATTGAGAATCTGGTTCTTTTTGAAGTCGGTTGAAAATGGACTAACTGAACGAAATCCATCTTTTCAATTTGCAATTAAGTAGGTGAACCGATTTTGATATATACATTGCGTCGCGTGTAATACACATATTTTAAAAAAATACAGTCCAATTTATAAACGTCTCTTTTTAAGTCAGTTAAAACACATTGAAAAAAACTAATAGCCATGCATCCCGATATGATGGTTGAAGAACGAGAGCAAGAATTAAAGTTATGAGTCATTGTGTCATGTTAGCTCAATTGGTTAGAGCATACCCCGGCTAAAGGGGTGGATGAACGTGGGTTCAAATCCCGCACATGACTATATTTTTTTCTCTCGTAAATTTGTCATTTTGTAATAATAGCAATACGTTGTGTACCATCGCCCAACAATAGGGTAAACCTTATAGGCTTTATAACGGTAACACTTGCAATGTTTCAAGCAATAACCTCTAGGTATATATTTTATTGGTTTCCACGTTACTTACGAGAGAAATGTGTTTCCATCCTGCTTTTTATTTTTTGAAGTTTGTTTTATACATCTTTTTACAACACATTTCGACATTTTGACCAGCAAATTTATCGATGTCTTTTACGTGTTGCTTCCCCGCGCCGCAATAGTCAGATTGACGACTGAAGATTATCTGGTAGACTGGTATATTACTTTTCTCTATGCTGACGAGTCAAGGCGTACTTTCGATGTACGTGTTTGTACACGGCGCGAGGCGAGGCGTAGTTTTGCCAGTCTCAATGCTCTTTTCACCACTCTCTGTCATGACTTTTTATTCGGTCTTAGTTTATTCGCAACATATTTTCTATCCACTAAAACCATGTATGGGAGTTCGCGATTGTTCCGTATTGAAAATATATAATAATAGTCTATTCCGTATTGAAAATATTTATATAAGTTCGGTAGTTTTCAATGCAAACAAACAATCAAATGTTTCCTCATATATAAAATTAGTATAGATAATTTGTTCGTAAACATTGCAGACGTATAGCATTCACCTTTCCGTTATATTATTTGTCTCTATGCATTCACCCTTTGGCCACAGAGCACTAAACATACTGAACATGAAATGTGTGATGGAAAAAGGCGGGAAACGTTCAAACTTGGCGGGCGCGCTTAAATTTTTAAAATATTTAAATTTAATAATTTTGTGTATATAGTGGTCAGAAGAGTCCAAATTGTAAATAATTTTAGTTTAATTTGTATATAGTATATATTATTGTGTATATATAACTCGGTAAGTTTCATTTGTTTATTTTTCTTGGCATGGAGGAGCCCCCTGACCCAGGGGGCTCAGTCCCACCTGCTGCGTGTTTTATAACAGTTATGTCAAACGAATCGGGCATGGAGACAGATGGGTCTTTCATGGATGGGTCCATGTCTTCTCGCTCCTTGAAACGTAGCCGTCCAAGCAAGATGTGTAAGCATTGTAACAAAAGAAAACGCAAACGTAACTCTGCTTTAGAACTTAAAGAAACGGACTGCGCATGTATTTCTGTTGTTGAACCAATATCAGAAAAAGCACCGTTTTCATTAGAAAAGAAAAATCTTATTAACAGTGACGCATCCCAAGCAAACAAAGTCTTGACCATGAAAGATACAACAGACATACATCAGACCCGTCTTCAACCCCAGCCTTTTAGTCGCACATTGTATGAGTCCCATGATGTAGCACCATACATTATTCATATTCAGAGAGAGCAGCAGAATCCTGATGATGGCACCATACTACACCCTATTGCCTTTGGAAAGTTCCTCCAAAGACAGAATTTTAAAAACATAGTTAATGGCAGTCTAAAACGCATAGGCCGAAATAGGATATCCCTCGCATTTGCACACTTTAATGATGCTAATGATTTCCTTAACCACGATAGCCTTAACAAAAATAATTTTAAAGCGTTTATACCAACATTTAATGTCACCCGCATGGGGCTTGTTCGTGGAGTTCCAGCTGATTGGTCTCCTGAAGAAGTAACAGATAACATCAATGTTCCTATTGGATGTGGAAAGATATTAAAAGTCAGACGTTTAAACTACAAAACTATCATAGATGGAAAATCACAATGGAAACCTTCTCAAACTGTAGTCATAACTTTTGATGGACAGGTTCTACCCAAAAGAATTTTTGTATGCTTTAATGCATTACCTGTAGAGCTTTATGTATACCCGACTATACAATGTTACAGCTGTTGCCGCTTTGGTCACACAAAAGTCCAATGTAGGTCCAAACCACGTTGTTACAAGTGTGGCCAAGCCCATACAGCTGACAGCTGTAATGTTGAGGAGCACAATAGCTCTTGCTGTCTTTGCTCTGGATCACATTATGCCACAAGCAAATGTTGCCCTGAACACGAAAGACAAAAACGTATTAAACAATCTATGGCTGAGAGCTGTGTATCGTATTCAGAAGCTTCCAAGCTCCACCCTCCTGTGTCCAGATCATATGCAGAAATAACATCAACAGCTCATCCCACTCCCAATAAAAATGCAATGCCTCCTCCACTCTCATCAACTAAGTCTTACAGAAAAACTGTGACCCTAAAACCTCGTTCACCACATCAGTTTGCGAAAGGTTATGACCATGCAGCACATCAAGCCCTAATAAAGGAATATGATATGCCATCTCCGTGTAACGGATGTGCATACAAATCTAATTCATCTGATAATGAAGAACATTCACTGACTAATATTATTATCACTTTAATAAATATTTTATCGCAATCAAATATAATAAAACCGAACAACGCTGCCCCTATTATTGACATGTTAAATAAAGTTATCCATGCCCAACATGGATTTACACCGACAAATGATAATTAACTGTAATCACACAACGACAGTTCCACTGCACTACCCACATGTAGTGGTGCAGTGGAACTGTCGAAGTGTGAATAATAAAAAATCTGAAATTATGTACCTGACTCATAAATATGACCCCTCAATCATCGCTTTAGCAGAAACATGGCTGCGGCCAGATTCTGTTTTTAAAATCAAAGGTTTCACCTGTCTCCGAGAAGATAGAATAGATGGATATGATGGAGTAGCCTTATGTATAAAAAATAATTTATCTTATAAAATAATTTCCCTCCCTCAACATGAGGGCTTGTATATTGTAGCAGCAGTTGTTACTAATATAACTTTTGCATCTATATATATCCCACACCCATCTTCTGTAACATTCCAAACTCTAGATAATATATTATACTCTCTACCTAAACCATATATATTATTAGGAGACTTTAATTCCCATCATAGGTTATGGGGTAGCTCTTTATCTAATACCAATGGAGAAATATTAATTGATATATTAGACCGACACAATCTCTGTGTTTTAAATACAGGGGTACCTACACGTAGAACCCGCCCTAATGAAAATGTTAGTGCTGTTGATCTCTCAATTGTTACAGAGTCTTTAGCATCAAAATTATCTTGGTACACACATAAATCTTCTTGTGGCAGTGACCACTACCCAATTATTACATCTTTCCCAAATAAACAAGTGCAAAATACAGTTCCTACACCTAGAATGAAGTATAGGTTAATAGAGGACAACTGGAATAAATATAATGAATACATAGATAAAAAATTACATACTCTACCTGACCTGACATGTAAGGCAGAACTTTGTTCTGCAGCATTTACTGCATTATTAATAGAAGCAGCTAATGCTTATTTTCCTATCAAAAATGCTTCAGATGGTAAATTACCTTCCCCACCATGGTGGGATAGTGACTGCACAGATGCTGTTAAAAGACGGAAAGAAGCTGAGGTGGAGTACAATATAAACATGACAGATGAAAATTTCCAAAATTTATTATTAATTATGGCTGACACTAAAAAACTTATAAAAGAAAAAAGATTTTCAGGCTGGAGATGTGTATGCACAACAATTTCTCCCAATACCCCCTGCTCGGTTATGTGGTCCCTTATCAGACGTTTTAGATTAGGTATTTCCGATTCCACTTTTAGAACAATTCCATCAAGTATGACTGATGAGTTTTTGGATTATTTAGCTCCTCCATTCGTTCCTGAACTTGAATTGGTTTGTCCTTTTCAAAATTCACACAATCATGATGAATCTTTCTTAAATTCGCCTTTTACTTTAAACGAACTCAAAGGCATCCTCTCTGGCATTCAGGACTCTGCACCAGGAGAAGATGGTATCCCATATTCCTTCTTCACGAATCTTGGAGAGAATAGTCTACAGTATTATTTAGAGGTTATAAACAATGTGATCTTGACAGGTGACGTTCCGTCGCAATGGAAGTCCCAACTAGTGTTGCCCGTTTTAAAGCCTAATAAAGATCCATCAGAAGTTTCTTCCTATCGACCCATAGCTTTGTCGCCTGTCATAACCAAAATTGCGGAACATCTGGTAAAAAACAGACTAGAGTGGTTTATGGAAAGTAAAGGTTTGTTTCCAGAATCACAGTACGGATTTCGTAAAGGAAAAAGTACCCTAGACAGTGTAGCAATCCTGTTAGCCGACATCCGATTGGCCTTCTCCCAAAATGCATCGGTTACAGCTGTGTTTCTGGATATCAAATCTGCCTACGATAACGTCTGCTTGAAAATCTTAAAAAACAAACTACAATGTCTCCAAGTTCCGCTAAACTTAACTAACTTTATTATAAATTTGATGTCTGGTCGTTCAATAACATTAGAATCGTCAAGGAGAATCATTTGGAGAGGAGTCCCTCAGGGATCAGTGCTTAGCCCAATCCTCTATAATATATACACCAGCGATTTAGATAAATATATCAGCAACACCTCAATCTTACAATATGCTGATGATTTATTATTATACAACGTGAATAGTAGTGTTAATAGTGCCTGTCTTTTACTTTCAACCTCTCTAACTAATCTTAAAGTATGGCTTGATAACAATGGATTAGATCTGTCTGTATCCAAAAGCTGTGCTCTTCTGTTCACAAGACAACGTGTACCGCCACCCATAACCTTACAATATGATGGAAGTCTTATCCCTGTAAAAACAGAAACAAAATTTTTAGGTTTAATTTTAGATGCCAAACTAAGTGGACTGCCCCACTGTGAGTATATTGCAGAAAAATGTGAACGGTCTCTTAATATTCTTAGGTGCTTATCAGGCGTTTGGTGGGGTGCCCATCCATTTTCTCTAAAGCTGGTCTATAATGCTCTTATAAGAAGTATTCTAGATTATGGGACATTCTTGTTGGAGCCATGTAGCTCAGCTGGGATGAAGAGATTGGAAGGCATCCAGGCGAAAGCTCTTAGAATCATAACTGGTGCCATGAAAAGTTCTCCAATAAACGCTTTACAAGTAGAATGCGTTGAACCACCCCTGCCATTACGACGACAATTTCTCGCAGATAGATTTTTCTGTCGCATTACACAATTCGCCAAACACCCACTGATTTCAAAACTTAAAAACCTTTCAGAAATGATTAATACATCTAAATATTGGTCTCATAAACGCCTACCATGTTTGATAAATAGCCTAATAAAATTCAATAAGAACGAAGCTTTAACTCACCGCACCCATAAACTCCCCATATTTGAAACTAGTTATGAATCTCTTTTAGTCCAACCAGATATACATCTTAACTTAGATATTTCCAAAGGAGACCCATTCGCCAATGAATGTTTAAATAACATAATTGATGAATTATGGCCAGATTGGAATCAAATATATTGCGATGCCTCAAAACATTCAAATAATGACTGTGTTGGTGTAGGCCTATTCCATCGACAGTTCAACATTGTAGAAAAGATAAAATTCCCTACTCAAACATCAATTTTCACTGCAGAATGCTATGGAATCTATAAGGCTCTTGAATACATCCTTGTTATGAAACTCTCTAATAGCGTCATTTTCTCAGATTCTATGAGTGCGTTACAAGCCTTTATGAAATTTCCCTTCAAAAGAAATGCATATTTTCCGATTATAATCGAAGCTCGAGAAATGCTTATTAAGTGCGTGGATAGAGGGTGGTCAGTTTCGTTTGCCTGGATTCCCAGTCACAGTGGAATAAAGGGAAACGAGAAAGCTGATCAACTTGCAAACCAAGCAACACAGTGTGGAGACATGTTCCCATATAAGAATTATCCTCAGGATCTAGCTGCTCTCTCTAAATTAGACCTTCAACGTGCATGGAGCGAAGCTTGGACAAATAGTGCCAGATTAAAGGGCAAATACTTCTATAAAGTACAACCAATGATCCCGGTTAAGTCTTGGTTTACTAAAGTGAAACTAAGTAAACGTGCTACGTCTGTTTTGATTCGAATGCGTTTGGGCCACATGTGCACTCCGGCACATCTTGCTCGGATACGTATTCTAGACTCGGAATTGTGTGAGTGTGGAGAAGACGTGGGTGACATCGATCATATTATTTTAAAGTGTCCCCGTTATGATCACGCTCCACTTTTCAAAGACCTTGAACATCTTCAAGTCCCTTTCCCTACTAATATATTTTCCTTACTTTATAGCAATTGTCTCCCTATCTATCAAGTGTTAGCTTCATTTATTGAAGCTAACGACATCAAATTATGATAAGGTATGCTACATTATTTACTTATACAATACTATGTACCTATTTATTATCCTCCTATCCTTCCTAACTCCTCTGACCCTATTTTTTCCTCGAATCCCGATCCATAATTTATTGTATAATCTTATCGTTTCCTAATTTTTGCAATAATGTTAATCTTAATAATAACAAAAAATAAAACCAAGATAGTCTAAATCTATTCAAGAATTCTGAAGCTGAGAAGTCTTCCCAGCTTAACCAGAACAGAAGTCGTCAAGAAGCACTATATGAAGATAACAGGACACTGGCAAATGCACAAGAAGTGCGAGACCATATCCCGAGATAGGGAGAAAAAAAAAAAAAAAAAAAAAAAAATGTGTGATGCTAAAACTAAAAAAAAAAGTTCGAAAAAAAATAAATCAATTTTGTTAGCATCTTCGTATTTCAATCCAATGATTTGCATGAATTGTTTCGTCATCTGAAAACGATAATGCGAAATACAATAATTCCATGATTTTTCCTTTGATGGTTTTTCAGTATTTTCTTTTCCAGTGCGAAATTAGCAAAAATAATGTTTTATGGAATTCGCCGCCCTTGCTCGCTTGTTTAGCCGCCATGTCTGAAGTTCCCCGAATCTTCGGAGTTTGTGTCGTGCTATTCTTTATTGTTTATAGAGTATTGTGGAATTAGTTCAATAAAAACAATGAATTTATAAAAGACTCAACTGACTATATTTATGTTTAATGTGTTGTGTGAACTTGAAGTGAAACGAATCAATAAAATATTACATTTGGGGAAGCGACTCCTAACATCGTATTTTTAGTCCATCCGCCATATTGGCGTTAATATTTCTTCGTAAGTCTCTTTTCATAATATTTGGCCTATATTCGCATTGTTTTCTTGTAGATTGTTATGTTTTAGGATCCGTTTTTGTAGGGCTTTATCATTTTGCATAAGTGGAAAATGCATGATCTGAAATTTGACGATAATTCAACAATTTCTTCATGGCCTCTTTCTAAGCAATTTTCACCATTTCTTGTCACTGAGAAAAACGTAATTTTCACGTTACACAACGTCTGTAATGTGAGAAATTTATATAAAAGTGCATTGTTGCGCCTAATGAATAGTTTGGAAAACAATTTGTAGTATAATGTTTAGCTCAAACTGTGTACCTGAACATATCCCAAATCTCCCATTCAATGTTCATTTTGGTGTTAATTTCATATATAATTTACTGTACTTTACATTGAAACAGTTCAATATATTACTTACTCTATAAACGTTAGTTTTTATTGATGCACAAACCTGCTCCTAAGTTGCCCCCATGTGAAGATCTTTTTTAACGCCCAGAGAATGTTCTAGATATTCTGTTAAGTATCGTAGGTTTTCTACAACAAAGCATTTAAATTTTCGCAGATAAATATTCATAAATAAGTATAGTTCCCATTAATCAATTCTCTGTTCAATTATCGATTCATAGTCAGTATGTAGGTACTCACATAAACTATCACTATAATCAACCAGCTCAAGAATAGGCATACAAGGTAGGAACATAACTAAGAAATCAGCAAATATTCTTAATATGTAAAAAATGTAAACAAACACAATACAATGTCTGCTTGAGTGTCTCTTCTAAACAGCAATTTCAATCCTAGCATATATATATATGTATAAGATAACAAGAACAATAGAATTTTATTTGTATATGCCCAAATTCAGCTAGTTGTTCCTATATGCTAAATCGAGCTATAAACTCTTTACACAATGTATGAAACTAGCTTGAATGGACATTGGCAGAATTATAACTATTAGCCACAGGAGATAGAAACCAATAAGTCAACAATAAATTGTGCTTCCTTGGATACTTCCACTACCTGTAACTTCTCATCATGCATTGGGTACTCTATTAGGTAATTTATTAGACATATCTAAAATATTAGATTTCCACCATTGAGATAGTAAAAGTATTATTTACATTCCATATTGGTTGTTCGAAAAGTAGGTATATATTGTTAATGCTGATCATATTCGTTAGGGAGCATTAATTAATTTTGAAAATGGGTGTTACTACAACATAGTCTGTGTTTGGATGGAAATAAGTGAACTTTCACACAATTAATACAAAAGTAACACACTTATCAGGTATTGAAGGATTAATATCATCCAATATTTAAACTTTGTTGTTTGTGAACAAGCATTGAGTTCTAGTAGTCATAAATATTTCTGCATCCTTTGCCTATATTTTAAAAGTAATCACTAAAAACCTAGAAATTATTGTAAGTAGAAAATTTCACATTCTTAATATACAGAAATATTTATCATAAATGTAATTTTATTTACAAGTAATAAAAATATTAAGTAATATATACTATATATTACTATATAGAGTATATTACATATAATATACTCTCAAATGACAACCATTAAATTAACAAGTGAAAATCCTTACCCTATTTTGCATTAGGATCACATGACTCTTACCACCGATTACACTCATTTTTTTTGTCTTCTATTTACACAACATTAGCTAAATTGTGGCAGGCTTACACAAGCCATTCAAATAAGAAGTTGAATTTCAAATGTGAAGTGGAATTTTACTTGTTGTTTGAATGGCCACGAGTGAATGTAAAAATTTACCAAGGTGATTTCTGGACATCACTTGGGTTACTTTTACATGCACCCAGTGATTTCTGAATGCGGTCATAAAATATAAAGATTTCCTAATCCATGAAAACTATGACTGAATTGAATGGCAAGAATGGCAAACATTCAATCTTATTGATAACTTTTATCACACTTTTATATGCTGATGGGGAGGCAGAGCTATCTACACATTTTGCCATACTTGTTTTGGTCTCATGTGGGACAGGAAGCGAGTTTATTGCCAGGTACTACTACCAAATCAGGGATTCTGCTGAAAAATCACAATTATCCATCGCATGATCTCAAATTCAAAGACATGTTTTATGCTAATTGCCCAATGAAACATTTATTTATATAATATAACTTAAACCATTATGTTTCACAGTATTAATTCTCTAATTCAATGGGACATCAAGGATATTAGATTAATACTACATAGTGTTACTAATAAAAAATCCTTTAACCTAGCCTTTTCCATTGTAGTTCCTAGTATACTAATGATAAACATAAGGTTGCTATAGTGATTGAATCATTTTTACCACTAAATTCTGCATAACATTGTTATAATTATTTCGGCACAGCAAAGTGGCAACATTGCATTTTATTACACAAAACCTTCATATACATAATGCTAATATTTTTTTATTTTTGTAATGACGCATGCTCCTCTGTTAAAATTGTGAAACAACATAAGAATGGTTATTACTTATTCATATGCAGAACTTTAAGGTTCGGGTTGGTAAAGTGTTACAAACACTTAAACAGTTTATTAATGTCAGCATCATTCTGAACTCAGCTTATTATAAAAGTAATGCAGAGAAATTATTACAATGAAGCTAGCATGAAATTATAGGAAAATAAGATTTAATATCTAAATTCCCATAAAGTGAATGCAAATAGATTATGAAGACTACTGATGTTTGAATGGGCTGTACTACTGGTTATGAGCAGGTGTAATAAAGTGAGCATATAAGTGGTCTGGCTGCTTGTTCTTCACTCTATAGGTATGTCCAATACAAATTAATGCCAGTTTCTTTGATGTCTTATAGACTTGATAAATTCATAAAATAACTTTGTGGTATTCTTATACTCATATAAGATAGTGTTTCAGAAATTTGATCTTTGGCATTGGCCCTACCAATGGAAAAGCCCACTGTCAACTTCCACCCAGACAGCACTAAATGTTTATTACTTAGGATTTTAATGGCAATGTTAGATACCTTTTTTGATTTTACTACAGTATATAAAATAAGTATTGCTGTGTAGCAGCGTCTGAATGTGGAGAAATATGAGTTTGTAAATACCTGATTAATACTGAAAGTATTTATTGATATTACAGTATTTCCATTCTTTTAACACTGTGTGATTCCAATCTACAAAGCAAATGGAGATTGTGTTGAGGTTGTTTATCTGCAACTTAAATTTACTTATTTATTTAAATTTACACCTGAGTAGTTGACCAATACAATATAATTTCATTTATTTATATATATAGCTACAACTAGGTAAAAAACAAAGTTAATGTTATTGAAACTGAAAAAGTAGTTAAAAAATAATAAACACAATCATCTTTCAACACTGAAAAGTATGAAATAACTTGTAGAAGTGGGTACCATGTTGATTTAAAACATATACGTCACATTATCATGGTCCAACCAAAGTTATTACATAATTTTACGTTCTCAAAGTCAATTCCATGATATTAAAATATATTTTTTTATTTTTTTGATGATGCATACTGCTTACTAAATCATTGTTACTCACCTAAAATACTATTCATCATCAACAAAAGTTACAAATTTCCATTAAATCATCAAGGTATGCAAATACTTTTTTCAACTATTTAACTGCAACTTAAAAACTACTTGACCAATGTTGGTAAAATTTAAATAGTATCTTAAGGTATAACATAAGTCAGTCAGTTAAATGGTGTTTAACTATAAATAAAATACTTATTATTTTAACGCTTCTTTTAGATAAAACATCACTGGAAAACTAGAAACCCCTTATTTAAAACAAAAAAGCTAGTGAAATAAAAGAAATATAAGTAAGCTAGACTTCTGCCATGTTTAATAAATATGTTGTCATCTGTGAAATAGTTTTTAGCAATCATTAATACCTAAAATTATTGATTTAGTTTATAATAATGTTTGGCTATTTGATTCTTCACTAAAACATAAAAGAGAAATAAATATCAATGAAATCACTCAGTTTAATTTTAGATTTTAGGAAGGATTTATTTTGGAGTAATATGGGCTTTCCACAACAGTAAGAGATACTTTTACCCGCTAACCATCTTATTTTCTCACCCCACATCATTATTTGCTTCATTATTACATCAAGTACATTTGTTTCCTCTATATAAAAAAATCAAGTCTTTTGACAATATTTATTACTTTCATTTCAAATTTGCAAACATGGGTCACTTTACTTTCTCTTTTTGCAATTAAGGTGACATGAGTAACATATCAGATGTTGCCACTGAGAGGGTTTTTGTTGTTTTTGACTGACAACCAAATGGAGTTAGCATTCATTTTACCTGCTTAAATCAGTTTCTTCTTTATACAAACATCCTTTCAGAACTCCTTGATAACTTTTTAGGGCAGATAAGTGACATTTTGTCCACTTGGCTGTCTGTCTGACTCTCTGTGCAGCTAACAAGTCTACAGCTTGTAAAAGAATGAGTTAAAACCTGAAGTTATAGATCATTAAGTAGAATACAAATACAGGGATATTGTAAAAATGCTAATAACATCTCTTGGACTGCTTCCGTTTAGCACAACAAATAACATTTTTTTTCATTCTAAGATTTTACTCAAAACCTAAAACATTTTTCATAAAATAACGTCATGTTTTTTCTAGTACTGTCAGACTCTTAATTTTGTGTATTATTTCAATAATTAATAAAAATAAAAAACTATTATGCAATTTGAAAGTCCTTGAAACATTTTATTAGTTAGTCATCCTATTATTCTCACTCATTAATACTTATCCAAAATGTTTCTGCATTTTTGGATTATTGGCGAGCAAAGCAGAGCTTAACCCTATCCTATGCTATAATAATAATAATTTATTTTTGCATAAACTTGTTACATTTTAGTTAATGAATCTTTTTTTTTTTTTTTATGCCTGATAGGTTAGCCTTTGACCACTATCTCACCTGATGGTAAGTGATGGTGTGGTCGAGGATGTTGTTCAGACTAACCTAACTAGTAACTGGCTCTCAAGGACAGCTGCCGGAACACACCGTTAGGTGCTTGGCGACAGATTTTCAACTTGAGGGTGGTAGCTAGCCAGGCGGGCATTTGCAAAGTGCCCTACCACCATGCTGTAACGACTGCTATCCTAAGACAACAACCGGGACCGACGGCTTAACGTGCCCTCCGAAGCACTGAAGCGCTCAGTAGTAATGCCCAACTAGCGGTCACCCATCCAAGTCATGACCGTGGCGGACGTTGCTTAACTTTGCTGATCGATTCAGAATGGCTAAGCAAACTTGGCTACGAGCGCTTCAAAACTAGGTAAAAACTGTGTTTCGGGTGCCAGTGGCTTCTCCCATCTAGATTATTTTATGCTTACAAAGTAAATTTTGCAAATATATATGTATACACATATATATATATACATATAAGTAGAAAGACAACTCAAAATATAAGTTTTTTTTTAATAATAAGTTTACTACTGAAATATATATTTTATTTTACATGTGAAAAGGCACTAAGGTATGTTATTTCTAGGGTTCTATATCGAAAGGGCAAACTGGAGCCATATAATTGCGACTCACATGTCTGTCTGTCCATCCATCCATCAGTATCTCAATGGTATCTAGCTAACAAGCTAGATTACTTACTATAAGTACTTCATTAACAGGTGAAATTACTTACTTACTTGAAATTCAGGTATTTTGTGTAAAATGTTTAACCATAGACTACCCTTGTTCTAGAAATTCAATATTGTTTGTAAGGGTGGGCTCCAATTGCATAAAAGTTATCAGGAAATAAAACCTTTCTTTGCACTCTAGCATGTGGGGTATCTTCGTCTAGGGTTTGTTGAGTAGGGTACAAATATATTATTATATGTTTTTATAGTAATTTAATTTGCGATTTATCCTAATTAGCCAACAAATACTAAAACCACTGATTCATAGAGTATTTGTGAAGCTGTGAATATAGCCAGTTGCAATGTGGAAGCCAAGAGCGAGGCCCGATTAGCAATAAGCCAGTTTTTAAAACCTACCTGCCAGTGTTTGCTGTACCATGATGAAAGATGAAAAAAACATGTATTTCAATTCATATTTTATATAAAATCAGATCAGTCAGGTTCACATTGTACATATCTTTTGAAATAACCATATTTTGATACATTCAAATGCCTTAATGCTTCCCTTAGCCTCGTTCACTGGGTGAGCTTGATTTGATACTTCATTGCAATATAATTTATATATTATGATAGCCGATCACCACATGTTCATTGACTCTCTAGTTCACTAAATGAGAGAAAATCTGAGCTTGGTAGGTAAATATGGCATGAAAGTATGTCTTGGTGTAGACAATAAGCTAAGGTTTTTTTTAAAGTCCGAATTATGTGGGTGCCACGTTGAAAATACAGAGAGGAGCTGATGATGGATATTGATTGTCAATTTGTCTAGGCATGCTTTCCACCATCCATAATTTGTGAAGGGCACCTCTTCTTCTTATTTTCTCTGTGGCTGCCGCACACAGATCCATCCAGATCATATTAACATCGCCTTAACTCAAGTCATCCATATGTTTTGTATGAACTCCACATGACGCACACTTATCACTGCTGTATCAGCAGACTCGGAACAAGTTGCGAAAAGAATGCGTACTAATAGAGGTTATATATGGTTAACTTAAATCCAACCTGTATTATACCTGTGGGTTGGATTTAAGTTGAGTGCCTGTGCAGGCCATCCTCAAACTGTAACGTCATCTGTCCTGAGTCTGGGCAGAAATTCCTGTCCTTTGTTTGTGAGAGTTGGCTACATACTTTACGACCACATCCCGGTAATTTAACATACCGCCTCTTATGCAAATTAGAACAATTCGCACACAAATACCATGATTATCCCGCCCTGTTGTGTATCTAGAGTGGACTTCTTGTGGAAGGTGGAGACGATTTTTCTCTGCTTGAAATTTTCCAAATACAGGTTTTGAATCTGGGTTTTATTCTGGAATAACTACCTAATGTTTTTGAAGTCAAAAATATATGCTAGAAACATGCGACGTCTGGCAAAACACGGGAATAAAAAAAAAACAAATATCACATTTACCGCTATTGAATTTTACCTTATTCTTAATTTTAATGTCTTGTAGATTTTTATTGAAATGAATGATTACTAGGGTAATAATTTAAAACATTGCTTCTAAACATGATTTAAATTAATCTAAGTACTTTGGGCTGGCTGCTAGTAAATGAAACTCTCGAAGTCTGCCCCCAACAATTAACTGTGTTTTGCAACAACTGTCCTTGAGAGTCTGATCATTCTAGATCTGGCCTGTTTACCAGTTTCGACCACGTCATCACTCTCAGAAGGTGTGAATCTCTATACTACCAGTAGTGCTGAGCAATACCGAAAATCCATGTGACATCTTAATTCTTAGCTATATATTTTCTTTTATAGGTTCTGGCGGCCTTGGAAGTTATCATTATTGGGCCTTCCCTTGTCGTCTACCGTGCTACATAGCAAGGTATGTATAAAATACATATTTCTGGGTAATTTGTTATGTATATTTCAAGCAGGCATATGCGTTTCCAAAGGTTGCGTCATGTCTAGACAATACCTTAAATATTGCTTGTGCATGCAAAAACAAATAAAAAGTACTGGCTAAGTGCGAGTTGGATTCGCACACCGAGGGTTACCTTCACAGAACATACCAAAGTAGATAGATAGATAGATAGATAATTCTTTATTGTACACACCATTAAATTACAAAGTATTAAAATATGAAGGCTTACAATCAAGTTTTACAATGGGCGGCCTTATCACAAAGTATTCGTAAATTTTCAGACTGAGATCCTTAGCGGGAGTCTAATCCGTACTTGGCCACATTTTACACTTAAATATTTGACTATAATCTCACCAACTTAAACACTTACGTATGTATTACCGTTTTTACGATACCCTAAAAACAAAAAACGTTTAAAATAAACATGTTACTTATACAGGGAAACTCCTTTTAGTTCATACTTATTATTTTTATTTGTTAGGTAACTGAACATACTAACAAATATTTTGTGAAAAATTAAACCAGCTACCTGTTAAGAATCTAAAGACAACTTATAAAGGTTGGACGGACGGACAGATGGACAGATGAGCCTTCGTAAAAGGGTCCCATTTTCTAGTATGGAACCCTATGAACGGATATGTACAAAACATGCCCGCTACATAGGTTGAGGCATATACCTTAATGTGAAATAGTGGCAAACTGTAAAAGCTGTAATAAAATACTTGATGATTTTGTGAGATGGGACCTTGTCATACTTATCAGGAATCATTAGATTTGAGGCTTGATTTTCGGGAAAACAAAAGCTGCATGTAGGTATAATAAATTACTATTAAAGCTGTAATATTACAACGTGTATGTACATTGTATGTATGTTATGTAAATCAATACTTACTTATTAGATATTATGGTGAATAATGTCTCATTAAGTCAAATATTTCTCATTAAGTAAAAAGCTACTCATGTAACTATTAGCTTTGTTACTTGAGTATTGTATCATTGCCGCAAAAATAAAATAGTTTATATTTTTCCAGGTTTGTAAGTAAAACTACAACTATATTTTTTATACAACGCGTAACATGCTTCGAGTAATACCTATGGTAGTACTGAAAGATGTGCACACTGCACAGGCATCGAGTCGACAAAATATCAAAATTCAAACTCAACATTCTCATTTTCTATTTTTGTTTGATAGTAATTTAACTTTGCTAGGTCGCGCGGATCAAAACTAGTAGCGCCGTCTAACGATTAGGCGCAGCAACTGTTTGTGCCAGAGCAGCATAGTCAGACTCTCAGATATTTAATACTTTTGATTTGATTACATTTTTTACGGGTAAACGTAAAACTTTGCCGGTTTTATAACTTATGGAATCATGTGCATTTGTACTTAATAACTTTTCAAGATATGTAGAATTTCCCGCCACACGTGAGTTTCTGCCTTAAAATAATTAATTTCGGCCCCAACGCACTGTATTAACAAGTTTCGCTCTGATTAGTGTAAGAAAAGATACGAAAAGTACGAGGGGAAGATAATCTCATTACAACTGAGCTTCAAAAGTTGCAGCTTAATGCAGGCAGCAGGGCCCAGTAAAGGCGACTCATCTATCTAGTTTTTTTTTTATATAAAAACAAACAAATGATATTATAATATTATTGGTTTGTGGTCTCTACGATCTTGCGCTTTCAATCTCTGGTCATCCAACTCCATATCTTGGAGTTTTTTTGAGTGTTATCCAACTGCCTTGTAGATTTTGATTCAAATCAACCTTATTTAAATAAACCAATAGCGATAATAGTTTGTCTCAAAAATCAAGCTAATACATGAACCTTTCCAACGCTTGTCTATTTCACATAGTTTAGGATTTGACTATAATAGTCCCATCTCAAAAAATCTCTACCTACACTATCTTCACGCATGTGATGCATTAAAAAGTTTAACATGTTTTTGAATTTTTCAGGTAGGGTTTGTGTAATGAATGAGATGCCTCGCGTCTAGGTGCATAGGCACCAAAATTATTTATTATGATAGAATGGTTCAGTGTCATAAGAGGATATAGCTGATGCCTCTTAGCCAGAGATTGGATGAGCCTCTTGTTACTATTGAGGTGAGAGTTTGAGTTGGATACTACCCTAAGATAATATTTAGCATAATTTGTTCTCTACTACAGTATTTGTGTCACTTTGGCAGGTAGGTTGCTGACTCCAGCACAATGCAGCAAGCAGTCGATCCTCTGGCTACAACAAGCACGGTGAATACTTTTCTTAAAAATGGGTCTTTTATTGTTGCTTCTGCAATGTTAACAATTGTGTAATGTGTGAATTTATTTTTTAGCCATCGGCGGAAACCGTCAATGGCGCCCCGCCTGATGAATCTCCGCGCCGGCAAGGGCGGATGACCAATCAGTTGCAGTTCCTTCAAAAGACTGTAATGAAGGCCGTGTGGAAACACCAATTCGCATGGCCTTTCCATCAACCCGTCGACGCTAAGAAGCTTAATCTTCCTGTAAGTATATTTTATAGAAGAAAGTAGTTGAAATTCTGTTCCTATAAAATCTGCAATTTGGCCTCATTTGATTTCAGGACTATCATAAAATAATCAAGAAGCCCATGGACTTGGGCACGATTAAAAAGCGTCTCGAGTCAAACTATTACTACTCAGCGCAAGAATGTATTCAGGATTTCAATACCATGTTCACCAATTGCTATGTCTACAATAAGCCAGGCGAAGATGTGGTGGTTATGGCGCAAACTCTGGAAAAACTATTCCTCAATAGGGTAAGGCACTTTTTCTATTCACTTATTTATTAATTATACGTGTTATCTTTAAGAAAAGTGGTTCTTTTCATACACATACTTATTAGTTTTCAGCTATAATAATTGCTATGTCTACAGGCTTCATAATAATGCCAAGTCATATTTTCATGTACATAATTATTTGAGTTAAAACTGATGAACTGAACACTGAACATGAGTAATAGATAAATAAATGCATTTTAATTGATGTTTTACATAATAGCAATACAATTTTTTAAGGTTTTTATTGTTCAGCAGTGGACAATTCGGCTGATACAGTTAAAGTTATATCTATTATATAATAAGGATTAAGCGGCCTTTGTGAACCTATTCTGTGTGTAATTTACTACAGTAATTTTCGTACTTAAGAGATCAACACGATCGGTATAATCTCACCACGTTAATTAATTTAGAATTGCGTTTGAAAACAGATAGCCCAGATGGATAAGGAGGAGCGCGAGATAGAGACAGCATCGAAGAGCAGTAAGGCAGCGGGTGGTGGAGGTGGTGGCGGCGGAGCCGTTGGCGGTGGTGGTGGCGGCGGAGGCGGTGCTGGCAGCGCGAAGAAGCGTGGGTCGAACGCGAACGCGGGTGGCGCGGCGGGCGGTGGCGCAGGTGCGGGCGCGGGCGCGGCGGCGGGCGCTGGCGGCGCGCGGCCCACGGTGAAGGCGCCGGTGCCTCCGCCCGCGCTCGTCGGCTCCACCAACACCACCACTGCGCCTTCCGCCACGCCGCCCGCCACGCACACTGGACTGCCGCAGCAGGTTACAACTTTATCTAAATATAATTTCATGTACCATCGCCATCTTAGCCATAAGGTTTTACGTACCGGACGCTTAGCCATCGAGATGGTGGAATGAGATCGAATTTAGTACACTAATATTATTTAACCGATATGGGGGACGGAGCATCAATCAGACTACTGCACAAAACCACGTCCGATGGAAAGAAGAGCTTTTTTAAATCACACAACCCTCATAACGAAGTTGAAGCTTTCGTTTATCGCCAGTTGTTTATCTGATATCTTAACTTTCAACTGGGCGCGTGGTCTATTGTAACTTCATTTTAATCAAAAAGACCATGGGATATTTTTAAGCAAGTAGAAAGCAATTTGGCTCCACGAAGCTTTCATATCCACAAGATTTTACCCTGGTTTACTCTCACCATATTTTCGTTGTATTGGCGGAAGTATTCCGCTATGAGCTTTGAGTCACTTAGGCAAAAATCAAGCCTAATTCGATTATATATGTTGAAATTTTCGATGATAGGCTCGTCGCGTGTTTTCTATGCCTGTACCGAGACTAAAACAAGTACGATCTGTTCGCTTCCGGGGGCCCACTGAGGGAATTTAAACAGTTTATGTCGTCCACATAAAACAAGAATAGGCTACTAGGTATTGGAAATATATGCATCAAGTAATAACGATATTGTGATTAAAAAATGTAGTGTGGTCGATTCTATGCTGCTCGATCGACTATCCGTATTGTTTATCATTCCTCGACGATAAAACGCCATACCCACAGGTTAGATTATAAATTTTGGATTATGGAACTTAGAAAGACAGGGCAGCATATTCAGCAAATACTCAGGCATCGCTACTTGGACTCCTTTCTTATTTCGGGTTATACATTATAGTAAAAATCTGGACATAAATTTGAGCTCTAAATGCTATAGAGGTCAGCTAGGGTATAGAAGGATTTTAACTTTTATATAATTAAAAGTTAAAATCCTTCTATACCCTACTCAAGTACAAGTTATTATTTTCTAAGTACTGTATTGCACCTAAGTCTAAGTACCGTATGTTTTCTTCCCATATCCAATATCCATACATATATCTAGTTTGCCTGTTATGGCAGTGCTTATGTAAACTGAAAACTAGTATTAAAAATATAATGATTACAGTTATTGATTTCAGAGAA
The DNA here is from genome assembly GCA_963854805.1 of Plagodis dolabraria. Taxonomy (NCBI): domain Eukaryota; kingdom Metazoa; phylum Arthropoda; class Insecta; order Lepidoptera; family Geometridae; genus Plagodis; species Plagodis dolabraria. Next base: position 26,378,947 of record OY978441.1, on the reverse strand, counting down.
ATCCAATAATAATTGTTAATGTCTAATAGTAATTCCAAAAGCAATGTTAACTTTGGCACAAAACATATACTCAATCTTTGGTCTATAATTACACTTACATGATTATGTCGGTTTGCAGGTTGCGACACAGCCATCGAGTTTCCACGTCGCTCAAACTGCAACAACACCCGTTTCCACCATCCCGCCAGTCACTTTGTCTCAAACGCAACCTGCTAAGGTATATTACAAACTCTTCAAATATTCTGCCCAATAACCCTATATTATCCTTAATTATTTTGCAGCATTGTTGTTTTTTACATGTTTATACCGAAGCAGCATAAACTTTAATGAAAAAAAATATATTCTTAGGTAAAAAAGGGTGTTAAAAGAAAAGCAGATACAACGACGCCTATGGGCAGTTCATTTGAAGGAGGATACACAACACCCACAATAGATCAGCAAAGTGGCCCTAAGCCTGCCAAAATATCCACGAGAAGAGAAAGCGGACGGCAGAAGAAGGTAAGGTTGATGCTAATAAAATCTGTAGTAGTAGTAATACTGCCGAATTTAGATAAATGATCATCAAGCTACTTTATTACTTACCTTTCCAGACTAGCAGAGCAGCGGAAGATAGTTTTAAAATGGGTGGAATGTCCCCAAGTGTGGCAGCTGGTGCTTCGCATCACTCAGTAATGACTCCGCAGCTAGCTAAGGGCAAGGAAAAGCTATCCGACGCATTGAAGAGCTGTAATGAAATCCTAAAGGAATTATTCTCCAAGAAACATTCGGTAATAAATTTCAGTCATACATAAGCTTTCAACTATGTATTTCATTGCCGTTTTTTGCCACTTGTGTGTTGTACAATGTGATGAATTCATTCGCATTTTGTCATTACTGTATTTGTAATTGAGCGTTCACATTTTGTATCTTTTTCTGACAGGGTTATGCCTGGCCGTTTTACAAACCCGTCGACGCTGAATTGCTTGGCCTTCATGATTACTTCGATATTATAAAAAAGCCGATGGATCTCGGGACAGTCAAACAGAAGATGGATAATCGCGCATATAAAACTGCAGCCGAATTCGCCACCGATGTTCGCCTAATATTTACTAACTGCTACAAGTACAACCCGCCGGACCATGATGTAGTGGCAATGGCGCGAAAACTACAAGATGTCTTTGAAATGAGGTATGCAGGAAGTTGAACATTCTTTTTAATTTTATTTCAAGAGATATGAATGAATTTTTTTATTAGTACTGAAACGGTCCATTGCAATGTCTTTTTTGCAAATTATGAACTTCAAAAGAGCATTTTTAAAAACTTTGAATAACATGTTCAGTACATAAATATACAGTTATTTTTTATAGTACAAAATAAGTTATTAAAATGTTTCTTGCGCAGAGTTCATTTGCAGCCAATGCTTGGCTTGTTAGGACTTTCGAAACTTGGTTCAATGATTATTCCTAAGTTTGGTTTATAGAATAAAAACTACAATGATTTTACTACTTTAGACGTGCAAACATATGCAATTTGTTCTTATTTGCTACAGGTATGCAAAGATTCCAGACGAACCTGTCCACACTGTAGGTGTTCCACATACGATAGACAAGGGCAGTTCGGCGTCGAGTTCAGAATCTGGCTCGGAATCTGACTCTGAGTCAGATGACTCTGAGGAAGAAAGAAACAATAAAGTTAAACTGCTCGAAAAAGAATTACATGCGCTACAAGAGAAAATGAGGAAACTAGTCGAGGAGTCTAACAATAAGAAAAAAGCCAAGAAGAAGATGAAGGAAAAGAAAAAACAACTGACGAACAGTACTGTGCCAGCGAAACCCAACGCTACCGCTGCGTACGCAGCTAAAGCTAATAATATTGCCGAAACTGTCGGTGAGTATACATATAAATACCAATGTGAGCGTCTGTAAGGTTTGTGCCTGTGTGATTATGCAGTTGACAGAACTTAATCGCGACATAAGATTTATAATATTTACATCAATGATTTGATCACTATATGTTCAAGTCTCAAAAGTCTAAGTTACATTTCGTGATCATGGAGTATTATGAATTTATATTCTTGGACTGTTATTAGGATTACTTATTGATTAGGCATTTTACTTATGTTAACAGAATCTGCTATTTGGCCATTTGTATTGAGCATTAATTGGTTATTTGGTAAAGATAGTGTTTAACAGTCATATCAGAATTGTTTTTATAATGTCCAACAACCATATAGGTGTCGAAGTTTTCAGGCTGCCCTAAGGCGTCCGACACAGCTGATGACTGCTATTCTAAGACCGTTACCGGGATCGACGGCTTGCGGAAGCCCTCAGTAGTATATGCCACTAGCGGTTACCCATCGAAGTAACGACCGCAGTGAACATCGCTTAATCAAATTCCGCTACGAGCGCTTCAACAGAATTAAGTGTCAAATAGCATAAATATAAATAGCCAGAGTAATGAATTGTTGTTGAGGCTAAACCTTTGACCACAATCTCACCTGATGGTAAGATATGATATTGTGGTCGAAGATGTTGTTCAGGCTATCCTAGAATTACTGGCTCTCAAGGACAGCTGCCGGAACACATCATTAGGTGCTTGGCGACAGATTTTCTACTTGAGGGTGGTAGCTAGTCAGGCAGGCATTCGCAAAATGTCTTACCACCATGCTGTAACGACTGCCATCGTAAGATAACATCGGGGACCGACGGCTTAACGTGCCCTCCGAAGCACGGAAGCGCTCAGTGAATGTCACTAGAGGTCACCCATCCAACTCCTGACCGCAACGGACGTTGCTTAACTTAGCTGATCGGTTAAGAACGGCTAAGCAAACTTCGCTACGAGCACTTCGAGTTACACTTCTTGTTACAGCAACGAGCGCGCCGCGAGGGAAGACGGGCAGCAAGCGTGGCGGCGCGGCAGGTGGCGGCGCGGCTAGTGCCGGCGGTGGAGGCGCGGCGGGCACCGGTGGCGGAGGCGCGGCGGCGACCAAGGGCGGCGCGCGTGCCGCGGCCGGTAAGAAGAAGGGCGCGCCGCCACCGCCCGTGCCGCCGCCGCACGCGCCGCCGCACCTCGACACTGATGACGAGGACGTCGCCAAGCCCATGTCCTACGACGAGAAGCGTCAGCTCTCGCTTGACATCAACAAACTGCCGGGTGAGTTTATCTCTTCTCTACTCGCTGCTGCGTTATACTACACAACTCATATACAATAGTACATTGTTCACCGAGAGGAGAAAGTGACCGATTACCGTCGAGGGTGTCGTCTTTCTCTCGAGTGATACATAGTGCTTTATACCTATCTTTTATTTTACTTTTCTACGAAAACTGAATCCTCAAACAACACACAAATTGAAAATGGCGCCAATGGCGTCTGCAATTTTCACATGTTCTTTTTTCAAATTGTTTGACACCGTCCAACACACAGCTAGTGGCCAGTGTCATTTTGCGAACTTGGAGATAAAAACTCACTGTAAAAACTTTTTGGCTTTTGATATTTAGGTTACCAGCGCATAGTCTTACCCAAAATTAAAAAAGAAAAACCACGTAAGAAATGGATTTTCATACACTTTTCTCTCCCGCTCAGATGCGTTTTCTCCCCGCATATTTGTTCGATGTGCAATGACGTACTTTCTACCGTAAATTTGATAAAGTATCAAGGTACTTTCCGAGCAGGTGTAGTATAAATGAATATTTTTGCTCTATTAGGCCTACATACAATTGTTCTACTTAGGGGGTTATGTGTATTTACCCAAGCCAACTCAACTTCTTAATTAGTAGTCCTCCACTGCTTCGCTCGCATCGCTACTCCAGTAGCATGTGTTGGTTGTAGAAGATAATCCTCTGACTTATTCCCCACTGGTTTTGTTGTTTTCTCTCGGTGTGAAGAAGTAATAGTTCCAGCACTTCAGTTGTTGTTATGTTGCATAGGTTGTTAAAGTCATCAGTTTTCTTACCCAGTTTTTTGGCTGTACATATGCTATGATGATACCTGTGTATTATCTGAAATCTGAACCCGTTTTTTGGGCTATATAGGTATGTAAATATTGTATGAAGGTGATACATTTGCAAATAGACACTTGTCAGTAATTAGATTGTACCTGTTGTTGTCAAGGTACTGGCTCTTTTGGTGATCTCGATTAAGGGGTTATTTTTGTGGCCCGGTGTGGTATTCAGTAATGGCCGCGTGATAATACACTGGTTCGTTGACCTTATTTGTTAGAGCTGCCGCCATGTCTTGATTAATCTGACTTATACCTATGTAGCTGTGATAGAAACACAACTCTGATTTCCTGTATGTATTTCCATGCGAGACTATACCAGAACAAAAAGAGTTGAGAATTGTGAAACACTGGTAAGATTAATTTGGTTTCATGTGCCACAAATTGTTGGGAGGTACTTATCGCTCATAAAAGAGCTATTTCTTTCACAATTCTGTCTGCAAAGACACAGGCTTTATTGCTAGCCTTGTGCATGGTTTCCGTTTCTCGTCTAGCTTAACCAATAGTTGGAAAATGAGTTTGTTGCAAAAGTCAAACTGTTCAATATTGTTTAAGATCTGTCAGGATTCTTTATTTAATCTAGCTACTCCGACGCAAAGCTTACCTAACTTAGCTCGGGAGTCGCTAGACGAACTTTCTGTCTTGCTGTTTCACTTCTGGATTGGATAGTGACTGAAGCTTTTCCCCTATTTCTTCGCACTCTCAGAATCGGTGGCGTGTTAAACTCTTAATTATTCTATATTCTTGTTAATCTTTATTTGCATTAGATTATGTTGATCTGTTGAGCTATAATGGCCAGATGGTACTGACAGACTGACGCTCATGGGGTCCATGGTATGAACCCTTGCTGGGGCCTTGAGCTTTCTCAGCATGATTTTAGGGTATTTTGTGAATTCTTCTTTCACGTAGCTACCACTCTTAAGTGGAAACTCTATTGCCAAGCACCTTAGGGTCTCTAAGGTCTCTAAGGCTTCGGTCCTTAAGAACCAGTCCCGTGGCTAGGTGTAGCCTGTTTACCATCTTCAATCACATCATTTCCATGGAATGTTAAATATATGTTTATCTACTATGAAATGAGATATTGTGTATTTAACTATGTTTAAATATTTATAAATTATTGCAGAACACAATTATTTTTTCCGGACGGAGATCGAACCCGCGTTCTCCGTTTTCGAGCCGGATGCCTATTCCATTATTTGCTTACAATTATATAATTACCTAGTCTAACACATACACACTAGAAAATTTACTACTTTTTACTAGTATCTTGACTCTACTAGATTCTAGTTACAGGATCTGAACTGAGAATTTTTTTCTATATAAATAATTTCTGATTTTCCTACCAGGTGACAAACTCGGGAAAGTGGTGCATATTATTCAGAGTAGAGAGCCCTCACTACGAGACTCCAATCCAGATGAGATTGAAATAGATTTCGAAACATTGAAACCATCCACGCTTCGGGAGTTAGAGAACTATGTCGCCTCCTGCCTTCGGAAAAAGACACGTAAGCCATATTGTGAGTGGCGCTGACATTATTCCCTTTATTCCTACATCCTTTTTCTACCCTTCATTATTTTCCTTATATGTGGTGTTCAGTCCCCTGCTCATCTTACAAGCAAATAAATCCATTTTAACAACATATCTTACTAGTTTTGTTTTGAAAAACCTGTGACTTCCTATTCTTGCCCTTTCCCTTTCCTACAATGTTGGTAGCTATTTGTGTGTTTTATGTTTCCCATAGCTTAAAAACTAATCAAAAAATATGTGTATGTGCAGATCGCAAAGTATCAGGGAAATCTAAAGATGAACAAATGGCCGAGAAGAAACAAGAATTGGAAAAAAGATTACAGGATGTATCTGGCCAATTAGGGACTAGCAAGAAACAGCAACAGAAAAAAGGTAAGCATTCATCTTAGTTCTGTTTTTTTAAATTTATTTATTAAGTTTTTGCATCATCTTAGCTTGGTTACCTCTATTTTAATATGATGAGATAATGTTTTTTTGAGTAATGTGATAGTATTTTGCAATGTAACTATGCATATCTGATCATTTATTAAATATTGTTATTTTAAAGATACCTGTAATAAAGGTTAATTAATTTGCAAAACATGGATCTTCCGACTTTCCAAAGCAGAGTGGAACAATAAATATAATTAGTCTTAAATAATTTCACTCTCCAGCTTCACATCCTTCTAATTTCTAATAATCTGTATCTTTACTCCTTTGATTCTCATACTAAATATTACTAAGTTCCTAGGTGTCGATAAGATTTTACTATTAGTATCTAAATTGTAGGCTTGTACGAGTGAAAATGGAACCATAACATATAAAATGACACAAATGGTAATATTTGACTAGTGTGTTAATAGATGCTTGTCCATTTCCAGAGGGTTGCAAGGACGCGCTGGGCGGCGGCATGTCCTCCTCGTCGAGCTCTTCGGACTCGTCCAACTCGTCATCCAGCACCGACACCAGCTCCTCCGACAGCAGCGACAGCGAAGCAGGTTAGACCTCTCATTCTCCACTCCACTCCACCCACTCCACTCGCGTACCGGCTCCATCATACAAATACGATCTTAGTATTTAACTTTGATAATACTTGCATTTAAATTAAGACGAATAATACGCTCTGTAACACTTATGTTCGACAGCTTGGATATACACACGACTTAGAAGTATGTAGGTTATTCATTATAAATGTTTTTTCCCTGAATATTTGTAAACGGAAAAACTTTTTTTTTTACCTTTGCCAGTATTTTTTAAACGAAATGACTCCATTTTTCCATTTCAAATCTGAATTTCTACAGTTAACTAGTTTAAAAATTCTAGTCTGAAATTGATGTCGGTGAAAGAATGACGAGGAGACGAAAGGCTTGATGTGAGTTTGCATTTTGTGAATGTAGATGAAATTATTGTAGGTTTTGAGTTGAGGTACGGATAGTATCTCATTGGGGGGAACATTTTATTTATTAACTCTATTCTGTAAATAATAGGTACACAAAACCAGAATAAGTTTACCTAGTTATTTCACTTAGTATTTTAAAATCATTTTGTATGTTTTGCATGAGAGCGTGTTGACTAAAGTAAAGGGTATGATTGTGACTGTTTCAAAGACATTTTGTGTAAATCTCTTAGTAGCCAGTCCTAATGTAAGCGTGTATCACGCTGTTAGATGCTTGAGCTAGATGTATAACTTAATCTGCAGAGATATTCAGCGCGGTCGGTAACGGTGGCGTCGAAAAGCGGAATCTAAAAATTAAACAAGCTAAACCCTCTACATTTTATTTATAAATTTGTTCCTGATATTTATAATACTTGTATCAAACACGTATTATAATTGTCTTTGATTTGAATTATCGTCCTTGCAAAGCCTTCAAATCCGAATCTGTAAATAGTGTGGACGGTTTCGCACATCAACTTTCTGATTCCAATAATTGATTAAAACTAACGTAAGTTTGACACATTTTTAAAGATTATTTTAGCCGATTTAACTTACGGTTTGTAAACGTCGAGAAGGCGAAGGCGTTTCTGATTCCACTTTCGTACTTAATTCCGACCGTCCTAAATAGCTTTGCACAATGATGAAGGGAACTAAGCCTTATCAAAAAGGCAAATAGATATAATAGCGGGTGCTGTTACTCAATGCAGACTTTTCTTATGACTTCTTCAACACTATTGTGCAGAATGTATCATCAGCTTATTCTCAACAGACTGGAATGGTATGACTGTTATGTTTGTATTTTGAGTGAGAGCTACGTGAGTAGTTTTGAATTTAATTTAATTCTGTGATATTGGAGGGGGAACCTACCTTATGTTTTGATTCAGTTTTGATACATCGGTATAAAATGTCGCGCATCATAAGAAATGTTGGTAAAGGCACAAACGTAGTGAAGAGGAGAAGCCAGCTTTGGTGTCCGCCGTTATATGCGTCACTGGTGCCGGTAAGGAGTAGTCAATAATTTGGTTTGCTTTCATAAACCAATAGGATATACCTTTTCACATTACCTAATATTTTAACATGTCAAGTGCAATATTGTTTCATTTGCATCCTTACAGTCTTTTTAAATTCTTATTGGATAGTCAGATCTCACGGTACTAATCGCTTACGAGTGTGAAATACTGATGAAGCTCATTCGATATAACGTAACGCGCGATATGACTAAGCACGAGGGTAGGCTGTAGTGTCGGCACGGTACGTCCGAGCGGCCAGCGGAGGCAAGAGGAGCGACACGCCGGCGGCGGCGACTCGGCCCCGTGCCCGTACACACCGTTGCAAACAATTGTGTAAGGACGGATACCACATTAGCAAGCAAAATTCACTCCCTTGTTGGATTTCTCTCTCATTTCACAACGAGGATGTATTTTGTGACATGTTTTTATTAATTTTCTTTGAAAAGGTATGTTTTATTGGTTTGATGCTTAATTGATACATATCGATGCTTGCTCTCAACATTAATGTGACGTGTTATCAAAATTCTTACGTAATATACTATCGAAATACCCTAAAGCTGGCCTCCTTCCTTCACAAATTGTTTGCAAACTTATAAATAATTTATTGCAGAGTTACATAATCTTGTTATCATATTATAAAGTTATCACATTAAACAGATCTATTGAAATGTTAGGGTAATGACAACTGTGTTAGGATTATGGACACTTTGAATTTTAACTAAATCATATTGATGTTTATATAGATAGTCTATGAATCTAACATAAGATGTCTTACCCACTATCGTCATTTAAACGATAGTCTTAATTGCACTTTGAAAACAACATGCCTGATATTTCGGCCATTGCTTTCACAATTATTTTGTAATTAGCATAATCTTTAAACTGGATACAATTGAGTTGAACGTGGCGATGTCTAAAATGACATTATTTATTGAAATATCCATAATCATCAGGGACTAATTAAATCATTCCAAGTATTTTTTTCAATTGGAGCCTTGCCCTGGTGATGCTCTACTATAGAGAGTAGTAATTTACTCTGGAACACTTGTTCTGATTTCAGAATTCAAATTCATTATTTACATAATGTTCTATTATTATACATACAATGATCGTCTTACACGGTCTCTATAGGTTTTACATTACTTACGCGTCTAAATGAAATGATATTAATTTAATAGACAAGAACAGATTGAATTAAAATGTTGGAGTTGATTCTAGCTCATATCTTAATAAATTAGGTAATAACTTCTAAATCATTACAGTCATAGTCTTTTTTATTTTTTAATTAGCTGAATTTTTTATATTATGACTATTTTTATTTATAAAGCAAAGAGATGTAAGACACATAGATAGTATATTTTTTTAATTTATTGTACAAAAATAGTAAAACCACATAAACCATGTAAGTAAATTCTTGAGAAGTTAAAAATCACTTTAAATTAATTTGAGTTCTAGGTAGCACACAGTATTTTAAGTACATGCGAACTGCTGTTTACTAGTATTATATAGGCCTAATAATGACAGGTAGGCGACAGATTGGTTAACTTAACTCTAATACTGATTGTAATGCGATTCTGGCCTTTTTACAGTAAATTGTAACATATTGTATATACATTGATGTGACATCACAAAAAGTGATCAGAAATGGTTTGTAAAATGTTGACCATTTTACTCTAATGAAATGTTTTAAGTATGGTCTTATTTAGAACTTTTTACATGTTATATATTCTTTTAGATACTTTTTAGATGCACACACGTAAAATTTTGTCTGAAGCTTATTAGTATACTTTAGAGTATTTGCATATTTTATACTTTGCCAAGTACAATGTGCGAATTGCATAAGAGATCTTATAACGACTGTAATTATGAATAATTATAGATTAGCTTTTAATTAATATATTTTATCTTAAAAAGTTCCTCTTGAGAAATGAACAAACTTGAATTTCATTGTTTCCCTAATTGTAAAAGAGCGATACTTGTCAATGTTATTTTAAATTGTAATAAATTTTGACAATGTTCTCGTAGCCAGATTCGTAGGTACCTATATTAAATGCAGACTTATTATTTGTTAGTCCGTCCGAATTGATTACCCTTTTTGTTTTTCATGTATTTAACAATATTCTTTATCCAAATTGATACCTACGGCTCTGGGCTTCAAACATGGTCTGATTGCTTGTGACTACTTGGTATTAAATTTACGTGGTGCAATTAGTCAATAAATAATGTGAACACAACATTTAGTTGTGAAATTGACCTAGAAATCTGAATGTGTTAATGAAAACACTGTGTGTTACATTTTATGATGATTTAATCAACTCATGACTTAAATTGAATAGATGTAAGAGTGAGTGAAAATAAATAATGTATATATATTTCAGTATATAACAATTTAAGTAAATCTTTTAAGTAATTTATTTTGTATTTTATTTAGATACCCTGAGATCTGATTATCCTGCAAACGTTTATTGCACTTGAGGTGTTAATATTAAAATTATATATTAATTTGACCGGCACCGGTTATCAACATCACGTGCGGGACACGTAGTGAAGGAATCACAAGCGCATTCGTTATTCGGAGCGCTTTAATATGCCGTGCATGTTCATTTACAGGAACCGGTTCAGGCCGAACTCCAAAAAAGAAATCTAAGAAGATGCATCAAACACTTCAAATAACCGTAAGTATAGTTTTTTTATACTTTTATATATCTTTTTATCTGTTTTGGTGCATACAGGTCAACATATAATAAATGTTTCTGCGTGATTTCAGCAAAAACCGTTAGTACCGCCGCCGACTGCGGCCACTGTGACGGCGGTGGCGGTGACGCCCGCACCGACGACGATCCCTCCCGCTGAGGCACCTCCGCCGCCGGACGCTAAGGCCCCCGCGGTCAGCGCGCCGCCCGCCGAGGTCGCACCCCCTCCGCAGCCCGAGCCGAAAGAACCGCCGCCGCCGGTCACGCCCGCGCCCGCGCCTCCTCCCGCCGCCCCCGTCCATACTCCGGCCCCTGCGCCCGCGCCTACCCCTGTGCCAGCTCCCGCACACGTCCCTGTAACAAGCCACTCGGAAAATAAGACGACTGATTCTTCGGTTGCGCCGGTGGTACGTGACCTCAATGACCAGAAGCCAGTCGTGAAGGCGGAGCCTCGTAATGGTCTCGACAAAGTGGACGCATCGCACTATATAGATCCCATTGAGCGGTCGCTGGCCAGCCTCGAAAGAAGTCTGAAAGCAGACGTGCCCATGGACGTCAGCGTCTCGGATTCTTCTCTGCGCTTAGAGGATGACTTTTCGCTTCCTAAGCCTACCATGATGCCGGACGTGGCGCATCAAAACTTGATGGCTCAGCTCGGCGGTTTGGCCGATGTGGCTCGCCTCCCCGATCAGATCAAAACTGAAATGTACCTCCCCGCCCACAATGGATACGTGGAGAAAATGCCTCACGAGCGTGAAATATTGCGACCCGATATGAACCCCAACGTTCCTAACATGACTGGGGTTACGCCCGTATCCTCTATTTTCGACCCCGTGCCTGCGGTTCCGCATACTGTCATAGCGCAGTCACATCATAACGCCCCGGGTGGCCCCTGCTTGATGACACCGGCCATCAAAAAAGAAGATACAAAACCCCTGCTCACGCCTAAACCTATAGAAGATCTCATGGGGGTTTCGAACATGCCTCCTAACAATATGTCTGATAGAGCTAAGTACGAAATGGAAAAGAAGATGGAAGATTCAAAGAATTCCAGCTTTGCTCAAGCTTTTAGACTAAAACAGGAACAAAATAATTTGAAGAATGCTAGCTCCTGGTCTTCACTAGCTCAGGCGGGCAGTCCAAGCCCGAGCATTCCCGCCATAGTCCCAAATAACCAAGTAAAGCAAAAACCTGTCGTAATGGACAGTTTTCTAGTAAGTACTTTTATTTGATCATGAATTATGAATAAGAATTTAAATCAATTCTTAATTTACGTAATAACTTAAATGCTAAATTTCTTCTTCTAGGCCTTCAAAAAGCAAGCAAAAGAAAAGATCGACAGGCAACGAGCAATCCTAGAACAACAGGAGCTCAGGAAAAAGGAGCAGGCAGAGAGAGAAAGACAACGACAAGAAGCCACTGAAAGGCGACATCCAGATGAAGAAAAGATGAGGTATGGTGTCTATTTAAACTTAACCTTGAACAATAAACGAACATTAATGTAGATTTAAGAATTAATCTAAAATAAAAACCAACTTTTTATATAAAAGAATAAATAAAATTTCTCGAAATTTGAGAACATTTCACGTGGAATGATGGACAGAGGTATGGTGTCTATTTAAACTTAACCTTGAACAATAAACGAACATTAATGTAGATTTAAGAATTAATCTAAAATAAAAACCAACTTTTTATATAAAAGAATAAATAAAATTTCTCGAAATTTGAGAACATTTCACGTGGAATGATGGACAGAGGTATGGTGTCTATTTAAACTTAACCTTGAACAATAAACGAACATTAATGTAGATTTAAGAATTAATCTAAAATAAAAACCAACTTTTTATATAAAAGAATAAATAAAATTTCTCGAAATTTGAGAACATTTCACGTGGAATGATGGACAGAGGTATGGTGTCTATTTAAACTTAACCTTGAACAATAAACGAACATTAATGTAGATTTAAGAATTAATCTAAAATAAAAACCAACTTGTTATATAAAAGAATAAATAAAATTTCTCGAAATTTGAGAACATTTCACGTGGAATGATGGACAGAGGTATGGTGTCTATTTAAACTTAACCTTGAACAATAAACGAACATTAATGTAGATTTAAGAATTAATCTAAAATAAAAACCAACTTTTTATATAAAAGAATAAATAAAATTTCTCGAAATTTGAGAACATTTCACGTGGAATGATGGACAGAGGTATGGTGTCTATTTAAACTTAACCTTGAACAATAAACGAACATTAATGTAGATTTAAGAATTAATCTAAAATAAAAACCAACTTTTTATATAAAAGAATAAATAAAATTTCTCGAAATTTGAGAACATTTCACGTGGAATGATGGACAGAGGTATGGTGTCTATTTAAACTTAACCTTGAACAATAAACGAACATTAATGTAGATTTAAGAATTAATCTAAAATAAAAACCAACTTTTTATATAAAAGAATAAATAAAATTTCTCGAAATTTGAGAACATTTCACGTGGAATGATGGACAGAGGTATGGTGTCTATTTAAACTTAACCTTGAACAATAAACGAACATTAATGTAGATTTAAGAATTAATCTAAAATAAAAACCAACTTTTTATATAAAAGAATAAATAAAATTTCTCGAAATTTGAGAACATTTCACGTGGAATGATGGACAGAGGTATGGTGTCTATTTAAACTTAACCTTGAACAATAAACGAACATTAATGTAGATTTAAGAATTAATCTAAAATAAAAACCAACTTTTTATATAAAAGAATAAATAAAATTTCTCGAAATTTGAGAACATTTCACGTGGAATGATGGACAGACAGATAAACAAGAAAGTGACATTTAATGTATTTATTATAACCGAGTGGTAAGCTACACTGAAAGTTTCAACCGGATATCAAATCGGGAAATGTTTGAGATTTGATCTGAAACTTTCCACTCAGAACAACAGACATAAGAACTGTGGGACTTAACTAGTGAATGCAATCTCACTGGAGCTTTAAATAATGTTAGTCATGTCAATGTGCTAAATGCATTCTTATTTTTAATATAATCCTTTCGAATGTCTAAGCTTCAATTCGAACATTGACTGACTCACTGGCCTCAATGCATAGTTGAATATCATCCCAGTAGTCATGGAGGGTTAAAAACACGCATAGCAAAAACGTAAGGGATGTAATGATGAGTTCAAAAAGTACAAAACATTTAAACGTCGAAAGTTAAGCGGAACTGGTAAGATAATCTTTAAAAAATTCTTCATTATCTCCATCAAACTCCTGTTTAAAAAAACATATCAACATATGAAAATGAAGCCCTATATTTGAATATCTTTTATGAATTTCGCTTTTGAAGGTGGCAGTTACAGTTTTGTCCTTATATCCATGGAATCGCATTCATAGTAGAATCCACGGAATAATAAAAATTTCTACATGGTAAGGCGTGTGCCTTATCTTTCAATCATAATATGAATCACTGATGCAGATCAATTACCTTATGTTGATAGACCCCCCTACCCCTATTCATTTTAGAAGTAATCCAAAATATTTTAAAAAATAACGCTAGGTAAACCTAGAAACCTAGGAAGAACCACCAAATATGGAGTACTATTTTGGGATATAAAAAAAACTTCAAAGAAATTAAAACAGTTTAAATGTTATTTTATTACTAATCAGGTCATATATTTATACGTATTCATTAACAGCCTTCATTCAAATATAGTAATTAATAAAATAAAATCCACAAGAATCAAAATCATATATGAGCAACCAAAAGGAAAAGGTATAAAAGCATATGAGTAAGTCATCATAATAATAACAAAAACTAAAATAGACATAATAATCTAATAGATCAAATAAACTTTAATTAAAAGATTGTAGTAAATGAAAGAAATTGCTTAATTTACTTACAAAAGTCACAGATCCACGTATAAAATAAATGACTATTTAGATTAGAATTACATCTCCATTCTCGCAACTTCATAGCTGTAGAAGTGAAAAATGTTAGTATTTAATACTCACCCGGAGTGGCGACCCAGTGCTGAGCAGCGGAACTAATACAGTGACAGGAATATCGATTAAATAATGAGCTTTTGCTATTCGTAGTCAGATAATTTTCGTAATTTAGCGGGGCTAATGGTCTAATGTTTAGAGGAATTGAGAAATTACTAATTATCAAAAGTTCATTACTTAAAAATGGTAAAACTACTATAAATACTTTTAATATGGAGGGCCTTTTACATTTTGTATCTCGATTTTAAAAACAGAGTACATGTCGCCTAGCACACCAAACTGCCAGCAGTTTGTCATTGAAAGGCAGTTTTCACCCCAAAACGCCACAATCTGTAATGTAGATTTATTATTTTAACCACACATGTGGAATTACCAAAAATATTTTCTGTGTAGTCACGTTATCATACAAATGCATTCACAATTACCGGGTAACGAAACTAACGAATAAAATGTAGACTGATGGAATCCAGACAACATGGATACCATCTCGAACACCACTCGCGGCATGCAGTCGCAATATCACTCGTTTGATCAAATTGAAATAATGAATAAATTGTGATTGTGCAGAGTGCCGCAAGGCGCGCGCAAGGTGGAAGGCGCGGAAGTGGCGTCGCCGAGCGTGTCTCCGGTAGCGAGAGCATCGCCCCCCGTGGCGGCCGCCGCCGCAGCCACGGCCGCCGCCGCCGCGCCCGACAAGCCTGCTGCCTCGGAGCGCGAGCGGCTGCGACAGCGGGAACAGGAGCGCCGCAGGCGTGAAGCTGTAAGTAACACTCGCCCATTCACATACACATTCTGAAGCGCGATTAGCGGAACATGCCTAGTCGTTGTTAACTGATCAAATATGTTTAGCACTGTTTGTTGCGGTTATTAATTGGATAACCAAAATAAATACAACTAGAAACAATTAGTTATAGACCTTATCCGGACATACAGGAATAATTTTCAACGCTTTCTAATCTACGTGAATCGTCTTTAGGTCTTTACTTTTCCAGATCGAGAATGAATGATAGCAAATTCAGCATAATTGGATGGCAACTAAGGACATTTCGTACTGTGCGCTTTCGTGCTTAGATGATGAAAGATGGCAGCTATTATTGCAAGGTGGTAGGCATTTTGCGAATGCCCTAGTTAGCCACCACCTTCAGTGTAATATCTATCGCCTTACACCTAACGGTGTGATCCGGCTTCTTCCGGAATCTTACTTACAAAGGCTTATTTGAAAGTAAGATTCAATTCTAGGATAAACCTTTTTATCAACTTCGCACACATTATCTATTAAGACTAAGTAGTTTGTGTTTAGGGCGCTGACAAGTGCTATAAATAGCTTTACTTGAACAGATTTTCACCAAAATGTCTTTAGTTTGTAAAAATAAGAAAGTAATCTTGATCACATTATCTAAAGCCAAGAAAAGTCCGAAACACGTTTCCATAAAATTGTCTCGATAGAATAAAATTGCAAAGTTGGCTCTAAATTACGCTTGTAACGTAAATATCTTATTTTTTTTTCGTTTGAATGTGTATGAAAATATATTAATAAAAAAATAGCAAAGCCTTATCAAGAGGTACAAAAAAAGTTACATTTTCGATTTACGTTACTAGTTTTGTGTTATCAAGTTATATTCGGATTTTACCATAAACAACCGCGATTTCACCATCGCTGCCTCTCTTTCACACCTACGCCGCCCGATAGTGACAAATTTTCAGCATTTGACAGCGTCTTAAGCTGTTAGTCATTTCGATTGTATCAAAATGTCGGTATTGTGCGGAGAAATTTAGCAGTACCTTTTTTTAAACAAAATTGAATTAATCATTCTTTATAAAATTGTTTCAGATGGCGGGTCAAATAGACATGAATATGCAAAGCGATTTGATGGCAGCGTTTGAGGAATCGCTCTAATGCGCAAGACTTGTTCTGTTATCTGTAAATAGGTATATAAATATTAATTTTACGTCAATGCAAATCGATGTGTGGTGATATTGTGACACTGGAGTGATTTAGTGATCATTTTGTGCGTGAATCTGTTGACTAACATAGATAAGTGCTGTGAATAGATATACTTTTAAATTAAACTGTTGTAACCATCTGTTTTGTTTCCTGAACGCGTATTGTGGACTTCCCGAGGGTTGCATTTTAATTAATACTGTATTATAAGTTTGTATGTAAGTTTTTAAAGTAAACAACTCTCTTTTTACATTCGTAAGTCTATATTTATATATATAAATATATATATATTTTACGTTAATAAGGTGCATACGACCTTCCGTAATTGTTTTATAGTATATACTAATTAATTTAGTATGGTAGAAATTGAACTGGACAACAAATCAAAAATGTTTTATGTATTAATTAATAAATGAATAGATACTAATCAACTTAACCATGAAAATCTGTTGAGTGTTCCACGTATTTTCTCATTGCATGGCCAAACCATTAGGGCCTTGTTTGCTTTGAGATTAGATGGACATTTAGTTAGATAATGCCATATGAATGCTTACAAACGTCGTGCAATGGGCGAAGCCGTGGCTTTATATTTATTACTAGATGGAGTTACTGTATTGTATTCGATTTTGGACAAATGTTACTGAATGTTAGTAGATTTTTTATCAGTCTGTCATTTGAAACAGATCAAATGTCATACATTTGATTTGAAATATATTTATTTTACATGGAAATATCGTCTTTTTATGTTTGTAGATAGCTCCAGTGAAGAACTATGTAGTAATTAAACTTACCAGATTCTGCATATTCTTAAGGATTACGGTTTCAAGAATAATTAAAATGATAGGTGATAATGATAACTATAGAAATTATAAACAAAACTTTGTATATTGTTAAGATTTTTATTTCAGTCATTTACTCAAAACTCGAAATCAAATGTAGATATGAAGTAAAATATATTGACATTCCACATTGTACTGTGTTGTTTATTAAATGGTCATTTATTATCATATTAGCGGCTCGCGATTTCTTCAAAGCACGAAGCATTGTAAAGGTCTCGTTACTAAACTGTTGACGCTGCGTTGGTGCTTACCCTTATTCTAAGGATGTATGAATTATGGTTATGCTCATCCCACAAAATGATTTCGTATGCCTTATGTATATCGAAGTTTCTTTGAAAATTCTATGTACAATTAAGTTTGGCATATGGTTTATCCAATAAAAAATGGTGATATACAATTCTGCCAGCATTTTATAGCTTGGAGCATGAAGCGATTTGATATGAGCTTCTTTTCAGCGATTTCAATTGAGCAGAGATAAAACATCCATATAGCCACGCTGATGTCAGCGTGGCCATATGGATGTTTTATCTCTTGTGCTTGTTCTGCTTGTGAAAGTGTGGTTTTATACAAACTGATGTTCGCGTTGGATGAAAGGGCTAAAAAATTAAACAGTTATGTATAGCCTATAGGTTCCGCGATCGTAAGGATACAGCTGAACTAGCTAGGTAGGACCACTGATGATGAACCAAAAAGTGAAGCAAAAACTACTGGGCCTGGGCGGATTACTTTTTGGCACCAAAGATCTGGTAAATTTGGAGAAGATTGGTCGACGCGTTTAGTCGTTATAGATTCTCCATGCTGAAACCAAACATCACCATACAGCGGGCCAAAGTTATTGTGATGATCTTCTCAACAACCATAGGTACGATAACTTCAGTTTTTTTTGGAGCACTAAAGTTTTACCAAGTTTCGTGTAATTCTGTTGGTTGCATTCAGGTCACTGCATTGTCCTTGCGGAACGTAACGTCACCCCAACGGTGCCACCTTTTAATTGAAATATTTTGTAAACTATGGAAAACAAATTCTAGTTTTAGGGGCACAAAGTACCTAGCACAAATTGCTCCATTTGTGTCAGACCATCAATATGTATGAAACCGCCGCTTTTTTGCTATCTTTCGAATTTGGTCGGATAACCAGAAATCTCGCTGTTGCTTTAGTTTTTTGTTCATATCTTATACTTTACATATGAAGCTGAAATTTTCAGTATATATATTTCATTAAACACACTAATTTTTGGTTTACAGCGAAACATGTTGAGTTAATTCTATTTCTTGCATTTTGATATCTAACTATGACACTGTCGGTTGCGGCATATATGGATATTATTGATAAATGCGTGTATATTTTGTCTAATAAGTTTACTTTTTATGAATGGAATTACAAGAAGAACCAAATATCGTTTTTAGTGAGTACAATCGTTTGTTCGTTTTAGCGCTAGACATATTTTTTTTATTTTCGTAATTGCATAATTACATTAAAATGGTACAGAATTTTATAAACCTAATGGTGTCACAAATAAGCACAAATTAAGAGCTACTAATATACTTTTATTGTAAGATCGCACAATTATTGGTTTTCGAGAAAATGGATTTTGCTAAACGTTACTCCAACAGGAAATGAAATATCTCGAAAACCTTACAACGCACAAATTTAATTTTTGGCACACATTTATGCACAAATATAAGCTATCTGTCCATATACATACTTAATTTTTCTTTCCGATCATTAGATTAAAATTTTCCTGCTGGAATAACGTTACTCCAGCAGAATTGGTTTTTCCTTTTTTTTAACAAAACGGCAAAGTGTACAAATTTATTATTTGGTGCACATTTACAGCGTATAAGGCACTAATTATTTGTAGAACTCAATTTATTCCAGAAGTGATTTTCTTGCTGGGGTAATGCATACAAAAAAAATAGAAGGATTAACAAAACAATTTATTCTTTACATTGAAAATTCAAACAGGAAAGGAATAAAACACTATTATTCTTCACATCTTTTGTTAAATCTGCTATAAACGAGTACATATAATAAAACCAAGACCTACGTATTATTCATAACATATTTTCTTGGATGTATATTTATTTAGACCTAGAAGTAACTATAGGCGAGATCCACACACGAGATCTTGGGTGAGACCACAATGTCAAATCCAATACCTAATTAAACATGTAATGGCTTTTTTTAAGTTTCTACAGTCCTGACCTCCTCCAGGGATTTTTACATATTTTATCTGCTATTAATTGTAGTATAAACACTTCTTGTATTTAACGTCTCGCGCACGCATTTATACTCTCAATTCTCAAAGGCTTCAATATGTAATCTAAAGTATGTTTTCGTTTTGAAGCTCTGCCCCTTGCTTTAATTTAAAAATAAATAGTAGCACCTAACGGTATGTTCTGGCAGCTGTCCTTGAGAGCCAGTAATTCTTGTCTAGCCTGAACAACATTTTCGACCACATCATTTACCATAAGGTGAGATAGTAATCAAAGAGTACCTAACTAAAAAAAAAATATTTAAAAAAAGAAAACCTTGGTCTTTTATTTTTCAAAATTACTTACTACTACTTATTAGCGTTTAGAATTATTCTATTTTTTGTTAAGCAACAATGAATAGTAGATTTGGCGTCTGAGTTATAGTTCTAGATGAATCGACTCAAGCTGGTAAAAAAATTTGGGCACAATTATGAGCTATCAACTAAAAAAAAAATATTTAAAAAAAGAAAACCTTGGTCGTTTATTTTTCAAAATTACTTACTATACTTATTAGCGTTTAGAATTATTCTAATTTTTGTTAAGTAGATTTGGCGTCTGAGTTATAGTTCTAGATGAATCGACTAAAGCTGGTAAAACAAGTTGGGCACAATTTTAATAGTTCCGTCTTCATAATATTGTCCATTTTTGAAATCTTTCAATATATTTTTTGCTACTTTGGTGTGAAAAATAATAATTATATCGAAGTAGTCTTCCTTCACACAGTAAAAAATATGCTACTAAAATATGAGAGATCTGGACTTAGCTTTGGTTTTCGTAATCGTATTTAAATCTCTTACGATGTATTTTTTAAATGGTTGAATTCAGGAGATGTCTTAATATCCTTCATGTTTTCTTCGTATATTCTTTGGACCGGTCTTTTTTGTTTAGTGCCCGAATCACCTTACTTACGCTGTGTTCCAGTAGGTAATCACGTAAGCACATGAGACTAGCAGCTGTTACTGTTCTCCGTGTGATGGGCGCAGTGCAATTCGTCACCTGACGAAATGCACCTGTTATAGGCAGAGGTTAAACCGCTTAACATCAGGGGGGCCTCGTGCTTGTTCCGTCACAATAACATAAAAAAATCGGCCAAGTGCGAGTCGGACTCGCGCACGAAGTGTTCCGTACCAGTAGCTATACAATATTAGACTTCATATTTTAACCTTTTTACCCGTATTAACGTGCGCGATTCCGACTCGCACTTGGGCAACTTTTTGTATTTGTTGATATAGCGGCAACAGAAATACATCATCTGTGAAAATTACAACTGTCTACCTATCACCGTTCTTGAGATACAGCCTGGTGACAGACGGACGGACGGACAGCGAAGTCTCAGTAATAGGGTCCCGTTTTTACCCTTTGGGTACGGAACCCTAAAATTGACCATTCAACTGGCACTCCACGTACTAATTCCATCCTAGTGATACGAGTATTGTCGGGATGAATGCTTCGTAGTTATTAAGTTTAAGCATATGGTTTTCTAGAAATTTAACTGAAATTTTGTATCGACATTTTATTTCTATAAACTCCACCCTGAGAAAAGTTCTCAATTTTGTTGTTGCATAAAAAACGGTCCAAATTTTGTAGGTAAACGTATAAGCGATCCTGCAGCTGGCTGGGTCAGCTTCGACAATAGAAAAATGTAGGTACCTATTAAATAGGGTCCGTAGTCAGTACTTTCGTATGATTTAAAATGGTTGAATTCAGGAGATGTCTCAATATCCTTCATGTTTTCTTCATATATTCTTTGGACCGGTTTTTTTTGTTTAGTGCCCGAATCACATTAAATTCATTACTATTGGAAATGCAGTAACGGTTTGGTGGCCTTAAAGTTAAGGTGCGCCTATGTCACCTGGGAGGGGAGAGGAACAAGTTTGTGGACGAAGTTTCCGGCTTTTTAGATGCTCTTCGAATTGTTATTTGGTACAAATAAAAATATTGTCTGGTCATGCATGCTACATATATATTTTAATTCTGCAGTGTTTCGGGCCTGTGCCAACTTTGTGCATTCGGTATCTCACCATTGTGACGATGTGGTCCTACGCAGATGAGTAAAATGTATGTAATAAAAAGGCAATTGGTAACTAGGAGCTTAAGAGAGTCTAATCTAGCATCTAACGAGCCCGAATATGACTTTCAATTTCCACCTGATACCTATTCTGTAATTTCGGAGCGAGGATGATGAACACTGAAAGGCAACTTTGTGGATTTTTTTATCGAAATGTTAAAGTGATCACTGCCATAACGTTGGCTATAAGTGTTAATGTGCTAACTCCATTTGCATGATTTTTCAGTAGAAGGTTAAAACTTTATAACTTTCATCCCATTACTATCAATGCAAAACTGAAAATCCTGTTGGTAAATAAAATTATATTTTACTTATTTTTTAAACAAATCGAGTAATTCATTGCGTTATCTTTAAATTATAGTAAAAAAAAAGGAGTTAGAAGAACTGAAACCTACTATTTCGTTTAAAAGTAAAATAAATTTGGAGTTAGCACTTTTTATAATTAAAAAGAAAAACTAATTTGTAAATGAAACACGCTAGTATTATAGAAAATTAGTATTTAATAGACATACGAAACAGAACAATAATAATTTTTAATGTGGGAGGGCATTATAAAATTCGTGATAATCTACTGGGAGCACTTGTTTAATTTGCTGCAAGTCTTGATACTTCCGTTCCTTTATTTGCAAACGATTTTCGTGCAGATCCGGTAGTTCATGAAAATATTTGTTGGCGACAACAATTTTTCTTTGAGGCAGTTCAGCCCAAGGATCATAAAAACGTAGCTTATAAAATATAGCCCCGGCGGGACTATATTGTAGTCCACGAATATAATTTACTTTTGCGTCTCCGACTGATCTCCCCGGTCTGATACTTTTGTAGGCTTGAATAGTATCAAAGTTTTTAAAAAAACTGTGTTCTAAGTATTTAACAGTATAGGGCTCTTTACGAGCATTTTTAATAATATTTATGTAGTCGGCTGGCACATTTACAACCTTATTTTTCAGATTCCTTTCGATGGCTGAATGCATCGAATCTACCTCCATTTGGGTATGTCCCACCTCCAGATATTTTTGTTCGACCCATACATTATGTTTAACCGAGAAATTAAGTAATGCATTAGACAAAACTGCATTCCGGTTTTGATACCCACAGCCATCAGAGTATACAATTATCCGATTGCATTCCCGTGACAATAATGGTATGATATTCGTTTCTAAGAAATGTATCCAAATTGAAGCAAACTCATCTGCATTAACACCTCCCTCACTTTCGTTCCAAACATAGGAATATGCGTCTTTATTTTTAAGATTTTTGAAACACAGATTGTGTACTTGCAGTTTCGTTTTGTAGTAAAGAATGCTTATTTTTGAAACAGGACAGAGCAAAACTGCCTGTGCATCTGCGGCTATTACAATGCTAGTTGTGTCGTTTTTATCTGTATTTTTTTCATTCCTGGCTTCATCTTTCTTCAAGATATGTAATTGGTATTCATTTTCATTCAAATTCCCTGCTTTGTAAGATGCACATTTTTCACACTCATCCTTTTTTGGTCTAAAAAGTGAAATTTTTCTCTCTTCCATAATTTGAAAGAATGTCGTGGTAGAACACGGTTTTTCATTGTGTTTAATGCACCAATCAGCTGCAAAAAAGTCGTAGAGAGCCTTTTTGGACTGCCACTCAGGTAAGAGATAAACTCTTGAAGTGGATGCGCGACAGTAATGGGATTCCATAACTGGTAGCTCATCGAAGAATGCACTGAGGTTAGATTGCTTTTTATTTTCACAAGGAACATTTTGTGTTGCAATTCGCTGTTCACTAGGCATGCAGTTATTTTTGAGTTTATTTTTCCAGCCAAGCACTGACATTCTACCTATGTTCAAGGTGTTTAGGAACATTGTTTTACAAACTCTAAACTTAGTGTCGTGATCTTCTCCTGGTAAATAATAGACTAAAGATTGTGTTCTTCTAGAAACATCATTATTTTTCCTGTCTCTTTGTCGTTTTGTTTGTAAACTTTTTACGTGTTCGTCAATATATATTTTCTTTTCACCCCAGTTCAAATTCTTCCAAAATTTATGAAATATTTCTTGTCTGGTTCTGTCTTCTATTTTGACACATTGCATCATTTTCGACCCTTTACATTTGCATCGCTCCTTCAGGATTCTTGGTTCTTTTTCTTTTTCATACACCCACTTGGAATCTTTCATTAACCTTCCATAGTATTTTGATCCCTTTTCTCTTTGAATCCTGTTTTTTACCGCGAACCAGTTATTACGATTAACTTTTGTTTTTTTGTTCCTTGTTTTACTTTTAACAGGTAACCCGTTATCAGTGTCCGAAGAACTTGAATAAGGCACCAATGGTAAATTTTCATTGTCCGTTACATCTTGTAAAACAGTATTCATTTCTGTATCAGACATTTCCTTCTCTATCAAGTGTACTGCTTGCTGATTTGATACATGATTCGCCGAAAAGTTATCAATTATTGAGCTATCATTGATATAATATTCTTCGGGACCTAAATCTTCGTGATTTATGTAGTTAACAGGAGATAGAACCCTGCTAGTAGACAAAGAAGGTAAAATGTCATTTGATTCAAAAGGCAATGTAGCAGTTTCGATTGCAGACAGGACAGAAGGTGATGTAAGAACTACAGGTAAAGTATTAATGTCTATTTGGGAGCTATTTTCAAACATTTGAAGATCTCTGTCATTGTTATTTGATAAAACGACAATGTTATAATTCGGATCGATAAAATCTAAATGAGTGGTTAAGGTGTGATGTTCATAGGATTTGATGCAGTCGTCAGCAGCTTGAGTTTGACAAACAGAATCAAAATTTGAAGCCATTGTTGAAGAAGGGTTATGAAAGTCAGGCGGAGTTTTATTAATACACATCTGAACAATGCGTTTTCCACGAAAACATTTAAGGTTGCAGTCAGGGTTGTAATTTATGCTCATCTGAAACAAAGTAGAAAAACTATTATAAGTAACGCATGCCTAATTCATTGCATTTTTCTGTGCAAGTTACTAGAATGCAAATAGGATGTACGTAAGTAGACTTGGGTAGTTTAATCGATAAAAAAATTAGACAAAACAAGGCTAGGTTATCAAGCAATATATAGCCTTTTTAATAGTAATATGGAAACAAATCTACAAACTGTTTCAACACGCGTAATCGGTATTATTTGTTCATGACCGTGATTCAAAGTACCGAAGTACGTCCAGGTACGATCCTCTTTTCATATAAGAAACCGTATATTTCGATAATACATAGATAATTTTTTATTATTACACCACTAGTCTGCAAAATATCAAGAGTAAAAAATGCTTACAACAAAGTGTCACAGTGATAATAATGTATATAAGCCATAACTGCTAAATCACTTACATGCAGTGGCAAACTATATACTTACATTTGTAAACACTTTGGTAGGTATTCTATAAATTAATAAAAAAAATTATCATTAAAATTTTGTAATTTTATTGCTATTAAGATAGAGGAGCTTTCAAGGAAATGAGAAATCAAAACTGATATCTCCACAAAAAAGTTTGCATTTGTGTTGAAATGATAAAATTCAAATCTGCTAACTCCGTCACAAATGAGCAAGCGCAATAAATTGATATTTCTCTTTGGTAAGCGTAATTCAATGACAGTCAGTAATATAATAACATTGTTTAGTACTCACCTTATAAACCAATCCGTGCAGAAGCACCATATAACGTCAAAAACTATTTATTCCAGGCTTAAAATGTCCCGCGACACTGTTTTGGCTCGAGCTCACAAACAAAATGGCGGAGATGTCATATTTTACGCGGGTAATTTTTAACATTGGTACATAGCAGTTATAATTGCATTGAATTGTATGATTTTGAGAATCAACCGGATTTAGCATTAAATACTGTAAGGAAGGTACATTTTTTCTCTTCCGAATGGTATCAAAATCTCAGTACATGTAAAAATGGAGTTAGCATAGGTATTAACACATTTAGCCAACGATAAGTTAAAAGAGTTAGAGGGACCTGTGCTGGCAAAGACTTGCCAGCAGAGGGTAGATAGTAGCGATAGAGAGCAAACTGTAGTGTCACGAATCCGCGTTGGGTACACCTTGCGGGACGAGCACCCATCATTAACAATGCAGAGGTTTGTCTATCAAATGTATGAAGTAAAGCATACCCAAAATCATCAAAATTAGCTATGAGCTTCAAGATGTGTAATGCGCATTAAAGTCTGACTTTAAAATAACGGTTAGTGGGACCGATGATAAAATGAGCTGAATTACGATTTCGCTTCTGGGGTATACATAGATATTAAATGTAATGTTATCAACCCGAACGGCAACATCATTAATTTTTGAGCTGTGAACAGAGTAAGATGTAAATAAGTCTAGCATTGCTTGATAACGAGGGCACATCCTGCATACCCATTTAAAATCGAAACTATGACGAGATCCAGGAACCAAGCAAGTTTCTCCGAAATTACCGCCAGGATGCGGAATATATACTAATGAGGAATTTTAATTCAGATTGTGACGAAGACTTTTGCAGTATGGGAGACTTATCCATTCTGCCCTGGCAGAGGTATGAGTTGAGCCTATCATCGTTGCGTTGGGCGACGTTGAACGATAAACTGAGCGAACTTTGTGAAATAATACTAATGATTATAGTTAACAGTTACTAAGAGTTGGTCTCGTGGTTCCTCTTGCGAGAGGAGGGGAGTTGATAATAATGTTAGCCATTCGGAAGTGCAGAAGATTCATTGTTATTAAAGCTTCGTGAGCAACTTTATCATATTTTTTTTATGCTTGGTTCGCCGAAAATGTTGTTCAGGCTAATCTAGAATTAATATGACTTAAGGATTGATTTAAGGCGGGGTTTGGCTATGTGGATGGGAAAATTGATGTTGAGTGGTGCTATTGGGCTATGGGTTAGCAGTCTCTTTGAGAACTTGATTAAAAGTTCGGCCAGATTCAGGGTATTGTGTTGCAGCCTCATGATACGCAATGCCGTCCCAAGCCATTATTGCTTTATTCATCTTTTGCCTTTCTTGTTCGGGGCAAAAACTACTAGTAGTAGAATGCTGCAGGCCAGAGCAAGTCAAACATGTTGACTCGGATTATGTGTATGTCTCCAGCTTACTCAATTGAAATTTCTTAATTCTGAATATGCCAATATTTAGAGCAGATTTAGTGCAATTATGAATACCAACTCAAAATTTAGGTGCCAAATAAACTTCGATGCTACACATGATTATAAGTGTGTTAGCTGGCGTTATGGTCTCCAGCTGACACATGCTGTATATACGAAACGGCTAAAGGTGTGATTATATACTATAGCCAGGGATTTAGCGCATAATTTGTGCCAGTGGCACAAAAAAATTTAAACACCTTACTTGAAAACTGTAGTAGTAATGACCCGATTACAACGTGTAAGCTGGGGACCACGTGTCTACAGCTGCTCATCTGTATCTTCTGAACGAATGGGCCTACGACTTTGTTTAATATGTCAAAATTTAGCGCCAAATTTGTGCCATCGGCACTAAAATTTTCAAGTCTGTGGCTATTAAGGTTTTGGAGCTACAAGCTCAAATAAACGTGTAAGCTGGAGACACGTGTCCCCAGCTAGCATATGCTGTACAGCTCAAACGGGAAAGGCTAGACTACTGTTTAATATCTTAAAATGTTGGGTAGAATTTGTGCCATCTGCACCAAAATTTTCAAAACAATGGGCCTCATAGTTTTTGCGTAATAAGCAAAAACATTTCTTCCCGCCTAATTATTTAAATATTTCGTTGAAAACGTTACTGTACGCGGCGTTGCCTTTCCGATGACTGTAGCTACAATCTGTCTTCAACCTTATTTCTATAGGCTTGGAAACTATTATCGCTTTCATACAAAATAAACGCCGTTGAGACATAGGCTAGGAGCATGAAGGTTTAAATATAATCTGACAAATATTTTATACTATGCATGCTTTCCGGATTTCAAAGTTATTGAAGCCGTCACTATTGACGAGTGGTCGTTTTAAAACGTTACTGGTTTCGAAAACTATCTTCCCATCGTTGCAATAGGGGTTTTTCAGTTTTCGTTCTGAAATGAAACTATTTAGATATTCTGAGTTTTGAAAATCCGACGTATTGAAAAGGAACGTATTAAATGTCATCAATTATTTTAATAGTGCATTTGTGTTTGCATGTCATGATATTGTATGGATATTATAATGAAAGCTTTTATCTTTTTTAAATTGCCTATTTTGAAACGTTTCTTCTTTCTTTGCTTCTTCGAACTGATTTCCAGATATATTGCAGCCTTTACTAGTGCTAGGATTTTGGTCAGTATTAAGTTTATATAATTTAATTTGCTGTATCTTATTTCCGGCGGTAAGACGGAGTTTTTATTCTCCTGTTAAGCTTGATAAATCAATATTATGTCCTTCTGTTAACTCGTTTCCTGTTTTACTGGATAAATCGGTTTTCTCTTCTTCTGTTAGTGCGATTCTTATTTCCTTTACAAATTCGGTATTTTGTTGTCCTGTTAACCCGCTTTTTGTGTCTGTCCACCAAACGAGAAAAAGTGTGTACCACACACACATTAGAAACCACACAGTCCACACACAGAGACCAGAAATCAAAGCGGAAAGTTGTAACTATAGCGACGTGACAGACACTTACTAGCAAGCGGCAAAACATGACACCTAAAATTTTGACCAATGTTTTACTAGAAGAAATATATGCTTAACGTATTATTATTATTATGTTCTATGGCTTAATTACAAAAAATATATATGATATAGCGATACATACATTTGCTGCACGTCCGCGCGTCTCTTGCTTGCGGCTGCTTTATTAATCTTTTATTTTTGATTCAGTAAGTCAGCCCTAAGAAAGCGCATCAGTCATATGATGGTCAATGGTGAATGCTGCTATCATCGCGGGCTGTACATAGCGAAAGTAACGCTAAGTCTAGCGCATTAGACACGTATTTGCGTTTACTGATCTGATAGTGGTAGCGATTAAATTTGTAGGTATTTTTTCTCTTTGAAAGGACAGAGTTAGATCTATTAGTAGGTAATCTGTGCCCTGGTCTTGATTAGTAAATAAAAGAAAACTGAACTTACCATTTTGCTTTCGATCAACGTTGCACCGTGGATCCACCTTGAAACTCGAAATGAGATTACTCGGATTAAGATTACTCTTAGCCCGGCAGCACTCTTCATGCCACAATCGGTATCCTACTAGATTGTTTTATAAATATGTATCATAATTCATAATGTACTGTAATTGCGTTAGATATACTAAGGATGACTAATTGATTTGATGTTTTGATTGAATTGATACTAAATCAGTATGTAACATTGCGTTTTTATTTGTAGTATTCGAAAACAATTCTTCTATTGAATACTAGTCATAAACATTCTACGTGGATATAAAGTTCCTATGCTTATTCAGCCTTTGAAAACGAATCGAATAATCCCAAAGATTAAATCACATATTCTGCTCTTACGCTGCTTATGCTTAGGATCTTTGGTAGAAATGTTTAACGCATAGAGCAATGCGTTGTTTCTCCTTAGAAGAAATATGAATATATTGCACTTTAGGTAAAAAAAATTGGGTAATTGATTCAAATAGATCTCGTTCCGTAGATTCCGAATATGTATACATTTCAATTTCACAAAAAATGTCACATGCGTTGTTTATAGTTAGCTCGGCACAGTTAGTAGGTACTCATAAATAACAAAATTACGAGAGAAAAAAATATAGTCTTGTGCGGGATTAATACCTACGATTTTTTTTAAACAACTTTATTTACTTCCCTTACACATTCCGTATCATTATTCATTTACCACAGCAACGCCGTCGTTTGGTAAGTACCTGTTCTGTTACGGCATGCGGCATACGTAGGGCTGCCATCCGTCCGGGATTCCCCGGATTTGTCCTAGTTTAGAGGGTGTCCGGGAGGCGTCCAGTAGGGGTTTACAAATAATCCGGGTAAAACCCGGACAAAGCTTTTAATTACTGGTATCACGTTTTTACCATCAGTGATGCACTCCGCTTATAAAAAATAATACTCAATCATTTATTGCAATCATTATGTACATTAATATGCAGTTTACATGAGTTACTTTATACAAACCAAAATTAGGTGGAATTATACATAATGACCCTGATAGGGTATAGCAACATATAGAGGAGTGGGACGATCTATTCTATAATCGAAGGATCCTGAAAAAATTCTTCAAGAGTATAGTAGCACTTTTGGAGAAGTATATTTTTTAGAACTTTGAGAAATTTGTGAACGTTATCTTATACTTTTTATTTTAACCGGTAATTTATTATATGTTTTAGCTGCCATTGCGTTTGGTCCTGTACTGTGCATTTTTAGTCTAGAGGTAGACACAATCAGATTATGTTGATAATTAGCCCATATTGGGTAGTTTCTCTCATGTGATATCTTTGTAAAATGTTGAGGATATTTTTTTACAAACTTACAATTTTCAAATATGTATAGGGATGTCAGTGTTATAATTTTGAAACTGATAAAGTAGGGCCTATGGCACTTTTCTACGGTTTTGTCGGGAAGCTTTATTTTTCCTAGAATACGAATGCACTTTTTTTGGATGATAAATATATCTGTAGCATATACGCTATTTCCCCAAAGTATAATGCCGTAGCTGATAATAGTAGCTTCGCATACTGTGTGCGTGATACATATACAATCATTTCAAACGTGGCCTGTTATTTTGGTTGCGATTGCAGAACTACTGTCTTTCTAGATCATTATTTGTAAATGCTATACCAATTTGGACGTTTGCAAACAAACTAAGAACTTTTATATATCACTTAATGTTAGTTGGTTTTCCATAACAGAATTACGAACAATTATCTTTTTACCAATTTTCTTTTTTTTCAAATTAAATTTTATAATTACAGTATATTCGTAACCAGTTATCACTGATAGATGTAGTGTAGGATTAGATTAGAAACCAATATCTCGGTCAAACAAAGAGGATGTAATAAAGATCTAGTAAATACGTCAACATTCTGAGAGAAAAATACCTACCAACATATCTTGTAAATATTGGCATTATATGGTTGTCAAACTACACAACACCTTCTCCTAGTCTATACATTTACTGTTTCTTTGTAACTTCTTCCACATATCCTTAACGTGAAAGCAAAAAGTAAGTTCAAACGCTATAGAAATAAGGTTCAAAACAGATTGCAGTTACAGCGAACGGGACGGCAACGCCGCGTACAGTAACATTTTTAACGAAATATTTAAATATTTAGGCGGGAAGAAATGTTTTTGCTTGTTACGCAAAAACTATGAGGCCCATTGTTTTGAAAATTTTGGTGCCGATGGCACAAATTCTACCCAACATTTTAAGATATTAAACAGTAGTCTAGCCTTTCCCGTTTGAGCTGTACAGCATGTGCTAGCTGGGGACATGTGTCTCCAGCTTACACGTTTATTTGAGCTTGTAGCTCCAAAACCTTAATAGCCACAGACTTAAAAATTTTAGTGCCGATGGCACAAATTTGGCGCTAAATTTTGACATATTAAACAAAGTCGTAGGCCCATTCGTTCAGAAGATACAGATGAGCAGCTGTAGACACGTGGTCCCCAGCTTACACGTTGTAATCGGGTCATTACTACTACAGTTTTCAAGTAAGGTGTTTCAATTTTTTTGTGCCACTGGCACAAATTATGCGCTAAATCCCTGGCTATAGTATATAATCACACCTTTAGCCGTTTCGTATATACAGCATGTGTCAGCTGGAGACCATAACGCCAGCTAACACACTTATAATCATGTGTAGCATCGAAGTTTATTTGGCACCTAAATTTTGAGTTGGTATTCATAATTGCACTAAATCTGCTCTAAATATTGGCATATTCAGAATTAAGAAATTTCAATTGAGTAAGCTGGAGACATACACATCTCGGATTCCAGTACTTGACAATCATTCCCATTGGGTGGTTTATCACATCTGTAACATCTTAAATTTTACCTAAAATAAGCCTTAACATGGCTAAAGCGACAACAAGACATGCATTGTATTGTTGAATTTGTTGAGAATTGGTATAACTCAACCAAGAGCCGAATAGAAACTATAAATCTTCATTGACAGAATATGACCCCTAGTCAGTACTACTGTTCGGGTCGGCTCACAGTCAATATATTATGATCTATCCGGACTTTACGGTTTATGCGTCTAGCTTTTATTTTTAGCATTACATGGGTGCAATAGCCAGTGACTTAACAAGTGACTTGACAAACTCTTCCATGGAATTGAAGGAATGGAATATGAAGCAATGAAATATGAAGCAATGATGGCCGAGCAGTTATAGCTATGGACTGCCGAGCCGCAGATCCATGGTTCGATCCCTACCACCGGCTTCAGCTTCACCGTATGTTGGAAGGGCATTTTGCGAATACACGCCTGGCTAGCGACCACCCTCGAGTAGAAAATCTGTCGCCGAACACCTTACTTACGGTGTGTTCCAGTAGGAGACTAGCAGCTGTTACTGTTCTCCGTGTGATGGGCGCAGTGCAATTCGTCACCTGACGAAATGCACCTGTTATAGGCAGAGGTTAAACCGCTTAACATCAGGTGGGCCTCGTGCTTGTTCCGTCACAATAACATACAAAAATCGGCCAAGTGCGAGTCGGACTCGCGCACGAAGTGTTCCGTACCAGTAGCTATACAATATTAGACTTCATATTTTAACCTTTTTACCCGTATTAACGTGCGCGAGTCCGACTCGCACTTGGGCAACTTTTTGTATTTGTTGATATAGCGGCAACAGGAATACATCATCTGTGAAAATTATAACAAAAGACAGACGGACGGACGGACAGCGAAGTCTCAGTAATAGGGTCCCGTTTTTACCCTTTGGGTACGGAACCCTAAAAATTGACCATTCAACTGGCACTCCACGTACTAATTCCATCCTAGTGATACGAGTATTGTCGGGATGAATGCTTCGTAGTTATTAAGTTTAAGCATATGGTTTTCTAGAAATTTAACTGAAATTTTGTATCGACATTTTATTTCTATAAACTCCACCCTGAGAAAAGTTCTCAATTTTGTTGTTGCATAAAAAACGGTCCAAATTTTGTAGGTAAACGTATAAGCGATCCTGCAGCTGGCTGGGTCAGCTTCGACAATAGAAAAATGTAGGTACCTATTAAATAGGGTCCGTAGTCAGTACTTTCGTATGATTTAAAACCCAAAACCGTAACTGGGGGGTGCATATTGTAGATTGGAGTGATGCGGTTTTAGTAATTTATGATACTTCTTTTTTCTAAAGGGTCATCATTACTCATCATCTATGGCATGACGCTTAGTAACGGCCATTGATGTTGCTATCGTAACTACGGTCGGCTCCGTCCAAGTACGGTCCAGCGCATGGCACGGTTCAGAGGAAATGGAGGCCATTTCACCTGATTAATTACACACAACACCGACTCGCATTTGTTCATAAGTTTAAGTACTTACTTAAAATAATATAACAAATGCGTGTAATCCCAATCACAAAAAACCTACCTACGTCGAAAGTTGACCAAATATGAAATCAAAACTAAAAAGTACGACATCAACTATCACAATGAATCAGTAAACTGTTTCAGAATTCTTAATAGTTGACTCTATTGATGTAAATAATAACAGCTTTGACTGCTACAATTTGTATTAGGTATATAACTTGGTTTATGTTCTCTAGTAAATCATAACAAAACTGGAATCAAATCCAAATTTTACGTCAAGGACAGCAATAACAGCTAAAAAGTATTTCGTTAAATAAAATTAGTTTTACAAATCCTAGCATATTTAATTTAGCCAATAAGACACCCCTAAGCGATTGGCTACCAGATATAAAATCACATCCTGAAATAGTAGTCTGTTTGTTATACATGGGTCAAAAGGAATCTTATATATGCACATCACTTAGTATTTTTTTCACTAGACTGTACAAGGAGCATTTGGGATTAAATTGAGCATTACTACTTTAAGCCTTCATTTGGTCGTTTTGGTAAAATTGTTCGTAAACAAATAAACTGACGTTTTGTTCACGAGCATTTCTACTTCTACACGAGCGCGTCAATATCAGAAATTAGTGATTTTCTTTTAAGTACGAATGTATGCGTTGTGATCGCAAATCGGAATACGTCCTTGATTCAACTACCTACTTTGATAACTGGGAATAAATTTAATAGAAGTCGTAATCTATTGATTAATAACTGAACAACTCTTTAGAATTAGTACCCAAAGCTACCGGGGCTAAGTTTAGCTAATCTGGTGACCTCTGGTGAGTTTTCTGGTGAAGATAGCGCATCTTTTTGTGATGTTTTGAACAAACGAATAAAACAACAGAATCCAAATGGAATAATAATATATCACATTCCTCATCTTACTGTACAACAAAACTACAGACAAGAACTTATATATTATTACTTATTAGGCTACATAATATGTATACACAATTAAATAAATTCACGTGTCGCTACATTAAGCTGTGCCCTGCCGGTCTAAGCGCACAATACTGGAGACGGGAGGCGTGCAGCGATGGTCGGCGGGAAGAGGCAGTGAAGACGTTGAACCTCGCCGCAGCTTTGTGCGCAATCATCAACAGGCACGCTTTAAGAAGCAGCGGAGTCCCACTCGATGAGGTAGGCAGGGTGCGACTGTGGGGCGAGGCGGCGCGCTAAAACACGGAAAGTCTGCGTCGCGCGAAAATACGATTGCACGCTTGACTTAAGCGCCGACAACTGTGCCGCATTCACTTCCGCACCGCCACTGTTACTTTTATGGGGGCTTAGTTGCAAACTTTTTACACTGTTGATAGTGGTCGCGTTGTTCGCGGTGTTCCGCCGAGCATTCTCGTAGTAGTTCTTCTCCTGCCTCTGTCTCAGTCTTCTTCCGTGAAATTTCACGTTATTGATGTGTGCGCTCTGCAGCGCGGGCTCGCTCTCGGGCGGCGTTTGGGCAGTCTTGTTGCTATCTTCAGGCAGTGGACATGATTTGTTCAACTGGAAAGATAAAAAAAAATTTTAAATATGTGCATAATGTGCAGCGCACCTAATCTCCTTACTACGGCAAGCTCTGTGTGAGTCACGGGAACTATTTTTAGTGTTACAAGAAATAACATTTTATATGGTATAAAAAACACGTATTTTTCCTTACGAATGTATCAGGGCGTTGGCCCTAGCCTACTGTTAGCAAAAGCAAAACATTGTAGTTAGTTATAAGTACTGTTTTGAACAGAAATGGTACTGTGTTGGTCCGACAAGACGATGGACGCCCAGCTATTACGATACATACTCAGCTAGAAATCATCAAAATCACATCGCGATTTTTGATCATGTCCGAAATTAGGTCTTTAGTTATAGCTTTTTGGCAGCTGCGTGTTTGACAGTTTAACAATTTCATCACTTCTTACAATATGTTTTCGCATGGAAGACTTCAATAAATATTTTATTAAATCAAATTACGCTTGCACCTTATCCTTTGTGATGGCAGCTATTTTCATGAAGTGTCGCCTTTCGTTCGATTTGGGGTAAATCATTGGTGAGAGTAATTCGTGAGCATAAATAGCTGAATTATCAAAAGATCTGAACGTTTAGATACGAATACCGAATCTCAAATTGTTACCAGAGCTATCGTCTCAAATCGAAAGCAATACTTTAATTTGTCGAGATAAGGGCGCAGTGTATACGCTATATAAGTACTTCCCAAAGACTTCTATTATAATTTGGTAGACCTACTCAATAAAGGTAGTTCTAAAATCAATCATCAAAACGGAACATTGACAACATTACACACATGAATGAAAATTGTATATCGCAATTTGTATATTATAAAAAAATAATTTAAATAATTATACGGCCGCGCAACGTACAAGCCCAAAAGCTCTTCGGTAAGAACTATGTTCGACAACAAGCTTAGCTTTTAAGCGCGTAGGGTGCGTCTACCTCAGTTATATAGATATTCTTTGATGTTTCCAGCGTTAAATTAAGACTCTTTAACACAGTATTGGAGGGTATCGAGTCTACGGTATAATTTCTTAGCCGACTGCAGAAAGTAGCAGGCAACTAGAGCGAGCCTCGATAACTTTCACATACAAGTAGGGATGGATACCGGTATTTGGTATTACCGAAAAACTGCGTCTTTAACAGATAAATGTTAAAAACGCAGAAAAAATATATTTTCCATGTAATATTGTTTTAGACTGAACTAATATACCTATTTTATTATAATAAAATCATCGTGAAACAGTATTTTTTTAATCAACTTAATTTTATTGATAATTTTTGGTACTTTTCTTATGTTTTTTTTATTATTCCAATAAATAATCAAATATTTATTATAAATGTGAAATACCGAAAAAATACCGAAATACCGGTATTGAAAATATTGATACCGATATAATACCGGTATTGCCAATAAGTCCAATACCGCCATGCCCTACATACAAGCCCATTCTAGATAAGTCTTTTACCATCTTTTGAGCACATCATCATTTACCGACAAGTGTGTCAAAGGATGTAAAAAACATCTTGCTCTCCATTCACTTAGCAAGCATTTGTCATCCATGCTGATTACTTCAGCAGACATTATAAAACATTCAATACTAGTATGTACATTCCCAGTAAGTAGCATTTATCAGAATACTGTAATTTTTTTGTGAAGTTGATAATGCAACTGAAGATGCAATTGTTTGTCTCTATATCTATTCTATAGATAGAATAAGAATGTATTGGACCTTTGCATAACTTCAAAAGCAGTAATATATGATAGGAGGCTGTTAATGGAGTTACAACAAAACGACACTCACCTGTAATTGTAAATACTTCCGCGGTCTTCTATACTTCCGTCGTTTAACTTCTCCATTTGGACCAATTATAATATCCTTTTCACTAAGTTTCCTTTTTAAGGGTCTCGCCGAAGGCCCTATAAGGGAGTTCAGCGGGTTCAACTGCATTGGTAATGATAATCGTGAGCTGAAAAGATTTTGTTTCCCATTCTGTCTATTCATGCTCGCTTGTTTTTTCGTTGGATATGTGTTTAGCATAAGAAATGGATTGTTTTTACCCTGAAAGTCTTTTAGTGGTGGTATAATTGCGTCCAGAGTACCTCTACTTGACGTTTCATCGCCCGATGATTCAATGTCATGGTTAAAGTTGCTGCTAAACGATGGTAAACTGTCCATATGTTGTAAAGACATTATTTTGGAATGTTCAATTATGTTCTTAGTGGATAGCTTAGATACTTCTAAGTTCATTGTAGCTATTCTCGAATTATGTGTACTTATATTGATACTGGTGACGTCACACATACTTGTATTTGTATCAGCTATATTTTCTTTGGATATTTTATCTAATTTAAGAGTACATGAAACTAAGGATGGCACAGGAGGGAGTTCATAATTCGATTTAGCGTCGTGAACAGCGGGTTCACTTATTTGTTTAATAGTTTCTAAGTCATCTGCTTTGGTATCAGATTTCCTATTTGTAGATGTGATATCGGGCTGCGGCTGCTCATCTGCCTCGATCTGTTTCAGGGACTCGTATGAACTTGTGGAATCATTTTCTGAGTTTGAGTTAGAATTGAGATTCTCATGAAACCGTTTGCCCATCATAAGCCTTAGCCAATCACCATCCACTGGAACAATCATTCGTTGAATAGGGTTTTTATAGGAACTTTTTTCTGTGTTACTGCTAGAAGGTTGTGAACTGAAACAAAGATAAATAAACATCTTAGTAACTTTGTTGTACAAAGGTTGACAGAATCGCTAAGTTTTTTTTTTAAATATTGAAATTAACATTTAGCTGATCATAACAAATATTTTAAGAAAACACTTTGATCGAAAAAATATCTCAATAATGCGCTCGTAGCGTGAAAACTTCCTGAGGTTGCTTCGTGTAGAAGCGAAACGCTGACATCACAATATGCCTACATACTTTGCAAACACACTATTATACTCAAATATTAATAATAATGATAGGAATATCACATTAATTTCCGTATTGTGATCATGTCAGCGTTTCGCTTCTACATGAAGCAACCTCAGGAGGTTTTCCGCTTTAACCGAAATCTAAATAGAAACCTTAAAAATCTAATAGAATTATGACTACAATTAATATTTTTACATATTCCAAACAACGAAACGTAAATTCTAGTTCCTCTTGATGGGGACTGCCCCATCAACTAGAAGCCAAGAAACTAGAATTATGTAAACAAAGCAATTTAATTTAATCGGGATATAGGTAAAATATCACATATCTATAACCTGGCCCAATGTAATGGCTCCCAAGTGGTGAAGAACCCGCCCATTGAGTTCACAATAACAATGGCGTGATTGGTTTAGTTTATTAACAATAATTATAGCTTCTCATGACATCAATATAGTTAAGTTTAGTTACCTATCATCTATAGTGGAAGTGTGTGGCGGCGAGTGGGCGCGGGCCAAGAACCTTAGTCGTGGCGCGTACTCCCGCACTAGCTCGTCGCTCAATGGCTCGTTTTTCTTTACCTAGGGGAAAATAGTATTCATTATGATGACAAAAAATAAGATTGGGTTTTGTTGTTTGGGTTGGTTTCATTTGTGAGTGCCTAGTTAAGGAATAAACAGGCAGGTCTTTGGGGTTACAATTTTTTACGATAGGAAAAATCAATGATTTTTATTTTTCGGTATAGCCGCGGCATACTCTGACCATTTAAGCTAGCATGACATATGACTCATAACTCTAATTTTTCCTCTCGTTCTCTAACCATCGCATCGTACGTGGATGGAGCGACACCTATAATTCAACATGTTGTACTACAAACAAGCCTAATTTTGCAATTAGCTTTAAACTTAAATTTTTCCTCTCATAACAATTTGTAATATTGTAATGTAATCCACAGAGCATGCGTTATTACAAAACTAAAAATATTAAATGGGTCTTTGGGATTTCTCATGACATGATAGAAACGAAGCGACGTTTGAAACACTGCAGTTATCAGTCACCACGACCATGACCATTATCACTGCAAAGTGAACAAATTAAAGAATAATATATGTACATACAGGATTTTAACCATTTAATTTGTACAACGATTGAAGAAAGTTGCAGAATATTAACAACACAACAATGGCTAAGTTTTTTTGATTGGCCGGCTACATTGCAGTTATTCATGCTATGATGAAAAGAAGCCCTTAATATACAGCATCGCCGTACTAGCCCCATGCTTCTCATTCGGTGCATTCGTGTTAAAGTACAGATTAAGAATAACCTGTTTTAAAGACAGTTGTACGAGCAATGCAAGCCCCATATTATATCTAGGCGAGATGAGGTCAGGGTTTTTTTAATAGCCTTTAAGCTAGGTTAACCTTTGAATTTTTTTTCAGATGGCAAGTGATGTTGTGGTCGAAGATTCTAAAGAGTCTTTCTACATAGAATGGGAACTGACTCTCAAGGATAGCTGGCTAAACACACCGCCAGGTGATTGGTTATAGAATTTCTACTCGAGGGTGGTAGACCAGGCAGGCAATCAAAAAAGCCCTTACACCATGTGGCATAACGACTGCCGTCCAAGGACAACAACCGGGACCTAAGACAGCTCATGTCTCCTTCGAAACACTCTAGCATTCAGTAGTACATAACACTAGCGGTGTGATTACAACAAACATTGCTTCGCCTCAATTCAGTAGAATCAAGCACTTTGTATGACAGCCATATTGTATCCGCCTATTGGATTTTTTGACAGATAGACACTAGTCTATCAAAGTCTAAGACTGCTATCCTGATTCTCTATTACATATTCCCTTTTGTTCAAAATCGCCCAAATATGCTCTATTTGCCTGTATTCTCGCAAACGGTCGGTTCACATTTCATAAAGGTGCTAAACAGACACCAAGAGAGCGAAATGACGTTTTATAACGTCAGATCCAGCTGTATGGAACGCTCAGAGAAAACAGGTTGTGCAGCGTCCGCACAAACGTCAAACTCAAATTTTGACATATGGATTAAGATATTTTTGATGTTGTGGTAAGAATTTTATAAGTTTAAAAAAAAAACAATATACATATCAATTATTAAATTTAATGTTTATTATTATTATTGGCGATGTTCCTTTATTAACAAAATACTACGAACTTTATACAGTTACTACAACGAAAACATTTAGACAACCTACAAGTCACTGCAGACTCTCAAGCAGTGCAAATGCTTCAGCCCACTGGGCTGTGCACGCTGCCAACTGGTACCTGTTGGAAGCGTACCCAGATTGCTGGCAGCATTGTCTGGTTGAATTGCAATGCTTATTCGTCGAACCAAATAGGTGCCAACATTTGGATCACACGTCGCATCAACCAGGCGCTCTAAGTTTTGGAAAATACGAGTAGTTCCCGGTCCCCATAGACTTAACGTTTCCACACCAAACTGTTTCAATATGTAACCACTACCGAGGTGCCGCCTGAGTTGCACCGCCAAAGTAGTCACGACGCCAACCCTCACATTGTTTTCAGAAAGATGTGATGGCTAAGGTATTTATTAGTGTAGATTATTTAGGAAGAAACAAATTTTCGATGAAAAAAACCAAGATATTGGTAGTTGACAGATGTAAGCGGCTGCTAGTCGGTTCAAATTGTTGAGATGAATTACTTAGCATTCCATGGATTCCCCGTGCGGGTGCCGGGTCCATAGCGTTGCAGAGGAAGAGGCTAGAGGGGCCTTTGACTTGCAACCCAGGTGTAGGGTTAAGGGGCCCCTTTACAATGCATCAACGCTCCCCTTTCCGCTCGAGCCTCCTCCCCTACCTAACCAAATTTGGTAAGATCTTACTTATGGCGCCACGTTCTAGGATGGAAGTTATGGTTGTTCTTGGTAGGCCAAGGTCTTTAAGTAAGTTATATAGGGATTTCGCTGGTATACCCCTTGCTCCAACTTCTACAGCATATAAATTAACCACATAACCGTTTTTGGTTAATTCATTTGTTAGGTCCAGTGATTTGAAATATATAGATTAGTTATATCCGAACACCACTGCTCTAAAAGCTTACTAGAATTTACCTATAAACATACCTACGCACATGTATATTATGCAGTTTGTAATGACAAGGAAAGAACGTTCAAATATTATGCGTCATATCTGTTGTTAGAAAGAGATAAATAAGCAATTCGTGTTACCACCGAACCACCACGAGACGTTCCGATCACCATTATGCTGCGATCTCTTTCACTCTCTCACACCAAACGATACACATATCTCGCTCATGCATTTCATTGAGATTAGTTCCTAAGATAAAACAAAATGACGATATTTTCTATTTTATCAATAAAAGCAATAATTACGCGTGAAATGAAACAGTTTTCTTATATTTCACAGTGCCTGTATAATTGGTGCAGAGTCTAAAGACACAAGAAGGCATATTGTCCACAGATTATTCCTAAAAAACACGATTAGCGGCGATGTATTCACTGGACGCTTGGAAGTGCAAGACTGGTAGTGACTCAGGTGAATACCCTGAATTCGTCTAGTAAATATGGAGGCCATACAACACATCTACAGGTAAAAAAATCTTAGGTTAGGTCATAATATTTGTTTGTTTTTATTGTGGTCTTTAGGTATGTTTGTTTCCCACGGCACAATAAGTTCTATAAGTACTATGCGTTTTAGATTTTTTTGGGTATAGAAATATGTCTGGTCTGGAAGACGAAACACCAACATCCTTGACCCTTTTACAAAATCGACGTGTCGTTTGTTCGTGGTCAAACCTTTTTTGCTCTAGCTACCGAGAGCCTCGCCGCTTCTCCTATGATTTCGAGGACTCCATCATAGCGATGTGAATAATTACCACTATCAAGGAGCTAAAAATATATGTTTACCCATAACAAGTGCAATCAATTCATTCAAAATATACACATAATATATAATTAAAAAGAACCCCCATATCTCGCGCATTATACGATCAAGTACCTATTATTTTAACTCGGGAAATCATGATCATATAGAATCGTTACCAAACCTAGCTAAAATCGCGATAAAACTTTGTACATTTTGAATTTGCTACCAGACGTGAGTGTTTACCTTAACCTCCTAGTTGATCGGCTGACAACTAGGTAGGCGCTTGGTAATTTTTAGGGTCATAGTAAAAAAAATTACCTGTTCTAAAGCGGATAATTGCAAGGGCGGCGGCGGCGGCCGGCGCAGACGCAGACCCCATATCGTGGCTCTCTTCTTCATTTCGCGCC
Source organism: Plagodis dolabraria (assembly GCA_963854805.1). Taxonomy (NCBI): domain Eukaryota; kingdom Metazoa; phylum Arthropoda; class Insecta; order Lepidoptera; family Geometridae; genus Plagodis; species Plagodis dolabraria. The sequence continues at coordinate 26,337,033 of OY978441.1, read as the reverse complement.
CGCACTTGAAACGCTTGCGTGATGACGTGAGCGCCGTTAGGATCTTCTCTCGACGCTCGTTCACTGGTGTTCGCCACATCTAGTGAAAGTAAATCTTGTTTTATTCATAGTAGAGTAAAAGAAAATACATCATCGCTACTGTATCATCCCGAAGGGGAAAAGAGGTATAAATACATACATTTCCTTTGCCTAAAGGTTATTTTTTTTTTTTTTATAGCTGATAGGCTTTCCTTTGGCCACTATCTCACCTGATGGTAAGTGATGATGTGGTCGAAGATGTTGTTCAGGGTTGCCTAGAAGTAAGATTAAGATAAGAATAAAATTAAGACCCATTAAATAGGAGATCAGGTTGTTGCCATTAAAGGACACAATGGTAGTAAACTCTGCCCTGTTACTTCGATTGGGGATTGAACCTGGACCTTTGCAAATCAATGTCACTGAACTGATAAGTAATTCTTTTACATTTAGAACCAGCTGCACCATTTATGTTATTTTGAATGCTCGTAGCTTACCTTGTCGTTCTTCACGTAATAAAGTAAGTTAAGTTTTTTTTTCTCTAGTAATTTTGTGGTTTTGTAATATATTCCGCAGAGCATGCGTTATTGCATTATTAAAAAAAATAAGGTTGCGACATCGTTAACAAGTTTTAAGCTAATTGCTTAAATTAGTCTTGTTTGTAGTACAACGTAAGGTGAACTAGAGGTTTCGCTCCATTCCCATACGATGGGTAAGAACGGGAGGACAAATTAGAGTTATGAGTCATTGGTCATGTTGGCTTAGCGGTTAGAAAATGCTTCGACTATGGAAGAAGAGGAGTGACATAGCTATCATTTTTTCTCTTGTAATTTTGTGATTTTGTAATGAATGTCCGCAAGTTTATTGCCTATTCTGTCCACATTGGCTATATACTATGTACCTAGTTACCTACCCTCTTTCAAACGAAATTTTGTGAATTGACTTCTAAAAACTGTCGCAGGCTGAAAATATGAATAAATTATTTTAACTTTGACTGAAAGTAAAATAAAACTCGAGTCACAATGAGGGGGTCGACTGAAAGTAATTGGAATACTTAATGTATGAGACATTTCCGCTCAATTGCATCTTCAAGGATAATATATAAGATAACACAAATGATTTACGTCTACGATTTGTCCGACCATGTGCAACAAGGAAACTAGGAAACACTGAACAAGCTTAGTTACTAAAGTTGCCCTCCTGAATGATCGATACACCCGCTTTGTTTTGTATCTTTCATGAGTCTCAAATAGTTTGTGTAATTTTGTAAACAAATATATTTTTGAACGGTTTGGAGAATATACGAGCTAGATTTTTAATTTCAAACATTTCCACTATCTCTCACTTGCCGAGCTACATTGACTATCACACATTGGCAGTGTACTGACTCTCTTTGCTTGACAAATAGTGGAAGCACGGTCATAGCTTTTGGATCAGCATATCACCACTATCTGAGATATAAATAAAAAAATTACAAAAGGGCTAATAAAACTTCTTTATATTTTTATATCTATATCGTGAACTAATTCAAGTAAATATTTGTTATGGTCTCTACATGGTTCACCGCTAATCATATTCTATAAATAAAAAAAATTAAATGTTAGTTTTTTATACCAAATGTTACCAATATTGAACCAAATATTAAGCTTAGCCTGGATAAATATCTAATCTCTAACGATTATGTGACAGTCTTCCTAGGATTCAAAATGGATTCAACTTTACTGTAGGATCCTCATAATATACATGAGCTATCTGGAAGACTTAAGTTTTGCTGCAAATACAGTTCGTAAGACAAGACACTTAACAGACCTTAACCTTTCAATTACTTTCACAGTATTATGTCGTATGGGATATTGCTGTGGGAAGCTGCAGCTAAGATAGAGAAAATCTTTATCTTGCAAAAGCATGCAATTCGAGCCATTTAGGAAATGTTTTGTTACGAATTTCTGAGGGAACCTTTTAAAGAAATTTATATTTTAACCTTACCGAGTCTGGCTGGCAGTATGCTAGTTTCGTTACTCTGTAGCATATAATATCAAAATATCAACAAAGACAAACGGTATTTTTAAGTCATGGAAACTCTTAGAGGACAGGTCAATAGACAGATTTGAAGCAATTTGTCAGATTACCATAAGCAATTGATAACATAATAATAATAACCACCTGATCCTGATAATTATACTACCCTGACAAGTTTAAGTCACTGGTCGGTGGTAAGGTGACTAGCCTTCTTGATCTTGAATTAAACGTTAATTCAATATTTTTGCCTAGTTTTAGCTAAACTGCGTTGCAGAGATGGAAACGGAAATCCAGCGAGCATAGTCGAAACACGGAGGTATCCAACAGCAAAGAGTAAAATTGAAATTAATGTCATTAACTTAACTTTTCGAGAACATGATTACAAATATACACAGGTGAGCCTACATGGTTTTATTCGAAGAAACAAATTCAGACAAATAATCTAATGTATATTATTCAGATCAAATTTCAGAAATTTTATTATTTTAGATTAAAATAGATCCCATTAATTTAAAGTAGAAGAACATTAGTGACCATCTCCGGCAGCTGCAGTGTGTGCCTACCACTTGGTATATCAATCAGTACAGAGCAGCTACAGTGCATGCCCGTTGTAGAAGTAGAGCATGATGTGTTGATAACGATCAAGATCAAAGTGATTATAACCAAGTTTACTTGCTATATCTGACAGTACAAGTTACAGTTAGAGAACATTAGTAACCTTCTCCGGCAGCTGCAGTGCGTGCCAGTTGTCCATGATGTAGGGCATGATGACGGTGTCGAGATCGAAGTAGTTGGGTGCGTTGTACGCGGTGAGGTTGTAGAGCGCCAAGTGAGCCAGGTCCAGCCAGCTCAGTTCCAGCCGCCGCAGGTATTCAGACCCGCCATTGCAGTTAGCGCACGCGAATATGTACAATCTGCAAAAAAAAGACATAAACAGATAAAACACCTAGAACATTATTATCACTTGGTAGAACCCTTATAATGGCGTCATTTAAACTTACTTATCACCAGCATATAGTGGATACTGCAAGCTCGACACGCATCTTTGGTGAAACCAACGATCACAGCGGCAACATAACAACATCTGAAATAAATAAATTTCATTAGGTGTTGCATTTTCCACAAATTTGAAAGTCAATCATCCAACAGTAAGTATCACATCAGTAATTTCTAAATGTATGAGAAAAAATTAGTACACACCTGTTGGGGAATCCGTGTCCAGGAAAGCTAGAGATAGAAAATTACTGTTTTAACAAATAACTAAAGAATTTTAATTTGCTTTAATCCCAGTTTATAAGTCAGCATTAAATTTATTTCAGTTACTTTTTTACCAATTTGATTAATTTCAGAATAATAAATCTATGCATCCAAATGTTTAACACCAGAACACTCAAATTCTGTGCTTAATATTGTAGGGGGAGGATTGGATCACCAACAAGTATGAACATTCTAGGTAAGTATGCACATTACCCTAATGGTATCTACACACATAAGCCGCTGGCCTGGCGGCACAGCCCGACTGGTTGGTGGTTTATGTGGTGCGTTCCAATAAGTCGTGTAAGGCGGCATTGCGAGTCGGGCTACATCGCCGGGGCCAGCGACTCTGTAAAGCTACACACTGGTGGGGGTGAGCATAAGGCGTATGTTCTAAATCCCACGAAGCATACAATACAAAGAAATGTACAATATATTATGGAAAGGCACTCGTAGTGATGGTACGATGCACTCTTTAGAATTACAATGTGCATCGCACATGGGAATACCTGTAACAGCTTGTATATTTTAGATTGTTAGAACATGGCATGGATCTATGAACTAGTCTGTCCTGAGATCTTAATCACACAAAGATTAGAACTAGTTTAACAGTCTGATGCCATCCAAGACAAAATTTCTGATTTTTTAGGCTGTATGTGCGCGCGAAAGACTTGCTTAAACAGCTTAAAATAAAGCAAATTGGGATATAATGTTGTCTTAGGTTTTCGCGATTGTTACACATAGTAATTAAACAACTTTAAACGGTTTAAATCGCGTATATTTGTCATTATTTTTGTCCCGACGTTTCAAACACTTTGCAGTGATCGTGGTCACGGGGTGACTACGATCACTGCAAAATTGGGATATGATAATTACCTGTGCAAGATAATCACTCTTTTCGCCACAGTAGCAATTCGTCTCATTTAGATCTTTCCCGGCATCTGATGCAGTGGATGAAGTTGTAGAGGCAGCCTAGAATTAGAAAAATATCTGCATTTATTATCTAATAATCATGCAATTGGATGATGAAAAAAACTGAAGAAGCAGTTTGGAATCATAATTTTTAAGTTGTTTGATTGTAAAAATCATTGATACGAGGCTAAAGGCAGAAACAGTATCATAAAGCTAACTCTATTTTGGATAAGTTCAGGGCCATCATACTATGCAATACAATAATGTAATGATAAAATAGTAGCAATACAACTGAAACAATGATAGCTGAATGGCAATTTGGACTGCCCTCCAGGTGGTTTATGGTTTGAAACCCCTTTGCATGCTTGAGATTCACAGCAGGGTAGGAAGGTATTTTGCGAAAACCTGTATTGCGCCTAGCTTTATTTATTTAAAAAGAAGGTTACTGTAGCTTGGTTGTCTAATCTATATTAGTCATTTACTATCTTCAAACTGCTATCAGTATTTGCAATTACAATACTTAGACTTTTTATAACTTTGCTATTGATATTAATATTTTACTTATACAAAGGTTCGTGAGCACTATTTTAATCAGTATGTTATGTAAGTCAGAAATTGTCATACTGCATCCCCAAGAAATCTGCCAATCGTGGGGATTATGAGAAAACCTCCAATGGGGGAGACCTTAGTTCAATGCTGGACATTCCAGTTGTAGTTATGAATAGTCATAAAAATAAATATTATAGCTTTTCTATTCTTGGAAGACTTAACAGTTTACGTAAGTGCTTGCTATTGCCGTATTCTGTGACCTTTCTAAGGCATTCGACTGTGTAGAGTACCGCACTCTGATTCGAAAACTTTCACATTATGGTATTCGTGGAAAAGCTCTGGATCTTATAAAGTCATATCTGTCAGACAGGCTACAGAAGGTTAAAATAAATGACAATACTTCTTCCGAGTCTTTGATAAGAATAGGAGTACCGCAAGTATCAATTTTAGGACCTTTTCTGTTTCTAACATATATAAATGATCTGCCTAGCTTGGTTAAAAATTTCTGTGATATAGTTTTATTCGCAGATGATACCTCCCTGATTTTTAAAGTAGATAGGAGATATAGTGAACTTATTCATGAAAATAATGTGTTATCTATGATCTCTAAGTGGTTCGATTTAATAATCTTCTCTTAAATTCAAAAAAGACCAAATGTTTAAGTTAAAGTTTTCTTTACCAAATGTTACTTATGTTGAACCAAACATTAAGCTTGGCCTAGAAAAACTCTCTTTTGACAATGCTTCACTCTTTTGACAAGTCTTCCTGGGAATCAAAATGGATTCAACTTTACAGTGGAATCCACATATACATGATCTATTCGGAAGACTTAGTTCTGCTGCATATGCAGTTCGTAAGATAAGACAGCTAACAGCTAGGCTCGTTTATTTCACGTACTTCCACAGTATTATGGTGTATTGTGGGGAGCTGCTGCTGAGATAGAGACAATCTTTATCTTACAAAAGCGTGCAATTCGAGCCATATATGAAATGGATCCTAGGGAATCCCTGAGAGATCTTTTTAAAGAAATTGATATTTTAACTTTACCAAGTCTGTATATATTTGAAAATATTATGTTTGTTGGTAAAAAATTGAGCAAATTTAAATAAAACAGTGACAATCACGATTATAACACTAGGAATAAAGATAAAATAGCGGTGCCAGGTTTTAGATTAGCAAAGACAAATAAAAGGTCCTTCTCAGGCCATTGTGAGCGGTATTATAATAAATTGCCCAAACATATTACAATGCTCACAGAAAGAAAATTCAAGTTACATGTGAAGAATATTTTGATAAATAAATCTTACTACACAGTTTGTGATTACTTAAATGACAAAATTGCTTGGACTGGTTCGCCTCTGCCAAGATAGCGCCCGTCACCTACGTAATGTAAATTTAGTATTATAATAACTTTACTATATAGTATGTACTTAACACATTGTTAAAAAACGTTTAAAAGAATGGCCCCGAGTTTATTGCCCGTTCTTCTCGCAGTGGCTCTATAATTTTTGTTTGTTGAACATGGCAGTACAATGTAGTATATTTCAATATTAAAATTTGTAATTGACTTTCATAAGAACGTCGTAGACGCCTAAATTGAATAAATGATTTTGAATTTTACTTTGACTTCAATAGCTTGAATCTGATATGTTACTCACATCACAAGGTGGCGTTAGTTCCTGCTGTTGTCTCCTTTGCTGCCCTCCTTTGAACCTGAACAAGTCTGACCTCTTCAGCGCACGGTTCTCAGCCGCGGCCACTTTATAGCGCTGGTCCACACACCGCTTGCAATGCCATGACGCCCCTGGTAATAAGAAATTATAATTATTATAGTAAGATGGAAGAGAAAAGAGTGGGGTTTTAAAATAAGTCATTCATTTTGACAAAAACAACAAGTTGAGGGTGGGATTTTTTTATTTCAATTTCGTTTTGTTCATATACTTATTAAGTGTCACTATTTAATTTTTGTGTAAATACATTTTTATTTCCTTTGTATTAATCCTATCTGGAGTATGACGATCAGATTTGCATTGATTTTAAAGTCATGAAGTGACGAGACGTGAAATTCGTCCGGCTAGAATATCTGATACCGTGATGGTACCCACGAAGACAGATTTGTGTCTACCACCAGGTAATTATGACGTTATCTGGTATACCTGATACCCCACCCAAAACATGAGGTTCTGCGTGAATACTGGCTCAGTGGTTTTTACCTACAGAGATTTTCGATATGCTATTTGTCGATTCTTACCATTGATCCATGCATCGACTGGAGGAGAATGACATTTCGCATGGTACCCTCTCCCACACATGTCACAGGCAATGATCGCGTTGGTGGCCAGCGTGGCCGCCGGCCCCTCCCGCCGCTTGCACACAACACACATAATGCGGCCGTCATCCGCCGGCGGCGCGCTGAGCAACTTGAGGGTGGAGACAGGCGCCCATGCGTGAGTACCATCGCCGTACTTGACGAGGCATCGAGCCACGCCCGTGCCGACTTCGCACGAATCGTTGTCATTGCTGGTGCTTAGTTCTACTATTGTCCCTGTTTGGGAGGTAATACTACTTTATTACAAATAACTACACGGATCTGACACATTTAAAAAAAGTATTGATTTTACACGAACAGAAGTCATTGTTCACTGAACTGTATGTTAAGAAGTGATATAGATATGCCCGTAACAATTTCACATTCTATCCGCAGTGTTTGTGTAAGCCCTGAAGATGGTCTTTGCGTAGTGCATGCATAGCCTAACATAGTTTCATCATAAATATTTTAAAACCAAGAGATTTAAATACTGTTTAGTTTTGCATGCATGTTACTAGTTTTCCGTTATATTATTTCTTTAATTCCAATATAAAACTAATATTCTGGTAATTTTGAAAATTCTACATTTTATGATCAGCCAAGTAGGGTAACCAGGCTGAAAATATGCTATGCAAAATTTGTTTTACTGAACTTTTTGTACATAAAAGATGATGAAACTATGGTTTCATTGAAAATTAATTTTCAATAAAAAAAATTCACATACAATATCAATTATGAATTTGGAAAATTAGAGTAAGGACCAATGTGACTTCTTTACAAAAAGGACGTAAAACATTTTGATGAATTGTACGGGTCTCCTGCCAATGTTTTTTGAAACATTGAGCAAAAATTTATCTCAAAATTTTGTTTCGGTTCGTCTGCACAAGAGACGGGCTAATGATACATCTTCACTGAATGCTTGTAAACATAGATATTGCTTCGACGATAGACAATAGTTCTGTGTTTCAGAAAACATTTGCAAGAGACCGCCTATACTGAAATTATGCCCAACGCAGAACATTAAATGAGTCTCACATACATTACTTTCCACAAAACCAGCAGACATGCAAAAACTTACACTTTTTATTTATAACTGATAGGCTAAATGTTTGACCACTATCTCACCTGTTGCAGGTGAGATAGTGGTGATGATGTGGTAGAATATGTTGTTCAGGCTAACCTAGAATTACTGACTCTCAAGGACAGCTGCCGGAATACACCAATAGATGCTTGGCGACAGATTTTCAATACATATTAAAACATAAATTACACTATCACACATTAAAAGACTAAATCCTGTAGCAGTACCACATGGGTTATGTGATGGATTGGCACCAAATAACGTAAAATTATTTAACTTTACAAGATAATCACCATTAATTTGAATTAACTAGTAGGTACTTGCAGCCTGAACAGCCAGAGTATTGTTGAACTTTATGAAGTTTGAAACGGATTAAGTCTTTGAATTTGTTAAAATGATTCTGAATCTTTCCTTTAATTTGTCATATTAGAACATCCAACCCACAAAAAATTTATGGTATTGCCACTGGATAAGTATCTCATAGACAAATCATAAGAGTCAATAATACACTTTGATACATTATAATTTTTATCAGTTCAATTTTTGGAATTAAGAAATACAGAACAGTTGTCATATTCTTAGAGATGATCAGATCAACTAGGCGACAAACTGAGCCAACAGGCTTGGTGTATTGTTTATATCATAGTTGATGTATGCTCTGTTATTTAAATAATAAATGCAGATGAACACCAAAAGAGGAATAATGATAGATACTCACCTAAATAATATCTTCCATCCTTGTTAGGAACAAGGACATCATCCCCGCAGTGGAATGGGTTTACATTGTTTTTCTCCGTATTGGTTGTTGAGTCTGGCATGGCATCCTGTGTTTCTTCCTCTTTCTGTTCATTCTTTTTGCTAGCGCATGGTGCAATGACTTTGTCGTCAAGGTCGCTCAGAAGCGCATTGATCAGTGACAATTGCGTTGAGACCTCTTTGAAACAATTAAAATGTGATTAGTGGACAGGAAGTTTTTTTTTCATGATTATCTTAATGACAAATAAAACGGCTTTCTTAGTGATTACTGTGTACCAGCACATATAATTAAGCATGCTTATAAATCAGTCTTAAAAATGTTTCTTTTATTCAAATTAAGATTAAGATTTGCATCCAGTATGTAATACATAATTTAATTATGTACCAATTTTTCTTAAAAGTAGACTAAATTCATAGGCAGGTACAATTTTGTAAGAATTCCCTTTTATTAAATATAATCTAAAAGCCAAAGTATTCTCTATAAAATTATGTTAATTAAAAATATGGGTGTACTCTGCACTAGATTTCACAAGAAAGACAATAAACTTATATGAGTTACCAAGTTGTTACAATATGACATAGAAAAGGGCATTAAGAAACAGCTGGCATTCAGTAAACAGAACACACATTGTAGGATTTTTGACAAATAACCATATTCACAACTAACACTTCTTTGAGATTCTTTAGATTTCAGATATTAATACAATACAATAAATTTGGACAACCATTACAGTAATTTGAATAACACTGACTTGAATTTCTACTATTCTTTTTCTTGCTCTCATCCCATGCTACATGTTAATGTTCAGCAGTAAATGCTCAGTATAATCATAACATCATCGCAGGTTTTAAGGCCTGAAAGGGCTATTATGCTGGGTGCCATAGAAATATGTATCAACTATAAACAGCATTAGATTAGGACTTCCACCTTGCATACGTGCCCTGGGGCTGGAGGTCGCCCTCTCCAAGACCGAGGCCCTAATGTTCCATGGGCCTCGGGGGGGACCCCCTCCAGGCACGCGGATAGACCTGGACGGGGTCCTGGTCCGGGTTGGGACCTGGACCCTTGAGGTAGCTGGGTCTCATCCTGGACGGGCGGTGGACTTTTGGGGCCCACTTCACTCAACTGGCCCCAAAAGTCATAGGCGCCGCTGCCGCCCTTGGGAGGCTGCTGCCCAACGTGGGCGGCCCGAACGCCACATGTCGTCGCCTGTACTCCGGAGTGATCCGGAGTATGGCCTTGTACGGGGCACCTGTCTGGGTGGACGCCCTCGGTCGCGCCAATAAGGCCCTGCTGCGACGTCCGCAGCGGGTCATCGCGACGAGGGCGATATGCGGGTACCGGACGGTGTCCTGGACGGCGGGATGCGTGTTGGCCGGTGATCCCCCCTGGGAGCTCCAAGCGGAGATCCTCGCCGAAGTGTACCACTTCGTGGCGGCGAGGAGATCCCGCGGGGAGCCTCCAGCGTGGGAGGAGGTCACGCGCATGCGACGGCGGGCGCGGGTCGCCCTGTTGAGGCGGTGGACGGAGGACCTGGCTCCACCGGTCCCTGGACAGAGGACGGTGGATGCCATTCGCCCGGTCCTCCGGAGGTGGGTAGGGCGGCGATTCGGGTCGCTGACCTTCCGATTGGTGCAGGTGCTTTCCGGACACGGATGTTTCGGAAGGTACCTGCATCACATCGCGAGACGGGAGGCGACCCCCGCCTGTCACGAGTGTGGAGCGCCAGAAGACACGGCGCTCCACACGCTGGAGGAGTGCGCCGCATGGAGTCCCATGCGGCACACCCTCACAGCGGTCATTGGCGCAGATCTGTCGCTGCCGAGCGTGGTTAACGCTATGCTCGGCAGCGACGGATCGTGGCAGGCGGTGGTCTCTTTCTGCGAAGCGGTGATGGCGCAGAAAGAGGCCGCGGAGCGGGCGAGGGAGGACGACGTCCTCGCGGACCCGCTCCGGCGTAGACGAACTGGGGGGAGGAGAAGGCGGTTCGGGCGCCTTCTCGCTCTTTCCTAGTGTTGTGCGGATCACCGGTGGAGAGTCGGGGGATTCTCCACTGGCTTGCACGATCCCACACGTCTGGGGGATTGCCCCAATGAGCCGGGTCATCCCTCCATTGGCGGGGGCCCGTCATCGGTGACGGGCCGGCCGCTGGGGCGAGATGGTGACTGCTAACGCTACCCCATTTCGCCCTACTAGGCGGCAGACTGCTCATCCCGGGTTTTAGTGGTTAACCTCACTTACTACCCCCCCGAGGGGGTAGTAAGGCCCTTCAGGCGAGGACTCCCACATAACCACTGCGCTCCCCCCGGGGCGGGTGGTATCCATAAAGGATTTTACCGGGTCAAAAAAAAAAAAAAAAAAAAAAGGCCTTCCACCTTAATATTTAAGTTCGATTCAAGTAGTTGTTATATGCATTTTGGGATAACATTATTTTACAAAATAATAATTAATCCCTTATCACTAAAAACTCTACTAAAGAACTACATACTAATGAAAATTATATTTAACAGCAATTCCTTCTGCCTCCATCTATTTTATGTTTGTGTAATACAGATATGTTATGTGTAGTCTACAGGTATTATAAATGTGATGCCTGTTGATTACATCCTTACAATGATGACCAATGGAGTACAGTACCCCCATATCTTCCTAATGGGAATCACAAGAGGCGAAGGAAAAATACCAGAAGATAGTCAGCAGCGCCTTCTAAAGAATTAATGCCTTACACTTTTATTACACTACACCTTTGTTCTATGGTGGACATGACTGTTGCTGATATGTTAGGGATGTATTTTTATAAATTTTATTGCTGTCCATTTATTCAATTTGGTAATAAAATACAGTTTTAGATTGCAATGATTTTCATATGTATAGTTAACACAAGACAAATATTTCAGCTCATTAATATATATTTTTGTTATTATGATTGACATATAATTTAAAAACAAACTAAGGAGCAAGAATGAAATGAGTGTTGAATAAATAAGAGATATAGATAACAAACTTTAAATAATTCTGATAAATGTATTTTTTGGCACAATCATAATTTCTATTGATTATTAAAGTAATTATATAATTTTTAATACTTACTTCAAATTGTCTAGTCCCAAAGGTATGCAATAAAAACAATAATGTTAAATAATCATTTAGTAGTTCTATGTGGACGTTGTATTTTTATATCTTAAAATCTGAGTGATCCATACAGAGTGAAAAATCTAAACATTTAATTTAAATTCTGTTTGAATTCTTCCATTGGGAGACTGTGAAGCCAACTTTGAGGAAAATCTAACCAAATTAGAAGCATACAGTGAGAACATAAGTGAGTGTGGGTTTGCAGTTCATTACATGCACAAGGGGGCTCATTACAATATGAATAAGCTTATTAACAAAAGATACAAATTGTGCAATTTAACTAAATGCCTCAATGGAATGCAACCCCCCTGATGCTATCCTGCATTTGCTTTGTGAGCTCAGAACTGATACTACAGATACCATCTTTGTTACCTTATGTCCATTATGTCATGAAAAGAGGTGTCCTGTTTTCATGACATAAGATAAGAGGTGTCCAAAAGATCATTCTGAAGGCCGTTTAACATTAGGAAGGCAGCCAATCACCAAAAATCTTAAAATATATGCATATTGTTTTAGCTATTACCAACCCCACCTTATAAGTATAATAGTAGCAAAATAATTATGTGAAACAGGTTAAAATTTTACAATTGTGTTATAGTGACAATTAATTCTTTGGCATTTGAGATAACGAGAACAATAGAATTTCATTTATAAATGGACGATATTGTCTATATGGATGCCAGTAGGTAAAGCCTTAGCCTAATACCTATACAAATTATAGAATCTGCAGTGATGGTTTTAAATTGTAAAAGTTTTAATTTGTTTTTAAAAATGAAAAAAAATATATATAAATTAAGGAAATTTCTCTGCTTCTATATTAGAGATACTTATAGAAAACTTATATAAATTCACTTAGATCAGCATATTGGCACCCAATTTTTTTACTAGACTTTAACTAGATTCCATTGAGTTATTTTATAAACAGGTGTGTTCTTTCATAATTAGTATGGAGGTCAGAGGAATTACACATTAATACAGCAAAAGAAATATGGAGGTTAAATAGACATTCCACCTTACAGACACAGTAATTGTAATGGGAATCCAGAGGACCATTATTCTCTGAATCTCTTTCTTCTTACATCTTTTTGAATTGTTACAGATATATTTTGTAATAAACTTGTTACAGACATATTTTCATTATTGTAGAAAAGTATATCAAAGCAAATATCTAATAATTCATGAAGTACGAAAATACATTGAATAATGACAATAGATAGGGAATCAGGTGATAGGATCCTTTACTTTTTGGTAGACACTGCCTTGTCAATGATGTTGTAACAAACAACAAATGGTAATATATCGTTAATTATAGTGTTTTTTTTCTTTGAGGAATATATTTAAAGATTTACCGCACGTGAGTAGGTACACTCCTAGGGTAGAGAAATAGGGCTCTGTATGTTACTGAAAGAATGAATAATTGCAGGTAGATGAAGCTGCATCATGAAAATCTTAAATTAAATCTGATTTTACAAAAGGGTGTGCGAATATTGGATATAGCACAAGGAATAAGATTTTTACATGGTAAGTACCTACTTGCTAACTTGAATTTAAATCATCCAATGCTGCTTAGGGCTATATATGCAAAACAATGGTAGTTTATCAATTAATTTAATCTTACCAGCGTTAATATCCATGTCAATACGCTGCATTTAAATCATAGAAATCTTGAGAGATGCATAGTTTCGATATGAATTTCATCCTACGAGAACAAACACGTAAAGCATTGGCGCTATTGCGGCCATTAGAGTTCAGTCAAACGTCTCACAATTTTCCCGCGGTAACGAAAATTTATTAAAACAATTTAAACTGTAACTTTTTATGAAGTAGCAAAGCGTTCACCTTATAACTATGGTCATAATGCTGTTTTAATTTAAGGTAATGACTCCAAGTACGACAAAAAAATAATCAAAATAACCTATTCATTTTAAGTAAATTATTAACAAATCCTCAAAACCCACAGATTAATCGTTCCTATGTAGGCTATAGTAGCTAATACTCAAACAAAACCCAAGAGGGGAGATGATATTAGCCGATCAGATCACGATAACTGCCAACTTGAGATTTACTCGCTTGATAATTGGCGACCACGTATTCGACGACCACGTTCATGAGTTAATATATATATTAGGCCGGGTATTATTAGTTTAAAAATTTTTTTGTCGAATATTATTATACTTGTACTGATCAATAATACCCAGTCCGACCGACCCGTGATTTACCGCCTCAATAATTTGTGACGTGAGAATTGGAGTCTAGTTACGTACGTGGATTATCGGGCTGCGAAATATCGTGCCTGTATATTTTTTACCGACCCCGGATCAACCAGTCTTATAATCGAAAGCCACATAAAATATAAGCTCTGGCCACAATTACCCTGACCACATTCGACCCAGGTAACAGAACTGCCAATCATATGCCATCATGTGCTGAAATTATATTAGTTACTAGGTAGTTGAAATTTGAGGATCATGAAATTTTTTTGTTAAATAGACATATGATTTGAAAATAAACTATATACAATTAAGATGTACGCTACATCGAAGAGTTGACTTAGAACTAATAAAAGAAAAGTTCGCATATGCTCCGTACATCACACGTACAAGTGCGCTGGCAAGCAGACCATAGCAAGCCTCAAATTTCTAGTCTCTAGACTAAAAATCTCAAGTCTCATTGACATATGGGGCGAGAACAAATGACATGACTTGATCAGGTGAAAGTCCGATTAATTCTATATAATTAATTAATACAATGTGGATTAGTTGATAGTTTAGATAGGTACCTAAAGATGAACTTGCTGACGCTCATATTGTATTTACACTAATAACGCACACTTCTTTGTGCGATATCAAAGAAACATGCCGAACGTTTGATTTGATGACTAACGAACGGAGACAATGCAACACGTGTGTACTACGTTCTAGTATGTGTATAACTTTCAAGGTTTTTTGGGGTGCTGATTACAAAACTGATATCTGTTTTGAAATCTAAGCCGGTGAACACAATTTTTGGTATAAAATAATACTGCAATTTCATTCAAAGTTTTTAGGGACAGATTAAAAACATTTTTTTTAATCCAGGATGGTATTATTTTTTAAAATTAATATATTAAATTAAAATTAATACATAGTTTATTTAATATACAAGAATAGTATAATTATTGGTCTATGACATTATAATAAGTAAAACATCAAACACTTCATATAATATATAAACTTTATACCACCAATAAACAATTTTATGCCACTTTTAGGTAGCCACTGTATTAATCCAGGTCCTAAGGAATCTATGTGCTAAATTTCATCGAAAACTCAAGCGGTGAGTGGTAACAAACTAACACAAATACACTCATACAAACCTTCGAACCTATAATATTTCCTAGTGTGCACTAAAAAAAAAACGAAGTAATAATGTATTTAATGCTTTATGGTACATAAAACATATATATGTTTGAATAACAACAAGATTCAATATTTTGGCATCACTTACAATTTAATTGATTAATTTGTAATCTTATTGATTAACTTACAATTTAATAGTTAATTTTGACGTCTTGTTGCACGAATCCATATGCCATGAATGGCACCATCCTTATGAAAAACTGCAAATCAACATTTATTTGTTTTAATTTTACTGCATAATTAGTCAAAAGCAAAATTATCCTTTTTTATGGGAAAAATCGTTGGTCAAGAGCTGGTATCCTGAAAATTGCTATAATTAAAAAATATATAATTTTCGATCTATGTTCGCACTCTCTTTTCACCCTGAACAAATTTTATCATAGCACAGCGAGTCAGATAGAAAAAATAACACCACTTAATTTCTATGGATTATAATCTCGAAATTATTTTGAATATTTTTATGTTTGCAATAGCGCATTCTCTGTGGATTACATTACAAAATTACAAATTTACGAGAGAATAAAAATAAGTCATGTGCGGGATTTGAACCCACATCCATCCACCCTTTTAGCCAGGGTGTGCTCTATCCAATTGAGCTAACATCACAATGAGACAAAATGTTTTTTTTTCCTATCGTTCTTTAACCATCGTATTGGGATGGCGATACCTATAGTTCAACTTACGTTGAACTACAAACAAGAATAATTTTGCAATTATGTTTAAACTTGTTAATGATGACGCAACCCTATAATTTTAATATTTTTATGTTTGCAATGCTCTCCGGTTTACATTACAAAATTACAAATTTACGAGAGGATTTTTTTTAATGCTTTATCCAATTGAGGTAACATGACAATGAGACATAACTTATTTTTTTTCCCATCGTTCTTTAACATATATATGTTTGAATCGTATTGAGATGGAGCGACATCTATAGTTCAACTTAAGTTGTACTACAAACAAGACTAATTTTGCAATTAAGTTTAAACTTGTTAATGATGACGGAACCCATTAATTTTAATATTTTTATGTTGGCAATAACGCATACGCTGCGGTTAACATTACAAAATTACAAATTTACGAGAGGTTTTTTTTAAAGTCATGTGCGGGATTCAAACCCCCGTCCATCCACCCCCTTAGCCGTTGTATTACAGACTGCCAACAAAAAAGATACAAATAGTAATTTACGTGGTACCTCAAATAACTTTTAGAGACAGTCAAATTAAATTCATCAAAAATGTGTAAAGCCAAATCACGAGACCGCGGGAACAAAAAAAAACAAAACTTACGCATTACAGCAACTGTATGTGAGATGGCACCACCTGTCTTTTAGCGGTGTTATAACTCACGTAATCCTGAGTTCAACAAACACTTCGCCGGATTGCTCATATTCGAACTTAAAAATGTTATTGGCCTAATCTATACGTATTAAAATTTCGTGGCGATAGGACCAACGATACTCAAGTTTTCGTCGGACATAATAGAATACATACAAACATTTATAATTGACTGAGCAGTTAAAAGTAACTTCCATTTGGCTCAACGTTAAAACATACATGTACCAGCATGTACTTGCTCATATTATGGAGGGTAGAGGTAAGGAGAATCATCTGTGTACAAGAAAAAGTTTCCGCCCAAATGCATTAAATTAAGGTCAAAATGTTACTACTTTCGTCAACAATAATATTTTTTTTTACTCGGTATACTTCAATTCATTTACAATTGCTACACTCACACCATACGTTTTGTCAACACCAGCGCCATTCTGGTAGGTATTTGAACTTATATTTATAGTTTAAGTTTTCTTCCATATGAGATGATTCTCCTTACCTCTACCTTCCATATCTCACACATAATACAAAATGTTATTTCAAGTTGTAGCGTGGTCGTTGAAATCGCAAGATGGTGAAATTACGTAATTCATGGTGAAAATCACTTTTGGCGTGATCACGTGGCCTCAAATTAATTATTTCTAAGATTGATCGTGTGTATATAATCACCGGCCAAGGAATAACCGATTGATAATTGCCAACCTGATAATGCAGTGCGACCAGATATTACTTGTTCCTTCACTTATTATACCGATACTTAACGTTCTACGCATTATTAAGTTGGTGTTTCCACCCTGACTGCGATATTTTACAACTCATACTGGCGAGCTTAATAATACCCAACCAATACGTGAAGTACTGGTTGAATACATTTATAAGGTCCGTAATTCTTAGGTCGCATATTTTCCGAATTGTATTGCGCAGCCTGTGAAATGCGAGCCCATAACTCATGAACATCTCCAATTGGTTGATAACCTTTATTCCTGTTGGTTAGTATTCACTGCAGAACCGACGCTACTGGTGGAACGTCTTTGACAGTATGGTAAAAATAATAAGGCTGCACTATGGAGCTAACAAAACAAGACAAATCGCAAATCTGATAACCTAGCAATCCAAATAAACGGTGATGAATATAATAATCTAAAATATACTTTTTAACCGGTAGACTTCCTCAAAATTGTTAAACACCATAACTATTAATATCATGTTAATATAACGTGGTGTTTATTTATTTATTATATATCTTATTGAACATAAGAAAAATCTACAATAGGGTACATTAATGCCAAAGCATCCTCTACTAGTCATCCAGCGGTGGAAATATAAAAATAGTGAGGTGCATAAAAAACTCACGTAAATTAGGGGTTTGAAAAATAAATATGGACTAAAACAGAAATAAACAGTAAATTAAAACTATAATGGAACCTACAATGCAAATATTATTTGATATAGAAATTAAATAAAACATATACTTCATATTTATACATTACATATACTAGAAAAACACACTCACGTTGGGGATCGAATACGTCGACCCGGGTTTGGAGCATATCAGATGCTCATCATAAGGGCAAATGCGCATTATCGACGTTTCTGATCCCAACGTGACTGTTTTTGACAGTTATTTCATAAAATTTAAACATGTGTGAAAAGGCATTTAATTCCTTAAACATACTGCATTCACAAACATAGATCACCGATTACAGTTTAGTTGTAGCTGTTGTAGATAGGTAGTGACGTTATATCATTTCACCACCACAGAGGCGCGCATGCGTGCGGCTTGCGCGTCGCTCGCTGCTTGTTGCTATCCGTCACAATTGTTATATTGTATTGTTTATGTAGAGCATCAGCAATCAATTGAATGGTTTTAGTCCAAGGGCATGTTCGTATCTAGAGAGTAAACATTTTTTTACGGCAAATCATTTTTATTCATTTTCTGAGGAGATATTTTTATAGATTATTTAGGTTACGTACAATAATAATATGTTTTATGTAACACACATTGTGGTTTTATTTTGAGAAAGAATAAGTATTAAGAAATACAAACATAAAATTAATCTTCTACATAAATATGACAAGAGGATGAATAACAGTACGTTGCTAGGTAACATTGTCGATGACAAAGGTTAGATCCTTTTTATACAAAAAAGTTTCTACACTACAACACCCCCACTTAATCCACAATGTTTAACACAGAACTGGTGTTTCTGTCCAGCAATTCCCTTTGTTGGCATATCAGCAGGCATTAGGTTTGTTTCACAATATTCTATACATACAACCCTTTGCTCTGCCAAATCACGAACAAAATGATACTTAATATTTATATGCTTCGACCGTTTACCTAAAGCAGGAGTATACACTAGTTTACTCGCACTTTGACTATCACTAAATATTGTAACAGTGTCTGTCCGGTCCGTCAGTTCAGCATATAACCCTTTTACTGAAACTACTTCCTTAGCAACCTCACAAATGGCAATATATTCTGCTTCAGCAGTACTCAAAGCTATACATCGTTGCTTCCTAGATTGCCAAGATATTGCAGCACCACCAAAAATATGGGCATACCCAGAAAAAGATTTTGCATCTGGGCTGTTCCCCCAGTCCAAATCTGCGTAAGCTACTAGAGGTTTGTTACACCTTTTGTAACACAGCGATAGTTCTACTGTCCCCTTCAGATACCTAAGAACGCGTTTCAGGGCTGCCATATGAGTTGAATCATTGTTGACTTAGCATCGTGACTGCGAATGAAATATCTGGCCTTGTACAACACGCTAGGTACATCAGTGATCCTATGATCTCTTGATACCGCGTATCATCAGTTTTTGGTGCAGACTTGAGATGAAGGTTTGCCTCAATCGGTGTTTTAACCGGATTACATTCTAGCATCCCATATTTTTCCAGAATTTTCTTCACATACGTTTTCTGGGAAAGATGGATCTCTTGCTTATCCTTATTCCGATCAATTCGTATTCCTAGACATTCTCTTGCTTCACCAAGGTCCTTTATTTTAAAAGTACTAGCAATCTGGTCTTTCACTGTTTTAGCTGCACTCGAATTATTAGTAAAAAATAAAAATCATCTACATAAAGTGCAATAGCTAAAAACAGACCATCTTTTGTTTTTTTGAAGCAGTGATGGCTCAGTGGCGTTGGCTATGGACTGCCACGCAGCAGGTCCATGGTTCGAATCCCGCCGCGGGCTTGAGCTTCACCGCATGGTGGAAGGGCTTTTTGCGAATGCTCGCCTGGCTAGCGACCACCAAGTTGAAAATCTGTCGCCAAGCACCTAACAGTGTGTTCCGGCAGCAGTCCTTGAGAGCCAGTGAAATTACAGGCACATGAGACTTAACAACTATGTCTCAAGGTGACGGGCGCAGTGCAATTCGTCACTTGAACGATGAACTGCATCTGTTATAGGCAGAGGTAACCGCTTAACATCAGGTGGACATCGAGCTTGTTCCGTCACATTAACAAAAAAAAGTGTAAACGCATTGATCATAATTAGATCTCGTAAAACCCATTCCCAAAATATTGGCATGAATTTTTTCGTTCCAACATCGAGCCGCTTGTTTCAACCCATAAAAGGATTTACTTAGCTTGCATACCTTACGATCTTCCCCCTTTTGAACGAAAAATTCTGGTTGTTCCATATAAATTTCCTCCTGTATATCTCCATTAAGAAACGCAGTTGTCACATCTATGTGATTTATGCTTAGGTCCTCTTCGGCTGCCAACGCCAGTAGCAGTCGAATTGATGAAATTTTTACGACTGGCGCAAATGTTTCGAAATAGTCAATACCAGGTTTTTGAGAATAGCCCTTAGCAACCAGCCTAGCCTTATGGCGCTGAACGCTGCCATCCGCACCAACCTTGAGCTTAAAAACCCATTTCGATTTAATGACATTTACATCCTTCGGTCGATCAACTAGTTCCCAGGTTTTGTTGGCCTTCAGGGAATTGAATTCGTCCTTCATTGCCTCCAACCACATTTTTTTTTATCTGAACGCTGCATGGCATCTTCAACCGATACAGGATTGGAAACATCAGCTATGTGAAAGTTATACACCATGTTGTCATATATCTTAGGACGTCTTTCACGAACGGGGTAGCGTCGTTCAGTTGAAGGAACAACATCATTTAATTGATCAGCAGCATTTGTGGTCACTTGATCTTCCAAAACTTCTGCCACGGGATTATCTAAATCGACAGAATCAAAAGAAAATTTCGCCTGAGTCTGACTCATTTGTTGAACTAGATGTACATCCTTGATCATCTACATGCACAACTGGACTCCGTGGTCTAATTTCTTCTTCAATGTGTTCAATCTGGACATTTGGTCTAGACACCAGTACCCCCACTGCAACAGTTTCAGTTAACTTTTGTACCTCTGGTTCAGTGGTAGGATGACTAGCCACAGGAATGTCATTATATAGATTTATATCCACAAAATTCTTCTTAGAAACAGTATGTGGTTTCTCTTTTAATACAGGCACGTTTTCGAAAATGTTGCATCTCGAGCGACAGTTATTTTTGTCGGATTACTATCCAAACTGATAAATCAGTATCCCTTCTGGTTAAGAGAATAGCCAGTCATTATCATCGGAACAGTCTTTGGATCAAATTTCTTCCTAGTATTTTTTTTTTATGCCTGATAGATTAACCTTTGAGCACTATCTAACCAGGTGATGATGTGGTCGAGAATGTTGTTCAGACTAACCTAGAGTTACTGGCTCTCAAGGACAGCTGCCGGAACACACCGTTAGGTGCTTGTCGACAGATTTTCAACTCGTAGTATTATTTTTTATCAGAACCTGAGCCTTGGACCCGAATACTTTCAAATTCGATAAGTCAACTCGTTCTTTCGTATAAACTTCTTCCGGAAGCGTATCCTTTAAAGCCATGGTCGGAGATCTATTTTTTAGATAAACTGCACATCCAACTGCCTCTCCCCATAACTTCTTGCTAAGACCAGCATCATGTATCATGCATCTTGCTTTCTTAGTAATTGTCCGTATAGTTCGTTCTGCCACTCCATTTTGCTGAGGTGTATACGGTACAGACGTCTGATGCTGTATACCATGCTTTTTAAGAAATTCTCCAAAATCATGATTAACGTACTCTGTACCATTGTCAGTACGTAATTTCTTGATTTTCTTGTCTGTTTGATTTTCTACTAGCGCCTTGAATTCCTTGAATTTGGCTAATACTTCTGTTTTCGATTTAAGGAGATATGTGAAAGTTTTGCGACTAAAATCATCCACGAAAACCAAAAAATTATTTATTACCACCATAGGATTCTACTTCCATTGGGCCTGCCAAATCCGAATGCACTAGTTCAAGCAAATCCTTTGCTCTCTTACCTTTCCTTTTCGGAAATTTCTTGACACATTCTTTCCCCTTGCAGCAGCCTTCACACGGTTCCGTGCTTACCGCTCCATATGACAGTCCATCTGCTAAACCTTACAATTTTTCCATCAAAGGCCTACACAGGTGACCCAATCTTCTATGCCATAAATGGTGCTCTTGTGCGAATATGTTTACAATCTTTTACAAGTGAAGAAATAAAAATGTCGAAGTCATTGTTATTTGAATCAATACCAACGGATTTTCGAAACATTTTGCGCAAAACCAAAGGAAAAGAAGAGAGAGATTTAGCAGATATTATTAATATATTCAAATCAGTGGAACCGGATATTATTCCCGTATTTTGTGCTCGTCAGCTGGAGAAAATTCCTCCTCTTTTATGGGACCAGTGCGATAGCACGAAATTATTGAAGGACCTACAACGAGTAATGATCGCAGTTGATGACTTTAAAACAACTTATGCTACCATCAATCAACTGGAACAATTGAAAACGGAGCTTCAACAACTTAAAACGGATTCCTTGCCACCACCCTCAGTGTGCAAAGTTAACTTAAAAAGAGGAGCATGGATCGGCCCGACGGGGCTATGTCACCAGCAAAATTCTCCGATGAACGAGTCGTATGATGCTATTGAATCATCACATTGTGTAAAAGAAAGTACGCCACAAAACGCATACCGAAATATTGTGAGGGTAGACTCCGATCAGAGACCCGTTAACTCATCAAGGCAGCAAGGATCGGCGGATGGCAATACGAGTAAGGGAGATAGTACTATTAAGAAAGTGACGTCCTCTATTTTAGACCCCTCGATCACCCTGAAAGGTATAAACGATAAAAACACATGTGTTTCTATTAGGGACCGCTTATGTAAGACAACATCGGAGACAGTTATAGAAAACGAGCGGTTTACGGATGAGAATGCTGATGGTAGGCCTTTAAAATACCGTTATCGAGGCAAGTCTGGTATAGCAAAAGATTTAGAATGTAACTTCAAGGCAGCAGACAGGAAAATTCCGGTATTTATTACGAATGTCCATTATGACACTACAAAGGACGATATCGTTTCATATATTCGTAAAAAAACACAGGAGACCGTGTTATTACAGAAAATAGATACCAAAAATCATAAACAACACAATGCGTATAAATTTTTTGTATCAGAATCTAAGTTATCTATCTATCTCGATGAAAAACTCTGGCCTGAAGGAATTATATTCAGAAGATTTGTAAATTTTCATAGATACAACCCGAATAGAGTTAATTCTGTAGACGGATTAAATATACATAACAATGGATAGACGCACATACAAACTGGCCAGTTATAACTGTAAAAACGTTAAACGTTCCGTAGATAGCATCAGGGAGTTGTGTCACTCAAGTGATATTGTTGCTTTGCAAGAGACTTGGTTGCTACCGGATGATATCCCGTACTTGAGTACTATTGATTGTGAGTTCGGATATACGGGAACCTCGGCAGTGGACACGTCAGTGGGGATGTTGCGTGGAAGGCCTTACGGCGGCGTCGCTCTGTTGTGGAAAAGCAGTGTGTTTCAAAAGGTTTCTGTGATACGGTGCGATAATGATCGTGTATGTGCAATTAAAATTATCACAAGCGATAGACCTGTTATTGTGATCAGTGTGTACATGCCTACAAATCATAAAGATAATTTATCGGATTTTACGGATTGCCTCGGTACAGTAAGTGCTATTATTGATGAATATGGCGTAGAATCAGTTTTTATATTAGGTGATTTTAACGCAAACCCGGGTGAATTATTTTTCACGGAACTTATGACTTTTTGTATAGAACAGTGTTGGACTTGTATTGACATTGAAATATTGGGGAAATACTCCGATACATACACTTTTATAAGTGATGTTTACGGTTCTTGTAGCTGGTTAGATCATTGTGTGGTAACTCAATCAGCAAAACAAAGTGTTCATGATGTTTATGCAAAGTATGACACGGTTTGGTCTGATCACTTTCCTTTAATTATTGAGTGCAAATTTAATCTGCTGACTCCAAAACTACCTCATAAGGTAATAGTTAATAATAATGCCATAGTATGGGGGGATAGATCTGAAGAACAAATCGTTGTATACACCAAGGAATGTCATGAGAAATTAAGAACTATTGACTTTCCAAATGAGTTGAATGAATGTGCGGATTATTATTGTAAAAACCCGAGTCATAGGCTTGTTCTAGACAGACTTTATTCGGACATTGTGTCTGCGCTACAGGAGGCTGCAATGACTAGTCGAGGAAGGATGCGTGTGGCGAGGGGACCACGCATACCCGGGTGGAACAGGCATATCAGCGATGCTCACTCAGTAGCAAGAACAAAATTTAAAGAATGGGTTCTATGTGGTAAGCCGAAGACAGGTTGGATGTATGATGAAATGTGTCAAAGCAGAAGGGTATTCAAATCAAGACTCAAGTGGTGTCAGAACCACGAAGATCAAATTAAAATGGATGCCCTTGCCGAAAAACATTCGCGTGCTAATTTCCGCGGCTTTTGGCAATGTACCAAAAAATCAAACGTTCGGCCTGGCCTACCGGTGAGCATCGATGGTGTGAGTGACTCTAAGGCCATTGCTAATAGTTTTTAAGGATCATTTTCATGTCCAATCCCCATTGGGACCGATGAAGGAGGTGCTTAGTGATAAGCATTTAGACGGGGTTGTGCGGACCACTTTTAACGCTAAGGATGTGACTAAAGTTATTGAAATAATATCAAAAGGTAAGTCACCTGGATATGACGGTATTAGCATTGAGCACCTACTTCATGCCGGGCCGCATGTATCAAGAGTCCTTGCAATGTTCTACACGTTATGCGTGAGTCATTCTTTCTTGCCAATTGAGCTCATGAAAACTGTTGTAGTGCCCGTAGTGAAAAATAAAACAGGAGATGTAGCTGATAAATGTAACTACAGGCCTATATCTCTTGCAACGATCATTGCTAAAGTGTTTGACGGTTTGCTTAATACACAGTTGGACGAATACTTAGAATTGCACGATAACCAGTTTGGGTTTCGATCCAAACTGTCAACAGAGAGTGCAATACTGTGTCTTAAGCATACCGTCCAATACTACACAAAACGAAAAACCCCGGTGCACGCATGTTTCCTCGACCTTTCCAGGGCTTTTGATTTGGTTTCGTACGATATATTGTGGAAAAAGCTCGAGAGCATTAACTTACCACGGGACCTAACCAATATTTTTAAATATTGGTATAAAAACCAAATTAATAGCGTCAGGTGGGCAGGCACGATGTCTGATCCGTATCAGTTGCAGTGTGGTGTGAGACAAGGGGGGCTGACATCACCTGCACTCTTCAACTTGTATATGAATGCACTGATCGTCGCGCTTGGTAACCAGCACGTAGGTTGCCATATCGATGGAATATGTGTGAATAACATAAGTTATGCAGACGATATGGTGCTGCTGAGCGCGTCGGTCTGCGGCATTCGGAAGTTAATAGGGATATGTGAGGAATATTATGCTCATAGCCACGGGTTGCAATATAATGTAACTAAAAGTCAGTGTATGGTCTTCGAGGTCAGTTCGAAACGGTCACAAAATGTGCCACCTACTTTCCTGTGTGGTGTACCATTAGAAAGAGTGGATAAATTTAAATATCTGGGACACATACTAACGGCTGACCTCAGGGACAATGCCGACATTGAAAGGGAGCGAAGAGTATTGTCGATAAGGGCGAATATGCTGGCTCGCAGGTTTGCACGTTGCTCTAGGGAGGTGAAAATAACGCTGTTCCGAGCTTATTGTACATCCCTCTATACGTGTAGCCTGTGGGCGAGATACACGCGCACATCGTATGATGCTCTTCGCATCCAATTCAATAACGCGTTTAGGGTGATGTTGGGGCTGCCTCGCTACTGCAGCGCCTCGGGTATGTTCGCCGAGGCACGCATAGATTGTTTTCATGCAACAATGCGCAAGCGCAGCGCTTCTCTGGTGCGTAGAGTGCGAGGCAGCGGCAACACCGCCTTAGCGATGATTGCAGGTAGATTGGACTGCATATACATACAGCACTGCTGCCATAGGCACGTGCATAATTTTAGATCTAAATAAAAAAAAAAAAATTACCTGTCTTTTGTTTGATATGTATGAGCCTTTGAAGCTTGAAATAAATGAATTTAATTTAATTTAAAATTAATAAATCAAAACCATTAGAAGCTGTATTTGGAGGAGACGTAAGAACCGTCGCTGCCTCTTTATCTAAAACATATAAGCCGTTTTTTAGGGGTGCTGTTAACAATGGCTTAACACCTATATCTATGTCAACTTTATTTAAAACTTTAAAACAAGTTTTATCAAAAACAACTACAAAACCTTTACTACACATTTTACTAACCGACAGCAAATTTGTCATCAAACCTGGTACACATAAAACATCCTCAAACCTTATTGAACGCTCCTTGGCAAACACATTTCCCTTGATATTTGAAACAATTTTGTCGTTATTCGCAGTTGTCACAAGCTTAGAACTGACGTTTTCCTTGTTCTCCAAAATGTTTCTGTCTGACGTCATATGAGATGTTGCACCAGAGTCTATAACCTATTTGTTTTCGCTGACCGTCGCCGACATAGCAGTTATCAGCCCAAGAGTCTCTTTACTATCCTTCTGAGTATTATGTGTAACTTTGTTGTTATTAGGTTTTCTATCTTTGCACTGCCATTTATAGTGCTCTTTCTTTTTACATAGATGACATATAACTGCCTTCTTGGTTTTGTAATTTTTTGACATAAGTGCTGAATCATCTTCTGTCGTATTCTTTCTCATACTTTCTTTGAGTAACGCTGCCATAACAATTTCAGTTGAAATCTTTACATTCGAATGCTCTTATGTCATCACTAAGGAATTGAATGTATCTGTCAACCCAGCCAACATTATAACCCCGACGAACTCTTCATCAAGACTAGCCTTAATGTTTATTAATGCCGGACTCGTAGTTCGGATATCATTCAAATATTCTTCCATAGTTTCGAATATTGTTAATTTGACGTTGAATAGCTTCCTCAACAGATATAGCCGCCGCAGTAGCCCTCCGTCAGCATATGCTCATTTTAGCGTTAGCCAAGTATCTCTCGCTGTTTGGACGTGCATGATCATGGGATTTATTTTTTCAGAACACATCAGACATATCTGACTCCTAGTTTTGGCATCTCTCTTCTTCGCCTCCGCTGTATTGAGCTGGAAGTCATCACTGATACAGTCCCATAAATCCAAGTCCGTGAGAAACATTTCCATGGCGAAGGCCCATGTTCCATAGTTAGCCTGGCCAGATAGTTTCTCGAAACTCATACTAGTAGCAGCTTGCATGTTTATCTACACGAGATCAGATACTCACTCCTTTAACCACATAAGATTAGTTAGGTAGGTAGAACGTTCCTGGGCCCATAACCTTTTATAGATTATTTAGGTTACGTACAATAATAATATGTTTTATACATGGAAGTAATAAGTACTACGTACCAGGAATGAGCTCTATCTGTGCATCATGCAGCTAAAAAAAAGAAAATAAAACCTTATGCTAGGGTCATAAGAGTCTTGTTGCGCGCAAAATAAAAATGAAGCCGAGTGAGAAGGCTACCACTGAACCCTGTGTCTCGTTCTAACAGTGACCTAGAGTTGCCAGAGCTAAGTCGATTTCAATCCTTTCATTGTTTGTCGAAAAATGTGCGATTGATGTAATGTAATGAAGTAAAAACATTTACTTCTAAAATGTTTCTAAACATAATTAATAATTTCGTACCAACAGGTTAAAGCAATATTATTTGTTGCTCCGTGTAAAGCCATACTAACGCAAAAATTTTGCGATTAGCGTATAGGTTTTCTTTTATTTGTATGAAATACGGACTCCTGACTTGACAACACCACATGAAATTGCGGACTCGGACGTTAATAACGGAGTGTTTTTTGATTTCGTGACATTTTTGAAGAATTTTAGTAAAAATGGGGAGAATTTGTGTCGTGGAGGTAATGCTTTAAACATAATTTGTTAGTGAGGAATTACGGTGACCATGCATGACTATCCAATTATAGTTCAAGAACAAATGAATTAAATACCAATGTATATTTTATTCCTTTCTCTATTAAAATAACTTTGTTTCAATTTCAGATTTCCTCAAGATCCTAATGTTAGTTTAACTCATAATGCAAAATTAGAAACAATGAAACATTTAAGGAATAAGCTGGGTTTTGCGGCAGAAACTTCACAAGACTGTTTTATTTAACAATATTTGATTTAGAATTAAACTTTACTGTTTTTTCTTACCTAATTAATGAAATATACCACAATAGGTAGTTTATCGTAATTTTATCTTAGTCCTTAGTCTATAGGTAATGTTATCTATACAGTATTTCAACTTCATATAAACGGACGAAACGCGAATTATACCTACGCGCCTCGATCTCGGCCCGCGCTCAGTACGCAGACAGTCGCGTCTATGCCGCAGTAACGAATAGACGGTGTGTTATTTTTGTAACAATAAACGCACGATATTTTTGCTAAAAATAAGTTTATGTACAATGTACATATTTACATATTTAATATGACGAGTAGGATATATTGTGCTGTTTTTGGTTGCACGAATTCGTCAAAAACACAACCAGAGATAACTTTTTTAGTTAACCTGGAAACTGAAAGGTAATACTATAAATTAATTTTACTTACTAGTAAGTAACATTATTTGATAGTCTACATAGTTGACGGTACATAATGTGTGTCTTTTTAATAGACATGTATTTACTTTAATCCCCCGAAAAAAATGTCTCGATTAATAAAAAAGGGAATAGAGTAAAGGAAAGTGATTGACACGAGTGCAATAGGTACTTATAAGCTATATATTAGAATGCGGATTTTTTGATACTCTAAAATTTTATGATAAAGCATTTCGTACGTCTCACAAATATTTTTCGGTCGCAAATTTTTAAGACTGATTTTTTATTCAAATATAGGTTTTTAGGCCCTATCGCATGTTTACGTACAGCGCGGTTGTAGGTAGTTATTTCAACGAGAGAGCCGAGTTAAGATACTGTATAGATAACATTAACGTGCCAGTAGGTAAGTACCTACCTATATGACGCGAGTGTGAAAAGCAAGCAAAAAAAGGAAATGTACAGTGCCGCAAAGGGCAAGTTCATCATTAGCATCTTCGATTAGGTAAAATCCATCTGAAGCAATGATCCGCTGACGTCAGATCACAAATCATTTTTTTATAAAAAAAAAGTATTGTCCTTAAATCATATTTCAATATTGTCACCATTGCCAGAGAGGGATAAGAGGTACAGTTATTGCGCTCTCGTTCGGCTTCAATTTTGCGACAACAGCTCATTCCTGTTGTACGTAGTACTTATTACTTCCATGCTTTTATGTAACACACATTGTGGTTTTATTTTGAGAAAGAATAAGTATTAAGAAATACAAACATAAAATTAATCTTCTACATAAACATGACAAGAGGATGAATAACTCAGTCTCGCGCGCGCAGCCAGCCATTGTTGACGCCTAGCTTTCGGTTGCACTTGCGAAATTCGTGCGTGCGACAAAATGACGAACGTGTTAAAGTGTAATAAATGTAATATCGTCATTGATGAGTTATTAGCATATGTGCAAAATAAAATATCAGTTATTGATGAGGAAACACTAGTGAGACTGTGTACGTCGTCGTTTTCAAGCGAAGATATCAAAAAGTCGAAGTCATTATTATTTGACTCTGTTCCGTCGGACTATCGCAAAATATTCCGGAAGAACAAGGGGAAGGAGGAAAGGGATTTAGCCGACATCATCAACTTGTTTAAATCAGTTGAACCGACTATAATACCAGTATTTACGGCCCGGCAATTAGAGAAACTACCCTCATTAACATGGAATAATTTGGACTGTACAAAGGTTTTGAAAGACCTACAACGAGTGCAAACCGAACTCGATGAAGTTAAAAAGATTTATGCCACAAACGAACAATTACAAGATCTGAAAAAGGATTTGCTGAAATTGGAACACGATTCATTACCGCCCACCTCAGTATGTAACGTAAATCTACGCAGGGGAGCATGGGTAATGGATAGCACCCCAATGGGAGCTTCACACCGTCATAACTGTACGGCTAATGACTCATACAGTAGCAAGGAATCACCTGATTGCATAAATAAGAGTCACATCTACAATCATGCCGAAAAGAGGGTACTTGCAGAACAAAACACCTGTGAATCAACACCGATACAACGTTTGAGCGCTGTGACTAAGCCCACGGTAGCGAGCGGAGAGACGTCCGATACCGGTTCCGTGCCTCGCGTGACGTCACCCATTCAACACTTGCTCGCTCGGAATGTTACTCAGCCACAGCCGGCTAATAGTGATAACAGCGTTAATGCTAAGGCGCGGGACACACGTAGCGACGTAACGAAAGAAGCAGTAATTAAACCGCGATTTGATGACAACGATAACAGCCCGTGGATTCCTGTTACTAATCGCAAAAAGAAAAAATATCGTTACCTCGGCAAATCGGGGATTGCGCGTGATCTAGATAGTAACTTTAGAGCAGCGTCGAAGAAAGTGCCCGTCTTTATCACAAATGTTCACAAGGACACAAATGAAAATGACATCGTTAAATACGTGCAGACACGTACTAGTGAGACTATCGCCCTTCAAAAAATAGATACCTTGAAGTGGAAAGACCATAAAGCCTACAAATTCTTTGTGAGCGAGGCAAAACTGTCTATGTATTTAGATAAGCAGTTATGGCCGAAGGGTATTATTTTTCGTCGATTTGTGAATTTTAAGTACCGACGATCGAACATAAAATCTATGTCTGTGAACGGCCTAAGCAAACACTACAATGAGTAACATACCTTATAAGTTTGCGAGCTTTAATTGCAAAGGAGTAAAACGATCCTTGGATAGTGTCAGGGAGCTATGTCAAACCTGTAGTCTAATTGCCTTGCAGGAGACCTGGCTGTACCCGGAGGACATTCCGTACCTCAGCAGAGTCGACGGCGAGTTTGGATACACGGGTACGTCAGCGATAGATACATCAGCGGGAATACTGCGTGGTAGGCCTTTTGGTGGTGTTGCCTTGCTGTGGAAGAACAGCGTTTTCCCACATGTGTCCGTGTTAAAGTGCGATAATGCTCGTGTGTGCGCTGTACAAATTATGACACGTAACCGGCCCATTGTAGTAATAAGTATATACATGCCGACTATGTCAAGAGAAAACTTACCTGAATTCACGGATTGCTTAGGTGCGGTGAGTGCTTTAATAGAAGAATGCGGAGTTGAATCTGTGTACATAATGGGGGACTTTAATGCAGATCCTTCCGAACTATTCTATAGGGAACTTATAGCCTTTTGTAACGAGCAATCGTGGTCGTGTATAGACGTAGAAGTTTTAGGTATCCAGTCTGACACATACACGTTTTATAGTGAAGTGCATAGCTCATGCAGCTGGTTAGACCACTGCTTAGTGACTGATTCTGCGAAACAATCTATTTGTAATGTTTTTGTAAATAACGAGGCCACTTGGTCTGATCACTTCCCTGTCATTATAGAGTGCACATTAGACTTCTTAACGCCTAAATTAGGTACAACATTAGCATTAAATAGTGATATTCTCTGGGGAGAAAAGACAGATGATCAGGTTCTTATTTATAAGAGTAAATGTCGTGTAAAATTACGTTCTATTGATTTTCCGGTTGAATTTACGAAATGTGCGGATGTTTACTGTAATGACCCGTCTCATAAACTAGTTCTAGATGTTATGTATTCCGACATTGTCACCACCCTCCGCGATGCAGCTAAGGTGAGTCGAGGGAGCAAGCGAGCGGGGCGGGGTGAGCGTGGCCCACGCATAGCTGGCTGGAACAAACATGTCAGCGAGGCTCATTTGGAGGCTAGGGGGAGATTTATTAATTAAATATACCGGCTAGCACTCACGGTGTTTAGTCGAAATCTCCGACCGGTGTTCGAACAGTAAAGATGTTCATTCTCAAGGAATGCGGGCAGCCTCGAGGGCTGCTTGACGCGCACTGCGGGCGGCTGCTCGCAACGCCCTCTCCGAAACTTGAGGAACGGCGGGCAGCAATGGAGTCGCAGGCAGGGTAGGGGCGCGTGCGTCACTGTCACTGTCTTCACTGCACTCGTCAAAAGTATGTGTAGGGTCTTCGCACACTATTGCAACCACGTCCGATTCGCGGGTAAACGGTTTAGCACTGGTCGAGGCACAATTAAGCACTGGTTTCCACGCAGATGGTAAAGTCCAGCCACCATCCCTATTAAAATTTGGATGACGATTTATTTCAATGGCCTCACGTACTTTCCGCGGCACGAAATACTTCTCTCTCGCTAGTACGGATGCCTTATCAAACCGTATGAAATGTTTCGCATCTGTGATGAGGGCGTGCTCGGCTATTGCGGATTTTTCAACTTCAAGATTCTTAATGCACCTGACGTGCTCCGTCAACCTTGTTGCAATGTTTCGTCGTGTTTCTCCGATATAGGACTTACCACAATCACACGGTACTTTATATACCCCGGGCCCGGCAAGTGGTTCACTGTCCTTCGGTGATCGCAGCATCTGTCGGAGTTGACCTTGTGATCGGAAGATCGCCTTAATTGAGTATCTCCGTTTCTTCAGGTATCCGATTTTATCTGTTATTCCTTTGATGTACGGTAGATACACCGGCGATCTGTTTACAGTGGTAGGTCGCATGCGTTCAGTTCCACTCACAAGTCGAGAACATTGGCGCCAATTGTAACCGTTATCCTCAAGGACCCTTCGGACGTGTTCCAGTTCGGCATCAACTAACTGAGGGTCACATAAGCTTAACGCACGGTTGATTAGCGCTCTTGGTACCGAAGATAAATGGCATGGGTGATGATGGGAGTCAGCTCGTAGGTACTGGTCTGTGTGTGTTGGTTTTCTATGCACAGTATGAGTCAAAGTACCGTCAGGTCTTCGTATCACTTTGACGTCCAGAAACGCTAGCACTCCCTCTTTTTCTTCCTCAATGGTAAACGATATCTTCGGGTGTACCGTGTTCAAATGCGACCAGAACTGACTAAGAACATCTCCAGAAATTACAGCAAATACGTCGTCAACATACCGCCACCAGAATCGTGGTTTAGCGACGGCTGTTGATAATGCTGTATTCTCAAACCATTCCATAAAGATATTTGCCGCTACTGGAGCTATTGGTGATCCCATCGCTACTCCATCAACTTGCAGGTAATGGTCTCCACGCCACATGCAATAGCCACTTTTTAGACAGAACTTCATCAAATCAATGTGAACAGTGGGTAAATTTATTTCCTGTATCATTTTAGATATGATAGTGATCGTGTCCTCCACTGGTACGTTGGTAAACAAAGAATTGACGTCAAAACTTACCATTAATTCCGATGGCTCCATTCGCACATTTGCTAACAGCTTGACAAAATGCCTCGAATCTTTGACGTAGCTTTTGGTTCTGCCAGTGAGAGGATGCAAGATAGTAGCCATATGCTTGGAGATCTTATAGGTAGGGACATCAATCTGGCTTACTATAGGTCTAAGTGGCCATCCTAATTTGTGGATCTTAGGTAGTCCATATATCTTGGGTGACGTAGGGTTGTGTGGTCGCAAACGTTCCATCAGGTTTTTATCATCGCAGCTGCGCAACAGTTTCAGCACTTTAGCAGTTACTCTAGAAGTCGGGTTGTAGTCGACTTTTTTGTAAATACATTCATCACTTACCATTTGGTTGATTCTCTGCTCGTACTCCTTGGTGTCGACAACCACTGTTGCGTTACCCTTATCAGCTGGCAAAACCAATACTTCTTGATTATTGCGCAAATCATTTAAAGCTGTAATCTCTGCTTTGGTAATGTTGTTCTTTGGTAGTTGTGACTTACGCAATAACGATGAAACGTCCTGCCTTATACATTCGGCATCCTGGTATGGAATTTTGTTCTTCATAATAGTGTCCTCGATACTGGTAATTATGTTTTCCACTGGTATTTTACGTGGCACAGGCGCGAAATTAAGACCTCGAGATAACACATTAAAAGCAGTTTCAGTTAACGGTTGGGACGATAAGTTGATCACGGTCATAGTATAGTGCGCATTTACCTCTTCAACATTTATATTATCTTGACGGTAGGTGCGTTGCTCGTTATTATTTGTATGTTTTTGTAACTTCAACCACTTCTTGTGATGCTTCTTTCTAGTATCGCTTTCTACCCTCTCGGTTCTATTAAAAGACATTCCATCCAAAACATCCCACACATCCCGGTGCAGAACTTGTGAAAGTTGTAGATGAAGTTCGTACAATGTCCTATTTGTGTACATAACTTTTTGACGAAGTTCAGCTACTACACGACGTAACAACTTAACATTAGCCACTCGAAAAAACTCATCGCAATCCCGAATGCACTTAACAGGTTTGATCCGCGCGAATTTTGGTATAACATCACTGTCCCGGCATTTCACAACGTAATCTAAACTACACTCGAGTTTCTTGCGCTTTATTCGTACCCGCACAAATTCTTTCACTTTTTCGAGCCATACCGCGCCGTATCGGTTAGCTATACTTTGTCATAAAAACTTACGTGAGTTGTCATGATTATTAATTAAATATACCGGCTAGCACTCACGGTGTTTAGTCGAAATCTCCGACCGGTGTTCGAACAGTAAAGATGTTCATTCTCAAGGAATGCGGGCAGCCTCGAGGGCTGCTTGACGCGCACTGCGGGCGGCTGCTCGCAACGCCCTCTCCGAAACTTGAGGAACGGCGGGCAGCAATGGAGTCGCAGGCAGGGTAGGGGCGCGTGCGTCACTGTCACTGTCTTCACTGCACTCGTCAAAAGTATGTGTAGGGTCTTCGCACACAATTGCAACCACGTCCGATTCGCGGGTAAACGGTTTAGCACTGGTCGAGGCACAATTAAGCACTGGTTTCCACGCAGATGGTAAAGTCCAGCCACCATCCCTATTAAAATTTGGATGACGATTTATTTCAATGGCCTCACGTACTTTCCACGGCACGAAATACTTCTCTCTCGCTAGTACGGATGCCTTATCAAACCGTATGAAATGTTTCGCATCTGTGATGAGGGCGTGCTCGGCTATTGCGGATTTTTCAACTTCAAGATTCTTAATGCACCTGACGTGCTCCGTCAACCTTGTTGCAATGTTTCGTCGTGTTTCTCCGATATAGGACTTACCACAATCACACGGTACTTTATATACCCCGGGCCCGGCAAGTGGTTCACTGTCCTTCGGTGATCGCAGCATCTGTCGGAGTTGACCTTGTGATCGGAAGATCGCCTTAATTG
Source organism: Plagodis dolabraria (assembly GCA_963854805.1). Lineage (NCBI taxonomy): Eukaryota > Metazoa > Arthropoda > Insecta > Lepidoptera > Geometridae > Plagodis > Plagodis dolabraria. Next base: position 26,301,579 of record OY978441.1, on the reverse strand, counting down.
AGTATCTCCGTTTCATCAGGTATCCGATTTTATCTGTTATTCCTTTGATGTACGGTGGATACACCGGCGATCTGTTTACAGTGGTAGGTCGCATGCGTTCAGTTCCACTCACAAGTCGAGAACATTGGCGCCAATTGTAACCGTTATCCTCAAGGACCCTTCGGACGTGTTCCAGTTCGGCATCAACTAACTGAGGGTCACATAAGCTTAACGCACGGTTGATTAGCGCTCTTGGTACCGAAGATAAATGGCATGGGTGATGATGGGAGTCAGCTCGTAGGTACTGGTCTGTGTGTGTTGGTTTTCTATGCACAGTATGAGTCAAAGTACCGTCAGGTCTTCGTATCACTTTGACGTCCAGAAACGCTAGCACTCCCTCTTTTTCTTCCTCAATGGTAAACGATATCTTCGGGTGTATCGTGTTCAAATGCGACCAGAACTGACTAAGAACATCTCCAGAAATTATAGCAAATACGTCGTCAACATACCGCCACCAGAATCGTGGTTTAGCGACGGCTGTTGATAATGCTGTATTCTCAAACCATTCCATAAAGATATTTGCCGCTACTGGAGCTATTGGTGATCCCATCGCTACTCCATCAACTTGCAGGTAATGGTCTCCACGCCACATGAACCACCAACAAAATTTTTATGACAATATAGGGGGAGATTTCGTGAGTGGGTGCTTTGCGGTAAACCGAGGTCAGGGTATGTCCATGACGAGATGTGCCGAAGCAGGCGAATATTCAAGTCTCGTCTTAGATGGTGTCAAAATCATCAGGACCAGATAAGAATGGACACTCTAGCTGAAAAACACTCGAAGGGGCGTTTTCATGACTTCTGGCATAGCACCAACAAAATAAACAATCGGCCTCGTCTCCCAGTGAGCGTCGCTGGTGTGAGTGAGCCAAAGAATATTGCTAATATGTTCAGTGACCACTTTCGAGTTCGATCGCCGCTCGCTCCGGTGGAAGATTTGGTGGATAATGAGATGCCAGTGGGGATCGTCGGGACCAGGTTTTGTTCTAGTGATGTAATTAAAATTATAAAATCTATATCGAGAGGTAAATCACCTGGTCACGATGGCCTTAGCATCGAACATTTAGTTAACGCCGGGTCACATATATCGCGAATATTAGCAATGTTCTACACGCTGTGTGTGAGCCACTCTTACCTACCATCGGCTATGATGAAAACAATTGTTGTGCCGGTCGTAAAAAATAAAACGGGTGACTTAGCTGACATAAATAACTATAGGCCAATTTCGTTAGCGACAATTGTAGCTAAGGTGTTTGACGGCCTGCTTGAGGCACAGTTAAATAAGTTCGTTATATTGCACGATAATCAGTTTGGGTTTAGACCTAAACTTTCTACTGAAAGTGCAATACTGTGCCTTAAGCATGTCGTACGGCATTATACAGATCGAAGTACACCTGTGCATGCATGCTTTCTCGACCTGTCCAAGGCCTTTGACATGGTCTCTTATGACAAACTGTGGGACAAGCTTAAGAGCATCAACTTACCACCGGAACTGACTTGTATTTTCAAGTACTGGTACACGAATCAGGTCAATAGTGTCAAGTGGGCGGGTGCGATGTCGGATTTATACCGGCTGGAGTGTGGTGTTAGGCAGGGGGGCCTGACCTCTCCCACCCTGTTTAACCTCTATATGAATGCCTTGATCGTCGAGCTCAGCAATAAACATGTCGGCTGCCACATTAATGGGGTTAGTGTAAATAATTTAAGTTACGCGGACGATATGGTGTTGCTGAGCGCGTCGGTTTGTGGATTACGAACGTTGTTGAGAACCTGTGAGAGGTATGCCATGACTCATGGGCTAAACTACAATGTCCGAAAAAGTGTGTGTATGGTCTTTGAGGCCGGAACAAAACGTCCTCAAAATGTACCACCCGTATATTTGAATGGTGTTTCATTGGAAAGGGTGGAACAATTTAAGTATTTGGGACACATCATTACTACCGACCTCAAGGACAATGCAGACATAGAACGTGAACGAAGGGCATTATCCGTACGAGCGAACATGCTGGCTCGCAGGTTTGCACGTTGCTCGGGGGAGGTGAAGGTTACGCTCTTTCGAGCGTTCTGCACCTCCCTCTATACGTGTAGCCTGTGGGCGAGGTATACCCGCTTGTCGTATAGTGCACTTAGAGTACAATTTAACAACGCGTTCAGGGCAGTGATGAGGTTGCCCCGCTTCTGCAGTGCCTCAGGCATGTTTGCGCAAGCTCATGTTGATTGTTTCCACGCGACCATGCGCAAACGTGCCGCGTCTCTGGTGCGCAGGGTGCGGGCCAGCACCAACACTGTCCTAGCTATGATTGCAGACAGAGTAGATTGTCCTTTTATTAGGCATTGTTGTGAAAGACATGCTCCCTCATTTCATGAGAGATGACTCTTTTGTTTAAATTAATTTTTTATCATTATTAATATGACATACCTACTCTTACTATAAATTTATTGACATTTTTTAATTTTGGATGTGTATTTATTTGATTTATTTTATTATTAATTATTATTTTAGTTATACTACAATTTCAATTTTTATTATTTTCTATTCTGTATAAATATGTAATTGTGTCTATGATATGAGTCCTAAGTAACTCGAAATAAATGAATTTGAATTTGAAAAATAACAGTACGTTGCTAGGTAACATTGTCGATGACAAAGGTTAGATCCTTTTTATACAAAAAAGTTTCTACACTACAACAGATATATCTCTAATCCATGCTTTGGGATTTGCCATAACTTTTTGGTATATTGAAGATATTAAAAGCTATCTTTATTTACAGAATTAAGCAATAGTTTATTGCGAAATTAATAAAAACCATCACCTAATTGCTGTACTTGCATGCGATATATAAATGCCATCAAATTTACAATATGAATTACCTGATTCCGACCTGTGCCGCCACGCCGTGCACACCTGTCTACAGCTCCGCCAGTATCTCCCAGTGAGACCGCAATAGTCCCCGCACTATTGCCGTCTCACTCGGGTCATCGTTCCGACGCTAGTTGCAGACCAGTGCCTTGGAATACGCAGTCCTGACGAAGTTTTTGTTTTGTGTGCAGAAGCTGAGCAGCCGCCGAACGCCGAGCAACGCGAGCTACGAGCTCGCCGTGCCGTCGCGCAGAGGCGCTCTAAGACGTCAGGCATTACCACCTACCCAAGTCCCTTGTTTCGGACGAACAACATCATATCGGGCTGGTGGTCTTGTTTTGACCGCACTTTTCGGTGCGCATTTCACCACTTTACTACCCGACACAACATAGTAACAGTCGCGTAACAACACACTTTGTGCTGTTAAGCGACGTCGTTCAGGCGTGGGGTAGCGTCAGCCAAACCCGTCTGAACGATCAAATCCGCCATTTGCTGCGGTCGCAGTGTGACACCCTACGGTGACAACGGCCACTGTTGTTGTTTTGGTTTAACCTTGCACCGTGGCCTTTCCCGCTTCACGGGTCAGCCGAAGCAAGCTGGGCTCCGGGATTACTGGCCTTGGGGTCGCCCCTAGTCAACCCCGGAGTAGCGCTTAGGAGCACCCCTCTCCGCCGAGAAAAAAGCTCGGAGAGGGTACACAACTAGGGCACACCTTAGGTACACACTCCCTCTCACACAGTGAGCTCACAAGGTGTGTGAGGGAATTCAAACCCTTGATAGGGCGTCCTGAGTATTCCCCTCAGGATGCAGTCCCGTCCCTCTAACGGTGAGGTGCAGGTCCTTCAGACCTTCGCCCTCCGCCACCCCGATCTGTATGTTGCTCATATGCAACTCCTAGAAGAGGAAGCGAGTGCCCGCCTCACGGACACTCTTATTGCTCCCTCCGGGACTTCAATCCCGGAGGCTAACGTCCCTCCTCTGACCCGGTCCTTCTCAGAGGACAGCCCGCTTTCGCCCGCCCCGGGCCCGGACAATAGACGCACGGTGGCAGCCCCTCCCCGTGAGAGGTCTCGCTCGCGCTCACCGATCGGGAGGCCAGCGAGCACCCGTCCCTCCATCGCCGTTGTCGAGCCCACTTCGGACTCCGAAACGGAGATGGAAGTAGATCCGAGTCGCGCCTTACGCACTGACTCGGACTCCGATAACGACGGCTATACCGTCGTTGACCGCAAACGCAAGCGTGCTCCTAAAGCCGCTAGTTGCGCAACTTCCGCCCCTCCCGCCAAGGCACCCGCTAAGGCCCCCGCCTCCGGCAAGAAGCCGACCCCCGCCCCGCGCCCCGCGTCTCCTCCCTCCGCTCCGGCCACTACTGCCGCGTCCCCTCAGGACGCGAGCGCGCGCCGCGAAAAACCGCCTCCACCCCTGTTCATTCAGGACAAAACCAAATGGGACATGCTGTCCCGTTTAGTTTCGGATCGTGGGATCCATTACACTAATGCCCGCTCCACGCAGCAGGGCATTAAAGTCCAAGTGCCCACCAGTAGCGACCACAGAGCGCTAACAAAGCTCCTCCGTAAAGAGAGCATAAGTTTTCATACTTATGCGCTCGAAGAGGAGAAAGTCCTCCGAGTGGTCATCCGCGGTGTGCCCAAGGAGGTACATACCGATTCGGTATGTGCCGACCTGAAGGCACAAGTCTTCCCCGTACATGCAGTTCACCGCATGTACAGCGGGAAGGACCGCAGTCCCTACGATCTAGTACTCGTAGTACTAGATCGTACACCTGAAGGCAAGGCCATTTTTAATTTAAAAAAGGTCTGTGGCCTCTCAGGACTCGATGTCCAAGCCCCATACAAAAATGGGAGTCCCTCGCAGTGCCATAACTGCCAACTATACGGGCACGCCTCCCGTTTCTGCTTCGCTCGCGCTAGGTGCGTTAAGTGCCTAGGCGATCACGCGACAGCAGCGTGCACTCGCACCCGGGATTCACCGGACCCACCCAGCTGTGTTTTATGCGGTGCTCAAGGGCATACCGCGAATTACCGTGGTTGCCCTAAAGCACCACGAGTGAACCACAGGGTGGCAAGGCATAGGCCGACCCGTCCCTCTTACGACCGTTACCAACGGGTAAGCCCTAAACTAACGGTTGTACCTGCCTCACAGGTAATACCCGCGCCGCTCCCAGCCCGTAACGCATGGTCTAAACCACCCAGTATGGTTAAGACCGTCGCTACCGCCCGCGCCCCGGCCCGCGCGCCCGCACCCGCGCCCGCACCCGCGCCCGCACCCGCACCCGCCCGCGCCGCGGCCCCTGCCCGCGCACCGGCCCCGGCTCGCCCCGCGCTCCCGGCACCCGTCGCCAACACCATTCGCGCGCCTCCCCGCGCCGCTTCCCGGCCACAAGCTCCACCTATGCCATTGATGGCTGCCCCTCTTCAAGAGGCAATCAACCTAGTCAGCGATCTGGCTATGTCGGTTGACATCAATGAGGTACAAGAGCTATTCCACAAGATGCAATACGCTCAATCCCCAGCGGACGTGATCCAATACACATTGGAACACGCGAATTTACTTAGCGCCCTTAAGCGCTTCGTTCCCCAGGCCCCTCCCCAGTACAACCACTATGGGTAGTACAACCGAACGCACGAAACCGTACTCAGTTTCGTTAGCGTCATTTAACGCTGACGGCCTCTTCAGACAACGTGACCTCGTCCACGACTTTTGTTGTACCCACCTTATCGATATCATATGCGTGCAGGAAACCTTTCTAAAACCGGGGAAGGCGAACCCTAGGTTTGCCAATTACAGAACGGTACGTGATGATAGAGTGAACTCCCGTGGGGGAGGCACTCTTATCTATTACAAAAGGTCCCTGCACTGCATTCCCCTACCTACCCCGACTCTTGTTAATATGGAAGCATCTTGTTGCCTCCTAGCTATGACTGGTCATCAACCTATAGTCATAGCATCCTGTTACCAAGCTTGCAAAAAGCCGATCGTCCGAGCTGACTTAGAAGCCCTATTCTCATTAGGAAGCGCCGTCATTCTGATTGGCGACTTCAACAGTAAGCACATCCTATGGAATTGTAACGTCAACAATCCCAGAGGTATTGCACTTGAAAACCTAATCGCAGAACTTAACTTTGACATAATTGCGCCCACTGAGCCCACTCACTACCCTTATATGGAAAACCACCGATCTGACTTGCTTGACATGGCACTATTCAGAGGCGTAACACTCCGGTTACGCTCCATAGAAGTGGTTCACGAGCTTCACTCTGACCACCGACCCATTATACTGCGACTAGGTCCCGACCCAACGACTGACCTCCCCCGCCCCACTAAGACGATAGTGAACTGGAAGCAAGTAGGCGATGCCCTAAAGGCTATCAGTTCACCAGACCTAGACAAGATCCCTGACGACATCCTGACAAAAGATGACGTAACCCTTGCGATCGATTCGTTCACCAATCACCTCTCTACCGTAGTAGGTGCATCCGCAAAGGAGGTCATAGTGCCGGACGACCGGCGCCTTGTCATTCCAGCGGATGTGAGACGATTGGTGACGGAGAGTAAAGCAGTGACCCGACATTACGACTCTTACCCCAGTAAAGAGAACAAAACTAAGAAACGCCACTTTGAACGCATGGTTCAAAGTCGCATGTCTGAGTTGCGTGATCAACAATGGGGCGATAAACTTTCAAACCTCGTGCCAAGCCACCATGCTTACTGGGACTTGGCGCGAGGCTTGAAAGGAAGTAACCATAACGACATGCCTCCCTTATACAGACCAGTCCCACTAGTCCCAGCGTTCTTTGACGAAGACAAAGCTGAGTGCCTAGCTGATAGCCTAGAGGCTCAGTGTTCCCCTAACGTAGATCACGTTGACCAAGCTCACCTCGATTCGGTGGATGCTGAAGTCGAACGTAAAAGCTCTGTGGTCACCTCTGAACTCCCACCAATCACCTTAGCGACTTACGCTGAGGTGGAGAGACTGATCAAGGCCCTCCGACCGCGCAAATCCCCCGGTGCCGATGGCATCTCCAACAGGGTTCTTAAAACCCTCTCTCCTCCTCTCATCCATCTCTTAGTCAGCATCTTCAATGCTGCTATGAGCCACTGCTTATTCCCAGACACCTGGAAATGTGCAAATGTCATTGGCATTCACAAACCAGGCAAAAGCTCATCTGACCCCACCAGTTACCGCCCCATCAGCCTCCTCAGTGCCTTAGGCAAACTTTACGAGCGGTTACTTGCAAACCGTCTCCAGTCCCATGCTAAGGAACACCACCTTATCCCAGATGAGCAGTTTGGCTTCAGACCCGGACACTCATGCGTCCAACAGGTGCACCGCCTCACGGAGCACATCATTGAGGGCTTCAATAAGTACCCCAAACCCCAGACTACGCTAGCAGTCTTCCTCGACGTAGCGAAAGCTTTTGACAAAGTCTGGCACAACGGCTTGATCTACAAGCTATACCAATTTGGCGTGCCAGAACGTCTTGTGCTCATCCTACAAGACTTCCTTAAAGCCAGAAGCTTTCGCTATCGCGTGGAAGGCACCCTCTCCTCCCCCCACCCAGTCAGAGCCGGAGTCCCTCAGGGCTCCGTGCTATCACCTATTCTCTTTGCACTGTATACCAGTGACATCCCACGCTCTCAGCCCAAAGTATTCCTAGCCCAATATGCGGATGATACCGCCATTTACACCACTGGGTGGCATATCAACAGACAGTCCTATTTCGTCATGCAACGGGCCATCACCGAGATCGGTGACTGGTTCCGAAAATGGCGCATCGCGGTCAACCCAGCTAAAAGCACAGCTATGTGCTTTACTGAGAAGACACGCTCCCCTTACCCGAAACCGCTTATTTTGTTCGACGAACCCATTCCCTGGGTTCCTAGAACAAAATACCTCGGAGTCACCCTTGATCGTCATCTCACCTTTAACGATCACATAACAACCGTCCGTAACAGAGCGGCCTTCATAATGGGTCGCCTTGGTCCCCTACTTCGCAAAGAGAGTAAAATGTCTCTTAGTAATAAGAAGACACTTTACACTGCCTGCATCCGCCCCATCATGACTTACGCATCAGTAGTGTTTAGTCATGCTAGTGAGGCCCACCTTCATAAACTTCAAGTCATCCAAAACCGTTTTCTTCGTAATGCAACCGGCGCCCCGTGGTATATCCGGAACACCGAGTTGCATTGCGACTTAAACCTTCCCTCTCTAGCGCAGTTCAATAAGGACTGCGCCCGCCGATACTTTGATCGAGCGTCCCACCACCCGAACCCATTGGTTGTCCAGGCATCGAACTACTCGACTGCCTCTTCTATCCCATTTTTCAAACCCCCCCGTCGCCGACCACGGCAGGTATTAGACGACCCGGATGACCCCATCGCAGCCATTACGTTGGCAGCTTTAGCGTTATCCGCAAGTCGTCGAGGTAAAATCCCCAGGTGTGAGGTAATCAGAGGTCACACAATCAAACACCGAGCTCGCCGGCGAGCTCGAGGCAAAAACAAGGTCACGATAAATTGCTCTCCAAATAGTCAAAGAGTATTATTCAGTAGGGCCCAATTGTGCAACACTGCAGTTGCACAGAGGCATTTTGCTCCGATCCCCCCCATGTCTCTCGACAGCGAGACAAGCCGAGGTCCGAACCACAGTGGTGCCCTTGAGCTCGCTGTCAACCCCTCCTATAGTAGCGGTACGTTTTCGGCGTCCGCAGGAGACGGAGGTAGAAAGCGCTTTTCGCCTTCTACGCCCGTCTCGGGAGAAGTGCCTTCGGCACAATAGCCCGGGAGGGAGAAGTGCCTTCGGCACTTCTCCCTCCCGGGCTATTGTAGGGCCAGGCCCTCGCCCAAAACCCGGTGGAGCTGGACGACCGCACAGGCGGTAGCCAGCATCTATGTCCTCCCTAAACAAAATATGAATTATGTTGTAACGGAGGCAGATCCTTGAGAGTCTATTGGCAGGCTCAGGGGAACACTTGTGTCACAAAGTTATTACATAGAATACATTTACTATGCAGGACTACCCGTACAAACACGCGAATTAGTAACTTCTTGTGATTATTATGTTTTAACTTTCATCTTTGGTTTCTATTATATCATATTATGAGCCTTTGGAGGCGAAAGTAAGCAGTGGTTAATCGTGGCAGAATGTAATTTTGGTCATCATTAATATACATTACTTTCTGGGTGTGAGTCTTGCAGTGTTAGAGTTCAACACTATAAGATTTTTTTTCTCATTTTGGTACAAGACCTGACATTATCACCATACAGACAAATTGCCAACTAGCATTTGAAGTTTGCGTATTGCGCAGGATGCCAATAATCAGGTCAGTAATTCTCAGGTTGGCAATTATCGTGGTCGGCTAATATAGTCTTCCACAATTGATCAATCAGTCAAAACAAATTATATATTAACTCCGTCTGATTTTAATTTACATGAAAAACAATAAAGTTTAATAAATAGTCTTGAAATTTGTGACCCTTCATGGACTAATCTATTGAACTACGTTTAAAATAAGATATAATGGGCAATTCAAACGTTAAACTTCATTATGAAACTGCATCGAAGACGGGCGTTCTGCAGCTGTCTGAACAGAAATTAAAAGTTTTGCCCACGGATGTGCTCAGCCTATGTGATATTCTAAGAAATTTGGATTTGTCTAAGAACAAAATACCAAGCCTACCGGAGGATATCGCGAAATTTAAACTTTTGAAACAGTTTAATATTGATAGTAACAAGTTGGATGTATTGCCTGACGCCTTAGTTAACTTGAGGAAATTAGAAATGTTGAATGCTTCTAACAACTCTTTATCAGCTTTGCCTCTGATGTTTTCTAATTTAAAAAATTTAAAACAGCTCTACTTGAACAATAATAGCTTTACCCATTTCCCATTACAGTTGCTCGGGCTCCCGAATTTAGACGTGGTTGAATTATCCAATAATAAGATCACTGAAATTCCATGTGGGATGTCAGATTTTCATGCGATAGAACTAAATTTAAGTCAAAATGAGATATCAAAGATTAGTGAAGATTTGCACCTAGCACCAAGACTAAAAATTTTAAGATTAGAAGAAAATTGTCTTAGCATAGATGCAATAAGTCCAAAGTTACTACAAGATTCTAAATTACACACTTTGAATTTGGAAGGCAATTTGTTTGAGTCCAAACAATTAGTATCATTAGAAGGATATAATGAATACACAGAAAGATACACTGCAATGAAGAAAAAAATGTTTTAATGCACTGATTACCCAACAGCCAAATGGGTTAACAGCATAAAATAATTCCAAAACTATGCATGATTTTGATAGGAAAAAGACGGGCTTGAAAAAACCAGGAGCTGCAGTACCAATGAACTTTATTTTTTAAATTGTTGTTGTTATAATGCACTTATCACATGAATATTATTATATTGTTGCCTATAATCACTGATTATTCACAAAACTTCGAGGACATCACACATTATTTGATGTTTCAGTCTTCGTCTAAAGAAAACAAATGTACAGGCCAAATCATGTGGGATTCAGAAGTCTATGAAATGAGCGCCAACCTCTTGTTTCTTTCGGTTGGTATCTGCCCAGTGAAGAGTGACATAATTATATGCATTTACACAATACATTCTAAATATTTTATTAATTTGGGAATCCAAAGTGCAAGAACACAACAATATTTAAAAATAATAGTTTGTGTCTCTCATTTCATATGTAAGCAGATTTATTTATCACAACATGCCTGTAACTATATACCAACAAACATTGTTTATTAGACTCCATTTTGTAGTTATTCCAATATATCAGAACATAGATATACAAATTTATTAAGTGCAATAAGGAAACCATGCTTTTTGTCCAGATGTGCTGATAGCAAACTATTATACCTTATCGAACAAATGGTAATGGTCCACAATTAGGTATTCCCAATTTGTACCATTTGATTGTATGAAATATATAGCCCATAAAGAAACAGTTTTTTAATAGCATTCCATATTGTCCATTTTGGAAAATAAATAATTTCACACCAATATGTTTGAATAGTGTAAATGTGTTAGATCTGCATATGTGACACATAATATTTTACAATAAACATTCATGTTCTAAGACTTGGTGTCCCAAAATGAAGTGTGCTGAAAGTTTATGGTATGTGGACTGTGGGGTTATGCGAGTTGCTAAAATTATTCTTGTTTGTAGTTCAATTCACTTTAACTATAGATGATGCTCTGTCCCCTTACAATGGTAAAACAACAAGAAGGAACGAATAAATTTGATTCGAACTAATACTTACCTTCAGCGCGGTAGCTCGTTGGTAGAATGTGTTCGAGAGATCAAATCCCGCTTGTTGTGGTTAAAAAAAATCCTTTCTTAGTAATTTTGTAAGCTTATTCTATTAACAGGCCTCAATGCAAAAATTACAATGTCAGTAAAATAGTTTTTTTCTCTGTGTCTCACGTAAAACTACCATAGTTTGTAACAAATTCACTAATCACAAGTACATGGATTAGATGTTTAATAAAACGTTTCAAATATTTGATTGTTTTGACCCATTATTTTTGAGCAAGCTGTCTTGACGAGGCCTGTCCATTCATTTTACTTTTGTTGAAGATTTTAATAATGATTCTATTGAAAATGTACCTATAACAAATATTATAACCTGTTGCTTAAGACTATTAATAATTATTTTAGAAGTTTCACAAATTGTACAATAATATATTTACCTTCAAAGGATTTTAATGTAAATATAAGTTAATTAAGTAGCTATATTTTGTAAAATTATATTGACTGCTGTAAATATATATTAAAAAAAGTGAAAATTTTGTATTTTGAATTCACTATTTTCGAACGTAAAGCGCGTGTAATCTCTACGAGTGCCCAACTGCGTGTGGGGGAGAGTATGCCGGCCAGCATATTTGCACTGGTCGACTATCCTCGTTTGAGATGTCGCGTCTAGTATATATAGGTCAATGCATCTATGCCGGTTTTACCTACACCATAGGAATAAAAAATATATTATTATTTAAGTAAGTACTCTTATGCCTCTACCTACAGGGTGTGCGGTACTCAAGGGCGCAGGGTCTTAGGGAGCCCGATCGCCTCTCGCGTCGCGTCCACGTCCTTTCGAGGCATCCGCGTCGTGCGTCGTCGCGAGAGGTGCTATTATTTCGGCCGCCGCCCGCTAGTATTTTGGAAATTGTACGGTATATAGGTACCTATAATAAATTCTCAGATGGTAGCGATTAAAAGAATCCATGAAAAGTATGACGTCCCAAACAAATATAAGTAGTGAATCGTCCTGCCGCCTTATATATTTAACCTTACTGCCATAAAACGAGTTTTACAATCGTAGGCGCAAGCTTAGAATCAGTAGGTATCCTTATACTTTATATATATATATATATATTATAGAGTATACAAAGTATATATATATATATATATTATATATATATATATATATATATACTTTGTATACTCTCAACGTACAATACTCACTCACTGTACGGTCTATAGGAACTCTACTCTTAATTGCTTCGGTTATCGGGGCACCTAGTTACCAGTCAGATGTAAATAATAATGTCAGATCGGAGCTCGCCTTTCGGGCTCGCTACACCACTAGTACTTACATACAATTTTAAGTCCTAACTTTCGTTTCAGTCAAAATATACGGAAAATACTCCCAAGTTCTAAGTTCGCCCAAGTTGCCAGGTGCCATTTGGTTTGTCTCTTGATTACCTGTGACATAAGTTATAGTAGTACTCTTAATACAGCCGTATATTTAAGATAAAATACTTCTAATTCAGTATGAAGATTGAGAGGAATTCGTAGGACATATCCATAACGGCGGTTTCAACATGGCCGCCATAAAAAACATTGTACGAATAGCTTGTATACCCCACTGACGTTCTGCTAGACCCGGGTAATGCTTCTCAACTACATTTATAATTTCACTATTTGCACTCGAATTTCTGATCACAGGTGATAATATAAATAGGTATTCCATTTTGATTGCACGCGTACTTACATACTAGGGGGCCCCATAATAAATAATTACATTCGGGCGCTACATGTCTACCACCTGTTTGCCAACAGCAGAAACTTTTAATTAGGCGTTTGCCGACTTTTGTCTGTATCTCACTAGCTGCTTAAATCTCTATAAGAAAACTAAAAATAAACATCTTGGCTGAGGTGTGAGGCAAGCCATATATTCTCACCCAAATTATTCGCAGCAACCCTTGAAAGTATCTACAAGAAAGTTTAAGGAGTTTTTTTTTATTATGCTAACCTAAATAGCCTTTGACCACTATCTCACCTGAAAGTAAGTGATTATGCGCGGTCGAAGATGTTGTTCAGACTAACCTAGAATTACTGGCTCTCAAGGACAGCTGCTGGAACACACCGTTAACTGCTTGGCGACAGACTTTCTATTTGAGGGTGGTAGCTAGCAAGGCGGGCATTCGCAAAATGCCCTACCACCGTGCAATGTTGCCAATATGCTAGTTAAGATCGAAGCTTTGAGGATCGAATCAGAATAAGTATGGTGACTTGAAGATAAATCATGTGCGGGATTCGAACCCGCGTCATCCTCCTCTATAGCCGGGGTATGCTCTGACCGACTGAGCTAACATGTCAATGAGTCTCTCAATCCCAATACGATGGTTAAAGAACGAGAGCAAAAAATAGAGTTATGACTCATTGTCATGTTAGCTCAGTCGGTCAGAGCATACCCCGGCTATAGGGGTGGATGACGTGGGCTCGAATCCCGCACCTTTAATTTTTCTGCTCGTAAATTTGTACTTTTGTTATGTAATCCGCAGAGCATGCGTTGTTGCAAAAATAAAAATATTTTATATTCTTATTACTTATAACATTCGTTAGACTAGCGCACGAAGGGTTCCGTACCATTATCTGTAACCTAATCTTGCAACTTATAGACACTAATTATTTATAGCAAAAAACGCCGAAAATCTCTTTTATTGTATGGGAGCCGCCTTATTTATTTAATTTTATTTTAATTAATTATATTTAAAGAGAACATAAAACTAAATATTCTGTGAATAGTTAAAGCCTGTCGCCGTTATTAGTACCGAGCAAGAAACTGTAAAAAAATCAAGTTTGTTGTATGGTAGCCCCCATTTATATTTATTTTAATTTATTTTTAGTATTAGTTGTTATAGCGGCAATAGAAATACATCGTCTGTGAAAATTTCAACTGGCTAGATATCACCGTTCTTAAGGCGAGGCTTTCCACGGACTTTAGGTATTTTATGCGAGCGCGACGTATTCATTTACGCGACACAGAGTTGTGTGCGATGCGCCGCGTGCACGCTTTTAGCTCTCCAGGTAAGGTACAGTACAGTCCTACCTACGTAGCGGAGATCACGTCAGTATGACATTTTAGAATGGAATTAACATTTGTCGTGTATTGGTACATACGCCGGAAAAATAATCGGGTCTTGTAGGGGTTCGATCAGTACAGTAGTGTTTATATATCTATACAAATTATTGTGTACCTACGGTTATTTTAGATGGGTAAATTATCATTCTTAAGAAAAACATTTTTATTTGTGAGAACTACATTAAATTAATATATTAAGGTTCTATTATATTTTTACTAGCTTTCCAGGCGCGGCTCCGCCCGCGCGTTTGTCGGTTATCGCGCAAAAACATTAACCTCTTTTTGCGCAGTTGGATACAAACTATCCCATGTTTTTCCCGGGTCTCAAACTATTTCCATACCAAATTTCATTCAAATCAGTCCAGTAGTTTTGGCGTAAAAGCCTAACAGACAGACAGAGTTACTTTCGCATTTATAGTACATTCGCATAATATTAGTACTGATTATAGAGAAAGCCGTTTAATGCACCTATTCATAAATGGTAATTTGGTAATATTATTATATTTTAAATAAATATATATATACATAAACTTCATTAAAAGAACACATTAAATGTCACAACCATGTCATGTGAGATTCCCAGAATTCTGTAACAAGTCTGTCTGTCACAGTTGTCCTATTAATTAATGGCGTCGAGTGATATAGCTGCGTAAAAATAAGTTTGATATTAGTTATTTTGTAAAACGAGTACCCTTATGCTGTCAAGACCGTGGCTCTTAAAATATGTATTTATGAATATGTCTTCGCAGATTTTTATTAATTTGGTGTGTTTAATAACAATTAATCTAGTGATTGTTTTAAGATGGCTACTTTTGTTTAATCTTTGTAGTTATAGCACGGTGCGAACATTTCACATCCATGGACGTCACAACCGTGGTTTTCATAGAACCACGGTTGTGGCGAGTGGCCCATGGTCGAGACAGAATCGTTTAGTTTTAGTTAAGTTTTTTTAAATTATTATTTTCAGACCATGTATTCAACATAATAACAAATCTCAAAGAATTATATCTCGCGTTTAAAATAAAACCAAATTTCACAATATTTTTGATATAATTTAAGCTCATTCCAATGAACTGTTTTGCAAGTTTAATAAAAAAGATATTATCCAAAACGATACATGTTAAGTTGAGCGCTTATAGAGAGCATTTTTGAAACTAAAAATATGTATCAATTGTCTTGGTTGTGACAGGAGCCCCATTGTAATTTCATAAAGCTGTCCTGTACAGAGTGCTCAATTCAAAGTCAATGAGTACAAATCTTACTTCATAATCATCGCTCATTAAGGCAACCATCTTCAGGCAGATATTTGCCTTCTAGCAAAATTGGCCAGAAATAAAAATAAAATTTGCCAGATAGTGTCCATTATTGAAGATACAGTAGAACCATATCCCGTAAAACTAAAAAAAATTAAGTCATAAAACAGGGCAACAGATACTATATTTAGATATAATGTGTCTATACGCGCACTGTTATAAATCAAAATGTTATTTGGAATTAAAAATTAATAAATGAATTTTAAGTTACTATATAAAAGTAGTTTATGAAAATTGTAAGATAAGGTTTTTAACATATTTCTAATAAACTCAGTTAGTTAGTATGTGTGTTAGCTTCTGAACCGACTTCAAAAAGTAGGAGGTTCGCAATTAGTCTATATTTTTTATTATGTGTACCTCAGAACTTTTGACTGGTTGAACCGATTTTGATAATTCTTTTTTTATTAAAGCTGATACTTGTCGTTTGATTTTAAATGAAATTGAACGACAAGTATCATGAATGACACTCCAATAACTGAAAAATATTTTCCTATCTTGATGATATTATAGTCTTTGACAGTGAATGACAATCGATCCAGTAAGTAGCAAGAATCACTAAAAAGAGTTTAATTTTTTTTTAACAAAAAATGGAACCAACTTCAACACTCAAGTGTGAAATAACTTGTCGAAGTCGGTTTCATGCGCAAAATATTGTTATACTAGGTACTTTTGAACTATTATGGCACCGACTTCAACAAGTTATTTCACACTTTGGAGTGTTGATGTCGGTTTCATTTTTCGGTAAACATTTTTTTATATTGAGAAATTGCATTAGTATTGGATTTGTTAGTAAATTTAAGTAGTATTTTTTTATAACTATAGAAGTAATATGTAACATTAAGTGATTTTTAATACTAGATGGATATAAATTGAATTATAAGTAAAAACGTAAATCTGGCTGTATGGAAACTCATGTTACGTCACGACTATGGTACTCAATGTCACACCCGAGACTTTGAACTAGTATTTTAATATTTTTCTAGGTTCAATGAGCTTGCGAAAATGTAAAGAGTTTTTATGTGTGATATACATAAAAGAAATCTAAATATATATTTTATTACAGTTGAGTTGAGGATTCCCCAGATAACAAGTATAAAGAGATACAACAGAATAAATTGAACTCATATTTTTTGGCATTGGACCTAACAATAGTGATAACAATTTACTAACCTTAATTTAACCATTGTGTACATATTAATAGTATATGGTTCGCAAATTGCGTTAAAAACTACACGAGTTAGATATAGTTTCAAACAATCAATTACAACATATCTAGATTCCATTCATCAAAATTGGTTTTCCTGATCCTTCAGGAACCGTTCGGAAAATCGAGATAAAAATTAGAATACGTTTTATGATATATCATCTAAATCCATTCAGCGGTGTTAAGCAAATTTTTGGCGAAAAATGGGCTTGAATTCAGCACTCAAAGGTGCAAAATAACTTGTTGAAGTCGGTACCATGATAGGTCAAAAGTACATATTATTACAATATTGTGCGCATGGTCCCGACTTCAACAAGTTATTTCACACCCTTGAGTGTTAAAGTCGGTTCAATTTTTGGGGTAAAAAAAAATCCCCCATTTTAGTGTCCCTTGCTACTTGCGGATTCGATTGTCATTAATTAGCAATAACTATATCATCAAGATAGGAAAAAACTTTTCAGTTATTGGAGTGTAACTAAAAAACAGATAAGAGTACAACTACACCGCGGTTTCCACAGACGAGTGAAACTAATTCTACACGGTCGTGAACTACAAATATTTGTTAAAGAAGTTGGAGTTGGTTACCCCTCACTATGCTTAAGTTGGTGGGGTGGGCACCTAAAACGTGTTCGCTAAAATAGAGCAAAATTTTTGAGTTTGTCCGATATGTACCTTACTAATAGGCGTGCGCCTAGAGCGCTTGTTATGACTAGTAGTATCCTAATAGATGCAGTGTTCATTATGGCAGACTAAGGGCATCTCGTTTGTGACTGAGGTTAATTAATTATCAGTAATACATAATTAATGATCGATTAAGTGGCTACTGCGGGCTTGCCACAAAGGTGCTAAAATGAATGTTGATGATTTCATTTAATCATAGTCACTGACAACTTTGTGTATCATTCAACTACGAGTATTAATAAATGCATGTTTTTTTTATAATTATTGATAGGCTAGCCTTGGACTACTATCTCACTTGATGGTTATTAAAGATGTGGTCTAGGATGTTGTTCAGGTTACCCTAGAATTACTCCTAGAACACTCAAGGACAGCTGCCGGAACACACCGTTAGGTGCTTGGCGACAGATTTTCTTCTTAAGGGTGGTAGCTAGCCAGGCGGGCATTCAAAATGCAAAACGCCCTACTACCATGCTGATACTACTGCCATCGTGAGACAACAACCGGGGCCGACGGCTTAAAAAACGGCTTGACCAATTTTGATGAAATTTAAATAGGACCATACGACAAACATTCAAATATAAAAAGAATCATATAAATCGGTTTATCAGTAAAAAGTTCTGAGGTAACAAACATTTAAAATAAATATACGAATTGAAAACCTCCTCCTTTTTTGAAGTCAGTTAAGAAGCTAAAACACA
The DNA here is from genome assembly GCA_963854805.1 of Plagodis dolabraria. NCBI lineage: Eukaryota > Metazoa > Arthropoda > Insecta > Lepidoptera > Geometridae > Plagodis > Plagodis dolabraria. The sequence continues at coordinate 26,283,378 of OY978441.1, read as the reverse complement.
TACTAACTTTTGAATTTATAATATATATATTATTATTATCATGTAATAATTAAAAAAGGGTGGAGTAAATCTATACTAAAAATTATAAAGTACAGATTTGATTATATATGGTAATGAAGTTAATACTCAAAGCCCAGTGTATACCCATACACTGGGCTTTGATTATTAACTTCATTATCTTAGACCCTGGGAACGAAATACTAGGCATTTGGCTAAAACTAGATATAAAAACAATAATTTCATTGCATTTTAGCAAGCTTATTGAACCTAGAAAGTTATCAAAAAACTAGTTCAAGTCACGGGTGTGACATCGCATATCATGGTCGTGACGTGACATGAGTTTCCATACAGCCAGATTTATGTTTTTACTTATAATTTAATTTATATCCATCCAGTTTTAAAAATCGCTTAATGTCACTTATTATTTCTATAATCATAAAAAAAACGCCTCAAATTTACTAACAAATTCAATACTAAATTCAATATTTTTTTTTTACCGAAAAATGGGCTTGACTTCAACACTCAAAAGTGCGAAATAACTTGTTGAAGTCGGTACTGTGATAGTTCAAAAGTACCTATTATCACAATATTGTGCACATGGTCCCGACTTCGAAGAGTTATTTCACACTTTTGGGTGTTGAAGTAGGTTTGATAAATAAAAATACTCACCCGTTTTAGTGACCATTGCTACTTGCGGGACCGATTGTCATTCATTGGCAATGACTATATCATCAAGATAGGAAAAAACCTTTCAGTTATTGGAGTGTAACTCAAAAAACGGCTAGATCGATTTTGATGAAATTTAAATAAAATCACACGACAATCATCAACATTCAAATCAAATAAATCATCAAAATCGGTTCGGTAAAAAAAAACGGACAAATTGAGGACCTCCCCCTTTTTTAACTGACTTCCAAAAAAGGAGGAGGTTCTCAATTCGTCTGTTTTTTACGTTTGTTACCTCCGCAACTCTTGACTGTGTGAACCGATTTCAAAAAATCTTTTTTGTTTGAAAGCTGATGCTTGTCGTCTAGTCTCATTTAAATTTTATCAAAATCGTTCAAGTCGTTTTTGAGTTACACTCCAATAACTGAAACATATTGACCTATCTTGATGATATAGTCGTTGCCAATGAATGACAATCGATCCCGTAAGTAGCAAGGGTAACTAAAAAGATTCAAAAATAATTTTATTTACCAAAAAATGGAACCGACTTCAACACCCAAAAGTACAAAATAACCTTTCGAAGAATATTTTGCGCTGCTGTGATAATAGGTACTTTGGAACTATCACAGTACCGAGTTCGACAAGTTATTTCAAAGTTCCATTTATTTGTAAAAAAAAAAGCCCTTTTCTTAATATTAACACACATATTAACCTTCACGATACTAACTTTCACTACTTACGAAATCAATTGTCATTCACCGTCAATCAGGAAGTCATCAAGATAAGCGTAACGAGTCGAAAGTTAGCCCAGAGCATGTTTTATTTTGTTGTTTGATATTCATTTTGATCCTGTTCTGTGTGGCGCTGCGTAGATCGAAAAAATTGACACAGGTCCTACGTCGACGAGCTCTGCGAGCGCACTGGCGGTCAAGTGAGCGAGCTCTGATGCCATGAATTCATGTTAAAAAATCATATAAAATTAACATGATAACTTTTTTACATTTTTATTTATGATTTAATTACTTTTATTGATAAGTAATGTATAAAAAAATAATTTAAAATTAAAGATTGGTAAAAAGGGAGTCAAAAATCGTTTTTAAATTAGAAATAGAGGTAACTTTAGGATTTTTTTCTATCGAGTGAAGTTATTTATTATGTGGATCAGATTTATGAATTAACTCAAGAATATGCTTAAAAATAACATATATTTTTTTCAGTTTAATAACCGAGTTTTTTCTTTGAGAAAAGTTAATTCTTGTATGGCGTTTTTTGGCCAGGATCGCCTTAAGATGCAGCCTGGTGACAGACGGACGGACGGACAGCGAAGTCTCAGTAATAGGGTCCCGTTTTTACCCTTTGGGTACGGAACCCTAAAATGAAGAGATGCATAATTTGCTAGGTATTATTGAGATTTTAACAATTCACTAATACTACGAGTACTAAGGTACTTCAAATTACTCTCCCTCTGATTATATATCAGTTACTAACTAACCTCGATCCCTACTTGTGGTACTACTACTAGGTACTAACCTAGTACATTTATTCTATATACCTCTGCACGCTGTCTACTTCTACGTTAAGCTGGGATGAGAAGGAACTGTGTAATAAGGCTGTCGTTTAGTGTTGAGACGATCGAAGTAAGTGCCTACTATTGAAACTACTTTGACCGTTTCAACGCGGCTTTACAATAAGACTGCGTTATCTCATGTTATTATCATCGGGGCGGTGACGCGGCCCATGTAGACTGACAGCAGCAGGTCAAGATGATTGTAGAAACAGTATGGGCCCAGCCTAAGAGCTGTTAAGACCCCACTTTCCAACTACTTTTCTTCATAGCTTCACTGTCAATTTCTATCACTCTTCTAGGGTTTGTAGAAATATTTTTGCAGGAATCTGCCGTTATAGGATTACTCGGTCACCGTGGGTTAGGTTACCAGGAAAACATAATTGTGGAATTGTATGTTTTTAACAAATAAACATTGTTCTATTTTATATACGAATCCGATGACAAAAAAAAATAATAAAAACTAGCACTTGCAAGTTTTTATTATTTATTGCTTTACGTTACCTGTAGTTGGTATACTATATTCCATAGGCATATTGAGCGTAGCGAAAAAACTATGCTATAATCACACCAAGTTTGATGCTTGTTATGTTTTATCGCATATGGATAAACTAATGTGAAAAAACGTTATTTTATTATAGTTTTTAAGTTTATTCGTTACATACAAAAATACAAATCTTTCCTCGATAAAATATTAGGTATAGATTAATGTACTCAACTACGAGAAAATATAATTTTAAATTCGATTATGTAGGTCATTATCTAATTAAAAATTATATTTTCTCACTGACATTAATTGAAATAGATAACGAATGCCGCGTAAATGAATGAAAACCTGGCATACTACATTTCTTCTATCTACGAAAAGTAAAACGTTTCCATTATCTCGCCTTATTGGATTTCCTAATTTTTATATGGATTTTCTACATGCAGGCTAATGGTTTAATTAGGGTTCCGTACCCAAAGGGCAAAACGTGACTGTCAGTCTGTCTGTCCGTTTATACTAATGTCGCGTGTGTCTAGCTCGTTAACGGAATGTACTACACACTTGAAATTTTTATATTAAAATTAATAAAATAAATAAATGTATAACTTTGACCCAAATTAGATGTTAGACTAGAAATTCAATTAAATTGTTTTTTAGTTGGAATGTTAGACTAGAAATCCAATTAAATTGTTTTTAGTGGGGCTTAAATAAAAAAAAATGTTCGTTCACAAAAATGTGAGGTAATTATAATAGTTTAGAACTTATTGAGTAGGTACCAACCTACATCAAAATGATAGGGCGCTGTCAAATATGTCAATCTTAGATTTTTAGCGAGTCTATCTCCAAAACGAAACTAGGCAGATATTCAAAATTTCGTTATAATATAATCTGTATTAATCAACAAATACACAAATACAATGCGGGCCCTTACGATGAACGCGCATTTAAAAGCCCCGCAGTCAGCGAATTCGATTAGAAATGCAAGGTAACGCCCCAATCCGCGCGAAAGACCAGCGCATTCCTAAATGAATTCGATGAGTACGGCGTGTGTAGCTGTTACGGCGCATTATGGTGGCGAAGCCTGACACGCAATTTGCCAGATTTACGAAATTCCTATTCACTTCGATCTCTTGCCATAGTCGCCAATAGCCATCCTATTCCACGGGTTATTATTTCGTCTTTTGACCAAACGTGAATATCAGTAAATTCTACGAGTAGCATTGGATCTAATAGGTAGGTAGGTATGTACGTTTTATATAAATCAGTGCTCTATTTAGAGCACTTTACGATATATGTCGCATGATCAGTATAGACACGGTAATATCTATATAATATTACCGTGGTATAGAGCTCTCTCTCTGATGTGGCACGTAATACAGGCAAACTCCTATATGTTTTGTTTGTGAAGAACCAACATTTGATGGATTTCGTCTGCCTTTACTGTCTGTTTTACTTATAGTGCGACGGAGCACATAGAGCCATTGTATTGTCAGTTCAACAACGGCAGATCGGCAGTCCAGTCTAGTACAATCACACAATCAGTCACTTCATTCAGTGTGTTTCGAAGCCGTAGAGCGGAGGACGTTCCTAATGTGTCTCGAACTTTGAGCAGCATTTTATAACTTAAGCTTGTCTCTCACGAAAAAAGTAAAAGTAGAATAGACTACTCTAGACTGTTCTGGGTGTTTGGTTTTGAATATCTGGTGCAAGTGAAATATTTTGGCTATCGTGGAAGTACTTTAATACCATAACGTTGGTGAGCTGATTGTTGTTATTCCCATCCAGCCTATAAAGGGTACCTATCTTATCTGTAAATAAATATCTAGTGGTAACTTACCAATTTACACGTAGGTAAATACCACTAAAAATATAAATTATAATGTACCTACCAACAAATTTGTTTTGGTAAGTATTTAGGTAGTAACTTAGTATACTTAGGTACTTATGACGAAAATAAAATTTTACAGGTACTATCTACCGTAGGATTATTAATTTATATCATAATATAACAAATATTATCATAATTACCTATAAATTTTTAGAAGGAAAGGCCTATAATGTAGTTATAATTTTGTTGGTATGAATCTGGCTAAAAATGTACATATAACCTGAGTAAGCTATTTCTACAAATGTAAATAAGTTACGAGTAGGTATGTGAGCAGCCTACCGACTCGTAGGTACCTATGTTCGTAATGCAAATGCAAGCATTTTTAAGTGGTGTAATGTTCTAAGGTCATAGGTAGAGCAATCGCTATGTTGTTATGTATTACGAACTTATCCATATTACCTATATCTGTGCCCATATACCTACCTAGTTAAGACATAAGAAAGTTGTTGGGAAATGGTTCTCCAATTTTGACTTACTTACCTAACATTTTTTTTTATAATATTGTGACGGAACAAGCTTGTAGCCCACCTGATGTTAAGCGGACTAACCTCTCCCTATAACAGATGCATTGCGTCACAAGTCACGAATTACACTGCGCCCGTCACCGTGAGACATAGTTGATAAGTCTCATTTGCCTGTAATTTCACTGGCTCAAGGACTGGTGCCGGAACACACCGTTAGGTGCTTGGCGACAGATTTTCTACTCGAGGGTGGAAGCTAGGCAGGCGGGCATTCGCAAAATTCCCTTCCACCATGCAGTGAAGCTCAAGCCCGCGGCGGAATTCGAACCATGGACCTGCTGCGCGGTAGTCCATCACTGCTTCGAAAATTCTAGCCTGGGCCTTTTCACTATAACATTTTTTGAACACAAAAAATGAGAAAATACTTGCAATCTATAAATTAATTTAAAAAGTAAAAAACTCGACTGCAAATTATTTATGGTCGTTAAAAGTTTTATCGTTCCATAGGAATTGAAACGACAAGTTTTGTTTTTGGAATCGCTTTTTAAAGCCCTTCATTTTTATACCACACTCGATGGGTTCGGAAGGAAAAAATATTTTTTATCTAACATTATGTATTTATGTAGGTAAGTACCTACTTGGTGCCACTTACGCTATATATATCTCTTACTTTACAATCGGTTAAACCGTTTAGAAGTTATGGTGAAACAGAGAAACCCACAACAATTCATATACATACATATACATGAACCCTGAAAACATAACTCTTTTTTGGGCTGTCGTGTAATAATAATTAGGTATATAGTAGGTACCTACTGAAGAATTTATTCATCTTAGATAAGTTTCTCAATATGAGTGAGTAAACCTTACTATAGTACCTAATGAGATATGAGCTGAGAAGAAAGATCAGTGAGATGGTGATGAAGACGATGGCATGGCAATAGTTATTGTATCAACAAGTGAGCACAGTTGTTTTTTTTAAATAAAAATATAAAAGGAATATTTTTGTTATTCTGTGGTGGAAATCCTTTTCACAAGTTGGTCTTCTTCTTCTTCAGATGGCTTTTAAACGCGCTTAGCGTTATCTGCCAGTGTCAGAGTGTGGCCAATGTACGGAAGTTGGTATTATAGACATAAAAGGTCATAGCCGCCATGCATTGAGTTTGAATTTTATTTAATTCGTATTTTGTTTTATTTTCCATTCCAAGTTTGACCTATTAGATGGATTGCAAGGCCAGAGGGCAAAAGACCCAAAAAATTACTCTCGAATGAAACACTTTTGACCTCGTCAGGCACTATACCTATTACAAAAAGTTTATTCTAATTTATACAAAGATACATTATTAAAATTATATATTAAAATTGAGCAAACTAGGTACTACTAAAATAGCTATTAGTGATTAGTATTATAAGCTGCATTTCTACTAATAGTTTTTCGTGAATCACTTTTCCTCACGCTCGAAGCAAAAATCGTGTTTGCTATTATAGATAAGTATACGAACTTTTGAACAACAAAACTGCCCTAAAGATATTCGTCTTGGAGAGGTTAATTTTTTTCATATATCATGGTGATAATATCGTGTGCATGGTGATGAAGGTTTATTTTCTAATTATACCTACGATAAATCAATATTTTTTTATACAAAAGGTGACAAACAAGCAGACGGTCCACCTGATGGTAAGTGGTCACCGCCGCCTATGAACACCCGTAATATCCGCAGCATTACTGGTGCGTTGCCTACCATTAAGAGAAAGGACTATTTACGCCTATTTTGAAGCGGTTTCGATTGTAGACCTGAGGAAAACCTCAGGAGGAAGAGCGTTCCACAACTTACCTACAGGTACGTGGCAGAAACAGACGATTAAATCGAGTAGTGCGAGACTTCCAGGAATCTATAATGTGTGGGTTCTGACGCTAGCGGCCAGTTCGGTAATAAAAGCGTGAGGGTATGTACGATTTATGTATGTACTTATAACTTTAAAATGCTTGCCAGGAAGATGTTACATCTAGGGCCACAGGATTTTTTTAAACCCTTAGGATGTAAAATTAAATAATAAAATGATTACTCGTTTGGTCGTATTCTACGTCTGACTATGACTGCATATGATTCACTGAAGGATCAAAATATTAATAAGATGTATTTTAGTCCATGTATTTTATTCAAATTTTAAATCATGTTAGTAAATAATCAGAATCAGTTCTCCTGTTGAATGTAGATACAAAAATGAATAGGATAAGTTAGGGTAGATTAATTATAGAAGTAGTCACGAAAATAAGAGCTCAATGTATAACAAACATCGAAAAAAAAACTTTAAAAATATCTAAAACGACATTAAAAAAGCTTTTATTATGTTCTTGTTACTAATAAAATGAACTAAAAATTTAAAAACCGATGTGTTTGCGTCGATTCTTTACTAAGTTCGTATGACAAGATACATAGGAAAATATTTTTCAGTTATTAAAGTGTAACTCAAGAAAAAACTTAACCGATTTTGATGAAATTTAAAGGGACCAAACGACAAGCATCAGCTTTCAAATAATAATAAAAATATCAAAACTGGTTCACACAGTCAAAAGTTCTGAGGTAACAAACATAAAAAAAAGAAAATACAACGAATTGACGACCTCCTCCTTTTCTTAAGTCGGTTAAAAAGACCCGTTGTGTACGGCCAAAGATTTTGTTTGATTGTTATAAGTAATTTTCATTTCAGCTGAAAGATGGCAAGCAAAACAAATAAGTATGAATATAATGCATGAACTAAAATCTGTATCGGTATTTTTCACGTCAAATACGGGGAAATAGCGAGGTGTACAAAAATAATTGAAAAATGGATTAGTAAAAAGCATGTTATGATCTGGTTCCCTAGCTAAAATATATTTGTTGGGCCTTAAACGTAAGTCATGCTTCTGAGTTGATACGAGGAACTTGCAGTAAATGCTAGGTACTGCTAGCTCTTATATGGTGATCTGTAGCCCAAAGTTTTTTTGTGTTTGAAAATAGCAGAAGCAAAATTTACGATTTAATGCGTCTTAATAGTCTTATGCCGATATAAGCTCATGTCGGAATGTTCTAAGTATTTCTAACCAATCTGAACCACGTTTTGGTATCAGACAGGAGCCTCTCGAATACAAATGAAAAGGGAAATTGAACCTAATGTAACGCGCATAGGCAACAGTTTGCAAATTCGTAACAACTAGGTACTTCACAAAAAACACATCACCTAACAAAAAATGTATAACCCTTGTCACTCGATATTATGTAACTATTCTAACGATACCATAATTCAAATCCGTTCAGGCATTTCATAGTTATGGTGGAATATAGTAACACATACATCATGTAGTATCGCAATACTTCATGACATACATACAAGTGTTCCTAAAACATTACGCTCCTATTGGACGGTCGTGTAAAAAATCTGTCGCCGTGTATGGATTGGAATCCTAGGCCTGGATTATGGTTTCAAGCAGCGGAGATGAAAATGTCGAATTGGATGCACGGTGTGGAACGAATAGACAAAATATGAAAGTGATCATTAAAGGAAGTTTAAATGGCACCAGTGCCATTAAAGTTAAAAGGGAATCGTTTTTAAATCTTGGTAAGTACGCGGGAATGTTAAGAAGCGAGATGAATATAATGATGCGAATTATCAAAAAAGTCAGGTAGATTGTGTGAGAGATAACCCATAAGGATGAAAAGGAAGTTTTAATTTTAATGACGAGAGTAAACTGCTGTCAATGCTGCATTCAGCTGTTGATATTGTAAACCGTATAATATTAGTAAACTGTATAATCGTCATAGCCATTTTCAACGAATAAATGTATTGCATCTTGAACCGGATCTACCTCATTAGTGACCCGAAACCAATTATTATATGTTCTATGCCGATAGGTACTTAAATATTTCAGTAGCTCTAGTAGCCATTATCAATCTATTCACTTCATAAACATGTTTCCTTTATAGGTGCAGCTGGAATTTTATCTATTTACAAGTGCTAATTTCCACGAAATAATCAGAATCTTTGAGAGTATAACATTGAGTACCTATTAGGAATGTTTGTCTGTTAGTTTAATTAGTACAATTATCAATGGTTTTGTAATACACAAGGTAAAGTAGGTAGGTATATTAGTAGAAAATAACAAATTTATGATGTACCTATTGCCGTGTTCAAGCTGTCTTTTTCAGAAAGTGTAGGTACTGTTTCCTTATCAGCAAAATCAAATGAATTTTTATCTTGATTTACTTGATGCTCTTTGAGTGTTTCTCGAGGGACCTCGATATAATATAATCAAAATTTTTTCATGGTATTGTGACGACGAGGACGAGACCCACGTGACACGTCTATGGTAGATTGAGAATCTGATATTATGATAATCTGGTGTATTGTGAATCTGGTATTATGCTTCGGAGCCACTGCTAATAGTTACCAATTAGTAAATATGTAGGTCTATATACGACGATGTCAACAGGCTAGCGACATTCCCTTTTATTTATGTTTAAAAATCTTTTCAACACACTTAAATTGGCTCTAATTTCACCGTAATTAGGTTAGGCACATAATGGCACCTGTAATCAAACTGTGACTTTTTCATTGCTATTATTCAAGTGAGTTAGAGTTTTCTAAATTATAGGTTAACGTACCTATTATTTGCTCATTTCATAAAACTTCGTATTTAAATTGATAATATGAACTTAGACGTGTTTAATAAATAAAACTTTTACTCAAATATAACTTTAATTTTCTCTGTAATAAAGAAAACTTTAAGTTCTCCATTTTGTAGGTGGTGGGAATGCTATTCGTGAAAAGCGAATAAAAATAAACCTCTACTTTAGCCTATGGCCGATCGCCATGCGCGAGCATTGGAAAACTGATATATTTTTTTCCCGCCATTGCGAAAAAAATTCACAACTCGTTTTCGTTACATATCGCAATTATAGTTATTTATTAATTAAGATCTCAAGTCTACAAGTACTAGTTATGAAGAAAATTATTTACGTTGTACGCCGCCCTATATAAGATGTGAAGCCCTTAACGTTATGGAAAGTTTACTACCTGAAAACTCCAAGGAAAAATATGTATTATAATGGCAAAACAACAAAAATACGCAGTCTTTTACAGAAAATGTGTTTATGGAGTACTTTAAAGAATTATCTTCTATGTACAAACCTAGCTGTTTATGGTGTAGGTATATACTCAATTTTTAAAAGTACAGTGCGAACTAGAATTGAGGGGACTTAAAACATATTCTAATTTGTCAGCTTATCTAAAGAAACTATCCGATGGATTTCGAAGCAAGAAATCAAAAATTTTATCGTCTGACGATATTGAATAATTTATAAAAGATGCTCCAGATAACCAATATCTGGCTAGGTACTAAGGTTAGTTGAATTAAATTTATCTCCCATGTAAAATGATTTTTATGTATTATTTTCTGCACAAGTGTGTTGAAAAATGTCGTATGATACACGTGTGTATTGATAATTACCGTCCTACTCGGCTTTCTAAGACCCTCACCTAACGGCTCGGGTCTCAACTCTCAATAGGGGGCCTCAGCGGTAATTTTCGAACTTAACACTTGTACCTTATTGTAGTATTATGCAATTAATATCTCATAATTTGAAATTTTGATATATTGGAACGTACAACTTGGAAGTATATTCTAACCAACGAAAAATAATCATCAAGATTGGATGATGATCGCGTAAAAAGTTGTACATTCATAGATTACCCCGTGCTAGAATTCCAGCCCCCCACATTTTCCCGTGGGTGTCATAAGAGTTCTAAGGGAAATACACTCGAGAGCAATGAATCCGGGTCACTTAAAGAATGTTAAAAATCTCGGAAACTAAAAATGATAGGTTAATGCAATAAATTGTATTTAATAGACAATGTAATACTCCTTAAATGAAAGTAAAAAAAATATGAGTCACCATACATTTTATTAACACAAAATTACATAAAGAAAAAAACTGCTGATCTCTCCTTAAAACAAAAATAGGAATCATGAAATTTTTGAACTTTATTACGATTTTCTTGAATTTTAATACTTCGTATTGCCTCCTCGTGCTTCCATTACTGCGTTTACGCGGTTTGGCATGCTGTACACCAAGTTCCTTATACGATTTTGGGGAATATTCTCCCATTCCTCTGTGAGAGCAATTTTGAGCTCACGAAGCGTGATTGGGGGAGGGTTTCGTTGTTTTACGCATCTGCCTAGCTCGTCCCAAGCATACTCGATCGGGTTGATATCCGGGCTGCGCGCTGGCCACTCCATACGAGTAATGTTCATCTCTTGAAGGTAGTCATTCACAATCCTACCTGTATGAGGTCGGGCATTGTCATGCATAAATATAGCATCCTCACCTAAATTGACCATAAATGGACCAACGTGATCATTGAGGATTTCTTCCACATATCTTACGCTAGTTAAAGAGCCGTTTTCTATGATCACCAGCTCTGTGCGACTTTCAGAAGAAATTCCGGCCCACACAAGTACAGACCCACCACCGTAGGCTACTTTTTCTTCGATGCATGCTTGCTTGAATCTTTCCCCTGGTCTTCGATACACTCTGTGTCTTCCATCGTGCTTGTAGAGCATAAATTTTGATTCGTCGGAGAACATAACTTTTGACCAATCTTCAATACTCCAATTTACGTGGCTCTGGGCATATCTTAGTCTCGAAATACGATGCCCATGCTCCAGTTTAGGGCCGTTTGCAGGTCTAAGGGGTTTTAAGTTAGATTCAGCAAGCCAACGTCTTACTGTCCATGCACTTGGGTTACTTCCTCCGAGGCGTCGAAACTGATTGGTGAGTTCAGTTCCTGTGAGAAAGCGATTTCGAAGCATGGTGTTCACCAAGTATCGGTCTTCTCGTGCTGTGGTACACCTGGTTCTGCCCGTTCCTGGTCTGCGTAGGTTAGAACCAGTTTCTTCGTAACGTCGGAGAACTCTTTGTACTGTTGACAGCGACACACCGACAGTCCTGGCTGTATCGCGCTTACTCCGGCCGGTTTCCAGCATTGTAAGTATTCTGGTGCATTCTTCAGGCGTAAGCGACATAATTTCAGCTTGAATAATGAATATAGAGCACTATCAACATGGTTTATGTACCCACATAAATGACAGATTACAAACAAAAGCAAAACAAAATGCTGTAATTTCGTAGTTCCATCTTCGAAAGTGGCCCTTTTTCAAATTTGATTTTTTTATGATATAACTTTACAATAACTAAGAAGTTTTAATACCTTCATTTAAGGAGTATTACATTGTCTATTAAATACAATTTATTGCATTAACCTAGCATTTTTAGTTTCCGAGATTTTTAGGATTCTTTAAGTGACCCGGATTCATTGCTCTCGAGTGTATAACGGAAAATAAAGACAAGTTGTAAACGGGCCCTAATCCCCTGCAGCTCCATTATTTCTGGCCCCGGTATTATATCAGGTAACGGCGCAGCAGGGGGTACGAATAATATTTTTTTTTATAATTTTATTTTTATATGAATGTTGTAAAAAATTTAAAATTATGTAATCAAATAAATTACGTGAATAATAATAATAATAAAATTTATTTCTTAAAAAATAAATTTGAAACTTATATTAGCTACGCTCAGAGAGAACCAAAAGATTGTCGAGCTGATTCTAAAAATGACTACATCTTTACGTATAAAAAAACACAGAACACGATACGGATGAATAAATTTTTAACAAAATATACGTCAAATGATACTCAAAATCGTCGTATCTAACTTCAGTAAAACAATTTTGAAAATATATACATATAATGTTTTTATGTACACATAATATTTCAATTTAGAGTTTCTTGCCCGTTCTTCTCGCAGTGACAATATATGTTTTTTTGCTGAACTTGGCAGAATATTTAAATATTAAAATTTGTAATTGACCTTCATAAGAGCGTCCTAGACGCCTAAATCAATTTAGATGATTTTTTTTTAATGATTTTGGTTTTGAATTTTGAATTAATTTTTCATCAAAAAAAACTCTGAAAGAGCTCACCATAGGCACAGATATACCTGTATGTTTGAAAAATACTCGTATTATTTGCTTTGATTTAAAACAAGTAGGTGAAATGGAAAGATGTAGTTAAAAAAATATTATTTTTAGAATCGGCTTCATAAATCCTTAAATTTAATGTCCAAGAAATTATGTAGTTTAGAAATAATTCTAAAAAAAAAGATGCCATCATAACTCCACCCAATTTTAAGAAATGAGTTCCAAAAGGATTGTTTTGACCTCATGTACACGTGTGCCAAACGGCCATCCTGTACATCGATATGCAGTTTATATTGCATATACACCTTTAAAATGTTACAAATTTGATTGGGCCCACTATGCAGCGCAATGAAGAATCTGGCCGGTTAAAATTCAATTTCAAATCGTTAAAATATTTGTACATAGTTACGGAACCCAAGAGATCGAGATATAGCTCGCGCTTAGCTGGTTTTTAAATTACCTATTATGTTAACTACCTAATATAGCACTATATTATACAGAATTTAATCTTTGTATCTTAACATTTTGCCCTTTGACTATAACATACAATAATATGTACCTCATCTTATCACGTTTTTGCTACCGTGTGGTAGATAAACAAATTAATATGTTTACTTATTTGGGAAAATAAGTGATTAGGAAGCCAATATTATGTTTCTTCGTGTCATGTCGTCGCATTAAGTACTATATTAGACTTTTATTTTAGAATATTAAAACTGGTCAAGTATGTATCGGGTCTGGAGCCGGAGCTGTGTGATCTTATACCAACATCGCGATTCTATCATCGTCCCTCGCGTCACCGGTTAAAAGCTCATCCACACATAATCGAGTCCTGGAAGTCTTCCACAGCTCGATTTATGCGTTCTTTCTACCGCATACTTGCAAGCTTTTTTTGGGTTCAGCACTCTCCACATCCACTTGGTGCTGTTGGAGCAACGTCTGTTTTCTGACACAAATACCAGATAGTAGAGTATCAAATTAGTAACCCTTGGTATTTCAGAAACAAGGATCACGAAAAATGTTTCTTGTTAACTATACCTATACAATAAGTAAGCATAAACAAATTCATAATTAGGTGTGATTTAAACAAATAATCGTAATGTGATCCGCGGAGCATGCGTCGTTGCAAAAATATAAATATTACAATAAATTTAACATAGATACCCACAGGGGACCTTGGTCTCACCCAAAACCGACTCGGTCCCCATGTAAGTTTTAGGTGAACATCGGTTCTGCTCCCCGGCGGGTGTGTATGCGTAAATGCATTTTCCTCATGACAATAAAAAAAAAGGGTTATCCCAATGTCTTGGACCCCTTATAGTTATTTAGTTTAAGTTATGGCACGGAATAAAAAGGACGATATGGCTAAAGTTTACTAGTCTGATAGAAAAACTTTAGGCACTAATACCCATTCGGATATGCGGTATTTCTCAAAATCATGATATGGCCATGCGACCTCCAACCGCCGAGTAACACTTTTCAAAATTTTATATATTTTTGGTTTTGTGGCTTGATTGTCTATCATTTTACTAGATTAGAATTTTCACTATTATCTCATACAATTTTTAGTACTGATTGAATTTATAATATTTTATTACGCGTACAAGAATTACTAAAAATTCTTGTACGCGTAATAAAATATTATAATGGTGTCTAATAACTGTGCAAGATAATACGTACAAATATTTTAAACTCGTGAATTATATGATCATCTACAATGGTTATGGAAAATAGCTACAAACGTGAAAAAACTGTTAAAATTTTCAATTTCCAGCCATAGACGTGAGACGTATGAGCTATCCCAATCAGTGAAGGTTGCGTTGCTATACCTACTCGAGGATATAATCTGTGCTCTTGGTTTAAATTTTCTGTGGCACGCCGAGCGAATCTGCGGGTGCATCACCTAGCGCCTGATAATATTTCTTAAATTATACATTATAAGATATCTTAGCTACTATGCTAAATCATATTGTAACTGTGTGTTTTGCTTACAGGGCAATATATTTTTACAAAATGGCGGCGTTCAACGTGGTTCTAGGATGTGTGATGGGGCTGCTCATCATTCTTTTCTCAATCAGCTCCATAGCCAGATATTATATTAAGGTGAGCATTGTACCTAAGCAACTAATTATCGGGCTTTAAGTATAGCCTAGCCTAATTGTTATAGGGCCAACCTATGGGATGTACCGGCGTCGATTGGATGGGTTCGAATCCTATAATAGACTTAAAGCTTCACCGCACAAACCTTTATTATACATGGTAGATATGGGTAGTGCATTATTCTTGAGACGTTGAGTCTCCGCTCCATGCAAACCTCTGCTTTCTTCTAGGCGCGAGTTCTATTTTGCATCCTCTTTGCAGCAACATTCTACTCACATTGATGTAAGCGGTGGCATGCTGCACTTACGGCGCATTTCATTCATGTAATTCAATCTACAAAAGGATATAGAACAGTACTTATATTCTTAAGCTAAGTTGTGTAAAATAAGATAATATTAAATTATTTTACAATTACGAAGAAATATTGCTTATGCATCTTAGGCTGATATTGTTCCAATTCCTCACATTGTATGATCGTAAAAGTAAAAAAAATACGTTGAATGAGTGGAATGTCAGTGCCACTACTCACGTAATGAGTTGAAAATCGCTGTCCATTTGGTGCAAGGATGTTTACCATCACAACGCTCTATTAACTGAAAAGCATAACTACATAATATATGTAGCAAAAGACATTATATTATATATTATCCCCTCTTCCTCTGCGGTGGGATAAAGGAATGATATCATTACACCTCTGCTAGGTATATGCGCGAGTATTATATTATATACGATTTCGTGCTCAGCGGGCAAAATGGGGCCCTATACAACACTATTGTTATGTCATTGCCTATTAGACCTATTCCATCGTACTTACCTACCTATGTCACTGGTCTCGAGCTTGTGAACGGAATAATAGAAATCGGAAGTTTAGATATTTTGAGTTAAATATTGACCCAAAACCATATTGTGCATTGGCAAATCAATAAAGTTAGTCGTATTTCTCAATAAAGTGGTGCAGTACCCTAGCGTTTGGAATGCCGTGGTCTAAAGCTCATTGAGTAGAATACCCATATAAGTATTTTTGTATACTTAGTTATCAATAGAAATAAAGAAACGGGAAGACATAATAAACCATTACACCGTAAACAAACATACCGCTCTTGTTTAAGGGTTACATAATATAAGCGCTATTTATACATCAAATACTATAGCCACCAAAAGTATAATCAGTACTATATAATATTATAAATGCGAAAGTAACTCTGTCTGTCTGTCTGTTACGCTTTCACGCCAAAACTACGGGACCGATTTGAATGAAATTTGGTATGGAAATAGTTTGAGACCCGGGAAAAAACATAGGATAGTTTTTATCGAACTGCGCAAAAAGAGGTTAATGTTTTTGCGCGATAACCGACATTAGCGCAGGCGGAGCCGCGCCCGGAAAGCTAGTAGCTTATAAGGATAAGCTAAAACCTATGATTAAAAAGCAAATATATTTTATTCTGTCACATGTTGTTTCAATGCTAAATCCTAATAGAGATACGCGTACTAGGCCGGTATTTTTTTATTGGGGATTTAAAGGATGACCTCGACGTGGTTGCGTTAATACTCATAAAATTTGACTGATAAATTTATTACAAATATCTTAGCAAGTACTACATGAAATACTTATCATAACAAATGAAGTTGCAAAATCGTATATAAGTACTTAGGTATATCCTATTGTTATCTTGTCAGATAAGTAGAAGGTAAGTACTTAAAAGATAAACTAATTTATTTCATATGCAATATTTAATGGCCAAGTAGGAAAAGATGTAATTTATCGTTGTCTTATAGGTAATATGCATATATAATGTTGCTATTCATTATGTAGGTAAAGCTACGAATAGTATTTGTAGAGGCGATGTAAGGTCTATGGCAACTGGTTTTACAGATAAACTTCCTAGTAGAGCACGAATAGCTAGCGAAAATGGGTCCTAACATTTTACTGAAGCGGCTGGCACAAATTGATAAATCTGAGTTGTGACTCACTTACTACTTTTTTAATGCCCGCCTGGCTAGCTACCACCCTCAAGTTGAAAATCTGTCGCCAAGCACCTAACGGTGTGTTCCGGCAGCTGTCCTTGAGAGCCAGTAACTCTAGGTTAGTCTGAACAACATCCTCGACCACATCATCACTTACCATCAGGTGAGATAGTGGTCAAAGGCTAACCTATCAGGCATAAAAAAAACAAAAAACTACGAGATATCAATTGGATGAGCATGTGCCGGCTATAGGGACGGTTGGTGGGTTCGAATCCCGCTCGTAGTTCAAATTTTTCCTTTCTTTGTAATTTTGTAAGCTTAGTGAAACAATTGAAAATTTCAGTAACTACCCAGTATAGTTTTTTAAAGATATACCTACCGTAAAAAATGGGCTAAAATTGACAACTTGACCACTCTTATCTTTTTCATTTTATATAATAAAATTAGTATATATAATTTATTTGTATTGTTCTCAATGAACTCTAGACAACTACAAAAATACTACAATTACCAACAAATTATTTCGCCACCATTTCGTGAGACCCTCTAACACAGTTAGTAATAAAAAGAGGGTCTCAAATCCATGAAATGTTTATAGATTAAGTTTTCCTGCAGTGAAAAATATATATTTTTATGGGTTAATGTCCTTATCGCTAATGCGCTAAGGACATTGACCCATAAATCTAATAAAACCTCTCTGATCTCTAATAAAACCCCTTCGGCATCAGCAAAGTAAACGTTGCTGCTGGGTGGATAAACTTATGTACACGTTCAAGGATGTCGTACCCTTCTAGCATATTACAATATCACGAAAAATAACGTGTTGTTTTTTATTTTCAGTTCACATTATTCATAGTGCTGTCACTAATATTTGCCACTGCGCCGATGCCATTAATGCTGTTGCGACCGTTTGACCCCAAAAATGCATTGTAAGTAATCTGCTTGTATTGTTTAATTTTTTTGAGCATGACAGCGTTTTTAGTGTTCATGCACCGGAAGGGAGGTAATTAGGTAGGTATTCGTTGATACATTTAGTAATAAATGCTAAGTACCTTCCTTCATAAACATTTGAAATGCTTTTAACCTACGGATCAGCTAATATTATTCGTAGTTTCAACTAAAACCGCAATAAAATAAGCAATTGTCATATCGAATTAGAAAAGTTATTCAATGAGACCTGTCAAAAATCCAAGTTAGCGGATTCAAGACCGCCACCACAGCCGTACATTAATATACTGCTTCCATTCAAGTCCACTGATTTAAAGCGAGGTGATGCTCTATTAGGTCACTGCTATACACGTCTCAAGTAGCATGGCGAAACAGATTATAACAAGATGTTCTCTATTAAAAATATATATATATACAAACTGTTATTATGATCTTGATAAGTAATAAAAATAACTTAACATTTTATAAAATACTTGTCAAGACGATTCAAATAAACCCAAACTCGATGAGGTCGTGTCGTTTCACTGCGAAGTACCTTTGGCCATCTTCCAGCTACATCATCAGATCAGCACTATGCCATTATAATATTGCATTGTCACGCGATTTACACATCTATGCAAATTTCAGCTCAATCAGTAAACGGGAAGTGGATCAAATTTAATTTGCAAGATTTGATGACAAACATCGGGACAGGTGAAACTAAATAAAAGCTTGTAAAACTTCGATGCATTTCGAAGATAATAAATATAGAAGAAGTAATTGATAATACCAAGGTTAGGCGGCTAATTCTCACCTCTTATACTCAGTAGTGATCATTTAATGTTGTTAAGTTCTGCAATTTTTTTACCGAGTCAATTAAGCAAGCTTACGAACAGTACTTAACCGAAATGCTCAACGTTTTGAAGTCAAAACAATTTGCTGACACTGAGCGTCTCTTCTCTGTTTGTTGACAACAAACTTTTCATGTGTTTTTTGTCAGAATTGTACCGCTTCTAATTGCTTTGAAACTGAAAATGCCCATACAAACCTAACGTTGGTTTGAAGCTGTGTGATCAATTTCTATTTTTTTTCATTCAATGGGATCTTGGCTATGTATACGAGCCCTGAATGAGCGAGGCTCGACTCGCTTTTGCCGACTTTGTCAACTAAATACAAGCTTTTCAATAGGTTTTCTACTTAAGAGTGGTAGCTAGCCAAGGCATCCCCAAAACGCCCTACCACCATGCAAACTGTCGGAGTTTTCAGGCTGCCCGAAAGCCTTCAACATAGCCTTACGTATATATACGCCACCCTAGGCCAACAACCCGGAGCCGGAAGCACATAGTTGTAAATGCCATACTAGCAATTACCGTAGTAACAGTAGATAAAGGGATACATGTGTAGGTAAAGGTATTTACGATAAGTGATAACGAGAACTATAGAGAATCATTCACAAATAGCCTGATCGGGCTACCTATGATGATGGAACAAATAGTTTTGATGTTCTAACGACAGAAGAGAAAAATGTTACAACCGTACCCAGGCTCCCCTACCATTTAATGAATTTTTTGCCAAAGACATACTTTCATCTTAACGAAAACCGTAGGGTGCAAACTACATACCCAAGTGACTCTTATATTATGTAGGGAGTAGCCGATGACGTTGAGGAAAATTAGATAACAGTTACAACGTTTAAGCTGCCGAAATTGACAGTTACAACGTTTCAGTTGGTCGACAGAGCAGATAACAGTTACAACGTTTCAGTTGGGCGACAGGGCAATAATCACTATTCTCTATATTTTATCTAGCTAACAGATTTAGAGATCTAAGACCTGGTTTCACCACACAGTTAATTATTTAACGCCTTAATTTATTTTTAAATTTCAATTTAAAGTACTCATACAATTAATAGTGCGTCAGTATCTGGACACGGTATTCTGTTTCCCGGATACCAACGTCTTTCCGCGATGTAAATTAATTATACATATTATGTAATACTATACTATGTATTATGAAAGCCCAACAATAAAAGAACATTCGCAATTACTACAATTTTACATAAAATAGCCAACAATTATTATGTTTGCTTAGTGCAGTAGGACAATAACTATAGTTGGTAGGTACTTAATAACATACAATACAGATACAGATTGTTATAAATAAACAAAATAAAATACAGACTGTTATCGGAACCGAGTGTCCCACCACGCGGTAATGGATGGTTAAATCACTGCCCTAAATGTCCGTGTCAGTGATGTGAAATTTGAATTTACTGTCTTATCATAAATTGAAAAAAAATCGCCAAGTGCGAGCCGGACTCGCGCACGAAGGGTTCCGTACCATTAGCTATACAACATTGGACTTCATACTTTAACCTATTTTTGGTTTAACGTGCCCGAGTCCGACTCTCACTTGGCCAGCTTTTTGTATTTGTTGTTATAGTGGCAACAGAAATACATCATCTGTGAAAATTTCAACTGTCTAGCTATCACCGTTCTTGAGATACAGTCTGGTGACAGACGGACGGACGGACAGCGAAGTCTCAGTAATAGGGTTCCGTTTTACCCTTTGGGTACGGAACCCTAAAAATGGACGGTGCATATAATTTTATTGTCAAAACTGATGTTTTCGAAAATTCAATATTACGGACATAATAGTAGTACGACGTTTGAGAATTGAGACTGCACGCATGTGGGTAAAACTAAGTACTTATTTTAGATATCGGAATGGCGACATGTACAATTCTGTGACCTAGCCAAGGCTATAATATTAAAAAAAAGTTTCGCGATTTCTTCACTATACGCTTATATAATAGATACCTAATCTATTATAGCAGTCATGTCCAATTCAAAATTGCTGAAAACAAGCGGAAATTTGAAAATAATTGCATAAACATATAATGTGGTGATGCAGGAAGTTCGTAAGTATTACTACATTATACAATGCCCCAGTAAACAAAGTAGCGACAAGTAGGTACCCATAGGTCTTCTAAATTATATGAGGGGACTACTAATGATTATTGAACCACTCCTTGATTTATTAGTTCACAATCATTATAAGTACTGCATTTCGAGTTTGTACCGGTATTTACAAACACGTTACAAGTTACATAATATAGTAATGAATGAATGACTAAAAATAGATTAGAAACCTTAAAAGTTATGGAAAAATAGTTTCGAAACCCTTACTTCCACTTCGCTTCAGTCGATCAATAAGATATCAAATCTTGTGTGGTGAACGCAAGCCAACAATATAGATACCGTGAACATTAACTTTTTTAAAAGGTAACTATTTGTATGATGGCCAGATTGAGCAAGTGTCAATAGTGTCATTGTTGTCATTCCATGTGGGGTGCTGGGACAGCTGAGTTAGACTTGCTATCCTTCATCTAAAAAGGTCACGAAAGGAAAAATATATGCCAGAGAACTGCCAGCAGAGTCATGAGTAGGATTGTCAACTATTACACCTTCTTACTGCAATCCCCAAGCCGCCATCTATAAATGCGGATCATAATCCGCATTACCATAGTAATCCCTTGTTCGGATATGCGTGTATCTAGCCAGCAATGGATTTTCTGGCTGATTTAGTAATATCAAGCGGTTCATTTCGAAACAGATTGATATACATGTATATATATATCCCTCGAATATAGCGGGGAAATGCGGCTAGCCTAATGGGCACGTTTGGGCAAGGGAATAAAATTGGGAAGTAATCTTTTATTTAGATTTAATGTAATTTTATTGACGAAATGATTGTTTTACTTTGTGTATTTAATAAACTGTGACATTTATCAATAAATCAAATTTGACAATATATATAAATATATGGATTACTTATATTTATGGCATCCCAACTGGTGGAAGTTGATTTAAAAGGCCTATTTAAATTATACCTATCCTATTATTGGGTAGGTTTGGTATAATTAGTCACTTACAAACTAACGTGTTCTCTCTGAAAACATCACATAAACTTTTATGATGGACACGTATATAAAGTTATAGAGGATATTTCTCTACACAAACAACTAGCTTGCAAATAAGTAGTTCTGTTTCGGCCCTTCGGCCAAAATTAAGAACTGCCTAGATGATCCGAAGATTCGTTTCGGCTGAAAATCTTGTTTCGGTCAAACACTCATAAAACATGTTTCATCGATATCTTTATACTATGAAAACACAGGAAATACTATAATCTACTAAGTTGCGTGAGTAGGTATAATTTATTGTTGAAATACCAATCTTGCGATAAGAATCACAAACATACCTACACAATTTGTTTTCCATTAAACCAAATCAAATAACAATATGATATTTGAACGTTAATGGCATGCGGTCTTAGGGTATTTAAAATGTGGGCAAGAGACTTTATAAACTCTCGATAATAACTTCAAGTACCTACGTACATTGTATATAAACATTTATTCGTCAAATATTGATCTTGTAGTGTAAAAGTACACCCGCTAATTTATTGTTCACTTGTCTTATTGACTCTACATA
Organism: Plagodis dolabraria; assembly: GCA_963854805.1. Lineage (NCBI taxonomy): Eukaryota > Metazoa > Arthropoda > Insecta > Lepidoptera > Geometridae > Plagodis > Plagodis dolabraria. The sequence goes on along the minus strand of OY978441.1, from coordinate 26,260,811 downwards.
TCCTATATCATCAATGGAATTGCTTGCAAACCATAAACCTTGATACCATAACATTCAGGCTCAGGTCAATACAAAACGACGATAATCACTCGCAATACCTATCTAATCCTCCTCCTTCAGTCGTTTCCTTACTGCTAAGCATCGTGATGACTCGTCTTTAACTTTTCTATTTACTATTTGGCGCCATTTATGGTAGTAAGTGGCACAGTGGGTGGCATCACTCATCTTGGTGTCTAGTTGTTCAGACACTTGATCCGATCATCTTTTGGAACTTTAACGTCTAGAATTTTTGCCTGTCACCATACCTGTAACTAGAAGCTCGTATCATAATCGTATGTGCAGTATTTACGTGACACAAACAGGTTAAATAAAAATGTTTTCTCTTAAAATTCTAGAGTGAATCAAAGTACTTTTATTAATCGTAATTCAGAAATAACTCAATTAAAAATACAAAGTAAGTTATCTATCGTTGTTTCTTTAAATATTGAACGTTATTGATTGGTGTGTGCAACCTAACATGACCCATATTCACGTCATCCCCATCTCTTTTCTTATCTCGTTTTCGCATGTGTTGCGTTAGAGATACGTAGTTCAGTATATTTCTGTATGCAGCTGTCTATTTAATCCTTGACTTTCCAGCTGTAAAATCAACATAAGCGTCTTTATGTTGTTGTGTGGGAGGACAATCTGTGTCCTTGATCCTTGTTGTACTTTTGGCTCTCAACCAAGGTCCAGGCTCCGATTTTTTGTTACATTATACAAAGGTATATGAACTACGTGGGAATTAATTACACAACATGAAATTAATTTAAAATTTGTTACAATCGCCCCGTTATAACCATCCCTATATAATGTTTTCATAAAAGCAGTTTATATTATCGCAACCAAACATCACACACAAACTGCTTACTCTTAACTGATGTCTAATATCTCATAAACGAGCACAACACTCAGCTGCTATTCATATTTACTAAGTACATATATAAATAGCCCCGTGGGGTGCCGGGGTAGCATGTTAACAATGACAATCTCAATTTCGCCACCGGACTTCCCAACAAAGCGTGATGTTCCATCAATTTCATGTCGACGCCTGGAAGTCCACAACCTTGCGATTTTTGCAACCTTTTCTACCTCGCACTGTCACATTATGGAACCAGCGGCCAGGTGAAGTATTTCCGAACAGTTACGACTTAGGAACCTTCAAGAAGAGAGCATATTCCCTCCTTAAAGGACGGCAACGCATCCTCGAGACCTCTGGTGTTGCGGATGTTTGTGGGCGACGGTGATCACTTACCATCAGGTGAGCCGACCGCCCGTTTGCCCTCCTATCCCATAAAAAAAAAAGCAATACACATGAAAAACTTCAAAATAATTCGTAACTAACATAAAGAGAATAGAAAAAGATGATATGATATAAACAAATATTGTGGTTAAAAGGAGAAAACTCAGCATACCTGTTATTACACATGCTTCCATTCCATTTCGCAATAATGTTAATTGAGCCGCACTTTTTAAAAGATATTGACATTGTTTCAACCATCTTTAGTTACAACGGTGATGCCCAAACTCCCCTAGCATAAAATCAAACATTTGTTTATTTTTATTGCTAGGTGCTACGAATGATGACTAGGTGCTAGGTGGTTAACTTTTTGTACTAAATATTACTAAGTTATAAAAAATATTAATACATATATTTTCGATCGTTTTGAAATTGATATTTTTTACGAGTGAACATAATTTTCTATATTTTATACGCTTTGGGTGACTAAAATATTCATGTTCTTGAGTAGTCAATAAAATTTCAAGATATATTTTTTATGAGGCAAAGTCAATGGCTATGTACCTGAATACTTACTTCCTGCAATAATTAACAACAAAAGCGAAAAATGTGTAAACATTTTTTATTGCCCCGCCAAGGTTCAGCGTAAATAACGAACATACGTTTCTCCCCTTATGGAAAATTAGGTTGAGAGTACAAGCTGCCAATTAGGCATTTGCAAAATGCTCTACCATCAAGCAAAAGCAACTGCCGTCCTTTATACGACCACCGTAATGGCCGCTGCCGCGCTGAAATGTGGAAGCGGCTTGTACCTAGTATTTTCAATTACTGAGCGGTTCCGTGCTTCCGCACCGGCCCCAGCCAGTATAAGGTTAAAATAATAAAGTTAGAGCACAGAATTTGCGTCTGTCCAGTCACTCTCGATGCCCAAATGGTTTCGATACTCGGTGCGTTAAGGGCAAGACCGTAGTCAAAATAATTTCTAATTCGGGCGGAGCTAATAGAAATGGGCGTTAACTTTTAACTCATAAAAATATTCAGTCGCACGGCGGCACTAGTCACCGTACCACGGATAGCGTCGCTAAAATTGTAGAGTTTCGTGCGCTATTAGAAGCGGCAGAACAGAAGTGTAGATAACAACATTTTTATCTGCAGTTACTGCAAACCTCTAAGGTTAAAAAATATTATCACTTGTATGTAATGATATTTTTTTAATAGACTAAGCGAAGCGAGGTCTTTGTGGAGGTCTGAGCACTGTATATTTCCCCGTCAATGAATCTCGATTGCCTTAGTCGATCTTCTTGAAATTTGGTAGAAAGGTGCCTATTATGCATATCAACAGAATTTGCAAGTAAGAACCTGTAGGAGCTTAATTGGTTTGTGGTTTGCTGAGATTATAAGGTCCATAAAACGAGGTTATATTTAAAATTCAAAAGTATAATCTCAATATTGTGCTCAAAAAAGTACTTTGACTTCATGAAGCGGTACGAAACACGGTAATATTATCTATACAGTATTTTAACTCGGCCCTGTCCTCGAAATAACTACCTACAGCCGCGCGGTACGTAAACATGCGATAGGGCTGCTCGCCTCCAGCATTTTAATTACATTTTCCTACTTTGTGTTTCCATTTTGTTTTGTAATTGTAAATATACATTTTTTTTATATAAGCAAACTAGTGATTCGCCCCGGCTTCACACGAGTATTTAACAAAAAAAATCAAAACTTATAAATTCAACATATAAAAAGACAATTATTGTGACATAACTGTAATAGTTAGACTTATAGTACTGCGGACTTTTTTATATATGTCTTCTATAAAATTGTAGTATATCACTTGGCTCTATTTTCAATGATTTCCGTAGCGTATGCGATATACCTAACGATTTTTTTGGTATTTTTTCGCACTTTATGTTACGTTATCGAAGTTTACATACGACCTAACTTTTTGAAAATCTTCTATAGCCTATGTTCATCAGGGATAATGTTGGATTCTCATGGTGAAAGAATATTTCAAATCGGTCTATTAGTTTCAGAGCCTGTTCAATGCAAACAAACAAATGCACAATCAAACTTTTCCTCTATTAGTTTAGATAAAATACTTTGTAAATTGAATAGGAAGTGTGTAAAAATGCGTGTTGTTTTTCATTGGTTGTAATAAATATTTGCATCTCGACTGAAACGTATGAAATGCTTTATTATTGAATTTTAAAGTATAAAGCTTAATCAAAAATTGTTTTGGCAAACATGGATAAGGTGGAGAACAGGGAATATCTTTTACTTGGTTATAGATACCTGCAGCTATTTTACAATTAATATGTTTAGTTTGGACGAATTCATGCAACCAAAAACAGCACAACATATCCTACTCGTTATATTAAATATTTACTTGAACTCATAGAACGTTATCCGCACCAACCACTGGGTTACTGTCATATACTTACCAACTCTAAAACAGAAACTTGCAATTTTACTCTTGATCATATTTCTATATATCTATAGATAAATAAATATTATGCATAGGTATAATTTCAGTTATAGAAAGTCATTTTGCAATTTTAGAGTTTATTTATGAGATAACATAATAAATACAAATAATAATAAAATAAAAGTTCAAAATTTTAATAGAAGTATAATCCCAATGCAATGCTCAATAATAAAATAAAAGATAATAAAAATAATAAAAGATAACTGTAATGAAACCACCATATAAGATTCACCCTACTGCTACTAAAAGTGGTACAGGCAGAATCGTACCAAGTTTCTGAGTCACATTGGTTAAAGAACCCCACTCGTAGGTGCTTCATTCATCATGGAGACCAGTTGAAGATATGGAAAATACTCCCAAGTCAGACATCAGCCTTCGGCCTCGCAAGTCACTCACACGAATCGAACTGCAGTCTCGCCTTGCACTCGCCCATGGAACTCACGCACTATCCGTGCTCTAAATGTAGTATGATGAAGAAGAAGAGCTCGTAGGGCAAATCCAGAATGATGGAATTCAAGATAGCCACCATACAAAGTACTCCGATCACACTGAAGCTCAGCTTTACTTCAGGAGGATCGCACTTCAGCATTTTTTATGGCAGCCATCTTGAATTCTGCTATTTTGGATTTTTTTCATGTCATTTGACTGCTCTCTCGATTCCCTATGTCATTTGTTCAAAACTCCTTTACTTATCTGTAACCGTTTACCAGATACGTCATATATCTTCACTTGGCAGGCGTCATTTTTATGATTTCCCATTATTATCATATCACGAAAACCACTTTGTTATTTTCAGTTTAGAATACTTTCTTTCCCCGTGACTCCTTCCCATAGAACAATTTAAGTCAATGGTTTCAAAACATCTATGTATGGCGGCCATCTTAAAAAATGATGTCATCTAAAAATAATTTCTAAATTCGGAATAACGACGCCTAAAACCACCCAGATATTGATTTTCAGACGGATCGGAGCAACTTGAATTTTACCTGCCATCTTGAATATGTCATTTTGGTTTTTGTCAAGTCTCATTCGACTGTTGCCATTAAAAGTTGTACGAGAAGAATTGTACCGGGTCACTTTTCCTAAGGAACCCCACTAATTAAAATATATAAAATAAAATTATAATAATAGTACACATTATCACTTTTGCTATGAAAATTGAAACTATCTACAGAAGTAACGGTTCAAAAGTTACGGGTACATGCTTTTAGAGGTAGTACGAAAGAACAGCGGAGTCATACAGATGTAACACACATTTCAATCCGACTAACTACATACTAAGTATTTAACTTTTAAAGTCAAAGAGATAAAAGAGATATAGGTAAGTTCCCTTTATTTGAATGATTGGATATATAAATACCTAGAAAGTAGTTGGTCGTCTCGGAAAGTGTGTTAAGGGTATTGGGAATAGGTTCTCATTTAATTGTACAGTAACCTAATAATAACAAAATGAAATATTTTACCAAGGGTTAAAAGTCTAGATACCTACTAAAATAGGAATTAACAATGCCGTGTCTGAACTTTAATCAACTCGCTCAAAAAAGTTATTATAAAGATTTTATAAATCAATATAAACAAAAGTACTTCCCCAATAAATGTTTTACTTGATTTCAATAATTTATGACTTCCAAATTAACGTATGGTAAAAAAATATTGTAATATTTCGTAAAATAAATGCACAATAATGATGGCGTAACGAACGGCACAGATCCCACGTCCAAACGGCCCGAGCGCTGCGGGCAGACTGATTTTCGTTGCGATTTCTTCTCGCGATCAGAGAATTTTGTGGCAAAAATTCATAAAAATGTTTTCAACACAAGTTAGTAAGTAGTTCATTAGAGTATAGTATTAGCTATTTTTTAAAAAAAGAATCATTGCATTTAATTCAACTATGCCTCTTAAATTAATAAAAAACAATCTAAAAAGGGTCGCCGATTACAATTTATTACAGAAGAACTAATAAGTTTTAATAAAAACTAATCAACTAATTCACTCAATAAAGAATTAAAGAATATGATATATTTTTTTCGCACATTTTGAACTCATAGTTTCAGTACAAGAAGATTCCAAAAGTGCGCGTTTCACTACGGTGATCGCCTTAACTGGGGAACGAGGGTTTGAATCCCGCTCAAGGTGGACATTTTGTGCTCCTAAAATTATTAATATGTAAATAAGTATAATATATGTAATTTTCGATTATCATGCGATAGTGTTTGAAATCATACTTAATTAGCATTATAAAAGGCAGCATTACAAAAGTTAAAGGTTTGAAAAAGCACTTCTTTTGGTCAGATGAAGTCCAATAGTAATGGACGGACCGTTCCCTATGACGCTAGTTAAAATAATAAAATTAGTGTACACGATTTGCATCTGTCCTGTCAGACTCTATGGCTGAGAGGTTGGCAATCCGGTGCGTAAAACCAGGTCCCTTACGAGATGAACATTTTGTACTTTAAAATCTAAATATCACAATAATTGAGAGCCAGTAATTCTAGGTTATCCTGAACAACATTTTCGACCACATTATCACTTACCATCAGGTGAGATAGTGGTCAAAGGCTAACTTATTAGGCATAACAAAAAAAATACAAAATGTTCAAGCGCATTTTTTTTTGTTTTTAGATGATGCGAACTTTCAATGTTATGTCTGAAAACATATCGTTACAATTAGTCCGGTCAAATTAGACCAAAATTAAGAGTAAAGCTACATAAATTCCCACCAAGCTGAAAATCGGTAAGATTGTTTAAAATAAGATATATGCGGGTCAAATTATGAAACTTTCTCCTGTTTTGGAAGTGGGTTATGAAACTCAAAGGCCATCTTGGGAATCGAACCTAGAACCTGCTGATTCTATATAGATTTTCACTACTCCATTAACAGCCGGGTATTTATTGTAAGTTTTAACTAATAAATTTTATCTCTTTGTTATATAGAATACCAGCTGCACTGCTGAGGTTATCAGCGCGCATGCTTGGTATTCGCTGGTCAGTCCGTGGGCTGGAGAATGTGGACAACAGTCGCGGTGTCGTGATGCTGCTTAACCATCAGACCAGTCTGGATCTGTACGGTATGTTTTAGTTTTTATAGAAATATCCTTAGAAACGCAAAGTAACAAGTGTAACAAGAATTCATGAGTATCATTTGCCTCCATATGCCATTTGAGGTTATATGTTACTCCGTTTTTAAATAAGCACTTACCAGTTTGAACAATATTTCGTCCCCGTCGCCTATCAGGAACCTGAAGAGTTTGCACACATTTAGGATTATAAATTTATCAACTTGGAACGTCAAATAAGTGAGGAGCCTCTAGTAATGACACCAGTGCTCTTTAAACAAATAGATACTCAAACAAAATCTTACGTATTTTTTATGCATTAATGCTTATTTTTTGTTAATTTTTACGTGTTTTATCTTACCTATAGTTCATTTAATTTATTTATTCTTAATTGTAACATTTTGCTTTTTATTTTATCATTAAAATGTTGAATCTACCTTTTCAAATCATAAAACTTTAATATCTTTGCCTAAGTTTTAATACCCACTTTCGATGTGTTTTTTTTACGTTTGCACACCGGTTATAGTCGTAGAATGCATTATACTTTATCTTGTAATATTCTTTGGTATTTTGTAATGTTACATGTATACACGGTACTGTGACGTGCGTGATGCCTCCGCCAGTTCCAACGGAAGATCAGTGCTGATTGATTACAACTAGCATTATACTGAGTTCAGAAATACTTGACTATTTATATGCATTTTATCTGTGATCTTTAATCATTTTGTAATGTTTTATGTGACAGATAAATTATATTCTAATTCTATTATTTTTTTAAATGACGCTACAATGTTAAAGCAAGTTACAGTTAGATGAAACCGCAGAGAGTTAGATGAAATCTTCTCTCTGGATGAAATAAACTGTTTTCTAGGATTCATTTTTTTCCAGTCCCGGTAACATTATGCGCTCTATATAGGTTCGATAGATATTATATTTTTGATCTTATTTTGGAAGTACCTTCTTAACAACTTAAGCAGCTGCGTAATTAGTTTCTTTATTTATATTTTCAGCATAAGATATATTTTAAACATATACTTATTTAAAAATTTAATTACTGTATTTCAGCACTAACCGAAAATAAAACCAATTTAAATCGAAGGTCGGTCGACTAATCATGAATAATTGAACACTAAGTAGCATTGCGTGCTATAGCTATGACTAGTAGTTATACCTGTGTTTATTTGGCTCGTACAATGTAATAGTAAATAGTAAAACAAGCTTCGAGAGGAATCAAATCCCATACGAGGTATTTGTTAGGCTATAGGCCGAGTATGAATTGATGACTTTCAGCCATTTTAAACAAACTTAAACACTTGATTTTTCATTTCGAATATAAGGAAAGTAAGAAATAGTAGTTTTTTTAACATATTGATAGTAATAACATAAGTTGTTTTTAAAATATGAAGATTTAGAAATTGATTTGTAAATTATTATATGTCAGCCATTTAATTACACTATTTAATGCAGTATTACTAATAGATTAATATAATCATATATTTGAGTTACAGATTTAAAAAAATGTTTAAAATAACTACAACCGGGCCTTAAATTTGTCAACTAAAAAATCATCAATGGTATAATAGTATTTTGCGATTAAAAAGTTAAATTGTTTTCTTTTAAATATACTAGGTATCAGTTCCTTGAAACTCTTTGGTAGATAATTTTATATAAGTGTATATAGCCCATACAGTGAACATTGTGAGGATCTAGTTCGGTACATAAATATTGTATTTATTTATATTGTTGACTCATAGTTATGATTTTTAAGATAAAGCGGGTTATTATGTACAAATACACAGATTTCATAAATGTAAGGACAGGGTAAAGGTAATACGATTATTTTTAAACAGTGGTTAACAGCTATCTAGTGGCTTAGCTCTACACAGTGCTCTTGTATATATATTTTTTGCGAGATAAAAACCTTAGATGCTTCAACTGACTTACCCCAGATTATGATACCATAGCGAAGAACTGAGGAAACATAGCCATGATAGGCACTCAGCGCAGCTTTTATGGCTGCATCCCTGAGACGTTTAAGGACGTAAACAAACGTTTCGAGTTTTATGCAGACCCTGCTTATGTGCTCTTTCCAGTTGCAATGGTTGTCTATTGTGATGCCTAAGAAAAGGGTTGATTCAACTTCTTTTATTATATTGTCTCCATATTTTAATGTCAACTTTTCGGGATTACTGTTATAAGACTTGAATTGGATCATATGAGTTTATTCAAATTGATTAGTAAATTATTATATGTCGGCCATTTAATTACACTATTTAATGCAGTATTACTAATAGATTCAAAATTATTTTTGTCATGTCATTCTTAGTAGAGTGTCATATCATCAGCATAGAGAACGCACTTATGATCAATAATGTTGGGCATGTCATTCATATATATTAATAATAAAATATGCCCCAATATACTCCCTTGAGAAACTCCGCATTTATTCTCAATATATTTAGATCTATAAGTTATTTTATCTAATCCTGAAAAATTCTGTATTTTTACACAAAGGTGACGGAAGCTAAGATACCTTTCAAGCCATTTCGAAGCTTTTCCTCTAATTCCATATTTCTCAGCGTCATATTTCGTACCGTCCCCGATGAACCTCTTTTTGTCGTAAGTTGGTCAAATACTTACCTAAATAGTTTTCTTATCATAGAGTAACTGAGTTCAAAATAATTCGTTAATTATGGGTATGGAATGGAACTCCTTACTAATATGCGCGGAGCCGTAGTTGATTAATCATAGATAATCACGAGCTGATGATAAGGTACAGTCTTTCTCACATAGCAACAGTCAATTATAGGTATTGAATACACCACTCGTATAATATTATAGTAAACACAGAAATTGTAACTAATACAACAATCTAGGGACCAACGTTGTGTCTCGTTTCAAATCGGTAAAAATTGGAGAGCTGTTAACGTAAGTTAACTATAGGTTTACAGATAAGAGGTTTTAAAGAAAAACAATTGTTGTAACTTAATATTCATGGAAAAAAAACTTCCTTCGAAACACCGCTGTCCTTAAAAAAAAAAATTAAATACTAGCTGACGCCTCTTCACCATAACCCCTTATTTTGATATTTCTCCTAAAAAGGTTGTTGGAAAAACACGTTCAGCAAGCATTTTCACTTGGCTTTGGCTTTGAAATTGAAATCCCACTATACCTAAGAAAATTTGTAAAGGCATTACGAGAGAATGATGACTCCAGATGTTACAAAAGTTCACGGTAAACTTGTGAGGAAGTAGCTTACCTGTTGCTTGGTTTGCCCTGAGCAGCTGGAAGAGAATTGGTAATAAGGATGGTCGCCTGCAGAGGGATTCTCCAGCGCTTTCGCGACTGCAACCTTCCGTAATATCTCTTGATCGTGGAGTAATTGTTCTGGTGGCATCTGTACATTTCCAGGAAGCAGTCTTATGTGTTCGAACAAATGTACCTCTTAATTTAACCTGATTTCATGTGACTAATTGCCTACGTGAGGAAAGTCGCGAGTATCTAAATAGTCAGTATTTATGAGGTAATTTTTTGCGTCATATCCTTGTTACGCATCGATATAAGGTACCTAATATTATGAGTAAATATGTAAAAATACTACAATCAGCACTTCAGTATCAGTACTAATATTATAAATGCGAAAGTAACTCTGTCTGTCTGTCTGTCTGTTACCCTTTCACGCCAAAACTACTGGACCGATTTGAATGAAATTTGGTATGGAGATAGTTTGAGACCCGGGAAAAAACATAGGATAGTTTTTATCCGACTGCGCAAAAAGAGGTTAATGTTTTCGCGCGATAACCGACATACGCGCGGGCGGAGCCGCGCCCGGAAAGCTAGTTTAAGTTATAATCGTCACGTAATTTGATGTTATTAAGCACGTACTTAATAAATGTCATTTTGTGAATGCCCCAATGCAATGTGTCCCAAAACTCATAATGCGTAGGTAAAAAAAAGGTTATTTTTTACATGTTATATGCCATGTTATATCTAGAACTTTAAAAATTTGTAAAATTAATATATTTCTAAACAATATCAACAGCTGCGCGAACTAACTGCTACTTATACAGCACCATACGAGGGGGCAGTGACCGCGCGCTGGCCTTGACCACTCGATGTCACCTATCATTATTATAATTTTTAAAACTGTATGTTCGTAAAGTATGTGGACTAACACTGCTCCTTATGCTATAATCTATTTATAGTATTAATCAGTTTTTTTTTAGTACAAAATAAAAAAAGCAATACTAATGGAAACTTTTTCGATCAGTTATATAAACTGAACTTTATAGGTAATCAAATCACCTTATCTAATACTCGCCGGGCGAAAATGCAGTGTTTTTTAAAATAGTAATGAAAATTTGCAACTGATTACATGAGCAATAACGAATTGGTAAATTATTCTCTCTAAATAATTTTTTTAACCTTTTATAAATTAGTTATTAAAATTACAACGAAATTGAATATAAAAAAAAATAACCAGGAGCGGGATGCCGCTCGTATTTATTTTTTTCCTTTCCTTGTAATTTGTAAGTTAATTATAAAAATTACAATAATACATAAATTTTGTTATTATATTCCATATCATAGTGACTTTTGTCAATCAATTGCTTATTTTCTTTATTGATTTATGAACATTAAGTTTGCTTTCAATCAATATAAGGTGAGATGGTATTAAGTTCCTATAAAATTAAATTAAAATTGAATACATCCTGGTGGCAGACGGACGGACAGCGAAGAAGAACAGGGTTCCGTTTTTACCCTTTGGGTAGGGAACCCAAAAAATCGTTTGCATTACTCTTTTATATTGTGTGTGTAATAAAAAAACTATATGAGATAGACAAAAGTAAAATTAATGGTATCAATCTAACTTATTGTACTACACCTGAGGCAACAACTTGCCACATTACAGAAAATCAGTCCTAAGATGCTTTACAAAAAATCCATTACTTCGCGACTGACGCCAAGCAGCGGGCCGCTTGTTCGTTTTAGCACTTACTAAAATGTTATGGGTATTTAAATTTATCTACATCGTTCGCTGACAACAATGACTGGGGCGAGTGATGTTTCATATATTTTTGGTTTATTCCCCAGTTCTGGCCGTTCTCTGGCCGCTGATGTCGCGGTGCACGGTGGTCTCGAAGCGGTCACTGCAGTACTTGGCGCCGTTCGGCACGGCCGCCTGGCTGTGGGGCACTGTGTTTATAGACCGCGGCGCGCAGTCAGCTCGCGACGCACTCAACAAGCAGAGCGAGGCCGTCAAGGATCATAAGGTAGTTATCCTTAACAACCAACCTAGTCTTCTGGCTCCTGTTTGCGCTGTGTACCGCGATGTCGAAGGGGTCACTCCAGTATCGTGCCGAATGGGCACGGCCACCTAGCTGTAGGGCACCATTGCGGCGGCGAGCAGTCAGGGAAAATAAGGTAGTAATCTTTATCAAGCAGAATCATTCTAAACTTTGTTACACAAAGCTGGGTTTCTCCTGCAGCTTAGATCGTGGTGAACGGTCGATTTTGAAGCACTCATTTTGAAATCACTAACAATGACTGTAGTTTATTTTTTAGGGTTTTGTAACAAAAGGGAAAATTATGAATCTACTCTAATTATTACTTATACTCGTACTTATTACTCGTATGTTCATTGAAATGGGATAGAAGTTGTTAAACTTTTTTTTGTATTCTAAAATTCCCTTCAATCACGACTTAAAGCTCTAACTTGAATTATAATACTGTATCAGCCGGATTGTACATTGCTGAACACAGCCACCCCTATGAAGGGGGGGGGGGGGGGGGGGGTTAGCATAATCGCCACATATCTGAAATTATAATAATAACGATCTATTGCAAAAGCTATTACAATACTTTGTCGTAACAATTTTCGATGACATGCGAAGGTTTGATTATTGGACACAAGGATTGGGTATCAGAACCCGTGTCGCCTGAGCTAGTTATTAAACTGTGTTACACACGTCAATGCCCTCCGTTTGTAGGAAACTGATATTTTACTATTATTTAGGAGGTATACGCAGTGTAAAATTGCATGGCTTCTTTAGAGAGCGCTGCGGCCCAACTGAAGGTGTCTTGCCCTTCGTCGTTTCTTACGACTCCCACTGATATCTTCCTATATGGGAGGGCGCTATCCTGGTGTTATATAGAATATAATTGAATATACAGGGTTATTGGAAAAGTATTAATTCTTTGAAATTTAATAAATAGCTTTAATTCTAGCACTTTCGCCAAAACCTAACATTCGTCTAAAAAATCTCAAGTTATTCTAGTACTGTTTGACACGTTTTAGTTCTGTGTTTCGTAGTAAACGAAATAGCACCATGGCTCACGCAAACTGCGTAGCTCGTAGCAATCGAGACTACGGGTCTGCACAGTGCACGACGCACGTAGCGTTCCCAGTAATGTTAGATAGGTATCTAAATATCCATTTCTCAAACATGCTTGGAAATGTGAGCATTATTTTGACAACCTTCTACGATATAAATCGAAATTGCTGTACTGGCCAAATACATGCGTGCAGCGGCCGGCAAAAAATGTATGAAAATCTATATCTGTCCTGTCTAGCGGCCAAATAAATTGCATAGTAAACTCATATCTGTCGTGTAATTTAAAAATGGAACGATCTTTTACTTCGAAGCATGGCAACCAAGGAGGTAACTTATCAAAGGTTTTATTTAAATTTCGATCTGGCTTGCAAATAGAACGCTGTTTATTGAAAAAAAAACAAATGAACACTTTAACGCGGGCAATTTTATTGTTGTTTGTTGATAGTCATTGATTTTGAAAAGTAATTGTTTCGACAAAATCAGTTCAAGTGAAGACAATGAGTGTGATGAACTTAATTCAACGCCACCTGAAATTCTTCACCTCCTTAGAATTATCTCATAAACTGTACATTTAACAACTGTATCTTCAATTAAAAAAATCTGCCTAGTATCTTCAATTAATTAATACTTTGTATTAATTTCCACGCATTATTTGAGAAAAGCACTATACAAGCCTCGGCCACAATTAGGCATTGATGGACTTACGTATGTGTGCCTCGGCTTCGCCTCGGCCCACATTTACACGTTCGTCCATCAATGCCTCCTTTGCTGGCCGCTGCAGTAATGTACTAATAGGTAAATACCTACTGCCCATCAGATGTTTATTACTTGGTGCGCTGCGCGCCGTACAGTAAACAGTTCACTGAGTCTACAGTTCCTTCAAATTTACACAGGCTTGGACTGGAAGATTATTAAAAAATATGAGATATACTAGTTCCCAGCTAAATAATATAAGGACTGTACCATTTCCTCCTCTCGGATGTCGCTATAGTTTCTCGAAGAAGGTGGCTAATGGAAATATGCGCCTGATGAGCAGCATGCCACTACTCCCGTCGATGTTAGCGAGGCTACTGCATATTAAAGCCACATTTGAGCTCCTTACACCCATATCCGTGGATCCTTACCGTCCTTACGCCCTGATTACCCGAGGGGTAAACTATCAACGAGACAATTCTTAAGGAGGTACCTACTCAACAAAATTATATTCTTTATTTTTGCAATGTATTTAGGTTGGGTACCTATTTTTTGTTTTTATGGAGTTGAAAACTTCCTCATTGGTATGGTAATATTCTGTAAGTAGATAAAACGTGCTTGATAACATTATACTAGGTATAATTATTAAACCTGCCGTATTATAAAAAGTAAACAAAATCAGATAATGCCTACTTTTATCTCTAAAATTCTCAAATTTTCATACAATTTCCATGAATATCACACCTTAGTATAATTTAGAGAATTTTATGAATGAACTTTATAATTTTTAATGGTAACACTCGTTGACCTTTGCTTCTGTGTATCTACTATTTGTTTTTTGAGCGAGCGCGAAGCGCGGGCACGTAACAGAAGCGTCTCCGTTTCAGCTTGACCAAAACTGCTTCCGTATGTCTGTCCAAATTACGAATTTCCGGTTGATCTCGTCTACAGGTCGCATTTCTCAACCGATTCTTGTGAAATTTTGTGAGCAGGTGCACAAGTATATGTAATTTTATGACGATTCAGTTTATAGATAATTTTCAAAACGGCACAGATATGGGAGATGACAACTTACAAAAAAAACAAATATAATATTTTATTCAAACAACGGACCTCTTTTTATATCGGACGGCTACTAGCCATTAATTCAGTATTTGAAAGTAATATTACTAATAAAATAAAACTCATACAAGTGATTTCACTATTTAGTAGACCGGGCCTCTCTTTGTATAATATGAATTTATGAGTGTGTCAGTGTGAGAGGGTGTGTGCACCAATTCTTTGTGTGTCTTGTATGGAGATGATGTTTCTGTAAGTCATATCTAACGTATTATTACATGAGGTACTTGTGGTACTTCATATTTTTAGAATATCTTCACTCTTTATATTATGATGAGTTTTTAGCTAATTTTCAACTTTAATTTTAACTTCGGTTATGTTTATTATAAGAAAGGCCCTAGGTACATATAGAATCTATGAGTTTGATGTGATGAAAAACTTTGTATTATAAATGTATAATCTTTTTTGTAACATTTGAGTTGAAAGTCATAGTCGCGAGGTCTACAGCTCAGAACGCCATCAATAGAGCTATAACAGTTGAAACTTTGGAAAATTCACTTTTTATGTTAGTGTCCTTTATTTTGGTATATTCCGGTCTGATAACAAGGATAACAATTATTCAACACTATATTTTTGATAAGATAATTATTTAATTCTGGTCTGATCCCAGTTATTTTTACTACACATTTATTTTGTTATAATATCTGCATAAAAAAATAGCGTTACCTAGAGACTACGGTTTTTTATTGATTGCTATGGTTAACATAAATATACGACAGACGCTAGACGTACTCGAGAATGGTGGAACCGCGAAAGCTAACTCGTAATATAGGGTCCCGTAGTTTTCTACGAAGAGAAATTCAGTCAATTATTTTGTCGATACAGGGCTAAACAACCCTCTACATCCACATATTAGATATGGAAAAAGAAACCTCGATGATGATGATATTATCTAATATTACACAGTTCCGTATAAAAGATCATGTGATTGGCTGGACTGGTATTGATGCTAAAAGAGTTTTATTATGTTGTAGTAGTCAACGACACTAGAATAGTGGGGTTAGAATTTCACCTCCCCCATATCATCCCGTGGGTGTCGTAAGAGGCGACTAAGGGAAAAATACTGGAAGGTGGGCAGCAGCGCCTTCTAAAGAACTGCCAACTTACACTGCGATCCCCAAGACGACTGCCAAGCGTTGGGATTATGGCAAATACCCCTTAACTGGGGAGGCTGTGTTCATTGCAGCAGTGGATGATCCGGCTGTTACAGTACAGTTACAGTCAGCGACATGTATTTGAAGTAGACAATGTCTTTGCTTAAATCAACGTGGATACCTACATAGTCAAATTCAATCTTACTATTCACAAAAAAATAGTGTGTATACCCGTTTGATACCAAGGAATTATCCTACACATTTATTTATGAAATAAAATTCTGGTTTGACCCTAACATTATTTGTATTGAAATAGTTACTGTTTAGGTGGTGCTAAGTTTGTAAAAATATCAAAATAAGAGTTTCTTTTTTACAATAGAAGTCGTGGGAATGAAAATAATAGTCAGATAATATATTAAATTTATAATAATATCATTTAGGTATATCTTTTTTTGTAAAATGTGGGTAACAAAATATGTTTTATCTTTTATTTTTTGAGAACAATGGTCTTTGGAAGTCTGAGAGAGACAACAGGTTTGGCAATAACATAAATATACGAGTATACGAACACAAAATAAAAACTAAAAGGATTGATAGATAATTTTAATTAGAGGAAGTCTCTAAAGTAGGTACTTACTTACTGACTTTATTGAACCTACATACTTATGACAATGTTTTTTTTTGTTGGGTAGAGTAATACCACAGTCTTACAATCCAATTGTCTATTGTACCATATTATTTAATCACTTTTCAACTAATAGGTACCTCTATGTTCTAACGATTCCGATAGGATATGAATAAATGGACGGAGGTAGGTATGAAGTCCGCATCCACATAAAAAGAGGCCTGGATGCTTTTGATGCTATGCACTACTTACCGATATACCCGAAGAAGTATGAATGTATTTGATAGCGGGTGACTGTTGCAAGAAGATAACTAAGTAGGTACGTCTTCCACCTTTGTGGCCCATGAATGGGGTTATTTCCACACTTACAAATTTTTAGTACCATCACTTTCAAGGTCTAGTAAAATTATACAATTGACTTGCATCAGAAAGCGACGCAGACGCCAAAATAGAATAAACGATTAGGTATGTCTTAGACTCTAATTAAATAAAGTGAATTCACTCAACTAAGTTTTATATAAATTCTATCATGCGCTTACGTAGCAGGCTACGAATAAATGACTTATCATTTATTCGTAGGTAGCAGGTATGCTCTATCGATAGATTTACCTACTGATTTTCAGAATTATGCAATTCATTTATAACAAAATTTTAATGAATGGAAAAATTTAACTACATCAAACATCTGTTCGCCAAAAACCCCAGAAACAGATGGTACCGTATGGGTTCGAATCCCGCTTGTGGTTGAAATTTTTCCTCTCGTTATAAAATTATACGCTTATTCACTTAGAGGGGGTAAATTCAAATATTACGATGTAAGAAATTCTTATAACAGACCAAAGTCATAGAATAAAATGTGGGACACCTAAATTACATACAACAAAACGTGTAAGGCACGTGTTGAAATAAGCGGGCGTGACAACATTTCAATGACGTAACCGCTACACCGGTCATTGTTTATTCCCAGCAGGCAACGTCAGGCCAAAACTTAACGAAAACGCAAGGTGAAAATTAACATTTACAATGAATAACGTGTCAAAGTCACGAAAATGCGTCCTATATGATCGTCACGGCTCAGGGAAACTTCGACAACAAAGGCTGAGTGAGCTCACATAATATGTATACGTACAAATAAAGTTACCTACCTACTAGAGCAAATATTTGACTTGTTGATAATCACATTTGGACTAAGACAAATTGTCAGTTATGCGGGTAAGTAGGTACTTAGTAAGTAAGTTTGTAGAAATCCGTTCAAAAACACTGGTGTTTAAAAGAGACTAGGTTTTGTAATGGATTTACATTTGGCATTTAATAAAATAAGTATATACATAAAGACGTAATACGTCTGTAAGTATAGAAAAATGCAAATCTACGTGCCTAGGCCATAAATTTATTGGTACCCCGTGGTGTGCCGCGCTTGAATGTCCCACCACCCTCAATCTCTACCCGTGGGTGTCGTAAGAGGCGCGTCAGAGTAAAATACTGGAAGGTGGGCATCAGCGCCTTCTGAGGAACTGCTATCAACTGCGATCCCCAAGACGCCTGCCAAGAATGAGGATTAAGGCAAATCCCCCCTTAAAGAAGGAGGCTATTATCAATAGTAATATCATAATATATCAAACAATTGCATGCCCTATTATATACCTACCTACACAATATAACTGAACATCGGTTGTTATCATATAACAAGGACAGTCCTTATCGCAATAATAGCCTTTATAGGTATATCGAATAACTTCACTAAGCAGGTTATCTTTGACTAAAACCTTTTTTTAGTACTGTATCAGCCGGATTGGCCTCTGCTGAACACAGCCTCCTCATTATGGAGGGGGGGAGGGATGCTATAATCCCGACGCTAGGCAAATGTCTTGGGGATCGCAGTGCGAGATATCAGTTCCTCAGAAAGCGCTGCTTCCTGCTGACACACAAGATTGGGGTGACCTACTAGACCGGCTCCCCACGAGCAGATCTTAGTGGATAGGTATTTCAAAATCAGCAACTATTTATGAGGTTTTTATGCCTTTATTAAACAAAATACTATGAACTATATACAACACTACAGCTACTACAATAAAAGCATTTAGAGATTAATATTAATTAATTAATTATTAACATCATTTATGAGGTATATATATAGTAGATATTCGTTATGCATTTGTATGCGAATTCTAATCCTCTTTACTTCTAGCTCCTAAGTAGGTAGTACTCCGATTTCTTGACAATATAACTACTATATACTTTTTTGACAATATAATTATATTGTATTAGATAAACAGAAACAAAATCATAAAAACACTTATAATTTACGCATTTGGAACCATGTGAAAGCTGCGATTATTAATAAGAGTGCACTCAAATGTATTTACTTATCGACAAGCATAAATCAACAACATGGTTTTATCACTTTAAATAAAATCGCCAAGTGCAAGTCGGACTCGCGCACGAAAGGTTCCGTACCATTGGCTATACAACATAGACTTCATATTTTAACCTTTTCTGTTATAACGAGCGCGAGTCTGACTCGCACTTGGCCAACATTTTGTATTTGTTATCATAGCGGCAACAGAAATACATCATCTATGAAAATTTCAACTGTCTAGCTATCACCGTTCTTGAGATACAGCCTGGTGACAGACGGACGGACGGAAGGACAGACGGACGGACAGCGAAGTCTCAGTAATAGGGCTCTGTTTTTACCTTTTGGGTACGGAACCCTAAAAAGTGTGTCTTATAATAAATAAAAAATGCGTCTGATTATATCTAAATCATCCTGCGCTCTTCCATACAATCAGTGCGTTAAAGTTATTGGCGTGATCCAAAATCTTAATCTGTTATAAAAAAAGAAAAGAAAGAACAACATCGTACTTGCACAAGGTTGCTAAGCGAATACTATTATAGTCTGGCTCATTTTAATTTCTATAAATGCAAAATTAAACCGGTTCCTTTGTTTTCCTGATACTTGCTATGCTAATAGAAACCACTCGAGTTCACATGTCCTTCATTTCGACAGAAATGTACCGGTTAAATTTAATTGTATTATTTGCCACAAAATATATAGTATCTAAAGTGATGTGACGATGGCAAGTATAGCTGTAATAGGTAGTGTACCTAAAGTAGGTTACCTAATAGATGTTAATTGTTGTGAATTATGACTTATGACGGAATGTAAATTCATATCATACTGTTCCACTTATGTTTATAATTTATTGTTTGAATAGCTGATTGAATAATTCCTAAATCAACAACATTCCTAGATGCATAGGTATATCTTTTAAGCCTTTACACAGTGTCCGCGGAATGGGTATTGAAATATAAATATATTTTTTTTGAATTCTCGACTCGGATGAACTATTTTTAAAATATGTGATTTTATTATTGATAACTGGACTTTAAAAGAACCTTTTTTAACTCTCAGTTGAGAATTTCATCACAGATTACCTCTTTTAATCAGTACTAATATTATAAATGCGAAAGTAACTCTGTCTGTCTGTCTGTCTGTCTCTTACGCTTTCACGCCAAAACTACTGGACCGATTTGAATGAAATTTGGTATGGAGATAGTTTGAGACCCGGGAAAAAACAAAGGATAGTTTTTATCCGACTGCGCAAAAAGAGGTTAATGTTTTCGCGCGATAACCGACATACGCGCGGGCGGAGCCGCGCCTGGAAAGCTAGTATACCATATCTTGATTTAATTAGTGATGTGATGTCATTTACCTTTACGATTCTAAAGGCGAGCTAAAATATGTTATGTTAATTTGTGATTTTTCAATCGAAACTACGAGACTATATAACTTAGTTTACGTCATCCATCAGTCTGCTTAGCCTAACTGTATCTTCGGAATAGTAATAGATTTCCGTATTTTTATTGCAGTTAAAAAAAGTTAAGTGTCTCTAAAAAATCGTGTATTTTTCATCTTTCTTATTATTGCTTTATTATAAAAATAATAAAATTTACCACTTCCCTTCATTCCTTTTTTCTTTTAGATAAAAAAAAAGAAAAATGTAGTTGTATATCTACTTTTCTCAATGAGCTCTAGACGATTACCCAAATGTTGGATGCAAATAATTTTCTTTTTGGCTATCTTCTTCGTCATTAATTTAATTGAACTTGTAGCCTTGTTTGCGACCCCTTTCTCCACAAAATATTTTCAGGATTGTTATATGTATTACATTTATAAGCTAGAGACGGGATGGACATACAGATAGACAGCGGAGTCTTATTGTCAGGACACCGTTTTGCCCTTTGGGTATGGAATCCTAAAATCTTCATAAAGTTAACGAGTTGCAAAGGACTCAAAGAAGTTATGTTTTTTTCTAATCCTTCTCTTCTTTGTGATAAATAATTATTGTAATTGCTTACAAGAAATATTGTGGCACTCGTCCACAAAAACTTATCACCATCGGCAATAGCTGCAATACTTAGGCGTACATTGGCAAAAACATTTTTTTTGTTAATTACGTAATTGTCTGTAACTTAAGAAGTACTTGATCGAAGTTGTGTAATATAAATGGGACCGACAAAAGAATCGTCAAGATTGGAAGAATCAGTAAAAAGACATCATGCGTGCGGGCTGTGGTCATAGATAAAAAATAAAATGTATATAAATAGCTGATATTAACTAAGTATTGACTACGTCGGTTAGAATAATGATTTTTAGGTATATATAGGTAAAGTAATTAAAGTTTTCTTAGTCTTAGAATGATAGTATGAGCAGGAAGTGTTAATGTACAGCCGGAGCATTTATAATTTTCTTTCTCAAAGCCAATCACTGTGTATTTTTTAAACAATATTCTTTTTAAAATAATTGTTCTTGGACATTGGTCCTTCGAGCCGGATCACTGGAGCAACTGTAACAGTCACCGATTGTGATTTACTAATAAAAGTGTTCTAATTATATCTAATCCAGTTTATAATAGATGGATACAGTTACTTGTCGAATGAACTATAATAATAATAATAAAATATCCACACTATAATTACGTACATAATATTCCCAGATTCTTTGACGCACATCGGCGTGTACGACGGATATCTGTGGCGTGTACGATGAATGTGATTGTGAGTAAATAAAAAAAAAGTTGGGTTTACCGGAATCGTAGCATGTGTAACTCTGCCAACCACTACAGAAGACAGGAGCGACTTTGTTAGATTTCCAACATCCTCATATAATAGAAACATAACCCTTACTAGCTTTTATAAGTCATGTACAATATGTAAATAAATTACATAGGTAATAAAATAATTTACATAGGTAATAAGTGCATGCATAGGCGTTTATTCAACGCGCGTCTAAAGGTCAGACCATGTTCCAATTTGATGAATGTCATATTGAAATTGAGTTCATTGCTCCGTCTCGCAGTGTTATCGTTCGTGCAAGATCGCGTTAACTATTGAGAATAAATTATGATAAATTTTTACCAAGATAGAACTCTTGAATTCAAACACTACAGTAAATAAATATATAAAATGATATGATATTATATACCGAAACATCGGAGTTTGACTTTTGAGGAATTTAGTAAAAAGCGCATCAGCATCTTTGCTAATATGTTATTGTCGGTAATACATCAAAATTATAAAATGATAATATTCAAATACATTTTAGGTAGGTAATATACCTTTACACAAACTGGTGTTATGTGTTAGCAACTCAAAGGATTATCGAATTGGATTATACGTATCTTATTGCTATGCTCATAAAGCCAAGGTAAAGGTGATAAAAAGTTTTCTGTAGTTTACGAGTGTCAATTCAATCGACCGACAAAGTTTAATTACAATACAATTTATTACGAGTGTTATATCCAAAATGAGCCTTAACCTATAAAGATTATACCATCTAGATCATAATATCAATGAGTCACGCAAAATTCTTTCACCGTTAGAAATACATTATCCCTGATGAACATAGGCTATAGAATATTTTCAAAAAGGATTTTTTAATTTTTCCTAAATATATGCTTGCGTCACCGCTTCGGCGCGGCGGGGCGAGCCGCTACGGTTTTCGATTCTCGTGGGTTGTTCGACAACTACAATGATTCGAAACGAAGATAAATGAGTAGGTAGAGGTACCTATAGATATGGTAAGTAATATTTTGTTATTCTGGAATTTACCTATTGCAGTTATCTTCGCTTGAGTTGACCTTATTTTACGACGTAGGCCACTGTCACGGCCTCGGGCATATCGCTGTGCCATGCATGCCTTGCATCATAAAACAAATAGACGCTAAGATAAGTAACCTACTTACGTCATCAGTACACCTACGCAAGTACTTGTTAACTACGTTTATGAGTGATTTCAAAGGATAGAGTAAGGGCACAGTGTTACAAAAAAAATATACGTCAATGTGGTGACGTAAATATAAATTTAATCAACTTGTAACGGGCATCCACATCAGTACTAATATTAAAAATGCGAAAGTAACTCTGTCTGTCTGTCTGTCTGTTACGCTTTCACGCCAAATATACTGGACCGATTTGTGTGAAATTTGGTATGGATATAGTTTGAGACCCGGGAAAAAACATAGGATAGTTTTTATCCAACTGCGCAAAAAGATGTTAATGTTTTTGCGCGACAACCGACATACGCGCGGGCGGAGCCGCGCTCGGAAAGCTAGTAAACTATAAAAGCTTCTTCTTATTTTTATTATTTAAAATTAACAAATTTTAGCAGTATTATACTTTAAATGGCACCTTCATTACATGAGTCGATTGTAACAATGAGCCTAGTATCTGGGGTACTTTGTTACGTGACAAGGCCCACAATATTACAACCATTAAACAATAGAAAATAATGAACAGTAAGTTTTTTGCAAATATCTAATTTCTTCAAATTTCTTTGGAAAATTCCCTGTTCTCTTTTGCACATCTTTGCAATGTCATAAAATTCACAACTATTGCATTTCCTTTCTAAGACTGATGCCATTTTCTACTATCAGAATAGATTCTTTCCTATTTTTATCATCATATTTTTGACCACAATCCGTCAACCTCCTACGATTTCGCACCATTTTAGTTGAGGTGGCAAGGAGAGTGACTTCAAAACGGAGGCTATACGACAAAGAGGGATAATTTAGCGGCAATCTTGTGCCCTTGGGGTTAAATTGGACTAAGTTCAGACAGAAGTTTATTCCAACTCCCGACAACACTTTCTCGAGAAATTTTAGCACGACCGGTATATGAGGCATCTCCGTTACTGACATCCGCATAGCGAATAAAATTAATGTCGTTGAGCTGCAGCATGTCATTGACGCTTATTTTTGCTTATTTAGTTACTGTGAGATAAAAATAGTAAAGCCTCTCCTAACTTGGGATTATAAATGTTAAGTTTTAAAATGCATATGTATATTAACTAAAATACATATTTAGGGCCTGTTTCAGAATGTTCGAGTAAATTACGGTTATACTACCCAGATCATATTTATTAAACAAAACACTATCTTTGCGTTTCACAGTCATCGATTTAGCCTATCCATCAGTTAAAGCTTGAAACGCGCTGCATGTTAACTGTAATTTTTATCATTCAGTTATTTTATGTGTTGCATAGCAACCCGAAACATTATTAGGACATTCTGAAACGGATCCTTAGACTTATACTTATAACACAATGTATTAAGTGGGTAGGTAGTACTTATAAATAGGTACACAAAATCAAAACTTAATAGGATACAAACATTGACCTCTTATCTCGATGGATACAAAATAATTTTATCTATTTGTTCTACATTGCAACAATAAGGTCAAATTTGTAGGTATTTTATATGTGCTAATAATTAATAGCAACAATGTAATGTGATCATTGTGATGTAAGTATTATGAAATAACATTGCGGATTATGTTTCGCTATCATTTTTATTAAAATATCCTCAATCTAAGTGCAGTCGGATCTATGGGGGTAATATGAGAATAAGATTATAAGTATATAAATATTTTGTGTATAATAGTGTTTGTTATAAACGTGAAATTACTTATTCCACAGATCTTATTCTTATAGTCTAGACCATCCATTGGCAGCCGATATAAGGATAACAATAAATGGACGATATCGTCCACGCGGATGCCAATTATTCCGATTGTTAGATAATTGTATCATTGTGATATATTTCGTCGTCCGAAATGACATCAAATCATACATATTGACTTTAAAAATTTTGATAACGATGTGTCGCTTCACATAAGGAGTAGGTACTTATTACTAAATTGCTTTAATAAGTAATTGCTTCATGTCATGACAGAGTGCTTTCTAGATTTTAATCCCATTTAAAAAAAAAGAGCTGCTTTGCTCCCTGTTTACGAAGGATCATCCAGCTCGTTTTGAATAGCTGCAAAAAATATGCTAAGTATATGCTATTAAAAAATATTAAACGCGTACATATCCTGCTAATTTTTTTAGGAACATTGAAAACATTGAACTTTGTCTATGGTCGAAAACTCGAAACAAAATCTATGCTTTCATGCTTTCCGTGTCTTGCGGAAACCTCTAAACATTTATGCCCCGCGCGGGTAGAACACTGCATACGTACGTGAACCAATAAAATGTACCTACAGTACCTACGTGTTTCTGAAACAAAGTTTTTGTATATAGATAAGTCCGTTTTTGCGCGGAGACGCCGCAAAACTAAGTTTTGTTACAGAATAAAAAGGGTTTTGTGTGCAATTGTATGCTCAATGTTGCGAAAAATTGGCTGGGGATGCGCCTTTAGGGTAGATACCTACTAATATACAAACTACACTCGAGAGCAATGAATCCGGGTCACTTAAAGAATCCTAAAAATCTCGGAAACTAAAAATGCTAGGTTAATGCAATAAATTGTATTTAATAGACAATGTAATACTCCTTAAATGAAGGTATTAAAACTTCTTAGTTATTGTAAAGTTATATCATAAAAAAATCAAATTTGAAAAAGGGCCACTTTCGAAGATGGAACTACGAAATTACAGCATTTGGTTTTGCTTTTGTTTGTAATCTGTCATTTATGTGGGTACATAAACCATGTTGATAGTGCTCTATATTCATTATTCAAGCTGAAATTATGTCGCTTACGCCTGAAGAATGCACCAGAATACTTACAATGCTGGAAACCGGCCGGAGTCAGCGCGATACAGCCAGGACTGTCGGTGTGTCGCTGTCAACAGTACAAAGAGTTCTCCGACGTTACGAAGAAACTGGTTCTAACCTACGCAGACCAGGAACGGGCAGAACCAGGTGTACCACAGCACGAGAAGACCGATACTTGGTGAACACCATGCTTCGAAATCGCTTTCTCACAGGAACTGAACTCACCAATCAGTTTCGACGCCTCGGAGGAAGTAACCCAAGTGCATGGACAGTAAGACGTCGGCTTGCTGAATCTAACTTAAAACCCCTTAGACCTGCAAACGGCACTAAACTGGAGCGTGGGCATCGTATTTCGAGACTAAGATATGCCCAGAGCCACGTAAATTGGAGTATTGAAGATTGGTCAAAAGTTATGTTCTCCGACGAATCAAAATTTATGCTCTACAAGCACGATGGAAGACACAGAGTGTATCGAAGACCAGGGGAAAGATTCAAGCAAGCATGCATCGAAGAAAAAGTAGCCTACGTTGGTGGGTCTGTACTTGTGTGGGCCGGAATTTCTTCTGAAAGTCGCACAGAGCTGGTGATCATAGAAAACGGCTCTTTAACTAGCGTAAGATATGTGGAAGAAATCCTCAATGATCACGTTGGTCCATTTATGGTCAATTTAGGTGAGGATGCTATATTTATGCATGACAATGCCCGACCTCATACAGGTAGGATTGTGAATGACTACCTTCAAGAGATGAACATTACTCGTATGGAGTGGCCAGCGCGCAGCCCGGATATCAACCCGATCGAGCATGCTTGGGACGAGCTAGGCAGATGCGTAAAACAACGAAACCCTCCCCCAATCACGCTTCGTGAGCTCAAAATTGCTCTCACAGAGGAATGGGAGAATATTCCCCAAAATCGTATAAGGAACTTGGTGTACAGCATGCCAAACCGCGTAAACGCAGTAATGGAAGCACGAGGAGGCAATACGAAGTATTAAAATTCAAGAAAATCGTAATAAAGTTTAAAATTTCATGTTTCCTATTTTTGTTTTAAGGAGAGATCAGCAGTTTTTTTCTTTATGTAATTTTGTGTTAATAAAATGTATGGTGACTCATATTTTTTTTACTTTCATTTAAGGAGTATTACATTGTCTATTAAATACAATTTATTGCATTAAGGCTCGGAAATTACGAAATAGTGCCAACATGATATGGAAAATCTCATAAACCAGGTACCGGATGGTACTGCAATTTAAATACACGATACTCAAGGATATAAGTAATACTTTCATCGATTTCAAAACATGTTTCCTAATAATTGGCTCGATAGAAAAAAATCTCAAAAACACCTCTGAAAATAGAGGATTCCTACTTTTTCCGCCAGATTTTAGTGTATTAAAAATTTGATTTTTTTTCTAAAATATTGATTTTTTAAGTACAATAAATTTCATTGATTATTTTAATCCAAAAAAAGCACAGTTAATGCGTACTGAGCCTGTTTACAAAATGTCACATACGCCCTTTCATTCCGAGAAGCGTTAACATCATGTCGCACTATTTACTCCAGCGATCTACGTATATTGCTATCATCCTCGCTCATATCGCGGTCAGCCGCGTCATGCGTCGGACCTGTGTCACTTTTCTCGGCGATCTCAATTAAAATAAAACATGGGTAAAATTATAAATAAACGCTTTGGGAATGCAAAAAATCGTCAAAAACGCATGATGGACATAATAAGGTAAGCATCTATGGCTTCCTTTCTCCATGTACCTATGTATATATCTCTTATATTAATGAAATTATGATATGATTGTGAACCCTAACGCAATATAAAAAACACTTCAAACATTTTACAAGACATAGGTACAACTTTAGCTACCTAAAATAATTATTATAAGCAATATTCAGAATTTTTCGTAATGAATGTGTTGTAATTATTTTAGATGGATCATGATTAATTTATACAGTTTCTGACAATAAGGCACACAGGTTATGTACATAATTTTCGACAAATCAATCGTCGTTCAAATAGCGCATAGTAAGTGACATCGCTTCGCAATAGAGAGGCACGTGGATCGAATCCAGCGTAAAGAGATTCTTTTTGGTCTAATTTTAATTTTACGACATAATTCTTAATAATACAATAATAATTTTACGTATGTACGTGGACCAATATAATGTGTCTGACAGTAAGGCATAAACGATATGTGTGTAATTTTCGACACCTTGGTCAATGATTGTATAGTGTGTAACTACTGAAGTCGAATCAGAAGATCGAGTACCGTGGA
The DNA here is from genome assembly GCA_963854805.1 of Plagodis dolabraria. Taxonomy (NCBI): domain Eukaryota; kingdom Metazoa; phylum Arthropoda; class Insecta; order Lepidoptera; family Geometridae; genus Plagodis; species Plagodis dolabraria. The sequence continues at coordinate 26,232,779 of OY978441.1, read as the reverse complement.
TCGAATCTCACATACCTAGATTCTTTTTGGTGACTTTTTTATTTGTATTACTTTTTATTTGATACGTATTATATTTACGTATAATTAAGTTTTCTGACGCGTATTCAATTTACGATTACAATGCTTGCAAATTTATTAGGTATCTCGAGTTTTCATGTTTTCATATAATTAGAGAGTTTAGTATATCTAATGAACGTGAACATTAAATAGGTACTACCTAATCTAGCTACCTGAACACGTTTTTTCATAGATCTCGAAAAAGTATGTCTTGGATGGACACGAGTTGCCACAGCGTAATAGTTACAGTAGAACAACATTTTCAATTTACTACAAAGCTATGTTGAGTAAACACCGTCCTTCTGTCCACTACTATAGAAAACACAAACTTTCATACATGGAAAGTTATTGAAATATTCATGGTATTATCGAGTACGTAATATATTAGTACATATAAATTAGTAGTAAAAAGATGGCCGTAAACGTTTGATGCGATAGAGATAATGAAATTCTGAAATGAAAACTTAATACAAAAAGATGAAGCCTAAGCTTCTGCTTTAGAATGAGACTTTCCATGGTTTTCTTGAATAGCATAAGAATTAAGAACTGACTAAAAGAAAATGAAATAATTAGCACCATACCAATACTTACGTAAGAACATCGAGTAAGGTGCATTATAGAGGACTTAACTATAACGCCCTTAATAACCAAAGTGTAGCGGATATACTACCAAAGAGAGTATTCCCCAGGACGTTTTGGTGTTAAGGGGCGGCCGGTAATTCAACAAAAGTTAAAATTATACACATTATAGCCATTATGTTTTTAAATGTTACATCTTCTGTGTTGTATAAACAACATATGGTAGCCATATAAACAACCCCATATATTGGATAGGAGGATGCTTCTTGGTTATTGATACTATCCCATAACTTACTTACCAATAAAATTCTTACCCCCGGTTTCTGAAACGCAAATCAGCGACAAATTATTTTAAATACTTGTTAATCCATTGTCATACGCAGATTGGGTTTCTAAAAACTTCATGTGACTGTTTGTCAACACTAATGTCAAATCTCCAATTAATCGACAATTATTTCAATTTTGGGTTTCTGAAAAGCTTTTCGGTACGTTAACGGTTTGTTAAACTGACTAATTCTAATTGCCCAAAATCGACCAATTATTCTAAGATTAACGTGTTGATATCGTAAAAATATATAAAAATAGTTTTAAGCATTCCTACCTACAACGTTTACTCTAATAACTGATAAGATAGAACAAGAACAGAATTATATCAAGTATGATTACTCTAAAAACACATATTGCTATTTTTCATACCGAAGGTACTGGGTAGCACTTCACCACTATCTCGCCTGATGTTAAGTGACGATGCCATCGATGATGCAGCTCGCTTACCCTGAAGATACCTATTCACTCCGGTTTAGAAAACCCCCCCGTAATTAACCAGAAACACAGACTCAGGCAGAGTGTTCCATTCCCTAGCGGTGTGTATGATGAGCGAGTATAGAACAAGAGTCCGATTATAGAACTACGTAAATATATTACTAAAGACTACGTGATTATAGTGTTGCTGCTCATTTGTTACTCAATAGGGTGCTATAACATAACCATAGCAGCCATTAAACAAACCGCAGCTGGGTAGATTGTAATACCAACAAAAGCATTTCCAAGATAAGTAGGTTATGGACCTTCCAAACCCCAACCCTCTTTGAGAAAACACCTTTCGGCTGAGGGCGTTAAGATATGGTTTAAAGCTCTGTTTAGCGCCTGATGTGCGGCTACAACATATTCACGTTGATGTTAGAAGTGGTATTATTTTGTATTGATGCGCAGGAGGTCCATAGTTAGAATCTCGCCGCGGTCTTCCACTTCACCGCATGATGCGAGGGCGGGAGTTTTAAGAATCATTGATAGGCTTGATAGTTGTTGGCCTTCAAGTAGAAAATATATTACCAAGGATCTAATGGTATGTTACGACGGCTGTTCTTGCCTATTCTTCTCTACTGACTTCATCATCATCAGACGTCAATCACTTACCATCAGGTGAGATTATAGTCAAAGCGTAGCCTAGCAGCAATAAAAAATGCCACTCATGATTTTTTTATTTTAATCGATTTTTACGATATAAAGCAACAAGTAAGGGAAGACAAACACGCACATTTTCACGTACGCTAGTGACTTTCACTATCAATAAACTATTACTGACATAATAACTATAAAATTAAAGAGTATTTATAATCATCATGATGGTATTGAGGATAAAGGGATTTTTTTTAATTTAATTTTTTATAGCTGATAGGTAAGCCTTTGACCACAATCTCACGTGATGGTAAGTGATGATGTGGTCGAAGGTGTTAACAGGCTTAACCTAGAATTACTCTGGCTATCAAGGACAGCTGCCGGAACACACCGTTAGGTGCTTGGCGACAGATTTTCTACTTGAGGGTGGTCGCTAGCCAGGCGGGCATTCACAAAATGCCCTTCCACCATGCGGTGAAGCTCAAGCCCGCGGCGGGATTCGAACCATGGACCGGCTGCGCGGCAGTCCATAGCCAAAGCCACTGAGCTATCACTGCTGGATTCATAAAAATTAATGAAATTTGATAATTCCACTAGCGATAACCCATCAATGTTGACATTTTAGGTATTAGAGCGTACACTCGCATGACTGGACACTGTCAGTTAGAAATCCGAGCGCAAATAGTATTGTTGGATGTGAATGCCCAAATCTGCTTGTATTTTGACAAATAGGAACGCTTCGAACTCCTCTCTCTTGTTGTTTTACGTTTACGATCATCCGTCATATTTAATTGGTAACCATAGTAACGGTGGTGATGCCAAAAATGATTTGGGATTAATTTCATGTCAAAACAGAAGAGACAACGCTATGTGTTAAAAAAAGACAGAACACTAGAGAATGAATGAATTTGAACGACATTTTCAAATTTCATGTTATCATAGATAAACAAGCATTTTAATCAGGTGTTCTGTAATTTTTCATTAATATGCGTTCCAGAAACCCGTTGAAAGTTAGCGGATTGTTAATTGTGATGGCTTGTTAGATGAATTGAATTTTGACACGCGTACCGAAAACCGGCGATTAATATCGGACACCAAAAATATTATTTGAAAATCAATAAAAGTTTGTTATTTTTCTAGTATAGAAAATGGAGGAGAAGAACGACGCATTGTTGATATACACTATTACACAAAGAGTATATTAAGACAAATCTCGAAACATTCACCTTTCGATTATTTTTTTATTAATATGCAGGGTTATTGGTAAAATGCTAAATCCAGGGAAACCCGGACGGATGGCAGCCCTACTTTCATAGAATGTCCGATTTTATGTCGCACTCCGGTGCATCTTCGTAACATAATCTACCTATACAAGTACATACATCAAGTGACGGCACGGGTGTCGTTTACAAACATAAACGTATCTTTCGTAATCTTTGACAAATACAGTTAATAACAGTAATACCACGGTTTTATAATCGATATTTAATATTGTGGTATTACGTATGAATAGTAATACAAAGTAATACATTTTCAAACAAAATACTTATCTTTCTCCTTGGGTGATTTCAATAATGGTATTATTTTGTTAGAAGTTTTGTTGTTCCACTCATCTACACAATAGCATCCACGAGATGTATTTATTATTATTAACAAATTGAAACAATAACTGTACCTACCTACTACATTCTCCATGTGATTTTTTGTTAGTGAAATCTTAATATGACTTGTAGTAATGACACGAGCAGGTACCCTTGATTGTTAGCGGAAACAAAGCCAGGATCTGAATGAACTACGCTACTTGATAAAAAAAAACAAAAATTGGAACCGACTCCAACACCCAAAAGTGTGAAATAACTTGTTCAAGTCGGTACCAGTATAGTTCAAAAGTACCTATTATCACAATATTGTGCACGTGGTACTAGTGTTGGACTTCGACAAGTTAATTCACACTTTTTGGTGATGAAGTCATTTCCATTTTTATTTAAAAAAAAAACACTTCTTTTTATGACCCTTGCTACTTACGGGATCGATCTTCATTCATTGTCAACGACTATATCATCAAGATAAGTAAATATTTTTCAGTTATTGGAGTGTATGTCAAAAACGGCTTGACCGATTTTGATGAAATTTAACTGGAACCAAACAACAAGTATCAGCTTTCAAACAATAAAAGATTTTTTTAAATCTATTCACCCAGTCAAATGTTCTGAGGTAACAAACATATAAGAAAAAACAGACGAATTAAGAACCTCCTCCTTTTTTTGAAGTCAGTTAAAAATACCCAATAGTATAACCCGCTATTTGTATTTTGATCAGGGGTAAAAAAGTTTTTTTATGATTTTCTGTGTAAATTTTACACAATATACTTGTTTTTGTAATAAATAAACCATCTATTGTGTAACAGCTTACGCCTTGCATCAAAGTAGATACATAGTTCATGTTCATCAAAACCATAGTTCATGTTCATTAAAAATGAACATACACAAAAACTGCAAAATCAAACAAGTTGGTAATAATCAAGACTAAACTTGTTCTACTGTAGGTATGGTAAATTTAGGCTCGCGGGAACTATGATCGCAAAGGGTTAACTGTGTCACACTATGATATTTACAGCATACAATCAACTAATGGTTGGTATCATGTATGCATACTAGATGGCGCTTCAGCACACATCACATTCGTGTGTGACAAGATAGTTTCTACTAGTTCTACTAGAGAGCGCTCTAAATTTTTAACCAAATAAAATATTACCGTTGACTTGCGGACGTGGCGCCATGTACACCGCGAAGTAAACACGCGAGGAGAAGTGGGGACAAAATCTAACATCTGGTTTTAGAATTCTGTCCCTTAACCTATCATTTTTAGTTTCCGAGATTTTTAACATTCTTTAAGTGACCCGGATTCATTGCTCTCGAGTGTAGTTATGTCTCGCGATTTTACCCGCGCGCATAGATAATAAAAAGGTATGATGATGATGATGAAGAGTATCCCTTGTATTCGTTAATCTGGACCTAAATTACTTTTTTCCAAGTTTCACTCAATTGGTTCAGCTGTTTCCATGTAAAAAAGGAGTAACAAACACACACACTTTTGCATTTGTAATATAAGTGTGATTATACAAATACCAATAGGTTCTGCAATCAAAAAGCAATGGCCTATATTGAACATCTTAGTAATTGCTCCATTCCAGTAGGTATATATATATATTCTAAAAAATAAGCCGGAGATGTTAAGATTACCTATCAGTTTTATGGCTTACCGAACAACAGAGAAATTTTAAAATACTTACTTAAAATAATTTAAAAAAGTTAAAAATCTAACTGCAAATTATTTATTTTCGTTAAGCGTTTAATCGTTCCATTGAAATTAAAACTGCAAGTAACATATATTTATGGAAAAGTTTTTAGAGATCTTCATTTTTGATACCCTACTCGATGGGTTTGGAAGAAAAATAATCTTTTTTTTTTTTTCGCTTTATAGTGTCAAAAATCCGCCAGAATGATTTTTTTCATGTACCCAGTGTCACTTGCGCTATCAAGACGAATTTAACGATATCTTAAACACTTAAATTGGTTAAAAGTTATGGCGAAATAAAGAAACTCACAAGCAAACATATATGAGCCCTGAAAACTAACACTCCTTTTTTGAGCAGTCGTGCAAATAGTAACAGATTCGCAAAGTTGTGTTGTCACGTTTCAGCGTAAGCTGCTCCTCTTCCCTGAAGGCACCCGCAATGGTGGCGACCGGTTGTTGCCATTCCGCAAGGGAGCTTTCCACGTGGCTGTTGACGCAGCCGCACCTATCCAGCCAGTCGTCATCTCGAAGTATCACTTCGTTGACGGCAATCGGCATCGTTTCGGCTCAGGTCTGTACAACCTATACGCCTGTATATAAATACTTACCAACCCTCATAAGTACGCCTATATGTAGCTCAATAGCTCTTTTATCTCATCATAACTAATAAAACGAGCCCAAACTTGATACCACTTGCACCACATATCGTGACCTCCAGAATCTACCATCATAAGAACCCAGGCAGATACTATCATTACCTCATTCGTTCAGTTCTTCTTTATACAGTTTTGACCAATAAATCTTTACAAGAGTGAAAGCGAGTCCAAATTAGGTAAGACAAGCTCCGTCTTCCTAAGAGTTCCTTCAGCAGGCTCCAAAGTCTGTCAAATAGATCGGTTAGTACAGAAGAAAGATGAACAGAAAACAAAAACAAATTCAGCATTAAGTATTATCATCAAAACACACTGTTTTACTAATATTTCCGGTAATTGCTTCATCACTCTTTGTGTGAAGGCGGTGCGCATGTAGTAGTGACGATTTCAATACCTACGTGTTCCGAAAAACGTTCTTTACCTTTGTAAAACTATTGTACTTCTTTCTGCCAAACGAAGTCCAGGGGCCCAACTCCCACCTTTTGTAAACTATTATGGAAAGCAAACGTCATTGTTTCAAGTTTAAATTATTGATACTAAGGTTGGTACCGTGGCCGTAACGAAACAATAATGTTCATATAGTGCTACCTCTGTCGCACAAATGACTTGATTCAATGCATGCATCCCGCTCTCACGTTGAAGTTCTAATGTAAGTATACTATAGTGATATGTGGTGGTGCGAATTAAAATTGTAGATGTAATGTTAAAATAAGACTGAATTAAGAGATGGGAGTTGGCCCCCAGTAGTCTGATCCAACTGCAAAACTTGGCTGCGCCTCGTAGTCGCCTTCTATTACGAGTTTTTTCCCGTTATTTTCGATGGCCGGTATACGTTGAACGAGGAAGTACAGTATCGATAGGAGCACAAAATATAGTATATGGTCTAAAAAATTTGTCAGTCAGTAAAATAATTGACAGTGTCTAACCATATAGATTAAACTATATACTTATATATAACACATAATTTACTTCCCTATCTTTTCAATACACTGAGAATAAAACCACGCAGAGATCTTTTTCCATCAAGAGGTGAACGCTGGTAGCATATACTTAGGTGAAGCTTAAGCTTAGCTTTTGAGAGCCAGTAATTTTAGGTTAGCCTGAACAACATCTTCGCCACATGATCACTTACCATCAGGTGAAATAGTAGTCAAAGGCTAACCTATCAGGCATAAAAAAAAATGAGCAAAAGAATGAGTGGTGCCCTTGCTCATTGTAAGTAAAGGAAAGAGCTCAAAAGGAAGACTGCAAAAACAACAGCATTAGCCTACTCAGCATTGCCAGCGAGTTTTATGCAAAAGTGTAGGTTGAAACAGTTAGGAAAGAATATGATAGAATATATGAAACGCACAACGCGATTTTAAAAGGGGATCAGATGATTTACTCATCAGATTTTTTTCTGTGCAATGCTTAACCGAAATATTATTGGATCGATTGTAAAAGGTTATAGCTAATTAACTGGCGATACGTGGCAATATTGATGGGTTGTCGCAATGTGTATCGCTCTGCTCATAGTATTGTGGATTTGCTAATAATTTTCATCCAATTTAATAAAATAACATATATAGTGTTTGTTATCGTACCCATCACTCCTGTCATCAATCTTATATAAGGTCAAATGCACTATCATGGCTTTGGGAAAAGCTTGTGAAAAAGTGATAAATTATAAAAATGACCGAAGTCCGTGGTTTTGATGTTTGAAATATAAGCAGCAATCTAAAATCGAAGCGCTGAAATCTCTTTATCATGCGTACCGTAATTACTTATAATGAAACGGGTCGGAATGGTTTCACTTCAATTACAGTTTTTATACAAGAATATGTAGTTCACCGTATGTAGTTGTTCGCGGAAAGTTTTTAAGATTTGAAATGTAGCGAATATGGATAAGAATGAACCATTTACTTTCTACGCCGATGATCATTCTTGCTTAGTCGGAGCAAGCAAGAGATACTAAGATTAGGTATGCATGGAGCATATGGAGAGAAAGGATATGAAAGTTAGTGTATATAAAACGAAAGTAGACTATGACTTTTGAAAAGGATCAACGTAAAGATCAGCATTGATGCAGTAAACATTGAACAGTAAACATTGAAATATTTTGCATATTTAGGATTTTTATTTACAAGGAATAGAAAGCCCAAAGAAAATGTAAAAAGAAAGATAAAGGAATGGGCACTCCAAGCTTTCACATCACATCAGCCTAAACATGTCAAAAAAGGCCCGACTGGCATTGTAAGTATACTAAAGTGTTAGTGTCGAAATTGAAAGTTGAGTATGCCAGATAAAGGATAAAGTCGAATAGGTATATATGCAGTTGATTTTAGTTACACAAATAAAAAAGCGAAAGTTTTTAAGTGAATGAGGATGCCACATGTATGTTTTTTACCTATTCCTTTACGCTGAAAAGTTTGAACCGATTTTGATGAAACGTCGAATATAGACAATTAAGGTCTTGGATTAACATAGGATACTTTTTATCGTTGCCTACGACCTACGAGGGTAAAACGGCGGTATCTGAATAGATCAGACTATAGTTACCGACCAGAAACGGTGGTTCTTTTGAAGGACAGTTAAATGGTTTTAATATATAATGTATTGCGTATGTTATGTTTTATTTACTTAATGACTTAAGTTCAGATAAGAGCTTTGAGAAGTATGCTCGTAAATCGTGATTGTAGTGTGGCTTTGAAAAACAGAGTGAACTGGCTCTGTGTTTGATGAGTTAGAAGGGAAGTATCTGATCTGATGACGTACAGAAAGTAAGATAAGTAGATAAGTATTCCAGTTACTGCATCAGCCGGATCATTTAATGCTGAAGACAGACTCCCCCATAAAGGGGGGGGGGGGGATGTCATAATTACCATGCTTGGCAGGCAGTTCAGTTCGTGGATATTACCATTATAGATAAGCAAGTGGAAATCTTTGGTCTTAACCTATCCCAACGGGAATCAGGCGTGACTACATTATGTGCTACATTTGTTTGGTGGAACGGCTCTGTTCTTGACAGTTGTAATTTATTCTTAAATATCAGGAGACTAGGCAGGTAAGCAGTTTTGAAGCAGTGATAGCTCAGTGGCTTTTGCTAATGACTGCCGCGCAGCAGGTCCATGGTTCGAATCCCGCCGCGGGCTTGAGCTTCACCGCATGGTGGAAGGGCATTTTTGTGGGCATTCACAAAACTGCCCTTCACCTGGCTAGCGACCACTCTCAAGCAGAAAATCTGTCGCCAAGCACCTAACGGTGTGGTCCAGCTGCTGTCCTTGAGAGCCAGTAATTCTAGGTTAAGCCTGTTATCACGTTCGACCACATCATCTCTTGCCATCAGGTGAGATTGTGGTCAAAGGCTTACCTATCAGCCATAAAAAAAAGCTTATTTTGATTTGCAGTAACGCAGTGCCAATGGGGCCCTGCATCTCATAATACGTACCTAGCAGGTAGAGGTATATCATGGTCAGTTCACATAGGCAGAGTAGTAGGTATACTGTCACGTACCTACATGTGGAAATAAACACGTGCCTCCTACAACCGTCCGCGTCGAATATATGATTGTACTTTGGTATCTACCCTAAGGTTAAATGGACAAGGTGAAGTCAAGTGAATTGTGTACTAAGTAATTTTAATTTGTATTTCATTTATTTACAAAAGAAAATTCATGCGCGAATGAATGAGTGAATTTCAAATGGCAAAGTTCAGCCACAGTAGCCAGCATCAGTAGCTAATGTCTACCTGATTACCTTTAAAAAGTACCTAGATACTTATCTACTGGTATTGCTTCATTTTGTCTTACTTTCACGTTTGGTGCGTTAATTTGCCTAAAGCATATGACTAAATTTTGATCACGTAACTTAACGACATAGGTACCTATGTTATGTACCTACATACCAAGTTTTGAATTTATGTGTCTAGCCGTAGACGTGTAGCTGTCACGAACCGGTTCAACAGGAAAACAAGAGAAAGGCGGTAGAAAGGAGATCAAATGTCTAAATGTTTATTATTTGGTGGATGTAGGTATCTAATTTATTTTCCTAACACTCGATTTGGACGTTCGTGACTTTTTTTTTATGCCTGATAGGTTAGCCTTTGACCACTATCTCACCTGATGCTAATAATGTGCTTGAATATGTTGTTCAGGCTAACCTAGAATTACTGGCTCTGAAGGACAGCTGCCGGAACACAAACATCGTTAGGTGCTTGGCGACAGATTTTCACTAAGCTAAGCTAACAATGATGTATGCTTACATAAGACTTAAAGAAAAACTTAAAACTAAATTCGTACAGTGTGCGAGATGAAGGAGAGGTCATCTTGTTTACAGAGGACAATGTTAGTCTCGAGTTTACAATAACCTTTAAGCACATGTGTCACACGACGTTTTTCAATACTTTTATGAGAATATTAGAAGTTAAATATACCTACAATACAATGAAATAAAATGCGTAACTCTGATTGAGCGCTATTTCCATTTCTTAGCTTGAACTCATTTTTAACACTCAACACATATCACTCAACTCACAATGATAATCGCTCAACGCACAATGATAATCACTCAACACACAATGATAATCGCTCAACGCACAATGATAATCACTCAACACACTTAGATTAGAAGTTTTGGAATGTGAAAATCAGTACTTATCATGAAAATTTTGAAATGCCGCCACTCGCTGTGCGTGCGTAGTTTTTTGGTTTACGAGCTCGTACTACGAAGCGCATGCGCGCCTAAATTAGTGGACCAAAGAGTACCTATCTGTCAAAGAGTCTATTCAAATGTGACCTTCATGATATTATTTAGAATAATGTTATTTAATATGATTTAAAATTAATTTAATAATTGGTATAATGGTATTAATTTAGTTACACACTCCTATACCGTCAAAACCGGCAGGCTGGCGTCGGCTGAAGGTAAGCGCACTGAAGCGTTTATAATTCTGTAGCTATGATTATAAGCTATATCTATCTTTTTGTTATAATTCAACGGTTTACAAAAGAAGGCATCCCGGGCTATAGAAAAAAAATACTCTCGTAACTACGGGAAGTATTTTAACCTTTAAGCAGCTCAAATTACATTTTAGCGCCAAAATATTAAGATAATAATTTCTTAATTTCTTTTACATTAATTGACCTAGGAAGCTATAATTTTGCATGTGAATAAATAATAAGTAAATTAGTGATAAGGGTCAAAGAGGTATTTGAATATTTTTTTAGGTTCCTCCTTCCTTATCTGTCTCGAGTAGTTTCGACGAGCATGCCTGTTACCTGAAATAACATTTATTGTGAAGCTTGTATACCTAAATCCGATCGTTACTTATTATATTTTTATGTTTGATTGAATTATATATTATAATTCAATTCAACGTTGTTAGTAAGTAGACATTCTCGGCTATAGGTACTCAGTTTTAATTTTATTACTCTACGATAACGGGAAGTGTTTCAAATCATGAAATGAAAATAAAAAACTTCCTCTCGATACATCTCGCCCTGCAATCACCCACGCACCGGCTAGAAATCGCGTAATACCTAAATAATCTCTAACTATTTAACCTAGGAAGCTGACATAGTTTAGGTGTATGTGATTACTGATTACATGAAAATAATCATATCAAAATAAAAACCAAAGTCGTTAGTATCATACATTTTAGAGAAAAATAAACAATTTTATACATTTTACCGCCAAAATCCTTAGAAAAAATTGCGTAATTTTTTTCATTTATAGCCGATAGGGTAGCCTTTGGTACCACTATCTCACCTGATGGTAAGTGATGATGTGGTCGAAGATGTTGTTGAGGCTAACCTAGAAACAACATTGCGACAGTTAAGCTTTCAAACAGGGGGCCAACTCCAATCTCTTAATTCAGTCTTATTTTAACATTACATCTACAATTTTAATTTGCACCACCACATATCACTATAGTATACTTACATTAGAACTTCAACGTGAGAGCGGGATGCATGCATTGAATCTAGTCATTTGTGCGACAGAGGTAGCACTATATGAACATTATTGTTTCGTTACGGCCACGGTACCAACCTTAGTATCAATAATTTAAACTTGAAACAATGACGTTTGCTTTCCATAATAGTTTATAAAAGGTGGGAGTTGGGCCCCAGCACTTGTTTGCATCAGATGAAGTCTAGTAGTCATGGTGGATGACCGCGCACCGTCCTCTATGACGGTTAAATTTATACAATTGTAGCACAAAGTGAGTAAGTGTTGTTGTGCTCCAATCTCCTATCAATATTATAAACGCGAAAGTTTGTATGTATGGATGTTTGTTACTCTTTCAACCACTGAATGGATTTTAATGAAACTTTACAGTAATATAGCTTATATATCAGAATAACACATAGGCTATAATTTATAAAGATATTCGAAAGATTGTCGAAAATATAACGACAAGTATCAAGTAAGTAAGAAAAAATCAGCCATATTAGACCTATTTTGGCGTGCACTGCAAAATCCTAAGTGTCACACGCACATATTGTACCTATACCGGAAATGTTTACAAATTATAGGAATACAAAATGTTTTGCCCCGGGCGGGATTGAACCCGCGCCCTACCGATTTCTCGCCGGATGCTTTATGAAATCGGAAGGGCGCGGGTTCAATTCCCGCCCGGGGCAAAACATTTTGTGCTCCAATAATTTGTAAATTTATGATTTTCGCTTAGTACACGGTAGTGCTTGTAATAATAATATTTATAAATTTTTATCTTAAATTTACCTACAAAAAAGCTCGCGACAGCATATATCTTTTATGTGAAAGCCAATATCGCCAAAATAGTGAACCATACCTAGGTATATACTATAAAAAAATATCATTTATTTCTAATGCATATTCGGTAGTAACAAATTGATATCTTTCAAACTAATATTACAAAGGCAAACGTTTTTTAGTGTGTTTTTATGTTAATTGCTTCATCAGCCTCAAACGACTGAACCGATTTTGATGAAATTAGGTATGATAGATAACTCCTTATTGAAAACACCATAATCAAAACAATAAACATATTACTAAAACATAAATTAAAGCCTAGTGTATCAATGGGTGGTCTAATCGCTCAGAGCGATCTCTTCCAGACAATCCATCATCAACAGATATGGTCAAAATATTGGGTGGGGTTTCTTATGGTCTTAATATAAATAACTGCTGTATAGCGTTACGTTTTCTAGTGACCGTAACGACATAGAATGGGTAGAATGAAGAAATTTAAATTGTTCCTTGAGGTAGCGCGGGGATAAAGGGTTGAACAGAAGACTGTAAAGGAGAGATAATATATGAGCATTCCGGCGACGACGAATAGGGAGCCACTTGAGCTTATTACGAAAATAGGAGACATGATCATATTTTCGTAAATGGTATGGAGGCAGATAAGGCACTTGATTAACACATATCATACATTTTATCATCATCATCCATCACCACGCGGGCACGGACGCGGGTGTAACCGCGGGGCGCAGCTAATAATAATCAGTACTAATATTATAAATGCGAAAGTAACTCTGTCTGTCTGTTACGCTTTCACGCCAAAACTACTGGACCGATTTGAATGAAATTTGGTATGGAGATAGTTTGAGACCCGGGAAAAAACATAGGATAGTTTTCATCCGACGGCGCAAAAAGAGGTTAATGTTTTCGCGCGATAACCGACATACGCGCGGTAGGAGCCGCGCCCGGAAAGCTAATAAGCTATAAATGTGATTTTCGCTCAGCTCGTGGTGCTTGTACCTAATCATATTAAAAATCATTATAGCTCTTTGGTTAACACAACTAAAATATAATTATTTATTTCTAAGAAATACAGTTAATTAATTATTTCGTAAATAAAAACGTGTAATATACGATACACATTAAATGTTTTTAATTTAAATGGTTTATTTGTGAATATATGTGTATTTTATGTCTAGGTGATAATAAAATTTGCTTCCGCAACTTATTTTTTGCCTATCTGTTCTCAGACAATGATAAAATATATTCTACAAAAAATCACTACCATCATTAGTACTTAATCTAAATTGTAAATTATATTCAGATTTTACAATGTATTTTCTTAATAACTGATTACTTTTTGCATAGTCACAAGTCGTATATTTTCAACAATGTATATTTTCAACATATTGCAAAGAATAAAAAATCGAGTACATAAAAATCCTACCTCATTTTTCTAATTATTTGATATAAAATCTTTTTGAGATTTGACGATTGTATTTTTTTATGTTCGGAGTTAAAAAAACAAAAGAACGCTAGCAGGGCAGGTATGGATTTTCACACAATATTAATTCACTGCTACGGAAGGCAGGAATGAAATTCCATATAACTTTTCGCTGCACATTTATAAGGGAGAAATTACGAACTTTAAACGTTTTGAACGAACAATGAGATACTTTCTGAGGGCCACTTTCAAAAAACCTATTTAAAATTCACCTTTCAACCAACCGGAAAGGTTACTTACATTTATATAACCTAATATAAAATATATAACTATCTGATATACTACGACTGAAATATTTTTAGTCCATCCTCTACGAATACATGTATGCGTAGTCCATCCCTCTTACATATAATCGTAGCTAAACTGCGCAAAACAAAAGTTGCGCGTAGGTAGGTTATGTACGCAGGTTTAGTTTACCTTAGAGTTGACATAAAATTTTATTTTTTATAAATAATTAGTAGCAAGCTCGGTAAAATGATGCTTTATTTTCTTGGTTTCAGGTGAGCTGATAATCACGATCCTACCGTTGATAGAAACCGACGCAATGAAAAAGGAAGATATACCCGCGCTAGTCGAGAAGACGCAGATCAACATGCAGGAGATATTCACGAGGACTTCAAACGAGGTGCTAGAGAGACGCGTCGCTAGAGCTAAGGCTGAATAGATGGGGTTTTGCTGGGTAACCTTTTATTTTATTCCTGTTTGCTTAGGTTTACTTGGAATGGAGTAAATAACTCGCAATAAAGATTATATATAGAAGGATCTATCAATCCTCCTATAAGAAAAAAACGAATATTAGATAATAAAAAATAAAAATATTATTAATATTTGTTTGAACCGACTAGGTAGCCGGCCGGCGCGATGCGCGGTAGCGCGCAGGTCAGGTAAAGATGAAGGATAAATTTTAACATCTGTAACAAATAAAAAAATGTGGTCTCTGCCTATATCAAATCGAATCTGGCATAACCTTATCCTATGTATATATTACAATTGGTAGTGACTCGTGGTACCACCGTTTTGGACCCACTACTCCTGAAACCATGGGTTCGTAGTCCAACTACCTACGTGGTAAGACCATTTTCCCACCACGCAATGGAACTTATTTAACTTATGACTCGTAACTACTTACTTGTTCTATAATTTCTGATAATATAATCATTTTTAGTCACAGCTGTTGTACGAAATAAAGAACTCGATGAGAGCCATCACTTCAGTAGGAGAGACGAGTACCTACATACCTAGCCTAAGATCAATCGTATCAGACATAAACTTCTTTTTGTCAGATGTCTCGAAATATTTCGGAACAATGGTTTCAGGGATATTGTTAGCCCTTATGTTTGATAGCCTGTAATTTGAATATAACATCTTGATAAGAGCTATCAGTTCTCTATGGAAAATAGTAGTACTTATCAGGTTTCAGAGATAGAACTTTTAAGTTTGACAGCTGTCCCCAAAAATGATGGTCTCTATGAGAACTATAACACGACATCTGTTATATTATAACCTACGTTTCAGGGCATATTTTGACAGCTATGACTAACTAGCTAGATGTAACTAACTTCGATAATTGTTTTTACTTTGACTACTGCCAAAACTGAATCATACAACTGAAATATGTCATCAAGTAATCTGTCACATCTAAGATTCATTTTGGAGGTATTTGTGGGATCGATTGCAACCCAATAATAAAATTAAAAGGTATTTATTTATATAGTGGGACCACGAGTCCTCAATGAAAATGTTGGAATCAGTGGGACTTATTTGTGGATCCAGGTGCCCTTTAATTTTAGGGAACAATATTGGTGGGTCAGTCATCTTTATGACGGTGTTGAAAACTCAGTACAGGGAATGCGAGATCTGTGCCATTGATATTTAAAACACATTTCAGTGGACATTATCATTAGGCATCAGTATCACAAGAAACAATTATTTTCTGTCTTTATCCCACACTAAGTGCTAGTAGTTGTTCGGTAAATTATCGATGAAGCAGTTAATTTGGTACCCACTCCAGTGGGTGAAGGGGAAAGCTTGAGCTATGATATCTTCGATCATTTACTATAGAAGCTCGAAGTACGACAATATTAACTGCTCATTCTTTCCCAAAACTTCTGGGATGTCGCAAAAAGCAGCAGCATATGGAACAATTCTTATCTACCAATGTTCTGAATTGTAACTATTGTAAGGTAAAACTCGGTTTAATAAACGAATGTGAAATGGCACTGATAATCATTCCATCTCACTTCTACACTATATATACAGCAATAGTAAGCAACTGAAAGGTAATGATTTTAGGCGCAATTTTAGACTCGCTTCTTTGTTAAACCGGGTTATAGGAAGATCCTTTCATAGTAGATTAACAGGTTTGTTCGCTCTAGGTTTTATAGAATCATATGAATACAAGTTAGTATTCAACTAAGGGTAATTAATTATGCAAAATTGTGTTGCAATGGAATTGGAATTGTACTGTTTCTGTTGCAGGTACGAACGAGATTTTCATTCCCTTCGTGAAAAGAGCTGTGATAGACAAAAACATTAGTGTTGGTGGTGTACAATTAAGATGTTAACTGTAACTAAATGGTGGGTCCACATTGTTGATGTTATATATCTGTGTATTTATTTTACAATAAACTAAGGAGATTAAAGAGGTTTTTCAATGAAATCCACGTCCACCCTGCGACTTCTGTTTATTCGTAAAAGACATCACATACGAAAATATTGATAGTTACACGTCTTAAATTTTTGTCTAGCAGCTTATCTCTTGTTCATAATGTGACAATACTTACTAATAATTATCATAAAATGTATAGTACAAACTTAAAGGTAGATTCGGTACAAACTTCTCAAATGTTCGATGATCATAATTTGCATCAGCGAAGGGCTAGGTAGAGCTAGAGGTGTCCAAGCACTCGCATTTCACCCTATGTTTACTGAAGTTTTAGTGAGATATTTATGAGAGCTTTCTTTTGTCCATTATTTTAACGTACCGCATCTTTCTTTTATGTTATTTTATGGGTTAGGTAAGTATTTATAGTATTTGTATGTACGAGACACACGAAAGTATCGGAGCTATTAATAAAGCTTGCATTAGATAATTTCAAAAGCAACATACAAAACATGGCTATTTTAAAATACAATCTAAAGAATATTGAGTTGACTAAGTTTATTTTTATGAGAATATAAATATCGTGTTATTTACGATAAGCCTTTGGTTGCTAAAATACTTTCAGAATACATAAATTTACTTAAAAATTACTTTATTAAACACATTTCTATCGCTACATTGTTTTGTTATTCTGTTTGTGTTGGTGTTTAATAAAGTGTTATCAATATTAACTCTATACTTAGGAAGAACGTCACAAATACTTTTGTCTGAGATAACAATAAATACATATGCTCTTTCATGGAATTTTTCAACTCAGAAAATCCTTTGGTTAATAAGCCACGCATTTTTGTAGACCTACATAAAATTAGTGAATTCGAAAAAGCATTCGAGATAAGACTTTTTAATGTAGGTACCTATTTAATGTACTTATGAGTTTCTTAAAATCAATTATTTATCCAGCGATATAGCGCAGTAGGATACTAAAACCGCGACAGAAATAATACCAATTACATTATTTGTCCATGAATACCAGACAGCCCCGAACATCTGAATATGAATTTTAAATTGATAAGTAATCTAGGTGTGACTACGTTTATATGTAAACCACTGAAACCTACATAATTTGAGTACTATTTATCATAATATATTTTCACAGCTAGGACTTTAGGTATTAAATGACAATTATCGACATGCACTATGATGAGGGACGTAAAATACCAACCCAGGTTCACAGTCCAGGACCTATATTATACATTATTTTTCGTATCTTTATTATTATATAAAAATTACGTGTCACGATGTTTATCCGCGATGGACTCCTAAACTACTGAACCAATTTTAAATTTGATTTGCACACCGTGTGCAATTTTCAAATTACCCGTGCAAAGCCGGGGCGGGCCACTAGTTCTAATATAGGTTTTGATACACCTAATTCTATTATTTATGGTAAGTTCATCTTACATTATATAATGTTAGTTGAGCGGTGGAGGTAAAATATGTCATATCTCTCCTGCCGAGTCCAACATAGTTCAGTTTTATACAGCAAATTTTCAGATCTTGTTGAAGAAAATATATGCATATATATGTCATTACTGGTACTACCTTTGATCCGTTAACATCAACAAGGCAACGACACTCAATATTCGTTCATACGGATCTGGACTATGAGGTATGTGGACTGTGAACCTGTGAAAGCAAAATTTTTCAAAGGTTTCTTGGGTTTATTGATCGTATATTATTACTCTTTATAAGAGCGGCCGCCCACCCGTCTCCTAGCCTCTTCGGGAATGCTTTTGATATTATTATATCCAAATTACAAGCTGTATTGTAACAATAATAATGTCCAAAATCAATAGTGGTTTTCATATACACGTAGGGTCCAGACTGGCTTGATAGTACATAAATACATGTTATGTAGGTTTATGTTTTGACATTAATATAATATTCGTAAAATTAAAAAACCTTACTTCGAATAGTCCCCACGCTTTATCCTTTGACAAAAGGATTTAAACATTATAGTAACAAACATTTTACAAAGTGTACCTAAAAAATTAAGCCAATTATAATTACATAGGTAGTCAGTTACATCTAATTAAAAATTTATCTTTGGATTCACATGACTATTCATATAACGTCAGAGAAAATATGTTAGTAAATATTATAGAAAAGTCGATCATTAAAATATCGTACAAAAATAGTAGGTATTTTTGATCATATATATACATTTTGATATTACGTTTTTCAATTTAAGATTTAAAATTTATATAACATCAAGGTTAAGAATATAAATCTACACATGTGAAAGTACCTACCTAACATTAGTTTGCTAAATACCGATTAAATGGGGGCGGATAATATATTTTACGTGATTAATACAGACAAAAAAACGGATTAAATCGCGTATAATTTACATTATTTTCACTCTGAATCTGTAGTAGATGACCACAATCTCGCACTCTATTACATACGATCACAACGCTCCTGATGAAACATAGGAGTTTAGACCTGCTAGATTTTATAACATTTATTATTTATTTATTGAGTATGTCAAAAATATTTTACAGTACATACTTAACTGTCACGGGTCTACTAGCAAGATACCTATGCGTGCGATTAAATCCGTTCTTAATTATATAATATTAGGGAATAACAAACAGCAATGCTCTCTTATTTCCCTATATGTAATCGTTCCTCATAAAGCGCAGTACTAAACGTTTGATAAATCCACAGAGCAGATATCGGTCGATAAGCCTATCATAAAGTTAAGAAGAGATTATAAATAAGGGAATAGACATTAATCATATACGCTTGGCACTAAAACAGTGTTTGACTTAGTAATTGCAAGATTTAGCATTCAATAATAATAACAATAAAAGTACTGAGATGGGTACCTACTAATATTTTTAACAAATAAAAACGTGTACAAGAAGCTGTGTGCAATCAACTGCAAACTCGAGGGATGTTTTAAAAGCTCACGGCCTAAGTATAAAAAAGGGAACAAAATCATTCCAGCTCAGTGTTTGAGTACTGAACCTGTGAAAAAACTTGTTGAGAGATTATGTTGATATTGAATCAACATAACCTCTGTGTTAACTTAAAATTTTGATCATAGTTCCGACTTCGACAAGTTATACATTTTTAGTGATATAACGTGCCGCGTAACAATACCTTTTTTGTAATTGTGGTACACGTAGAATCGACTGTGCCATTGGCCAACAATAATACTCGATCGCACCAATGACTACAATTAGATCATCTACAATTCGGAACTATCTAAAGAATAGCCTGACTAAAGTAAATTAAATTCGATTAACTTGGAGTACTAAAAATATAGACCCTTCTTCTTTTTGGAAGTCTGTTCAATAAACGTATCTCTACTGGCAGGATAGCTTTTTCATCACAGATGTGTGTGGTATCCTCCAATCAGATGTCTTGATTTTCACAGCATATCTTGACCTCTATAACTTAACAAATCAAGCGATCTGATTGTTGAGTTTGACAGGCATCCGTAGCTTATCAACGTAGCACATCACTAGTGGAAAAGCAGCCTACAAACTTCCACTTTACTGCCACGACAAACAGATATCATCAAAAGATCATAATTGAACGAAATTTAGTAGAAAAAAATTACATTATGTACCCGTTCTTATAGTTTTACACATAAACTGAGAACTTGTCACATCTCCTTTTGCCTATCAATAAAACGAAATAGTTATTAAGTAATATAATAATTTTGGTAAAACAATAATACTAGGATCCAGCAGGCATCGTCCTCCAGTTATAAGTAAGTAAAACAAATTAAACATTATAATAATTGAATGGCACATTAATAACAAAGGCGTACATAATCTTAAGAATAAAATTAGATCTATTGTTTCATAGCTCGTAGTCGACATCACTTATTTTTTATGAGTGGCGTCTGGCACAGATAATGAAAAATATATCGTCCACAGACAAGAGCAAATAACATTGAAATGACTTGAATCAAGTAAAAAAAACATAAAAAGAACTTCGGCTACTTGAATAGATATAAATCCTATTTCAATGCCTAAATAATAAGCTACCATAGCACAGATTAGGTGCAGTTAGTTAATAATTTATATTAATTGCTATCACTTCTGTGATAGCAATTAATATAAAGTTACAGGAAATAAGCTAGAGAAAAGATCTATTGCAATAATTCTAGTTGAACTAAGCTTATGTGGCAATACCTGACGACGAAGCCGAATAATAAAGCGTATAATTATCTAACCTTATATATGAATAATACAAATAATAAGACCATAAATTATGATTTAAAAAATGTATACATAAGAAACTTAATGTAGGTACCCTAAGAAACTTGTAACATGTAAAAGATTTTAGAATTGCAGAAAATGCGACGAACTACATACGTCTAAAATAACTAGGCAAAATAATATGATAATTTTAAAATCGTACATTACTAATAGTACTGACTAATTTTAGAAAAGCTACACATAATGTAATACATTTGATATTTAATTAGAGAAGTAAATTTAAAAAAATCGATACCACTTAAGTTGAAATATCAAATTTAAATAGGATCAGCAAAATCAACACCTCGACGGCTCAAAAAAATAAGTAAGCAAACAGTATTTTTAATTGCTAACTAATAATACTATGTTAGTAATTTAGTCAGGTTGGTTAAGATAGTGACAATTGATTTCCTCTCAGTCTAAAAACAATGTAAATTAGTTACATTATTTATACGTTAATTTACATATATTTATATACACAATCAAAGTATTTAATGTCCAATATCTATCAAAATATAACATATTGCACTCTATAATATAATATACTTTCACTAAAAAATATCTGTATCGCTTAAGACTTAGATTGCTTAGGTGGGTAATTTAGTAGTATAAATGTCCAACTATCTCAAAATTCATAGGATATCACAATAGACACTTAGTTATACATTTTTAAAACATTGAATAGCAACTATACAAGTTATATAAAAAGTGTTTTATAAGAAAATTGTATAGAGACTACATAAAAATAGTGATAAAAGTAAATTACGTTTAAGAATACTGAAATAGTTCATTTTAACACTATCATGTTCTTTACGAGTTTTACTGGAAAAATACGGAATTACTTACGTAAATAGAGCCAGATAGATTCTTACGTTTTAGTGTAGACTAGTGCAAAGCACTATGTCAACACGAATGTCCTGTTGTAAAAGATCATCAAAATAGTCTGATCTATCCGGGTTTATCCACGTAGTAATCTTGTATTTTTTCAATAAAACTAAAACTTACCAATATAGTTCATTTACAGTAAAAAGGTTAATTTAGGTTTTTATGAAAAACTTTTAGTATACCTATATAAAAGAAATACGTATCGGAGGTTTCGGGTACAAAAAATTCAACATAAAAGGACTTTGTTGAAGATTTCGATCTCAGTATCAGAATGATAATGCAAGCACAAAAAATATTGCCATTGTTGCGCATATCATTAAACTACGTCATACTGAATTTGTTTCGGAGATTGTAAATAAACTTAAGACATATAACTCGAATTATTTGGAAAACTCATAACTACAATAAAAAAAACACTACCCAAGTTCGAGTTGTAGTCGCATACTAGCGAAACGTTAAAGTTCAAACACAAAATGTACCAAAAAAATCATAATTTCAGTTTCTACAGTTTGAATTGAGATCTTTAGCGGAAGTCCGAACCGCGCATGAACGGTTTTTATTATTTATTTTATTCGTTAGATATTACACTATTATCATACTGAGTTTGACAGTGTATGGACCTATCTATTATCTTTTTACGACAAGGTTCAAACAAAACACGTTAAAAAGCATTATTCCTATATGGGGACCTACCTTCATTAATATTTTTTGGCTTTACGTCATACTAACACATGCTGAAAAAAAATATTCCGGATATATCTTACAATTTAATGAAACAGCATTTCACACTTTTAACGGACAGACGGTTAGGCACACCTGAGGCAATAGGGGCCCATTTTACACTAGCGAACCACCAGCGTTGAGAGAAAAGCTTTTTAGAGAGAAACAAATTACTTATAAAATTTTGTACTATTTTTACCGCGCTCATTATCTTTCGCCCACTTCTCAGAAGTAAAACAAAATTCTATTCAATTATTATTCTTCGAGTGGGCAGAGTAATGTATGCAATTGCTACCTATATTATGCCACGTACATGAAATAAATCTATTCTGTACCATACTGAGTTACCAAAGAAGATGAGCGCGAAACGCGTGACTCGGAATCTAACAAGACGATTGCATCAAGTAAAATTTAATTACATAAACAATGGGCGGTGCGGAGTGAATGCGAAAGCATATTACATGAGGACGCGAACCGTGTCACTTTGTTGTTTACAAATAAGTGTCAGTTAAAACTAACATTGAAAACAAGTTTGATCACTCTAACATTAAATATATCGTTTATTTCCCATTAGAATTTCAAACGTTTATTGCGTTTCCGGTAGGGCATAACGATTTCAATAAAAGTCACACCAGCCCTAAATACTCAGTCATTGGACATCTACGACGACAACAATTTGTCACATTATGATGGTATTAATATAACAAAAACTTCCGTGTGTAGTAATACCATATTAAACTGTTAAAACTCACGCTAATCGCATCGGAAATATTCAGTATCGATTCAGTAAGTATTTAATGAATACGCAACAATAGCAACACTTAACTATTAAAACATCGTTTAGATAAGGTATAAAAATCATAGTTGAATATATCATAACTAAATCTTAAAATAATAAAGCTGAAAATACGGCACATAACTGGAAGTTTTTTAAAGATAACTTATATGAAATTAGCGACAAAAATATTAATAGCAGTCGAAATGATCACACACCCACATTACGGATCACAGAATCTTTATTTGGAATGCTGCTCTCCTCATATTCTCTCCAGAGTAATACTCAGAATTATGCTGATGCTTATAAAAAAAATCACATATGATTTGAAACGGATTCTAATGTCTGTATATGGAACGATTTTGCGATGAGTTAAAATATTTTGGCGATTAAATGTTACATATTACAGTACAACATAGACTACATCTTAGGTGGAATGGCATCCAGCGACGCTATGTAATCTCAAAATCAAGGGTATGATCCCCAGATCGGATAGTTACTGGGTTCATCTGTCAAAGAAATTCTTGGTAGCAGTCCGAAGTCTGATATGTGTTTGGTAGATGACAATAGGCTTGTCCCCCCCCTTACATGGGACTTACAAATGCATGACGTGACATAGGTGTTTAATCCAGTGAGAAGGTAGTCGAAAAAATTAATGATGTTTGCACCCTAGCACTGGGTGTGTTATCACCTAGAGCTCATTGAGTAGATATAATATTTTATATATTTTGTCTACTCAATGAGCTCTAAAAAGTCGGGCCCTTCAAAAGTTAAAGTTGCAAAATTTGCATCATATTTGTTAAGTATCTCTCGCTTCTTATTACATGGAACCCAACATATCTATTGAAACGGGAGTATTAGACACCTAGTGATATATTTTACATACACGAAAATACATTTCAAATGAAAAAAACTCATTGGTGAACGCAATTTAACTAAATATAGCATGCCCACTCATGACGACTCATATAGGTAACAATACATAACCGCCGAAATACTTAAGAGTATTTCCTATTATAAAAAATAATTAATGAATAATTTTAGCAGTAAGCAAACACGATTTTATTTTCAGTCAACAAACAGGTATCGTGGAAATATTTAATAGTATTTGCTTCATATTCATTATGTTCGAACAGCTGATTAATTTTTATGGAATGTCAACACATAAATTTCAACTGGTGAATTAAAAGAACACAATTGAACGTAAGTTCAAAAAACAGAGACAATCTTATGAAGTAGGTAAGTAGTGCGATACAATTTGGTAGGAAGGTCGAGTCATCTTGACCCACGTTAGTTATGTGACATTATATGTAGGTACTAACAATCAAATATTTACACATAATCATTTGCAACAACCCGAAACTAGTTTGGCTTACCTCGCCATGAGACTATTTAAAGATTATTGAAGATTTCAGATAGCATAGCAGTTAGTACGACAGATCAATAGCTCACCATAGCAACTCTTGCGTATTCTATATTCTGTAAATTCACTTCCAAATGTTTGGAGACACTCAACCTCAACCCAAGTAAACTCCCTTTTATTCAGAAGGAATTCCTAGTTCAAATTGAGTCAAGGATTCCCACCTTGCGCATTCAAGCCGTCCCATGGCCCAACATCTCAAACGTACCGCTAAAAAAATTAACAGACTTATAAGTCTAGTTTTATTTACACTCTGTACAATATACCACCTATGTAATACTTGATGTTCAATCAACGGTAGCTAGCGGATAGTTGGAGGGTAGAGATGCCAGTACTTCCTTGGACAGCTCCTTGTATGCTAATTCCATGGTGTTCCGGACCTTTACTATTAGTTCTGGCACGTCTTCCATTGTGAGCCCGGCTGTAGGAACTGGCTCCAGGCATTGGATGATGACGTGGCCTGTAAAAAACGATGAGGTATGTTTGCAACGACAGTTATATTCATACCATACTCAATAGGGTGGCTAATGGCCTGACAGATATAGGGCGGCCATTCACGGGTATAGGCAGACCGATTTCATTAGTCCCCACGGGGTACAGTGGCGTATTACATTCTCAAAATTGTCGCTGGAGATTTTGTATTGTGAACCAAATATTGAACTTTGTTTTTGGTATACAGTTATGTTATGTCAAAAAGTGAAGTTATCTTCTAAGGAAAAATATTGGTTTACCTAACAATAATCGCTTTTATTGATAACAGCATTAGGTTTACTATTTAATTAAATCATGAATACAGTTGTCTTAGGTTTTCGCGATTGTTACACATAGTAATTAAACAACTTTAAACGGTTTAAATCGCGTATATTTTGCATTATTTTATCCCGACGTTTCAAACACTTTGCAGTGATCGTGGTCACGGGGTGACTAATTGATTTTATTTGTCACATGAGTTATTAAGAAATTATTTGGTCTACCGTCAGAATTTTTTATATTAATCATAACGTTCCCTATTCACGCAGTATTCGCTCACAGTGTCCAGAGGTCTTGCAGATTTATGTCGGCCTTGGGATTTAATTAATTTGATAACAGGATCCCAAGCAGGTGGTACTTGCCAACCATCATCCCTATTGAAATTTGGGTACTTTTTGATTTCAATAGCCTCGCGTAACATTCTTGGCATAAACCGGGTCTCTCTAGCGAGGATTTGTGGTTTGTCGAACCGAATGTAGTGGTTGGGTTTGTCCTGGGCATGTTCACAAACCGCAGACTTGGTTGAGCGTCTGTTCTTCATGTCAGCAATGTGTTCTTTTACTCGGATACCAACGCTCCTCTTTGTTTGCCCAATGTATAAAAAGCCCACATTCACAATCAAGTTTGTAAACACCTGCATCTTGTAAGGGAATATTGCACTTAACAGGTCTTAAAAATTGGTGAATCTTCTTGTGCGGCTTGAAGTAAGTTTTTATTGAAGCTCGTCTTAAGATATTACCAATTTTGTCCGTGACACCCTTGATGTAAGGTAAGATGGCAGGTTGTCGCTCAACTGTGGAAGGCTTGGGCCGGCTTCTGTGACGCATTCGTGGGAGCTTGTGATTTAAACCGTTTAAAGTTGTTTAATTACTATCATGAATACAGCTTCGCAATAATATAATGACAGGATCGTTCGATAAATTTTGATATTCCGGGTACACAAAGGGCGCGCAAATAAGGTTGACGTCGTGTCATCAACACATAAGCTCATTAAAGACGGGATTATCGTATACTTTGACCCTCGGGTCCTAATAATAATAACATCCCGAATGATTTGTGCCTACAAAAATCTAACTAGAATAATAGGTTGTAGTTGCCTATTTTTCTATTCCTATTTTTCGTTAGCTTTTTTAGTTAGTTAACATTATCTATGTGCATGGATTAAAATATTAGCCATTTATTAGGTACCTGATTGTATGCAACAAATCGAGCCGTATCCTGAGCCGAAAGACGCGTAAATTATCTTGTCCATAGCAATGCGGCCGACTGATTATAAATAAATAATTCAAAATTTAACATCAAATGTGAAAATTCATGTTCTTCCTTTTATTTCTGATACTATGTTATTTAGCAAAAAATAATCCTTATGATGAAATCTTTCAATCGGTATTATAAAACTACAAGGTGATTTTTATTCTCGTATAACGGGTTCGATTACGGGGTCAACCATGTAATTATTTAAATATCTATGAGTGCAGTTTAAATTGTTTTTTAAATTCAAATAACGTCTTCTTTCAGCAAAATGTTCCATCTACAATATTCAAGATACTTTCCCTCCATGTGGCATCGCCGTGTGACGCCCTGTATAGTCAGAGGTAGTTCATAAGTACATTGTCGACATACAACTGTACACATGTCAAAATAATTTCCGTACTGTACTTATTATTAGATTATTTTTATCGCATGATACATGCCTAAGGCACAGATAAAAAAGGACAAGAAGAATCACCCCGCATAGTCTAATCTTATATTTTCTTTTGTGAACTATTGACATTATTAATTCTTAATTTTTTTATAGTATAATTTTCGCAATGTATGACCTAAAAATTCATTTTTCATTTATTAATTTAATTATTATTTTTATTTAATGTCATAATTTTGTAAATTTTGGAACGAAATTGTCATATGCTGATAAGGCGAAACATGGCTGTACTTTACCTAATTGTCATCATTGTTAACCTATGTTATATGAAATAAATGAATATGAATATGAGTCATTCCAATAAATAAGCAACTCTAGCTAAGAGGCAATAAAGTGCACTTCAGCTTCCAAAGCACGGAGTACCTAATATTTATATTCATCTACAAGGCGTCTCTCTTTCTAGCACATAGCTGTGATCTCTTCCGACGCGGCACGTGCCTTGGAATTATCCCGTCCGGACGGATATGCCGACGTACGTGTATCTTTGTACCTAAAGCAACAAGTCCTTTTTATTATGTGCCTAAAGGTGCGGAGTTAGCTAGGCCTGGTTAAGCATTTGTCCGTGGCAATTGTGCTCACTATCTACTATGCTTTAAATCCGCCGCATAGCATAGTTTGCAAAGCCGTTATTAACCGATCACAGCTAGTTTAGCAACGTCCGTTTCGGTCATGACTTGGATGGGTGACCGCTAGTGGCATTACTACTAAGCACTGACGTGCTTCGGAGGGCACGTTAACCCGTCGGTCCCGGTTGTTGTCTAAGGATGGTATTCGTTACAGCGTTGTGGTAGGGAATTTTGCGAATGCCCGCCTGGCTAGCTACCACCCTCAAGTAGAAATTCTGTCGCTAAGCACCAAACAGTGTGTTCCAGCAGCTGTCCTTGAGAGCCAGTAATTCATCTTCGTCCACACTCAGTTCAGTATCACTTAGTTTACTATTAGGTGAGGTAGTTGTCAATGGCTAGCATATCAGTTAACATAAAAAAACTACTACTTTATAATACTACAATTAATTGTTATGGTCACAGTTGAAGCATTGATAAGTGATAGATAACATACATTTCGGTACATAACATCCTTTGAACTTCGTATTTATGTTTAGAACGCAATTTACACGCGGACGTATATTAGAACATTTTATTTCACAATCCTCGGAAAGCTGAATGACAATCGCAATTTAGTTAATAATAATAACACACTTCTAATTCATGTTTAGGGGGCAGAAAATCAAAACCACTCTGGTATATTAATACTCTGGTTGGTAACTAATCTATATAGCTATATTTATTTAACCGGCGGCGGTATGCCTTCATCCACAAAATACTACGAACTATATACAACACTACAGCTACCACAATAAAAGCATTTAGACAACCTACAAGTCCTTGCAGACTCACAGGCAGCCCTAATGCTCCAGCCCACTACCAGTTGGCAGCGTGCCCAGCATGCTGGCAGCGTTGCCCCGTTGAAATGCAATGATAATTTATATAGTTATATTATAGGTATGTATAATATTATAAGGGTGATGATTGGATTAATCTCTATCTTGAGATGGAAAACTTACCTGGGTTAAAAATATATTTCTTAGAGTTTATGAAGTAATAGGGCGAGTAGACAACCGGGATGATAGGCACCTGCGCGGCAACAGCGATGTTGAACGCACCCTTCTTGAACGGAAGCAGCTTCGTAAAGTCTTTGTTTCTGGTTCCTTCCGGAAACAGCCAGATTTTCGTCTGAAATTAATGATTACAAATCGTTATCTCACTTAATATTTATATGAGAGTTTACGAGGTATTGAGATTTTTTTACTCAATCACGCAATAATTTCGTAACGGATTTTGATGTCATTTTACACAAAGATAACCAGGAGTCCGAAAGGTGACAAAGGATTACTTTCCGATATATCCACGCAATGAGAAATATGACCTTATTTTATTACGTTTTTACATATACGAGTAAGATGCAAGAAATTACGTGTATATACTAGGAAAATAAATATCCCAATATCTTTATTATTTCTTAAAAAATATTTAAATTAAATCTGTTCTTCGAAGTATCTGTAGGCAAAGATTATGTAACAGTTACTGCATTAATGACGACCCTAGCCAATGTGAGTGTGATGTCAGATAACCACATGCCGTTTAAATAAAAATTGGGCCGCGTTTTAAAAAATTCTCAATAAATATTGCAAGATGACACTGATGATTCGGATTGTATGTAAGACATGGCGATTTTTTTCTCAATTGTTAGATTATGATCACTACTGTTTATATAATCACTTCTACAAATATAAGTCTTCTGGTGTAACTCCAAGTCCTATTTACTGTAACTGTAACAGCCGGATCGTCCACTACTGAACACAGCCTCCCCTATTAAGGGGGTATTTGCCATAATCCCCACGCTTGGCAGGCGTCTTGAGGATCGCAGTGCAAGTTGGCAGTTCTTTAGAAAGCGCTGCTGCCCACCTTCCAGTATTTTTCCCCTTAGTCGCCTCTTACGACACCCACGGGATGATATGGGGAGGTGCAATTCTAACCCGGCACCCCATTGTAAGTCCTATTTGACGTATTAATATTCTTAAATAATTTTACAGCCCGCAAACAAAGCATTTGTGACACATCTAGCTGACCGAGACTTCATCCGCGTTGAATTTAGTAATATGTTACAATTATTTGTCCTCCCTCGGGAATTGCGTGTGGGCGCGGTAGTCCATAATCATTTGATCCAGTTACAATGATTATGCACCAAATAATAATAATATGTATTCATAACGAAGACGCTCTTTTTTGTTTATGTCGCGATTCAAAGATTACATTTCTCGAGCCGTTATCTTTTTCCAGGAACTTCTAGCGTTTTCTAATACCCAGAAAAATATTTTAAAGTAGACACCTATAAAATCCTTACGGTAACCTCGACTACTTAAAACTAATTTATCCTACCGGATTGTTTTCCCAATAGGTATCCATCGATGGACTTAACAAATATACCAACAATAAAGTTGCATTATTGAAAAAATAAATAGAACACGTTGGTAATCACTCTCGTTTCTTAACAGTAATCGGTTGTTTGTATAATTAGTATTGCTGTCCAAACGAGTTGGGTTACCTAACCGCTACTTCCACATATCAGTTGATGAGTAAACTGGGCCTCAATGCATACAATAGAGTATACATACTAACAATATTATCTGTACTTTAACGTTTTAGGATGCGTTTTGCATGCATGAACTTTTTCTCGAAGTTTTGAAATTCGAATTCGATACCTCATCAAACAATAACTAATTCTCATTTCTACGGTAGAAACTGAGGCCCATTATCGCGTTTTCAAAATCAGAAGTACCTACAAATAGAATAATGCTTTTTTTGTAACCGTCATTGGTCCGATCGCCTATTTTTCCGGATGCAACAAAGTTGAATGATGACGGTTTTGATGGTTCAGTTGTTTGGATTCCTAGGTTAAAGATAATTTTAAATCACAGATGTTAATCAATGTACTCATGCGAAACTGTTGCTCTTTTAGAGGCGTATAAATAGAGGCATATAGTTACATAAATATATTTGTTTTGGATTCACTAAGTTGTTTACAAGATATATCAAAATTCCATTCCGCTCTAAATATATTATCACATCAACCAGGACGAGCACCGATAAACAAAGATTTTGCCAACATCCCCAAACTTGGCAGGTGTCTTGGGGGGCGGCAGTTAATGGTGACAATTACTCAGCTTCCGGTTTTTTCCCTTGAAATGCTTTGGCCTAATTTAGAAATTAGAGAAATATTGTAAATGGACTTTGGATTCCCGGATGTTACGGTATTGAGGGTAAGCAAGCCATTGTAACTGGCTTTAGGCGGTTTAGGTACTTGAAATACTTTGCCAGGGAGTTAGGTACGTATTTAAGCAAAGTAGATTTAATGAATAACTGGCAAACCCTTTGAGCCATATAAAAATAAATACTTTTTCTAAGGTTTTTTTATGTTATTGTGATGGGACAAGCTCGAGGTCCACCTGATGTTAAGGGGACTAAGGTCTGCCTATAACAGTTGCATTTCGTCACAAGTCACGAATTGCACTGCGCCCGTCACATTGAGACATAGTCGTTAAGTCTCATGTGCTTGTAATTTCTAATTTCACTGGCTCTCAAGGACTGCTGCCGGAACACACCGTTAGGTGCTTGGCGGCAGATTTTCTACTTGAGGGTGGTCGCTAGCCAGGCGGGCATTCGCTAAATGCCCGTAATTGAGTGCAACATTGAATACAAAAGTAATATGTAATCGAACTTGAAGGCATTTAAAAGGGACTATCTTTCGTAGATCCTCGCAAAAAAGGCGTAAAGAGAAGGCATAAGGCATATGCTATGCACAACAGACTGGCTGTTAAATTAAATAGTTACATGTTTTATACTTGCCTTATTCTTGATCATAACCTCCGAGGTGATTTTCAATTGTCTGTAGGCGTCTTTAGAATTGTTTCTGTCGATAAAGACCACACCAGATAAGTACGCAGCCAGGCCAAACGGCCATATATAGAATAACTCTTTCCTGGCGATCGCAGCTATTTTGTCAGCCACGTGCCAGATATTGAACATACCTGAAAAACATTTAAGATAATTTTCTGCGATAGGATAGGAAAACTCTTACTGCGACGTCGATATCCTCAACATTGTTTGTTTAGGTAGATAATAGATATAAAAAGAAAAAACAATCGCAACGAAAAGAAAATTACCAGCGGGTATCGATCCCGCGACCGATCCGTACCGTGCAGGGACATGCTCTTCAAATCTGAGTTACCAGGGTGAGAATGAGTACCTTAAATTCGTCTTTTTGTTCTCATTATCAAACCAATTTTCTTTAAATTATATTTTTTGTAACTTTATGTGAAAACTACAACGTTATAAAACCTTATACTATTGGCAAATATGTATTGAACCCTATTTTTTTTAATTTACCTTGTATTAAGCCAAAATATTATTATGTTTTTATATCATCATTTTCGACATTCGAGCTCCCAAACGAAATCATTGTAGCTAACAGGTATCACAGCTACTAATGCGATAATATTATGATAGACGACCCCTTTGGCCAGTAGTTGTAAGCAGCTCTTTACGTATCGAAATTTTGTGCCACTATATTGTTTTAATCGAATGTGACTTTGAATGGTATGTTTTATTTAATAATACTTGCAAGTATTTATATTTGTCACCGTAATGTTTCTGCAAGTGTTCGGATGTGCGTCATCGTCAGTAAAAATCTTGATCCATGCATACCTTCTAACAATCCTTTCATAATGCCGCTGGACGCTGGTGCATGTAATATTTACCTATAGGTTTCTTTCACAACTCCTTCAACCAAAACTTCCGCATATGATTTGTGAACTATGTTGAGTAGGTATTACTACTTCTTTCATAAAACCCTTTTTTGTCTACTTACATTATTTATCCCATTAAAATGAAGCGAGTCTCAAAAAGGCAAATTTTAATCATTATTTTTAAGAAAGAGATATGATTTACAGATATGACTAAAATATAAAATAATTTAGAGGATATGACTAATACTATGACTAATCCGATAACATGGTTCCATATATTTCTCTACATTGAATAAAAAAATAAATACAGCTCTAAAATATCGCTTCGTCAAGTGTTGTGTCTATATAGTAAATTGTATCAATCATATAAATATTCATAATAAATAGAAAGAAAATTATTTCGTTGCATATGCACAAAAGCTGGAGCCATTTTCGAGAGTTTGTGGGCTATCAACATGTTTATTGAAAATCCTACTGCCTGACGACGGCCGCCTTTTGTAGACCGTGTTCGTAACTTGTCAGATCAGAAGCGATAAAATAGATGAAACTCGACTAAGCCACTACACTTGTATTGTCAAAAGATATTGTGAAGAATGAAATCATCCTCTGTGTTCGAGAGATCTAAAATCATTTCCCTGAGCTCCCAATTGGCAATTAACCTTAATATAAAACGAAATGACAACACATCACTAAGTTCTGGTATGCAACAGGGGTCAGATTACTTTAACAAATAACAATAGATCATTTAAATCAAAAATGTTATATGTCAAGTTAATTTTATATAATTTACAAAAAAAAACCTCCAAAATTTTCAAATTGTTGTATAAAACTCAATTAAGGAACACAATAAACGTAATTCTAATTGAAATTTAAAAATAGTACTGGTAGAGAAATGCAGCATTTAGACTGCCTGTGAGTCAGCAATGACTTGTACGTGGGATAAATGCTTTCATTGTAGTAGCTGTACTTATATGTAGATTGTAATGTTTTGTAAATTTAAACATCTACTTTGGAAACAAAGCAAATTACTAAATGAAATAATCAACTAAAAACTACTTATTTATTTTTGGAACATCTCAGTTACTGGTATTAAAATCAGCATAGTAATTGTAGGAAATATTACAAGTTCTACCCATATCGACTTTCCTCAGATTGCACATGCATGTTTTGATTTTACAGGGGCACCATTACAACATTAGCCATGGCCAGTAGCATTTGGAAAATGAGGGTCTGTTGGCTGGTTGACTTGAGAAGTGATTTTCAGATTTAAATGCACTGGGATATTTTTTTGATCTCTCTGTTGAGTTGCACAACATAATAATTTTAGCTTTTTCTTTGAAATCATGGACATCGCTACAACCTCTTTGTTTTATTGGGACCATAGGCAAACAACAGCTACATCATTATGAAAAGCCAACTTTCAGCCCCTATGTCAATTATGTGATTTATTAATAATATTTTTTTTATTATCAAATAACATAATTGGTCTGATGGTTCCTATCTAGTTTTGAAAAATGCAAGGGTGTACATATTTTATTATTATTTCAACATGTCCATTGTATGTAAGGTCCATACAAATCAAGTAGAGGTATAATTAGCAATTGGTTACCAATAAAGTAAACCAATTAGAAAATATATTACGGTTGAGACAGTGAAATGGGCTGTAATTAGCTGCTCTCACAGTGACCATTACTAAACTCTTGTTCTGTCTCAAATTGATAATAATTTTTCTAATAAAGTTGCAATTTGCCTTCCTTCATATTTATCTACCCAATAAAATATACACCTATAATTCAATACACCCATAAGTATTAGATAAGTGTGACATATTCTATGAATGTTTACATGCATGTAACTAGTGTGACAGCTGCTGACACAGTACTATTGTATCCCAACTATTCTCCCCTCCCTTGAATGAGACACCAGTTACTTAAAAAGGCTAAAATGTTTAACAGTAATTTTATCCCATACATGCTTTTTAACAAGGTGTGGGGTATTTTACACCAACTTAATGCTTGCCAGGTTACATATAATTTAACTTACCAATTTTTTGTGTAACAAGAAAATTAAGTAAGTTATCTTCAATGTTTATTGTAAATTCCTACTTATAATTTTACTAGGATAAAAATAACTATTACATTAACCTTACCTAGTATATCAATTGATGATTGGTGATTGGATACAACAACTGCACCCCTGTCTTCTGCAAGAACTCTTCCATTCTTTAAGTGCCATTTTATTTCAATCACTTTTGTCACATGCTTCAGTATTTGAGCAGCAAAACTAAAAAATATATTCACATTACCCTTGGCATTATTTACTGTAATTATTTTGTAAAATATGTCATATACACATATTTTTGAAAGCTTAGATAGTATTGAAAAAAAACACAAAAATGATATCAGAACACCTCTTCGCAATGTGTGAGCAGTTCCAGAATACGTTATTTTGGTTGTCAGCTGTTGTTGTATAAGACGTTCAGTCAGTTCAGTCATTGGTGGTCAAAAATAGCAGAAGCTTCTTTCCGAACGCTAAGATACAAATGCAACTTTTGAAACTGCTAGAAATGCAATCAAGCCAAAATGAACGCACCTTTACTCTCATATTCAAATTTGATTATTGTAAAAACACAGGTATTTGTTATTATTAGAGTTTTATTACATTTTACACTAGCTGAGTATTGAAAGCCTCTAAATCTTATTATATTGAAAACACATGTAAACGGACAAGTATCTTGAGGGTGGCTATAGTAAGGCGAGCTTTCTCAAAATGCCCTTTATATAGCAAAGAAGTGAAGCTCAAGCCTACATTGCAATTTCGAACTATTAACCTTCGAAGCAGTCCATTGTTGGTCTATCACTGCTTCAAAAAGTTTTTTAAAATCTATAAGCAGCGTACAAAAACATTCTAAAAGCAAATTTTTGCACATTAACAAAATCTATAACCATTAGGATCATTTTAAACACGGTTTGTGGATGTTATCTATAGCTTGTGAGAATTAAAAAATGTTTTCAGCCTATGCATCTACCTCTATCTGTTCATTAAAAACCTATTATAAAACTATATCATAAATTCATAAATATGTGCAGGATACCACAAGAACAAGCTACGATGATAATAAAAATTGTATTAAATACTCACAGGGAATTCTTTACGCTTTTAGGGTTGAATATTAAGAAGGGCATTAATATCACAGCTGTAAGAGAACTCCAAATGTAAAACACTAGGAATTTCAATTTAAATTTTATAAAATTCGGCGTTTCGGAAAATAATTGTTTCACGAGGTAAGTCACCACAGTGATTATAATTAAATAGACGACTTTGTCGATCATTTTGAATTTAGCACTAATTCGGGTTATTGTAAGCTTAGCAGCTACATTTAAATACTTTCATGTGACCAAAGCAATTTATTGTTGTATGTAATTCTGGACCCACGCACGGACAAAAACAGCAAAAACTAAAAACACTGCTTACTTTTGGTAGGTCAAAGATTACAGAAGGTTTTGTTTGGTTATGTTTATACCATAGACGAGTTACCACGGCCAGAGCCACAGATACTAAAAAAGCATGCGCAAGCTCGCAACAAACATGCTATCTTCGAACGTAAATATTTTATGATCGAAGCATGCTATTTGAATGTAGGTACTAGCTAGATATACATTTATATGAGATAAGCATTTATTATAATAATTTTACTCAGGATTTATTCTTTTTTTAGCTTGCTAGTTTCAAGTACCTACGCTTCATAATATGCAAGCTCAAGGCAAACACTTAAGTCTTAACACACATGCCATTTACTAAGTATGCTCTCTGCCAGTATTGTGTTGGGGAAAATAATATGAAAACTTGGCAAGTGCAAGTTGGGTCCGCTTTGCTTTAGCTTGCTTAAGAAAAACTATTTGATGGCTTTCATCCCAGCTTCAAGACTGCAACAAAAATCAGCGTTTTCAGTGTGTGTTGGTGAAATACTGCGAGGATATATTTTTGTTGTCTATATTTATTCGAGTTCCCTGAAAATCTATGGAATTCAATTTCTGTTTGGGTCAAAGAGTTTTACACAAAATATCTCAACGTGATATTGAACTGAAGGTGAAGGTTTTAAGGTGCTGAAGCAGCGGGGCCTGCGCTGCCTATTGCCTTATACCACAAAATAAAAAGGACCCCAATGATCTCTCCACAACGACATTTAATTAAATAAATAACTCTGCTACGACGCAATAAAAGCAATTCAGATCGCACACCGCTCAGTACCTAACATTTATTTTCCCCTACAAGACGCCTCTCTTTCTATCGCGTAGCTCATATCTCTTCTGACGTGGTACGTTGGTTAGGGCTGTGATGCCTGTGATATTGTGCTCACATGCTATGTACGTATAATTTGTAATGACAGGTGACATTGGCAGCAATTCTGTTGTACACTCACTAACTATACATATAATGAAAAATATCTAATTTTAGTTTTAGGAATCCTAAAAGTTATTCTGCTGTGACATCGAACTAAAGTTAAATAGCGAAATATCTATCTTGAATTGAATTCATTTTGCCGCTACTCAACGCTAGATGGCGCACCATTCAAGTTGTTTTACAAGACATTTTTTGTCTGTGGTACCTGTTTCTTATCTATAGGGCTTTGTTTACATACTACAGCCTGATTATGTTATGTTCCCTACCCGCTTGATGCACTTTGGTTACTTTTTTAACCAAAATAAGAAAATCCGTAGATGCACTTTGGTTACAAATGTAACCACGCTAATTGTTCGGCGCCATGCTGATAAAAACTACCTGTTTTCTTCTTACTCGTTCAAAATCTCATATCAATGTATGTTTTGTCTTGTTCCCACTGAACGTAGCTTTATTTTTATGTCTGGCAACCATATGTACCATTCACACTTGACATAAAATATTTAAAAAAATAATTTCGTCATTCATCTGTGATTCATTCTGCCTATTCCTTCGATGCTAGTAGATTAAAAATTCTTATTTTGTGATAATTTTGGTGATTTTAAGTAGAGGTTACTGATTTATGTATGTGTATGATCTATTTTAGACGCTACAATAATGATTGTGTAGAACATTGTTTCTTTCACCAGAATTCGGTAAGTTTTTCATCAACATAATGTTTTGCAAAAATGGCGCGAAAAGTTGCGATTAAATGTTGAAGTAATTAATTGTTAAATGAATTATTGATATAGAGCTACTAAAAATCAATCACTCAAATAACAGTTCATGCCCAAATCATATTTATTTTTATTATGAGATATTATTAGGATTATAGAAATTAATTCTACAAAATCCACACGAAAACTTCGTCCTGCCGGGTACTCTGAAGAGATTTTCAAAATCTTGTAAATAAATATTATTAATTTTTAAGTGCAAATTGAATACCTTAACCCATTTAAAACATAACATATGCGAGTCATCGCTTTTGTTTAAAAATTAAAAATTCCTTAAATAAAAATTTGTGTATATTTTCTCAATGTCTATAATCGAACCGGTTCGTATAATTTTACGACCACTTAATCTAAATAAAACTAACACTGTTTGAAAGCTTAAGTCAATAACAATAACATTCAACACTCAACCTGTTGTTCATTTGAGAACCCAAGCCATAAATATCGTTTGTTTATAAAAACACTTAGCGCGCGGCCACTTGAGACCCCATCGTAGATAAGTGCGTGCATCGACGTAAATTAATAATTCAAGCGGCTACACATGACACATTACTGTCGATTAGGGATGTTCAAAGAAAAAAAGTATCGTTATTTTTTTCGATATAATATATCGTAGTGTTATATCGATACTTTGCGATATATCGGAGAAACATATCGATATTTTGGAAATATCGTAAAAAATGTTTTTCTTGTATTTAGCTAGTCTCTATATATAAGTAAAAACAGCTGGAGTAAAGAAACAAATCAACTTTATTTATTTTTAATTCTCAATATTTTTTCTTGCATAA
The DNA here is from genome assembly GCA_963854805.1 of Plagodis dolabraria. Lineage (NCBI taxonomy): Eukaryota > Metazoa > Arthropoda > Insecta > Lepidoptera > Geometridae > Plagodis > Plagodis dolabraria. The sequence continues at coordinate 26,194,192 of OY978441.1, read as the reverse complement.
AAAAATAGGCTTGCATAAAGAAATGCCAATATGAAGGCTTATTATTCAAAATTTTTAGTTTCACGTTTTATTTTTACTAAAGTTGCCAACCGTAAGTCAGTATCTAATTATTTATTTATTTATATTAATACACAAGTAAATCAGTATCTAATTATTTGTTTATTTATATTGAAAAAAAAAAACAGAATACAATCACTAACAAAACACGTATGATATAGGTCAACATTAACGAACCAGACTATATTCCTAAATATGTGTGCACATTATGATCAGATTAATTAGCAGTATGCACTTATTATTATACTGCAAAAGTTAATTGATAATATTTTAAAGTGGTGTTAGCAACGTTTACGATCAATTTGTCATACGAAAACAACTTTGCCAACATCCCTTTTGAAAATGTCAAGTGAGCTATCGGTTGAATAATATCGATTGTTGTATCGATATACATATCTATACAACAATCTAAACTAGGTAATTCGATTATATCGGGTGGAAGCAAAATATCGTGTTCATATATCGATATTTTTTGCATTTCTAAATCTAATTTTACTAAATTTTAGTTAGTTTGGTGTCAAGAGAATTGCGACTAATAACAAACTTGGATTTACAAAATCATGTTATGCCTGTATCACTTGGAGGCAGGTGTGTATAAATAGGGGATGAGCTTATTGTCTTCTATCAGGCACAGAGTGAAAGTCAAAGTATAAGGAACATAACATAATCAGGCTTTATAATGTAAACAAAGCTCTATAGATAAAAAACACGTACCACAGACAAAAAAAGTCTTGTAAAACAACTTGAATGCTGCGCCATCTAGCGTTGAGTAGCGGCAAAATGAATTCAATTCAGGATAGATATTTCGCTATTTTAAATTTAGTTCGATGTCACAGCAGAATAACTTTAGGATTCCTAAAACTAAAATTAGATATTTTTAATTAGTTAGTATAGTTAGTGAGTGTACAACAGAATTGCTGCCAAATTGGTCGTAATTCTCTTGACACAAAACTAACTAAAATTTAATAAAATTAGGTTTAGAACTGTCAAAGGAACATACGTTATTCTGTTGGCGTCATTATTATAGTTAATATAGTGTGACAGGTCTAAAATTAGTTAAGTTACTCAACTTAGTCAAATTGGTAGTTTTGCTATTCTGTTGTTACAATTTTTAGGCAGATTAGATGGAAACTTAGAAATGTCAAACTAAAATTAATCAATACGTAAATTGGTGTCAACTAAGGGCTGTAGGGTCCAAAGTGATTGTTATTTTGTTATTTTGAATCTTAAACGGCTTTCTCAGTTGGGTAAATGATACGAAAAGATACTGAAATATGGAGTATGTGGTAGCTGCACTTGTAGATTCATCGGAAAGGTTTGGATGTTTGGTCATTATAGAGCTGTAATACAAAACAGTTTTGTAGGCTTTAGGCAGGTACTTTCACCAAATTTGTTTGTACAAAAACATTATTTTCAGGCATTACCGCGAGAAAATCCGCCTAGAGAGACTGAGGGACAGCTCTAATCCTTTTGAATTGGCTGAGGCCAAATTCATGAAAATATTTAGAGTGCCCAAATCTGGCGCTTGTTTTTTAATAGAAATCCTCGATGACCCTCGCCTTGAAGAAGGATCTATACCAAAAACATTAAAGGTACCTATGTAACCTAAGATCCATTGATTAGTACCCTACCTCTAAATTGTTCTAACCTACCGTAACCGACTCAGATCTAAACATACCTAGGTACTATATAGTAGTAGATTGAAATATACTAATCTGTTCATTTGTTTATTTTAGGTTTTAGCAGCACTAAAATTTTTTGCTCAAGGGAGTTACCAAACGGCTATTGGGCAAGATAATTTTCTAGGGTTGAGTCAGCCTACAATGAGCAAGTGTTTGACCATCGTAGCAGATGGAATTGCTACCAAATTAACTCCTAATTATGTGAAGTTCCCCACTACACCCTCAGAAAAAGTTTTGGCGAAGGCAGAGTATGATTGGTTTCTCATTTTTAACCTAAAGCTTAGGTACATTTTTGTAATTATTTAATTAGTAAGCAATGGTTTGTTTTAGATTCCAGGCGCTTTATAATATGCCTAGCACCTTAGGTGCTGTTGATGGAACCCATGTAGCTATAGCTAAACCACCAATTAATCATCCCACTGCTCCGGGCAATTTATTTTACAACAGAAAAAGATATTACAGCATAAACTGTCAAATTGTGAGTACTTTAAGGTACTTACATGTAGGAATGGATAAATACTAAACATAATAATACTATTACTTATGTAAACTAATTATTTTAGGTGTGCAGTGGAAGTGGAAAAATTATTTCAATTAATCCCAATTTTCCTGGCTCAACCCATGATGCTGCTATTTGGGGAGCATCTACAGTCTGCCATTATTTAAGAACAGAGTTTGAGCAAGGAGTGAGTGAGCAATGGCTTCTAGGTATGTTGTTTAATTCCTTCTTATAAGGATTGATATTCAAAAGATTTTTCAGATATATATATGTTTTGTATATTGAATAAGGCACTATATGTACAATATAATTACCACAAAATTAAAACAAGATTCCGACCAATTAAGTTACCTGCAAGTACTTACCTTTTCAACATGCTTCTATCAGAACAAAATATAAAATTATTTATACATTATCACGTGCCAAGATTTACAAAGAGTGGTTTAGGCATCCGGTGTGAAATCAGAGAAAGCGAGTTTGATTTTGTGTAATTTGGAAATGTGATGTAAAAGTATTTTTACGGACATGTTTGCATGTTTGAGAAAGTATATAAGTTTGATGATGTTGAAGCTAGATCTACCTGTTATTATGTAATGGAAACTAAATAATTCTACAAACGAGTGCCAGCATGTTGACATATTTAATGATAATATAAGTACCATTGTTACATACTTAAGAATATTTCTATGTCATTAATTAGTTAATATTTAAGTACTTTGCGCTTTGGTTTCGACTGTAAGCATTCTATCAACTTGTAATAAATAAATAAAGATCTGAATTATACTTGTTTCATGTCTATTTGAAACATAGCAAGTGTATGTAAAAATAGTATAGTAACATCAAGCTGTTTTGATGATGAACTGGAAGGTGGTAAACAGAACGTTTGAATGGCTTTCAGTCATCCCATTGTTGGCTCATTAGATTTATCTCCAAGTCCCATTCCCCCATTCACTTCACCTGATAATGAGAGAGTAATAGTGTTTTTATAAATATTGTTTTTAAGGTGACAAGGGCTATCCCCTCCAGCCTTGGGTGATGACACCAATTGCAAACCCCATTGGGTCAGCAGAGGCAGCTTACAATGCTTGCCACATAAGGGCAAGAAATATAGTGGAAGTGACAATTGGCAGGCTCAAAAATAAATTTAGGTGCCTGCACCGCCATAGGTGCTTACACTACAAACCTGAAAAAGCGGCGAAAATTATTGTAGCATGCTGTACTCTGTACAATATGTACAAAGATCAATTCCCAGGTAATAATTTTGGTGGTATTTATAAAAATACTAGTGGTTCTCTGTAGCATTTGATAATGTTATATTACCTATTGCAGATATGGAGGAAAATGAAGATATTGATTTCAATGACCATCAACCAAGTGAGGAGGCTGAGGATATTGATTTCCTAACTGAAGCAAGAATAATTCGGGAATCCCTAATAAGCAACTATTTTAATTAGAAATAAACAAGTATCAGCTAATAAAACAGCATTTTTACTTTTTCATTATTATAATCAACATAATAGTAAAAACCATTACCTATATGAAAATAACCCACACATAAAATAGTAACAGAATAAATAATCAACAAAAAACTAGTCAACACATAGGTACACATATCTCTTAATTAGATTAGGACATTTATGAGACATCAGTGTCTCAGTGAGTGTGGGCTCAGGTTCACTGAGAGTAGTTTAAAGGTCTGAGTTCTGTTTTAACTGCACTAAACATGCAGCAATCGGTCATGTTCTCATGTCACATGTTAGATTCATAAAACATGAAGACCCACGCTGTCTTCATGTTTTATTAATCTAAATTAGAGGTCCTCATACTAGTTTGATATTAAATTCTATACTTTTGAACATTTAAAGTTGTTAAATATTTTTATAAGCATAATGGAATCGGTGAAACTGGATGTAATAATTATACTTCACAGCTCTTCAGGATAACTTAACAGAAAATCAGACGACACAACATATAACCAAAATCAAGATACCAATATTTTTTAATTATCACCAATAATTCTCTGTCATTGGTTTCCCACACTTTCTGTGTGACTTGACATTGGTGAAATAGTAGCAAAACCACATAAGCCACTCAAAAAGTTCACAGTGAACGCAGAACTCTGGCCTCTAGACACTTGATGTATGTACAACCTTAATCATTGCTTAAATAAAAAACTACCTATGAAATAATCAACACTTATTAAAATAATCAACATCTCTTTAAATTAAAAAACTAAGACTATTTTGGACGATACTGAATTGTTGGCAGTTAGCTAGAATATGATAAATTATGCTAAATTACTTGCTCAACACTTTGTGAGCTCTGGCTGACACTCAAGTGTTCTGTGCAGTACAAAATTTATATAAAGATTTTTAGTACTGCGCTAGTCAAGTGGTGCCTCAGCCATGACCTCATATAGTTTTGAGCAAGCTATAGAAAAATAGCATGAGTATTGACAAACATGTATCTGGATGGTATTAACGATCATTATTTTGTTCAATTCCTATTGGGATTCCAGCAGAAGTAATGGCTGCTGCAATAATTTCAGCAGCTCGAACAATGCTGTCTGCCAGTATTTTGCTATTTTCTGTCAGAGCGTTCACTAAGTTTTCACTGACTGAAGGCCGATTTTGTCTTGTCAGACGACGCCGGCGGTTGAAAGGTGGGTTTCCCGAAGAACGCCGACGAGGTGGGCTCCTAGGAGATTGGCTGTAACGTGGGCTCCTAGGAGATCGGCTGCGAGGTGGGCTCCTTGAAGCTTGTCTTGCTGCAGTCTGTTGTTGGGAGTCCACAGAGGGCAGCATATGGGGTGGTATATTGGGGTCAGGCAAATGTATACCTACTTCTAGGTTGCTAAAACCATAAACTGAGGCTGATCCAACAATATCCAAAATTTTCTTCTCCTCCTCTGTTAGATCAGGCCTAGCAGGTCCTCCTCCTGTGCCTCCGATAGAGTTACGTACTTTGCGAGCCTTCCCTTTGGCTTTAACCACCCAGGTGTTCCAAATATACTGCCACTGCTGTGCAGTCCTGCTGCAGCCAAAGCCATTCAATTCTCCCGCTAGTACCGTCTAAAATGCCACAACGTCCTGGTCTACTTGATTCTCTGAAAAAAAAACACACATTTCCACATTACTACAAGTAATGCAAACAAGACCGCTTCCTTCCATCGCGTTGCATGAAATTAGCATCCAATTCCATGTAGACGCAGAACCAGCTACAGAAGTCTTAAAAGTCATTTACTAACCTCTTGCCATTTCTTTATTGGCATACAGCCTCTCCAACATCCACTCCTTCTGTTTCAGGTTGCACCGTTTTCGAGTCTGCTGCATTTTAAGTTTGATATTTTACTATAGTTAATCCGCGTTAATTTAAAGATCTCTCTGCAAAACAGTAAACAAACACCATAGGTAATACGTAGAAAACTTGTGCCGCAGACTAAAAAGTCCGATAAAATTATGTGAATAGTGCGCTATCTAGTGTCGAGTAGCGACAAACTAATTAAAAGAATGAACATCCTTAGTGATCTGTTAACTCAATTTAGTATTGTATTTTTTCCGATTTATATTTAGTTCGAGGGAACAGCAGAATAACTTTTAGGATTACTAAAACTAAAATTAGAAATTTTAGTTAGCAGTGAACATAAGAATTGCGACCATTGTGTGGGTAGGGTACAATAAGTCAACATTCTGTAACTTACCGTATCCCGCTTCTGATTTGTAGACCTTTGCAGGCCAATGAAACACAAACACTTACACAGTATACTTATATACTTATTATTCTGTACACACAGCTCACTTACTAGACTACGTCTTTACACCTCGAACTTCAAACGACGACTGACCGAGTTTTATACATTAAACAAGCTCATCGCCTTGTAGGGTGAAGCAGTTTTGGCTCACTAGCGCCATCTTGATTCTGTTTCATCCAACAAGCTTCTTTTATACTAAATAATCTATATTAAACTCGCCAAACACTCTTAAAATTCATAATTAATATAAATACAATTTTATACACCGGTTTAAGTGAAAATAATATACGATATTCATAATACGACTTGAAATGTTGGTACTAACCTAACTATTAATCAATTGATATACTTATAATTTACTAAACATGCTTACACAAGTAACAAACACACAGCGCCATCTGCGAAATAGTTTTCTGTAATCAACCCAATAGTGATATTAACTTTTAATATAAGTAACATAACTATGATACTACGCATGTCAATCATACCTCTTGGATTCAAACTAGGGCTTTTGATTTTTCGACATATTAATTTTCCCGGATCCCAAGAATTCCTGGATCTTCGGGAGATGACAAAATCCATTAAAAAAATTATTCTAAAACAAAATCCCATGTCATAATAATCATTAACGTTCATCATTTATCATAAGCCTTAACTGATTTAGGAACATCTATCTACCTGTAACGTAAAATCATATATATACAGAAACTTGGTTTTTGCTTGACTATAATTGGATTGGACTAAACGGGGAAGCGGTGCGGGGACGTGCACTACTATTGTACAAGCGCCTCATTTTGGTTATAACAGCAAATGCTACGTTTTATTTCAAGTATTCCTTAAAAAAGTATTAAAAATTATATTTTTGGAATTTCTCGGTTTCTCGATTTCTCGATACGTTTTTCTCGTCTAGTGCAATCAGATTTCCCGCTTCGGGAAATCTCGACCAGAACCCCTAATTCAAACTCACGCCTTCTATCACCATAATATGTAAGTATACAATCTTATACTTTTTTAAGGAAAACTTGAAATAAAACGTAGCATTTGCTGTTACATAACCAAAATGCGGCGCTTGTACAAGAGTTAGTGCACGTCCCCGCACCGCTCCCCCGTTTCGTCCAATTCAATTAAAGTCAGGCAAAAACCAAGTTTCTGTATAACATCCTCTTTGAAGTCAGTCATACGCGTCTTTATGCAGATAACGTGTCACAGCAGGAGACACCTGCTATTTATAAAATCGATAGCACATTTAAAAAGTAGGTACTATTACTCTATATTATGCAGCCTAGCTATAGCTGGTATGTAAATTAATACGTATTTTTCATAAGTATCTAAGTTATTACAGAGGGCAATATTAATGGTAATTAAAACTTCGGCAGGGTATAGAATTTCAACTGTTTGAGTCGACTGGTGAAAAAAACGCCAATTCTGGAGTGTTTGTACACGTCATGTAATTACCGTTAAAATTACTTTAACGGAAATTTGAAGAGTTTTCTCGTCTGGAAACTTTGTAACCAAAATTAGAAACCACCTGTCAGTTAGTTATAAGGCTCTAAATGCCTTGGTATTTTTAATAGCATATTATATTTAAAGTTAAGTTAAATGAAAATATTGTATATATGATAACCTTTTATTAAAGTTGGTTAACTATGGGCACCAACTTTCGCTACTTAATTTTACTTACTTTGCATTACGAACATCCTTTGGGCGTAATAAAAAGAAAAATGTAACAGGATCGCAGTGACCCATCCCGTCACAAAGAAAAATATTAATGATTTGAAGTAATATTTCACTGCATTAGGTTCAGCACTCGTTATTTTTTTTAATAATAATACTGTTGCCGATATAATTACAAGGATAAAAACCGTGTACCACATTATAACTTATTTTGATACAAAATGTTTTACGCGCACGGTTATGATTGATTCCAAATTTTAAACATTTATATGAGATTTACCTTTTTGAAAGTACGTCTTATACGTAAAATTACAAAACTTTTTTTAATTGCTTTCTTGCACGACGTTTGACGGCAAACCGGCTTATTGGCGTTATTAAAGCTGTAGTCTTTGTATTTATAGTTACTAAAATAATTTAAATTAACCTAACAATTAAATATGAATATTAAGTATCTAACTACCTACATGATTTGAGAGTTCATCAATAATGTAGTAAAAATAAACACTATCACTTTCCGGGTAAAAAACTCAATTGATGGGGATTCTCAATGCGGATCTCAGGAATAGCTTCAGATTAGCTCTGAGAACTTATTAAATTAATAGAGAGTGTGACGTGTTAATAATATCCATAAGTAACTGGAGTAAATAAAACATAATATATAACCATATAATATAATGTGTGAACCTTACAGATGCTCCTGCGGTTCTATGGTGGAGGACGATGGTCATCACGGACTTAGTTGTTGTTGATGCAGAGGGCGGTTACCACGACCCCATGCCCTTAATGACATAGTCTGTTGAGCCCTTGGCATTGGAGCCCTGGAAGAACAGCAAGTGCCTCTTGTACATTTGTACCTAAGTGCTTAATTTAGGACGCTACTTGTATCATCACCGTTGCTGCCAGCCACCTTAGTCGCACCGTTCACTCCCCTTCAGCTACTGCAGAAGACACCAGCATTAAGAAAATGCTTAAGAGGGGCGAGAATTAATCTCCCTCTTAAGTACGCAGCCTTGGAGCTGCTTCACCATGTTGTGCCTGTTTCCGTGGAAACCATGGGCAGTTAGGGTGCTGAGTCTAAGAGCTATGTGGGCGAATTAGGTTGTATGCTCGGTGAAATCTTCATCTTGCATGGCTGCCTATAAGACTCATGTTCATTCCGTACCTGAAGACTCATATAATATAGCTATAAGAAAACATATAAGTACGTAGGGTGTTGTACAATTTTAATAATGTCGAGGCAAAGCGCTTCCTGCGTATTTTGAAAACATTAACCATGTACGGATGCCACGATCTGTTTGTTGCGTTTCTTGCATACATGAAAGGAAGTGATGGGAGGCATTATGTTATGTAAATAAACACATCACACATTATCCGAAAAGAAGCCCGTAAAATACCGATAAGCTGAATGCAAATTGGTGTCGATGTCCGAGACTATTGGTTTTTGATTGTTTCACCAAGTAGTCCCAGATACGCCTGCAGTTTTACATACAAGACTTCAGTTGTAGTAGTAGTCGTTACAGATATACGATAGATTATACATACAATAAATATATAATTGATTGGTATGGAACCCTTTACCGAGTCTGATTCATAGTTGGCCGGTTTTCATTGTTTCTCTATTTATATGCATTCTCATCCTAGACACAACAGTCACAAAATTAATGATAATGATATAAATTAGTCTACACTTTCGGGGCAAAGTCCTATGAGACACTGTTACTGTTACTTTGGTACAGCGGTTCATTAGATTCACCACCAGGGCAGGGCAACAGCAATTGTAGGCGTAATACAACATAATTTATTCGTAGCGAAGATTGCTTAGCCGTTCTGAACCGATCAGCAAAGTTAAGCAACGTCCGCCTCGGTCATGACTTGGATGGGTGACCGCTAGTGACATTACTACTGAGCGCTTCCGTGCTTCGGAGGGCACGTTAAGCCGTCGGTCCCGGTTGTTGTCTTAGGATGACAGTCGTTATAGCATGGTGGTAGGGCATTTTCCGAATGCCCGCCTGGCTAGCTACCACCCTCAAGTAGAAAATCTATCGCCAAGCCCCTAACGGTGTGTTCCGGCAGCTGACCTTGAGAGCCAGTAATTCTAGGCTAGCCTGAACAACATCTTGGACCACATCATTACTTACCATCAGGTGAGATAGAGATAGTTACAAGCAAAAGCTCAATTATAAGTTGGCTCTGTGAACAGGTACGTCGTGGATGGGAGCAGTAAGATGCACAATATGTATTTAACTTAACACTAAAAAGACATGCCTGCGTTTTTGTAGTATTAAATTTCACCAAATTATATAGTTATAAGTTTTATGCATCGCTTCTCCATTCAACATATGTAAAGGTACCTCTCTACCTCAATGATCTCGTCTGAGTGCTGTAACGATACACCATGCGTATCGATTAGATCACAAATAAGTAAAAAATAATTTAATAACTTTGTCAATCTAGAGCAGAGACGAATAGGATTCTCGTGGGGTTCTCAAAAGAGATTGTATGCTTACTAAAAAGTTTACTGAAATACCTATCAAAGAGGTTTTTTACAAGAGACTACATACCTGCCTCCTTTAAAGAAATTGAAGTTTAGTTATTACTAAAAAAAAATTTATCATAAAGGATGTATATGTAACATTCTTTTTGATTATATTAGACCATTGCTACAAACTGTAATATCGCGAGCAATCGCTTAATGTTCTTTATATAATCTCATTCGGTAATATTCTAATTATTATGAAATGAAATACAGACTTTTATTGGCATATTTTTACATAATTCTTTACGAAAATTAAATTAAAGCATTATTCTCCTAACAAAACGATGCTTTAAATTTTTTTTTTATTATTAAAGTACAATGTGTCCCTACCAAGGAGGTTTCAATTCAATTTATCTGTGGTGAGCGCGCTGCGCGCGCAACGCCCTGGTTTTTATTATATTTGTAGCTACCTATAGCCAGAGAGTTGAAAAAAATCTTAGCCTATAGCCATGAGATTAAATAAAGTAGTGTATGCAACTGCACATAATTAGGTATTAAAACACTCGTGTAATCTTATTTTGAAACTCGCCTGCGGCTCGTTTCAATAAACTACACTCATGTTTTAATACCCTCTATTATATGACAGTTGCATAAACTACTATTTTGACTTCTTCTGTTTTATTTTTTTAATAATATAATTTCACTTAGTTGAAAATGTGGCGATCTCTAAATCTAGGAAGGAATCTAAGGTCAAGAAGATTTAGGTCCGTGTATCCGTAGACTTTTTTAGTTCAGTATATCCGCAGCGCTCTTTGCGAAAAATGTAGCTATTTACATGATGGTAAAGTCTGCCTAAACTACCTTCGCAATGGCGAAGTATCACCGTTATTTCTGAATCCACCCCAAAAGTCGACAGTCGTAGAAGCTGCGGCGATGGTTGTGCATCTGTCGTACTCAGTTTATTATTCAGTCTTGATGTCAAATTTTGCACTCTTTATTCTTCTCATTGATGATGATTGTATACGACTTTTTCTGATTTTTTTCAATTCAGTACCAGCCTAAGTTTGAAATTTGGCCATCTCTAAATAATTTTGTTTTATAGTTAGTTGCTTAAATTTTTGTCACTTCACATAATATTTTTAATACTCAAATATTACTTGCTCAGTGATCATTACGCCGTTTTAATATGATTTTTGCTTCGCACGCAATAGTGCTTGTAATAATCCTACCATACCATAGCTACCTAAATTTTTTTCATCATGGTCCTACCATAACTTTTTTTCTTGGAGTAGGTACAATATGTAGATTTTGTGAATTGTACCAAAAAGGTCTGATCTTTATTGTTCCTTATACTTTTTGAAGATTGTGATTGTGTAGTGTGTTGTTCAGGTCTACCTAGAATCACTGGCTCTCAATTACAGCCACGCTGCCGGAACACACTGTGTGGTGCTTGGCGACATATTTTCTACTCGAAGGTGGTAGCTAGCAAAGTGGGCATTCCCAAACTGCCATACCACCGTACATCAGCCATCTCTACCATTCAAAGACAACAACCGGGACTGAAGGCTTAGCGTGCCGTCCGAAGCACGGGAACGCTCAGTAGTAATGTCACTAGTGGTCACCCATCTAAGTCATGACCGCATCGGACGTTGCTTAACTTAGCTGATCGGTTAAGAATGCCTAAAAAAAACTACGCTACGAGCGATTAATAAATCGTGCTGGCAACCTCAAAATTATTTATTAATAGTAATATGAATTGACAATATAAACCGGCACCCCAAGTCGATTGTTACCTACTCCTTCACACTGAAACGATTGAACTGATTTGGATGAAGTTTGGAATATAGATGGTTTAGTTTCTAGATTAACACAAAAAAATACTCACTTTTCGTTATCATCATCTTCGTCTTGCGGATCATACCTAATATATACGATCTTGGCCTTTGAATCTGGCGGAACCTAAACAGTAGGTTCATAGCTCATAGTTTATAGTATTTATTGGTGTAAATATTATACTAGGTTAAAGTCTGTCTAAAACACACCGCTTTAAGTCAGAATACGCTATATAAGTTGTGGTGGTATCTACCAAGATCGACTCGTGTTTCAGAAGCTAGATGGTCTAGCATCTAGTAAAACATAACTACACTCAGCTGACTCCTTCGCTGGCATTGGGGCGATATCCACCAGCCAGATACAAAAATGTTTATGATCATTTTGGTTTTGGTTAACATTGAGAACTATATACAAAATTTTTATTGGCATCTGGCTAAAGTTGGTACATACATTCTGCTATAAGTGTAGGCGCCACGATGTTATGACACCTACTTGCGGGGCGGTTATGGGAAATTGAGATGGTTTCTCAATGGTCCAGGTTCCTAAGAATCTGGAGCGTGGAGTCAAGATAAGAAATCATGAGACTCCGGCGGGTGTGGACTGTATTTGAAATGCCTTTCTATAGGGCTGGTTCGCGGTGCGGCGACAGATATAGATAGAGGGTAGACCGGTTGGCAGCTAAAGGATAAAGAACACAGGGTTACAGGAAAATAGGACAGCACGCCTACCTTGTCTCCTTTCGCGTGCTCCTCCGCTGCTTGTGAAGATCTGGTATAGTTGTGCTACTCCTTGTATGGCCAAATGCGCACGCCAGCAATGTGCTAGCCTGGGCGCGGCGCTTTCACAGCAAAAACGTCACGTCACTCGCGTTTGTGTTCACCTTTAGCCCTATTTCACTATATTTCTGTCTATATAAACGTTAAATTGTAAACTGTTCGGGTAACAGATTCTCTGCCGTACTTTTCTGCGGTTAGCAGTTGCCTCGACGAGATTTGACAACGTACTGATGCAATGGCTGCATCGCATCATAAGCGAGAGGCAAATATGCTGTAGACGTGCGTGGGAAAGGGATAAAATATAGAAGTGAGGGATCTTGGGATATGACTGCCAACGCGATAAACCAAAAGAAAGAGAATTGTGGTAGGATGCTAATGCGCGCGAAAATTGAATCATGTTATATGGTTTTGGCGGCAACATACCCCCGGCCTTAAAGGGTTACCTTTAAAAAATATATATAATGCGATAAATAATTATAAATATGTTACATTAAATCCGTATACCTAACCTTATAAATATTATGTGTAGATCCTGAACCTACATATCTAAACTACTGACTTGGCAATGGGCATAATCGAACAACAGGACGCACGAAATTTCCTTTACTCGTCCTAACGGTTACTACACGTGTTGTTCCATCCCTCGAAGGGTGAACTTCTACCACGACACCGAGAGGCCATGAAAGAGGCGGTACGTTATCGACGATGATAACCACTACAGTTCCTAGCTCGATCGGAGTAGACGGCGTAGTCCACTTGCTACGAGACTGTAATTGATGCAAGTAATCGACTCTCCATCGTTTCCAGAATGACTGGACCATTTTATCTAAAAGCGAATGCCTCTCGCGTAGATTAGACGATTCTATTTGAGGTGTAGGTAGCGATAAAAGTGGCGCGGTGTTCAGAAAGTGAGCCGGCGTAAGTGCTGTCGGCTCAGCGGGATCTGCACTCAAAGCGGTGAGCGGACGTGAATTTATAAGGGCCTCGACTTGAGTGAGGACCGTAATGAGTTCTTCATATGAAAGAATTTGTTGGCCTACAACCTTGAAAAAATGGCACTTTACAATTTTTACCATAGACTCCCAAGCCCCTGCCCAGTGCGGGCTCAGTGGTGGTATCTGCTTGAAATCAATACGACTCTCAGTAAGTTCATGTTCAAGGTGCGGCTGATAATTGTCTAAAAACTTATAAAGTTCACGCAGATATGAGCGGCAGCCAACAAAATTTGTGGCGTTGTCGGAGTAGAGGCATTGAACTGGACCACGGCGGGAGAGAAAGCGTTTGAGCGCAGCGAGAAAACTTACAGTGCTCAGGTCCGTGGCCACCTCGATATGTAGACTGCGCGTTGTCAGGCATGTGAAAATGCAAAGCCATGCTTTGCGGCTCTTGACACCTCTACCACGCACTGGCGTGTATTGTAGAGGGCCAGCGTAATCACATCCTGTCTGGGAAAACGGCTTGTCTACCTGGTTCACACGATGTGCAGGCAAGTCTGCCATCATGGGGAAGGTTGGACGAGGCTTTGCTCTGAAGCAAATATTACACTTATGTATGCGATGACGAATGATTCTGCGAGCGGCAAGAATCCAATATCGATGCCTAAGCAATGACATAAGTTGCTCAGGACCAACATGTAAATACCTCTTATGATATGCATCTATTATGATATCGACCACATGATCATGTTTAGGTAGAACACATGGGTGTTTATGCGAATAACCAATAGCAGCATTCGAAAGACGCCCACCGGTGCGAATGAGCCCATCGTTATCCAAAAATGGATTTAATTTTTGTAGTGCGGGGGAACAGTTTTGACCATTTTTCAATTTAATTATGTCGTCACTAAAGTAAACTTGTTGCAGCGCTAGTACAACCTTAGTTTCTGCGAAATCTAAATCAGAACCTTTTACAGGTCTGCGCGGTAGTAACTTCAAAAAGCGGAAGACGTATACTACAATTCTTAATAACCTTGACCAAGAAGATATACGATGTGCGAGCGCGTAAATTGGCGATTCAATTGCAACTACAGTTGTATTATGGGCAAGCGGCTTCAGATCTGGCACTTCGGTCATGTCATCGTGATTGAACTCTACGATTGGCCACTCAAAGACGTCTTTCGAAGCCCATGGTGGTCCCGAGTACCATAGAGGATGGTCAACTAACATTGCGGGAGAAAGGCCTCGCGATAGGCAATCCGCAGGGTTATCAATGCCTGCAGTATGATGGAAACAAACAGCAGGTATATTATCAATAATCATGACGACGCGATTTGCGACAAACGTTTGCCATCTATGCGGGGAAGAGTTGATCCAACACAGAACAACCTTCGAGTCTGTAAAGGCGTAGATATTTGAGATTTTGTAGCGTGGTTCGAAATTGTCTAGCACCTTACGCATCAACTTTGACAGCAAAACAGCGGCGCATAGTTCCAATCTTGCGATAGATAAAGTTTTAAGCGGTGCGACTTTGGACTTAGAACATACGAGCCTAACGCTCCTATATTCACCGATCACAACCTGAAGGAAAATAACTCCACCGTAGGCGCGCTCACTTGCGTCCGAAAATCCCAAAAGGTTAGCCGTGCAACCCTGGACTACCCCTAAATGACGCGGTATACGTATACGGTTCAGTGCAGGTAGTTCACTGCAAACCTGCGACCACAATGTCACGATGCGTCGAGGAGGCGTGTCGTCCCAGTCACATTTCAAAAGCCAAAGTTCCTGAATGAGGAGCTTGGCATACAATATGACGGGAGCCACTAGACCTAAGTTATCCCATAAACGTGCGACGACAGATAAAATTATCCGTTTCGTGCACCCTGGTTCAGGTGTGGCAACCCTGAAATTAAAAACATCGTCAGACCTATCCCAATGCGTGCCCAATATTTTATGAGGAGTGGCACCCCTGTCGATCTCAAGATCTGCGGATGCACGATGAGAGGCAGGAATAGCACGTAAAACATTAGGAGCATTACTGGTCCACTTGACGAGGTCAAATTGACCACACTTGAATAAGGCGATAAGTTGCGTACATGCGGCAACAGCGACGGCTTCATCGTGCTGTGATGAATCATCCGCCATTATACTGAAGCATACATCGTCCATGTACGTGGAGCTTGATGCTATTGCGGCAGCTATGGGAAACCGGTGCCCTTCATCGGCAATGAGCTGATGAATGACGCGGATGGCGTGAAATACACTCGACTTCATTCCAAAACAAACCCTATTGAATTGGAAGACCAATATCGGGTCGCGTGGATGAAACCTGAAAAGAATTCGCTGATATTTGCGATCATTTTCGTGCATTCCAATTTGTAAAAACATTTGACGACAGTCAGCTGAAATCGCAATTTTAAAAAGACGAAAATTAAGAAGTATATTATTTAAATCACCCTGTAGATTAGGGCCTGCGTGCAGTACTTCATTAAGTGACAGCCCTGTGCTGGTCTTACTACTGGAGTCTAAAACCATGCGAATTTTTGTGGTCTTCTTATCTTCACGCTGCACGCAGTGATGCGGAACGAAATAGGATGCGAAAGAAGCGACATTATCAATTGGGCCTATTTCAGTGATATAACCTTTATCAACGTATTCACGAATGATATCGTTGTAGGCAGCGCGCAGCGTATTTGACGAAGACAACTTCCGTTCCAAGCACAGAAAGCGTCTGTATGCGGTTGAGTACGAATTTCCTAATTTAAACACATCGTCACTAAACGGCAAAGCGACGGTATATCTGCCATTAGCATCACGCGTAGTAGTGGCGAGAAAATGGTTCTCACATTCAAGATCTTCTTGACTGTGGGCGGGCGGAGCGGTTACTTCTTCGAGTTCCCAAAACCTTTTCAGTAGGTGATCCAATGAATGCTGCACAACCGCACAACAAGCGGAAGTATGTTTAGGTATCAATATGGGAGCAGAACCCATAATTATGTAACCCAGAACAGTTTCAATAGCGGGCAACATTCCGTCCACACTGCTATGTACCGAACCCGGTATCAACAGGTGCGGAAAAATATCTGCACCGAGAAGCACGTGAACCTCGCTAGGCGTAGCAAAGGTACTGTCAGCGAGTGGAAGCGATTGAATATGCGTGAACGCAGATGCATTCACGGGTAGCGAAGGCAAGTTATCCGTGATGCGGTCTACAACAAGTGCCGATACTTGAAAATGAACCTTATCTGAAAATCGTGAATAAAATTTAAAGTCTGTACATCCCTTCATAGGCTTTTCAGAACCCCCAAAACCTCGCACAATCATCTGCGTATCTGTATTATAATTCAAACCCAAGCGCGTACAACACTCGTAAGTTATAAAGCTGCTCGTTGAAGCAGAATCGAGTAAACATTTAACTAAATGTGCCTTACCTGCTTTATCATAGATAACGATTTGAGCGGTCGATAATAATACCGTTACGGGTTGCATACATTGCGCGGTGTAAGCATCGCTACTCGCGGTGTCCGGAACTCGCGCGGCAATGGATGTATGCAGCGATGCTACGTTCACATTACGTGTTGACGTAGGCGATGGCGCTCGCGGCGGAGCGGAGTTGGTTTCTGGCACGGGTTCGATTCCAGACGTATTTTTGTTGTTTGCCTTGTTAAAATGCAATAAAGAATGGTGTTTTTGGTTGCAATTGCGACACTTAAAGGTTGAATTACATTCGCGGGTTTTATGTTTCAAACTAAGGCAATTAATGCACGCGTTATGTTCTTTTACACATTGAAATCGAGCGGAAGGCGTTAAATCATTAAATTTAGGACACTTGAAGAAATGGTCATGTGTGAAATTGTCACAAAGACATTTCCGATGCGCAGCGGACACGGCTACGTGAGCCTGCGGGTTAGGTATATGACTTCGCGGTTTGTTTAAATTTCTTGAAGTACTACTTGACATAATTATACTAGTTTGCGTGTTATGATATATTTTAAATTGTCCTCTAATAAAATCTGACAGCTGAACAAACGTAGGTAAACTTTCAGTGCGATAATGAGATTCAAATGCGCGGATTGTCTCTTCATCTAATTTTTTCAATGCTATATGTAACAATATGTAATCTGTCAAATTATCGAGCTTTAAGTTTTTTAGCGCATTAGCGGCGGTAACAAACTGATCCATAAATGTTTGGAATTTAGCCGAAGACGCGGGCCCGCTCAGTTTGAGATTCAACATCTGATCTAAATACGTAGATGCAAGCATGCGGGTGTCTTGGTACCTATCGACGAGACATTTTAATATTGTATCGTAATTATCAGCGCACGGTGTTATTCCCGAGAACACTGTTTGGGCCTTAGTTGAGAGCATCCCTATCAAATAATATAACCTCTCCGCGTTTGTCAACATTGTATTGTCATGTACCATGGACTTAAATCCAGCATAAAATAAGGGCCAGTTTCTGACATCACCATCAAAAAACATCAGTTCGATGGATGGCAATGACGGCATCCTACATTTAATTCCTATTCGATCAGTAGAACCTTTCAGATCGTGATCAAAGTCCACGCTCGACGGTTTGGGTTCAACACGTTTCAATACACGCTTGATACGACAATATAACTCTTCAAACGCGTTTAGCGATTTAAAATTAGGCTTAAAAGATGGATCTAATTTAAGCTGTGCGCGATTATGCTCGTCAACAAGTTGTCTAAACTCAGATCGAATATCTTCAATCGTTTCGACTGAACTCAGAAAATTCTCCTTGCATTCTTCACTAATATGTGCCTGTTTCGAGTTTTCATATACAATTTGAATAAACTCAAAAAGCGCATCTCGTTTAGTTTCTAAAACAATTACATCGTTATTAGATTTGGACTCAGACTCTGACTCGACCTTCTTTGGCGGCGCCATTATTAGCTAATAACGTTATAACGGCAATTACTCGAATACTTTGTAAGATAGGAATCAATATATATAACTGCAGTCACAGCTGCAAGCGCAGACGCGTCGAGCAGATAAGGAAACGATATAGATACCTACCTACCGTAAGTTAGAAATAGCAAGCGGGCGAAGGTACGAGTTTTATATCTGCTTATCTTTAAAGGCGTTATTGAACAGAATGTATGGAGAATATTATTCGATATAATTGGGAAACAATTTGTATATACTAGATAGATTAGGTATACTTTGATAATTAATGTATGTATTATGCGGTTAAAATTAAACAATGACAACTAAAGGTAACTCCTATAAGGGGCGGTTGAGATGCGGTAAGAACGTGCCTAGGCAGTTATTTGAAACCTAGTATATTTTATGCGGTAGATATCTAGATGAATCTAGATTGGAATGCGGGGTGACCCAGACGAATCTGTGGCTACTAAGAATCGTTCGGCAGGGCGGATAAGAATATGCGAAATACGGCTCGAAGGCCAAATGTAGGCGCCACGATGTTATGACACCTACTTGCGGGGCGGTTATGGGAAATTGAGATGGTTTCTCAATGGTCCAGGTTCCTAAGAATCTGGAGCGTGGAGTCAAGATAAGAAATCATGAGACTCCGGCGGGTGTGGACTGTATTTGAAATGCCTTTCTATAGGGCTGGTTCGCGGTGCGGCGACAGATATAGATAGAGGGTAGACCGGTTGGCAGCTAAAGGATAAAGAACACAGGGTTACAGGAAAATAGGACAGCACGCCTACCTTGTCTCCTTTCGCGTGCTCCTCCGCTGCTTGTGAAGATCTGGTATAGTTGTGCTACTCCTTGTATGGCCAAATGCGCACGCCAGCAATGTGCTAGCCTGGGCGCGGCGCTTTCACAGCAAAAACGTCACGTCACTCGCGTTTGTGTTCACCTTTAGCCCTATTTCACTATATTTCTGTCTATATAAACGTTAAATTGTAAACTGTTCGGGTAACAGATTCTCTGCCGTACTTTTCTGCGGTTAGCAGTTGCCTCGACGAGATTTGACAACGTACTGATGCAATGGCTGCATCGCATCATAAGCGAGAGGCAAATATGCTGTAGACGTGCGTGGGAAAGGGATAAAATATAGAAGTGAGGGATCTTGGGATATGACTGCCAACGCGATAAACCAAAAGAAAGAGAATTGTGGTAGGATGCTAATGCGCGCGAAAATTGAATCATGTTATATGGTTTTGGCGGCAACAATAAGCTCAGTGTTGAAGCATAGAAAATTAACTTTAGTGGGCTTCTAAATAATACTTCTGCCTTATAATCTTACATAATTTCCCCCGTGGGTTGCCGGGTTAGAATTGCAGCTCCCCATTTCTTTCCGTGTGGGTGTCGTAAAAGTCGACTAAGGGAATAATACTATTAGAAGGTGGGCAGCAGCACCTTCTTAAGAACTTTGCCATCTTGAACTGCGATCCCCGAGTCGGCTGCCAAGCGTGGGGATTATGGCAAATACCCTCTTATTAGGGGAGGCTGTGTTCAGCAGTGGACAATCCGGCTGATACAGTATTTGGCTGATTCAGTATTTTGAAGCGCTTGTTAGAATTATATACAGTAGAGATGTTTATATATTTCTATAATGTTTGTTGGTTAAACTTGGAATAGATTGTTATTATAGAATATCCTAAAACTTATTGATATACTATGACATTTTTAATAACTGCCACACTGAAATCATGTTTTATCTGTAGTCATTCCGGACTAGCCAATGACGAACCATCCTGTCTAATTTCGGATTGGCTGATACGTTCTGTTAGGAACTATTAGGTCTCTTATTGGCCGGGGTGAATATGGCGCGAAGTCTCATGAAGAGGCGACAGACACTTGGCGCCAGTCATTGCTATAAAACCAATTTCTCACCTTACTGAGCTCTCTTTATTCTTCACAAGTGACTGCCGCATCGTGACCTATCGCTGATTAAGTTAAGTGTTCTTTTATTGATATATATATTGTGTAACATAACTGCTGTTCACGTGTTGTGTATGGGTCTAGGTTTGTTGGCTTTGTTCTTCATAAATAGTTGGCCCATTTGATTATATCGTTGTGAATGGTAACTATAAACTTATACAGAATTAATTAATGTGAACTTAATGTATTATGTTTAATAAAGTGTTCAATGTGTTCCTATAAATGTTGTATCTTTTAAGTTTGCCTTATGATTCCCTTTTCGTAGAAAACCTAGTAAGTTAGGTAGTTAATTACTCAGCTAATAGTAACTTATTACATGGGATCGCCTTCTGCCAAACATCTTATAATTTGAGCCTATATTATTCCTAAATAATGCTCTCTATCTTGACAAATCTCACACGCTCGTAGCGAAGTTTGCTTAGCCATTCTGAAACGATCAGCAAAGTTAAGCAACGTCCGCTTCGGTCATGACTTGGATGGGTGACCGCTGGTGACATTACTACTGAGCGCTTCCGTGCTTCGGAGGGCACGTTAAGCCGTCGGTCCCGGTCGTTCTCTTTTAGGATGGCAGTCGTTATAGCATGGTGGTACGGCATTTTGCGAATGCTCGCCTGGCTTGCTACCACCCTCAAGTAGACAATCTGTCGCCAAGCACCTAACAGTGTGTTCCGATAGCTGTCCTTGAGAGCCAGTAATTCTAGGTTAGCTTGAACAACATCTTCGACTGCATCATCACTTACCATCAGGTGAGATAGTGGTCAAAGGCTAACCTATCAGGCATTAAAAGTAAAAAAAGTATAGTCTTACATACGGTCGTGGTGCCCCCGCTGGTGAAAATGTCCGGTTAAACTCATGGTGTAAAGTGTTGCTCTATCAAATATGCAAATTAGCAGGCAGACTTGAACCATGTTACATTTTATGATGTTACATTATTTAATAGGCTGCAGGTATGGAAAAAATAACATAAGGATAACGTGGTACTACATAAATAATTGAAGAGTAATAATAAAAGATTATAATAAAAAATGTTTTATTTATTTACTTACAAAAAACACAACGTAGGAGTACATACAAAAAATATTTAGATATCACTGATTTATCTACTTAACTAGCTAAACTTAACTTAACACGTTTAAAAAACCAGTAGGTAATACTTGCATATATTGAATTGAATATATTAATTGTCCGCATGAACATTGTTGTTGATATTTGACTCTAACACGTGGGTTCACGTGTTGTCATGGCAAGGGGGTTATAGTACCCGAAGGCCATACCACGGTAAAGCGAAAGTTTGGGCTTTGCTTCTCAAGCATATGTTTAAGGGGCCGTAGGTTGCAGTGACCGGGGCCGCGGCTGAGGAACAGAGGCAGCGGTGGGAGAGGTTGCTGGCATTACGGCTCTTCCTACCTTCCACGGTTTTAACGGGGCCACCACCGTTTGTAGGCATATGCGATGGGGCCGCTGGGGAAGAGGATTGGTGGTATGGTATTGGCCGCTCTCTGTATCCGTTGCGGCCGAATAAGCAGGGGGCGGGGCTTCTGATCTGACCCGCCGCAGGAGAACCTAGGGCGTCCAGGCATGGGATCGCTTGGCACCCTTTTGCAGGTTTGGCCCGCGGTATCGTTACGTTTATTATGTTTACTGGCCAGTCGCAACGGGAGATCTCCTCTAGTAAAAGGCCCACAGACGGGCAGCCGCGGCGGGTTAAATTCACGTTTGTGTGCACACCACCTAGTTCCCATGGTAGAACCACCTGCTGCTATGGGAGTATTTGGAGTCGAGTACGACATGTCCCACCCACCTGCTCTGGTGTGGACGGTAATGTGTAACGGCATTTTCAACACATAAAAAAAAAGTTTGTACTATCCCTGCCAATCGTCATCGGTGATGGGAGGCGTGACCTTGTTCTTCAAAGGGAGAGAGATCATGTGTCTTTACTGATTCGTAGAGTACGAAGACAGAGGTGAGCCAATCGGGTTAGAACTCTGTCCACGCTCTCAAGGCCTGGGGGACACCCCAGATTGTGGGGGCATCCGGTGCAACGAGTTAGAAACAGGAGATTCTATCAAAATAAAAACTGAAGCCTACTCGTACATTTTGGTAGGATAATCAAGCATGTAACAGAATTAGTGTATCGACTTAGTTCGGACCTATTATTTTTTAATCTATAAAACTAAAAAAATATAGTTATCATACTTAAAATTAAGATTTGGATGCATGAATCCACCAAGCAGAATGATTGTTTGGTTTTTTTTCCAAGCTTATCTATTTTATATATTTATCGTTTCAAAGGTATGTGCTAATTTGTGGAATAAAAAGAAAAGTGGCCCTATTATATTCAACCTTTTAGAGCAGTTTAACTTATTACCCAGAAAATAATAAGAAAGATTTTTTTTCTTATCTCATGTATTTTTTTCTACCTCCTGCAAACTACTACTGACTACCCATGAAATGAAAGATTTTACATTTTATTGTTTTACTGCATTTATCACTAGTATTTACATCCACACTAAGAGCCTGTTTCAAGTAGTTTTCCTGTAACTGCCGGTTTTACTACCCAGAACATATTTAATAAATAAAACACTATCTTTGCGTTTCACAGTCATCAATTTAGCCTATCCATCGGCTAAAGCTTGAAACGCGCTACATGTTAACTGTCATTTTTATCATTCAGTTATTTTATGTGTTGCATAGCAACCTGAAACTTTAGCACATTCTGAAACGGGGGCTAAGACGTATTGCACAAACGAGATCTACCCGTGTACCGTACGTATGGGCATCTCTACCTCATCATCATCGCAGTTAATTACTGCGGATGGAGCCTTCGTGTGTAAATAGATCTGTATATAGGTAAATATATGACAAACTATCTCAGGTAACTCTCATCTATAAAACTCCGTACCTATTTGTGTGCAGTTATAAAGTTGATGTGCAGAAACAAAAGATTTGTGGCATTGAATAGACTAATACATAACCCGTATATTCGTGTCTAAGATGCTCAACCGTTTTCAAATTAGACGAAAGTATTTATTTTAGCCCTAAATAAATACATCCATTACAACTACGTTTTCAAAATACGTAGACATAATTCCACGTCGCTAAATTAAAAACGCTTGCCGGTGGATTCTGATTAATTATAATATTAAACTATAAATAGAACTATAAGTCTATAAAAATATTACCCTCAAGGAACCTTTTATCGATTATTTTTTGCGTTCAATGCGATAGATTTCATCTAGAGAATCAATATGTTAATATCCATTTCCAATACATAAAAGTTATTGTAGGTTTCAGAAAATATCCTACTAATTATCCTTTATTGGTGTACGGGTAGTTAACAGGAAGATCATTCAATACTTCTTTTGAGAGCTCTTTGTATGTGGTAGACATTATCTCGTGAACCTTCGCAATCAGATCTGGAACATCATCCTTGGTAAGTCCCACAGTGGGTATAGGTTCCAGAGGCTGTATTATGATGTGACCTGGAAAGGAACGTGGAATAAAATTAGTACAAACAAGTAATCAGAGCCAATTCCACTATTCTTACTATAAGGTAACAGAAAAATAAATAAATTTGAAAAGTAGTTAGGTAGTAGAGTCGTCGAAGCAGTGATAGCTCAGTGGCTTTGGCTATGGACTGCCGCGCAGCAGGTCCATGGTTCGAATCCCGCCGCGGGCTTGAGCTTCACCGCATGGTGGAAGGGCATTTTTGCGAATACCCGCCTGGCTAGCGACCACCCTCAAGTAGAAATTCTGTCGCCAAGCACCTAACGGTGTGTTCCGGCAGCTGTCCTTGAGAGCCAGTATTTCTAGGTTAAGCCTGTTAACACCTTTGACCACATCATCACTTACCATCAGGTGAGATTGTGGTGCCAGTATTGCCAGCCGATATATTAAAATGTACCAGTAACTAAACGTTTTATATCTTCTACGACGCGACGACGTGACGGTTGGAAATAATGTAATAACTTAGTAATATTTAAAAAAACAACAAACTGCAAACTATTTTAAATTGTTTTAAGGTATTGTGACTGTGTAAGCACGAGGGCCACCTATGTAAATAAATAATTATTCTATTATTTATTTACATAAAATCGTAAGGGTGGTTTTTGAATAGACTCTGCCAAATACCCTTTGGACCATTCATTTAGGCATGCGCTATAAATGAGCGCGAAAACAATGTATGCACTAAGCAAGTTTGCGACAATTTGAAAATTTCTGGATAACAAATTTTCAACTTCCTGTACTTCTGAGCGTGATTCGTGATGATTATCATTGTATTATTATTATTATTATTATTTGTGATACACAGGCAGCTCTTAAGCTGATGCGTGTATATCTGAGTCTTTGTCAATGCACTTTAAATATTTGTCCAGTCTATTTTTGAAAGAGTTCACTGAGGGAGCACTGATCACTGATTCCGGTAACCGGTTCCAAGTTTAAACTATGCGATTCGGTAGTATGTGTTCTCTGGGTTTGCTTTTACTTGGCCCCCGTTGCAGCTTCAGCGAGTGTCCTCTCCTCAGGTTTGTGTTTGTGTTCATAGTATATAGTGTCTCTGACAATTTTGGTATACTATATCTGTTGGTGAGAATTTTAAAGGTCTCTATAAGGTATCCACGCTCTCTACGTTTCTGAAGGGTGGTAAGCCCTAGTTCTTGCAGACGATCTTCGTATGGAAGTTCTTTATTCTTATTATGCGATTCGGTAGTATGTGTTCTCTGGGTTTGCTTTTACTTGGCCCCCGTTGCAGCTTCAGCGAGTGTCCTCTCCTCAGGTTTGTGTTTGTGTTCATAGTATATAGTGTCTCTGACAATTTTGGTATACTATATCTGTTGGTGAGAATTTTAAAGGTCTCTATAAGGTATCCACGCTCTCTACGTTTCTGAAGGGTGGTAAGCCCTAGTTCTTGCAGACGATCTTCGTATGGAAGTTCTTTAGGCAGACTAGGACCATTTTTGTTGCCCTCCGCTGTACACGTTCGAGAAGGTGACTGTCCTTCTTGAAGTACGGATTCCATATCTGAAATGCATACTCCACTAAGGGCCTCAGGTAGGTCTTAGCTTTAGGAACAGTTCCTTGTTAATGTATGAGAAAGCCTATCTTATAATGTACATTATAGAGTTTGCTCTTTTTACTATCTCTACAATATGGTCCCCCCATTTTAGGTTGCAAGTTACAATTACTCCGAGGTCTCGCTGTTTTTCTACCTTTTCAAGAGGGCTACCATTAATTGAGTAGTTGCATTTTGGATTTTTGCCTCCAACATGTAACACTGTGCACTGTGTGATTAGCCAGTCTTGGGTCCATTCATATATTCTGTCTAGGTCTTTTTGCAGGGTGTTATGAGCGATCAGTGGATTTCCCATGATTTTGGTATCATCAGCAAATAGTGACAGCTGAGATTCAATGTGCTGATCCAAGTCAGTTATAATAATAATAATATATCTTTATTTCAGGCAACAGGATTGAACACTGACCCATAGAAATATATACCTTACAGACTAACATAAACAATATAATAAAAAATACACTATTAAACAGTTTTAGGATTCATTTTCGGCCTCGCCTCCCTATAGCGCCTGTATACTATGCCTTCCGGCCAGAAATCGGGAACTAGGAACGCGTCCTTATTCTTCGCTGGAACCCGAAGCACGTAAGATTTAAAGGTTTTCACCCGGCTGGAATCCAGCCGCTGTAACGCCACTTCAAATGGTACTCGTCGTCTTTCACACCTCTCTTTGATGTACTGAAGTACTTCGTTCCCGGATGTTGTTGGGTCCAAACGTGAGAGATATATAGCGATGGTCGGCTCCACAGCATGCAGCACAGTTTTCTCTGCTGTAGGCGTAGCTGTGCCACGATTATTACGCGTCGGTCTAACTCTCGGCTTCTTCTTCACGAGAGTGAATCCTTCATTATCAATATGAGAGGCGGGCCTCCCCGCACTCTCATTCTTCGTAAGTGGCAGCGTACACTGATGTGCCACTTGTGCATATGATTTCTTCTGCTTCCCGGATGTTGGTGGTAAGTCGGAAGAAATCATAACTTGAGTGGGTGTCTCGATGATCGAGGTCGGTTGCAAGTTTCGGTCAATGCCCCGCGGTGAACCGGTGATATTTGAGTCCGCGGGACTGCTGAGTCGCGCATTTTGTCGGTTAGCGAGTCGCACAGTCACATTTTGCATAGACGCCGGTGACGGTAGTTTTGCCTGCACAGCGTTATTGCGCAAAGCTATTATTTCAGTTTGCAAACTAGAAACCACAGTATTCGATTTTTCCAATTGTTTCTTCAAATCGGTGACATCGGACTTCAATCGCATGATATCCTTTAACAGGCAGGTCACATCGATTGAGGAGAAATCGACCGGTGGTAACAAATGGAGGTCCCTGGCGACATAGGTCACTGAAATCTCATCAGGGTCTGTTTCCTTGAAAACCCTGAAGATATCTTGTAGGTCTTTCTTGCCGCTTCCATCTTTTTGACGTGTTCCTAGACGACACGACGTCTTGGCAGTGTCCGCTAAGACCTTCTTGGCTGCGAGGATGTCGGCCTCCTTGTAGCTAGACAGACATATCTGCTGCAAACTCAGCTCGTCCATGACGTCCAGCTTATTCTGTACGAAGGCCAACAACTCGTTGACCACGAGGGTGTCCGAGCGCATAGATTGCGCCATCACGGTATTGCAGCGTTCACGTAAACGCAGCGCCGCGCGGAAACTAGGTCGGCATTGGAGAAGCCGTCAATTGATATTTGAAGCGACTGTCCTTGTCGGAGGTATGAACGCGACTGAATAAACGAAAACGAACGCGGTGAGTTATGAATATCCCAAAAAGGATTGGTCTGAGCACAGATCCTTGTGGGACTCCACTGCTGACTTTGTGAGGTTCCGAGTGAGCTTCTCCCACACGTACCTTGAAAGTTCTATTCGAAAGGAACCCTTCTATCCACTTTAGGAGTTTACCTCTTATATTATATTATTGCGGAAATACTTTTAAAAGTATCTTAAAAAGGATTAAATAATATTTAAAAGATGTTGTAGAAATAATATAAATAATATTTAAAAGTCTCGATCGTGAGCTCGGTGAGTCAAGAACTCCTGAAGATGCTTCGTTTAGAAGCGAAACTAGTCACGCAGGAGTGGATATTCTTCCGGTTAGGCTGCGTGATGTTTGTGACGTCACATAGATAACAGGAAAATTAGGCGGAATTATCACTAGATATATAATGTTATACTTTTTTAAGTGTTTTATTTAAATATTATTTAATGTTTTTTAAGATACATTTAAAAGGATTTGTTATTATGAAAGTTTGTGTTGATTATCGTCATTAACGAAGTGATAAACATGGAAGTTGGTGTTAAGTATTCTGGTTATAAATAAAGTCAATTCAGAATGGGGAATCATGTAGGGGAAAGGGCAGGGGTGGAATATGAGTAATTATGATGATTGGTGGAGGGGGTAGGGCAGGGGTAGTAACATATGAGTAATAGTTGAAGTAAAGTTCGAGTTTGAGATACGATACTTTGTTAAGTGTGAATGTAGACGTAAAAGTAAAATTGCTTGCAAATGAAGCTGTGGGCAGAAAGCCGATTAATATACCTTTTTTTAATATATATATTAATTAAAAGAATATCTGTTTCACTGTAACGATTTATTCTTATAATAGTGAATTATTATTGAAGCGCTCGTAGTGAACTTTACTTAGCCATTTTGAACCGATCAGCAAAGCTAAGCATCGTCCGCCGCGGTCATGAGTTGGATGGGTGACCGCTGGTGACATTACTACTGAGCGCTTCCGTGCTTCGGAGGGCACGTGAAGCCGTTGGTCCTGGTTGTTGTCTTAGTATGGCAGTCGTTATAGCATGTTGGTAGGGCATTTTGCGAAAGTCCACCTGGCTAGCTACCACCCTCAAGTAGAGAATCTGTTGCCAAGCACCTAACGGTATGTTCCGGCAGCTGTCCTCGAGAGCCAGACATTCTAGGTTAGCCTGAACAACATCTTCGACCACATCATCACTTACCATCAGGTGAGATAGTGGTCAAAGGCTAAAGTAATATTAGGCACAAAATAAAAAAATATATTACCTTTGCCAAAAACATATTTCTGTGCATTGATGAAGTAGTAGGGTGAGAACACTACGGGTATGATAGGCACCTGCGCTGCTACGGCCATGTTGAATGCACCCTTCTTGAAGGGCAGCAACTTGGTATAGTCTTTGTTCCTGGTTCCCTCGGGGAATAGCCAGATTTTAGTCTGAAATAATTACGTTTTACTTTTAAAGTTTATTAACGATTTTTATTAAAATATGTTTTTTTTATTTAGTTGAAGACTGTATTTCCAATAATTACCTGGCAATATTTATAATTGTAAATAAATTGCATGTACATAGAAGAAGAATTTTCTAGTTAATTGTATGAGAAGGATTGAAGAAATATATTGAATAACACACGGTACAAGATTTAAAACCTAATAAATTAACACCGAGTTCAGGTAATTTGTCCTTCTCGTATATTTTTATCATTATGTGAGAAGCTAGTTTTGATTCTCAGTTTTATAGATATAAATATGAATATAGACATGAACATTTAATCATGATGACGATAAAACAATATAAAATAATTGCATAATGACCATAATGACATAAAATTCGTTAACCGAGTATGAATTGATTAAAAAAGTAAAAAAACTGTCTGCAAATTACTTATTTTTGTTAAACGTTTTATTGTTCCATTGAAATTAAAACTGCAATTTATATATAAATGTAATCGTTATTTAAAGTCCTTCATTTTGACAACCCACTCGATGGGCTTCGCATTATTTTTTTTTTTCGCAATTTGAAATCCGCTAGTTAGTTTTTATTTTTAATGTACCTAGTGTTACTTACGCTATCAAGACAAATTTAACGACATCTCATACATTAAGCCGTTTAGAAGTTATGGTGGAATAAATAATATCATAAACATACATACATACATACATGGACAATCCTTTTTTTGGGCTGTCGTGTAATAATAACATTCCGCTATTAAGCCTGCACCGACGCAGCGATACGTAATTGTGGTTCGTTTGATCCCTTGCTGTATCTTTAATTCTTAATTTTGAGTTATGTAATTAAAATATATTATATTTAAGGATTCATCCTATAAATCATACACTTTGGAAACACGATTACTTAAAATTTTCTCGATAGAAAAATAAAAACTAAAGTTACATCTAACAAACGAAATAAACCCTTAGTACGGCGTAAATATTTAACAGAGAGTCATCAATTTTCAAAAAAACAACATGTTTTCTATAACGTATACACATTATATTTTTCAAACAGGTATTTGTTTTTATTATACGAATGAAATACTCAATTTCACGCATGTTCCGCCCATTTTAGTCAGAGCCGCGATGCTTTGTCCCTATCCGCTTTAGTAATTCTTCGGCCGTCGGACGGGGACGGATGCTGTTGGCGTGCCTTACTTACGCACACATACGCGGCGCGCCTAAAAGGCTCGGTGCGCCTTTAAGTTCAGGCGCACAGAAAATTAAATTAACATTTTTGAACCACGAACCTCCTTAGCTACAGTTCATAGACGATGCCTCTAAGGCATCACTGTTGCATGTATGTTAATAATAAAAACAGCATCGATGTTTTATTCGCCTATAAATGACGTCTTCTAGACGTCTATTATTGGGGGTAAGCGTAATATCATATCATCTTTCTTATATCTCGGGGTTGATAAAATTATTGAAAACTTTTAGTAGGTTCTTCAAAGATGACGTAAACTTGCTGATTGTCGTCTTATAACTACACTAAAAATATATTTGATTTAAAGCTTGCTTCATAACAGGTGTTGGTTTTTCTTTATCATATCCGCTTCAGTTGAAGCAGTATTCTACAAAGAACAGGATTATGGTCCGCCGCGATATCTGGTCCAGGATATGTTTTGCAGCTCATGAGCGAATTTTCATATCAGTGGTTTACGCATATGTAATCAATTTGGCTACGCACAATCTTATCTCGCGTGTCAGCTGCAGATTGCCAGGTACAGAGACATTTTGAAGGTAGATTAAATATGTGTTCATTATTGTCATGTTATGGATTGTCCAGGTCACCTCTGTCTTTCTTTTCGAATGGCCTAATTATGTTTGCATCTGTCTTATCACCTACTTTGGTTTTAAGACCATATGTTAATTTCATATATTTTTACTAATTTCAAACATTCAACATTTACATTGTTAACATACGTAACATCGTCATATTTTTTCACATTCATCATCTGTGCTATCTGAAGTGGGAGCATACACTTGTGATAGTTTTTATGGGTCTCGTCTGTAGTTGGACTAAAATGACCCTGTCAGATTTAAGTTTAGTAGACTACTCATATACGACCGCTTTTTGACCTTCTTCGATTGGTAGTTTCCCAGCGCCATTTGTCTGCTGTTGTTCTTCTGAGAAGTCGATATGTGTGTTTTTGTATGTAGGTATATCTGGTAGACCACAGTCTTTCCATCTGGTTTTTCTAATTTCTAAAATGCCTCATCCGTATTGTGTCATCTCACTAACTGCATTGTCCTACTCCATCCTGGTATAGGGTAGAAACCATTCACTCGCCATGGTCATCGTTGTTATATTCAGTGTTACCCCGACTTACGCTACCCCGTTTTACGCGAATTCGGAGATACGCGGTTTTTCATTTTGATTGCCGCGCGCATCGGCTCTCTCGCTCCGCCCTCTCAGTGTTCAGTTTGCGACAGGTTTAAACGTGTTCCGCGTGGAATTGTTTTACGTGTCCAGTGCGTTTTACTTATAATCTCTAATTATGTCATCTAAAAGAACGAAAAATGAGTCACGTGAGCCTAACAAGAAAAGAAAAACACTGTCTTTGGAGTGTAAACTGAATAAAATTAATTGAATCAAAAATTAGAATTTGTGAATTGGCAATGAAATTTGACCTACCGGAATCAACAGTCCGAACGGATATAAAAGGTATAAACAAATTTTAGAAAAAATAGATTCTAATGGAGAACGCCTTTCAACTACAAAACGGGAAATTAAAAAAATACTGGTATGCTATGAGGAAATTTTGCGTGAGAAGAAGAAAAACTTAACTCGTCAGGCAACATTGTTAGAATATATGAAGCTTTCTACATCAAAATAACTTCAGTTTAGGTTACTTTATTCATAACAATGTAAATTATTTTATTATCTTACACTTTATTAAACATTTTCTAAATTATTTCTTCTAAATTATTGTTTTCTTTAAACTCTGGTCCCGATTAAACATACTTTATATGTATTTATATGCAAAGTTGAACCTCGAAGTGAACGGTATTGCTTAGCCGGGCATTGAAAGTGTTTTTCATTGTCCTTTTTGCTATACTGATAAACAACAGATGATAATGTGGTACTCTGGCGTTGCTTTCCACATTTCAGTATTTTAGCAATGGATGTCGACTTGATTGAGCCTAATTGAGAATTATTTCCGGAGTCAATCGATTATAACCTTGCTTGACTTGGAACTACTAAAATTGCTGCCATCCAGTAGTGCAGTATCTAGCCTAGACCGGAATTGAAGGGTGCCTTGCACTTGCGCTTGCCACCTAATGTTCCTAGCTACCAGGAGTTGAAACCCAATCTTTTTTCTAAATCCTGATTTTGACGGATGCCAGATGAAAAGTATTACTTGATTTTTAAAATTTGTGAATGCTTGATGTACGTAGATAAAAATGGATTGGTCTGCTCAGTTCTCTTTCACTCAGTATGTGTGAATGTAAATAACGTATTACGATGTTTCTGGTATAAATGGCAGCGTGAAATAAATTCGACCAAAATATCGACCACAACATCATTTAAAATAGCGATCGAAGGCTAAAAAACCTACAAGTCATAGACATGCGATCCACTTCATCGATATGTGAATAAAGTATCGACTTATAAAGTACATCATAAGGACATCGTTACGTCGTCATTTATTGATGTAGAAAGTACCAGTTACGGACGTCTCGTAAAAACGTCTTTGAGAAGCAAATAATGATCGACTTTAAAACGATCTAAATCAGACGTTATTAAAGACGTCATAGACGTGATTTTGCTGGATTCCAAAATTTGATAATTAGAGCATAATTACCTTGTTTTTGACCATAACATCAGAAGTCTCCTGGAGCTGCTTGTACGCTGTCTTGGAGTTATTTCTATCGATGAACACAACACCGGCAAGATAAGCGGAAAATCCAAACGGGAAGATATACAGCAGCTGCTTTTTTGCGATGACAGCTAACTTGCCTACTTCGTTCCATATCGTGAACAAACCTGAACGAAAAGAAACTACATCAATAAATGGATAGTCACTACAAAAAAAACATTAGATAAGCATATCAAATTATTATTTTTTGTAAGAGCTATCAGTTAGTTTAATCACTGTGTTAGTGGTGACGTACCACGTTATGGTTGTCCTTGACATGCACCAGCTACGTTAAACAAAGACATCCAACAATATGGGGGTGGGGGGTTCCGGGTTGCCATAATCTACACGCTTGGCAGATGTCTTTGAGATCGCAGTGTAAGATGACAGCTCTTCAGGGGTGCGTCCTGCAAGCCTTCGGCCAAGATAAATTTTAGTCCTAACACGAATACACGCCGTTCTAGCACTCCAATTGAGCTTAATTTGATCCAGACAAGATTTGATCTTACCTTTTATACTACACCCACTCAGAAAGTGTCTCATTCCTCGTTCAAAAACGTGTTATAAAGTTCGTCATTATTCCCTTATAAATGTGCGGCGGGAAAAGTTCTATGGAATGTCATACCTTTCCTCCGTAGCAGTGAAGGAATGTTCTATGAAAATCCATACCTGATGCCCTGCTAGCGCACTTTTGTTTTTTTAGCAGCTAACAAAAAAAATACAATCGTCTAATCTCAAGAAGGTTTTATATCAAATAATTAGAGAAATGAGGTGGGATTTTATCGTACTAAATTTTCGATGAAAGGAGGTTGGCAACCTTTCTCTGCATTACGAAAAAAGTGCGGCAATTTATTTGTTATATTAAATTTCGTTTTTTACTAAATACATAATTTAATAATAGGTGCGCTTTTTATTTTATTTTTCCAAATAATTTTCCAAAATGTCATCTGATAGTAAAAGTGACGATTTTAAAGAGATGACGCCATCAGAAATATATATTACAGCTCCAAAACTTACTTCAAAAAAGGTTTTATATCAAATAATTCGAAGAAAGGGTTGAGATTTTTCTTGTACTGGATTTTAACGAAAGGAGGTTGACAACCATTTTCGATAAAAATACGGCAATTTATTTGTTTTCTTAAATTTTGTTTTTTACTTTATTTAAAAATAAGCAAGCTTTTAATTATGCTAAATAATTTTCCAAAATGTCATGTGATAGTGAAAGTTACTATTTTTTAGTGATAGACCGGTAGCGCTAGGTTTTTAGGTTTCAAAAATATTAAAGTTTATGTTTTGGAAATAGTTTCCTCACTCACATTCCGACCTGTGCCGCCACGCCGTGCACACCTGTCTACAGCTCCGCCAGTATCTCCCAGTGAGACCGCAATAGTCCCCGCACTATTGCCGTCTCACTCGGGTCATCGTTCCGACGCTAGTTGCAGACCAGTGCCTTGGAATACGCAGTCCTGACGAAGTTTTTGTTTTGTGTGCAGAAGCTGAGCAGCCGCCGAACGCCGAGCAACGCGAGCTACGAGCTCGCCGTGCCGTCGCGCAGAGGCGCTCTAAGACGTCTGGCATTACCACCTACCCAGTCCCTTGTTTCGGACGAACAACATCATATCGGGCTGGTGGTCTTGCTTCGACCGCACTTTTCGGTGCGCATCTCACCACTTTACTATCCGACACAACATAGTAACAGTCGCGTAACAACACACTTTGTGCTGTTAAGCGACGTCGTTCAGGCGTGGGGTAGCGTCAGCCAAACCCGTCTGAACGATCAAATCCGCCATTTGCTGCGGTCGCAGTGTGACACCCTACGGTGACAACGGCCACTGTTGTTGTTTTGGTTTAACCTTGCACCGTGGCCTTTCCCGCTTCACGGGTCAGCCGAAGCAAGCTGGGCTCCGGAATTCTGGCCTTGGGGTCGCCCCTAGTCAAACCCGGAGTAGCGCTTAGGAGCACCCCTCTCCGCCGAGAAAAAAGCTCGGAGAGGGTACACAACTAGGGCACACCGTAGGTACACACTCCCTCTCACACAGTGAGCTCACAAGGTGTGTGAGGGAATTCAAACCCTGGATAGGGCGTCCTGAGTATTCCCCTCAGGATGCAGTCCCGTCCCTCTAACGGTGAGGTGCAGGTCCTTCAGACCTTCGCCCTCCGCCACCCCGATCTATACGTTGCACATATGCAACTCCTAGAAGAGGAAGAGAATGCCCGCTTCACGGACACTCTCATCGCTCCCTCCGGGACTTCAAACCCGGAGGCCAACGTCCCTCCTCTGACCCGGTCCTTCTCAGAGGACAGTCCGCTTTCGCCCGCTCCGGGCCCAGACAACAGACGCACGGTGGCAGCCCCTCCCCGTGAGAGGTCTCGCTCGCGCTCACCGATCGGGAGGCCAGCGAGCACCCGTCCCTCCATCGCCGTTGTAGAGCCCACTTCGGACTCCGAAGCGGAGATGGAGGTAGATCCGAGTCGCGCCTTACGCACTGACTCGGACTCAGATAACGACGGCTATACCGTCGTAGATAGAAAGCGCAAGCGTGCTCCTAAAGCCGCTAGTTGCGCAACTTCCGCCCCTCCCGCCAAGGCACCCGCTAAGGCCCCCGCCTCCGGCAAGAAGCCGACCCCCGCCCCGCGCCCCGCGTCTCCTCCCTCCGCTCCGGCCACCACTGCCGCGTCCCCTCAGGACGCGAGCGCGCGCCGCGAAAAACCGCCTCCGCCCCTGTTCATTCAGGACAAAACCAAATGGGACATGCTGTCCCGTTTAGTTTCGGATCGTGGGATCCATTATACTAATGCCCGCTCCACGCAGCAGGGCATTAAAGTCCAAGTCTCCTCCATTAGCGACCACAGAGCGCTAACAAAACTCCTCCGCAACGAGAGCATAAGTTTTCACACTTATGCGCTCGAAGAGGAGAAAGTCCTCCGAGTGGTCATCCGCGGTGTGCCCAAGGAGGTACATACCGATTCGGTATGTGCCGACCTGAAGGCACAAGACTTCCCCGTACATGCAGTTCACCGCATGTACAGCGGGAAGGACCGCAGTCCCTACGATCTAGTACTCGTAGTACTAGATCGTACTCCTGAAGGCAAGGCCATTTTTAATTTAAAAAAGGTCTGTGGCCTCTCAGGACTCGATGTCCAAGCCCCATACAAGAATGGGAGTCCCTCGCAGTGCCACAACTGCCAACTATACGGGCACGCCTCCCGATTCTGCTTCGCTCGCGCTAGGTGCGTTAAGTGCCTAGGCGATCACGCGACAGCAGCGTGCACTCGCACCCGGGATTCGCCGGACCCACCCAGCTGTGTGTTATGCGGCGCTCAAGGGCATACCGCGAATTACCGTGGTTGCCCTAAAGCACCACGAGTGAACCACAGGGTGGCAAGGCATAGGCCAACCCGTCCCTCTTACGACCGTTACCAACGGGTAAGCCCCAAACTAACGGTAGTACCTGCCTCACAGGTAATACCCGCGCCGCTCCCAGCCCGTAACGCATGGTCTAAACCACCCAGTATGGTTAAGACCGTCGCTACCGCCCGCGCCCCGGCCCGCGCGTCCGCACCCGCGCCCGCACCCGCACCCGCCCGCGCCGCGGCCCCTGCCCGCGCACCGGCCCCGGCTCGCCCCGCGCTCCCGGCACCCGTCGCCAACACCATTCGCGCGCCTCCCCGCGCCGCTTCCCGGCCACAAGCTCCACCTATGCCATTGATGGCTGCCCCTCTTCAAGAGGCAATCAACCTAGTCAGCGATCTGGCTATGTCGGTTGACATCAATGAGGTACAAGAGCTATTCCACAAGATGCAATACGCTCAATCCCCAGCGGACGTGATCCAATACACATTGGAACACGCGAATTTACTTAGCGCCCTTAAGCGCTTCGTTCCCCAGGCCCCTCCCCAGTACAACCACTATGGGTAGTACAACCGAACGCACGAAACCGTACTCAGTTTCGTTAGCGTCATTTAACGCTGACGGCCTCTTCAGACAACGTGACCTCGTCCACGACTTTTGTTGTACCCACCTTATCGATATCATATGCGTGCAGGAAACCTTTCTAAAACCGGGGAAGGCGAACCCTAGGTTTGCCAATTACAGAACGGTACGTGATGATAGAGTGAACTCCCGTGGGGGAGGCACTCTTATCTATTACAAAAGGTCCCTGCACTGCATTCCCCTACCTACCCCGACTCTTGTTAATATGGAAGCATCTTGTTGCCTCCTAGCTATGACTGGTCATCAACCTATAGTCATAGCATCCTGTTACCAAGCTTGCGCAAAGCCGATCGTCCGAGCTGACTTAGAAGCCCTATTCTCATTAGGAAGCGCCGTCATTCTGATTGGCGACTTCAACAGTAAGCACATCCTATGGAATTGTAACGTCAACAATCCCAGAGGTATTGCACTTGAAAACCTAATCGCAGAACTTAACTTTGACATAATTGCGCCCACTGAGCCCACTCACTACCCTTATATGGCAGACCACCGATCTGACTTGCTTGACATGGCACTATTCAGAGGCGTAACACTCCGGTTACGCTCCATAGAAGTGGTTCACGAGCTTCACTCTGACCACCGACCCATTATACTGCGACTAGGTCCCGACCCAACGACTGACCTCCCCCGCCCCACTAAGACGATAGTGAACTGGAAGCAAGTAGGCGATGCCCTAAAGGCTATCAGTTCACCGGACCTAGACAAGATCCCTGACGACATCCTGACAAAAGATGACGTAACCCTTGCGATCGATTCGTTCACCAATCACCTCTCCACCGTAGTAGGTGCATCCGCAAAGGAGGTCATAGTGCCGGACGACCGGCGCCTTGTCATTCCAGCGGATGTGAGACGATTGGTGACGGAGAGTAAAGCAGTGACCCGACATTACGACTCTTACCCCAGTAAAGAGAACAAAACTAAGAAACGCCACTTTGAACGCATGGTTCAAAGTCGCATGTCTGAGTTGCGTGATCAACAATGGGGCGATAAACTTTCAAACCTCGTGCCAAGCCACCATGCTTACTGGGACTTGGCGCGAGGCTTGAAAGGAAGTAACCATAACGACATGCCTCCCTTATACAGACCAGTCCCACTTGTCCCAGCGTTCTTTGACGAAGACAAAGCTGAGTGCCTAGCTGATAGCCTAGAGGCTCAGTGTTCCCCTAACGTAGATCACGTTGACCAAGCTCACCTCGATTCGGTGGATGCTGAAGTCGAACGTAAAAGCTCTGTGGTCACCTCTGAACTCCCACCAATCACCTTAGCGACTTACGCTGAGGTGGAGAGACTGATCAAGGCCCTCCGACCGCGCAAATCCCCCGGTGCCGATGGCATCTCCAACAGGGTTCTTAAAACCCTCTCTCCTCCTCTCATCCATCTCTTAGTCAGCATCTTCAATGCTGCTATGAGCCACTGCTTATTCCCAGACACCTGGAAATGTGCAAATGTCATTGGCATTCACAAACCAGGCAAAAGCTCATCTGACCCCACCAGTTACCGCCCCATCAGCCTCCTCAGTGCCTTAGGCAAACTTTACGAGCGGTTACTTGCAAACCGTCTCCAGTCCCATGCTAAGGAACACCACCTTATCCCAGATGAGCAGTTTGGCTTCAGACCCGGACACTCATGCGTCCAACAGGTGCACCGACTCACGGAGCACATCATTGAGGGCTTCAATAAGTACCCCAAACCCCAGACTACGCTAGCAGTCTTCCTCGACGTAGCGAAAGCTTTTGACAAAGTCTGGCACAACGGCTTGATCTACAAGCTATACCAATTTGGCGTGCCAGAACGTCTTGTGCTCATCCTACAAGACTTCCTTAAAGCCAGAAGCTTTCGCTATCGCGTGGAAGGCACCCTCTCCTCCCCCCACCCAGTCAGAGCCGGAGTCCCTCAGGGCTCCGTGCTATCACCTATTCTCTTTGCACTGTATACCAGTGACATCCCACGCTCTCAGCCCAAAATATTCCTAGCCCAATATGCGGATGATACCGCCATTTACACCACTGGGTGGCATATCAACAGACAGTCCTATTTCGTCATGCAACGGGCCATCACCGAGATCGGTGACTGGTTCCGAAAATGGCGCATCGCGGTCAACCCAGCTAAAAGCACAGCTATGTGCTTTACTGAGAAGACACGCTCCCCTTACCCGAAACCGCTTATTTTGTTCGACGAACCCATTCCCTGGGTTCCTAGAACAAAATACCTCGGAGTCACCCTTGATCGTCATCTCACCTTTAACGATCACATAACAACCGTCCGAAACAGAGCGGCCTTCATAATGGGTCGCCTTGGTCCCCTACTTCGCAAAGAGAGTAAAATGTCTCTTAGTAATAAGAAGACACTTTACACTGCCTGCATCCGCCCCATCATGACTTACGCATCAGTAGTGTTTAGTCATGCTAGTGAGGCCCACCTTCATAAACTTCAAGTCATCCAAAACCGTTTTCTTCGTAATGCAACCGGCGCCCCGTGGTATATCCGGAACACCGAGTTGCATTGCGACTTAAACCTTCCCTCTCTAGCGCAGTTCAATAAGGACTGCGCCCGCCGATACTTTGATCGAGCGCCCCACCACCCGAACCCATTGGTTGTCCAGGCATCGAACTACTCGACTGCCTCTTCTATCCCATTTTTCAAACCCCCCCGTCGCCGACCACGGCAGGTATTAGACGACCCGGATGACCCCATCGCAGCCATTACATTGGCAGCTTTAGCGTTATCCGCAAGTCGTCGAGGTAAAATCCCCAGGTGTGAGGTAATCAGAGGTCACACAATCAAACACCGAGCTCGCCGGCGAGCTCGAGGCAAAAACAAGGTCACGATAAATTGCTCTCCA
Organism: Plagodis dolabraria; assembly: GCA_963854805.1. Lineage (NCBI taxonomy): Eukaryota > Metazoa > Arthropoda > Insecta > Lepidoptera > Geometridae > Plagodis > Plagodis dolabraria. Next base: position 26,154,618 of record OY978441.1, on the reverse strand, counting down.
AATAGTCAAAGAGTATTATTCAGTAGGGCCCAATTGTGCAACACTGCAGTTGCACAGAGGCATTTTGCTCCGATCCCCCCCATGTCTCTAGACAGCGAGACAAGCCGAGGTCCGAACCACAGTGGTGCCCTTGAGCTCGCTGTCAACCCCTCCTATAGTAGCGGTACGTTTTCGGCGTCCGCAGGAGACGGAGGTAGAAAGCGCTTTTCGCCTTCTACGCCCGTCTCGGGAGAAGTGCCTTCGGCACTTCTCCCTCCCGGGCTATTGTAGGGCCAGGCCCTCGCCCAAAACCCGGTGGAGCTGGACGACCGCACAGGCGGTAGCCAGCATCTATTTACCCTAAAATTAATAGTTTCCTGACCATTTGCCAAACCTAATACAGTAGTTTGTGTCATATTAGGTGCTTGCTTAGGTAGAAATTTAGGTATTTGTCTTTGCGAACATTATACGGTGAAAATAAAATTCAAGTTGAAAATTTGTCTTTCATGATAATAATAATAAAAATAAAATTAAAATAAAAACTTATTACTACAAACTAATCCAATATTCCGCTACCATTAGGCAGTGTTCCCAAAATGCTGGCATATACTTTGGACAGAGGATAAGCATTGCCATACAACGTGGCAATGCGGCCAGCATTTTGGGAACACTGCCTAATGGTAGCGGAATATTGGATTAGTTTGTAGTAATAAGTTTTTATTTTAATTTTATTTTTTTAAGTTAAATATGTTAATTTAAGTCAGAAATATCTGTTGTTACACTTTAGTTATCTTTTACAAATAAATTATCACGTTTATAATAAAGTAGTATTAAATGTACATAATGTATTTTGTGCCATTTCTCTCCACGGGAATACTGATATTTAACCAGTACCTACTATGGTGCCTAAACGGTTTGAAAAGAATATTAAAATAGGTCAAATGGGTGTTACTAGTTTCAGGTCACTGGTATCCGTTGTACATAACGTTTTGTGTCGAATTCATCCATGGCATTAGAAAAAAAAAAAAAAAATTCTAGAACACCCCGTAAAAGCCACAAAAGAAAATACAAGTTATTAGATTTTACGTCTTATATATTATCATAGATTAAAGAAACACTATTCTGAATTTGTGTCGTTTATATTCATGGAATATTATTCGAACTTACCTACCGTAATACAGTATAGTACCTACAGAACGAACGTATGTGCTTATTTTTGCAGCGTGTTTATTTTTGGTTTTTAATTGCCATGCTTAGAATGACACAAATTTACAGTGTCTATTTTCCATGCATGCACAATATGAAATATGTGAACCCTAATGATTATAATATTTTTTTGAAGCGTTGGTAGCATAAAAAACCATTTTTTTTTAAAATCTAAAAATTCCATGGTCTGAAACGGCACAAAATTATTTATTGGCCATAATTAGGTGGATTAGGTGATCCGCTGAAGTTAATATTTACCATTTCAATTGTAATTTTTTTTTTGACATTGTTCTAACATTCTGTCCGTTTGTCTGTTTGCACTGGATGAAAATGACTCAAACTACGCAGGCTATCTTAGATACGCTGCCATTATATTTTTAAACTTTAAAATAATTTTGGAACTTTTGAATCAAACAAATTAGCCACAAATAATTGAATTGCTGAAAATGCAAGTGACAGATGTGGCACAAAACGCAATAATAAACTTTATAGGTACGACTGTATCCACATGCAAGAAATTAGCAACTTTAGATTTTTTTTAACTTATGACCCCTAAATAGCCTACCGCTATCGGACTATGACGGCGCCATCAGATATAAGAAATACAGCTCAAGAAGTCATATGGAACTTACTTCCTGAGAAGTCTCGAGACTAATACGAGAGAACTTATACATATATATATACCTAATTATTTTATTTTCCTCGTGGATGTAGTATAGAGCGCTATGTATCACTCGGGAGAAAGTTCTATTTCTGTCCGAGAGTATGTTTAAGCCCGACGCGCAGCGGAGGGCTTAAATGGACCTCGAGAAGATCTTTTTTCCCCTCGATGTACAATGTATTATTACGGGTGACCTGTCAGAGCTAATTATACTCTATGCTAGGCCTAGCCAATACTTTACTACCTTTTGAATCGGGCAAATCTTGGCTAGCTGTCAAATGTGACAGATTCTACGATAAATAATATATTTTGTATAAGCTAAGCCCAAGATTAGTGATATATTTATTACTATTGCTTATTTAGGTAATGAGTCCAATTTCCAAAACATGCAGAAAATATTTTACCACCTAAAACATCGCTATCAAACTGATGTTTTAACAGTAGCTATATACATTGTTCCAGGACCATCGAGCAAATCTAGCTCAATCAATATTTTGCCAAGGCCTTGCAGAATCGTACCCCAGAAGGTCTCTTCGCCTTCTGTCGAGTATTATGACTTCCCCAGGATGTGTGGGATTGCCAGGCTAGATTATTATTTGTACATGAATGTTAAGATCAAAAGAGATATATATTATAAGAATAGTTTTTTTACTCATTCCTTAGGTGTACGAGCTAGAGTTCGTGACAGATGAACGGACAGACTTTGTTCACGAAATTATTAGTAATAATGTAGTTACCCAAGATGTCGAGACTCAGCTGATGGTTGGACACAATAACTGCCCCTCGCTCCTCTGCCAGTATCTGTCGGTTTCGTAGCTCCCATTTGATATCGTATATCTTGCGCATGATATACGCAATAAAGCGAACAGCGTCACTGGAAAAGAAGAAACAATAATGAAAATATTGAATTGTTTAAATCAATTTGTTGTTTATATTTTTGATGGACAGAGAAGGCAATAGACGCCTTAAAAGGCCTTTATCTCATTAATATAAAAAATAGAACAACTTAAATTCGTCACAAATGACGAATTGCACTGCACCCATAGATAGAGACAAAAGTTGTTAAGTCCTGTAATTTCCTCTCTCTCAGAAATTACATGTACCTGTAATGTACATTTAATCCTTATACATATAAGGTGGATATTAATTCATCAACAATACTGCGGGGGATGGTGTATTAAACAGCTGTTTTGGCCTAGTGATAGCGTCTAATTGACTTCGGGTAGCGTTCGTTCTTGTGAGAATGGAGTAAACCGTGGTTCTCGCTATCATACTAAAAGGCAACGCGCCGCGCTTAGAATTTAGTTATACTGATTTTTTGTATGTGAAAATTAAACATGAGTGGAACACATTCCGTTATCGATTCTACACCATCCCCCGCAGTATTGTTGATGAATTAATATCCACCTTATATAATAATTGCGTGTCACGTTGTTTGTCCGCGATGGACTCCTAAACTACTGAATTGATTTTAAATTTGATTTGCACACCATGCAATTTGATCCAAATTGAAAGATAGGATAGCTTTCATCTCAATTTAAAGTCACAATTACCCGTGCGAAGCCGGGGTGGTCCGCTAGTTGTATATATAGTATGTAATTTCTCACTAGCTCTCAAGGACTGTTGCCGGAACACACTATTAGATACTTGGCAGATTTTCTACTTGAGGGTGGTAGCCGGCCAAGCGAGCATTTGCAAAATGTCCTTACATGACCATACACATAACTTTATTAAATATTTTTCAAAATTTTTTAAATGTATAATTTATATTATATTTATCTCATCAGAACCAACAGCTTCAGATAATAATATACGTAGACGTTGTTTGCGTACGTTTATTATAAATAGGGTTGGAATATTATTTACATGATTCTAAATTTGTATCTATCATCTACAAAAAACAGACTTAATAATAAATAGGTATCATATTATAACTAGATAGTTCCTTAATAAATACCTATTTATTTTTACCGCCAAGCAGTCATGTTCACGTTACTGTGTTCCGGTTTGTAGGGTATGGGACCCGGTGAAATTACAGGCACATGAGACTTAACAACTTCATGTCTTAGGGTGATGGGCGCAGTGAAGTCACGAACGGCATCTGTTAGGCAGAGGTTACCGCTTAACATCAGGTGGGCCTCGTGCTTGTTCCATCACGAATAATCACGATCACCTTAAGAAATAAACAGCAGCCTGCAGCCAAATACGAGGATTTGACATTTTTTGTCAGGCTTTTCCTGACCGCAAAATGTTTACTATTAAAATAGTCAGGTTTAGGTCAAAACATGTGATAGAATCACATTGGGTAATGCATTTCCATTCAGTTTTGTCAGCCCTACATTGAGTTCGATTCTCTCAATCTGCACTAGTCTTCTTCGCCTCTGCAGTTACAGGTTTTGGACGCCTACAGTGTCCAGTCTGCATCACCATGGCTTCGCTTCATACACTGCCTCTGAATGTCCTCACGAATAGACCAAAGAAAGCACAGCACTGCGTACCACAGCACCAGAGCTGTCATAAAATGACTTCCACTCTAAAACGACATTTAGCTAAATCATGAACTACGTTTTGTGCCCTAGAATTATCATAGAATTACTTGGGTCCAAGAAGACTGTTATTTTTAAATCTAAATCTTGTAATACTAGAACCTTTATTCTTCACACTACTCTTAAAATTAATATCAATGTAATATTGAACGCATATACTATATATTCCGATTATGTAATAGATAAAAATGGTAGAGTTGTTGGCATTTTGTTACTGTGACAATTGGATGCATTCTATTGTATGATGTATAAATTTGTATTTGTGATTGCCACATTTATCTACTTAGCTGTAATTTAGGGGTAACAATAAAATACATTTAGCATATTGATATCATAATGTTGTCTTAGGTTTTCGCGATTGTTACACATAGTAATTAAACAGTCACCCCGTGACCACGATGACTGCAAAGTGTTGGAAACTTCGGTACAAAATAATGATAAATATACGCGATTTAAACCGTTTTAAGTTGTTTAATTACTATTCAATATACTGTATGCCTTCCCTAACCCTAAATGTATACCCAAATGAACTTAGGTACTTTAAATTTGATCATGTTTTATTGATTACTTATAAGGTATTTAAAAAAAACACATCATACCAATACGATAATAGCTGTGATTGTGTATAAATGCGCACTTAAATTATTCTTCCTACTCATTGTTGGTACGACTAAACATAACTGTATTATATTTGGTGTTGGGTTAGCTTATAATCTGTATTGTATATAATGTATATACATAAACACAAATGTTGTTTTCTGTCTTTGTCTATTGTTGTTTTTGTCTCAGTCAAGGACATTTATGTTTATTTGTTTCTGATGACAGTTTAAGGCCACCACACATAACCAGTTTATTTTTTATTTCTTTGAATAAGAATAATTAGTTTAATTATGTAAAAGCTTATGTAATTCAACCAATTAAATTAAAAAACAGCCTTTAAAATGTCTCAATTCATTGAATCTATATTATTTTGTGAATCTTGCGGAACAAGTTTGTATCATTAATTAACGTTTTTTTTGAAGCGCTCGTAGCCAAGTTTGCTTAGCCATTCTGAATCGATCAGTAAAGTTAAGCAACGTCCGCCGCGGTCATTACTTGGATGGGTGACCGCTGGTTGGGCATTACTACTGAGCGTTTCCGTGCTTCGGAGGGCACGTTAAGCCGTCGGTCCCGGTTGTTGTCTTAGGATAGCAGTCGTTACAGCATGGTGGTAGGGCACTTTGCAAATGCCCGCCTGGCTAGCTACCACCCTCAAGTTGAAAATCTGTCGCCAAGCACCTAACGGTATGTTCCGGCAGCTATCCTTAAGAGCCAGTAACTCTAGGTTAGTCTGAACAACATCCTCGACCACATCATCACTTACCATCAGGTGAGATAGTGGTCAAAGGCTAACCTATCAGGCATAAAAAAAAAAAAAAAAAAATAACGTATGAGTCTATTTTCCGAGTAAGTTCTGTCTACTAAACAAGTACCAAAGATGTACCTATGACAAAAAAACTCACCAATATAATATATGCAATTAAGAGTTCTGTTATATTTTAACTCTACAAAACATATTTAAATGAAACCTAAACAGGCTTCTAAGACTGAAAAGTATGAAATAACTTGTTGTAATTGGTAGAATTCGTATTCAAAACACTGACCTAACATTGTTATGGTCGCCCTTCCGCTGGCTATTTAATACTTTTCAGGGTCAGGTCACCTAAAATGCTGTTCACCATCTATAAGAGTAGCAATTACAATAAGATCCAGGTATGCAAATATTAATTGATTACAACTTTAAAACCGCTAAGATTTTGATGAAATTTAAATGAGACCAACTTGAAAGTATACTCTATTCAACAAAAAGAATCATCGCAACCAGTTCATAAAGAGCGGAATAAATTAACAAACATACTTACAAAAGAAAATAACAGGTACAGTGAAATGTGAACTTACTCCATTTTTGAAACTAGCATTTATATGAGAAGAAACATTTTGTAAAGGTTGTACCTACCGATGGTAGAACTGTACATATACAGTTCTACCATCTCAAGGGACGTTCTATAATGTATTTGCGATAATAGAATTCCACAAATTCTATGAAGGCATGTATCGTATGTAATGCTACCTTCAACGGACAACTGTTTTTTTAATTGTCCACATTTGTATGTCATTGTGTGAAAAAATATTATTCGTTTGGGGCAAGGTAAGGCAAATATGGCGGATGACGTATGATTCCTAGCCGTAGTTTTTGTAATGTTAAAACTGTTTGTTCGTTATAAGTTCTGGGCTATTTACACTGTGGCCGGGAAAATTTGGCCCGAATACATTATGGCCTGCAACACAATGATTTCTGTTTACATTGTGGCCGGTCCTCCGGTCTCTTGGGACCGGATAAATTGGTAGGTAACCAAAAATCTTGCGTCTTGATGTCATAATTGTGAAGATCGATTGAGGAATCGGGTTTGGAAATTAACGATTACAATTCTGCCAGACGAGAATCTAAGAATAACTGTTAGTATAAGTTACCTGTGGTGAGCCGGGATAGAATTGTAACGCCCCCATATCTTCCTAAGCATCAGAGGTGCCAGAAAGTGAGCAACAGTGCCTACTGAAAAACCATCTTCCATCTTACAATGGAATCCCCAATAGGCCTGGGGACTAATGTTAACCCCACAATACTAAGGCAGATGTTATGGTTGTTGAAGTAAATTTATAAGTGTGACCTAAAAATAATGACAGCAAAAATTAAAAGTCTACATACCTACATGAAACATGTTTTTCTTCACGTTTGTTGTTTTGCTAAGTAAGTACAGTTGGTTGCATCATCATTAACAAGTTTAAAACTAATTGCAAAATTAGTCTTGTTAGTAGTACAACGTAAGTTGAACTAACTATAGATGTCGCTCCATCCCAATACAATGGCCAAAGAACAATAGGAAATAATTGAGTTATGACTCGTTGTCATGTTAGCTCAATTGGATTAGAGCATGCCGGCCTTCAATCAAATATACTTCATCGCAGATGCCGGCTAAAGGGGTGGATGGACGCGGGTTCGAATCCCGCACATGACTAATATTTTTTTTCTCTCGTAAATTTGTAATATTTGAACACACTTTAAATTTGTTATTTTTCTATTTGCACCGTATCTCTTATAATTTAAATAATGGCCTTGCGTAGTCTAATTAAGACTGGACTGTTTTTTAAGGCCTTAAGAATTATTATTATACATTACAAAATAACTTTGCAACCAAATTTACTTTTAAGATGGAACACTAATTTTTATGCGATACATATAGGCCTTAAAAACATTATTTTTCAACATGTTTTATATTATAAGAAATAATAAAGAATTGCTCTCAGCTGCGCATTTTTGGTTCTCTATGTCGTCTATGATACCCAAAGCATTGACTACGTAAAGTCCATGGTTTTTGCTAGAGGCCTTATTATGTCGTAGGCCTTATTTGTATCACGTATCTTATTTTAAGAAATCGTTAAAATAATATTTTCGAAATACACTCAAAATAGTATAGTTTATGCAACTGTCATATAATAGAGGGTATTAAAACAGCGGATCGTTTCAAAATAAGATTACACGAGTGTTTTAATACCTAATTATATGCAGTTGCATACATTACTTTATTTAATCTCATGGCTATACTAAGATTTTTTTACCTGTATTTCTACTCTCTGTGGCTTTTCTTGATTTTTTTGGCAAAAGACTATTCGTCAGTTACCTATGTAGCTGTTTCTAGAATGTCAGGTGGAGTTAAACTTTCATCAGTATCTTGGGTGCTGCTTGACATTTTGCTACTAAAGTTTTATCCAACAAAATATTACTCAAATTTGTATGTACGAAATAGCGCCAAAATAGATAAAGTCTGTTATTGGTCTATTGGCTCGGAACCAGCGCAGCGCGTTGCGCGCGCAGCTCGCTCACCATAGATAATGTGTACTTAAGTTGAATTGAAACCTCCTTGGTTGGGTAGATCCGAGTCGTGCTTTACGCACTGACTCGGACTCCGATAACGACGGCTATACCGTCGTAGACAGAAAACGCAAGCGTGCTCCTAAAGCCGCTAGTTGCGCAACTTCCGCCCCTCCCGCCAAGGCACCCGCTAAGGCCCCCGCCTCCGGCAAGAAGCCGACCCCCGCCCCGCGCCCCGCGTCTCTTCCCTCCGCTCCGGCCACCACTGCCGCGTCCCCTCAGGACGCGAGCGCGCGCCGCGAAAAACCGCCTCCGCCCCTGTTCATTCAGGACAAAACCAAATGGGACATGCTGTCCCGTTTAGTTTCGGATCGTGGGATCCACTACACTAATGCCCGCTCCACGCAGCAGGGCATTAAAGTTCAAGTGTCCACCATTAGCGACCACAGAGCGCTAACAAAGCTCCTCCGTAAAGAGAGCATAAGTTTTCACACTTATGCGCTCGAAGAGGAGAAAGTCCTCCGAGTGGTCATCCGCAGTGTGCCCAAGGAGGTACATACCGATTCGGTATGTGCCGACCTGAAGGCACAAGACTTCCCCGTACATGCAGTTCACCGCATGTACAGCGGGAAGGACCGCAGTCCCTACGATCTAGTACTCGTAGTACTAGATCGTACTCCTGAAGGCAAGGCCATTTTTAATTTAAAAAAGGTCTGTGGCCTCTCAGGACTCGATGTCCAAGCCCCATACAAGAATGGGAGTCCCTCGCAGTGCCATAACTGCCAACTATACGGGCACGCCTCCCGTTTCTGCTTCGCTCGCGCTAGGTGCGTTAAGTGCCTAGGCGATCACGCGACAGCAGCGTGCACTCGCACCCGGGATTCGCCGGACCCACCCAGTTGTGTTCTATGCGGTGCTCAAGGGCATACCGCGAATTACCGTGGTTGCCCTAAAGCACCACGAGTGAACCACAGGGTGGCAAGGCATAGGCCGACCCGCCCCTCTTATGACCGTTACCAACGGGTAAGTCCCAAACTAACGGTAGTACCTGCCTCACAGGTAATACCCGCGCCGCTCCCAGCCCGTAACGCATGGTCTAAACCACCCAGTATGGTTAAGACCGTCGCTACCGCCCGCGCCCCGGCCCGCGCGCCCGCGCCCGCTCCCGCACCCGCCCGCGCCGCGGCCCCTGCCCGCGCACCGGCCCCGGCTCGCCCCGCGCTCCCGGCACCCGCTGCCAACACCGTTCGCGCCCCTCCCCGCGCCGCTTCCCGGCCACAAGCTCCCCCTATGCCATTGATGGCTGCCCCTCTTCAAGAGGCAATCAACCTAGTCAGCGATCTGGCTATGTCGGTTGACATCAATGAGGTACAAGAGCTATTCCACAAGATGCAATACGCTCAATCCCCAGCGGACGTGATCCAATACACATTGGAACACGCAAACTTACTAAGCGCCCTTAAGCGCTTCGTCCCCCAGGCCCCTCCCCAGTACAACCACTATGGGTAGTACAACCGAACGCACGAAACCGTACTCAGTTTCGTTAGCGTCATTTAACGCTGACGGCCTCTTCAGACAACGTGACCTCGTCCACGACTTTTGTTGTACCCACCTTATCGATATCATATGCGTGCAGGAAACCTTTCTAAAACCGGGGAAGGCGAACCCTAGGTTTGCCAATTACAGAACGGTACGTGATGATAGAGTGAACTCCCGTGGGGGAGGCACTCTTATCTATTACAAAAGGTCCCTGCACTGCATTCCCCTACCTACCCCGACTCTTGTTAATATGGAAGCATCTTGTTGCCTCCTAGCTATGACTGGTCATCAACCTATAGTCATAGCGTCCTGTTACCAAGCTTGCTCCAAGCCGATCGTCCGAGCTGACTTAGAAGCCTTGTTCTCATTAGGAAGCGCCGTCCTTCTGATTGGCGACTTCAACAGTAAGCACATCCTATGGAATTGTAACGTCAACAATCCCAAAGGTATTGCACTTGAAAACCTAATCGCAGAACTTAACTTTGACATAATTGCGCCCACTGAGCCCACTCACTACCCTTATATGGAAGACCACCGATCTGACTTGCTTGACATGGCACTACTCAGAGGCGTAACACTCCGGTTACGCTCCATAGAAGTGGTTCACGAGCTTCACTCTGACCACCGACCCATTATACTGCGACTAGGTCCCGACCCAACGACTGACCTCCCCCGCCCCACTAAGACGATAGTGAACTGGAAGCAAGTAGGCGATGCCCTAAAGGCTATCAGTTCACCGGACCTTGACAAGATCCCTGACGACATCCTGACAAAAGATGACGTAACCCTTGCGATCGATTCGTTCACCAATCACCTCTCCACCGTAGTAGGTGCATCCGCAAAGGAGGTCATAGTGCCGGACGACCGGCGCCTTGTCATTCCAGCGGATGTGAGACGATTGGTGACGGAGAGTAAAGCAGTGACCCGACATTACGACTCTTACCCCAGTAAAGAGAACAAAACTAAGAAACGCCACTTTGAACGCATGGTTCAAAGTCGCATGTCTGAGTTGCGTGATCAACAATGGGGCGATAAACTTTCAAACCTCGTGCCAAGCCACCATGCTTACTGGGACTTGGCGCGAGGTTTGAAAGGAAGTAACCATAACGACATGCCTCCCTTATACAGACCAGTCCCACTAGTCCCAGCGTTCTTTGACGAAGACAAAGCTGAGTGCCTAGCTGATAGCCTAGAGGCTCAGTGTTCCCCTAACGTAGATCACGTTGACCAAGCTCACCTCGATTCGGTGGATGCTGAAGTCGAACGTAAAAGCTCTGTGGTCACCTCTGAACTCCCACCAATCACTTTAGCGACTTACGCTGAGGTGGCGAGACTGATCAAGGCCCTCCGACCGCGCAAATCCCCCGGTGCCGATGGCATCTCCAACAGGGTTCTTAAAACCCTCTCTCCTCCTCTCATCCATCTCTTAGTCAGCATCTTCAATGCTGCTATGAGCCACTGCTTATTCCCAGACACCTGGAAATGTGCAAATGTCATTGGCATTCACAAACCAGGCAAAAGCTCATCTGACCCCACCAGCTACCGCCCCATCAGCCTCCTCAGTGCCTTAGGCAAACTTTACGAGCGGTTACTTGCAAACCGTCTCCAGTCCCATGCTAAGGAACACCACCTTATCCCAGATGAGCAGTTTGGCTTCAGACCCGGACACTCATGCGTCCAACAGGTGCACCGCCTCACGGAGCACATCATTGAGGGCTTCAATAAGTACCCCAAACCCCAGACTACGCTAGCAGTCTTCCTTGACGTAGCGAAAGCTTTTGACAAAGTCTGGCACAATGGCTTGATCTACAAGCTATACCAATTTGGCGTGCCAGAACGTCTTGTGCTCATCCTACAAGACTTCCTTAAAGCCAGAAGCTTTCGCTATCGCGTGGAAGGCACCCTCTCCTCCCCCCACCCAGTCAGAGCCGGAGTCCCTCAGGGCTCCGTGCTATCACCTATTCTCTTTGCACTGTATACCAGTGACATCCCACGCTCTCAGCCCAAAGTATTCCTAGCCCAATATGCGGACGATACCGCCATTTACACCACTGGGTGGCATATCAACAGACAGTCCTATTTCGTCATTCAACGGGCCGTCACCGAGATCGGTGACTGGTTCCGAAAATGGCGCATCGCGGTCAACCCAGCTAAAAGCACAGCTATGTGCTTTACTGAGAAGACACGCTCCCCTTACCCGAAACCACTTATTTTGTTCGACGAACCCATTCCCTGGGTTCCTAGAACAAAATACCTCGGAATCACCCTTGATCGTCATCTCACCTTTAACGATCACATAACAACCGTCCGTAACAGAGCGGCCTTCGTAATGGGTCGCCTTGGTCCCCTACTTCGCAAAGAGAGTAAAATGTCTCTTAGTAATAAGAAGACACTTTACACTGCCTGCATCCGCCCCATCATGACTTACGCATCAGTAGTGTTTAGTCATGCTAGTGAGGCCCACCTTCATAAACTTCAAGTCATCCAAAACCGTTTTCTTCGTAATGCAACCGGCGCCCCGTGGTATATCCGGAACACCGAGTTGCATTGCGACTTAAACCTTCCCTCTCTAGCGCAGTTCAATAAGGACTGCGCCCGCCGATACTTTGATCGAGCGCCCCACCACCCGAACCCATTGGTTGTCCAGGCAACTACTCGACTGCCTCTTCTATCCCATTTTTCAAACCCCCCCGTCGCCGACCACGGCAGGTATTAGACGACCCGGATGACCCCATCGCAGCCATTACATTGGCAGCTTTAGCGTTATCCGCAAGTCGTCGAGGTAAAATCCCCAGGTGTGAGGTAATTAGAGGTCACACAATCAAACACCGAGCCCGCCGGCGAGCTCGAGGCAAAAACAAGGTCACGATAAATTGCTCTCCAAATAGTCAAAGAGTATTCAGTAGGGCCCAATTGTGCAACACTGCAGTTGCACAGAGGCATTTTGCTCCGATCCCCCCCATGTCTCTCGACAGCGAGACAAGCCGAGGTCCGAACCACAGTGGTGCCCTTGAGCTCGCTGTCAACCCCTCCTATAATAGCGGTACGTTTTCGGCGTCCGCAGGAGACGGAGGTAGAAAGCGCTTTTCGCCTTCTACGCCCGTCTCGGGAGAAGTGCCTTCGGCACTTCTCCCTCCCGGGCTATTGTAGGGCCAGGCCCTCGCCCAAAACCCGGTGGAGCTGGACGACCGCACAGGCGGTAGCCAGCATCTATGTCCTCCCTAAACAAACAAACATCCTTGGTTGGGACACATTGTACTTTAATAATTAAAAAAATGTTTTAAAGCATTGTTTTGTGAAGAGAATATGTAATGCTTTAATTACATTTTTTAATTTTCTTAAAGAAGTATGTAAATAAAACATGCCAATAAAAGTCTGTGTTTCATCACATAATTAGAATATTACCGAATGAGATTATATAATATAAAAATATATCTAGTGACAATTCCGCCTAATTTTCTTGTTAAGCCGACGTGATGTCATAAACGTCACATAGACGAAAAGTAAACCGGAAGAGTTATCGACACGTTTCTCTACTACACGAAGTATCCTCAGGAGGTCTTGCTTGACTCTTTAAGCGCACGATCGAAAAGGCCGCCTGAATCTATTCATTTTCATATATATTGTTTATTTTGGTACGAAAATTTGTGGTACCCGGCTCATACCGGCCGGTTTTTTATTTAAAATCTCTATTAATTAGGTTGGTCAACGTGTCAATTTAATATTCTAAATTTAAGCCATGTGGAATAAATCGTGTTTCTGTTATGTTATGATAAAAAACTGGATGACCTCAAGTAACTATTATTCATATAAATGAGCTGTTTGGGACGCTTTCAATGTCATTTTGTGTTAAGTTATGCATTTTGTTCGACTTACTCAATGTCAACAATATACCTATGTAATATATTACTCGTATATCAGTTCAAATTATAGGATTTTATTTTTTTTGTTATTTATTAGCATTGGGCTATTTTTATGGGATTGTCACGAAAAACGATCGAGGCCACCTGATGTTAAGCTCTGCCGTCAAGACCTCCTTCGGTTAGGCTTAACAGGAAAATAAGGCGGAATTGTCACTAGATATATATTTATATATTTTTTAAGTGTTTTATTAAAATATTATTTAATGTTTTCTTAAGATATATATAATATCTTAAAAATATTTGTTATTATTAAATATGGATTTCTGCAAAGTAACGCTTAAATCTATTCATTACGTCACTCTTTTTCTGTATTTCACTTTACATTTAATAATTGTTTAGTTTCTCTTTCAACATTTTTGATTAAGCAAACAAGTTTGTATTTCAATTTCAATAAGCGGAAACATGTAAATTGTGTTCAGATGATTATTTTTTAAGTAAGTTAGTAATTATTCAGATGATTTACTAAATAATATCACACCTACTAATATTAAACATAAATTAAAGTGTAATTTTTCTGCAGCATAAAAATAATGTTTTAAGCTAGATATGTACTCACCTTCTTTACCTTTGGTTATGTATTAATTATGTAATTAACTGATTATTTGTTTTTTTCTTTTTGTTTTGAATACCAACTACGAATAACTGTTTATTTATCCTATACTGAGCTGAATTCTGATCTTATTTGTTTTATAAGTACTGTTGTAGATTGTGAATCGTCGTTGTAGTCTCTAGTATAGCATCCATCACAAACGTTAGTGGTTTTCGAATCCTTGTAATTGAAATATAATAATGTGTTGTTTATATGGTAATAAAAAAAATAAAATTATATCACTGTTTGTTTTCCAAAGAAAATAATATAAATAAAACTATTGGGAATGTTCGTATGCCTAGCTACCACTTTCATTTAGGAAAAACGTGACAGTGTGTTCCAGCAGCAGTCCTTGAGTGCCAGTAAAATTACAGGCACATAAGCTTCAACAACTGTATGGATCAGGGTGACGGGTGCAGTGCAGTTCGCACTTGTGACGAAATGTTACAGGCAGAGTTTATCGGTTAACATCAGGTGAGCCTTGAGCATTTACCTTCACAATAATATAAAAAATAAAAAACACATTCGATAGTCGCTAACCAATCAGTTAGAAAAATTAAGTATTAAGCGAAGATATATAATATAAAGTGATACCTCTTCAGGACGGGACTATCATTGAATTGTTATCGTAACCGTTGCTCTGATAACGAAATACTTAGGTAAGAATGTAATTACGATTAATTGTACGCATAAATACGTATGATTATATGTAAACGATCATCCCAGTAGATATTTGATAAGAGCATTCCCACGACATTACATTGATAAATTTGTTTAATTTATTTTGCGTTGTAACGTAGGCAATGTAGTTGCGAAATCATAGGCTTTCTGCTTCGATATAGCAATCAGTAGATATACGTATATATGTGAATAGATGTTAAATTATTGGCCGATAACAAGTGATGACGACTCATAACATATTATTAGGTCATATATGAGTATACAGGGCGTCCCACGGCGATGCCACATGGAGGGAAAGTACCTTGAATATTGGTTGGTCTTCATTTTATTTATGACACTATGTTATTTAACAAATAATAATCCTTACAATGAAATCTTTCGATTGGTATGATAAAACTACAGTGTTTTTTTCTCGTGTAACGAGTTCGATTCCCGATTCAACCATGTAATTATTTAAATATCCATATGTACATATGCAGTTTAAATTGTTTTTTAAATTAAAAAATAAAGTCTTCTTTCAGTAAAATTTTCAATCTACAATATTCAAGGTACTTTCCCTCCATGTGGAATCGCCGTGGGACGCCCTGTATATAAGTATAAACAAGCATAAGGACGATGGATATTTTTTTCTGGCAGTTGTCTGAGTATGACCCTGTTTCCATTGTAGATAACACCTTTTTCCACGTCGTCAACAGGCGAGTGAAATGATGAAAATAAATGTGGTTCTAGTAACTTTTAGCACTGTACCGTCTGAGATACCTATACATATATAGATATGCAATACCTGTACATATAAAGGATCTCAGATACATAGGCACTTGAAATTCAACTGCTATATGTCTCCGAAGCGCTCGAAGCAAAGTTCGCTTAGCCGTTCTGAACCGATCAGCAAAGTTAAGCAACGTCCGCCGCGCTCATGAGTTGGATGCTCTTGAAACCTTTTTTTTATTTCTGTTATTCTATACGGTTGTTAGTTATATAAAAAAGGGCCGAGGCTATAAACTTTAATGTTATTTTTTGGGTAAGGTGACTTTGATCTAAGGTTATTCGGTTAGTTCATTACAAATAAGAAAAGGATCAATTTTTTTACCAATACCTTGATTTTAAGCTGCACGTGACAATCCTATTGATGAAAAAAATTGTGGATATTAGCCTTAAGTAAAAGTTTTCTGAATTGAAAGAAAGTATATTAATAAAAACAAATATTCTAAAGATATTGCAAACATCAAATTAACATTTAAATAGAACACTTAAAATATATAAAAATATATCTAGTGACAATTCCGCCCAATTTTCCTGCTAAGCCGACGTGACGTCACAAACGCCACGCATCCGCACGATCGATCGAACTCGATCGTGCGCTCGTAGAATCAAGACCTCCTGAGGATGCTTCGTGTAGAAGCGACACGCGTCGAAAATTCTTCCGGTTTTGCTGCGTGGCGTTTGTGACGTCACGTCGGCTTAACAGGAAAATTAGGCGGAATTGTCACTAGATATATTTTGTAAGTGTTTTATTAAAATATTAATTTCTTTGATGTTTTCTTTGAATATTTGTTATTATTAAATATGGATGTCCGCAAAGTAACGCCTGAATCTATTCATTAAAGGATCCTAATTAGAAGTTTTCTGAAACCCAAGATTCTGTATCAGAACAGACTAATTACTGCAGTCGTGCCCTTCGAAGCAAGCTCGGTAGTCGGGTACATTCATATTGGTGTTCGTGATATTCTGAAAATATTTTCAACCAAGTGAGCACGAAGTGCGAACTAAGCATCTCCGTTTCAGCTTGTGCAAAATGCTTTTGGCATGTCTGTCCGGTTGTACAGCTGTTCTTCTCTACAGGTCGCATTTCTCAACCAATTCTCGTAAAATTTGGGAGTAGAAATATATATATATATGTATAAGTATGGATTTTTTTATTGGACGATTCAGTTTTTAGAAATTTTAAAACGGCTTTAAAAGTTAAGGGGTTTGGAAACGTATAAAATAAACATAAGTACTTATTTCAATCACGAAGTCGCTCACGTAGCCGCTAATTGACAAGTAATAATTAATAAAAATTGAATACTTAGCGACTACTTACGGGTAAACGAAATTTTGAATATTTCATAAATTTTTAGGAACAGCTCGCGTACCACGCGTCGTCTCGCGTCCACAAGTTTCAACAACTTTTCATGATAATATTTTAGCAAAATTCTATAGTCCTCAGACCATAGCCTTAGAATGGTTTTTCACGTCACCTGCAAAGTTATTTAGAAGATTTCATCGCGTGTGCATGTTCTGGGCTTGTCATTGCAGGAGTTTTTTTGATCGAAAGCCGAATAAGTATTTAATAAAATCTTACATATTGACTGGCATACAACAATCTAAAGCGGTGGATCTTTATATATACCGTGGGGTGCCGGGTTAGAATTGCGCCTCCCCGTAACATCCCATGGGTGTCGTCAATAGTATTTCGTAAATAATGCTGCCCACCTTCCATTATTGGAATAATAATGGAAGGTGGGCAGCAGCGCCTTCTAAAGAGCTGCCAACTAACACTGCGATCCCCAAGACGCCTGCCAAGCGTAGGGATTATGGTAAATCATAATCCCTACGCTTGGCAGATTACCCCCTTAATAGGGGAGGCTGTGTTCAGCAGTGGACGATCCGGCTGTTACAGTACAGTACATATCTATAGGCATGGAACTTTGCTCAGAAGTTGCTAATACTAAGTGAGCATCCAGAGATGCTTTTTAAAAATTGATCCTGTTAAATGGTGGTTACCTAAATAGAGGCTTAATATTTGTATGTAGATAAATCTTAAGTATGTATGAAGTTGGACAGTGACGTTAAGGTGTTTTTGCCTATAAAAATATACAGCTGTGTTCAGGCTTAAAGAAATTCTTATTCAAAGGGGTTAACAGATAAAATTAAGTGCGAGTTGGACTCGCATACAGTTCCGTTTTTTTATTACCAATAGACTTGCTTTTGTCAGCAATCTCACCTGATGGTAAGTGATGAAAAATATATTTTTACTAAATAGAAACTGGCTCTCTATGATTGGTGTCTGAATACACTAATAGGTGCTTGGCAACAGATTTTCTACTTGACACTTATAGCTAGACAGGCAGGCATTAAAAAGTGCCCTACCAGCATTCGCGGCACAGCCAATATGTTACCACCGAGTATATTTAAAAGTTTACCTCGTGGGGTGTGCTGGACTAGCATGTCACCCCCCTCTTTACCGATGGGTGTAGTACGAGGCGACTAAGGTTAAAATACCGGAAGGTGAGCAGCAGCGCCTTCTGAGGAACTGTTATCTTACACTGCGATCCCCAAGACGCCTGCCAATTTTGGGGATTATGGTAAATAAACTACAAGTTTTTTTTATGTCGTTGTGACGGAACAAGCTCGAGGCCTACCTTAAGTTAAGGGACTAACCACTGCCTATAAAAAATGCAGTTCGTCGCAAGTCACGAATTGCACTACGCCCGTCACCATGAGACATAGTTCTAAGTCCCATGTGCCTGTAGTTTCATTGGCTCTCAAGGACTGCTGCCGGAACAAACCGTTAGGTGCTTGGCGACAGATTTTCTACTTGAGGGTGGTTGCTTTCGCTAGCCAGGCGAGCATTCACAAAATGCCCTTCCACCATACGGTGAAGCTCAAGCCCGCGGCGGTTTTCAAACCATGGACCTGCTGCGCGGCAGTCCAATGCCACTGAGCCATCATTGCTTCTAAATGTATGTAATGTGGGAGGCTGAGTTCAGCAGTGGGCAGTAAATTTATTTTGTTAAATCTAACATTAAATAAAATACTTTCTTTAATTATTAATGGTCTAAGTTCACAGATATGGTTTTGAGATTTGAAGTAGCGGACGAGTTTATCTCCATCTACTGGATACAGTTACAGACTGCCATAATGCTACTAAACAATTAATTTGTCAGAAAAACCGAGCCGGGAATCAAACCTTGACCTCGCAATTCCTTAGCGACGCATTTCGCTACTCGACCAACTGACATCACAGGTAATAAAGCAAACATAAAGTTTCCGTGTCCAGTCAATCAAATGTCCAAATTAGACGTATATATACAGTCAATCGTATGTAGCCTGTAGATATAGAAAATATTTTGCCAAGCACTTAACGGTGTGTTCCGAGTTCCGACTGATGTCCTAAAGATTCAATTCCCATTCTAAGATAAGCTTGTTTACCATCTATGACTATGATCACCACTAAGGCTAGGCTAACAACATAAAAAAGCAAATGTCAAAGGGCATGAGCATACCCTTAAAACCAGTATTTATTTTATTGCCTCTGCAATTAAATAAAAATATAATATGAATGTATTATATTTTTGTTGTTGTTAAATGCGGATCTGTGTTGTGAATATTTTATTTATTATATATCTGTACAATTATTGTTATGCCTTCGCAGATAATAGTTGTTGTACTTACTTCGCATTACGAACATCCCTCGGCCTTAATAGGAAGAAGGGCCACACCAGAGCAGCCGTTAATGACGTCACAAAATAATATATAAAAAAATAAAAGTGATATTTCACAACATTAGGCTCACTACTAGTAATTTTTTTAACGAATAATAATACGATCGAACTAAAAATAAACATATACAACGTGTGCCACATTTTAACTGGTTTCAACGACACAAACGTTTGGCGGACGGCTTGCCATGTACTGTGGGTTATCTTTAAATTGCTGTGGTTTTATCTACATTGATATTATTTCTAAGGTTAATAAATAGGAACTGTCAATTATCGGTAGAGCCTATTGAGATATGGATAATAATTATAAGGATAACCAAATTATACAATCAAATAACAATCACCCACGAAGTAAAAATAAATTGTCATAGAAGATAATTTTATAAATGCGTAAATAATGTTAGTAAGTTTTATTGTGAATGTTCGTAAGCTTTTTAGGTACTTAGTAGGAAAGTGTTAAAGCATAAAACACAATTGTAAAAGTCGCATGCAATTATTTTTGAGACATTTTTTACAATCATCAACTGACGTTGAAACTGCTTACAACTACTAACAAATACTAATAAAAACATATTTGTGTTCTTTGATTAATATTATTTAATGACAGTAACAAGCCTTCAAATGCCAATAAAACACTTATTTGTTATAAGATTGCCACAAAATATGATTTTATTTAATTTTGTTTGTTAAAATAAAACTTCTCATATCCAGTTTTGTTTTTATAATAACTGGTTGATCGTTATGTTAATGGAATAAACTTCCTCCATTTATTTTGTCACGGAAAGTATTTTTGTATCTCTTGAAATTTAATACGTGTTTTGCTTTGCTTTAGTCGTAAGTAGCTAGGTGCAATACGAGTTTATCACATGAGTCAGTCATGAGTTTATCTTTTCATAATATCACGTTGTTTTTTAATTAGATAGGAATAAGTTTTCTAAACACGTATCTCGTAGATGTAAATTGTAAAAGTTGTGAATGTGGTAGAGCTAAGTCTAAAGTCGTTCAAAGAAAAGTTAATGTCAAGTCAAAATCATTTATTCAATTTAGGCGTCTAAGGCTCTCTTATGAAGGTCGATTACAAATTTTAATATATAAGTTCAGCAAAAAAATAATAGAGTCGATGAGAGAAGAATGGGCCTCAGAGCCATTATAATTATGTGTTATAAAAAAATATTGTAAATTTATTTCAATATATGTTTTAAATTCGAAAGTGTTTGTTACTATTTAGGTAATTTATATTTAAATTAAATAGTGACAAATAAGCTAGAAACAGAAAAGGTCCTAAAATTGATCCTTGCAGTATATTTCTGCATTACTCCTATTTTTACCAAAGACCCGGAAGACGGTCAGATTTAGCCACCGACTTCAAAATTAAAGTGATTTTACTATGTTTCATAAAATCGGGGAAGTATCTTCTATCGACACTAGTATTGAATATTGTTCCCAATAATACAAGTAATAGACATACCCCACAAAATTTCGGTACTCTTATGTTTAAACTTTGACTTTGTAATTTCAATGATTGTCTTACCTATATTTGAAAGAAAAGTCCGGTATTTTGCAGGGAAATGAATGAATATATTTTAACATAGCTTCTGCGACGTCGTTACAATAATCTAATAGTGACTACTAGGGATAAGTTAGAAAAAGAATTTAATAACATTCACAACTTGATTGGATTAGAGATTTGATTCTTATCATCAGTTAAGAGATATACCTATTGAAGCTTGAGGTTTAATTTTTACCAGTCTTCGTATTATACCTATAGTCTTCTAAATGCTTATTTTTTTACTTGTAGACTTAGATTTTTTCCAAACTAAATAAGATTTAGTACTTTCAATAGCTAACTTACTAAAAATAAATTATAGTTCCTAACGTTATCATGAATCACCTTGCTAGATATTAATTTTGTTCTACGATATAGATGAAACGAACAGTCTCCACTCTTTCAAATAGATACTCCCTAGCAGGGCTATAGCTAGAGTCAAATTTGAGGTAGGGCAGCATTCGTGACAGGTAGGGCGGAAGTAAAAAAAATATCTTATTCGATCTGCCTCAAAGCACGGGCTCTCCTAAATCAATTACCATGTATATCACTGACCTCAGGTCAGTGATGTGAATTCAGTAGCTATCTGTAGATAAATATATTTCTGTGACAGAACATGAGTTCATGCTATCTAAGAAGTATTCAATCCTCAATGATAAAGAACAAGCGAACAAGATGGTTGAACTTCCAGATTTGGATGTAGGGATCCACATCTGAGTGAGAGTGAAGTAATAATTAATTGTTGGGTTGGGTGACAACTAGTAAATAGATACGACCAAAAATGCCGTTTAGATCATATTGTTTCTGCAAACTTATTACAATAATAAACATAACAATAAAAATATTTGTAACAGCCAAATTCTACGATTCGCCATGTTATTGAAAATGCGAAGCACCTCACTCAGATACTGATTTCGTTCTTTTATTTTTCAAATGCCAGAAATACCATACCAGCCATTCTCTCGTGACACATTTGATTGCAGTTAAAGTTGAAAAAGTATATTCGCACACTCCATTGCTACATCCTATGGTCGCTATAAACAATCGTAATCAATCTCTATGTTTTAATAAATTTACAAATTATTGGATTCCAAACGTTTTGCCCCGGGCGGGAATTGAACCCGTGACCTTCCGATTTCGCGCCGGATGCTTTATCTACTCAGCTACCGGGGGTACGGCTGTGTCGCCGTAATTTCGTACTCCAATCGTATTTCTTAAACCGTCATAGGGGACGTTGCGCGGCCATCAACCAGACTACTAGACTTCATCTGATCGAAAGAAGTGGTTTTTTAAAACACATGATGTCGCTACCCTTCTATATTTCTAAATATTATGATTACAAGCACTACCGCGTACTAAGCGAAGATCATAAATTTACAAATTATTGCAGTACAAAAGGTTTTGCCCCGGGTACCCCCGGTAGCTGAGTGGATAAAGCATCCGGCGCGAAATCGGAAGGTCGCGGGTTCAATTCCCGCCCGGGGCAAAACATTTTGTACTCCAATAATTTGTAAATTTATGATTTTAGCTTAGTTCGGTAGTGCTTGTAATCATAATATTAAAAAAACTATGTTTTTTAAAATCTATGGTTATGGGGAATCCCCTATGCACAGATATTATAATTAAATAGTGTCATTGCTTCATGCGATGGCGCTTCAAATTCCGTCTACTTGTACACAGAACAAAGGATTATTATAATATGAAATGAATGTCAGAAACTGTGGTATCTTCGGAAAGTTTAGATACCTATCGATACAATATTTTTTTTATCTCAAACTGTGAACAATCAATTTAATTATTATAATTTATTTTAGTTCTTTGTATTTTTAAAGTAGGGCATTAGGATTTTAAGGTAGGGCATTGCCCCACAATGCCCCCCCCGGCTACGGCCATGCTCCCTAGCCCAGTTACCAAACTTCAAATTTTTCATTTATTTTACGACAAACTTCTTTATAAATATCATTCGGATCATTGTGAGAAAAATGTGTAACGTCAACGCCGTTAAAAAGACAAGCTTTGCTTCTTTGTTGGTACTGAGTACATACTTTTTGTGTACTGGTGTTTAACGGCCTATGTTCTATTTTATACCTACCTGAATAAGATCTGTTAAATTTACTGCCTGCCCTAAAATATGTTGATAGGTAAGTATCTAACATACTCGTAGAGATCATACGCTTTTCTTTGAAACTAATGAACGCCCTGTCTAGGTCCAATCAGTCTAGGTCTTGATAATAATCCGCACATAATAAAATAAAGCCGTATAAAAACATTGTAGATTCAGCCTTGATAGCCAGTCAAGCCAGCTTCCTTGACTGTTACTAGTATTTTTCTTTAAGTAATTTGATCTGGACATTACGCGGAGTATCCAGTCAGAGAAAAGTCATATGTAGGTGTGATTAAGAGTGAGGTCAGGTTACTAGTGCATAAAAAAACTTGCGAGCCTAGCGAGCACTTGCAGTGAGTGTGCCCCTACCGCGGCAGCGAAGCGCCAGATATTCAGGGTTATTGGTAAAATGCTAACAACCTCTTAAGGTTGACTTGTGCTAGTCCTAACATACATTTTGAGATGATTATTTTTGTGTTTTGTTTTGCTTTTTTTAATGTTTTTTTTAGGTTGTTTTGACGGAATAAGTACGAGGACCACCTGATGTTAAAAGTCTCTTGTGCCTGTAATGTATTATTTGATATTTCATATTTTTTATTACTTTGCTCGATGTAAATATTCAAAGGGAGCGAGGCGCGGTTCAGTGTTGCCAGTGTTGCCACGGCGGGCACTCTTAGCTCGGAGTGGGTATTAAAATTAAAAAAAAAAAAAAATCATATCTCAAATGTTTGTTAGGACTAGCAGAAGTCAACCCTTAGAGGTTGTTAGTATTTTACCTTTTAATAACCATGTATAAATATATTTTCAACAGTATTGTATAAGCATTCTGCATCACTGAAAATAATGAAAACAATAAAACATAAGCAAACTAAATCGACTTCCAACTCTGAAAAGAAAAAAATAGCTTGTGGAAGTCAAACTGTATTCATTCAGCGTGGTACCTATTACAGCAAGTAACATCATATTTTTTAACTGAATGATGGAATTTTTTTTGCACATTGATAACGTCGGCGAAGTCTGATGTCACGTAGCTAGGATAATTAACATAATGCAGAAACGCTTAAAATTTTTTCGTCATTCCCAATGACATTGTAATACTCTGGACGACAGGTCACCTACCAAAGCAGTGAAAAAAATTGTCCTGAGTTATCATTAACAAACGTTAATATTTACGCATTACTCTTAGCTATATGTAAAAAAAAAACAGAAGTTTCTGAATTGGAATCAAACCTCATTATACTAAGATTTAATGGCTCCGTTTTGCCCCTTGGATACGAGACCCTAAAGTTAATCCATAAATTTAAGGGCACCTATTATATATTATTTACCCATTACGTTATATGTCTCCTATAAATTAATAGGCAACTGATCATCGTATTCCTACCCTCAGCACACTTGTGAGGTGCGGTGGGTACAATTATATTGCTATAATTATATCACAATAATACATTGCAGTAATACTATGTCTTTAGATATATACACATATAGTTTCTATTGCACTAAACAGAGTTGATGGAAAACAGTTCACTAATCAAAGATTTTTTTCTTAAAAAAAAAAATTAGTCTTGTTTGTAGTACAACGCAATTTGAACTATAGGTGTCGCTCCATCCCGATACGATGGTTGAAGAACGAGAGCAAGAATTAAAGTTATGAGTCATTGTGTCATGTTAGCTCTATTGGTTAGAGCATACCCCGGCTAAAGGGGTGGATGGACGCGGGTTCGAATGCCGCACATAACTATATTTTCTTCTCTCGTAAATTTGTAATTTTGTAACTTTTTTCTTCGTTCTTTAAGATTACAATAAAACCGGCCAAGTGCGAGTGGGACTCGCGCACGAAGGGTTCCGTACCATTACAAATCAACGGCGAAAAACTCTTTTATTGTATGTGAGCCCCCTTAATTATTTATTTTATTTTAATTAATTATATTTAAAGAGAACATAAAACTAAATATTCTGTGAATAGTTAAAGCGTCTACCTTTCACCGTTATTAGTATCGAGCAAGAAACGTATCTGTGAAAAGTTCAACTGTCTAGCTATCACCGTTCTTGAGATACAGCCTGGCGATAGACGGACGGACAGCGAAGTCTCAGTAATAGGGTCCATTTTTACCCTTTGAGTACGGAACCCTAAAAACAATATTTAGTTTTGAAAACAGGTTCGCAATCTTCAAGCAATAAAATTTAAGTAATAATATCTTTGCAGCTGGTACTTATGCCTACCTTTCCGAACACTCTTAGCTCTAAGCGTATAGGAAGCAGTTTCGGGCTTCAGTTCAGTGCGCGAGCTGCGCACGTAAGTTTTTATACGTTAACCCATGTTTTGAATAATACAATTTTTTGTTTTATTTTTTGACGGTCTAATTACTAATGTCATGACGCAGGTGCAAAACGCAGCAAACAAAAACGGGCATAAATAGATTTTACAGGTAAAATATCCTGTTTATTGTTATTTTATTAAAGAACTCTTTTTGTGTAGGTATAGGTTGTGCGTTTATAAATGCTGTAGTTCTCACAATGTTAGCAAATTGTAGTTGCTATTATTTTTCTTGTTCTCGCACCAGTAGACAGTTCTCTCTAGCAGCTCCTACGGGACTGTCCACCCCACCAACCATGTGCTCAAGATAATACGATTTTATCATTAGGAATAGATAATCTTTATATATAAAATTACGTGTCACGTTGTTTGTCCGCGGTGGACTCCTAAGCTCCAGAGCCAATTTTAAATTTTATTGCACACCGTATGCACTTTGATCCAAATTGAAAGATAGGATAGCTTACATCTCAATTTATAGTCGTAATTACCCGTGCGAAGCGGGGGCAAGCCGCTAGTATATAATAAAATTAAAATAAGGAAGGAATTCTTATTTAATTTCTTTTACACTACTGCCCAAAAAAAGGAGTGTTATGTTTTCAGGGTTCATGTATGTATGTGTATGTTTGTGAGTTGCTTTATGTCACCAAAATTGCTTGATTTTTGACTACATATTGTAAGAAAAATATTTTTTCTCCCAAATCCATTGAGTGGGGTATCAACATGAAGGGCTTTAAAAAACGGCCCCATAAATATATATTACTTACAGTTTTAAATTAAATGAAACGATGTAACGCTTAACGAAAATAAATAATTTGCAGTAGGTAGAGATTTTTTATTTTTATTTAATTTACAGAATATTATTTTCTCTAGTTATTTCGTTCAGGGTTAGCATTACATTCAATACAAGCCAACCACTTACCATGAAACTATTGAGCAGCCTTACAGGGTTTCGTCCATGTACGGTATCGGTATAGCACAATCCTAAACAACCGGGTAAAGGCACTCTCAATCAATCCCAACATCACTGTTACCAGCAAACTTAACCACAAGTAGTCCAAGGAGCATTAGATAATGCACTAATCATTTGCAACCATCGTGTTTTTAGTTACAAAACTACCCTCTTCTCTGCCGCTTGCTGAAATCTCAGCTTGTGACTGACTGCATAATAAACATAATAACAACGCCTGAACAGATATGATGCATAATACAACGAAATTTCATTCTTTTTAATAGCTTATAGGGCTACCCTTTGATTATTATCTCACCTGATAGTAAGTGATGATGTGGTCGAAGACGTTTTTCATGGTAACCTCGAATTATTGTCTAATTCCTAACTAGCTTAGTTTTTATATAGACCCTGTAAAAAAAAATTCTAAAATATATTATACAAATTTTCCTGTCTCATATCTATTTATGATTTTAGGTAACAAATAGTAGAATCAAACTGTTTAGTTCTGCATTGATGTTTGCTCCGCTGATTACACTACAAAATACAACCAGGGCAAAATCATACATTCCCGCACAGGACTATATCCATCCTCATACGAGTTCGTTTTATAGCAAATCTTTCACTATTCAGGCTGCTCGCTTATGGAATTCTCTTCCTGTATCTATAAGACAAGCACCAACTCTCAGAATGTTCAAGGATCAAGTAAAAAAGTTTTATTTGTCCAATTAATTTTGCACTACATTTTTGAAAATTTCTAGGCTTTATATGGGATAATATTATGATATGTATTTTTATATGATTTATTTATACATGTATATCATTATCTATTTATGTATGTTGATATGTATATATATATATATTTATATTTATGTGTGTATTTATTTATTTTAAAAACTTACATGCTATTTTTATACATTTGTTTAGAAACACTAATAAATTTAGTTTTATTTTTAAAATATTTTTGTGAATTTGTACTTTTTCATTGTTATTTGTTAGACTACACCCGCCCCAATAGTTTTGTTTATTCAACTCCATCCTAAGGTTGCCTGGTAGAGATCACTTTTAGTGATAAGGCCGCCCATTGTAACACTATGTTATTATTATTTAATTAAATCTTATGATGTAAACTTTAAGGGTATATTTTAGACGAACGCCCCCATACAAAACGCAGCTCCAATCTCATTATAATAATAGCGAATAAAACTCAATATTTTTTTTACTTACGTAATCACTACCCTAATATCTAGGTTTGTGGTGCATCAGATTTTCATTAAATTATACAGTTTTGAAAATACTCTAGCTCAAAAACTCGTAATTTTAGATAAAAGAAAGACCCAACTTTGAGCATCTCTTTCAAGAAAAATAAGCATGTTTTTAATATTTCTATTGCACCACAAACATGGGGAATATAATGAACTTTCTATAATGGGAAGTTATTTATACATGTGTACTATACTTTTTTAATAAATCTGGAGCTACGCATAACTGGCTCAAACTCCATAAAACGAGTGCTATATACTAAACGCTATATAATAAAAATTTTAATTATAGTCCAAAAGAAAAAGGATTTAAGCCAGAAACGATAGGTATATTTAGATGCGAGTTTTTTTTAAATAACAAGTTGAGTTTATATGAAAGTTCACACTTTGGCTAGCGGGTATATCTCCTTAATATTTTAAATGTGGTGTAACAATAAAGAGTTTTCTATCTATCTATCTATCTACTATATCTTTTCCTCTCGTTGTAAATTTGTTAAATAGCAGATTGTTATTACAAGGGTCGAAAGGAATCAATAACCATACGAGGTATTTAGACATAATATACTAGTGAGTCTTGGAGTTGCCAACCTCGCGAATCTGCCCTTGCATAGCTTACAATTAAATAAAAGTTCAGTGCGCTTATTTTACAAATTATTGGAGTACAAAATTTTATGCCTAAGGGGAATCAGGAAGTCCCAGGTGGCCAAGGAGGTTTAGACATCCGATGCGATATCGGAGGACGAGGGTTCGATTCCCGCCTTGGGCATAAAATTTTGTACTCCAATAATTTGTAAAATATGATTTTCGCTTAGCACGCGATAATAATAATCATATTTAGAAAAAAAAATGGTTCAGTGCGCATGCTGATGGACGGGGTAATGGGTCACAAAATCCAAAAACCATAGTTATACACAGGTATTTAGGAGATAGTATAGTTCGAGTAGGGATTGAAGATTTTCATCCGTATTAAGCACTCTACTTTTCATTTCGATTGTAAGGAAAATTAAAAATAGTAGTTTCTCTAAAATATTGATTAAAAATGATAATTTGAGTAAAGAGAACGTAAGGGAGAGAAAGAAAAAGAAAAAAAACACATTTATTCTGTTATAAACTAGTTCTTTTAGCTTTTACATAAACACAAACGCAGTTGTTATTATTTGTTTCATTACAACAGGGTATGTTACTACGAATAAAACTGAATCTTCTTGTTTTGTTTAGAGCAATAATTAGCGCACCATGTTAACAAGTACCACAGATGTATTGAGCCAATATGTAGTTTATTATAAACCAACCTCCGACACATTCCGGCCCGAGAGAAGGAACCAATTAATTTAAATTTTTCTTGCCCTTAGCTGGGGTGCAGCGTCTTCCACTACTCGGATTAAACAAACACTACTTGCCATATATGATAAATGAAAAATATTAAACATAAATATCTAGCCATAAATACAGTTACATATATGTTTTATTTTTTTAAACGTTTTATTTGTTTTGAATTTAGAACGCGTTTAATATTTTAAAAACTTCTTTCTGTTTCGCGCCATTTCACATATTTTTTCGTTTTCATTATCAAATTACAATATGGAATGGGGTGTTAAAGTAAATATGATTGCAGTGATCGCCTTGCACAAAGTGGGTATGAAGCCGTCCGTCATATTCCTGATAATTCAAAAGCTTGATATCAGCCGTATATCGTACTATCGACAGATACAACAACCCTTAATCTGTCGAAAACCATAAAATCCCGGGGGGGGGGGGGGGGCGTGCTGTTAGCAACTACAAAGACTGTTAATGCTGTTTAAGCCAGAATTCGTCGAAATCCGATTAAGATTCGATGGAATTAAAGATATTCCATCGATCAAAACGCCTTCTGTCACGATACGCAGGTGAAGGGTACAGAAATATCCACTTAAACGATGAAAAAAATTTCACGTTTGAAGAACACTACAATAAGCAAACTGATAAAGGTTACTCTCACAGTTGTAAAGAAGCTGCTCTAGTGTTCTGAAAGGGCGGTCGTGGTCATCGTCCTGTATCAGTGATGGTTTGGACGGGCATGTCTTATCAAGGCGTTATAAAGCTACATTTTTGTGAAAAAGGAGTGAAAACTTCAGTTCATCAGTTTATCATTTGTAGTGTATCAAGAGACAGTCTTGGATCGTGTTGTGAAACTTCTCAGTAATACACTTTTTTAAAATGTACCGTGGACTTTCCAGCAGGACTCTGCACTTGGTCACAAGGCAAGAACTACCCAAGTCTGGCTTGAAACCAACGTTCCGGAATTTATAAGAGCTGAAGACTGGCCCTCATCTAGCCCAGCCCTCAACACTTTAGACTTCAAATTATCAGTTTTAGGGGCTCAGTAATAGGATCCTTTACTAGTACTGAACCCTAATAGGGATGCTAAGTAAGTATCATAACATAATACTTTCTAAGCGCAATAATAGGTAGCGCGCTACAAAATCCCTACAGTCTTGCCACATTTTTATGTAATCGTAGAACGAAAAACACAATCTTGTCACATTTTTCTCAAAAAGTTTTTACAGTTACGGCTTACGAAGTCTCATAGAACTAAAACATACATATGTGAAAAAAATATCTATAGGTTGTAAAATATCTAAAAAAATTTTTTTTTTTATGAATTACCTCAGTATGTTTTTTATGCTGGCTTAGAATTTAATAGGTGATGTGCAAAAATATCTTGTATTATTTTACTTATAATTGCACTTAGAGGTTTATCTACGATGAGTGCTCTCTCTAAAATGCTTATACCGTTTTTAATGTAGATTTATATCATAATTATGGCATACTTAATGTAAATTTGTATTTTGTAGTCATAACAATAAAAACCAGTTTAATAATAAGCAGTTTAATAAAAAAATATTAAATTACTTACCAACACATAAATTAGCTAAATTTAAATTATTGTGTACATTAAATAAATAAAAAACATGTCTTTATGATCATTGCGTTGTTTAATACATTTTATGTACAGCGCTAGTCATAAAAATATCTATTATATTATTATTCCCACGTACAGCAACCCAGTCCTTACTCTTTGGTTATAAAAAGACAGAGATTAACCATACCTCATGAATGTATTATTATGTAAATTTTTTAAACTATTTTTAGATTTTCTCTATATATTCTCAGTACCTACAGTATATTTTTGTCTGGCTTGAGCTCTTTATATTTAATTTGATACAATAGGAATTCGTTTATTGTTGCCAGTGTTATAAATATAGACATAATTCATGTTTCTACTTCTTTCAGTTGAATAATGAGAACATTAATTGTTGTAAAACTGAGCAAATAGGTACATAGCAAACTTAATTTATTTGATGACAGTGGCACGTGGTTAGTTTTCTAAATACGTAACAAACGGCTTGAGAATGGAATGGTTGACACTGAGACTGGAACAATATTTTAATTTACTATA
Organism: Plagodis dolabraria; assembly: GCA_963854805.1. Taxonomy (NCBI): domain Eukaryota; kingdom Metazoa; phylum Arthropoda; class Insecta; order Lepidoptera; family Geometridae; genus Plagodis; species Plagodis dolabraria. The sequence goes on along the minus strand of OY978441.1, from coordinate 26,123,486 downwards.
TACGGTTTGCACTTACGGTTATTATTATAGTCGAGAACGCGACGACGCTCGACTAGTTTCGTGGGATTCGGACCCACTTCATCAAGGAGCAACACGGGCGGGTTCGACAACGTCCGCTCGAGCACTGCTGGCGGCGGCCGCGGCATCGGCGCGCCTGGCGCGGGCGGCGGCCCGCTCAGCCCTGCTAGACAATGTCGGAACTGGTTGCACCTCGCTTGAAGAACCGGTCTCCACGCTGGTGCTAAATTCCATCCCCGGTCCCGGTTGAAGTTGGGAAAACGAGCAATTTCAATCGCTTCCCGCACCTTCCGAGGAACAAGGAATTTAGCACCAGCGTGGAGACCGGTTCTTTAAAAAAACTGCCAGTTTTACCAACTGGGTGGAAGACTTGCCGCAGGACACGATAAGTGTAGTGTGCACGGGACTTTACAATAGCACAGACATGAGTGATAACGATGACAACAATAGTGACCATAGCAGCGAGGTGCAACCGGTTCCGACATTGTCTAGCTGGGCTGAGCGGGCCGCCGCCCGCGCCAGGCACGCCGATGCCGCGGCCACCGACAGCAGTGATGAGCAGTGCTCGAGCGGACGTTGTAAACCCGCCCGTGTCGCTCCTTGATGAAGAGGGTCCGAATCCCACGAAACTAGTCGGGCGTCGTCGCGTTCTCGACTATAATAATAACCGTAAGTGCAAACCGTATATAGTAAATTAATATGTCGAATACTTACGTAAGTTTTAACAATGAAACAATATTACTTAGGATAAAACCTATATTTTTAGTATTCTTAAGCAATATTAATGAATTTTATTGTACAGGTTGTGAGTGTGTATCATTATTTCTAAGGTCATGGTACATCCTAAACGGAATAACCGATTTTGATACATTGAGTTAATATGTACATTATTAGCACATTGTTTTGATGCCTTTTTTATTCAAATCCATGCCTTAATGCAATGGTTCTTAGCAATGTTCGACGAAAATGGTATGGTGTAGCATCTACTTTTGGTAAATATTAGCTATGATATTCACCAAAAGTCTGTGCTAAATTCTATCGATACTACAACACAACCAAACAAATAGCTTTTATATCACAACATCTATACTAACATCTATACATATTACATATAGGCGTTTTCAGTAATTGTTGGGCAAATAGAGGATATACATAATCAGCCATAATTTTCAGCTAAAAAACTGTCGCAAGTTTCGCCCATAATTATTATTTATTAACCGGCTACGACTCGCGTAATATTTACCGGATATTGCTCCAGTTTCAAACTTATTTGAAGTTCTTCGTCTGGGAGTCACGATTGTGCACAGCGTCGAGTGCGGGCCTCAGCACGTAACTGGCAGTTACGTGCTGATACTTCATATGAGTTCGAAACTGGTCGGAGCAATATCCGGTAAATATTACGCGAGTCCTAGCCGATTACTAAATAATAATCAGCCATAACGTCAACTGTTGAATAAATTCCTCTCTCAATATTGGGGCTTGCCATAATGCCCACGCGCTTGGCAGGCTTCTTGAGGATCGCAGTCTAAGGTGGCAGTTCTGCAGAAGGCGCTGTTCCCACCTTCTGGTATTTTTTTTCGTCGCTTTTTACGACTCCTACAGGAAGATGCTGAGGAGGGGTGCAATTCTAGCCTGGCATCCTACGGGGGACCACGATACAAAAATAATTTATAACTGTAGCACCCGTATTCAATTATTTTTGGATTTCAAATATAAAATTTACTCTACTCTTGCTCAAAAAATCTCAAATCTTTAGACGATTATCTATCTTGAATTAGATATTATTCTGTTAACGAACTAGAGATTCATGACTTACGGACCAACGGATGCATGAACAGACAGTCAACGGAGTCTCATTTATAGGGTTCTGTTTTGAACTTTAGAAAAAGTACGAAATCATAAATCATATTGCTAAGAGTAACTTGGTCGATTACACTTGGAAAACTATCGCGAGTTGTATCCATATTAACTTATTAGGAATCGTTCGTAATCTTTCCGGTAAATATAACGCGGGTCCTAGTTGGCTCCTAATAAGTTAATTTGGTCAATTACGCTATATTCCAATTCTATATTTATTAGAACACGGTGAGTATACAATAGCATACTAGGTGGTACAGTAACTAATATGTTTTAACTAACATTTCGTAACTCATGTCCTTGCCACATGTGACGTACAAATTAAAAAAGAAAGAATCTAAGTCTATTAATTTTGAATTATTAGTTACAAACGAATTGAAATAATTAAAATCGATACATCAGAATACTAATGTCAATGCGTTAAAATTAAGTCAAGATATAGAATTATGTTCGTAATGCAGTATTACCGTTTTGCAACTGTGGTCAGCACTCCACAACCCAAGTTCTTGTTTCTTGTTCGCTTAGTAATTTCACTTGTCACAGTAGTGCTAGCTATTAGTTAGCCTAAATTTACTAACTAGCGAGTCTTTTGCGACGATTATCTCCTGGTAAATTAAGTCGAGATAATTTTTTTTTCGTAAGAAATCATCCAGGCGGATATACAGTTATAGGTATGTAAGTACGCGTATACAAGCTTTTTTGTATGCGTAATTTATTACTAGATTTAGAGTACTTATATCCTATTATTTGGAGTGTTATTATTTGGAGTATATCCATATCAAATAGTTCCGCGAATATTTTTATTATACGGATATGGTGGTGTATGTGTGGTTAGGGCCTAAAATCGGGCGTTACTAATGCCCAAAGTGCGGCTGTAAAACTTTTATGCCTTGCTTCGCCCAGTCGTAAACAGTAAGTAACCCACTTTGGGGCGCAAAAGCCTAGGTATAAATTTGTGATCTGGTGTGAGCGTACCAGCGACGTACCTTTAGTAAATAATTAAGTTTTTAATAATACAATTATTGATAGGTTTGGTGCATATTTATAGACTTCTGTGGACAATCCGTACTCAGAGCCCTATTATGGGGGCGATTACTACAATTTAGTCTCGTGGAAGGTGAGCTCCTCTTGAGCGAAAAAACCATATACCTACTATGAACGGAAATTTTGGCAAAAAACCTGTGCTGAAAGGTGTTTTTATATCTACTTGACCAATAGGTAAAGCATATATTAAGAAATGCAGCTGTTAACAAATTATTGTTAGTCACTCCTCTTCAACCTAAGAATAAATAATGGAAAGAAATGTAAGTAAAGCCCAAAAATAGCAGAACGCAAACCTAACGCAAACCCTATGGCACAATAATCGTGATACTTATATTATTATTATTTTCAAGCGCCAAATCAATAAGCCGTTCTTATTTTATTTTTTTATTTCGGCAGTGTCTTTATTTAACAAAATACTACGAACTATATACAACACTACAGCTATACTACAATAAAAGCATTTGGACAACCTATAAGTCATAGAAGACTCACAGGCAGTCCAAATGCTCCAGCCCACTCCCAGTTGGCAGCGTGCCCAGCATGCTGGCAGCATTGCCCCGTTGAATTGCAATGCTTATTCGTTGAGCCAAATATGTGCCAGCATTTTGATCACGCGTCGCATCGACCAAGCGCTCAGATTAATTGATTTAATTGAATTTGGAAGAATATGCGAGTTTTGTTAATTGTGAACTTGATGAGTCTGAAATCGAAGCTGTAACTGTATGAGGTTACACTTCTTTACATATTTATTCGTAGTCCTCAACGATAGTGAATTTTCACGCTAAAATGTGAATATGCTCATTAACAAACTTGTGACTGTGAGCATTATTAACTATCACTAAATCGTGGCTCTTCGCTCTTCGGCGGTTCGAAATGACTGAATGAGAACTGTCTGTAAGGCGGCCACACGGTTGCGCCGTAGAAAACCACTTCGCTTAGATCCAATTACACATTGATTTGCTAGATGGCGCTGTTTATGCTCTCACTCCGACATGTTAATATCATCACCTATCATATCCATTATTTAAACCAACCAATACTGAAAATTCGCAGATAAACATAATGTACTTCTATAAAAGAAGAGAAAGAAAAATAGCTTTGATCAAACTTATTTTTCTTTCTCGGGATGTTGAGATACGGAACCCTGATAGAGCGAGGCCTGGCTCGCACTTGGCTCTTTTTTGTTTTCCGTTAAGCACACTAATAATATTATGAAATTGATTCCAATTATCGCATCGATAAATTATCTATACACGTATACGTGTTTCTTGTATTTTTTTTCTAAATACTGTTACGAGCTGGGGGTTCGGGATAAATAATGCAAAACGTTTTCGACACACTGGTACCTTTATTCCACAGTTCTACAGTCACTTCCAACAACACTATAACACTGAACTGTTCGCACTTCACAGAACACTGTTCACAAACTTCACTGTACTTCACTATTCGCGCTTGGAGCACTTGGTCCAAAGATAATCGCACTGTTGATCGTTTCGAACTCAAAGTAAGACTGACTGGTCGGCCTGGACCCGATCCTATTTATACTCAAAATTCACATTTTCCAGAATGTTCACTAATAGTCTAGATAGAAAAACAATAAGGGCCATAAATCATCCTTTTAACATAAACAACTTTGAATGGAATTCCACGAAAGTTAACTACTACTTATTCTGTGGTTGTTTACTAGTTGCCTGAGAACAAAGGCGACCCTTTTTTATAACCTTTTGTGCGAAGAGTAGGTACATTCTTGATTTCTTTTACTTGTTTACTGACGCTGGATTATTCTAGATTGTTCGAGCCCTTGCGCCGTAACACTGCCCCCTCCTAAGATATGCTCGTCCCGAGCATAGTTGGAACCACAGTATGGCGCCAATCGATCCACATGAACAATATTAGAGACTCCTCGTTGACCCTTCCATATCCGGTACGTGATGTCGTTGATTTTAGTCACAACCAGGTATGGTCCGTCCCATTTAGGCTGAAGCTTCGGTGACTTCCCTTTACTGCGTACAGGGTTATGCAGCCACACCATAGACCCTTCAGTAAATCCGGGATTAACCAGTTCTCCACTGTATCGGGTCTTCTTCGTATCGGAAAATCCATTTCTGTATTGATCTTGACGCTCGCAGATATTCTTCTGGTTGCGAAAGTCACTCGCGAAACCACTACTTGCTTGAGATGCTCTCTTAGTAGCACAAATACTGCATTTGTTACACCAGTCTACAACATCACTCCGACAATGGATCCAATAAAACTGCTCTCGTATCTTTAACAGTGTCTTTCTCACTCCAGGGTGACATGTTGAACATTCGTCGTGACATCGCCGTAGAATCTCACGAACTTTCGCTTCCGGAACAACCACTTGCAGGTGATAGTTATCTCCCCGAACATTCTCCCATTTGCGACACAGCACACCACCATGGATCACCAAGCTGTCCCACTGCGCCCAATAAACCCTTGTTGCCAAACCCATTCCAGCAACATCATTCCACTTGGGCCTCCCAGTGCCAGCTTCCATCCATGTCAGAATAGGCCTGATGTTCGCATCATCCTCCTGTGCACGTCGCATGGATTTCTTCCAGTCGTCGGTTATAACTGTTCTCACCATCCTTACTGGTATGACTTCCTTCAATTTGCCGTCGTGAGTTTCTCTTATGTCGCTGCGTTCAATATTAGAGTGAAGTCGGTCGCGCTGTTGATTCCATCCCTGTCGAAGTCTGTCTTCTGATGTCAACTTCCATCTGGGGCAACTGGATCTTAAATGCCCTTTTTCTCCACAGCCGTAGCATCTCGGGCTGAATCTTCGAAAATTTGTATCAGATAGTGTATCTCCTTTCCTGGTCCATTGCCTATTGACACCAGTATTAGAAAGTTTTCTTTCCCATGTTCTGTCGTTTCTTCTATCGCTCTGCTGCGGACAGTTGTACCGCAAGTGACCCCTTTCTCCACATTCAAAACATCGAGGGCTGAATCCTTGGTTGTCATCACGGTAACGTTCTGTGTTAACCTCGCGAATGTAATGCGATCGATGATCCTGCCGTACCGCTTCTACCTCCAAGGCATGGGCTAATGCATCTTTCAAAGATTTGTGATGCCCCAGCCTTACTGCAGCTCTCAATTCTAAGTCACGAATCCCGTCGATGAACGCTTGGAGTAGGTTTCCATCGATGAGCGCCGGTGATGTCTGGTACGCCTTCCGTACGAGCTTCTCCACTTCCAGGGCCCACTGCTGAAGATTCTCACTGCTTCGGTGAGTTCTGTCTTTGAGCTGGGCTCGGAACACATGCTCCAAATGAGCATCACCGAAGCGAGATTCTAAAGCTTCCAAAAGTTGGTCATAATATATGTCTTTTCCAAGGGCTTCCAGAACTGTTAGGGCTTTATCACGAAGGCCCAGAGTAAGCGCTGTCTTAGCCTGATCTTTAGTCCAACCATTTGCCTTCACAACGGCTTCAAACTGAATTTTGTAGGCCGACCACGAAGAGGTTCCGTCGAATGGGGGCACTTTGAACCCTCGAGGCGATGGTGCGACCACAGGAGCTACCATGCTCTCTCCAGTTTTGAGGACGCTCAACGATTTTTTTACATCGGCGATCCCAGCTTCAACATCTGCTATGCGATTCTCGTGCTGCTGGACCTGATCTTCCACCACTTGAAGTTTCTTTCCAAATGTGGCACGCAGGTCTTTCATCAAAAGGGTCTGCTCCTCTTGGTGACGGATCTGTTCTTCCTGCCGACGAGCTTGTTCCTCCTTGTCTTGATGCAGTTGCTCTTCAAGACGCCGGGCCTGCTCTTCCTGGCGGCGGGCCTGCTCCTCCTGGCGCCGGGCTTGCTCCTTCTTGTCTTTTTGCAGCTGCTCTTCGAGACGGCGGGCCTGCTCTTCCTGGCGTCGGGCTTGCTCTTCCTGGCGGCGAGCTTGCTCTTGAAGCATCGCCATTAGCGCAGCAAAGTCAGGCGCAGTCGGAGCAGCCATAGTCAAAGAGGTTCCCGGTGTAGCGGCGACGGTTGTTTCTGCAGTTGGTTGTTCTTCGGAGAGCACTGGTGGTGTAGCTCCTCCAAACCTTCGTTGGTCGATGTCAAGTTGCCGCTGACTCCTCGTTCAGATTCCCTCAATGTCCTCCTTTGGGAGTACAGGCATTATTTATCCCCAATTCTGACACCAATTTGTTACGAGCTGGGGGTTCGGGATAAATAATGCAATACGTTTTCGACACACTGGGACCTTTATTCCACAGTTCTACAGTCACTTCCAACAACACTATAACACTGAACTGTTCGCACTTCACAGAACACTGTTCACAAACTTCACTGTACTTCACTATTCGCGCTTGGGGCACTTGGTCCAAAGATAATCGCACTGTTGATCGTTTCGAACTCAAAGTAAGACTGACTGGTCGGCCTGGACCCGACCCTATTTATACTCAAAATTCACATTTTCCAGAATGTTCACTAATAGTCTAGATAGAAAAACAATAAGGGCCATAAATCATCCTTTTAACGTAAACAACTTTGAATGGAATTCCACGAAAGTTAACTACTACTTATTCTGTGGTTGTTTACTAGTTGCCTGAGAACAAAGGCGACCCTTTTTTATAACCTTTTGTGCGAAGAGTAGGTACATTCTTGATTTCTTTTACTTGTTTACTGACGCTGGATTATTCTAGATTGTTCGAGCCCTTGCGCCGTAACAATATTTATACATGTGACATATAAAACAAAATTTATTTTGGATTAATATATCATAACCAAAAGATAACAGTAGATTATATTTTAATTAGTTGTATAAAATCATCCAAGAATATTACCTATACATTTGCATCAACTCTTCCTATATAGATAAACTCATCGAAATTGTGACACTTAGATTTTACATTATCACATTCTCAGCTTTTGGGTGAAGAATATAGACAGGTTCTCTTTCAGCTGTCGTAAAATGTTCGCGTTTTCCGCATCCAAAGGAAATAATGCACTTCAGGAGTAGCGTGCCATTACTTATGTCGACGTGATTATTATGGCGCATATTAGGAGCACACTCATTATAATGTTAAGTCACTGAGACCGCCTTCATTGATTAAAAGATAGCGGGTGTACTCCCTGTAATATCATTGACAAGGAGAGGGTTGGCGTCAGTAAGGCGGCTTGTCATAAAACCGAGGTCAACATTGCTACGAAGTTATATTGTACCAACCGTACAAATATGAGACAAGGATTAAAATATGATGAATTAGATAAAAATCAATCTTTAATTTACGTAAAAAACAACATACAATAAAAAAACTGGCCAAGTGCGAGAGGGTATATTGTAACATATTATAGTACGATCCTAAGTGGGCTCCGATCCGCACTTGGCTGATCTTTATTGTTTGTTGTTTTAGGTACGCTAAAGATATAGGAGAATAATCCTACTAAGTTTGACTTTTGTATGTATTACCTTTTTTACGATAGATAGTAAATAAACATAAATAAAAATTTCTTGTATGGGGACCATTCTATTTTTAACTTTTTGTTTATATTGTTATTATATATTAAGACGCTGACAATTGCTTATATACGGTCACTATTGGATTGCGTATGAGTGAGAGAGGCAGGAAACGGTGAAATCATGATCAGTTTTGGTGATAAACTAAAGAAAAAAAGAAAGGCTTGATAACACAAAACAAGTAAAATAAATCAAAAATGTAACTTAAGTCTCTTGACAAAGCTATGCTATTTTACTGTTGTATTTTTATACACATACATAAAAGTATACCTACTTAAAATATTTACATTACAAACGTAACTTTGCAATATCAATCTACCGAGAAAGTTTTAAGAAATATTGTTTCGGTATCAACTTGTTCTTAGAGAATAATTATGATGAATATTATCTTGTTATTTTCTTACTTCTACAACCTAAATATATTTTGCGTAAAAATCTGTTCAACTCAAAGTTTGTCAGCGCCTTAAGCAATTCGCCTCACGCATATTCTGCTTTAATTTAAACCAGCTACCTATTACTGTTCCAAATATACTGTCCTTTACAGGTTCGACGCATGGACGGATAGCTGATGATTAGAAAAAGGGTACCAACTTCTTGTACGGAACCCTAAAAACGAATATACACAGGTAGAGGTGTTCAGTGTCAAACTCCGGGTGGGCTCCCAACTGAAGCTTTTATGGTCGCCCCTGAGTGTTACATCGCCATACTCGACCTTCTCTGTTCGGCCTCATGTAGCTTTCTCCATTCAGGACCTCCCGCAAGCTCTTTTTATGATATTCACCCTAGGGGTGACATGCAAAAGAACATAATAAGGTCAAAATGCTCCACGTCGGAGGCCATGGCATGTTTAAACCTAAATCCTACAACTATAGAGTTGATAATCTGCATCGACTTAGTATTACGCTTTCGGATTCAACGGTGTTCTCAAAATCAATGTCATATCATAAGAAATAATTAATCGGTGTAATATAACTAAAGATAAAACATATACCTAGGTTAAACTAAAGATAATACCTATTATTCGACAAGTCAAAATTTATGGTATCCCACCTACGAATTGAATTCACTTGCCTAATATTTTAAGAGGCTATGCCAATTTGTAGAAAGAAAATTCTTGGATTTTGCACCATGATAATGCGCCTTCGTACAAGACCATTATTGTGAACGATTTTGTGTCCAAAAACTCAACAAAGACCATCGACATACCACCTTTTCACCAGATATGGCTTCCGCAGACTTTTTTATTTTTTTGACAGTGAGGGGAAATCTTTATATACATTAGGCTTGCATAAGGCTGTAAAGTTATTATTTGGCGCGAGTACTTCAATTGATACCTAAGGAAGTGAAGGTTCTTAATATAGAATCCTGAGCGTACGGAAGTTTTGAAAGATACGAGTCGCAAAATAACTTTGCTGCTGAGTGAAACACACATTTTTATACCACACTTCATTGACGGAAATGATATGTGCAAGAAAAATAGCTTAAATAATGTAATGAACTTGCCTTTATTTGTAGTATAATTAAATTGATAATATTTAAGGTAAAAACATTTTTCTAGAACTTTTATGGAAAATCGTATTTTAAAACTTTTCCCACACTAGCGGATAACTAGCCTTTCCGAACTAGTATGGTGAAATAGTTATTTGTTATACAAGAGTGCAAAGTTGCTTTATAACCGCGTGTTCAATTTTGATGACCGAGCAAGCGAAGGATTCAAAATTAGAATCCTGAGCGTTAGCGAGGGAATCAAAAGAGCACGAGGTGAAAAATCTTTGCACTCGAGTGCAACAAGTAACTTTTCATTCCACCTCAGCGAGGAAATGACTAAATGCAAAAATTTAAAAAAGAACACCAAGAAGGTTCCGAGTCTGAGTTTTTAACAAATTTAAAAAAAGTTGTATGATATATTCGGCACCATAGAGGTAGCAGTAAATAGGTTTAATGTTTTTTTTAATTCACAAACTTAGTGCAGACGATGTTCTAAATTCAATTTACTTTATCCTCTAGAGAATAAAAACGGCTTTTCCACTCAGATATTGAAGATTAAAAATACTCTTTCCGAGATGGTGGGATGAAAATAATATTTTTAGACATTTAGGTACATATGTACCCAGTTGACATAATATTATGTAACCAGGCTGACTTTCAACTGGGAAAAAATTTTGATAAAACGAACTGTCGAACGCATTCTCACATCGGTCGCACTTTTTGTAATTCACATGAATTATGTGATTTTAGGAGAAACCAGTGACATTAAAAATTCTCATTAACTGATTGGTGGTTAATGCCTGAACTATGACTTTTTTATTGTTACCATTATGTAGACAGTAGTATACATTGTTGGATATGGTTATTAGTACTAATGATATAATTATCATTTGTCTGAAATTCAGCATTACTATTTTATACGCAGTTTAACATTTATCATCATCATATCTTTTTCCCTCTTTAGGGTCGGTACTATATGGTTTCTTTAAAAACAGAGAACCTAATGAAAAAATATGTTTTTAGTTTTATGACCGGCTACCATTCCTATCCGGCACCCTCCTTCTCGAATCTTGTAGTATGGGTATAAGCTAATTGAGCCCTGCTTTGCACCTACTGTGGAGCAACACACTCTTTAGGACACTAACGACGTAGTAGTGGCAAGCTACTAATTACAATTACTACTATTGAGAGAATTAGTATTCTACACATTCTATATTCAATAAAGGAAATCCTTTATTCGGCTTCTAGTAGAATGAATTTCAATGTATCTATTGTTTTAATTAAATTTTCTATAGTACTCATTAAAAGTCGTTGAGTTTGATTGATGCAAATGCTCTAAAAATAATAAAAGTATAAGTTTATCTTCATAATTTGTCCCTATCCCCTGCAAATGACAACAACACATATTTTTCTTCTACTTCACTCTGTTATATTACTTGTCATCTTACCACAACTTCACATACAAATCATTCACCACGCATGCATCCGTACTGCCTTCCTTCCTTCCTTATTCCTCTGATCCTACGTTCTTTCAAATTCATATTCCACAAAGAATTATATACATATACAATATATAGCCAAATGCAAAGATTTCCAAACATTACGATAGGTCTTGGAATGGATTATTATCTTATTCTTTGTATTAATCCAATCGTATTAGTAATACTACTAATAATACTAATATGCAATTAATACGTGATAATATTATTTTCACCTCACAATCTCGGAAAGGTTATGTTTATCATTCAAAATTTGCGAAAAAAAGCGTGCAAAAAAAAAAACAATGAAATCTTCAATATTAACGATAATACTTAGTCAGTTTTTGTTCTTCATATAAATAAACATGAATTTCATTTAAGCTGTTTTCTTGCACCTAGGCGTTTTCCTCGCTGTAGTGAGCTGAAAAACTGTGTGTTATGCTCGGGACCAAAGTTATTTTGCGTATCGGATCTTTGATACCTTCCGTAGGTTCAGAGCCATTAGTTTCGCTCAATGTTCAAAAAAAACTTGAACAATCCTAGGATCGAGTTCCATGGTTCAATTCGCTTCCTCAAATTTCAATACAAATACTCGCGCCAAATAACAAACTTTGCAGCCTTGAATACTAAATAAGTAGGTATTGATTAGTTCCAAACACTAATTGCTATAGAACCAATATTTTATTCGCGTTTTCAAATAGCTGGGCATGTCTAAAGGATGTATATTTAAGAACTTATTTTTATCTTTGTATGAGTAGATATAAAACTTTTATGTAAAGAAAAAGCAATAAAGATCTATATACATGCCACTGATGTAATACGCACAATTAAACTTCAAAGTTGAGTCTTATGTTCATAAAGTAGTTTTATTCTTTGCAAAATACATATTTGTGCCATGGTCAAAAAAACAATATTGATTATCACTTTTTGTTTTTTATTCTCTTGTTTAGCGCAGAATAAACGGCGAAGGAATAGAACAGAGGATACTACACCATACACGTATCCAGTTTTATTCCGAGACCATGTTTATTATAAACTGAGCCCGAGAGGGAAAGACCTGTTCTTCGCGACGAATATACGTTTGTATCTTGTTGTAATGTTTTTCTATTTACTTTAGAGTATTGTTACTGTAGAACTATATAGTTATAATTTTTTTATGTGATTGTGACGGAACAAACTGACCCACCTGATGTTAAGCCGAATAACCTCTGCCTATAATAGATGCATTTCGTCATATGACGCATTGCACTGCACCCGTCCCACAGAGACATACCGTTATTAAGTCTCATGTGCCTGTATTTTTTCTGGCTCCCATGGGCTGATGCCGGAACACTGCTAAGTGCTTGGAGACAGATTTTCTACTTGAGGGTGGTAGCCAGCCATGCGGGTATTCGCAAAATACCCTTTCACCATGCGGTGAAGCTTAAGCCGGCGGTGGGTATCGAACCATGGACCTGCGGCATGGCAGTGCTTAGCTATAACCGCTCTGCCATCATTGCTTCAAAATATCATAACCTAGAATCATATATCATACTCGTTATAAAAGTAATTCTACGCTTGATAATTCCAGTCTTTCTGTTGATTTTAAATGTTCATTCATAAAACTTTTTTTTAAAGATCCGCATTGTGTAGCTAAGAAGGGTGAGTGCATTCAGCGAGCCAAATGCATTGGCAGAGAGATGCTGTACATCTCGCGTATCTGTTACCATTGGGACCTAGTCTGCTGCTACGACAACACCATCAATTTTCCATCTGTGAACGAAAAGGACTCCACGAATCCACCGACTGAAAATTCTTCATCCACAGAAATATACACAGAACCTACTGTGTTACCATAATTAATGCGCCAGATGTTCATAAAAATATATACTGAAACTAAGAATATGTCGTTTTCCTATTTTTCAATATACTGTTACTTTTGAGAAGCATTCTAATAATAAGTTAGTTCTAGCACATATTATATGCAACACATTTATATACTGTAAGCAACACGGTGTAGTTTGATAAGAAAAGTGTCACGCTTAGGTGTGATGTAAAGGCTTAGTACATAGCGTATAGGGGTATAGTGATTTAAGGTCACAGAAAGGTTGCCTACGCAATCAGCGTGTATCGAACTCGTAAATATAAACAAAGAAATAAAAAAATACATACCCAAAAATAAACCTAAGATCCTCTTGGTATGGTTATTATTTATTATTCTTATGAAGCCAAGTCAGTCTTATGAATAGTTTAGGAAAAGGAACAAGGTAGTCTAATTACCATTGAGCCATGGAGAGAGCTATGCTCGGAGTTTCGCGATAAAATCCGGAACGTGGATATTCGCCAAAGAACCAAAGTCACCGACATAGCTCTCAGAATTTGCAAGTTGAAGTGGCAATGGGCGGGCCACATTGCTCGACGAACCGAGAACCGTTGGGAAAGAAAGGTTCTCGACTGGTTACCACACTACACTGGAAGACGTAGAGTTGGTAGGCCCCCCACTAGGTGGACTGACGACATCGTGAAAGTCGCTGGTAGCCAATGGTTACAAGCGGCTAATAATAGCCGTTCTTTGTGGCGCTCTATGGGGGAGGCGTTTGTTCAACAGTGGATGTCTTCCGGCTGATGATGATGATGATGAGTCTAATTACTAAATAGTGCCCACTTTGATTTATATTTATCTCATATTTAAATTGCTTATAAATAAATCAAAACACTTTTAACATGTTGTTTAGATAATCATCATTAAAAAAGTTGCTTTTAGCATCGGCTTGACTTGTGGCCTGACCTGATGCTCGTCTTTCTAGTTAGCGCCAAATGGATTTTTAGTGAAAAGCAGCTAACAATTTGTCCTACTGTTTCATGGCCTGTTGCTCGTCCTTAGAGCTCACTAAGGTCACCGATATTTTGTATACAACTGTTCTAACTTTGTTAAGCAATAATCATAACGAATACTAATTGTATTTATTACAAGACCTTCATCTACCTATATAAAAAATTCACTACACGCAGATCGCCACAGAGCGCCATATCTCTCTCTAACCAGAACTCGTTAGTAAATTAGGATAAAATGTACCCTTATCTGCTTGTACAGTTTGAGCTTCAGTCTTCCTTTTTTTTATAGAAAATAAAAATAACTTTGAGTAATTATTATTTTATTTTGTTAAATAAGTCCAAATATTAAAATAGTGTTTAAATATTTGGACATTTAAAAATTGTTGTTTTAAATATTTGGACATTTAAAAAATGTTTAAATTGTACGGTTAGGTTTTCTTCTAGGATAAAAATGTGTTGTTGTTCATATTGTCATGTGAGTTTGGAAAATCAGAAAGATGACAGCTTAGGACAAAGGCAGACATGTACAAAAAAACTCCCAAGTTCTGAAAACATTTTCGATGGATCGTTGAATGACAGCTTATGATGTAAAGATTTTGGAACAATTGAAATTTATTCAGGTAAAAACGTTTCAATCGCTCTTTAATCTAATGACATATAAAATGGAGAACAAAAAAGGTTTTGTTTCCAATACATATTATTTTTGGTGCATCCCAATGTTGTACTTGCAATGTAAATTTATTCATGAAAAATCAATCATGTCGCACTTACAATAATATTCCTTTGTGTTATTATGTGGAGACATTAAAAATACCCCTGAAATATAGCTGTAGCGCTCCCAAGACAGAACCACCCCTTTATCACCCCCCACACAAATTCCTGCATTCACCCGGGGGATGATATTTATGGATCTGTTTTGACGTGCCCGATAACACCGGGGTGTTTTCCTCCCCGACTGTATTTCAGTCACGCACCGGACATTTTTCCCCAATCCCGGACAAACGCAGTAATACGGAAACTTGGTACACATTGTAAATTAAATTAAGAGACCTCTCTGGAGTGAATATTGTATTTATTCGTCTAAATTAATAAGCGATGAATATTTTATAGGCGTTTTTTCTGGGGCCATCCGGATTTGTCCGCTTTTTTTTGGCCTGTTCTAACATAAAGGTTCACATAGTTATTTTTACGGTTTCATACCCCAAATTATAGGATTACTTTGTCGTCTGTCTAACCATCTTCCTGTCTGTCAAGCAAGACCCTTTTTTTCAGAACCGCGTAGGGGTATCAAGTTGAAATTTATATCAAATAGTCGGGCTTACGGTTTTTTCAGATGTAAATAATAAAACTTGTCAACGCAATTAAAGATATAACCGTTTCTGTCGCATATTTTCGCATATTGCTTCCACGAGGGATTCAAAACCTATAGGATATTTACCGTTCATCTAGAACCATGAAATTTGACAAGAAGCAATATCTTACACCTAACGGAAAAAATCTGAAGACGGTAAGTAGGTATGTAGTTTAATATTAAACAAAGCAAAGTTACTTTATCATAATTTTTATTTTTCTGTTCGCTAGCGTAGCAGAGCTTTCTTAATTATTCTTAAACGATCGACTAAGTTAAGCAACGTCCAGATTGTAAGGTCTGGATGATCTCCAAAGATGTTGTTCATGCTAACCTAGAATTACTGGCTTATAAGCTTATAAGGACAGCTGTTGGAGCGAGTGATTCAAAATTAGAATCCTGAGCGTTAGCGAGGGAATCAAAAGAGCACAAGGTGAAAAATCTTTGCACTCGAGTGCAACACGTAACTTTTCATTCCACCTCAGCGAGGAAATGACTAAATGCCTTCTCGCATGATTGTTGAGGGAGAAAGCTCATTTGCGCATTATTAACAGTTTCAGTCAATTCTGTTGGCGTCAAACAAACTTCCTCGTCGCTAGAATCACTCATTTTAGTTTTTTCACTTGTTTTCAAGTTTCTTGTTTTTAATATAAGGTTTAACAATGACGTGAAAAAATGCCGCGTAAAGAACCGCGTACAAAGCAAATTGAAAAAAGAACACCAAGATGGTTCCGAGTCTGAGTTTTTAACAAATTAAAAAAAAGTTGTATGATATATTCGGCACCATAGAGGTAGCAGTAAATAGGTTTAATGTTTTTTTTAATTCACAAACTTAGTGCAGACGATGTTCTAAATTCAATTTACTCTATCCTCTAGAGAATAAAAACGGTTTTCCCACTCAGATATTGAAGATTAAAAATACTCTTTCCGAGATGGTGGGATGAAAACATACTTTATGGTATACTTAGCACATACATGTAAAAGAGTACCTTAGTAACTTCTTCCTTTCCTTTAATGTCTTCGTGTAGCACTTTCCATACAAAAATTGTATAAGTATTACCAAGAATTCAGTCCCGAGCATTCAAAGATTTCCTACGCACCTTAAAGGGCAAACTTTATTTAAGTACGTATACGAAATTCTTGATTCTTTCAGACCCTGTGGGGTGCCGGGTTAGAATTGCACCTCCCCATTTCTTCCCGTGTGGGTGTCGTAAAAGTCGACTAAGGGAAAAATACTAGAAGGTGGGCAGCAACGCCTTCTTGAGATCTAATACCATCTTGCACTGCGATCCCCAAGCCGCCTGCCAAGCGTGGGGATTATGGCAAATACCACCTGCATAGGGGAGGCTGTGTTCAGCAGTGGACGATCCGGCTGATACAGTACAGTATACGATATTACTATGACGACAAATTATACATCCTTATTCCAGACCATATGGTCAGTGTACGTTGACCATTTGACAAAGGAGCTTATCAACAATGTTTTCGACTTGTTTATTAATCCTTTTATTAACCGCGAAATCAAATAAAACATAGCCTATGTTACTCAAGTCACTTTATATCAAGAACATTTTTTTAATCATTTTAGCAATGTTGGAGTTGAGCCTCTTCAATCATATAAACATACAAATTGCAAAATTATTGATAATTAATTATAATATTAAGTTATATTACTCGTATTATTGTTATTGGTACAATTATTGAAAAACGGTAATTTTAAATATTACAAAAGTGTTTTGTTTTGTATTCAATACGTTCTAGACGAAATAGTAGTAGAAGTAAACAAACATGCAAGAGTAAGAAAAAAATGTTTTCCATCGTTTCATGTAGGAAGTACCTACCTAATAAATTCTCGTACAAAATAATTTTAACGAATTTTTAGTTTACATTTGGTTTTGAATTAATATTATACCAAAAATATTGAATCGTCAGGTTTATAACCCAATCCGTTTACTGTATCAGCCGCATTGTCCACTGTTGAACAGAGCCTTCCAAATTAAATGGGGTTTGCCATAATCCCTACGATTGGCAGGCGTCTCGGGGATCGTAGTTTAAGATATCAATTCCTGAGTAGGCGCTGCTGTCCACCTTCGGTATTTTACCATTTTACCTTTAGTGGCCTCTTACGACACCATAGGTAGCAATGGGGGGTGACAAACTAACCCGGCACCCCACGGGGAGTTCCGTTACTGAAGATTGTAAATAACAAAGTGCCCTTTTGGGAGCAGAATCCTAAAAATCATATGATCACTAAGGTACTTTGAGATTCGTTTGTTTTTCACAAAACATGCATTTATTTCTAGAATACAGAGGTGGTATATTTAAGATGTAAATACAAGCAAATTAATACTCGTTTTTTTATTTATATGATCACCTTGTTCTTGAGATTGTTATTACTATTTTATAGAGCAGTGATCTTCAACGAGGTCAAAATTAACGAAGCTTCACCTTCACCTTCTAATTTAACCGAGTAATACTACCTAATCGTATATTATGAATTGATCATAAAGTTGAGCGCTTGTGACGCAACTGTGTAAAAACTGTATTAAATAACTAAGGTAACAACTTGAATGCACAGTTTCTGATTCAATTTCACAATTTTTTAAACTACGTTATTACAGAGTCAATATGTATTAAGTAGGTAAGGAAGGATTAACAATATTAATTAGGCTTTATCAGTGCACAAAGTTTTCATCTCGAGAAGTAATCGCACCGCACCGTAGTATATGTTCTATGCCCGCACCTCCCGGCAAAACATAATATGTAGAACGTTCTGCCATTGAGACTGATAGGAGATGCGATTTTTGCTGTGCCTGCGGTGCGAGAGATGGTGATTTTTGTTGTGTCTATTTTTTATTATAACCATCCTAGGAGGCTTAATTGTTTTTAAAATGTTATTCGCTGTGCAGGCGATGGTGCTTGAAATTAATCACATAAATCAGAAAGGTTGCGACATCGTCCGATATATATCCACTCTAAATAACGTAGCTTAAACCTAGTTGAACTACGTAAAAGCAAATATGACTTTAATTGTCATAAAAACTTACGTGAGTTGTCATGATTACTAACTAAATATATCGGCTAGCACTCACGGTGTGTAGTCGAAATCTCCGACCGGTGTTCGAACAGTAAATATGTTCGCCGCGCGTCGTGAGGCGCAATAGCCTCGCAATGCGCGTCAAGCAGCCCTCGAGGCTGCCCGCATTCCCTGAGAATGAACATCTTTACTGTTCGAACACCGGTTGGAGATTTCGACTAAACACCGTGAGTGCTAGCCGGTATATTTAGCTAATAATTATGTCTTTAATTCCTTGTTGTTGTTGTTGTTGCAGGGCCACAAACCGGCACTCTGTACAAGTTCCGTATTATGTATGCTATAAGCGCTTTGAACAGCGTAAACATGCTAAAATCGTTCAGAGATGCACTAACAGGATAGTGTAACAGCCGGATCACCCCCTGCTGAACACAGCCTCCCCTATTATATGTATTTGCCATAATCCCCACGATTGGCAGGCGTCTTGGGGATCGCAGTGTAAGTTGGCAGTTCTTTAGAAGGCGCTGCTGCCCACTTTCCAGTATTTTTCCCTTAGTCGCCTCTTACGACACCCACGGTATGATATGGGGAGGTGCAATTCTAACCCGGCTCCCCATGGGGCACTGACAGGATAGCTACAGTTCAACCAAGTTATCTGTGAAGTGGCAGAAAAAGGAACTACGAAATTGCTTACGAAAAATCATTAAATATTTTTTTCAAAATTTTGGTGTTTCTAAACAGCGCCCTCTTAGAGTTCACACATAAGTTGGTCGAACTGTACATACAAAATCCATTTAACGTCATCACTGCTGGCGTCATTGACCGACAACTGACAACACTTACGACTACACGACTCCAAAATAGAGTGGTAGCACTGTCAAACAGCTGTCACCGCAATCATAATAAATAACAGTACCTGGTAGTTGCCTGTTTGTAATTGAAACCTTGCACATTATTCTATAATGATTAAAGCAAGACTATCTGTTTAGTTATTTTTGTAGAAAAAAAACTTACACGAATTGATTTTCGTTCGCGCGATTTTGCACTTCACAATCGTTCCGATGATACATAAGCTTCAGTACTGCTGGTATAATGTTTGTAACAGCTACTTCCTTCTGTACAAACTTAGGCATTGAAAGCGCACTACAGAATACGCCCTTAGTTGCAACAATCAAAGTGCAGTTTGTAGTGACTGATTTTAGGCTCAATTTGGACAGAAGTGCATATAAGCCGTTTTTTATTGAATTGTTTTGTGATGCTAAAGAGGCGTACTTTGTTGTCAGCTCAGAGCATCAACGGGAAGCAAACTAGCTACACTTCATCTTTCGGATATTTGAAATGAAAGCGCAAACAGTAACAAGCCTCCTACGCCACACCGATCACTCATTCGGTAGTATTCGGTAGGTCATTTCGGTCACTGCAGCTACGCGCTTGATCTTACCGCTACCGAATGAGTGATCAGTTTTTGGTCAAAAGCGGAAAAGATTTTTGGTAATTTTATAAAAATGTATCAAATTTAACGTTTTTTAAATTTTTTTGGTATGTACTTTTATTTTGAGGGTTGATGGTTGCCCCGTGGACTTATGATTTTTTGAAAAGTTTTATCACTTACTGCTTATATGAATATTTTTATTTTGTGCAAATTTAATTTGCTTATTACATTAATGAAACTCTAGCTAGAAGTATACAATTCCCTAAGGATATGTATTTAGTTAGTTTTATAGTTTAATTTTTTTTAAACTTGATATAGCTTATTTTGAATTTACTCTCCTAGACCTGTTGCGAGTTATGACATTAAATTTAAATTAAAAAATATATATATATTAATAATCTAATATCAAATAAAATATATGGTAAATATTTATATCCATAAAAATAAACCAACTATATTGATATACTAAACTTCTCTGAAATGCAAGTAGACACTAGACATAATATGAGTGAGTGACAGTAAATCACATTGATTTAATACTACCGAAACGCAGTTGAAATATTAATTAGAAATGCATCAAGCTTATTTCGAATAAACGAAACGCAGAGTGCTAAGAAGGGCCATCAACATTTTATTTTATAATCTGTTTATAATTTTGTCTACTATTTAGTTTGTCTAATTTTGGAAGTTCATTATGTAGGTGCTTGTATTCTGATGGTGTAGGTGGAGAACACGGATTTCCAGTGGCTGAAGGTAATTACGGTTTAAATTACAAGTGATTGCTACGCTACTCTTTTAATAAAAACAAATTAGATTGTTTTGATGGCGAAAAATGTAAATTATTATATACTTTGGCTTTTGTTGCTAAGTTGAATAAATATTGTACACGATCATTTTATATATACTTATATATATCACGATCATATTCTCTGAGATGAGCAGAGAAGATTTTTAACGATATTTAATAAATTTTAACTTACCTATTTAATTATTTACATCTGTTACGAGTTAACGTAATTTTTTATATTATTGATGGTTTTAGGAGTAATAAAATATGAAATCATGTGCATTAATGTTTATCTTATTAAAAAAATAAGCAATATTATTTTTAACTCGCAAATTACGTGATATCATAACCTAAATCTAAAAACAAGCGCGACGTAAAACTGTATAAATCTTTACTTTATACAGTTATTTATTGTTTAGGAAATTACCTCCAAGGACGTGATTTTCCACCAAGTAATTTGATTAGTCACAATAGGTTTTTTAGTTGAATACCTGTGTATTCTGTCAAATTATGTGTGGAATATATTTTCGGTATTTGAGCCGCCGTGGCTCCGTTGTAGATTGGGCATCCTAGCGGAGTAATTTTGGATGACATATTCGCATAAAAGGGGTGATTTTCGTTGCTCCAAATTCACGTAAGTCGTCACTGAAGATGATTTATTATTATTATTTTTTTAATTGAGTACTTATTACTTCCATGGATGATTGTACTAAGTTGGTATTTGACAGCTGTAGCGTTACCAAGATGGCCGCTTCTATCAAAATTCATGCACACTTATTGAAAAACCATTTACCTGTAAGTACAGGTAAATGGTTTTTACTATCAAACTCTCCTGTAAGTACAGGAGAGTTTGATAGTTTCGCAATATAGTTCTGGAACTAATCTTAGTTCCAAAACTAAATTGAAAATCTATCATGCGACGCCAGGTTTTGAAATTGGTGCTATTATGCATGCGAGAGTGGGATACAACCGCACAGACTAGCAAGTCTAGCTGATACAGCAGAGACTAGCAAGCATTTGCCTGTGTAGATTGTGAGTAATTTTTTTTAGATGGAATCGTATAATTTGTACATTTTCCAAATATGGAATTATAATATATTCGTTTCCTTTTAAGTAGTCGAATTCAAGTTCTAAATATGCAGATATAAAGTAAGTAAATCATTTTCGTGTCAAAGTCATTATTTAGTGATATGGTGGCTATGGCTACACTACGTGTGGCCCTGAAAGGGAGTTTAGGCGCCAACACGAAAAGCATGCTACACATTATGCTCGCATGAGTTATCACAATATGGATGGAATATCGAGAACAATTAAATTGCAATGCTTTTGTTGTTGTCGCCACATACATTTACACTATACAGGGTTATTGGTGCTACCAACCTCTTAGGGTTACTTCTGCCAGTCTTAACAAACATTTAGAGATGTTTTTTAAAATTAAATAAAATTTAAAAACGTAGTAGTAGCTGTAGTGTTGTATATAGTTCGTAGTATTTTGTCTAATACTTATACTACCTAGGTATAATATGTTTTCAGTGGTGCCCTTGTGGTATTTGTTGTTGTAAAAGTTAATGCTGAAGTCTATGATGGAAGATTCTAAATTAATACAGATTTTCAAAGATGGGGCTATACATTACTAAATCTTGATAGGAAGTTTAGGCGAGAGCATGAAGAGCATGGTTTAAAAATACTTTCTTGGATCGAGATGAATAGTACATACTTATAGTATAGCATTATAATACTATATTTGCCTAAACACTACACTGTGTACGGATTGATATGGAGAAAAAATAATTGCAATGTATATTATGCTGTTGCCAGATATACGAGTATTTATATTTTCTATAACTGATGAACGACGCGGTCCGACCATAGACTATATCAAACAACGAACTTCGTACCACAAATTCAATTTTCGTTGCCCAAGGGCCGCATGACTTCGGTGGTAGTAGCGGACCAGGATACTGTGCGCAAAACTGTACATGACCTTTAAGTATACTGTATATACCTATAAACCTTTGCGTGGCGGCATAGTTAGGGACACAGGTTGCCAATTTGGTAAATAATTTGCTAATGTTTCATGTCGATAGTATGATAGTGCAGATCAATATGAATCGATTTGGTCTAGTGAATTAAGGGAAGTGTATTCATAGTTTGCCATATAAATGTAGTTTCGTGATATTTTCAATAGCATATGTTCAAACTCGCGATAGTATTGAAAGATAAGTGTTCAAACTAGCTCATATTTTGCACGTTTGTTCTTAAGCCTTATAGGATAATCTATAAGGCTTAAGGACAAAGATACCTATAAAGGTATCTTTGCTTCTGGTTTACTAGTTTTCCGTAAAATTTTGTAAGTATTATCAAAATTAATCAGAATTTCTTTTAGGTACTTTTAATTATTACTGTGTTGTACTGTAACAGCCGGGTCCTCCACTGCAGAACACAGCCTCCCCTAAAGCTGGCGTTAAGGAGGAATTTGTCATAATCCCCACGCTTGCCAGGCGTCTTGGAGATCGCAGTGTAAGTTGTAAGTTCTTTTATGCAGTTTCTATTATGTAGCAACCATACATGGTTGCTACGTAATAATTAGAAATTAAATTTGCATTAATACAATTTACCATAGGAGTGATGATGGCGCTGCTGTCTCGGGAATAAGTCAATGCATTAATTTTATTGTTAAAAATATTCAAAAAAGTTATTTTGAGTTAAAATCAAGTGAAATGTAAAGTAATGTGTACAATTATTACGTCCTAGTGTTTGTGACTAAACTTATATCGTGAAACTAAGCTAATTGTGTCAAAAATTATTTGGTTGCAAGAATTGTGTTGCTTCGAAAATATGAGGCATAAGTGAACTTTGTGTCAAAACAGAACAATGGGTCAGTGAAATATCATTATTTATTATTTAATTCCTTTGCATCTTTGAATAATCAGTAACTAAAAAATCAACCAGGAACAATAATTACATTGTTTACATTACCATTGACAGTTCAATATCTGTGCCATTTCAAATTTTATAACTGAACTTTAAGTAGTGTTGTCCTACTCCCATACTCAGTTCTCTTTTCTTAAGTGCCATCTACATTGTTTTGGTTGCAACTTTAGTACATATGCTGTGCTGAACAGATCGTCAATGTGCTCACTTGGTCATGCAATACGGAAATTTGCTCAAACAATTCAATCACCTGTGGCGCATTCGATATAGCTTCGGCTCTCAATCCAACGCACCAGCGTTCCAAATCTCTCAACGTAATCTAATTTTTGATATTTGGTTTTTGGAAGATTTATTATAACCATGAACTTCACTGAAAATATAACGTTTCGTCGAAAACATACTCAATGCATTGGAAGCAGTGGAAGCTCCGTAGAAGGAACCCCTACCAGTTTGCCCGATATATCCAATGAAGATTTAGACCAAATAACAACTTATAAGGAGCGAATTGAGACGCTAGAATTAGAACTACAAAATGCATACGCAGAAATTGAACGATTGTCATTGGAAAATAGAAATTTAAAGAGAAATAATGAATCAACTATAACGAGCAAAACGTCAACTCAATACAAGACAGTCACAACTGGGCCACAACAAGGAACGAAAATTATGAAAACTATACCTAACAGTGAGCAAAACCAAGCCAGCTCCTCACAGAATAAAATAAATGTAATTCGTGATCAAAAACAAGCACCACGGATATCAAAAGCGAACACTCAAAACTCATTAAAACCGCCGAGAAAAATATGCTTATTTAGCAGCAATAAGCACAACAGGATACTTTCAATCGCAGAAAATACGTTTAAATGTTCAGAACTTTGCTGTTTAAATGTTCAGTTTAAATGTTGAAAGATACGAGGTATTGAAGTAAAATTATCAGAATTCACAATGAATGACTACTGCTTAATATTGATAGGAGAAGAAGACTTTAAAACCACAAATGATTATTTTAATATGATTGGAGATATACGTAATAAACTTCAGAATATAAAAAACACAAACATTATAATTTGCCTACCAACATTGAAATATGGAAATACGACAAATATGTATAATTGGAGAATAGAATCATTTAATAGTTTATTGCAATTGGACGGAATAACACACAAGTATGCACACATTTATGATCCAAATGATAATTTAAAGTACAATCGGCCTCAAATGTATCATCGATATTTTGGCACTGTGAAAGACCGTGGTATGCGAATTATATTTAGAAACCTACAAAACTTCATAAGAAATATTCAATATCTCAATAATGTTTCATGCATTAATGAACCAGAAGAAAATACTAGTGATTGCGATCAACATTTTGATGAATCAAAATTTTTTCGTGGATAAACAACTTCATATTCTTCATCAAAACATTCCGGGTTTAATAAATAAAGCCGACGATATTGCCGTTAGTTTGGAAGAACTAGTAGATAAACAAATTAATATTGACGTGTTTTGCATAACGGAGCACTTTATCATGGCGGGTTATGAGACTTATCTACAATTACCAAACTACACGTTGGCATCATACTATACACGAAGTAACAGCAAAAGAGGCGGAGCTTGTATCTTGGTGAAGAACAGACACCAATGGAGAGAATTAACGGAAATTAACAGATTATCACTAAGAGATATATTTGAATGCTGTGCGATCGAATTAACTGTCTATAAAATTGTTATTGTTTGTATATATAGAGTACCTAAGTATAAATACTTAAATTACTTCCTGGATAAATTAGAACAACTTTTTATGAAAATTTGTAGTAAAAATTATGAAAATATAATTATAGCCGGTGACTTTAATATAGATATAATGAAATCTAATAATATAACTTTTAACTTAGAATGTTTATTGAAAAATTTTAATTTTAAATTTGCATTAAAGGAGCCTACTAAAATCATGAGCCAGACTTGTATTGACATCATGATACATAATCACAAGAAAACTTGCAAAACTGAAGTGTTACATTTTGCCAAATCAGATCACACAGCTCAACTGCTTAAATTTCCCACAAAAAGTGTGCCTATACTTAAATTTTGGCGAAGAAAGCAACGCGATTACTCTCCGGAAAACATTTACAAATTTGCAACCTGTATAAAAAACCTGTCTTTTGATGAAATATATGACTCCAGTGACCCTAATGCAGCGTACAATCAATTCATTACAAAGTTTAAACTTTTTATGATTTGTGTTTTCCAAACAAAATAATTACTATAAAAATCAATAAGAAACCTAAGTGGGTGTCTAAAGGAATAAAAATTTGCAGTAAAAAGAAACGAGAGCTTCTTTGGAAGTGTAGACTGAACCCTACGCATGCAAATAAAAACAAATATAACAATTATTCTCGATTGTTTAAAAAAATAATACAGCTAACTAAACGCGCACAAAACAACCACAGAATTAAAACTGCCGATAATAAATCTAAAACTGCATGGCAAATTATAAATAACAGTAGATTTAACTTACCAAACAAATGTATTACCCAAATAAAATATGAAAATAATATGATTACTGATCCTCGTGATATAGCTAATGGTTTCAACAATTGTTTTATAGATAAAATAAAACCTATACCTGGAGCAGGTAAAAAAGTTACCTCGCATATTATACCTCGAAAAAACTCCATGTTTCTTTCTCCGTGCTCACCCCAGGATGTTGAAACCATAATAAAAAATCTTAAGAACACTAAGAGTGTTGGCTACGATGAAATCTCGACAAAAGTAGTAAAAAGTGTTAATCAGTACATAAATCCGCACATAAGTCATATTATAAATTTGAGTATTGAAACTGGTATTTTCCCTACATCGCTCAAAATTTCGGTAGTTATACCATTATTTAAAAAAGAAAATACAGAACTGATGGAAAACTATAGACCCATAGCACTTATTTCGGTATTTTCAAAAATATTTGAAAAGTACTTGTACCATAAAATAAATAATTATCTTGAAATGAACAATATACTTTGTAGAGAGCAAAAAGGATTCAGAAAAAACAAGTCCATTAATATGGCCATTTATGACTTCATAAAAATGATTCTAACAAATGTAGATGTAACTACACGGATTTGTACCGTGTTTTGTGATATGACGCAGGCTTTTGACTGTGTGGACCATCAAATTTTATTTAATAAATTGGACGCATATGGACTAAGGGGAAATGTATTGAATCTGATTGAATCATACTTATCAATGAGAAAACAAGTAACTCAAATCACTAAATTAAATTTTAATACAAAAGAAGAGAAATCTTATTTATCTAAACAACGGAATGTGGCGTACGGTGTACCACAAGGAAGTGTATTGGGTCCCCTCTTGTTTATAATATACGTAAATGATCTCCCGAAATGTACTACAGAACATATGACCCTATTTGCGGATGACAGTACGGTAACTATAGCTTGTAAGAATAATGAAACATATGAAACTGATATTAATAATTCTCTGACATCTATCATTTCATGGCTTGACAACAACAATTTGAAAATAAATCTAAACAAAACGAATATAATGCATTTTAGTCAAAGATTTGACAAAATATCTGACATTGACCTATTTTATAGGAATAATTTAATTAATCAACTTGACATTGCTAAATTTCTTGGACTAATTATCGACAAAAAATTAAACTGGAAAAGTCACATCGAACACTTATCTAAAAAAATAAGTAAACTATCATATGCTTTGTATAAACTTGCTACTACACTAAATATTGATGCTCTCCTTACTGCATACTATGGCATAATCGAATCTAACCTCAGATACGGAATCATATTCTGGGGTAATTCAACCAATAAAGAAATAATCTTTAAAATGCAAAAACGCTGCATTAGGGCCATGTTTAGCCTTCAGGTAATAGACAGCTGCGTGCCTTATTTTAAGAGACATAAAATACTAACACTTCCGTCACTATATATATTAGAAATATCCTTATTTGTTTTCAAAAATCCTGGCTTGTTTCCAAAACTATCAGATGTAGTTCAAAGGGATAGACGTGACAATAACATACTATGTTCATACTCTTGTAATACAGCGCTAATGCGCAAAAGCGTAGTTAACATGGCACCACAAATTTTTAACAAACTGCCAAAATGTTACAAAGAGTTAAATATTAATTTATTCAAATCTAGGCTCAAAGCACTATTGGTCCAAAAATGTTATTATGATATTCGGGACTTTTTAAATGACAAATTGTAAATAACGACTTTTATTTGTATAATTATGACCTTATATAATGAAAACAAATTATTTCTAATTACCTATAAATTATTTTCAGTGACATATATATTCTATAATTATTATATTTAAAAATCACCAAAATATTTTTGATGTTATTATTTTAATGAATTTATAATTTTTCTTTTTTGTAATTAAGACATGCCTTCATCTCTCAATATTGTACGCCTTCATAGGCAAAGCATGATGGTCTCTTATTTATTATGTACCAACAAATTGCATGAAAGTGTAAAATTACTCATGTTTGAACAATAAACTTATCTTTATCTTTATCATATAGATATAAAACTTGATTAAGCGAAATATTAAAGCTGTGTTCATTTTTTTCTATATAGTGATATAATCAAGCATCGTATGTGTCTCATCCTCCAAAATAAATTATATGTATTATTTAAATCTGTAAGAGGTACACTTTATCTAAAAATTGTGTTAAATTTTTTTTTGCTTTTTGAGACTCACTTCACTTTAACGCCATATGTCGTTGCGTTTTTGAATTACAGCACTGCATACGGTAACAAAAAAATATACAATTTCTTAGTTTCTAGGACCAGTACCTACTCCAGGCTCTGCATTGTTTACCCAATCTGAGACCTTATTGTCTAATTAGAATGTTAATAAAAATATCTTCACTTTGAAATTCAAACTTTATAGTCTATAAAAGAAAACGTCAAATATATGTATTACCATTTAATTAAAAGCTTTTTACAATTTTTCTCGCGAAGGAAATAAATGATAAATTGGGAGGGCATAAACGACTACCTTGAAAACAGTAAAAGTATCATAAGTCTGGTCTTATTTATCAGAATCCAGAAATTATCAGTAAGACCTAAGTACAATATGAAATGTTGTTACTGTAATGAACAATTTGCCCTAGACCAGTTAGCCTAGTGGGCACATTGTTGTTTGCAAGATCTCGCAAGTCACTTTCTTATGCACGTATGAATTGTCCTTCTTGTTTTATGGTAGTAGTGTGCACAGGTCCAGTTGCACGCCTGTCTTTGAGGGAAG
Source organism: Plagodis dolabraria (assembly GCA_963854805.1). Taxonomy (NCBI): domain Eukaryota; kingdom Metazoa; phylum Arthropoda; class Insecta; order Lepidoptera; family Geometridae; genus Plagodis; species Plagodis dolabraria. The sequence goes on along the minus strand of OY978441.1, from coordinate 26,094,481 downwards.
TGCTTGAGAGCTGGCTTGGGTAGTTAGTTGCTCAGCGGCAGTATTCGAATCCCGCAGTTAAGTAGGTAGCCACCGTCCGGGTACTTAGTATTATTATATGCAGTTCTATGGTCCGGGTTTGAAGAGTTGTTTTTAATAAATGACCCCTTAGGCAAGTTTGTAGACACCACCTAGGTTAGTACACCGGTAGTAGTACAAATAACTCCGCAGAATTGAAGAAGATGAAGGATTAGAGGAGATGCGAAGAGAAGAGCAGAGATAAGATAAAAGGTCCTAGGAAGCGAGTTTCTGTATAAAAGAAACATGGCAGTAACGAAAATTAAACTATGATCTTACGATGGGTAAATCCTGTGATTGTTGATTTTGATTACAGATTTAAAACTACGAGTTAATTGTAAATTAGCGTTGGTTTTTGTTAATAAAAGGAATTTAACCGTTAGCATCACACATACCGAATTCGGGTATTTTAACACGAAACCAATTGTTAGGTATCATTATCTATAATACGCAAGAGTTGATGTATGTACTGACATTTGAGGATTCTAACTAGTTTATTTTTTGACTAAGACCCCGTAACAACAATGGCCTAAATTGACTACTATAGAATTGAATTTTTACAACATAAAAATAATACCAATAATTGTTTCTCAAAAACTACTGATTTGCTGATTATCCTGAATATATTTGAAACTCTAATATCACTTGATTTACAATTTCCCATACACATCTCGTTTCTTCTTGCTTGCAAATAGCCATAGGAGTATAAAGCCATGGTTGATTTTATGGTTTTAAACAATATCCAATTGTAATATATTATATGCATGGTAGAAGGGAATTTGCATGGTGGAAGGGCATTTTGCGAATGCCCGCCTGGCTAGCGACCACCCTCAAGTAGAAAATCTATCGCCAAGAACCTAACGGTGTGTTCCGGCAGCTGTCCTTGAAAGCCAGTAATTCTCGGTTAAACCTGTTAACACCTTCGACTTCATCATCACTTAGTAGTACTGTTTGTTTAATACGCGTGCGAAGCCGGGGCAGGCCACTTGTGCGTTAATACAGGCCGTAAACTATCTTTAATCCAAGTAACACTCGAATCGGCCAAACCGTTGGAGTAACAAACATAGGGCACTACTTACATCCTCACAAACTATCGCATGTATTGGTTTTATAGTGCTGGTAGAAACACTTGGAGTATGAGCCTAACCTGCACTTGGCTGGTTTTTGTAAGTTAAGAACATTGTTATTATTCCGAGCATGAGCTCGGAATAATAGAGCATATAATAGAGCATTGCCTCTGGAATGATCCAGAGGCAACACAAAGCCGGTGTTCGTCGCTGCGCCGGGATAACTTAGCTAGAACTTACATATCTCCAGAGAACTAAGTTCATCCACGGTATTGGGGTTTTATGGAATAAAATACAAATAAAATAATAAAACCAGCCAAGTGCGAGTTGGACTCACACTTCGAGGGTTCTGTGCCAACACAGAATGTATTTTTTTTTATTAAACACGTTTTTTTATGTTTATCTCCTTTTATTTTTACTTTTTGTTATTATTATTACTTTTTAGATAATCGTGTTAGGATCATGCACTGATTTCGTCCACTATTGAATATATCAATGTTTATTTCATTTAATGTTCAAAATATACCTAATATTGTATTATGAATGTATAATAAATCATATTGATTATAATATTTATCCAGTAAAGTGCCGTGCCTATCCAATAAGATTGTATAAATTAAAAAAGTAAAACATTTGACACAACTGATACGGCGCAAACTGATGGAGACAGCCGCCACATTAAATAATTAAAAAAAAGGCGCCAATTACTTTTGGCGCCATTCGATGATCTTAATACTTTTAATTACACCTATAAGAAAATAATTTTTTTATTACGTTATAAGTAAATGGATATAATTTAGAGTTCTTACTAGATCTGATCTAAGGTAAAGAATAACGATTTTATTAAAACATAAGTGTAAATTGATAATGTTAGAAAGAATTGTACTTACCCAAAGGAAAATATCTACCTAAGTTAATAAATATTTATCAAAACGATTGAAACATACATTTCATATAACAATCGCTTATAATCGGAAAAAAGCGGACTATCACATGTTCTATGAAAAATACGACCGGCTATCTAGGTATTACTTACCATTCCAATGATCTTTAAATACTTTTGGACTGACGGTACGACAGTCAAGGCTTAGTAATAGGGCCCCGTTTGCCTAAGTAACCCTTTGCTTTTAAAATGCGGACTATGCGTCCTTTTTAGGATGACGCCCGACGGCTGTACACTTGTTTTATTATGAAATGAGTATTTTTGTGGCCATAGACTACAAGAAATCGATCGGTAAAAATGGACGTAGCAATTTTTTCCCCTAGGCTGATGTGGTAGCCTTTATGGTATACATTTGATCCGATTCAATAGTGATGAACTCTTAAGAAAAAATCTCAAGTAGGCGATGTCAAAGAAATTTTATATAGAGTTTTGAACTTTGCGCAGTAAATAGGCCCGCACACATTACAAGGCATTGGTTTGAACCGTGTGTGTTTATACTTTGTTCGGTACAGTTCGCGCGTGTGTTGCTGAAACAGACCCCGCGATGCTGCAACGCAGCCCGCTGTACCTACATTATGTCCGAATCCAAACGTGAGAAAAAGGAAAAAATAAGTGGTCTGTGGGTTTTTAGCGCCTTTGGGATGGTCAAAAAAAGTTTTGATACGGGAATTTTTGTAGAAGGCTTGTCCGGTAAAATATCTCCGTTATTTGAATATAATTTTGAAATCCTCGCCTTTTATAAGCCACCGGGGGTGTTGTTTGGAAGGATTCAATTGTGTTTTTGTGAACAATATGACCTAGTGTGAGCCCCAAGAAGTCACCGAAGAAGGAAGGCTTCGTTGCTATCCTTGGTTCAGTGAGTTAACGTCTTAGTTATCGGAATCCTGGCCAGTAGGTACTATTATATAGTTATTCGTGTGTTAACACTAGTGCTCCTGTAGTGAGTACTTAAAATTATTGTTTCATAAGTATGTTTAAGATTCGCGAACAGTAACGTCCCCTTTGCAGCCTGTTATCGTGCTGACGAGGGTTTCTTCCACTGCACCCAGGCTGCAGGAGTCAGGAACGGACGCATATCGACCTTTGGATATCCGAACAAAGAATTCATTACGACTACAAATAGCTTGATGTTAATGTCTAGATATCTAGCTATTCACATCTATGATTTAATTTGAGCAGCTAGCAATGTAAATAATTATTTATATATACTTAATTTTTGAACCTATACAATACTTTATAATTCGGTTTATAACGGAGAATACTGAATCAGTATTAACTGCTTCTAAAATATTAGGTAAGTAACCTAATATTTTAGAAGCAGTGATGGCTCAGTGGCATTGGCTATGGACTGCCGCGCAGCAGGTCCATGGTTCGAATCCCGCCGCGGGCTTGAGCTTCACCGCATGGTGGAAGGGCTTTTTGCGAATGTTCGCCTGGCTAGCGACCACCCTCAAGTTGAAAATCTGTCGCCAAGCACCTAACGGTGTGTTTCGGCAGCAGTCCTTGAGAGCCAGTTAAATTACACGCACATGAGACTTAACAACTATGTCTCAAGGTGACGGGCGCAATGCAATTCGTGACTTGGGACGAAATGCATCTGTTATAGGCAGAGATTAGTCCGCTTAACATCAGGTGGGCCTTGAGCTTGTTCCGTCACAATAACATAGAAAAAAAAAACTATTTTTCCTATAAAACAATTATTGATGGTAGGTTTAAGTCACCAATTTACACATACTACGCTAACTGATGATACTAACCTGTTTTGATTAGGCATCAGTATTTGCCATTACCGTTTCTCGTCACATGTAAGGAAGATTAATCAGCATGACATAGACTAACTTAAAATATCCTGTGAACGTCATCCTATCTTATCATACTAATAATTATTACACCTTAAATACATTTTTAGGGTTCCGTACCCAAAGGGTAAAAACGGGACCCTATTACTTTGACTTCTCTGTCCATCCGCTCGTCCGTCCGTCCGTCTGTCACCATGCTGTATCTCAAGAAAATGTGAAAATGTCAACTGCCTAGCTATCACCGGATATCTCAGACAGTTGACATTTTCACAAATGATGTATTTCTGTTGCCACTACTATAACAACAAATACTTAAAGTTGGCTAAGTGCGAGTCGGACTCGCGGATATTAAAACAAAAAAGGTTAAAATATGAAGTCTAATGTTGTATAGCTAATGGAACGGAACCCTACGTGCGCGAGTCCGACTCGCACTTGGCCGATTTATTTAGGCGTGTGCGTGTTGTTTTTCGGTGTAATTTGATTTATACAATTTGTAAGGAATAAATACTATGAATAATATACTTTTAATCATGAATTACTGAGTAATTTGCAAGATTCAGAATGTCAAAATTTGACATTGGCACAGAACATTTATGAGTAACAACTTAGATTTTAGTGAAGACACGGAATAAAATTGTGCTGTTAGTCGAATATCTCGCAAAATCAGTGGTAATAATAACTAGAAACTGATAATAAAGTCGTTTCGGTCGTTTCTTCATTCTAAATACGGATCATATTCTACATTAAAATAATAAGTCCACGTGACTTATGAAACTAGCATGAACGGACATTGGCAGAATTGTGCTAACATTAAACCGCAGAAGCCATTAACAAAGAAATAATAATAAACTGATATTAATAAATATAAAAGATAACGATGAAATAATAATAGTATTCTTATAATTGATAAAAAATAGATTTCAATTCGTAAACAGAACAGCAAGAGGGCCAAGAGAATAAGAGTCAAAATGTATAAAGCAGTCCCATCCCTTAAAATGTTGCTAAATACAGTATATTATCATAAACATATTTATTACATTGGTTTTATGCTGCTATAGAATTAACTTTACCTGAAAATGTTCTCATTTATCCAATAATCTCTTAATTCTGGAATAACTTTATACGGTAGTAGTAACACCGCCAAAATCTGACAGACTTTTTTTATCATAGGATATCAAAATAATATTACGGTATTGAACTTATTTTTGATTTAAAAATGATATATCTATGTTGTGACTTTTATTAGTATGACTCGTAACAATAGACAGACATAGAAATAGTAGTTAGCTATGTATGGTTTGCGTAACAGTCATTAGTTGATTTTTTTCCCATAAATATAAATTCCAACTGGATTTCCAAATGATGGAAAAAATCGACAGTAGAGCGCTCGCTTCCATAGCATAATACTCGTAGTTGGTTATGCACTAGGACGGTATTTTGGGATTGCTTCAAGTTCTCGCTGATAGTTCTTTTTTCCATTCGTTATCAATTCTATTATTTCGCTTAGTCAGTATCAATGCTCTTTAATATATCATGTACATCTCATAAACGTTATTGAAAGGTAAAGAAAGAAAGTATGAGGACCAGGTAGTACCTAGTGCAGGTCTGCGAATGAGTGCTCGAGCGATAACGGCGGAACAACAAGGCGTTTTTAGTCGGCCCCTATTGAGCCCGGCATGATCACCTGCTCCCCTGCGGGTGTGTATACACTTTCCCCCATGAAAAAAAAGAAAAAAGGCAGTAGACTGCAACTCCTGTAATTTAGGTAAAACATCTAAATAAAAAGATGATAGGTAGTAATTTTTTTTTGGCTATATATATCGTTTCCCATTCATCCGTCAAAATGAAAAACGTGTAACTCCGACGGATTGGGTAGTCGAATATAACATTAGTAAAATAATTAGTGTTCTTTGATTACGGTTTAATTGACTCTGGTTTTAAGTCGACCGGATGAAGCCGTGAGCGCTAAGACCAGTTACCTTATAACAACAATGGCAGTATCCGTATGTGCTTAAGTATGAACATTAAAGATAACAAATTAAGTTAATGCGCAGTAAACTGTGCAGTGTATCGATTGTAAATATAATAAATATCTAGTAGTTGAAGTATATCAATGACCATTTGCACAAGTGATTCTTAAATTGTATTAACGTTGACAAAATTTTTTTCAGTAGTTTTGTAGTAGGTATGCTCCTGGAATCGATCGTGTAATATATCTTAATACTAAAATAATCGATGTTATATAAAACGTATCATGCTCCATAAAACAACCAATATATAAAAAAAAAGACGGAGCAAGTTGTTCGTCCTCAGGGACAGCTAAGTTAGCTGTGGAAATTGAACTGAGACCACGGGAGCTTGTGTACCTACTGCTGGCTACTATCAATTAAAATCGTGCAAACAAAATAAAATTACTCTTTGCAAATCATTCCGTGGTTAAGGTAACGGTTGGTCCATTACATAACGCCCTCTATATGTCAAGTCAATAGATAAATACCGCATTGTGTGGAAATCAGGACTTTGGTTACAGGCCATCCTTTCTTTCAATAGCAGTTACCTTATAGATCCATCCACTTTTCACCTCGCTATTAGCTCACGCTTGGGTTCAAAATGTTGAGTTGTCTATCAATGCCAATTTGTTACTGCAGTTGATCAACTAGGTCACCATGGCCTTTTTTGCTCTCGAAATGCTGGTCGAATTTCCCACCACGCCAGCCTAAACGATATCTACCGGCGGGGTTTTTAACAGCGCCAATGTGGCAGCTAATCTCGAACCGAATGGTATAATGCGTGACAGTAGTGGTGACAGAACAGACCGTATGACTCTGGTTTTATGGAAGTTAGGGCGGTCCTTATTGTGACCCGCTATGATATGACACTTTAGCGCTGTCACATCTTTCTGAAATAAACGTGAGGGCTGGCGCCGCGGCTACTTAGGCAGTTGACTCGAGTGGCGCATATATGCTAATCTCGGTAGTGCATACTTGGTACATATTTGAGCCGTTTGCTGTAAAGACATTGGGTCGGTGGGGCCGGGGGCTCATCAGATTTTCCAAAATATAACAGAGCGCTTGGAAGATGCAACGCTACGATGCAAGATACTTTTTCTTTTGGACTAATAATTAAAATTTTTATTATATAGCGTTTAGTATATATCACTCGTTTTTAGGAGTTTGAGCCAGTTATTCGTAGCTCCATATTTATTTCAAAAGTATAGTACACATGTATAAATGACTTCCCATTATAGAAAGTTCATTATATTCCGCATGTTAGTGATGCAATAGAAATAATAAAAACATGCTTATTTTTCTTAAAATGATGCTTAAAGTTGAGTCTTTCTTTTATCTAAAATTACGAGTTTTTGAGCTAGCGTGATTTCAAAACTGTATAATTTAATGAAAATCTGATGCACCACAAACTTAGATTTTAGGGTAGTGATTACGTAGGTAAAAATCATTGAGTTTTATTCGCTATTATTAAAACGAGATTGGAGCTGCATTTTGTATGGGGGCGTTCGTCTAAAATATACCCTTAACCACTCACGTGAATTTGATCGCTAAAATGAAACAAAATGTTTAATTATAATAGTTATTGTAATATTACAAAAGTACTTAGTCGATCCCCAAGAGATTTCGAGACATGAATAATTACGTTATTACAGAAATACTGGCTGAAATAGACGATAAATTACTCGTAGTTGACTTTTCGTCTGGCTATATTTTGAAATTCAATTTCCATTTAATAGACATAACTTTAAATAAGATGTTAGATTTCGAAATTGAATGAGATTTTAGTCATATTATATTGTGACATAGAATCCGTATTAAACATTTCGATCCTTTGAAAACCAAACTGTTGCTATCCACCTTTGTAAACCCTTTAGGGAGATAATTTAAATGAAGACGTTAACTTTAACAAAGAAATAATCTTAGTAATACATTGCATGGTGGAAGGGTATTTTTGCAAATGCCCGCCTGGCTAGCGACCACCCTCAAGTTGAAAATCTGTCGCTAAGCACCTAACGGTGTGTTCCGGTAGCTGTCCTTGAGAGCCAGTCATTCTAGGTTAAGCCTGTTAACACCTTCGACCACATCATCACTTACCATCACGTGAGATTGTGGTCAAAGGCTTACCTATATCAGCTATAAAAAAAATACAAAATAACATAACCATAAGTTAGGTAAGACTGTAGTTTGAGGAGAGGCTCCTGAAATTCGGCTGATTAATTTAGAATGTATCATAAGAAGTCTTTTCAAACATTACAAAGAATTACGTCTCATAAACTGAACAAAAACGATTGTTAAGATTTTTTAACAGCTTTTGTTCAGATAGTATCGAGGTTCGTTTTTCATTTGGAAGGTGTCAAGAAGGTCATAAAGTAGAACCTAACCTGCGGCGCGGCGTTGCGTGTGATGGAATTTAACCTTCTGAAATTGTGTTGGAGCCTATTATAACCAAGAGACAAGTATCATTAACAAGTCTAGGTATTCCACTCAGTACTCCAATTGAGAAAAAACCTTTTATGTGTACTTTTCACAATTTTTATTCTAAATAGAATGAAATTAAATTAGTTTAAGATGTTCTTAAGTGAAATGCGTCTAGAATTCTTATATATTATTTCAATTCCAAACCGTAAATTAATTTAGCGAAGTAAAAAGTAAAGTTGTGACGAATACGTGGGCCATACGTACAATACGATGCTTTGTTATGGTTTCAGCACGGCTTATGATGCGCTCACAGTGAAGCTTGTCTAGTCGTTTTTCAACTAGGTTAAACAATGTCCCTGTGGGCATTACATGGGTGACACACTAAAGTAAAATAATATGTCTCCAAGCACAGAGCGTTGTGTTCTGGAAGGTGTCCTTAAGAGCTAGTTCCCATTCTCAGTTATGCCTGTTTACAACTTATGACTACACAAACCATGCGGTGAGATTGTGTTCAAAGGCAAAATTATCAGCAGTAAAAAAACTCGTTTCATATTGATTGCCTTATTACAAATGTAGCTCTTTCGATACGCAGCAGCGAGGTGGAATCTAGCCAACCAGAGTATTACCTAACCCATAAACGGTATCTTAACTCGATTATCAGTGCAGCAGTGTGGCTCTGTTATATGTATCCTATAAGTCTACGTTATAAAATATCAAGTCAGTATTGTTTTCCTTGACAAATAGTAAGCCTTTTTTTTTTTTTTTTTTTTTTATGCCTTATTGGTTAGCCTTTGACCACTATCTCACCTGATGGTAAGTGATGATGTGGTCGAAGATGTTGTTCAGGCTAACCTAGAATTACTGGCTCTCAAGGACAGCTGCCGGAATACACCGTTAGGTGCTTGGCGACAGATTTTCAACTTGAGGGTGGTAGCTAGCCAGGCGGGCATTCGCAAAATGCCCTACCACCATGCTATAACGACTGCCGTCCTAAGACAACAACCGGGACCGACGGCTTAACGTGCCCTCCGAAGCACGGAAGCGCTCAGTAGTAATGCCCAACCAGCGGTCACCCATCCAAGTCCTGACCGCGGCGGGCGTTGCTTAACTTTGCTGATCGATTCAGAATGGCTAAGCAAACTTCGCTACGAGCGCTTCAAAAAAACTAAACTATTAAAACCTAAACTAAACTATTTACCCCCATAAAAATATTTACAAATTCTTCTACTTTGTAAGGTACCAGTAGGTACTATAATGTAACATAGTGTGACACTGTATTAGCAAATACAATACTACAAGTATTATAACGGTAATTAATTATATAAATTTGCAGTACAGGATTCTGTGGTATAGGCTGGATGTTGTGATTCTAATTTTTCGATGTTTCAATACTTTTATATGCTTTCAAGCTAAGGTTCACTTTGGCGTAAGTTCTTAAAATATTGGATACTTATAATGTGAACGAACATCGACAAGTCAAAATGTAAACTTATTATAATATATACATGTTTTTAATGCAGCTACATAATTATGTAAATAATTCCTAAATTCTCAAATGTGTCTCTTAAATATCTATTAGTAAGGCCGGTTAGCTGATTAAGCGTTATTGTGAAGCTTTTCTAAATGCGATTGTTTCAATTTAAACGTTTTATTAAAATTACTTCAAATCATGAAATAATACTAGAAACCTGTTCAAACTACATTTTGGTGCTAAAATAATCACCAACAAGTCACGAAATAATTATCTCATTGCTGTGATTCAAAATATTAACAAAATAACCGACTTCAAACAGAAAATATTCTAAAATAAAAAATGTACTAAAATGTAAATAAATGAGTGCTACCACGACAGATTTTCTGTCATTTATTGAAGAGTTCCATGGTATGTCTCAGAAGTAAGATCTTCATCAGAACATCAGCAAACTGTAAAGTGACCAACTCGAAATACTACGATGCTCTTCCAAACTATCGTTCCTTAGTATTATTATATGTTCTATGCTATCGTCTTCAGTTTTATTTGTTCATTTTATACCGACAATTGTAAATTTGAACATCATCAATGTAGTCGAACCCAACTAAATACGCATTATTAAAAATAACTCAAATACTATTCGTCAGATCTCAAATTCTCGAATGACACCACATAACAAGATAGATAGATAACACATTATTGAGACACCATAAAAAATAAACTTATAAAGATAACCAATAGAAGCACCAGCTCTCCAATATTAAAAAAGTCATTAAAATCGGTACACCCCGCAAAAACATTTAGTCGAATGGAGAACCTCCTAGTTTTTCAGTCAGTTAAAAGCTAAAAAAAACAAAGGTCAAAAACCGTATAGCAGCTTTAATTTCATGTAAGAAAAGGCTTTTATTCTCACACAATTAAAAGTTAAAACCCCAATTAAAAGTTCTAACCTTTGTACGCGGCGGGATCTTGTTACATTTTCACCATTACCGCAGAAAGAAAAAGGTTTTAAATTTTATTGTTACTTAAGTAAAAGCGTGGTAAATTATACATGAGAACTACGAGTAGATATAGATACGAGTAGCCATGTACAATTTTTTTAAACTGTCTATTTTGAGTTCCTATTGGGTGGTGCCTCGACCCCCCTAACGTGTCAATTAATTTAATACGTTTGGTACCTCAGAGTGTACCCGTTGAGATTTTTTAAGGGCTCCGTACAAATAAGCCGATATTACTGAGCATATGCTGCCGGTACATCAACTGGTCTAACACTTAGTGTACTTGATCACGTAAACGCAAGATTCGGAGAAGATTTTGTGCAATACTTCAAAAGTTAATTTAAATATAATAGTTATTGAAAAAATTACATTTGAATACTATACGTAATTTTTAATACCTAGTTTTGGTGATTTTAAGGATAATTTATGGAATCGTGTGCAATGGTGTCACATAACTGTTCAAGATACTATGAGCAATTGGGGCATTGCTGCCAGCATGCTGGGCACGCTGCCAAGTGCTAGTGGGCTGGAGCATTTGGACTGCCTGTGAGTCTGAAATAACTTGTAGGTTGTCTAAATGCTTTTATTGAAGTAGCTGTAGTGTTGTAAATAGTTCTTAATATTTTAATAATAATTTAAGGCATACCGCCTGTATTAATTATTATTTTAAACGCGCGAATACCATTTTGCGGAACTAGCTACTAGCGTGGAAAATCTGTTTATATTTTGAACTTATGGCCTTAGCCGTAAGTCTAAACCCAAAGGTAAAAAGATCAAACGCCAAAATACATTTACCTACACGCAAAAAAAAAAATGTTCTGTACATGATTACAAGAACTAGCGTGCTAATAATATCACATTGAAAAATTATTAGAGTACAAAATGTAAGCTAAATTGTTGTGGTTTTTAGCTTTACACGTAGCAAATTGCAAGCGGAAAAGCTCACACGTTAAAATCATTAATTTTAATAGTGTGTATATATCTACCTTGTGCTGTGTGAGGAGTTGGCATGAGGGTTGAGTTTACAACAACCCTTTTAGACACCTCATTAAAAAATACCGAACCCAAAAAAATATCTTGCGACTATTAGTTGAACCACGCGCCTTCCTTCGTTGTTACCCTACCAAGGTTTTGGAGTTCTGTCGTTGAATAGGATAGCCAAGTGAAGGGTGTCGACAGGTGTCGCCAGGCGATAATGACGACAGAAATATAATAGCAGAATGGGTATTAGAAGTATCGGGTGTCAGATCGCTGGGTATGCCGATGACAGCGAAGAGGAACCGCTTTGAACATATTGTTAGGGTTTTGGGTTATACACCAAATTACTAAGATGTTTAGTGAAACACTATCTGTAATATCTATAATGTTGGATCTACCGTGTATTTATAAAACAGTTCGGTTGGTGGTACTGGAGAAAACTAGATCAAAAATTGAAATTAAAAAGTATTCTATTTCTAAGAATATTATCCCAGAGCATAAATACATAATTTATATAAAATAAAAATGTGCCCTAAAAAAATAATTTGTTGACGAAATTACCTCAATTTGTAATAAAATACAGGTAAAATATAAGTATTATACAAATGTAGGTAAGGTGCATTGGGGCAATACCGATAGAAATTTCTGCGAGATGACTAAAGTGAATATTTCATTTGATTATTCGGGAACGTTCTGTTTTACGAGTCTTACTGTTTTAAATCTGCATAGGTATTGGAAAAGCCTTTGAAAAGCATAAATTATATTTTGAAATGTATCGTTGTATTTGCTAAAGAAAGTGTTTTAAATAAAGAACTATATTTTTGGGTCATAGGGATAATTGCGACCTATCGCGGGGTAAATCCGCAAGAACTCAAAAGTCGCCTTTATTGCATTTCAGCCAGAGTTTTCATTTCATTTTCCATCCTTATTACCCCATAGATTTTGATATTGTAAGTTTTGTAAATATTAACCTGTAATTTGAATTCCTATAACTTAGTATTGCGGAATTACCCCAGAAATACCTTGATGTTCAGACATAAGTGACAGTGGTTCTCAACATACCATTTGAGATTTTAGGAAGTTCAGAACTGCACGATGGATAAACAAAGTTATTTTTAAGTACTTACTTATTTTCTAAATGTCTTTTATAGAATGTCAATAATAAAATAAAACAATAATTAATCAACTTTTATTTTTATAAGTAAGTACGTAATTATATAGGTACTTCACTTTGGGTAACAATTAGAATTATTTATGAATCAACAAATTATATTAACAATCCTTAAACATAATTATTAAATCACATAAGAATCACAGACTTTTTGATAATTTTTGGCTACTATTCAGAATCAAAGTACTAAAATAATAAAAAAACACAAATGTTCATAACAACAAAATAGGTACGTAATATTAATAAAAATAAGTAACTAGGTACAGTTTGGCCGTCGGATCTTGGTGTGAAAACTCGTAAAAAAAAAAAATTTAAACAAATAAATGTAATTTGCAGTTGTTATTGCTGGTAAAAACTGCTATTGGATTTTTTTTAAACCATTATATTAGTACGAGTTAACCCCAACCGAACTTTCATCAAATATATCTAAGAACACTCGCAACTTATTCACCTTTCGAAGAAAAAAATCAAAATCGGTTCATCCGTTGGGCAGCTACGATGCCACAGACACACACCACACACACACCATCCGTCCACATAACATTCCGTAATTTTTGCCTCGAGGGTCAAAAAAACGATACACTTTGAGAACTACTGACAATTACAGTAGGAAAACGTTAGTGGGGCTATTGCGAAACAATCATATCGCAATAAACCCGGAGGGGTAAATAAAAAAAAAATAAAAAAACACATTTGTAACCTTATATTCCTATTATTATAAGCACAAAACAAAAACCAATCATAGAAACAAACAAATATTAAAATAACTTACCAGGATTTCGAGAAAACTAACTTGGGGTTATTACGAAGCACCGAAATTAGGCGAGAAATCTCTTGAATAATTTGGCGACACTCGCGTGATGTTAGCGCGAGTGACTTGCGACGTCTGTAGCGAGCGACAAGTAAATCTAAGATGGCACTTTGCCTAATGTTGCCAGCAGCGCTCATATTGCTGCGTTTGGTAGATTTCTTGCACTTTCGGAATATACCCATTTTTGAAATAGCCCCAATGCACTGAAAACGTATGTGATTCGTGATAATGAACAAAAGTTCGGTTTTTTAGATTTTGTTAATACTTAGAACCGTATAAAGTGTTATTACTTAGCAGAGAATTATGATCAAATCTTTGGTTTTGGCGCATTGTGGACAAATACATTGTTATATCATATATAAACACTTAAAATTGTGCAGGGACATACATTTAACTGTTTTATTGTTTGCTATTTATACTTTTACATATATGAAAGCTCGCAAGCTATTTTTTCGAGTCGTTGTACCTTACTGTATTTACGTGACCAGTGTTGATATTATACTTTTTTTTACGCTTGATAGGTTAGCCTTTGACCACTATCTCACCTGATGGTAAGTGATGATGTGGCCGAAGATGTTGTTCAGGCTAACTTACAATTACTGGCTCTCAAGGACAGCTGCCGGAACACACCGTTAGGTGCTTATTTTCTGCTTGAGGGTGGTAGCTAGCCAGGCGGGCATTCGCAAAATGCCCTACCACCATGCTATAACGACCTAAGACAACAACCGGGACCGACGGCTTAACGTGCCCTCCGAAGCACGGAAGCGCTCAGTAGTAATGTCACCAGCGGTCACCCATCCAACTCATGACCGAGGCGGACGTTGCTTAACTTTGCTGATCGGTTCAGAATGGCTAAGCAAACTTCGCTACGAGCGCTTCTACTATAATTATTGTTGTGTTGAAAACACATCTATTTTATACAACATACCTAATTTTGTGTAACTTTATTATGTTGTAACTTTTTACTTTAATTTGGTACGAAGTAAAAGTCTATGTTGCATGGCACGCTAATATGGACCTTATTTCAAAGTCAACTTTAGAGGAAATGATTTGCTAACATTGTATTAAATTATAATTTATTATAAAATTTTATTTTGCAAATGAATTTTCATCACGTATTTGTTAAGGCTATAATTAGGCACATTATAGCCTTAACAAATACGTGATTAAAATTTTTCAATCGGACAAGTAAAATTTCGTTAAGGAAGAGTTCCAAAAAATGTTTTTGAATCAGCTTCAAATGTATTTCTTACCGTCAAATGTACTCATCAAGCAGTTATGAAAAAACTCTCATCACGGAATTGTTCAACAAAATGTTCATACATAGTACATATTGTTTTGAATGATGAGGAGTTCAACTTGAAAGTCATCAAATAAGGGAATCAACGAAAAAAATACTCGTGTATTTTTTTCTTAATAAATAGTGGCTTTGCCACTACGCGTAAGTTATACACACAAATGTTATCTGACGTATGTTTACCAGTCAACCAGAAGTATTAAATTAGGTCGGCCATACACGGGCGTACATACACGAACCGCTCGAGCAGTAGCAACTCCTTCGGGCGGTTACCAGCATGGTGAAATTTTATCGTGCGGTCAAGCAGTCACCATAGAGTACTTTTTTATATACGGAAACGGAAATGGGAACGGAATGGCAGTCACCAGGCATAGACTGAATGCTCGAGCTGTCACCTAAAAAAGAAATAAAAAAATATATGTTATAATATAGTATTGTAATAGTGTGCGAACCGTCAGGCGCACATAATCTTTGTATTAGATTAAGTGCTTGACGTTGTATTTTATTATTTTAAATAACTTTTTGTGGTAATAAACAGGTTAAAATTGAAAAAAATTGACTGTTCTCGCGCAGTTACCTCCGCCCACGCTCTTTATTTCATTCCACGTCGCGCACACTTCCCGCCTGCACCCTCCGTTTGATTATCGAGAACAATAGTCGACAACATCGATTGTGGCGCGCTTATAAGTGCAATAAAATCACAGGAACTTATATGGAACTTATAAACTTGATGACTAACTGCTCGACCAGTTATTAATGGCAGCTTCAAGCTGTTGACACTGACTGCAAGAGCGGTCCGTATATGTTGCTAACGGGGTAACTGCTCGAGCAGTCCGTGTATGGCGAGCCTTAGTCACAAAAACGTAGTGATTACTTGCTCACTGATATACCTATAGTGACCACACAAATAGTCAATCCAGTAGCAACCGGAATCACGCGTGACTATAATCCATTATACTCTCTTATTTTTATATCTTATCCAAATTATCTACATTGAGTGATTACAACAGCCGATCGAAAAGCAATTTAACGACTAGTTACTAAGCTGTGATAGCGTATAGGTATATCGTAGTTGCTCGGTCAATATAGGTAGATACTTACTCATTTAACATTTTGTTGGAGTAGAAACAACACGTTAATTCTTTTAGAGAGCCATTACATTATTTATTTATCCTATTATTACCCAATGAACATAGACTGTGACTCTTTACAGTAAAATGTTTTCAGTAGCACATTTTATTAGTCTTCTTTCCAAAGATTTACTTATTGTAATATGTGTCATAGGTGTTCTAGTGAGAAGTTAATCAAGTATAGTACTAGTTATAATTATTTTCATCTATTCCAAGTTGTACAAAAAAGTGTAAAGGTATACATTTTTGTATGACGAATGAGAGCTAACGATAGCTTATTCGGAGCCAGCCAATTATAGTTGGTAGCCAAGTATAGATGGCTCAGAATAGTAGCAGCATTACCTACCCCGTTGAAGTATAAGGTTGGTTATTAATTATCAGTTTCCTGATTCATATAAGATGCTATACATACTAACAATAATAGTTAGAATCACCTGGTAGATTACATGAACGTAATAATATATAGAAACATTATGATAGAATTAATTTATACTATCGTATTACAACCAGCTAGAGTGAGCGTTTAATATTTAGTTAATAGCAGTAAGAAATCTATGTGGCAATCTTGATCATATTTTCTAAGGCCAGAAAAGTCCGAAACGTGTTTCCTCAAAATTTCCTCGATAAAATAAAATTGCCATGTTGACTCTAAATTAGGCTTGTAACGTAAATATGTTAATTATATACGTATGAATTTGTATTAAAATATAACAATAAAATAGCAAAACATTTTCGTTATTAGTTTTGTGTTATTAAGAATTGAAAATAATGGCGTCAGAGATCTCAATTTCTTGCAGCAATTACTAAACATTCGGAAATGATTTCTACATATTTTGTTTACCATGTTATTAACATCACTTTGATAATAGCTTTACATGATTGGTTAACTTTCATAACAGAAAAAAAGCTATCACAAACTGCTCTTAAAAAACAGAGATTTGCATTTTACAGGAGGCCTAGATCTATTTAAGCCTCTTAAACATCTGTATAGATGAGTCTTAACACACACTACAATGTGGTAATTTGGTTTTTGAAAATTTGTTATTGTTTATATTTTGAACAGTAATTACTGTTTCGGCGCATACGGCCTTGTAGCACAAACTATCTCACTGCGAATTACTACGTGATGTTTCCTCCCCACGCGGAGTGAATAGTATCTGGGTCGGTACCCGATTTGAGATTATTTTTTTATCACTGCGTCGCGTCGTCTTTAGCTGTCTTTGGGATTTTACTTAAACTAGTCGCGATTTCACCATTGCTGCCTGTCTTTCACTTCTGTACAGTCCGATAGTAACAAAATTTCGGCTATTAACAGCGACATAACCAACCCATACCAAAAATATGTCATGTACGGCGCCATGATATTAAATTTTTTTTTCTGAATTAGCAACCCGTCCCTGTTTCGCACAAGTGCAATGTTGATACAAAATAATCTGTAATATCTTTGAAAATATTCACTTAAATAACATGTTGTAATAGAGCCATATTGATCTATATTAAGTGCAAAATGTATTTTAGGTAAGTACTTAATTGGATAAGGATTAATACTGTATTACATAAAATCAATTTGTAAATAAGCCATTATTTCTCGTAAAAAGAAAAGCATAACAAAGGGTTATTGTAGGCTATTCCTTAGAGATAGACATACACAATTGCGAACTTTATTGTTGCCCTTTTTAAGGTGTACAATATTCTAGTAAATTATTTTGATCTATCTCGTAGGGTTCAGCCAGCGTTTGCAATGTTAGCTCAAAAAAAGTGTTTCTTTTCGACATCACGTTAGAAACCTCAAAAAATATCAATGTTTCTCTTTTATATTACGCATGTATTATACATATAAACCTTTCTCTTGAATCATTATATCTGTTTAAAAAATAGCATCAAAATCCGTTGCGCAGTTTTAAAGATCTATAAGTATACATAGAGACAGACAGACAGCGGGTAGTGACTTTGTTTTATACTATGTATATTGTATATTAATAAAATAGTTCAAATGGAGCATGACGATACCAGTGAAAAAAAAACTCGATTCTGTCATACTGCGCCTTTTAACAGAATCGCAAACCCGGGGAGCGTCAAAGAGACAATATGATACGAGCATGTTTGTTTGGCTTCACTTGTATCGTGTGCTCTGCTTTTTTTTTTTTTTTTTTTTATGCCTGATAGGTTAGCCTTTGACCACTATCTCACCTGATGGTAAGTGATGATGTGGTCGAGGATGTTGTTCAGACTAACCTAGAGTTACTGGCTCTCAAGGACAGCTGCCGGAACACACCGTTAGGTGCTTGGCGACAGATTTTCAACTTGAGGGTGGTAGCTAGCCAGGCGGGCATTTGCAAAGTGCCCTACCACCATGCTGTAACGACTGCTATCCTAAGACAACAACCGGGACCGACGGCTTAACGTGCCCTCCGAAGCACGGAAGCGCTCAGTAGTAATGCCCAACCAGCGGTCACCCATCCAAGTCATGACCGCGGCGGACGTTGCTTAACTTTGCTGATCGATTCAGAATGGCTAAGCAAACTTGGCTACGTGCTATCTGTTTAGGAATCTCAATATATGTTATTGCAGGGTGCTAAGCTAGCTATCGTCCTCAGGCACAATATTAGACGCCATGCACCTCTCGGTGCGTTTTGTAGTCGCGCAGCTGTTCTTAAAAGTCAGCAATTCTAAGATTAACCTATATAACATCTTCAACCACTATATCTGAGATTATGATCAAAGCCATCTTTTGCTTCCTGACGAAATTCCTTATTTAACGATACTGAAAAATATTGCCAGCATGACTAGCTAGCCAGACTAGGTACATGAAAGAAATAGGTTCAAAATCAGGCATGTTTTATAAGTTCATAATATCGTTCTAAATCATCGAGTCTCGTTAATCGAAGTATGTAAGTTCTCAATCACGAAACAAAGCAAACAGTATTAGAGACTTAGAATAACATTGGCATATAAATAATACATAATGTTAGAGCCACTTAGGTTGTTTTTCATTGAATATGGATAAGCTTCACAAGAATTATCCATCTTTGAAGGAAATATAACTTTCATTTCAATAGAAAGTATAATATAAACGTAACATACACAAACATCCGTGTTTTGATTTAATATCAAAAGTACATGACCTATATTTTTCCTAACCTCTCAGAAGCTAAAAGTAAATAATCAATTTACCATTCAATTATTTAGTGACGAACAGGATGCCCCAGACAGGATGTAGAAAAAGAACTATGTTCAAGTTTATTAGAGAAAAAATCAATCACAATGAAACTCACCAAATAAACAGGTTTTGTAGAAGTTTAAAAAAGTGGTTAGTTGAGGAAAGTTTTTATACTATTGACGATTTTTTGAAGAAAGGTTCGTGTCGCTTCTATGCATACAGAAATGCGTTGTAGGTTTTAAGATAATGACATTTATTTATTCAAACTCTATGATATTAATTATGTCACGTCTTATTTAATGCATGGTATATAAAGATTAACGAAATGAATATTGATGTATGTTTTCTGATTTCCATATTTGTACACCAGTGGAACCAGTAATTATAGGTTAGCCTGAAGAGCATCTTCGACCACATCATCACTTAACATCAGGTGAGATAGTGGTCAGAGGCGAACCTATCAGGCATAAAAAAATTAATAAGAGTAAGTTACAAGTGAGGAAATAATACTGTGACCGCTGCTTACATCTTGTATAGTCTCAGTAAACTACAGACCTTGCGTAAATATGTCTTAATTTAGTAATAAAGTCGGTAATTTTTTTAGTATAGGTTGAAAAATAAAAATTTTGTTCATTTAGTTTATATTAACTGTGTTAGGAATTATAAGAAATTACTAAATTTTTTAAGAATATTCATAAAGATAAAAGTATTTATACTGACTTTGCCTAGTTACGTGCATTCTAACATAAATGAATGGTAATGTGGTAACAACCGTTACATTTTAAAGACAGTCTTGCCTCGGAAGTCGATTCGAACAGACAACAAATTGGGACGTTGGTTGTGAATAAGGAAGAAGTGATAAGTGAAGCAGAAAATGATTATGTGTAATGTTTCAAAATACGGTACGTACAGAATTATAGTATTGCTATAGTATTATAGCCTTAAGTTGTGCTATAGCTTCGTATGGTGCTGGGCTATTGTAAAAGATTTTTCTTCCCATTGCTACCTGGTGTCATTAGAGGCGATGAAACGTAAAATACCGGAAGGTGGGCATCAGCGACGTGAGAGAGGCTGTGTTAAGCAGTGGACAATCCAGCTGATACGCTATAGTATATTTTTGTAGCGCATTATTAAAAGACATTTTAAAAAGAATAGCCCCTAGTATAATACTTTATGTATTAATGAAGATCCAATAGGACCCATTGATTTAAATATAAGAGAAAGATACGGTGCTCTAATATTACGACAATATAAAGAAAAAAATTAAAACAAGCATAATATAATGCATATAGATACACCTCCATTGTGTTCGATACGTTCTAATGCATGACGACAGGAATACAAGCATGCAGTAGCACATACGCATACTACTAGGAGACGTCGTCTGATTTGAAATTACCATGTTCGAGATACGGGTGCGATTTCACCCGTATTTTTATAGGTTCAGTAATCGGTACACTTCATTTTCCTACCTCGGTGAGCAGAGCCGTCTTAGACTGTGCTGGGGCCCTTGGGCACACAAGAATTTGGGGCCCTTTTGGAATGTAAAGAAAGTGAAATACATAAAAAAATACATATAAATACACGGTGAGCGTAGGCAGCGTTTTTTTTTTCTTAGAACACCTCTCATTTTCCTCGTACTCACTATGACTACTTATATGTTTAGTATTACTCTGGTACTTACTATGACTACTTATATGTTTCGCTATTAATGTTTTTTTCTGACTAAGCTTACAATGATTAATTAAATGTTCCGGTATTATATTTTACTTACAATAGTTACAAAGATATTTCGTTCAAAGAATCCATTTTGCCAATCAATTTGCTTGAGGCCTTGTTCGATTATAGAATTCTTTTCTGTATTTATTGCTGATAGGCAAGCCATTGAGCACTATCTCACCTGATGGTAAATGATGTTGTTTAGGCTAAACTAGAATTACTGGCTCTCAAAGACAGCTGTCGGAACACACCGTTAGGTACTTGGCAAAATCTTTTCTCCTTGAGGGTGGTAGTGAGCCAGGTGGACATAACGGAAGCGCTCAATAGTAATGCCACTAGCGGTCATCCATCCAAGTCATTACCGAAGCGGACGTTGCTTAACTTAGCTGATACTAGCACCACATGAAATAACAACAAATGAAACTTTATATGTTTCAAAATAATGTAAGGACCAGAACGTTTGTCATAATATTATGTACCTAATTCAGTTGGCATTCTGTAAACAATCAATATTTTTTCGGACGAACATCGTCAGAGAATATTTGTATAACTAAAGCATGGTACAGATGACATATCCGCGAAACGTAACCCCTCCACGCAATAATAGTACTTTCAGTTAAAAGCGATTTTGTATTTGGTTCGTATCAGAGCTCTAGAGATATATCCGGAAGCAGAGAGATGAGTTTGTAGCCTGCTCCGATATTCTGCATCCGATTGGCTCTCTTCCGGATACAGATGCTGATTGTCAGTGAAAAAACCTCTTTCAAATCTTCACTTTTGTAATATGTGAAACTTACACACATTTTTCAAAGAAAGTAGCTGGATTTTTACATTACCTATCATTAGTTTTATTGAACGCCTCGTTTAAAAACACTGGTTTGGGTTCGATTCCCGAGTTGGACATATAATTGTAGTTTTTTACAAATAAAGTTTTAGGTACGAATAAATATTATGTAAAGATGTGTAAGTTGAGCTTTGAAAAACAAACCTTAACGCGGCGTGCGTGGTTTGAAAAGTGTAACAAACGGAGACACAAATTTACCGCGATGCGACCAATCGGATGCGATAATTTCTAAGCAAGTCAATTAACCATTTCAGTTGAATTTGGAATAAATGTACAAGTTTTGTTAATTTTGAACTTGATGAGTCCGAAATCAAGCGGTAACTGTATGAAAGTTACACTTCTTTAAATATTTGTTCGTAAGTTTTTATATAGTAATCCGGAGTCTACTCTTGTAGATAGCAATTCAAATTTTGCCAATGTAGGAGACCTTGTGCAACAGTGGACGTTCAGGTTGATGTGATGATGATGAAACGCACGTAATACACCTCCGAGAACAATCAAGTGAAAGTTTGTGATATGTATGCAGGCAATGTTATAGCATTTCCAAGTACCTAACAGTTTGCTCGGCAACTGTTCTTTAAAGTCAGTAATTATAGGATTAGACAGTTTATCACGTCGACCATATCATCACTTACGAACATGTGAGATAGTGGTACAAAGGTAACGTATCGTTATTAAAATTATTAACAATAAAAACTGACTACACACATAAATACGCATTATTAGGGATAAGTTAAATACTACTCGTCAGATCTAACTCAAATTTAAATCAGACCGCAGGATAAACGCCACTGTAAAGTATAAAAAAAAAAACTTCAAAATCGGTACACCCTATAAAGAGTAGAGGCAACACACACAAAATATAAAATTGAGATATCTACCTTTTTTTTAAAAGTGTAAATGTTAAAATGTGTAAGTCGATTTTTAACATTCTTTAAGTGACCCGGATTCATTGCTCTCGAGTGTATAAACGATTGAGATATCTACCTTTTTTTTAAAAGTGTAAATGTTAAAATGTGTAAGTCGTTAGTTGAGGTTACGAAACTTGTGGGTTATTTATTACCGGTTCAAAAAATAAGAACAGCAGTCTTAGCACTCGATTGTTATTGTACGAAACTTTAAAAAAAAATATAACCTACTAAAGTCCGATAAATCCAAGATAAATCGAACATGGTGCTGCTCTGTCCAGCGCTGTTGAATTAATTGTCAAAGATATTTTTTTTATACTGAACTGGGTAGCCCTTTATAACTATCTCACCTGATGTTGAGTGATGGTGCGGTCGATGATGGAGCGCGCTTACCCAGAAGTGATCTATCATATTCACTCGCGTTTTGAAGACCCCCATATTGACCCCAGATGAGGCACTTATTGAGACATTATCGACTAAGTATACTCAAAGTAGCGACAATTTGAAGACTTATACTCGTATCTATACTTAAATCAAATTTATATACTAACTTACGCACTTTAACTAACTTAACAATTAAAGTTATACCATTCTCTTTCTGGGGTAATGGTATAAATGTAATAAGATCTCACCTCATTCAATGGCTACAACTTTTAATTGGGGCTTTAACCTTTAATGGTATTACACTAAAGCTTTTTTTTCAACAGTTTAATGCTGCTATTCGGGTTGCCTTCTGAGGGGCTATTTTACAAGCTTTTATTTTTAATTTCACCTGTCCCGGTGTTTGTTATCACATCTTGTAAATTGTATACTTCCCATTTACTGATTGAGCTGAAATTTTGCATGCATGTGTAAATCGCGTGACAATGCAATATAATGATGGCGTGGTGCTGATCTGCTGATGGAGCTGGAAGGTGGCCACAGGAACTTCGCAATAAAACGACACAACCTTATCGAGTTTGGGCTCATTTGAATTGTCTTGACGAGTATTATTTTTTTTTTTTTTTTTTAATAACAAGAATATACTAAAAGCTTGTTTTTAAAAACTTTCGTATGGAGAAAAGTTTGTTTATAGTGATCTCATGTCCTAAATAAGATAACCGTAATTTCTGTTTGGATGAGAATGGAGCACTTTGTTAGTTAGATAAGTTTGGTTGGATACCTTCAGATATTTATAATTTATAGTACGTTGATATTACGGAAATGTATGTCTAAAAATATTTCAAAATGTGGGTTCATAAGATTACTTTGCTCTTTTTACTCTTGCTTGGAAAACGGGTTTGGGAGATCGGTTGTATATACATTTTTTAAGGATTTCGTACTAGGGACTCTATTACTAGGCCACTGCTGTCCGGCTCCCTGACCATCCATCATTCTGTCGGCCGTTAAAATTGCTGCTGCATCTTTGGAACCGTAAAATGTACCAGCTGTAAATACATATATATATATATATATTGTAGAAGGTTTGTCTCTGTGACGGGCTTGGTAGTTTTTGCTATTTCAACTAGATGGCGCCACCGTCGCAGGGACAAAATCCTGCATCGCGCAAACGATATTTTCACGAGTGCGCGGTAGCCTCGTCGATATTTTATTTTTTGTGAGAATTGGTTCAGGTGTAAAAACCAGTATAAATAAATACTCGGAAACTACATCGGCTTTTCAATTGCACCCTCGTACATTTTGGTCCGTACGAGTCGAATATTGTGAGTCTGGTGACTTCAGACTTCGGCCTCACGGAGAGGTGAGGGGGGCTACAGCTTCGCACCTATAGGCAGTGGATCGCTGCTTGGGGCGAAATTTCAGTGGAGTGTGTTCCACTGTTGGAAGTGGATCAGCTCCTCATCTGGCGCCAGGTACGGAACCTTGGCAGCCTGAGGAAGCCCAGGGTGAGCAGGGAAGTCATCATCATCAGCAGCACTGTGAAGGGGTGCTGTTCGCGGTGGAGCAGGGAGCCAGCTAGGTGTCCAGGAAGGGTGCAGTTCAACAGCAGGAAACGGTACAGTGAAGTGAGTGGTGGAGAAATCGTGAGTACTCTTTGGAATAAATAAATTCAAGCAAATTTCAACCTTATTGTGAAGAAGTCATAAACTTAGTAAATTCAGTGATATTATTAGGACTTAGAATAATTTCGTATATTTGGTTAATACGGGGAATCCACGTCCGATATTTTCTAAGTGTTTTAAATCTCAAACACTTGTAAAATTTTCGCCGGTTTTTGAGACTTAGAAAATTTTGAGACATTTTTTATATACTTGTAATTTTTTAAGTTTGTTTTTTTTGTGTATTAATTTCTGTTTACGTCTTGTATTTGTTAATGTTTGGTTCGTTAAACTAAATACTGTAGTTGTCGCAAAATATATATCGGTTGCTGACTTGACTTTCGGATCTGCAGATTCTCTCGGTTAAATTCGGTTTACATTTGCTTTGTTAATATGTCTGCCAAATTGACAATCGCGCAAAGGGATGTCTATGAAAAAATCATAAGGGGACATAGCAACTTTAAAAAGTCTCCTAAGGAGCGCATAACTGAACCTTATGTTCAGACCAGACTTGCGAATTTGGAAGAATTATGGAATCGTTTCTTGAAGGTGCACCAGGAGATTCTAGATAAGGCAGATGATTGGGATAAATTACAAGATACTGATTACGTAAAAGGAAATTTGTATGAAAAATCAGAAGAAGCGTATTTTGATTACAAATGCGAGTTGATGAACTCTCAGTGTACCACAGTTCCGAAAGGTTCAAGTCAAGCAAATTCTAGTTCAGCGTGGAAGTTGCCTAAAATAAATATTCCTCAGTTCTCGGGACAATATTCCGAGTGGGTTACATTTCGAGATTTGTTTAAGTCTTTAGTGCACTCTAACCCTTCTTTAGATGACGTTCAACGTCTTCATTATTTGAAGAGTTATCTAACGGGAGAAGCGAATCAGCTTATTCGACAATTGCCTATAACAGCCGCGAATTATATAGAATGCTGGAACCAACTAGAGGCTAGATATAACAATAAAAAATATTTGGCAAATTGTATTTTAAAGCGGCTAATAGGTCAAAAAACAGCTAATTCTGAGTCAGCTGCATCCTTGAAGGACTTGGCTGATACAACGGCAGATTGTTTGCATAGTTTAAAAAATATCGGTATCAATGTCGAAACTTGGGATATAATTATTATTTATATAGTGTCAAACAAATTAGATATGGAAACGCGCAAACAGTGGGAGTTGAGGGTCTCACTAGATAACTCAGATGTATTGCCCACATTTGCACAATTTCGTGAGTTTTTACAATCAAGGTTCAGGGCTCTTGAATCAATAGAACCAATTCCGAAATTAAGAACCTCAAATCCCACTCAAGCTTATCCTGTTAAGCATAAGGTTATGCACGTCGCAACTATGGTATGCGAATATTGTACTGAAGACCACAAACTTTATTCTTGTAAGAAATTTGCCAAAGATGATGTAATCAAGCGACGTGAATTTGTATACAACAAGCGATTGTGCTTTAACTGCATGAATGGTAACCACTCGGCTAGGTTCTGTCCAAGTAAATGGACTTGTCGGCTTTGCAAGGGGAAGCATCATTCGTTGCTTCATCCTAACGGTTCAGGTGGAGTTGGTAATCCACAAAACTTCAACACTGGCATTTCAACGAGCGGAGAGGGGACAGGCGGCTCAACTTCTGAAAAATCGCCAGCCAACCTCAGTGCGGTAGAATCAGCGGCAGTGGTCTCGTGTTTCGGTAAACTGCCCGTACAGCGTCAAGTGTTTTTGGCGACAGCCGTGGTGCAGGCTCAGTCGTCAAAGGGTGATATTCGCTATATCAGAGCCTTGTTGGACCAAGGTTCACAGGCCTCTTTCGTAACAGAGGCAACGGTTCAATATTTAGGTATTAAAAAGTATCCTGTGAAAGGGATTGTATCAGGTTTGGAAGGCAAAAATACTACAATCTCAAGATTTATGGTAGAAATTGTTATTAATTCAAGATTTGGTGACCATAACGATATCAAGGTTCAAGCGTATGTGCTAAAGTCGATCACCACGTTGCTTCCAAATCAGAAGATTGAATTGGAGGAGATGAGCTGGTTAGACCAAGGTTTTCCTTTGGCCGATCCCCAGTACAACACGCCAAACAAAATCGACATGTTAATGGGTGCTGAAATTTATAGTCAAATAATCGAAAACGGAATCCGGAAGGGCCCGCATGGCAATATTTTAGCACAGGCGACATCACTAGGATGGATTGTTTCCGGAACGTGCCAAAAATCTTCAGCTGCCAATGTTATCGCAATGCATGTATGTGTTGAAGACAATGACTTGCTGAAGAGTTTCTGGGAGATGGAAGCTGATCCTCAGCCACATAAAAGGCTAATGACTGAAGAAGAAGTTAACTGCGAGCAATTATACGCTAAAACAACTCGAAGAGATATCGATGGAAGATATGTAGTCAAGCTCCCTTTTAAAACAGATAGACTGGAATGTGTCAATGGTGACTCTAGGGACATTGCTGAAAGACGGCTGAATGGATTATACTCACGGTTCAAGAGGGATCCAGATCTGAAAGAGAAATATCAGAATGTAATAAAGGAATACTTACGGTTAGGATTTATAGAAAAGATTCCTGAAACTGAAAAGGATACTGAAGCGGTTTACATACCTCACCATCCCGTTGTAAAGAATGATAAGTCTACGACAAAGGTAAGGATTGTCTATGACGCGTCCTGCAAATATAAAAATTGAATCTCATTAAACGATACTTTGATGACAGGGCCTACACTACAACCGGAACTGAGGCACTTACTGATGCGTTGGAGACAATATCCAATGTGCTTGGCAGCAGACATCGTGAAAATGTATTGCCAGGTGAAGGTAGCAGAAGAAGACACCAATTATCAGCGGCTGTTGTGGAAAAATGATTCCAAGGAAAGGGCAGAGAACTACAGATTACTAAGAGTAACATTCGGTACAGCATCAGCCCCTTACCTTGCGGTGAAGAGTCTGCAGCAGCTGGCACACGATGAAGGAGTCAAGTGTCCTGAAACTACAAAAAGAGTACTAAATGAATTTTACATGGATGACCTGCTTACGGGATGTGAATCTGTCAAAGAAGGAATTATTATATATCAAGAGATGAACAACTTATTGTTAAAGGGTGGGTTTGAATTACAAAAGTGGATGAGCAACAGTGACGAATTATTAGAAGCAATTAAGCAAACACGGGAAGGACGAGAGGATGTGGGAGAAGAATTAAAAATAAAAATGGATGAAGTAGTAAAGTTATTAGGACTCACCTGGAATCGCAGCACTGACGATTTCCGGTACTCGGTGACACTTTCGACGGAATCAGGACCTGTAACAAAAAGAAAAATTATTTCACACATCGCGCGTTTATACGATCCACTAGGATGGATGTCACCATGTGTAATAGTGGCAAAAATATTTATTCAAAGGCTTTGGATAACTGGATTGGCATGGGATGACGAAGTGACTGGCAAGTTATTGGATGATTGGAACGATTATAAAGAAAACTTACCTCTCATATCGCAAGTACAAATACCTCGGTGGCTTGGCACAACCTCGAATGATTCACTCGTGGAGCTTCACGGGTTCTCCGATGCGTCTAAGATGGCGTTCTCGGCAGCGGTTTATATTCGTAGGGTTGATACAGCAGGCAATGTTCATGTTGCATTGGTAACCGCAAAAACCAAGGTTGCGCCGATCAAGCAAGTGTCAATCCCGAGATTGGAATTGTGTGGTGCAGTGCTTGTCACTAGGCTGTTAGTAGAAGTGGCGGTAATATAAAACACATAAAGGGACCGCTACGATCTTTAACTCCATTCATTGACGGAAATGGACTATTACGAGTTGGAGGACGTTTAGATAGATCGCCGCTTGATAATAATGCTAAACACCCATTATTATTGCCGAAAAAGTCAATTCTAACTGATTTGATCATAGCTGATGCTCATACAAGGACGCTTCATGGAGGCATTCAGCTTATGCTTGCGTACTTAAGCAGCAAATATTATATTTTGGGTTTAAAACCTTTAGTTAAAGCTCACGTACGTAAGTGTGTCAGATGTGTAAGACACAACGCGGGGAATTCCTCACAACTGATGGGACAATTACCAGCAGCTCGTGTTACTCCCACTAGAGCATTTAAATGTAGCGGAGTTGACTACGCTGGGCCAATCAACATACGGACATCAAAGGGTCGCGGTCACCAGTCAACTAAGGGGTATATTTCCCTATTCGTATGCATGGTCACGAGGGCAGTCCATATTGAAGCAGTCAGTGATTTGACTACAAAGGGATTTCTGGCGGCTTTTAAACGGTTTGTTGCTCGACGAGGTCCTTGCACCGACATCTGGAGTGATAACGGTACAAACTTTGTCGGAGCGTCACGGGAGCTTCGAAATTGGATCGCTGCACAAAACACAAATTTGTTGGAAGAGGTAGCTAGTAGTTTAGCTACTAATGATACCACCTGGCACTTCATACCCCCCCACTCGCCTAACTTTGGAGGTTTGTGGGAGGCGGGGATTAAAGCAATCAAATTTCACCTTAAACGAGTTATAGGAGAGTCCACCTTAACATACGAAGAGCTATCCACAGTCTTGGCGCAAATAGAGGCCTGCCTTAACTCCAGACCACTGTCGCGGCTTGAGTCTGAAGCAGATTCAATCGATGTTCTAACGCCAGGACATTTTTTAGTCGGTGAGCCGCTTATCGCTGCTCCAGATCACAATTTTGAGATTACCAGGGACACCAGTTTGCGTAGATGGCAGTTAACTCAAAAGATGATGCAGAATTTTTGGAGACGGTGGTCTCAGGAATATCTGACAAAATTTCTGCATCGTTATAAGTGGCAATACCAAACCCCTGAACCCGAAATAGGTGACATAGTTTTAGTTAAGGAAGACGGTTTACCTCCTTGCAGATGGCTGCTTGGTCGCGTGGTTACCAAGCATCCAGGAATAGATAATGTGACCCGGGTTGTTACATTACGCACCAAAAATTCAATAATCAAGCGGCCTACTTCAAAATTGTGCGTTCTACCAGTAGCCGTTTGATAATGTTTAACTTGTAAAATTTGTTATTTAAATACAGTCCACTTAAGTTTTTTTTTGTTTAAATTGTATAAAGGTTTGTAAGATGTATTTTGTTTGTATCGGAACTTCACTGCTCAACAAGGACGGAATTAATGGATACAAATTGATTTGTGAATTTGGCCAGGGTGGGCGGAGTGTATAAAGGACAATTTGAGAATTTGTCCTTGGTGGGCGGCATGTAGAAGGTTTGTCTCTGTGACGGGCTTGGTAGTTTTTGCTATTTCAACTAGATGGCGCCACCGTCGCAGGGACAAAATCCTGCATCGCGCAAACGATATTTTCACGAGTGCGCGGTAGCCTCGTCGATATTTTATTTTTTGTGAGAATTGGTTCAGGTGTAAAAACCAGTATAAATAAATACTCGGAAACTACATCGGCTTTTCAATATATATATATATATATATGTATGTGTGGCTAAAATATAGAGGGAATATAGGAAACATGTTATTTTAGAATTTTTTGCTTGATCGTAAAAACGGTAATACATTCTTTCCATCATTACGTTCTACGCTCGAGATGCTTCTTTAAGTCCGTACAAAGATTTATGCTGCAGACAAACTTGACCCTCGTGACCGTTCTTCACAAAACCTTGATGTTGTTCCTAATACCCTTCAAGATCTAATTTGAGGAATCTGACTATATCAAAGTCCAAGAGTCTAATTTCAGATCCAATTCTGCCGCAAAAGCAAATAATTTACGAATTGAATTATGACGAATCATAGGTACATGGGTTTAAAGAATTTATTCTCATAAAGACAATGTCACTTACATGAGAACAATATTGGACTTAAAAGTATAAACATTTTCACTCGTGCCGTCGGTCACTTTTGTTTTGAATTAAAGTGAGTACTTATTAGTTCATTATTTCACTAAAAGCAATGTGATGTAATGTATTCGCTTAGTTTGGCCTTAAATGAATTAAATGAGTCCTCACTTTTTACATTAATAGGCAATTTGTTGTAAAGTTGTGCTCCTTCATAAGTAATCATTTTTTTACCGTAGTTTGTTCTTATTTTTGGTAAGACAAGAAAACTAGCCCGGCGACTACTATGTTTTTGAATTTGTTTATATTTTGTGAATGATATGTTAGTGTGGATGCTATTGCTAAGTGCTTTACGGATAAAAATGCATGTGTTGTATATGTATAATTGTCTGATATTCATAATTTTTGTCTCTTTATATATTTGTGTGGTAGGTGTTAAAAAGGGATAGCGAAAGAGCATTTTTATTATTTTGTTTTGTGAAACTTGAAGAGCGGCTAATTTTGTTTTAGCTGCACTTCCCCAGATTTCAATGAGATAAAGTATGTGTGGTTTAACCAAAGCGTTATATATAGTGTACATAAAGGTTTCATTGTAATCAACTCCTTCAACTTGTTTCCATAAATGTTTCCATAAGAATAAGTCATTAACTTGTAAACCAATTTACAAGGAATATTACTTTTTATATCCTTCATGTTTTTCGATCATTGCAGCTTGTCATCTATCTGCCTCATCAGAATTCATAGCTTCTAGATAGCTCTTTGATTCAAATAAAACTTCAAAAGCGATATAAGTATAGTATTCCGTAGCCGACATGACGTCATAAACACTAAGTAACCTAACCAGAAGAATAGCAGCGCAGCTAGTGTTGCAGATGTCCATAGGCGGCGGTTACGTTTACCATCAGGCGGGCCGTCTGCTTGTTTGTAACCCATAATATATATATAAAAAAAATTGATGCGTGGGTTTGAATCCCGCACATGACTATATTTTTTCTTCCCGTTGTAATTTTGTAAAACATTTGACGATTCAACACGAAGCATCATCAGGAGGATCTCGATCGTGCACTTCGAGAGAACATTCTGATGATGCTTCATTTAGAAGCTAAACACGTCATATCTTCGATATTCTTCCTTTTATACATCTTATCTTTTACAATTCTAGGTTAGCTTGAACCACATCTCCGACCACATTATCACTTACCATCAGGTGAGATAGTGGTCAAAGGCTAACCTATCAGGCATAAAAAAAATGCTAATTCTATGTACAAGTACCTACAGCTTCTGGTCTTTTGTGGCATTATAGTAATTGCTCTATTAGAAACGACTCATATTTCATCCCACAATATAGACAAAGCCACAAAACAAACATTCTTCAGGCTAAGCGTCAGTGAAAATAGCTTTGCCCGTTCCTTTATCGGAGTTAACCAGGCACCCTAAACAAATTTGCGCACAATTGGATTAGGTAAGGATATTAAAGTTTAAATTGGAGCCGTTATCCGCGAGACACTTCGACTGCAGCGTGGAGTTTAACACAACTGAACTTGTAAACAGAGTTTTACACACAATACTTGTAAACAACACTAGCTAAAGAAGTGTGATTTTACTTGACTTCATCATTGAAGACATTGCAAGGATTCGAAAATTAACTTACTACTCGGGTGACCAGGCATTTGCATTACTACTAAGCGCTTCCTTGCTTCTGATGGCACGTTAAGCTATCAGCGGTCTCGATTGTTTTCCTAGTCATTACTTGTTGTGACGTTGTGGGGATTCCTAGATAACTAGATGGCGTTCGATAATACACAAGCATTAAGTTATATGATCCAGAAAACATGATGTGTGTAGTGTTATAATATCAACATTTGATACAATTATTTTATTCAATTCTTAAAAGTATGGGAATATGTATATTCTAACTATTTGTCCGATACTACCCAACAAAATCCAATACTACCCAAATATATTTAAAAAAAGAAAAAGAATTATGTTTTTTTGCCTACCTTTTTATTCTAGGTGCTTCTAAACTACGTAAGGTAATAGAACATCAAAGAAACAAAGTGTAGCTTTAAATTCAGTCTCATATAAGCAGTATTTTTAAAACAAAGCAAAAAATCCTTAAGTGTCCGATAATATACTATCTTCCCCTAATTGACAAATCTATAACCAAGCACCTGACGGTATGTTCTGGAAGCTATCGTTGAGAGTTACCATCCTAGTTTAAGACTATTAACCACTTCCGAACGTATTACCTATTACTTACTATCAGGTAAAATATTATTACTTACTATCAGATAATATATGGTAAAAGGCTAATCTATCGCCAATAAAAAAACTGTGAAGCTCTAAACTTTCTGTCGCTATATCGAAAATCTCAACATAGAGTTAGGTTGTTGGTTTCAAAAAATCGTTCTGGAATCATAGCTTAACTGTAAAGATCTGCTAATTTTGGGACTACATGGGCCAAATGATCAAGTGTCCATTCAGAGTGCAGGCACGTAATCTCAATTTAAAAGAAAACTCACCCTCGCACTGTTTACAACTTAATATAATGTAAACTACAGGTGCTTTGTAATTTACTGTTTACATTCTTAAAAAAAATTTACTAAAAAAATTAACCGACTTCAACACCCAAAAGTGTGAAATAACTTGTTGAAGTCGGTACCATGATAGTTAAAAAGTACCTATTATCACAATATTGTGCGCATGGTACCGACTTTGACAAGTTATTTCACACTTTTGGGTGTTGAAGTCGGTTAAATTTTTTGGTAAATTTTTTTTAAGAATGTAAACAGTTAATTACAAAGCACCTGTAGATTACATTATAAAACGTTGTAAACAGTGCGAGGGTGAGTTTTCTTTTAAATTGAGATTACGTGCCTGCACTCTGAATTAGTTAAAAAGTACCTATTATCACAATATTGTGCGCATGGTACCGACTTTGACAAGTTATTTCACACTTTAGGGTTTGAAGTTGGTTCCATTTTTTGGTAAAAAAAATTTTTCACCCTTTTTAGTGAGCGTTGTTTACTTACGGGATCGATTGTCATTCATTGTCAACGACTATATTTCACTTATTAGAGTGTAACTCAAACACGGCTTGACCAATTTTGATGAAATTTAAAATGGGACCAAACGACAAGCATCAGCTTTCAAACAAAAAAAGAATTTTTAAAATCGGTTCACCCAGTAAAGAGCTCGGAGGTAACAAACAAAAATAATACAGACGAATTAAGAAGCTCCACCTTTTTTGGAAGTCGGTTAAAAATTCAATTTCACATGTTTCCCCCGGTTCAATATCCTCGTAGGATAGACATGTGAAATATTTAAAGCAAAAACACGTACGGCCTTCAAATACCGAGTGCCTGTTTTTACAGAGGCCCACTCCATAATAAATGTACCGCGGTGTACCCGCTCGGCATTCAAACAAAACGTATTCACGCTAAAGTAGTACAGAATTTTTAATTGAAAGTGCCACATTTTAGTTATACTTTGGTGGTTGTTCTGTAGCCAAAGCGATTTAAAGCGAAAGCAACATGAGAGTTACTTCACTACAGTACATTATATACAAACAAATTCCTTGGAAAACTCGAAATATCATGTCTTCATCTGTGGCGTCTACGGCGCGCTTGATTCATCTGCGGCGCGATGAATTCATCCTAACGAAATCACTAGGTATGCTGGTACGAATGCAAATATTTCAATGGTATAAATATCCATACCTACAGATGAACAGCCGGAAGGCGACCACTGGTTAAAAAAGTCTCCCGCTTATGTGAGGAAAGTTGCTATAATCCACACACTTGGCAGGCGCCTGAGAAATCGCAGTGAAAGATGGCAGTTTTTCTGAAGGCACTGCTGCCTACCTGGTATTTTCCTTTCACAAAGATATTAATTCTTACCCGGCCTCTACGTGCAGGTATAAACAATAGCCCTTTCAAAACTATAATAACGTTGAGAAATAAGAGCTTAGATGAAACACAATACTTTCTTTCCAATACAATATTTATTATACCCGTACGGAATTGTTCTTACAAATACGTACCTACCTACATAATACATCGTTCCCGTATAGAATTTGGCTTTAACGCGCTCCTTTGGAAAAACGTGTTGTATCAAGATTATATCTCAGTATTACGAAATACTATGGCTTGTTTAATACTGTGATAATAGTACGCGAACATGCTGATCTATCCAGCACCAGTATCGACATCGCCTAAATTTAAGCTGTTCAGTATGTATTCTTTGTATGAATCTCCATATTTACTTCCACAGTAATCAATGCCGTATTGGCATCTGCCGTCACCTCGACTGGACTCGGGACAGTTGGGATAAGTTCAAACGTTTTTTTATAGGATTGTAATGGAACATGCACGAGATCCACCTTTAAAGCGGACTAAACACTGCCTATAACAGATGCATTTCTTCACAAGTGACGAATTGCACTCCGCCCGGCACTTTGAGACATACTTAACTTGTTATTTCTCATGTGCCTATAAATTAATTGGCTCTCAAGGACTGCTGCCGGAACACGCTATTAGGTGCTTGGCGACAGATTTTGTACTTGAGTGTGCTAGCCAGGCGAGCATTGGGTGCAATGAGGTGGGGTGACGATGTTGACATGATGCCGAAGCGACAGCGAAACGTTTTCGTTGACTTAAAAGGTGTCCCATCAGTTTACGGACAACGAGGTAATTTTCTGCTAACTTTTATTAAAATGCGCGAAATAGGTTCAATACGAAGTATATTATCAGTACTAATATTATAAATGCGAAAGTAACTCTGTCTGTCTGTCTGTCTGTCTGTCTGTCTGTTACGCTTTCACGCCAAAACTACTGGACCGATTTGAATGAAATTTGGTATGGAGATAGTTTGAGACCCGGGAAAAAACATAGGATAGTTTTTATCCGACTGCGCAAAAAGAGGTTAATGTTTTCGCGCGATAACCGACATACGCGCGGGCGGAGCCGCGCCCGGAAAGCTAGTAGTGAATAATTCCTTTTTGGTGAAAAAAAATCGAAGAATTTTACCTCTATAGTCATTGTGAATTCACATTAAAACAAAACTATTATTTTAATAACCCTTTTAAATTTGTTGGCCATAATTCTAACAGATTCATGGAAAATCCTGATCGTGCTTTAAATATTTCGGTTCGTTGTACTTTCATAAGCAGGCGTTATTGCGAAAAATACAATATTTTTTGTAGATACATATGGTACGTATATTTGTTTACAATATGGTTTTACGTAAGGTGCTTCAAACAGGCAAATGCAAAATACCACTTTGATCCCTTTTGATATAATGAGATATATTATTTTTTTACAAAGGGGAATAAAAAAGTTATTGTGGTTCGGGGATCGCCCAAGAATCGTTTTGGATTCAAATATTCCTAGAGATGTCACACTAAAACTCATTTTTTCACATGGCCAAGTAAAGTTTACCTTCGGACGAATTAAATATATATATATATATATACTAGCTTTCCGCGCGTATGTCGGTTATCGCCCAAAAACATTAACCTCTTTTGGCGCAGTTGGATAAAAACTATCCTATGTTTTTTGACGGGTCTCAAACTATTTCCATACCAAATTTCATTCAAATCGGTCCAGTAGTTTTGGCGTGAAAGCGTAACAGACAGACAGACAGACAGAGTTACTTTCGCATTTATAATATTAGTACTGATTTCGATTAGAATTGTTATAATAATTAAACCTTTATACAAATTACTGTCTACGGTCGTTCATAATAGGGTAAAACGGTATCTAATGCGCTTTTTCGTCTCATTTCAGGATAGTTTTTTATCATGTACAAACTGAGAAAGTTCGAAAGTGCTGTTTTTCGCTGTGATGTTTCATGATATCGTGATGGAACAAGCACGAGGCCCATGTGGTGTTAAGCGGTAAACTCAACTTCATCTCACTGCGCCCGTCACACCCAGACATATAGTTGTTAAGTCTCATGTATCTGTAATTCACTGGCCCCCCATATACCTTTCAAACCGGAACATAGTCTAGCGAATATTACTGCTGGCAGAAGAAATAGGCATGGTGATTGTAGTTCCCCAGATGAACTTGTATAAAGCGTTCTACTGACTACAAAATCATTTCAAACATTTACAAAAATGTCACCGAAAATGATGGCAAAGTATGGCATATTTGATTTTGGTTAAGAAATAGATTCTATACGCTGGTTTCTTAATATCCGGAGCGTAATAGCTACTATAGTTATTCAAATCATAAAGGGTCCACAATCCACTTCCGACCCTTCGGTTTGTCCGTATCCTTCTACGATGTATAAAAGGTTTTCTCCGCCTGTTTTCCACTTTGTGTATTCTATAATACTTGTAGTAAATAGATTTTGATTCGGTTCAATGGTCGTTTAGGGCGTTGCGGTGACAAAAAAGACCTGGTTTACGTTCTGAGCATTGAATTACCTACATTTACTAATACAAAGATCTCTTGATTTATGAGGAGTTTATTTGTATCTTAGAGGATGTCTATTTGCAATAAAACCGCCCATTATACTCATACATATAAATTGAAGCACAAACAAAAATTCTTTATTGCAAATATGATGGAAAAGTAACAAAATGACCAGCAATATTCAGACTTTTCAATCTTATTAGTATTTATTTACACCCGCTGACTAAGCAAAGGTTGAAGATCAATGCTTTGCTTGTAAATGTCCTGATATTTTCCTACAAAACATTCGTTTAGGTTTCCAATCTTGATCGAAACTTAAAGTAAATAGGATCAACCTTCGCGTTAAGGGCGAGGGACTTAAAAGAAATAACGATTCCGAAGGTGGATGACAAACAGGGGCCCTTATTGGATCCACGGCTGTATTTGCTGTGGGCAATCTGTACATATTTGATGAAGATTGCCTGATTCGTACCTCGATTCTTTTTTGCTTGTGTAACATTTACTCAGAATTCAGGACAATATGTACTGTGTATGTATATACTTGTGTATAGCAAACACTAGGTTATCAGCATAGAGATATAAATACTATTTTCTCTTTTCTGTGGTTATGAGCCTTCCACCCTTATCCAACCTATGTGGGGTCGAAACAATATGTTTTTCTCTTATAACAGTGAAGGGTACAAATACTTCGACTTCTTGTCCTTATCTGGCTGTAGGTGACGTCAAAATAACTTGTTAATTATCTGTCAACTCAGGATACGTATCTATAATACAAAAACTATCCTAGGCAACACTCTCGCTCGTGTAATACATGGGCGATCAGGTTGTAACTTACTTACTACGATGACGCATCGACCCAAGCTGGATCCTGGCCTCGGATACTAAGAGACGCCATTCCTTGTGGTCTTGTGTTCTGTCTTGCCACTGGATTGTATTAAGTTCTCGCAGGTCCTCCGCAGCCTGGTCCTTCCAGCGGTACTTGGGGCGCCCAACTGGCCGTCGGCCTTTTAGTTGTCCCAGTTATGCCCGTCATCCTCTCCCATTCTTTCCAGGTGGCCGAGCCAGCGAAGTCAGTGTGCTTTCAATTCGCCTATGATGTTGGGCTCGGCCACTAGTACTTCAATCTCGGCGTTCTTCCTGACTCTCCTTCTTCCGTGCTCTCTTCGGGCCGGCCCAAGAATTTTACGGAAAACCTTGCACTCTGTTACAAGCAGCTTGATTTCTTCCTTTGCCAAGTAATGTGTCTAAGGCAAATTGCACCTGTCTTTGGGTTGCATATTAAAAATAACCTTCAAACCAATTAGGTAACCTTCTATATTTCTAAATATTATGATTACAAGCACTACCTCGTACTAAGCGAAAATCATAAATTTACAAATTATTGGACTACAAAATGTTTTGCCCCGCCCGGGGCCAAACTGCACGGTGGAAGGACATTTTGCGCATGCCCGCCTGGCTAGCGACCACGCTCAAGTAGAAAATCTGTCGCCAAGCACCTAACGGTGTGTTCCGGCAGCATTCCTTGAGAGCCAGTGACATAACAGGCACATGACTTAACAGCTATGTCTCAAAGTGACGGGAGCAGTGCAAGTCGTGGCTTGTGTCGAAATACATCTGTTATAGGCAGAGGTTACTCCGCTTAACATCAGGTGGGCCTCGAGCTGGTTTGGTCGCAATAACATAAAAAAAACTCCAATCATTTGTAAATTTAGGTAACCTTCTATAGTAATCCCTCTGTTTAGGTATTCTTGGACTACATAAAACAAAACTCTAAACTCAAAACTATGCTAAAAATAATTAGAACTGTGGAAAGCAAAACTCTTGTGCGCTAAATGTCGTGGCAATGTCTCAAAGTAAAGAAGAAAGTATGTTTTACAGCTATGGATCCCGGAATTCCACGGGCAAATTCTGTAACTCGTAAAACACTTAAGTATGTCATGGGCAAAAGAAACCTTGTGATTTTTAAATAATATAAATAATATAATAAGCCAAGTGCTGGCCCTATAGTTGTTACCTATGGCTAAATTATTTTAGATTATTGTATAAGTTACAATTTTGAGAGAGATCTCGTAACAACAAAGTGTACAAAATTAAAAACATTCCATTTAAAATCAAATATCTGCACTAAAACTTTGTTAGAATTTACTACCTTGAGACTGAAAAGACTTCGCTCATTTTCTGACGGTGGCGCTATATTCATTAATCAGTTTCAATAAATATTATGCAGACCTAATTACTTTATTTTCCAAATTCGTAAATTGCATAGTGCAAGTTATATTTTTACAGGTTCGGTTTCGGCAAGATAACACACCACTGTCCAGAAGTCTGCCTTAAATAGTGATATGCAAACACTGCTGTGTTGAGAGGTGCAGGGCATTAAGCACTTATGTTTTAGAGTGATGAGCACAGTGTTATGTCATATTGCAGACAGTGTTATAGGCAAGCTGGATGGCAACTTGTCTGTCTCAACACTTCATAATATAAAAAAAGCTTCTAGCAGTACATCGAGTATAGTGCAAGATAAGATGTGACTAACGTAAGAGCTTTGAGGTAACCAATCGTTACTATTTTCTGTCGAATAAGTACACAAGTCACTTTTCTGTATTCTCAACGCGCGCAAACATAAAATAAGTCGTGTTAATTCTGAAACTTGATTATTGGGTCGTATACTATTTGGTTTGACACGTCACTTAGGCACCCCGAAAACGCTACAGCTGCACTTATTCCAGCAATATGAAACGTTTATAAAAGCCAAGTCAACTACATATATATACCCATAGACAGTATATTATTTCGTTGAAAATACATTTTAAGTATTTTTTTCATGGAATTAAATGAACCTTTTTAGAATTCCAAACGCATATCACTTAAAAACATCTTGTTCTAATGGAATTCTGTTATTTAGAATTTAAGTGTTAAAAGAAAATGTAAAATATTATTTTGAAGTGGAGTGTAAACAAGGTGGAGTACCTAGTCTTATTTGTAATTCAAATGTGTCTAAAAGCGCCTCTCTCACGGTACCACGGCTTCAATACCGTTCTGAATTTCAGCGGGTTGGTTTCCGACCCATCGCACCACAATGAGAAAGAACGTAACGCATCGCACTTTACGACCTTCCTGACACCTTCCAAATGTAAAGGCTACCTCGATACTATCTGAATAAAAGCCATTTGAATACCTACACAATCGAGTTCATTCTATATGTAAAGTGTGATTTATATTGCTTAAAGACAACTCCAACCAAATCTATATTATTCCGAAGATTTTCGGGGGCCTTTCCTCAAACTACAATCTTAGCGAACCTTTCCTTATTTGTTTTTTTTTGTAAGGATTTCCTTTGTTAACTTTATCTTATTGATTTATTAAATTTTCCCACAGCGCGTCTTTTCAGAAAGAGAGTGGATTTGGGATTTGACTTTTGGGACTGTGCTACATTGATAATATATAAATATTTTACTTAATACATGTCATTCATAACGGGAAATCGACTTCAGTTGTAGTTTACCTAAATTTAAATTTAAGCCCCAAGCCTATTTCTGAACATAGTCTAGCAATGGATTTCTTAGCGTGAATTGTTAAATCGTAATAACAACGGTCATGGCGTTATGTTACAAAGAAATATTAAAAGCGATTTACGTCACAATATTCTATAACCGAAACTCATTTATTTTGTTCGATACTATATTATTATATGTTATATGACTAGGGTTATCTCTATTAGGTGAAATAAATCGGACTCAAGTGATTTAGACGAAAAGGCAAAATATTTACTGCGTATTTCAACCAATATTTCTGTAATAACGTGATTATTCATGGTTATGATTGCATTGGTGATAATCTAAGTATTTTAATTTTAATAAATAACTAATCAAAGTTTGAAATTTTATTAGAATTATGTTTTACAATTACGTATATAGTTGACTTTTTGTCTCAAACGAACTGCGAAAAATTATGTTCTTAATAGTTTCTTATCTGATTAATGATCATACGTTATGAACAAGTTTGATTGGTTATTAACTTATTGTAAATTGTATTATTTAAAGATTTACCTATAAAAATATTTGCAGCTGTATAACTGAGTTATGCAGTCATCATCATTATCAGCGTTAACTGGAATACGCCAAAAAGTTAA
Source organism: Plagodis dolabraria (assembly GCA_963854805.1). Classification (NCBI taxonomy): domain Eukaryota; kingdom Metazoa; phylum Arthropoda; class Insecta; order Lepidoptera; family Geometridae; genus Plagodis; species Plagodis dolabraria. Next base: position 26,053,282 of record OY978441.1, on the reverse strand, counting down.
GCCAAGGCCTCCCCATAGAATGCCATAATGAACGGCTATTAACCACTTGTAACCATTGACTACCCGCTTCTTTTACGATGTCATCAGTCCCCCAACGGGAGTCTACCTATTCTACGTCTTCCAGTGTAACGTGGTAATCACTCGAAAAATATTTCTTCCCCATCGATTATCAACTCCTTAGAGTAATGTGGCCTGTGTATTGCTACTTCAACTTGAAAATTCCGAAAACTGTGTCGGTCACTTATGTTCTTCGTTGAATGTCCTCGTTCCGGATTTCATCGCGTAAAGACACTCCGAGCATAGCTCTCTCCATAGCTCGTTGAGTGGCTCTGAGCATGTCCATAAGGGCCACAGTTAAGGACCACGTCTTAGTGCTATAAGTCATCACTGGCAACACACACTGGTTGAAAACTTTGATCTTCAGGCTTTGCAGGATGTTCGACGAGAAAATGTCCTGTAACTTCCTGTGACTTTTACTACCTGTCATTTTTAAATCAGTGTTTGCATGACCCGCAATATAACTAAGTGTTAATTTAACATAAGTCCAATGAAGCAAAACTCAAATAGCCGAAAGTAATTAAACAAATAAAGATTGGAGTTCAATTCATATAATTAATTCCTAGTGAAACTTTATTAAGGAAGAATGTGGCATATTCCTACCTAGGTACCGGCGCAATTGATCGCATTGAATGTAAAAAAGTAGTTTAATTATAAAATATAGTATTAAAATATACCAACATTTTATAATAAGCAGAATCATCATCATTTTTCCAAGGATGAGTAATGAACAGATGAGACTTCGAGTAGCTCTTTGGCCTCGGGCAAAGTTAAGGTCACACACTCTAGGTAGGTAGGTTACGTATTGTTTACGTATCAGCCAATATTTCTACAACGCCGAGTTCTAAATAGATCACTGGTAGATATAAATACTCTGGGGCCATTTTACGAAAAATAGAAGAATTGCTTAGGAATTGCCGGGAGTTCAGGAAATGAATTGCGTAGAGATGAATTGCTTAATGTGGCCTTTTTAGGCCAGCAGATATATTTGGCCCCGTGGGGTGCCGGGTCAGAATTGCACCTCCCCATATCATCCCATGGGTGTCGTATGAGGCGACTAAGGGAAAAATACTGGAAGGTGGGCAGCAGCGCCTTCTAAGGAACTGTCAACTTACACTGTGATCCCCAAGACGCCTGCCAAGCGATTATGGCAAATACCCCCTTAATAGGGGAGGCTGAGTTCAGCAATGGACGATCCGGTTGTTACAGTACAGTACAGATATAAATAAGAGTCCATATTTATTAAATACATTTCTCTTTCAGGATTTATATCTCTTCAACTCGTATATCAAATGTCAATCAAAAAAAATAACAAATAAGTAGATACCTAAATAAAGTAGTCTTGTTTTGTCGCTGAATTGCCAAAATCCTTGAGGTATTATATGAAGAAAAAACCTTTTTCCATGCTTATTCTTCTAATAAAGGATAATTGAGGGCTCATGAAATGTATAATATAATTTTCATCCCACCATCTCGGAAAGAGTATTTTTAATCTTCAATATCTGAGTGGAAAAGCCGTTTTTATTCTCTAGAGGATAAAGTAAATTGAATTTAGAACATCGTGTGCACTAAGTTTGTGAATTAAAAAAAAACATTAAACCTATTTACTGCTACCTCTATGGTGCCGAATATATCATACAACTTTTCTTTAATTTGTTAAAAACTCAGACTCGGAACCTTCTTGGTGTTCTTTTTTCAATTTGCTTTGTACGCGGTTCTTTACGCGGCATTTCCTCGCTGAGGTGGAATGAAAAGTTACGTGTTGCACTCGAGTGCAAGCATTTTTCACCTCGTGCTCTTTTGATTCCCTCGCTAACGCTCAGGATTCTAATTTAGAATCACTCGCTGCGCTCGTGATTCAATTTTAGAATCCTTCGCTTGCTCGGTCATCAAAATTGAACACGCGGTTAAAAAGCAACTTTGCACTCTTGTATAACAAATAACTATTATTTAGTTTTATACGAAATATTTTGTTTATTTTGTGTCAGCAATTCAATTTCGTCCTTATGATCTTGAGCTCAGTATTTACAATATAGGGTAGGTGTTATATGCAGTGTATTTTATACACGCGGCTCTCTGGGTTGAGTATCCTTGTTACAAACAAAAAGTGTTGTCTGGTAGGTATTATTAGTTAATGGCGATTTTTGACTATTAATACTTATTTTTCTATTCATTTTGAATTTTCTTGTGTTTTTTTCCTGTTCTTCGTTCGGAGGGGCAGTTTTTGATGTTTATACGAGGCCCGACTACTATTGTAATTAAATTTAGGACGTGATTTTTTATGTGTTTAAGGCTCGGAAATTACGAAATAGTGCCAACATGATATGGAAAATCTCATAAACCAGGTACCGTATGGTACTGCAATTTAAATACACGATACTCAAGGATATAAGTAATACTTTCATCGATTTCAAAACATGTTTCCTAATAATTGGCTCGATAGAAAAAAATCTCAAAAACACCTCTGAAAATAGAGGATTCCTACTTTTTCCGCCAGATTTTAGTGTATTAAAAATTGGATTTTTTTTCTAAATATTGATTTTTTAAGTACAATAAATTTCATTGATTATTTTAATCCAAAAAAAGCACAGTTAATGCGTACTGAGCCTGTTTACAAAATGTCACATACGCCCTTTCATTCCAAGAAGCGTTAACATCATGTCGCACTATTTACTCCAGCGATCTACGTATATTGCTATCATCCTCGCTCATATCGCGGTCAGCCGCGTCATGCGTCGGACCTGTGTCACTTTTCTCGGCGATCTCAATTAAAATAAAACATGGGTAAAATTATAAATAAACGCTTTGGGAATGCAAAAAATCGTCAAAAACGCATGATGGACATAATAAGGTAAGCATCTATGGCTTCCTTTCTCCATGTACCTATGTATATATCTCTTATATTAATGAAATTATGATATGATTGTGAACCCTAACGCAATATAAAAAACACTTCAAACATTTTACAAGACATAGGTACAACTTTAGCTACCTAAAATAATTATTATAAGCAATATTCAGAATTTTTCGTAATGAATGTGTTGTAATTATTTTAGATGGATCATGATTAATTTATACAGTTTCTGACAATAAGGCACACAGGTTATGTACATAATTTTCGACAAATCAATCGTCGTTCAAATAGCGCATAGTAAGCGACATCGCTTCGCAATTGAGAGGCACGTGGATCGAATCCAGCGTAAAGAGATTCTTTTTGGTCTAATTTTAATTTTACGACATAATTCTTAATAATACAATAATAATTTTACGTATGTACGTGGACCAATATAATGTGTCTGACAGTAAGGCATAAACGATATGTGTGTAATTTTCGACACCTTGGTCAATGATTGTATAGTGTGTAACTACTGAAGTCGAATCAGAAGATCGAGTACCATGGATCGAATCTCACATACCTAGATTCTTTTTGGTGACTTTTTTATTTGTATTACTTTTTATTTGATACGTATAATTAAGTTTTCTGACGCGTATTCAATTTACGATTACAATGCTTGCAAATTTATTAGGTATCTCGAGTTTCCATGTTTTCATATAATTAGAGAGTTGAGTATATCTAATGAACGTGAACATTAAATAGGTACTACCTAATCTAGCTACCTGAACAAGTTTTTTCATAGATCTCGAAAAAGTATGTCTTGGATGGACACGAGTTGCCACAGCGTAATAGTTACAGTAGAACAACATTTTCAATTTACTACAAAGCTATGTTGAGTAAACACCGTCCTTCTGTCCACTACTATAGAAAACACAAACTTTCATACATGGAAAGTTATTGAAATATTCATGGTATTATCGAGTACGTAATATATTAGTACATATAAATTAGTAGTAAAAAGATGGCCGTAAACGTTTGATGCGATAGAGATAATGAAATTCTGAAATGAAAACTTAATACAAAAAGATGAAGCCTAAGCTTCTGCTTTAGAATGAGACTTTCCATGGTTTTCTTGAATAGCATAAGAATTAAGAACTGACTAAAAGAAAATGAAATAATTAGCACCATACCAATACTTACGTAAGAACATCGAGTAAGGTGCATTATAGGGGACTTAACTATAACGCCCTTAATAACCAAAGTGTAGCGGATATACTACCAAAGAGAGTATTCCCCAGGACGTTTTGGTGTTAAGGGGCGGCCGGTAATTCAACAAAAGTTAAAATTATACACATTATAGCCATTATGTTTTTAAATGTTACATCTTCTGTGTTGTATAAACAACATATGGTAACCATATAAACAACCCCATATATTGGATAGGAGGATGCTTCTTGGTTATTGATACTATCCCATAACTTACTTACCAATAAAATTCTTACCCCCGGTTTCTGAAACGCAAATCAGCGACAAATTATTTTAAATACTTGTTAATCCATTGTCATACGCAGATTGGGTTTCTAAAAACTTCATGTGACTGTTTGTCAACACTAATGTCAAATCTCCAATTAATCGACAATTATTTCAATTTTGGGTTTCTGAAAAGCTTTTCGGTACGTTAACGGTTTGTTAAACTGACTAATTCTAATTGCCCAAAATCGACCAATTATTCTAAGATTAACGTGTTGATATCGTAAAAATATATAAAAATAGTTTTAAGCATTCCTACCTACAACGTTTACTCTAATAACTGATAAGATAGAACAAGAACAGAATTATATAGAGGTACTATAATATATATAATTATATACTACTACTCTACTTTTGATAGAGGCACTCTTTTGACTGAAGTGAAAGATAAAATTCCGGAATTATACCCTTTTCTTTGGCAATGCTACGGCAAACCGTCAAAATTAACATACCAAAATAACGTTATTTTATCTTCCGTAGGATGTCAACAGGGTGATCCTCTGGGACCAGCCATTTTTAGCCTTGCGATCCACTCAATAATTCAACGTCTCCAATCAAAACTTAACGTTTGGTATTTGGATGACGGAACCTTAGGAGGCGATGCGAACACGGTTTTGGATGACTTGCGAGTACTTATAGACGATTTTCGTGTTATTGGCCTTGAACTAAATTTTTCTAAATGTGAACTTTTTGTTTGTGATACTTGTCCGGATAAAGTTTCGATTATTGAAAAATTCAACTTACTTGCGCCTAATATAAAATTAGTAGAAAAAAGTTCGCTTCGTCTTTTGGGTTCACCGATTCTTAACGAATCTTTATCACCATTTGTCGAAGAACAAATTCAAAAGTTTAGAAATGCTTCTAGCAGATTATCCAAAATTAACGCCCATATGGCTTTTACAATTATAAGATTTTGCCTTTTTGTTCCTAAATTTACATACTATTTAAGATGTTGTCAGCTGTGGCAACACAGTGAGCTTTTGTTAAGCTTAGACAACTTAGTAAAAGATACGTTAGTGTCGGTTTTGAATGTTGAGATGGATGATAGGGCTTGGGTGCAAGCTTCCCTCCCTGTGAGGTTGGGGGGCATAGGGATACGCAAAATTTCTAGTGTGGCATTACCAGCTTTTTTGTCTTCTGTACACAGTACACACAAATTAGTAGAAAAAATTCTTGCACGATCTTTAGGCTCTTTCGATGTAGCATATCTGGCTGAGGCCAAAAACACATGGAGACTGGCTTGTCCAAATACTGAATTCCCAAAAATGTTGTCATCTCAGAAACAGTGGGATCGGCCCCTATGCGAGCTAACACGGAAAGATCTTTTAAATACGTGTTCTAGCATCGCAGATCGTGCTCGTATTCTCGCTGTTTCTGTGTGGGAATCCGGTCTTTGGTTACAGGCCATTCCTTCTTACAAAACTGGTAGCCTTATAGATCCATCCGCTTTTCGTCTAGCTATTAGCTTACGCTTGGGTGCAAGGTGTTGTGTTGCACATCACTGCCAGTGTGGTACTGCAGTTGATCAACTCGGTCACCATGGCCTCTCCTGCTCTCGAAGTGCTGGTCGAATTTCCCGCCACGCCAGCCTTAACGATATCATTCGCCGGGCTTTTACCAGCGCCAATGTTCCAGCTATTCTCGAACCGAATGGTCTGATGCGTGACGATGGTAAAAGACCTGACGGCATGACTCTGGTTCCGTGGAAGTTAGGACGGCCCTTAGTGTGGGACGCTACGTGCGTGGACACTTTAGCGCCGTCACATCTTTCTGAAACCAACGTGAGGGCTGGCGCTGCGGCTACTTCGGCGGAGCAACTCAAGCGGCGCAAATATGCTAACCTCGGTATGGGTTACATATTTGAGCCGTTTGGTGTAGAGACGTTGGGTCCGTGGGGACCGGGAGCTCATCGTATTTTCCAAAACCTATCTGAGCGCTTGGTCGATGCGACGCGTGATCAAAATGCTGGCACATATTTGGCTCAACGAATAAGCATTGCAATTCAACGGGGCAATGCTGCCAGCATGCTGGGCACGCTGCCAACTGGGAGTGGGCTGGAGCATTTGGACTGCCTATGAGTCTGCTATGACTTATAGGTGTCTAAATGCTTTTATTGTAGTAGCTGTAGTGTTGTATATAGTTCATAGTATTTTGTTTAATAAAGGCATACCGCCGGTAAAAAAAAAAAAAAAAAAAAAAAAAAAAAAAAAAAAAAAAAAAAAAAAAAAAAGAATTATATCAAGTATGATTACTCTAAAAACACATATTGCTATTTTTCATACCGAAGGTACTGGGTAGCACTTCACCACTATCTCGCCTGATGTTAAGTGACGATGCCATCGATGATGCAGCTCGCTTACCCTGAAGATACCTATTCACTCCTGTTTAGAAAACCCCCCCGTAATTAACCAGAAACACAGACTCAGGCAGAGTGTTCCATTCCCTAGCGGTGTGTATGATGAGCGAGTATAGAACAAGAGTCCGATTATAGAACTACGTAAATATATTACTAAAGACTACGTGATTATAGTGTTGCTGCTCATTTGTTACTCAATAGGGTGCTATAACATAACCATAGCAGCCATTAAACAAACCGCAGCTGGGTAGATTGTAATACCAACAAAAGCATTTCCAAGATAAGTAGGTTATGGACCTTCCAAACCCCAACCCTCTTTGAGAAAACACCTTTCGGCTGAGGGCGTTAAGATATGGTTTAAAGCTCTGTTTAGCGCCTGATGTGCGGCTACAACATATTCACGTTGATGTTAGAAGTGGTATTATTTTGTATTGATGCGCAGGAGGTCCATAGTTAGAATCTCGCCGCGGTCTTCCACTTCACCGCATGATGCGAGGGCGGGAGTTTTTAGAATCATTGATAGTTGTTGGCCTTCAAGTAGAAAATATATTACCAAGGATCTAATGGTATGTTACGACGGCTGTTCTTGCCTATTCTTCTCTACTGACTTCATCATCATCAGACGTCAATCACTTACCATCAGGTGAGATTATAGTCAAAGCGTAGCCTAGCAGCAATAAAAAATGCCACACATGATTTTTTTATTTTAATCGATTTTTACGATATAAAGCAACAAGTAAGGGAAGACAAACACGCACATTTTCACGTACGCTAGTGACTTTCACTATCAATAAACTATTACTGACATAATAACTATAAAATTAAAGAGTATTTATAATCATCATGATGGTATTGAGGATAAAGGGATTTTTTTTAATTTAATTTTTTATAGCTGATAGGTAAGCATTTGACCACAATCTCACGTGATGGTAAGTGATGATGTGGTCGAAGGTGTTAACAGGCTTAACCTAGAATTACTCTGGCTATCAAGGACAGCTGCCGGAACACACCGTTAGGTGCTTGGCGACAGATTTTCTACTTGAGGGTGGTCGCTAGCCAGGCGGGCATTCACAAAATGCCCTTCCACCATGCGGTGAAGCTCAAGCCCGCGGCGGGATTCGAACCATGGACCTGCTGCGCGGCAGTCCATAGCCAAAGCCACTGAGCTATCACTGCTGGATTCATAAAAATTAATGAAATTTGATAATTCCACTAGCGATAACCCATCAATGTTGACATTTTAGGTATTAGAGCGTACACTCGCACGACTGGACTCTGTCAGTTAGAAATCCGAGCGCAAATAGTATTGTTGGATGTGAATGCCCAAATCTGCTTGTATTTTGACAAATAGGAACGCTTCGAACTCCTCTCTCTTGTTGTTTTACGTTTACGATCATCCGTCATATTTAATTGGTAACCATAGTAACGGTGGTGATGCCAAAAATGATTTGGGATTAATTTCATGTCAAAACAGAAGAGACAACGCTATGTGTTAAAAAAAGACAGAACACTAGAGAATGAATGAATTTGAACGACATTTTCAAATTTCATGTTATCATAGATAAACAAGCATTTTAATCAGGTGTTCTGTAATTTTTCATTAATATGCGTTCCAGAAACCCGTTGAAAGTTAGCGGATTGTTAATTGTGATGGCTTGTTAGATGAATTGAATTTTGACACGCGTACCGAAAACCGGCGATTAATATCGGACACCAAAAATATTATTTGAAAATCAATAAAAGTTTGTTATTTTTCTAGTATAGAAAATGGAGGAGAAGAACGACGCATTGTTGATATACACTATTACACAAAGAGTATATTAAGACAAATCTCGAAACATTCACCTTTCGATTATTTTTTTATTAATATGCAGGGTTATTGGTAAAATGCTAAATCCAGGGAAACCCGGACGGATGGCAGCCCTACTCTCATAGAATGTCCGATTTTATGTCGCACTCCGGTGCATCTTCGCAACATAATCTACCTATACAAGTACATACATCAAGTGACGACACGGGTGTCGTTTACAAACATAAACGTATCTTTCGTAATCTTTGACAAATACAGTTAATAACAGTAATACCACGGTTTTATAATCGATATGTAATATTGTGGTATTACGTATGAATAGTAATACAAAGTAATACATTTTCAAACAAAATACTTATCTTTCTCCTTGGGTGATTTCAATAATGGTATTATTTTGTTAGAAGTTTTGTTGTTCCACTCATCTACGCAATAGCATCCACGAGATGTATTTATTATTATTAACAAATTGAAACAATAATACCTACCTACTACATTCTCCATGTGATTTTTTGTTAGTGAAATCTTAATATGACTTGTAGTAATGACACGAGCAGGTACCCTTGATTGTTAGCGGAAACAAAGCCAGGATCTGAATGAACTACGCTACTTGATAAAAAAAAAACAAAAATTGGAACCGACTCCAACACCCAAAAGTGTGAAATAACTTGTTCAAGTCGGTACCAGTATAGTTCAAAAGTACCTATTATCACAATATTGTGCACGTGGTACTAGTGTTGGACTTCGACAAGTTAATTCACACTTTTTGGTGATGAAGTCATTTCCATTTTTATTTAAAAAAAAAACACTTCTTTTTATGACCCTTGCTACTTACGGGATCGATCTTCATTCATTGTCAACGACTATATCATCAAGATAAGTAAATATTTTTCAGTTATTGGAGTGTATGTCAAAAACGGCTTGACCGATTTTGATGAAATTTAACTGGAACCAAACAACAAGTATCAGCTTTCAAACAATAAAAGATTTTTTTAAATCGATTCACCCAGTCAAATGTTCTGAGGTAACAAACATATAAGAAAAAACAGACGAATTAAGAACCTCCTCCTTTTTTTGAAGTCAGTTAAAAATACCCAATAGTATAACCCGCTATTTGTATTTTGATCAGGGGTAAAAAAGTTTTTTTATGATTTTCTGTGTAAATTTTACACAATATACTTCTTTTTGTAATAAATAAACCATCTATTGTGTAACAGCTTACGCCTTGCATCAAAGTAGATACATAGTTCATGTTCATCAAAACCATAGTTCATGTTCATTAAAAATGAACATACACAAAAACTGCAAAATCAAACAAGTTGGTAATAATCAAGACTAAACTTGTTCTACTGTAGGTATGGTAAATTTAGGCTCGCGGGAACTATGATCGCAAAGGGTTAACTGTGTCACACTATGATATTTACAGCATACAATCAACTAATGGTTGGTATCATGTATGCATACTAGATGGCGCTTCAGCACACATCACATTCGTGGGTGACAAGATAGTTTCTACTAGTTCTACTAGAGAGCGCTCTAAATTTTTAACCAAATAAAATATTACCGTTGACTTGCGGACGTGGCGCCATGTACACCGCGAAGTAAACACGCGAGGAGAAGTGGGGACAAAATCTAACATCTGGTTTTAGAATTCTGTCCCTTAAGTGATGACACGGATAAATCGCACGTCTGTTGGTAGGCATCACCTCTGTCCAATTACAGTTGTAGAAGTAGAACGACGAGTCGTTCTACTTCACGCCCAAGATACAGGCACAGCCTAGTTTGGGGCCCACGGGTACATATCTTTAATTTTTATCAGGACTATTTAACATAAATATTAAAAAATACTTTAATTAACATAGATATTAAATTAAATTAAACACAACTATGTACAAAGATTCATTATATGTTAATAGTTTTATGATTATGAAAAAAAAAGAAAAAAAAGAAAAAAAAAAAAACTTGACACTGCGCTCATCATTCCGAGACGAAACGTTATTATGTCTCGTTCACCCAGTAATTTCACTTCCTAGAGTGCCCTTCATGCCTGAACACAGTATTGTTTGCACATTACTGCTACAGGGTACAGGCGCCCACTAAGGTAAAGAGACCTACAACCTAGTAAAATTTAGTGCGTTTGTGTTTCCATTTTTTTTATATTCAGCTTATAGCGGCAAATTTTCGAAAGATTAGCTACTCACTTTCCGCGAACTATGCATATATTGTTTAGTATCATTCTAATTTTTCTGGTTGCATTTTAAATAAAGAAAAAACGAACTGAAATCGCATTTCTGAATCAGTAATGGCCTAATGAGAATTTATTTGCCTATCGGGTCGTCTCGTAAGTGATGATATGGCTGTAGTGATGGTCGGGCATTTTGAGCGCTTAGCTTGCTTTAAGTAAATTTAGGGTAAGTATAAGAATTTTCCCTCCGACAGTTCCCGCCTTGTCGTGGCGGTGGGGCTCAGTAGCCGTGCCTTCGTCACCCATGATGAAGCGAAGAGGAAACAGGGGCCATGCCGGCTTGAACAGTCGGCGGGCCCAGAGGGGCCGCACCACTGGGCTATACCTCTAAGTCCAGTATGGAGCGGCAAGGAGTAAGGCTGCGATGCTGTATGAGCAGCACCGCATCTGAGGCGGGCTGTGGGCTGTAGTATGGGCGACACGACAGCTGAGCCTGGGGCCATGGCGGGAGAGGAGTGCCGGTATAACGGTGCGCCGCTCTCCCTGCCTTCTGTGGCCACGGCGGAGCCACCACCGTTGGATTGCGGCTGCGGAGGGGCCGCAGGGGAGAAGGAGTGTCGGTATAGCGAGGCACCGCCCTCCCTATTCTCTGCGGCCGGTGTAGCAGGCGACAGGGCTACTCATCTAACCCGTCGCACCGACCTTGGGCGTCGGAAGCAGGGTCGTCTGACGCCCATTTGCGTGCTTGGTCCCCGGGTGGTAGCGACGTGCCATGTGTTCTGGTGCGTCGTGAGGGGTAGCACCCCAGGATCGGTCCGGCGACGGACGGCGGTGCCAGGTTCCTGGCTGTCTGGTAAAGCGTCCCTGCGGTCCCACCGAGAAGCGATAGAGTTGGAATACCGTGTGTTATTTAGTCGGTATGGGCACTTGCTGCTGTGGGAGTAGTTGGTGTCGAGCACGACATATTCCGGCCACCTTCCCCGAGGTGGACGGGAACGCGTAAATCCATTTTTCGCACGTAAAACAAAAGTATAAGGATTTTTCGACCCACTTGTTGGATAATTTTTATAGTTAATACAAATCGCAGCTTATAAGGCTTGACGTGTATACGCTGTATTTTAATTTGCATTACTGTATCTAGAAGAGTTTACTTCACAATTATTTTGAGAAACACATGTATTTTACATTACAATTTATTTTATATCTTTGTTTTTATTTTTAAATGATGCCTATTGATAATTTCTTCTTGCAAGTGTGTTGGCATACATCGTGTGAAATGCGTGAGCATTATATTAGTAATATTACACTCACGTCTTCGTCTTTGAGTCGTGCTGCAACCCAGATACGAATAATATAAGAACTTAAAATTTTTATGCGGGATTTGATAGAAAATGATTATTAGTAGGTAGTTATTGTAACGACTTTTGTGTCTACTTTCCCTATATACGTTACGTAACTATTTATTCATACATTGTTCTCATTCGATTGATAAATTAGCAAACTTAAAAATAAGGCTACTTAAAATATTTTCCCATCGCTTTGTGAAATAGTTCTATTAAATCTTTTACAAAGTTGTTTGATCTTTGAACAGGTATATCGGTTTCATTCTTACAACAATACAATTGTTTAGTAGTAATAATAACACATATGACGATATGTTGATTGTTGGATTGAAACAATGAATAAAATTGTAACTGGTTCAGACACAAGAAATATTGTATAAATGCAAAAAATATGTAAAATAATATATAAAAACTAATATATATATTAACTAATATATATATTTTTGTAATTTTATACTTAACTTGTTAATTTACGGGGTTACAATGTACATGACAGAAATAGATCTTTTCAACATGTTGCAAATGACGTCGTTCCACGTCATTTTATACACTGTGACGAAATAAGATAAAAAGACTTTCACAGGCCGTAGCAGCACTAAGCATATTGGTATGAATAATGCAGGTATACTAAGGTAAAGAATGGACCAGTGAAGTAAACAAACGATAAAGATAGAGCCAGCCTTTTGACGCCCATTCCGAAAATGAAAAAGGGGTAAGGCTTCTGTTAAGAGGTGTCAAGTGTTGAAGGATTTATGACTCTCCGATTGACATCCAATGACGAATTTATATTCCTCTCCCAAAACTGGTTCAGATAACTACAAATTTTGCTAGTTGATATTGAAATTATAACATATGTTTTGTATCTTATACATATGTACAGGTAAGCACGTTATTGATAATGACAAGGGGTATAGTCGATGTAATATATGACATTTAAGTTATTAGCTGATTAAATAACTTAGACATGTAAATTGTTTAGAAACAATGATATTTTATCTCAGATATTATTAGAGTTACTGCTGTACAAATGGTATTATAAATTGAGCCTTGTTGTGTTTACAAGTTTTACCGATGAACGCAAAAGAAAGAACTAAAGTATTAAAACAGATACCTACCAATCTCAAAACATCTGCACTTAAAATATTACGACTAAGTGCAAGGCCGCATAAAGTGACTTTTTAGTCAGCATTTATATTTTCTATGCTTATGATTCCGTTTAGAGCTTGTTTCGATCATTATGTCAACCTGATTTGTATATAATATAATTACAATTACATTAGTACATTACTGAAGCCAATTGAAGATTCATTTTGCAATCAAAATGTATAGAGCATATAAGTATTTACATAATCTATCATTTCAAATACACTTATCTACGACGAAGTTTAATAACCTCGTAATTGACATTTTGTCATTGTGATTCTTATGTCTATGGAATTAAAATAAATCAACACAATAGACGATGCATCACCCAAAGTATTTAAAACCCAAAACTCAGATCCACCAAATTCTTAACCTAACAATGAAGAATAAAAGGAGTTTATGAAACAAAAACGGTGGGTTATCGATGCGATGCTTTGCCGGGCCTCACGTGACGTCATAGAAGGTGGCTGAAATTCGTAAAAAAAATTACAAATGGAATATGCTTTACGGTACCAGATGAAATGAAAGCTTACTTAAATCAGGTTCGCCCCAAGAGGGCTATCATCACCTTAGAACAACTAAAAACGAAAAATCAGTATAATTACTATGTAATAGGAGTTCCCGAAGACTGCTACTAAAAATGTTTTTCTACTAATGTGTTGCCTGAAAATTCACGCGTCAAGCAATGTATTAATTTTAAAAGGCGTGCATCCAAACCAGATTTTCAGCCGTTCAGCGTAAAGGGTTCAGCACTCAGTGAGAGCATCGAGGCAGATCAATGTTCTTACCAAAATGTCCGCGGGCTGAAAACTTTACTGCATGTACCATACGCTATTATATATCGCAGCATTCTAGTTTCTGACACCTACTAGTCGCCATGATAGAGACATTCCTCGACTGGAATGATATTGAATGATACCAAGTTGGTGCCAGACGACTGAACCCTGCTACCTCAAGACCGCGCCTCACCATGCGATGTCATCCTGAACTAGAGTCGGACCTTGGAATAGACTTATGTACTTGCGTGAATAAATACAACACTTATATTATTGTATGTGTCGTTTATATTAAGCCCAAAGCGGGTGATTCTACTTACATGAACGTTTTTTGCAATTAATTAGGTATGATACAACATTTTGTATTCTTGATAATTAAACTAGTGCATCTGCTTGTATACATTAATATTGTTATTTTTTAGAATATTGTAATTTGATTGATGACATAGTTGATTAGAATGCAGAGAGTCGTAGTTGAAGCAGGCATGCATGTGCGAGGCTGAAGAATCGTCCCTATAAATCAACTGTTCCACCCTGATGGGCTCCAAATGATAACTTTGTATCAAATCCCGGCAGTTTGCAACTAAGTCATATTGATGATTTACGCGATTGGATTTTAATTACAATTAGCTTTGAACTTTTGCTTTCAGAGCTTGAGGAAACATCGTGGGCGCCTACTAATGAAGTTACTCTTGCCACTGACGCATTCTATAGTATTTTTTATCAATCATTAGATTTGTTGATTCCTAAAAGAAAGACAGGGCGTTGACTGCAATAGTTATACAGTATGGTTTGATGCGAAAATCACTAGGGACATTCGCCGGAAACCTAGAATTGAAAAAGCTTGTCTTATTAATAAAAGCAGTAAAACTTACTGTAAGATATCTGTGGGTACTTGTAAATCTCACCCGCAATAAATCAGTTCGTTAACCACTCGATCGTGTTTCATTACGCCAAATCTTACTGGCGACGAGTTTAATTGATTAAAGCGTAATATATACAATGCCTTACGGAAAAATTGATAGTTTCGATTTGTCTTCGCGAAAGTGGACGACATACGTTAATCGCGTTAAACAGTTTATATTATTAAACGAGATAAAAGATACCTTACACGTGGCCACGCTCATTACTGTGGTCGGTGAACCAACATACGATCTTATGTGTGATTTATGTGCTCCGGATAAACCCGAAAACAAATCATTTGAGGAACTAGTGACCATCGTTGGACAACATCTAGAACCCAGGCGATCGGACATAGCAGAAAGGCATATTTTTCGTCTGCGTCGGCAAGGGTCAGGGGAAGAGCTGAGTATATATCTACAACATTTGAAACATCTCGCGAGTACATGCAATTTCGGCGAAAAACTCGAAGAGAACCTGAGGGATCAGTTCGTTTCTGGCCTCGCAAGTGACGAAATGCGTAGTCGTTTATTCGCGGAGAAGGATTTGGAGTACAGACGGGCGGTAGACTTGGCGCTGGCATTGGAGGCTGCAGAGAGGCACGCGGTGGCGAGCGGCTCGGGCAGCACAGTGGCGCCGGGCACGAGTGCGGCTGCGAGCGCGGCCGCGGGGCCGTCGGCCGTGCACAGGATCGGTGCTGCGGCGGCGACGGGCCCGGCGGCGCACAACTATCGGCAGCAACGAAATTGTTGGAGGTGCGGTCGTCAGCACGCTCCAGACAAGTGTCGCTATAGGCGTTATAATTGTGATAAGTGCGGGGCTAAGGGCCATCTCAAGGCTATGTGCAAAAATGTGCGTCAGATAGGTGATAATAACAGTCGTATGTCAGGTAATGTGCAGCGGAAAAATCAATTTTACATCGAAATGGACTCGGAAAGTGAAGACAGTGATTTCTTTAATATCGTCGTGGATGGAGAGAACGATAAACCGTATGTAGTAAACATATATATTAATGACATTCCTATGAACTTTGAAATTGACACGGGAAGTAAGATATCGGCCATTAATGAATGTGATTACAAGAGATATTTTATAAATTGCATGTTATTTAAGTGTAATCTTAGATTTAAGGCTTACACGGGAGGTAAAATCTTGCCGATTGGTTTCATCAAAGTATCGGTGTGTTATCAAAGTGCAGGGGAGAAGCGCGAGGCGCAAGACATGCCATTATATGTGATACCTGGTGGCGGCCCACCGCTTCTCGGACGCCAGTGGTTACGACAATTAAAGCTGAAAAATATTGAAATTAAAGTTCATAATATTGACGCGAATTGTACCATTGACGAAACTGATCGTGCGATTGTTTCACTGAAGCAGGAATTTCCTGATGTTTTTGCCGATGGCTTAGGAACTTGTACTAAGATGTTTTCTTTGAGGTTAAAAGACGACGAGCCTATATTTCACAAAGCGCGGAACTTACCATTAGCGTTAAAAACACCCGTCGAGAACGAGTTACAACGTCTTGTAAAGGAAGGTACAATAGTTAAGGTGGAAACCTCGGAATATGGTACTCCTATCGTGCCGGTCGTAAAGAAGTGCGGAAGTATTCGTATCTGCGGCGATTACAAGGTGACGATTAATCCAAAATTAAAACGTGAACCTTATCCATTGCCGCGTATTGAAGAGCTTTACTGTTCACTTAGAGGAGCAAAGATATATACAAAGATTGATTTAGCGCATGCTTACGAGCAGGTTTTATTAACTCCGGAGTCTAGACCTTGCACTACACTTAGTACTCATATTGGAAATTTCGAACACGTCCGCACTCCTTACGGTTTGAGTTGTATTCCTGAGAAATTCCAAAGATTAATGGAAGAGGCTCTGAGAGGCGTACCGATGACAGTGGTCTATTTCGACGATGCGTGCATTGGAGGGGTCTCCAATGAAGATAACCTAAAGAATGTACGTGAAGTTTTAAAACGCCTGCAGATGATAGGACTTAGAATTAAATTTGAAAAATGCGATTTTTTTAAGCCCGCTGTTTGTTATTTGGGGCATATCATCGATAAAGATGGTTTACATCCTGACATAAGGAAAGTCAAGGCAATTTTGAAGGCTCCACGTCCCACCGACGTCCACCAACTTAAATCATTTCTAGGTCTAGTAAATTATTATGGGAAATTCGTCCCTCATTTAAGTAAAATACTATACCCGCTGTATAATTTACTCAAGGGCAAAGTTCATTGGACATGGAGCTCTGAATGCGAAGAATCATTCGAGCAAGTAAAAAAAATGTTAGGCGGCGATAAGTGTTTGGCTCACTACGATCCGACCTTGCCACTTATCCTCAGCGTCGATAGTAGTGCGTACGGCCTCGGTTCGGTATTAGCTCACAAGTATCCGGATGGGTCTGAGAGACCGATTTGTTACGCTTCCCGCTCTCTGAATGAAGCAGAAAAGTCGTATAGTCAATTAGATAAGGAGGCGCTAGCAATTTTTTTTGGAGTAGTCAAAAACCACCAGTATTTATTTGGAAGATCGTTTACTATTCGTACTGATCATAAACCTTTGTCTTATATATTCGGAGACAAGGTTGGCATTCCGCAAACAGCAGCAAGTCGACTGCAACGATACGCTGCCCGCCTCGCAGCTTATGATTTCAATGTGGAATGGGTGAGTTCTGCTAGAAATGGCCCAGCAGATTGTCTCTCACGTTTACCGTTAACGCATGAATCACAAAAGTCAAGCGGGGTGTGCAGGCCAGATGATGGAAACGCGGTGTCATATTTAATGTTTTTGGAAAACGAGTTTCCAATTAACCACACGGAGATTGCTAATGCGACGAAAGTCGACCCTGTACTGCGGGTGATATATAAAAATATTTTGTTTGGATGGCCAGACCATACTGATGTCGAACAAGAAAAAGGTTATTTTAATCGCAAAGACAATTTATTTATTGAACATGGCTGCATCGTGTACAATTACCGTATAGTTGTTCCGCCAAAGTTTCGACAATACATATTACGAGAATTGCACGAAGGTCATTTGGGAGTCGTAAAAATGAAAAACATCGCACGTAATTATGTATACTGGCCCGGATTAGATTCGGAGATCGAGCAGCTGTGCAGGTCATGCGAGACGTGCCGTCAGCAGCGCGACGCGCCACCGCACGCGCCCCTCACACCATGGCAGTTCCCGTCGCGCCCGTGGCAGCGCCTGCATGTAGATTTCGCTGAGTGTAAGGGCAAACATTACCTTATTGTTATCGACGCTCATAGCAAGTGGATCGAGGTATTTCAAATGTTTAGTACGACTGCTAAATACGTGATAAATATTTTTCGAGATTTGTTTGCCCGTTTCGGGTTGCCTTTACAAGTCGTGTCAGATAATGGGCCCCCGTTTACATCACAGGAGCTAAAAGAATATTTCGATAGAAATGCAATCGTACACTCACTGACAAGCCCATATAGACCGAAAGGAAACGGAGCCGCGGAGAACGCGGTTCGAACAGTTAAGAACTGTATTAAAAAAGCATACACAGACGGTACCGACGTCACACAAGCTCTTAGCAAAATGCTTTTCCAATACAGAAATTGCGAGCATGCCACTACCGGAGTGGCCCCTGCGGTGGCTTTGATGGGCCGGAGACTGCGCGGCCGTCTGGACGTGCTGCGGCCGAGCACTGAGGAGCGCGTGCGCGACAAGCAGCGCCAGCAAGTACAACACGCGGGCGGCACCGCGCGCTCGGCGTGCCCGGGTGATACGGTTTATGTTCGTGATTATAGTAAAAATAATAATAATAAATGGGTGGAAGGACAAGTTAGGAGTCAGGTAGGGCCTAATTCGTTTGCAGTGAACCTACCGAGTTCTACCGTACGGCGTCATATAGACCAAATGATTGTTCCGAAAACTCAGAAAAATAGATTTTCATTGTCGTGTACACCCAACCTTGACCTAAATAACGGGGTAAACAGAGAGCTAGAAGGACAAATCGCGTCGAGTGGCGCCGCTGTCAGCAGCCCGGAGCGAGCTGATTCCGTCCGTGCTGGTATTTCACCTAATCGAAATGATGAGGATAAGAAGGTTGAAGGGACTCGCTCATCGCCGCCACCAAATGAAAATACCATAAGTTCTCGTCCTCGCCGCAAGTGCCGCAACTAATATTCCAAGTAGAGTTGTTAATTGTATAAGGCCATTCTTAGTTTTAGCGCTGAAAAATATTAGATTATATTTAAGCTAGTACATTGTAACTCGCTTGTTATGGTAGCTATACATTTGATTTTTTTTTCTCTATGTTATAAATTAAGTAAGGAGGTGTAAGATATCTGTGGGTACTTGTAAATCTCACCCGCAATAAATCAGTTCGTTAACCGCTCGATCGTGTTTCATTACGCCAAATCTTACTCTTACAAAGTATTTTTTGATCTTTGTCCAGATTAAAAACTTTCAGGCGTAGTAAGTACAAATAGCTAAAATTGAGAAAACATTAATTACAAGAATAGCCACAGCGTTATAAGGATTAATTCATAACTTAATAGGTCTAAGGGTTGTGTTACATACAAAGAGTAGTCTTTGACGTGGAAGCTGCTGAATCGTTTGCAAGCTACTTTTTAGTGAGTCTTTGGATGATTTCAACTTCATCTTGGCGAATTTCTCAAAATTATTTGTGGCTACACTCTTACAAAATTCAGTTATTTAAGTTAACTGAAAATGGTTATCGTTACAAATACACGAATCTAAAAATCCTTGGGCCGATATTGGGCGAAATGGATCTGCTAAACATTTCAATGGAATGGCGCCAGAGAATCAGTCAATTTATTTAATGAAAATTTCAACGTTCTTCTGATATCCAGATTTGGAGCAAGCCTTCAAAATTATGTGATATATCGCTACTTGCTTGTTTTCTGTGGGGTATGTGGGATCTATGGTGTACATATATAACCAGGTGAATAATCCAAGCACTGCCGAAGACTTAAAGAGTAACATAACACGCGTCAGATAGATATATGTCGAAAAATGATGGATTATATGATCTCACGTATTCGCGTTACCATACGAAACAGAAGAGGTCATTTAAATGATGTGATATTCCATAAAAATGGTGAAGGTTATTCATCAGAAAGTAAAAATATAGAATACAACCAATATGTTTTTATTTCAATTTATATATACCCGGTCACTATTAAAAAACTCTGTAGTAGTGACGATTTCAATGGCTACGAAATGCGGAAAGTGTACTTAAAATTATTTAGTTTTTTTTCAAATGGGACGTCATTCCACTTCATCGGCGATATACTGTGTCGAAAATAAATCAATCGCCTCTTTCAGTTTGACAATACAAATTAAGTCGAGGGAATTCTTCCAATCTGCAATTGAATATAAATGTTGTCTCCGATACAACAGTAAGCGAAACGGGCGAGTGGGACAGGCCGCGAAAAGTAATTACAGTAAAGTGTCACCAGATATCTAATAATCTGGCCGCAATTGTTTCTGTGAATGAAATAGTTGCTGAATATTTAGTTTCGACAAAGTATATATTAAACAGCTCAAATATTTTTTAAAGTGTCACTTCTATACTTATAATAAAACTGTAACAGGACCAATTCTGTACATGGCAGATATTTTGAAAAAAAATATGTATAGTACTCTGTAGCTGATACTGATGCCGAAACTGTATTTTTTTTTATTTTTGTCTGTCTGTCTGTCTGTCTGTCTGTCTGTCTGTATCCCGGCCGCGCATCACTCCAAAACTACTGGATGGATTTCAATGACACTTAGCATGGTTTGAGTTCATACTACAAGGTAGGATAATTTAGCTTTTTATCCCGAAATTCAGCATAGTTCCCTTGGGAGAGGGGATGAAAGTCAAAATATACACTTAGTTGTAATTTATTAACGCGTAGTCCGATTTCTTACGTTCTTTTTAGGGTTCCGTACCCAAAGGGTAAAAACGGTCTGTCCGGCTATCCGTCCGTCTGTCCGTCCATCCGTCCGTCCGCCCGTCTGTCACCAGGCTGTATCTCAAGAACGGTGATAGCTAGACAGTTGAAATTTTCACAGATGATGTATTTCTGTTGCCGCCATAACAACAAATACAAAAAATTGGCCAAGTGCGAGTTGGACTCGCGCACGTTAAAACAAAAAAAGGTTAAAATACGCAGTCTAATGTTGTATAGCTAATGGTACGGAACCCTTCGTGCGCGAGTCCGACTCGCACTTGGCCGATTTTTTTGTTAGAATAGTGGTACTTTAAAATTTATCCCGTAAATATTTCAAAGTCATCGGGTTTGGAGTTCAGAAATAACAAACATCACAACCTAAATATTACGTTCCAAATAACTTGACATCCAGAATGTACAGGAACCTTTGAACGTACGGCTCATCTTAAGCTGGCGTTTGCACTTTATCGTATAGGTATAATAGATAGGTCTGTAGTCGGACCACTCCAAAAGATTCTGATATTTCAAACAATAAAACACAGTTTTTTTTATTACGATAAGATCTATATCTATAACAAGTTGGAGAAGGCAGGTAGGGAAGCGCGAGAGGTAAGACGCTTACATTTATCTATTTATACTCATAATAAAACTGTAACAGGTTCAATTCTGTACATTTCAGATATTTTGAAAATATTTTTTCAGAGCAATCTGTAGCTGATACTGATGCAAAAACTGTTTTTTTTTCTGTCTGTCTGTCATCACTCCAAAACTAATAAATGGATTTAAATGAAACTTAGCATGATTTGAGTTCATACTACGAAGAAGGATATAGAATACTTTTTATCCCGGAATTCAGTACGGTTCCCTTAGGAAAGGGAATGAAAGTCAAAATGTAAAGTGAGTTGTAATTTATTAACGCGTAGTCCGATTTCAATCATTATTTTTTTGTTACAATAGTGGTAATTTAATTATTAAAAAAAAACCGTAAATATTTCAAAGTCTTCAGTTTTGTAGTTCAGAAATTACAGATATCACAAACTAAATATTTCGTTCTAAATAACTTGAACCGCGGAATGTTGAGAAACCCTCATCTTAAGCTAGCATTCGCACTTTATCATAAAGGCTTAATAGATATATTATATGAGCCGCATTGTCTACAGCTGAACACAGCCTCCACCACTATGGGAGGGTTTGCCATAATCCCCACGCTTGGCAGGCATCTTGGGGATCGCGGTGTAAGATATCAGTTCCTCAGAAAGCGCTGCTGCCCACCCTCTGAAGTGTTACTCTTTATCGCCTCTTACGACACCTACTACTGGTAAAGATGGAGGGAGGGGGGGTGACATTATAGCCCGGCACCCCAAGGACAGCCCGACAACCCACAGGCAGCCCAGAACCCCACGGGCAGCATGGCACCCTTATTTAGTTTTGCAAGCTTGCTACGATAAAACCCTAAAATGTGGTACATTCACCACAGTCAGTTTTTATAACTACATATCTTTCTTTTGCGAGACTGCGTAATGGAGTGCACAATGTTGTTTTAGGTTTTCGCGATTGTAACACTTTGTAATTAAACAACTTTAAACGGTTTATATCGCGAATATTTATCATTATTTTTGTCCCGACGTTTCAAACACTTTGTAGTGATCGTGATTCGGGACAAAAATAATCTATACTTATAATAAAACTGTAACAGGTCCAATTATCTCGAAATTCAGTATGGTTCCCTTGGGAGAGGGGATGAAAGTCAAAATATACACTTAGTTGTAATTTATTAACGCGTGGTCTGATTTCATACGTTCTTTTTAGGGTTCCGTACCCAAAGGGTAAAAACGGGACCCTATTACTGAGATTTCACTCTCGGTATGTCCATCCGTCCGTCCGTCTGTCACCAGGCTGTATCTCGAGAACGGTGATAGCTAGACAGTTGACATTTTCACAGATGATGTATTTATGTTGCCGCTATAACAACAAATACAAAAATTTGACCAAGTGCGAGTCGGACTCGCGCACGTTAAAACAAAATAACCGGCCAAATGCGAATGGGAATGGCGCACCAAGGGATCCGTACTGAAATTTTATTGTATGGGTGCCCCCTTAATTATTTATTATAATTTAATTCATTATATTTAAAGAAAACATAAAACTAAATATTCTGTGAATAGTTAGTGTCTACCAGTCACCGTCATTAGTATCGAGCAAGAAACGGTAAAAAAAACAATTATTGTATGGGGGGCCCCTTAAATATTTATTTTATTTTTAGTATTTGTTGTTATAGCGGCTATAGAAATACATCATCTGTGAAAATTTCAACTGTCTAGCTATCACCGTTCTTGAGATACAGCCTGGTGACAGGCGGATGGACGGACGGACGGACAGCGAAGTCTTAGTAATAGGGTCCCGTTTTACCCCTTGGGTACGGAACCCTAAAAAGGTTAAAATATGAAGTCTAATGTTGTATAGCTAATGGTACGGAACCCTTCGTGCGCGAGTCCGACTCGCACTTGGCCGATTTTCTTAATTAGAATAGTGGTGCTTTAAAAATTATCACGTAAATATTTCAAAGTCATCGGGTTTGTAGTTCAGAAATTACAGACATCACAACCTAAATATTACGTTTCAAATAACTGGACACCCAAAATGTACAGAAATCTTTGAACGTACGGCTCATCCTAAGCTGGCGGTCGCACTTTATCGTATAGGTATGACTTTGACTTTGACTTTGCTGATACTGATGCAAAAACTGTTTCTTTTTTCTGGCTGTCTGTCTGTATCCCGGCCGCGCATCACTCCAAAACTACTGAATGGATTTGAATGAAACTTAGCACGATTCGAGTTCATACTACGAAGAAGGACATAGGATACTTTTATCCCGAAATTCAGTACGGTTCTCTTGGGAAAGGGGATGAAAGTTAAAATGCACACTTAGGTGTAATTTATTAACGCGTAGTCCGATTTCAATCATTCTTTTTTGTTTCAATAGTGGTAATTTACTTATTTTCCCGTAAATATTTCAAAATCCTCAGTTTTGCAGTTAAGAAATTACAGATATCACAAACTAAATATTTCGTTTTAAATAACTTGAACCGCGGAATGTTGAGAAACCCTTGAACGTACGGCTCATCATAAGCCCATAGGAAGCCCGGAACCCCACGGGAAGCCCGACACCCCACGGACAGACCGGCATCACACACAATTATTTAGTTTTGCAAGCTTGCTACGATAAAACTCTAAAATATGGTACATTCACCACAATCAGTTTTTATAACTACATATCTTTCTTTTGCCGGATACATTTCGGAGACTGCGCAATGGAAGTGCACAATGTTGTCTTAGGTTTTCGCGATTGTTACACTTTGTAATTAAACAACTTTAAACAGTTTAAATCGCGTATATTTATCATAATTTTTGTCCCGACGCGACATTTCAAACACTTTGTAGTGATCTTGGTCACGGGGTGACTGTCGGGACAAAAATAACGATAAATATACGTGATTTAATCCGTTTAAAGTTGGAAGTGAACAAGTTTAGTAGATTGTAATACAATGGTCGAAAGGAATTGATAACTTTCACCCGCGTTCAGCTCTCTACTTTACATTTCGAATTTAAAAAAAGTAAAAAAAGTAGCTTTTCTAAAAATTATTCATTGAAAAAATAACTTACTTACTAAAAAATTATTGAGAGGATAGAACTATTTGTGAAATTTTACGTAAAATTTTGTTTGGAACATTTACGGGCGGCTATTGCCCGAAGAGGAATCTCTCTGCTTTTCACTAATAATATAAGTAATAAACGATATAAAAATAGTATGTTTTATTATATTATCTATTTTGATTTTAATAACATGAGCAGAACCTATTTAAAATTAATGCGGCTATAGTCCAAGTAGGAATCTTTGACTTACATACGTGTTAAGCACTATACTTTTCATTTAAAATATGAGGACGGTAAATAAAATTTAGTTTTTCTAAATATTTACTAAAAATAATAAACATGAGTAGAAGATACAAAGATACACTAGGAGTTATAACAATGAAATTTAGGGAAATTTTTAGTTCGTTTTTTTTAACCTACACTTTTTACCTTATATTTAGTTACTACCCTGCCAAACATAGTTGTTATAAATTTTTTTATAACAACAGAGTATTTTACAACGAAAAATCTTAGACATATAACTTTGTTTACACCAATGGTTATAATTGTTACAAGTCATTCCGGCCCAAGAGAAGGAAGCATTTACTATGAGTTTTTCCCAGCCTTAGGTAGGAAGGAGCCTCTCCTACCCGCTACTCAGATCAAACAAACACTACTTTCCGAGAATGAGAAATTAAAAAAATATGTTTGATCTACCGTTAAACAAACCGCCGCTTTAAAATCGAAATTCTAAAGAAACGCACAATGTACTTTGCTTCAACATTTATTGTGCGAACCGGGAAAGAACTCTCTGAGTTACTTAACTACTGTCTTCTGGAAAATACAACCCGGGAGTTTTGAAATCCAAAGTAAAAATCTCCATTCTGAGCTATGGTTTACTATAAGAGTACTTCACTCACCGCAGACCACAGTGTTGCTTAATATGGGATAAACAGTGCACAAATGTGAATAATTAGTCTGCAGGTACGGCAATCGCGAACGAAGTCGCGGGTACAGTTAGTTGTTGAATATGAAGAGTACATTACATTAGGCCAAGGGTAGTTTATATATGTAGTATATATATATGTATATATATATATGTAGCAAAGGTGTGGGTGAACGTAAACCTTTCTTTAATTTTCCTATTTCTGTATAGAAAACATAAATTCAAAGGTCAAATGTAATATCGCAGAATATTACAGGAAAACGAACTTATTTTTCTTGAAAATAAATATGAAGAAGAAAAATAACCATAAGAATGGTTTCTTGTTTCTTTACTCCGTTCCGCTTGATATTGTACAAAACGAATCATCATAACTGAAATGGCTCATATTAATAAATGTTGATGTTCTATACATTAAACGTCAAAACTACATCTCAAGATCGATCTCAACTTTGAGATGCATTTATCAATACGCGCCTATGTTTTATTCCAAAGTTCGCTATTTTAAGTTTTTGTTAGCTTAATCCTTAATTGTAAATGAATACTAATGAATAAAAAGGCCGATAGCAATATATACAGTTCTAAATGTGTCGCAATATTGATGCTTTTTTAGGAACTGTAATAAAGAAAAAAATTTAGAGAATATTAAAAATTTTAGAATTGTTTCTTAGTAGGTTAGATACAGGAACATTGAGTATATTTAATAATTTAGGCGTATCGTAACCAAGAGAGCCCTTGGTATGTTTTGAAAAAGGATTTGTTTTTAATTTAAAATGAGCTGCTGAATTTTAATGTTATAAATGAATGTAATAATATCCCACTTATATGCAGTTTATTTCTTTCAAATACAAAGATGAGATCATAACTATCCTAAAGGAAATATTTTTCAGAACTGCGAATCAAAATAATTGTTTGAACTCAAGTATACGTGTGCATAAAAAATATATTAGGTCAGAATAGATCCAATAATATGTGGTTATAAGTGCATAAATTGCACTTTTAAAAGCCATTGATATATAAATAGTAGTTTATGCAACTGTCATATGATAGAGGGTATTAAAACATGAGTGCAGTTTTTTGAAACGAGCCGCAGGCGAGTTTCAAAATAAGATTACACGAGTGTTTTAATACCTAATTATATGCAGTTGCATACACCATCTCATGGCTATACGCTTTTCTTGATTTTTCTGGCAAAAGAATATTCGTCAGTTTCGTAGCTGTTTCTAGAATGTCTGGTGGAGTTAAATTTTCATCAGTATCGTCTGACATTTTTGCTACTAAAGTTTTATCCAACAAAATATTACTCAAATTCGTATGTACGAAATGTACGAAAAAAAAGGCGCCAATATAGAAAAAGTCTGTTATTGGTCTATTGGCTCGGAACCACCGCTCACCACATAGATAATGTGTACTTAAATTGAATTGAAACCTCCTTAGTCGGGACACATTGTACTTTAATAATTAAAAAAATGTTTTAAAACAGTTTTTGTTACGAGAATAATGCTTTAATGTAATTTTTAAATTTTCTTAAAGAAGTTTATAGTCCGTAGTATTTTGTTAAATAAATTCATACCGCCGGTAATAAAAAAAATGTATTTGAGTTAAAAGGAAGGGCGGCCCAGTACTGCATGGTACTTATATGAAATGGGGTTTTCCCAGAGATTATACCTATGAGTAACTTTAAATCAACCGTAGGTCCCCAAATTCCTACTCATATATATATGTAAATTCGAATTGAAAACGTTATAGCCGTTGGCGAGAACGCGATTTCACATTTTGTTCAATATTATCCAGTATCATCTTATAAATAAATATTCGTTTTTGTATGAATCACCCCGTGCTCCGTGGGGTGTCGGCCTTGAATGTCTGGGGTTTCATTTACGCATCTGTTTCCTACCAGGGGGTGTCGTAAGAGGTGACTAAGAGTAAAATACCTGAAGGTGAGCAGCAGCGCCTTCTGAGGAACTGATCTTGGAACTGCTATCTTAAACTGCGATACCCAAGACGCTTGCCAAGCGATTATGGCAAACCTCCCATAATGGGGGAGGCTGTGTTCAGCAGTGGACAAACTGGCTGATTCAGCATGAATCACACGCACTCGAATTTGGGCATTTAAAAATGTTATTATATTTCTCTCGTTACCTATGTGCAAGATTTTTGATCCGTCCTCGCAAGTTTCATTCGATTTAGTCTAACTTTGTATAGTTGTTATATAATACAAACAAAGCCATGGTTAGCTGGCAACACAAATATTAATTGTTTTTAGTGAGCCCAACCGAATGATATATTAAGACAAACGTTCTTGCTCTTAAATATTTTCAAAAGAAATAAAGTTTCATTTGTTTCAAGAATAATGTTACCAAACAAGGTTTTTGGCCTCTAGCAAATTGACTTGAGTAATGGATTTTCTTTGAACGGAATGTCTTTGAACCTTTAAAATAAAATTTCGTATGTATGCTTAGATATAATATTTATAATAGGTTTAATAAATAAGTAAGCTAAGTCAAAAACACACTTAATAATTTAAAAACTACGATATTCATATTTTGAAGTTTTACAAGTTCAAATACATAAGGGCTGATGTAATGATAGACACATGCATCCGTCCTAATTATTTTTGTTATAGTCGGAAAGCGCGTGGAGTAGATAGATTTCATGGCGGTTAATTTAAACTAAACTTAACGCAGTCTTAATCCTTCAGCTTCCACTAACGAAATAACGGATTTTATAACTAATTTACGCAAAGTAGTTTGCTGAGACAACGCAGATGTGAGTAGTTTTCAGTGCAATTTTCTCACTTGCAACCCACACACCAAAATATAAAATATTTTTTTTTTTTTTTTTTTAGTAAATACTGCACACTACAGACTCTTGGTCCGTACTCTTGTTTGTTTGTTTTTTTTTTACATAAAATATATTTAATAACTGAGATCATTCTCCAACTTATCAATATTAATTAACATTTGTAGAATGAACTGCCTGTATGACACTCACATAACAAGAGTTTCACGGACAGCGGCGATGTTCTCGGCTCCTATGGCATTTTTTTCCGTCGGGTATTACTGATTATTTATTGTCGCCACGTTAGAAGGGCCGGCGCGATTGCCTTAAAAAGCACGCAACGAGCCAACATTTAAAACTCATTATTATATTAGGTATAGTTTTATCAATGAGATATGCTGCTTAATCAACTAACTCACCATGATAATTTAGCTTTGGCTGTTGCTTATTACTGTGTCACTGAATAATAGGCAACAGGTTTTAGACATGCCTCCAAAACACAGACTTTCAACATTGATTTTCGAACAGCACGCAATAGTGATGCTAATCACAGTTAAAAATTACTAGTACTTATACGTAAAAAAAATATATTGTAGCCTATATTATTGCTTTCAAGTATACTAGTTACCGGGTCTAGTAACTTGAGCATGGTGGTAGGGCATTTTGCTTGGTAGTAGGACATTTTGCGAATGCCCACCTGGCTATCACCCTCAAGTAGTAAATCTGTCGCCATGCACCTGACGGTGCGTTCCGGTAGCTGTTTCTGAGAGCCAGTAATTCTAGGTTAGCCTGAATTGCATTTTTGACCACATCATCACTTACTATCAGGTGAGGTAGTGGTCAATGGTAGCCTAGATAGCTATAAAAAAAATAAGCCTGGTTACGTAAAATCATATTTAGCTACCTTTGATATTTACATGTACCAAAGGTATTTATCAAAGGTTAACTATCTGCTATAACATGAGAAGAACCATTTAATATATATTTTAGTTAATGTTTCCATGGGATCTTTTTCTACCCTCCAGGGAAATAACAATGTTCTGAAAAAGTTTTCATGTTACCCGTTGCCTACAAGGGAAACGTAACGTAAACTTTGTTTTTTATTTTTCTGAATAAAAGTAAAGCAAGTAGATGGTGATTAAAAATATAGATAAAAGGTCAGACAGGAAAAGAAAATAGCCTAAATAGGTAGGTATGTACCTATTCAATTAAAATTACCGTGATCTAAACAAGAACAATATTAATGTAAGCTCAAAACCTATAATACTAAGAGGACCGTTTTTATATGTTTTGATGCATATTTTAATATTGAATTTACTTTCAAGATGACAATATTCCTTAATTTAATATACTCGTAAGTATTCTGTGATATAACTAAAATACCAAAGACACGAAGTCAGTGCAGTTAGTTATAAACAATAATTTATAGTAAAAACATTATTACTTTAAAAAGTAAGTATAGTGTTAAGTTCAGCGGGAAGCTGCTATTCTATTTTTTTTTACTTTCTTCCTTTCTAACATGAGCTAGTTTTTTTCAGAAAAAGGTCGTATTGGTAAGTACCACCGCAGTGATAGTTATTCTGCATCGAAGCAGGAGTGCGCAAACTCTATAGATTATACATATATTCACATATAAAGTTTTATTTTAATGATTTATCTGTATTTTGACTTGCATGCAATAAATAATAATTGACATTTGTATAAAAATAAATAATTCAATTAATTTCAATACCTATGTTAACAATTTTATGATTTTGTTTATAACATTCAAAAATTTACACGTCTGTAAAGGTAGGATATGAGAAATTTATAATTCATAATTTAATTAAATTTATAATATTAAGATCTGCACATGTAACCTAATTTCATCAAATAAATTATATTCTATTCTAGCATATTCTATTACCATTTAGGCTAGTGTCTTAATAGCATAAATTTACAAATTATTGGAATACAAAATGTTTTGCCCCGGGCGGGAATTGAACCCGCGTCCTTCCGATTTCGCGCTGGATGCTTTTTTTAGTCTTAATAGCACTTTGCCATACAAACATTTGAAATTACCCATGGTAGTAGGGCATTTTACGAATGCTCACCTGGCTAGCTTAACATTCTCAAGTAGAAAATCTGTCGTCAAGCACCTAACGGTGTGTTCTGGCCTTGAAAACCAGTAATTATACGTTAGCCTGAACAATACTACCACATCATCACTTACCATCAGATGAAATAGTGTTCAAAAGCTATAATATCAGTTATGTAAAACAACGTAGTTTTGTCATATTTTAAATACTAAGTGTTCAATCTCGTTACAATTATTACAGGTATCTGAACTGCAATTCAGGTCTGACGTTACATTGTTATTTCTAAATATTATGATTATAAGTACTATCGCGTGCTAAGCGAAAATCTTATTTTTACAAATTAATGGAGTACAAAAGCACCGTCCCCTATGACGGTTTAAGACGATTGGAGCACTGAATTTCGGCTAGAAATGTTAAGTCCAAGTGGCCGAGTGGGATAGGCATCCGGTGTGAATTCGGAGAATGCAGGTTCGATTCCCGCCCTGAGCATAAAATTTTGTACTCCAATAATTTTTATTAAATATGATTTTCGTTTAGGACGCGATAGTGCTTAATGTAATCATAATATTCAGAAATATAGAAGGGTAGCGACATCATACCGGGAGTTGAGTGTTTGAAAAAATACTTCTTTCGATCAGATGAAGTCTAGTAGTCCGGTTGATGGCCGCGCACCGTCCCCTGTGAGAGTTTAAGTAATACGGTTAGAGCACAAAATTTTGGCTAGAAATGCCAAGTCCAAGTGGCCTAGTGGTATAGACATCCGGCGCGAAATCGGAGGACGCGGGTTCGATTCCCGCCTTGGGCATAGAATTTTATATTACATTGTTATGTTATTTGTTTTTAATTGCTTTTTATTTTGTGTGGAATAAATTAATAATTTTGCATGCATGTCCTTAAGTTTAAAATCTATGGAACATAGATAGTTTGTCAGTTCTTCGTAAAAATGTGTGGTTTCAAAATTGTTTAGAAAACCCTTTTGTATGAGAAATAAATAATAAAAAGAAAAACTGGCAAACCAGAAGCTTAGATTTTAGACTGAAGGACATACATGCAAAATCGCAACATGTTCGAACACTTTGTTTTCAAAATATGACGAACCCACGTTTATGTGGAAAAATAGTTGGACTCTAACTTACAAGTCTAAGATAATCGTGAAATAAGTGTGTATTTATGTTCATTACCTAATTTTGTAACCATAAATTAAGCAGTTGTTAAACAAAAATCAGCCAAGTGCGAGTCGGACTCGCGCACGAAGGGTTCCATATCATTAGCTATACAATATTAGACTTAATATTTTAACCTTTTTTGTTTTACCGTGCGCGAGTCCGACTCGCACTTGGCCAACTTTTTGTATTTGTTGTTATAGCTGCAACAGAAATACATCATCTGTGAAAATTTCAACTGTCTAGCTATCACCGTTCTTGAGATACAGCCTGGTGACAGATGGACGGGCAGACGGACAGCGAAGTCTCAGTAATAGGGTCCCGTTTTTACCCTTTGGGTACGGAACCCTGAAAGTCATTGAATGCTAGAAATTAAATTGTTGTTTAAAAGTGAAAATTCCAGTATTTAAATTGCTGTTTAAATTAAAATATTTAATTACGAGCAAATACTACAAGTTGGCAAATGCAAAAGACAACCTTGATCCCTTTGAATGGAACGAGATTCATGATTTCTTCTCGCAAAAGGGAATAAAAAGTTATTGAGGTTCGGGGATCGCCCTGGAATCGTTTTGAATTCAAATTTTCTTTCAGATGTCATCCAAGTTTTAATATTACGCGGAATATTTTTATGTTGTATTAAAATCTGGATATTTTTTTCCTTTGGCACGTAACCACGAAAAGCTAGTGACTTTTTTGAAGCGCTCGTAGCGAAGTTTGCTTTGCCGTTCGCTAAGTTAAGCAACGTCCGCCGCGGTCAGGAGTTGGATGGGTGACCGCTAGTGACATTACTACTGAGCGCTTCCGTGCTTCGGAGGGCACGTTAAGGCGTTGGTCCCGGTTGTTGTCTTACGATGGCAATCGTTACAGCATGGTGGTAGGGCATTTTGCGAATGCCCGCCTGGCTAGCTACCACCCTCAAGTAGAAAATCTGTCGCCAAACACCTAACGGTGTGTTCCGGCGCAGTTGTCCTTGAGAGCCAGTAATTCTAGGCTAGCCTGAACAACATCTTTGACCACATCATCACTTACCATCAGGTGAGATAGTGGTCAAAGGCTAGCCTATCAGCAATTAAAAAAAAAAAAAAAAGGTTATAACTTACAAGTTGGATATCAGGAGGTGTAATTTCCGGATAGCTAAATTATTTGATATCCATGGTTAATAGCTAACAACCTCTTAGGGTTGACTTCCTAACAAACATTTTTGGATGTTTTTTTTTAATAAAATTTAAATAAAGTTTATATAGGTAGTACTTATTTAATATTATCAATGAATATTATAGAAAATCTACTAGGTAAGTATGTACTTTTCCTATATTAGCTGTGAAAAGTATAGTGCTTAACACGGGTGAAAGCCATGAATTCCTATAATTGCCATAAATTCTAAATACCTCGTATGGGAATTAGTTACTTTCGCAGATTTCGTCGTTTGACGTGTTGGATATCAGAAGCTGTAATTTCCGGATAGCTAAATAATTTGACATACAGGGTTATTGGTAAAAAGCGAACAACCTCGTAGGGTTGACTTCTGCTATTCCTAACAAACATTTTTAAATGTTTTTTTTTTTTTTAATGTGTTTTAATGCCTACTCCGAGCCAAGAGCCCCCGCCGCGCGACACTGAACCGAGGGGTGCTCCCTTTGAATAGTTTTGAATATTTACATCGAGCAATGTAATAAAAAAATGAAATGATACATTACAGGCACAAGAGTTTTAACACCAGTGGTCCTCGTATTTAATCCGTTAAAATTCAAAATAAAAAAAAATACATCTCTAAATGTTTGTTAGGACTAGCAGAAGTCAACCCTAAGAGGTTGTTGATTACATCTTGAGCTAATGGAATCCTCTGTTACTTATTTAGAATCTAGCTGTGAAATGAAAAAAATAAAATCACATTTTTATGGGGACCGAAAATAAGATTTTCTGATTTAAATTTGTGCCTAAGAGCTCCTGTCTCATGGTCTCGTTCTGAATTAAAGCGGATTGGTTTTGCCGCGGTACTCTACAAAAAGAAATAATATAACTCATCGCACTTTACACCCTTTCTAACGTCATTCAAATGTTAAAGTAACCTCGACTCTATCGAACCTCGACGAACCTTTACAATCAAGTTCTATTTACGCCTTGATTGATCAAAATATTTGAAAAATAATTCTTAACATTAATATATTACATAGCCAAATACCGTGGGGCCTTTCCTCGAACTACAATGTTAGCTAATCCATCGTTATTTTATTTTGTTGGGTTTTCCTTTGTTAACGTTATCATCTTCATTTATATAATCTCCCCAAAGCGTTTACAAAGGTGGATAGCAACAGATTTCTTTGCGTGGCATGACAAAGGCTCGAAATGATGTTACATTACAAAAATAATTTCTTCAGAGATTCTAGTCAGAATATAATATGAAAAAAAAAACTTATTCAATTGTATAATAGATATAATTAAGATACCTTATTTAATGCGAATGAAATGAGAATTAATTCTAACTAATCACACTAATAATATGTATGCGAAAGTTTGTGAGTAGACAAAAAAAAACAAACAAATGCGTGTCGGGCCACGAACAATGTAGGGTTCCGTAGTATAGCTAACGACCTGCTTAAGCTAAAAAATAAGAGTACGATTGCTGCCAAGTTATTATTTCAATTATAATTCGAAAACTAACCAATTTGTTTGTGAATTTTACTGGTAGGTACTCGAATGAAAACGTAACGATAGCGCGATTCAGAATCCGTTGGTACATTGCCATCTAGTGGCACCTTTGTGAAACACACATATATCACTGGGCTATCACTGCTTCAAAAAATAATATAAAATAAAGATAAAATAGCGGTGCCAGGTTTTAGATTAGCAAAGACAAATAAAAGGTCCTTCTTAGGCAATTGTGTGCCGTTTTATAATAAATTGCCCAAACATATTACAACGCTCGCAGAAAGAAACTTCAAGTTGCACGTGAAGAATATTTTGATCAAGAAATCTTACTACACAGTTTGTGATTACTTAAGCGACAAAAATGCTTCATATATAATAATACATCACCTACGTAATGTAAACTAAGTAGTGTAATAATTTTACTATATAGTATGTACTTAACACATTGTTAAAAAACGTTTAAAACAATGGCCCCGAGTTTCTTGACGTGTTCTTCTTGCAGTGGCTCTAAAATTTTTGTTTGCTGAACGTGGCAGTACAAGGTATTCAATATTTCAATATTAAAATTTGTAATTGACCTTCACAAGAACGTCGTAGACGCCTAAATTGAATAAATGATTTTGACTTTGAGACTTATTTCTTAATCAACATCTACGTCTACCTCGGCCTCAATTTTGGCTTTAAGTTACCATTACCACTACCCAAACCCTTACTTTCACCCTAATTACCCCCAGCTAGATGCCATCTCCCGTAGTTGCAGCCCTACTCCATACCTTTTATCCTGCTTTGCAAATAAACATTTCTAATATTCTAATAGTTATTCTAGTACAGTAACCATCTGGTTATTATACTGTACTGTTTAAGCCGGATAGTCCACTGTGAACACACGCTGTACGCATTAAATTCTATCGATGTAACATGTTGCGGATTCCAGATTTGTGGACCATTTTCAAGGATCGGATACTTTTCATATGTCCGTCGTGGGCATATGGTTACCAGATTCCGTACAGCTTCATGACCTTATGTGCACGCTATTCGTGCCGCACAACCCATGGACTCCGGCAAATAGGCGTGGTAAGGCACATGACCTTTTCCATGTGGACGCTGTTCGTACTGTTGCGCGCTGTATGTCCCCGTTAGTTAGGACTCGCCGCCACCTCAATGCAGTTCTTGCGACCAACACTGAATGTGACATAATGTCTGTGAAATATTTGCCAAATATTGTGAGAATTTACCCGACCAATGGGACCGATGTACAAATGGAGATAGCTCACTGGAGCTGGAGAATTTTAATAATTTTGACTAAGTAATGATTTCTCTGTGTTTTTGTTCTGTATTTGTTATCTGTTCGTGCTTTGTGACGTAACGTTTAAATTGACCATGTATGAAATTTTTCTAATTAATTTTTGTGAGGTAAATGTAACTGATTGATTTCGTTTTTATCTCAATAAATAATAATATAATATAATATAATATAATATAATATAATATAATATAATATAATATAATATAATATAATATAATATAATATAATATAATATAATATAATATAATATAATATAATATAATATAATATAATATAATATAATATAATATAATATAATATAATATAATATAATATAATATAATATAATATAATATAATATAATATAATATAATATAATATAATATAATATAATATAATATAATATAATATAATATAATATAATATAATATAATATAATATAATATAATATAATATAATATAATATAATATAATATAATATAATATAATATAATATATAATATGAACAGTAAAGAATTGTAATAACTTTTCTGTTAAAAAACTGAGAGCAGGGTCTATTCAAAATCCCAAGGCTTTGTTGACTTCATTGAATATGTGATCTACATGCTTCTCGTATGACAATAAAATCGCGAATTATGTCAAGATCTCGTCTTTCTTTTAACTTTTTAAGTTCGTATCCTTTAAGAGTATATTTATGATTAATAATATTACTTTTACGAGTTATATAGTTTTTGAAATGAAATTCTCGTGAGTTTCACACATATTTAAATATTATAAATAAAACCGGCAAAAAACACTCACGTTGGGGATCGAATACGTCGACCCGGGTTTCGAGCATATCAGATACTCATCATCAGGGCGAGTGCCCGTCGGGAGCTCGCAGACGCAGCTGTGCACTCGCCCTGATGATGAGTATCTGATATGCTCGAAACCCGGGTCGACGTATTAGATCCCCAACGTGAGTGTTTTTTGCCGGTTTTATTTATAATATTTAAATATGAGTTATATAGTGTTACATTTGGATATGTTGAGATATCTAGTTTTAGTTGACAATACTCTTGAAATCTTTTAAGGTCTTCTTGCAATAGAAATGAATCATTAATTGTTTTAATCTGTTTAAACATTTTATATAATCTGCACATTGTAAAAATTTGGAGTGTAAGAAAGAAGCAGGTTGATATATCATTAATGAAAAAAAAAATAAACAACAAATGTCTGATCAACGATGCTTGAGGGATTTCGGAGGAGATAATGCACCACATAGATACGTACACAACCGTTTAATGCAATAACTTAGGATCAATTTTCTATATAGGAAGTGAACCATCTGCGTAAACTACCGTGGATTCCGGCCAACAGAAGCTTTTTTTAGGAGTATGGTATGGTCGAAGTGATCAAATAAATGCCTTAATAAAGTCAGCAAATACAAATAGAATCTACCTGTCTTTCGGTATACATTTTTGAACAGTGGTAGTATATACGGTTCCTAAGAAATCCATATTGTTCTTGAATGGAAATATTGGATAAAGAGCTATAGACCTCAAAATGTTCAAGTATTTATGGTATGCACATATATATTTTCTTTGCGGCCCTCAGGGCATTTTCCTGCGGCCCGATCCAATTTTAAGAATAGCCTCTTGATGCGGCCCGTATTTGTCGTGATAATATTTCAAAAACGTGCTGTAAGCGGGGAACAATCGCCACGCCTCTGCTGACGCTGCCACCGCGCGCGGATCGCGCGAACGGTGGGTCATTAAAACTCGGATATGGAAATTTTCTGGCAAAATTACATGAATGTTTAGAAGCATCTACAAGTGTGAGCGGACAGCAATGTCCTCTCGAGTAACGGTGGTGATCATTCTGCAATCCCCAACCCGCCTGCCAAGCGTTGGAATTATAGCAAACCTTTCATTTGAAGGCGATTTCAAACAACGTACAGCAGTGAGTGTACGTATTCTGGTTGATGATGATGACCGCTCTATATACAAGTGAAATCTTTATTTTTCATAATGGTTGTGTTTGTGGCCTACTGACTTTAAGATCCTTATGCATTTGGCTCACCAATGACTTTGACTTTGACTTGCCTGTGCTATCTGTACCTTCCGCGGCTTTAGCGGGGCCGCCACAGTTTGTTAGTGGACGCGGTGGGTTCGCAGCGGACGATGAGTGTCGAAGTGTGATACCGTGTGGTTTTAGTTGGTACTTGGTAGCACTTGCTGCTGTGAGAGTAGTTGGTACCGAGTCGGACATATCCCGGCTATGTTTCCCAGGGTAGTGGATTCACGGGAATGCGTAGATAGGGTCTACTTTTGTTGACTAGGTGTATTTTTTTCTAAAATCAGAGCGTTTTTATTAAATGAGTGTCGTTCTACGCCTAACTTTATTTTCAAATCAAATTAAAACGAGGATTATAATACTAACGTTTGACTATGCTACTAATCTATAGTCTCATAGTAGTCTACGGGTAAATATAATTATCCGTGATCCATCAATCGGTCGACCCACTGGGACTACGGGTAATACGGCCCTTATAACACTTACCTTAAACGCATTGGCAAAATTATATCCGTAGGGCTTCTAGTGTTGCAGGTTATGAAACACAGAGTTGAATCATGTTGTGCAATCTGATATTAGACATTTGAAAGCATATACTCAAGACAATGGTTGCTTCTGCCGATATTCAAACTCATTTTACCAACTTACCGGTAACTATCATCAGTGTCATCAAGAGTTCTTCAAATGACTGGAACTGTTGTGTTGTAAATAAAACTTTATAGTACATTCAGATCATTCGATGATTCTTTATTTACACAGTGATGTCATGGGTGAACCGGTCAATACAACCAAAGGTAAAGATCACAGGAAAGTAATTTATTATTATATTTCGAAGCTTACATATTTTACTACTTAACTAACGTTCTAAACGAATCATATATCACCTTTTCAATGAAGTTGTGCATTCATGCAAGAGGACACTGTCACTGAAAATGTTTACGAAATGACCTCAAAAGTTAATAAAATTTAGAATGTCAACGATTTACTATACTTATTTAAAATTTAAGAAACAATGTTATTTACAACTTTAGATAACAATAATTACAGTGAAGCTTAATTAATATTATATTCTATGCAGTCAAATCTTCCGCTAAGGCCGAATTCATTTGTTAGTTGCACTTTAACATAAACTATTAATGATTTCGTGTAAAAATAAGGTAAGATATTAACGAAACGTGCTACATAGACATGTACAATCTTTCGTTCGTAATTGAAATATGGACCAAAAGTAAAGTTACGTACCATTTTATAACTAAAGTTATTACAAAAAATAATCATACGTCAAACATAATTAATTTACGGTTTCAAATTCCGACTTCAAGTTGGAAAATTGACTATATTTGATTGTTGAACTCTAGCCAAAAATTTTTCTGACGTTTGATTCGCTAAAATGGATTTAAATTATGTTTAACTTTAAACAATTCATTCTACAATGTTGCAGAGCTCATTGCAACGTATTTATTTAGTGTTATTATAATATTAACAATATTATTGGCTAGACACGACGAGTAATAATGTCTTTAATGTACTTTCACTTTGTAACTAAAATCTACGAACACTATTATTATCTCTAAATCTAGGAATGTATCGTACCTGATCCAATTTCGACTACTTACATTCATAAACTTGGCAGTGCTGTAATATTTGTATATCATAATTATATATAATATCTTAAATTGTTATAACAAAAGACGGATTAAAATTTATTTACTCACTATTATCATATCAAAAACAATTTTATGGATCTATCATTAGTTGTGAAGTATTGCTTTAAATAAACAGGAACGGGTATTTTTTAACAAGTATATCCTAGGACCATCAAAACGGCTCATTAAGTACGCCCTAAAAATATACGTGAGTGATTCTTTTGTAACTCATTAATAATAACAAATGGCTTGTTTAGACTGGGCCACTACAAATACTTTTAGCAGTAATTCTATTTTGGCATTTAGTATCACTTCAGTTGAGCCGTGGTTATGTGCATACAAATTGTAGAACTTATTTGATATTCCACATTTTAATCTCAAAATATTTGACACGAAACTTGAAGATGCCATTATATTTAGATACTTTACTCATAGATTTAAAAAAAAATACAATGAATGACCTTATAAATAATTCATAATTGATCAACGGCCAAGTCTTTAATTAAACATTATTATTGTGATATGTTAATTTTATACTAAGTTTAAAGTTGAGTCTTATAACGCATCAGTATTCTAGTTAATTTTAAGTGAAACGATTTAAATTTCGAATCAAACAAAGTGGTAATGATGGTACAAACACGCTGTGCTTTGTTTGCGATGGCTGTTAAGTCACTTTCTTTTATTTTTGCTAATAAATTTTCAGTAATAAAAAAAATTCATCATTTGTATTGAACTCCTATATACATTGAGTACAACTTTTCCCATTTTCCTATTACATGCATATTATTAGAATTTGGCTTATCAAATAATATGTTCTATTGGCACATGTAGTAGCTTGAATATTTTGGTCAATAAGTAAACGAAGCGATTCCTTTTTACATATGCCCTAGTCAGTAACAATTGAAAAAAATGCATAACCAATAAAACAATGAAAACGTTTACCAGTGTAGATACAAACTACTGTATGTTCTTGATAATTGTCTACATTACTTCAATTCACTATCAGTAAATAGATAATAAGAACACTTTTATTTCTTAAAATTAACATAAATAATCTCATATCAGAATGTCTTTAAATTTTATTTAAACAAGTAAATAAATTATACTATAACGAAGATTGCTTTGCTGGCAACTAGATGCGTTCGTCCTTTACATCTGTCAAGAGAGAAAAAGAACATTTAATAAGAATATATATTTTTGTACGAATCCATCCTCCGTCAACTCTTCTACAATATTCTGATGCATAATAATAAGCGAAGGCAATTTCTACAATATAAGCACAAAACATCAAGGCATACGCAGATAATTTACAGCTTACTAAGTATATTCAGATATATCTTCGTCAATGTCGATCTTTTATGCTGGACATAAAGGTTTTATTACAAAATATTGTTGTATTTTTGTAAGAATTATTAAAACTACGTAAGGAGTATAAGTATCAGAGGCAAAATGTTTTAAGTGCTAAAATAACTTATTTTAAAATCATATAAAAAATCTCGCGTGTTGTCGACGAAAGTTAATATAGTTTCAAGTCATTTTTATTTCCTTAAATGACCCGATGATATATACATAAGATACTATAACCATTTTTTACAATTAATATTTATAGTGTCGAAAAATGAAACTGTAATTTCAGACTCATTCTTAACAAGAAGCAAACTATTTTTAGATTTTCCTCACATACGCAATAAGCAAGCTGTACAGAAATGAACAATACTTATTCATGCAAGGAAATCTCGTTACTCAGCAGATAACAACATCACATGTATATACAATATGAGCTAAGAATAATATTATACGAGTGCTTATATGATCATACTGAAACATATCTTTCCGTGAAACATAATAAAGTAACATTACTACATTTTCAACAAGACATTTGCAAGGAAATGTTTTAAGCCTTATTAGACCTGTTTATACTATTATATATTTCACCTGCATGAGGACCACGTAAAACCATGAGTGGTGAATAGAGGGAGATAAAATTTGTTTCTGAAGTGGTCTGTGCAGGTTTGCTATCAAGTTCTAAGGGTGTTAAACAGTGGAACATAGGTAGCAAGTGCCAAAACAGAAGAGCGGCAGTTATAGAGAGTGAAAGCGATTCACTGTACTTTTTGTTATAGCTAGAAACAAAATGCAGTTTTATTAGATCTTCCTAGTAGACGTTAATAAGTAAATAAACGGACAGGCTCAGTGCTTAAGGCATGAATATAGGCAATATAGTTTTACGATGGTTTCAGCGACTTCAGGCCAGCTACAACTCAGAATGGCACATCTATAAAGCTGTAATGTGTTTGTTTGTTCTATATACTTTATTTCACCTAATACCATATCTGAATTTACGTAACATTCAATCTTGATTCGGGAAATTTGATACAATTTAAGGTTCACTTGATAAATTGTGTGTTAATTAATAGTAAATAGTCAACATCCATCAGATTTTTACTTTTATTTGTATGAGAATTATAAATGCTGATAAGATTATTTAATATGGGTTTCG
The DNA here is from genome assembly GCA_963854805.1 of Plagodis dolabraria. Lineage (NCBI taxonomy): Eukaryota > Metazoa > Arthropoda > Insecta > Lepidoptera > Geometridae > Plagodis > Plagodis dolabraria. The sequence continues at coordinate 26,011,677 of OY978441.1, read as the reverse complement.
TTCTTAAACTGTTTACTATATTGTCGAATATTTATGTGGTGTCAGTGAATCGCTTTACGGCTAAACAGCAAGTGACACAATATATCTGGCTTCTGCACGTTCAGGCTACACAGGTAGAAGTGTAGTACACTGTGGGGTGTCTTGTGGGGAGTACTGGGGTTACATGCATTTGTGGGTGACAACTTGGGTGCTACGGGGTCGGAAAACATCTCAAACTACGAACAGCACACTAACACAACACGTCACTTACACATACCTAGGCGCTCATGTGTCCTTTGTGAGCGGTGGGAACACTCACACGAGTACAATGGTCTTTTTCTCTTTTGAAAACCTTAACTTAAATTTGAAGACAATTACTTGGCATCCAGCGCGTCATAACGAGATTTGACTGCATGAATATTTACTACAGCATCTATAGCAATAAAAATTCATAAAACAAAACAATCGTAACGCTCATCTAAGCCCACTTATATTTTAATCAACGCTTACGTAAAGAAAATTTTATATTGAGCCTAAACTATATTATTCATAAATTTTTAACGTGCCAATAAAATATGAATGTGATAATTTAAATGAGACACATTTGCATTATTTATATTTTTAAATTTAAAATGCATAAATGATAAATCGTTGTAGCGATTCTTAAGTCTACAGGTACTCTTCTGCAGAGTACAGAAGGTAAGTCTAAGAACTAAGACCCTAATAAATAGACGACTACGTTTCACTTTACAAAATGTAATGTAAGTACATATAGAACGTCTACAAAGGACCTCTTGCAATCGGGAGCCAAAAATAGCTCACAAGAGTTGTACTGAAAGGGGGCCAATTTGATCCCCACAAGCACAATAGCAGCATGAACACTTCGTAACGTCTAAAAGTAAAGTATTCAAATTAATTAAGTAAAATAATTTAATTTTTAGCAAGCTAATTATTCAATTTTTTATATCGCTTATTATTTATTAAATAATAGCTGATATATTTAGGATCCGTTTCAGAATGTCCTAATAAAATTTCGGGTTGCTAACCAACACTTAAAATAACTGAATGATAAAAATGACAGTTAACATGCAGCGCGTTTCAAGCTTTAATCGATGGATAGGCTAAATCGATGCTTTTGAAACGCAAAGATAGTGTTCCATTTATTAAATAAGTTCTATGTTATATAGCCGGAACTTACTAGTACATTCTGAAACAGGCCCTTAGTAGTAATTGACGTTCCATCCGTTAATTTAGAATTATTCAAAAAACTAATCTTTGGTGTACTGGTGTAAATGAATATACCGGTACGTTGGTTAATAGTATGTCAATTATGTTCAGTTGTTTATAGTGTTCATGCCGTCTTGTGTATTGAATGCAAGATATCGTATAGTATAGATAAGTACCACTAAGTCAGTCTAGTAGGAGTAGGAAGGTATATTAGTAAATTTAGAAACACGTGCAAATTTTAAAGTAGGTACGTGTGAGGTAGTCAAGGTGTCGGTCTTTATGGCAACAGAATGTCAATAATTACGGATCAACCCATAACTACGATTGAAATAAAAGTTAATAAAAGTAGACTTCGGGAATAACTATTTGTAAACGCGATTTGGACTGTCTTACGTTTTTTTAACTCACATCCGATCCTTCGGGTTTAATTGCTACGTTTACTAACTATGAAAACCTAAGAAAATATTAAGTTACTGTTAGTTTTCTAGAAAATGTCTATTCATAGACAGCTCTCTTATAACTCATGTATTTGTTATGTGTCATTGTGTTTAACTGCGAAAATATTGCTTATCTAATCATAAGAATGGAATATATACAACTTCGAACATAGGATCCATTAATATATTTGTAGGATCTTGGTGAATTGTACTTTGGCGGTTTTGAATGCCGTGACATCGCGTATTTTATATGGAAATACTTATAACTTTATATTTCATATTTCATTATTTTTGACCATTTTGATTAGATAACCGGTAATACTTAACGATATCGTGGAACCTGGTTCTGAGAATATTTAGTAATATTATTGCTGTCAGATTATGCATCCTTATATTTATATTGGTTATATATATATAGTACTTATTTAAGATCATAGATTAGTACATAATTGTTTAATTATGTACTCAAAAAATGAACGATATAATAAACATGTGTACCACAGTCTACATGTTCATTCAATTATATTTGAGTGAACGTAAATGAAAATGTCACTTATAGATCTCTTTTTGTGGTATAAACATATAGGTAATCATTTAATTATCCATTGCCATTCAGACCGGCCCAAATAAGGACTAAAGAAAAAGTAAAAAATATAATACTTTGAATGCTTAATACATGTACATACACATATTAATTATGAGTAATATTTTTTTTAATTCTCAAAGACAAAAGACAAAATGTTTTGTTAAATACAAGGGAACGATGGTCAAACTGTATTTTTATAATAATTCCCGATATAAATATTACAAATAAAATGGTCGATGTACTTTAAATAAAATTGGACGATTAATAAATGAATAATGCAATATTATATTAACGACTCGTAAACTTTTTGACAACTTATTTTAACTTTTTATTATTTATGAATCACGTCAAGTCAACGACAATTGCCTAACAAAATTGACTGTGAATTTGTAGTTACCGCTATATAGGGTTATTGGTAATATGCTAACAACCTCTTATTATACCTTACGGAACTGGGTAAAAGGTTTTTCATAGGATTTTGCACCACTAAGCATATTGGTTTGAATAATGCAGGTGTCGCTAAGTAAAGAGGTGACCAGTGAAATGCCAGCCTTTTGCCGCCCATCGGCAAAATGAATAGGACGAGGCACAAAACGTCTCTAATAAAAGAGTTGTGTTTACGAACTTATGGCTCTCCAATTTGCAAGCTACGACGGATTCAAAATTCATTCTCAAACCTTTGGTACATAGACTACTGAGTTACGATTGTTTATATTAAAATAAAAATTAATGTCTTTTTCTATGCTTGTTAGCCTTTGACCACTATCTCACCTGATGGTAAGTGATGATGTGGTCGAAGATTTTGTTCAGGCTAACCTAGAATTTTTATTATTTTTATCTCATATTATGTAAGTATACTTTTATATTTCATCTGGCGTGGCGTGGCAAATGATCCACGCACACAATGACCGCCGCACTGATACAAATTGGGATAGGTAATAAGAGCCAGGGAAAGAAAGCACTGCCCTAAAACCTTTTTTCCTTCGTCGTGTTATATATATATATATATAATTATAAGAAATCTACCTTTTTATTTCATATCATTGGTTACAAGGCAATTCTAAATTAGTTAAAATACAATTGAAAATATGTACATTTTAAAAAAGCCCGTCAACACTTGCATCTTTCACTGCAAAGATAAGTCAACGGCCTTTTTCAGTTTTCCAATACAAATCAAGCCTCGGGGGAATGTTTCCAATCTGCAATTGAATATAAATGTTGTCTCGGATACAAGTCAAGGAAACTGGCGAATGGGACAGGCCGCGAAATGTAATTAGGGTTAAGTGTAGATTCAACGGATATCGAATAATCGGGGTGCAAAGTTAGCGTGTTTCAATAGACTTGTTTGTATAGTACAGTAAAAAAAAATTGCATGTTTTATGAGTTTGTAATAGAACAAGCATAAGGTCTACTGTGTTAAGTAGTAACCTCTGCCTATTACATATACATTTAGTCAGAAATGAAAATCTGTACTGCGCCCATCACCCTGATATAAATTTATTTAGTCTCATGTGTAATTTCACTGGTACCAACTCTTCAAACCTGAATACAGTGAATATTATCGCTGGTGGTGTAGAAAGTTACGGTCACAGTACTTGTGACGAACTCATTCTCAAAGATTTCTACTGCTACTAAATAAGGTAGTATAATTTTGTAGAAAATGAAAATCCTCGACTTAACTACTCGTCTATTATTTTTGTCTTTGCTACAGCAAAAAGATGTGGATGAACATTAGCCTTTCAGAGAATGTCAGTATATTAAATATAAACTCAATGGTCAATTTAAATAACACTGACTGTGACAGGAAAACGAACTTCTTTTACTAAGAAACATGTTAGAAAAATAAACATAAAAATGTTTTCCCGTTTCTCTGCCCTGCTCCGCTTGAAATGTCGTATAAAAACGAATCACGTCTGGCACTTTGTGTTAATCGAGAGGTTGGGAAGACGCACCTAATTTTGGGCTTATAAGAACCTTTCGTGGTGATAGTATTATTAATGCTTCGATAAGTTTATGGAAAAAGTTACGGAAGTGTGAGCCTTATGACTCTTTCATTATGTAAGTAGGTGTTAATGTTTTTATGCAACCTGGGTAGCCTTGTAATGAGCATACGAGTTTATATGGTGAGGATAAACGTAAGTGCTATTTTGTTGATGAATATATTTTTCCAGAATAAGTCACAGTAAAATAAATACCGTTAGTAATCGCAATCGAAATAATACAAATCAGCAACATTTTATATGTTAAAAGCAAATGATAAGAGGTTCTTTAGATACGCAGAACATTTTATGGGTGTGTTTTTCTATATACTTATATTATATGTTACATGTTTGGTTCACTGTTTATTGGCTCCAGTAATTTTATTTAAGATATATTTAACTACATAGTGATATGAGAAAAAAACAGGTATTCTTAGTTGGTGCCTATTTGAAATTCTCTTTGCACATACGCAATTCGGCTAAAGTAGCTATGGGAACTATGATATCGATATGGATGGAGTTAAATAGTGGATTCAATTGGTAGTAAATAAGGAGTTTATCTGGATTTCCTACTACAGTTATTTTAGCAAGACAGGGGAATATTAGCAACCTCCACAGCCAATTTTGTTACAGATAATTAAATATTTCATAATTCAGAGTTGGAAATGGTTACGACGAGATCGCGCGGGAGATCACACTTAGGGAATGGAAAAAATACATACACAGCCAATTTTATTAGAGGTATAAATATTTCATTATTCAAATTTCAGTCTATAGGAGGATACAATAAAGGGTAGGTATATTAGACTGAAACTTTAACAATACTTTCGAAATAAACAATAAGTACACAGCCAATTTTATTGAGGGTATGTAATTATTCCGTGACTTGGAGACAATGGCGACGAGTTACTTTTTTAGTTACTTTAGGACTTTGTCGCTATCTAAAGAACAAAGGATATATTTGATAGAGAAGTAAGACTTTCCTACTTCAGTCATTTGAACAGCAACAGTAGGTTCTATAGGAATATACACAGCCGATTAGATTAAAGGTAACTTTCAGAGAAGTCGAGGTCAGAGACAGAGGCACGAGAGGAGCGGGTGTAGTTGGTGGAGGTGCCGTAGTCGGAAGTGGCGGTGGCGAGGTCCGCCAGCACCACCCCTCCCCCACCCCCGCCCGTACCTTGCGTCACGCCACCGTCCGCTGCAGCTGCCTCTCGCTCCGCAAGCTTCTGCTTCAGCTGCCGAATCCTCTCCTCTTTCTGTTGACAATAACATATCTGAACTAACACATCAATTTTTAAAGCAACGATGGCGCGACTTGTATACATTACGCCACCCTTGCGTGGCCATGGTTTGATTTCTGCCGCGAGTTTGACCTTGACTGCATTGTAGGTGGTCATTTTGCAAATTCTCGCCTGGCTAACATGTATGAAATCTGTCACCAAGCACCAAATGGTATGTTCCGGGAGCTGTATTTGAGAGACAGTAACTCTTGGTGAAACCTGTTCTGCTTAAATACCTTCGAAAATTTCATCACTTATCATCCGGTGAGATAGTGGTCAACTATGACTCACATAACAGCAACAGCAACTAACTATCACCTTTCCTGCTCGAACATTATTATGAATACAGAATTAATTAGACTATTACAGATACATACTAAATTATAATTCATTTTAAAAAAATGCCCTCTATGGAATAAGCGTATGTAAAATTATTTCATGTTATAATATCTAATAGATAATGGCATGGCAACTACCGTATAAAGGTCAACAGTATTACCTCCGTATACTACTTATTGATTTTGTACATATTCAGGTCATTGTGAAACATAGTCCTCGTAGCCATTGCAATATTATAAGCGGTTAATATCAATCAATATTATGTTGTTTTTTACATAAAGCCAACTTCGAAGTGCCCCTGGAACACGAAATATATTATACATTTTGCATAACGTAAGATGCTTAAAAATTATAATTGACCCAATGGTGAGTCACCCCGTGACCACGATCGCTGCAAAGTGTTTGAAACGTCGGGACAAAAAAATATGTATATACATGTACTCGTATATACGCGGTTTAAACAGTTTGAAGTTGTTTAATTAATATGCATATATATAACATGTCTGTTTTAATATTGGCCGCTCTTTAGCTGACAAAGTTAAGGTGCTGACAAATGCTAAATAGCTTTACTTGAACAAATTTTAAGCAAAATGTATTAAGTTTGTATCAGGAAGAAAATTATATGTAAATCTTGATCACATTATCTATGGCCAAGAAAGGTCCGAAACACGTTTCCTTAAAGTTTTCTCGATAGAATAAAATAGCAAAATTGACTCTAAATTACGCTTGTAACGTGAATATCATAATTGTTTACGTATGAATGTGTATAAATTAATAAAATAGCAAAACCATCAAATATCAAGAGGAACAAGAGAAGTTAAATTTTAAATTACGTTACAAGTTTTGTGTTATTAAGCTTACTTTCGGATTTTACCCAAACTGATCGCGATTTTACCATCGCTGCCTCTCTTTCACACTTACGGAGACCGAGAACGAAACAATTTCAGCATTTGACAGCGTCTTAAGCGTAATAGACGTGATAAATATAAGGTCTGTATGCAATCTGCAAAAAAGACATTCCGACCTGTGCCGCCACGCACATTCCGACCTGTGCCGCCACGCCGTGCACACCTGTCTACAGCTCCGCCAGTATCTCCCAGTGAGACCGCAATAGTCCCCGCACTATTGCCGTCTCACTCGGGTCATCGTTCCGACGCTAGTTGCAGACCAGTGCCTTGGAATACGCAGTCCTGACGAAGTTTTTGTTTTGTGTGCAGAAGCTGAGCAGCCGCCGAACGCCGAGCAACGCGAGCTACGAGCTCGCCGTGCCGTCGCGCAGAGGCGCTCTAAGACGTCAGGCATTACCAACCCAAGTCCCTTGTTTCGGACGAACAACATCATATCGGGCTGGTGGTCTTGTTTTGATCGCACTTTTCGGTGCGCATTTCACCACTTTACTACCCGACACAACATAGTAACAGTCGCGTAACAACACACTTTGTGCTGTTAAGCGACGTCGTTCAGGCGTGGGGTAGCGTCAGCCAAACCCGTCTGAACGATCAAATCCGCCATTTGCTGCGGTCGCAGTGTGACACCCTACGGTGACAACGGCCACTGTTGTTGTTTTGGTTTAACCTTGCACCGTGGCCTTTCCCGCTTCACGGGTCAGCCGAAGCAAGCTGGGCTCCGGGATTACTGGCCTTGGGGTCGCCCCTAGTCAACCCCGGAGTAGCGCTTAGGAGCACCCCTCTCCGCCGAGAAAAAAGCTCGGAGAGGGTACACAACTAGGGCACACCCTAGGTACACACTCCCTCTCACACAGTGAGCTCACAAGGTGTGTGAGGGAATTCAAACCCTTGATAGGGCGTCCTGAGTATTCCCCTCAGGATGCAGTCCCGTCCCTCTAACGGTGAGGTGCAGGTCCTTCAGACCTTCGCCCTCCGCCACCCCGATCTGTATGTTGCTCATATGCAACTCCTAGAAGAGGAAGCGAGTGCCCGCCTCACGGACACTCTTATTGCTCCCTCCGGGACTTCAATCCCGGAGGCCAACGTCCCTCCTCTGACCCGGTCCTTCTCAGAGGACAGCCCGCTTTCGCCCGCCCCGGGCCCGGACAATAGACGCACGGTGGCAGCCCCTCCCCGTGAGAGGTCTCGCTCGCGCTCACCGATCGGGAGGCCAGCGAGCACCCGTCCCTCCATCGCCGTTGTCGAGCCCACTTCGGACTCCGAAACGGAGATGGAAGTAGATCCGAGTCGCGCCTTACGCACTGACTCGGACTCCGACAACGACGGCTATACCGTCGTTGACCGCAAACGCAAGCGTGCTCCTAAAGCCGCTAGTTGCGCAACTTCCGCCCCTCCCGCCAAGGCACCCGCTAAGGCCCCCGCCTCCGGCAAGAAGCCGACCCCCGCCCCGCGCCCCGCGTCTCCTCCCTCCGCTCCGGCCACTACTGCCGCGTCCCCTCAAGACGCGAGCGCGCGCCGCGAAAAACCGCCTCCACCCCTGTTCATTCAGGACAAAACCAAATGGGACATGCTGTCCCGTTTAGTTTCGGATCGTGGGATCCATTACACTAATGCCCGCTCCACGCAGCAGGGCATTAAAGTCCAAGTGCCCACCAGTAGCGACCACAGAGCGCTAACAAAGCTCCTCCGTAAAGAGAGCATAAGTTTTCATACTTATGCGCTCGAAGAGGAGAAAGTCCTTCGCGTTGTGATTCGCGGTGTGCCTACGGAGATACATACCGATGCGGTATGTGACGACCTTAAAGCACAAGACTTCCCTGTGCATGCGGTTCACCGCATGTACAGCGGGAAGGACCGCAGTCCATATGACCTAGTACTCGTAGTACTAGACCGTACACCAGAGGGTAAGGCCATTTTTAATTTAAAAAAGGTCTGTGGCCTCTCAGGACTCGATGTCCAAGCCCCATACAAAAATGGAAGTCCCTCGCAGTGCCATAACTGCCAACTATACGGGCACGCCTCCCGTTTCTGCTTCGCTCGCGCTAGGTGCGTTAAGTGCCTAGGCGATCACGCGACAGCAGCGTGCACTCGCACCCGGGATTCGCCGGACCCACCCAGTTGTGTTCTATGCGGTGCTCAAGGGCATACCGCGAATTACCGTGGTTGCCCTAAAGCACCACGAGTGAACCACAGGGTGGCAAGGCATAGGCCGACCCGTCCCTCTTACGACCGTTACCAACGGGTAAGCCCTAAACTAACGGTAGTACCTGCCTCACAGGTAATACCCGCGCCGCTCCCAGCCCGTAACGCATGGTCTAAACCACCCAGTATGGTTAAGACCGTCGCTACCGCCCGCGCCCCGGCCCGCGCGCCCGCACCCGCGCCCGCACCCGCACCCGCCCGCGCCGCGGCCCCTGCCCGCGCACCGGCCCCGGCTCGCCCCGCGCTCCCGGCACCCGTCGCCAACACCATTCGCGCGCCTCCCCGCGCCGATTCCCGGCCACAAGCTCCACCTATGCCATTGATGGCTGCCCCTCTTCAAGAGGCAATCAACCTAGTCAGCGATCTGGCTATGTCGGTTGACATCAATGAGGTACAAGAGCTATTCCACAAGATGCAATACGCTCAATCCCCAGCGGACGTGATCCAATACACATTGGAACACGCGAATTTACTTAGCGCCCTTAAGCGCTTCGTTCCCCAGGCCCCTCCCCAGTACAACCACTATGGGTAGTACAACCGAACGCACGAAACCGTACTCAGTTTCGTTAGCGTCATTTAACGCTGACGGCCTCTTCAGACAACGTGACCTCGTCCACTGAGTGACTTTTGTTGTACCCACCTTATCGATATCATATGCATGCAGGAAACCTTTCTAAAACCGGGGAAGGCGAACCCTAGGTTTGCCAATTACAGAACGGTACGTGATGATAGAGTGAACTCCCGTGGGGGAGGCACTCTTATCTATTACAAAAGGTCCCTGCACTGCATTCCCCTACCTACCCCGACTCTTGTTAATATGGAAGCATCTTGTTGCCTCCTAGCTATGACTGGTCATCAACCTATAGTCATAGCATCCTGTTACCAAGCTTGCAAAAAGCCGATCGTCCGAGCTGACTTAGAAGCCCTATTCTCATTAGGAAGCGCCGTCATTCTGATTGGCGACTTCAACAGTAAGCACATCCTATGGAATTGTAACGTCAACAATCCCAGAGGTATTGCACTTGAAAACCTAATCGCAGAACTTAACTTTGACATAATTGCGCCCACTGAGCCCACTCACTACCCTTATATGGAAGACCACCGATCTGACTTGCTTGACATGGCACTATTCAGAGGCGTAACACTCCGGGTACGCTCCATAGAAGTGGTTCACGAGCTTCACTCTGACCACCGACCCATTATACTGCGACTAGGTCCCGACCCAACGACTGACCTCCCCCGCCCCACTAAGATGATAGTGAACTGGAAGCAAGTAGGCGATGCCCTAAAGGCTATCAGTTCACCGGACCTAGACAAGATCCCTGACGACATCCTGACAAAAGATGACATAACCCTTGCGATCGATTCGTTCACCAATCACCTCTCCACCGTAGTAGGTGCATCCGCAAAGGAGGTCATAGTGCCGGACGACCGGCGCCTTGTCATTCCAGCGGATGTGAGACGATTGGTGACGGAGAGTAAAGCAGTGACCCGACATTACGACTCTTACCCCAGTAAAGAGAACAAAACTAAGAAACGCCACTTTGAACGCATGGTTCAAAGTCGCATGTCTGAGTTGCGTGATCAACAATGGGGCGATAAACTTTCAAACCTCGTGCCAAGCCACCATGCTTACTGGGACTTGGCGCGAGGCTTGAAAGGAAGTAACCATAACGACATGCCTCCCTTATACAGACCAGTCCCATTAGTCCCAGCGTTCTTTGACGAAGACAAAGCTGAGTGCCTAGCTGATAGCCTAGAGGCTCAGTGTTCCCCTAACGTAGATCACGTTGACCAAGCTCACCTCGATTCGGTGGATGCTGAAGTCGAACGTAAAAGCTCTGTGGTCACCTCTGAACTCCCACCAATCACCTTAGCGACTTACGCTGAGGTGGAGAGACTGATCAAGGCCCTCCGACCGCGCAAATCCCCCGGTGCCGATGGCATCTCCAACAGGGTTCTTAAAACCCTCTCTCCTCCTCTTATCCATCTCTTAGTCAGCATCTTCAATGCTGCTATGAGCCACTGCTTATTCCCAGACACCTGGAAATGTGCAAATGTCATTGGCATTCACAAACCAGGCAAAAGCTCATCTGACCCCACCAGTTACCGCCCCATCAGCCTCCTCAGTGCCTTAGGCAAACTTTACGAGCGGTTACTTGCAAACCGTCTCCAGTCCCATGCTAAGGAACACCACCTTATCCCAGATGAGCAGTTTGGCTTCAGACCCGGACACTCATGCGTCCAACAGGTGCACCGCCTCACGGAGCACATCATTGAGGGCTTTAATAAGTACCCCAAACCCCAGACTACGCTAGCAGTCTTCCTCGACGTAGCGAAAGCTTTTGACAAAGTCTGGCACAACGGCTTGATCTACAAGCTATACCAATTTGGCGTGCCAGAACGTCTTGTGCTCATCCTACAAGACTTCCTTAAAGCCAGAAGCTTTCGCTATCGCGTGGAAGGCACCCTCTCCTCCCCCCACCCAGTCAGAGCCGGAGTCCCTCAGGGCTCCGTGCTATCACCTATTCTCTTTGCACTGTATACCAGTGACATCCCACGCTCTCAGCCCAAAGTATTCCTAGCCCAATATGCGGATGATACCGCCATTTACACCACTGGGTGGCATATCAACAGACAGTCCTATTTCGTCATGCAACGGGCCATCACCGAGATCGGTGACTGGTTCCGAAAATGGCGCATCGCGGTCAACCCAGCTAAAAGCACAGCTATGTGCTTTACTGAGAAGACACGCTCCCCTTACCCGAAACCGCTTATTTTGTTCGACGAACCCATTCCCTGGGTTCCTAGAACAAAATACCTCGGAGTCACCCTTGATCGTCATCTCACCTTTAACGATCACATAACAACCGTCCGTAACAGAGCGGCCTTCATAATGGGTCGCCTTGGTCCCCTACTTCGCAAAGAGAGTAAAATGTCTCTTAGTAATAAGAAGACACTTTACACTGCCTGCATCCGCCCCATCATGACTTACGCATCAGTAGTGTTTAGTCATGCTAGTGAGGCCCACCTTCATAAACTTCAAATCATCCAAAACCGTTTTCTTCGTAATGCAACCGGCGCCCCGTGGTATATCCGGAACACCGAGTTGCATTGCGACTTAAACCTTCCCTCTCTAGCGCAGTTCAATAAGGACTGCGCCCGCCGATACTTTGATCGAGCGCCCCACCACCCGAACCCATTGGTTGTCCAGGCATCGAACTACTCGACTGCCTCTTCTATCCCATTTTTCAAACCCCCCCGTCGCCGACCACGGCAGGTATTAGACGACCCGGATGACCCCATCGCAGCCATTACGTTGGCAGCTTTAGCGTTATCCGCAAGTCGTCGAGGTAAAATCCCCAGGTGTGAGGTAATCAGAGGTCACACAATCAAACACCGAGCTCGCCGGCGAGCTCGAGGCAAAAACAAGGTCACGATAAATTGCTCTCCAAATAGTCAAAGAGTATTATTCAGTAGGGCCCAATTGTGCAACACTGCAGTTGCACAGAGGCATTTTGCTCCGATCCCCCCCATGTCTCTCGACAGCGAGACAAGCCGAGGTCCGAACCACAGTGGTGCCCTTGAGCTCGCTGTCAACCCCTCCTATAGTAGCGGTACGTTTTCGGCGTCCGCAGGAGACGGAGGTAGAAAGCGCTTTTCGCCTTCTACGCCCGTCTCGGGAGAAGTGCCTTCGGCACTTCTCCCTCCCGGGCTATTGTAGGGCCAGGCCCTCGCCCAAAACCCAGTGGAGCTGGACGACCGCACAGGCGGTAGCCAGCATCTATGTCCTCCCTAAATAAAAATAAAAATGTGCCGCCACGCCGTGCACACCTGTCTACAGCTCCGCCAGTATCTCCCAGTGAGACCGCAATAGTCCCCGCACTATTGCCGTCTCACTCGGGTCATCGTTCCGACGCTAGTTGCAGACCAGTGCCTTGGAATACGCAGTCCTGACGAAGTTTTGTTTTCTGTGCAGAAGCTGAGCAGCCACCGACCGCCGTGCAACGTGAGCTACGAGCTCGCCGTGCCGGCGCGCAGAGGCGCTCTAAGACGTCAGGCATTACCACCTACCCAAGTCCCTTGTTTCGGACGAACAACATCATATCGGGCTGGTGGTCTTGTTTTGACCGCACTTTTCGGTGCGCATTTCACCACTTTACTACCCGACACAACATAGTAACAGTCGCGTAACAACACACTTTGTGCTGTTAAGCGACGTCGTTCAGGCGTGGGGTAGCGTCAGCCAAACCCGTCTGAACGATCAAATCCGCCATTTGCTGCGGTCGCAGTGTGACACCCTACGGTGACAACGGCCACTGTTGTTGTTTTGGTTTAACCTTGCACCGTGGCCTTTCCCGCTTCACGGGTCAGCCGAAGCAAGCTGGGCTCCGGGACAACTGGCCTTGGGGTCGCCCCTAGTCAACCCCGGAGCAGCATTAGGAGCACCCCTCTCCGCCGAGAAAAAAGCTCGGAGAGGGTACACAACTAGGGCACACCATAGGTACTCACTCCCTCTCACACAAGTGAGCTCACGAGTTGCGAGAGGGAGACAGAACCCGTTAGGCCATCCTGAGTATTCCCCTCAGGATGCAACGTCCCTCTAACGGTGAGGTGGAGGTCCTTCAGACCTTCGCCCTCCGCTACCCCGAACTCTACGCTGATCATCAGCAATCACTTAACGATGCAGAGAGTGCCCGCCTCACGGACACTCTCATCGCTCCCTCCGGAACTCCAATTCCGGAGGCCATCGTCCCTCCTCTGACCCGGTCCTTCTCAGAGGACAGCCCGACTTCGCCCGCTCCGGGCCCTGACAACAGACGCACGGTGGCAGCCCCTCCCCGTGAGAGGTCTCGCTCGCGCTCACCGATCGGGAGGCCAGCGAGCACCCGTCCCTCCATCGCCGTTGTCGAGCCCACTTCGGACTCCGAAGCGGAGATGGATGTAGATCCGAGTCGTGCCTTACGCACTGACTCGGACTCCGATAACGACGGCTATACCGTCGTAGACAGAAAACGCAAGCGTGCTCCTAAAGCCGCTAGTTGCGCAACTTCCGCCCCTCCCGCCAAGGCACCCGCTAAGGCCCCCGCCTCCGGCAAGAAGCCGACCCCCGCCCCGCGCCCCGCGTCTCCTCCCTCCGCTCCGGCCACCACTGCCGCGTCCCCTCAGGACGCGAGCGCGCGCCGCGAAAAACCGCCTCCGCCCCTGTTCATTCAGGACAAAACCAAATGGGACATGCTGTCCCGTTTAGTTTCGGATCGTGGGATCCACTACACTAATGCCCGCTCCACGCAGCAGGGCATTAAAGTTCAAGTGTCCACCATTAGCGACCACAGAGCGCTAACAAAGCTCCTCCGTAAAGAGAGCATAAGTTTTCACACTTATGCGCTCGAAGAGGAGAAAGTCCTCCGAGTGGTCATCCGCGGTGTGCCCAAGGAGGTACATACCGATTCGGTATGTGCCGACCTGAAGGCACAAGACTTCCCCGTACATGCAGTTCACCGCATGTACAGCGGGAAGGACCGCAGTCCCTACGATCTAGTACTCGTAGTACTAGATCGTACACCTGAAGGCAAGGCCATTTTTAATTTAAAAAAGGTCTGTGGCCTCTCAGGACTCGATGTCCAAGCCCCATACAAAAATGGGAGTCCCTCGCAGTGCCATAACTGCCAACTATACGGGCACGCCTCCCGTTTCTGCTTCGCTCGCGCTAGGTGCGTTAAGTGCCTAGGCGATCACGCGACAGCAGCGTGCACTCGCACCCGGGATTCACCGGACCCACCCAGCTGTGTTTTATGCGGTGCTCAAGGGCATACCGCGAATTACCGTGGTTGCCCTAAAGCACCACGAGTGAACCACAGGGTGGCAAGGCATAGGCCGACCCGTCCCTCTTACGACCGTTACCAACGGGTAAGCCCTAAACTAACGGTAGTACCTGCCTCACAGGTAATACCCGCGCCGCTCCCAGCCCGTAACGCATGGTCTAAACCACCCAGTATGGTTAAGACCGTCGCTACCGCCCGCGCCCCGGCCCGCGCGCCCGCACCCGAGCCCGCACCCGCACCCGCCCGCGCCGCGGCCCCTGCCCGCGCACCGGCCCCGGCTCGCCCCGCGCTCCCGGCACCCGTCGCCAACACCATTCGCGCGCCTCCCCGCGCCGCTTCCCGGCCACAAGCTCCACCTATGCCATTGATGGCTGCCCCTCTTCAAGAGGCAATCAACCTAGTCAGCGATCTGGCTATGTCGGTTGACATCAATGAGGTACAAGAGCTATTCCACAAGATGCAATACGCTCAATCCCCAGCGGACGTGATCCAATACACATTGGAACACGCGAATTTACTTAGCGCCCTTAAGCGCTTCGTTCCCCAGGCCCCTCCCCAGTACAACCACTATGGGTAGTACAACCGAACGCACGAAACCGTACTCAGTTTCGTTAGCGTCATTTAACGCTGACGGCCTCTTCAGACAACGTGACCTCGTCCACGACTTTTGTTGTACCCACCTTATCGATATCATATGCGTGCAGGAAACCTTTCTAAAACCGGGGAAGGCGAACCCTAGGTTTGCCAATTACAGAACGGTACGTGATGATAGAGTGAACTCCCGTGGGGGAGGCACTCTTATCTATTACAAAAGGTCCCTGCACTGCATTCCCCTACCTACCCCGACTCTTGTTAATATGGAAGCATCTTGTTGCCTCCTAGCTATGACTGGTCATCAACCTATAGTCATAGCATCCTGTTACCAAGCTTGCAAAAAGCCGATCGTCCGAGCTGACTTAGAAGCCCTATTCTCATTAGGAAGCGCCGTCATTCTGATTGGCGACTTCAACAGTAAGCACATCCTATGGAATTGTAACGTCAACAATCCCAGAGGTATTGCACTTGAAAACCTAATCGCAGAACTTAACTTTGACATAATTGCGCCCACTGAGCCCACTCACTACCCTTATATGGAAGACCACCGATCTGACTTGCTTGACATGGCACTATTCAGAGGCGTAACACTCCGGTTACGCTCCATAGAAGTGGTTCACGAGCTTCACTCTGACCACCGACCCATTATACTGCGACTAGGTCCCGACCCAACGACTGACCTCCCCCGCCCCACTAAGACGATAGTGAACTGGAAGCAAGTAGGCGATGCCCTAAAGGCTATCAGTTCACCGGACCTAGACAAGATCCCTGACGACATCCTGACAAAAGATGACGTAACCCTTGCGATCGATTCGTTCACCAATCACCTCTCCACCGTAGTAGGTGCATCCGCAAAGGAGGTCATAGTGCCGGACGACCGGCGCCTTGTCATTCCAGCGGATGTGAGACGATTGGTGACGGAGAGTAAAGCAGTGACCCGACATTACGACTCTTACCCCAGTAAAGAGAACAAAACTAAGAAACGCCACTTTGAACGCATGGTTCAAAGTCGCATGTCTGAGTTGCGTGATCAACAATGGGGCGATAAACTTTCAAACCTCGTGCCAAGCCACCATGCTTACTGGGACTTGGCGCGAGGCTTGAAAGGAAGTAACCATAACGACATGCCTCCCTTATACAGACCAGTCCCACTAGTCCCAGCGTTCTTTGACGAAGACAAAGCTGAGTGCCTAGCTGATAGCCTAGAGGCTCAGTGTTCCCCTAACGTAGATCACGTTGACCAAGCTCACCTCGATTCGGTGGATGCTGAAGTCGAACGTAAAAGCTCTGTGGTCACCTCTGAACTCCCACCAATCACCTTAGCGACTTACGCTGAGGTGGAGAGACTGATCAAGGCCCTCCGACCGCGCAAATCCCCCGGTGCCGATGGCATCTCCAACAGGGTTCTTAAAACCCTCTCTCCTCCTCTCATCCATCTCTTAGTCAGCATCTTCAATGCTGCTATGAGCCACTGCTTATTCCCAGACACCTGGAAATGTGCAAATGTCATTGGCATTCACAAACCAGGCAAAAGCTCATCTGACCCCACCAGTTACCGCCCCATCAGCCTCCTCAGTGCCTTAGGCAAACTTTACGAGCGGTTACTTGCAAACCGTCTCCAGTCCCATGCTAAGGAACACCACCTTATCCCAGATGAGCAGTTTGGCTTCAGACCCGGACACTCATGCGTCCAACAGGTGCACCGCCTCACGGAGCACATCATTGAGGGCTTTAATAAGTACCCCAAACCCCAGACTACGCTAGCAGTCTTCCTCGACGTAGCGAAAGCTTTTGACAAAGTCTGGCACAACGGCTTGATCTACAAGCTATACCAATTTGGCGTGCCAGAACGTCTTGTGCTCATCCTACAAGACTTCCTTAAAGCCAGAAGCTTTCGCTATCGCGTGGAAGGCACCCTCTCCTCCCCCCACCCAGTCAGAGCCGGAGTCCCTCAGGGCTCCGTGCTATCACCTATTCTCTTTGCACTGTATACCAGTGACATCCCACGCTCTCAGCCCAAAGTATTCCTAGCCCAATATGCGGATGATACCGCCATTTACACCACTGGGTGGCATATCAACAGACAGTCCTATTTCGTCATGCAACGGGCCATCACCGAGATCGGTGACTGGTTCCGAAAATGGCGCATCGCGGTCAACCCAGCTAAAAGCACAGCTATGTGCTTTACTGAGAAGACACGCTCCCCTTACCCGAAACCGCTTATTTTGTTCGACGAACCCATTCCCTGGGTTCCTAGAACAAAATACCTCGGAGTCACCCTTGATCGTCATCTCACCTTTAACGATCACATAACAACCGTCCGTAACAGAGCGGCCTTCATAATGGGTCGCCTTGGTCCCCTACTTCGCAAAGAGAGTAAAATGTCTCTTAGTAATAAGAAGACACTTTACACTGCCTGCATCCGCCCCATCATGACTTATGCATCAGTAGTGTTTAGTCATGCTAGTGAGGCCCACCTTCATAAACTTCAAGTCATCCAAAACCGTTTTCTTCGTAATGCAACCGGCGCCCCGTGGTATATCCGGAACACCGAGTTGCATTGCGACTTAAACCTTCCCTCTCTAGCGCAGTTCAATAAGGACTGCGCCCGCCGATACTTTGATCGAGCGCCCCACCACCCGAACCCATTGGTTGTCCAGGCATCGAACTACTCGACTGCCTCTTCTATCCCATTTTTCAAACCCCCCCGTCGCCGACCACGGCAGGTATTAGACGACCCGGATGACCCCATCGCAGCCATTACGTTGGCAGCTTTAGCGTTATCCGCAAGTCGTCGAGGTAAAATCCCCAGGTGTGAGGTAATCAGAGGTCACACAATCAAACACCGAGCTCGCCGGCGAGCTCGAGGCAAAAACAAGGTCACGATAAATTGCTCTCCAAATAGTCAAAGAGTATTATTCAGTAGGGCCCAATTGTGCAACACTGCAGTTGCACAGAGGCATTTTGCTCCGATCCCCCCCATGTCTCTCGACAGCGAGACAAGCCGAGGTCCGAACCACAGTGGTGCCCTTGAGCTCGCTCTCAACCCCTCCTATAGTAGCGGTACGTTTTCGGCGTCCGCAGGAGACGGAGGTAGAAAGCGCTTTTCGCCTTCTACGCCCGTCTCGGGAGAAGTGCCTTCGGCACTTCTCCCTCCCGGGCTATTGTAGGGCCAGGCCCTCGCCCAAAACCCGGTGGAGCTGGACGACCGCACAGGCGGTAGCCAGCATCTATGTCCTCCCTAAACAAACAAACAAGCAAAAAAGACTTATGAATTTTCTGTATGGGACCAAAAACGTACAATTAGAAACCAAGCTCTTTAATGGACCAAAATACTAATAAATTTAAAATTAAGTTTAACAATATGTATTATTGAAGAAATAGCATAAGTGAATTCTTTACTGACATACATCTGAATACAATTTTTATTGTTGACATTATGTTGTATTTACACTAGATCAACTTTTTTGTACTTATTTAAGACATGCATACAAAAAACGAGAGAATTGAATTTTATAATTCACATTGAATTTACATTATATTGAAAGTTATTTGAATTATTCAAGTATTTTAGAAGTATTTATATTTAACTAAATCATATTTTTCTCCTTTGTACTTATTAATTTGCTGGATACAGTGCTGCCTCTCCAAAATTTGTACGCCTATATGTGCAGAACATGATGATCACTATATTAAATTATGACACCAATATGCTTGTGTTTGTTGTGTGTAATATTTTAAGCAAATAAATGATTATTTCGTTCAGTAGTATGCTACTAGCGGTCACCCATCCAAGTGATGACCGAAACCGACGTTGCTAAACTTAGTTCATCGGTTACGAACGACTTAGTAAGCTATGCTACAAGCGCGTCAACACAAGTAAAATATATTTATTTCCAAAAACTTTGTTATCAAACACAAACGTATTTTCAGCAGCAAATTGACTCGGTAACGGATTTTGTCTCCACAAAGTGCCTTTGACTGTTTTAAATACAATTTCATGGTACTAGTAAAATACTTAGGTATGTATGTTATGAATACCTACTGGTACTTTTTATAGCAGTAATTAAAAAATAATCTATATTTATTAATACCTTGAAAGTCCACAGTTAAGTAATTTACATGAAATTATCAAGCCGATAATATTTATAGTCAGAATCTACGTAGTAGTGCGCTCCGTGAGTTATTTTTAAAAAAATAACACTTTACTACTGCTGTGGATTTAATGTTATTTAAAAATTAAATAGATACAAAATTAACTGCAGGACTGACTGATTTTCTAACTGAATTTACACGACTGACTAATTTACTAACTGAATTTACACGACTGACTGCCTGGGCGACAATGCATATAGCCTTAAATAACTTCGGTACATACACGTGGTTGCGAAGGTGTTTTGCATTAATTGCAGTTCTGTTTATAACAGTACGTACATCCATTCTGATTATCTTTGTTATGGTGACAAAGCACCCACAGAAGATCCCTTTAGTGCCAACTCTAAGGCAGTTAATTTAAACTAAATGAACGTGGTTTTAATCCCTCAGCATCCACTAACGAAATAACCGACTTTATAACTAAGTTACGGAAAGTAGTTTGCTGAGACAACGCAGATGCGAGCAGCGGTCACATTGTAATTTCCTCGTTCGCAACCTACTCTAATCAGTACTAATATTATAAATGCGAAAGTAACTCTGTCTGTCTGTCTGTCTGTCTGTCTGTTACGCTTTCACGCTAAAACTACTGGACCGATTTGAATGAAATTTGGTATGGAGATAGTTTGAGACCCGGGAAAAAACATAGGATAGTTTTTATCCGACTGCGCAAAAAGAGGTTAATGTTTTCGCGCGATAACCGACATACGCGCGGGCGGAGCCGCGCCCGGAAAGCTAGTTAAATATAAGTTATCAAATTTATACGATTAATTGTCTAAGCAAATAAAGAGCTGTAACCATATATATATACTTAAACAACAAAATTAATCAGTAGTAATTACAATTAGTTAGCTACAAGATATCTGCCACTAGCTACGAATAAATAAGAATATTTATTCGTTCGTAGGCTACTAGGTACTCGAGACAAGTTTTGTCAAGTAACAATACAGATGTAACATTAAAGCAATCTACTTTCACATAATGGAAGTATAATAATTATATGTATATATATATTATATGTCAGATTCATAAGCTTTATATGAAGTACCTAAACTTCTAGTGCTAAAATTTTGTTTGTATAATTATGTTTCGGCAAAGTTTGGAGCAATATTATATTTTCTTGCGTTGGACAGAGTGATTATGGTAAATAGGAATGTTATTATATTTGAAGCTTTAGTTATAGGATAGTTTTACTGCATGGTTGAGATGGACCGCCGTTTAGTAAAATGTACAAAGATAAACCAGCTAATCCGCCGTAATACGAAAGTGTTCCTTTTTTAACTGGGTAGCCGCTTTGTAAAACCGCCAATTATACAATTCACCTTTGACATTATATAACTAGAGATTATTCCGCTAATTGCTAATTTTGATTCATTTAAAAAATATATATATTGTAACAATTCCGGCTTAGAAAAAAAGCCACAATAGGCAATAAAATGGTTATTGAAGGTTAACTATAAAGGTACGAAAGGATACGATTAATATGAATTGAAGTAAATGTTTCTATTGGATTTTCCTGACCCTCCAGGGAAATAACGATGTAGGTACGTGCTGAAAAGTTTTCATGATAACCTTTGCCTAGGTACGAGGGTACCGCAGCGTGTACTACGATTTTGTTAATAAAGGTAAGAGCAAGGTAAGAGTCAGTTAGGTACAGAATACCTACTCATTTACCCATGAACAAATTAAGTACAATGTACTATGCTCCACGCGTACAGAGAATGCCAATTTATTGTTTTGTATATTTTGTTATATTCTAAGTTATCAATATTACCAGTAGTATTAGTAAATCATTGCAGTATTATAGCAGAGTATGATTATAGGCAATATATGAATAGTCTTATCTATAATATTATAAAACTTCAGTATATGAATTAATGAAGTAATGACTCTTTAATACAGTTTACTCTAGTTTGGTTTCTACTTCTTGATCTACGCTCGCATACCTACTAGAATAAATTGCTTTTCGATCGGGTGTAATCACTCAATGTAGGCCGATAAATTTGATAAGATATAAAAAGACGAGAGTGTAATGGATTCTAAGCACGCGCGAGTTGGATAGCTACCGGCTTGACAATTTGTATGGTCACTAACATCATCGTAAACTGGTTTTACTATGCTAACTGCTGGGCCGTGGATAATTAAAAGAGTTTGATACACTTTATATAGCTTTAATCTTGAGTTACATATGAGAGCACATTGAAACTATTGCGGCGACGACGCCATTACTCGGCAACCACGTGGTACATATCTAGTTACATACATAAACATATGTAGGCACGATCTCACTATCTTCGTTCTATCCATAACACCTCCCCTCGAAGTAGTGAGCAAATCCAATCATCACATACCTACATCCATCATACCTAAATTATGCATACATTAATTATGCTTCGTCCCACTCAATCCTTTGGTCAAAACATCTGCAGGCATTCTGTCTGTAGATAGATATTTTAGAGTGACAACACCTTGTTCGCACTTATCACGAATAAAGTGGTGTCTCACGTCTATATGCTTAGTGCGCGAGCGATAGTTTCTACTCTGAGCGAGCTTAATTGCGCCCTGGTTATCATTGAATAATGTCACGCGTTCACATTCCATTCCAACATTATTCAAAATATCGCGTAAATACATGGCTTCCTTTGTTGCTTCAGAGAGAGCCATGTATTCAGCTTCCGTACTGGACAGTGCAATGGTCCGTTGTTTACGGGCTTCCCAAGTGATCGGAGCACCTGCTAGTATGAACGCAAATCCAGAATATGACCTACGGTTATCTACTGTATTTGCACCCCAATCGGCATCGACTACACCAAACAACGGTAAACCTGTCCTTTCATACATTAAACCATAGTCTGAAGTGCCTTTAAGTTACCTTAACACACGCTTAGCCGCTTTCCAATGCTCAATATCATAGTTACTGTTAAATTGACTTAAATAATTTACGGCATATGCGATATCTGGCCTTGTGGATATGGCCAGGTACATTAAAGCCCCAATTAAACTTTGATAAGGGTAGATACTCATCACATCATTATTCGAGCATTCAGGCTTCAGTAGCTTCATATTTACATCTATCGGGGTTAGTATAGGTTTACACTCACTCATACCAAAGCGCTCTAGCACTTTTTCCAAATAAACTCTTTGACATAAATACACTCTATCTTGATCATCTCGAGTAAACTCTATACCTAAACAATGACTTATTCTACCCATATCTTTCATCTCAAATGCGCTTGATAATTGCTTTTTCACTTCACACAACCATAAGCTATTATCAGTCGCTAAAATTAGATCATCCACATAAATAGCAATTAACATCATACACTCCCCTTTTTGTGCTGCAAACACACATGGATCTTGAGGTATTGCTGTAAAACCAATATTCATAAGCTTTCTTACCAATTCCTTATGCCACTGCAATCCAGACTGACGCAATCCATACAAAGACTTCTTAAGTAAACACACACCATTCCCACAATCACTCAGTGCCTTACTCCAGCGTTTAGCTGTGTCTATAATTCTTTTATCACTAATGACCTGTCTCTGAGTCCCAATCTCTTGGTTGCCAAGCACTCTGTCTAATATTTCGCGTAACTGGTCAGGTATTTCCATAAATACTTCTTCTTCCAATGAACCGTTAAGGTAAGCTGTCACCACGTCCATTTGATGGATATCTAAACCATATTCAGCTGACAATGCAGCTATGACTCTTATTGATGATGATCTCACGACCGGAGAAGACGTTTCGTGGAAATCCTCCCCAGGCCGCTGCGAACATCCTTTTGCAACAAGTCGTACCTTCTTTCCAGTCGTTTTGGTACTAAATACGAATCGACTTCCTATGACTTTGCGATTCGGTGGTCTAGGTACTATTTCCCATGTACCGTTTTTTATTTGTGCAAGATACTCATCTTCTAAAGCACTTCTCCATTCACAGATATCGCTCGTCTTTTCTATCTCATTCCAAGTCAATGGTTCTATAATTGCTATCCCAGCTGTTAGTTCGTCATTGATTTTTTCTTCTTCTGACTCTATCTCGCTGTCTGTCTCGTTTATCTTTGATATATACTCTTTACGTTTTAGTCTTCCTACCATTTTTCCTCTACCTCTTTTTGCAGGTTCTATCAATCTCTCCCATGAAACTGTCGAATTTCTCTTTCTACTAGGATATCTTCTATCTGTATCTTCATCTGGTTCATAAAGATTTTCTATAGATTTTCTCATCCTTGTTCCATCTCTTTTTGCTTTCAAAGGGGCTTTACGCTCTTCTTCTTCTTCGAGATTACTTATAGGCATATTTAGTTCAACTGACATTTCATTACTATTGATACTTTCTTCCTCATTATATATTTCATTATATTCATGCCGGAATGCTGTCTCTTTCATAAATTTGACATCACGAGTTACTATTATTTTTCTGTTTTTCGGATCTTGTATTCTATAGGCTTTAGACTGTACATCATACCCCAGAAAAATACCTAATTCAGAATTAGGATCGAACTTCCCTTTCTTTGAACTTTTGTCTTTATAGTACACTTTCGATCCAAACACGTGCATATACATAACAGTAGGTTTCTTCCCTTTACATAACGTAAATGGTATCTCACCATTCAGTGCTGTAGTCGGACATCTGTTTCTTATGTAGTTCGCTGTATTTACTGCTTCAGCCCAGAACGCAGGTGGGCTGCCTGCCTGACGCATCATACAACGCGCCATCTCAACCAATGTTCTATTTTTTCTCTCAGATACGCCGTTTTGCTGCGGCGTATAGGGCGCTGTGAGACGTCTCTTGATGCCTTCTTTCTTCAAAAAATCATCAAATTCATTATTGACGTACTCACGCCCATTGTCTGACTGAAGGCTTTTTATTTTCTTCCCTGTAAGCTTTTCAGCATAAGCTTTGTATTCCTTGAATACTCTAAAAACGTCACTTTTATTCGAAATAAAGTATATTTCACACCATCTTGACTTGTCATCTATAAATGTGACGAAATACTTTTTACCGCCGAATGATTGTTGTCTCATTGGGCCACATACGTCTGTGTGTATTATCTCTAGTAACTCACTTGTGCGATCGTAATTACTTCCCTTAGAAAATGGTACACATGTAAGCTTTTCGCTAATGCAAATTTCACACTCTGACAATTTTTCACTGTCCTTGAACGTCAGGCCATGTACTAGGCCGTTTTTAGCCATAGCCTTCAAGTCGCGCTCATTTAGGTGCCCTAGGCGCTCATGCCATATGTCTATAGGCTTCTGTGCTAACTCGACATTGTTTGCACCATTGTCACTCAAACGTACATGGTATAAATTACCAATGCGGTCTGCACGCATATGTATTTTATTTTTATCGTCAATCACCACAGCATCGGTTTTTCTGAATCGAACTTCAAACCCGCGATCAGTCATTTTCGCCACTGATAATAAGTTTGTTCGCAAGTCGGACACATAAAATACTTTTTCAATATCTATTCGGCGCTCTTCGGTACCCGTGTCGACTGATAAGCTTACTTTTCCTGTGCCGGTAATTTGCACACTTTCATTGTTTGCTAAATTTAACTCTGAATCTAGCCGGGAAAAACCCTGAATCATACCCTTTTTATTGCACATATGTCCCGTGCATCCACTGTCGATACACCATATAGGGTTTTCCTGGTTACCTAACATCACCTCTTCGGTGGTACTCATTAAAATCGTCGTCTTCTCGGTGTTACGATTGCGTTCCAATTGCTGTGCGCTCTGTTTCTGTTTGTTGACGTTTTTAGTCTTGCACTCTTTCGCAAAATGCCCGCGGCGCCCACAGCGATAGCATTCAACTTTGCTTTTATTCTGACTGCGGTTTTCGTACGAGTTATTTTTCTGGTAAGAATTTGTGTTAGAACGTTTTACAAACATAGCTCCTTGGTCAACTACTTTCGATTTACGACCCTCATAATCTTCAATTATTTTTACTTTTAACATTTCTGTAGAAGGTAAATCATCTCGTGATTCTATTGCCGTTCGAAACATCGCAAAGGAATCAGGCAAACTATAAAGTAGTAAAATAGCTAGTAGTTCATCTATCACTTCCAAACCAATTTCTTTAAGTTTTTTCACAGCATCAAAAAATTCTCCGGTGTGCTTTCGCAGGTCATCATGTTCCTGCATACGCGTCAACACAAGCTTCTTTAATAATGAGGCTTTCCTAGCTGGCCCACTGGACTGGTACATAGATTGCAGCTTGTCCCATATCGCTTTAGACGTTTCCAAACAATCTAATGCAATCAACTCACTCGGACTGACGGCCAACAATATGTCTGATTCGGCCTTTCCATCCATTTTGGACCATTCTGCGTATTTCGAGTCAGTACGCAATGGCTGGGGACACGCTCCTGATACATATTCCCACAAGTCATTTTTCTTCAAAATAGCTCGCATTTGAATTTTCCATGTATCATAATTGACGCCAGTAAGTTGTTCTATTTTTATAGAAGCCGCCATATTGGAGTTTCTTCAACTTCAATTTCACGTAAACAATAATAAATATCCACTATTGTTAACAAAATGTCATTTGCAAGTTCGTAAACCAAATAAGTAAAAATTGGTAATCACAACGTTTAATTTTAGCATCTAACTTGTTATCGTCTTTGACAGATTAACGCATAAGAACGTTCACTGAAGAAACTGCACCGGGCGATGTCCAAGTTGTTTACGCGAATAAATTTTACATAAAACACTGCAAATATAGTCATTTGTTCACTTATACAGTTATTTTTCACAAACTGGGCCGATAACCTGCTGGGCCGTGGATAATTAAAAGAGTTTGATACACTTTATATAGCTTTAATCTTGAGTTACATATGAGAGCACATTGAAACTATTGCGGCGACGACGCCATTACTCGGCAACCACGTGGTACATATCTAGTTACATACATAAACATATGTAGGCACGATCTCACTATCTTCGTTCTATCCATAACACTAACTGTTAAAGAGGCGTGATTTTTATGTATGTAGATATATATATATATATATATATATGTCAGATTCATAAGCTTTATCTGAAGTAGGTACCTAAACTTGTAGTGTTAAAATTTTGTTCGTATTATTATTATTTTATTATTATTATGTTTCGGCAAAGTTTGGAGCAATAATATATTTTCTTGCGTTGAACAGAGTAATTATTGCAAACACGTAAATAGGAATGTTATTATATTCTAAGCTTTAGTTATAGGATTGTTATGCTGCATAGTTGAGATGGACCGCCGCCGTGTTGTAAAATGTATTACAATGATAAGCCAGCTAAACCCACGTAATACAAAAGTGTTACTTTTTTAACTGGGTAGCCGCTTTGTAATATCGCCAATTATACAATTCTCCTTTGACATTATATAACTAGAGATTATTCGGCTAATTGCTAATTTCGATTCATTCATTCATCAGTAGTTGTATATAGGGTTATGTATAATTAACCATATATAGGTACAACTACTTCATTGTTATGGTGCCTAGAGCATGAAGTTATTTAAAACAAGCCAAAAAGGTACGAAAAATAAACGAAGTGTACAAAATATTAATAAAAAAGTCTTAGGTACATCTACTCATCCACTGTCTGCTGATTACTGTCACTAAATATGGCTATAACTAAGCTGGTGTGTTTGACCCGAAATCATAACAATGTAATCAGAGATTTCCTTTTCGCTGTCACCGGCACACCAAGCGATCTGACACCCGATTCTTCTATTACCTATAATATTTTAGTCATCATGATCGCCTTGCGCCTGTCAACACCTTTAATTTTGTTATCATATAGTACCACGTAATTCCAAAACTATGTAGTTTTACAACGAAGGCTAAAGTGTGATTGAAGTGACATATATGGACATACATACAACCTGACATTTTAACACCGCTCCATTATGCTTTCTTTATGAGGGGCTTCCTAGGGCTAATCAACATTATGTAAGAGAAACAAACTCTCTTGCTCTCTCTCTTAAAATTTTCCGAAATACCTTGCTCATCGTTTCTTCCTTCAAATACGGACTGTATTTAAGGTGCAGTGTCTGGTCAGTACTTTCGTATCGAACACGTGGCTTTGGCTAAGGCCCGAGCCACGCGCCGAACAGTAAGCGATCTTCATCGTGGCAGAGCATCTACTGTCTAAGAGTTATGCTGTACTGTGCTATGTTATATTATATGTTATATTATATATTATATTATATATTATATATTCTAGATGGGTTTGTACCCATGGGTACAAACCCAAATCGAGTATAGGTTTTTCTAGGTAAGCGTGCTCCATCTCAGACCACATTAATAAGCATTAACATCAGGCAGGGTGTGGTCAATCGCGAACCTATCCTGAATAACAAAAATGTTTTAATAAATTTACTCCTTTTAGAGTATAACGATGAAGCAAACAAAGCGCAGCACAGCAGTAGCACTTTGTGTGCCTGCGCTTGGTTTAAATGCTGGGCTTAGGATAATTACCGTTCAATGACTAATCCATTGCTCAAAAAGACAATTTTGACTGAGATATATTTGATTTGAGTGAGATAAGTTAGCAGATTGTCCAAGTTTAAAAACGCTAAATTGATAAATTACCGTAGGTAGCGTTAAATGTTCTTTTTATGAAATAGGCGTAGCTGCGTTTTGTCAGCCACAGTTTATGACCTGTCTCTAATTATTATTGTTGCGGCCCAAACGCAAAAATTAATACTGTTCTTGAAACGGAATCTATTTTTCTATTGATGTGTACGTAATAAAAAGAAAGTACATCTTTCTAAAGATTTGGTTATGGAGACAATCATGGAAATTGTTAAGTAGTAAGTATGACTTTTTTTAAACTTAATAATATCATAAACAAACGTTCAATACCAGAAGTTTGGTGCTAAAGACAGTCTTCTATCTGTCCTCACCCCCACGCTGCACAATATTTTCTTCTTCCTATCTGTTCTACTATTTGTTAGTTACACTTTTTTACGGGATAGGATAACAAACGAACCGGCAGCTCACCTAGTACGTGATCACCGTCACTTACAACACCAGAGGTATCTAGGGTGAGTTGCCGTTCTTTGAGGAGGGAATTCGCTCTTTTCGTAAAAATTCCTAATTCGTATCAGTTTGGAAATGCCTACTTCTAATGGTAGCTGCTTGCACATAGTTTATCTTTACGCCGCCCATCTATGCATTTTTAAGATTTGTTTTGCTCTTTTGTCCATCCACTTATTATATCCAGATATTCAAAACTATTTTTCTTATTTCTCCTTAATTAATGCCCATACCATGGAAATATTCTCAGTCAACTCGAACTTTACTGGTGTTACTTCTAAGCTTTTTCTGATATATTGATTCATAATCTTCTCAAATCTAGTAACACTACACACAAATTTTAGAATTCGCATCTCTACCATACGCAATCTTTTTTAATCTGCCTCAATTGTTGTCCAACATACAGATTCATACATCACAATTATTTTTGTGTCAATATTTTTCCCTTAAGCTTCATGGGCATTTGTGGATCACGTGTGGTTTCAGAGATCTGACTTCATTTTATCCATTTTGAATTTATCCTGCTACTCACGTGTCCGTCAGTATTATTATCTTTCTTTTGAACTATTGAATCAAAATGCCAAACATCGGATTAGATTGGTAGTTATAAAAATTAACAGCTATTATTTTTTTATATTTTTGGTTTTGTTATTGCTGATAGGCTAGCATTTGACCACTATATCACCGGATGGTAAGTGCTAATGTGCTTGAAGATGTTGTTCAGGCTAACATAGAATTACTGGCTCTTAATATGGGAAAAATCAGATATACCAATATAGTCCCAAGACAGGTACTCCGTTTTTGTTCTGCGTTCTTACTCGGGCACTTTCCCGCTGTTTCACCAGTCCGTTATTAATCTCGGTAACATTTTCTTTAACTGGACCAATATCATCGGCAAACAGCATATTTCTTGATTAAGTGAAAAATAGAAAATGATAAAGTGTAACCAACGATATTAACAATCTTTTATAATTTTATTCCTATATGAATGCCTATCCTTATACCACTATGACTCACTGATGTTGCAGCACAAAATGATAACAGTCTAAACCTTGAATGACAACGGACTGAGACAATTGTGAGGAACCCAGCTAGGTACTTGGTGACTAGGACTTTCAGATTAGTGGTAGTAGCTTAGGCGATAATGCATTAAAACCAACCAACACTTAATATTATTATGGAATCGCCACCATAATTAACAGTTTTTCTTATTGCATTATCTGCAGGCACTCTTCACTTTTAATATTTCTTACAATAACTGCAAAGTTCCTGAAAAATATCCCCAACTGGCCACTGACCTGTGCAATAAGTTTCTGCAGCTCTTCGTTTTCCTTGACGAGCTCCCGGTACTTCTCCTCTTCGCCAGAGCCGCCATTTGAGCCAGAGCCACGGCCACTCTCCGCTCGTTCTGTAGGATGGCGTATTACTTCGATCACCTGCACACAAAAATAATGGACTTATTAGAAAATTGAAAACGCAATTAAACTTTAAACTGTCAACTTCAGAAGTTTCACGAAGCTTGCATTGACTGCTCTGCAGTTTATGCGTAAATGAATTTCATTCAACATTCATCAGATTTTCAGCTTGTCCGATATTTCCCGTCACCCAATCAGAAATATTAATCAATCTCAGTCTCCGATAGATAGAATCAGTGATTGGCAGTTCATTTCCATAATCCATAAAAGCTAAATGCGTCTTGACTCTTATTATTCTTATAAGAAATATTGTCAGAAAAACTGTGGCCATTACAAACTGTCACATAAACCTACTTTGATGTTTATCATTTGTAAAACTTAAAAAGTAAGATTTCGTTAGTACACCTATGCTTTAATTTTCGATTGAGGATAATAGCCTGCTTTTTATTTAACAATGATGTTGGTTGGCATACCACGCCTTGATGTTCATTTAATACATAAATATTGCATTTGATAAACACAATCTTTGTTTTTGTTTACTAACTTGAATAAATTTGACATCTGCAAAGAATTTGATGTAAGAAAAATTAGATGAAAAAGTTAAGTTGGTACGTTGTTACTCGCGTGGGGTCAGATTAATCCCAAAAGTACTCTCCTATTACAATCATTCCATGTAGGGACAAGCCAGTTACTGGTTTTGAATTTCAAAACAACGTAGGAAGCTAGACGTTGATTAAAAAACTACTGTAATATGAAGTTTAAAAACGCTATGAAACAAACTCCACGCGAGTAATTAAGGATTAATGTTGATAAAAGTTATTTATCCTTTTGCAGTTTTGTTTATGAATTGAAATGAAGTCTCTCAAATAAATTATTCAGAGAAGAGTTGCGGAGAGCTCAGGTGTGGTAAAGCTTTTGGCACAGTCGCCGAGCCCTGCGCCAGGTTTAGTGCTAACTTCATATTTGAATTAACACCTGACCGAGGATACGGATAGCGCTCTCTGTTTTATGAGTCCGACACAGGCATACTCTTCATTTTATTTATAACCATTACACGTTGATAACACCATTTCTCTGGTGAAAAGATATCAGTATGTATGTATATACAGTATGTATCCAGAATTTAATTACGTTTTATGAACTTGAAATATATTTCTCATCAGTCATTATAAATGTATAAATTAATGTAAAAAGTAATAAAACCCGACAGCAAATTATTTATTTCTTTTAAACGTTTTATCGTTCTATTTAAATTAAAACTGCACATTATATATTATATTTGTGGAATAATTTTTCTAGCTCTTCATTTTGATATCCCATTCAATGGGTTGGATGAAAAAAAAATTTCATCCTACAATTTGCTGTCTAAAATCCGCCAGTTAGATTTTAAATTATTTTTATATCGCTATCAAGACGAATCTAAAGATATCCAGCTAAGCCATTAAGAAGTTATGGTGGAATAAAGAAACTCAAAAACATACATACATACATGCATGAACCCTTAAAACATAACACTCCTTTTTTTGGGCAGTCGTGTAAAAAACACTTGATCAACATGTTGGATCCCTGGTTGGGACAAATATTGTTTTTTTTTCTGATAAATACATTTTTAGTGTATCAGTTGGGATTATGAAAGTGTATGATTATAGGCTCGCCCACTCTTAAATATGGCCAAACATATTTAACAAAATATGGGTGATTTTGTCTCTCTGGTGATCCCTTCAGGGATCTGTGATTTGAATGGTAAAATATTGTTATGACTGCGTGAAGCAGGATACGAAAAATGCAATGATAGCTGATTTGGTGGAGTGGATAAAAATCTATCATAATGTTGTACCGAACCTACTTTAAGTATACCATCGCATTGCTTACCAAACTGTCATCATAATGTTATTTCTATGTTAATAAATAAATATTTAGATTGCGTTAAGGATAGGAAGAAGATTAGACTTAGATAATTATTTGGGGACTTCAATTAATACGTAAATGACAGTCGGAAATAATTCTGCGAAATATTAACATTTAGTTACCTCCAGACCTAAACCAGAATAAAGTATCTTGTATTTATGAACGGAAAAACGAGTTAATCTTTTCACCTAACAGTCAGATGTAGTTATATATTTCAAGTCCTTTGTACAAATCCCAATAAAATAGCCTATGAGTATACATTTGCATTGCTCGATAAACTGATAACCGATGGGGAAAAAAATCTCGCGTGGTTACCACATTACACCCAAAGACCCCCAAGTTGGTAGGCCCCCTACTAGGTGGCCTGACGACATCGTGAAAGCTGCGGGTAGGGTACAAGCGGTTAATAGCCGTACTTTGTGGCGTTCTCAGTTCTGTGGGGGAGGGTTTGTTCAACAGTAAACGTCTTCCGGCTGCTGATGATGATCACGATGTATAAATTTTAATATATTAATTACGGACGGTGAAACCTACTAATAACTTTACCATAATATATGTTTAATGTTGTTTATCAATAACTTAAAAATGTTTTAAAAACTTACAAATTTACGAGAGGAAACATTTCCGTCATGTGCGGGATTCGAACCCACGTCCACGTCCCATTAGCCTTGGTACGCTCTGAGCAATTGAGCTAACATGAAAATGAGTCTAAGTTAAAAATTTACTCTATTAGTAGCTCGAATCCCGATACCTGTTCAGAAAAACTTAACCTTTTTACAAGACTATTCCCAAACAGTTCACAGAAGGCTTTAAACGAACTCCTAGTTCGCTATAAAAGATTTGATAAATCTATTCAGATAAATAATCTTGAATCTTATTAATCTCTTTGACAGACTGATATACTGTGACGCCTCCCTGCCGCCAGTACCCACCCACTGTCGCTACAAACTAATAAATCTTAATGCTTAAATTAAGGAGCGATTTCTTGTGCACGATGGATCTTGTTTTAATTAGAGCCGTTTCAACTTAAAGCAATCCAGAATTTACATTTCAAAACTAGTCTACGGACAAGTTTTGAAGCGAGGTGTTGGAGTTTTAAGTAAATTGGCGACCATTTTCTTTTATTTTAAGGTGGGCTTGTAGCGTTTGTAGAGCTTGCCAATCAACTAGGAGAAGCAGTTAACTTTCTGTCTTATCAATAGTGCTGCCAGCATGCTGGGCACGCTGCCAACTGGTAGTGGTCTAGCTTTAGAACTGCCTGTCCCCCTGGATTGGCCTTTAGTTTGCCGAAATGCTTTCGTTGTCAGTAGTAGCTGTTGCCATGTATATAGTTCGTAGTGTTTTGCTGATATAGCAATGGCGCCGGTAAATGTGCAAATAAAATCCGTGGATATGGTACTCCACCAATTTTTGACTTTTTTGAATTGATGAATAAAAATGCTCAGTCACTTATGTTTTGATACACACGTCACATATTCATAAAATATGTACTAACTTTATTCGTAGTCTAAGTTAATCTGTTTGTATAAATGATGTACAAGTAAATGTTGATTAAATGTAAATAATGGAAAATTTTTCGGGCTGGTTTAATCAACATTTTATTATGATTACGGTAAAGTAACGATCCGCAATCATAACCTCGGGGCACATCGCTACCAACCCTCGATTTAGTAATATTTAAAATTTAAATTTTATATCACTGATAAAAAAAAAATATTTCGGATAGAACGACATGATATCCAGCGGGAACCTTTGAACCTGCAACCTCAGAATACCTTCCTGGTGCATTTCTGAATATGCTCTTTAAGTAGGTTCTGGACAGGCAATTTTTTTATGTCCGTTTGATCGCACGTCTTACGCACTGTTATGTTATTAGCATGGGTCGATGCTTTTAAAAAATACCCACCTACTTATAGTGAATTTGAATAACTTTTACAAGATCTCAAATATTCTACTTTAGAGGGATCTAAGCATCTAATATTATATATATATATATATATAATAAATCTAAGAATCTAATATATGGCGTGATTATCAAAAAGCGCTCCATCCGATCTTTAGCAAATTAATTTTAGCCATATCCGTAATATATTTACGCTTTTTTCTTTCTTAAAATGTAATAACCGGCTAACCGAATAAACTTACTCAATTACAAGGAGAGTCTTTTATCATCGTAACGACTTAAAATGTGTAGATCTAATCCCCTGTCAAAAATAAACTCTTAACTAGTCTAGAAATACTAATTTTCCGTGAACTGAGACCTCACCCTGATGAATATTATTAATTTTGTCGTATAAATATTTCAAGACCTACAACTTAACAAGAGTGTTGCTTAATTCTTTAAATATAGCCGTTTTAAGTGATACACAATATATAATACAATCTATTTATATAAAAAAGAAAACTTCAACTTTTTTTTATGATTGTAGGGTTTTAATTTTTCACTAAGCATTTCTTTTGTGTAATAATAATATAGTTTGTACTAACAATCATTTCCATAATTTATCTGATGATGCTTTATACTTGATTTCATTCTAAACGTAGGTATATGTCTGCAACTTGGTACATTATATACTCAGCACTGCCTCACTCAAATATGTACATATTACTCATATTATGCGCACGTTTCGTTGTACGTATAGTTATAGGGATTCTTATTGAGCTCTAGATGGTTCTAATGGTAGTTTTTCCACGTAGATTTTAGTTGGTTCTCGTAAATAAGTTCTTGTGTTTATATATATTTGCTACTTGAGTGGTACTATTCTTTTACTTTTGATTTTCATATATATAGGTTTATTTCATCTCGTTATATGCTCTTTGCGACTTTAATAAGTCCTTATTATCCTGGACACTGAAGCTTTTATCTGAAAATTTACAAAATGAATAGAATATGACGCAGATTTGTGCTGATTTTTGGTTCTAGACATGCTGATAACTTTTCCTTTGTTTGCTTAGGGCTTTGCAAGCCAAAACGAGAAAACTAGATAAGTTTTCGTTTCAACATCATACATTTTCGAGTTGATGTTTCTGTGGGAAAAATGAATGGTTTTATGAAATTTTTAGCTGGTGATGTGTGGAATGCATTGTTCTATCTAGAAACAATATTTTTATGATAGTAATTACAACGGTTACCTGTTTTATAGCCTAAATCACTTATTTTTTGTGATTTTTGATATTATATCAGTCGCATTTTTCTCTATACGTTGGTATGTTTGTTTTTACTATATTCATAGTATTTATCCTCATATTTTGGGTTTTCCACAAATGTAAACATGTCAAAAATGACACTGTCTTGAGTCAAAATTGCGTTGTCAAACGACGATTTCTTCTAAAATTTATGAGGTTGCATTCAAAATTTGGTGATTTTATGTCAAATATTGCTAGCAACTAAGAATTAAAACCTAATGTTCTTGGTTCCGATTTTAAAGCCAGGCGGCCCTATATAAACGGAACATTCGGCTTCTTCGAGCATTCTTTGCTTGGATTTCAAGAAAGTCTAAAATTAAAATACAGTACAGGAAGAAACCCTCACTGAACAACTGAAGTCACCTGAGAAGATTGCTGGTCCAACACTGGAAGACTAGACTGGCGCAGCCCTCTCGACGCGGCCCTACATCCGGTGCTCCTGAAGTTGGTGGGAGCTACGTGGCGAAGCCCCTCAAGCGCGGCCACCCTTATCTCCGTTCTTAATTCCTTTCTCTCCCACCAGCTCACCGGAGTCAGTCCACAAACACATACGCGGACCAGCAAATCAAGGTGACCAGGTGCTGGTGAGGTGTACCTGCCTCCTCTTTCCTGTGGCTAGGCCCTCCTACCTCTGCTTGCCTCCACTCTCCTGCATGCAGAGAGGCGCACCCGCGTCTACTCTGCTGCTCTCTACGCACGTTCCTGGCGAAGTGTTGGTGAGGTGTGCCTGCCTCCATTCTCCTGCAAAGAGGCGCACCCGCTTCTGCTCTGCTGCTATCTATTCTACGTTCCTGGCGAAGCGCTCCTGGTTCCACATAAATTCCGCCGGCTAGATTTTCTCTTTATTTTTATTTCCTATTTATTTTTTAACTTTCTTTGTAGGCTAATTTTATACATTCCTATAATTAAGTGAGATATAACGAGAGCCCAACCTTTTATGTTTTAAATGATATTATAATTATTCTATACTTTCCCTCTTTTATTTTTATCATTCTTTTTTTAAGTCACCCTTTAAGTCACCCTTTAAGTCACACTACTATTCTATTACGTGACATGATCTTCTACTACTTTTCAAATCAACTGGAGCGATTTGGTTCAAATGAAAACATAAAACTTTATTATATATAAAACTACCTTCCAACCTAATATTCTAGATAAAACATCGATATGAAAAAAAAAAAATTATTGCTGACAAGACAAAACATTAACACACCCTTTATAATGCAATACAAACATTTAGCCCCTCCTGCACAGGTTTATTTTTCGTCTCTTTTCCTGCCCTATTCTCACGCTAAGTGGGGTCGACATTTCAAGGCAAGACTACAACCGAGAATTACAAATTATCGATAATTAGACATTAGTCCTCGCACTTAAAATATATTAGTTATATAACAAACCACTCACCTTAGGTATAAATATGAGTGCCATACTCAAAAAGCAGCAGAATACGATGGCAAGCGACACGAACGCGAACGCTGCGTCTTGTTGGCTTGCTATCACCAGCGTGACAGGTGCAGTGATGAGACAAAGGACCACAACGTTGTAGATGCTCATCCCCACGTATCGGGAGTCGTTGATTTGCCGCACTTTTACTGATCTTGTTTCGTACGCGAGGAATAGCCCGAATACTAGCACTAGGCCTTTGTACCCGTACATCACACCTACAAAAAAGAAAAATTTAATTAAAAATATAAGTAAGTAGATATAGCCAGAATAAGATAGTGTAGTTACATATTATTTGGAAGTGTGTGAGTGGTAAAATGTTTTCTATGTAATAGAATTAAAATTTTAACATAACAAACCCGACTTCTTACATAAAATATGTTTCTTTTTTATTTATTTTTTTATCATGGTAGGTTCGCGTTTGACCACACCCTGTCTGATGTTAAGCATTGGTGTGTAAGATGGAGCACCCTTACCTAGAAGAAACCTATTTACTCTCGATTTGAAGACACTCAAGTTGTATTCATCGGGAAAAACTGACAACGGTAAGGAGTTCCATTCTTTCGCAGTACGCACGAGAAAAGTGGAAGCGAAGCGCTTCGTACGAGTCCTGGGAATATTAAGTTGAGGCGATGACGTCACCGCAGCCACCAACAGAGCACCCTCGCCGGCCGACCGAGCAGATGCCTACTGAGCCTATGCGCCGTATAACAAATGCAGTGGGCGATCCTGCGATTGAGATCAACGGAATTGATGAAGGATGGCAAATAGTGGCGAAGCGCAGAAGGCCGCGGTATAGGTATAACGGGACAGCCGGTATCGCCAGAGATAGTGAATGCAGGTTTAAGGCTGCAGAAACAAAAATTCCTATCTTCATAACGAAAATACATAAAGATACGACGATAGCTGATATCGTAGACTATGTATATAAGAAAACAAAAGAAACAATAACACTACAGAAAATTATATTTAAGCAAGAAAAAGACCACAACGCATATAAGTTTTTTGTGTCTGAGCTGAAATAACCGTTATTTCTGGATAACAAATTGTGGCCACAGGGCATATTATTTAGAAGATTTATAAATTTCAAAAGAAGTCACTCGAACAAACGTAGGTTTGTTTCGGCCGGACAAGACACTATAAGGTAGTATGGATAATTGTGAGTTATTCAACTTCGTTAGTTTCAACTGTAGGAACGTAAAGAACTCGGTTGATGAGATAAGGCTGCTATGCCGTACGTCACACATTATCGCACTGCAGGAGCACTGGCTACTGCCGCACGACATCGACTTCCTGAGCAGCATAGACGACGGGTTCGCGTATACAGGCGCCTCGGCGGTGGACACTTCGGAGGGCATGCGGGGCCGTCCCTATGGAGGAGTTGCGTTACTGTGGCGAAAGAGCGTTTTTCAGTGTGTCTCGGTTGTGCAGTGTGATAACGAAAGAATTTGTGCTATAAAAGTGAACGTTGGTCAAAGGTCATTCTTAGTGATGAGTGTGTACATGCCGACGGATGCGACGAGGAATCTAACGGAATTCACGGATTGCCTCGGCGCACTGAGCGCGCTGGTTAGTAACGAAGGCGTCGAGTGTGTTTACATGCTCGGGGACTTCAACGCGCACCCCGGTGAGCCATTCTATTATGAACTGATTAGCTTTTGTAGTGATATGAAATGGTCATGTGCGGACTTAGATCGACTCGGCTTATCCTCTAATACGTACAGTTATCTGAGTGACATTAACGGGTGTTTAAGTTGGCTAGATCACTGTGTGGTTACTGAGTCGGCATCTTTGACAGTGCAGAATGTTTATATTGATTATAATGTCGTGTGTTCCGACCATTGGCCTTTAATAATACAATGTAAACTAGATGTAATCATTCCGAAAATATTGTACGCTGATGTTAACCGCTTTGAATGCAAAGTAAAATGGGGTGATAGGAACCCAGCTCAAATTGAACTTTATAGTAAGCTATGCCATGAAAAGTTAAGGCTGATAGATTTTCCCTCTCAATTAAGCTCCTGTTGTAACAATTATTGTGATGAATCTGATCACCGACATACTATTGATAATATGTACAAAAAAAATCTTTAAATACTGGTATTCAAACCAGGTCAATGTCGTTCGATGGTCAGAGGCGCTGTCGGAGCCGTACAGGTTGGAGTGTGGAGTGAGGCAGGGAGGGTTGACGTCTCCGAAACTATTCAACTTGTACGTCAACAGCCTCATAGAGCAACTCAGCGGAACTCGTGTCGGCTGCCATATTGATGACGTCTGCATCAACAATATCAGCTATGCGGACGACATGGTTCTGCTGAGTGCGTCGGTCTGTGGTTTGAGGGAGTTGTTGGCGGTATGTGAAGAGTATGTGCGATCTCATGGTTTGGTCTATAACGCGAAGAAGACCTAATACATGGTATTTCGAGCCAGGGGAGGCAAATGTCTGGATAGCGTACCATCCATTAAACTGAACGGTACCGCTATTAACAGGGTTGAACAGTTTAAGTATCTCGGGCATATTGTGACCGCTGGCTTGAAAGACAATGAAGATATTGAGAGGGAGTGGAGGGCGTTGTCTGTTAGGGCTAATATGATAGCCCGCAGGTTTGCTCGGTGCTCGAGGGACGTCAAAATAACTCTTTTCAAGGCATTTTGTACGTCCTTCGACACTTGCGCCCTGTGGGTGTTATATACGCAAAAACAGTACAGCGCTCTCCGTGTGCAATATAATAATGCTTTTAGGGTGGTGATGGGGTTGCCTCGGAGATGTAGCGCATCAGGGATGTTTGCAGATTGGTGCGTCGACTGCTTTTACGCCACCATGCGCAAGCGATGCACATCCCTGGTGCGCAGGATTCGGGCCAGCCCTAGCAGCATCCTAAAAGTATTCTCCGACAGATTTGACTGCCAGTACATGAATCATTGTCACAGGATTCATGTACTGGTTAATTATATGTATTGTAAAATGTTTTAGTAATAATGTATTCATATTATTTAATTTTTATATGCAATAATTTTATAATAATAATTGATGATTGATTTGACTTGATTTTTATATGCAATAATTTTATAATAATAACGAATGATAATTTTAATAAGGTAATTTGAACATATTATATGATTTGAAAAAATAGTTGCAATAAATGATTTGAATTAACCAATATCATATGCATTATTAGCGATAGCTCAAATACTACTTATGTCTTATCTCACTCAAATTTAAATGGGACCACATAACAAGCACCAGCTTTCGAATATAATAAAAATCATAATAGGTACAACCTGTAAAGAGTTATGAGGTAACACACATAAAATAAAAAAAATACAGCTGTATTGAGTACCTCCTGTGTTTTTGAAGTCAGTTAAAATGGCATGGTAGGTACGTACATAAGTCACAAGTTTATGCTAGATTATACATATGCTGTTTATATTGTATTTAAGCAAATTGTATTACTCAACTTTGAGGTTGAAAATCAAATTACCCTATTTTGTGTGCGAAGAAAAAAAACACTGCCTAATTTTGAGCAATTAATTTTCATTCTGAAGTCCTTTCATATTTTTTACACTACTAAAATAAAAAAATATATTATCTAATAGGTATGTCAGCATCATGATATATTATAATAGTACCTAGTTTATGCAACTGTCATATAATAGAGGGTATTAAAACATGAGTGAGGCGAGTTTTAAAATAAGATTACACGAGTGTTTTAATACCTAATTATATGCAGTTGCATACACTACTTTATTTAATTTCATGGCTATAGGTATAGCTACATTAAATAAAATGCAATAAAAAAGCGCGTTGCGCGCGCAGCGCGCTCACCACAGATAATGTGTATATAAATTGAATTGAAACCTCCTTGGTCGGGACACATTTTTCTTTAATAATTAAAAAAATGTTTTAAAGCATTGTTTTGTTAGGAGAATAATGCTTTAATTTATTTTTTTAATTTACTTAAAGAAGTGTGTAAATAAAAGATGCCAATAATAATAATAATAATAATAATAATAAATCTTTATTTCAGGTAACAGACACAAAAAATAATTTAAAAATGTACGGACCCATAGAACATAAATACCTCAATCTAAAATATATATATGAAAAATTACATTATTCCGTGACACTACATAACAGGGTGACTCTGCTTCCTCTCCCTGAACGACCGGTATACCACCCCTGCAGGCCAAAAGTCCGGTGTCAGGAACATCTTGGATTGAGCTGCTGGGACCTGAAGGGTATAAGACTTAAAGTCCGTGACCCTCATCTGCTCCAACCGCATTAAACTCAGTGAGATTTGTTCCTCACACCGGCCCTTCTGTCTCTACGTAACGTAAGATATCTTCCCCTTTAGTCTCCTTGTCCAGTCGAGAAAGGTATATTTTAACGGTAGGTGCTACGACCTGTAGTGTAAAGGTCGTAGCAATAGCTGTGCCGCGATGATTGCGGTTTTGCCGAGGTTGACGGCTCTTCTTTTTTACAAGAGTGAACCCATTGTCATCCTGAACAGCACGGGGTACATTACGCTGTACATCCACAATCTGTCTCTGTGTTTTTATAGCAGTTTGAGAAGTTTTCGAAACATGTGCGTATGACTGCTTTTGCTGCCGTGCTGTAGGTGGTCGTACAATTGCAGTCGGTGTGGACGTCATAGGCTGTGACGATGGCGTGACGTCAGGTGCAGGTCGAGTTACGTGGTTTTGACCCCGCGGTGACTCAGTAGGCGATATTGTCACTGAACTGCAGAGTGGCGATAATTGTTGTCGAGTGCCGCCTCGATGTAGGTTAACGTTTGCAGACTAGGCGATTGTGAAAACGTTTTACTCCGCAAATCACATATTTCCTTTCTCAGCTGGTCAACTGTCTGCTCTGAAATTTCCAGCTTAGAGCGAATTTCCATAATACTGGACTTCAATATGAGGATGTCCTTCAGGAGTGCACTGGCATCAACGTGGTCGAAAGTAATGCATGGAATCACATTGAGGTCTTTTATTACGTAGGTGGGCAGATTATCTTCATCGGTTTCCTTAAAAACTCGGAAAATGTCGTAAAGATCCTTTTTTCTTCGGCCATCCCCTTGTCGTACTGTGAAACGAACACTGGTCACAGCAGTATCAGCAAGAAGTTTTTTGGCTTCTAGAATCTGAGCCTCCGTAAAATGGGATGAACAGATCTGCTCCAGGCTAACTTTATCCATGACATCCAGTTTTTGTTGGATGAAGGCAAGTGCTTCATGGACGATGATAGTGTCCGAACCTTTTGGTTGCGCCATTTCGCAATAATTTTAACACGTGTACAAAAAACTGGGTCAGGCATCGAGAAGTCGCTGTATGCGACCGCTCTAGCCAGCTATCGAAACGACACTGAACTGCCAATAAAAGTCTGTATTTCATTTCATAATTAGAATATTACCGAATGAGATTATATAAAAGGTATTTATAAGACGACGTTATGAGTATGGTACGCTAATCGTTTAGTAGTCGTTTCGTCGTTTATTTCGTCGAGTATCTTACTCGTTGCTTTTCAGTAGCCGTCCTACAAATTCGCCTAACATAATACGTCTCGACGCGTACTAGCAGTGCTGATCGCAAGCAAGGCGAGAAATAAGTAATCTGATCTATAGGATAAATAAAATAAGGTAATTTCTGAACAGCATGCCACAACACACCCTTGGAGTGAGTTGAGAGTGGGAGTGGGAACCAAGAGGTTATTTTGCAAAATATTCTTGTGTTTCCCTGTGTGTTGCTAGTGAAACATACTTTTTACACGACACCTACTTTAACTATGTGTATCGTGTAAGTCATGATAGCTTTATGGCTTTAGTTAAGCTATAATGTTGTATCTGATGCATTTGATTTCATTATAGTCCGCCGGGTTTCTGAGTATTCAGGTTAACAAAATCAAGTATGGTTTATATGAAATAGTCGTAGAAGCTTCATAGAGTAAAATATTATCCATCACCGCTAATGTATCAAATATCCATTTTACATTATGTAACTGTAAAACTTAGTACTCAAATTAAATGATGTGTTTCTAATGGTTTTGTTATTTATATTCTCACAGTAGGTGGTAATAATAAGAGTTCCTATTTTCCTGAGCGATGAAGATGTCTTTGCCTTTGGGCAAACTTGAATCCGTCACTCCGCTCATGATTCTAGTATTAAACTCGCTCGGGAGCTATCTCTTCAGTTTTTTCATAAACTTGTATTTCGCAAGGTTGCCCGTGAGATATGAGCCTGCTTTATCCTTTTCCTGGTTCATAATCTACTATTGAATATATTCGTGCCTTTTAATTTGTGTTGTTCTTTAAGACATATTATTGTACCGAATCCTACATGAGTGGGACAAGGATAGATGATAATGATGACAAAGTTAAAAAATGTATACAACAAAACAATTTTTAAATGCATAGAACCATTTTAAAAAGAAGAGCTGCGTTTTGATGAAGGGTTTGTCGAAATAAAACTTTGTTTTTGTAACTTTTTATTTCACCTCTTTGTAGTCTTATGAAAGCAAAAAGAAATTTTAAATTACATAACGAATGGAGCAGACGTTTATAACGACGGAAAAAGTTGGCTATTATCTACAAGCTTAACTTTTCTAACAAAAATATGTTATAAAAGTTAAGCTTGGAAATAAGTCACGATGGAGTTGAGATTTCTTATTTTTAGGGTTTCGTGCTTGAAAGAAAAATAAACCCTTTTTAAAAAAGACTTCACTTTGTTGTCCGTCTGTCCTTCACCCTATCTATCTGTCAATAACCTTTTTCTCATAAACGCGTAAAGGTATCAAAAAGGCATAGTGCGTTACTAGAAAACCAACTTATAACGAAACATTTTTTTTTCTTGGGCACGAATAAAACTGGCCCCAATCGATAGGGTTACTGATTAGAAACCATTTATATTATTGAACAATATGGCTTAAATGGGCACCCCGCTGAGATAAACAGCTTAGTACAGCTGGATATCTGACCACGGTAAATCGGAAACTATGACTTGAAGTGATTATTTTTGAGATATGTTGTGAAAACTCTTTTACAGTTGCTGGAGTTTGTTTTATCCAAATCAATCTAGATTGGAGAAAATAGGTATGCCCGCTCCATACAAAAAAAATACAAACCCCTTTATATAAATTTTTGGGTCTAATCTCGTTTAGCTGTCAAAATATCAAACTTATAATATGACCGCTTATGCTGCATATTTTGCAATATTACTAAAACATAAAACCTTATCTTATAGGTTTTATTTTTTTGTAATATTACTTTCCATTGATTTATAATCTTTAAATATGGTATAGAGCAATATCGTACACCACAAATGAAGGAAAAATTGAAAAACCTTAAATACGATACGATAGATCTTTATTGCATCTATAAGTTTACTAATAAAAGCACAAAAGTGAAAAAAATAATACAAAGTTATACAATGGCATACCCGTGGGGTGCCGGGTTAGAATTGCACCTCCCGATATCAT
This sequence comes from Plagodis dolabraria, assembly GCA_963854805.1. NCBI lineage: Eukaryota > Metazoa > Arthropoda > Insecta > Lepidoptera > Geometridae > Plagodis > Plagodis dolabraria. The sequence continues at coordinate 25,967,708 of OY978441.1, read as the reverse complement.
CCCGCGGGTGTCGTAAGAGGCGACTAAGGGGAAAATACTAGAATGTGGGCAGCAGCGCCTTTTAAAGATCTGCCAACTTACACTGCGATACCCAAGACGCCTGCCAAGCGTGGGGATTAGGGCATTTTTTTTTTTTTTTTTTTTATACACAACAATATAACACCGTCAGTGGTCTAATCGATAATGCAATCTCTTACAGACAGCCGTTGGATAAACAGGACGAACGCGAAAGAGTGTATACGGTGATGTGCAACAAGGAAAAAATACTAAATTTCTTGCTCTGTTATACCAATAGTATTAAACATACAATTTCATAACTTGATGTCAAATATATAATGTATACATATAGGTAAATAGAACCGGCTAAGTGCGGTGTGAAAAAAAATACCGTTTTGTTACATTTTGTGTTGATACCAAACCCACCGTGTGCGAGTCCAATTTGCACTTCGCCGGTTGAGTTTTTCTGATATTTCTTCAATAAATAATAACTTCCTAAAATTTCGTACCTAAACAGTTACACCAAAATTTAAGTTGTTTGTTTTTATTAGTTATATTATTTGTATTATTATATTACGCTAATTTCTCCTTTGTTGTTTCAATCAATATACTTTATTGGCAACCCCTTATATTTTTTAATGTTTTCATCAGCTAATGCCTGAAGGCAGAAGCGTTCATAATGTTTCTCGCAAAATTTGCACATCGCGTGTTGGAAGGTACTTACAATGAACTGATTACTTGTAAGCTCAGACGTCGGCTGTATTACAAGTCTAATAGAAATAATAGGATAACATAATAAGCTTCCTTGGAATTATGAAGGAACGAGTAAGTACATGCTGTTATGAAGTTACAGTTTGTTATTTTAGCATATAGTTACATTTGTGGATACAATAACCAACGTTTAAAAATACTGTTTTCATCACACTTATTCGAATAACGACATTTGGCTTTAGAGGACAGCGGAACAAATAAAAAATTTGTTCTTATGGGACTTTGTTTTTGTGTGTTCCAACTGACCCGCGTTCGTGCTTTTAATAAAGTTAGTTGATTGAGCAAATTAATAAATAATAACAATTGTTCAATTATATTATCTAATCATATTATAAACATACGAGATTCGAGTGGTTTTCTCATTTTTTCATAGGTATTGATAGCAAGTAGTGTATATAATTCGGGTCCAAAATTATCTATTTTTGGGCGCGTGAGGAGCGTGAGGGAACGCTCTCAATTCTACTTTAGAATCCTTTGTTATTCGGTTTGATATATATGCTCCTGAGAATAGATAATTTTAGACCAGAATTATGCACAAAAACTATTTTTGACAATGGGCTAGACGTTATTATTAAGTTTACCTGATCGTTCGTGAGAATGGGGTCGAACACGGAACCGGCTCTTAAGGATCGCCGGAACACACAAGCACACCGTCACATAAAATCAGCGGACATGGGTTCGATTCCCACTTGAGTAGAGCAATTTTGTACACTAAACATTTTAAAGAAAAGGGCCTCTTATATTATATTATCTGAACGCCCTAATTACCCGGAAGGTTAAGCAGTTAAAGAATGAAACCAACTGTTCCAAGAACAGTTAATTTCAGAGAGGGAGCCAGCTATAAGAGAAAAGTTAATAGCTGTATTTAGTGTTGTTATAGAAAACATTGTTTTATATGTTCTTGTGTCATATAGTTTGTGTTGTTTGATAAAATATATTGTACCGATCTCATATAAAAAGGGATTAGGGTAGGAGATGATGATTGCTCATATAAGTTATAACTGCACCTGTGTGGACAACACTTACAGCACTAAAGTTCAAACGGTTACCATTTAAATTTTAGAAAACATAGTTGTAGAGAATGGACGATGTCTTAACCATCTCACGTAGAGTTAGTGCCAAAACTTGCCTCGGAGGGGTAAGCGGTGATTGCTGGTCGTGAAACTAATTTAAACAGTTTGGGGTTCGCCACCTGCAGTCTCTAGACGCACTGTAGTTGTTACTGTAGTTGTAGAAACTTCAGTATGGCCCAGGACTTAGGACTAGTTTTTTACCATCTGATAAAAATTATCAGACTAAGCTGTTTTTTAAACAGCCAAAATTCGTTCTTTTTATATTGATTGTCTATACATTTTGTTTTATGAATAGTCAAAAGTCATTATATAATGATTGAAAATCTGGGTCTACAACCGAGTTTATTAGTAGCTTATATAGCGGACACATTATGCCTCAGTCTTTTTATTTCTTTAACGATTTCTAAATTTTCATTGCCTCTGTATGTATTTTTTTGTTTTTGAACAACACAACAAACTTTTTATAACCGCACTCGTTCCCCACGATACAGGCTTAGTTTGGGACTCGCTTTCAACCTATTACTCAATAAGAATTTTAATTTTCCTAGAATCTAAGTTAACATTGGTATATACTTACTTAAATATTTTTGGCCATAAAAAAATATCTTATCTGAGATATAGCTTTTAATAATTTGAATATCTGAATTTCTTACGAGTTACCAAGTGACTTAGTTACTTACTATTTTTCTTTATTTTGTAGTCTTTAGTAATAATTCACATTCCTTTGGAAACTTTCTTGTGGAAACTGTCCTTATAACGATTATTAACTAGTGTTTAGTATTTAATTTATCAATGGTCAACGAGTCTTAAGTGCAAGAGCTCAGTTGATAAATTTACACTCTACTTTTGTACACTACTTTTAGCATAAACGAAAAAAAAGACAATATTTATTACGTATGCTGGAACGTTGAAAACTTAGGTGAGAGTTTTAGGAGTGTAAGCTGTAGACTGCTTTGGGTATATTCTCAAAAGACATCTTCAGATGCTAAAGTATTTAATAAATCCAGATAATATTTAAGACCTTGCTATCAGCTAATACCATAAATCTGAAAGTAAAGATGGGTCCTGAGTTACCAATTTTTGAAAGTAACAGAATATGAGGATGCTGTTTATATGTGTTCATTAATTAGCGACGGTATTCAGATATGTCTGGAGAGGTACCAAGTCTCGAGGGCTTACCGCAGTTGAAATCGGGTTTGAGACCACTCCTCTGAACCAGTTTATTATAAAGGACCAAAGATCACTAATACAGAGAATACAAATTTCTCTGTATTAGCGATGAAAGTAGAGTACTCAACTCAGGTTGAAGTTATTAATTAAATCCTGAGCTCTATGCTCCTTACTCATAATGCACGCTGTCGTCTTAACGGGGATTTTTCGAGCGATCGTAGTGGAGCTTGCCTAGTCGTTCTTCAGCGATCAGTTATGTGAGCAACGTTCACTGCAGTCATAACTGCTAGTGAAATTAACTACGCTTACTTTCCTTGGAGGGGAAGTTTAACTGTTGTCTTAGGATGACAATCGTTATAATATAGTGGTAGAGCGCTTTTCAAATACCCACTTAGCTAACTACCACCCTCAAGTGGAACATCTGTCACCTAGCACCTAAAGGTGTATTACGGTAGCTATTTAAAATTATCTTTGACGACCTCATCTTTTACCATTAAGTGAGATAGTGGTCAAATACTAGCCTATCGGGCATTACAAAAATATTTCATATATTTTTACGAACAGGTGAAATGAAATTGCACAGCTTTGCAGACATTGAAAAATATAGGAAGCCCTGCAAGCTGCGGCTGTCTTTACGAATATGCTCATATCCGAGTATCTTGGCTCATAATGCCTGTTGTTTACAGTGTTCTTTTATTAAATCCTTATAATATAATGTTATTAAACCAAGCCGGCCAGTTATGCGTTTCTTGAATATAAAATGCAACTTTGTGTTGGTTAATATCGTCGGTGTTCAAGTAATAATTTCTAGATACAATGCAATACCGCTATAGATGGGAAAGAGCAAGAAGAGATGGACAAGTTATTGCAAAAACTTAACTCGAATTTATTGTGTCCACGTTTGTTCAGGGCAGATTTTTGATCAGTTGTTAGTTCCTCCGGCAAAAATCTACAACTTAAGTGCAACTCTAATACGCCAGTCCATGCAAGAGCAATGTACTCAGTACCACTGAACTTTGATCTGGTTCAACAGCTCTTGCTTAGTGCTAATGTATTCTATCGAAGTTGATAACTACAATAATAACTTAGAGTATGCCAAAAGATACAAATGTACAAATCTTACATCTATGTTGAATTAAATTTTTTTTTTTTTTTTTTTTTTTTTTTTTATGCCTGATAGTTTAGCCTTTGACCACTATCTCAACTGATGGTAAGTGATGATGTGGTCAAGGATGTTGTTCAGACTAACCTAAAATTACTGGCTCTCAAAAATATTTTTAAATATATCTAACCAAGACATTCGTGTTTATACAAAGTTTCTCATGTTACTAGCTGAAACTACAAACGATAAATTAGACTTGATTAACAAAGTATACGTGGGCACATTGCATATCTATAATAAGGATAATGCATGTATTACATGTAAGGTTATTTTATCGCACACAATAATAATAGCTTTATATGTAGTAATCACAGTAGATGTATAAAGTTATAGCTCTAGTCATCACGGTAGGATACCCTGAGTCTGTGAGGACTAGTTCACTTCCAGGGTGCTGGTAAGTTAGTCCTCGATAAAGTGCACATAAGCCGTGTTTATGTCGTGTAACAGGAGTGAGATAGTCACAACTCACAAGTTTAAGTTCATTACTAAGAATCCTATCCGTATTTGTTTATGTTTATATAATTCGTGTACTTATAAAGGTCCTTTGAAAAATAGAAACTGACCATGCCATATGATATGGTATTGTGCTCTCTTTCAGATTGCTTTAGCTCAGCTCGTAAGTGCACGTTATTTACGTTATGTCTGGGTGCTATCGACAAAATGTCCTACTCAACAAGGCTGGCCTCTTTTTGAAGCAATGATGGCCGAACGGACTATGGACTATGGACTCAAGTAGAAAATCTATCGCCAAGCACCTAACAGTGTTGCGGCAGCAGTTCTTGAGCACCAGTAAAATTATAGGCACAATGGACTTAACAACTATGTTCAGGGTGACAGGCGCTGCGTAAATCACTTGTGACAAAATCCATCTGTTATAGGCAGAAGTTAGTCTGCTTAACATTAGGTGGGCCTCGTGCTTGATGCGACACAATAAAATTAAAAAGACAGTGAATTCTGTTTTTCTCTTGCGGTGAACAAAATCTTGAAACCAGCAGCAGTAGGTATACTACCGCATTTACATTATACAAACGTGTAGACATATATTGATACTAGCTTTCCGGGCGCGGCTCCGCCCGCGCGTATGTCGGTTATCGCGCGAAAACATTTACCTCTTTTTGCGCAGTCGGATAAAAACTATCCTATGTTTTTTCCCGGGTCTCAAACTATCTCCATATCAAATTTCATTCAAATAGGTCCAGTAGTTTTGGCGTGAAAGCGTAACAGACAGACAGACAGAGTTACTTTCGCATTTACAATATTAGTACTGATTTATACTGAAAAGAGAACTTACCAAGCCATATAGTGTTGTGTTCACTTTCACAGTGCTCGAGCTCGGGGCGTATGTGCACGTCATCATCGTGATGTCTCGGCGCTTCCAAGGGAAATGTCTCCACTCGACGTTGAAGAGGATCCCGTATTTGCCACGCGGTGAGCAAAGCTGTGTCCACCAGGAGTAGTCCACCCACCATCGTATATAGTTTCCAGCCGTGTATGCCGCGCTACAAAAAAATTCCCATCAATAGTTTCAATCTTACACCAATATAATTATCAAAGGGTCTACGAAATTCAGTTACATGACAATATAAGAGATGTAACAAACGCAACTTTCAAAGAGACAGTAGCAAAGTATACAGGTTTTTTTGTTTTTATATTATAAAATCAGAAACCAAGTCAAATAAAATAAATGAACATCATACGTACTAGCTTTGACGTTTTTATATTGTTATATTTTGTTCCGAAACCGGGTTACTTTTGTTTTGTGGTTATACTCAGTTTCTAAATTATTAATACTGTTTTGAACAAATAAATACTTGCCCCGGCATCAACAAAATACTTTTATAGATCAAAGGGGTTTTTAAAAAATTGAGCAATTGATTTCGCTTCAATGAATATTTTGATGTTCTGTGTAGTTACTTACCTACATAATTATGCTGTGTTGTTTACTTAAGTAAACACAGGGCTAGTTTGGGCTTAAGAAGTTTGGAGTAGATATAATGTATATAAAGGCTATGTCAAGCTACTTCAAAGTTAAATGAGTTTCTCGACTGTATTTGATATGTAATTAACACTAATAGTGGATCAACAGTCATCGATATACCTAGCAAGAATGCGGTGCGGTTTGAAAAATGTCGGAATGCTACTTCTGCCCACAATGCTTGTAAGTAGTACTTTGCCGGCTTCTATGGTCCACCGGACTCTCATTTGTGTGTGTCAGCTATGCTAAATTTCTTACAATTTCATATGGCTGCGGCAGGTATCGGGTATTTATTATTGTTGAGGACGGTTACTATGATTGAATGTGAAGTCTTGAATAATTAACACTGAATTGACAGTTAGCAGTTGCAAAAATGTTGACGATACCACCTTTTTAGTAAACTGTTAACAAGTCAGTAGTTTCTTTAAAAACTATATAAAATAATTATTACGTAAAGTATTAAGAAGAAACATATGTCACGAAGAATAATTGTTTTTTGGTTATATATTTTAAGAAGACATCAGCTATACAATATTATCATATTCACTTGCTTGGGCAATAATAACTAAATTTACAGCATAGAATATATAATAATACTACGTTTTACTTGTAATATCATGAGATTATCTTTGTCAATGTATAAAAATTAAGGTGGTTTTTACTGTATCAGCAGTATTGTCCATTGCTGAACACAGTGTCCCCCATTATGGGTGGGTTTGCACTAATCCCCACGTTTGGCGTAGTGGGGATAGCAGTATAAGATAACAGTTCTTCAGAAGGCCCTGCTGCCCACCTTCCAGTATTTTTCCCTTAGTCCCTCTTATGATACCCCCGGGAAGAGATGGGTTGACGTTCGTTCCGGCACCCCACGGGGCAACGGGGATTTTAGTAAATAGGATTACACACGTGGAACACAGCCATATTTAGCCGAATACAGCAAACATATTAATGTGGTCGGAAATATCTGACTTATTTACGTATATCGTTATATTACATCACGTTATATTTTTAAAAATATTTTTTCTTTTGCAATTAATTTGACAAGAGGACTTTGAATGCCATAAAAATTAAAAAAGAACCTATTAATAAATTATGTTTTTCTATAAAATGACAAGGGCACAACAATAGCTTATTGTGATTTTTTTACTGTGTCTGTCAGTTTTATGAGTAAGTATCCATTTGGAATACAAAATAAATATTATTAAAAAGAGATACCCATAAGATATTACACTATGGTAATCGTTTGGAATGAACAAAGTGTTTCCAAAAAATATTGCTATAAATCCAATTTCAGTTGCGATTAAAGTGATGTACGAATGTATACATACATATTATTGAATAAACTAAAAATTGTCTATCAGAAACATTATAAATGTTACAGAAAATATAACAAAACTCATTTACTTTTATGTAAGTAATAAAACATTATATTTGGTTCGTGTAAACAACAGATACGTAAAACGGGAAATAAAATGTGAGTAAGTGTCAAAATCCATATTTCCAATGTATTGAATATCGGTTCTTCGAATGAGGCACTTAAATATTTATGCGGGCATTATTCCACGTTGCGTCATAAGTAGCAACTCTGTAGATATGATCGCAGAGTTTTTTTTATGTATGTACATACATAAGTTAGGATCAGAAAAATAACTAAATTATATTTATATATAATAATAATAACACTGAATGTTCAATACCCAAATTTAACTAAATAATATGGTGTATGGTATAATAGGTATGTCACATTAAAATGAAAGCAAATAACTCCGTATGACGTGTTTGACTTATAACTTGTAACACAAGTTTAGGGACTGAGTTACCCTCTTCCGTGGGAAAGTACCCTCAATCTCAATACTCCTCTCGTGGTTCCCGAGTGGTGTCATTCAGGTGACAAACCAGGCAAGAGGTCGCTTTGGCGGGTACCGCAGTGTCTGCTGTGTTTAAGTTTGAAGGGGATTTTAGCAACCGAAATTACCGCACGATCAAGACTTAAAAACGAATGTCTCGGAGTGCTAGTGCAGTCAGAATCAAGCTCAGTATAGTGTCCCACACATTGATGATTCTGTTACTGCAGTAGACATAATGCTTACCATCAGGCACCGGGTAGTCCGTCTCTCGGAGTTAATTAACATTACAAAAAATTTCAACTACAATATCTAATAATCAATTAATAATATGTCAGCCATCTGGATAATATCGAAATAGTTGGTATTGGTCTGTAGTATCTGACATACTTGTACAAGCTAGAACAAAAATGTACATCATTGCTCACCTTTCCACCTGGTTTAGGCTCCGGTTTTGGTTTGGTAGTGTGGCGATGTACCCTCCATACTTTAGTGAACATTGCTCCATAGGCCATAGAGAATCCCGTAGCCAACAGCCATGCCCGCGCTGCACAGAGCCCAGAGAAATGCGACGGCTGCACCCATCTCCCATCAACCCCCAAAGCGATGGCCGCCGCCAGACAAACGCAGCATCCACACAGCATAACAGTGTTGCAAGCCGGGTGCGACCAAAGAATCACCCTGCAGTAAAACTGAACGTTATCCGACTATAAAAGCAACAGAAATATTACGAACACCAAATGTCGGAGTTTAATGACTGCCTCGACGTTCGCTCGCAATAAAAACGGGAACAAAGTTACGGAATGAAGTTGGATATCGACAGATTCGTACAGCACCCTAACAATATTATCAAAGATATTTGTATTATACCACGATGCCTATTAGGGGAATTTATCTGCTATGTGGTAGGTACAACTGTTGCCACTAAATTGGCTTAACTAAGCCGCTCCAGTTTTAGGTTGCTATTAACATAGCGTTGGTATTGTTATTGATCATTTGTGTATCGGTATTAGCATTTAGAGATTCATTATGATTAAAACTTTGAATTTGATATTTAACCATACCTGGCGGCTGAATCTTGATGTCAACATCTTGCATACAATGGAAAAATTGGTTCTAATACTTTTGCTTTCCTATTTTCTTACTACTATTGGCCAAATATGAAAACATGTATTAAAATTTAACATTCGTAAAAGTAGAATGTTAAAACGTTCCTAACTGCGCTATTCGCAATCTCAGCCAGCGGAAACGGTTACAGTTTTATTTCGGGCATCTGTTTTATTCGTGTGGGATTGAAATTTTTAGCGTTATCGATCGGTCGCAGCCGGGGTTGGCATTTGGGCGAATTGGCCCGATCGTGTTTCAGAGCCCCTGTCAATATCACCCAACACTAACACATATCTACGAAAGGGTGGAATTTGACGTTGACAAGGGCCTTGTAAGATAAAGGATTCCCGTGACTTTTTCACTCGATTGCGTACGCAAACTGTTCCATTGTCGTGGCTGAGAGGTCGATACCATTATTGTGATCGTCATGTCAATCAAAGAGGGATGAAGATAGCAAGTTTGTACGTGGTTGTGTTGTGAAGTAAAAGCTATAATACGAATAGAAAAGAAATCAGGTTTTTTTAGGGATTGTAACGAAATTTGCTCGCGGCAGAGGTTACCGCTTAACATCAAGTAATGTTAAGCGGTAACCTCTGCCTATAGCAGATGCATTTCATCGTAAATGACAAACTGCTCTGCGCCCATCATCCTGAGAAATTAAGTTGTTAAGACTGATGTGCCTGTAATTTTATAATTAGTTACTGGCCTCAAGGTATGTAGCTGGAACACACTGTTAGGTGCTTTGGCCAACAATTTTCGATTTGAGAGTGGTAGTTAAAATGCGCTTCCACTATGCGGAGAAACTCGGTGATAAAATAAAAAAGTAAAAAGCCGGCGGTGGGGATTGAACCATAGACCTGTAGCACGGTACTCCACAGCTATTACCACGCGGCCATCACTGCTTCAAATTGTTAAGTATGAAGTATGAATATAAGATAATTAAAAGAGGTCGTTCACAAGATTTTAGCTCTCAACTGAAAAATGCTTTTTCCAGATATTATTATGTTGGTATTATTACTATTATTATTATCATTATGTTGGTTAATATAGGTACTATACTTTGGATGTACTTTAAACCAAAGGTGAGAGAGTAATAGAAAAAAAACCAATGCCCACGGGTTTTATAAGGCATGTTTGTATTGCAAACAAAATATAAGCCAAACAACACTAGCGTGCTAATGTTAATTAAAAAATATGCATGTTTAAAATCTGCATTACAAACATAACAACAGTGCAATGATAGCGATATCTATTGCATACAGTGAGTTGAATATAAAACTTATACATACATACATACATAAAATCACGCCTCTTTCCCGTAGGGGGTAGGCAGAGTGATTTCCACTTGCTACGATCCTTACAATCTCTTTCGCTTCATTTATACTCATTAATACTTTCATAAATCAGCGTCGCTTTAGGGTACTCATTAATACTTTCATAAATCAGCGTCGCTTAAGGTATACCTGGCCTTTTTTCAGAACGTCTTCAATCTGATTTCGGAACGTTCGCCTAGGTCTTCCCCTTCCAAAATTTCCGTTCACTTGTCTACGTATACCTGTTTAGTCAATCTGATTTCATTCATTCTCTCTACATGTACAAACTATCTTAACATAACTTTCACGATTTTTGTCACTACATCCTCTTTCACACCACATTCTTCCCTTATCACACTATTACTTATCCTGTCACTTCATTTGACTCCAATCTGCTTCTCAATGCTCTCATCTCCACTGTATTCATTCTACTTTCATGCATTTTCTACCATACCCAACTTTCACTCCCATACATTAGTGTCGGAAACAAAACTCCCCCATGAACAGCCTGACGAGCCGAGATAAAACTTATATTAGTCGTAATATCCATTCGATAACTAAGATGCAATAACGTTTTTTAATTAAAACGACACAATAAGTTAAATACAGTGCTGTTATAGCTAATAAAAGATTAAAATATACTACCTTCTCCGCCTGTGGATTGTGTTGAATATTATCAGTCCGATGGCCGCCAACATGCCGGCGATGCAGAGTGCGGTCATGCAAGCAAACAGTGGCAGAGACACCGTCCGTAATTCGTTTACAACCACTGTTCGATCGGGAGGCACCTTCCCTCCTACAACAAATTGTGTGTGTTAGGACAAATGTACGTTGTTATACGTAATATGAATATTATATATAATAGGTTAAAACGATTACGTATTTCGACAGATGATATTTTTTGTAAAAAAAACAAGTAGTTTTATCACAAAATATTCAAGACAACAGTTTGAAAATATATTTTTCATCTGTCGTTTTGAATTGTAAGCTCAAATGTTTTTTTTGAGAAGTAAAGGAATATTATCTATAAGGTATTTGAATATTTATAGAAGTTACCCTACATTGTGTACAGTTATGTAATTACTTATGTAGAAAAATATATTTTTCTACATATAACATTTTTCTTGATTTTTGCAATTAACTTGGTAAATAAATAATTTGGCTATAAATATAGTTATATAAAAACTTTTCTTTTTTTCAACTTTTTAATTATTTTGCATATGGAACTCGTTTATTACTCGTATTTTCAAAATTTCTTTCGATTGGGCGCTACTTCTCATATTTTTTCGTGAACTAGCTGTACCTGCGACTTCGTTCGCGATTGCCGTACCTGCAGACTAACTATTCACATTTCAGCACTGTTTATCTCATATTAAGCAACGCTGTGGTCTGCGGTGAAGCACTCTTAGCAAAGCGTAGCTCAGAAAAGAGCTTTGGATTTGCCCGTGGGGTGCTGGGCTGCCCGTGGGGTGCTGGGCTACCCTTGGGGTGCCGGGTTGCCCGTGGGATGCTGGGGTGCCCATGGGGTGCCGGGCTGCCCGTGGGGTGCCGGGCTGCCCGTCGGGTGCCAAGCTGCCCGTCGGGTGACAAGCTGCCCGTCGGGTGCCGGGCTGCCTGTGGGGTGCCGGGATGCCCGTGGGGGATACCCACCATTCGAACAAAAATAATTATTGAAATCGGACCACGCATTAATAAATAACTACTGTGTACATTTTGACTTTCATCCCCTTTCCCAAGGGAACCGTGCTGAATTTCGGGATAAAAAGTATTATATGCCCTTTTTCGTAGTATGAACTAAATCGTGCTAAATTTCATTGAAATTCATTCAGTAGTTTTGGCGTCATTTGCGGCCAGGATACAGACAGAAAGACAAAAATTTAAAAAATACAGTTTTGCCATCAGTATCAACTACAGAGTGCAGTCAAAAATTATTTTCAAAATATCTGCAATGTACAGAATTGGACCTGTTACAGTTTTATTGTAAGTATAGATAAAAGCTTTTCTGTCAAAGATTTTTCAGTAATGATAATTCCGTCTCAAAACCCACAAGAAGTGGTTTGTACTTCTTCTCTGTTAGAAAATTCATCAAATTCAATGAGCAGTTTTAGGAACCCAAGTCTAAAGTTTAATATTAACTAGGCTTTAGATATATGTATATCATTTGTGTGTGTATTTTATATAGGATGATATATTTTTAAGATTCATTATATAACTAATATAAAGTTTGTATCTCATAGACACATAGGATCTTTTATAATCTTGTAAATGTAAAACACAATTAAATTTAATTCTCCTACAAACGATGCATTGCCGAAAACACATATTCAAACATATTTCACACATTTTCCGTTAGATCTCTGATCCTCTTTACTAGTTATTCATTATTTTTAAGGTTTGATAATACTGAATTTGGATAGATGTGTTGTTTCCGTGTAATGAGCAATAATTTGATTTTATGAATAGCACTTGTTAGCACATCTTCGAAATACAAGCTAAACCGTGGTGAAAAAACGAACACATATTTTCACCCTCTGCGTCTCACAAACAAAAGTATTAAGCAAATATAAACGGTTTAAAAAGCTAATGTCGTCTAACAAGTTTTTAAGAGGTGCCTCGCCAAGTTTTGGTAAATCCTAGTGATCGTATATTTCACGAGAGTCTTAAACAAAACGAACGCTATGATCGTAAAAATGTCGTAAAACTAATAAGAACTTTCTCTGGGAGCAAAGGTGATGACTGTATTGGATATCGATAGAACACTTGTATGTAGAGTAGTATGATACCCTTAATCACTTAAGTCCATAGTTACATGAACGCAATGCATAACATATGCAACGCAGCTTAGATCACTGTAAGCAGAAGCAATAGCTAGAAATGACTCCCTTTATAAGTCTAAAAGCCACAACATATTTTAGATCATATTTCTTAGTTACAATTTTGACTAACGTCAACGTTTCGATCATGTTACATTGACCGCGGTCACGAGTAACAGTCAGTCAACTCATATTATTATTTTGATATTAATTCGTGCGTGAGTAGACCCGGTAACGATTAAGAAATATGAGTTTAGCTCACGATAGTTTAAAGAAAACTATTTTAGATCATTTCTAGATTTCACGAAAGCTATCATAACCCACAGTCAAACACTTTATGCATGTCCTATTAGTACTTGTTAAATGTTTACTTACTGAAACTTTTGCTTGGACTATCGAATATCAGGTCGATAAATATTTTGCCGACATCCATTCTGCACTAGCGTAGATTTGCTATGATCGCGTCAATATTTTCGTATCACTGTGTTCGCTCTCTCTGATATTTTATTACTTTTCCACTTTTATAATAACGTTACGGAATATTGCCTCTTCGGATTCAATTACGGAAGTTGCGAGGCAGAGCCGGAAGGCAACAAGGCTTAGTATCTGGTGTTGTGGTTGCAACTAAATTGTGTTGAGTAAACCTGTGGATGGTATTTATTTTGTGCTGATTTTAACTATGAGTTCAAGAAAAGAATTGTAAGAAAAATGTGTGAGGCGTGGAAAGTGACTAGAGTAGTTAGTGATTAGAGAACTAATGCAGAAGCTTCAAGTCTGTGTCAATCGATGTTTTCGCCAAATACTTCAAATATTCGAGCCTAACAAAATCTCTGATAGATACCTACTGTAGAAATGTCATGAAACAACAAGCGACCAGCAGATGAAGTGCAGTATATGGAACTGGGTGTGCCACACGCTCCTACGGAACCAGAACACATCCTTAAGCATGTTTTGGATTTAAAGAGAAAGCAGGACCGACCAAAGCGAAACAACGATTAAATAAAACTACAAAAAATAAACGAACAAACAAAAAAAATGACCAAAGCAAACCTGGAACCGCTCCATGTTGGACCACGTTAAGCGCATTGACAAGACATGGTCCGCCGTGAAGCATGGAGCCCAAGACAGGGCGAAATGGAAAATAACCATGGTCGCCCTCTGCCCCGTCCAGGGGACCATAAGGAAAGTAAGTGTACGTTTATTGTCCACCTTAAATATTAATAGTACTTTGTGGACTTATTAAAAAGTGTAACAGCAGAAGTATTTTATATCCATGTTATAGTTTCTATATAAAAAGTCACAGAACCATTGTATATTGTGTCCGTTTCCGCCAGTTTTCTTTTATAAAAACAGTAGGTACTTAAAACAAAACAGTGGGTGGGTGGGTTAAAATTAACTGCAGAGCTTAGTTAGGTATATTTATATGATTTTGTTATATTTAAAAAAGTATAGCTCCGATCGCGCTCAATCCAACGGGAAACGATCGGAGATCGCGGCCCGCGGGTTTTGATGCGTGGAGCTATTTAAAAAGGTTGAAATCGGATTTTTAATTTTGAAAATACACGAAATTTTGAAAAATATGACTGTAAATCGTTGATAACTTTTTTACTATTGAAACTAAAGACCTAAAAACAACGCAGGACGGTCCGCTACCAGCGGCCGCAATTTACAAAACACAAAACAACACACAATTAGGAAACAAACAAAGACAACACGAAAATATGAAATTTCTTACAAAAATATTTGCAAAAACAGGTTTTTGCAGTCTAGTGTAGGGTTTTACTATAGATCGATGCTATTTAAACCGTCTAGTTGATTTGCGCTACCAGAGACCTAAATTTTGGTAGGCTACACTATATTTTTACGTGAAATCAACGATGTTGTATTCCTAATGTATGGGGTATGGTACAAAACCTACAAATCAAAAATTTTGTTGATATTGAAATTCGTTTCTAGCAGATTTTCTTACAAAAACAGTGTACAAACATTATATTCAATCTACTTTTTCGGGTTTTTGAGTTTTTTTTATTATACTATACTTTATATTTATTATACTTTTATACTTAGATCCTACGAATATATATTGTAAATCGTGGCCTAGATAAGTATAAATAGTACATAATACAAATAGTTTTTACAGACTCAAGTTACATAAGTACCTACAGAGTAAATCCATAGATTCCCGAACTAGCGTGTTCTGTTTCAGGAACCATAGGCTTCTCCCATAATAGTTATGACACTGGCACTTACGTCTAATATCAACATAACAATATTTACTTAGCGCTTAAGGAAAATATTGTGCGTGTGTGTTAGTGTATGTGAAGTGTATGAGTGAAGTGAGTTTGTTGTGTGTTTACAACTGTTAGTAGATGTGATTGTGAGTAAGTATGTGGCTTTGACTTTGACTTTGAAGGAAAATAGTATAGTATATGAATAAATGATTACAGCGAGTGTTTGGATATATTATTAATTTCTCGTAAATATTATCATCAAACTTGTTTTAATAAATTATGTGTAGCTTTGGAGACACTACAATAGTTGTGTGTGTAATAACAGAGGGGCTTGGCAAGCGCCTTGGGGATTGCAGTCTACGATGGCAGTTCTTCAGAACGGAATTTTGTCCACCTTCTAGTATTTACGTCTTCTAATATACTATTTGTATCGACTTCCACATTAAGATATGGGTGGATGCAATTTTAGCCCGGGATAGTTTACCAAACATTTAGTAAATTGAAATTTCCGCTTCTGTGCCGATCCATCAGTTTAATAGAGTAAATAGTGACGAGGGGAATATACGGAATATTACGTCCATCACGTGCGATCTCAATTACTTTGGGCTTTTGGGAGTAGAAATATTGAGCTTCATTTTTTACATGGCCTTAGTACTACTATCTGACCTACAATTACTGCCTCATAAGGACGGAAGCTGGAACAAACCGTTGTTAACACCGCTTGGGAACAGATAAAAAGATTTTTAAATAAATATTTTAGCTTGACATTTTTTTCTGTTGAATATTTCTGCCTTTTGAATCAATGCGCCAGGAACAAGAAAACTCCAAATCCGAAACTGTAGCTATTACGAGTAGTATGAGTAGTACGGTTATTAACCCGGTTGATAGAAGTAAATAGATTACCGCATCGCAACAACCCGCGAAAGACATAAAATGATTATGAGGCGCTCGTAGTGAAGTTTGCTTAGGCGTTTTTAATCAATCAGCTAAGTTTAGCAACGTCGGCCGTGGTCGGGAGGATGGGTGACCGCTAGTGACATTACTACTAAGTGCTTCCGCGTTAAGCTGTCGATCCCGGTTGTTGTTTAACGATGGCAGTCGTTACAGCGCGGTGGAAGGGCATTCAGCGAATGCCCGCCTGGTTAGCTACCACCCTCGGGTAAAAATCTGTCGCCAAGCACCTACTGGTCTGTTCCGGCAGCTATCCTTGGAGCTAGTAAAGCCTGCCTGGTTAGTCTGAACAACACCTTCGAACACATTATCACTTAGCATCAGGAGAGAAAGTAGTCAAAGAAATAGCCTGTATGCTGTATAAAAAAAATGTGTTTGTAGGTTTTGATTACAGCATAAAAGCTAAATTATAAATCAGCATTTTAAGAGTTTATTTGATTAAATAGTAAGACATACATGGTAAAATTAAAGATTCCGAACTAGTTTAACTTTTGACTCCAGAATATATATCGTCTTATATTGTCAATTTTAATGGATCTTCATTGCCTTATTTTTTAAGACAAAATATGAAAGCTTACTTCATACTTATATGCTCTTCAATAAGTTTTATAAGAAAGTACTATATACACTAGGATAATACACTAGGGTGTAAAAAATTACAATTTTCGGCCGATTTCTCATGTATCTATAGCCTTTTTTAGGCTGCATACATGAGAAATAAAATAATTTACTTGATTTTTTAAGTATATATTTGTTTTTTGTTCAATATATACATGCAATATATTTAATTTAAGGTTTGTAATTTATTCCATTTACGAGCTAGTGCTATACATGCATACGGCCAGACATACAACAGATTATATTAATATGGTCTATCTGAAATCCATACCTCCGAAACATACATAACCCTTAATATTGGGGGCTCAAATTGCGTTCCACAAGACGCCTGCCAAGTATGGGGATTATGGCAAACCCCCGTAATGAGAGAGGGTTATACAACGGTTGACGTGATATGAAATCATTGAATTATTTGTGTCGAAACGACGTTTGTGTAGATCGATTTGTATATAGTTTTAGAGCACGGAACAAATCCAACTGCAGCAAGCCGTGAGACAGAGAGACGTTATTTCTCCGGAACCGTTCACATACCATAATACCGTATGCATTGGATTGGAACGAATATGACACGAATATTTATGCCATATATATTAAAACATAACTCATATAACGTTTTGCCGATAATATAATAATTATGTTAGAATCACCCAACACAATCATGACTTCAGTAAGTTTCCTCGCGAATCGACGTTAAAAAGGAAAAAGACATATCCATGGTGTATATATACATAATTATATATACACGTATGTATATGTATATAAATATATGGCAGCAGTTGTTGGAAACACTACTGTCGAAGTTGCCGAAGAATATGTTTACCATGGACAAACTACCAGAGTAGACTCAACTTCAAAAACAGGGCTCACAAAAGACTCTGACCAGCACCGTCTCAGGGAGTATCACTGGCCAACACGCAGGCTGCTATCCAAGACACCGTTCGTCGCACCGTGTCGTTGTCGCGACAACCCGCTGCGGACGTTGCAGCAGGGTCTTGATGTCGCGGTTGAGGTTGTCCACACAGATTACCCACAACCCGGATAACTTCAGAGCTTAGATTGCGGCAGTAGGCATTTAGGTCAACCACGTTGATCAGTAGCTTCTCACATTTTTTGGAGCCAACCAGGCAAAGAGGGCCCTAAAAGCTCACTAGATGCGCTCGTAGCGAAGTTTGCTTAGCCGAGAGGGTATCATCTGCATATTACGCGACCCAATTACTTTCGGTGAGCGTGCCACGGAGCACCCAGTCGTAGCCCACGTTCCACAGAAGTGGTCCCACCACTGAACCCTGTGTTGGAACAACGCAGGCGACGTGACAGCGCCTCTAACCATCGTGTCCTTCCACCAGGACCTCACGGCCTTGGAGGTAGGTAGCCAACAGCCTTCGCAAATACAGGGGCACTCTGTGATAGCGGAGCGCCTCCTGTATTGTTCCATGCGGAAGGCTGTTAAAGGCGGTGGCTATCTCAAGTTTTTTAAAACGGCAGCGTATGGTACGTTGGGGGCTATAAACGTTAAAAAAAACATATTTCAGAAGCAACGTCTTCAGTTCAGAGAGCCACTATTGATCCTAAGAAGTCGCATTAGTATGAATTGTACAGAACTTCTCACCGGTCTTCTCTGGATCCAGCTATGTAAAGCGACACTTTAACTGGCTTTAAACTGTCCGACAGTTCATCGATTAGTAGTAGTGTTCGACTGTTAATTTAAACTGTGCCGTTTCTTTTGTAATATAATTTTTAGTAACTGCGTTAGTATGTTGTACTTACCAACCCACCGCTCGCGATCCAGCCATGTAAGGTTGTCAGCTTGCGTATCGTAGTATCCAAGCTTCACGTAATGGTTGTCTGTTAGCTGTTCGATTTGCGTCAATGCTATTCTGTCGCCTTGTGATGAGAATGCCACCAAGCCCTGGGAAGATAAAAGATAATCACAGGTTTGTGTATTATGAAACTTTTAATACTGGGATGATAACGTGTTAAGAATGAGTTGTTTGCTAGCGTGTACGTTCAAATTAATTTCGCGATATAAGCGGTACAGCTGTTTTCATACTATCATACCACGCGTAATTATTTTTTTTATTTCGTCTTCATACCACATACTTAGGCCTCTTATTAAAGTAAAAGTAGTAAAATGTCAATGTCTATTAACTAATCTTGTTTTATTAACTAATATCTTGTAAATAATTTGTATACAATAATTTCATAGGTATATAGATACAATATATATATGTATATATCTATGTAAATTAAACTTTTTATTTTTTAACTCATTAACTCGAATATTTTTTTTGCATTTCTCGTGAAATTTGTGTCATCGACATAACACCGTATTAACAAACTAATATGAATATGGATTTTGTATTATATTTTTTATCTGATGTTACGAACAGTCATGAAAGGTACAGGTTAGATCAAGGTTACTATGGACTTTTTATTCTGTACTATGGATAGCAATTGTGGTATGACAGCAGATACTTTTTTGGTATAGGAATTAAATATTTCATAATTAATTTTTCAATGATATTATACCGGATATCTTTTTGTACAAAAATTAAAAAAATATGAGTGGTATGAAAAAGTGATAGAAATACGCAAGCACTCGATATAATATTACGATGTTTGTATCAACGTATTAAAATGTGTTATCGTATAAAAAACCTATCTTCTGAAAAATCCTTTACAAAAAGGCATTATCTTAGCCTCATATATAATGAGTCTACTTACAAATACATTAATTTAAATAATATCTGATGTTGTAGATAATAAGCAAGTAAAACATCTTAAAGTCATTGTTCCCTTTAATTAGTTAAAATGCGGCTACCCATTTTGAAAGGAGCTTTGTAAACCAACACTCGTTTTGTGTTTTCTCACAAAACATTAATGTACAATAATGTAATTTTAATGCTAAGCACCGACGCAATTAGTAATTTTCGTTAGATTTTTTGCTCTGCAAAACATGGGTCACTGAGAGGTTGTTGTAGATAATTATCTGTTGTGTATTTATTTTTAGCAGAATATTATTTACTAGGTTAAATCTAAAAGCACTAAGGAAAATAGCAATTGAATTTGTCTAAGTAAATTTCAAGAAAGACATTGAAATGCCAACTTGAAATATTTAATTTATTGTCCGTGTTACTACTCTCTCTACTACCAGATTTAATATGGGCAGCAATTATTTCCCGTATCAAAACACCGTAAAAAAGAGGGGCAGTTTTTTTACCCGTTGTACTACCAGTATATGTTAAATAACACTTTCTCGTGTGACTACTGACAACTTAATTTCATAAAACAACTAAACCTTATGACAAACAACACCTACTACGAAAATGAATTTCAATTTGCAATTGGATGTTAATTTTAATACCTATATCATACGATAGGTACGGTGTTCTTATTTTATGGACGTTTTCCTTTACTGGCTGGAAAAAATTACTAATAATTTTTTTTACTCAAAATATGGATGTTAAATTTAATTTTACGTCTTATGGGACTCGTAAACGGCGATGAAGTGAATAGTATGTGATAGTGTGCAACAGAACTACCAATTAACCCTCAAATCAAATCATTTATTGCATATTATGTAGGTATCTTAATAACTATTTACATAACACTACATAATAACCCAAGTTTGGGTATGGCAACTTAAAGTGGAGCGGCCAGTTTTTTTTATATAAATATTTGTCACATAACTATTGTTCTATGGTATAATAGCATTTTTCTATCAATAAGTTTTTTAGTAACATCTTATTCATTTTCATCAGTCTTTAATTTGTCCGATAATTTATTAAATATTTTTATGCCCATAGCATGGGGACCACTGCGATTTCCTAGACACCTGCGCTGAGCGTGGGGATTATACCAACCCCAAATTCCCTCTTCCCCAAATGGAGAGACTATTTTTCAACGGTGGATGTCACGGCTGTTGATATATTAAGTTATATTCTGTCATGGTTTATTTTCGACTCGAATAAAAAATAATAGAGATTAACTTCAGTGATGATAAAGTATATCTATATATTCATATCTCATTTTCGTAACTGTCTCCTTAAAGCATATCATGTCGTCATGATGAGAAAATGTTCCCGGAGTTTCTGTAGTATCTTACCCCAAACACATACTTAAGTGCGTATGAACCTACTTATTTGCTTCCGCTCGTCGCCGTCGCTGTCGCGCGTCTGGGACTAAAAATACCCCGAGGTGATAAATGTTGGTACATAAAAACGTTATTCACCTCCATCAAGGATATATGTAGATAAAACCTACATGTATCTGAGAAAAAAACTTGTTACGATATGTTATTTACGAGAAGAAGACGTAGGAGGAGCTTTCCTAGAAAAGGAACGGAAAACTAGAAGTATTTTTATTAGTCAAAGAAATGATTACTATTGTGTTGAACTTCTTGGAAATGTATAAGTCTATTATAATTTATACTGACAAAACTAAGCCCGAAAAATAATTTAGATCTTAAATATACAGGGTTATTGGTAAAATGCTAACAACTTCGCAGGGTTGACTTCTTCTAGTCCTAACAAACATTTTGTGACGATTTTTTTTTGTTAAGTTTTTTTTTGTGTATTTTGACGGAATAGGTACGAGGACCGCATGATGTTAAAAGTATTTTGTGCCCGTAATGTATTATTTCATATTTATTATTTCTTTGCTTGATGTAAATTTTCAAAACTCTATTAAGGGAGCACGGTGCGGTCTAGTGTTCTTTTTGTTGCTATGGGCTCGGAGTAGGAATTAAAACACAAAAAAATACATAGCACATATTTTTTTTATAAACAAAAAAAATCAGAATGTTAGTTAGGACCAGCAGAAGTCACCCCTAAGAGGTTGTTAGCATTTTAGCTATAACCCTGTATATTATTTTAATATATACTATATGTTTTGCAAAAAGCTTACCGAAACGCCGAGAAATGACGTGGAATTTATGGCCTCGTAGATGTCATCGGCGATCTTCTTGTTTGTGTAAGTGAAATTCTTCAAGCTTAGCCCACTTTTCTGTAGTTTCTCCATTGTTTTGTTGAATGCTAAAACATGAAGAAATATTTGTCCAAATGTTCGGCCAACACAAGTATAAATTTTCGATACAACATAATGAGCATTAATTAAGCATTCTTGTATTTTGCGAATGTCCGCCTGGCTAGCTACCACCCTCAAGTAGAAAATCTGACACCAAGCACCTAACGGTGTGTTCCAGCAGTTATCCTCGAGAGCCAGTAATTCTAGATTAGCCTGAACAACACCTTAGACAACAGCATCATCTACCATCACGTGAGATCGTGCTCAAAGGTTAACCTATCAGGCATTAAAAAGAAAGCAGTATGAGATGAGAATTGCTGTTGCTGCACGTTGGGCAGAGCTGCAGAGCTGTTTACCAAAAGATTCAAATTCATTCACTGTAAAGAAATATATTATATATCTATACATAATGTATATGTGGTTAAAAAACTGATAAACCTAAACTGAACCAAAAAGAAGGGCAGTAGTCACTACCAACAAGAACATTTTGAAATAGGGGTGCCGAAACAAGGTAGCCAGCCAGGAGATTCTCAATATGTTTTTTTTTTGTGTTACATCATAACTTTTTACACTACTGTACTGACTTTGATGATATTTTTATATTCGAAAGCTGGTGCTTTCCCTGGGCCCTTTTAATTTTCAGTGATATTTGACGATTAGTATTTGAGTTATTAATAATGCGTATTTTACGTACAAAGCCGGTTTTCATTTGTTAAAAAAATTATATCATATGTGTTATAAGCATAAAATATTTTTGATATTTTTGTGTGTTGTCTTTTGTAGTGTTAGAGAAATATCTTTTACTAGCATAACATGGGTGCGAACTTATCAAAAAAATAATGGTACATCTTTGTAAAAAATCTTACAACGTAACGATTTAACGTTCTGTTGAAAGTGAAAACCCTACCCTAAAATATCTTTATTGCATATTATCTTGTTACTAATGACAGGAAAGCCGCGGGTGCGTGTTCATTTTCACCTCACCTTTTGCGTCATTACTTTGTCTTTGTTTAGAATTATTATGTATAAACTGAGAGTCAGTTTTAAAATAAATGTAGTACTTCAGAGCGATAGTATATGACGCCATGACAATTGCTATAAACTGCCGTGCTGTATCATTCGTATTGTCCACTACTGAACACAGCCTCCCCCATTAAGGGAGGTTTGCCATATTCCCCAAGCTTGGCAAAAGTCTTGGGAATTTCAGTTTAAAATATCAGTTCTTCAGAAGGCGCTGCTGCCTACCTTCAGGTATTTTACCCTTCATTGCCTCTTACGACACCCATAGGTAGCAATGGAACGGTGACATTCTAGCCCGGCACCCTACGCGGCTCCGCCCACGGGACTGCCTTGCACGGGTCTTATACCGCGAGCTAGAGCTTCATAGCTACAACTTTTTAGTAGAAAATCTGCCGTCATCTGACATTGTTCCAGCAGCTGTCCTTAAGAAGCAGTTTTTTTTTTTTTTATTGCTGATAGGTAAGCCTTTGACCACAATCTCACGTGATGGTTAGTGATGATGTGGTCGAAGGTGTTAACAGGCTTAACCTAGAATTACTCTGGCTCTCAAGGACAGCTGCCGGAACACACCGTTAGGTGCTTGGCGACAGATTTTCTACATGAGGGTGGTTGCTAGCCAGGCGGGCATTCACAAAATGCCCTTCCACCATGCGGTGAAGCTCAAGCCCGCGGCGGGATTCGAACCATGGACCTGCTGCGCGGCAGTCCATAGCCAAAGCCACTGAGCTATCACTGCAACCAGTTACCATTTTAGTAATATTTTTCCTATCTTTGATATCTCACGTAGTACATGTCTTATGTACTCAAGTACCTACTTGTCTTATCTACGTATCTAAGTGATTTCATAAAAAATATTGAATACTCCTACTCTACGATGAAAATGTACACCGTAATTTAAAATGGAGTAGGTAGGCTTATTATAAAACAAGAAAATGGAGTCGTCTTATGCTGATAAAATTTTCATAGCACCCACGCATTAATGTTACGTCAGTCAGAGTCTGTTACAGAATATGAGCTTGTTAGAGAATATGAGTCTATGAATACTTCATTAGTACCTCTGATATTTGGCTTACGGATTCAGCTACTAAGTTTTAATTATGCGTCTACAGCATCGTGTATTCCATCAGCTTCTTATTTAAATTAATTCGCGTTTTATTCTTGTTGTGAATATTTGAATCAGTAGGCACTCTTTACAATTAAACGCTATTCAAGCTCAACTGGTCCTGTGTGGTGCTTGTAAATACCAATACAAATAAAAAGGATTAATACATGGTGAGAGGGCATTTTGCGAATGCTCGCCGGGCTAGCTACCACTCTTATGTAGAAAATCAGTCGCCAAGCACCTAACAGTGTTCCTACAGCAGTTCTTTTAATTACAGGCACATGAGACTTAACAACTGTATGTTGCAGCGCAGTGCATTTCGTCACTTATTATGAAATGCATCTGTTATAGGCAGTAAGAGCCAGTAACTCTAGATTAGCCTGAAAAACATCTTCGACCATGTCATCACTTACCATCAGATGAGAGAGTGGTGAGAGGCTAACCCATCAGGTACAAAAAATATATAAAATAATGAAAAAGGTTCATGGCTTAACAGCAGGTGGGTCTAGTGCATGTAACGGCACAATCACAAAAAAAAACATTTACAAGTCTTAGGATTTTTTTTTCTAACATAGCGTAATTTTATCATATAATGGACTAGGAAAAAACGTCAACAACTTTGACTAAAACGTCAAGTTTGGTGACATTTCATGACTACGGCAAATTTTGTGCACGCACTTAATGCGTCATCATTGACAAGTTTAAAGCTAATTGTAAAATTAGTCTTGATTGTAGCACAGCGTAAGTTGAACTGTAGGTGTCACTCCATCCCAATACGGTAGGAAAAATTAGAGACATGACTCATTGTCATGTTAGCTCAGTCGCTCAGAGCATACACTGGCTAAAGGGGCGGATGGATTTGGGTTCGAATCCCTCGCAGGACTTAATTTTTTCCTCTCGTAAATTTGTAATTTTGTACTCAATTATTGACAAAGTTGTCGATAACGAATCTTCATTTTTCTGATTTGATCTGCTACAAAAAATAGTCCGACACTGAACCTTAGAAAAAGATTTTTTCATCCCACCATGTCGGAAAGAGTATTTTTAATCTTCAATATCTGATTGGAAAAGCCGTTTTTATTCTCTAGAGGATACAGTACATTGAATTTAGAACATCGTGTGCACTAAGTATGTGAATTAAAAAAAACATTAAACCTATTTACTGCTACCTCTATGGTGCCGAATATATCATACAACTTTTTTTTAATTTGTCATAAACTCAGACTCTGAACCTTCTTGGTGTTCTTTTTTCATACGTTATTTTTTGCATTTAGTCATTTCCTCGCTGAGGTGGAATGAAAAGTTACGTGTTGCACTCGAGTGCAAAGATTTTTCACCTCGTGCTCTTTTGATTCCCTCGCTAGCGCTCAGGATTCTAATTTTAGATTCCTTCGCTTGCTCGGTCATCAAAATTGAACACGCGGTTAAAAAGCAACTTTGCACTCTTGTATAATAAATAACCTATTTTACTTTAGTATACCTCAATGACAAAATCAATCAATCAGTAAATAGATTTAATCCGTTAGGGATAATTTTAGCTCAGGCTTAGACTTCTTAAGACATTTTATAAAGAGAAGAAAGTTAAAACTAATCTTAACTTCTAAAAAAATTCTACCCTCCAAAATAAATTAGTATTTATTACATAGCCCCGTGGGGTGCCGGGTCAATATTGCACCTCCCCATATCATTCCATGGATGTCGTAAGAGGCGACTAAGGGAAAAATACTGGAAGGTGGGCAGCAGCGCCTTCTAAAGAACTGCTAACTTATACTACGATCCCCAAGACGCCTGCCAAGCGTGGGGATTATGGCAAATACCCCCTTAACAGGGGAGGCTGTGTTTAGAAGTGGACGATCTGGCTCTAACAGTACAGTACATAGCAAAGTTTTTTATTCAACCGAATATGTATATATACTGTATATATTGTCTTTCACCGGGCACCCATGCTCTTCAAACCGGATTATTATATGTTCTTTGCCGGAACACAGTAATGTGAACATTACTGCTTGGCGGTTAGAAATAATTATGGTGGCAATACTTTCCCGGACGAACTCGGACATAAGAGTTCTACTCTACGAAAATAATATATATTTTAAAGCAGTGATGGTTCAGTAGCATTGGCTATGGACTGCCACGCAGCAGGTCCATGGTTCGAAGCCCGCCGCGGGCTTGAGCTTCACCGCATGGTGAAAGGGCATTTTGTGAATGCCCGCCTCGCTAGCGACCACCCTCAAGTAGAACATCTGTCGCCAGACACCTAAGCTGTGTTCCGGCAGCAGTCCTTGAGAGCCAGTGAAATTACAGCACATGAGACTTAAGAACTGTCTCAATGCGTCGGGCGCAGTGCAATTCGTGACTTGTGTCGAAATGCACCTGTTATAGGCAGAGGTTCCGTTTAACATCAGGTTGGCCTCGAGCTTGTTCCGACACAATAACATAAAAAAATATATACGTAGGTTATACTGCTACTAAAAAACTGCTACGAAAAAGGCTTGACTGTACCTGCTACGCTGGTAAAAATATATGTACCCACATCAAAATAGTACAACAAGAATCCAACAAAGTCATTCACCGCGAGCCGTCAACCGTTATAACAAAACAAAGTCATAACTCACAACGTGTTTTTAAGCATAATCACTCATGTGTAAACGTATTCAAGGGATACATACCGAGTGCGACGGCCCATACTGCGTCGTACGCCAAAGGCGCCTCTTGGTATCCCTCAGGATATTTCTCCCCGTCGATGTCGTAGCCTGCGGCCTTCAAGGCTCCATTCAATTTGATACTGTTAACATAAGAAATTGTTTCTTGAACATACACAACTGTATTCAGCATTTAATATTGTTAGGAAAGATACCAAAAATGTTAGTGATACTTTCTTCTATACAGACATCGGTTAGTATTTCATTTGAGTCATTTTATGACTCCAATATAGAGTACAAAATACATTTGGACCATAAAAGGTAGCTTCGTTGTTATCCTGCTATGCATAACAACAATATATGTATTTGAAAGTAAATAAACACTTGTGTCGTATAGAAATTAAAGTTTTAAAAACTTTAAACTTGTACCTATTTGTAAATATAATATATACAGGACCATAGTATTAACAACATTAACAAATTAATATTCCATACATTAACTTGCATGGATGTTAAATATTCATGTAGACATTGAAACATAAGTTACCCCAGAAATAGCAAAATTTCAAAATAGTGATGGCTATGGACATCAACGCAGCAGGTCCATGGTTTGAATCCCGCCGTGGGCTTGAATTCAGCGCATGATGGAAGAGCATTTCCACTCTCGAGTAGAAAATTCGTCATCAAACACCTTACGGTGTGTTCCAGCAACTGTCCTTGAGAGCCAGTAATTCTATTCGTTTCCAGCTAAACTGTATTGGTTCAACTAATACGACCGTCGATTTCAGTTTCCTTCTGAAAATTCCACTATCAGAGAGCTGCTGTTAATATTTTATTAAATTTTCTCGATTAGTACCTAATTATAGATTTATAATTTCGACGTTCCAATTAACTCCCAATGATAATGTAATTTAACACTTGTATCACCTATTTCACTATAAAATAACGAAGTGGCAAGGTGGTAGGGTATTTTGCAATTGCCCGCCTGGCTAGCACCACCTTCAAGTAGAAAATCTGTCACCAAGCACCCAACGGTGTCATCCGGCAGCTGTCCTTAAAAGCCAATAATTCTGATCAGCCTAAACAACATCCTCGACTACATCACCACTTACCATCAGGTGAAATAGTGGTCAAAGGCTAACCTATCAGCTACAAATAAATAAAAAGTCTACCATCTATTAGTCTACGTCTGACTTAATTCACATTAACATTATTAGAAGCGTAGGATAAGCTTTTAAATTGGGGTAGTTTTAGGTGACGAACGCACTTTTTGGAGAGTAAACTTCCATGTTTTGAGAGGTCTGATCTTGGTATATACAATGATAACAGCAGCTTGATATCAGACTGGCTATTTCATCGTATATAATCTATAATCTTTACATTATAACAAATAACTCCTAACATTCTTTAAATACACCAATTCATGCTACAAAATAAAACAAGTTATAGTATTTAATAATAACAAATATTTATTAAATATTTTAAGAAAACATCAAATTAATATTTTAATAAAACACTTAAAAAATACAAAAATATATCTAGTGACAATTCCGCCTAATTTTCCTGCTAAGCCGACGCGACGTCACAAACGCCACGCAGCCAAACCGGAAGAATTTTTTGACGCGTTTTGATTCTACACGAAGCATCCTCAGGAGATCTTGACTCTGCGAGCGCACGATCGAGAAATCTCTCGAAAATCTCTCGAATATTAATTTGATGATTTCTTAAAATATTTAAAAAATAATTGTTATTATTAAATATGGGTTTCCGCAAAGTAACGCCTGAATCTATTCATTATGTAGTTATAGTATTATAAAACAAATTGTTCGTAAGTCGTAATCCATTACCTGCTAATGACATCTATGTCAGGTAGACGGAAACTACAATACCGTTACAAAATTTGTAGGCTACGTGCGCTAATGGCCGTGGTTCACGTTTCTTATTAATTTTAAATGTCTTGTTAAAACAACCGACGTTGTTAAACTAACAGAAAGAGAATAGTTCATGTTACAAGAAAGGAATGAAAATACACTGAGTTAAAAGGCACAGCTAGTTATTATAAAATTACTTTGAAAGATCAAAGGGACGGGGTTATTAAATATTAACCATCGTTATTATGGAATAATTGAAAACCTATTATGCTTTTGACTGAAATAGCTATTAAAAGATAATGACAGACTAAAGCGCTAGTTAATATAAAAAAGATCATTTTTGATATAAGTAAGGTAAGACGTTTTACTATAGTTCTTTTTTCGTATTAGGTAAGCATTTTAATACATATTTGAAATATATATATATACTATTACTCATATTGTACCAAACCTAAATACATGACGTTTTTTGCCGTCACTACTTGGATGGGTGACCGCTAGTGATATCTAATACTCAGTGCTTTCGTGCTTAGGAGGCCACGTTAAGCCATCATCCTGAGTTGTTTTCTCAGGATAGCAGTTGTTAGGCTGTGGGAACCCTATAGGTGGCTTTAAAAATTCGTATATTAATACAATGATTCTGCATGGTGGTAAATAATAATAATAATCTTGCATATGTACCCGCCTGAGGCTATCACCCTGAAATATATTTTTTCAACACACTCGCTCGTAACGGGCCTTTAAATGCACCGATTTTAGTGTCATAATATCGTCTATCACTTGTGCTTTTTGTTTACTTTACCGCACTAGTATTTTTAATAGAAAAAAAAACAACGTTTCCACACTTCGCACCAAGGAGATTGTTGTTTGTTTTGTTCGTTTTTCATATAAAAACAAACCAAAGAGTACTTTACCTACTGAAGTAGAACTTTAGAAGATTTAATTATAAATCTTCTTAATCAGATTATTATTGCTATCAGAAAAATCAAGAAAATATTTTTTGGTATCGAAATTTTCGTGCATCTGTGTTGAAAACGTCGTATGAAACTAGTGCGCGTTGTTTATTAGAATCTCTACACCATTTAAGTTTATTATTTTCTTAAAACCCGTCTCGATTGTAATAAACAACTTCGCGCACTTGTTGCATAATGTACTTTTGTTGTGAAGTAAGCACCTAAAGAAGTGTTCCGACATCTTTTTTTTTATTTAATTCTGGTAGGCTAGCCGTTGACCACCGTATCACCTGCTGGTAAGTGTTGATGTGGTAGAATAAGTTGCCCAGGCTAACCTAGAATTACTGGCTCTCGAGGACAGCTGCTGGATGACACCATTGGGTGCTTGGCGATAAATTTTCTACTTGAGGAAGGTAGCTAGCCAAACTAGCATTGGCAAAATGCACTACCACCAAGAATCACCAAAGAACTAAAGAATCCTTGGGAGTTGGTTCCCATTCTTGGTTTAGCCTGTTTACCGAATAGTTTAGTGAGAGATTGTGGTCAACGATTACCTTTTCTTTTTACTCGTAGCGAACTTTGCTTAGCTGTTCGTGTAATCGATCAGCAAAGTTAAGTAACGTGCGCCGCGGTCATGAGTTCAATGGGTAACCGCTAGTGACATTACTGAACGCTTCCGTGGTTCGGAGGGCACGTTAAGCCGTCGGTCTCGGTAGTTGTCTTAGGATGGC
Organism: Plagodis dolabraria; assembly: GCA_963854805.1. Taxonomy (NCBI): domain Eukaryota; kingdom Metazoa; phylum Arthropoda; class Insecta; order Lepidoptera; family Geometridae; genus Plagodis; species Plagodis dolabraria. Next base: position 25,937,339 of record OY978441.1, on the reverse strand, counting down.
AGACGTTAGAGCATGGTGGCAGCCATGGCTAGCAACCACCCTCAAAAGAAAATCTGTCGCCAAGCACCTAACGGTGTGTTCCGAGAGCTGTTCTTGAGATCCAGTAATTCTAGGTTATCCTGAACCACCTTATACCACATCATCACTTACCTACCATCAGGTGAGATAGTGGTCAAAGGCTAACCTATCAGGCTTAAAAAATCCCTATCTACAACATATAAAAACATTTTATTTTACTGACAGTACGTATGGGAAGAAAATAAATATATTTGTCCACAGCCAGCCCCATTCTAACGTTATCGACAGTTCTTTGGCAGCTGAAGCCGAGGCTTTGCCGTAGATAAGAATAATCGGATCCAAATCCACAAAACACTTGCTACTAACTTGCCAAGCAATGTGTTCTCGTAGTCTTTTTATATTGCACAATATCAGTAAAGTCAGAATTTACAGACATCTTTTTTGAGGTATGATATTCGGAACATTTCAATAGCTCTTAACTTAGTAAAAAGGTAAAAGGATTGAATGTACTCGAAAGCCTTTTATGATTTCCCTAGTTGGTAATAGAAATAAGTAAAAGATAATTTAGAAATTGGATTCAATATTACAATAAAAAGAATATGCCTACAAAGACTTTTGTTCTATATTACAGGTTTTATTCCAAACTTGATAAACTACGATTCAGTTATCAATCAATCGCGTTCTTGGATGGTTGATTTTCAATGATCTGTGGAGCTTATTATCTTACTAGAATGTAATTAAAACAGACTTAATTTTGATATTTGGACCAAAAGGTACCCACCCTTATTAAGGGAAATCGTCAAAATGAAGTTTATCTCCATCGCCGTTCTAGTACTTTGAGAGAGTAATAGTTTCTCAAGTAGTCTCTAATGTAGGTTTTAGACAATAAATAGATATTAATTTCTTATCAATGGCATGAACTTTAAAATATACCACAAGCTGCTAGTTTTGTTACAATAAAACCATACTGTAACCACCGTACTGTTTATCAAACCTTAATTCTTGAAATTGAATAATAATGTGTTCATGAAAACATCAGCATTATTATGTGCCATGAAACTTTAAAAAATCCTAATGCACCCAACTCGCTCGTTTCCCCTTTGCTGTGTGCACTTATTTCTGAGAAAGAGTAGTTTCTGAACAAAGCTAAGTACCGTTGGAGTTTCCCCCGGAGACTAAAGCAATAAGCTTTTCATCGTAGTCACTATGAAAAAGAAATGTCTAGATTTTTATCGCACAATATCGCTTATAGTTACGAGTATAATGCACTCGTTGAATAGTACATTAAGTTTCAACTCGGAAAACTAAACAGGAAAGATTCAGTAGATTAAGATTCCTTCTCGTTCCATGGTACTCGTATTATAATTTCTATTCTGACCAATATTCAATTTGGCTATTAAAGTCTGCATTTTTTTAGGATTCTGTTCCCAAAGAACAGAATGGAGCCCTAAAAAATAGACTCCGTCGTCTGTCTATCTGTCCGTTTGTCACGGACCTCCAGCTCGTAAACGGAATGAGTTAACATCCAGAAGTTTGAATATATTGTGTATAATACTGACCCAAATCAAATATCAGTACTAATAATATTATAAATACGAAAGTAACTCTGTCTGTCTGTATGTTGCGCTTTCACGCCAAAATTACTGGACCGATTTGAATGAAATTTTTGTATGGAAATAGTTTGAGACCCGGGAAAAAACATGGATAGTTTTTATCAAACTGCGCAAAAAGAGGTTAGTGTTTTTGCGCGATAACCGACATACGCGCGGGCGGAGCCGCGCCCGGAAAGCTGGTTGGATATAAAATTCAATTTATTTATTTTTCACGGGGGTCCAATACATGCCAAGGTAGGCGAATAATGTATTTTCTTATATCCTAGCACCTGTTATTACCGTCTAAAACTCATTTGCGTCATATGTCTATAAAAATAAAGCAACAGGGGGTCTTTGTAATGGGATCTGTTTTAAAAACTAAAGTACTTAAAGAGGAATCAAGAATTTTGGTATATTATGTGCCGTGTTCTCTAATTACCCAATTACTAATAATGTCGATTAAGTTAAAATAGACAAGCATTTTTCCCGGTTTCTTGTGGTGCAGTACCCTAATAGAGCGAGCCTAATAGGCTTAACTGGCACTTGGCTGGTATTTCAACTTTTTTTTTATTGCTGATAGGTAAGCCTTTGACCACAATCTCACGTGATGGTAAGTGATGATGTGGTCGAAGGTGTTAACAGGCTTAACCTAGAATGACTGGCTCTCAAGGACAGCTGCCGGAACCACGGATTAAGGAAGGGAGGGGATATGGCGCGAGGCATTTATTCTACTGATTCGCATGTCGCAGTTTTTCAATTATCTATCCCCACTGCGCTTCACGCCTACAAATGAAACAATAAACTCTTAAAGTAATACACTGAACGCAGGGCTCCCATTAGTTACTCACACCAACTCATTACAATGCACACTGACAAATCAATCAATTAAAGCAAAGCGCTCGGACATCACAGTAACAATAAAAATTACCACTACATGCATACATTTACACGTACGCTAGGGCTTGATACTATCGGTAAAGTGGTATCGAAATAAAAACTACATAGTTTAACTGATTAAGTAATTGAGTATAAAATAACATTTCATGCTACATATATTCAAAATTCATGTTTTATTTATTTTCATGTCACCTAAAATTTTATGAAAATGTAAGTAAATAATATGAAAAAATAATTGAATATAAAATAAAACAGCTTGCACTTGGTTTGAACCGTTTTAGGTAATTATTTATTGGATAAATGATACTTGACAACACATAGTATGTATGTTACTTTATTAGTTTTTATATTTTTTAAATTAATTTCACACGTACTTCTGTCAAAGCAGTCGTGGTTTCGGGGCAATTCGCATTCTTGGGGATTATGTAGCTCCAAAGAACAAGATGCCTTTGAGTCGACTTTCTCCGATTCCTAAAAGTTATGAATGCAATTGAAACCTCAGTAACTGTAGTCGGCGTACTATAGTCACTACCTGCAGTATGCGATCGGCAAGGAGGGTAAGCGACGCGCTGCGCTAGACGCAGTAAATATTATCTTGCAGATAAGATTTCGTCACCAGATTTCAAGAAGTTCTCGATTGCCCTCCTTACCGCTCGCATACCGCAGGTGGTGCCTAGCATTAGCAACTATAATAACAAAGATGATACATTTTATATTTCATATCATGCATTTTTCGTATAAAAAATAAAAGGTATGTACCGAAAATATATGAAAAACTTTTATTTTTGGGACTGCTCAATCAAAAAGTCTGCCACTTTTATTCAAGGGTTGAAACATCTCTTCCCTAAAATGGGCTGAACATATTCTTCTTTTTTTAAATGGTAGCCAGGTAGATCTGGAGGCTTCAATCCATTTTTCCTTAATATTTGGATCTTTTGGGAAACTGACAGAAAATGTATGTTCTGTTTTAAAAATATCTTCCACTTTACAACAGTCAATTATAATAAGTAGTCTCTTTCCAAATAACGCTTGCAATATTGCTTTAAAGTTTATTAACAACATTTAGCAGGCTCGTTACAGTATCGATTGATCGTTTTAAAAATATCTTCCACTATACAATACTCAATTATTATAAGTAGTCTCTTACCAAATAACGTTTGCAATATTGCTTTTAAGTTTATTAACAACATTTAGCAGGCTCGTTAAAGTATTGATTGATATAAGTATTTCTATTATGTATCGACCACATCACTAACTCTCGGCCGATAGCAGCGGCCGTACTACGCGACGACGCTCGCTTTCAGAATATCGTTAACGCAATTCTACATTGCGGCATTTGCTTGTTGAGTCGTAAACAATTTTATAACATTAGGAGCAATGGATTTCAATAATGAATATGCTATACTTTTGTCACCTTTGGAACATTTTCAACGGCTCTGTTAACGTCGTTTGGAATTATGATGGATTTTAAATAATAACATGTGAATTCTTGTATTTACATGTCAAATGATATTCCATTTATGCTATAGTTTACCTTGTCACTTTTGTTCTTGCACGTAATGACAGCACAACTTGGCATTTGGTGGTAATTACACGATGTTTGCACGACCGTGGACAAAGTACGACTGGCGCGCCGATATTTACGATTTTAACTAACAAGTTCTCTGGAACTCGTTGCTGCGACACGTGTCACGCCTCCTCGGCATATCCCCTCCCTTCCTAAATCCGTGGCCGGAACACACCGTTAGGTGCTTGGCGACAGATTTTCAACTTGAGGGTGGTCGCTAGCCAGGCGGGAATTCACAAAAATGCCCTTCCACCATGCGGTGAAGCTCAAGCCCGCGGCGGGATTCGAACCATGTACCTGCTGCGCGGCAGTCCATAGCCAAAGCCACTGAGCTATCATTGCTTCGACTACGATTTCAACTACGATCGCTACCTGAATGTTCGCTTTGTTAATGAGAAATTCATATTTATTATTGAAGCGCTTGTAGCGTAGCTTACTTAGCCGTTCTTTGCAGATAAACTAAGTTAAGCAACGTCCGCTGCGTCATGACTTGGATGGGCGACAACTAGTGGCATTACTACTGAGCGCATCCGTTCGTTGGAGGGAACTTTAAGACTATGAATGCTACCACAAGTAGAAAATGATCACCAAGCACCTAACGGTGTGTTCCGGCAACTGTCCTTGAGTGCCAGTTATTCTAGGATTGCCTGAACAACATCTTTGTCCCCATCATCACTTACCATCAGGTGAGAGACTGGTCCAAGGCTAGCCTACCAGCCAATAAATTAATATTTTTTTTAATTATTGTTAAGTATTTTATTCTTATACATTAATCTACCTAACAAAGCTTTCACAAAAAGGTACAATCGCCGAAAGAATAAATCGATCACAATATACTTCAATAAATATAAAAGTACAAGCGACCGATGTAAGCCGATATCCCACATTCAAAGCAAAACTATCTTAACAATCCTTTTTCTTGAAACGGATTATGCGGCCTATTTGATGTACAGCCTAAAGGGATATTTTGTCCACCACTGACCAACATTACGTATAAAGCAATATGTTTGTCATTTTCATTTTAAAATACGCAGGGAAAGGAACGCACTTTGAACATTAAATACAATAATTATGACTGATTGCCTCACAAATGGCAATAAATACAACAAAAAAATTAATGGCCACCATAGCAAAATGTGCTTTTAAATGTCGTTTCATATTTCATGATCGTGTTAGTGGCAAACTTGGTGTAATTAAACACACACACACCGACAGCTGCCGGAACACACCGTTAGGTGCTTGGCGACAGATTTTCAACTTGAGGGTGGTCGCTAGCCAGGCGGGCATTTTGCAAAGTGCCCTACCACCATGTTACGACGGCTGCCATCCTAAGACAACAACCGGGACCGACGGCTTAACGTGCCCTCCGAAGCACGAAAACGCTTAGTAGTATTGTCACCAGCGGTCACCCATCCAAGTTATGACCACGGCGGACGTTGCTTAACTTTGCTGATCGATTCAGAATGGCTAAGCAAACTTCGCTACGAGCGCTTCGTATTCATATTAAAATAATGTTTTTTAAAGTATTTGTAAAGTAACGCCTGAATCTATTCATTTTCATAGTTTTTTCGTAGTTTATTTTATTTTCGAAGTTACTGAACCCTCGGTGACTAAACATGGCAAGATTGTTTCTTTTCATTTATTGAATTTTTCTGATTTGCTACTGTTTGTTTATAAACTGATTTCACTTTTCAGTGGAAACCGAAAATCACGGGTAATTTTCCATTATCATGGTGGACTGCTCGTTATTTTGTCAATATAATCTAAGACGAATTGTAGTAGTGTTATAAATGTAGATGTTTTTATCCACCGCATAATGAAAGCTTTTTCATTGCTGTAATCCGTTCAGAAAATAATCGCTTCGTCAATTGCCTCGCCAAGTGCTCTTTGAAACATTTATTGCTCTTGACAACAAGGTTTTCATTCGAGGTAGACATAACAATAAAAAGCCGGCAAGAGCCGCGATATCGCGTATCTTACGCGTTTCCGCTTGGATTTGTTGGTATTTTTGTAACGGTGCGGAAAAATCAAGTACTCAAACAGGTGTAAATGATACTGTGATGTTAAAATGTTAAACAGCCTTATTACATATATGTTACGCACTCAAAAAAAGGCAAAAGTAGAAAGTTATACAAGATAACGCAAGTTTTCAATACGACCCAAGGGTTTAGTTGATCATTTGTAACTTAATTGAGAACTCTTCTTTTCATACCTTGCAAAGAAAGATTTCAATTTCTTTTCTGTCCACAACATGCTAAGGTCGTAATTTAGTTTTAATATTTTATTTGACTTTCCTCCTATAATATATCAGGTTTTCTACAGGTGCTTTTAGTTTTAGCACAACAGGTACGAGTATCATGTGTGCCTTTATAACTAGAACAGAAAATCATAAATATTTTTAATCAATAATTTTGAACGATAATATTGCGAATTAAAAAGAATTCAAACAAATTATTTTCAGAAACATGCGAAAATAGTCTTAGACATATACCAACGTAGCTAATCACGATTATAAGCTCATGGCATACAAACAGTTGCTCATATGCATTCACTTTACTTATTCGAATTTATAGACGACATGTGTTAACTACGCTTTTAAAAGTAAGATATTTTCTATATGTACCACAGTGTATGAGATGAGTGTCGGCGCGAATTCGAAAACTTAACGGTGATACAGTTTTAAAATTATATTGAATTAATTAAAACTGTCCAAATAATTTAATTTAATAAATAAATCTAAGAGTACGAGTAATCTAGGAAAAATTAAAAAGTTGTAACGTACCGAAAGTCCTCCGATGTCATTCCGGAGATTGTGGTCTGGTTCGAATTTTGGTTCCACATCAGGGCTTCGGTAGTAAGGTGTCCTTCAGCTGCCTCACGCATCTGCTCCACAGTACAATCGATACCTTCCCGATCTAAGTTGGTTTCGAACCAATTGTCTTCATACCAACCTATAAACAAATGTTATTTAAATAAATACTAATTTAAGTCATTTGTATATCCCCAATAAGGTCTTTAGAATTATGTTGAGACTACCCCGTTTTTGTAGCGTCCAGAAATGTTTGTGCACATCACCTTCAAGTAGAAAATTTATTGCTAAGGACCTAACGGTGTTGGCAACTTTCATTTAGAGCCAGTAAATTTAGGAAAGTTTTCGTATATAAGGACAAAACTTTCAAATAAAATACATTGAATTGTGATCAAAATAAAATAAAAATTTTTGGTTTTGTCATAAAACGTATTAGCAAAATACCTAAATAGGTCACCTAACAGTAATTGTTTACGCAAAAGTGCACCAAGGAAATGACTTTTAATTTCCGTTGACTATATAAGTTATCAAATACAAAGCCTACTTATATCAAATACAAGGCCTTTGAACGTATATATATGTAATTATATTGTTATTCGTAGCCTGAGGCTAACGTACATACAGCCCTGAAAACAAAAACAAATCAAACCTTTCACTATTCTGCGGAGTACATCGGACTAAGGAAATGGCTAAATTTGGCACCTAATGCCGCGATATTTATTATACTTAGGGCCTGTTTTAGAATGTTAGAGTATGTGCCGGTTATACTACCCAGAACCTATTTATTACATAAACACTATCTTTGTGTTTCACAGTCATCGATTTAGCCATCCATCGGTTAAAGCTAGAACCGCGCTGTATGTTAACTGTCATTTTTATCACTCAGTTATTTTATGTGTTGGTTAGCAACCCGCAACTTAATGAAGACATTCTGAAACGGGCCCTTAGTTTCATCTCAAATAGGCAAGTTCATTCATTTAAATTCTATTTTCATTTCTACCCCAAGCAGTAATGTTCATAAATTTACAAATTATTGGAATACAAAATGTTTTGCCCCGGGCGGGAATTGAACCCGCGTCCTTCCGATTTCGCGCCGGATGCTTTAGAACTCCCGCCCGGGGCAAAACATTTTGTATTCCAATAATTTGTAAATATATGATTTTCGCTTAGTACGCGGTAGTGCTTGTAATCATAATATATAGAAATACAGTAATGTTCATATTAGTGTGTTCTGGTTGCCAGTGAAATTACAGGGTGATCGGCGAATTGCATATGTTATATGCAGAGGTTAAATACGTGGTGGGCTTCGTGATTGTTCTATTAAGATGACATAAACAAAAGGTTTTCACTTGCTTATAGTCAAAAATCCATTAACTTTACGTAGAGACGTGAAAATAACTGATAATTTTAAAACTTATATTACGTACACTTTTTGACGACATTACCATCATACGAGTATATTATCAGTAGCACAAGAGACTTCAAAAAAGAGCATGTCAATCTCTTGTGAACGACGTTATTCTAAATACGGTGGAATAAGATGCCAATTTTAGAATCACTCGGAATTCGGTGCCCTATCTAACTCGATATAGTACATATGGATGTACCATTTTATCTTCGTATTTGTGTTTTTTTATATACTGGCATTTATTAACAAACTATATACAACACTGCAGCTACTACAATGAAAACATTTACACAACCTGCAGTAACTGCAGACTCACAGGCAGTCCTAATGCTATATTATTATTTATGATTAAACTATTATATTCATATTTGTTATTTATATTTAGCTACACACATGCGTTGAATTGACTATTTTACAATTTTACAATCCCCATACTATTGTATTCGTATCTACTTATATATTTGACGTCCACATCATACATAAACACACGACTTAACTCAAAATTAGCGACTTTTCTTTAGCATATTTTATACAACGTAAATGATATACTTATTTTACTCCATGCATAATGCTACGAATGAAACATTTTGGTTAACATATTGAGCTATTTGATATAAGAGAAAGGTACATAATGCAAGCATTGTTGTATTGTGCAAGTCATAAACGTAGAATAGTCCCCTATTTGAATCTAAGTAGACGCGAATCCTCAGACCATTATTTATCCTCTTTCTATCCGTTTCCTTTGTCCTGTTTGTGAGGAGAACCTGAGGCGAACAAATGTGTGTTTGTTGTGTCGTCTCTATGCCGCCTCGTTTTGCCTCATTCCCGCCCACAGCCGCCTATTTTTGTACAACTTGAGCATTTTCAGAGCGACATTAATATTTTGTTCATACATTTCTGACCGTTCAAATTTGAAAAGTCCGCCCCTCGTAAAATAAATCATACTTCAAACAATTTGTATTCACAGAACCATGTCTCAATGCAGCATTATTCTGAGGTCCCACTACCTGATTAGTAAAAAAATACCTTCTTTTATCACGACTGCCCAAAAAAGGATAGTTACGTTTTTAGGGTTCATATATGTATGTATGTTTGTGGATTACTTTATTCCACTATTAATTCGAAACGGCGAAATTGATATTAATGTATGAGATATCGTTACATTTGTCTTGATAACGCAAGTGACACTAGGTACATAAAAAAAAACTGGCGAATTTTAGACGCCGTATTATGCGTTATATAATATTTATTTTTCATCCAAACCCACCTTCTCTCCCACCGAGTGGGATATCAAAATGAAGGGCTTTAAAAACTGATTCCATAAATATATATAAATTGCAGTTTTAATTTCAATGGAAAGATAAAATATTTAACGAAAAAATATTTTGCGGTAGGGTTTTTTTTTTTTTAATTTATGCTTGATATCTAATGCTTTTTGTTTTATGTGTTAAATATAAGGTCTAGCAACAGAAACCCCAGTGAAAATTGTCAAAGCAACCGTTCACTCCATTACTGGAGCGAATGTTACGCATTGTTTGCACTTTATGTTCCGAAGAATTTTGCAACCATGAGAATGTGGGTAAACAAAGCGGACCCTTCATATAATCCAGGTATGTTTGTCATTAATTTTTGGACAATAATGAACACGCATAGCAAAGAATAACCACATTTTCTTTGTTATACATAAATGAGATTGTAAACTGAAAGAAGTTGTTAACAAAAACCTAATAAATACATCAAACTGTTAAATAACGACTTTAATCAATCATTGGGACTGTAAAATCGACATAAATAAGCAACCACAATAACCAGTATCATTCAATACGTACGGAACAATTGGTAGATTAGGTAACTCAAAATATTATCAGCAGGGAAACGATTCTCGATTAATTAAAATCAGCCAGACGTTGAAAGTAGAATAACCTAGGATTGACTTACTTTTGGCAAAATGCCAGAGACATACGATTCATATCTGCCTACTTTCAAATGCCACACCTAGATCTAATTTGAAGCACTGTTTACTTGAAATGTATACGGGAACGTCATGTTGAATTGAAATCGAGCCGTATTATCATACTGTGCTACGCCCTCGCAATTATCCAAAGTACTCCATCCACACTTGACTATAGCAACTGTTTGTATCTGTCACTAGTTGCGGAGTGGAATGTAAATGTTTCTAAATTCGTTACACATTAATGAAAATTGATTCAAAAGACAATCACCATTCGTAACAACAGTTTGTGTTGCGCGTGCCCTCGCCTCGTTCAGATTCATGAATACACAAATCGCGCTTTATTGCTATCCTGTTTTCATTACTACGATTCCAAAGTCAATGTTACCCAAAGTCAAATAAAATAAATTATCAAAAGTAAGGTGTCTGGGACAAAACACATTTCCGACTATAATGTGAGGGAACGAGAGGACTTTCATTATATTAAATAAAACGCATACATTTATAGGAAACACGAAGATAGATTGTTTTGGCAACCAATGTTACTAAAAGTTTGAAATGAGCGAGTCAGTTGCTACGTATCATATTCAAAAGCCAGTCCTACGGATTTTTATCCTTTTGGTGAAGTACTCGTATCTTCTAGTTCTGTTTTTATTCTATTCGCTGATGGACAGCCAGTACTAAAGCGAAACGTCGAAATGTTATCGAAGCCTTCAAATGAATTTGTTTTTTGTGTATCTACAAGAGTGCTACGTATTGGCAACGAGCTGTCTACGAAATTAATGTTTTTGTAGCACTCAGCTACGAGGCTACGGCAAAGTGGTAGCGGTACGTTGTGGCACAATGCATTATTTTAAGTGTTTACTTACTAAAAATATTTACTTGATTACGTACAGTATAAAAAACTTCTAATTATGTAATTTTAGAAAATGGGATTGTTAAGACTATGGTGCCCGTTTGTCTGTCCACCGGTCCATTACATATTATATTATATAAGGCCAACTCTTTGAAATGATTATAAGTAGTTAGTTGAAAATTCCAATAATATATATTTTGTTATGTTTTACTGTCTTTTAAATAATAATGAAAAAAAAAACATTCCTTGTCCCTATAGAAGAAACAGTTAATACGACTAAACTTTGTGCGAATAAGGTAAAATGTATAACGTATATATACAAAAAAAACACTCAAGTCTGTGTCAGACACGCGCGAATAGTCCAGAATTGTATGACAAAATATCATATTATTCGTATATTGTCTTGAAAAGGTAAAGGTAAGTGTTTATCTCGCTATTTGCCAGTTTTATCAAGCTACTTTGGTATTTAATCATAGCTAGAATTTGTATTTAAATCTCTTCAATTGTTAAATACTGAGTTAAAGTTTTGTATATGCAAAAGTGAAACGGTACAAAGTAAGTAGCATGCAAATATCTATTTCCCTGGTTTATAAGGCTCCAGGGTATCGTTACGTGGCGTAGTCTTGCTCACTTTATCTAAGACTTTTTTCCCTCTTCCATTACTGTCGCGAACTGTGGTTTATCCTTAGAGGATTGAACCGTAAAATTAATTAATAAATATCTCCGTCAGCCCTGCGAGACTCATTTATAAAACAGAAATAAAAGCAAACAATCAGCACCGAGTTGCTCAGAAAATATCAGGTGTTTTACATTTTTAATAAAGCTCAGTAGCACATTTCTCATAAAATACTGACAGGAAAATGTAATATTAATTTTCTTTATATCTCCAATCATTCTTCATAAACCTAAATGGTTTCCGCCCGGAGGCGGCGCACAGAGAGGGACGTGTCGCCACTCACACGTTATTTCTCTCATAATCCCGTCTTTTCCACAATTTATAATGCTCTCTTATTACCACAGCCGTCTTTCATTTTGATTACGTGTTGTTTTAAATTTCTTACTACGACCAGTCTCGCATATAACTCCATCAAAGAGTTAATAAAAGCAGCCATAAGTCATGAAAACCGAATAATAACTCAAAGAATTGAATTCTCGTAAGGGTCGTTTCTGGGAAATTATTATAATTCGGAGACGTGAGCACATCCCCTAAAGGAGATGATCTTTTGTTTAAATGTCAACGGGCTTTATAAAGCCTGAGAACTTCGAGATTTTCTGGCCTTTTGAATAATCTTGTTTTGGCAAGGTTATTTAGACGCCGATATTTACTTGAAATATTTCCTCAGTAAACCTTTTGAAAGTTACATATTTTTTGCGCTACGTATGTATTCTAGCTACGGAACTAAAATATAGTCGGAAGTAGGTCATAGGTCTAGATATAATATATGATAAATTATATTGTGAATAAATACAGCATCCATGACACAAAATCACAATGCACAGAATAATTTGAACCACCAGCGGGAATCGAACCCGCAACTATCCGAGACTGGAGCTGGGATATGCTCTTCCAATCTGAGCTCCAGTAGATTTCAACACTTACAACACGCGTTTTCACCATTTTAAGAGGAATTAAAAACATTTATAGTCAGTGGAAATTGGCCTACAAAGAAAAATAATTTTGCAATCAAATATTTACACTATAGTCTGTTTTTTCAACAAACGAGTACTGAGTATGTCTCTCGCACATTTCCGATATTGACAGAGTGAGATGGGTCATTGCCGTCATTGGTCAATGCCTTTGTTCTTGTTTTGAATTTTTTATGGCCATTTAAACTGCATTCAAAGATATTTAAACTCCTACATTGTTGAACCGGGAATCGAACCCGTTACAAGAGAAAAAAAAAACAACATGTAGTTTTATCATACCGATCGAAAGATTTCGCCATAAGCATTATTTTTGGTTATTAACATAGTGTCAGAAATAAAAGGAAGACCATGAATTTTAACATTTGATGTGAAATTTTGTTCAGAAAAATTAAAAGCTGACATTACCGTAAGAACTTACAACTGAAAATATTATAAGTACCTATCACTAATAAATTTACCCACTTGAAAATAATTTCCCTATTATAATTTAAGTGCATAATAAAATGATATAAAGAGAAAAGTAACTAGTAGGTACCTGGTTGTATGCAACAAATCGAGCCGTATCTTGTACCGAAAAACGTGTAAAAATCTTTTGTCCATCGCAATGCGACTTATATTTACGCTAGATTATAAAGAAATTATTCAAAATTTCATATCAAATGTTAAAATACATAGTCTTCCTTTTATTTCGGACACTATGTTATTTAGCAAAAAAATAATCCTTATGATGAAATCTTTCGATCGGTATGATATAACTACAGTGTGATTAATTAAAAAATTGCAACTTTAGTATTGATTCGTTACAAGCAATATTTTTCGACGCGCAGGTAGTCGAAGACTCAACTGAATCAACATGTAACTACAGAGTTCGTGTGCAACGGACTTTATGTTGACTACGTGGGCCAATAGCAACGTAGTAAAATTTTCAGTACTCGGCTGTTAAAAAAAATAGACTATAGAAGAAATAAAGCTGGTAGTACAAACATTCAAAATCTTATGAATATATTTTTATAAGATCATCTTTTTGTAAACGTTCACTATCTTAATGAAATAGTGGGCGTTATTATAAGTATTCCAAAGTTAAAAAAATATAAGGCTTACCAATGAAGAACCAGACGTATGACTTTCCATACAGCTTATGTTTGTATACTTCGCAGAGCACTCTTCTCGCTGCTACGACGTAGAAAAGGCCGACGATGACCCGCGCATCTTGACGCCTTAGATTTCGCACTGCATCCGCTGGATCCGACAAGAAAGACTGCCTCGTTACGATTTCTATCCCCACTTTCTTGCAGTGTGCTTCTAAGTCTTCAACAGTCTGTGAAAACGAGTATATTTTTCAGTAAAGACAACCACAACAGGCGTTTTATAGTCTACTTTTACTTCTTGGGAATACGTAATAGGTTTATTTACATAATATGCCATTCAAACGGCCATTAAAGTCGTTACATAGAAGTTAAAAGCGCTAAAAGCACGTAGTTAAACAGTAGATTTCTGCGCACGTGCAAGTTTGTGTAAAAGAGCGTTAAACCAAGTGTGACTATACCTATTTTCTGCTGAGAGCTTTCACCGCATAACATTGTTACCTACAATACCCTCCCACTAAGTAACACAGCTTCACTGAGAAAGATTGTACCTCTATTTACATAGGTACCTGCCGACTCGAGGGATGCTCTATTTCTCACAAGTCTCTCCTATTGTATTTTTCATGAGTTCAGCATTTAAATTTATCATAATATTATGAATAATTTTACGTATTTTATTGTTACTTGTAGTTTTAGCATCATTTTCGTGGGAGAAGTTTAACCTATTTTTAGTGTGATAAAAGCGAAACAGGAGCGTGAGAATACTTCAGAACCATATAATGCAGAAAAAACCGGAGCCGCTCTAATTACATTGAATCTCGCGTGAAAGACCTAGCTCGTTCATTGCAGAGTCTGCACTATACGGTATACACATACCTTGCGGAGGCCCGGCGCGCTTTATAAATACAGTTTTTCTTACATAAAAGCTGCCATATTTAAATGAAACCGTGCACTTCCTGAATAAGCCTACAGTTAGACAAAAGTATAAGTATAATGGTTCACATTTGTTTTGAATTTGAATGTGCTATGCATGCTCTCTAGGGGTATTTTTTTGCACTAAATATTCTTTTGAAATACGTTTGTCCAAAATATTGCTCAGATATTTTAGAGTAACGATAAAAAAGTATATTTAAATAGAAATAACTTATATATACGTTTGTAAAACCTTTTTTAAACTTTTACACGTAATGTTCGTTTATATTAGTTATATTTATATATTTTACACGTACATAATGTTCTATGCTTTTACGGTCTATCACCATATTAGTTATTTCACTTACGGGTTAAAATATGTCATTCAGTCGTCCTGCGATCATGGTGCTTGCAATAGCGTCGACAGTAAAAATTACGGACGTTTGTCCCGTAAGTAAACTGACTCTTTCTACTGTAATTAAACAATTTTAAACGGTTTAAATCGCGTATATTTGTCATTATTTTTGTCCCTACGTTTCAAACACTTTGCAGTGATCGTGGTCACGGGGTGACTAATTGGTTTTCTTTTTCACATGAGTTATTATGAAATTATTCGGTATATATTCGAGTCAGACTCGTGCACCGAGAGTTCTGTACAAAACTGGAGGTAAAGTTTTTGTATTTTTATTGTTAAATGGAATCCATAACATTTTAATATTATTAAAATTATTTTAATTAAATGTTGTAAGTAAAAATTTATGCTATTCACAATTCTTCCTTGTCGTAAATTTGATACGGCTGCATTTTTTTATTGCGTTGGATTAGAAGTTTGATTTTTTGACTTCTCCAAGGGTAAGTAGATTTGAGTATTTGATATGAATTTCAGCTTGATACCTCCACGTGTTTCTGAGAAAATGAATCTTGACAGACAGACAACAAAGTGATCCTATAAGGAATCCGTTTTTTCCGTTTTGAGGTACCCTAAAAATGTATATGTAGTAAAAAACACGTATCTCCAAGCTGTAAATATCTAATTTTTGACTGTAATTCACAGCCTAAATAAACATATAGTGATACGTATTTCATACACGTTTTAAATGTAACTATTCAATTTTTTTGAAAGCACTTAGGATCTTTTACAATACCGACGTCACGTGTATTCTGCTTCAGATAACAAACAAATAACTATAAATATAACTATAATAGTAAACATGCGCACTGCACAGCCATTCATAACCAACAATACACAATATGCATTCCGGTAGATAAAAGTTTTATAAAAACTATCTACTGCCGAGCATAAATTTGTTCGCATTCGCGCACTGTTATTAATAGCAACCGTCGAATAGCTTTCGAAATGTATTTATCTACAAAATGGAAATAGAGTTCCATACATATTTCAAAGCATTTCAAATTTTCCGATCTTTGAATTTCAATGAGTAGCTACTCCGCAAGCGATCGACTGAAGTATATGCGAGAACCTACATATCTATTTCCACCACATAAGGCTGCGAAGACAGTTTCTGCAAAGAGTGGGGTCAAAATAAAAGTACGTCGATCCAAGTACTTGTTATAGTTAGGTTTTGTTTTAGGTACAAATTAGGCCTAATTATGTTTAAAAAAAAACTACGTTTTTGAATTTTTTATGACGACAATGAGCCTGTTGAATGTGTGAAGCATTCTGATCTATGTATAGTAAAGCTCGCGATTGGTAACAAAACAAATAATTTTATTACAATTTCGAAGCCACTGCGTTGTGTAAATGTAGTAGGTACATATAGCTTAGTTATAAAACAACTAAATACATTTCAAGTGGATGGCCTAGTAAAAATAAATATTCGACCATTTGTGGGTCTTAAACGAAGAACTTTGAAGTATTTTCTGTGAGGATAAGGGTACCTTTACGGAATATGCAGAGATTTTCATAAAAATAGGCAGTTCCCTACAAATATTAGGTAAGTACCGTACGAAAAGTAGTTTTACAAAAAAAATACGTTTCATCTGAACACAAGTTTTCATTGTAACATATAATCTTAGGGGCACACAAAAATATAGGAATATAATCTCATCCGGATTCACTATTCAGATTCTGAGAGATCTCGACGAAGCTAAATAAGAAACCTATGTAAGATAATATCTTACAAACATTTTCCTCAACAAAAACTATTCAGAAGCAAAGTTCTGATGACATGATGTACTGTAATACCTAGATTCTGTGTCAGTCAGAAGCCAGACTGGGCAGGCGTTTTAGAAATCTTAGTACAGGTGTTGACAGCCTTTCATTAAACGATGATGTCTGTTTTCTGTTTCTGTTGTCGATTTTACGACACTCAAGAGTAAAGAGATTATAGACTAGTAATAAAAACAAAGAAAATAATACAACTGGGTCTTATATTACTACAACACTATTGGCACCTACATTTCTCGACTGAAATAGGTACGCAGTAAGTCTCTATTGTAACAGCCATTCTCCATGAGGTTATGTTACAGTTTATAATCACTTATCTTCATTATAATCCTTGCTGATTGCCATATAAGCTCGAGTACTGTAATTAGTTCACATTAAGTACTGTCGTTACTGAGTCATCAATTAATCTTAACTTGGATTATGTACAACTTACGCTCGATTTAATCTCGTCGAGTGGTTACCACATTACAACGGAAGACGAAAGTTCGTAGGCTCCCGCTAGGTGGACTGACGATATCGTTAGAGTCACGGGAGCCAATGGATACAAGTGGCGTTCTATGGGGGAGGTAATTGTTCAACAGTGGACTTCTTCCAGCTGTGATGATAAGGCTTTTATGGTTGTCATAACGTAATACTTTGTTACATATGGATATCATCTGAATATTTTGTTCTTTTCTCGCAAATATCCAAACAAAGTTGTTTCTGTTCAAGGCAATTTTTTCACTTTCTAGAATGTTATGGTCTGGCACTTACGGTTGGCACAACTACTGGCGGAAATTGTGTTTTTCCTCAGTTGCTACCACAACTGGGATTGTTTTTCCCATTTGTGTCTTGTAGAAACAATAACATTGGAAGTACTTTCCTATTTTTACAAGTCGGGATATAGCCAGTATGGGTGCAATGGGATTGTTAGTTTTAGTCATGCTGAAAACGAAATTGAAATGTTCATTGCCGATTTGTAGTGGTGTTCGAAGCTGTTAATTTCCTGCTTAGATGTGGAATACACTACCAGTGTCATGGAAAAATTAACATTCCCTTGACAATACTGGCAGTTTGAAAGAAAAAGTCCTTCTAATCTTTTATCTATTAACATGATAAAACAGACGCGATCGAATATCGCATATGGCCGATTTAAAATGCACAATAAAATCTAAATCTGTGATTCGTCGAAGGCCAATCACGAAGATCGTTTGTCAATCGACAGACAAAGCGCTTAGCGTGTCATACTCCACTCGATGTCGATACGAACGACTGCTGTTCGAATGATTTCAGTCACGCGACCAATATGGGGACAGCTGGTGACACGACCAAACCTACATATAATTCGATATGAGGCTCTATTATCGCCGTGTTCTGTACTCCACAGGTTGAGTTATCGAAACTCATTGTAATGTAAAGATAACATAAGACGATCGTTGCTTACTCAGACACAATGAATAACAGACGTCGAGACAAATGTATTTTCCTTGCCATCGCGTTTCAGAGCACGAGTACTTGGGACGTATTGTGATAGTAGGAAACGGAGTAGTACGGTCGAATACATTCAAGTTTTGCCATAAAACGGGAACGTTTTATCACGGGAGACATGGCTGACTGGGGAAGGGCGGTCCGCCGCAGCCGCAATTACTCTTCTATTTCTTGTCTAAACTTTCTCAATTGTTTTTATCTCAGCGTCTGCGACAGCCCTAAGAAAGGTTTGCACCAAAATATTTCAATTTCTAAAGCAGAAGAGTTACTTTCGTTGAGTAAGAAACCATTGTCGTCTGAAGTTTTTCTTTTCAAGCTGCTTTGCTTATATTTTGACGTCTACAATCTCACATCTTAAAGTTTTTGAGATACATAACAATAAATTCACAATGTGAAAATCATCCTACATTGTTACCCCGTATCGGAAGATGTGTCTGAACACAAAAATTACTTTAGATATGTTTTTGGCCCATGTGACCCTTTCGTCATCTGCAAGGCTGATTTCCAGACTCCGAACGGTTATTGAGAATGTCAGAAAAACTCAATGACTGCCCAGCCCAGATATCAAACTCAAGACTTCTATGTAAATTCTAAAGCATTTATACGTATGATCTTAAGTTAAGTGAAAACAAAACATGCATATTGAATCGTCAAAACTAATTTTGTAACAATCAAACTTGATAGTATACAAACATCACTTACTGATATAAAAACCTCTTCGGCCTGCTGTAGTATGGCTATCCTGGACCACCCAAACTTTTGCATTAGCTTGATTCTCGTGGGGTTGTGGACAGTTGCCGATGGATGAGTCCGGAATAGCGTGGGGAATCGCGCACGGTCTGACAGGGCTGGTGATGACGCACCATAACACAGCTGGGGAAGTATGAATTTAGTTAATAAAACTAGTATGTTTAGTACATTTTCTTTTCTCAAAAATGGTTATATAAGTATCTTACTTAATTTAAGTACCGACAGCTGCGTACTCTCAGATCTAAAGAAAAGCACACAGTTGCACGGGCACGTAAGTTGTTGAAACGCTCCCTGCTTGTATGTTACGTGAATTTAAAACGTTTTTATATTTACATCCTACTGTATTCTAAGGCATCAAGCATTTAAATTTCATATTTTATGAATAAAATTGAAAGTTTTTTTGAAGGAGAAGAAAAACACGCACTATTTTATGTACACTAGAATAAACATATTTGGAAATAAACCCTGTCTAGAGATCAAACTTTTGAAGCGCTCGTAGCGAAGTTTGCTTAGCCATTCTGAACCGATTAGCAAAGCTAATCTACGTCCGCCGCGGTTATGAGTTGGATAGGTGACTGCTGGTGACATTACTACTGACCGCTTCCGTGCTTCGGAGGGCACGTTAAGCCGTCGGTCCCGGTTGTTGTCTTAGGATGGCATTCGTTATAACATGGTGCTAGGCATTTTGCGAATGCCCGCCTGGATAGCTATCACCCTCAAGTAGAAAATCTGTCGCCAAGCACTTAACGGTGTGTTCCGGCAGCTGTCCTTGAGAGCCAGTAATTCTCTAAGTTATCCTAAACAACAACTTCGATCACATCATCATTTACCATCAGGTGAGATAGTGGTCAAAGGCGAACCTATCATGCATACAAAAAAAACTTATCTTTGTACAAGAAAACATGGTGGTAGGGCATTATGCGAATACCCGCCTGGCCCACCCTCAAATAGAAAATCTGTCGCCAAGCACCTAACAGTGTATTCCGGCAGCTGTCTTTGAAAGCCTGTAATTCTTGGTTAGCCTGAAAAACCTATTTGACCACATCATCACTTACCATCAGGTGAGATTGTGGTCAAAGACTAACTTATCAGGCATAAAAAAAAACACATTTTGTATACAACAGTTGGCAGCTTCTAAGCGAATGGTTCTGTAAGGTTTGCTTTGAAACATCACCAGGGCATTGTTACACGTCTTGTAGAGGTGAGTACAAAGACTGAGAGTTTTTTCTACATACACGTATGAGATAGCACAGCCGACCTAAATCGAAACGGGAACAAGGTCAAGAAAAAGGTCTTAGAGCAATGAAACAGCTATATTTCTGCAGAACCTTTCAAAACTTCCGCGCATGGTAGTATGGTTGTATAAACTAAACATTTCAAATAATAATTACAATAAAGCTTGAAAACAATATTTTTACTAACAGAATATAGAACAAATATTACGTCACAAATTTAAAAAACACTACAGAAATTAGAATTAGAATGGTTTATAGGTTATATAATGGTACACCCACTTAATTTCTGTATTCATTGAATCGGCAGAATCCATCCAATATCAATCGACGTAAGTGTAAAGCAGAGGCGAAATTTTATTTCGGTAATTACCGACCCGAAATTACGTTTACCTAATAGCCTTATTTATACTCCATTAACGGTTTGTAAAAGGGAAGAGTGGCGTTGGAACTCATTATACTAAAAATACCTGAGAGCCGTTAAATTCGTTGGGATATCTCAAACGAGTTGTCGATTTCGATCACCTAATGGTTCCGTACAAAATTACCAATTAAAGCATATAACTTTTTTTCACTCCCTTCTTTTATTGCGCTCGCAGCAAAGTTTGCTTAGCCGTTCTGAATGATCAGCAAAGTTAAGTAACGTCCGCCTCGGTCATAACTTGAATGAGTGACAGCTGGTGACATTACTACTGATCGCTTTCGTGCTTCGAAGGGCACGTTAAGCCATCGGTCCCGGTTGTTGTCATAGGATGGCAGTTGTTATAGCATGGTGGTAGGGGCATTTTGCGTATGCCCGCCTAGCTAGCTACCACCCTGAAGTAGAAAATCTGCATGCACCTTAAGGTATCTTCCCTTATTATTATATGTAACGGGGATATTCCCTCACCATCATCATCATTAGCACGCATCATTAATACTCATCATTAATACTTGTGTTGTGGGCGTCGTCGTTGGGTAGTAGTGGATGAAGAAAACAGGCTCGTAGACTCAATAAGATTATTATTTTACAACACAGTTTCTATGTAGGCACGAGAAACAAGGTTGGCTCCTTTCCACCAAGAGTTGAACTCACTCAAAAATTTTTACTTAGCCGCGAAAAAATATGTGATCCATCTCCTTTTCCAAACGAATACAAAATATACCAATTGTAAAAACACTAGTTTAAAACGTTCTGTACTTATTTTATACATTTAAAAAAAACGTTGAGCGACGTAAGTTTCGTTATTTCAAGCTCCTTAGACATTGTTCCTTACACCTAATCTTAAAAAGGTAATACGAATTGTAAGTACTCAAAAGCCTTTCATGATTTCCAATGATTGTAAAATACACAAAAAGTCAAGCCGTGCTTAAAATAGTGCCCAGCATTCATTATCTACAAAAAACGAGCTTATATTGCTTGTATGTGTTTACTGTGTTCACGTAAACAATGTGCAGCAAACAAGGTATTTTATTAATTAAATTATTAAAGAATGCGTGGAAATGTCTTCGAGTAATCTTTAGTGTTTCCATAACCATATATGTATTGTACCAAATATCGACTTTTCAAAAATGAGTTATTATGTTTAATGAGAAAGCTATTTTCTCTCAGAAGGTGTAGGTACAATGTAGAGTATCTGCCTCGGGGATAAAGCTGTCTTCACCTTGAGTGAGAACTTCTCATTCCATTCAGTATTCTAGTGATGTGTCTTGCTTTTATCAGGATTAAACTCCATACTATCTCAGAGTTAAATCTAGAATCCTTCCTTAGGCTCGGTATTCAAAATGACACTCGCGACATAAGAAACCCCTCTTTCCCCTTGGTGCTTGGTGTTTACAATTGTACCCAAACACTCAATACAAATACATGATACAAAACAATATAACATAAATCATTTCATGTTTCAGTAAACATTCGACAATAAGACATCAAGTATGTGAAGGAAAAATCTTTCTTCCTTAAGCCCCAAATTTTTCAAGCCAAGTGATTTTAATCACCCCACTTGTCAAAGGAGAGAAAAACAGTATAGAAAGTTGGTAAGAATCGCGAAACCGCATGCAAGAACATTCGCGACGTGACGAAACGTTCTGGCAGGGATCCAAACCTGTGTAGCTGGCAGAGAGATACTGAGAACGCGTGCCTGCCTTCAGGTTGGGTGACCTTGGGAATCAATTTGACTGGTTGTTAAATATTTCCATCAAAATTTTATAGACTTTTTATGGCCGCAAGCTTGGCACTGTTCGATACCATATAATGTTAATCTATTCGTCTTTCTTTGCTAGTTTATACTTCAAGTGATTCAATTAGAATGTATTGTTTAATTTTTATAGTACCAAAACTTTCTTTGACTTAATTATATGCTTAATAACAACGTTATAGAGAGATACTCTTTATAGCTGAAACGTATAATTGTATATCACTAAGATCCGATATATTATGTGTCGTAAAATAATTCTACCTGAACCAACGCAATGTCTTATGCAAGTTGCAAATTGTTATATTAGTTTATAGTACTAACAAACCTTTCTCCTAATTAGATTCACTGAATACGAAGTCTTACGAAGGATGGATTTAGTATCATGATCTCATCAAAATCTAAAATATTCATACAAAGATTTAAACTCTATTATAAGTTTGTGAATAATTAGCGTGGTGGCAGGGCATTTTGCGAATGTCCGCTTGGATAGCTATCACCCTCAAGAAGAAAATCTATCACCAATCACCTATCGGTGGGTTCAGCAGCTGTCCTTAAGAGCAAGTAATTCTAGGTTAGCCTGAACAACATCTTCGACCACATTATCACTTACCATCAGTTGAGATAGGGGTCAAAGGCTAACCTATCAGCTATAAAAAAAAAACAATCAGTATCTGTAAATTTGTATACTTACAACCATAAGGTTCCACATCTTTGCAGCTTCAGCGACTGTTGTACAGACCGTGGAACAGCCAGCCAGAAGAAGCAGCTTTTGAGGCGGGTTGTAAAGCAGGTTGTACATTACGCTCGCCCCGAGTCCAGGTTCACACTGCCAACGGGAAACAATAAGATAAATATGTGTACACAATATTAAACTTACAAGAAAACACAAGTTCAAAAAGTTCTACCATCATCGTGAAAATTATAGGGTACTGAATGACAGATAGCTTTCAAAAGAAAATGTAAATATAAGATGTTTAATGTTTATTATCAAAAACTTACTAAACTTACTTGAAAATAACATTTTCTCAAACATGCTTGGAAATGTGAGCATTATTTTGACAACCTTCTTCGAGATAAATCGACATTGCTGTACTATACATGTTCGCAGCGGCCGGCAAAAAATGTATGAAAATCTATATCTGTCGTGTCTAGCGGCCAAATAAATTGCATAGTAAACTCATATCTGTCGTGTAATTTAAAAATGGAACGATGTTTTACTTCGAAGCATGGCAACCAAGGAGGTAACTTATCAAAGGTTATATTTAAATTTTGATCTGGCTTGCAAATAGAACACTGTTTATTGAAAATTGTACATTTAACAACTGTATCTTCAAATAAAAAAATCTGCATAGGTACTACTTTGTTTTAATTACCGCGCATTATTTGGGAAAAGCACTATACAAGCCTTGGTCACAACTAGGCATTGATGGACTTACGTATGTGTGCCTCGGCTTCGCCTCGGCCCACATTTACACGTTCGTCCATCAATGCCTCCTTTGCTGGCCGCTGCAGTAATGTACTGTATTAGTAATAAAGTGCGCGCTATGTGACACTTTATTGTGAATATTTGTATTTTTTTATTGCCGATATGCTAGCCTTTACCACAATCTATAAATTACAGGCACATGAAGCTCAACAACTGTATGTCTCAGGGTTACGGGCGCAGTGCAGTGCGTCACTTTGACGAAATGCATCTATTATAACAGATCAAGAGGCATAGGTTACCGCTTTACATAAGGTTGGCCTCGCACTTGTTCCGTCACATTTAAAATAATATCTTAATCTTGAAAGAATGATTTAATTGAAAACAGTAAATAGGTTAAGCCTCCTATAGTGTGAATCGTCCCTTAACAACAAATACATCGTACATGAGTACGTATTCATGATCGGGTTTTAGCGGTGGAACGATAAATTATTATCTATCTGTCTTGAAGCAATGATGGCTCAGTGGCATTGGCTATGGATTGCCGCGCCGGTCCATGGTTCAAATCCCGCTGCGGGCTTGAGCATCACCGCATGGTGGAAGGGCATTTAGCGAATGCCCGCCTGGCTATCGACCACCCTCAAGTAGAAAATCTGTCGCCAAGCACCTAACGCTGTTTTCCGGCAGCAGTTCTTGAGAGCCAGTGAAACTACAGGTACATGAAACTTAACAACTTTGTCTCCAGGTGACGTGTGCAGCGCAATTCGTGACTTGTGACAAAATGCATCTGTTATAGCCATAGGTAATCGCTTAACATCAGGTGGGCCTCGAGCTTGTGCCGTCACTCCCGTTACAATAACATAAAAAATGTATAGTTCAAAAAGGTGTAGCTCCAATTTTAATAAAGCATAAATGGATCCACGTGAAATGCAAACTGTTCAATTAAAATTCAATGTAATATTTGAACAATGTTCTATTGTTTCGACAACATGCTATTCTGATCAGAGATATTATTAGAGACGAGACATATTTTGGTCAGGGTCTTTAGTAATACCCTTGGTATCCCACGCAAAATTCCTACATAAAATCTAGTAAACACTACAAATTTAATAATATAATATTTTTTATGCATTTATGCTTGAAAAGCAGGATTTCATGCCTTTGTTTGTATTTAAAAATAAGGATTTTATGCACTAGAGCATAAAAAGATGTTTTAGTCAACTTAAACAAAGAACTTTACGAGCAGCAAAAAATATCTTTACTGTACTCACTAAGTTATAGACAAATGCAACGGTGCAAGAGAGACTTTTTCTCCTTCCCTTATTTTAGACCCCCACTGCAAAATCATTGAATGTTTAATGCCATATTCAGTTTTGGGTCGATTTAGGTAAATTTTTGGAATCATTCCCCTTAGGTCGAGACTCGTGTCATACAGACGACCAGACAGACATACAACGAAATGTCTAAAATTTACTTCTGTACTGGCCTTTGGGTAGGGAACCCATAAAACAAGATCAGTAGAACTCAATGCTAACCTTGCATTGCTCACAAAATTTCACGAGAGTCAGATGAGACCTGTTGAAAAAATAGAAGAGCCGGACTTGGCGGACATTTCCCAGACAGACATACGAAAGCATTTTTTCCTTAAGCTGAAATGGAGATGCTTCGCTCGCACCTCTCAATCAAAATGCCTTTATCAAAACTATTGGCGTACTTGCATTCCCTACAGCTAGATCTAACTGTGTAACGTACATACTGGTATCCCAGCAAAATTAGTATGGTAGTCTTGCGGAAAAAGTTGATTATTATTCTGAACGCTGCTACGATACAACGGCTCCGAAGTTGTTTCTTCTTTCCTTTACTGTGTTGCATTGTTTTAATACAATAATGAATTTATCCTGACCTAGACGAGTATTGAAGGATTATACGTTCCACTATGCGAATGGAATACAGATTAGTAAATTCTGCGGTGTAAGTTATAAATTACACCCTCGAACTATAAGGCATAAATACCTCGAGTGTAATTGATTTGTTGAAGACCAGTATATTCATGAGCAGTAATGCCAAATAGGGCTACCTCAGTCAATACGCGCAGATGTGTAGTTAAAATAAACTCGTGTGAAAAATATACAAATGTTTGAGAAAAAGTATCCAAAACAAATATAGCTGTTCTTTTGAATATATGTTAACTAAAACAAAACTAAAATATTTCTTATTTAGTCATCAAAAAACCCAGGAAAAACAGAAAAATGACACAAGTGCTATTTAAGACTTACTTCAATGTCTTAATAATATATTGGTAGGTATCCATTTATTTTGTAATATAGGGTACTTACCTAAAAAGTTACAGCTAGCACGCAATTTAAGTGCAATTTAAGTTTCGTTTTCAAGTAGGTAATATAATTTAAAAGTATTTATTCGTAATATATATTGCTAATTCACTGGTTATAGGTTGTTATATATTTTTTAAGATTCTTGTTTTCACTGTAATTGTATTTTTAGTAGGTAATATTTAATGCTTATGTTATAAAGTTTGAGCTGTTGTATGTTTAATCCTCCGTGACGTCACAAAATGGCTCCAAAGGAAGACCAGCGTTGGTTTAAATCAAACTAGCACATGCTGAGTTGGGGACCAATTTATGATGCAAAGCAATTATTTCTAAGTCAGTCACATATCTTTTATGTAAATATTTTGTTGTAAATTGTTAACGTCATAAATAAATTCATTTCATTTCGTTTCGTTTTTAAAGTAAAATATTAATATAATTTACGTACGTCAAAAAAGATTGAAATTTCTCTCTGTTCGTGATTTTTTATGATCGAACAAAGTCTTAATGGTCGTATTTTGAACCATAAAATAATCAAGCAAGTATATAGAACTACGTACATATATTATATATATACTTTTAACTGATCAACATAATGAATAATTGATTATTTACGGGTTAATCAAAAAAGGTCTGACTTTAATAAATTGGCTTTCAAAGACTTCTATGTATGAAATTACAGAAATCGACAGTGAGGTTATAATGTCCATATTATAACGCAGATAAAAAACTTTCCGCACTGGTATCATAATTTACCTACTAGTTTTTTCTTTAGCTTTACAAGAAATTGACTGCTATGTATAATCTTCGAAAAGATAATTACGCTAATTCAATAACTTAAAGCTAACTAAAGTCTAAATACAAACAGTAACTGGTTATATATACACATGGACATTGGTTACAGCGCGTTTCTTCAGGAAATACTTAAATCAATATCTTCCTGCCCTTATACCACTCACAGAGGTGTGTAGTATCGGTTGGATATAACTCCGTAATGAATAAATAGACCGTCTTGTTTTATATTTTTGTTTTTGTAACTTGTTACGAGGTCAGAGAAAACTGTTCGTGTAAAACTAGATAGACTCATACAAAACACGGTTACGTAGACGACCGAAAGGGCGAGGGCAGGTCAAGTGAGTCCCGACGTAGCATATCGCCTTTTGTAGGTTGAAATGTAGTTAAAACCAAAACATGACGTTACAGTACAGACCAAAACGAACGAGCAATGACACACTTTCTGAGTGGGTGTGGTATAAAGGTTCTTATTAATCTATGACGAGATGTTAAGGATAGGAAATAATATTTTCTCTGGTTCTAACTAAAGATTCTATGTTAAGAAGAAGCTACATTCATTGTATAAAATATGCTAACTTCCAACTACTAGAATTAACTATCGCTTTTGGGACGAGAACCCAACTATAAATATAACGCTTTATCCGTTACTTTAATAATAAATGTGGGTGCTCCCAGTTAGTATCTGTCTACGTTATAGGTATATATGAAAGTAAGTAGGTACAGATTATACTTCATTAAATATAACGTTCCTTAAGCCTGTTTCGTCGTGAATTTACATCTTGGTTGCTAGAAAAACGTTTTATTGTATTAACGATTTTTCGTCATCCACGAATCCACGAAAATCGCAGTAGGTACCTGCCTACTGCGATTTTATCACTATTTGTTGTCAAATGTAAATGACATACATTATTTATATATATTTACTGACACTTTTTTAATATTTAATTTATTCAATTTTAATATGCTAATTAATTGCAAATCATACTGTTATTATTTTCCATTGTATTTTCGTGAAATAAAATAATTTCATTTCATTTCGCAATCATAATTATTCCTTTAAAGTTTGTGAAGTATTTTAAATATTAAACCATTTTATGTACGAAACAAACGTATAATGGAAGGAATTAAGTTGCAGATATATTTTCTTTTATTCTTATAGAACGATAAAATGCTTAAACAAAACTGACTACATTCTTACTTCCATAATTAGAAATAAAAAAGATATAAAAAAATTAAATTAATTAAAAATATATTTATTTGACACAAACAACTTACATGATTCCTAAATATGATTACAAGCACTACCGCGTGCTAAGCGAAAATCATATTTTACAAATTTTGTGCTCCGATAATTTGTAAAACTTAAATACCACTTTCTTATACATATTCACACGCCTGCATTCCCCTTACGGGTGGCAGATGTGGATAAACAACCATGTTTCCTCCCGATATAGTTTAGATTTTTATTCAGACTGATGTGGCAGCGGCCGGTAGTTTTATTTCCAAATTATGTTTTTTTGTCTCTATCGCGGTAGTGCGTTTGGCTAAAAGTGATGGACCGCTTGAGGGCGTTAATCGACTTGCGGTCCCGCGGGCGGCGGCCGCGCAACTTTTTACAATAAAATTGCCACTTTGGTGTGAGTTGAGACTTTGTGAGTATTTTTTTTTAATTTAAAGGTATCTGATGAAATAGCCTTTTACCATTACCTCACCTGATGGTAAGTAATGATTTGGTCAAAGATTTTGCTAACATAGAATTACTGGCTCTCAAGGACGTCTGTTAAAACACACCGTTAGGTGCTTGGCCACAGATTTTCTACTTGAGGGTGGTAGCTAACCATGCGGGCATTCGCAAAATACCCTACTATGATGCGAATTCTATCATCTTTAGTTTAGTCTAATCAGTTTCTGGCTCTGTGCTGTTACTGAGAATTTGTCAGAAAAACTCAATAAATACTGATACTTATACTACGTTCCTGAACTTGAGCTACTAAAACAATATTCATACAATCATTGACGTAGATTATTAAAATTAATTAAGAATAAAAGTCACATGACGATCATTAATCTACTGCGAAGAAACATTCGACCTCGATAATCCTGTTTTACCCGATACCGCTATTATAAAGGCTCTGTAAGGCTATCCTCAATAAATTCTTCCGCTATTACGACATCACCTCAAAATTTCCGTCGGTAATCACCGCATTATCAATAAAAAAGTGATTGGAATCCCCAATTTGTCAGTGAATAGGTGAGAATCGATAAAATGGGATCACCTTGAAACGGTGGGGGAATTCTATCGTATAAAATTCTCGGAGCCATTCATAAATTGTCGATAATTGAATCGAGCGTCAGGCTCATCCCCTCCGCTGCAATATCATAAGCCTATGATTTTAAATCATTTGGACTTATGAGAGGGCGACCGTTTGCCGACCGTCGTCGTCGATGTCGGTCGTTGTTTCTTTAATTAAAGTCAGGGGATCTGCCACTATCGAATCAAAACCCGCTACGGAGACCCCAGAACAATATTAATACCTACATTTCTGTACTTTTCATATATTATTCTATACTGCACTGTATCCCTTACATGTGACAACCAAAGAACTCAACAAAGTAATTAAATGTATCGCAGATGTAAAAGAATAGCATATACATTATAATAAATAGAATAAAAAACTACTCTCAAACTGAAGACATATTTTCCAGAATTTTCACTTTTTTATAATATTGTGACGGAACCAGCACGAGACCCACTTGATGTTAAACATCTACCTATAACAGACGCATGTCATCATAAGCGATGAATTGCACTGCGCCCGTCACCCTGAGATATACAGTTGTAGAGTCTCATGTGCCTGTAATTTTACTGGCTCTCAAGGATTGTTGCTGGAACACACTGTTAGATTCTAGGTAACAGAATTTCAACTTCAGGGTAATAGCTAGCCAGGCCAGCATTCAAAATGATGCAAAATGCCCTTCCACCATGCAGTGAAGCTCAAACCAGCGGCGGTAGGGATCGAATCATGGAGTTGCGGTACGGCTGTCCATACCTATTTACCGCTCGGCTACTGCTTCAAAAAATTGTCGTATTTTGGATTATCCGTTTAATAAATACCAAATGGTTGAGCTAGTATCAATCTTGATATATAAAAATTACGTGTCACGTTGTTTGTCCGCGATGGACTCCTGAACTACAGAATTTTAAATTTTATTAGCACACCGTGTGCAATTTGATCCAAATTGAAAGATAGTTCACATCTCAATTTAAAAATTACCCGTGCAAAGCCGTGGCGAGCCGCAGCGTAAGAAAGTGGTAAAGTGCTACATTGCATGGTATAAAAAAAATGCGAATGTCAGTGCCACAGAGAAATCCGAATGGTGAAATAGAATTGACAGTATTAGGAATGAGTATCAGCAGATAAGTTATTCATTATACATATTTACATATCATTTGTCAGACATAAAAAACTGGCGATGTGTAGATTTTAGCATGCCAACAGCCCGTAAAATATTTTTTATTAAATTCCATTTATTCCAAAAACAATGAGTGGTTCTTCTATGAGTGCGAACAGAGTAGGTCTTTTCTGTTAGATTGATTTATAGAGGGCGGAAAAGAGTTTGAATTAAGAACATGAATATTGTTCCTTGCAGGGCATCTTATTATGGAAATAGACTTATTAAGAGTACCGTTTATTATGAAAAAAATATATAACTGACAAGTTATAAAAGTGGCGAGAGAGTAAAAACAAATGAAGAACGCGTGAATGCGATCTGTTCGAGGCAGCGAAATAAAAGTTTACGGATAAAGTAAATATTAAAAAAAGTACATATAAATTTTTGGGTATTACTTTACTCTTATTTTATTCAAGACTAATAATATTATGATATATACCATTTTTTTTAAGTTAAGTTCTTAATTTCAGTTCTTAGTTTGTCTCTTATTGATTATATTCATACTGGGATGAAAAGTAGAGTGTATCACACGGTACCAAAATAACGAGTATATAGAATTCCTCACCGCGCTTAGGATTCTACCACAGAATCCTTCGCATCTTAAGATCGACCTCAACTTTGAGATAAGTACGAACCTATTAAGTACGTACAATACGCGAAGTCTGACTAAAAATTAAGTGCCTACCTTATAGAACATCATTTTCGGTAGCTAATAGGTACCGAGGCCTACCGAGCTACCAGCCCTTTTTGCTAATTACCAGGGTCGTAGTCAGCTGCGCTGGCTGTAACTTAAATGGATTAGCTGGGTACTTGTCATTCACACGGCCAAAGACACGGTATGGACATTAGCTTGATTGAAACATTTATAATGGGCTTTCCCGTAAGGTTTTTAATTAATCAAAAAGGGCAGTGACGCTGTTTTAAATTAAATAAAATAGAATTGTAAATATACAAGGGTGTTGTGTGAACTTTGGAAGTAGTCCGGTCAATTTAGACATACGAAGTTTCATAAACTCCCACCAAGCTGAAAATCAGTATGATTATTTCAAATATGATTAACTATTTAATTAGCTAATTAAGCAGATGATTAACTTTAAATAGCATTTATGAATGCAAATATATTTAAACTGTGTTTAAAGTATTGCTTGAAAGTCAATTAACGTTTATGAATAAGCCTGTTAGTCTTTTATGAATTTAAGGGAAGATTATTGGCGGTGTGATAGCCATTTAGACATCAAAGATAACAACTTAACTAACGTACTTACTTGAATTAGTCGCTATCTACTTTATAAATCAAAGAGGTATCATCTGCGAATAAAACTATTTCGCAGAAATCTTTGACCATGTAAAGAAAATCATTAATATACGCTAAAAAACAAAAATGATACTAAAATTGACCCTTGTTGTGCTCTTATATTTACCAAAGACCCGGAAGACGTATTGCTATTTATTCCGTTCTTCAGTATTCGCATCCAGAACAGACCATCGGTGTCATCTAGGATCACCTGTTCATGAGTTGACGTATGTACCAGCCTTCACCTTCCTTAACCATTTTGAGGGAAGATGACAACCCTACACAAAACTGTCGCTAGACAAAACCTTCTTGAGAGCATGACCGCTCTGCATACTTCTGTTCTGTAGCCTGTCTGACAGTTATGACTCTATAAGATTCAGAGCTTTTCCACGACTACCAGAGTGTGAAAGTTTACACATCAAAATGCGGTGCTCTGCAAGTTGAATTCCTTGGAAAGATCACAAAATCCCAATCCCAGGCTTCAAGTCAGGTGACATCAATCTAACACCTGTATCTGCTGAGGATATGCTCTTTTTCATTTCTATCTCATTATGTTTTTGGAAATTTTTCAAAACGGCATAGATATGGATTGAAAACCTTAAATAGTAACCATATTTCAGTCGCTTGATCTTCACACTCACAGAGTCATATAGTTTTACATTATTGTACTCTTGATTTTATACGATAGTCACAGTTAGGCGCTGGTATGCTCAAGAAACACGTTTCATGTATGAAAATTTTTCCCCCTTTTTACGTTTTGTATTTTCAGGGTTTCGTAATAGAAAATGGTTTATTACTAAGCCTCCTTTCAAAACGATTGTTATAACTAGTATAATAACACAAAGTCTTAAAAAAATTCAACTGCAGCTCTTTGAAAGTGGACGGACAGGAGGCTTAGTAATAACCCGTTTTCAAGTACGAAACCCTCAAAATTTCATGAGAATGTAATCAAAATATTGGCATAGGAATTTTGTTACTCACCTTTTCTGTAAGTATGAATAATATACATAACTTTTTCCACGAGAATAATATCTCAGGTAAAAAATAACAGTGGCATATCCTAGCAAAGCGTTGGTGGTGACCTTATAAACGTAAGGAAAATACGGTACCAAGTAATTCAGTATGAAATGAATCCCTTGTTCTTTCATTTTCTAATTAATATTGAAAAATAAATAAGAAAATGCTTTCTTTCAAATAAGGACAAAGAGCCTTCAAGGAATCAGTTAAAGTTTTCAAATTAATAATAAAATTCATTTATTTAGCAAGGAAGACTGTGTGGCAAGCAGGCGGTGAATAGCGACACCACGGACCGCCATAAATGAAACCTGACCTGTCCGACCTTAATTAGACGTCTGGGGATATAGACGCAAGAGAAAATGTCTAGCTCCAAAGGTGGGTATGTTAAAGCATAACTTCATTCTGTGTAATAATTGTACTCGGTGGCACGGGT
Source organism: Plagodis dolabraria (assembly GCA_963854805.1). Taxonomy (NCBI): domain Eukaryota; kingdom Metazoa; phylum Arthropoda; class Insecta; order Lepidoptera; family Geometridae; genus Plagodis; species Plagodis dolabraria. The sequence continues at coordinate 25,904,041 of OY978441.1, read as the reverse complement.
ATGCAGAGCGGTCATACTCTCAGAAAGGTGTTGTATAGCGGGAGTTGTGTGTAGGGTTGCCATCTTCCCTCAAAAATGGTTGAAGAAGGCGAAGGCTGGTACATACGTCAACTCGTGAACAGGTGATCCTAGAAGACACCGATAGTCTGTCCAAAGAGGATGCGAATACTGAAGTTTAAAATACGAAAATGAAGTTTAGAATACGTAGACTAACGAAAAACAAGACCTAAAAATAAATTATTTACTGGACACATATTAAATAAACCTTTCTTTTAGCACTGTTTCCCCTTAGAATGTTGTAGGTTTCCAATTTTTAGCTGTATACAAAAAATGGTCCCGTTGAAAATAATCACAGACCCTGGAGTATATTTATATATAAAAAGTATAACGCTGCATGCAACGCTTCAGTGAAACTGCAGTTGAACTTTCTGCACCAAAACCAAAATTACCAAAAGTCATCTACTCCAAAATTGCCTTTTTTGTCTTAAAACCAGGGGCATATGAGAGGTTCAATTAGTGAAGAGTTTTTAATAGCGGCATTGGGAGGTGCATCGTTTAGTTCATATCCTATTTAATATTTCCCATAGAAATTTAATAAAGCGAATATATGAACAAAAATAAATACTGGTGACGTTGATTTATGTCCCGTACTATAGGCTTAGGATATACCTATTATATATTTAACAGCTTAACTTAAACAATGATTATTATAGAAAACATATTGATATCTACCTTTTGTACTTGTGTATCTTAAAGGCTAAATGCAATGTTTAACAACAAGTTACGTTACTAACGACTTAGATTCTCTATTACCATCAATTGTACCTACCTTATGAAATTTTTGTCTGTTTAAACTCTTGGAGCAGATTGTCAATAAGAAACAGATGATACTGGTCAAAGGTTAAAATATTGGCCGTAAAAAATACAATAAAAACATTTTAAACCAAAAATGGAACCGACTTCAACACCCAACAGTGTGAAATAACTTGTTGAAGTCGGCACCATGATAGTTCAAAAGTAACTATTTTCATATTATTGTGCGCATGGTACCGACTTCAACAAGTTATTTTACATTTTTGGGTGTTGAAGTCGGTTCAATATTTTTTTCACTCATTTTAGTGACCTTTGCTACTTACGGGATCGATTGTCATTCATTGTCAACGACTATATTATCAAGATAGGAAAATATTTTTCTGTTATTGGAGTGTAACTCAAAAACGACTTAACCGATTTTGATAAAATTTAAATGGGACCAAACGACAAGCATCAAACAAAAAAAGAATTTTCAAAATCGGTTCATGCACTGAAAAGTTCTGAGGTAACAAACAATAAAAAAAACATACTGATGAATTGAGAACCTCCTCTTTTTTTGGAATTCGGTTAAAAATAAAACTCGGCACGTGAACTCTAGAGTATGCAGATAAAAGCGTGTTACTAACCTTGCTGTCATTGCTGTGAAGTCTCAGCTTGAATCCGGACAAGAGATCACTGTGATTATTGACGTGCTTGAGTGCTAGCTCCGCGGCCGGCATACAGGCTTGCCCTCCTTGCCAACCACCCTCGCCTTCCATCGGGAAAATACCTCCAATGTGCAAGTCGTTGTCCCTCGCACCTTCGCTGTACCCACAACCACTGAGCCACACTAACAACAGCGTTAGCGCACGCCGCTCACTCACACGGCGGCACACGCATGCACCAAAAACAAATAATTGCACTATAGTCTTCACTAACAACGATTTAACATCACAGCACAATGTCCTAGTTCGAAAGCTAACAACACTGTACACAGTTTTTAATTTGACTAGAGGCCGCTTTGAAAAACTAATATTCACTCGTGTCCCCGGGGCTGGCACGTGCGCGTTGCATATTCCTAGATATTGTAGACATAGCCTAATAAGCGTTATTTTTTCTATAATATAGGGCATCGATGTGAGAGGGGGCGCGTGTGGGGCGGACCCCGCCGCCTGCGCCGTGGGTCCCACGCGACCCCCGGCGCCCTGCAGGGTCATCGCTCGCGGCGGGGACATGCTGTCATTGTTCGGCTTCTCTCTCATTTTCCATCGTCTCTCCTGCAACAAACAATTTACTTTTAAAGAAATGCAAATAGACAATTACGACTGAAATTGCTGTGCAAATGTAATTTTCTTTTGAGATTTAACTTCAACTTTGCAAACTTGATGTCGTGCAGTTTTCTGTGAAACTGTGTAGAGTATAATTCCTAGTTATATTTGTGTCTGCAAAACTGATAACTAGTTTTATACCAACTGTGAAAATATTGGATATGATACAAACAGCCAATGACAGGCCTACCAACATACTATGACAAAGAATTTACAACGTTATTATAACTTACGGCTTTACAAAATATTCTTTAATTTCGCTTATAGCCAAAACACAGTTTGATACAATTCAGCATAACTTGTTTAGCATGACATTGTTACAGGCTTGATAGTCCACCCAGGTAAAAAAGTATGATATACCTAACCATTGAGCTACTATGCAAAATTATTGGCCCAACAAAGCGCCAGAAGTAAATCCTAGGGATTGGTGTACAAACAAACATTGTGCAAGCCAACTCAAGACGGAGGTTATGTATTTACATCAGATTTCACAGTCAAATAATATCGTATAGGAACATTGGCAATAACGTTAACAATAGTTTGCACGTCTATTGTATCCGAGGAACAATTGTTGCCATTCATCGATATCAATCTCCGCCAGCAGTGTGAGGTTCAGTTTAATATTGGCGTCGGGAAAGTGGAAGTGCCTTCGGAAACGATCGGATAACTGCAGATCACACAAAGCGAGAAGACTTCCCAGCTTACTTCAGAAAGCTATTACTTTACAATGTTTCAGTCGAATGAGTTTTGGAATTTCAAATGACCGGGAATAATGAAAAATCTGTATAATCAGCTGCAGAGTCACCCCGTTGAAATGAAAAGTTAATGATACGTATCCGGAACACTGGCGGTGATCGATGAGAGGAAATGGTGTTAGATTAATTAGTCGATTTATGTAAATAATGGGAAAGGTATCCGCTCGCCATTGTACCGTAGAGACATCAAATTACACGGTATACTATTTAATACCTATAACTTGTAATTTCACGATGATTTTGTTCAACTGAAAATTAAATTAATATCAATATTTTTTGGAGCAGTTATAGGTATGCCAAACCATTAATTATTCGGATCTGCAGATCCTAAATACATGTTGGTAAATTACTTTTTTGTGGTTCCTTACGAAAAAAGGAAACAAAATTACTAAGCGCACGGAGTACCCACATCTGTTATTCCAATCTATATAGGTTATTCTAGGTAATGCCTGTTGATCATCAGGTCAGATTTTGTTCAAATGCTTACCTACTAGCAGTAAAAAAAGGCTTTATCTTATGAGAACTAGGTAATTGACCGGTTGAAATTTTGTATAATATGTGTTATTACTCTTTCAACAGCATATAAAATTTAAAAATGAAATCACATGTATATGCAGTCAAAAACAGAGGTCATCATACAAAAATCGTTTCTATTTCAATTTTTTTTTCAAATCCCACATATTCACTATACTTTTTGTTTGGTCTATCAAAAAAACGGTGATACACTTGGTGTTATAATAGTTTAAAAAGCGGACATGTAACGCTTTGCATTCAATAGGGTTTAAACCAAAAAAAATCGATGAAACTATGGCTTCCAAAGGAGATGAAACAGAATATGCAAGTCGTTGTCGACATACACGGTCGTCTCTTTGCGAAATTGGAGAATAAACCTATCAAGTGCGAGGTGATCAATCAGTTAAGGTATCGAGAGGGGGTGGTAATATATCGAGTTTGCGGTTGCTAAGACGTGTCCCGGGTATCGCGCACTGATGTCTCAGTACATACACGGCTGAATGATGTATCTCCACTACCACGGGAAACTTAGATTTAGATTGGAATTGGACTGTAATGAAGACATTAGTATCTGAAAGTTTAACCAGTAGAGTTCCGTAGAAAAAAAACGGTCTCTATTACTATTTAACAATATTATGAGTTAGTATTTATTTAGTGCCTACGTAATAGTTGTAACATTGTTATGGAGAAAAGTAGAAAGTTACATAAAGTTCGAAAGGAATCAATTCCCATACGATGCCCTTGGGCGGCTTTAGACCGAGTAGGAATTGATTACTTTCCCGATTTGCACACTCTGCTTTTCATATTGAATATAAGGTGAGTTAAAAATAATAGTTTTCATAGTATACTTATTTATATTAATAAAATGAACAGTATATATTTTAATTAATATATAATTTAGAACAATTTATGATATTTAAAGTAAATTTATTTGTAATAATTATATATACACTCTGAGGTGTTGGAAAGCAGAAACAGACTTGTGTCCGAGATTGAACATTTCCTTGCAAAAATCTCTGCGTGTGGTAATCTTAAACTCGTGAAATTTAATCCCTCTAAGGCACAAGTCGCGTTCACAGCGAAAAAAGCTCCTTTTGGCGTCGCTCCGCAATTTCAGGACATTTCCATGAACATCTCTAAGAGCTTGAAGGTCCTTCGTGTTAGCGTTCGTAGCGAGGTTCAGTTTAGGGGTCATTTGCAGGCTAAGGCGAAAGCCGCTACAATGAAACTCGGTGTGCTTAACAAGGCGATGCGGTACGTTATATCTAGTCAGCGGCTTGTACTCTACACCCCCACATCCAGCAAGTATGGACATCACATACTGTTTGCTTTTGTCGCTCATTTCTACCGCGTACTTGTGGGATGTAGAACGACCTTCCTCCGGAGCTACGACATGGACCAGTTCAAAAGGGGCATCTACAAATTCCTCTCTGGGCAGGCAGCGCATCGGCAGCGCAGCTAGTGTTGCAGATGTCCATAGGTGGCGGTTACCGTTTACGGCCGCTTGCTTGTTTGTCGCCCAGGATATAAAAAAAATATATATCTTATATAGTATGCTGTCAAATTATGTCGTACTTTTTTAACTTTAAAGTATAGAACACACCGCGTTACGTCTGCGGGCCATCCCACTTATATATTAAAATATATAATACTGATACCCTTTACTCGCGATAGGCAGGCATGATGTTTACCATCACGCGAGTGACCGAGTTACACTGTACACAAAAAATACTGCTTTTTTTTTCTTTTATATTTCGTTGGCCAGCCAGTTTGCCTCTTAAGGAATCATTTTTCAAATCGTTCACTAGATTCAGTCTCTCAACGGTAATATTTCAATTCCGCGATTGAAAGGTTTCCTTTTAGCAGGATCTCATTGAAACGAAGACGGTAAAATGGTGAATCTAAGGAAAAAATATTAATGAAGTAATCTTTGGCAAAAAATATTAGCTGACATTTTATTACTTACATAAGTAGAGAATCAATTTATTAGACAGACGTCAGCAATGAGGACTACAGTTAAAAAGAAACTCTTAAACATCTGTAGGTGTTCTGAAGTTTATTATTTTACTTTACTTTTATAAAAAGAGCTGCTTCAACACGGTAATTGTATAGTTTCGTACATGCGATGAAAAACACACATTTACACGTTGTTTTGCTTAATATGCTAAGGTAAACATATTACTGTTATACCTATAGGTACATAATGTGAACTTAGACCAGCACAATGGCAAGACTATATTTACTCCATAATTTCCATACTGCGAAATATGGGGTTTGTTTTTAGAAAAAAAATACAACATTTATTATTCGAAATAATAATTAAGGAAAATAATCACTCTTAAAATCAAGTTGGAACAATAATTGGTATTTATGTCGAATTGCAACATAATAATAAATCTCATAGATTGTTGAATGGGAGAACTAGCCCTGATGATACAGGGAGTCCTAGTATGAGGGTTAGTGCACATTATAATAACAACAATATATATTAACATAATTATATCATTTAAGATTAATTTGTACCCATCAGTTTGGTTTGTAATCTAGTTATTTTTTTTTTGTGAAATAAACATTATTATTAGTTATCAAAATCATTTCCTACAATTTTTAAATTAGGGGAAATATCAATATTCAAATTTAGATTCGCATGAATGATTTTGCTCTGCTGTAATCAAAACCAATCTTTTACACCTTGTTCAGATTCATAAGAATAGTTTACATATAAAGAGATTAATGTTCATTGAACAATATTTTCCCTTTTCACATCAAATAGTAAAAAATAGCTTATTTATTTATAAATTTCTACAAAATGAATAAAAATAGTACCTTTTTGACATTATTTTCTGCCACGGTGATGTTTTGAAAAGCAAAAATCTTTATTCGCAGAGTGTTCCCATTTCACGCTAAATAAAAGGAGATTATGCTAAAGCATGAAGATTAAGGCTTTTAAAAATGATGACGCAAGTGATGTTTATGGAAATACAAATGTTACTCGGTTTTGTAATGTAGCTACAAAGGGAATTTATTATGCTAAAATTATGATGGTCAATTGTGGGTAAACGTATGAAAGTAGATAATAAACTGATCATATAATGGTTACCATATTTTACAGAATTTGTCCGGAGGTTTCAGAACTTTTGAGGCCATGGCAGGATTTCGGCCAGATTTTGAATATCTCAGGCTTTTTTTATTTTTTTTATTGCTGATAGGTAAGCCTTTGACCACAATCTCACCTGATGGTAAGTGATGATGTATTCGAAGCTGTTAACAGGCTTAACCAGAATTGCTGGCTCTCAAGGATAGCTTTGGGAACACACCGTTAGGTGCTTGGTGACAGATTTTCTACTTGAAGGTGGTTGCTAGCCAGGTGGGCATTCGCAAAATGCCCTTCCACCATGCGGTGAAGCTCAAGCCCGGGGCGGTTAAAAAAAAATTCTAGAAAAATTCTAGGTCAGCCTGAACAATATTTTCAACCACATCATCAATTACCATTAGTTGAGATAGTGGTCAAAAGCTAGCCTACTACTACTACTACTTTTATACAAAACAAAAAAATACTCGATAATGAAGTTTATAAGTATCAATTTAATATGCACTCAAAATAAAAAAAAAAACATTTTGATCGGGATATGAGTCCTGAATCTCGATATTTCGTAAATGCCTTAATATCTTGGCCATCGAGACCCTTTATTCTCAAAATAACTGATTCCCAAAATATCATATTTCTAAACTACTCGATTCCTAAAATACTGAATCTTATACAATCAATTTGATTTTTGGTCGCAGCATTGGTTTCGAAAGAAGGTGATTCGATATTTCTTTAATTAATTATTTTAAACATAATTGGGAACTGTGTGACCACTAACGACACTAATCGAATTATTGTAAGATTAAAAATATTATCCATTGCTTGGTACATATGTTCTTCAATGAAATAAAATTGGTGCAGGACAATTGAATATAATCAGGGCTTACACTCATAAAACTTAAACGAATGTCATTTCAGTCAGTGAAATCCATTAAGCCAATAAAAGTACAAGCAATAAAAAGTCACATTGTGCTTAAAAAGCATTCACTTAGCCCCGGGAACTGGATCGCAAGAGGCTAATGCAATCAAAGCCGGTTATTGGAGCAATTTCCACGGAAATCACATAAAAGGACCATCTAACCCTCACATAGCCACTTTTCATAAAGGTTTTCTATTTATTTTTAGTGGATGCCAATCGGGTTACATGTTTCCTTATTGTTGTCTTCAAGCCGAAATGTGGTGCAGTATTGGTTATGAAGATTGCTTTGTATATAGATTGCCAGGTTTCAGTGACTTCGTTCATGGTACTATATCCAGTGCGTGCGTTGAGAAATAACACTCGTAGTTCTGCATACATCTCACAATCATATTGTATCGCTATATTTTTGCTGTCGTAAAACTGGTTTACACGTTTTGATTAAACTCAGTGAAACTACTAAAGATAACCCAGGTAATGGTTGTATTTTTATTAAAGAGTATATTGGACAATCGACAAGGCTTCGCCACAAAATTTCAAGGATATCACAGTCAGGTACTAGTGTACCCGACTTATGGATACAAACACTGTTCCATGAGAGATATAAGAGGCGAGTAGAGAAAGTATGCGTTAATGCATAGCATGACAATGCGTACTTTGATGTGGTCAAGCGGGGTTTTGCTGTACATTGGGCATAAGCAGGGCTTCTTACCATCTTTACCTCCTGAACAAAAGCCAAAACTCTGGTTCATAGACTAGGTTTTGACTAATATCTCACCAGATGTTAAGTAATGTGGCAATCTAAGATGTTATTCAGCTGCTGGAACGCAGCGTTGGGTGCTTGACGCTATCAGATTTTTTATAGGGAGGTAGTTAGCATAGCATGCAATTTAACGTGCTTTCCGAAGCACGGAATCGTTCAGTAGTGATTATTAAAATTAACTAGCAATCAGCCATACAAGTAACTTTAAGACTTTCGTAACTTGAACACACATTAATAAGTATATAACGAGACTTAATCGCGATAAAAACATGTATAATATTTATTCCACTCGTGACCACGACCAATGCAATTAAGTCCGGTTACATATTTATAGCTACATACAAGTAATAACCGCAAGGGACGTTGCTTAATAAATAAGTTGGAGGACAAAAACCCACTAGTACCTAGTATACAGATTATAATAAAAATATTATTATTACCCAATATATCATTGTTGATTTTAAACAAGACAAGTCTGATACATCATAATTGGCAGTATGCTTTGTAACATATAAGAAAAGATGGTAAACAAAATTTGCTGATATTAATCATCCTGCTAAAAGTATGTGCATGCAAAGTCAAATCATAAAAAATAACCATTTCTGAAGCATTCAAATGAATAATATCAAAATAAAATGAATCTATCTGGACAAACTTCAAAGGGTTACTATTATATTAATATTACTATTCTGTTACTTGAAATTTAGGTATACGAGTAGAACTATGATATCGAATTATCTTTTATTATCTAGACTGGTATTGTTATAAATTTGTAAATAGATAATGAACTTGAAAGTTATTAGTCTCGAAACATCTTTATGAAAACTTTTTGTGGTAATTACGTTCAAGTTAATTTTAGCCCATTCGTTTTTAAAACCTTAAAAACGTTTTCTCTTTGCAAATATTTCTTTATTCGAGAAATATGCACATAATTATATTTTTTGTGAGCTCTTACCTCAATTAGATAGCAGTATATTTTGATGTATCGGTTAATGTAATAAAATCTATATAAAAAATTATTGTATACAATGGCAAATTTGTCACTATACTGTTTGTATTTAAATCCGCTGATACGCTGTTACAACTGTAATAAAACGCGGGAAATATACAGAAAAAATTGCCCGAGACTGGAGCGAAACCTCGATATCAACCATTCGCTTTTATGGTGTAGTACATTCGTTTCGGTTCATTTACATTTCAGGGATCGTTTTATGCTGAGCTGATATTGGTAACTAGAAAGGCAGCTTGTATTGTGTGTTTAGTAAAGGTACATCGTTACCGAAGAGTAGGTACTAGAGTTAGAATAATTTTATAGACCATTCCTCTAAGCCGATATTCACAATCATGTTTCCTTAGTTATTTCTTGGCGCTTGCGTAATCAGACTGACAGGCATAGTTGCGCTTCAAAGCGTTAATAGCTTGAAAGAAACTGAGACACTTAAAAAACTATCCTATGTTTTTATCCAAAAAGTGCGCAAAAAGATGTTAATGTTTTTGCGCGATAACCGACATACGCGCGGGCGAAAGGCTAGTATGTTATATTTTCATTTCTTTTTATCAAGAACTTATGTGTTTATTCATTTATTGAGATAAATCCATTAATCTGTTTTGGAGGTGATTGGTTGAGACACAAAAAGTAGCGCACAAACTAACATTTCGATATCTATTTAAGTGAATGCCTCCGATAATAAGGACGATCATAATATAACCCTAATCTAAGTACATTAACCTATTAAAAAAACCTAGTACCTACTTATTAAACTTGGTCAATGCGACGCGTGATAAAAACGCTGGCACCTATTTGGCAACAGGGCAATACTGCCAGCATGCTGGGCACACGGCCAACTGGTATGGTGGGCTGGAGCGTTTGGACTGCCTGTGTGTCTGCTATGAATTGTAAGTTGTCTAAACGTTTTTATTGTAGCAGCTGTAGTGTTGTATATAGTTCGTAGTATTTCTATAACATCATAGAAAAATTATATGTTTTTTCTTTCAAAATAACCAAAGAAAGTATTAATACATTACTAATATAAGAATATCATTACAATACAAACTGTATTACCTACATTTATACAAAAGGTGTAAAGCGTTTTGTTAACGGCAACCAAGTGGAGATGACTTTTAGTGCCTATGTATGTATTCTTACATGAATTTGATGAAAAAGCAATTAAGTTGGGCGACAGTTTCCATAAATACAAGTATGTAAAAAAAAGTTATTCGCTTAGAGAGTATTTTTTTTACAATTGTGTGGTTATCATTTATATTTTAGCCAGTTGCTAAACCACGTTCATTTTTTACCTCAACATTTGTGAACACCGAATAAAGTAACGCTATGAGGCCTCAAATGATTAATTAATCAGTGGAATCTAAGCGCTGAAAAACACGGTTCAAAAACTTGTTTATAAGTAGCTCCGGCGCGTAAACAAGACTAAAAGATTTTTAAAACTCTTTTGTCTAACTTTTTAAATTAAAGTAGAATTCTTCTGTTTAAATTGTGCCAGCAAACTTCAACGATTCTCGAAAAGCAGCGTTCAGTCGTAAAGTTGTCTGGAATTTTGTACTGAGTAAAATTTTAATTTATTTACAATCTATAAATTTCGTAACGGCCTACCTTTAGTGAAGGGTAAACACCCGAAGAATTTCAATTTTGCGTTCTTATAGTTGAAGGTAGCTTCGTGTTTAAGGGTAGGAGGGACGCATAAATTAACGTTTTAATGTCGGTAAGTAGGGTTACGTATACATAATCGTATTCATGTCTAGACTTATTTTAAACATACATTTCGTACGTGATTTCTAACGAAGTGATTGTGTAATAAAAGGACGAAACTATCTCGCAGTGGCTCTATAATTTATTGAACGTGGCAGTACAATGTAGTATATTTCAATATTAAAATTTGTAATTGACCTTCATAAGAGCGTCGTAGACGCCTAAATTGAATAAATGATTTTGACTTTGACTGGTTTAATAAAAAAATGTGATTAAAAGTGCCACTTATTGTATCCAGGATGATTTTACTGGGCGGAAAAGTTGTTTGGTTTTTCAGGTAAAAGTTTTCAGTAACAATCCGGAGTCTAGAACTGTGCGCGATAGACACCATAGGCTTGGCATAACTCGTCAATAACATGGAACCAAATTATATATACCAGCCGAAACACGAGTGCTTAAACATCCCTACCTGCCCCTTAGGGTTCAAGAACTGCACATTGATATTCTCACTTATTCAATATATTACTTAGACAAATAAAGAAGTTCCGACGACGGAACATAGCGCGCGATAGAAATTAAGCCAAAAATAAGCATGCTCTTAACTTTTCGTATTACACGCATACCTACAAAAAATAAATTTTTTCACTATAATAATTATTTATTTTAATGAAAATTGTCCAAAATTACATGACCAAAGTTAGTAAAATATAATTTTGGTATTACTAAAACTCCCTTATAACTAAGAATAACATGCACCGCTTTACAAACCTAAGAGCAATTGCAGTTCCCATATATATTTCCGAATATTTTAACCATAAATTTATACTTTTGCTATAACGCATGTTCCGTGCAACAATATATAAATTAATACAATATACACAATACATTACAAAATTACAATGGGAGAAAAAAATATAGACATGAATTTATTGTATTACCAAACAAAGAAACACCAATATTATTCGGCCTTATTATGTCATATTACAACCTTTAATCCCTACACCACTACTTTTACAGTTACGAATTTCAAAACTAAACACTTATTTCTAATATCTTGTTATATATATATTGTTTGTAAACATTTTAATTTTATCCCAAGCTTGTATTTTAAATTCTTATATTGTACGTGTGTGTTGTATTTTAAATTCTTTGATAAGGGTACGATGATAATTTTATTTAGCTAGAGGTTAAATTTACAAATAAAAAAAAATCGGCCAAGTGCGACTCGGACTCGCGCACGAAGGGTTCCGTACCATTATATTATGTACTATAACTATGTACTTAACATTAGACTTCATATATTAACGGTTCTTTGTTTTAACGTGCGCGAGTCCGACACGCACTTGGGCAACTTTTTGTATTTGTTGTTATAGCGGCAACAAAAATACATCATCTGTGAACATTTCAACTGTGTCTAGCTACTTATCACCGTTCTTGAGATACAGCTTGGTGACAGACGGACGGACGGACGGACAGCGAAAGCTAATACTTGTCATGTGGTCCCATTTAAATTTGAGTGAGATTTGACGAGTAAGAAATATTTGAATTAATATAACAATAATATATAATATATTTTTTTCTCAAAAAAGTATAAGTAACATCTGAAATTAAAAATAACTTATTAAAAGTGGCCCAATTATTATTATTTTTTTAATGATTTATAGGTTAGCCTTTGACCACTATCTCACCTGATGGTAAGTGATGATGTGGTCGAAGATGTTGTTCAGGCTAACCTAGAATTACTGGCTCTCAAGGACAGCTGCCGAAACACACCGTTAGGTGCTTGGCGACAGATTTTCCACTTGAGGGTGGTAGCTAGCCAGGCGGGCATTCGCAAAATGCCCTACCACCATGCTATAACGACTACCATCCTAAGACAACAACCGGGACCGACGGCTTAACGTGCCCTCCGAAGCACGGAAGCGCTCGGTAGTAATGTCACCAGCGGTCACCCATCCAAGTCATGACCGCGGCGGACGTTGCTGATCGGTTCAGAATGGCTAAGCAAACTTCGCTACGAGCGCTTCAAAAACTACTAATATATACTCTTGTGTTGTAAATTGTGCATTCCCTTTGTATGTACAAAGTTAGTAAATAATGTTTGAAGTCGGTTATTTATGGTTAAAATTTTAATTATTTTAGGAAAGAAATAGCCACATTCATCGACATTTCGTACAGCTTCATATTTTCTTTTAAAGAGCTCGAAAGCCATTTCAATAATGGTTATTAGTAGGAACATAAATATCCGTAACAATTAATTAAAGTACAGATATTTAGGTTTAATCATACTAACGTACAATAAGTTCGTTGAGGGTCAGCAGTCATAAAATAAACCTTCGCGGGCTGCAAACATAAACACGAGGTTTAATGTTGCGCTATCCTAATTCTAACAAAGGATTAATTAAGCGAGTTAGTTTATAACGAATGTGACCAAAGTAACATTGACCTATTTAAGTTTTCCCTGTAAAAATGTAATCATACATAATTGTTTTAATTACCAAGAAATAAATAGATAGTCGCGCATAAATTTCAGACGTATTTTTGATAACAGATACCTGAATGGAAGCGTGTACTTTCTCACCTAATGGTAAGTGACGATACGGTCGTCAACACGGTTCTGGCTAACCTAGAATCATCGTTGTCTTAATTATTCCACGTGATTGGAGTCATTACAATATCTTCTCGAACGTCACAAAGTACAAAATAATAGCATATATTTTTTGCTTACATCATGAACACCCTAGAACATATTGCTATATTTTTTGCTAACAACGCACATAAAGGTTCCTAGGCAGAGCTTTCATTTTTGGTATACCGGCTTCTTATTGGGTAAGCTGCGCGTTTAAGATGGTAAGCAGCTCGGTTTTGACATGAGCAAAGCACTCCGTTTATATTCACGCTAGTTGTTGCAAGACTCACCGTGACTTTCGGGCATCGAACACACTAAAAAGTCTAGGCACCTACTCTTTTATCCCGAAGTTTCGAACTTCGGGTCTGAACGAAAGATCCACAGATTATGTTTTTCCCTTCACTTGTTTAACTTTGTACCACAGATAATATCGAGCGTTTTCGTGCTTGAATTACACGTTTTAATTTGGATTCGAAGGGTTTGTCTGTTTGCTAAACATAAAATAATGTACTACAAGTTAAATGTGTATAATGTTGTCAAAGTCCAGGTCTGATTATGCAGAAATCATGTTAATAAGACGCAGTCTTGTCCAAGTTAGGGATGGTATACCTATTCTTATGAAGAAGTATTCGAATCCTTATTCGATGCTACTCATATGATTACTCTAAAAGTATCGATAACTACTCATACCGATTGTTTTTTTTTATTTTATTATGAAGGAATGTACTTCTGTTCTAACTACTAGTACACACCACTTACGTATTTATTGCAAGTAGGTGGTAAAGTGGCATTTTATCGTTTGGTCCATGCTTTCGCCACTATTATGAAGAAATCATACATAATGTGGTATAGTTAAACACAGATATTAATGTTTTTGTTTGTATTACACACGCACCTAATTATATTATATGTAATAAATAATAATAAATGAAATTCCATTGTTACCATTAACTTTTATGAATAAGAAATGATATAAAATCAAAACTAAATTATTATTAACTAGTATTTCAGATGTTTTGCAGACAATCTGTTTCTTGCTTAGGTCATAGTCAGCTTTGGACAAGACTCATACGGTACAGAGAACACAACCACAACTACAAAATGCTATAGGGAATAGATTAAGTTTATTTAAAATTACAGGGAAGATTTATTTCACACCTTTCTATTCTGCAAATGCGTTATTTTTGAGAGGTATGAAATGATTCAGGTGCAATAATGAAAAAAACAATGCAGTAACAAATGTCATTAATAAACAATAATGATTGAATTAGAAACTAATCAAAAAATATGAATCCACATAGGAATGATCCTAATTTATTTCGCTATCGAAAGAACGCATGCGAGCGAGAAGGATAGAGTAATTATTCTAATCACAAGGAAAGAAAAATAAATCAGTTGGCGTGAACGCGTACAGTGGAGCTTGTTAAATCATTCACTACGATGCCATAAGAAATATTTTATAAATCATATTCGATTGGATCGATACAAGTACTTTCTTTCCGATACCGAGTAGGTATATGATACTATATACTTATATATAGTATCAATTCATTCTTACGATACCTACCAAAGAAAACAGGTATCAAAAGAAAACTAACGAGTACTTAGTTATAAGTACCTATTTAACGGGACTTAATCGCGATAAAACATGTATATTTTTATTCATTTACCTCGACGACGTTTCGACCAAGTTGTATTGGTCGTGGTCACGATCGGTCTTACTAGTATCGCAATAAGTCCAAGTCATTTTGAGTAAGATGGTGAATACATTACTAAAATTTCATAAGTTTTATGCGAGAACACCAAAAAAGTTGCATTTCTCGCAATTGTTTTCCTCCTTTGGTAATGTCCCTTTGTCACCTTTTGGGGATCGCGGTGTAAGAAAGCATTTCTTCAGAAGATGCTGCTGCCTGGCATTTTTCTCTTCGTTGGCTCTTACAACTAACAGAAGCAAATATAGGTGGTGCAATTCTATTGTTCATATAGCTGTAGGTTACTTTTTTTATACTGGTGATGTTATAGTGATTGTCTCTTTAACTGTGTTCTCTCATTAATAAGCTCGGAAAACTTAAATATTGTCATAATGTAAAAAGATTTTTAATGCTGTTTTTGTGTTACAAGTTCACCATATTTTTTATTTTAAGGCGTATACTTTATAGATTAGATACCTACTTCTACTGTCAAAGTAACATAGGTATACAGAACGAGAATATTAAATACCTACAGTGAACACAGGCATCAACGTATATTCTCTATGTTATCCAAATATTTTTTTTTTTTAAAATCAGTATCAATACTGTCTCGCTGGTCTATAAGTATTGACACTATTTGAAAATTATCCCTTTTTCAAGTCTTACAGTTCTAGTCCATATGACACTGCCAACTGCAACTTTAAGACTGATTGAGGTTAATCGCATCTCAAGACAGTATGGTAGATTCCATAGCTTTGCGAGATTCGTGACGCAGCAATGCGGTCGGCTGACCACCGACCATCGACGAATCTCGTAATGCAAATTAAATTTTCATTGTCTAAAGTTTCGCATTAAATCAAAAACTAACCTTCGGGGAATTGTAGTAGAGGCTCTGGCTTTACTTACGTTGCGTCAACGACATTGCAGGGCATTACACGAAAGGGTCACCTTTATTTTCGCTTTAAACTATCTAATCTATTTTTACGTCGAAATTTAAATAAAACATGTTAGCTAATGTAGCGACGATAAAGTAGTTTTGTTGGGCCATAACTAAATGTGGGTATCTAAACAATAACCTGAAAAAAGAAGGGTAGATCGTTTCATCTGCTGGCCAACTATCTATGCACATAGACATCGTCGGTAAATTTGTGATCATGGCGCTTGCAACAGTGCCGAACTATCAATAGCTCAAAATCTTTCAAAAATAAGGTAAATACCTTTCACGTTTCTATCTACATCTAAACTAATTTTATAAAGAGGAAAGATTTGTATTTTTTTATGTAACGAATAAACTTAAAAACTATAGGACCGATTTGAAAAATTTTGTTAAATATCCGTGCGAAGTTGGGCCGCGCTCATAGTAATAGGTAATTTTTTGAAGTACTCGTAGCGAAGTTTGCTAGCTAAGTAAAGCAACATCCGCCGCGGCCATGACTTGGATGGGTGACCGCTAGTGACATTGCGACTGAGCATTTCCGTGCTTCGGAATGCACGTTAAACCGTCGCGCGGACACGGTTGTTGTCTTATGATGGCAGTCGATATAGCATGGTGGTACGGAATTTTGTAAATGCCCATCTGGATAGCTACCACCCTCAAGCAGAACATATTCTGTCACCGAGTATCTAACAGTGTGTTCCGGCAGCTGTCTTTGAGAGCCAGTAGTTATAGGTTAACCTGAACAACATCTTCGACCATAGCGTCACTTACACTCAGGTAAGTAATCAAATAGTGTCTAATCAAGATTGCTCATTGGCTCTAAATATTAATTGAATTCTTGATTATAATCATCTTTGTGATATTACGTTTACATAACGTAATATTAACCGTTAAACTTTATAACATACATAAGCAACATTGTTTTAAGTGCCATAAACTGTTCAATTTACGATCCTGTCTTGGCGTAGTGAGCTTTTAAAGATAAAACCCTTTATTGAGTTAGTATCTATCGAAGATCATTAATCCGTTTTATAGATATTGTGATTGAATAATACACACATCAATTCACTATTCTTAAGTTGATGGATATATATAAAAAATAACTTGTACGTGTTATATTTTTTTGCAATAACGCATGCTTTGCGGATTACATTACAAATTACAAATTAACGAGGCGGAAAAATTATAGTCATATGCGGGACTTGAACCCGCGTCATCCACCCTTTAACCGTGGTATGCTCTGACGGGCTGAGATAATATGACATTACAAAATTACAAATTTACGAGTGAAAAAATTATAGTCATGTGCGGGATTCAAACCCGCGTCCATCCACCCCTTTAGCCGGGGTATGCTCTAACCAATTGAGCTAACATGACACAATGACTCATAACTGTAATTCTTGCTCTCGTTCTCGCTCCATCCCGATACGATAGTTGAAGAACGAGAGCAAGAATTACAGTTATGAGTCATTGTGTCATGTTAGCTCAATTGGTTAGAGCATACCTCGGCTAAAGGGGTGGATGGACGCGGGATCGAATCCCGCACATGACTATATTTTTTTCTCTCGTAAATTTGTAATGTAATTCGCTAAGCAGGCGTTATTGCAAACTTAACAAAATTAAAAATAATATGACAATGTTTCATAACTCTAATTTTTCCTCTCGTTCCTTAACCATCGTATGGAGTGACACCAATAGTTCAACTTACGTTGTGGTACAAACAAGACTAATTTTATAATTAGCTTTAAACTTGTAAATGATGACGCAATCCTATAATTTGATCCTGCCAATGACTATAATTTTTGCTGTCGTAAATTTGTAAATTGTAGGTGGTTGAGATGAAATGTGAGTTTGATACAGGTTGTAATTGAAAAAGAAACCATCTTCAGGCCCTGTCTTTAGGGACTATCAAGGCATTTTATGGCAAAATGGAAATACAATAATTACCAGCTATGGATGTTGAATTGATTTTTGTGTTTTCATTGTTAGTTACATGGTACTCGCTAATAGAAAATTTATTTTAAATATTAAAATCAACATACAATATTGCTAGCCCTTACGTAGGTACGTAAGTGCCAGCAATCTCTTGACGACTGGTAAGCAGGTGCTTACCATCACTAGCTAGCACTAGCTAGACATCTTTTTGCCTGTTACCTGTAACGTCAGTTACCTACACTTAAAATAATTTGGAATAGTAAAGAATAAAATATTTATAATAATAACAAATACTTTTAAAAGTATCCTAAAAAACATTAAATAATATTTAAATAAAACACTTAAAAAAGCATAAAATTATATATCTAGTGACAATTCCGCCTAATTTTCCTGTTATCTACGTGACGTCATAAACATCACGCAGCCTAACCGGAAGAATACCCGACTAGTTTCGCTTCTAAACGAAGCATCTTCAGGAGGTCTTGACTTACCGAGCGCACGATCGAGATATGTCACTAGATATATAATTTTATGCTTTTTTAAGTGTTTTATTTAAATATTATTTAATGTTTTTTAGGATACTTTTAAAAGTATTTGTTATTATTAAATATGGATTTCCGCAAAGTAACGCCTGACTCTATTCATTAAAATATTTATAATATCGATATCGTCGGTAACTATAATAAAACTTAACAGATGTGAACTTTTATTCACTAATTCAAAGTAGATATTATTGGTTTGAATATCTAGTTTGACCTGTATACTTCTTTGATTGAGACATCGAATATTCGCCGAAATTAAATGAATAAATATTTTTTTCATTTCCACTCGCCATCACTCCGCTTCGATTTCGGACTCATCAAGTTCACAATAATTAACAAAGCACAATCTTCCAAATTCAATTGAATTAGTTAATTGATTTGTTGCTTATAAATAATCGTATCTGATTGGTCGATAACCCGATAGGGATAAGATTTGCGCTCTGCTGTTTTGGGCTTGACTGGGCCTGTTTCAGAATGTTCGGGTAAGTTCCAGTTTTACTACCCAGGACATATTTACGAAACAAAACACTATCTTTGCGTTTCACAGTCATCGATTTAGCCTATCCAAAATCCCTATTAAAGCTTGAAACGCGCTGCATGTTATCTGTCATTTTTATCATTCAGTTATTTAATTTGTTGGTTAGCAACCCGAAACTTTATTAGGACATTCTGAAACGGGCCCTTACATTTCTTTACATATTTGTTCGTAGAATTGAAAGCATAATTTATTTATTTATTTATTTATTTGATCCCCAACATAATGTACACCGTTTCAAAGTACAAGTAAAGAACAATATAGAATATGTTAAGTGCCATTACATTTATAGAGGAAGACTACATGCGAAAAATGAGCGAAATACAATTTTGATTATGATTTTACATATATAAATTAATAATAACAGCGGAATTATAAATTCAATGACAATTTAGTGTTAGTGTTAATATCAGAAATAGGGCAGCATTATGAGAATAAGTGATCGTTTCACATTATTTATTTACTTTTTATCAATAAAGTCTGTAATATAGGTGATAAAGCCAAAAACCTTTTTGTAAATTGGTTTTCGACGTTCAATGTCTTCCATAGGTCCCGAAAATGGTTCCGGTATCACATCATTTACAGCTATAAATGCGAAATAACTATGTTTTTGGTTTTATAATAAAATACTACATATTATCACTCTATAAAGTTGTAGTCGTTATACCTGATCATGTATTTTAAGTGATTTATAGTAAAATATCTCCTACAGGCTTCCATTATGTTAAATAGCTTTGAAGTTTTTTGATAGACCAAAAAGCAAAGTAAAGAAAGAAAAAAAAACTGTCCCCAAGCACGTAGCAGTGTGTTTCGGCTTGAGAGCCGGATAGTCAAATCACTGCATGTCTAAAAGGGCAGTGCAGTTCGTGACTTGGGACGAAATACATCTGATAAAAGTAGAGGCTACCGTAAAACATCAGATGGGCCCCGCACTTATTCCGTCAAATTCGCTTAAAAAAAAGACTATGACTATGAAATCACTTGCATTTTTAGTGTTTTTTTTCAAAGTCGAAGCCCTAAATTCATAACGGAACGGCGTTTCTGCTCGATGCAATTGTATTCATGACAGGTTGTACATACACATATAGTAATTTTGTATGGGTATCCACCCCGGCATGGCAATAAGTGCCTTAGTTTCAATTAATAATTTTTATATTCCGTGACAATACTAGCACTGCTAAACGACCTCTTGCTCTGCCTAATATGAAGTAACCCTAACCTTAACAGAACAGATTATTCAGAACATAACGTTTAAGGTGGTATAACAGTTTGCTACATGCAAAATGTACTCGTAGTTCATTTCGACCAAAATTTTATGGATATCAAATTAGATTTTTGAAAGTTACCGTCAAACAATCATACCTACATATAAAAATATAAATCTTCAGATCTCAAGTTGCTACTGAAAGATAGTGTGACGCGATAAAAATACTGCCCTCTATTAATTACTTACATCAACATTTGCAATAAATAGCAGTTTAGAAACCTAATAACCAAACCAAGTTCAAATGTTTCGAGATAGTTCGCTCACCTTCGCATAAATATCTAATGGTGTTCGAAAGACCCATTAGAACTTCACATCTCTATGTCGCAACTTTGATTGTCTCCATTTAACTTCAGAGTGGCTTCATAAAATATTAACTTAACGTCAATGTCAATACAATGTCGTCAAAGGACAATAAGAACATGTTGACTTTGTGAGATAATTAGATTTTCTTCGGAAGTCGTCCGTTTTTGTTCAAACAAATCTTCACGTTCCGTTAATGTTTTATTCAACAACTAGCTTTCTGCTTGCAACTCCGACTGCGGTTTATAAACCACAGAACATTTTCAGCTATTTCTTGGAAACATTATTTACTGATAACATTTTGTCTATGCCCGTTATAAGGTTTTTCTAGTACCTAATCAAACCACAGGTCAGTTGTAATAAATTAATAATAACATACTATAGCCTTTATGTCCCATTAGAATTGGCTAGACTTAAAAAAAACTATTTGCACTTATGATAAGTAGCTAGCAAATATTACATTAGGTAGCTGACTACATTGTAGGTTAAATTGTAGCACCAAAACTTCGTGTTGAAAATTTTTTTGTGAAATGGATAAATAATCGTTTGTCCTTAGAGAAATCACTAATTATCTCTAAAACGTGTCAGTTGAAACATAAACTTAATACCTCCTAGTCGTTCGCCATTCCTCAAATTAGTACTTAAATGGACGCTTCTTCCATTGTTTTCATGTAAGTGACACGTCTATTCCTGTTGGTGTGTGTGATACTTTACAAACCCTTACAATTCGTTATTACTATACATTTAAGGAAATTATCTTGTAGTCGAATAATGAC
This sequence comes from Plagodis dolabraria, assembly GCA_963854805.1. NCBI lineage: Eukaryota > Metazoa > Arthropoda > Insecta > Lepidoptera > Geometridae > Plagodis > Plagodis dolabraria. The sequence goes on along the minus strand of OY978441.1, from coordinate 25,882,567 downwards.
AAAGACAGACAAGAATAATGACAAAGAGCAATCTCCTTAGTGTGAAAAGTATTGTTTCGTCAAAATTTTTCTTTACGTTGCAACGTGCGCTTGAATGTACTTACTTATTGGTTATATTTTTATATTTGTTGTTGTCATATTTTCGTACTAGACGGATACACACTGCTAATTTGGTGCTACTTTTTAAAACAATTGTAAACTTCTCACAGTAAAAAGTAATTCTATTGAGGCAATGATATATACCATAATTGTTGAAACAAATGTTATTAACGTAAAATAAATTGATCAAGGGCCGCATGTTAACTAACCGTAACAAAGTCGATAAGGTGTCGCTAGCACAAAGAAATAAACGATCGTTTGTTCGGACGGAGGCGTCGAAAGGAAAAGCAATTAGCTACAATGCAAATAGCAAAATGTATTGTAGTGTTCAGCACATTTGCATGCGAAGCGGGCTCGGCGGAAATGCGAGGGCTTGGCTCGCTCATTTTCTGTATAAGCTTCCGTTCAAAACTTTCATCGTAAAGCTGAAAAACCCATCGCTCTCTCTCTCTAATACTGCTCGGCAAGAATAAACGTCCCGTCCCTATTGCCGCCAGGTATAATCCACAATAATTGCCCGGTCAAATGAAAACATTTCAACGCTGCCACTGGAAACTCCGAAGATTTGGCACACTTTCATCTTGGATTCCCCCACAATCTTGATTTTCAACTTTGAAGTTTTAAAATCTTATTAAATTCTGCGACTACAAATGCTAAGTGAACCACAGAATTGCTTCCGCAATTGGAATTAATAAGAATTAAAAATATTCTATTCAAATATAAATGCAAAACGGTCTTAATTCGAGAACTTACCTGAAATAATCATCATGCTGTTTCATGCTACAATTTAGCGAAACCAAAAACGAGCCTTTTGAGCACTAATTTAGCATTCGATCTCCCCTAGGTGCCTTCTTTACGACCACTATCGCCTTAACCCTGTTAAGAATTCATTTGTTTTCCAGCGAAGCGTTTTCCACGAACCATTTACGTGAGCGGCCATTCCAATTTATGCGGTACCATTTGGAGAAATGTCTAATTAACCTGCCTATTGAACAATTTATTACACGACCCCTGAATGCTTGAGAATAGGTAATCCCGTTCGATCCTATTGACTACGGTGTTGAGAATAAATCACAAGGCTGTAATTTTGGCAATGGAACATTTTGAGGGAATAATGCTTCGTTAATGGTTTCCCGGAATGGGATCCCTGATTGTGACAGCTAAATATTATTGAATCGAGATCGTACCAATTCTAATCGAACAAACCATTTGCATATGGAATTTGAAACATTACAAAACAAACAAACAAAACATTTTTGGCAAAATAGCAAAATGATTGTATATCAGGAAAAATATAAGGGTTTTCTTAATGTCCAGCTGACAGGCTAGCCTTTGACCTCTATCTTACCTGATGGTAGGTGATGATTTGGTCGAACATATTGTTTAGGCTAACCTAGCTCGCAAGATTAGCTGCCGGAACACACTGTAGGTGCTAGGCGGCAGATCTTCTACTTGAGGGTGGTAGCTAGCCAGGCGAGCGTTCGCAAAATATCCTACTACCATGCTCTAACGCCTGTCATTCTAAGACAAAACCGGGACCGACGGCTTAACGTACCCTCACGAGCGGTCACCCATCCAAGTCATGTCCGCAGCGGACGTTACTTAACTTAGCTATTCGGTTAAGAACGGCTAAGCAAACTTCACTACGAACGCTTCAAAAGGTCCTATGAACTGCTAAGAGGATTTCAAAAACGAGGAGATAAAATTAAGGAGTGTTTGAACAAATACTATAGGAATGAGAGCGTTTTCAGGCCACCTATTATAAATCCAGAATGGCGAATTCAAGATAGCCACCATACAAAGCGCTTCAACCGAAATTGAAGCGGTTCATAAAAATCATTTCTAGTCTCCGTTGAAAGCCGAAAATTTTGCGCTGAAATTCATGGTGCAAAAATGACTTTTTCTAAAACAATGAAATCAAAGAAAACCCAGAATAATAGGTGGATGCAGCCGAATTCTGATGCTAAATCCGAGTCTGTGGGCTCACAGATACGTGGGCACATTTCTTTATGCGCGACTAAAAGATGCTGTCGTGCCGCATTTCAATTATTTTTGTCACACGAGTAACACATTTATACCAATTTCGTAGTGAGCAGATCCGAGCGCGCCGTGGAACCATCAAGCTCTTTCATGGCTCGTTCATTTTCTAAATTTGTTCCTATGTAGTCACGTAATGCTACGTTATTGCGAGTAAAGACATGTACAGCTACGGTATTTGCTTCGAAATTTGAGTGCATTGCTTGCTTGACTACTAGTATAACAAATTTATATTTATGATATCTAACATTGAGTTGAAAAAGTATGTAAGTCACATTACATTACATTTTGAGATTGTACGAGTATGAATACCTAATGACGTTTGTTGATTTATTATTTTGTTGGCTGTGATGTTTTCGAACATGTTTCTGAGTTTCTTAAGGTGAAGTGAATCACAAAAAATGTATGATACAAAGCCGATTTTACACAGTCATGTTTTTTTCCGAATTTTTGTCTTTATGCCTTATAGGTTAACATTTGGCCACAATCTCACCTGATGGTAAGTGATGATGTGGTTGAAGTTGTTGTTCAGGCCAACCTAGAATTACTGGTACTCAATGACAGCTGCCGGAACACTCCATTAGGTGCTTGGCGACATATTTTCTACTTGAGTGTGGTAGCTAGCCAGGCGGGCACTCGCAAAATGCCCTACCACCATGCTATAACGACTGCCATCCAAAGTCAACAACTGGGACCGACGGACCGACGTGCCCTCCGAAGACGCTCAGTAGAAATGTCACCAGCGGTCACCCATCCAAGTCATGACCGCGGCGGACGTTGTATAACTTTGCTGATCTATTCAGAATGGCTAATCAAACTTTGCTACTAGCGCTTCAAAACATACTTCAAAATATATAAAACGGGTATATGAACAATAATATCTAATATTCTATAGAGGATGTGACGGACACTCTGCCTGATCCTAAAATACGATTCCATATCTAATATATGAAAAACATGGGTGTTTGAGCGTGAACTTACTATGAGTCGATATCGCTATCGACAATGTTTCGGCTTCTACCGGAAGCCTTCCTCAGGATTGGCAGAGCATGCCCTGACTTCTGGGACGACGCACTACATCCGTTTCGACAAAGCCCGGGTTTTAGCTAAGGAGAAGTTTTACGTACCGCGCAAAATCCGCGAGGCTATAGAAATTAGTCGTCGTCCTAATTTTAACAGAGACAGAGGGTGGGTGCTGTCACAAAGCTGGAGAACTTGTCTTCATGAAGGTTTGAAAAATGTGAAGCAGGAGATGGTGGACACAGTTAGTTTTGCTTGTCGGACTGCGATGGTGTCATCTGAAGAAAGCAGTAGCGATGAAGATGGTGCATCGTATCCTTTACCGAAAACGCAGCGTTCGCCACAACACTCCCCGCAACGACCCCCGCCGCCGCCAGCGCCGTCGGCTCGAGCACAACGAGCTGCCGCCCGCAGTGTGAAGCGTGACGCGACCGCGGCGGACGTACTACACTCAAAATCCTGAGGAAGGCTTCCGGTAGAAGCCGAAACATTGTCGATAGCGATATCGACTCATAGTAAGTTCACGCTCAAACACCCGTGTTTTTCATATATTAGATATAAATATGAGCGTAAGTTTTTATAATACGATTCCATATGTTTCCCTCGCAAACAATCCTTTAAAATATACTCTAAATAAATATAAAAAATATTATTTCCTTTTCTAACACACACTCTTATAACAAAACTACAACGAGACGAAAAATTATAATCATGGGCGGGATTTAAACCCACGCCATCCACCCGTTAGCAGCCCATAGCGTCATCGTTAACAAGTTAAAAGCGAATTGCAAAAATAAAATGTCTTGTTTGTAGTACAACGTAAGGTGAACTATAGGTGTCGCTTAAGCCCCAAACAAATGTACTCATAATTCTAATTTGTCCTCTCTTTTTTGGGAAAGAGTTATAAGAGTTATGAGTCATATGATATGTTAGCTTAGCGGTCAAAGCATACCCCGGCTATGGGGGTGGATGGCGCGGGTTCAAATCCCGCATTGGCTATAATTATTCCTGTCGCTGTAATTTTGTAATGTAATCCGCGAAGCACGCGTTATTTAAAAAATAAATAAATGAAAAAAATATTGCAATATACGTTTATATATATTTTTTTTATTCGCACATGTAATTTGTTTATTGCGTAGTTCTGTTTCGCTCACTCGCATGTAGAACTACGTCTCTCCGACCTACGCCCTCGGTCATTTTCCTAACGAATTAATAGGTATGAACTCGAGCACTATCGCATGCTAAACAAACGTCACTTTATACATAGAGCACAAATTTTTTTTCTATCCCGTTCGAGACAAAACTAGTGTGGTCTAAATAAGTTGATATGCCTTGAAATAACATAATATCACAGTATTTGTTGTTGAGTATTGTAAAATTAAAAAATAGTAATAGGAACATAGCTAATAAATGCATAGTAACACAAACATATCATACTCACTTTTTGAAATGTAGTAAAGATATTATTTAAAAAATAAAGGTCTTAAATATCTCATAACCGCTTACCCCGACTACTAGCTTTGGCTACCCACGGTAACTGGATTTGAGCATAGCTTTAAACAGAAAAAAGTCGATGATTTTGGTACTTAGTCGTTATAGAAATAATATGGTTCATGATATATCAACATTCCGGATTCCCAAACTTGTTGAATTTATGAGATCGAGCCCGTAAATAAAAGATTTTCAAAAGAAAATTTATACCGCATTCCATTTCAGTATATCTATTAAATAAATAAATGAAAAATATAGAAATAATTATACTGTGCTCAATAGATAGACACATTATATACATATAGACGCACACGCCGGGGCTCAGAAACTTGTGTTTGAGCTTGTGTTTTTATGTATAGGACTCCCCCCCCTGTAATTTTACAGGACGAAGCCTTATTCGCCTCCTTTTGGAGTCGCATATCTCAATAAATCTCATTGACCTATCGACACGTACTTACAGATTAACTGTAGTAACTTTATTAAAGGCTTACTGCACTGTACTGTACTGCACTGTAGCAGCCGGATCGTCAAATGCTGAACACAGCCACCCCTATTAAGGGGGTATTTGCCATAATCCCCATGCTTGGCAGGCGTCTTGGGGATCGCAGTGTAACTTGGCAGTTCTTTAGAAGGCGCTGCAGCCCACCTTCCAGTATTTTACCCTAAGTCACCTCTTACGACACCCATGGGATGATATGGGGAGGTGCAATTCTGACCCAGCACCCCACGGAGAATAGGCGTAGTAACTAGTAAGTTTCATATGCTTACTAGGTATGTTTAAATGATATGAGGAGTATCTATCATAGATATAGCGACTGACGAAATTCCTATAGATAATAGGTATGTAATTGAATACTTGTGTGAGTACTGTACCTTCTTACCATAATATGACGAATTTTTTTTAACTAAGTAGGTTAAATTATTAATGAATAATTTTTATGTTATTTTATATTAATTGTTAGATGAATTTATTTATATTATGATATTATTTTTATTTTATTTTTTATTATTGACATTGTTATTAATTATTGAATTGTTTATGACATGGTAATTGATTATTGAATTATTTTTATTTTTTTTAAATTTATGAATTCTTTTTAATTCTTCACTTGTGACGAAATGCATCTGTTATAGGCAGAGGAAACCACTTAACATCAGGTGGTCCTCGAGCTTGTTCCGTCACAATAACATAAAAAAAAAAAAACTTTAGAATTGTTATGATTTTCATTAGACTAAAATAAATGTATAAGTACATGATAATATACTCATTATATTGTTCTATGGTTAAAATTAAATATGTTAAATGTTGATGTGTATGGAAAAATACCAATAAAAGAATATGAATATGATATATAAAACCATCTCTATTTGATATTATAAAAGGTTGGCACCTTGAATAATTGTTTTATACATTTAATTACAAATTTCTATTCAAAGCTTAGCACGATTTGAAATTTCATCTACTCCCGTATATACCTTCTGTTTGTAAAATTTTAGTTTAATTTTCCAGGATTTAATGTACTTCCAGCCAAAAGTAACGTACCTCGGTAGTATGGTTTAATTTATAAAGTGAATGTTGCTATTATCATTCCTGTGCAAGTTATAAATCATGACAAAATATAAACAACAGATATAAATCTGATCCTTTTAATCTAAGTTTGTGCTGTACTAAAATAGCATGCTTTTACTATAGTTATTTTTGTTATTTGAACTATGAGATATGAAAAGGAGCAAAATTGAAACATAAATTTAGCTGCAAAGGAAACGAGAAATATTGTTGATATAAAATATGTATCGGGAAACTATAAATTTTAATAATAGAGATACCAGTAAAGAATTTCAACGATAAAATGCAGCAATGAAAACAACTATTCCTTGGCACTAGTCAGGAAGAGTAGCTATACTGACTCGACATCAGGTGATTGTACGTTTGTGCTTAATTGAATTTTCATGAAGTCATTTGTGATGATAAAAGCATTTAATAATTCTGTGCAATATATAATTGATTGATGCAGTATGTGAAGTTTGATAATAGTATCGCGATTTCGTTGTCTCTTGAATGTTTTCGTTGCAAGTTTGAAAGTTACTTAGTATTTCTTGGCACTAGTCAGGAAGGTTACTACACCTACATGTCACCAGGTAATTATTCATTTGTGTTTAATTTAATTTTCTTTCATTCATTTGTAAGGTTTCCAAAAATGATCAGATTGGTATTTTAGACATGAGGTCTTAAAACAATCTTATTATGATACTGTATCAGCCAAATCGTCCACTGCTGAACACAGCCTCCCCTATTGAGGGGGTATTTGCCATAATCCCCACTCTTGGCAGGCGTTTTGGGGATTACAGTGTAAGTTAGCAGTTGTTTAGAAGGCGCTGCTGCTCACCATCCAGTGTTGTTCTCTTAGTCACCTCCTGCCTCTTACGTCACCCGCGTTATGATATAGGGAGGTGCAATTCTAACCCGGCACCCCGCGGGGCGATATGATAACTGATATTATAATCATGTAGTGACCGCACCGATCGTATTTATAATGGGAACATTTAATAACATCCTTGCCTCGTTAAATAAGGTGAACTTTGATTTGCGCTTCAGTTTTTGTTAGATGGCTACGAGAAACATTTTGTTGAACTCTAGCTCGAACTGAGCTAGCTCGAAGCTGAATGAGTAATACTTAGTTTTTTATTCACTTAGAGTTAGCACTTAGTAAGTCGATGATATTTAGTTAATTAAAATCGGTCAAGTTTGAGTTGTATTCCGGGGCTATTGTTCCAACATACAATGTAATCTGTTATTGTATTGAATTACCAAAAAAACTGATCAATTGTAAGTGCCTGGCGTTTTTAGGGTATAGCATTCCAACAGCCCGTAAAAACATGGTTACTGGCTTTGAGCATAGCTTTAAACATAGAAAAAAAGTCGGTGTTTTTAGTACTTAGTCGTTAAAGAAATGATATGGTTCATGATATTCCAACATTCTGGATTCCCAAACTAGTTAAATTTATGAGATCGAGCCCGTAAATAAAAGGTTTTAGAATGAAAATGTATACCGCATTCCATTTCTGTACATCTATTAAATAATTATACTGTGCTCTATAGATAGACGCCCGGGGCTCAAAAACTTGTGTTTTAGCTTCCGATTTTATGTATAGGACTCCCACCCCTCCCGTACAATTAACGAAGCCTTATTTTCCCCCTTTTGGAGTCGTATATCTCAATAAATCTCATTGACCTATGTGTTCCGTATCAATAACGATTAACAATAAAAATAAATAAAATGAAAATCAACAATGTCAAGCAAAACCAAAGAGTGAGAAATTTCTTTATGCTTAATTTTTAACATGAATATGCAAAAATGGCGTTAACTGGAAAATTTCAATGATTCCGCCAGTATGGCTACTATAATTTAAAAAAATAACCAATGTATTTTTTTAGGTTTGAATATAATTATAAACAAAAGTTTTGTTACTTAATACCAAAGAATTAAATTATTGTTTCCAATGTATTTTTATTTATTTAATGCTCCATCCGTTTCCAAACTAGTAATGAACCCATAAAAAAAAGTAGTAAGAATGGATGAAAGCCGATTTCATAATCGAACATATTATCAAAATGTGTTGCTTGATTAAATAATGTTGTTTTAAATATTACTGCTTATGTCTGTTTATGATTAAAATCGAAACATTTACTCAATTAATGCTCTTCCCGTTTCAATCGATCCATTCCCAACATAATTTTAGATTTTAATTGAATTCGTAATATTCTCAACCGAAATTGATAGCCATTGTATCAAGAGTGGAATAATTACACTGAAATTTGATTTTACTGATCAGAACTTCCGAAGGATAATATGTAATTGAGAAAGCAATTCTGTCTATTTGTTACCTTTTCACGACTAATATAGGCTAATCTGACCTTGAATTTGATGAGAAGATAGAGTAAAAAGAAAAACATGATATACTTTTTTCTTTAAGAAAAAATAAGTTGTTATTATATTCTGATGAAAGGAAATTGTCACAGTACCACAGTATAGGAAAATAGTATTCATGCATAAGCACCACAAAGTAAGTCTTTGATCTTCTATTTTGTTTTGTTTTAGGGAGGACATAGATGCTGGCTACCGCCTGTGCGGTCGTCCAGCTCCACCGGGTTTTGGGCGAGGGCCTGGCCCTACAATAGCCCGGGAGGGAGAAGTGCCGAAGGCACTTCTCCCGAGACGGGCGTAGAAGGCGAAAAGCGCTTTCTACCTCCGTCTCCTGCGGACGCCGAAAACGTACCGCTATTATAGGAGGGGTTGACAGCGAGCTCAAGGGCACCACTGTGGTTCGGACCTCGGCTTGTCTCGCTGTCGAGAGACATGGGGGGGATCGGAGCAAAATGCCTCTGTGCAACTGCAGTGTTGCACAATTGGGCCCTACTGAATAATACTCTTTGACTATTTGGAGAGCAATTTATCGTGACCTTGTTTTTGCCTCGAGCTCGCCGGCGAGCTCGGTGTTTGATTGTGTGACCTCTAATTACCTCACACCTGGGGATTTTACCTCGACGACTTGCGGATAACGCTAAAGCTGCCAATGTAATGACTGCGATGGGGTCATCCGGGTCGTCTAATACCTGCCGTGGTCGGCGACGGGGGGGTTTGAAAAATGGGATAAAAGAGGCGGTCGAGTAGTTCGATGCCTGGACAACCAATGGGTTCGAGTGGTGGGGCGCTCGATCAAAGTATCGGCGGGCGCAGTCCTTATTGAACTGCGCTAAAGAGGGAAGGTTTAGGTCGCAATGCAACTCGGTGTTCCGGATATACCACGGAGCGCCGGTTGCACTACGAAGAAAACGGTTTTGAATGACTTGAAGCTTATGGAGATGGGCCTCACTAGCATGACTAAACACTACTGATGCGTAAGTCATGATGGGGCGGATGCAGGCAGTGTAAAGTGTCTTCTTATTTCTAAGAGACATTTTACTCTCTTTGCGAATCAGGGGACCAAGGCGACCCATTACAAAGGCCGCTCTGTTACGGACGGTTGTTATATGATCGCTAAAGGTGAGATTCCGATCAAGGGTGACTCCGAGATATTTTGTTTTACTAACCCAGGGGATGGGTTGGTCGAACAAAGTTAAAGGTTGCGGGTAACGGGGGCGGCCCTTCTCAGTAAAGTACATAGCTGCACTTTTAACTGGGTTGACCGCGATGCGCCATTCACGGAACCAGTCACCGATCTCGGTGATGGCCCGTTGGAGGGCGGGAATGGACTTTCTACTGATATGCCACCCAGTGGTATAAATAGCGGTATCATCCGCGTATTGGGCTAATAGGACGTTAGGCTGAGAGCGTGGGATGTCGCTGGTATACAGCGCGAAAAGAATGGGTGATAGCACGGAGCCCTGAGGGACTCCGGCTCTGACTGGGTGGGGGGAGGAGAGGGTGCCTTCCACGCGATAGCGAAAGCTTCTGGCTTTAAGGAAGTCTTGTAGGATGAGCACAAGACGTTCTGGCACGCCAAATTGGTATAGCTTGTAAATCAAGCCATTGTGCCAGACTTTGTCAAAAGCTTTCGCTACGTCGAGGAAGACTGCTAGCGTTGTCTGGGGTTTGGGGTACTTGTTAAAGCCCTCAATGATGTGCTCCGTGAGGCGGTGCACCTGTTGGACGCATGAGTGTCCGGGTCTGAAGCCAAACTGCTCATCTGGGATAAGGTGGTGTTCCTTAGCATGGGACTGGAGACGGTTTGCAAGTAACCGCTCGTAAAGTTTGCCTAAGGCACTGAGGAGGCTGATGGGGCGGTAACTGGTGGGGTCAGATGAGCTTTTGCCTGGTTTGTGAATGCCAATGACATTTGCACATTTCCAGGTGTCTGGGAATAAGCAGTGGCTCATAGCAGCATTGAAGATGCTGACTAGGAGATGGATGAGAGGAGGAGAGAGGGTTTTAAGAACCCTGTTGGAGATGCCATCGGCACCGGGGGATTTGCGCGGTCGGAGGGCCTTGATCAGTCTCGCCACCTCAGCGTAAGTCGCTAAGGTGATTGGTGGGAGTTCAGAGGTGACCACAGAGCTTTTACGTTCGACTTCAGCATCCACCGAATCGAGGTGAGCTTGTTCAACGTGATCTACGTTAGGGGAACACTGAGCCTCTAGGCTATCAGCTAGGCACTCAGCTTTGTCTTCGTCAAAGAACGCTGGGACTAGTGGGACTGGTCTGTATAAGGGAGGCATGTCGTTATGATTACTTCCTTTCAAACCTCGCGCCAAGTCCCAATAAGCATGGTGGCTTGGCACGAGGTTTGAAAGTTTGTCACCCCATTGTTGATCACGCAACTCAGACATGCGACTTTGAACCATGCGTTCAAAGTGGCGTTTCTTAGTTTTGTTCTCTTTACTGGGGTACGAGTCGTAATGTCGGGTCACTGCTTTACTTTCCGTCACTAATCGTCTCACATCCGCTGGAATGACAAGGCGCCGGTCGTCCGGCACCATGACCTCCTTTGCGGATGCACCTACTACGGTGGAGAGGTGATTAGTGAACGAATCGATCGCAAGGGTTACGTCATCTTTAGTCAGGATGTCGTCAGGGATCTTGTCAAGGTCCGGTGAACTGATAGCCTTTAGGGCAACGCCTAATTGCTTCCAGTTCACTATCGTCTTAGTGGGGCGGGGGAGGTCTGTTGTTGGGTCGGGACCTAGTCGCAGTATAATGGGTCGGTGGTCAGAGTGAAGCTCGTGAACCACTTCTATGGAGCGTAACTGGAGTGTTACGCCCCTGAGTAGTGCCATGTCAAGCAAGTCAGGTCGAAAGTCTTCCGTATGAGGGTAGTGAGTGGGCTCAGTGGGCGCAATTATGTCAAAATTAAGTTCTGCGACTAGTTTTTCAAGTGCAATGCCTCTGGGATTGTTGACGTTACAATTCCATAGGATGTGCTTACTATTGAAGTCGCCAATCAGAAGGACGGCGCTTCCTAATGAGAACAAAGCTTCTAAGTCAGCTCGGACGATCGGCTTGGAGCAAGCTTGGTAACAGGACGCTATGACTATAGGTTGATGACCAGTCATAGCTAGGAGGCAACAAGATGCTTCCATATTAACAAGAGTCGGGGTAGGTAGGGGAATGCAGTGCAGGGACCTTTTGTAATAGATAAGAGTGCCTCCCCCACGGGAGTTCACTCTATCATCACGTACCGTTCTGTAATTGGCAAACCTAGGGTTCGCCTTCCCCGGTTTTAGAAGGGTTTCCTGCACGCATATAATGTCGATAAGGTGGGTGCAACAAAAGTCGTGGACAAGGTCACGTTGTCTAAAGAGACCGTTAGCGTTGAATGACGCTAACGAAACTGAGCGCGGTTTCGTGCGTGCGGTTGTACTACCCATAGTGGTTGTACTGGGGAGGGGCCTGGGGAACGAAGCGCTTAAGGGCGCTAAGTAAATTCGCGTGTTCCAATGTATATTGGATCACGTCCGCTGGGGATTGAGCGAAGTGCATCTTGTGCGCTAGCTCGCGGACTTCGTTGATGTCAATAGACATCGCCAGGTCGCTGACTAGTTTGATGTCCTCTTGAAGAGAGGCATCCATCAGCGGCATGGGTGGGGCTTGTGGCCGAGAAATGGCGCGGGGAGGAGGGGCGCGAACGGAGTTGGCAACGGGTGCCGGGAGCGCGGGGCGAGCCGGGGCCGGTGCGCGGGCAGGGGCCGGGGCGCGGGCGGGAGCGGGTGTGGGCGCGCGGGCCGTGGCGCGGGCGGGAGTGATGGTCTTTACCATACTGGGTGGTTTAGACCATGCGTTACGGGCGGGGAGCGGCGCGGGTATTACCTGTGAAGCAGGTATTACCGACAGCTTAGGGCTGACCCGTTGGTAACGGTCATATGAGGGACGGGTCGGCCTATGCCTTGCCACCCTGTGGTTTATGCGTGGTGCTTTTGGGCAGCCGCGGTAATTCGCGGTATGTCCTTGAGCACCGCATAGAACGCAGCTGGGTGGGTCCGGCGAGTCCCGAGTGCGAGTGCACGCCGCTGTCGCGTGATCGCCTAGGCACTTGACGCACCTAGCGCGAGCGAAACAGAAGCGGGAGGCGTGACCGTATAATTGGCAGTTGTGACACTGCGAGGGACTTCCATTTTTAAATGGGGCTTGTACGTCTAACCCAGAGAGGCCGCAGACCTTTTTTAAATTAAAAATGGCCTTGCCCTCTGGTGTACGGTCTAGTACTACGAGTACTAGGTCATATGGACTGCGGTCCTTCCCGCTGTACATGCGGTGAACCGCATGCACTGGGAAGTCTTGTGCTTTAAGGTCGTCACATACCGCATCGGTATGTATCTCCTTAGGCACACCGCGAATCACAACGCGAAGGACTTTCTCCTCTTCGAGCGCATAAGTGTGAAAACTTATGCTCTCTTTACGGAGGAGCTTTGTAAGCGCTCTGTGGTCGCTACTGGTGGGCACTTGGACTTTAATGCCCTGCTGCGTGGAGCGGGCATTAGTGTAATGGATCCCACGATCCGAAACTAAACGGGACAGCATGTCCCATTTGCTTTTGTCCTGAATGAACAAAGGCGGAGGTGGTTTTTCGCGACGTGCGCTCGCGTCCTGAGGGGACGCGGCGGTTGAAACCGGAGCGGAGGGAGGAGACGCGGGGCGCGGGGCGGGGGTCGGCTTTTTGCCGGAGGCGGGGGCCTTTGCGGGTGCCTTGGCGGGAGGGGCGGAAGTAGCGCAACTAGCGGCTTTGGGTGCGCGCTTGCGTTTGCGATCTACGACGGTGTAACCGTCGTTATCGGAATCAGAGTCCGTGCGTGAAGCGCCGGCCTGATCTACCTCCATGTCCGTTTCGGATTCCGAAACGGTCTCGACAATGGCGAAGGAGGGACGGGTACTCGCTGACCTCCCGATCGGTGAGCGAGAGCGAGACCGTTCACGGGGAGGGGCTGCCACCGTGCGTCTATTGTCGGGCCCGGGAGCGGGCGAAGCAGGACTATCCTCTGAATAGGATCGGGTCAAGGGAGGAACGTTGGCCTCCGGGTTTGAAGTCCCGGAGGGAGCGATGAGAGTGTCCGTGAGGCGGGCATTCTCTTCCTCTTCAAGGAGTTGCATATGTGCAACGTATAGATCGGGGTGGCGGAGGGCGAAGGTCTGAAGGACCTGCACCTCACCGTTAGAGGGACGGGACTGCATCCTGAGGGGAATACTCAGGACGCCCTATCAAGGGTTTGAATTCCCTCACACACCTTGTGAGCTCACTGTGTGAGAGGGAGTGTGTACCTAAGGTGTGCCCTAGTTGTGTACCCTCTCCGAGCTTTTTTCTCGGCGGATAGGGGTGCTCCTAAGCGCTACTCCGGGGTTGACTAGGGGCGACCCCAAGGCCAGTTATCCCGGAGCCCAGCTTGCTTCGGCTGACCCGTGAAGCGGGAAAGGCCACGGTGCAAGGTTAAACCAAAAGTCCAACAGTGGCCGTTGTCACCGTAGGGTGTCACACTGCGACCGCAGCAAATGGCGGATTTGATCGTTCAGACGGGTTTGGCTGACGCTACCCCACGCCTGAACGACGTCGCTTAACAGCACAGAGTGTGTTGTTACGCGCACTGGTACAATGTTGTGTCGAGTAGTAAAGTTGTGAAGTGCGCACCGAAAAGTGCGGTCAGAACAAGACCACCAGCCCGGAGTGTTATGATAACGAAACAAGGGACTTGGGTAGGTGGTAATGCCTGACGTCTTAGAGCGCCTCCGCGCGCCGGCACGGCGAGCTCGTAGCTCACGTTGCACGGCGTTCGACGGCTGCTCAGCTTCTGCACACAAAACAAAACTTCGTCAGGACTGCGTATTCCAATGGCACTGGTCTGCAACTAGCGTCGGAACGATGACCCGAGTGAGACGGCAATAGTGCGGGGACTATTGCGGTCTCACTGGGAGATACTGGCGGAGCTGTAGACAGGTGTGCACGGCGTGGCGGCACAGGTCGGAATGTGATCTTCTCCATGTCAATCTTCTTCGCATTGCCTCCAGGGCTTGTGCGGATGCGGTTTCGGGCTCTTGTTGCCCCTGACCGCGGTGATCGCTCGCGATCTGCCTCGTGCAGACCTGTCATTAGGATGGGGGTACACCCCGGTTATCATTGCTGTCGGATGCTACCAATCCATGGTTGATGAGTCCATGGTCTGTAGGTCCGGCATTGGTTGTGTTCTCTTCTGGGTCTAATATCAGATCTCTTGGTTGCTTCTTTGCCTTGTGGGGTCTCTCATAAGAGGGGGCGAGTCCTTGTAGATGTTCATGGGATGACTGGTCTGCCCTTTTGAACATCTTTGTTGTGAGGAGTGCTATGTGCTTGTCTAAGTCTTCAACTCGGAGATCTTTCGAGATGGTAGAGTTCCTTACGAATCTCGGGGCGTCTGTAATTGTTCTTAGCGTTATTGTCTGCTGGGCTCTCAAGCGCTTTTTGTGGCACTCTGCAGTGAGGGCGTACCATGCAGGTGCGGCGTAAGTGAGGTGCGGCCGTACATAGGTGAGATAGAGCGCTCTTTTGATGCGTAAAGGTAACGCGGACTTCAACAATGGGTATAAGAGAGCTCGTGCCGTTTTAGTGGCATTGACAGTATTTCTGGTGTGCAGCGCCATAGTGAGCAATCGATCTATGGTGATGCCCAAGTATTTGGCTGACTTTCTCCAGGGCACTGCTGTGTTCATTAGCTTCAATTCTGGTGGGTACGATCTTTCTCTTTGTCTTGTGACCATCATGGCTTGGGTTTTTGTGACGTTGATTCTCATTTTCCACTTCCCGAGCCAATCCGGTAGGAGGTCCAGTGTTCTCTGCATTTTAATTGCTGCATGATGGCTCTTGTAGGAGGATGTAAGTAGGGCAGCGTCGTCTGCGTACAGGGCAAGCGTCGTCCCCTGCTCTGTGGGGAGGTCGTCTGTATAGATTGCGTAGCAGGCGGGGGAAAGGCAGCTGCCTTGGGGGACGCCCGCCTCTATCCGGTGCTCTTGGGAGTATTTTCCTTCGACTTTTACTAGGAATTTCCTGTCTTCTAGGAATGATCTTATGGTCATTACTGCTCTTCTTGGGGCTCCGGTTTTAGCTATCTTGTAGAGCAGACCATTGTGCCAGACCCGGTCGAAAGCCTTTTCCATGTCCAGGAATACTGCAGCTGTGTGTTCTTTCTTGTTAGCGTTTTCGGCCATCAGGTGCAGTACCCTGGACAGTTGGAGGGTGGTTGAGTGTTCCGACCGGAATCCGAATTGCTCTGGTCTGGGCTTCATATAGGCAGCGATTTTGTTCAGGAGTAGCCGTTCGAATACTTTCGAGAGACAGGGGAGGAGCGTAATTGGACGGTAGCTCTCTGGTTTTCTTATATCCTTGCCCGGTTTTGGGAACATTACCACATGGCCTATCTTCCACTGGGTGGGGAAGTGGCCAGTGCGGAAAATGCCGTTGAATAGGCGCGTTATGGCAGCAGTGGTTTTGTAAGGTAGGTGGCGGAGTGCTATGTTGCCTATCTCATCGGCTCCTGCTGCTTTCCTGGGATTGGCCTTCCTTAGCTCTTTCTGAACTTGTAGTGGCGTTATATATAACGGTTCTTCTGTTGCTTTTAGGGGAGGTTTGAAATATTCCTCTAAGAAGAGGTCTATGGTATTGGAGTGTTCCTGATCAGTGGTAGGATTAGGCTTGAATTGTTCTTCTAGCGATTGCGCAAATACCTCTGCTCTATCTTCCGCCCGATAGCGCAGGTTTCCGTCTGGGTGTAATAGTGGTCGAGTGGGTTCCGGTTGTTTTCTCAGTTGCTTACAGAGTTTGTGGAGCGATGACCAATCACCTGCCGCATCCTCAATTCTGCGTTCCCATCCGGTGACATCTTGCTCTTCCAGTTCAGCCGTGATTTTGACTTTAAGGGCGTTCAACTTCTTTTTGATGAGTGGATCTCGGGTTTGTTGCCAGTCCTTCCTCGTTTGGCATTTTTCTTTAAGAAGTTCTTTTGGGTGTCGTGGGAGGTCTGAGTGTCTAGCTTCGTTTTGTTGAGGGGCTTTCTTTGTGGCGGTGGAGAGCGCTTTTTGGAGGTATTGGGTAATTTCGTCTGTCAATCCTTCAACTTCTGCAGGGGTTCCTGCTGGTTTGGAAGTCGTGGTTTCCCAAGCAGCGTGCATGAATTTGGGCCAGTCAATTTTTGGTTTCCGTGGAAATCTTGGTGTTTTGACTATTTCCTGGTCCAGGGTGAGTAAGACCGGTTGATGATCTGAGCCGGTTTCTTCATCTAGTACCGTGAGTTGTGGGGCTGTCTTGGTGCCTTTGTGGACAATTATGTCTATGACATCGGGCAGATGGGAAGCATTATGTGGGTAATGCGTGGGCATTTCTGGTCCTGTTACGTTGTACCCTTTTCTGTCTGCGTCTTTCAGTAATTGCCGTCCACTAGTGTTTGTGGTGGCAGAGTTCCAGGCCGGGTTTTTGCTGTTCCAGTCTCCAGCGAGTATCGTGGCAATCGAGGGGTGGAGTAATTGCTCTATGTCTTGTGTGTTGAATGCGCTAGTCGGTGGTTTGTAGATGGAGTAAATATGTAGTGGTTTTCCATTGGTATTTACTTCCACTCCGAGGGCCTGGAGAGAGTTCAAGGTGTTGTTCATATCTGGTAGTATTTGGTGTATGACTCTCCTGTGTACCAGAACCATCAGTCCTCTGTAAGCTCTGGCGTCTGTGCATTGGTCGTGGCGGTATATGTGGTAGCCTGGGAATTTGGGTTTATCCAGGGGCCCGATTTGGGTTTCGCATAGTAGTGCAACATCTACTTTTTCAGTCTTCAGGATGAGTTTGAATCTCAGTACTTTTTTCCTCAGGCCTTCTGCGTTCCAGAATATTATTCTGAGCTGTCTGTTCTGGTTGTCCCTGGTTGCAGTTAATGAGTTAGCGCGTTGACCAGTCTGTCCAACAGGGATTGGATGGGGTCCCGCCCCGCCAGGAGGGCTTTGCGCACCTCCTGTAAGGCGGAGATGGCCGCATCCACTTCCGCCAATTTGCGCATCTGCTCTTGGGTTAATTGTGGGTGGCTCTCTTGCGCTAGCGCTTGGTTCTGGATTCTGCTTTGGGTTGAGTGGGGTATTGTAACCGCTGGTCTTTGTGGGGCAGGCTTGGAGTATGAGCTCGTTGGCATCTGTTCCACAGGTAATATCTTGTGAGGGACTGCAGTTGGGCTGTCTACTGACTGTTCAGCTTGGTATTCAAGGGGTTTCTTTTTGTTCTTCTTCTTCTTTTTCTTTGGCAGTGATGTGCTTCTGGGCGTTGGATCATTGGCCAGGGCCATGAGGGTGGTACCTGGTTCACCAAGAAAAACTGCCGGTTGGTATGTGGAAGTCAGTTTTGGTTCTTCTTGAACATTTTGTGTGGTCTGCGTGGGTGGGTCGGATGTCCTAGCGGCCGGTCCCGCCGATCGATTGCGGAGCTCATGACGTAGTACCGGGCATCTCGGATTATTTGCAGTGTGTGCTTCCTTGCAATTGGCGCACGTTGGGGGGTCCGCAAGTGGGCGGGGGCAATCTGCAGCGAAGTGTTCTTCGCCGCAGCGTACGCAGGCTTGTGTCCTGTGGCAATTATGGGACGAGTGGCGGAAGCCCTGGCACCGGTGACACTGTGCGGGGCCTTTCCGTCCTCGCCAGCTCTCAATCGTGACACCTGGCATATTTAAGAGCTCTGTGATCTCATATATCCCTGGTGTGATGTCAATGGTTTTTCTGAGCAAGGCGAAGAAGATGCATCCAGGTCTCCCCTTCCTGGCCTTAATCCTCTTCACGTTCTCTGGTTCATAGCCAAGGTTCTTGAGTTCTTGAACGATCTCTGGGGGTGGTGTATCTACGGGGAGGCCTCTGATTGCCACCTTTAGGCTTCTTTCTTCCGGTAGTGAGTAGGAGTACCACTTCACGGGTGTGGTGGTTTCGAGGTCCGTTAGGTATCTTTGCACCAATCTATATTCTTCTCCGTCTGCTGGGGAGAACCGGATACCTTTCCCAAAAGGTCGTGCGTTTGGTGCATGTCCGAGCTGTTCCCTCAGTTTACGGATATGGGTAGTCCAGTTGGGAATCTCTTCTACCACAATTGGTGGGTAGCGGTCCTTCTTCTTGGGGATAATTTCAGGCTCTGGGTCCGCGTCGCTGCTGGCTGGTGGAGCAGGAGGCGGTGGTGGGTTTTCTGTAGCCATTGAGGTTGGGGGTTGGTTGGCTTCTGGTAGTTCCCTTGTTGATGGGAATGAGTCGAGTGACGGCATACTCTTGCCTACGGCTGCTTCCATGGGTATCGGCTTAGTCTCGCTGGTCTTCATGAATGCGTCGGCGGCTGTGGTACGCGTGGGCTTCGACTTGGGTGTGGTTGTAGGTGTCTTGGTTGGTGTAGCGGTGGCAATTACCGCATAGGTTCTACTAGCTGGTAGTACTTCAGTGGTGGTGGATGCGGTGTGCTTTGTTGTGCAGGCCGCGGCGATCTTCTTTTTGGTGGGAACGTCAGTAGTGGTTGTCTTCTTAGCCTGTGTGGTTTGTGAAGGCGTTCCACTTGGTTGATTGTTCGGTTCCTTTGAGGTGGGTGCAGGAATTCTTGAGCGGCGGGGGTCGCGTTGTTGAAGGGGAGTGCGACCCGTGTTAGGGGTGCAGACTCGCTTACTCTCCTCCAGTTCTTCCTCCGTCCCGCTGCGTTTGCGGCGCAGGTTCATAGCCTTGATTTGATTGGGTATGAGCTGCGTGGGTAAATCCATAGTTTGCAGTGACTGAACTGCTGCCTGTCTAGCTTCTGCGATGTCTGGGCCGTCGGCATTCAGTTCTTCTTCGGTGAGCGAAGCTGATTTATTAGCTACGTATTCCACTAAAGTTTCTTCAATGCCTGGGGTGACGATGCCGGCGCTGATGATGGAGTTCAATACTGTGGCTTCGTATTCGAGGCAGGCGCGAGGTGATGTTAGTAGGGCCTGGGATGTCTCGTGTTGTATGGCTGGTAGGCTGCGGGGGGGAGAGGGGGGGCGCTGGCATGAGGGCCCCGCCCTGACGGGGGTGTCTTCCAATGCTACAGCTGCATCACCCTTCTTAGCCGCAGAGGCTGTCCACTTCTTCTTTTCCTTCTGTATGGCCTCGGCAGTGCGCTGCTTAAAGAGCTTACGTAGTTGCTCTCTAAAGCGCTCGGCGTCTTCGGGGTTGATCTTCTGCCTCGTACGGGAGAGGGATCTATCCCGGATGGTCGGTCCTAGGGAGCGGCTGCTATGCCTGGGGGCTCCGGGTGGAGTCCTTTCGGCATCTGGCTTCTTCTTGTTATCTTCGGGCGTCTGCATGTTAATATCTTCGGTGGGGACGCTCCTCACACACGTGACTCTTCGTGAGGGATAGCGGATGCTATCCCTACGTACTTCGTGGTGGTGGCTTTCTCCTCTCCTCACATCGAGGGGCGATTTCGGAGGGCGTTTTATAATAAAACGGCCCCGAAAATCTTGCGAAATTGGTGAGTCCGAACGTGTCAGAATAGTAGGTAAGGCGCGAGTGCGTAACTTTCCGTGATCTTCTATCTAAAGAGCATATTATAGTACTCGCAGCCGTGTCCGGGACAACAGTTCATTCTGGGAAGCGTAAGTTTAAGTGATTGAGCCAGTAAGGCGTGAACCCTTTGTCCGTGCATGGACCAGCTGAAGCATGTATACTACGGACGTCTTAATTTCAACAAAATTCCTTTTCCCATTCCTAAAACTGCGGTTCCCTAAACTTATTTTATTTATTCCAATAATCAGGAAATTCTCACAGATACACCTAGGAAAAACATGTTATGCTCATGTTCAAATCCGCTCCCTTTAAATTTTATGTCTCAATGCCGAACGGAAGGAAAAGAATTGTAAACAGTCGCGTAATAAATAATCTTTTTGTCTGTTCTTTTTATTGGTTAATATATACGTAAACAAAACTCGTTTTTTTTCCTTTTCGGCACTATTCCCAGTTCAATTTTGTAGATTTTGTAAAGGCAGATATTTTGTTAATTGTCGTTAGTATAAGTTCACAAACTACTGAATACTGAATAGTACCAAACATTTTTTTTTGTTCCTAGGCGTGGTTATAATAGAACATAGTGGGAATTTTAGGAATTGATATTCTATTGTATTTTTAACCAATTATATCTATAATTTTAATTTCATATTTAGTTTCTTTCAGATCGTTGGTTTACTGTGTGAGAGCCTCACCTGATTTATCATTCAGTTTTGGTCAATATTCTATACAAAATGTCTTGTTTGTTACTTTGTCTGCTTATTCATTTAGTTACGGAACAAGTCCGAGGCCCATTTGGTACACAGCAGTAACTTCTACCTATAACAGATGCATTTCATCACAGGTGACGAATTGCACTGCACCCTTCCCTGAGACATTAACTGTAATTACACCGGCATTGGCACTTTTCAAACCGAGACACAATAATATGAACACTGCTGTTTGGCGATAGAAATAGATATAGTAGCAGTTCCCCGGACGAACTAATTTACAAAGAGTTCTTCAGTTGTTTCTGCTACGTCGAGTTTATTTTGTAAATCATTGCAAAATATTATTATTTTAAGTAAGAAACCCTTCTTCCATTCAACTGTTAAATAAGCTTGTATATAGAAGCGTAGTGGGACGGAGGCAAAGGCGAGTGCGGCGTATATGGTGGAACCAACTGAAAGCTTCATGGGAAGCGTATTAGTGTATAGATTTATTTAAGAACCCAAGTTTTTTATGTTTTGGTACACTATATCGCACAGTGCCTCAACACCTTCCCTACGTCAACTCCCATTTGTTACCGATTCTTTTGTCAGAAAAATTCAATAACTGTCCGACCCGGGAGTCAAACCCCGAGGTTCCAAACCGACTCAAACAACGAGGCTATCAATCTAAAATAACAGCCAAAGTAAAGGTAAGGTAACCCGCATATAACGCATTGAAACCTATAGCGTATTCAGTTCATAAACAAGTCCGCAGCCCATAATCAGGAAATTCAATACTTTAAAGTGCAGGAAAATGTATCGATATATCCGAAAGCTTTGGAAAAAGAACTGTTCACGATCATTCGGATTTTTTAGAGCTATAAATCGAGTACGTGCTCCGGGCTCCGGTACCGTTATCGCACCTCCGAGAACCCTCCACTGAAGCCTGCGTCACAGATTAAACAAAAGTTACTGCGTCACCTGAACTGCCTGAGTGTTCACTAATTAACATCCTCTCAATTTATATCCGACATTTCCTGGGAAACATTTACAGACGACATGCTTTAAGATGAGTAAATGTATATCTTACATAGCCGTAGGTCTTTGATTAGTAACTTCTACAATGCAATGTATTATATTCTAATATAGTCTTTAATATGAACAAAATAAGGTTTTCTAATATTTTTTTTTTCTTTTCTTTGCTTTTTAAGATTTCAAAGACTAGGTACGGAAATACCCAAATAAGCTCTTATACCAAGCAAATATTACATTCAAAACTACACTCAAGTGCAAAAAAGCCTTACATTATGATCTCCTCAAAAAATTAAATTTAAACTAATGATTAGTTTATATGTATTTTGTTTGTATTATTTAATTAAATTATTGACGAGTGATGTCCAAGTCCAAAAAGTTAGTCGTGAATTTGCTCATCTTTATATATAAAAATTACGTGTCACGTTGTTTGTCCGCGATAGACTCCTAAAGTACTGAACCGATTTTAAATTTGATGAATTGCACACCGTGTGCAATTTGATCCAAATTGAAATATAGCTTACATCTCAATTTATAGTCGTAATTACAAGTGCGAAGCCGGGGCGGGCCGCTAGTTAAGTATATAAAAAACTATAACTTTATTTACAATTGTTAAGTAAAGCAACTATTAAAACGTAACAGTTCAAAACAGAATGTAGCCTCGTCTTGCTAAAATGACAGCTTTCAAACGTCTAAGCCTGCTTTCCAGGATACGCCTAACAGTTTCCTGAAGTATCCCTTACCACTGCGCAGCGAAGACATTCTTAAGCTCCCAGATGTTAGTGGCTGCACAGAGCGCACTCGTCGTTTTAGAACATTCCAGACGTGCTCTAATAGAGTAAGGTTGGGGCTTCCAGCTTGACAATCCAAACGACGAAATCTGACCTCTCGCATACATGCTTCCTCATCGCCTGAAAAGTGAGCTCGAGCGTTGTCATCCATAAATTGAAGTATGCTCCAAAAGCAATAATCGGGTTATTTTGCGGAATAAGAACCTGCGTTATGTAGCAGCGAGCATTCATTGTACCATATTTACTGTAACTACCAGTAGTATACTATTAAAATTACTGCCAGTATTAGACGGAGAAACGCAGAATATTTCAAAAGTCTAACCCGGAATAGAAATAAACGAGACCGTTAATTGCTATTCCGGCCTAGACTTGTTTACTAAGTACTTTCCTTTTCTATTTGCAAGTCTGTTAAGCATTTGAATAGTCTTTTGATAAGTTAGCTCCTTGATTGCTATGTTGCCAAGTAAAAATTTATTCTATTTTTATAGAACATGACAGATATGAATTTATACTAAATTATGTTTTCATATTAAGCATTTCATACTATCCATACAGCTGCTGCTCTCGTTTATTTGACCAGATTAATTATGCACGTATTAGTTAAATTTACATACTTCTATTTATAAGCGTATCTACCGCGTGCCTGAACCAATTTAGTGCGTCATAATTTTCGAACGTACCATCTGCAGCTGCAGTTCACTACTGTTGGTCGTCCAATATTTCATTGCGTTTAATTCAAGATAGCTTGGTATTTTGTACTATGGTATGATACGAGAGTGTGAAAAAAAGTTCTCGGAATGAAACGGTTTCTTGTTTTAGTAGTTGCATGTGTTAGTTTAATGAAATAAAAAGGTCAAAGTCAAAGTCAAAACTATTTATTCAATTTAGGCGTCTGCGACGCTCTAATGCAATTTTAATATTGAAATATTGTAATTTTACTGCCACGTTCAGCAAACAAAATTGTATAGAGCCACTGCGAGAAGAACGGGCAAGAAACTCGGGGCCATTCTTTTAAAAATCTTTTAACAATGTGATACTTACTTTCTCAATACATGTTATGTACACTTTTACTGGTTCATCAACTATTAATTAACATTATTATAATTATAATTCAATATAATTTATAACAACTGTCAAAACCTTTTTAACAAACCATTTTAAGAACCGTTACATATAAACAAGGTTAGTTCAGTAATATCATAAAAGAGAATAATAAATCACTTAACTTTCACACAATCTTGATCGGGCAGCACTTCGTCGTTAACTACTTTGAAAATATATTTCAACACCACTGTGAGATCTGAGTTGTTCACTCTGAGCTTGCTTAAAGACGACTGACTTGCTGGGCAGAGCCCCTTTCAAATAACAACTTCGACAGTCAATATCAATACTTTTAAATAATTACAATTTTGGTTTACTATTAAATTATTTGATTAGAATGTGCTTATAAATAACTATTTTAATCATAGGTATTAATATATTAATATTATTATTGATTTTATACAATTATATGTATTGAACAAATATAATATATTTAATATGACTAACGTCAAATCAAGTACTCTTATTTTAAACCTTAAATAAATGTACAATGGTTCAACATGATACAAATACTTATAAATAGTTCCTTGCAAGTCCTATTTTATTCAACATCTTAAAATTAAAACAAAGGACATTACCTAAAACGTAAATCTAACGACACAATATTTACCTATGCTATCACATGCATACATACCTAAGCAAAAAACAAAATTAGATTGTTAAATCCTTTTCCTTATTCTATACATCAGAAATGATCGCAAACTCTTCTATTTTGCGAACTTTTATACATTTCTTAGTAGTTTAGCTGAAAAAAAAGTAGAATGTCACCCCCTCATAGCTACCTCTAGGGGTCGTAAGAGGTGACTAAAGGTAAAATATCGGAAGGTGGGCAATAGCACATTCTGAGAAACTGATATCTTAAACTGCGATCATTATTCCATAATCCCCAAAACTAATAACTTCAGCAGAGGACAATCAGGCAGTTACAGTACAGCACAGTTATAGCTGAAAATAGAATATGTATTAGAAAAGCCTTTCAATGGATTTCAAAAGTATTAATAGCATAAATAAAGCTATCAGTCACTCCGTAGACGGCGGAACGCACACTCGTCTTGCGCAGAGCCTGTTTCTCGCACCTTTATTTCACGTAATAAAGTTATTAATTTACTCATTCAGCTTCGCGAGTTTGTTTGTTTACTTCATTTACGATGTATCAGTGTAAGACCTGTGATATGGAGTTCAATGATGGAGTACAGTGTACTGCCTGCCAGTGTCGCTTTGACTTTGGTTGCGCTGGTATAACGGAGACCGGTTATCGCAAGCTCGGTGACAGAAGGAATGTGTGGAGGTGTATCACCTGCAAGGGTTCCGGTACCCTGTCAAAATCTCCTACTCGTAGCGACATGGATAACATTGCGCTCGAACTTAAACGCTTAACTACCCAGGTTTCTTCGCTACCAGCTCTGGTGACTAGTGTGAAGGCTATTCAATCAGATATCGCGGACCTTAAAACAATGAAGAATGACATCGCAGAACTAAAACAGATGAAACCGGATATCGCCGATTTAAAGGTTTCTATTGAATTCGTGCAGCAATCAATGGACGTCTTGACCGGTAGGGTTACAGAAATCGACAAGCAAGTGCAAGGGCTGCTTAAAACAAAAGATGACGTGAAAAATCTTCAGCAACAGCTGGAGCACTTGCGTGGTGCCATACGAGATCAAGATCAGAGGTCGCGGCTGAATAATATTGAGATTAAAGGAGTCCCCATATCTAATAGCGAGAACCTCTTTTCATTGGTATCAAAGATCGGCGATCTTATCATGTGTCCAATTTCAAAGCAGCAGATAAATTATATAGCCCGAGTGCCTATGCGCAACGATAAAGTAAACAAATCTATCGTGATGTCTGTTAATAACCGGTATTTAAAGGATGACATTGTCGCTGCCGCTAAGAAACGCACAATCACTCCCGCTGATTTGGGTCTGCAGGGAGAAATGCGAATATTTGTGAATGACCACCTTACCCTTGAAAATAAGCTTTTACTCAATAAGGCCAAAGCGTTAGCCAAAGAGCGCAATTACGCATTTACGTGGGTAAGAGGATGCAAGATTTTTATGCGAAAAAATCCGACTTCCCCAGTTCTTGTCATTAAATCAGAAGCAGATTTGAAGAGACTGTCGAGTTGAAATATTGTATTATGCTGTTTTTTTAGGAATGTTTGTATTAGTTACAGTAACACCTGCTTGCTTGTAATGAGTGTGGTTATATATACAGGACACGCGCTGTTTTATATTTTAAAACACCAATGCAGTTGCTACGCGTCGATCTATTGTTTTCTTATCGCTTTGAATCAGCTGGTCGCCGGCCATTTGCTATTGTTTTGCTGCTGTCATATCTCATCTACAACCAATATTTGTTATGCCCTTTTTTACAATGCATATTGTTATTTTATATTACAAAAAGCTATTTTACGCATTACCGAATACCGTAAAGTGTATTTAACTTATTATAATAATCTTATACCCCTATTCTTTATGCATATTCAGACTCTAATGATCTGGTATTTTAAATGGATCCAATAACAATTTATTACCAAAATGTTAGGGGCTTACGCACTAAAACTGCCGAATTTTATAGAAATGTGTGTATCAATACTTATGACGTTATATGTCTTACTGAGACTTGGCTCCTTGATGGTATAAGTGATAGCGAGTTATTTGATGACCGGTACATTATATGGAGGAGAGATAGGGATTTTCAAAAAACTTCTCAATCTCGCGGTGGAGGAATTTTGATCGCTTTGCTCAGGGGCCTTGCCGCCGAAGGTCGCAGTGAATGGTGCTCCGCTGCTGAGGACTTTTGGGTGACCATATCGCTACAACATGCTCGACCAAAAGTTGCTTATAAAATGCACATTTGTGTAGTATATATTTGTAACCAAAACATGGGTAATTCAATGGTAGTACAAACTAATATTTTTTCTAATACTCTTAATGACATTGTACTAAGTTGCCCGTTGGATAAGTTTATTGTGATGGGTGATTTTAATATTCCAAATTTAACATGGAGCCTTTCAGAAGACGGATGCTCATACCAGCCGCATAATATCCAAGGTACATATCAGTTTGAGTTTTTTGATAAATTAGCTTTGTGTAACTTATCGCAATACAACTCCATAGTCAACAGTAACGATAGAATTTTAGACCTAGTACTATCTAATAACGATGTATCGGTCTCTCACTCTAGCAGCCCCTTAGTTAAAGAAGATCTCCATCACAAATCACTTTGTATTGCTGCCGATTTCGTAGAACTTCACTCGTTGCAGTGTGAATCCTACTTAAAATATTTTTATAATTTTGGAGATTATGATGCCATTTCTTTAAATTTAAATACTATTAATTGGGAAATGGAGTTATCCAACAAACCTCTTAATGATGCTATTGTTTATTTATATAATAATTTGAATAATTTACGTAATGAGTTTATTCCTTCTAAATTGTTCTCTCCAAATCGCAAATATCCTCTATGGTACAAACCCCCACTTTTAAAACTATTAAAAGAAAAAAATAAGTATCGTCTTAAGTATAAGATATATGGTAACAAAGGCGACCTTAATTCTTTTAATACATTGAGGGACCGCGCTAAAGACATGGAGAAGGATATGTTTACCAATTATATAACTAGTATTGAAACCAATATTTTGAAAAATCCTAAAGCCTTTTGGTCGTATGTAAAGACCAAGAAGCAGTCCAATGCTTACCCCTCATTACTCAGGCTAGGCCAGCGCTCTTCTGATCAAGGGGCAGATATATGCAATATGTTTGGTGATTACTTTCTTTCTACCTTTCTACAACCCTCGTCTTCATCTGTAGGTATGTGTCCTCCACATACCTTATACGTTGAAAAAGTTACAGATATAGCATCTATAGAGGTACTGCAGTTAGAAGTATTGAAACTTTTTAAATCACTAGACCAAAGCAAATCGGCCGGCCCAGACAACATACCTCCGATTTTTATTATTAGGTGTGCTGAAAGTCTGGCGGTTCCACTTACCTTGTTATATAGACGATCTTTAAATGAAGGTGAAGTTCCTCATCTATGGAAAACTGCATTTATATCTCCAATTCATAAGAAAGGCCCAAAGGATGACATTGAAAATTATAGACCTATATCTAAGCTATGTGTGTTTGCCAAAGTGCTAGAAAAAATTATTTACAAACAGTTATACTCTTCACTTAAGCATACACTTAGCGAAGAGCAACATGGTTTTCTTAAGGGTAGGTCTACCACATCTAACCTTTTATTATGCAGTGACTTTTTATCAAACATAATGTCGGAACCATCTCAAGTAGACGTTATTTACACTGATTATAGCAAGTGCTTCGACAGAATAGATCACGTAATTTTGTTGCATAAACTTGGCCATGTCGGCATTCGCGGTAATTTATTTAGGTGGTTTTCATCTTATGTACAAAATAGATGTCAAACAGTAGTGCTTAATGGTTATACATCTTCCTCTATGTGTATTCCTTCGGGAATTCCTCAAGGATCGTTGTTGGGACCCCTCATTTTTATATTATTTATAAACGATATATCACACTGCTTTCGTTTTTCTAAAATTCTTCTTTATGCCGATGATATGAAAATTTTGTGTCCTGTTAAAACCATTGAAGACGCCTCACGCCTTCAGGACGATTTAGATAGATTTCAAGATTACTCTCATTCTCATAAGTTAGATTTAAATGTGTCAAAATGTTACGTATGCTCATTTACGCGAAAACCGTCGTCTCTCATCCACAGTTACCTCTTGAAAAACTCCCCCATTGCCAGAATATCTACCATTAATGACTTAGGAGTCATCTTTGACTCAAAGTTACTGTTTGATGCACATATTAGCAATATCATCAACAAAGCCTCGAAAGCCTTGGGATTTGTTTTAAGGATGTCTTCGGAGTTTATGGAAATTAAAACTTTAAAAATTTTATACTGTACCTATGTACGAAGCCACCTCGAATACGCTTCTCAAGTTTGGAATCCAAGTTACAACATCTACATAACCCGTATTGAAGCCATACAAAAACGATTCCTCCGTTACCTTCAATACCGCGCAAAAGTGTATATGCCAGATTATAGCTCTCGCTGTAAAAAATTTCATTTACTCCCACTGCAGGAGAGGAGACGTGTTGCAGACATGGCCTACCTCCTTAACATAGCAAACGGCAAGGTAGACTGTCCGGAGTGGCTCGGTCAACTGGGGTTACGTACCCCAGCGGTCACCCTTAGATATCCGGAACTCTTACACATTCCTAGTGCATCGTGCAAATACAGGAAAAATACTTACCTCATTAGGGCATGCAGGTGTTATAACAGTACATCTAAAGATATAGATCTGGATCTATTTAATACTTCAGCATTGCAATTGAAACGGCTGCTGAATGACAGATATTTCTCTTAGTGTGGTGTACTTAATTATAATGATTAATATGATTATTCATTACTTACAGTGTTGCACTGTATTCTTATCTGTGTCTACTGACTACATATATTATTTAAGGCCGGTATTACATTTTCATACATACCTATATATTTCAATAGAAAATATATTTTTTGTTTATAGTATTATCATGTATATATGACAGTCAAACTCAGTCAAATAATTATTTCTATAACTCATATATTGAATCGCTTATATATATATTGGTATGATTGTGTATTGCGGGCCTAACGTCATTTTATATATCTGTGAAAACTTATAATTGGCTTTCTGTTTTATGTTTTATTAATATTCTTGTAACTAGCTGTTAGTTTTCCTAATATAATAAAAATAAAATAAAATAAAATAAAAAATATATCGCTTGTCCAGGTACATACATTTCAACACACGAAGCCGCGCCTCCATAATTTTTGACAGTAGTTACTATTACTACTGCTCAGTCAATCCATTATATTTTACATTTTATTGTTTTACTGTATGTACTATTAGCATATACACCCACACTAAGATTTAGTGTACAAACGAGGCGTTTTTTTATGCTTGATATGTTAGCCTTTGACCACTATCTCACCTGATGGTATGTGATGATGTGCATGGTCGAAGATGTTGTTCAGGCTAACCTAGAATTACTGGCTCTCAAGGACAGCTGCTGGAACACACCGTTACGTGCTTGGCGACAGATTTTCTACCGTAAACGTACAATTGTGCATCAATAATGTTCTATATAAATTCATGGGTGAACGCAAGTCTGTACTTGTAGTTCTGAAACCCGACGTTCAATTTCGCATAATACGAGCTAATTGGCGTGTGGGGAATGCTACCTGATTTGCGGTGAGTATGAAGATGAATCAACGAAGAATCAAGTGCGTTATCTCTCTGCGATGTTCTCTAAAAACAGCTCTAAAAGGTTAATTTAACTGGACCGGAAACAATTGACAGATTTATCAAGTGCCAGATAATCTTTTTCATTTTGTTCTTGGTGGATGCCAATAGGCAGACGCCTATTCCATGGGACCACAATACATCTGGCAAAACGTGGGTAATTTAGACACTTCAGAGTATCTCTAATATATTATTATATTTACGCGTACTCGTGTATTATGGTATCGTCGTAACCTTGATAAAATCACTTGGAAGAAACCGCTCCATCTGATCTTAGTGCAGAGCATCAGTTAACGGTCATGACTCTCGTAGTAGTTCTGAAACATCAACTTCAAATAAATATCGAGAGGTCAAAAACAACCAAATAAACTGCAAACTTCCCGTTTTATTTAACATTTACAGTGTAAGTGTCCGTTAAAAGCTCTCAGAGCATTTGCCTTAGTGCTTCCAAATTAACATGCCTTAATTTATTCTTATTAATCCAGTGGGGTTTAACTTAGAACTCAAGAAATCTCAAATTAACTAAAAGTTAAGCCATAAAACGTGATGAGGAGATTTGAAATCTCTTAATTCTATGTAATTTGATTGCTGGAAGTGTAGACGAGTATCAATTTCGTTAAGGAGCTTAGAAAGTAGAATAATGAAAGCCTTGATTGTAGTTAATTAAAAAATAATATTGCATTGAAGTATGTACGACTGGACAAAAGTTTTTTTTATTAGTAAATGATCACAGTGAGTATTAATCAAAAGATTGTTGACAATAGAAAAGTTGTGCAGTAGTTTGTCGTGATACCAACGCTTCCATTTACGAAGGCGCGTCCCTCCATTTTATTTTAGTTTACTTACTTGCTTATTAATTGTAAAAATTGTAAAATATCATTTTGAAGACAAAGAGAGAAATAGAGAGTCTAGGAGATTTAGTTTGGTTTTATATAACTTCTATTGGACAGGATTCATTTGCACGGTGGAGGCGCATTTTGCCAATGCAAAACTATATTAAGTAAGTATCCAAAATAAACACTAAGACGGTCTTCTATTTTATCATTAAAACCACATCAAAGTAATTCAATTAAATAACTGTAAATGCTCCTTAACGATTTGATTTTGAAAGGGTGGAAGTAGATAATTTGCTTTATAATAGAAATAAAATTATTTGAGTATATTGTTTTTGGTTGACTTGTTCATCCCATTTATAGGGAATTAATCACTTATCGTTAAAATAACACATCGCTTAAAATCTGTACTGAATTATTGGTACGTCCAAAAATTTGATGTGTAAAATTTCATTCATTTTCCTAACAGTATTTGCGAATGTAATATTTTGAGAACAAAGGAAAGGTTAACGCACGGACTTACGCAACAGTCGTGCAAGCATCTTGTACTAATTATTACTTGTCCTATCTGCAACATTGTATTAAGTTTGCCGAGAGTTTGGCAATTAAGAGCATATCTATCCGAACATCAAAGTTGTACCCAAAAGCACATTCATAAGTCCTAACGTGAAACTGCTGACATCACCGTGGCTTGCGGTCGGTTTTCCTCGAACACGCTTGTGTCGAAGATATTATAACCACCCCGAACCCAGCGAAGGTAAACTAATTTTGCAAACATTTGAACTAATTGCGCATCTTAGAATCGTATTATCCAAGAACAGCTATTTGAGGCTGTGGCTTTGATAACATTCAAATGTGGAAGCTATTGTGTGATAAGATTTCAATATAATTAGGCTGAGGCAGAGCTTTGTATGGTCAAAGTGCTAATGATTAGAATCTTTGACAGTGAATAGGGCTTTTGTTGTCTAATGTTATTTGGTATATTGGGTAAGAATTAATCAAATCTCTGGTCGTCATCTTCATGCCTTTATCGCTATATTGTGGGGTCGCTACAATGGGTATGTATACAACATAATATATACACGATAATATAAGCGTAAAAAATTGGCCTTTGTTTTGTGGCCGTTTGCTTGTCACCAATCCTATTTGGGAATGCTCTTGTAGCTTAACTGCTACCTTTTGGGTAATTAGGGCTTTAAGATTGTTTTTATATACAAAATAGATTAGCCTTTGAACACTATCTCACCTGATGGTAAGTGATGATGTTGTCGAAGGTGTTATTCAGGCTAACCTAGAATTACTACCAACTAATGACCGCGGCGGACGTTATACGGTTAAGAACAGATGAGCAAACTTCGCTACAAGCGCTTCAATTGTTATGCGCTCAATTTGCAGCAACACCCCAATTAGATCGGCGTGAGCAGCATGCCGCTTATTTGGTCGCATTCTTTCTCTATAACACCTTATATGACATCTCATATGTAGGTAGATATGAAACATTTGTGATTTTCTTAAGATATCTTTACAGCGGCGAAGCAAATGTAAACTTCTAATCACTAGTTTTTACTCATATTACTTATTTTTATCTTAATAGAATGCTATAATGTTTATTAATATGATGTCAATCACTATTGCGTACTAAGGAAAAGTACATTCACAAATGATTAGAGTACAACAATTTTCTCCTCGAGCGGGATTTAAATTAGAGCACAAAATTTCGGCTTAGTCGAGCCAGTCTCGATAGCCCAGTGGTTAAGGCAGTCGTAATGTACAACCGATATATATTAATAATCGATACATATTTGAATCCCTAAAGAAATAAGAAAAACCGCTCTAAAAATTTATAAATGTTAATGCTACCTAATCTATACTACAAAAATTATTAATTTAACAAAAGAATAATTCATATTCCTCTAATCCCATAGGTTAATGATATATTACGCTTACTGTTTACAAGTTTATATCAGGAATATGATTTTCAATGTCCCTATTTCGTGGTACCGCATATTACCGTACCTATTGAAAGTGGTACGGTAGTAAGCATCTATGCCGTAACTAGATGAATAGATTCCTGCATGAATAGAGCATCGTATACTGCATGTTCAGACTTCGCAGCAGCATTGGCTTAATTAATAACCTCTTTGACGTATGAATAGAAAATTTCTTTGAATGTTATTTGCTCAGTACAGTGTGGGCGCCTTTGACGCAATGTGGAGTCAATCTCCAACATTCTCTTAGAAAATTTATATCCGTGGGGATTGCAGCAATGTTTGCCTCAGCTGTTTGAATAAGAAAATTAAAACTGCTAAATGAAAACCATTTTCATTAATATTAGCCTCATAGGATTTATTGAACCAACATTGAGTTTCCCTGAGCTATCCTCCAAAAACGTGCATGTTCTTCTTCAAAATCTAAAGGGATATTTTCCTGTCTTCTCTGGTTTCCCACTGTCGGTGATCCAAGCTTGCTTATTAAGCAGCAGACTTTGTATCCCCAGGCACAACCTGATACAGCACTGATCTTCAGCTCTGGACAGGACCAGACGTCTACGCATATGCCTCCTCGGGCCCAACAAGTTGAACCAGAAGTACCTGTTTATGATGTAAATTTGATGAAATATTGAAAGGTAACTAAACTTAACGAAGCCTGATTCAACATTCGAATTCGAATTAATTTCAAATTCAAATTTATTTAATTCTCCAGAGTACAGCGATTCAAATTGTGACTCTAACTGCCAAACTGAATGTGTATACACCCGTATCTTTGTAGATAGTTCCTTCCAAACTAATTACCATAGTAATGTTCTTAAGAGTGATAAAATTTAATTTATGTAATGCAAATAGTGCTCATTAAATAAAAGTTGCTTTTATATAGCAGATATTTAGGCTCCGTTCAGACGTAGCCACGGCCGCGCCCCAAGCAACTTAACTCCGCTTCCATATTAAGTTAAAAATCAAATAAATATTTCTTGTACAACTCTCATACAGTACTCAAGTGCTCACAAGCAAATAAATATGTTTAATGAAATTGTAATTCATAGACATATATTTTTGGTAGACTAGATTTTCAAGAACTTTCTTACTACACTCGAGTAAAAAATCTATCAGCTTTTAACGTTCCAGGAGCTGTCATAAACAGCCAGTTTCTATTCTAGTTTCAATTCTAGGCATAGTCACATTATTACTTATCAACAGGTGAAATAGTGGTCAAAAGATAGCCTAATAGATATAAAAAAATATGAAAACTGATAAAACAAAACATAACATTTTGTTAAATTTTTTGGTCGATAATAAAAGGCGAACATAATTCCATCTAACGGGCACAGTGCAGACTGTCACAGACAATTTCTGACAGGAACTGATTATACAGAATATACATGTAGGTAGAACTATAATTATGTGTATATAGTAATTAAACAAATAAATTTAAAGGTTTAAATCGCGGCATTTCAACGTCAAATAACGATAAATATATGCGATTTAAACCGTTTAAAATTGTTAATTTACTATTAAAATAAAATTGAACACGATATTCATAATTCGTGGGGTGCCGGGATATAATTGCACCTCCCCATATCATCCCGTGGGTGTCGTAAGAGGTGACTAAAAAAAAATACTGGAAGGTGGGCAGCAGCGCCTTCTAAAGAACTGATATCTTATACTGCGATCCCCAAGACGCCTGCCAAGCGTGGGGATTATGGCAAATACCCCCTTATTAGGGGAGGCTGTGTTCAGCAGTGGACGATCCGGCTGTTACAGTACAGTTACAGTATTCATAATTTTGTCTCTAACATTTTTGACCTTCTTATTATAATTACATTTTTAGCTGTCATTTCCACTATGATTATGACATCAAAATTAACAAGGTGTTTTTGATACAGCTTTAAGAAACTTTATACATACATACATATATAAAACCACGCCTCTTTCCCGTAGGGGTAGGCAGAGACCACATATTTCTACTTGCTACAATCCTTACATATCACTTTCGCTTCATCTACACTCATCAATCCTTTCATACATAGTGTCGGTTTAGAGTATTCCTGAGAGATCATTATAAATCTGATTTCGGAACACTTGCCTTACTCTTTTAACACTTCCGTTCACTTGTCCCACGTATACCTGTTTATTCAATCTCATTTCATTCATACTCTCTACTTGTTCAAACCATATTAACATGCCTTTCTCGATTTTAGTCACCCTCATTCATAACACATCGTTCCCTTATCACAATATTCCTTAGCCTGTCACTCTGTTTGACTCCAATCATGTTTCTCAATGCTCTCATCTCCACTGCATTTATTCTACTTTCATGCTTTTTCTGTCATACCAAACTTTATGTAGGAAGTAACAATATAAAGACAAACTATGACAAATTATGTGAAGATCTATATTATGATCAAACTCACAAATAAAAATATACACCTATTCATATTTCCAGCGGAAATACATCTGAATAAAAAGCAAATCATACGTTAATCCACGCCATCGGGACCGCTACGTTCCCGGATCCATTCAATCTATTTTTTGTTTGATTGAACTGGAATATGCGGCCATTTGCATATAAGTTAGAATTTGGTTCACTGGAAGCTATATTGAATGATTCAAAATTTACTTTAGAAGCCCACTTGGGAACTTAGACAGCTTATGATTAGTTAAATATGTGTTTTTCTGTTAATGTATGAGAATACTTCACTTTGAAAACTATCGCGAGTTTTATCCATATTAACTTATTATTAAACGGCTAGGCCCGTGCTCGTCGCTTCGCGCAATCGTAACTCCCAGACGAAGGACTTCAAAACAGTCCGAAACTGGTCGGAATCTTTCCGGTAAATATAACGCGGGTCCTAGCCGTTTAATAATAAGTTAATTTGTATGAGAATAAACAAGTCAATGCAAAAGATTTCAATAATCTACATATATGTGTAATAAGTATATCTATGCGTACGTACACTAGGTAGGGACTACAGTAGCAAAGTTTATGAATACATTTTATACATGTTTATTAATAAAGATGTTTGTAGCAATTGTTTTATATAGAAATAAAATATTTGGGCTATAATTTTAAATATACCTACATGAAGAATATACATATTAAAGTACTCCTGTGATAATGTTTTATTTATATTTTGTTAATTTTGAATGTATTGACAACTGTTATTCGTTACTAACCGTGAAAGTAGATTTTTCACCCAGTTATATAAATAAATTAATTACCTTATTTAAATCGTAATCAGCCACATACATTAAAATTAATAGATATATTTAATACGCAGTTACCAACATCTTGTAAAATAAAATAGCAAGTACAAAACTAATCTAATTTTTGAAGCGCTCGTAGCGAAGTTTGCTTAGCCATTCTGAATCGATCAGCAAAGTTAAGCAACGTCCGCCGCGGTCAGGAGTTGGATGGGTGACCGCTGGTGACATTACTACTGAGCGCTTCCGTGCTTCGGAGGGCACGTTAAGCCGTCGGTCCTGGTTGTTGTCTTAGGATGGCAGTCGTTATAGCATGGTGGTAGGGCACTTTGCAAATGCCCGCCTGGCTAGCTACCACCCTCAAGTTGAAAATCTGTCGCCAAGCACCTAACGGTGTGTTCCGGCAGCTGTCCTTGAGAGCCAGTAATTCTAGGTTAGCCTGTACAACATCTTCGACCACATCATCACTTAACATCAGGTGAGATAGTGGTCAAAGCCTAACCTATCATGCATAAAAAAAAAAAAAAAAAAAAATAATCTGAAATTATAAACCACCATTGAGCAACATAACGAAATCATGCATAACGTCACGGGGTCATATTAAAACCGTCTAAGGAACTGCTAAAAGCCATTTGATTAACTAAGGGAACATTAGAAACCACGAAGATCGTTGAAAATTAATAATAACTTACTTACAACCGTATTGGCTAAATTGAGGTAAAACTACCTTCGAGAAGCGCCAAGTGGGATATGTAGTTTACACCAAACTTTAACCATGTCAAAGTTGAAAAGTTATTTGAATAGTTGCTTTTAGGCTTCAAGTTTCCTCCCAAAGTTTACATGTCAAGTACATAGTTTCCAATAAGTTTTAGGTAACGTTTTAGTAGCAATCTCTATTTTCATGGTTGAAAGGAGATGAGGGATTGCCCTTCTTAGTCAAACAAAAATGTAATGTAAGGCCCTAAGCAACAGAATAAAAAGGACCCCTGACAGGAAGTAGTTTTTTTTATAACAAACCAGAATAACTAATTCGGAATAGAAACAGGATCACAAATGATTCACAGCGGCATATTTTTACAAAATACACCTTTATGTGTATCTGCACTGTTTTGCATGCAAAACAGTGTATTCGTCACTTGAACGATGAACTGCATCTGTTATAGCCAAAGGTAACCGCTTAACATCAGGTGGACCTCGAGCTTGTTCCGTCACAGTAACAGAAAAAAAAAAAAAAAAAAAAAAACGTTTTATCACCATGCTTGTAGCTATAATCAAATGTAAGATTCAAAGATACCGCCAAAAGTAGTTCGGCCCATAGGAAAAGTTTCCTCCTGCTGTGTTCTTCTGCAGCGGCCTCAAAAAAGGAGTGAGAGTTTTCATACTCTCGAAAGCATAATATGCATATACTTTGTTTAGGAACAGAATAATTGAGAACAATGACATTTACGTCATTAAATACTAAATCCACAAATATTATAAAGAGGAAAAATTTTTTTTTTGTATTTAACAAAAACTACTGGACTGATTTATAAAATTCTTTTACCATTAGAATCCTACATTATACCTGAAGAAAGCCCTGAGAAGGCTATAGAATATTTTCAAATAACTAATATTTTTTTGATTTTTGTGTTAAATACCTGTTCGAAGCCGGGACGGGGCGCTAGTCTATAATATTCTAAAAAACTATAACATAAAGCGTCAATGACCAGCGCAACGCAGTAAGTCCCATAAATATTTTAATATTCCTATATAACTATTATAAACAAATATGGCGTTTATCATCAGGCGCATAACTAATAGTTCATATCGTCCCATAATATAGTAAAGCACATAAATTACATGTACGCGTACACTTTTTTAATTCGTAACACGAAGTTTTATACACTATTTCTATTAAAACATGAAAATGTTCATTCTTATTAACTACACTGCATACTGCATTACGGATTTATACACTAAAACTGCGTATTTCAAGTTGAATAAAACTGCTTTGACATTTTAAAAGCATATTTTCCTACTACGCCGCCGTATTACATCATAGCTACTTCCGAAAACAGCAAATGAGACAAAGGGTTAGTTTCGCCTCTGTTGTCGACGTAATTTGATCTTTCAAGCTTTCGACGTTCCTTCCAGCGGCATCCTTCCTTTGTGCATCACATTGTTTCACTACCGTCCTTTGATCAATCAATAAGGATGTCACACAGCGCACATTACAAAGGTGCTTATTTTGATTAATTTTATAATTCTATATTTTTCTATACAAAAACAACATGAAGCGCTCGTAGCGAAGTTTGCTTAGCCATTCTGAACCGATCAGCAAAGCTAAGCAACGCCCGCCGCGGTCATGAGTTGGATAGGTGACCGCTGGTGACATTACTACTGAGCGCTTTTTTTATATATTACAAGCAAGCATTTGACCGTAGTCTCACCTGATGGAAAAAGAATTCACTCTGTACTTGAAAACTTCCAGATTATACTTAACGGGAAATAGAGACGCTGGTAGGGTGTACCATACATCGGCCGTACGCATTATAAAACTTGCTTTAAAACGTTTTGTGCGTATTTTTGGAATATCGACAATGTATGGATGCCGTGTTCCTGTGCGTCTTGTCGTCCGATTAAAGAAAGGAGAAGAAGGAATGAGGTTGTGTAAATCGATCGCACATTCTCCGAAGTGAAGCCTGTAAAATACCGATAAACTGGCAACTTTGCGTCTGTGCTCGAGGCTTTGGAGTCTAGCCTCCACCAACGCATCATCACCAATGAGCTTCTTTGCTCGGTTATCTATCAAGTCCAAGGCTTCGAGCTGGTACTTAGCTGAACCGTTCCAGAGATGGCTGCAGTATTTCAAACAAGACCTGACTTGAGCTTGATATACGTTAAGAAGCGGTCTTGATGTGAAATACCGCCGCACTTTCCAAAGAACATCTAGCTTTTTTGCTGCAAATTTAGCCCTGGACTCAATTTATGACACGAAATTGAGTTTCGGTGTAAGAGTTACACCTATTAGCTCTAGTTGGTCGGTTATCGGAACAGGCACACTTCGGAGGACAGGAGTGAGAGAGAAAAGACTAAAAAGACACGCCTGGGTCTTCGAAGCATTGAACTTGACTAAGTTAGCGTCACCCCATTCGCAGACTGCTTCTAGTGCCAAATTCATTCGCTCGACCATCGCATCTCTATGAGACTGGATTTGCTCAACGCCTGCCCGTGTATCGGATATATACCTCTCTACAACTGTGCTGCCATCTGCATGCCCAATGATACCGGAGTTGAGCAGATCATTTATGTGCAGCAAGAAGAGAGTAGCAGTGAGAACCGACCCTTGAGGTACCCCGGCATTTATTGCCAATTGATCGGACAAAATAAGTCGTAAATCCAAGAGCACAGACCAACGGGTAATCCATACGATGGAAGCTTATTAGCAAGACTGTCGTGCCAGACCCTGTCGAAGGCCTTTGAAATGTCAAGAGAGACGGCGAGTGTTTCTCCGTACATATCAATAGCTCTCGCTCCAGATATGAGTGGCATACGCAAGAAGGTCCCCAGTTGACCGGTTTCGGCGAAACCCGTAATGTCGATCGCTGAGGATATCATTTGCTTCCAGGTATGCCAGGAGCCTATTGTTCAATACATGTTCCATACTTTTACAAAGTAGGGAAGTGATTGAAATGGGTCTGTAGTTAGCAGGGTTCACGACTGCCCTTCTTGGGCACAGGCTGCACATTTGCATGCTTCCAAGATTTCGGCACCTTACCAGTCTGTAGGAAGAGGCCGAAGAGACGTGTCAAAACAGGAGTCAATTCAGTTGCACACGATTTTAGGACTATGGCGGGAATTCCGTCAGGACCACTAGCCTTGTTCACGTTTAGATTGCGGACCGCCCTACGCACTTCGGTCTGACGAATACGAATTTCCGGCATTGATGCCTCGCATCGAGGTAGACATGGAGGTATTTTGCTCGCTGCATCGAAACGTGAAGTCTCCGCAAATAGAGAAGCGAACAAGTTCGCTTTCTCTTTAGCAGTGTGAGCCAATGATCCGTCAGGTCTTAATAGTGGAGGTAGATTAGGACGGCTGAAGTTGGGTTCGATCGACTTCGCCAGGGACCAGAATGCTTTGCTACCCGCAGGGTGAGAATCTAATTTGGACCCAACACGGCTTATGTGATCAAATCGTGCCCCTTTTACAGCCTTTTTGCATGTCTTGGCAGCTTTGTTAAATGCTCTTCCTTGCTTCAGAGGGCACGTTAAGTCCGTCGGTACCGGATGTTGTCTTAGGATGGCAGTCGTTACATCATGGTGGTAGGGCATTTTGCATAGCTACCACCCTCGAGTAGAAAATCTGTCACCAAGCACCTAACGGTGTGTTCCGGCAGCTGTCCTTGAGAGCCAGTAATTCTAGGTTAGCCTGAACAACACCTTCGACCACATCATCACTTACCACCAGGTGAGATAGTGGTCAAAGGCTAACCTATCAGGCAAAAAAAAAATGTCTTAACTTTATACAGGGTTATTGGAAAAATGCTAACAACCTCTTAGGGTTGATTTCTGCTAATCCTAACAAATATTTTGAGATATTTTTTTTTGTTTAGAATAAAAAAATGTGTTGGTTTTTTTGTTTTTTTTTTTGGTATTTTGACTGAATAAGTACGAGGAACACCTGATGTTAAAAATGTATTGTGTAAGTGTATTGTTACTTCACTCGAAGTAAATCTTCAAAACTCTATTTAAACGGAGCAAGGCGCAGTCCAGTGTCAACGGCGCTTTTTGGCTCAGAGTAGGCATTAAAACACAATTTGTTTTTTCAGAACAAAAAAAAATATGTCTCAAAATGCTTGTTAGGACTAGCAGAAGTCAACCCTAAGAGGTTGTTAGCATTTTAGGAATAACCCTGTATATAAAATAAAGTACAAATTACAACATGATTTTCTTTTTAACTTTATGACATGTAATATTACGATGCTCTAAAGCAATATATAACCATAGTCATACTTGTTTACCCCGAAGAAGTTTGAGAGGTACCTTACAAGTTTTGCCAAATATTTCTTTGTAAAAAAACTGATTAACTCGTCCGGCCCAGGGATCGATACTAGGAGTATGAAGTCACAAAGTGACGCTTTTAGACACGCAAACTAACGAACAAAATTGTGTTTTCGGAGTAAGAAGTGATGAACTACGTTACATTGAGTGTAGTTTGTTTGTTTTAACCGATCTTTACTAATTGTTCCAGAGTTTTAAAATTTTATAATTAGGTAATTACTTGACAACAAAAAGTTAGTTCCATTTTTTCTTATCTTCAATAACTCTGCCATGCACTCAGAATGATGGACTTAGTTAATGCCAACTAAGTTATATGTGTTGAGATAGAATGCCTACCGCTGTGTCACTGTCTAAGGCTTAAAATCTAGATTAATTACTCTTTGTGTCCAGTCCACTAGCAATTATTTTTTCTTTTCTAAATATACTAACCATATGTTGGCTTCCCTGATTCTCCAGGCAAAAAGACGTCCTTATACCTTTCCAATCTTGGCTGCTTCGTAGCCAGAGGTTTTTTTTGTGCCTGCGAGTTTATTACTAATGCCATGAATATAACTTGGTATACAAATAACATGAAAATAATTTTAATAAAGTCAGAGTTCCATAAGACTAAAACATAAAATCCTACAGCAGTTTTACGACTGACTTTAAATTAACCGAATCGAAGATTTATTGATAAGTCTTTGACGTTCACAAGTTTTATTACAGTATTCTTGATAAATGTCATGTACTTTTATGGTTGTAAATGTCTACTTGGGAATCATGCCATCCACTGTGAGCATGAAGAATGCTGATCTCGTAGTTAATTCAGTAAAACACGATAGCGACATCATATCACGGGAAATACTGAACAATAAACTATCGAGGCGAAATCGAATCTGAAAATGAACCGTTCTGAATTAAATTCTGATTCAGAATTTTAACATTTCATTCGCTCTCGAACTGATATTTAATCTTTTTAAAGGCAGGGTAGGTAGGGACTGAAATTCGATATAACTCGGCTTGTAGGGATCTGATCTTTGAATACCGATGCGCAACTTTGCGTGACGATAAAGTAGGAAATGACGACCAATTATTGAATGAATATTTGCTCTAGAAACAATCACGTCTGAGCTTAGTTTTAAAATATACTGATATTAAATTCGATTGTATCAATTAAATAATCATAAAAGCTAGATATAGAGATAGAGAGCAATAATATATTTTAAAATTTACTTAATGTCGACTGTAGGTTTTATTTGTGGCATAAAAGCATTTACTTTTTGCGTACTATAATTTGAGTCTTCTAGAGTCTACTAGAATAAGTATATCTTTTTATTTTCAGACACATTTAATACCAATTCTGTCTGGTAAGGTAAAGATACATTTTGTAAAATACTCACAAAATAGGTTGCTCATTTCAGTTTTTGATTTATTTTTCATATTGAATAATGTACTTTATACTTTCTAGGAAGTAAAAAATAGTAGAGCCTTTTTGTGCTGATAATTCACAGGAACACGCAACTAATATTGGCTTGAATAGTGGCATGCTGCTCATTTGGCATTCCTGTAGTCGATTGAACGATTCTTAATAAAAGGATGTGGAACAGGTCTTGTATATCTTAAGCCAGAAATTGTGCGACACAATAAAATTAAATAAAAAATT
The DNA here is from genome assembly GCA_963854805.1 of Plagodis dolabraria. Lineage (NCBI taxonomy): Eukaryota > Metazoa > Arthropoda > Insecta > Lepidoptera > Geometridae > Plagodis > Plagodis dolabraria. The sequence goes on along the minus strand of OY978441.1, from coordinate 25,839,794 downwards.
AGAGATAGAAAATTAGAGGCATTATTTATTTAGTTTTCACTATCACTGCTATAGTTTTCGTCTGATTCCCTTTACGCATACGCAGAGTCTCTTCACTATCGTGCCGTTCATCAGCCTCAAGAGGATCAACTATCTTTACTTGTTTCTTTTTACTGCCTTTCTTTTTTTTCTTCTCCTTCCTTTTGTCAACGACTCCAAGACCTCCGAACTCTATATGATTGAGCCAAGGAAAAGCCAATGTTTGTATTCCCTTATCCCTCATGTCTTTTACTTTAAACTTGTTCCAAGTGAAGCAGCACACGTTCAGTTTATCCTTGCAGCCGGGCACTTCTGTTAGGAACCGGAAACCCGTGCAAAGTTTGTATTCAACGCATATGCCTCCGAGTGCCCAACACGGTGTCGACATCATGGACCCTAATTCGAAAAAAAAATTGATTAGGTAGAATTGTTAGGTTGGATTTAGAGAAACTAGCTTAACTATTCAACATCGCAACGGCGCTGTTGAATTGGATTATTGGAGTTTGAACTCTGGCATCCACTGTCACACTGCAGTATCATAGAAGCCTCATACTTGATTATGTACAAATATTGAAACGCCTGTTGAGCTCGAAACGCATCTATCGTACATGTGGTCTCGTTGATCAAAGGTATGACCCAGTAATACGTAGGGTAAATAGTGATGTATGGGTTTGAAAAAAATATCGTCTAGTCTATATTTCGCGAATGGATGGGCTAGGAGTCTAAAAGTCCATGTCTAGTCATCCATTTAATGTAATGAAGAGCGGGGTCAATGTCATGCACCTTCCAGACTCAATTGGTTTACTTTTGTCTACTTATACGTGGTAGTAGGGCATTTTGCAAATGCTCACCTGGCTAGCTAGTACCCTCGAGTAGAAATTCTGTTGCCAAGCACCTTGCGTACAGCTGTGTTTGAGAGCCAGTAAATCTAGGTTAGTCTGAACAACATTTTCAACCGCATCATGAATTACGATTAGGTGAGGTAGTGCTCAAATGCAAGCCTATCAGATATACAAAAAACTTATATTCTAGGCAAAAACCTGTTTGGCCAAACTGCCTACTCATACGTGGAGATAAAGCCGGGATGAAATGTATATATCTATACATATTCGGTAGTCAAACAATATTCATGCAAAAATATTGGCATTCGGGTTAATAATTATGATATTCCCATTATACTGTATCGGGATTCCAACGATTGGTCTTGGAGGTCACAGTGTAAGATAGTGCCCATCTTCCGGAATTTTACTCTTAGTCGCCACTTGTTACCTACGGAAAGAGATGGGGCGGTGATATTCTAGCCTGGTACCACACGGGCTATAATGATATTTAAGTTATATAATTCATTTTCAACGAGTTTCTTTTTATATGACAGCACCCAAAAGTTTGAACTCACATACTGTTATAGATAAAGCTTCTATCTTACATTCTCGAAATTTCTAAATTCCCCCAAGTTCGCTCAATAACTGATATTACAACGATGCAGAGATTACAAACGAGAATATTCGTGGAAATATGATTTACGTTTAAATTTAACTTTGCTGGAGGCTGGTTGAGTTTTCAAGATATGAAAAAAGTTGAAATGCGAGCCTGTAAATGCTAGTTTAATAACTTGGCAGACTGCTAATTGAAAATCTGCGCCAATTTTATAAATCTTTTTTAATGCCTATCTTTGCGTCTATTTTATTTTTTGTTCTGTTACTTTCTTGGAAAAATATGGAATTTAAAATGAACCTATTTTTTAATTCTATATTATTGCAAGAAGGTATTTCAATATGTTCATCGGTATCTATCATGTTTAAGCCCTGTCATTTTAAATTTTGAGTCTAATTTATTTTAAGTCTTTATAGATTATGCGATTGTAACAATGTTTAAAATAAGCTCAGGCGCTAATTTTATTGTGTCTGAAACACTTAGTTGCATATTAAACTGTTTGTAAAAAATGTTATCCTTCTTAGAGGGCTGTATGAGTTATTATACCACAGCTTTTGTTAGCAACTTATCACCACTTATCAGGCATTACTACTATTTTGCCTTCGTAAGACATTTGCGTTAGTTACCGTATTTTAACGGATTTTATTTAGACAAAATCATCATTTTTTTATTTAATTTCTACATCTAGATAGCAGCGAGGTTTAAAGTACAGTTCTCCGCTGGCTAAATGCTATTATTATCACTATTGGGTCCAAAAAGTATCCAATGCCAACCAAATATAAAGTTCTATCTTCCGAAATCTCCTAAAGTATCTACGCCATTGTACATGTACGCGAACTCACGAAACGCCGAATATTCTTCGAAAATTCTATCTTCATATCAGTTCACAGTGTCCACACTATCTTAAGGCTAACAAAATGCACCTATTTTCGACGCAAAACTGATGTCCAAATTATGCGCTATACCTGATATTTGCTCTTAGGAGGTAAAACTTTACGCCGTGTACAGAGGTATATGCGTGTATTGACGTCTTGCTGTTCTCAAAAAACGCATATATCTATATATTTTCCGTGCATGGATTTTGGAAAATATTTACCAGTATTTACCTTATTTACCATATATGCAAAATCATGTACGATTAAATATATTGATTGCTGGACATACCAGAATTATTTTTTACCTATCCAAATGTACGAATAATAATGAATTATAATTTTTTGATCTAACTATAGATTAAAGTTATCCATTTTTGTAAATATATCTCTAGATTCAACGTAACTCACTGCGCCCTTGGGAAGACGAAGTGAGTTTGGCAAGCGTTGTATGATAGGCAAGCAGCTCTGCACGGAGGTCCTCGTATTCTTCGTCTACAGGAAGATCCAAATTAGCATCATTTCTCATCACCGCTACCAGGTTTGTCCCAAAATCTTCCTCTGATTCTTCCTCTCCCTCTATAGACGCATTCACTTGGCATAATAACAAATTCACAAAAACAAGCAAAACCAACATTTCTGTCACGCGGTACTAAAATTAAGATAAAACATTTTATGTACATTTTCATTTTCTGCTAGACTTTGATTGTTAACTGTTAGTATTGATACGAGCATTAGTTTAGCCGGATCTTCACGTTAGCAGTCTTAGACATTTAAATCTAGCTATTAGGTACTAATAGAATGCCAACTTTTTTATTAATTAATCGACATAGGTGATTAATTGAACCAAAAGATGTTTGTTGTCAGTCGATGCGGATTGTGACATACCGCTATTAAAATATTAATAACAGATAAGAATAAAATTAACATTAGCTATTTTTGCCGGAACTCCCAACTTAGGAACAATAAATTTTCGAGGCATTTTCCTCCCATGAAGAATCAGTAACTTCGTGAGGAGGAAAATGCGTCGAAAATCAGCAAGAGTTAAAGAGTTTAATTGGCTGTCTAAGCTTGACAGAAAAAATATAATTGTTGACGGTTGGGAGGGTAATAATATCTGTATCGTACTATATCAGCCAGATTGTCCACTGCTGAACACAGCCTCTCCCATTATGGGGGGTTTGCCATAATCCCCTCGCTTGGCAAGCGTCTTGGGTATCACAGTGTGAGATATTAGTTACTCAGAAAGCACTGCTGCCCACCTTCTGGTGTGTTACCCTTAGTAGCTTCTTACGACACATACGGGAAGAGATGGGTGTGACATACTAGCCCGGCACCCCACGGGCATCTATTATCACTATATGATTAAATACATCAGGACCAAAAAAAACAAACACATTATGATGCCTTCATATCAGGTACCTGAGGAACTGCTATTTAACTCTGCATTTCTGAAGACGCCTGCCAAGCGTGGAGATTATAACAATAGGTATTTATTCGATGGAGGGCATTTGCAGACGTTGATGTGATATGTGATGTCTAAACGTCATCATTCTGCCAGATTTGGGGGCCATGAAAAGGAAAATATTGGACTGACGTGACATTTACCGGAAAGAGCCTAGAATTGGGCTTTTTGAAGTCTCTCGTATGGAAGTCACGATTGCGTTAAGCGTCGAGCACGCGCCTCAGCAGGTAACTCAAAGTGCAGTATATAAAGAGTTTGAATCTATAGTCTAAATCTTTATGGTAAACCTTACGTGAGTCCCAGCCAGTTCTATAAGAAACAGGCTGGGACTTGCGTAGTGTTATGTTGGTATAACCCGTTCAAATTAAAATATTGATGCCAACATTGATGTCTTTGATCAAAGCTAAAATAGTCATTCACTTTGTTATGTCATGCAGCAATAGTCGTACCACCTTTTTCCTTATACCTACCTGTTTCGATAACAAAAAACCCACACGGCTAAAACTGAAAATAAGCCGGATCGCAGCAACGCTATTGCAAATAGTTTTATTGAAGCGAAATATTTTGATAAGCGCAGAATATTGCAATCGAAAATGTAAATGAAACTTTCAACAGAACTCATTTTCACTCGTTAGTCACCGAATAACACGTGGCTGGAGAGCACATTTTTATTGAATTCTGAATTTTCGTACAGTTAATACTGACGCTCTGTCAGTCGTAAAATTAATATAAATATGGCACAAAATCAATATTGAGTGGAGTATTCGTTTACCTGTGAGCATCAAAACAATCAACTATCTGTATAGGAAATTTTGCGTGCGATTCATCATACAAATGTATTCCCGAAGTTTGCTTAGCCGTCTTGACCGATCAGCTAAGTTAAGCAACGTCCGCCGCAGTCATGACTTGAATGGGTGACCGCTAGTGACATTACTACTGAGCGCTTCCGTAATTCGGAGGGCATGATAACCCGTCGGTCCTGGTTGTTGTCTTAGGATGGCAGTCGTAATAGCTCGGTGACAGGTGCGAACACCTGCCTGGCTAGGTACTACCCTCAAGTAGAAAATATGTCGCCAAGCACCTTATGGTGTAAAAGCAGCTGTCCTTAAGAGGCAGTAATTCTAGGTTAGCCTGAACAACATCTCCGACCTGAGATAGTGGTCAAAGGCTAACCTAAGGAGTATTAACGTTTGAAAAACAGCCAGCCGTAAAATGTATTATCAAAATTTTTTTTATTAAATAATGACTTTTGCAGTCATGTATGTTGTTACGAAGAGGATATATTTATTTATTACGTTTTTTCGTTGCACCATGTACTAATAGGCAAGAAATTATAACGACCTCACAAAAAAAGCTAATGGGTAGAAAGATGGTGTAAGGAAGGAAGTATATACACTCGAGAGCAATGAATCCGGGTCACTTAAAGAATGTTAAAAATCTCGGAAACTAAAAATGATAGGTTAATGCAATAAATTGTATTTAATAGACAATGTAATACTCCTTAAATGAAAGTAAAAAAAAATATGAGTCACCATACATTTTATTAACACAAAATTACATAAAGAAAAAAACTGCTGATCTCTCCTTTAAACAAAAATAGGAAACATGAAATTTTTGAACTTTATTACGATTTTCTTGAATTTTAATACTTCGTATTGCCTCCTCGTGCTTCCATTACTGCGTTTACGCGGTTTGACATGCTGTACACCAAGTTCCTTATACGATTTTGGGGAATATTCTCCCATTCCTCTGTGAGAGCAATTTTGAGCTCACGAAGCGTGATTGGGGGAGGGTTTCGTTGTTTTACGCATCTGCCTAGCTCGTCCCAAGCATGCTCGATCGGGTTGATATCCGGGCTGCGCGCTGGCCACTCCATACGAGTAATGTTCATCTCTTGAAGGTAGTCATTCACAATCCTACCTGTATGAGGTCGGGCATTGTCATGCATAAATATAGCATCCTCACCTAAATTGACCATAAATGGACCAACGTGATCATTGAGGATTTCTTCCACATATCTTACGCTAGTTAAAGAGCAGTTTTCTATGATCACCAGCTCTGTGCGACTTTCAGAAGAAATTCCGGCCCACACAAGTACAGACCCACCACCGTAGGCTACTTTTTCTTCGATGCATGCTTGCTTGAATCTTTCCCCTGGTCTTCGATACACTCTGTGTCTTCCATCGTGCTTGTAGAGCATAAATTTTGATTCGTCGGAGAACATAACTTTTGACCAATCTTCAATACTCCAACTTACGTGGCTCTGGGCATATTTTAGTCTCGAAATACGATGCCCACGCTCCAGTTTAGGGCCGTTTGCAGGTCTAAGGGGTTTTAAGTTAGATTCAGCAAGCCGACGTCTTACTGTCCATGCACTTGGGTTACTTCCTCCGAGGCGTCGAAACTGATTGGTGAGTTCAGTTCCTGTGAGAAAGCGATTTCGAAGCATGGTGTTCACCAAGTATCGGTCTTCTCGTGCTGTGGTACACCTGGTTCTGCCCGTTCCTGGTCTGCGTAGGTTAGCACCAGTTTCTTCGTAACGTCGGAGAACTCTTTGTACTGTTGACAGCGACACACCGACAGTCCTGGCTGTATCGCGCTGACTCCGGCCGGTTTCCAGCATTGTAAGTATTCTGGTGCATTCTTCAGGCGTAAGCGACATAATTTCAGCTTGAATAATGAATATAGAGCACTATCAACATGGTTTATGTACCCACATAAATGACAGATTACAAACAAAAGCAAAACCAAATGCTGTAATTTCGTAGTTCCATCTTCGAAAGTGGCCCTTTTTCAAATTTGATTTTTTTATGATATAACTTTACAATAACTAAGAAGTTTTAATACCTTCATTTAAGGAGTATTACATTGTCTATTAAATACAATTTATTGCATTAACCTAGCATTTTTAGTTTCCGAGATTTTTAGGATTCTTTAAGTGACCCGGATTCATTGCTCTCGAGTGTAGTTGGCATTATTTAATGAAATTGATAAAACGTCCTTTTATAATTTCCAGTACTATGGCATGCCTCGCGAATATCGCATACTAACAGATATTTTAGAATGCAGAATTTTCTCCTTATCCTGACTTCCTGGACATCTTCTGGCTTCACGAAATGGATTTTCACCACGGAGATTAATATCTGAAGATTATTTTTAACGGATGGTGGAAGTAAACTATTCAAATTGGAGGACATATTTATACATTCGATTATCTATTCTGGTATAATTATATTAACATTAATCATATTATTCCCGATACCAAGGTAGCAATTATAAAATGTTTCATTTATAATCTCGGGCATGTAGGCAAGTTTTATTAATTTTTATAAAATACGTCGTAAATATGTATATTCTTTAGTATGTATCTAAGTGATCATTTTGATAACAGACTTAATGATAACATAGACATCTGACGCTTTTTTTTATTACAACACAATTTGAAGCTGTGTATGTTACATTCAAAACTATCTAATAAACTTGAAATGTTCAAGCCATAGGCAAAGGATAATGATATTGGAATAAAAGTAGAATGTCTGATGCCATTTCCAATATACTATGTGTAAGTATGTAAGTAAAATGTTCACTATTTCACTATTTGCATTACAAAATCGCCCACAGGATTCATTTAAAAAACTCCAATCACTACATACCGCATAGGTACAGTAAAGAGGTTATTAGCTGAATCGTATCTTTAGCTTTGAAGGTAAGTAGCTCCTTGGTTTGTTGCTAAGGAAAATGAATAAAACATACAATCTCCATGGCGTAAATTTGCTGGCAGTTTATTAAACAAAACTGGATGATAAAAACAGGTGTGCAAAAAGAAGCACATTTTGATACAGGTAATAGAGCTTATACAAGGAAGTAAATGAAAGAATGAAGAGAAATATATGTTTTAATATATATAACAATAAATTAGCTCACAAAGAAAGAGTGTAGCAGAGTAAAAACTCTGTCACGCTCTTCCTATCTAAGAGAGAAAAGGACCGATCTCAGACCAGTGGAAATATTGGTTTGGTAATGGAGAAAATACTAACCACACCCAACTGCGTGTGGGGAGAATATGCCGGCCAGCATACTTGCACCGGTTGACTATCCTCGTTTGAGATGTCGCGTCTAGTATATATAGGTCAATGGCTGGAACTGGGTATAAAGTTCATGAAATACTTAAATAATCTTACCTAAGCACATAAAAAAAGTAAATTTCGTAAAGTTGGTAACGGCCTAACGTTGATTATTAAATTGATGAAATTTCTGCAGCGACGAAGAGGTTTAAGTTTTACACATTAACCATTTTATACATTTTTATTTTTTGGAGTAACTTTACAAATCTTTTATTATCTCGAATCATGTTTAAAAATTATCTTACGTACTTTCGAACATTAACAGTTTTATTAAAATCTTCTTTTTTTTCTTCTTCACAGCACTTTTTTTCACCTTTCATTATATAGCTTTGAAGCAATCAATTCATGATAGATAGTGTATGAAATCATGGATTTATTCACGTTTTATAGCATGCAAACCATCTTCTCTTTTGTATGAATTAGTGATAAGAAAAAGTATCTAATGATTCAGGCGTTAATACATAGGTTAGTACGCCGTTCAAAACTTGATATAACTATGCAAAGTGATCGGATAACCATTGATTCGCATTAACTTCTCTATGCAATTTAGACATAGACACATTGAAACAAATAGTACCTACATATATGAGTTACATAATACAAAAATACTGATAGCTTTTAATATTTCTTAGCTGAAACTGTCCTTTTGCTACAAAGATTATTTACAATCCCAGAGCTGCTGTCAAAACCCAGACATAATATAATTTAGTTTTTTCTTTATTAACAAAATACTATGAACTATATACAACACAACAGCTACTACAATGAAAGAATTTAGACAACTTAGAAGTCATTGCAGACTCACAGGCAGTCCAAATGCTCCAACCAGTTGGCAGCGTGCCTAGCATGCTGGCAGCATGGCCCCGTTGATTTGAAATACTTATTTGTTGAGCCAAGTAGACGCTATCATAATTAATTGTTAATTAATAATTCTTAATGATTATAAACAAATTTTTCAAAGGAGAATTAATCATATTTACAACTTGAATGCAATTAATTTTCTCGTTTTACATTGAAATCAGAGTAGCACAAAAATTTTAATTGATTCCCTGTTCGAAAAATCCAAATGGAACCTGGGATGTGCATCAACGAAATAAACTACATATTTGCCTTTCAATTTCATGAACCATAATATTTATTTCGTGGATTTAATGAAGTTTATTTCAATAACTATTTGCTTTTACTGGCTGTTATGGATGTTTTCTGTTTGATTTGAGTTCTGAAGTCTTGTGAAACTTCAAAAGCTTGGCTTGAAAACGTCAGATACTATGCATTAATGAAATAAGTTTCAAATTTTGCTTTTAGCTGCTCATGGCTCGTCGTAGTTTGATTTTAATTCAATTACTTATGTTTCACATTTATAGCTTAGTTTGTGCTTAAAGTTTCACTTGCTTTGGTTAGTACAATAAATCGTACAGTTTTCAGCTTTTGAATTAAAACTATTCTCAATTCTCCCATCCAATGAAATAGCTAAAAATGCGCTCAATTAGCAGCATCAGAATTGTGCCACTACTCACATCACAGTGTAGATGGTATTGCTGGAAATAAGGCTTACAAACAGAGCTCTTTCCTGTCTAAAATATCTTATTAGCAGAAAGGTAGCGAGTATTCTGCCAACGAGAATTCTCAAGACTAATGGATGAGGCAGCCAGTCAAGAAAATAAAACCATAATTTCATATTTGGTTTGAGAGATACGACATACTACACGACGAGTCACTATTCGCGTATTTTTGAGCGGTTTATTATTGTTTTTTTTAACATAGATACTAAATAATTTAAATCTATTTTTTATCCATTTTCTTAATAAGATATAATCGGGAATGTAGTATTTTTTGCTTAAAACTAAAGCTAAAACTTTTACGATGATGTTTTGTTGTGTTTTTTCATTTGTTAACATTGGTTAATACCGTTGGCACCAAAATAAGGTATGAAAATTCCTATGACACATTTCTATTTGAAATACCAGTTTCCAATAGCAGCCTTGCTGACTGATGGGAAAATAACTGGAACCGTGTGGGGACTTGCTAATTCCATTCCCTTTGTCATTTTTCGAACATGTCGGGCGCAACCGAGTTCCGACCTCTGGTTAGGGTGCTACTACAGTAAGTTTAACACGCCGTCGTCATGTAGGCGCACTGAGGAAGTTTTGGGGCACGATGCCCCCACTTTTCACAGATTTTTTATTTAAAGATGATACCTAGTTTCTATGGGCAGGGCATGCTGGGCACGCTGCCGACTGGTAGTGTGCTGGAGCATTTGGATTGCCAGTGACCTGCAATAACCTTAAGGTTGCTTAAATGCTTTCTTTGTAGTAGTTAGCGCAGTGTTGTATTTAGTTTTTAGAAATTATTAAAAAATCTAGTATATATATATCGGTATATACCTAGGCAATTCTTCCTTCCATTCATAAAATAATTCTTGTTCCACGTAGATACATTGTTATATTTGCATTAGCGCCCGCGAAGTAAATAAGGTTACAAAATTATAACGAAGGGAATAATTAGAACCACGGGAGAGTGATTTTTGAACCTGCGGCCATTATTCCTTATTATTTCGTTCTGAACGTAACGATATAATGTAGTCAAAGGATATTGTACTACAAAAAAAGGCTGATATACAGCATTTCGCTTTAAATTAGTTTTCGATAGCGTAACTCCATAATTCTTACATTTTAATATATATAAAATAACAATTCCTTTCAATTCTCGGCCCAAAGGACGCGCGGGCGGTTGGGCGGGGAACCGAATTCAGCTTGAGTTAAAAAAAAACTTTTTATCTAATCTTAATCTTGTTCTTCCTGTCCTGATTTCTAATAAAAGTACTATAATAACTCTTTATTTCAGACTCTATAAAATCCATATAATAATCAATTACATATTACAATGTAAAGAGAATGTAAAAAGATATCATATTAAAATACATTATAAAAAAAATACATTGTTACTTAAGTCATAATAGTAACTCAGCAAAATCATAATCATAATAATAATCACCCACAACTCAATTGGGTCAGTGGACCACACATAATATTTTCCTCTACTTTATTATATTTATTATCAGCTCAATACACATATCTTTCACACACAGACTTCTTTACGCATTACAATCCATCCACATTCATATATCAACTCTTCTCCTTATATAGTTTTCGTCACTCATGTCTCATCACTTTCACGTATCTCGCACACATCTCGACTTTTTTATATTCCTGATTTAGCTTTGATCCCTATCTCACCTGACAGAAAGTGCTGTTGTAGTCGAAATCCTAGAATTACTGACTCTCAAGGGCAGCTGCTGGAAGACACCGTTAGGTGCTTGGGGACAGATTTTCTATTTCACGGTAGTATAGCTGGCCAGGCGGACATTGGAAAAATGCCCTACCAACATATTATAACGACTGACATCCTAAAACAACAACCGGGACAGACGGTTTAACGTGCCCTCCGAAACACGACAGCGCTCTGTAGTAATGTCACCAGCGGTCACCCTTCCAACTCATGACCGCGGTGGACGTGGCTTAACTTTGCTGATCGGTTAAGAATGTCTAAGCAAACTCCTCAACGAGCGCTTTTATTGCTGAGCTTATTATATTATATAGAGCTTGAATCTTTTAAGCTATTATATGCACATATAATTCAATTCAAAGTGAGTTACATTTTTCATGGTTTACACGAATATACCGATATCTTGAAAACATAAAACAAATCCACGGCAGCCCCTTTACTATTAAATCCTAACTAATACCCATGCCAGGGTGCTACTACAAAAAGTTTGACACGTCAATGTCGTGTCCCGCTGTTCGACACGCAAGAGCTTTCGACATTGAAATGACTTTATTTTGTTTGTTCTTTGTTGACAGAGTTTGAAAGTTCTCGTGAATTCTTAGGCCAAAGATGAAAAATGTATTTTATTGGTATTATTTGAAACCAAATGGTAAAGTTTTTTGAATAGCTTAGACGTTTGAATTAGGTTCTGTGGTGGAATTATGGAGAAATACAAAACTTGTGTTAAGTATTTCTTTGTCAGAAACCCTAATAATCAATACAGTTTTATTTATACCAAATACCCTACCTATAGCGAAGTAGGTTTGTTTTCTATTGTTGATAGGTGTCTTTGACCACAATATAACCTGATGGTAAGTGATGATTTGGTCTAAGGTGTTAACAGACCTTTACCTAGAATTATTGGCTCACAATGACAGCTGCCGGAACACCCCATTAGGGTCTTGGTGACAGATTTTATACTTGAAGGACGACACTCTAGCGCTAGCGACTACGCTACCCAGGCGGCCACTCGAAAAATACCTTCCACCCTGCGGTGAAGCTCAAGCCCGCGGCGGGGTTTGAACCATGGTGCTGCTGCGCGGCAATCCATAGCCAATGTCACTGAGCCATCACTGCTTCAAACGTTTGTAACTGGGCAAACTAGGCATAATTTATATTTAATTTTTAATATGTTAGAAAGTTTTGGCATTTCCGGAGTGAACATTTCAAACAAATTTGCTCCACAGCTCACGACCCAAATCCAAATCTGCTGTTGACCTTTCAGTAGCGCCCGTGAGTCCGTGAGCGAATCGGCTCGGTCATCTCACTGAATTATTAACCGTTCATCGCGGTATCAATTGAAGTAGCCACTATACTAATATATGGCATATAATACTGAGAATTGTATGTATTATGCAGGTTGGAATTTTTAAAGCCAGACCTGGAGGGAAAGTACTCTAAATACTTTTAGTTTTTTATGTAATTGTGATGGAACAGCCCACCTGATGTTAAGCGGTAAGCTCTGCCTAGAACCGACGCATTTTGTTATAAGTGACGAACTGCACTGCGCCCATCACGAGATATGGAGATGTTAGGTAAGATGTGTCTGCTATTTACTGGCTTTTACGGACTGCTGCCGAAACACACTGTTAGGTGTTAAGGACGCGCCATACCAGCGCGGAAAGATGGATTTCGCCAATGCGACCGAATTTACAAGTAAGGTCCCGCTTCGCAAGCAACGCGCTTCAGTCGGATTATAGTAAACGCAGCTGTATTGTACGTTTTATATTTCCACGCAGGGCGCTAGCAATCAGTAGGTAGGTATATAAACTGTGATTGCAGGTAAGTGAAATACAGAATTTGTGATTTTCTCTTTATTTTATTCTATTGCCCTAGTAAGTTATAAATATATACTTACATAATGTTTACGGTCATTGGTTGTTCATATATATTGTGTAATGTATGTAGGTAGGTATTATTGTATTGTAATAAAAGTACTTTCATTCAATTATAATATCTTTATTGGAAAAAAATATAATAAGAACGTACTTTCTAGGTATTTTTAAAACCGATAGGGTATAACAAAAACCTATCGAACAAGGTTGCAACTACCTAGTGAACCTCGGTAGGTACTTAATTATTGATTTTTATGATAATAAACAGTTCATTAGCTATTTACTAGGTAATTTATAATAATTAGTTCTAAAAGAATAACCATGAATAAGCACGTAACCAAAATACGTACCTATCAATCATGGTATAATACCAACTTACGTAGGTTCGTATGCAGTACTAACTATCTACTTAGGTAGGTACGTATTGTCACGGTAATTTTTATAGATACTACTACCGTGGTATTGTGATATAGGTATTTACCTACTTTCTGCATAGAGTAGGTACGTTAGTCTGCTACTCGAAATATTTATAAAATAAAATTCCGTTCTGATCCCGTCCTATTTTCCGTTCCATTCTGATCCCACTTGTTTTATTGTCCTGTAGCCCTAGCACGACACGAATAACTAGGCAAAATTTCTCCGTTTCTTGAACGTATCGAAATGTCACCATTTTATATAGGATTTGATCAGCGCCCCTACAGTGCGTAAAAGGAACTCGATCCGTTTACGTTACGGTCTATAGAAATGTTCGTGCTTGGGCTACAGATTTAATAATAGTTAACGTGCTTAAGTTAGAAAGATGCACACAATAGCACAAATTTCAATGTACGAATTCTCAAACTACAAGGATAGCAGAAGCTCGTGGGAGTTTCATACTTTAGTTCTCTTTGAATCAAACTGGATTGTTGTATGATTTATTTATTTATTAAACTTAAAGTACCAGGAAAGCAGAAGTTCACAGGAGTTTCTACTGCAGATTTCGTAATAGAAAAACTGTATTTACACAATGTATTATACATATGGGCTAAAATTAAACTCAAAAAAGCACAGACCTTAAGTTATCGATTGAGCTAAATTAATCTAACCAACCTTATCCACTATGTTATATTTTGAGTAACTTTTTTGAATTGTTTTAAATATTTACCTACAGTTAAAGTTTGCATCTTTTTCTTAATAATATAGAAGCTGATATTGGGGTGCTTTTTGGCAAAGTTGCTGTTTAATTCAAAATGCCAAGCTTCCACAAAATTCGTCATTCAGTGATGTTCTTTATGTGCACACCAAACGTCTATGAAACTTTCTTCTTCCAGCCATTGGGTTACCATATAGTCATTAAAGACTTCTGCAGTACCTGGAGATGAATAATGTAATACCAGCCTTCTCCGATGCTTTGTATGGGTAGTAACGGCAATAAAGCTGACAGTGCAACATGTCGTCGTGTGTCTTAGTAATTAAACAACTTTAAACGGTTTAAACCGCGTATATTTGTCATTATTTTGTCCCGACGTTTCAAACACTTTGCAATGATCGTGGTCACGGGGTGTCATGGTCATGTGTCTTTTTATTTTGTTAGATTTAGTGACTTTCCTTTCTTCCACACACTCTGTTAGAAATGGAAGTAACATTTTTTTACTTCAACTGATGAAAACACCGACGATATAGCATTCATAGCTGCTATTTTAAAGTTTGTTATATATTCTTCTGGCTGCCATTCTGGTATATTTGCTTTAACCATTTGAAAAAAATATGTTATATGTATCTTTACATATACTAAGTAACTAGTTAAGAACAATGAGAACAATTTTATAATAACTAGATCGAACGCCAGAAATATATTTTTTGTATGTTTGTAATGTTTGCGTAAATATCAGACACCAATATATTTGTATTTTTGTAATGAATACTGATTATTTTCTATAAAATAACATTATTTCGCATGCGCTGTGAAAAGTATTGATGATACATAAAAAATATGTTCTACATATTTATAGTATTCATCATTATCTACAAAAAAGTCCGCGACAGTATATATATCTTTTATGGTTAACGAAAAATAACCTTTTCTTTCGTAAAAAATTATTCCAAATAACCTTGTTCTTGCTTATTTTTATGCTTATTCATTATTACCTACCTATACCATACTGGTGCGGTGAGAATTTTGAAGTTTTATTTAACACGGTTTGAAGTTTTATTTAATGGTTGTTGTGCCTCACTTGACATAGATATGTATAGTTTGTCGCGGACTTTTTTGTAGATATTTATAAGATCTAAAATTGATTACAGCACTTTATGGTTCTATAATTTATGGTTTAGGCAGCGTACGCAAAATAAGTCCTTTTCTGGTTTATTTTTTACACCTTGTGTCCGAAAAACCCAAATATTTTACGAAACCCTTTTATTTTCCAAAATAAAATTTAGTCTATGTTACTCATGGATAATGTAGCTTTCGAATAGTGAAAAAATTTTTAAAATCGGCCTAGTAGTTTTTGAGCCTATTCATTACAACCAAACAAACATACAAACAAAGTTTTCCTCTTTATAATATTAGTGTAGATTTCTAGCAAATATGCAAAGTAGTATATATGACTTCTTAATACTTTTGCCCTCTTGGTACTTTGAAAATTAGTTACTAAATATTATTTTTGTGAAACTTATCTTGCAAACCGTAATAATTAAGTGCCTAAATATATTAAAGAGTAGGTGGGATCAGAACGGAATAGTAAAATAATTAAAAATTTACGGATCCCATTTTAAATTATAAGTGGGATCAGAACGGAAAAGAAAATTAATAAAAAATATAACTGTTACCATGTGGTATCTCTTCGTGGGATCGAAGTGGAATACACCAGCTCGTAACTCACATTCACGAGCTCAATAAATTAATCAATTTGATTTCTGAATATTATTTTTATAGCATAGATAATAGATAGGTATAGATGTTAGTAGTAAACTTACATAGGTACTTACTTACCTATTTTCTACATAAGTAATATCATAATATTAAGTAGGATAGGTACGTGCAGTACGCATAACAGTTTGTGTAACCACCCCAAAGTAGAGAAATGTATTGCCAAGCTCCTAACAGTGTGTTCCGTCAGCAGTCCATGAGAGGCAGGAATAGTTCTAGGCCTAGTCCGGGTAGCATCCTCGACAATACCAACAGGTGCTAGCTGTAAAAAAACAAGTTTTATAATGAGTAAGCTTAGATACCTCAGTACTTATGTTATAATCTTCTCTGTGTAGTTACATACCTACATAATATGGCTGAACGAATCTTGGTCAAGATTTGTACAGGTATGCACCAACCTAACATAGATTTGGTAGATATTAGTATCTGAATACCTTATAGATCTTTTTATCCCAGAAAATATCCATTAGCATAATAAAATTGTTGATAGGGGAGGGGTAAAACCGCAGGGGTAAGTCAGGTAGGTAAGTACTTATATGAACAATCACACAAGGCGGCATTTAGATATATATATATATATATATATATATATATATATATATGGTTCTAAATTTTATTCTGTAGGTGGTTCGTAGAAGGTAAGTACAAATACCAGGCTAGTTACCAACCTTGTATGGTACAGTTCCGATTTTTTATTGCCAAAATCGTCACCGTACTATCTATTTTGTTCTGGCAGACAGGTCAACGACCCCATCGTCGCATGATCACAGCGATCAGATGACGCCGCCCGTGCGTTATCCACGCTATCTTGTGCTTGAGCAGCATCGGTCACATTCACTAGCTCAATGGACGAAGCGTTTTGGTTTCTGTAAAGAATTTAGTAGAACATAAGTAGGTATAGGAAGGTAATTATAGGAAAAGTTAACTTACCTACCCATAAGTAGGTATTGCATTCCAATCTTCATAAATACTAACACCAGACCACTTGAACCAGCACAAAAAATATTCAAAGAATACCTGAGAAGGTTTTAGGACATATAGGAAGTTAAAAAAAATACAAATAGGTACGTAGGTATACTTACTTCTTTTTCTTTCTCATTAAATCATAATTTTTATTTGACATTATCACATACTTTGACTTATTGTACTATTATTATTTAATTTTTATTTTATTGCAATACTACTAATAATTATATTTGATTTTACTAACCCTTGATTACGATTTCACTAATATTTTAATGACCGTTATAATGTGATTAGGTATTTGATTTTAAGGTATTTTGATATGATATTAATTATATGTTTGAATGTACATTTTATGGTTTAATAACTGAAATAAATTATTATTATTATATTATTATTTTACTGGCTCTCTCTTTTAAATATTTTTTATATAGTCTGTTTCAAATCCCCTGAGAAACTCGTGCATTGCTCCCCCGGTATTATGTAAGCGCCGAAAAAAGCGATATATATCGCTTTCCATACAATTATGCATCGCTTCCTTGTCGTTTATGCGTTTAAGCGCGTTTCGTGGTACAAGGTAGTGTCCGAGACAAGGTCGATCAGAGGCGGTAAGGTTGAGAGTCGCTGCAGTCCGCTCAAAGGTCAATGGCCGAGTTTCGCAGAGGATTTGAAACAGACTATAAGACCAAATTTTCTTGGTTTTCTCATCGTCACCGGCACAAAAAATATAATACCAGTATCATGTTAGTTAATAAACACAGACAAAACTACGTAAATTATTTGGAACGCGGTGGCAGGAAGCCGAACAATACGTCCGCCTCGCAGGAATGCCGGGGCATACTGACTAAAGATAGAAAGAAAAAGCATGCAATGGATAACGAACGCTTACGAAAGGGACAGATTGCCAATGCGATTAGCAACTACAGCATTTTAAAAAGGTCAAAAGCGCCATATCAAATAATTGTTAATTATGAGAAAAGTACACATTTAATAATATAATTGGTTTAAGGAACTAAGGGAATAGTTATTCTCTATTTATCAAAGCAAAAATCATCTTGTATTATCAACGAGTTTGTGATATAAATAACAAAACGTGTGTAAAACACACATTTTTCATAATTTTTTTCTATCGAGGTTTTTTTTTCCAATCGTGTTTTCAGGTTTAAGGAACCAAAGAAAAAAGCACAAAATTTCAATATAAAATAGCATTTTACCCGTAGGTCTCGACAATACCAAGCTTTATGGGGTTTTTGAGGAGCAAATTATGTACGGCACAACCTTAATAGTTATAATAGTTAAAGTGCATGCAAATTTTTTTAAAAATAGGCTTCTAATATTCTTGAATCGAAACAATACTAAGACAATCAAATATTTTGTAAGTTAATAGCACGAATAGATTGGCAACAATCAAATCTTTCTTACAAATATGGTTCATATATTAATAATAAATGAATATTTCCTATAATTATCTAAAATGTATTATCTTTAGTGTTTACCTGCATGTAAGGTTTGAAAATTCCATGCTGTAGAGATATAGATCACATATTATTGTATACCTAGTATTTTAAGCTTTTGCGATAAGAGCAGTATTTAATAATTGAGATTCAATCCATTTAAGATGATTATGTACTTTACATATAAATGCATGATCGTTACGCCTATTTATTTCCTTCTTTATTCCTTTAACCTTTTTCATTCTCTTAAACACATATTAACGACTTGGCTGATTTTTAGTAGGTACCTGATATTGTTCAGTATTTGGTTATTTTATATGAAACTTTTTTTATAAAGTTGTCTGAAATTACTCTTGAATATTTTTTTTTTATTGCTGGTAGGCTAGGTTTTGACCAAAATCTCAACTGACGGTAAGTGGTTGAAGATGTTGTTCAGGCTTACCTAGAACTACTGGCTCTCAAGAACAACTGCTGAAACACACCGTTAAGTGCTTCGCGACAGATTTTCTACTTGAGGGTGGTAGCTAGCCAGCGGGCATTGATGAGGGAACGTGCCTCCGTGGGAGGAAACGGACGGAAATAAACGAAATCGAGTTTTTCTGTCTGTCCGTTTTATACCAATGAAACAATCAGCTCACTTATTGGTTAAGAACGACTGATCAAAGTTTGCTACGAGCGCGAAGAATAAAAAAAAACTCACTATTTTCCATAACATCACTGTACTCACCGTCCACGCCGGAACACAGTGGAAAGCTTTTACAAACGTGTGCTTTCGAAGGCCCGTAGATTTTATCGGCAAAACCTTTCACTGGACAAGTGATGGACGGTACAAAAGACACGGTAGCGGTTTTTCGCAAGTCGCATTGTGTTTGGGAGATGGAGTCGACCCAATGTTACTGGATACAATATTACGTTCTTCGTTGTAAAGAAATCAGCTTAAGCGCTTTTATAGTTGCTCACTGAGCTGTTATAATATTTTAGTGTTATTATCTGAACGAAATTCTAGAGCTTATAAAAAGACAAAAAAAACGGATAACTGGTTATGAAAACTGTCGAGTACGGACTATCTATTTATATTAAAAAAAAGGTTCTAAATTTCAACGAATCTATCTAAACGTGATTATGTATTTGTACTTGTAATATAGGTTATCGTATTTACTTGTAAAGTCGCTTGTCAGTTACACTATATTTCTGTAATGTTTTTGTAATGCATATGACTTGTAATTTACAGTATACAATAGCATACTCTTTGAATACAAATATCAGCTAATATGGTTTTGGTTACATTAAGTAATATTGTCTCGGAAAATATGCTTTTTAAATTTTGAGGCGTATTTAGTATTTAAAATCAGCATAATTTAATTTCAATTTTTTGGTATATTTCGTGACCATCTTTAATTAGAGATCCATGTAACACAAAAAATATGCCTAATAGTATATGAAGTGAAAAACCGTGTAGCACTGTAGAAGATTCTGTAAAACACTCACGTTGGGGATCGAATACGTTGACCCGAGTTTCTAGCATATCAGATGCTCATTATCGCACTTGCCCTAAGTGCGAAGCTGCGTTTGCGAGCTCCCGGCTCAAAAGTGATACTTCAGGTGCAAAAGCTAGATCTGGCTTCCGTAATGTGACTGGTGATACCTACATAGAATAGCTAATCACCCTCAACAATATGGCGAATATTATTTTCAATGGAAGGCAATCAATAAAATAAAAAAACATTTGTTGATATTAATTAAAGCTTAAACACTTTTTTTTAAGACATGGTATCATGGTAATGACATAATATGCAGTAATTTTATATCCCTAACCAGATTTCTTTTTATGATTTCTACATGTAGTAAAATAATAAAACGTAAAATATTTATTCCCAATAGGACAAAAGTCTAAAACTGATAACTTTAGCAAACCAACCACCACATATAATATTGGATAAATTGAACAAAATATCTCAATACGCTGTAGACGATGACGATACGCTGTAGGTGTAGGGTTTGACATGTACTCAGGTAATTTCTGACGTATTCAAACACCCGCTTAAAAATAATGTAATTCAATTTCTAATTTAATATCTGGGATATAATCCTACACAAAATATAGCGAGAATAATGTTTACCGGTCAGTTACGGAACCTTACAACCTTACATAAAACTTATACCTACTAGGTACATAGTTAAATATCTTCCTACTTAAAATTTTAACAAGTTAACCCTAATATCTATACAAAACCATACGTAAATAAAACCGTTTTTTCAGTAAGTCTACACAACACCAATTTCAATTTCTCACTCATAATTTATCGTAATACTAACAGAAGAATAACAGTAATTCACATAGTAAAACTTGTTAATTTTTCACTATGTCCCTGCAGAAGCCGGGATCCCAGCGGTAGTTCAACAAAAGGTTCAAGCTAAGTGCGACATTGGCAGTGGTCCTTAGGGGTTCTACCGTCGATCGTGCCAAATTGAATTTCCGTTTCGTTACCTTTAGATAAACATTAAACATGTCTACTTTGTAGTTTGCTTCGTATTGTTTTTCTTGTCTTATTTGTTCAGCGAGAATTCCTACAACCATGTACGATTCAAATCTTTTCTTATACCCGGATTAAATCACGACAGATTGTTAGCGTAGTTTAACATTTTCGCTTCGAGATTTGGGCGACCAAGACTTACTTATATACATCAACAGTATTTTTCCATCTTCTCAACTTCGCTAATGAGTTAGTAAGCAAGCATTTTTCATCTTCTGACATCTGACACTGTCCCTAAGCGTTTAATGACCGTGTTTGGTTTTCATTTGTTCTCTTAACAATCGGCTAACAAAATTGACTCATGGCAATTAGGGGTGGTGCTGTAAAAGCGATCTAAGTTAAACTTTGTTGTTTACGTCGCGGAATAGCGACGCTGACTCCGAGAAGTGTCATTTGAAGACTATTAATCATGGTGCTTTGTTTCTCAAGATGCAAACAGTTCATAAATAGTTCGTTATAGGGTGATGAGTTTTGTTCTTGCTTAGTTTGTTTACTCTTTTTTGCAACATACTCATTAGATTATAATTAGTACATAGATCTATGGATAACGCAATGTTGTATATTTATTTTCAAATTCATTTTATTTTGCTCCGAGGTGTTAAGTAACTACTGCTATGATAAAGTTATGTACCTTGAACATTAAGCTTAAAAATTGTTTTTTTTTATATGTTATCTCGTATTGTTTGTCCATTTCGTATACATATATCCACACAAAAATATCTAGTCGGATAATATGTAATTTTTTTTTGTATTGATTTTAGTTTAATTACGTTTATTATAATTTATATATTCTAGTTATTTTTTATTTAATCGGTAAATAGCAAGATCGAAATGACATTTGAACACTGTTTGCTAGTGAGGTGGAGCATTTGGATTGCCTGTGAGTCTGCAATGACTTTTAGGTTTTCTAAATACTTTTATTGTAGTAGCTGTAGTGTTGAATATAGTTCGTAGTATTTTGTTAACATGGGCATTGGGCATACGGCCAGCTAAATAAAAACATTCTAGAACAAAATAATCACATCTATTATGTACCTACTCTGTGCTTTTTAACCCTAAAGCGACTGACGTATCTGCAATGACTAACCATATATTATCTGCCGCTGGAGACAGGACAAAGAGCCGCCATTACCAACGCCTTGAAATTGCAATTGGCCGAGTCACCGACAAAGGACTTGCTGTCTCATGTCTATTCAATTACGGGAAAGGTCAAGAGGCATACATTTATCTTTACAGCCGCCGGCCGCGAGTAATGTTTCTATTTTCACGGGCTATTTCAACGTTGATGCGTTTTTTATTTTACTACAGGGAGTCTATGTCTGATGGGCACGGTTACTTTTGCTTACTGCGGAACAGTTATAAAAATGTGACGTCCTGTATTTAAAATATGTATTTTGGATAGAATTTTTTACCTTGACGATTGCCGTGTTAAAATAATAACTAATGTGTATAATCATTAAGAATTTTGAATGAGTTCTCTTATGTCAGTCGTAATATTAAAGCATTTTTTAAATGAATGCTAAGTATTGTCGGATGGCATTGCAAAATTAACATCTAAGATTAAAAATAAGTATACGGTTATGATTATTTGTACATCAGCGGTGTTTATTTTTTTCATAACTATTTCAATAGACCAATATTGGGACGGACGGAGACGGTGAAGTCACCCACTTGATGGTAAGCGTCATGCCTGACACAGTTGCAATGTCACGTTCTTGATCTGCTTAACACTGCACTGTGCTAGAAGTTCTTACTTACGTCTAGTTCGTCCAATTATTTCATTCGCTACAGTGCCTTTTAAGCCTACTGAGTTTAAAAATACAGTGGTTTTGTACAATATACTTCTTGGGACAGAATATCTGACACTGCCACGATCCATCTTAGTGGGTACCAAGAACAACACGGATTATTGCTACCACCTGGTGAAATTCCCCAAAGGAGTAGGCCGAAATGTCAAGTGTCTTTATTATGCACTAGCGGCCCGCCCCGGATTCGAAAAGGTATTCAACAAAAATTAATGTCATCAATCCCTCATAAGCATGCGGCCTCCCCCCCCCCCCCACCTCCCTCAAGAAGCAGCGTGGAACGCGTCAGGCGTTATCCCAGCGACAAAAAAAATGGGATTGTAATTGTGAAAAAATTTTTGAAATCGGTCTTGTAGTAGATTTTCTACTTGAGGGTGGTCGCTAGCCAGGCGGGCATACGCTAAATGCCTATAAATATATCTGTCGCATAGTAGGTCATTAGGTACTTTTGTAAGGCGTGTTCCGGCAGCTGTCCTTGAGAGCTTATAATTCTAGGTTAGCCTAAACAACATCTTCGACCACATCATCACTCACCATTAAGTGAGATAGTGGCCAAAGCTAGACTAACAGCTGTAAAAAACCCTTATGTATGTGATAAGTGTTTGATTTGAAATAAGTAATAATAATTGCTGGAATATGCTGACAAATTAGGATTTTCATATACATAATATAACCTAATAAAATATACTTACTTTTTAATTCGGATTCGAAGTCCATTTGCGTCATATTCTACACAGGGTAATCCTAATAATCTGGGCTACTAAGATACGGCTTAGCCTAGTTTAGGATTGGTTAATCTGTACGGGATTTACAAATTGTATCTAAATTGCTTTATTACGCTCATATAATGAATGCGGATGTCAATGAGCATGAAGGCACGTGAATGGTATGAAAGGGTGTGTCTCTGTGTGTTTATTTTTTACCTCCAAAATGGTTGAGCGGATATAGATGAAACTTGGTAATTATATTCCATAAAGGATACTTGATTTCCACTTTTACTGAGCAGTTTCCAACAGAGTGCAGTGATTTTCACGTGGGGATAGGCGGGCAAAAGCTAGCTAGGGTTGATACGAGTACATAAGCTTTTTTTAGTATAAGTTTGATTTCAGATTTTATTACGTTATTAGTAAGTTAGATTAATTTAGAGACTTAAAATCAAACATGAAGGGGTCAAAATAATTCATCATGTAAGAATATTTGCAAACAGTAACAATATTTTTTATTCAATACATAATAACTTACACGCATACCAACTTTTTTTACAACAAACTTCTTTATTGGTTTTGCTTTATTTCTAATATTTTTCACAGCTACTACTAAGAAAGCACTTGGGTAGCCTCTCGGGCATTGTAGGCTTAGAAGCAGTTCTAATGCTCCACTACCAGTTGCCAGAATGCCCAGCATTTTTGCAGCATTGCCAATTAGATATTGCACTGCTTACTTATTTGTTGAGCCTAAATAGTGTTCATGCACACGTCACACGCTCAGAATAGTTTTCTCGACGCTAAGGTCACAGGCCGCATCGCTAGGCGCTCTGATAATTAACTTTGGAAAATACAATGAGCTGGTGGATCCCTAAACCTTTGCCTTTACACGAAACGGCTCAAATATGTAGCCAACATCCTTACTTCATACATTCTCCGAGCTAAGTAACCATTCAACTCAAAAGGCTCGATCTTCAAAGTGACGCCTAAAATATTCAGCACACCAGTATGATCTCATCTGTGACACTGCCTACGTCTACATTTCTCAGTTAATTTACGATGAGTAAAGATATATAATGTGAATTTGAGCTTTACTTTAGTAACTTAATAAACATTTCTTTTCTCGCATGAAGTACGTTTGAGTACGATCCAATTAGATTTAGCCGGTACTCGCACAGGTACCATACTTTTTATTTATTTATAGATGATAGGCTAAACTTTGTTGTACAGGCTAGTAATTCTAGGTTAAATGACTAGCTTTCAATGATAGCTTCGAGCATTTTTTCTACTTGAATGTCAGTCGGGCATTCGTACAATGCTCTAGCACATAGACGGCGAACCAGTGGCACGCGATAACATATTTTGAGTACGTCACTGATCACAAATTTAATTATGATCTAAGAAAAAAAGTGTGAGGTAGGTATTATAATAAGACGAGCAAACGCGAGTGATCCTACGCTATGGCATGTTCAGGTACAGTACGCGGGATGGCGGCGGCGGCGGCGGCAGGAGGGTAGCGACTAGGGAGCCAATCGTTTGTTTTTAAATGTCAAAAATATCAAATCAACTGATCACCTTTCCTTCCTTTTTCGCCGCGTCATAGAACATATAATATGGTCGCGCTGCACCGCTCCCTACGTGAGCTTACTCGTGCTATTTTAACAATATTTTAATCTACCTATGCCTGCGAGAAATTAGTTTCTTAGATAAATATCATTAAAGACGAATATCGAATACCGAAGGTTCCGCATCAATACACAATTTGTATGTACTACCTATACAAACTATTTAGTAAATTTTATCAGTACAGGTTCCTCTGCGGGAGTCCTTAATTTACTTTACCGTTTAAACTACATATAATCACTCCAAGTTGGACTCTCGCATGTACGAATTTGAGATAGATTCCAACAAGACTGAAAAAAGACACTTATTGTTGGGATCCTACTTCATTAGGTACTTCTTGTAGACCCTATGACGGTTCATAGAATATTATCCCCTTATAAATAACAAATGAACCGATTAGGAGCCGGTTAAGATTTGTGTGATATTTACATAATGAGATGTTTTGAAGTCCATCGTGTGGGAGTCACGATTGCTCGAAGCGACAAACCCATCATATATCTCTTCAACTTCGCGAACGGGGCTGGCTGGGGTTTCGAGCTTTTGCTCATGACCCCTGCAGTTTCTCATGCGACCACTATCGCACGGTCACTCTCACTGCTTAGAGTACATCTCAACATAGACAAAATGGTTATATATTTCATAGTGAATAATAACACACATATTTTATTAAATGTCAACCAGCTACTTCTACGTTTTAAAAGATGAAAAGAAAGACAGCGTAAGCCAAAAATACGGTCCCATTTTAACACAACACAAAACCCTCGAATGATACTATTATTTACACACGTCATCCATATTAATACCTCAATGTTTTACGAAACCAAAATGTGCCACAAACACCCGAATTAGTTCAACGTTGTTACTAAACAGAATACAAATTCCTTTCACGTCATTCAAAGTGTAATTCCCCATTCTGTTTGTGCGAGAGTTTGCAGTCAACGTGTGTTCTAACTTACCGATGTTTGAAGTAGAACAAGAGTGAGTAGAACCGTCCAACTGAACTTTATCTAATTAGCTTGTATGAGCTCCACTGCTGTGGTTAGTTAAGTGATATGATTTTGAAGATATTATAATACTTTCCCAGTTCTGTGAATGATTGTTGCCTCTAGCGAGCATCTATCTAATCAAAATGTAGTCTGAATACACCACACAGTATCGTATGACAGGTAGAACTTCAGGAATTCATTTAGAATTTGAGTAGAGGAGTTATTATGACATAAGTGCTTAAAAAGCGCTTATATCAGTTATACGAAATCCAGTATTGTTTTGTTTATTAATTAATTCATAACAGTGTTAACAAATACATTCATAATTTCAGTATTCCTAGTTTCTAATCTATCTAATCCTAATAAACATATACACTCATGCATGTTTAGGCAAGGAAGTAGTTTGGTTGATGACTGCACGTCTTATAAAACGTTGATAAATATGAAATTGAGTACAAAACTTGCAAGAGGTTAAGGCCCCTAGTGCGTGTAACGGGAGACTCTGGTTCGTCTCAAGAAACTTAGGCTTCTATATAAATTTAAAAAAGAGTCTGTATACTTATTTTTTATTTCAAATCTCACAGTCTGCAGATAAAAATGCAGTCAGTTTAACTATTTGAGAAAGTTCTATCCAACCGAGATCTTTCTGTCCGGCTATTTTATCATCTCGTGCAGTTCTTGCTTCAGGTCATAGACATGGGATCAGGTGCTTGCTATAGGAGTTTTGGATTTAACTGACAAGCAATTAGAGGACATGTTATACTAGATGTGTATTTGGAAGTGATTTGATTTTTGAAACTGTATACTCGTAATAATTTCAGCAGTTTAGTAATTAATTTTGTTTTACTTTACGTTATTTGATTATAATTTAGCGTGCTATTTGTTTGGCAGTTCGTAGTCGACGCGTCTTCAAACATATTGTTTGAAACGGCCTATAACAGCTACCAAGTGAGCTATTCCTCAGCTTGTGGGAGTCCCTTTAAAGTATGGCGCTCTCGCAATTTTATTATTTGGTTTTGAGCTACTGTCAATGGCCTTTGTATGGTTCCACAACTCACAATAGAAATTATTTTATTAGAGTAGGAGTATTTTCGTATTCTAATATGTACATATTTATGTATGTATGAAGAAAATTTCATATCAAATAATGTCTCCAATGCTGTTTGTTTTTTTTAATTATCACCACTACATAGTATAAACCAAAGTCGCTTCCTGCTGTCAGTCCCTATGTATGCTTAGTTAGATCTTTAAAACTACGCAAAGGATTTTGATGCGGTTTTTAATAGAGCGATTCAAGAGAAAGGGTTATAATATGTAAATATAATACGTGCATAATAAGTAGAGAAACACCGATAAATTTAGAGGTTTCTAAACCTGATGTCGTAAATAAATACATTTTTGCGCTTACATAGCAAACGTTGACTGACATTATTTTTATCTATCTCGTAGGGTACGAGATAGATAAAAATAATGTACACAAGGGTATACAAAAAAGTCCGCGATAGTATATGTCTATTTTTAGGGATAACCCACAATAACCATTTTTTACCGTTTACTTTTTACGAGAAATAATTGCTTACCAAATGATTTTAAACAATATAGCATTAATCCTTGTCCAAATAAGTAGGTACTATAAATAAATTGTGCGTTTAATAAGGATTACTGTGAACATTGTATAAGACATTCTGTAGGGTATTTAGTATCAATATTGCACCCGCGCGAAGACGGGGCGGGTCGCTAGTATTATTATAATTGCTTGCCTGTGTCCGTGTTTGGTCATATCCTCAAATGACCAAAATTGAAGATTTCTATAAATTAAAGAGCATTTAATTGCAGATGTTTAAATTTACTTTCATTCCCGCCTGTAATTTATAATTTAAAACGATTTCTTTGGTTTAGATACTTTAATTACTTAAGTATGAAAACCCTTTCTTTTTTAACCATTTTTAAGCCATACTTTACCTACTACACATATTTCTTTCCATACTCACAAAAACATTCACTTTACCAAGCGTGGCAGTTGTGAAAAAGTAATTTATCCTCCACATTGATTGGCATACTCTTTCCATGGAAACAGGAACGCCGCGCCAATATTTGCTCAACCCCATTTAAACGACCTTTTTTCACGAATTTTGATGACCGTGTGCGTTTTTAAATCCCGCATTGCGTCGTACGTCGCCCCTTGCTGAGACAGCTCATGCAAAATGGATCCCGTTCCATTTACCTTGTTTTGGGATGAGCACACAACAAATACCCTCGTTTGCCCATCGTATACCAACAAGGCGAGACTTTAAACGCGCCCTAAATACTTACACTGCCAATTTCATTGTTCAAATGAGGCCTTTGTTGCAATTGCTTCATATATTTCATGATTTATAGTTGTTGAAAATTAACTCATGCTTTATTTTTTTAGAATTCTACAATGATTTTAATGGAACATTGGCCATTCCGTCGCAGCCATTACTTTTATCACGCTTTAGCCCATTCATTTCATGAATCACGGCATAATTATTTCTAGTATAGGCCAGAAAGATAATGTCGTTAAGGCTGGTATGGCCGGAAATTTGAGAAGCACTTCGAATTCAAGACAGGTGATCCAGCTGATTAAATACCTACCAGAGTTACAATGATGTGCAATACAAGATCTTGCACCAAACGTAAGCTTACAGCCAGACGAAAAACAGATAGGTCATAAAGCTTCTTTTATTGAAATAAAATATAGAATGTTACTAAAGATCAAAATCCCACACTAGAACGACCAAAATACGAGCACAATGGCATGCACTTGTATAACTTTTTTCTGTGCTAGTTTGCGGAAGGGTGGATCCTATTGTTGCTGTAAGGGGCAAACTTTGAGGAATTCAGTATTTGGAGGAACCTGGTCCCGGGCATTCTTGACCTTACCCAAACAAACATTAAAAGTGCCTTAAACTTGTGGAATCATTTTTTGGAGCTGAATTATTTATAAGGGTTAAATTGTACAGTGACCGTTTTAAGGTGTCAGTCAAATTGAATTCAAATTAAAACTTTATGGCTTAAGATTCGTGGATAATATATTATTTGCACAAAACTACTATCTAAAAACTACTATCTACAAATTCAATAATGTCATTACCTTCAATTGTTCTAAGTGTAGTTAACATTGCGACTTCTAGAATTAATTGATTAAAAATAACGTAAGTTTGACACATTTTTAAAGATTATTTAGTAAGTTAAATCGGATAAAAAAACCTTTAAAAATTCTAGAATTCATTCTCGCATACGAATTGCGACGGTGATTGTTACGCAGCAAAGACAGTCCGCGATACCCATATAAATGCTGCGATTGAGGATATGAACGAGATGTTGTCTAATAGTAAAGAAAATCTTCAAGATAAAATTTTAACACGAAGAAGACCAGAAACTAAGGTAAATAACGACGCGATAAAAGTAACAGTTGAAGCCCAACCCTATCGAATAACTAAGGAATGGTATGATATAAGCTTACTCAGTATTTTGACTAATTTATACCTGATAATAAATAAATAAAATACTTGCGAAATAAGTGAGTGAATTAACTGATGTGCATAGAGAAGCACGCCTTAAAACTTGCCATGCTTTCAAAATGAGGTGCAGAAATTAAGAGAATTGTGACGTTTACTTTAAAGCGCGTCCTCTACGCTAGTCGCATATTAGATAATTCTAAATTAACCTGAACTACATCTTCGACCACATCATCATTTACCATAAGGTGAGAAAGTGGTCAAAGGCTAGCCAATCAGATATAAAAGAAGTCGCAAGCAACTGCATTACTCGTTTGTGTGCAAAAGTTTAGAATCCAAAAATCTCCAATTCTGACATCGGGTATGTCTTTGTGGTATATTTTATTTGTACGATACATACACCCAAATTATGAGAGCGCTGGCCTTTTAACACTAGAGTACACGCGCGGCCTACTATAGTAGACCAGGGTGATTCTTTTTGCAATATTTTTTTAATTTATCGCGCTAGACGCTAGTCATTCCAGGTAATCCTCATCTGGTATATTTGACACAAATTCAGTAACCCGTGAGAACTTAGCGCGAACTCACGTACAAGCAATTTGGCGCCAAAAACGCGGGCCTACTAAAGTAGTCCGTGCGTGTATTGGTGTAACAAATTCATGTATGTAACTTTTGGTCTATTATCGATTAATAAAGCTATTATAATATTATCTAGTTATTGATAACGTATTTGTATGTATTTATATTAAATTATTAATATTTATTTATTAGTTACAAATTGTTATGGTATATATTTTTTCCTGTTTTAGTATGTTTTATGGACTTATAGATCCAATTACGCCATGGGTGATTCACAAGTCGAAATGTGGCTGCATGAGCTAGATACTGAAGATGAAGGAATAATTTTATTGACAGTGAAGATGACATAGCCAAACCCACTATTTTAGTAGAAATGATAGCATTTCTGGGCATATATATACGCCATGGGAGTGTCGGGAAATGGGCAGGGTACTATAAAGAATTTTTGGGACAACTCTTAGAGTACTGGTTTGAAAATTGTATATGGCAAATATAGTGGTCAAAGTAACTGCCGTCGAGCTTTTAGTAATATTTATTGATTTTATGAACACTGTAGGAATCAACGCTCTGGTGATCAACCACATGAACGCCTCTGGCGAAAAACATAGTCAAGCGTAACTATTTGCAAAAATTGGCCTTCAATTTGATAAAAACTCTTATAATTCACCGAAACACTTCCACGACACCTTAAATTCAGAACACTTTTGGGCGCAGAGTTCAAGAACCCCAAGACTCTCAACATGATTTTAAGTCAAAGATAGGACAAGTTGGTCTATGAGCACTTTGCTCAAGGGCTCGAGATCAATCGACAAAAAAGTGGCGCAAGACTTGCAATAAATGGATCTGTCCCGATCACCAAGCAGAAGTATGTCTTGAATGCTACGAAATAAAAAGAAAACAGAAATAAAATTTTATTAGAAGTAAAAAAAAATAAGTTGACTTCCGAAGTGCTATTTTTATTACCTTGTCTTGTATATTTACTAATTGGTTGATTTGTTATTATTTCTTTATAATTATTCTTAAAAGTGATGTTGTAAAACTAAGAAAAATAAAAATCTTTTCCATTGCATTTCATTTTTAATTAAAATAATTCGGAATATACAAGTTATTGAAATTTTAAAATGGCCTACCATATTATGCCACGCGTGTACTCATGTAAAAAAAAGGGGCGCGTGTACTGTAGTGTTAAAACTGATAAACTGATGTCAAAATGATCTTTTCTATAACATAACCGACATCATAAATCATGCCAAGGTTAAATTTATATTTATCCATGACATTCATTTGAGATTGAATTGTTTGATACGTTTCGACACCGATTAAATGTCGATTTGGCTTTTTCAGACAGTTCTATTGTATCTAAATGTATCCCGGACACAATAAAAATACCTAATAATACAAGTTTATGAATGAAATTCTAAAATTTGTTGTTTAGGGAGGACATAGATGCTGGCTACCGCCTGTGCGGTCGTCCAGCTCCACCGGGTTTTGGGCGAGGGCCTGGCCCTACAATAGCCCGGTGAAATTCTAAAACTAACTACAAACAAATAGTCTGTACTCGTAACTCCATACTAGCGGCATACATAAAATAACCGAAAAATTATAAATACTGAGCTAGTCTTGATTGTAGTACAACGTGAGTTGAACTATTAGGTGTCGCTCCATCCTCATACGATGGTGAAAGAACGAGAGGTAAAATTAGAGTTTAGAGTCATTGTCATCTTGGCTCAGTCGGCCAAACTAAAGTCTCGGCTAACGGGGGGAGGACGCGGGTTCGAATCCCGCTCATGATTATGATTTTTCCTCTCGCAAATTTGTAATTTTTTTATGTAATCCGCAGAAGATGCGTTATTGCAAAAATAAACATATTCAAATAGCAAAAATTTGTTGAAAAAATCAGCTCATTAAGCAACTTCCATCTACAAAAAGGAGAAATTCCACCTGTAAGAATCAGTAAAAATGTGGTTGAAAATAATGTACAAACCAAACTTACAATGGAATAGTAGTAAGAAATAGTATCTCAAAGGGATTTGAGCACATCATCAGGTACTTTATGCAGAACACATAAAAGTTCTTTTGCTACCATATCTAGAGTAACAACTTTGATATTTTTATCTTTACTAAGTAAAATGCTGCTGAAGGAGTGAAATATATCCTTATTTCATGCAAGCGGAGTCACATGAAGATGCTGGTTAACGCATAAATGAATACGAATTTCACTAAATTGAGTCAAAGCGCGATAATTACAACTGCGCATGGTCTGATTAGCTTTGTGGTTTTGCTTATATTGCTTTATAATAGTTTAACTCTATTAGATTGTAAAGGATATATATTTAATGCGTCGCAATTAGTGTGTAAATGGGGTTATGTCGATGATTTGCTATTATACTTTAATGGAAATTATACAACACGTCTGTGTACCACTGGGGTAATATATGATTGGGTGATGGAAGGCTTACAGAGGATTAGAGGTATACCAAAGTAGTTTATGTAATGAATGGTTTTAAATCTGCGTGAAACGTGTCAAACCAGCTGATATAGAAGAGGAGAAGAATAATTGACCCCACATAGACAAAGACAAGAGGGAGATAAGTTTAAAACCTAAAGAAACTTTATTCGAAAAATATCTGAAAATAAGAGAAAAAAATTTTTACCAAAAAAATGGAACCGTCTTCAACACTCAAGTGAATTCACTTTTACCATCATTGTTCTAAAGTACCAATTATCGTATTGAGTGCAAGGTACTGACTTCGACAAGTTATTTCATACTTTTAAGTGTTGATGTTGGTTCCATTTTTTGGCAAAAAAAGTATTTCATTCTCTTTAGTGACTCTTGCTACTTACGGGATCGATTGTTATTAATTGTCAACGGCTATATCATAAAGATAGGAAATATTTTTCAGTTATTGGAGTGTAACTCAAAAACGGCTTGACCGATTGCAATGAAATTTAAATGGGACCAAACGACAAGCATTAGCTTTCAAATAAAAAAATAATTATTGTAATCGGTTCACTCACTCAAAAGTTCTGAGCTAACACGAATAGAGAACCACCTCCTGTTTTAAGGTAGCGTGCGGTAAATCAAAGATTACTCACATATTTATTCTTACTAGAAGGCTGTCGGAATTGAAAATGAATAAAAATACACCTTTGATTTTAATATGACTGTTTAATACATTAAAAATAAACCCATGCTGCAGATTTCGCAAACACATGATAAGCAAAAGACTCTGTCATTTGCGAAATATTTCTTACTGTAACGCAAATCAACACGTTTGCCAGAAACATACCTGACGATAAAAAACGATTCCGGCTGGTTTTCTTTACAGGTGTGCTAACCGGCGTTGTTTATAAAGGATTGTGTAATTTGTTACCCGGCTTATTCGGCGAGGAACAAGGAAAAGTGGGTTTAGGTTTTGTGGCGCAAAGCGGATATAACCAGTGTGATTCGGAATGTGAAAATATGTTATTGGTTTTTGTAACAATTTACCGACAACCATCAAGGAAGGCAATCAATAAAGCTGTGTTGTGTTGCACGAAGTCGTAATACTTTTCCTTCTTCCAAAAACGTAGGAAGTTTCTAAATTCAATGCCTTTTTTAGAATTACGTACCTTCCTACTAGAAAAAGTGATGTTATTACAAAGCATCGGCTGTCCGTTTGTCCGTCCGTCTGTCTGTTCAACCTTTATAGGGCTATATCTTTGGAACAGTAGGAGGTAGCCTGTTGTTTTTTTTATAGTATGGAAGATTATCTAACAAAAAATAATATTTTTTTCAGTTTAAAATAAAAAGGGATCCTCAAATAGGAACTTACTTGTATCGTTTTTATTTTTGCTATATGATAAAATTGACAAAAAATCGCAAGCATTAAGCTTGGTCTGACAATAGTCCAATATATAGTCCATGCTAAGGGGGATTCAAAATTTTGTACGAAAATAGCCAACAACTTACAGTGTCTGGAGATAGTATAGAGATAATAAATTCACTAACACTACTTGAGGAAGACGCACTCATATTTTGTAAAAGTATTATAATAAATGCAAATTTAAATAAAAAATATGCAGTCGGAAATAATTTAGTCCGTATTTACTTTTTGATTTAAAAAAATACGCTGACCCGTGCGCTGTTTATTTTGTCGTTCGGCATTCTCAATTTTAATTATACACTATACTTGTGTATACAATGTTTGGGTTCGATCACTTTGGTGATTGAAACATTTAGTTACAAGTAGCTCTTTAATCCCTAGGGATTATTGACCTACTTTTGTCCCTGTTTATGAAGAACTAATAAGCTTTTTTTGAATAGATGGGATAAAAAGTTTCAAGAATATTCAATAACATCTATACTATATTGATAAACATTACCAAGAATATTTTTTTACAATATCTAATTTTGTTTTAATATATTTATAGAACTATTTTAGCCACCATAGATCATAAATAATAATTTGTTGATATCGGGGCCATTATTATGTTGTAATGTAGCTCATAGATAACACATGTTGTACAATGCTTTTTTGTATTCCAAAATTATCATGTAACAATACAGATATAAAATCAATAGCAACGATTATTCTGGAACACTAGATGTCGCAGTTCTAAATGTTCCCAAGAAGTTTAAGCATAAAGCAAACTTAAATCCCGTCCTTAGAGGAAAATGTAGAAGCGACAGACCGCTTTCTCCTAAATTAATACCACCAAAATATTTCGGACAAACTGTTACTCTGTAAATACTGACCAATAAAACTCGTATTTTAAGAGCACACTTACTTCTGAAGGTATGTTCTCTCGTATGCATGCTTAAAAACTTGGAAAGCTCCAAAGAATTTAAGCGTCTGAGTTGGAGCTCGTTAGGTATTTACGTTATTCGCCTCTACGGATTTTATTTTATAACTCACTCTCATTTTGAGCGTAAAACTTGCGGATGTAACCTGTTGGGTAACGAAGACGGTACCTGAAACAAAATAAAACACTTTTAGCTTTAGCAGGCGTGATGAAAATGTAAGGAAAATATATCACGATGACGTAAACGTTAACATTTTTGGCGCCTGAGTATACATATATTTAGGCACGATTCACACCAAAGAAGCAGAGTCCCTAGTTTGGCAAAGCGTTACGCGAAGCTGCGTTACGCGGCTTAAAAAACCGATACTATGCATTGTAGTGATATAGACTTAATATGTCGTCGAAAATGGTTCGGCAGTACTTCAGTCCGCACTATACTACAGTGTAACTTAATATTGTTTTGGTTTCAGGTATTTTTTTACAGTGAAAGCAGACCTAACGTACCTATAGACTGAACTGCTTTATAGCCAGCCGCCTGCTTTAACAAACTTCTTTGGGAGTGCTAATAATATAATGTTAAATAATGCTAGAAGTGTAATATTATGCTACAATATTGGTATATGTACTGTGTTCTCTGCCTTCCGGATAGTTGTAGATCGATAGTAAGAGTTCTCGTGTGCACAAATGTTTAGGAAACATCCCAACCTGAGCGGTGACATGCTGTCCATTAGGCATTAGGTGCATTTTATTTTAGGCGTATTTTACGAAATTCAACCGGAGGATATAGAACAGTCGTAATAGACCAGTCTTTGAGCAGTACAGATGCTCCTGCTCAAGGAATGTCTTACTCTTTACTGAATCTTTACTGCTCGAACAACGGTCAGATATGACAACTGTCATTTTATATTTATAAACATTGTGAGTGCTAGCAGGTATGTTTAGTTGATAGATAATGTACTGTTGTTGATTATTGCAAATGTGCCATGCAGTCAATTATGTATGGACTTTAAATCATTAAAAGAGGAATCAACATAAAAAAATATCCATATTCAACCCACGATGAATCATCAAAGTCGGAACCGTTAATACAATTTTGAGCATTGTGTTTAGATCAGTACGCTACCTTCGACAAGCTGCTTCATTGAAAATTCACTTCCGTTTTTTAATACTATTATTATTTTACATTCCGCTTCATATCGATGTCCTCAAAACGGTCAATAACTCACGGTAACACAAAAACACAATGTCATTTGCAACGTATTACCTTTCCCAAAGGGTATTAAGGTTTACTGGCCCATAAACAGTCAATTTCGTCCTTAAATTGGCCATGACAGTAACAACACAACATAAGTACTTTCACATTACATGACGTAGAGCGCTAGAATGTTCTCTGGGAGGGCATTTGTTGATGACAGCTACTACACAAAGGGTTAGAATGTTTGAAAACGGGTTGAAACAACAAACGCAAAATTATTTTATGATTCGGACCCGGCGTAGCCTGGAGCAGGTGTTACGGCTTTCCACCCGTAACTTTGGTATTGTATTTATAGCTGAGCCTTATTATTTTTTATTGTAATCATTACATTGTTACACAGACAATGGATAATGAGGGAATGTGCTCAGAAAATATTTTCTCTTTCTCTATCCTAATTTGTAATTTCTAGCGATATTTCATTGTATTTATGGGTTTCTTGGTCCTTTTGAAGAAGAAATGTGTTCATAATAAATAGCAAAAATTGGAGATAGTTTATGGCCATAAATAATGAGCCACCTTATGAAGACTATCCCTGTACTCGTTTATAAGTGAGAGGTCGAAATAGCAGACTCGATCTAGAATAAGATAAAAATTTATCATTCATCTCCAATACTGCAAAATTTACCGACAATCATTCATTTTGAAAGCAATGTATGATTAAATAAACAGAATCAATCTTGTTACTTTGCTAAATTTATTTCTAGTCGAATGGCGCAGAACTATGAGCTCATGAGCAGATAGGAAAAAATCCTTCCTGAAATTGGCAAGTGAGAAAATGTGAGACTTTACTTTATGGAGTTGATTATCATAACGCTACAGTAGTTACATATGTCAGATAACAGTATAGGCAAGATATCACCTTGAAAACGTTTTTTTTATTTTGAAGGTGATTCCCATACATTTCATACACAATATCCGTCGTAGAGTAATGCTATCCTTTCATTCCATTACCAAGAAGACCAAGTTAGTTCACGTCATGATGAGTCCGACAGAAATTACAAATGATAAAAGCTGGAACTCATTAAAGTGTAGGGTTGGTTTATCTCCACAATCCTTCACATAACTTTGTAATAACTATTTGAATATCACAATAATGTTTTTAAGAAGATTAAGGTATAATAATATCGCCTTTAAATATTTACGTGCGGTGCATTTCATGCTCTAAATTTGTTTTCCGATGTTCAACACGGAAATTCAAACAGGTATTTAGTGCCTTACCGAATTATTCAAATGAATTGTATATACAGTCTTGCTTAAATTAGTTATAATATTGTCCGCAAAGAAATAAATCTTAATATCAATTATAGTAATTTGTAGACATATTAATTTTATTTTTATTGACTGTCTGTAATATTTGTGCGATTATTTTATTGTTTAAAAGTTATTTTGCTAGCTTTTATGTTTTTGCTACCTATCATTAGTGTAACTTGCACTGTAGCGGTACTAATTATGAATTAAATAAATAAATAAATATTCAAGTGCAATCACATCGTGCTATTTCAATATGCATAATATATAATTGTAGCTAAACTCAAATCTTGTCTAGTGTTAATTGGATTTGTCGATCCGAATGCGGTAGTTAGCCAATAACAACGGTATAGACGGGACCCGCCGTTTTCATTAGGGAAATTGTGAAGTTAAATTAGCTGCTCACATCCACTAGTTAGCAAACTGTACAGTCACAAACGGAACCAAACCTAATAATACCCAATAAAACGCTATTGATTACAATTAGATTTAAACAACGGGATTCACACACTAAGGAACTTCGTTCGGAAAATTTAAATACTTTATATTAAAAGACTATCCAACGCATATAGTTCTTATATATTTTTTCTTTTATTTCGTTGATACAATTTTGACAAACTTAAGCATAAGAAAACACCCTAAAAACCGTTTTGGGTGTATCGAGGTTATCTTAATCTTCTATTGTTATTTATATCTATCTATACCTAAAAGATTTTGGGAATGTTATTATTATTTTCTAATATTATAATTAAATAGAATCAGCTGTACAAATTATTATACCTTACATCAAAACAGGTAATCTATCTTATTTTGTTTTTAAGTAACTGCTAATATTTCTTTTATTACTCTTGCTCGGAACGAAAGGTCAATAAAAATGTATAAGGTAATATTGGCTTCCCGCCTTAGGGACGAGAACTTCTTGAACCAATCAATCCATACAAATAATAGTTTCTTAGTAGTATTATCAATAGAGATATAATATTCTTGGACAGCTAATTCCTGTTTGATATACCATAGAGAATACAGCATGTCTGTTGGCCACTGTAAGCTAACAGCATTAATAAGACGCAATTAGTGCTGATTACCTTCGGGAATATCAATTCTAAAGAGTATTTCGCTCTAACGGGCTATATTCTTTATGGATAGGTGTTTTGGTTATTTGAATAATATCTTCTGTAGAATGAAATGGGATTTAGATATAAATCTCATTTATTTATTATAAATTCATGACTAGAAATTTGTTAGAGTTGTAAAAAAATCCTCAGTTTAGTTCAAGCTTGGTTCAAGGTAATTTATTAATTTTATTATGCTCCGTCAGATTTAAGTAAGTTAAATGGAACAAAGTTGGTCGCCTTACTAAGGGAGTAAAGTACCGTACTGTATCAGCCGCATTGTCCACTGCTGAACACAGCCTCCCCCGTCAAGAGAGTGTTTGCCGTAATCCACACGTCCTGTGGATAGCAGTTTATCAGTACGTTCACAGTAGCATTTCGGTCACATTTAAACTAGATTTGATGATAATTTCATGAGTACACAACACAGAATAAATATTTTGATAAAATAAGTGGGCAATAGCATGTAAAGCCCGTGTTTGATGAAGGGCTCCGTAGCTGTTAGGGGCTAGGCTACAATCTCCAGAGGCGCAATACGTGCACGTGCAATCTACTCGAATAAACTTTAATCTAGTCGACAATCTAGTCTAGTATATCGTAATAATTTAAAATAATTTGAAAAATTCCTTTCGGTTGGCCTTGATCAACACGATGTATAATCCAGAATTCACTATACATATAAGGTGATATAACGAAACGTAAGAAACCTTATAATAATTTTGCACATATTAATAATTCAATGAATTTTGACAGGTAAGCGAAATGTTATATTTAATTCCCATTACTTAGAGCTAACACAAAAGTTAGATTTATAAATATCAATATTTTTCCGAGTAGAGCGTTGTCCATATAATTTTTTAAAATACATTTTGGTAAAATACACACATACTTGAGAAAATCGTGGTCGATGACTGGAAAAATTACCATGACCAGATGATGGACGTATTCAAATGGTTCGGTCAGTATAACAAAACCCTTAAATAACTTTTTTATAAATAATAAAACAGGCATTTGTCAATGAAGTTTCCCCTGTTAATGTA
Organism: Plagodis dolabraria; assembly: GCA_963854805.1. NCBI lineage: Eukaryota > Metazoa > Arthropoda > Insecta > Lepidoptera > Geometridae > Plagodis > Plagodis dolabraria. The sequence continues at coordinate 25,800,244 of OY978441.1, read as the reverse complement.
ACGAATGTTACTCGTAATACTATAGTAACGAAAAATAAAATTAATAATAATTTATATAGTTTCCATAAGAAAATTTGCATACATAATCATTTAGGAATAGAGAAGTAATCTCAAAGCATTATTAACTTTTGTGACTTAAAAGCCCTTAAAATTTATATTTCAGTAACGCAGCTCATCACTTATCTACACGAAAGTACCTGTCGTTAGCAATCCGCCCGCCACCTACACGGCAGGCAAACTGAAATTCAGGTGCCCACAGTTTCTGACATCCGATACGTATTTTGTGCTAGTATGGAAGTACAAATTACTGTACTGCAGAGCTAGCTATTTTCATTTCAGATATTATTGTATCTTAACTTTTAATGGACTTTCGGTTATTTAGATAATACGTAAGATAAAGCTACATTGTTTAGTACAAAACAATACTTTAGGCATATCATCATAGTTAAATTTAATAAAGCTTAATATATTGGCAATACCATAATATTTATGAAACACAGGCCATGAACCTAGTTTGGTAGCAAATACCCAAGAAGCAAAACGTAAAAAATTTCTGGCGTATCAATATTCAGGATTGATAAATTGTGCTTTTTTCTTGAATAAATGCTGATTATTATTAGACTTCTACGTTTTTATTACGGAACATTTTGTTTAAGACCTTTTCAACTTGAACGTGTACGTAGAAGGCTGCACTGCAATACAGTATTAATAGTGTGCTTAAGCTATGATTTTATTGCAATAAAAACATAGGTATTGTGATTACCTCGATGTCTATATCAAAAAGTATTGGTTGTGGTCATTAGAAGACTTAATAGGCTGTAGGATTGAAAAACAAAGCCACCACACGAATTCCCCTCGACTTTTTGTATTTGCCTCAACGCAACATGGCAACTTTTAAAGTACCACTACGCAAATTTTGCGATGTGTTGGTCCGGAAGAAGCCAAAACGCATTATGCTTTGTTTCAGTGATTTCAGTTTTTGACCCCAACATATACACAGTTTTCACGAGAACTGTCTTTCATATAAGTTTTCTGTTTCATATTATCACTTTTCTATTTAACTATTTTCGACCTACTATCTAGTTAAACTTTAGCAGATTTGGCAGTGCGCTCCCGAGGTATCAGGGTGAGCTGAATGCATTACCACCCACTAGAATTGAGGTCAATATCGGTTTAGCTAATTATTGTTGCTTTTAGTTAAAGCTCTATGTAGCGAGCTTTGAATCTAGATTTGATTGAATCCGAGAAAATCTCGTTATAAATGATACTAGTCGCAAAATGTGTACGTACTTAACTACTCACTGTGCATTCAAGTATACCCCATTAGCCTTAGAACTAAGCTCACCTATAATCCGTAAGCTCCTACTTAGAATCATTTTGTCTTTACCAAGCTATACGCAGTTTCACTTCTCGAAACCCACAATGGGACCAAGATCCAAGTTCCTCCTTTCTAACTTTTTCATAAGCCTCTTAGGCGTCGTTAATACGTAATATATTCAAGGGGACTGCGATCTGAATTATCGAGAATTACTAAGGTTTTATAATGCTCGATTTATATCCAAATCACCATTTTGTCGTATAATCGTTTCTGACAACTGCCATTAATGGCGTTATGTGAGTTAGTGGTGCTTAAGCTATGACTTAATGGCGAGCCACTTGGATCGATTAGGCACTTGTCCTTCGACGGGTGTCAGCACTTATCCCAGCTTGTCGACCTTTGCACTTATATTTAGATACGATGCTACCTTTCGTCGATATTAGATCAGATATATAAGAACGATTCTCGATCTAACTTGACCTATCCAGCAATGTTAATATTATCTCTCTTAGTTTAAGCTCTCAGTTTAAATTGAGTCGTAATAATAAATAATACACCCATTTTTCAGGCGAGAACTCGAACGCTTACAATAATATTGTGACAGTTGAGAAGGAGGTGCCTATTCACTGCTCATCGATCTTGTGTGTCTACGAGTCCCACATGAGTAGTTACAATAACATTGAGTAAGATTAACGCCAGATAATATTGCCACTTCGGGCTAAGTGGTGAGGGATTCTTCAGGAAACCAATCTACAAATAAAAACAAAAAGAAATTTCTGCAATATCTGAACATAACACCTATATTGTTGTTTCCCTTAGTATTTCAGTGTGGTCGAGTTTGGCCTCTAGATCTTAGGTGTTCTAGTTATTTATGTCTTAGACAGATTGGTATTGAAATATCTAATCAAATATTAGCAGCCATAAATCTATAAGCCAAACTAATTAGTACATAGCGCGGTACTTGACGCTTGACAAATCTATTTGCCGCCATGTCTACTCGTGTGTGAAGCAATCTATGTGTGGAACACTGGTCAATTACATGATATGAAATATAATATATATCTAGAGTTCTGAAAAGAAAAAGGGGACCATATAACTTAACCTACGCTATTGAGCTGTATCTTTTTAAATATTATGATTAGCCAATATAAATTTTCTCAACAATTTTTTTTTAGTGAAAACTAGAATGCTACTTGCCACTACTACAGTGATAATTTAACGAGGTGTAGGGTGAGAGGTTGCAAATCCCTCAGCGCAGAGAGGTGAGGGTAATACCCGACCAAGACGCAAAAGGCGTGAAGCGCTTCAACATATGTCACCTTTGAACGCCGAAATCGCACTGTTATATGTGGTATTATGGCTTTTGGCTTATAAATACAAAAACAACAAGAACCTTGATAAATTTCGCCCATTAACTTTTATTCTACAGTAAAAACGCAAGCGCCAAAATTATATTAAACAAATTCTATAGTAAATTAACAAATAATAAAACTACCCAAATGCTTGTTTGACTATATCAATTCATACAAGAATATTATTGTGTGTTATTGCCGATTCCTTGGCGTGTTATGAAATTTGCACTAGACTTTTTGTTTAGCAAAATTTGCAAAGTACATTTAACCCACCTTTGTCCTTAACCTATTTCTTAATAGTTTTTTATTCATATAGAACTTTGATATCGATGAATCTGAATCATTGCAGTGACAGTTATTAATCTATATACGTTATAATCCCCTCTATGATTAAATAAAAGCTTTTAACCAAAGAGGGGATTATTACGTATATATTATTACGTTCCTAATATTTTTAATTTTTAAAACCGTTTATTCTTTTCCCCTCCTGTTCAGCTTTTATTATATATGTAATACAATATATTGTGAATCATAATTTGGTTTCATGCTGGTAGGTTATTTTACGAAAGATTATCTGGTTTCAATTAAAAAATCTTTCATGAGTACTTTACCAGAAATCCTCAAACATCTTCAACCAACATCATCACCAATAAGTGAGATAGTGGTAAAAGGCAAGTTTATCAACTATAAAGTATAAAGAGCATAAGTTATTTGACTCTCAAATAACAGTCAATATCTCGTAACATTTTAAACAATTAATCATTACAAAACTAAAACATAAGAAACAGTTCTACAAGTTATTTAACAAATCTCGCATCTCTCTGTCAACATTTAATTGAACTCTCAAATTACATTAGGGTTGCGTAATTTCGTGATGCGAAATTTGTGGCACATTTGCCAAACAATTTATGTTAGGCTACCAGCCACAGTGGTGGCAACAAGAATACTTTCAACTTTACATTTGGAACACTTTATTATGTTACATTTCTAACGGGTATAACGAGAAAAGTTGTCATATAGACGCATATTTATACGAACTTATTACTGAATTATTACACCTTCATATTTTTTCTCATACCTACGTTTAACTTATATTCCCAAGTTAGGTTGACTGAACTAGTAAGAATTTTTCTCACCAGTAAATGAAAGTACTTTTACCTGGCCTCTATCTCTGGATACTAAATTAAATTTACAAAATAAATCAAATGGAAGAAATGTTACACAAAAAAATTACTTGTTCAACATATAGGTTCTTATTTCCATAGTTGAATTCCTGCCTTCTGTAGTTTCTGCTTCTTTCTGCTTTTGTATTAATACTGTGTTGCAGAAGGCAGTGTCTTCCCCAACTAATTATTACAAATTACTTACCTAATATATATATTAAATTAAGTTTTCAACTTAGTTTTCTAGTGAGATTTCTGAGATGGAATATATGCCATTTAAGTCCAGTTTAACACTATACCACAGTACATATCTAGTAGATTATTAGTTAGTACACTGAGATCACTGCAAAAAAAATTTGCTTATTTTCATATATCTAGACGACTTAAGGTTGAACTGACCGGTCACTTCTCCATACAAACGTCCTAAGGTGATCACACCCTTATTTGAGCTTTTAGGTCAAGAATTAAGCATAATACCAATTGATTTCGTCATTATCTAGGCTCCTATGATGCCGAAATTTTAAAAAGATAATTAAGTTGTTATGAGTCACGGAAACTTTATATGAAAATGTGTCGAGGCTCAAAACGTGGCTTCAAAATCATAACGTTCAAGTGACGTCTTAAAACTGTCCACTTACAGGTTATTTATTAAGCTCTAAGTTCGTGTTAAGCGGACCCCGGGCAGCCCCTAGCCGTTCGCTACAGGGATTCCACATTATTCTTACAGAGATATCTCCCGTCTAATTAAGGAAATTGTATTTGAATGTAAAACAAAAGCTCGAGAGAAACTCGTTATTCAGACTTCTGTTCTTGTGTTTACACAAAATTTCGTTGTAGATACTGTGAGTGTAATGAACCATGGATGAATAATAGGTTTTCATGTATCTCCATCCGGCCATTAAGCTCCAGATAAATGCTAAATGATACAACATTATTTTATGTTTTCTCTTACGCAAACAGAATATATAAATTGCCATATGGTACAGTGTTACGCCGATGTAAAGGGGTCTCGGTTTTATGCTTTTTTGATGTCATATAGCATTGATAAAATAAATTTGAGTTACTAAATTAAACAGCTGGCTCTTCTGCAGTACTATAGTGTTCTTGCCTGTTATTATAGAGTTTCACCACTGAACCACTGACCAAAAGCAAAATGGAAGAACTAGCCGATGAAAGATGAAGGATTTGCGGAAAGTGGGTGTAGTAACAGAACAAATTGCAGGAAAAATACATGATTTCAGATTTTTATATAAGAGTCATGAGGACCTCTAATTGGCTGAATGTTTAATAAGAGAGCATAACATATAAGAAAAAAATAATTGAGGCTGATTGTTTTGTCGTGCTTTAAAAACTAGCATATCCAAATTATATAATTACTAATTTATATAATATAAATTTGTGTAAAGCTCTTAATAGCATTAAATCTAAACTCTACCTTACAAAATTAACAATTATAACAAACATAAATTTTCAGGAAAATGCTTTGCCAGTTAATTATTTCCAAAATTATTCTGCAAATGGTTTTGTTTGTGAATAGTTATTTCTACATTCTGACGTCTACTACCTATCCATATACATAATTCGTATATATAACGAATTGTAAATAAAGAAATAAAATGCATTCATTTAGATACCGACTGTATTTGTTAAATGATTATGAACTTTGCTGTAATTATCATAAGTGATCGGTATAGATTGGTAATTAATTGAAACTATTGGATTATTTCGTAATTTTGTGCGAAATAAAGTTTTGACAAAATTACAACATGTTTAAATAGCATGATTACCTAACTAACCGTTTGTAAAACGATGAGTGATTGCTACATTCGAACGAGGAAATAACGGAATATATACAAGTTTCAATATCAATAACAAAATTGTTTGAAAGTGCAGTAGTAGTAGACAAACAGAACCTGTTTTTATCAGAACCTTAAGCCGTAGATACTTTTTGCTTATGTTGGCAGCATAATTGTGAATGGGCCAACGACAAGGCAGGTTGCATGTTTGGGCTCCGTATTACTTAAGATAAGATTAACTCAACACTTCCCTAATCGTATTGCCTTGTTTCCTTTGTCTTATGATGTAACCCCGGATAGCGCAGCATTATTAATTCTATTCAATGTAAGTTTTATTTATCACAATACTGTACTTAAGGATATAACATTTACAGAATATGCAAACACAATTAACAACCAAGGATGGACATTGTACAAATTTTCTACTATGCTGTTTTTTGCAGTAGTACATATTTGACTAATTTTTACACTGAAACTAAACTGACGTCATAAATAGTTTTAGTAGATACATATTTAAAAAAGGCGTTTGGTTATGTCTCTTAACCGTGAACTCAACGTGCATTTGCTTATGTCTCCCAAACGTGAACTCAACGTGTATTTGCTTGTTTCTTGTACATGAACTCTCTGTGCATTTACTAAGTCCTCTTGAACGTGAACTCAACGTGCATTTTCTCATATCTCTTGAGCATGAACTTCCCGTGCATTTGCTAGAGTTTCTTGAGCGTAAACTTAACGTGTATTTGCTTGTTTCTTGTACATGAACTCTCTGTGCATTTACTAAGTCCTCTTGAGCGTGAACTCAACGTGCATTCGCTCATATCTCTTGAGCATGAACTTCCCGTGCATTTGCTAGATTTTCTTGAGCGTGAACTCAAAGTGCATTTGCTAATGTCGCTTAAACTCACTGTGCATTTGCTAATGCCTCTTGAACGTGAACACACCGTGCATTTGGTAATGTCTCTAACGCGAGAGCTCAACGTGTATTTGTTTATAGCTCTTGAACGTGAAATGAACATCAATTTGCTAATACTTTCTCTTGAGGGTCAGATATAAATGTAATCTGCTTAATTATTCATTCCTATCTCGGCAATATTAAAAATTGTTACGTGATTTTTTTTTTACCGACGGTATGCCTTTACTAAACATAATACTACGAAGTATATACAACATTACAGCTACTACAATAAAAGCATTTAGACAACCTATAAGTCATAGCAGACTCGTAGGCAGTTCAAATGCTCCAGCCCACTCCCAGTTGACAGCATAATTTTTTTTTAATATTAACAAATACCTTTAAAAGTATCCTAAAAAATATTAAATAATATTTAAATAGAACACTTAAAAAAGCATAAAATTATATATCTAGTGACAATTCCGCCTAATTTTCCTGTTATCTACGTGACGTCATAAACATCACGCAGCCTAACCGGAAGAATACCCTAATATTAAATAATATTTAAATAAAACACTTAAAAAAGCATAAAATTATATATCTAGTGACAATTCCGCCTAATTTTCCTGTTATCTACGTGACGTCATAAACATCACGCAGCCTAACCGGAAGAATACCCCATGTTAATATTAAATATGGATTTCCGCAAAGTAACGCCTGAATCTATTCATTACCTTAATTTTTTTTTATTTTTTTGGTAAATTATTTTTGTTTAACCACATCTTAAAGTGGCATAGTAAAGAGATGATGACGATGTTCAGTAAATAATTTTTACAGCAATAAAAAAATACGTTTTGTACGTGAAAAAAGGCTCAAGTTCCTTATCTACTTAAAATTTTAGGGGATCAATCATTTTATTTATGACCATCTCGAGTGTGACTTTTCACGGGTTCCACAACCTATGATCATAAAGATTTGAGATCCTTTTACCGAATCTTTGTGGTTGAGATATTGTGAGGTTTTATATCTCCCCATCGCACCGTTCATTGAATTTCAGTAGTGGTGATTCTTTAGCATTCTTTCATACTTTAGACGGCTTTTATAGACCCGAGTATAAGAGATCCCATCCCCTACGCCATTTTCGTAATGACGGTCACATAATAAATTCCAGTTTGACTATCATCAAATTCAACAGAAAAATATATGTACCTATAACATTGAGTATACTATATTATCTAAGTTACCTATAGAGAGAATATACAGGTTATTTATCGATTTAGAAAAAAAATTTAAAGAGCCTCAATGGTTTTGGTTAATATTAACTAGAGTTACGTTAGTATATTTCAGTTACGGAACCCTTGTACAGAATAAAATATACAAAATCGAGATTTTGGGTCAGTATTATTACACCAATCGATAGTTGCCTTTTATGCGTAAAATTCTGGAAAGTAATTTGATACGGCAAAATAAAGAAAAGGGGTATTTTACCTGTAATGCTGTATCGAAGTAAAGTTGATTTAGATTTATTATTTGTGTTATCACTAGGTTTGAGATTTTTACTATTACTAGGTCAAACAGCAAGTGATAGCAAAAGAAAGTTCGAATCCAGCTCATAGAGATCAAATATTTCTTCTCGTTATTTTTTAACCTATACAGAGTTATTGGTAATATGCTAACAACCTCTTAGGGTTGACATCTGCTAGTCCTAACAAACATTTAGAGTTATATTTTTTTGTTTTTTTTTTTTACATTTCTTTTCGTATTTTTTATGTGTTTTTGACGGAATAAGTACGAGGCCCATTTAATGTTAAAAGTCTCTTGTGCCTGTAATGTATTATTTCATATCTTTTATTACTTTGCTCGACGTCAATATTCAAAACTGTATTCAAAGGGAGCACGGCGTGGTCCAGTGTAGCTGCGGTGAACGCTCTTGTCTCGGAGTAGGCATTAAACACAAAAAAATATATTTAATTTTATTTTTTCTAAACATATTTTTTTATCTCAAAATGTTTGTTCGGACTAGCAGGTATCAACCCTAAGAGCTTGTTAGCATATTACCAATAACCCCGTATAAGAGACACGTTAAAATGAGATATTCCTTTAAATTTTTTACAAGATGAATTGAATTACGGTGTCTCATTAAAAATGGATCTGCTACGGGAACATTTTCGCGAAATGATTTCTTATGATTTCAAATGTCGTCTCACCCCACGTTGGACAAATTATTTTTTGGACTTCTAATGGCATTGATATGGATAAATGCCTTTTAGCATACTTCGGTCATAAAGGTGGATGGCGCGTGCGAGATCGAATCAGTACTCAGTACTAATATTATAAATGCGAAAGTAACTCTGTCTGTCTGTCTGTCTGTCTGTCTGTCTGTTACGCTTTCACACCAAAACTACTGGACCGATTTGAATGAAATTTGGTATGGAGATAGTTTGAGACCCGGGAAAAAACATAGGATAGTTTTATCCGACTGCGCAAAAAGAGGTTAATGTTTTCGCGCGATAACCGACATACGCGCGGGCGGAACCGCGCCCGGAAAGCTAGTCAATGATATATCCAAATATCTATTGTAAACTAACTTTTAGTTTACAATAGATATTTAGTTTGAGAGGGATTAAAAAAAGTGATTGCTTCATTTAAACGAAGTCAAGATTGGTTACATCATTAAGATGAAGACAGGATTGGTTACTTCGTTTAGACAAAGTCAGGATTGGGTACATTGTTTAGATGAAGTTAGCATTGGTTACTTTGTTTAGATGAAATCAGGATTAGTTACATCGTTTAGACGAAGTCAGAATTGGTTACATCGTTTATACGAAAATAGGATTGGTTACTTTGTTTAGACAAAGTCAGGATTGGTTACTTCGTTTAGACGAAGTTAGGGTAGGTTACTATGTTTAGACGAAGTCGATGCTCTGGTTGTTGGCTTTACTATCTAAGGCAACCGTATGCCAACGGTTTAACGAATTAAAGGGTGTTCAACTAACTTTATTGGCTAAAGGAGTGGTTGTTTCGTTTCGATGAAGTCTGTTTGTTGGTTTTACTGTCTAAAGCTACTACTAATTTTAAAGAATTTAGGAGAGGTTAACTAACATTGATAGATGGGTCATAAGGGCCGCAAAATTTGATAGAACATTTGTTGCGTCCCACTGTTTTAAGTGCGTAAACAAAGATGAAAAGTGGTGATGGTGATGATGTTAAGTTACGTCATCTCTTTATTCACTTAAACAATTGATAATATGTCTTTTGATTGATTTAGCGATTCAGACCAGTAAATACAGCGTGAAAAAATACTAACTTCTTCATAGACATCACACACTCACAGACTATAAAAATATTAGTATATTTTAAATCAAATACTCGCATCTTCGTGTAAATTTGTTATAAAACTGAACCTCAAAAGAGAAAGCAGCTGCTTATATCTGTATAAGATACCAGTATCATATTTTCAGACCAGAAGTACTATGAACTTGGTGTTAATATTCAATATTTAAGACATAATTACTTTTATTTTATTTATTAAGTTATCCATAGAATACAAATAATACAAATAATATTACTAAATTTACTATTTACTACAATATACCCAAAATAGGATAAAAATATAATAATCTTAAATTACTTAAAAGTACCTAACAGATAAGTTTATTGACAATTTAAAAAAATAGAAATATTGTTAATAGGTATGGGTTCAGTTCCAAATTTATACATTTATTTATACGTTATGTGGTAGGAAGGTGGGTGTTTGTGTGCGTGTGAGGGAAAATGTAATTGTGTGTATGTGGCTATTGGAGTTAATTTGTATAGTGTATATTAAGATAAGATAAACATTTATTTGCATAAAACATGAGTACCATACCATAACAAACGCATGTATAATGGTGTTATAATGAAATGTAGTGATCATCATGTTTTGCCCAGATAGGCGTACAATTTTTTTTGAGAGGCGGCAATGAATTATTCAAATTAACAATAACAAATAAGAAAAAAATTTGATTTTAGTTAAAAGTACTTGAACAATTCACACAAGTTACTAATTTTAAAGAATTTAGGAGAGGTTAACTAACATTGATAGATGGGTCATAAGGGCCGCAAAATTTGATAGAACATTTGTAATATACTGTTTTAAGTGCGTAAACAAAGATGAAAAGTGGTGATGGTGATGATGTTAAGTTACGTCATCTGTTTATTCACTTAAACAATTGATATGTCTTTTGATTGATTTAGCGATTCAGACCAGTAAATACAGCGTGGAAAAATACTAACTTCTTCATAGACATACAAATATTACAGTGATAACATATTTTAAATCAAATACTCGCATCTTCGTGTAAATTTGTTATAAAACTGAACCTCAAAAGAGAAAGCAGCTGCTTATATCTGTATAAGATACCAGTATCATATTTTCAGACCAGAAGTACTATGAACTTGGTGTTAATATTCAATATTTAAGACATAATTACTTTTATTTTATTTATTAAGTTATCCATAGAATACAAATAATACAAATAATATTACTAAATTTACTATTTACTACAATATACCCAAAATAGGATGAAAATATAATTATCTTAAATTACTTAAAAGTACCTAACAGATAAGTTTATTGACAATTTAAAAAAATAGAAATATTGTTAATAGTTATGGGTTCAGTTCCAAATTTATACATTTATTTATACGTTATGTGGTAGGAAGGTGGGTGTTTGTGTGCGTGTGAGGGAAAATGTAATTGTGTGTATGTGGCTATTGGAGTTAATTTGTATAGTGTATATTAAGATAAACATTTATTTGCATAAAACATGAGTACCATACCATAACAAACGCATGTATAATGGTGTTATAATGAAATGTAGTGATCATCATGTTTTGCCCAGATAGGCGTACAATTTTTTTTGAGAGGCGGCAATGAATTAATCAAATTAACAATAACAAATAAGAAAAAAATTTGATTTTAGTTAAAAGTACTTGAACAATTCACACAAGTTACAATATAATGTCAACACAATGACAATAATAAATTCAGTTCTAGATATACATAAAAAGTGGATATAATTTCAATCATATAAAATTAATTCAGATTTTTGTCAGTTAACAATTCGCTCACATTATAATAACATTTGTCCAATAATATTTTTTAAGCTTAATTTTAAATAAATTATTACTAAGGGCATTTAAAGAGCTTGGTATCTGATTGTATATTTTTGGTGCCATACAAAAAATACTGTTATTCATAAGACTCTTTTTTCAAGGTTGTATACAGAGCTTATATTTATCACGTCTATTACGCTTAACTTTGTCAGATAAAGAGGGAAAGTAGTGCTGATTTAATATATTGTGATATTGTGATTATTTAAGGAAAGTCAACTATTTTTATGTATACTCAAAATTTGACGTTTAAGGCATTGCTTAGAACAGTGGAATAAGTCCAGGTCTGAATAATATTCATTGTAAATTCGAGCTGCACGACAAAGTACGGTTATGAGCATAATTTGTATGAATATTGTATAATTTGTTATAATATATAGGTATTATTTATTATAATATATATTTTTATTAATTTGTATTACTTTCGCCATATTGTAAAAAGTATAAGATAAATGTTTTATGGAAAACAGCTCCTCCAACAAAAACGTTGTACTAACCAAATTTACTAAAAAAAAACAACTATTAGAGTGGATGAAATAGTGTGGAAATGTTTGGGAACACTGTTTCTGTACATATTTTTGTTGGAATATTATTTTTTTATAACTGACAAGCAAGCTTTTGACTACTATCTCATCTGATGGTAAGTGATTATATGGTCGTAGATGTTGAACAGGTTGAACCTTTCATAAGCTTTTGAGACACACTTTTGAATGATTGGCATTCTTTAGCTTCTTTACTCACGGAATTCAGCCAACCAGTCAAGCATTCGTAAAAATCTCTAACACCATGTGAATGAATTTCAAACCCGCGACAGGATTCAGTAGACATTCTTTCTTTTCGTGAAAATATTATTTGATATACGAAAAGTTTAAAAACAATGTCGTGCGATACGGTCGCAAGCGAGGGTATGGACACGGTGAGTACCCCGCCATTATGAAATTTTTACTTCCGGTCTGCAACTTTATATGCGTAAACTAAATTCCATGTTGGTAACGTTCATATAATTTAGATAAACAAAAGACGTAGGTTGCATATTTACTGTTTTTTTTAAGTGTGTGTAAAAACGCTGTTTTAAAATTTTGAGTAGTCCGGAGAGTATAACATTTTTATATAAGAAATTCTATTACTAATTAGAACTAAAATTAAACAACTTACTATAACTTATGAAACAGCGGCTCCACACGAGGCTCTAGGCCCGTATCGTGGATACCTAAATAATATCGATGTATATGATGTAGGTATGTATGAAAAGTCACGACATTGGAGGCATTTTTAAAATTACATATTATATCGTAAAATCTATTGGGGTTTCCTGGCAAAGAAAGTTTCAGTGCAATCGATAGTCGGGAACGTTGCTCGGTAAATGGTTTAAGGTCCGCCCTTGTTACCTACATTGACCAAAAATATGACTGGCAAATCTGGGTTATAGAAACCTCTGCTTATTTATGTATTTATTTTTATGAACATTATAAATTATATTTCCTTATTTATAATGTACGTAATATTATAATAGTGTGAATTAATTATTATTATCTAAGGTAGAAATCGCATGTTTTCTTTTTGGTAATAATATCATGGAGTAAAAATTCCTATCGCTTATTCTATAGACAATATAACCATAAACCAAAATGGCGTGAAACTAAATTTCAGTATTTCATCCTCTTTGCTGATTTCCGCGCTGATAGCAAAGATTACTGAAGAGAGGTAGATATGAAATTTATTGTTTTTAGGTTTCATGCTTAAATCTGTTACTGCTCAGAGAAGTTCCATATTACATAGGTAGATTTAAATTCGGCACACGCACCAACAAAAAAACTTTGCTCACTTGTTGAAGCAACAACTATTTATTCAATTTCTAGTCAAACATTAGCAAAACAACAATCTTTACAAAATATATTAATATCAGATTAGTAACTCATTCTCTATACGAGCTAGGACTTGTGACATACAGACGGGCAGAGAGATAGACAACGGAGTGCCATTAATAGGAATCTTTTGCCTTTTAGAAACGAAACCCTAAAATCAATAATAATATAGGTTATGTTTACCCCTGCGAAGGTTTGAGAACATCTATTTGTTCACCCTCAAGAAATTGTAATTTACTTACCAAGTATGAAATGGAAGCAAGTCCTTAATTAAGTAATAGCGAAGTTCGTCAAACTTGTTTAACTAAAATGTTAAGGAACAAGTTTCCTTCAAGAACCCATACCTAGTTTTATTACGTGTTCACTTTGAAGAGAAGTTAGGTACATACGAACATGAAATAAAATACACTCTTATTAAGTTACCTTTAGGTTGGTCGACTAGCAGTCGTCAACTTCTTGCATTTTCCCAACTCAGAAGTGGTATCGGTACCTTGAATATTTCTTTGGTAAAACATACATTGTTTAGAAATTGGCTAGACATCAACTCTTCTTGAGAATGTTCACGTTAGTAGCGGAAACAAAAACCTATAAAAGGACCGATTGCCTTGAGGCCGATAGAATGGCGTATAAGACCTATAATCATTTTCTTTAGCAGTCCAGCCCTAATAATACAGTAAAGTGGCGTCATTACTAGTTTTACTGTAGTAGCTGCGAAGTAGTTCTTAGCCGATCAAATAAGCTATGAAACTTCCGCTGCGGTCACGACTTACATGGATGGGTGATCGCTAGTGGTATTCCTACTGAGCGTTTCTGTGCTTCAAAAGGCAAGTTAAGGCGTCCGCGTCGGTCCTGGTTGTTGTCTTCGGATTGCAGTTTTTGTTGTGTAGTGGTAGGGCATTTTCAAAGTGCCTCCCCGGCTAACAATCAAAGTAGAATATCTGTTGCCAAGCACCTAGTGGTGTGTTCGGACAGCGGTCCTAGAAAGCCAATAATTCTAAGTTAGCCTGAACATCATATTCGACCACATTATCACTTACCATCAGGTGAGATATAGGTCCTATACAATCAACTATAAAACTATAAAGTCCATGATAATGCTTTCTATGAGTTTCCTCCCAAAAACCGAGTATTAAAAACCGGCATATAAATGACCCAGTTATGAACCTAACGTGGATCAACAACATACACGTCGACGTAAGTGCAGTTGCACGCTGCTCAAGTGACTAGCAGTCAAAACAGTAATATATCTTAGTATAGTAATGATAAATTTTAAATCCGTCTGTATATTTTGACGAAAAAATTCCGTATATATTTTAGGATTCAAAATTAATCACAGGTCAACTTTACTCATAGAAAAGATTCTCTATGAGTAAAGTTGTCTATTATTTTACCACCTCTCAAAAACTTTATTTATCTTTGACTTTGGAATGACTGAGTAAGTCTCAACGTGATTTTTTGTAACTCTGATTATTACCAGTCTTTTCAACAGTCATTGTAAGTAAATTAAAACAAGCTACTCCGTACCGTATATTTTTTTCAGAGTGTACTTAGATACTTCTTCAAAACTTTCGGGGGAATGTAATGTTTATCTATCTAAAAAAAATCACTTCTGTCACTGTATATATATGAAGTTGCCATATTTGTAGTATCTAACAAATACCATTTTCCTTTATTATCCGACACAATTGAACATAACAGACGAAACAGGTATATAGTTCGAGCTCACTCAGCAAGGAAGACTTTCATGAGTAATAGCATTTTCTGTAAGGGACCAAGAATTTACAATAAGTTAGCGAGATCAATAAGGGAGCTAAATACTAACCTATTCAAAATTAAGCTAAAGAACATTTAAATGACCAAGTGCTATTACAGTGTAAACGAATTTTTGACTGATAATAATCTGATATAATCTAATCTTTCTAATCCCTACTGGCTTGACATAACAATAAAAATATTCTTTGACATTTATGCACAAAACAGATTGACATGTAAAATAATGTAGGGTGTTTCACTATTGCATTGTATTAATGTTGAGAGTTGTTTTTCTTTTTTGTTTTTTATAATATTTCAAATGGCTTTCTCTTTAAAATTTGTACGCCTAAATAGGCAAAACATGATGAACTTAATTGTTAAATATCTATCTATGTGCATACCTACCTTGTGCGTGTATAATACTCATATTTAATGCGAATGACGATAAAACGATTATCTTATCTTATCCACTAAAAGAAACATGAGTTTACCAAATTTTCACTTACCTAAAGGGCTTCTATATCACATTAGGATGGGCTATTGTTTTACTTTCGAATCAGGTGAGTTCGACGCCCCAACCTTGTAATCCTTTATCAGGTTTAAGGAGAATAATACAATATACACGTACTGTGAACATGGAATGAGGGATGAATCAAATTACTAAAATAAAGACTGATCTTGGAAATAAGTATAGTAGGTATTGATCTATTTAATATAATTTGTTATCGTAAACTGACCAAATATTGGAATATGGTGTCGGTAAATCGTAATTTTTCATCTTTACCAACTCGTACACGCTATAATGGGGGGACGTTCAGAAAAAATATTTTTCACTTCACAAATTCGGAAAGGTGTTTTTATCTTTCGAAATCAGGGTGAAAAAGTGCTTTTTGTATAAAAGATCCAGAAAAATAAATTAACTTTAAATAGTAGGAAATATTATGTTTTCAGGGTTTATGTGTGTTTGAGAGTTTGTTTCTTCCGTCATAACTTCTAAACGGCTTAATAGTCTTAATAGACCAAAAAAATAACTTTTTTATTTTATTTTAGACACCATATAGTGACAAAAAAGCATTTTTATTTCTTTGAAACTCATCGAGTGAGTTATCATCATCAGCCCATCATCAAATTAAGGGACTTAAAAAGCGATTCCATAAATATATATAACTTGCAGTTTTAATATCAACAGAAAACAAATAATATTATGCATGGTTTTTTATTTTTTAATTAATTTTTACGTATTACCATAGGGAAAAGTACTAGTCTTTTCTCTATGGTATTACCTTGAATTTTGACTGAAAAGTAACGCAAATCACTATATAGTTGTTGTAGTTACAAGCTGTTTTTTTTCACCTAGAATTTACCTCGCTGGAGTGAGGTAAAAAATTGTGTTTTGCGCTCGGCAGTAAAGTTATTTTGCGTATCGTACCTTTGAAACCTTCGGTACGCTCAGGATTCTATATTTGAACCATTTGCTCCGCTCATAGTTCAATCCAAGGTTCCTTCGCTTCCTCAGGTTTCAATAACGCACTCGCCCGAAATAACAACATTGCAGCCTTGCATAACAAATAATAATGTTTTCTCAATTGCACCTTCGAGTAGAGGTAGAGTGGTTTAACTGCATGAAAATATATGTGGGTTACTAAACTATTTACATTTTAAATTCTATGGAATATGTAGTAATGAACTCTGTCTCCGGCCCTGTCCCTGTGTCGCCTACAGTTCGCAAATTAGCTGTTTCAATGTTGAAATAAGATTCATCACTATCAGCGCCCGCTAAACGTGATAGTTACAGTAATCGCTCACTCCGAAAGGCTAGAAAATTTTAAGTTAAATTAAAGATATTAATACTTTTCACATGGACGCCATTCTTTGATTTTAAAATCGTATGGACTAACAAAATAGCTTTTTATATAGTCTTTGATTGTATCCATTGAAAAGATATTAAAGAAAATTGTTAGTGTCCTTTAAGAGGATATTCGTATTTTGTTCCGTACTTAACGATACTTTATTTCACAAACAAATTTTTAAGTCTACAAGCTTTTGCGCTACTCGCAAAGTATTTTGTAGGAAATATAGTCAAGGATCTTACAATTCAAAGTACCTTTTCATAAATTTTTATACTTTTGTGAAAGTAGATCGCATTTAAAGCTAGTTCTGAATGAAAACTGTAACCAGCACCTGCTAGTACCGAACTTAATTTTTTCCTGACATAAATCAAAAAGTAAAGTCATCTCTTAGCACACGTAAATGCTTCTCAAACATTTCTATGTATGGAATTTTCACTATTATTTCTAAAGAAACAGAACGGAATATGAATTATGGCAGGAATATGTAGTAGATGCAAATTAGTATGGAGTTGCACGCGCTCCTAGAAAAATCATGTTTACGTTGCGTGAAACTTGGTGCCTCTCATAAATAGATTTCCCATCCTTCTCTACATACACTCGACAATGTAACACAAAGCCACCTTCGCAGCTCAAACTTGCAGGTTTTGCTGCTTGAAAACAATGAGCAAAATATAATTTTGTTGCGAGAGTGTGACAAAGTAATTTAAATTAAGGGCCCGTTTCAGTATGTTCGAGTAAGTTCCGGATTTACTACCCAGATCATATTATACAATAAATAAAACACTATCTTTGCGTTTCACTGTCATCGGTTTAGCCTATCCATATAAAGCTTGAAACGCCCTGCATGTTAACTGTCATTTTTATGATTCAGTTATTTTATATGTTGCATAGCAACCCGAAACTTTATTAGGACATTCTGAAACGGGCCCTTAGAGTCACGAATATCAAACAAACAATCATAACCTATATAACCCTGTAATTAGAAAATCAAATGCTAAGTGTCTTTTTATACCTTAGTGTCTTTTTCTTATAATTTTATTCTTTTTCCTAAAAATGTTTATTGAATTCATGAAAAGTTTATATAAACGCCTTCTTATGTAAGATATTTTAAGTTTCTGCTTATAATATGTGACAAAATGAAACTGTACAGAGAGAACAGCAAAACAAAAATAATTGAATCTTGTAAATATATCTATATTTTAACTAAAAATAAATAAGGGATTTAAAAGTTTATCATAATATGCATCATTTTGATCAGTTTTACCAATCTTTAATATCGAAATGGAACAAAACTGTTGCATTTTTAGAATGCATCTATAAAAAAGCAGCGCATAACATAGTTGTCGTGTAATAAATAGAAAAAAAAATTAAAAAATATTAGTGAGTCCAGTGACGAAGAAAATGATTTAACACCAGAAGAATCGATACAAAAAATTAATAATGTAGCATTTAAATTGCTTGCTGAAATGTTCCGTGAGAAATAGTTATCTAAAAGCCTACAATTACCTTCTATTTGTTCTGAATGCTTATGTAATAAGTTGTATAAGCAACTTGAGATCAATTGTACATCTTGTCGCAAAAATAATTTTTATTCTACTATCATTCTTCTGTAATCGTAGATCGTAGACTGACATGGAGAACACACCTACAGAAAAAAAGAGATGAACTTAACTCCTGGTACCGAAACCTCTTGTGGTTGATAGGTAGAAACTCAGTCCTAAGCAAAGACAACAAGCTATTAATCTACAAAGTCATACAAAAGCCTATCTGGAGTTATGGCATTCAGCTATGGGGATCAGCCAGCAATACAAACATCTCAATCATACAATGAGCTCAGAACAACATCCTAAGAAACATATCAAATGCTCCATGGTTCCTGAGGACTACCGAGTCACATGAAGAACTGGAAATTAAAACAGGATCAAGGATGAAATAAGACATTTTTCAGCAAATTATAAAAAGCAACTGACCATGCTGGCCACAAAGCAAACTGCCATCAGCTATCCAAAGAGACTACGCAGACAACACATCATGGAATTGGACGGAAATGATGGATAAAATAAAAGAGATATGTTCATTGGATCACTTCTACTACATGCCAAAAATCATATAACAAACCTGCTCATAGTCTGGAGACTGATCGCAGATTAAAATAGAACAAAAAAAAAAAATAATAATGAATAGATTCAGGCGTTCAAATCAAAGGCAAAAAAAAATCTTCTGTAATATTTTTAAGGTAACTAGGCCTTTATCTACTACAAAATAATGCAAGCAAATCGTGTGAAGGTTCTATCGATTACTCATTTACCCGGCTTTATTCGGGGATTAAATGAAGGATTTTCTTTGCTACGAGCCCCTGATTAAAGTGTAGTTATACTTTGTCCGTAGTTTCCGTGCTAAGCTTAATGCGGGCGAACACTCCAAAGATTTTGATTAACCAGCATCAGTTAGTAGGCACGTTCTTCAATAAGGATCTGTTTCAAGAATATAATGGACATTAGGTACTAATATGTGATTAGGGATTTGTAAAAGCGTGCAACAATTTGAGGCTCTCTGAGTGCTACCAGCCCATAATAAGTAACAGGAAAACTAGAAAAGGTACTGAACAATGTTGACTTTTTTAGTTAAATAAATTATAAAAACTTTATAAATAATACTCTGATTATTTTTCGATAGAATTTCATTTTATTAGGCGTTCAATTAAATAATTCAATTAAATTATTTTCCAAAACCTATCTGAGCGCTTGGTCGATGCGACGCGTGATCAAAATGCTGGCACATATTTGGCTCAACGAATAAGCATTGCAATTCAACGGGGCAATGCTCCAAGCATGCTGGGCACGCTGCCAACTGGGAGTGGGCTGGAGCATTTGGACTGCCTATGAGTCTGCTATCACTTATAGGTTGTTAAATGCTTTTATTGTAGTAGCTGTAGTGTTGTATATAGTTCGTAGTATTTTGTTTAATAAAGGCATACCGCCGGAAAAATATTTAAATAAAGAATTTGGAGTAGCATATGAAATTATATTTGTTCCGTACAGCTTGATAGTCAGGACTGAAATGCGTCATAACCGACCAGTGTGTGTTGTGAGTTGTGGCCATTGTTTTGAATTCGAATGACGAATGAAATTAAGAAAACTGTATTTGAAAGAGAATGAGTTCGTCGAGTGTAATACTAACGTTTAAGAATTTAAAACCAAAAACCAACCAGAGCTTCTATATTAAACGAATGAAATGATATAAAAATAAAATCACTCAATTTTCGGATATGAGGAATTATAAAAAAATATATTTGTTTTTATTTATTAGTAGTTTCAATAATTAAACCTTCATTTTTAAGGATAATGTAAACTACTGTTGCGATAGGAATTTAACCTTTAAGTTCAGCAGTTTTTGACTGACAACCAACGGGAATGGTAGGGAGGCTTGGAAGAACGAGGGCGAGGTTATTCATTCTGGTTGGACGACCGAAGTGAGCGAAAATGTTATTAAGGCGACGTTTTCCGGACAGTTTAGGCAAATAGCGCTCGAACGTATCTCTATAGAATAAGATAAGTACGCATAGCCACACGCATGGACTAGCCGCGAATTACGCGACGCGGTCAACGAACTCCAGTCCGAAAAGACAGCGTCACAGTGTAAAAATTACAGTTTCGCAAGCTTAACATTTATTACAATATTTTTTCCACGTTTTGCTACAATGACAATCATGTTAAAAGTGTAGTTTCTATGGCTTTAAACTGCAACACTACAGACACGGACGAAGTAATAATATTACGGGTGGATTAATAATATTTACGTGAGTAATAGTAAATTATTATACAATTGAGCTAAGTTGCTCATTACAGACGAGGCTGTAGGTTGCAGCCCGAGCCGTAGGCGAGGGCGTAATTCAGACAAGTGTATAATGAGCAAGTTGCTCACGAGTTTCATACTCACTTTTTCAACACCCTTGCGAGAAAAAAAAAATTGCACAAATGCGATACAAACAAAATAATACATACGAAAATTATGGAATGTAGCGCGCAAGTTTTCTTTTTTGCACGCGGCAAATGTATGGTGTTGATTACATACTTATAAACCTCTTTGTTGTAACAAATCTGTATAACCCGGTTAAATTGAAAATTATCTGTTTACTTGCATAAAAGTTGCAGTTTGGTAATAACTTAACTTTATAGGGATACATTACCCGGTTAAATTGAAAATGCCCTGTTTAATCGCATATAATTTGATAGATTGATATACACTTTATTGAAACACCGTATAAATAGTTTAAGCAGAAACACAATTTAAAATAATGTAACATTTGGCGGTCTTTTCGTTGAACGCGATCTCTTCCAGACAACCATTGGAAGGAGAGACATAATTTAAAGAGATCCGAGGGACGGCGGTGAGCAAGAAATGATAGTACTTACACTGACAATTAACTTATATATTACCTACATTACATAAATACAAAAATAAAGTTAGAATACTCATATAGATAAACAAATAATATTCATATATAATAATACATGCACATATACAACATAATAATATATACATACATAAATAATGAATGATGTTCATGACTATAAGACACATACTAAAAATGGAACAACGATTATATATATGTTCATAGAGAGTCAACGATTTACTAGATAAAAGGCTTATATAATTTGCAGTTAGGTACTAATTTAACTTTGTAGGGATAATTCTATTACGCACTAGTGTGTCATATTATTATGCATGAGGGTGTTATAGTTCGGTTTATGGCCCTAAGAACGATATAATAAAGCTCACTTTACGGGCGAGGGTGTTGAAAATATATGTATGTCATACTTATGTTGAATTTCGAATATAATCGTAATAGTAATCAGGAATAATCGTAAATAATCAGGTAAGGGTAATAGAAGATAAAGTATCCATTTTTTTAGAGTCAAAATGCTGTTTAGTAATCAGTTAAAATATAATATCAAGTAATGCGTAAATGTATAATTTCTATATGTAAAAGTAACACGGAATAGTCAAATCCAATAGTTTTAAATAAAGTCAAAAAAGGAGATTTTTAATTTAGGAGGGTGTTGGTAGATACACAATTAGGTAAGATTATTAAAAGGCCAGGATACTTTTAAGTATTTTAATATTTTTAGAGTAAAATGCAGTTTAATTTGTTAATATATATAACTTAAATATAATAATTACAAGTAATCAATTATTTTCTTTAGTTCTTTTTATTTTTCTTATCTCTATCCCTCTTATCTTTGAGGATCTATTATTTAGGTAGAAGAGAGTCCATATAAAATTTTACAAGTTGTGGTTTCATTTTTTGTCCCCAATAATGTATCCTCTTTCATATTTTTTATCATACCATTTGACCTTGCAGACCCAGACTTGACAAAATTGTCAATTAAAGGTACTTACTCCATTTTTAGTCCTACCCTCAGCTATAGCTGCTTCTTTGTCGCACAATGCTGCAGATTCCATTGATTCAACTGCGACTCCTTCCCATTTCTCATAAACCTGAATTTGAATCTTGCCATAATATTTTGTCGAAATGACTGGTGCGTCCAATGCAGAGAAAACTTCCTGAAACTGAGAGTAACCGATGCCTAAAGCTATGATTCCGCTAGCAGCAGCTATATTTGCATTTACGCATTTTTCATCACTGCTATCCTCAGATTTAATCACCACTAATTCATGGCACATATTGCATTCAAATTTAAATTTTGATGTCAGTCCTAATCTTTTCTCGTCCACCAATCTAAAATTTTCAGTCTTACAAGCGGACAAACTATTGAAGCGTCCTTTATTTTGTAGCTGAGCAAGAAAATCATTCAAATCAACAAATCTTCTTCCAGTAACGGGGTGAAAATCATTTGACTCACTGATCGTTTCAACGGTCAGTTCTGTCAGTTGTTCTTCAACACTGGAATATAAAATCACAAATTATATTTAAAAAAACTACTTCTTTTGTTTCCTATTTGTATATTTGAACTCTACATACTTATTTTCTGCATAGATGTTTAAGTTATTGGTCAGTTCAGAGTTATCTGAATTACTGCAGTCTCTATCTTGAAATGCGCCGTCCGAATACCTGTAAAAAAGTTATGATAAGATTTATATAAAATACATCAAATATAAAAATCTAGACAAGTACTTACTCAACTCTCGAAACCAAGGTCATTTTGAAGTTGGCAAAAGATTTGTTCGAAGGCTCCTGGGCGCTACCACCATTGTCTATAAGTTGCGACACGCCTAGTTCCCTAAAACCATGATTTACTATATGTAAATTGAACTATTATCATATTTACAACATGTGTATACCAAACCAAATCACGAGTATAGAATATAGTCAAGGATGGTAAAGTGACTAAAATTACTGACTCTCACTGCTGACGAAACACTACTCAAGAATCACTGCTTCATATGCTGCTGTTTCTTTGTATATGAATTTCTTCGTAGCATGTGTACAAAATTTAAATGTAGACAATCCTACCCTCATAAGTCATAATTATAAATCCCTTATAAATCTATCTACTTATAGCAATTATTAGTAAGTACAAAAAGGTAAATTTATAATTTCAAGATTTGTATTTAGTAAGTGAGTAGGTACTTATAACATCCTTTACTATGGAAACTTATAAGCTGAAGATAATCTACAGTCAATGCGCTAATTATATACTATATAATTAGGTACATATTTTCGATTATATTCACTTCCAAAAATTACTAGCTACGTTACTCGGTTATATCTGGTTTTTTTATAGGTTTGCGTTCCAATTCCGAGGTAAAGTATACTATCTCGTTTGTTGTACACCACCCGATTGCGAACTGCCATAATGATCGGGGTTATTATACGTTATTTTACTAGCGTCAATCCTTACAAACTAAAAATAGACCATAATCTTTATAATTTTTGTTTGATTATTGAGTTCGTAGCGGGTATGCAAAATATCAATGACGGCAAATACTTATGTATAATCTCAGAATAAGCTTATTATTTCAATGTGTATAATAATAAGTATCAACTTAGCATCGTAATATAGGAGGAAGGTATTGTAATTGTAATATTCTGTACATTCATACATGGTAACACGGAACGGTCGAAAAAAGCTGATTGAAGTCTTCCCTTCCTTTGCGTTGTCATTATAAAGAACTTTTACTGTAGCACCAACCTGAAATTATGCTTTTCCATATATTTTGCTAAGTGGAGAGTGAATTACTTTTTCTGTGGAACAGTTCATATTTCATTTTTCCGTATTCAGAAAGTCTTAGGAATAATACGTTTATCAAAAGAGTAGGTAGATCTACATTGAGATAATTTCGGATTAGTACCTACTAAACTACTAAGACACCGTGTAACCCAGTACGCACTATAACTGTAAATATATTACTGATATTTACACTCCATAATACCGTTTTAGTGATACGTCATTTGTCTTCTCTTGGCTGACGCCATCCGAAAAAAATACATATTTAGAATAACGACGTCCATTTCAGCCTAGAAATTTATTTTCAAACAAATTGGAGTAACTTTTTTACTTGGCAGACGTCCTCGAAAAACATATTTTGAATTCGTTATACGGACGTTCAGAACTACCCAGATATCGATTTTCAGCCAAATCGGAGTCACTTTTTTCACTTGGCAGTCGTCATTGAAAATTTAATTCCGTATTTGGAATAAGTACATCTAGAACAACCTAGATATCGATTTTCATCCAAACCGGATATATAACTTTTCATACTTGGCAGACGTAATCAAAAAATAAATTCCAAATTTGGAATGAGGACATCCAGAACAACGTAGATATCGATTTTCATCCATATTGGAGTAACTTTTTTCACTTGGCAGACGTCATCGGAGCCAAATTCTAAATTCGTAATATGGACGTTCAGAACTACCTAGATATCGATTTTCATCTAAATCAGAGTAACTTTTTTCATTTGGCAGACGGCATCGAAAAATAAATTCCAAATTTGGAATGAGGACATCCAGAACAACATAATATATATCGATTTTCATGCAAATTGGAGTAAGTTAATCCAATTTTCTTAGTCTGCAGACGTCATCAAAAATCATTTCCAAATTTGGAATAAGGACATCCAGAACAACCTACTCGTAGATATCGATTTTCAGCCGAATCAGAGTATCTTTTTTCACTTGGCAGACGCCATCGAAGAAAAAATACCAAATTTGTAATGAAGACATCCAGCACAACCTAGATATCAATTTTCATCCAAATCGGAGTAACTTTTTTCTATTGGCAGACGTCATCGGAAATCAAATTCTAAATTCGTAATACGGACGTTCAGAACTACCTAGACATCGATTTTCAGCCCAATCGGAGTCACTTTTTTCACCTGGCAGATGTCATCAATAAATAAATTCCAAATTTTTAATAAGGACATCCAGAACAACCTAGATATCGATTTTCAGCCAAATCAGAGTATCTTTATTCACTTGGTAGACGTCATCGTAAAATAAATTCCAAATTTGGAATGAGGACATCCAGAACAACCTAGATATCGATTTTCATCCAAATTGGAGTAACTTTTTGCACTTGGCAGACGTCATCGAAATAAGGTCTGCATTCGGAGTGAGGACGTCCAGAACAACCTCGATTTTTACTTTTAGCCAAATCGGAGCAACTTTGCTTTCATCACGGAGCAACTGAAGACAGTTGGCAGACGAAATCGTTATTGATATTGATATGTTGGCGCTACATGCGCAAACTAAACGGCGATATGCAAATAAGTCATCCAGTACAGATGAACCTGACTAATAGGGAAATATCAAAACGTGGAATATACTAAGCATTTACTTATGTGATTATTATACCACTAGCTTTCCGGGCGCGGCTCCACCTGCGCGTATGTCGGTTATCGCGCAAAAACATTAACCTCTTTTTGCGCAGTTGGATAAAAACTATCCTATGTTTTTTCCCGGGTTTCAAACTATTTCCATACCAAATATCATTCAAATAGGTCCAGTAGTTTTGGCGTGAAAGCGTAACAGACAGACAGACAGACAGAGTTACTTTCGCATTTATAATATTAGTACTGATACATATGAAAAATATTTGATTTTATTTTCTACACCGACAAAGGCCATCATGTGGCTTATTCATTTGATAAATGTATTAGTTACTTACCTACTAGTTAGTACTTACCGATTTCGATCTCTAATCAATATCATAATAATATGCTCCCTCAGCTGACGTAAGCGTTCCTTATTTTTTATACTGTGGTTTCCCATTTATTTATTCGTCGATTCCGAAATAGCGTATACAATCCGTGCGCGAAAGAAACGAGCACAGTACCGTCGTTGACAGCGGTCACGGGCGTACTGGCGACACGGGCACAAGGGATCTCGTAGGTTATAATGAGAAAATATTGCCAGAAAATCATCCACTATAGATATTGATAAAATATTAGACAAATATTTAGATATTCTAATAAACTATCGAATAAAACCAGTTTAGTGTTAATATTAATTATAGTTTTAAGATATCGGCGATAATAAAATTTAAAAAGCATATTTTTCAAAAATTAAATCTATCGAGGATTTTTTACGTAATCGTGTTTTTGCCGAGATCATAATTAAGTTTATGAACTGAAGATATACATATCAAAAGAATGCAACTTAGGTAATCGAAGAAGTATTTTATCTCGATTTTCAAAGATGTTACTTAGTCAGACTATATCGCCTTAAGATAAGCTATGTCGATTAATTCTTCTAATCATCATGTTTAATTCATAATTTACGTTGGGGCGAGCGATACTAAGATCGTTTTTTTCAGCTTACATCTTATATACATTGCCGATCTGAAAATTTATTTAATAGAATTTCTAGTCCAATGGATCAACGTTTTACACCAAAGGTCAAAGTTTGTTACTCATTCCACTTAGTAGCTAGACTCCTTAACATACATACAGTCGGACAGACATACAGATGGACCGTGGGGTCTCGCTAAAAAGGCTCCGTTTTGCTCTTTTGGTATGAAACGCTAAAAAGGACGGAAACAACACAATTAACGCAATCAACATAAATAATCGTAAAGTAACCGTCCAACTGCGATCAATTCAAGAATGGCCAAGTCGTTATCTCCCGCCGTAGATCCTATTGCAATCTCGTTCTGTAAACGTACTGCATGGATGTAATCAGGATTGATGCCTTAGGGGATGAATATTTTTATCGATTGAGAAGCCTTACAAAGTTTCTTCTATCTGCTTCACTGATCATATTGGTACATATTTTTAAGTGAATGGGATTCGTCCTTTAGTATCATATTAATCATTAAATTTGGTGCTGTAATCGATGTAGTTATTATGTGAAACTTAGTCAATCGTTAAAGTTTGAAATTTAAATAATTATTCTTTATCAAGCTTTATGTGAGAAGTTAATAATAAAGTTAATCAATATCATTCTAAGCTTGGAATGTATAAGGTCGTGGATTAATTAACTGGATGCTAGCCATCATCACCATCATCATAAATTTACATCATTGACTACGCCGGTGAAACCGCGGGATGCAGCTAGTCATCAATAAATCTTATTCTTATATTACCATTTCGAAAACAAGTAGTCCACTCTCACACTAATTCAGCATTATTTTGAGCATTTGCATACTACGATGTACGTAGATGTGAACAAAAAAATAAATTAACTATACCTACTTAAGACACACGGTAAAGAAAAATATTTTTTAAGCCCCAAACTAATCCTGATTAAGGCCCATGTTTACTTGCACTTTAAATTGCTTTTCCCTAACTCTTCAACTTGGTATCCCGTCTTAATCCTTCCCAGTAAAATTGAACAAACTTTGTACTTCAAAATCGAATTAAGAATAGGAAACATTTGACTTGCAAATCCAAAAGCATTCGGAATTTCAAATTCATTTAAAATTCAAATAGATAATTAAGAATAAGCTACAAAACCGACTAAATGGGGTATTACACATGTGACTTAAATATATTGAAAACTTAGTTGCTGCCCACGAGTTAAGTTAAAAGTTCGTTATGTAATGTACAAAGTCAAAGTCAAAGTCAAGTCAAAGTCAAAATCATTTATTCAATTTAGGCGTCTACGACGCTCTTATGAAGGTCAATTACAAATTTTAATATTGAAATATACTACATTGTACTGCCACGTTCAGCAAACAAAAATTATAGAGCCACTGCGAGAAGAACGGGCAAGAAACTCGGGGCCATTCTTTTAAACGTTTTTTAAAAATGTGTTAAATACATACAAAGAAACTTTTATACGTTTCCTTTTTGATTTTGAAGGACCATGCACGAGTGCCACATGGTGTTAAGCGGATTAACCTCTGCCTATAACAGATGCATTTCGTCATGTGACGAATCGCACTGCGTCCGTCACACTGAGACATACAGTTGTTAAGTCTCATGTGCCTGTAATTTATCTGACTCTCAAGGACTGCTGCCGGAACACAGTGTTGGCGACAGATATCCTACTTGAGGGTGGTTGATAGCCAGGCGGGCATTCGCAAAATGCACTTCCACCATGGTGGTGAAGCTCAAGCCGGGCGGCAGTGGACATCGAACCCGTCTTAATCCGGGGACCTGCGGCACGGCAGACCAAAGTTATAACCGCTCGGCCATCATTGCTTCACACGCCCTGTTCTGTTTCCTATTCTGTTTCGGACTACAATGTAAACCATCATCATCTTACCCTTATCCATCATAATATGTTTTTTCTAACAACACGAAGGATGACACTTGAACATATTATTGAAATCCTGGAAAAAACTACCACTAGTTCACCGGTTGAACTTATTGGCTGTAGTGGGAGGTATCCATAATATTTCATACGAATGACAGTACCGAATAATATAATAGATATACCTTAATTATTGCGCTTCACTCCATCAGGTCTTTTGTCATTACACCCCCATCAGTTCAACCGATTTTATAAGTGTCGATACACCGGTATACTGACAAAGGCCCAACAAATGATCTAGTAACTAGATTCTAGTTGATGCTGGCATATCTAGGGAAGCACCGTGTAGTACTAACTGTATGACGTATCATTTTTAACTTACTTTATATCATTTCTAACATAATTTAATAAAACTACGAAAATTGATACTTATATGACGTAGTGCAAAGCATAACTTAGGAAGCCGTAAGCTGACAAGCATTGTCATAGTTATCCCACGGATCTTCCTGGGAACAAAGTCTACCCTGCCGTAAACCTTCTTCACTCATCAGTACATTCGGTTCTTCGGAAAGTCTGACAAATTCCAAAAATAGACTTCTATGAATGCTGGTCTAGGAAAGCGCCCTTTAAAAACGTTCTTAAAATGATGATAGTCCTCACTGTATAATTCGACTATACAATGAATTTATCAAAAATATTTAATATTTATGGTTACAAAAAGCGGCATCACATAAAATTCTTAAAATTACTACAAAAAGACTGTCATTGCTACAGACATTAATTGTGATAGTTCGTTTATCTTAACTACCCTACACGTGCTTACTTAAATGTTTTTAATGTATGCTACACAAAAGAAGTCATCCTAATTTCTGAATAAATGTTTTATAGCGATTCACATAACAAAGGCTTAGCTCTTAGGCAGAAGTTTACCCTGTGCACTTTGTAGTTGCAAAAACTCTATACACATACAAATCCATTGTCTTACATATTACTAACTTAAGGTTATTTTTAGTACTTAACCGCACCCACTGGCGTGGACGTAGTATTTATTGCAGCGACACATGCAAGGCGCGGCTCTGCGCTGACCGTTGAACAATTTGTCTCTAAATCCTCTGTAATGCATGAGACTATCCATATTCGTCGACATCAACACAGCAGCACCAGTTGGCTATACCTAGTTTTCTTATAAAGTGGACAATTTAAAGGTGATGTTATAAGAGGTATAGAAACAGTAAAAAATATATTTTTTATGGAACCAATTGATATTTGGGCCATTCATTTGAGTGTGTGTGTGTGTGTGTAAAAGCACCGCATAAGAATCTCGTGTACATAGTATTATTATATGTTCTATGTTTTTTGGGTTCGATAAAGGCATAGAATACAAGGATAGAACAGGTTAAAGATATTTTACTAAAAAATAAATGTATATTACTTGTATGTTTCCAAAATGAACTCCGGAATGATGTCCGAGCAATAGGCTCGCCCCCAATTGAACATGTCTGGCGAATTTTGCACACACATCTGCCGACACCTCGGAAAAAATGAGCGTGATGAAAAATCTAAAAATAATATGGAATAAGATAAACTATGATACAACAAGTCTATTGGAAGCCAAGTTTATGAAGATCAGTCAATCAAGCCCTCCATTTTGTATGAGAGACTACGTGATTTTAGGACCTAGGAGACTAAAACGACTCAAAAGCCTTCAAGAAGAGAATTTATTCCCTCCTCAAAGGCCAGCAATGCACGAGCCCTCTGGTTTTTCTGTGTGACTGTCCTTTGTGATCACTTACCACCAGGTGGGGTGCCTGCTTGTTTGCCCTCCAGTACTAGTACAGTAATAATTTTAAAACTCCTCTAGTCATAGGAATTTGGAATACATAAAAGTTGTCTAAGGTTTTCGCGATTATCACATATAGTAATTAAACAACTTTAAATTGGTTGTTAAGCGTATATTTAGTCACATATTGACCACGAAGTTTTTGAAACATCGGGATAAATAAAATGATAAATATACGCGATTAAAACCGTTTAAAGTTGTTTAATCAGTACTAATATTATAAATGCGAAAGTAACTCTGTCTGTCTGTCTGTCTGTTACGCTTTCACGCCAAAACTACTAGACCGATTTGAATGAAATTTGGTATGGAAATAGTTTGAGACCCGGGAAAAAACATAGAATATTTTTTATCCGACTGCGCAAAAAGAGGTTAATGTTTTTGCGCGATAACCGACATACGCGCGGGCGGAGCCGCGCCCGGAAATCTAGTTATACATAAAAGTACTAAAATCGACCAAGCGTGAGTCAGAGTCGCATTAAAATGTTTTAACTTAATAAAGCAACTATTTTTATAAAATATGCTTACCTAAAAAAATGGTTTTACCCCGTAATCAGAGGTACTTACGCAATTTCGACTAGCAGAGAGCTAACTTTTGTTAAAGAGAAACAATACAAGAAATTAATTGTTAATTATTCTATTCTTCCATTTAAAATTTATTGAATTTAATACTGGCCATCAATAAGCATTGGGAAACCAATTAGGTAGGTTTACAAAATGGGACAAGTAAAAGCTTTTAAAATTAATTGAATCGATATTTTAAATCCTTATAATAAATTGAGCATTTCCAAATATTTTAAGTCGCCGCAAATTATACGAAAATATAAGTGAAACCTTAGCTAATGTGATTATAACTAGGTCAGGTTTATCATTATTTACAAATTTGATAAGTACCTACTTAAATGATATTTGTAATAACTGTAAACACAGAATAAATACAGAATTCTAAAAATATAATTTTCATACAACGAAAACTTTATGAATTTAGAATCTCTTCCGTTTTTGGAATTCAGTTAAAAAGGATTAAGGAGATTTTTCTTTGTTTGTAAGGAATTTGAGCTTGTAAAATACTGTCTAGGATAAATTTCATCTGGGACTTAAAAGCAATAAGATCATTAAAAGGAAAAAACAGAGTACATATCAGCCAGATAGCCAAGTGCAATGGACACAAGAGGCCAGTTAGGACAAAATATTCAAACATTTTTTCCTAGCTGGCCTCTTCCAAGAGGACACCAACAAGAACTACAGTTCTACAGAGCCAGCCTATATAATATACCTGAAAAAAAAGAGGGATAAATAACATTTTTTCCTCTCGATGAACTGATGATGACTTCTACAAAAAGAAATTTTGTTCTAAATTTAGTCCTATGTTCTGTTAAGATATTACATTGCTGCGTACAAGTTGTAAGGTTTGGGAGAAATGCCGCTTATATGAAGAGTAATACTAAAAATGGGGATTCCAGGGTCTTCGTTAGTGAAATAACCCAAATCAAATATCCGAAAAACAGCAAAACCGTGGCTCAAATTCGGGCGAAACATGAACTTTCCGGGATGTTCTTTTTGATTGAGCGCGATGTCATTGCTCCCAGGCCTGCTATTTATTTCTACTTTGGTGTGATTCAGACGGATAGATAAGATGTCCTTAGTTAATAAAAGAATGTAATTGAATATTTTTTTCTTGAGATTTCTCTTAGTCATAGAGATATGAATACTATTTAGAGTGGCATCCATGTCAGTTTTCTTAGAAAACGAACGTAGCTAGTTCAATACATGTAAATGATACGTGACATTACATCTTTATTGTTCACTACAAACAATCCGATTCCCTGATTAGTCCCATTTTTACCCAGTTGAAACGTTTAATAAGCCAATTTATAACAGTTGAAAATACACCTTATCTAAAGAGTGGTTTGAATTTCATGTGAACTTTGTCAAGCTATCCCTTTCAGTGAGAGAGACAGATATATGGTAATGTAAGTTGCCAGTTGACAATATCTGTACAGTAATTGTGCAGTCTCAGCTCAGTCAAGTATAATTTCAATTTTAAAATCGTTCCTTGGTAAAATCTAAGAAAAGACAATTGAAAAATAGTTCACAAACAACTGCACAAAAAATGGTTACGAGAAAATAATTATTGGGATTGCTAGCAAAATTTGATCTTATTTTATAAAAGTGATATCCTAGCCAGTGATATAGTACATTTTTATCGATAAACTTTTCCATCGACCTAAAACGATTTATAAGTGATGCGTTGATGTGCTGTGCGTTTGTGCTATAATAAGTTTTTATGCGGTTTTATATAATTATTTCAATATGTAGTAATGACAGGCAAGTAAGCGTCTTGAGTGAACCCTTTAGCTCACTAGTATGTCTATACCAAAAGCTTAAAAGACCGCTGAAAACAGAAGCATGTGGAAGAGCACGGTATATTGAGCGATTAACACTACTTCAGACCTAGACACGACCTGCAGCAGTGAAGATGCTGAATAAGAAGAAGACGATTAAAATTTAATAAAGCTATTACTGCGAAGTACAGCTTAATTTCGATATAATATGTTATAGGCTTGCTTATTTGTAGTAAAATTATTACAAACACATAAAATTCACGTAAAGGGTGGTATTAGAGATAGGCACAGATAGGTTCATAAAAATAAAAGGCGAGGTCGAGGTCCAAGTCGTGGTATATATAACAAAAGGTAAATTTCAGATGAGTTCAAGTAAATATACAATATGTTGTCAGTCAATATAAATTGAAATGTGAACAAGAATGTATTACCTTTCAACGAATATGAATGCAATCTCAAATCAAATATTAAAATTATAGTTAGATTGTACGTGGCCGAAGCCGCAGGTTTGAGATAAATTTATTTGATATAAAAAAGTGCCTTATTGTAGTGGATGGGTGCGGAAGTACAGCATACTGTTGATATACTCGTGTCAAATAAAGGGGTTTGTGCCAATTCGATCTGCTAACCTTGACATAAGTGGTTGCAGTTGCATACCCCATGGAGGCCTTTGCTTCTTTCATATGAAAACTTAATTTACATTTCTCATCATAAAAATATGATCAAGCCATTAATATGTGAGATTAAAATCTTTTTATAAAATCTAAAACCAATTGAAATACTAATTTCATGCGTATAGGTGTTAAAAGAAATTTACCAAAAAAGATATTTAAAGTATCTAAAATTGTTTTGTATATAAATAATTTCCGTTATCATAGTTTTTTCTAGTATAACCCAGGATGCTTGTGCTCAAGAACTTGAATATGAGAATGTGATTTACGCAAGTCTCAGGTTTATTCTATAAATCTGGCTATCATCTGCCGACTGGGACCCCGGTTTGCACACATGAATGAAAAGCGGGGGGACCGACACGATTTATAGATACTACCAGCTAATTAAATTGGGAATAATTTTCCATTCCATTTCCCTTGAAACGAATTGTACTTATTGCATAATCGGTGATTGCTCTTTGTAGATATTAATTTTTAGCAGAAAATGAAAACGGATGTTTGTGGATTTCTCGATTACACATTTTAACAAATCAATTGAATAGCAGCCAATGAGATATTCTCCTTATTGATTATAACGAAAATCTCCAAATAAGACTAAGTCATAACCTAAAGTTCGCGTGTTCGTTCGCGCCTGCGTTGCTGCAACACACCCCGCGATGTTGCAACGCAGCCTGCTGTACACATGTCCAAATCCAAACGGAGGAAAAAGAAAAAAAATCTTGTGAAGTTGTTAAAGTAGCTTTGGTCTGTCATGGTGAATGATTTCTGCTTGAAATCCCTATTAATGCTGTGCAAGTTGAGTGTGTAGAACCTCCTCTTAGCCTTCCCAGACAGTTTCTCTCCGATAAATTCCTTTTTAAATTACCTCAAACCTCAAATCACCCTGTTCTTCAAAAACTAGATTTTTACTGACATTATATAACTTAACTGAAATAAAGCCTCATCTGAGGACTTCCCTTGTCTCCTCTGCAGCTATTTACCTTTCTAGCAGCTATTCAGCTATTCACCCGTCTTCTTAAAACCAATGTGTCTTCCTTATTCTCCTTTTTTTAGAATCCTGTTAGGCCTTACTCTTCATCATACGAAGCATTCGTTTTCAAACCTAACATTATTTTGGATTGTGGTATTGATAAAAACACAATAGAAGCTAATAAGTTTTTCATTAATAAACTATTCACAGAATACAAGGGCTGGACTGTCATATATACAGATGCTTCTAAAATTCTAGAGTAGTCCAGTTAGTGTTGTAGTTTGGATCCCATCTACGAGAATAAATTTCCATTATAAATGCCCTCCTACAACTTCCATCAACATCCAGGAGAAGTAGTCCTTTTTGTAATATCACACAATCTGAACAAAACTATCATATTTTCAGACTCCAAAAGCTGCCTCCAATCTATTCTTGCGAACCCATTTCGGTCCAGATCTAGGTTCCCAATTATTAAAAAATATGAAATGCCCTTTTCGAATGTAGCTTTCACGGCAAACATTTATATGTTATCCTAGCCTGTATTTCTGGTCACGCCGTTATAGTGGGCCACGAATCAGCTGACTCCTGTGCTACAAATGCCATTCATACAGACTCTCAAGGACATTTTCCCAACTTTTCTCGCTAGATATCTGTTCGACTTTAAAACCATCTTTAAAAAACCTTGGAACCCGAAATGGCAAATTTATAGAATATTAAAAAGTAAATTCTATGGTAACATTCAACCTGAGATTCCCAATAAACTCTGGTTCTCAAAATTCCAAAACGCTGCTAAAGTGACAACCTCTACAATATGCCGTCTGCGTCTAAACCATTCCTGTAACCCAGTCTTCCTGGCCAAACTTAAGATTAGGGATAACTCCCTCTGTGAATATAGTTTGGACGAAGGAATGTTGTCCCAAAATAAACTCTTCTCTCTACATATTCTCTATACAACGTATCCAAAGGTTGTTCCCAGTTGTTCCATATTTCCCCTATATATAATGTGTGTGTGTGTGTGTGTGTGTGTGTGTGTGTGTGTGTGTGTGTGTGTGTGTGTGTGTGTGTGTATGTGTGTGTGTGTGTGTGGGTGGGTGTGTGTATGAGAGAGAGGGTGTGTGTGTGTGAGGGTGTGTGTGTATTTGTGTTAGTCCAGTAGATAGATGAACTAACATCTTATGTTTCAGCACCAATTTTGCCTTGGCCAGTTCTCACCGGACATAACTCATTAAACTAAACAATCTCCTTCTTTTGATGGTCTAACTACGTGGCATTGGCGAAATTGTGGTGGTGCCCAAAGGAGCCATAAAACAAGAGTTTAAGTTGAAATCCTAACCTTGAAAATTGCCTGTTCTTGAAAATATTTGAATAATTTGTTAAGTTAATTGAACCTTCTGATCTACACATGTATTCTTACGTCCTGATAAAAGTTCTGTATGCACTAAAAGCTGAGGATCAGATGGTTATTGATTTCGTAGGTCTAACAGGAAAGCTCCAAATTAGATATTTGAATGAGGTGAAATTTAGTGACGAACATTTTGTCGATAAAAAATATCATCAATCACTATATGTCAGATTGCACCGACTTTGTTCATCAGCGAAATATGTTTACATTTAGGAACAATTTATTATGTTTTCCGGTGATAAGATATTCCTACTTTCTTTACATTTGTGACATCGCTATTGAATCTGCAACTTATAACAGCACAACGCGGCATTTTCATATACATTTACGGAGATGCATGCGGCGCGTTAAGGGCGCACCGAGCTTTTTAGGCTCACCGCGTATGTGTGCGTGAGTAAAGCACGCCAACAGCATCCGTCCCCGTCCGACGGCCGAAGAATTACTAAAGCAGATAGGAACAAAGCATCGTAGCTCTGAATAAAA
Source organism: Plagodis dolabraria (assembly GCA_963854805.1). Lineage (NCBI taxonomy): Eukaryota > Metazoa > Arthropoda > Insecta > Lepidoptera > Geometridae > Plagodis > Plagodis dolabraria. The sequence continues at coordinate 25,763,732 of OY978441.1, read as the reverse complement.
TGGGCGAAACATACGTGAATTTGAGTATTTCTTTCGTATAATAAAAACAAATACCTATTTGAAAAATTTAATGTGTATGCGTTATTGAAAACATGTTGCTTTTTTATTTTTCCAATACGGATAACTCTCCGTTAAATATTTACGCCGTACTAAGGATTTATTTCGTTTTTTAGATATAACTTTGGATTTTTTTTCTATAGAGGAAACTTTAAGTAATCGTGTTTCCAGAGTGTATGATTTATAGAAGTAATGCTTAAGTATAATTTATATTAATTACATAAATCAATATTAAGAAATAAAGCTACAGCAAGGGATCAAACGAACCACAATTACGTTTCGCTGCCTCGGTGCAGGCTTAACCGCGGGTCGACTGTCAGTAGCATTATAGTCCGTTGACGGAAATACTCCTGTTTAAGAGTATGCTGAGCTAGCGTGCCACGGCCCCTTCACCTTTCTACTGCTTTCTCTTTTCTGTGGTCTTAGTCAATACAATCGTCAAAAAGTCAACCAGTACTACTGACTGAAAGCAAGATGTTACCTGCAATTATTACCTGAAATAAATAAAATTAAAATTGTCACGTCATATGAAAAATACATGTATATTTTATTGTTTTGTGTTCGTCAGTGTGACACATTTTATCAAAACGCGTATCACAAACGTAAACACGAGAAGCCTTAAAAACAAGCATAACATACTTTTTAAGGCTCGCATTAGAGCTCATCAACATCATCCGCCCTGTGATTTTCAAAGAATCTTCATATTGACATAATCTTTTTGATATAATTAATATGTCATTTAATAGCTACCATTAAAATATCAAAGCAAAATATGTTTAATGCTCAAAATCCATTTTGTTACTGTAAAATAGCTTATCAAAAATAGTTTAGCGTAGATCAAACAAAACAGAGTAAAATATAGAATTTATAGATATATTTTGTAGCTCAGAATCTGATTTCATCAGGATACATGTACAGTTACTAACAAGTCTTACAAAAACAAAACATAATAGTCTACCATGAATTTAACAAAATGTCAAATGGATTCAAGATAATTAAACACAATATGTTCATTATTTTAACCACGCCTACCGTCCTCAATTGCGACTGTCAGCTGACCTATAATTACACTAAAGTCTTCTCACAAAGTCTGTTTGTTCGTTCGACTCTAATCCGGAGGTCGATTAAACGGACTGTACGTTCAATTTATTTGATCGTGGAGCGTATTTTCTTGCAGCAAAACAATGTAACCGCCTCGCCGCCGCCGCAACGGAGAAATGTTTGCGGGTCTGTGCTCTAGATTCTTTCATTAGGCTCTGCCTATCCAAGTAGGTTTAGCTAATGATAAATTTATCACTAGAAGTTTAAATTTATTACGAGAATATATCTTAAAAGAAAGCTCTAAAAAGTTTTTGAATTGTGAATGTTATGTTCACAAATCTCTATGTACCTTCTTAAGTTTAACTTTCACTCTAGATATTATAAGGCATCAGTATTTTTTGATAATGAATACTTGCATTATTTGTGAGAAATGTCATCGGTATTATGATCTTTTTAATCATATCTGAAATATGTGAGATCATCAGAAACATGTATTGTCCCAACGATTGATTTGATAGAATGATGTCTTGCAAAATAACAAAACAACACAGACATCTTAATATAACTGACATTGTAATTTTTGCATTATCGCCTGCTAAGCAAATTATCTTACAACATTCCAACGATAGGAACAATTCGGGCTATGAATCACTTAGTACGATAGCTCAGTTGGAAGAGCATGTCCCAGCTGTTAAGGAAAAATGGTCGCGAGTTCGTACCCACTATAAGGTAGTTAACTTTTTCCCTTTGGTTATAATATTAATAATAGTTTCGGTTTTATGGCCGACCGGCCTATAGCTTACCCTCCCCGAGAAAATTGATGATAATATAATTATCTTCTAACAATTGTCTGATAAAAGTCAAAATGATAATGAGCCTTATGCGTGCCGAATTAGTAGAAACTTCCCAGTTACAATGTAACTTAAGTAGTGGTACGCCTATCTTGATTGCAAAACATCACTTTGAGCAAATTTTTGTCTTAAACTGATGTAGGTAGCTTAGCTGTAGAGTGCAAGATGTGCCACAGCTGCTAACGTTAATATTTTCCCGCTGAGAAACAAAGCCAATATCTGTAAAAGTTTTGGCGCGCCTCCCCATTATTTATTCAGAGACCCAGCGTTTCTTTAACTTTCCAAGAGCCCGGTCGGGGCGGAGTGGGGCGTTATTATAAAAGAAGCGGCAGCACCGAATGCTCTGCGCACAATTGGCACCAATTTTCCACGGTAATCCACGCGTTTGCACGTAAATAAACTCATTCCTATTAATTTTCTTTTTATATAAGGGTTCAGCCGCAGTCACTATGTCATGTGCCAGTCTATGATTTTAATAATGGAAGCGGTAAAGTGACGTATGTGGCGTGACAGGATTACACGAACCCCACGCGCCAACGGCTTTACCACTCGCGTGCTACCGGTGTCATAACCACACATAATTTCCTATACTAGACCTCGTTTTCATGTTCGTTACACTACTCCAGTAGTTAATGCACTCGCATTGTGTATTTTGTAACATTTTTGATCGTATCTTCCCTAGAAAAACCGGGCTTTTTCCATTCTCCGTTTGAAATACGACGCAAAACATACAGCTTTATTCCGTGACTATTGGAAAATCCAGAGAAAGCTATAAATGTTGTGTGTATCTAACCTATTTTAGAGGTTATGTAAAAACTTGTTAGGAGTTTATCTTTGGGCACAATTTAATTTACGCTTGATCGTTCAAAGGGCTACATAGTTACTTTTGTCTTTGGCAATGCATTTGCGCGGTTTGTTGAAGTGAAATAAGATTTGAATAAAAGTCGAGGGGAACCGGTACTTTTCTTTGAATGATCTTTTTATAATTTTCGTTGTTTTAAATAATCTACACTGAGGAGTTACCGTTGGTAGAAAGCAGTATTTGTACGAAACTAAACACAAGAAATTTTACACATTTACGTCTTTGCTTTGGTGCATTGGTTAGATAATACTCGAAAAGTCGATTTGCATTGATATTAATAACATAATAAAAATATCAGAAGAAATAAAAATGTTTATTTCTATCCACTTCGTTACCAATTTCGACTTTGAAAACTTGAAATGGAAATCCAACTTTTAGGAAACTCAGATAATTTGATCCAAACTACAACTTAGGTAAATCTCTGCTTAAATGACAGCAAGCGTGGGAAAGCCTTACCAAACTGTAAACTAAATTCAAAGTTTAAGATAGCATATAAAAGAGATTTGCAAAGAGATGCGGTCCCGGTCCAGCGGGACCTAACGGCATTTGCTCCAACTTCGCAAAGAGCATCCAAATTCCAAATAGGATTTTTGTACATGCAAATTGCAAAACCAGAACCTCAGCAGAATAGTAAACAGTAAGGATTGTTTTCTAAAAAGCGTTCTTCGTCTTCCTACTCTTGCCCCACTTTATGTGAGATCAGTATTTTTTCTCGCAAAACTCAAAATACTAGTACGATACTAGAACATAGTGTTCGCAGTTTTTGCTTTAGGCTAACTGCATGACTGATATTAACCCTCCTGAGATCACTCTTTTTTGTAGGATACCTTTCCAGTAATTAGGACTATAAATGGTAAAGTACCTGGTTATGAGTCTAATATACATCGCCACCCTAATCACGCCAACGTGAGTAATGTTTACATCAACACAGAGTTCTCTTAGTCGGCTTTTACGACATCCAAGTAGAACATGGAACAGTCCCATTCTGGCACTGTAAATTGTTCTATTGAGAAATTATTAGTTTCGTTTACACTGTAAAAATATTTTTAACGAAGTACGATTTTAAGATGCATTTCTCTTTTAGCTCTCATTTGGTATTTATAAACCAACGTGTTTTGAAATTTCATTCAACGTTTTATTCAATAAAAATTATCATTTTCTTATTGAATAGAACGAATAATTACCTAATTTATTTTCTGTTCTATTAGATATAATTAAATGCAAAATTTCCCAATCATTATGTGTCTCAACCATGCAAATAAGCTTTTGGTTACAATTTAGAGTATAGGAAAACTGAGCTAGGCCGCCTTCGATTTAATATATTTTCATTAAAATGGGAATCTTTTTGTGATACTAATTAGCAACACGATACTATCCCTACAGTATTCGTATTTTAACCAAGAGCACCGTTAGTCTTTTTAGCAAGCGGCCTAGTTTCGGCGCTGTTTTACCACTCGCTGCCAGGGGTAGAGAATTATTAGTTGGGCATTTCAAGCCGTGGCCAACGAACGGCGAGCTTTAACGATCGCTTGAGAACTATTTGATGTTACTATACTTTCCAGGCCGGTGAAATGCCGTCGAGCTACTTTAGCGCACTTTGCAACTCGCAAAACTATCTCGACTAGTGAATGAATCAAAATATGGAAGTTAACTTTAGTCTCAGATACCAGAAGTAAATTCCTGTACTGAATAGAAAACTTTGTGATGTCACAGATATTATTGTAGGGAAGAATATATTCAGTACTTCCCATTCAGAGTAGATGTGACTTCCTTAGTGCCCCTGCATTCTATCACGGAAGGTTCTATTTAATTCTAAGAATATTTTGTGAGCACATTTTGTTATTTATTACTTTTGCTGACCATGAATTCTTTATGTTGAAAGGCGTATTTGAATAAGGGCGGGTTTCTTCGATAGAAACATTTTTTGCTGAAAGTAATTTTTCTCCAAGTGAATTCGAGAAGTGCTTTTTTGTTTACAGCATAAAGGAGTATTTTTATAAAGAAAATGCATTTTAATGATACGAATATTAATGTCGAAATAGAGGCTTCTATTTTGAAGCAAACATTAATTAACAAACTTGATTTAAAGTAGACAATGTTGTTGTATGATTTATCCATAACAGTGGACTTAGACTGGAATAAGTAACTTTTATTGACATCGGTATCTTCAAATAAAGTATTGATTCCTGCCCTTTAGACGTATATGCGGTATATTTAATTTAAATTATTTTTAGATTAATGTAATTGAAAAATACACTGTTAAAATTAAAAAGGCATCGTTTGCTGGACAATAAACGGCCCCTGAGAGTGTATTCCAAGCCACAAAAGTTTAATTGAGGCTTTTTGAATAGACCTAGAGATATGGTTTTCTTTCAACGATGCTTCGATCTGAGGAAAAAGAGCCACATGAGGAAATTCTGAGAAACAAGATTTTTTCTATGCCGATTCCATTGTCCTAAATTTAAATAAAGTTTTTTTCGAAGCTGCTTGTTTTGTATTTCCCTCAAGCGGCAAACGGGAGAATATTCCTGAACACCAGGTTTGTCAGACTTTTCTATTGATCTAAATTTAATGGCGGTTTTTGTTTTCCAGGGTAGATGATTCGCTATACCCGTGAAAAATAATTCCAAGCCACACAACTTTTGTCAGTCTTTTCCACCCTAAATTTGATGGTGTTTATTTTCAAACGTGAATGTTTTCGAGCATATTCAATAATAAATAGAATATTTTAAGTCACACTAGTGTTATCTGCCTTTTCCACCTGTTTTTTTATTTTGCGAAGCACGTGGTTCCCTGGCGCAGGTCGAGAGAGTGAATGCAAGGTAAAAAAAGATAAAATTACATTATCTAATTCAAGGCAATGGAAAAAGCTGAAAAATCATGATTGAATTTTTTTCCATTGCATTTTATAAGGTTTTTTCGTTATTTTTTCGAAGAAAGAACAAATTTTGTGTTTCAAGAGTTCATACTTAATATTCAATTGACTTTTTTGGAAAGTGGTGGTTCCACAAACGAACCACAGTTTTAACTCTGTTGTAAATTGATATATTGACTATATTGTTTAATTTTTTTTTACAAAGATATTATTTTATAACACTTATAATAATAAGTGTTACAAAATAGTATCTTTATTACGTGGCCTTTACTTATTCAGGATATACAACACGGCTAAATTCAACAATAGACTATAATTATTCGAAAATTAATAGAATTTTTTTTTTTTAAATGCAGTAGGGTTTTGCGCAACCAAATAAGGATTTTATATTATATTGAGAAAAAATATTCAGATGGTTCGAATCCCGCCGCTGGCTTGAGCTTAACCGCATGGTGGAAAGGCATTTTTGCGAATGCCCGCCTGGCTAGCGACCACCCTCAAGTGGAAAATCTGTCGCCAAGCACCTAACGGTGTATTCCGGCAGCTGTCCGTGAGAGCCAGTAATTCTAGGTTAAGCCTGTTAACACCTTCGACCACATCATCACTTACCATCAGGTGAGATTGTGGTCAAATCCTTACTTATCAGCAATAAAAAACAAAAATTTATGGTATTATAAAAATTTCATAGTATGGATTTCTTTACCGGTCTTAAACGAATTATATAACATTTTAACTATCATTTATTCAGATGACGCCGCGTGTATTAGCTAATAGAATATAAATGAAATCCGCAATAAATGTACGTTGTATTTCAAAATTTTACTACGCTCTCATAGAAACTGCTTTAATTTAAAACTTATTCATTTATGCATTTTAGGATCCAAAATGGACACCCGGATTATAAGCACATTAATGATATGCGGTCAGCGACATAGGTTGAATGCAACGTTTTGTGGCCGGCCCAATATTCAGTCTCGACCGCTGGTCGTGTGGTAACCCACTACTCATAGTTCAATTCGGTTGGTTACACATATATGCACATGTACACCGATTATAGAAAACATAAGCTTCTGATATCATCTTCACCCACGTGGAGTGGTTTTAAATTGGGTATGAAGAAGAACTTATACCTGAACTTACTGTTTACACGACTGCCCCAAAAAAAGGAGTGTTATGTTTCAGAGTTTATGTATGTATATGTTTGTCAGTTTCTTTATTCCAACATTACTTCAAAACGACTAAACCGATTTTAATGTATGGTAAATCATTAGTCTTGATAGTGCAGGTGACACTAGGTACATAATTTCTCCCAAACCCATCGATTGTGATATAAAAATGAAATGCTCTCAGAAACAATTCCACATATATATATAACTTGCAGTTTTAATTTCAATGGAACGATAAAAAGCTTAACAAAAATAAATAATTTGCCGTCGGGTTTTTTAATATTTAATCAATTTATATTTGTTATGTATTAAGTTAAAGGTAAACCAATATACTTTCTAACAAGGTTAGAAAGGAAAAAAATAAAGTATTTATAATTCAGATTCAGGTGACTTCGACGCAATATGAAAGGCATTAAATTAAAATAACGTTGAAAGATTGTTGTGGGGTGCCATTCTATCCGGGCATCCAACGGATTAAAGATTCTACATGCTGTGTTTAGCAAACAAGAGCTGGAAACTTGGAGCCAGTCTTTTTCGATGAATGTATACATTGTGTTATAAATATACTAGTGGCAGCTTGGCAGAGGCGAAAATTATCGTAACGTATATATTATTCCAAAGCTTTTTATCACCTTAATAATGTCAAACGGTGTAGTATGCTTTAATGGTTTCCGTATGCAACTTGAAACATTTTAAACAATTGACAATTTATGTATGTTACAAATTATACCTCCCATTTAAAAGTTAATTTAGAAAACTAAAAAACGTGTTATTTTTTTATGATATGAATTTTTATATAAATTTCCTACTTTGATTTCAGCTTAGGTACTAGAAGTGAATTTTATGTTTTTTATGAGACCACCCTGAGCTTACTCTCTACTCTGCAACCTACAATTGAAAAATTAACCAATTAGGTTCAAAACTCATGAAGATTTTATCGAGAGCACGAATTGATTATAATTACTCTGACATTGTAACCATCGTTTCTACCCATACAGTTATTAACAATATATGATATGCTATTCTATACTAGAGTATTTCCTAAGGATCTACTACAAGTTGGGATAAAATTATATCCCTTTTAATTCTCACGTCAGTCTCCAATCGACTTAAACTATATCTGTCCAAAGTAATCTCGTCAATCCGCTGTTCTCTACTCTACTGCTGCATGAGGAACATCAACATTATATAACTCTCATTATATTATTATCATACATTATATTGAGTGTCAGAAAAAAGTTTACTACTCCAATGTTACCTTATTACCTTAGTTTATGGTAATAGGATTAGTGCAAATTAGGCGCAATTTTTCACCCCCATTCAGTTGCCTAGTTTGGAACCAACCATTTAATTTAATCAGGCAATGTAAAAAAAAATACATATTTGTATAGCTGATAGGCTAGCCTTTGACCATTATGTCACCTGATGGTAAGTGATGATGATACCGAAGATGTTGTTCTGGCTAACCTAGAATTATCGGCTCTTTAGGACAGCTGCCGCAACTCAGCGTCAGGTGCTTGGCGACAGATTTTCTACTTAAAAGTGGTAGCTTGCCAGGCGGGCATTCATAAAATACACTACCACTATGCTATATCGACTGCCATCGTAAGATAACAACTAGGACTGACTTAACGTGCTTTCCGAAGCACGGAAGCTCTCAGTAGTAATGTCACTAGCGGTCACCAATTCAAGTCGAGCTAGCGGCGGACGTTACTTAGCTGATCGATTAAGAACGGCTAAACAAACTATGCCACGATCGTTTCAAAAACAAAAAAAATTCTGAGAAACTTATCGATCACATAACGCTTTTGGTAATACCATTATTTATAATTATTATTACCAACGGGATATTTACCGTGTTTTTGATTAATTTTGAGCTCCCGATATTTCGGCACTGTTGCAAGCGCCATGATCACGAGTAAACTGAAGTCTATGCGAATCAAAAACACGGTAAATATCCCGTGGGTAATAATAATTATAATTTTAATGACCGTGACAGTTTAAAAACTCATAATACAATTATTTATTATTATGTTTACATGCAACAGAAATAATGTTAATAATTTATTTAAATCTTTTCCTTGCTGTAAGAAAACTCTCATCTCTTAGTCTTCAAGTAAATAAAATTAGATTACTTTTCTGTCATCTATCCCCTGTATTGAACCAAGGGAGAAAAATCCCTTTCGTATTACATTTCCAATGAACCACGGTAAAAAACCCTGCCCTAATACTCGTGTAATATAAACTTGTACACGATCGATCATCTCTCACAGTCAACTCATCAAAAGATTATTTTAAGCGATGACACGAGAATAAATTAATCATCTAATAGGCTTATAAAAATCCTTGAGAATCTTTTTTTTAATTCTATAAATTTCGAATGTCAACTCATCACGAAAGTGGAACGTAATACCATAAAATTTCTCAAAAGACGTCGTAAGTAATGAGTCCGTTCAACGTAACGAAAACAAATTTCTTCAGGCGTAATTCTCTCGATGAAAGCCTTCACTGTAATAGTTAATCCTCTAGAGCTTTTTATGCCAAATAAATTAATGTTGTCTACATGAAATCGTATACACGAAAACTAAGAATAGTTTAAAATGTTTTTTCGGTTAGTTGAATCAAGGTTTTAATTTAATTAATGCCCGATTGGCTAGCTACCACCTTCAAGTAGAAAATCTGTGACCAAGCACCTTAAAGTGTGTTCCGACAGGATATCTCCTTTAGTTAGAGGCAGTAAGTCTAGGTTACCTGAACAACATCTCGTACTATCAGATGAGACAGCCATCAAAGGCAAGTTTGTCAGCTATAAAAATAGTTTTTATATCAGGCTTACGTGGTAACTATTATGCAATTTAATTCATTAAGTTTATTATATCGTACAAGTTATAACGACCTAAGGAAAGCGAGAGTCGGTCGTCGAGGGAGGTCGATCACGAAGGAGGTGAAACGAAAAATTTTCATGGGCCTTTCATGTCGGCAATAACCAAAGCAACCCTGACCTAGAACCGATTACACTGTTTACAGTTTAGCTCCAGATTCATGTTTACACTAGTGTCACGAAAATTACTTGGGATTTTGTTTGATACATTCAGTTATATTCGCTATGGGCTGTTTGCTAGGTAGCCTAAAACTGCTCATTTGAACTTACTACGATTCTGTAATATTTCTTTAGGAATTCGTTTACTTCATCCACATCACTTTTTTGTTTGATGCAAAATTCAATAAGTATTTATATTTGAAAAATACTACTCGAGTAGTACAGGAGCGAATGTCCGATTCATGAATATGCTCAAAAATAGAGCAGCATAGAGAACTGACAATTAAGGTATCCCTGCTTTGATTGTCAATTGATTAAACAGCTTTCAAAGACAACATGTATTCATCTGAAAAGACAGAAATCCAAAAACACAAACCCAACGAGTAAGCCGTACGAAAGAAGCATATAAGCAAACGAGTGTCTGTCAACTCCTTGCGTTTAAAATATCAGAAAAGACGACAAGCGCTTCTTCATTCCTATTAATGGCCTCGCTCCAGATATTCGTAGGTGTGGCATACACAAAAATATCCCTAGTCGGTAAAACCCGTCTTGTCAGCTTCTGCTCCCAGGAATACCTGAGTCTTATTACATTTAATTCAAGTTTACTACTATTCAATTTTACAAAATATAAAAGTGATTGATATTGTTTTGAAGAGACTTAAAGAAAAGCGGTCAAGCAGACGAGAGTCTGCTTTTCTCTAAGTTACAGGCTACATTTGTGGGCTTCCAAAATGTATAAACAAAGCTGGAGTTAAATCTAGCAACAACAGATAGCCATCTCTAGCCATCACAGTAACAAAGCTGCTTCCGAGTATAAATATTTGTACAAATTTTCATCTCGGCTTTGTCTATTCTAACTTTACGAAATTGCATCGAGGAATTTTACCTTATATTGTAACAAACAGTGTTGAAGCGCTTCATTCGAAATTCAATATTATCATGCGATGGAATGAAAATATAAACGAGATTTAAATGAACTCAATAAGCAAAATTAAGTCAGTTGCTGGACTGAGAAAATATCCTAATTAATCCAATAAGGCAAAACAGGTAAATATATGTACATATATATTTTTATGTTACATGAGATTTATAGTAAGGGAGATAATTTATTGGGATAGTTGATAGTATCTCTTTACTCAGATAAACAAACGTGACCTTTTCAATCTATTTTACATTTTAAAATAATAAATTTACTATAACGAGAGGGAAATTTATAGTCATGTAGTAAAATAATATTCAGTTTAGAACTCTAGTAATTATGTACGAAAAATACATTCCGATGTTAAATATTCATAATCACAGATGATGTACAATTGGCATGTATGATAGGATTCCTAATCTTATAGCATAAAAGTGGCATTTTAACGCTATTTTATAAAATTTAATTCTATGTGGAGCTTCATCAAATGAGAATTCAAATTGAAATAAGGTAATTTGGAGCAATAGATCCAAAGATAGTTAACTAAACTGTGTTATAGGTATAAATACTTTAGGTGTTCTTAAACGACATTGAGTTTTGTTTATTAGGTAAATATATGAAAATATATACTTAATAGATTTATACACCTGGAATGATGCAACATATTTTTTTTTCATGTAAATATATCATATTCTGTATAGCTTTATTAAAGAATCTTTTTAAAAACATAAACATCTTATTAAAATCAAAGTACTGCTCCCTTCCTAGTATACAATAACCAAAGTTGCCGGAATTCCACTTTCCTTATCAAGAAACTTTAGGCATTTTGCTTCAAAGTAAGATGGACGAGATCAAACAACAGATATAACTCATCTTTGGAAAAGTATATTTAGAATAATCGATTAAAATATCCTTATTGGAAAATGAGAAAAGTTTAAAATTTTGGCTTCACTTTGAGATATTCGGAGTAAGTTAGTTGTTTTATTTCGTTATGTTTATAGAATTAACTTTTGCGTTATATTACATTACTCAAATTACAAACTCTAATTATATTACATTACTCTAATTAGAAGCAACGAGCTACAAGCAAAACATTCGTTGAATTGAGAAATTGAGGGTAATATTTCATCATTGTGGATAGAAATATTTCAGTATAGATTTCGTAGTATCCTTGATTAATTAATGTGATGAAATCTAGATCAGACCAAGATTTCTATTGATTCAAGACAATAGACATTTAGGAACAGAGAATATTCAAAATCCAAGCAATTAATTATATTGCAAACAAAGGATTTGTTTCTATTGGCCGAACTTAGCAAGATGTCCGTAGCAAGTATGGGCCTGGACATTAGTATGACCCTGATTTCATCTTCATGTAAAGTAAAAGGTATATGAGCTTAATCAGCTGGAGAGTTGTTGAGATATTAGGGTCTTAGATGAAGGTTAAAATTTCAAAGTAACAAAAAGGGTCAAGTGGGAACCCTTACAATACGAGCATGTCAGTACTCGTACGAAAGAACTTAGTTCGTAACCTGTTAAACATTTTTTTATATATTTAGACTTCTAAAATATATGTTATTTGGCAAAATTTTAAATATCTTTTGCAACATAAGTTCTCGATCGTGGTATTTATCCATCCGCACCTTTGCGCGTATATATTTCTCTTTTGGAAACTATTCAATATAAACGGTAAAATAATATGAAGAACTTAAACTTTTATTTATTTTACTGGTTGAAATACCAGTTCACCTTCTGTTACTTGAGATAAAATATATCAGGTGGAACGTAAAAAAATATACCAGGAATATAGGTTTGTTTCAATGTTTAGGTATCGTTAATTTCAGGATTAACGATACCTAAATGATTCAAATATTTAAACTGGAAATTCCATCAAAAAGAAGTAAGTACTTCAAATCTGAACCAATCCATAATTATTAAAATCACATGAAGCACTCAATTTTTGAAAAATATTCTATATTGTTGTTAGGCAAATTTTTCACCACTATCTCAGCTGCTGGTAAATGTTGATGTACTCGAAAAATGTAGAACATGCTAACTTAGAATTATTCTTCAGCTGCTGAAACAAACCGCTAAGTGCTTGGAGACACTTTCTACTTGAGGGTGGTGTCATGCAAATGCCCTCCCAGCAAGCTTGACAGTAAAATAACTCAACACTCTTGTTCATAGTTGCCATATTATATCATTCACACAGACTTATATATTATAATAATCAAACACTGACCGCAGTTTTACGTGGTGGAAAGAGAGAACGCGATCGGCGTTAGAACATACATGCTTCGGTGATACTAATCAAAGATTTTTCTCCCGTTGGAGGTATTATTCCGCACTGAAAGAGTGAAACAGGCCTAGGCTCCGTTTAGGTGCGAGAAAATAAACCACCAATAATATCGATGCGTTCAATGATGCAAGGAAAATAAAGCGATTCTATTCGTAGATTTTTCCTCTTACACCGCTCAACTTCCTCACAATTCTCTGGTGGATAAGCAGCTTTAACCTAGAATTGATCGTTTTTCTCACCATGCAATAACGCTGCCATCCTAAGACAACACATCGGGATTTACGAAAGCTTTACGTGCCCATCCAAAGCACGGAAGCGCTCAGAAGCAAATGCCACAAGCAAGGCACCTAAAAATGACTGCAGCAAACATTTCTCATTGTAGTTGATCGGATATAAATGACTAGGAAAACTCCACTACAAGCGCTCCAAAACGTTAGAAACTGGAATTATAGTCTTTGAATACATAATACTGTAACTAGTAGTGTATTTTATTGAAGACAGCGAGTTATTGTAACGTTATTTTATGATGGCGTATTTAGTTAAAACATTTTTACATGTAACCTAAATTTTCCATCTTTGCCTACCAACACTCTGTACTTGAAGAACCCAGGTTATATCTATCGAGAAAGAGAGACACTGGTAGACTGTTTTATACTTCAGCCGTACGAATAATAAATTTGGACTAAAAATGCGTCTTCTTCTCCACATTCAGCTCGTTTCCTCCCGAATGGTCTGCTGTAGCTAAAGCTGGCCCCTATGGAGTGCAAAACTTTTCTGATAGCGCAAAGTAGTCCAGCACAAACTAACGCCGAGGCGAGGCTAAACGAACTTAACGTTTAATGGCTTCGGGAAGCTGTATCTACTTGGCCTTAATTGGGTCTCGCGTTAAGTATCAATTTCGGAGGTAAGAAAGTTTCAGAGGTTGGAAAGGTAAAACGGATGTTATATAAATCTGCAGAAAATTGCTCATAGTTACTTGACCTATTTGTGGAAGCATAAATTTGTATAGTTATTCTGGATTTCAATATTATTGTCCATGTTTTTGCCGTATAGTTTCCGGCTTAAGAATACTTAAGACATTTTTATATACCTTATTGCTAAATGTAGTATGAGAGCGGAGACTAAGGAAAAAACACCTTCACTTGTGCCCATGTAAGTGGGGTATCACTGTAATAACTGAGTGAGGTATCAGGCAAGCGTCCAGCAATAAAACCGAAGCCAAAACTTTTAACAATTATGTCTGTTTTCGACTACGCTATCACCGAGTATTTTCAATCAAGCCGTCATGAATAAACGTACGAGACGCAAAATTACTTTGCTGCCGGCCGAAATACACAATTTTTCACCTCATTACAGCGAGGACAATACTAGGTACAATAAAATTAGTTATTATTATTATAATTAATATAATAGCTTAGTTATTGATATTCTATATGAAAAATATATTAAAAACTAGCGACCCGCACCAGCTTCAATTTTAATATCAGCATAAGACATTAAATAATCTGTAAAATCTCCGAAAATATACATTTAAATAACATGTTGTAGAGGGCCATATTGATCTATGTTATATGCACAATGTATTTAAAGTACTTAAATAGTGTGTTTATTTATGACATCACGTTAGTAAGCTCTAAATTTATCAATGTTTTGGATTATATTATGCATGTATTTATTATACATATAAACCTTCCTCTTGAATCATTCTATCTATTAAAGAACCGCATTAAAATCCGTTGCACAACTTCTAAGATCTAAACATATATAGGGACAAACAGACAGCGGGCAGTGACTTTGTTTTATACTATGTAGTGATAGTGAAAATATATTTTATATTGTTAGAATCAATAATATTGAAAAACTAAACTAAATAAAATTGATTTTCGGAACGGTGAGAATCACAAATGAAGTAGGTGTAGTTTTATTATTAAAAGTATGAAGTAGGTGTAGTACTTAATTTTTCTGTATTAACTTAAATTTACATACTTAAAATACATATATGAAAAATCATACCCCGTGTTCGCGGTAGACAACGTTAAATCAGACAAGTTTAAGACCCATCACCAACGATAAATATATAGATACACATGTTCTGATGGTCGAACCGAAGAACTCAAGTTCCACGGCATACATCACTCGTCCAACGTAACATCAATCCAGTTGACATCTATACCTCTAATATAAAATCGTTTAACCTAATATCGCGGAGATAGTAATAGTGAATCAATATTCGCAATGATATACTCGATATTAGGTGTGGAGTGTTCATCAATCTTGTCTCAAAATGTATGTCAGCATTACAAGCTGATCTTTATGTAGGCAAGATTTTGGATTGCAAGATTTCATTTCAAGGTGAAGGAACTTTTGCATGTAAATACGAAATAAATATTTTTTCCTTATTAATATTCTCGTATAATGGCTCTTAGAAGAAGGCTTTTAAGTTTAGAATGCCGCTTATAAAACACGAGTAGATTTGTTGTATATAATACACAAAAAATCATAGTTTTTACATCTAGTATTTTTTATATTTTGAATTGAATATAAGCGAAACACTTCTATTTTCTGTTTGGCTGCTTCGTCAGCACCTGTCTTTTCACTCTCTCTTTTTTTAGCCGAGTAAAAATCTATTTTGTATGCAAATAAATACCTAACCGGAAAGAATGAAAAAAAATCTATATAAAACGAAAACTATTTCTAATACTGAAAATTATGTGTTAACTTGTAAAAGTGGGATCATGAAAATGTGAACTAAGATTTGAATAAGCATAGTACTTTAACAAGTTAGTTCACACTTTTATGTGTTAAAAGTCAGTTCAGCATTATATTAAATAAAAACTTATATTCAAAAATTACCGAGACAATACCTACCAGAAACTGTATATCATCTAGCATTATGTCATCTACGTATATGTTTCGAACGTGCCAGTACATAGTATAGACCCCACATTCGCACCTTTATTAAGTCACATCACGCAAGTTTTCGTGACTGCCACTTTTTAATTAGTATTTTGTCACTCAACCAAAGAGCTCCCTAATGAGGTTCTGTCTTCCTTCCTGCGTTCGTGACGGAAACTTAACCGACAAAAGTTGGTAATTAAGAAGAGAGAACACTATACAGAAATCTCTTTTCATCCCTTTATCTGTTAATTTGAGTCACAAAAACTCTTTATTCTTATTGTCATGGCAGAGGCAAAATAGAATTCTATTATATTTATTTTTGTTATGACTAGTATGATTTTTTGGTCATAAAAAATATCTAACGGTTTAACGATACACGGTAGGGTAAATAATCCTCATGTTTTTTAAAGATGATAGGCATATATATTCATATGGATATACTTAATATGTATATCCGTATGTATGCTTGTAGTTATTTTTACTGTAAGTCGTTTCTTTTTATACTTGGTTTTATTCGACAGTATTATTTGTTATAATACTGTCTTCTGTCAGGGCTTCATCTGAGTGGAATTCAATGATATGTACTCTTTCATAAACTTATTTTCTAAATTTGGATAGAAATAATAATAAATCAAAAAATAACAACATAATAATCATTAACCTTGATTGAGTCATCGCCACTTCTCGATAAACAGTCAAACTCAAAAAATAAATTTGGCAAGCGAAATGCAGATCTACGCAAAACTTTGTTATAGTATCTTGGGTTTAGCTCTGCCTATTACATACTTATCAAAACACGAATACCTGAGTAGTGAAGTAGATTCCAACTATTGGTAATAAAATAATAAACGTATAAAGAGCGAATATGTATGTTTTGGTTATCCTTCAAACTTTCGAAAGTTATTGAGAAAATTTTCAGACAACAAGCAACAAAATGCAAATTTATCATGTTATTAGCAGTAGAACTCTTTGTGAACGAGTTCTTCCGGAGTCGTGTTTCGAATAAAATAGCAGTCAAATGAAACCATATAAACGAGTTGTACAGCCTATGACTTTACATATTATTTATTATAATATTCTAAAGTTATTCTAAAATATATGCCTAACTCCGCAATTCTATTTAAATTTTTAAAAATGTTAACCTCGGTATCGGTTACATATTTGAGCCGTTTGGTGTAGAGACGTTGGGTCCGTTGGGACCGGGAGCTCATCGTATTTTCAAAAACCTATCTGAGGGCTTGGTCGATGTGACGCGTGATCAAAATGCTGGCACATATTTGGCTCAACGAATAAGCATTGCAATTCAAAGGGGCAATGCTGCCAGCATGCTGGGCACGAAGCTAACTGGGAATGGGCTGGAGCATTTGGACTGCCTATGAGTCTGCTATGACTTATAGATTGTCTATATGCTTTTATTGTAGTAGCTGTAGTGTTGTATATAGTTCATAGTATTTTGTTTCATAAAGGCTTACTAGAGCAAATTATAAAAAAAAATTAAACATTAATTTACACATATTAATTAATTATTTATTTATATACATACAACATTAATTTATGAAACCCTTTCGATTATGTCTCTTATTCATCCTAAAGCAAAAAACAATCATCATAGACAAAAACATGTATGTATGGCATACAACATTTTTAATTTTCACAGGTACCATGTTGGTAAACGCTGTTAAACGATCAGAAAATTAAAACAAATCCACGAATTACTTTATATTAAACTAGCTTTCCGGGCGCGGCTCCGCCCGCGCGTATGTCGGTTATCGCGCAAAAACATTAACCTCTTTTTGCGCAGCTGGATAAAAACTATCCTATGTTTTTTCCCGGGTCTCAAACTATTTCCATACCAAATTTAATCCAAATCGGTCCAGTAGTTTTGGCGTGAAAGCGTAACAGACAGACAGACAGACAGAGTTACTTTCGCATTTATAATATTAGTACTGAGTACTGATTTAATGAAACCAGTTTTATTTTAGTAACGAAGCAAACACAACAAAATTCTTTCTTCTTCTTCTAAACAATATAATGGCTGAAACATCGATCGCTTGTAATAGCGATACAATGTAGGATAAGTTTGATGCTCCGATAGTAGGCAGAGGCAGTTAAAAGTTAGACGAAGCTTCGTATACGCACCATTAAAGAACATTTCATTGTTTTTATGATATAATAAAAAGTAATGCGTAGATGCCAGATAATTGTTATACTATTAAAGAGATAGCTTAGAATTTTTATCAAGTTTCTAACATAAATATTTGCATAAGCAATCCTAAGCTGGTTAGATATTTACTGGTCCAAGGCTAGTCAATAGTCATATCATCACGTTTGAATTAACAGAAGGGTGTAGGCAGATGTTTTGTTTTTCCAGATTGGTGGGCGAGCCTATGGCTCTGCTAATGAACATTTCTTTTACGGAAAAACTCAATATTATTTTCATCTTCTGGATCAAACCCAAGACCTCGAGCTATAGTTTTACAGATCGAAGTCTTGGGAACAGACAAAAGGTATCGTATCAAGAATTAAAAATACAAATAACAAAAATTACATACATGCTTAGTGCTTACATCATTGTTAATTTGTGCAAAATTTTCTGAGATCTTTAAGTTTTCATTAAATTTTCGTTATAACTTTAATGAAAACTTAAAGATTATATATATCGAAGAAATATTTTTTCATAACACGAATTCAAATTTAATAATATAACGTAAAATACAATTAATAGATACAATCCAAAAAAACGTATTTCCATTTCCTCGATCTTCTTCTTCTATTGATAATAGTTGTTAATAATAAATAATATCTGAATGACCTCGATATATGACATTCCTACAAAAAATAAATCTGGTCATGTTTACAAAAGTCATCTTTACTTTCCACCAACCCTACCCTGAAACCTGTCTACCAATAACCACAGTCGTCAGCCGCCCGGGATAAGCGCCAGATAAAATCACATTTGACCTTTTTTCATAAGAAGGGCCAAGAGGGTCATGAAAAGAGGAAATAGCATCGATTTGAGAAACTTCACCTTTTTGCATTAAATAACTTAGACCCTCGATCGCGGGGTCCTTTAACTGATAAACAAAACGTAAATCATTATTTAACTATTATATAAAGGAATCTAAGCCTGCCAAGGGACAGAAGGATAAGAAAATTCAATAAAGCGAAAACGCGCGACGTTTGAAAATTTTTTGCGTCATCAAACGATTAATGTTCATGATAAATTCGTTACGTTTCATTCGTTCTATTTCTTTATAAAGATAAATTTTGTTCGGTGTTTTATTTTTGTGAAGGTGAAGATGGACGAAACTCTACTTCATTAATTGAACTTCAAAAGTTTCAGAAATCAAGCCGTCTTCAATTTCCTACTTTAATCTTACGTATATGAGGTAAGTAGTCTTTCTAACGATAAATTGTTTTTTTTTTGCAAATAAGGCCTGTTTTTGTTCACTATTTCAGCTTATGGTAAGTAATCATGCCATCTAAGTTGTTATTCAGGCTAACCTATAATTACTGGCTCTTAGCAACAGAACTTAGAGTTAGGTGCTTGGCGCCAGATTTTCTGCTCCAGTGTGGTAGCTTGCCAGAGGAGCATTTGCAAAAACACCAGGCTATTACGACTTAATTCTAAAACAACAACCTGGGGAGCACCTTGCCTGTTTATCTCTGAAACATGGAAGCGCTAAGCAAACAGTGCCACCAGCGTTCACTAATCCAAAAAAATAACCACAGTGGCTATATAAACCTAGTTGATCGGTCAAGAACGAGTTGGTAAGCTCCGTTACGAGCACGTCATATTATTCAAATTACCATCAAAAATAAATTAATTTTAATATTAAAAAATATCATATAATGTTAATAAGGGCCTGTTTCAGAATGTTCGAGTAAGTTCCGGTTTTACTACCCAGAACATATTTAATAAATAAAACACTATCATCTATATCTTTGCGTTTCACAGTCATCGATTTAGCCTATCCATTGGTTAAAGCTTGAAACGCGCTGCATATCAACTGTCATATTTTTATCATTCAGTTATTTTATGTGTTGCATAGCAACCCGAAACTTTATTAGGACATTCTGAAACGGGCCCTAAGTCTAAAATTTAAATCATATTATATATAAAAATGTATATTAACACAAGATTATAATGTAGAATATTTTGGCTTCTGTTTTATGGTAGGCCGCCAACCTGGCGCCAACCTGTCTCGGGAATGATTATATTGGAAGCGTAACTGCTACATTTTGGTTAATTAGGAGGGTAATGTGGTAAAGCATCCTATATTTGCGCAGCACCACCCTACTCACGCCCTGATTAGGGTGCTCTCATTTAACGCATTGTTTATCCTAGTTATAAACGATATTCCCCAACTGGGAATCGTAAATTCTTACCAATCCGATTAACATTGCTTTTATGAACTATGACCACTAACGTTTAGGTATATATTATAGTTTTTTTTTATATACTCTCATGCCATTACATCAACAAAATTCCTTAGATACTATGGTCTACACATTAATAAAAATGGTTAGCTACTATTTAATACAAAGATCAATCTCTGTGCAAAAAGCATGAAATAGGATCCGTTGTTTTAGCGTAAAGTGAATAATACAATACAAATGAACTTACTTTATGTACAAGGTAGTAATAACAAAGAATAGTAAAAACCTATTCTGTAATATTAATTAATTCATCAGATTAATCTCATATATAAACGTAACTACGAATCTAAGTTACTAAATTATTGATTTCACTTTGAATTAGCAACTCTCGTATTATTTTTATAATTCTTTTAAAATACATATTTTGACATTGTTGATTGTGATAAAAGGGTGATATGCCCACATGGTGCTGCGAAATCACGTTTATTTCGTAAAATATCTACAATACCGCCTACGAAATTCGTAGCTATTTTGTAGATGAGCTACGCCGCCTTATTGATTTTACTTTGAATACAAGATTCTCATATTTTTTGATACAATCAAATATTACTGCAAATATAAAAGATATAAAAATATTTACCGTTCGACATAATTTCAAAGCACAATTTCAGACTGCTAACTAAGAGTTTTTTGGCAGACAAGCTTATTACCTTTCTGACTCGGGGATTGAACCTAAGACCTCGAGATTACAAAACCACGGTTAATACCTCTTGGCTGACAGGCATTTGATCAGAAAGAAAGGTGTTAGCTTTTCTTGAACAACCTCCTCATTTTTTTTAATACGGTTAAACCGATTTAAAAAAATGAGGAGGTTCTCGATTCAACCGTTATTTTTTATGTTTTAGTTACCTCTTAACTCTTTACAGGTTGTATTGATTTTGGTACTATTTTAGTCGAAAGCTGATGCTTGTCATGAGGACCCATTTAAATTTTAGAGTAATCTGAAGTTTTTTATTTGAATTTTCGCTACTAATGCGTATTTAATTTGCTTCGACTACATACCTACATTAATTTTGTTCCCATTTTACTTTTCGATGTAAAATTATCATATAAACCGTAACGATGGTTTGTTTTATTTATATACTAGCTTTCCGTGCGCGGCTACGCCCGCGCGTATGTCGTTATCGCGCAAAAAAATTGACCTCTTTTTGCGCAGTTGGATAAAAACTATCCATTGTTTTTTCCCGGGTCTCAAACTATTTCCATACCAAATTTCATTCAAATCGGTCCAGTAGTTATGGCGTGAAAGCGTAACAGACAGACAGAGTTACTTTCGCATTTTTAATATTTGTACTGATTAGTGTTTTCTTAGATTTTTTTCTGTTTGAAGTCAATTTTTTTATATTTCTTTCAATGCTAGTTTAAATTTATAGATGTCTACAAAATCTGTATGCGTCGATGAAACTTGTTGCAATCTCTTAGATAGGCTCCAACACTACGTTTATTAACTTTGAATTCGTTCTTCTCGTTTTATTATGTTCGATCCTTGCCTTGTTCTATTCATCCTTGCAAGCTCACGTCTCACCTAAAGCGAACAAACTATAGTCATACCACCAGTAGTTTCGTGGGCAATATTTTTTCCCTTCAATACTATGTTGAAGATTCCAGAAACTATTTCTTTATTTGCGTACATAGAACTTAATCTACCTACCCAACTTGTTACTTGGAAACTTTTACGTCCTGATGGTCGTAAAGTTGCGATCTACAAAAATATAAAGAACCTTATTCCAAGAGCTTTAGATATTTATTGCACTACTTTATTCTGCATGCACGCACTGCCACGTATGTGCAGTTTATGTTATGTCTTTGTTGTCTGTAAGTGCGTGTTTGGAGACCATTACCTAGAATAAAAGGTTTATAAATACGCACATTCTTACAATATGCTCTAATATACAGAAGTTAGTATAAAAAGAACTTTTATTGTCTCTTTACAAGGTACTGTTATGTAAAATCTTCGAATGGTTCTGGTTCGAATCCCGCACATGACTATAATTTTACCTGTGGTTCTAATTTTGTAATGTTATCCACAAAAGCTTTTATGTTGTTTTAGGTTGTAGAGGTGTGCTGGAGTTTGTTGGTAAATGCCTGCGAGTGGGAAAGAGGAGGTTCAGTGGCCGGGATAGGGGCAAGGGAGTTAGCAGCCGCACTGTGCGCCGCATGTGCAGAGTTTCAGCGCGGGAAGGGAACAGGAAGTTCGCAAGGCCACTCTGGGACTTCGGTACGTTCAGATCATGTGTGCTATATTCATGTACTGTAACAGCCGGATCGTCCACTGCTGAACACAGCCTTCCCTATGCAGGAAGTATTTGCCATAATCCCTACGCTTGGCAGGCGGCTTGGGGATCGCAGTGTAAGATGGCAGTTCTTTAGAAGGTGCTGCTGCACACCTTCCAGTATTTATCCCTTGGTCGCCTCTTACGACACTCACGGGGAGAAATGGGGAGGTGCAATTCTAACCCGGCACCCCACGGGGCTCAAAATCTTCTAGTTCAATGTAAAATCCAAAACAATTATAGTGATAGAGGAGGTAATAGGTCTCTTCAGCAAGTGTCAAGGTGAGTATTACTTCAGTTATAAAAGTTTTATAGCAGTGGAACTATATGTGCGAGTTCATCCGGGGCAGTACTGCCGTACCTGATTCTACCGCCAAGCAGTTATGTTCGCATTAGTATGTTCCGTGTTTGAAAAGTATGAGTGTTGGTCAAATTACAGCACATGAGACGAAACAACTTATGTATCAGGGTGACGAACTGTAAGGAGGGCGCTCCTCCGTGGGTCCTTTTTAAAAACACACTTTATTACTGCTAGAGTGAATTTAATAAAATTTAGAAATGAATATATACATAATTGACTAATGGACTGATTTATTAATTGAATTTACTCGACTGACTGCCTGGGCGACAATGCATATATATATAGCTTTATATAACCTCGGTACATATACGTGGTTGCGAGGGGGTTTAGCAATAATTACGAGTACATTTTTACCATATAAGTTCTGTTTATAACATAACGAAGTGTACTTCGTCAATCTAGTAAGTAATGTGGAAAAAAAAATAATATATTCTGCCTTCAAGCTGCAACATGCCAATACTGTGTTGAGGTTGGAAGGGCATTGAAATAACTGACATTACTGGGTAAATAAGACTGAAATTATGTCTCCGTTTGACGAGCGCAGCGCAGACTCACCAAGAAAAAAGACGCTTACTATCAAGGGGGTGACTTTAACACAAAATTACAGGTCTGAGGCAACTATGACGATGCACACTTGCTTGCTTTTAGTCAAATTTAATCGTTTATTACTATATATTACAATTTCCATTTATTTTCATATTCAGAATGATCATAAAACACCTTCCAATTATGTATTCATTTGATTCATAATCAAATGAACAATGAATTTGATATGCACTCGACTTGATTAGTCATGATCTGTCGACGTGCGAATATAGTGTGGGATGAACAAAGATATAGTAATAGTGTTAGCGCGACAACCTAGCGACCTGAAGTAAATAAAAACAAGGTATTAGGTTTCAGTTCTCCAAAACTTTTAAAGGCATTGTTCCGATCAGGCGTCAATGCAACGCTCAGACTGAAATGTAGCCCTGCAATGATACTTAGGTTGCTGATAATATCCAATAGACTAGCCATAGACCACAAACTCATATATTAACTAAGCGATGATGTTGTCGGAACTAATTAACAGTCTTATGGAAATGGGAAACAATTCAAGTAGTTATTTCTATTTCATTAGAATATACGTTCATTTTCTATGTAATATGTGATGCAGCTGAAGATATACATGAAAACAGTTTAGTGCATGGCGACAGATTTTACACTTAAGGGTAGTAAGTATCCAGACGAGCATTATTAATGCCCTACCGCAATTCAAAGAGCCGGAGGCCAGTCGAAAGCCTTCACATAGCGACATGACTGCCATTTTAGATATACCAAGACTACCTTTAGCCATGGTTACCTACGAAAAGTGCAATTGCTTAGTAATACATGCCACTAGTGGTCACGTATACCCAAGCAGTGACCGCATAGAATGTTGCTTAGCCTAATTGATTGGTTGTTGGTAAGCTTTTCTACGGGCTTCATTATGTTAGACTGTCTACCTGATATGATCTAATCAAATATAATTATATTGATCCATCAGCATATCATACGAGAGAATTGTCTGGATAAATATTGTATCCCCGCTTCAGAAATGCTGCCTGGCTTAATGAAAGGAAACTGAAGTAGCAGCTTTTCCTAAAAGACGTGCTTAGCGAAAATGATGCCTATCATCTATTTAAAGTAAATATGAATATCATGGGCATCCTTATTGTAACAATTCATCTAAACATGTATCTATTTTTATCTTCAAGGTTCTCACATTTTGTCGCTTGCTATTCATGTGGTTTCATGTTTGCGACATTTGTAATCGAATTTTAATGAAGGGTCGTTTGGAAGTAATGCATTGATGTAATCTTACCTTGGCGGTATCGATTTGGTTTGCAATAAAACAGAAATGAATCACAGATTGAATTGCCTATATTACGTGAGGTCAAAACATATATCTTTTTTTTTATGTTATTGTGACTGAACTGCTCCGTGGGGTGCCGGGTTAGAATTGCACCTCCCCATTTCTTCCCCGTGGGTGTCGTAAGAGGCGACTAAGGGAAAAATACTGGAAGGTGGGCAGCAGCGCCTTCTAAAGAACTGCCAACATACACTGCGATTCCCAAGACGCCTGCCAAGCGTGGGGATTATGGCAAATACCCCCTTAATAGGGGAGGCTGTGTTCAGCAGTGGACGATCCAGCTGTTACAAGACAAGACTAAACAAGCTCGAGGCCCACCTGATGTTAAGTGGACTAACCTCTGCCTATAACAGATGCAGTTCGTCACGAGCCAAGAATTACACTGCGCCCTACACCCGGTGGGCTTGACGATAGATTTCTCCAGACATACTGGGTATGCAAGAAAAATGCTGCAGCTAAAACAGTGGAGTCAGAAAAGATATTGACTGTACGTATGCCTACAATCCTTTAAAGACAAACAATTAGAAAAGAGTATGTACGCAAATAATTAGTATATATTCAATAATTCGTGAAAACCCGATAAATCTGTAAATATGAGTAGGTAACTTTTTCTTTATAGCAGATAGGCCTTTGGCCACTATCTCACCTGATGGTAAGTGATGATGTGATCGAAGATGTTGTTCAGGCTAACCTAGAATTACTAGATTTCAAGTACAGCTGCCGGAACACACCGTTAGGTGCTTGGCGACAGATTTTCAGCTTGAGGGTGGTAGCTAGCCAGGCGGGCATTCGCAAAATGCCCTACCGACGAAAGAACGAATTCTCGAAATAACGACTGTCATCCTAAGACAACAACCGGGACCGACGGCTTAACGTGCCCACCGAAGCACGAAAGCGCTCAGTAGTGTGTCACCAGCGGTCACCCGTCCATGACCGAGGCGGACGTTGCTTAACTTTGCTGATCGATTCAGAACGGCAAAGCAAACTTCGCTACGAGCGCTTCAAAAAAACTCTATTGTAATCACATGTTTTTAATTATGGAACTATCGCTTCAATCTGTAATCCTCCTAAATAAATACAAATCAATGACGCTTGAACAAATAAACCAAATAGTTTAATCACATTACACAAAAGAGTTTGTTTGCACAGGGACCAAAGTCTATTAAAACATCAGTTACAGTTCCGACATTCAACTAAAATAACACGTCACTAAAAATAACGATATTTGTTTGACTATGGACAGTTAATCATTAAAAAGTCACCCTGACCTCATTTTTAGTTCAATGCTGGCTGCGTGGTATTTTTCAAGGATATTATATGGGTTATACCTTGCATTGTATAGCAAAATTTTTCTTTAATGACATAATGGCAAGGTCGCTATCGTCAAAATTACCAAACGTTATTGTTTAGTTGAATCAATTTAGTATAGTTAAGAAAATGTACAATGTTAGAAATATTTTCGGAAATTTTCCGAAATAAAGTAATAATAATAGAATCTTTAGGTAATTTAGTATAGTTTTATTATATATTTGTATTATATAGTTGAAGCAGTGATAGCTCAGTGGCTTTGGCTATGGACTGCTGCGCAGCGGGTCCATGGTTCGAATCCCGCCGCGGGCTTGAGCTTCACCGCATGGTGGAAGGGCATTTTTGCGAATGCCCGCCTGGTTAGCGACCACCCTCAAGAAGACAATCTGTCGCTAAGCACCTAACGGTGTGTTCCGGCAGCTATCCTTGAGAGCCAATAATTCTTGGTTAAGCCTGTTATCACCTTCGACCACATCATCACTTAC
This sequence comes from Plagodis dolabraria, assembly GCA_963854805.1. Lineage (NCBI taxonomy): Eukaryota > Metazoa > Arthropoda > Insecta > Lepidoptera > Geometridae > Plagodis > Plagodis dolabraria. The sequence goes on along the minus strand of OY978441.1, from coordinate 25,736,966 downwards.
CATCAGGTGAGATTGTGGTCAAAGGCTTACGTATCAGCAATAAAAAAAAATAAAAAAAATAATCACTAGAACGTTTTCATTCATCATAAAGGTCTCCGCTCAAAAATATATTTTTGGCGGACTGTTCCGTATTTCCCTTTCATAAAGTCAAAGACAAGGGGAAAAATAATTTCAATGAGCAGCATACCACTACGCACTTTGACGCAAGTAGAATGTTGCATGAAATTAGTCGCACAAAAAAGCACTTTAATCACCGTAATGCCTGCTATTCACCGAATATTCCTAAGAAGAACAGGCGTCATGTAGGTGGATGGCCAGTAGAAAAAAGTTCCTTGTCGTCTTTTTAGGATTCCATAGTCAAAGGCCAAAACACAGTCCTATTAATGAGAATGTCTGTATATCTGTCATTATCTCTATCATTCTGTCTGTCTGTCTGCAACCGAGTATCATATGTCCCTAGGTCGCAAACGAATTGATTCACAGCCCTTATAGTAAGATATATTATGTTAAACATTAGAAAAAAAGTAGGAATGAAATGTATAGTTAGAAAATTAAAAATTAAAAGTAGAAACAATAATACCAGAAATTTCATTTAGTATTTTTTTAACACATAATAAGGTAGCTGAAAAAATCTGTTTTGCAGCACAGCATGTGCAGTACCATCGTCTTTTAGCTCAATTACTGAAGTACCAATACATAACTGTTATTTTTTCGCCAGCTTTTTCTTAAAGAGGGGCTATTTAAGTTGTTTCTGTTAGAGCATTTTCTATCACAAAAACTAAACTATTTATAAATCTGAAATTGTGTATAATGTACCAATAATATTCACTATACTACCAACAAATACTGAAAATACCAACAATATAATTTAATATAATATAATTTTGACTTGAAGCTATGACCTGTATTGCGATGCATAACCGTGACAAAGTGGGAATCAAATCGCACTTGGCCAGATTTTAGTAAGGGACAATCGATTTTTAAAATAATTGTGTACTATCTTTTAATTATGTAATATCTTTTATAACACAAAAGGTGACTTGTGACACCTTTTGTGTTAAAAGGTGACTTGTGACATCTTTTGTGTTATAAAAGATATTGTAGCAACCCGTTAATGAAATGCTTTAGTTATATAAATAAATAAGAAAAATGTGAGTATAACTGAAACGAGGCGTAACAAGTGTTTTCGGCTTCATTTACATAATAGTTGATGGAATTTTCTGTCAAAACATGACACCGCCGTCTACGAGCGACCGCTTCCTGTTGAAAGATCGTATTGATAAGCACGCCACCGGCAAGTCAATTGTAAAAGTGTTTCTTCGCAAGTTTACTTTTTATATACATTATTGAAAAGCTCGTAGCTTGTCTAGTAGTTTTCAGCACAGCTTAGACTGCATGATCACTTGCCATCAGGGATAAGCTAGCCTTTACATTTAAAATTATCATCTGTAATAAACATTTATATTTGAAATTTTAGGCATTGGTGTATAATAAACACTCACATTATGTAAAAACCATGTATTATAGGTCCATGTAATATAGGGCGAGCTTATAAACATTTACTGAAGACAATGCCCGACTCATGTCTGTTATTGAAATAGCACAAAAAAGTTGAAGAACGAGCGAAGAGTTCAGGGCGCGCCAGCGACCAACCAACATTTGTTGTCGTCTTATGTCCATAGCAATGAATGATCTTGAAGCAATAATGGCCGAGCAGTTATAGCTATGGACTGCTATGCCGCAAGTCCCTGGTTCAATGCCCAACGCCGGATTGAGCTTCACTTCATGATGGAAGGGCATTTTGTGATTGCCCGCCTGGCCAGCTACCTACCACCCTCAAGTAGAAAATCTGTCGCCAAGCACTTAAAGGTGTGTTCCAGCAGCATTCCTTGAGAGGCATACAAATAACAGGCACATGAGACTTAACAACTGAATGTCTCAATGTGACGGGGGCAGTGCAATTCTTCACATGACGAAATGCATGTGTTATAGGCAGATGTTAATCCGCTTAGCATCAGGTGGGCCTATTTTATTCAGATTTACTGAGTAGTTCCCGAGGGAACGCGATGTAACCGCGGACAAAGCCATGGTCAGAAGCTATTTGTTGTTAATAATATCATTAATTATTATCATTAGTTCATAATGTAGTTTAAGTTCTAATTATATAAATAATAAATAATTTGTTAGTTATAAGTTACATCAGTACTATAATATTATAAATGCGAAAGTAACTCTGTCTGTCTGTCTGTTACGCTTTCACGCCAAAACTACTGGAGCGATTTGAATGAAATTTGGTATGGAAATAGTTTGAAACCCGGGAAAAAACATAGGATAGTTTTTATCCAACTGCGCAAAAAGAGGTTAATGTTTTTGCGCAATAACCGACATACGCGCGGGCGGAGCCGCGCCCGGAAAGCTGGTTCTGTTATAATAAAGTAATATACTACTCGTACGAAATATTACCAATACCTAACATTTTTCAAACATTCAAAATATTAAGTCGACTTCACTAGTAAACAAACAATTTACATCTTATCAAAAAATAAATTTCGCGAAATAAGACGCAATAAGGAAAATCTCGGATGGCGGCGCGCTACGTGATAAATCCTCAGACATTGATTGTGTTAAGTCAATTCATAAATATGTAAATTATACGCGTCAGAACATTTTGATGAACGTTCACGGGAGCTTTCCTGGCGGACACTAATCCTCTTCCACGTTTACTTAGAAGACGTCATTGTTGAGGCTTAGGGAAGCGCGGTGAAGCTTTTATATTATATACTTACTCGAATAAAAATCTGAGCACGCTGCCTCTTACTAAGCTGAGCCTGCTTCTTACTTATAATCGTTGCTGGAGAAGAGTCATAACACAAACATAGTTTCATCATAATTTTAAAAACCAAGATTTCAAACTCTGTGAAATATTGCATTCTGGTGTGTCAGAATTCCGAAAAAAATTATATACAAAATTATTCTGAAATATCGTTAATAACAGGAGTTATTATTGACATTTAGAGACAAAATAATCGATTTAAAAAACTGGCACTTTAAAAGCATAGATCAAGGACTCAAGTCTCAAGAAAGTGCATGCCAACTTGCACTGAGTTGGAACCCATGTTTTGTTATTTAAAATTATAAGGAAACAAAGAACAGTAGAAACTTGTTGTGCGAATTCGTCCGGCTAAGTACTGCCATCATATTTATTTATACTGTAAACCGAGTAGTAATCAACGCATTATGCTTCTACAAGAAGCCCCTCAGAACGTGTTGACTCTTCGAGCGCACGATCAAGATGATCGATTTTCTCGAAATTTCTTCCAGTTTGTCCAAACGATTGCGATTTAAAGACAACAACTAACAATTTAGATTTTTTCAGTATAAACATAAAATAGACTAAACTGAAATAACCCAATCATTCGAATCGAATTCGAAGTTTAAATTTAAAACCTTTTTTACTTACCTACATTTTTCAGTCAAAGTAAACGTAAATATGACGAAAGTTATGGTGTTTGAACGAGATGATAGAGTGACCGATTGTAATATTGTGATTGGAGTTGAAAAAGTGGAAAAAGTGAAAGAGTTTGTATACTTGGGATCCATGTTTACAAAAGATGGAGAGTGTGGAAGTGATATCGAAAGGAGAGTGAATGCTGAAAACATGGTTAACGGAGCATTGCACGCGTTTATGAATAGTCAGAAGATGTCTAAGAAGGCTCGTCTGACTGTTCATGGAGGAGTGTTGGTTTGACACTAATGTATGGGAGTGAAAGTTGGGTATGGCAGAAAAAGCATGAAAGTAGAATAAATGCAATGGAGATGAGAGCATTGAGAAGTATGATTGGAGTCAAACGGAGTGACAGGATAGATATAAGGAATAGTGTGATAAGGGAACGATGTGGTGTGAATGAGGATGTGGTGACAAAAATCGAGAAAGGTATGTTAAGATGGTTTGGACATGCAGAGAGAATGAATGAAATGAGATTGACTGAACAGGTATACGTGGGACAAGTGAACGGAAGTGTTGGAAGGGGAAGACCTATAGGCGAACGTTCCGAAATCAGATTGAAGATGTTCTGAAAAAAGGCCAGGTCAGGAGTACCCTAAACCGACGCTTATGTATGAAAGGATTGATGAATGTAGATGAAGCGAGAGAGATATGTAAGGATCGTTCCAAGTGGAAATCTGTGGTCTCTGCCTACCCCTATGGGAAAGGGACGTGACTTTATGTATGTATGTATGTACATTTTTCAGCCAATCTTCTGTATAGCGGATCTACCCATAGCAAAAAGTTTGGCTAATTTAGAAGTTTGACTCTTTTACCGAAATGTACGGAAAGAGTATTTCGCGGTTTCTGACATTTCTAGTACTCAAACCTCAGTCGGTCCAGTAGAGACTTTGATCCCTATAAGAAATCGGATCGATTGGCATCAAAAATAGTTTTTTGTGTAAAATGACCATTTTCTTATTGACTGTACATTTTTTCCAAAATCTGTGAATACAGTTCAAAATACCTTAACATTTATGGATTGTTCCTACGTTTTCCTGTAACTATAACGGTTAATGAACCTGCCCTAAATGTCAAAAATTCACCCTGTATTTGTCAATTTTTAAGGGTTTTTTCTAAAATATAAATTTACTCGTATCTTAAAATATTTGTAATTCTAAATACTTTAATTTATACGAACACAAAAATAAATAAATAATTTAACTATATCTACTTATGACCTAAAAATGTTACACTTAAAAATTGTGAGGTCTGTTTTCAATAAGTATTATTCAATATTTGTTAATAGTCGAATATTAATTTTTAAATTGATAAGTAGAAAACAATATACACGTTGTATCTAAAATCGAATAAAACACTCATGGATTAAATTTAAGGGTAAAACCGGAAGCAGTTAAAGCAATTATTGACACTTTATATAATTGCCATACGAGTATAATCAACATCAACATTTTAAATTGGCAGTGTAAATGGGTTCAATGACTGTCCCTGATCAATTCATAAATATGTAAATGATCAGTGGTCGGGTTCACGGTCGAGCTGCCTTCTTGGCTAAACAGAGGACGACGGACGCGGACGTTAATCAAAGATTACGGGTCAGCTCCTGGGGTAAAGGCCAAATCGTTTCACAGTCAGTAAGCAAAGCTGTATTTTTCATAGAAAAATTACCTAATATACGAGTACATAAGTTTATCAGCATTAGTAATTTTACAACTTTGAACGGTTAAAATCGCGTATATTTATCATTATTTTTGTGTGTCACGGGTTGACCACGATCAATGCAATGTGTTTGAAACGTTGGGACAAAAATAATGATAAATATACGCGATTAAAACTATTTAATCTTGTTAAATTACCATTTTTAAGTTTTATTTCATAAGCTGAAAGTTATTGTTAACTTCTATAAACAATGTTTAATTAAAATTAAATTTATCTTTGTTTAGAATATCAAGTTAATTTTTGTTGTAAGCACATGGGCGTCCCAAAAAATGATAAAGTCCTGAGAGGTAAGTACCTAATTTTAATTATTGAAAATAAAATAACGTTATTTCTAGTAAAATACAAATCTTTGGAAGGTATTTATTAACTTCGGGTGAGTATTACCTTGTCATGAATGCATGAACTTAATAAATATTTTAAAAATATCTAGAAATAATAACATATTTTTTATATATTGGCACCTGGATCATAGTCCTTATGCCTAATAATAACACATTATCACGCCAGTATTACCCGAACTGCTAAAAGCTAAAAGTGCCTAAAACCACGCGTTTTTCTCATGAGAACCAAGTTCCATGTAATAGGAGACGAGCCGATTGCCATCTATCGGGGACAAACAAACTTACCGTACCGTACCTACAGTTACTGAAAATAACTTGATCGTCTTGGGGATCGAATCCAGCACCCAAGATTACAAGTATTTTTACACACACCAATTAGGTCATCTAGAAACTATATTTTGACAGTTTCCAGTATTATAATATAAATCATATGAATTAAAACAAATAACAAAACGTTAGCTCACACTAGTTCCTAGGCACAGTATACAGACTTTAATCTCGTCGACTTGTAATAAAGATGCTTCATAATGAACCTTATAGTTAACAGCTGTTGCACCGTATTACGCGAGTTATAAATATATGTTCATGAGAGAAATTTCTTAATAAACGTTTTCCTCCATAACATAAACGCGGGATTTGTGAACTAACTTGCTTGCTAGATACTATAGATTTTTTTAACCAAACAATGGATCTAACTTCAACACCCAAAAGTGTGAAATAACTTGTTAAAGTCGGTACCATGATAGTTCAAAAGTTATTTCACACTTTTGGGAGTTGAAGTCAGTTCTTATTTGGTTAACAAAATCTCTCTTTTTAGTGACCCTTGCTACTTACGGGATGGACTGGAATTCATTGTCAACGACTATACTTTCATCAAACTAGGTAAATGTTTTTCAGTTAATGGAGTGTAACTCAAAAACGGCTTGACCGGTTTTGATGAAATTTAAACGGTACTAAACGACAAGCATCTGCTTTCAAACCAAAACAAACATAAAATACATAAAAAAGTACAGACGATGAGAACCTCCTCCTTTTTTGGAAATCGGTTAAAATATAATGTAATCGCAATCCCGTTACCACCTCTTTGTATAAACTTTTTGTATTCCTTGTAGACAGCGGATTCATTAGCATTTTTTATATTTAATTACGGTTTTCTTGTCTCAAAATGCAAAGATGGAACCCGTACACTTAATAAGGATTTTCCTGCTCGCTCTTTTTATGGGTGAAATGAGAACATCTTTTTAATTACGTCAGTAAATTTGCCTGCATTAATTAAGATTCTTATTCAATTTACTAATGGTTATTAATTTATAAAATCCATGTTTTAACGAGGACCGTAAATATTATTATTTTGACACTGGATAATGAACCAGCATATTTCAAAAGATATAAAATAAGCGTAGGTATTAAAAAAATACAACATGTCATTAATAAAAAACGAAACTTACTTTTTTATTTGTGACTGACTTTAAAAAAAAGGTGGAGGTACTCAATTCTACTGATTTTTTAGGGTTCCGTAAGTACCCAAAGGGTAAAAACGGGACCCTTTTACTGATACTTCGCTGTCCGTCCGTCGTCCGTCCGTCTGTCACCAGGCTGTATCTCAAGAACGGTTATCACCGTTATCTTGTCATCTGCGTAGCTATCGCTAGACAGTTGATATTTTTACAGATAATGAATTTCTATTGCCGCTATAACAACAAATACTAAAAATAAAATAAAATATATATTTTAGGGGGTTCCCATACAACAAACTTGATTTTTTACGGTTTCTTGCGAGAAAAGTGTCTGTAACTTGCAAGATTGGGTTACAGATCGTTCGCACTTGGCCGGTTTTTTTTTATATTCGTTACCTCAGAACTTTTGACCGGGTGAACCAATTTTGATAATTATTTTTTTTATTTTAAATCTGATGCGTTCCATGTATTCCCATTTATCCGAGATCCAATTTCATCAAAACCAGTCCAGCCGTTTTTGAGTTACACTCCAATAACGAAAAGAAAAGTGAAAAAAAAAATTCTATATTGATTATATACACACTTTGAATATTGTAGTCTGTTCCATTAATAAAAAATATTTTTTGTGATTGACATGAAGTGATGAGATTGTCAAATTGCCCACCTAATGGTAAGCGTCAAGCCGGCCCATTTTAGTTACAGTGTCACGGTTCTAATTTTGATAACACTGCACTGCTATCGTCACTCTGAGGTGTGAGATCTTTTGTTTAGGTCACCTACTAATTTCCCTTGGTGCGGTGCCCTTCACTTTGATACCACTATAAGGTACTTTTATACTCATAATATTTTTAATTATTTTAACTTTCCGCATGGTGGAAGGGCATTTTGCGAATGCCCGCCTAGCTACCACCCTCAAGTATAAAATCTGTCGCCAAGCACCTAACAGTCTGTTCCGGCAGCTATCCTTGAGAGCCCGAAAAAATACAGGCACATGAGACTTAACAGCTGTATGTCTCCGTGTGTCGGACGCAGTATAATTCGTCATATGACGAAATGCTTCTGTTATAGGCAGAGATTAATTCGCTTAACATCAGGTTGGCCTCGTGCTTGTCCCATCACAATCACATAAAAAAACTTCAAGGCGCAAAAAAAGAACAATCTTTCCTTGAAGGCACAGGTTGCTAGAACTATGTATTTAGTGACAAACTTGTGTCATCTGAACACAGGACAGTAAAAATGACAGTTTATTGTCAAACATCTAATCCACTTCCTTCTTTAAGCAAATATAAAACGCTTTCATAACATTCAGAAGTTCCAACACTGTCATACATTCTTATGAAAATATAGGCGAAAAGTTTATCTTTATGTTCGGAGTTCTTTTTTACGAGTAAGTGAAAGTTGTAGGAAATGTATTGGCATAGGTGTGTTATTTACTGCATTGGTTGAACCAACATAAAAGTCATGAACCTATTTCGGTAACGGGACAATTTCCCTTTTACGTTCTGTTCTATTGTGTCTAACTTTTTCATCCCAATCGCCTGGAGATTCTAGCGGGTTTTGGCGTACCTGAATAAATTCGCACTTTTATGGAATAAGCGTGTATTGTGTTGTGGTAAGGCCTTTCTGTAGTAAACGAAAATGTAAGATTCCTAACACATAGATTGGTTTTGTTGTATTAAACATAAAATACATTTTTCGAACCAAAAAATTACGAGTACATCGCATTTTATAAATAAAACTTGCTAAGTGCGAGTCGGGTGCCGCTTTTTTGGGATCCGCTTAGAAACAGCCAAAATAAATTAGAAAAAAAAATAGTTTTGGACACAACTCCAAAATTCCTTTATAAATAGGTATTTTCAGATTATTTAGAAAGAGAATATGGTTAAAAATTTATCGAAATTTGAGATCGGTAAAGTAAACAAAATTTAAATTGTAACGAAAATAAGAAAATATAACATATCTCTACTTATCAAATTCTAGACGACGACATAGTAACTGTTTTTTTTTGTACTATGACTAAAAATAAAAAATTGAATGTTTTGTCATTCTACTTATGGGTGCTTCCTGAGCTCACTTCCGAAACGTATAAAGTATTTATGATAGAACTTAAACATACATTGCACCATTAGGTCCTGGATTAGGACATAATGACACTTCTTATCTTGATTTACTGATTTCCCTAGGGAGTACTGTATAACCCATTACCAAGCGGACGGAAAAATGTGGACAGGATAACTTTCATTTATAATTAAATATCGTGTTCAAACATTGTATTCTAACCCATGAATAATTTGTCTTTTAGAATATATTAACGAAGTTGTCGAGCACATTAGGCTGGACAAAACAGGCCCGCATGATGAATTACAGCAAAGGTGACTCGCGTGACTTCCCGCTAAATTTACTACTCTCGGTGCCATTTGCCTGCTCACACTTTACAATTAAAGGTTGGTAGAATGAATGAGGGTTCGATGCTATCCAACATATTATATTAGAAGGATTTAACTGTTATTTGAGCGTTTATAACCCGCGGCAAAACGGAGGCATATAATGTCACTATTTTGTCCGTATGTTTCTAGCTCGTAATTATAAGTTACTAACTTGAAGGTAGACATCACATTCATAAAGGATATTTGGATATTTATGTTGAATATAGACCCAAAACTAAATATTGATTCAGTAAAATCTGTTTTTACGGTAAATTAGCTATGAGCTGCATCCTGGAAACCAGTGCTAAGGAAATGCACCAAACGCGTTTTACCTTCCTTAAGACCTGTGGATGTTGTCAGTGATGTGTGTTGAGATGATACTTATCTGACTCAAATGCGGGTAATTGGAGAAATTAAAGACAAGACGTTGACACCTGCCTCTTCAGTCCGCTCGTGACCACGACCAATGCAGCTTGGTCGAAACGTAGAGGTAAATAAATTTATACATGTTTTATCGCGATTAACTCCCGTTAAATACTTATAACTATGTGTTCCAGTCTCGCCTCTTGTAGTTAATATAATACATGAATATATGTAGGTATAATATGGCCACGCACCTAATGAGTTGTCTTGACAAGTAACTTCAGATACTTTTTCTGAACAATATTATGTTCGACTACTTGATCAGTCACTTACAAGTGAAATTGAGATAAAAAAGTTGCTTGTTATGTGAATAAAACTTGATATCCTTACCCGTAACCAGTTTCTCATAATGAAATATATGCTAGATAAAATGGTTAAGCAGATTTAGCCGGATACATCCAGTTCACATGATGTATAGCAAAAGGAGGCTCGCGTGACCAGCCACTAACGACTAACGTCGACTAACTAGGGCTGTCTGGTGCCATTTCCCCGCTCATACTTTACGAATTAAAGGGTTAGTGTAATTAATGGAGGTTCGATACCATGTAACACTTTTGATTATTGAGGGATCGAATATTGCTTTTCTTTTTATTAAGTTGAGACATGAAAAGTTGCGTTTTGATTTGAAAGTTTTTGATGTAGCATGAGATATTTTTTTGAAATATATAATGCTGTAATGTTCTTTTTAGGGTTCCGTACCCAAAGGGTAAAAACGGGACCGTATTACTGAGACTCCGCTGTCCGTCCGTCCGTCTGTCACCAGGCTGTATCTCAAGAACGGTGATAGCTAGACAGTTGAAATTTTCACAGATGGTGTATTTCTATTGCCGCTATAACAACAAATACTATAAATAAAATAATGTTTAAGAAAATAAAGAAAGACAAGAAAGAAATAGAAGAAACAAGAAACTTGATTTTATACCGTTTCTTGCTTGATACTAATATCAGTGACATGTAGACGCTTTCTTGCAAGATTAGGTTACAGATAATGGTACGGAACCCTTCGTGCGAGAGTACCACTCGCACTTGGCCGTTTTTTTATTACTTTACTTTGACTGAGGTGGTATTTTATTTCGACAATGATAATTGTAAAAGCTGCGCGGGAATCAGAACAACAACGGGACTGTGCAACAAACATTCAAAACAAATAGTGATGACTTCCATATTTCTGGTCTCCTAGTACTCCATGTCCTAAAATCCAAAAAAAAAAATTATGTCTCCTACACGAAGCATCCTCAGAGGGTCTTGACTCTTCGAGCGCACGATTGAGAAATATTTATTATAATTTTTAAAAAAATATTTGTTATTATTTAATAGGGATTTACGTAGGTAACGCCTGAACCTATGAATTAATTATATATTTCTATTATCCCTATACCACCACCACAGTATTTCTAACAGCCTGGTAGTTAAATTTTATGGGTTCAATAATTGGAATATCGACCGTATGATCAACAATCAACATTTAACCCTCGTCGATGTACCGATCATGAGGAGGGCTGAAAACCATATAACGAGTATTGTTGAATATGAATAAGGATGGATAAAGACGTAAATAGGAAAGCTAAAGAAAGTATGCGTTTGAGGGACTGTGTAAACCATGATACGAGTATGTGTACGAACGGTGTGAGAACTGAAATATATTTCTTTATGGCCAGGAAAGATTTGACCCAAATTTTTGTTGTGACGTTGTGTCTCGCTTGAAAATCCTTGTCACACAGTGGCCTGAAAGTATTTTTCATTTAAAATGAGGACTAGTGTTCCTTCCGGTTCTTGCTGTTGAAGTCATAATGTACGGGTTGCATAAATGGTGTATTATATAATGTGTGGTAAAATATAATACTCATGAAGTAGGTCTTGATATATACTATTGATCTATGATGCAACTTTATCTCACTGCTCCGCTAAAGTATGTAGGTGCTCATTTAGAAAAATAAATTAATATACCATTATTATGCCTCAAATGCGCGTAAAAATGAAAAATATAAGTAACAATTAAAACAGATCTAATTTTTGTGTGGATACTGTTCTGTACTATAATGTATCAGCCGGATTGTCCATTGCTGAACACAGCCTCTCCCATTAAGAAAAGTTTGCCGTAATTTCCACGCTTGGTAGGTGTCTTTGGGATCGCCCTATAAGATAGCAGTTCCTCAGAAGGCGCTGCTGTCCACCTTCCGGTAATTTCCCTTAGTCGCTTCTTACGACATCCACGGAAAGAGATGGGGTATAACATTGTAGCCCGGCACCCCACGTAGGTTTTGTGGATAAAAAAGGTAAAAAAAAAACGAAATTGGCTTCGGTACAAATAACAAGATGGGGCGAATTCCACTTATGGAAAGAAAGAAGACACAGATTAGTAAAATAATGTAATAAAAAGACTTACATTTTAAATATTATTTTAAGTACTTGAGTATCTCTTGTCAAGTGTTGACATACTCGTACTTGTCACAAAATAAATAAGTTTTATGTACCACGTAAACTTGAAATACCGGACTACGAAATCGATTAAATTATGTTTATGAAAATAGCTCTAGAGTAAGGACCTAATCAAAGTCGTGGCTGAGTCGAATCCTACCAGATAAAAATCATAATCGGTTAGATAGCTAAAACACTTTATTGCCACATTCTAAAATTTACAAATGTATAACTTCAAACATAATTACTAAGAGTAGGTGTGGCAATGGGCGGTTTTATCGCTGTGAGCGATCTCTTCCAGACAACCCTTTACAAAGGGATATATATGAATAGATATGGAGGTCTATCTATAACAATACTACTTATTAAAAAATACAAAATAAACATTTATTTTCAACAAGAAAATATGTTTAGGGATGCAGGAGTTTTAAGTAATTTACGAAAGACACATACATAGGTACATGCATGTGTCTTGAAAACGTTACTTTTTGAGCAATCAAGTTACATTGGTAAGATAGGCTTTACCCCTAACAGTGATTTTTCTCTGACGCTCTAGTTGTACAAACACTTATTTAAATCACAAACATTCAACTCATATTGTAAGTACGCCATATATAAATTTAAACCTAAAGAAATATCCTCACATCAAATTTATATCAACAAAATGTGTAGGTAAATGTAGCTGCAATTTATTTTATGAAACTTAAAAGCAAAAATAACCGGGAATGCTAGTGCAAGCGTAGACTGAAAGCGCTTTATTTTTATAAAAGGTGAAATTCTTGAAAGAAAAGTAAATTGAAAGTATTAATTGAAAGAGACGTAACAAAATTTAATTTAGGTAAGTAACAAAATCAGCAGTGGAAACCACGACTGCCATGTAGGAAACAGAATATCAAAAGGATAATGAAAAAAGGTTTTCTTCGTGGTGATTACAACAAATGAGTAGGATCACAAGAAAACCTTTATATATGAAAACATAAAATTAACGAAAGTTAGGGAGTGTGGAAAATTAATGGCGTATTTCAGCAGTGGTAAATTTCAATAGAAAAACATTTTATAGCATCTATTTTAGGGTTCCGTACCCAAAGGACATAACGGAGCCCATTGATGAGACACTACTGTATTTCTGTCTGTCCTTCCATCCGAGTATTTGAGGATTGGAGACCGTGTCGTACACGGATTATATTACAAAGCTGAAATTAAGATACTTTGTGTACTTAAAATGTTGACCCAAAGACGAACATTGTACTACAAATTCATTACCTAAAATTATTTTTTAGGGGAGCTCCACGACTATCCTCTACAGTAGTCGGTAATTAATTTAAACAATTGAATGTATTGTTATTCTGTGCAACATCGCATACGCCAATATTTTGAGACAAAAATGTAGACAATAAAGTTTTTGCATACCTGTACATGATCCCAAACATGAGTTTGTCGTCAAGAGCTCATTGAAATGAGTATAATTTATTTCAATGTTTTTCCTCTTTTTGCACAAATTTTATAGAGGTTAGTTAAAGACATTACTAACCACTAAATATAAAATTTATGTAAAATGAGGAGAAAACAAAGGAATTTGAAAAGAATTCATGAAAAAATATTGAAATAAATTTTGCTCTTTTCAAGGAGTTCTTGACGAAAAACTCGTATTTGGGATCGTACACAGGAGTGCAATCATATTTTTTTGGTGGATAATTTTTTGTCGTAGAATATTGGCAACTTTTGTCATTTTCTTTTTTTCAACAACTAATTATTATTTCCCAAAATTGGCCCGTTTTACCGTCATGTTCAGAGAACCCCCAGACAAGTTTGAAAAGGTGGAGAAGTCGTATGGACTGTCCACTCATGCAGTACTTAATCTAGGATTTTGAAAATCTACCCTAAGGCGTTACTTTGCGGATATCCAAATTAAATAATAAAATAATTATATTACAAATATTTTAAGAAAACCTTTTTATTCTGTGAGAAAGCGTAAAGTCACGTCAACTTAACGGTAAAATAAGGTGGTATTGTCACTTGATTTTTTTTGTGTTTTATCAAAATCTTAATTTTTTTTTTTATATTTGTTATCATTGAAATCTACTCTATTGATCTATGATGTAACTTTTTCTTTCAGCCCTGAATTGAACCTGTTTTTTCCTCACACGCATCCTTCTTTCTAAAGCAATCCGCCATTAATTTAGGGCAAAAACAAATTTTTGCCCTAAATTATCTTAAAACAATTCTAAAACTAGACAATATTTGCATTTTTTAACTTTGAGAAAGATAACATTAATAACTCTAGCTATGACGGTAGGATTCCCGGAGGTAGGTAGGTGTTTGTGAGAATTAGTTCACTCCATTAGGGTCTAACTTAACATAACCATTTTGGCAAGTGAATATTTTGTGTGTGTGTGTGAGGGTGTGTTTGTGTGTGTGTGAAACTATATCATTCAAGCTATGCCAGCTACTAATACTTGATAACTGTTATGACATTATTTTATTCCCCAATTATTAGTGTCTTATTATTTACTTTAAAAAATATATATATTTTCGTTATAAATATTGGTACTACACAGCATACTCAACAATTACCAAAACAAAATGCCATACCTACACATGATTGGTTGGGCGATCCCAGGCTCAAAACATGTAAAAGTAAAAGAACATTCTAATAAGCTGAAAAAATAAATCCACGCTTGTTGACACTGCGTGATTTTTCCTCTCCGTCGAGATCTCATGTGATTGCGTTACCAGGGCTGTGCACATTATAAATGTGCAGATTTGTATCCAGAACCTCCCTCATTATTTACACAACTCTTGGAGAAATAAAATCGCTGGAAATAAGCCGCCCTTTTAGCATTAGGAGTTGATGCGAGATTTGATTACGATGGGGATGCTTCGATAAAGTACTTATTATGTTTAATATACTTACGAAAGTAGGATACGACCGGATTTTCGTATTTTCAAAAATGTATACTGATTTCAAGTTCATATAATTCTTATTTGACTAGCTTCCACATTTGTACAATTTCTTGCAGTATTGTACCTACGTTGTTTACTTGCAAAGTGTTGGATAATTTTGCACTATACATTTTTAACTGTCAATTTCTAGATCAGTAGATAAGAAATAAAAAATATTATAACACGTATGTACACACGTATTTTTATATAATTTATATATTATGTATTTATCGTTATCTGTGTATGTTGGTATGTATTTATATATTCATATATTTTTTGTTATTATATACAACCTATATTTTATATTTATTAATTTGTATTACGCTAATATTATATGTTTTATTTAAAAAAAAATAGTATATCTTTTTTCATTTTAGTTCTGACTACACCAGCCCTAATTGTTTTGTTTGTTCAACTCCATCCTAAGGTTGTCTGGTAGAGACAACTGTTAGTGATAAGGAGTTGTGTAAGAATAAAGAGTTTTCTATGTATCTAGATTTCATCATAGTTTATTTTCATTTATAAGAATATAGACAGCATAGGTAATTCAACATATTATTTATTTTCAACCGTCAAAGTACCAGGCACATAGAAACCTGTAGGAAGTTAACCAAGTAGAATTTCGACTCTTGACAATTAGTAACTTTTAACCTGCAACAATCTTCTAAATTTTTTTAGAACGGTAAGTAAATAAGCAGGGACTTATGGCAAACCTGTACTTATATTAGACTGCTCATAGGCTAAGTAGCCTCATGATCACATTGTCTTCCGCTGTTAAGTGTTGTATGGGTACACAAAATATGTGTATATAATGGGTCTTCGACTTCCATCATTTAGGGTTATGAAAATATTGTACTAGTTTATGGTAAGTAGATGAGACAAATAACATTTAATCTTATATTATACACAACTACTCACTTTCGAATTGACTATACAAATTTTGATGAAATTTTGTACGTATCTTAATGCCTTAGGTTCTGCATAAGAAAATAGATGTTTTCTTATCTCATTTTAAAATAAGTGCGGAAGAAGTGGGATGTAACACTAATTTCCACTCGTGTTACTGCGTGCAGAAGACAATTTGAACAAAATTTTGAACATAGGTAGTTTAAATATGGGTACACTAAATAGTATGGTCTAAAACAACAAATCAGCTAATAGTCGAGTTTACCCGTGTGGTATCAGAATGAAAAGTAATATCACAAGCATAAAGTCACGGGCAGATATTAGTAATGTATCTCATCTACATATATTAATTCATTCGTTATGACTGAGCATTATATTTAGGAGTGACAGTCACTCCCACTGACCAATATTGGCCAAATACAATGACAGTGCGTATTATTTCACGCTTATACAATTTGTGCAAAACAAACTTTAAAAAGGTGATATAAACATGTTTCCTTGAACAAACCCTAGAAATGAGAACTCAAGCCAACTTTCGTAGACAACTGACAGAACATACCGCCCAATTGCCACACAAATCAAAACACATCTATTTTATGAAGACATATCTTGCGTTAGCTTCTTATCTAAATGGAAAGAAATGTAAGGATTTTGTTTATATGAGGGTTAGGCCATCAGTCAGTAACTACGCCCTAAGTTATGGGCGGTAACATTTGTTACGAAAAAATATCCGTTTTCTGAAGGAACTCAAGCTTGAACACATTTCCGTGAGTTGATTTTTCCGCGGGATTCCCTTAAGTGTTTTGGTAGGATAGTGGAAAACAACTTTTCATCCCGTATTTTCGAAAGCGGTGATTGGTTATTGAATAAATGTGAGCATAGTCTTTAGTATCTTGTCTACGATAAAATTTCGTGGAGGCAGCAAAAAGTTTTTTAAAATGTCAGCTGTGATAGATACTGCTTCGTGCATTTTTTACTATTAAGTGAGATAATTTCGTCGATTTTTTTTGATTATATGCTATTATCTCATATACATGAAGTAGGCATATCAGCCATTTAACAGGGTATTACTCGTAGAAATATGTTACAATTTTATTAAAGTAGTCACGTGACTGTGAAAAACGATACTAAATGTTATATTCAGGCCGCCTGCTGACGCTAACACTCCTTAGGAATGTTTCGTTGATAGTATCGTACTAGCCGTCGCTACTTGGTCAATAAGAGTTTGTGATAAAAAGCCTTAACGTGTACCAGTAGAAAGCAGAATTCTGCTAACGAAGCAACGTTCTCGAGTTTTATTCCCGGGTCGAACAAAATTATTGGGTTTAGAAGTTGATCAACTGTGTTTAGTAGATAGTAACAGGCTCGTCCTTATTCCAAAATATCGGACAAAATATGCATCTTTGTATACAGCATCTTCTGTAGACATTCACATTCAGATCTATATATTACCTATTAAGATTCCAGGTGTTTGGGTATATTGTATATTATATTATATTGCTTGTAGATCTTTTCAGTTGACTTTGATTATGCTGCTGAATCGTTCAGATCGTCAGAATTAGAGCTTGATGTGGGTCTTTTTTTAAAATAGTCTGATGATTTTATTTTATCGAATAATATTCATATAGTTATTGAAACTATTCCATAAGAATTCGACTTACTCATTTTCAAATAGGTTTCAATACATACAAAGTTTTTACTTATAATTACTAGCACTATCGCGTGCTGAGCGAAAATCAAATTTACAAATGATTGGAGCATACAATTTCCGGTCCAGATCAAATAAATGTTGTGCTGCAATAATTTGTAAATATAATATACAAAGTTCCTTTATAAAATGGGTAAGCCCATAGAACAACTGTATACTGAACAGAACAACTGTAATATTATGCTAAATCCTCACCAACATAATTTTAAAAACCAACACCTGTACTGTCATTAAAAAATACCCCTGTACCCTTGAGAAGTTCTCATCAATTCAACAGTTTGGCATTTATTTACCATAAATTCATTTAGGGCTAAGCTACGAATAAACAAGTACGTAGGGGCTAAGTTAAAACTAAGTCACTTAACATTTTCTGCCCCATTACGGTGTATGGTAGAATCGTGACGTAACAACAGCTATTTGCGTAACAATGTATACAAACTAGAGAAGCCGCAGTCCCAGAAGGGAATACTTAATAATACCACTTCCACTAGATATGGCTGTACATAGAGCTTTTATGGCCATAAACGCTGCATGCACAAGATAATGCGACGTTATTCTCCCGTGGGTTCTTTTATTTTTAAGTGCTATTCTTACCTTTGAACTAGTTTTGTACAAAATTCTGGCTTATATAAGTATATGGATACATTTCGTCACAAGTGACGAATTGCACTGTGCCCGTCACCTTGAGACATAGTTGTTTAGTCTCGTGTGCCTATAATTTCACTGGCTCTCAAGGACTGCTGCTGGAACACTTGGCGACAGATTTTCAACTTGAAGGTGGTCGCTAGCCATACGGGCATTCGCAAAAAGCCCTTCGACCATGCGGTGAAGCTCAAATCCGCGGCGGGATTTGAACCATGGACCTGCTGCGCGGCAGTTCATATCCAATGCCACTGAGCCATCACTGCTTCGATCTTGATCACGGACTTGGATTCTAACAGTTCCAATTAGAGTTTGTCATAAGGCAAGAGCGTCTTTGGCGTACTTCAATATATTATATTGAACACGCCAAAATTAACGCACCAATACTGGTTTCAGTTTCAGGTTGGCTTTTGGTTTGTTCAATTCGAACTTCAATTGAATTGCGTGTCGAACTTTCGTAAACAACCCTTGAACTTGATTGATCAACTCTTCCCTTTGTAAATTGAATAGATTAATGAGTGGTTCGAAACTCAATGATAAAATTTCATACATATAATGTGAAAACTAGAGATTGTACTTACTTCCTGTCTTAATAGAATGTATATTATATATAATTTAATAGTGAATTTTAAACATGTGTTTGTGGCACTTCACTATGACTTATGGCACTGAGACGTGGTCCCTAACTGTGACCCTTATGGACAAGCTCAGAGTCGCTCAACGAGCTATGGAGAGAGCTATGCTTGGAGTTTATTTGCGCGATAAAATCCGGAACGTGGATATTCGCCAAAGAATCAAGTCACCGAAATAGCTCTCAGAATTTGCAAGTTGAAGTGGCAATGAGCGGGCCACATTGCTCGACGAACCGATAACCGTTGGGGACGAAAGGTACTCCAGTGGTTACCACACTACACCGGAAGACGTAGAGTTGGTAGGCCCCCACTAGGTGGACTGACGACATCGTGAAAGTCGCCGGTAGCCAATGGTTACAAGCGGCTAATAGCTGTTCTTTGTGGCGCTCTATGACCTCCCTCTTTGTTCAACAGTGGACGTCGATATGCATTTTTTAACAATATACTACGTACTATATTCAACACTACAGCTACTACGATGAAAGTATTTATACAACCTACAAGCAATTGCAGACTTACAGGCAGTCCAATTACTCCAGCCCAAGATCAGTTGGCAGCGTGCCCTGCATTTTGTTATCAGGATCTATCTAGATATACAACATAAGTGAATGTAAGGGGTTAAGCAGTACCTTATAAAGCTGTGCCTTCTATATACTCTCGCACATAGCCTCACATAATTATCCTCTCAAGCTTCTAACGAAACACGAAGTTTTACTCAAAACGCCCCTCTAGGGACTAGCGGTATTGTTTCACCGGTAACCGAAACTCGTTTTAATTAACAAACTTTTTTAAAACAACAAAAATATTTCGGTGTCGGGTGTCAGCGGGTGAGTCGCGCGGTTTGTTGAAGCTCAAGTCATTAAAGTTACGGTAGGACGTCGCGTTTCCATGAGTTTGTCATTTTGAGAAAAAACTCCACAGTTTGAAAGTCGTTTGAATAATTATGTTGAAGGTGGGAGAGGAAATTTTGAAAGAATCCATCTTGCAACACGTACCACACCACCACAAAGACAAAGCGGAAAGTTTTAAGACCCTGTCGTGTTGTACGATTCTAAGTGTTCACAAAAATAATCTCAGTAGGTACCTACATACCAGTTTGTTTGTTGAAGGATTTTTTACAGATTTTTTCTGGTTGGTGACTTCAACTTTATAATTCAAGTCTACTCGCTCACTCCAGTTTAAAAGTATTATCTCGTGGGGTGCCTGATTAGAACGTCAAACATTTGGTGTTATAGGAGCCGACTAAGGTAAATATACAAGAAGGTGAGAAGCAGTAATCTTTGTAGAACTGACAATTTCTACTGCGATCCCCAAGACGACTGCCAAGCGTGGGGATTATGCCAAATCCCCACCAAGGGAGATCTTATTCAACGTTGGACATTCCTATTGATGTGATGATGATGACTTCTCATGATTTTATAAACATTTACTCAGAAATGATGTATAAACATTCAGTATAATATTGGAACTGATTTCAGTAAATTTGATCTGATTATCAAATTTCCGTAATAAAATGCCATTTATTTGGTTATATATAGGTATTATACTGCTGAGAGGCAATGGTATTACTATTTTTTTATGGTGCTGATTTGAGACAAGGGCAGTGCATTAGACCTTTATCCCATGAAGCTATCCATAAGCTATGCCTATTGGTATGTTCTATCGACATGGTTTCTGCACAAGACGCTTCTTATTCTTTAATCTTTTTGAACCGTCAATTTCCACTCTTTAAAGTATTTAAATCGAAATCCAGGCAAAAATATTCGATTACATAGTATGTCAAGTGTCAATGAAGACGTTCTTCTTCTCTATATTTATCACAAGAATAGGGAAAAAAAACAAATTTTTTAGGTGCACCTGCACAGTGGGAGAAATATCAAGTATAGATAGACCATTCTTCGCAATTACAGAAATTTATGTGAAAATGATGATATTAAATATCAGTAACTTTTGTTCGGGCGCCATTTTGACGCGACACGTACTCGCCAAGCGTACTGCACTGCTAGTAGCACGCAACTGATGCCAGACCTGCGTGTTGTGTTTTGCTGCCGACGAGTCACGTTGTTTGCGGCACATGGCGAATTTTTCACCGAGGAGCAAATAGTATGATATGCAAATATACAATAATCAAGTTGCTTGTCGATAGCCTCGTAGAAGGGACTTGGGAGACACATACACCTGCAAATTATGTGATGAAGATAGCGCGCACCAAAAATATCATTGTTGCTAATCACTCACCTTAATGGGGTAATTTAGATCAATAAGGAGCCCATAACTCGTAACAGAAAATAAAACATAACGAGTTTCAAGGCGGCTACGACCCTTAGTTTGTCCGAAATGCGCGAAAATTAGAGAATGTAATATTTTTGGAATGGATGCTGTAGTTGGATTTCAAAAAGTTCAAAACGGATTTATTGTAAAGGATATAATTCGCCACATTTTAGCGAAAGTTTGATGTGAAAACTCTTTATCGTTGAAGGGGAGTTACAAAAATATTTTAAAACAGATTTGCAGAGAATTCTGTACTTCAAATTTTATTTACATATTATTGAAGCAGATACGAAAAAAGTTTCAGAACGAATTTGTTGCCATAATGTCCGTAAATCTAGGAGGAAGAATATCTATTTCCTCCTAGCCGTAAATAATATAAATATGTTTAAGTATATTTTTGACCGAATTAATGATCCTCTGAAGAGGAGTTCGCCATCAAAGAGAACTTAATCTTGCAACCGGACCCTTTTAAATTATGAGAAAGTATCTAATAAATTAATATTTATTAGATATGTTATAATAAATAGTAACATTATCTGATGCAGAACGTGCATAAACCAGTCTTATAAGCGATTTATTTCGCAGATAATATTTAATTTAAAGTCTTCTTCTTTTTAAGAATTTTCAAACTAGGGCGCTAATAAAAATATCTCAGTAATAAATCTCCAATCCAATAAGTATGCAGTAGAAAAATAAGTTATTATTGCTTCAAGAAATGTATTTTTTTTAATCAATGTAAATCAATTGTTCAATACCAACTGATAAACGTATGATTTCAAATTTCGAACCATTCAAAAGGTTTGCTTTGTTAAAAAATTACCTTCAACTTTATCAAATCAAAAATTTCGACATTTCATTTCAATAATATAAATCAGAAAAACCTTTAAGTATACCGACAATAAATTGTAGAATTTGAAAAAGCTATCGATAATCATCAACAAGCACGTGAAATTATAGTAAATATAATGAAAGAGCAGCAACATCTTGCAACATGCATTGAATATAAATTAGCAAGTAGGTATCTAGAAGATGACAATCACATTCCTGTAGGCTCGCTTTTGGAATCGCTCATAATATTTCTATAGTTGATTGATTTGAGAGCTTTATATCAATATCTTCACACCAATCACTCATACACAGGTCTTTTATATTACATCGACGTCCGTTTTATTAGATACTCCAGGCCCTGTTTCAGAATGTTCGAGTAAGATCCGGTTATAATACCAAGAATATATTTATTAAACAAAACACTATCTTTGCGTTTCACAGTCATCGATTTGGCCTATCCATCATCGGTTAAAGCTTGGAACGCGCTGCATGTCAACTTTCATTTTTATCATCAGTTATTTTATGTAATGGTTAGCAACCCGAAACTGTAATAGGACATTCTGAAAATTCTAAATAATAATCATACGGAGAATAAAACAGTATATTAGCGCTTTAGGGTTATATTAAACAGAAATTGGACAAAATAAATAAAAAAAAAAAAAAAAAAAAAAAAAAAAAACTCAATGATTGCTTATCATACCTACCTTCGTACTCAAGTTCATACCAAGTTTAATTTTGAGTAATATGCGCATAAAGTTCTTGACAACACTCAGAATGTATTTTTTTCAATACAATAATAATTACTGTGATCATTTTGCTTGCGATTCACTGAACTTTTCAAAAACAGATTATTAACCTACTGTAGTGCTGTATTTGCTGCCGCCAATTGAGGCATCGTTTTGCATAAACTGTTTTTTTCTGTTTGCTTGTACTTTACTTATTATTTTGTAAATTGAATAAAGAAAAGCCTTAAACATACAAAAGTCTTTCTTATGATTTTACACAACAAATCTTAGTTTCATCAACATGAATATGTATATTCCTTTGGCCTTAAACCACCCTTAGCACCGCGAGGTCGATAGTAAATATATAAATCTACACGAACTGTAAAATTGCCTTTGTATCAGCTTTTTCATGAATAAGTTGAATAAGTTAAAATCAGATCAGTTGTTCGAAAATTTATCGTCCCAAGACTGCAAAACCCATAATCCGATAACTGACGAAAGGATCCCGATCGCTTGGTTTATTGGTATTGAGATAATTTTATATTTTGAAGATCTTTTATAAATTGATTACAAACCCAACTAATTACGTTGAAATATCAGACTAACAAAAATAAACCTTATTGCTTCTTTTTTAGTTTCATTTCTACGTTCTGAAGTCTAATCTATGGCACCAGCCTCATTACCCAACTGAGTTAAAACGCCGCCACAAATGAGATCACAAACAGAGGAAGCCCATCTCCTGCCATAAAATGGCCGTGGTCCTGAAACCAAGTCTTCCACGCGATGGAGCAAGGGTAGTAAACATGATAATTGTAATTTAACGCACCCTCCCTCCGCCATTCCCTGGTGCCTATACATAGTAAAAGAGAGCAGTTGTAGTAGGTCAAGTTTCAAATACGGATACAGTTTTGCGATTAATTGCTTGTATCGAATGATTAGTAAAGATACCCCACACCGTTTTTTTTGAATATTAATCACTCTATGCATTAAAAATAAGGAAAAAAAAGTAAAATAAATAATATATATTATACCATGCTATATTAGCGCAAAAGTGTTCTTTTTTACTCAATTGTATGGCTAATATTCGTTTAAGTTATGAAAAAGCGTATGATTTATGCGTCTTTCATGTCTCGTGGAGAATTGTACCTATGTGCAAACCACAGCCTTATCTCAAAGCTAAACTGATAAAAAAATAAAAAAATATATCAGATAAACTGATTTGTTTATCATTTATTAATTCAACCTATTAAACCCCATCAAACGAGAATACTCTTGGCTATTGAATTTTAAATGACCTGTTAGACTTTTTTTTTTATGTTATTGTGACGGGACAAGCTCGAGGCCCACCTGATGTTAAGCGGACTAACCTCTGCCTATAATAGATGCATTTCGTCACAATTCACGAATTGCACTGCGCCCGTCACATTGAGATATAGTTGTTAAGTCTCGCATGTGCCTGTAATTTCACTGGCTCGCAAGGAGTGCTGCCGGAACACACCGTTAGGTGCTTGGCGACAGATTTTCTGCTTGAGGGTGGTCGCTAGCCAGGCGGGCAGTCGCAAAATGCCCTTCCACCATGCGGTAAAGCTCAAGCCCGCAGCGGGATTCGAACCATGGACCTGCTGCGCAGCAATCCATAGCCAATGCCACTGAGCCATCACTGCCTCTAGACTATGATAATCTCGCTATTTTAGCACCATAAACTCATTAAAAATGATCGGTTGAAGAGTAATCTTACTGTTTTTCTTTTTCTGTTCGCTAAAAGCTCTGTTTTTCAGACTCCGTCAACCGTGAACCAATCAGAAGCCAAGCGACCCTTTTGAAATTCACAAAAATTTAATTAAAATGTTATAAAGCTGTTGGTTATAGCCACCTACTGATATACCTAAAATGTTTAGTTTGCGGGTTCTGATGGTTGATCTTAAATTTCCAATATTCGCAAAAGTTTTCTTTTACCTACAAATTGACTTATGCTTTAGTTCAAGTAGGATACTTGGTTTGATAAATGATTCTCAAAAATAACATTCTAAGAAATGCCTTTTAATTAAAGCCTTTTTATTTGAGTTTTGCGAAAATATAGAGAGTATTTTTCTTTACTGAGATAATTACAGGTAATGAATATTACTACTCAGAAAGATCGTACCTTCTTTAAAAATAAAACTTATTACGGATTTATTGTTATTATAGAAAATAATGGAATTGAAATATTTATAAACCATATAACTTTGAATGTTGTTCACGGCAAATATACAAGTTACACGTATGGGGACCTGCTTATTGGGAACTAACTGTTTTATTATTATTATTTGATTGATACCAACCCGGTAATCCTTCGTGTACTGTAAAACAAATTCTGTAGAAAATATAAACCAGCTTCCTTTACGATTGCGAAGATACAGTCCTCTAAAGGTCGAACGGATGGGTTACAGAGAGATAGACAGCCGAGTTTAGTAATAGGTTCCCGTTTTCTCATACGAAACCCTTAAAATTAGCAAACAGTATTTTTTTGTCGGTGATATGCCTTTATTAAAAAACACTACAAGCTACTACAATAACAGAATTCAGGCAGCCTAAAGGCCATTGCAGACTCCCAGACTGTCTTTATGCTCCAGCCCACTATCAGTCAGCGTGCCCATTATGCTGGAAGCGTTGCCCCGTTGAAGTGGAATGCGTATTCATTGAACCATTTATATGCCAGCATTAAGATCACGCGTCGCATCGACCAAGAGCTGTGATAGGTTTTGTTTATTAAAATAAACTCCCGCCCCTACGGACCCAATGTCTCAACACCGAACGTCTCGAATATGTAACTACTGCCGAGGTTAGCAAAATTGCGCCGTTTGAGTTACTCCACTGTAGTAGTCGCTGGCACTCATGTTTGTTTCATAAAGATGTGACGCCGCTAATGTGTCAACGCACGCACAGTCCTACACTAATGGCCGCCCTAACTTCCAGAGAACCAGAGTCATAATGTCAGGTCTTTTATTTAGCAAAATTCATAATGAATTAGTTATTTATTTTAATAATTATTTCGCCAACCATCTTAAGTTATGTGACAATTTATGATACTATAATGTTAACTTCGAAGTATTTGGTTCTGAATATATTTTCACTGCAATTTCCAAAAAAAAATTAATTTTTATTTGCACGAAGAGAAGTGCTTGTGGGACAGAAAACAGTATACATTTCATTTACTGTCTGCTTATTCTGGGTCTTTCAAGCGCCTATAGTTTAATAATATTAAACATGAAAGGAAATATTTCTTGATTTTCCCGAACATGATAAATATCATGTTCAACTACACATGAACATCTGTAAATGTCAAATGCACGTCACTCTAAAATTACGATTACTTTGTGTTATATGGGCGGAGTTTTACTGCCATTTCCTTGTATGGCAGCTGACTTTTACTACCTACCTTCCGAATCAAAGTTCCGCTAAGTTCTCGGGACATTTCAATTAAGCCGTGGATTCCGCTAATGAACCCCTCGTCCCTGTGGAATAATCGTGGCCAGTACTGGTGTTTGATCTGGTCTTAAATTAGGAGCACTAAATGCTAGTGCTTATCAAACCCGGCAACATGAAGCTGAGATCATTAGCTGGTTGTTTCTTTAGGCTTACAGGTAATGCCTTCCAAAATACCTTTTCACTTCTCGTGCATGCAAAGTCTTGGTTATGCCCAATGTAAGTAGCTTTTTAGCTCTAGTGCATACAAGTCTGCTTTTTAAACACAAGGGCATAAGATTTTTATTTAAATCTAGTTACACCTCGCGGTTTTACCCGCATGGTTGATGATGATGATAAAAAGTATCCTAAGCGCCTCATCTACCTCCATACCAAATTTCATCATAATTGGTCCGGCATTTTGAGCGTGAAAAAATAACAAACATACAAACACACTCGCAAACTTTTGCCTTTATTACAATATTAGTGTGAAATATTATTTTTCAAAGAAGTTCTGTTTGTTACAAGTTAGTGAAGTTAGTACATATTTACCTATGTTGGAAGTAAGCCTAGGTCTTCAATACCTTAATACCCACAGATCAGGGTACCAGACAGAAACTTTGTCGAAACAGAGCATTATTCAAATATCCATGTTCATTTTATATAAACAGATATTGTATTACTTATACATTTACACACAATAAATCTTTTATTTCCTTTTATTTTTTATTTAATTAAAGGGGAAAGCCGAGTGTATAAATAGTGCATAAAACCCATATTAGACCCGATCATATCTATGTTAATTGTTTTATGCACTGGGTACATATATCTACAAAACGTGGGTTAAGGGATAACAATTTCATAATTAGCATGTCGTTGTCGGTGACACCACACTACTTGTGGGCTAAGGTTCATATTATTAGAGCGCGATGCAACATGACGGATACGTCAAATCGCACATCTGAACTGCGAAGAAATATTAGATAAAATAATACATACCTTTCATATAGACGCGATCAGAATAAAAACAATGAAAGCAATACAAAATTGTTAAATAGAGTCATATTTTGTTTTCTAATAAGTTTTCAAGTGATTTTATTCAATAGTTTCCACGATAATTTTCAATTAATGTCAGAATAAGGTTAATTATGAGTTATATTTGTGGAAAAAATGCGAGTACATATAAAAGTTATTAATAATACAATTTATTTGTGCGAAACAAAGGGTTAATCTCGTATCGTCTCAAAAAACCAAAGGATTTATCAACAAAATCATGTAAAAATATCATAAACAATATCACAGCGTACATAAACGCGCCGCTGGATCCGCACGCGCTGCAGTCATCGACTTATATTCAGTAACGCAAGGGTACGCCCCTCTCCGCGCTGAACAACCTGCATTTATGCAAGAATTCGATGACTTCGGCATAAGCGGCTCCTGGGGCGCGTCTTGTTGCGCGTTCACCTCTAGACACCTCTGCTTAATACAAATCTAGACAGTTTTCATTGTTTATTTATTTTTTTACACCGTAAGCGGCTTAAAAGTTTTAGCTAAAAACACGGGATTACTTTGGTGAATAAGGTAGCTAAGACAACTCGAGACCGCCACGTTGACGTCTCACTTCACACTTCGGCTTAGAGGTTGTGTACCTATGCGATGGTTATAATATTTGATATTACAGTATAAACATAACAAAAGATTTCGTCGTAGTGGTCAATAAACTTTGGTATTGAACTTTGACCTTAGGAATTTGTAGATCACGCGCGGTCATGCTTAAATTATAATAAGTAAGAGAACGCGATATATAACAAAATGTGTTACTTAGTGTATCTCAAATCAGCAATAGTAATAACATGTTCTAAGTTTATCTCAAATTCACTTGGAAGGTCTTTTGTGGAAGATATTGAACTCTTTGTGTTGAGGTGTAAATCAGTCCCCAAGTATTCTGATGAGTGCATATTATGAAAGATAGATGCACATCGGTATGCATTGGTTATAGGCCAAGGAAAAATCTGAACTATGAACGGGATTCGAACCCGAGACTATCCGTTCCTCGGACCGGGACATGCTCTGTCAATTGAGATATCGTAATGAGTGAGTCATAGCTCACATTTATCCATTCGTTTCTATTATTTAAACGTCTTAATGACACCGAGCGAAATCTGCAGCCAAATTAAATTGAACTGCAAACAAGGCTACTTAATTTTTCAATTAGCTTTAAACTTATTTACGATGGCGGAACCACATAATTCTAACATTGTAATTTATGCACAACACCTGCTGAGTGAATAAGAATCCAGCTCGTAGTAAAACTTTTCAAATTCGTTCAATTTTTTAAGTTTATATTCTTTGGTGTAAACATTAAAATATTAGGATTAATGCAGCGCAGATAAGGAGTAACAAATGTAATTGTTTTATTTTTAGATGATTTTGTTATGTTTGTCGCAATTAAAATTGTATTAAATTTTCATTTTATGTACGCAAAAGGTCAAAGTAAACACATTATTAAGATAAATGAACAAGGCATCAGCCTTGTTCAAATTCGAATAAATAAAAACCCTTATGCCTAAGTAGTTAATCTGCACATGGACATGATATAGAAACATACATCTAGTAATAATATAGGAAGCCGTGAACCGAAGTTGATTAATATCTTGGAAGCTTATGCACTGGCTTACACTTCGCCTTCGTTCACTTTACCAAACTTCTGGAAAACTCCAACATCCCCTAAGTTCGATTGATTGGAGTTGACTATACTTTCGAATTTATCTAGTAAATACCTATTTAGAAGGTACAATTTAGCAAGCGACGAAGCTAATGAAAACAGCTTTCAGGATAAATATATGCTTTAGAAAAAGCATTTTCCTGTATGCACTTTTTCGTGGCATTATTTTTCGCTTGGAGGTCTATAAAATTTTATAGTGACAGGTGATAGGATTCAAAATGACATCTGCCATTTTTTTCATAACATAAAATATCCCTCTGCTGGGCTGAATACTTTTGCAAATATAAAATGCATATGTATACATCAGATCAACTTAAGTCATGTAAACTGCAGCTAGATGTAGCAACAACTAAACAAAAATATACAAAACATGAAGAACTCGTTAGTACATGCCCATTTCTTAAAAATACATCTCCTGTCATTTTTTTTTAAATGGGATTGTGACGGATCATGCTCGAGGCCTACTTTCAGCGGTAGCCTCTGCCAATAAGAGATGCACTGCGCGCATGGCCGTTACGTACACCTGTTAATTCCCTGTCCACGTAATTTCATAATTACTTTATTGGCTCTCAAGGACTGCTGCCGGGACACACTAATAGGAGCTTGGCGACGGATTTTCTACTTGGTGGTAGCTAGCCAGGCGGGCATTCCCAACATGGTCCTTCCACCATGTGGTGAAGCTCAAGCCGGCGGTCAGGATCGAACCTTAGACCTGCGGCACGGCAGTCCATAGCTACTCGTATTACCGCTCGGCCATCATTGCCTCAAAAGTAAATATGTATTGGAAAGATGTCTGATATGTATTTAGTATTCTATAATGGGTAGGTAGTCATAAAGTCATTTAAAGCAGTGATAGCTCAGTGGCTTTGGTTATGGACTGCCGCGCAGCAGGTCCATGGTTCGAATCCCGCCGCGGGCTTGAGCTTCACCGCATGGTGGAAGGGTATTTTTGCGAACGCCCGCCTGGCTAGCGACCACCCTCAAGTTGAAAATCTGTCGCCAAGCACCTAACGGTGTGTTCCGGCAGCTGTCCTTTGAGAGCCAGTCATTCTAGGTTAAGCCTGTTAACACCTTCGACCACATCATCACTTGCCATCACGTGATATTATCAGCAATAAAAAAAAAAAAAAATTATCATATGAAGTTACACATATTATTATAATGTATATGGCTATCCGACAGACCGGTCAAGCACAAATTTTGGATGCCACAAGTTTAAAAGTTTAAATTATCGTACAATGTTAAAATATTTCAGCATTTTCGAACGCGCGATGTGGTCCAGCCCTTATCAAGAAGTTAACAACATCCGCCAGGGAAATTAACAAAGTTAAGAGGGCTTTTATTTAAAAAGTTTGGTAAACCTAATTTTGTTATCTGATCTTAATTATGTTCAACATAACTAAGATAAAAGAAATACTAAGAACGATATGTAACTATGATTTATTGAATAACGAGTGTCATAATATAAATAATAGTTAATCAACTACTTACAAAATATAAATAATTATACATTAGTTACACTACCTCGATGTCGAATCACGTAGGCGTACCCAACATGAGTTATCTTATCTTAAACGTTCAACTAGCAAAATTCTACTTTCGCCAGGGTTTAATTGTCGTTTAATTAAAAAAAATATCAAGTCAATTGAAGTTCCAACAGATCTAAGCCTAAAAATGATAGATAACGATGATCGAGAAAACAACGACAAATTCGTTTATAAATTTTTAACTTCACAGGTTTTTAGATAAATATATTTAGATTGTAGCAGTAAGAAAATTGTCTGTTAATCTTGATCATATTCTCTAACGCAAAGTAAAAAATAAATAAAAAAAACGCCGAGCTAATTTCGAAACACAAAGAATACAATTTCTATGATTACGCTTGTAACGAAAATATCTTATTTATTAAATTTAGCGGCCCGCCCCGGCTTCGCTACCCGTGTGACTTGTATAACAAAAAATTCAAAAAATTTAAATTTAGACACATTAAAAGTAGTGACTTTTTTGTAGATAATTATGTCTTCTATAAAATTTTAGAACATTTCTTTGCTATATTATCAATAATTATAGGGGCAGGGTACGCGATACAAGGATTTTTTTTTGTATTTTTTTACGCAGTGGGTTACATTATCGAATTTTTCATACGGAATCCTAACGTTTTTAAAAATATTCTATAGCCTATGTTCATCAAGGATAATGTAGAATTCTAATGGTGAAAATTTTTCAAATCAGTTCAGTAGTTTTAAAGTGTATTTTTTACATACTAAAATCTCTGACAAAATAGAAGAAAAGACGGAGGCTCGTAAAACATCAAACTGAAGCCAAACTATTATACATGTATGCGATAGAAGTGTTGCCATATGAAAGCGAAAACAACGAAATTGGAGGATTTATGGGAGAATTTTTTTTGAAGATATACAGCAAAACCTATTTGTAAGAATACTTCGCATTAACATAATATTATTTATATTGTGCAATCTTCACAATTATTGTTTAATATGTTTCACTATTTTTTTTTAAGATATTCTAGACTCTGCGTTCTCTAGGACAATAAATAATTGACCAAAGGCGTGTTAGGTTACGTATATGGGACGGGAGCATATCATATGCGTGTTCTGACACGCTCTTGGTCGATTTTTGTCTTCGTAAGTCATCAAAATGCAGGCTTTTGCCCAACAGTGGGTTAATTATATACCTACCTTTTGTAATAACTTTTATTTCTGTAAACTTTTATAAGAAGTATAAAATTTCTTGGTCGAACTATCTAACTACTATATTTGCAGTGATAATAAAGGTATTGCACTATAACTATAATAAATTAAATTTCACTAAAACATGATAATACTACAAGACATTTTGATCTGAATTAAACTTACTGCTTTTTACGTCAAAAGGGCGTCTCGACGTAAAAACAGTAACTTTAATTCGGTTCAAAATGTCTTATAGTATGTGACAAACTTACGTTAGTTTTAATCAATTAAAACATGATAAGTTTCAAAACTCGTTACTGGTTATTTCCACCATAAGATAAGATAATCCTCAGATTTTCCTAATAAACATACGCTATCTTATCTTATGGTTATTTCCACCATAAGATAAGATAATCCCCAGATTTTCCTAATAAACATACGCTTGTTTAGATATAAAGTATATAATGTTACTGCTTCACGAACCGACTATTAAAAACTGCACACTTTTGGAAACAACCTAAAATGTATGTCTGGCAACACATTACGATCGCATTGTTTACATTTTGGTTCGAAGTTATAACCTGAATTGCGTAGTATAATATTAAAGAAAGTACATTAAATTCAATACTTACTTGTGAAAAGTAATTCCAGATAACTTTTCTTCACTGAATATGTTTTGTTTTTGCAGTGTTTTAATACGCAAGTTGCCATTTTTAGTTTATTTATTCCGTTGTGTGACGTGTGTGATGTGCGACGGTCTAACGTGATCCCCATAGTGAATGAAGTCAAAATTGGCCAAATTTGGATACTTTTGTGTGAGTGAGTTGTGTCTTACATAAAATTGGCTGAATTTGATGCTTCATTTTTGATTTTCATTAGACTCCCTCTTTCTTATTAATTTCTCTGAGACTAAAATATAAAAAATCAGAAATACAAATCTTTCCTCTTTAAAATATTAATATAGACTAATGTGTGTAAAATGTTACAATATAATAGTAAAACCTAATCCCAAGTACTTAGGTATATGCAATTATCTGAAGTAAATCTCTGAAGCCTGTTATTTACCTCCTTCGTATAGTTTCAGCTTTGACGAATGGAGGTGGTGTGAGCTGGCCTGTAATTTGTTTCTCAACAGAGTGACTGAAATGGATAGGCGGTAGGTGAAACCCTGATTATAATGCTCCCTGCCACACATGATGTATTTGCACATCGATTATTCAGTAGGCAGTTACTTACACACTGCCGCTTTGTCACAGTGACTCAGGCAACTGTTAATGGAATTGTCTTCGGCGAGATCCATTACTGAATATCTAATTGAAAGGTACGATCTACAAAGTAATAGGTTGGTAGTTATTTGGATTTTTTTTAAATAATTTAAGTAGAATTTTATTTTTATTTACGCTGCACAGAGGCTAAAACTAGAGTTATAAACATTAATTTTGTTTTTTTTTTGTCGGATTTTTAATCGGATGTTTTATTTGAGAAGTTGATGGCAATATAGAATTTTGTTCTGGTGTCATCCTTTGTGTGGTGAGAGAAAACAATTTTTTTTGATTTCGCACTCAAAAATGGGACCTTATTTTAATCTACTGTGCGCTCATCTTCACATCTATCTAACCTTTTAAAGTCTGTATCCTTTGAAATATAATATTTAATCAATCAGTTGATTTCATTGCAGAATTATTGTTGATAAGGCGGATTACCCAAGATTAATAATGATAACATACGTAAAATGTATGTTTATGCGCGCAAGTAATAACGGTAATAGTAGTATCAAACTTGGTATGATTATAATTAATACAAAGTCTAAAGCATAACAACAAATAATAAAAAAGGAACAAAGCACTTGTGAAACTCGCTCTAAGAATGTCCAATTTCAGTAGATGTCTTTGTGCAAGTTCGTCCGGAAAAGTACTGCCAACATAATGTATATGTACCTATCGCTATACCCAAGCAGTAATATTTGCATTATCAATTTCCAGTTATAAGGATAAAGGTGCCGGTGAAATTACAGGCAAATGGGACTAACAAGTTTATGTTTCAGAGTTAGTCTCAGTTTGCCACTTGTGATGAACTGCATCTGTTACAGACAGAGGTTAACATCTAACAGCGCATTGTGGTGGTACAGGCTAGTGTGATCGTCTAAGTTAAGAGTTATGATATATTGAGAAAGGATTACTTGATTCAGAGATACGAAATCATAGGAGAGCTTTACTTAATGTGATTGTAAATCATCACTCATGTCTTACACAAGTTTTATGTCAGTACATAGGCGGAATGTCCATAAAATAATCACTTTCATATTCCTCCTGGCTTGCTTTAAATAAGAGAGGTCGACAAGTAAATTAATTAAAATAGTTAATTAAATTAATTATATTAGTGTATGCGTTTGATTCATAAGGTATATATGGAAGAGTTATTTCTAATTAGACCATCCTTAGCAAGTGGCAGGATTCAATACAAGAATGCCTTATTTTATGTGGAAGGAAAGATCATCTCCCCAATAGAAACCAGTCCAAATAACGTCTAGGGAACCTATAAAACGCGGCTCAGCGTACACCTAAGTGTTTTCAGGGCGGAACCAACCTTTTAACCTATCATGAGCTGAGGAGCTCTATTTATTCTTATAGCGAAATAAGCGCTATTTGTATATTTTATCAGCCCTTTTAAAACCATGGATTTATGTATATCTCAAATATCACGTGATTCAACACAAAATTTGTGTTTGCCTGGCCAGGCTTATAGAAATCTATAGGTCGGTTCAGATGAGAGGACGTGTATTGTGACGTATTGTACTGCCGCTTCTAGGCACAACCATGTAATGACTTGTGAAATCTAGGTCCCATATTCTTGTTATAGGCCTTAAAATATAAGACAGTAAAAGGCACGCTCTCCTAAGATATCGTTTTGCAGTTATTCCCTATCATAGTGCAAAAGATATAATATAGATGTTTAGAGTTAATGGAATTGTATACTGTACTTATTTTAATATACTCCCTGTTGATCAGTAACTGGACTCGATCTCCCCTTGCTGTCTGCTCGCAGGACTTTGTGTTGGAGATTATATGACCTATCTATCTAGATTAGATGCTACGTTATAGTCCTAATGAAATAATTTATGTTATATTACTATCTTAAATTAGGTAAAGAATACTCTATACTCCAGCATATTCTGCTATACTAAATAATTAGACTCAAATATTATTTTACTATCCTAACTGTTATTAACTAAGTAAACTATCGTAAATTATTTATCAAAACAATTATAAATTTATCTCAAGATCTAATTAAGTGTGGATTACTATTTCAATAGCTAGAGTTCAAATATTCATTTAATTTACTTTAGATTCAATTATTCTTAATATATACTATATTCTATCTGATTGGAAAGGTTCTTAATCATAAAATAAAATAAGTTTAATATAGATCATATTATTTTTTTATTATAATGATCTTAAAAGTTGTTGTGGTATTTAAGCGACACTCTTTCATTATTTAAATCATGAAAGTTACATATATATGTATCTATATAAATACACATATATATTAATCACATGACCCGCTATTCATTTCCTAGACTTTATTTAAGAGGAAAAAATGAATAGCGAAATGACAAAAAACCTCTTTAGTCGTATTACACAGTACAGTAGAATCAACAAAACATATAATATATGTTAATATACACAATTATTTACAAAATAAAACCATACCCATATGTAATTTTCAACATAACAAGTGATATCTTTGACATGAATATACTAATTGTATGTAGCAAATAAGATATATGTATTCAATAAGGTAATACGATTTAATACTATCATTAATAAATTGACTATTCAATATAATTTAATTTTCCTTACAACAAATCCTCTGAAATTCCATAAAATATATATTGGGTGTAATTTTAAATTTATCGCTAGAATTAACTCTATAGTATGTTGAGAATAGGATTTATCAACTTTACCGAATGATTGTCTTCTAATATCACTGAATTTAAACTTAAGTTGTTAATTTATCAAATAATCATAAAACACTGAAGTTACTGCAGTTTTTAAACTGACTTCCGCGTTAAACCAGCGCTAATCTGTTAATGTTCTCTCCTGTCTCCTCTCTTCGTCTTTGCAAGGTCAGAATTCCATCCCCTCTCTGTATGTAAGGAAACACCCCCATCGTCATCGATTGGTTGATCTAAAATAAAATAAAACAGCCACAGATCATTTGTTCTATGATAGGTCAATTCCAGGATCGGTTAAGTAAACACCCTCGCAACAATATTTTTTATATTTCCCACGGTTTGCAGTTTTGCCAAGCTTCACAAAAAAACCCTCCAACCCAAATTTTTTTGTGAGTCTCGTTTTCGAGTGGCCATAAAATCAAGAATAGATTATTTGAATGCGTTTGTTTTTATCTTTTAATAGCTTCCCGGCGCCAGACTGTTAATTTTTTGTGTTTTGTGTTATTTCTAAAAATTCATTTAGGCAGCTCTACTTATTCGTCAAATAAAAAAAAACTTCGTTGTATGTGTCATATACGAGAATGCATAATTACCTATACTATATATGTGAGATACCTCCACAGCATCTTGCTTGAAGTATCACAAAAGCACAAAAAATCCTTATAGACATAATAGCAATATTTAGTATGAATAATATAATAATATTATTATATGATTAATATTAATATTATTGGGTACTGCAGCCTGCAAGTCCGACACGAGTTTGGTAGGTTTTTTATAAAAGTTCTTGTGACTTAATAATCAATATACTGTGCTTACCCCACGTGTCTCACGTCTGTGAGATAGTGGTGGGAATATGATCAGCGGGAGTTTGTATTTGACCAGATATTTGAACTTTCTATGAACGAAAGATAGACAGTAAATCTGTTTGTATTCATTACCTTTCGTTCATAGACAGTACTTCTATTACGAAAAAGTGAATCATTTTTGCACTTACAATTAAACAATCCCCTTCGTAATTAGAATACAAGCTCCTTTGTTTTTAGATATGTATTAAACCAAAAGGTAAAGTAAAAAGCCAGCAAAGTGCGCGGTGAACCTTTTCTAGGGCACAGCATCGTAATAACCCGTAAATGAAAAAAAAAATTGATGTATTTAATCGCAGCTTTATGCCTAACACAAAATCGGTGTTTTCAGTACTCTTTAGTTGAAAAGAGTACAAAAATACATAAATTTCAGATTCCTTACTAGTTCAGTTTTTGAGATAAAAAAAGGTGTAAAGTTACCAATATTACAGCCTTCTAATTCTCTATTAGATAGATATAAAGAATTTTAACAAATATATTGCGGGGGTGCAACGACTATTTCTTCGGCATCTTATGTTTTCATATCGAGCCCCTACCTGCCTCCTACACCTCCCACCTTTTATACCTTCCAGTGGGAGTCGTAAAAGCTGTGCTACACAGTCGGAAATCAGCCTCCCACCATGGTTGCCAACCATGGATTACAACTGTGTAGATGATGGTTTGCCACCAAATTTTTTTTGACCTTCCAACGCCCTTGAGTGCTAGCATGCGTTCTCAATCGCGGTGAGTAACCACTATTTCCGACTGTGTGGCAACGCTATCACACCACGCAAGGGCAGTATGTCGCTGCAGCCGGCGCGAGCGCACGCATAACGCGTTTCTCTCTGTGAGATACGTAGGTATAAAAGCCACGGCCAAATAAAGTTCATTATTTATGACATATTTTTCTTTCAAATTTGATACAAAGATAGTAAATTTAAGATGTCAGGATCGATAACGTGTATAGTTTGGCTTTCGCGCGATGCGTGTTGTTGGCGCGGGAGTTCGAAACACTGTGGTGAGCAACGGTGTAGTAGCCAATTCCAACGGTGGTGAGCAACAAGCCGCTCGGAAAAGCCAAGGGGCGGAGCTCATGGTTGCCAACTGTGTAGATCAGCTTTAAGAGGCGATGAAAGGAAAAAAACAACCCGCAGCAGTGCCTTTTGAAGAACTGCAAACTTACACTAAGTCCCCAAGAAGCCTGCCAAGTGCTCCCTACGGGATTATGACAAATCGCCCCTAATGGGGAGGCATTTGCTGAACGGAGGACGTTATAGCCGTTGATGTGGAATGGAAACTAAGGGGCTTACTTAATAATGCAACTTAAACTAACTTTAATGAACTCGAACTTACGAACACTAACATTTCTAGGAACCTACGAGTACACAAATGGGCACGTAAGTACAACCCAGCGTTGCTTCTAGTATTATAAAACAACCTACCAATATAAAATCTTCCAGAGATTTTCAAAGCTCTGAATAATAGAGTAGGCGTATACCTGCTTTAATCTAAGGCTTTTCTGTCCATCGAACTGGATAAGGAGAGATAAGAACATTCTTATATAAATCCCGAGAAATCTCAATATATATCTAGTTGGTTTTGGGTTATGTAGGTAGGTACGTTATAAATTATCAGTACTAATATTATAAATGCGAAAGTAACTCTGTCTGTCTGTCTGTCTGTCTGTCTGTTACGCTTTCACGCCAAAACTACTGGACTGATTTGAATGAAATTTGGTATGGAGATAGTTTGAGACCCGGGAAAAAACATAGGATAGTTTTTATCCGACTGCGCAAATCGCGCGTCAACCGATATACGCGTGGGCGGAGCCGCGCCCGGAAAGCTAGTATAGAATATGTGTATTGCGTAAAAATATGAAGATATGATTTATTATGAGGATTAGCTACACATTAATCTGTAGGTAATATATTATATTTAGCTACTGAAATTTAACTACTGGAATGTTATTTTGATGGCAAAACATAATAATATCTTCTAATCTTTATATATAAAACTATTACATTAGGTGTAACGTTGTTTGTCTGCGATGGACTCCTAAACTACTGAACCAATTTTAAATTTGATTTGCACACCGTGTGCAATTTGATCCAAATTGAAAGATAGGATAGCTTACATCTCAATTTATAGTCGTAATTACCCGTGCGAAGCCGGGGCGGGCCACTAGTATATTCTACAAAATTGTCGTGTCAGTAACAAAACTTCTCCGAAACGAATGACCGATTCGTATGAAATTTTGTGTGTATATTCAGTAGGTCTGAGAATAGAACGTACACTATTTTCCAAATAGGTGTATTAAACTATTTTTCATTTTTATTCGCCTATATGGCCAACAACGTTTGTTGGGTCAGCTAGTAATGTATAAAATAATCAAGCCTTTAAAGGCGTATTATTTGCCATATGAAGCAATGATCGCCGAGCGGTTATAGCAATGGACTGCCGTGTCGCAGGTCCCTGGTTCGATTCCCATCACCGGCTTGAGCTTCACCGCACGGTGGAAGGGAAAATGGAACCTACTTCACCGCTCAAAAGTGTGATATAATCTGTTGATGTTGGTACCATGATCGTTCAAAAGTACCTATTATCACAATATTGTGTGCATGTACCGACTTCGAGAAGTTATTTCACACTTTTGAGTGTTGAAGTAGGTTCCATTTAAAAGTAATAATAAAAATTCTTACCCTTTTTAGTGACCTTACGGGATCGATAGTCATTTACTGTCAATGACTATATCATCAGGATAGGAACAACAATTTTCAGTTATTGGAGTGTAACTCAAAAACGGCTGAACTGATTTTGATGAAATTTTAACCGTACCACATGAATAGCACCAGCTATCAAATAAAAAATAATCATCAAGTCGATTCAACCGTTTGAAAGTTATGAGGTAACAAACATATTAGGTATAATAAAATATACAGACGCATAGGTAACCTCCTCCTTTTTTTAAAGTCGGTTAAATATTACTGCTTGGCAGTAGAAAAAGGTTTGGTGGCAGTACTACCCTGGACGAACCCGCACAAAGAGTTCTATATGAATAAAACCTACTACACAATATTAACTACCCCGACACACGCTCAAAGCCTCAAAAGCACCTCAGTCTCTATTTGGTAACGAATGCCATACGAGTAGATTAAATCAAATATGGTTCTATAGAGACACCGATCGATACTATCTCGTTAGTCTTGTGACTAGAACCGGAATATCGAGTACTGTTGATATTTGGATTAATAGTGCTTCAATGATTTTCATATCACATGAAGGTGCCAACTAGATCATCAATAATAATAATAATAATTGTTTGCTTCTTAAAAAGGCAATTTTACAATATAAGTTATAATACAAACTCCTGATTCCTAAAGTAGTTCTCGAGAACACGTATAATAGGTACCAAGACCTCTTTCGTCCGAGTACAGATTTGTTGTTTGCTTTAGCAGTATTCATACTATATTATATTATGGTACATTTTTAAGTAATATTTATAGAAAATACAAAAATCATTTTAGATAACAATTTCTTAATACTATTATAATTATAAATTCATAACAATATTTAGTGTGTGTGTGTGTGTGTGTGTGTTGAGAGAGAGAGAGAGAGGGGGGGAGAGAGAGAGAGAGATAGTGAGTGGTGAGGTATGTAAATAAAATATTTAAAATAATATAAAGCCTGTGTTACTCAAAGCACTGGTGTGATCCACTAATTAGTAATAATTTTAGTGGTAGGAGGTGAGTCTTATAAGTTCCTCTTCATGTCACTCTACAATAAGTTATGATAGATTGGCATAGTGAAAAATAAGGAACATTTATGATATCCCAATCCGTACTATCACGAATTGATTTAAAAACGGCTGTTATTTTTCTGACTTTAACAAACCAAGTCTTGGTTTGTTAACGAACAACGTGACTTTAATTAAACAATGCTCAATAAAGACGGGCAACCGATATTTTACTTCGTTAGTGCTATCCAGGAATAGAAACTGAATATCGAATATGTTAGTTCGAGTGAAATGTCATTTTGAGGATTTTGTATTACTACAGATAGGAATCTTATGATTTTAGTACTCAAGTACTCATTGATGGTCAATTAAACGCCCTTTATTTCACTCGCTGAGAATGTATTATTGATTTAGATAAACATTACGACCTGAAAAATCAATCACTGATCCTCAGCACTTAAATATCCCTTCAATAAGTGTTTTCAAGCTTGTGTAGCTTAAACATATAAGGCAAAAATCATATCACGATACATCAACATTTTATCAGATTATAACTAGCCATATACCAGATTATAACTAGTCTGTGTCTTACTCTCATTGTTTGTAGTCGTAGAGATCGTCTAATATTAAAATAAAAAAAAACTATAAACTCCTTGTTTACTCTACAATTTCTTTATAGTAACATGCAAACTGTGAGTAAAGGTAACACACAAATAAACACAAAAATCGCCATTGGTCACAAAAGTCACTCCTGAAGTTGAACATGAGAGAGACCCGAGCTAGACTCCTGAATGGCCGGATCTGTTGGCCAATTCGTATATAAATTGATCATACACACGACAGAATAAACGAGACCATTCCGACCTGTGCCGCCACGCCGTGCACACCTGTCTACAGCTCCGCCAGTATCTCCCAGTGAGACCGCAATAGTCCCCGCACTATTGCCGTCTCACTCGGGTCATCGTTCCGACGCTAGTTGCAGACCAGTGCCTTGGAATACGCAGTCCTGACGAAGTTTTTGTTTTGTGTGCAGAAGCTGAGCAGCCGCCGAACGCCGAGCAACGCGAGCTACGAGCTCGCCGTGCCGTCGCGCAGAGGCGCTCTAAGACGTCTGGCATTACCACCTACCCAGTCCCTTGTTTCGGACGAACAACATCATATCGGGCTGGTGGTCTTGCTTCGACCGCACTTTCCGGTGCGCATTTCACCACTTTACTATCCGACACAACATAGTAACAGTCGCGTAACAACACACTTTGTGCTGTTAAGCGACGTCGTTCAGGCGTGGGGTAGCGTCAGCCAAACCCGTCTGAACGATCAAATCCGCCATTTGCTGCGGTCGCAGTGTGACACCCTACGGTGACAACGGCCACTGTTGTTGTTTTGGTTTAACCTTGCACCGTGGCCTTTCCCGCTTCACGGGTCAGCCGAAGCAAGCTGGGCTCCGGAATTCTGGCCTTGGGGTCGCCCCTAGTCAAACCCGGAGTAGCGCTTAGGAGCACCCCTCTCCGCCGAGAAAAAAGCTCGGAGAGGGTACACAACTAGGGCACACCGTAGATACACACTCCCTCTCACACAGTGAGCTCACAAGGTGTGTGAGGGAATTCAAACCCTGGATAGGGCGTCCTGAGTATTCCCCTCAGGATGCAGTCCCGTCCCTCTAACGGTGAGGTGCAGGTCCTTCAGACCTTCGCCCTCCGCCACCCCGATCTATACGTTGCACATATGCAACTCCTAGAAGAGGAAGAGAATGCCCGCTTCACGGACACTCTCATCGCTCCCTCCGGGACTTCAAACCCGGAGGCCAACGTCCCTCCTCTGACCCGGTCCTTCTCAGAGGACAGTCCGCTTTCGCCCGCTCCGGGCCCAGACAACAGACGCACGGTGGCAGCCCCTCCCCGTGAGAGGTCTCGCTCGCGCTCACCGATCGGGAGGCCAGCGAGCACCCGTCCCTCCATCGCCGTTGTAGAGCCCACTTCGGACTCCGAAGCGGAGATGGAGGTAGATCCGAGTCGCGCCTTACGCACTGACTCGGACTCAGATAACGACGGCTATACCGTCGTAGATAGAAAGCGCAAGCGTGCTCCTAAAGCCGCTAGTTGCGCAACTTCCGCCCCTCCCGCCAAGGCACCCGCTAAGGCCCCCGCCTCCGGCAAGAAGCCGACCCCCGCCCCGCGCCCCGCGTCTCCTCCCTCCGCTCCGGCCACCACTGCCGCGTCCCCTCAGGACGCGAGCGCGCGCCGCGAAAAACCGCCTCCGCCCCTGTTCATTCAGGACAAAACCAAATGGGACATGCTGTCCCGTTTAGTTTCGGATCGTGGGATCCATTATACTAATGCCCGCTCCACGCAGCAGGGCATTAAAGTCCAAGTCTCCTCCATTAGCGACCACAGAGCGCTAACAAAACTCCTCCGCAACGAGAGCATAAGTTTTCACACTTATGCGCTCGAAGAGGAGAAAGTCCTCCGAGTGGTCATCCGCGGTGTGCCCAAGGAGGTACATACCGATTCGGTATGTGCCGACCTGAAGGCACAAGACTTCCCCGTACATGCAGTTCACCGCATGTACAGCGGGAAGGACCGCAGTCCCTACGATCTAGTACTCGTAGTACTAGATCGTACTCCTGAAGGCAAGGCCATTTTTAATTTAAAAAAGGTCTGTGGCCTCTCAGGACTCGATGTCCAAGCCCCATACAAGAATGGGAGTCCCTCGCAGTGCCACAACTGCCAACTATACGGGCACGCCTCCCGATTCTGCTTCGCTCGCGCCAGGTGCGTTAAGTGCCTAGGCGATCACGCGACAGCAGCGTGCACTCGCACCCGGGATTCGCCGGACCCACCCAGCTGTGTGTTATGCGGCGCTCAAGGGCATACCGCGAATTACCGTGGTTGCCCTAAAGCACCACGAGTGAACCACAGGGTGGCAAGGCATAGGCCAACCCGTCCCTCTTACGACCGTTACCAACGGGTAAGCCCCAAACTAACGGTAGTACCTGCCTCACAGGTAATACCCGCGCCGCTCCCAGCCCGTAACGCATGGTCTAAACCACCCAGTATGGTTAAGACCGTCGCTACCGCCCGCGCCCCGGCCCGCGCGCCCGCACCCGCACCCGCCCGCGCCGCGGCCCCTGCCCGCGCACCGGCCCCGGCTCGCCCCGCGCTCCCGGCACCCGTCGCCAACACCATTCGCGCGCCTCCCCGCGCCGCTTCCCGGCCACAAGCTCCACCTATGCCATTGATGGCTGCCCCTCTTCAAGAGGCAATCAACCTAGTCAGCGATCTGGCTATGTCGGTTGACATCAATGAGGTACAAGAGCTATTCCACAAGATGCAATACGCTCAATCCCCAGCGGACGTGATCCAATACACATTGGAACACGCGAATTTACTTAGCGCCCTTAAGCGCTTCGTTCCCCAGGCCCCTCCCCAGTACAACCACTATGGGTAGTACAACCGAACGCACGAAACCGTACTCAGTCTCGTTAGCGTCATTTAACGCTGACGGCCTCTTCAAACAACGTGACCTCGTCCACGACTTTTGTTGTACCCACCTTATCGATATCATATGCGTGCAGGAAACCTTTCTAAAACCGGGGAAGGCGAACCCTAGGTTTGCCAACTACAGAACGGTACGTGATGATAGAGTGAACTCCCGTGGGGGAGGCACTCTTATCTATTACAAAAGGTCCCTGCACTGCATTCCCCTACCTACCCCGACTCTTGTTAATATGGAAGCATCTTGTTGCCTCCTAGCTATGACTGGTCATCAACCTATAGTCATAGCATCCTGTTACCAAGCTTGCAAAAAGCCGATCGTCCGAGCTGACTTAGAAGCCCTATTCTCATTAGGAAGCGCCGTCATTCTGATTGGCGACTTCAACAGTAAGCACATCCTATGGAATTGTAACGTCAACAATCCCAGAGGTATTGCACTCGAAAACCTAATCGCAGAACTTAACTTTGACATAATTGCGCCCACTGAGCCCACTCACTACCCTTATATGGAAAACCACCGATCTGACTTGCTTGACATGGCACTATTCAGAGGCGTAACACTCCGGTTACGCTCCATAGAAGTGGTTCACGAGCTTCACTCTGACCACCGACCCATTATACTGCGACTAGGTCCCGACCCAACGACTGACCTCCCCCGCCCCACTAAGACGATAGTGAACTGGAAGCAAGTAGGCGATGCCCTAAAGGCTATCAGTTCACCGGACCTAGACAAGATCCCTGACGATATCCTGACAAAAGATGACATAACCCTTGCGATCGATTCGTTCACCAATCACCTCTCCACCGTAGTAGGTGCTTCCGCAAAGGAGGTCATAGTGCCGGATGACCGGCGCCTTGTCATTCCAGCGGATGTGAGACGATTGGTGACGGAGAGTAAAGCAGTGACCCGACATTACGACTCTTACCCCAGTAAAGAGAACAAAACTAAGAAACGCCACTTTGAACGCATGGTTCAAAGTCGCATGTCTGAGTTGCGTGATCAACAATGGGGCGATAAACTTTCAAACCTCGTGCCAAGCCACCATGCTTACTGGGACTTGGCGCGAGGCTTGAAAGGAAGTAACCATAACGACATGCCTCCCTTATACAGACC
The DNA here is from genome assembly GCA_963854805.1 of Plagodis dolabraria. Lineage (NCBI taxonomy): Eukaryota > Metazoa > Arthropoda > Insecta > Lepidoptera > Geometridae > Plagodis > Plagodis dolabraria. The sequence continues at coordinate 25,692,022 of OY978441.1, read as the reverse complement.
AGTCCCACTTGTCCCAGCGTTCTTTGACGAAGACAAAGCTGAGTGCCTAGCTGATAGCCTAGAGGCTCAGTGTTCCCCTAACGTAGATCACGTTGACCAAGCTCACCTCGATTCGGTGGATGCTGAAGTCGAACGTAAAAGCTCTGTGGTCACCTCTGAACTCCCACCAATCACCTTAGCGACTTACGCTGAGGTGGAGAGACTGATCAAGGCCCTCCGACCGCGCAAATCCCCCGGTGCCGATGGCATCTCCAACAGGGTTCTTAAAACCCTCTCTCCTCCTCTCATCCATCTCTTAGTCAGCATCTTCAATGCTGCTATGAGCCACTGCTTATTCCCAGACACCTGGAAATGTGCAAATGTCATTGGCATTCACAAACCAGGCAAAAGCTCATCTGACCCCACCAGTTACCGCCCCATCAGCCTCCTCAGTGCCTTAGGCAAACTTTACGAGCGGTTACTTGCAAACCGTCTCCAGTCCCATGCTAAGGAACACCACCTTATCCCAGATGAGCAGTTTGGCTTCAGACCCGGACACTCATGCGTCCAACAGGTGCACCGCCTCACGGAGCACATCATTGAGGGCTTCAATAAGTACCCCAAACCCCAGACTACGCTAGCAGTCTTCCTCGACGTAGCGAAAGCTTTTGACAAAGTCTGGCACAACGGCTTGATCTACAAGCTATTCCAATTTGGCGTGCCAGAACGTCTTGTGCTCATCCTACAAGACTTCCTTAAAGCCAGAAGCTTTCGCTATCGCGTGGAAGGCACCCTCTCCTCCCCCCACCCAGTCAGAGCCGGAGTCCCTCAGGGCTCCGTGCTATCACCTATCCTCTTTGCACTGTATACCAGTGACATCCCACGCTCTCAGCCCAAAATATTCCTAGCCCAATATGCGGATGATACCGCCATTTACACCACTGGGTGGCATATCAACAGACAGTCCTATTTCGTCATGCAACGGGCCATCACCGAGATCGGTGACTGGTTCCGAAAATGGCGCATCGCGGTCAACCCAGCTAAAAGCACAGCTATGTGCTTTACTGAGAAGACACGCTCCCCTTACCCGAAACCGCTTATTTTGTTCGACGAACCCATTCCCTGGGTTCCTAGAACAAAATACCTCGGAGTCACCCTTGATCGTCATCTCACCTTTAACGATCACATAACAACCGTCCGTAACAGAGCGGCCTTCATAATGGGTCGCCTTGGTCCCCTACTTCGCAAAGAGAGTAAAATGTCTCTTAGTAATAAGAAGACACTTTACACTGCCTGCATCCGCCCCATCATGACTTACGCATCAGTAGTGTTTAGTCATGCTAGTGAGGCCCACCTTCATAAACTTCAAGTCATCCAAAACCGTTTTCTTCGTAATGCAACCGGCGCCCCGTGGTATATCCGGAACACCGAGTTGCATTGCGACTTAAACCTTCCCTCTCTAGCGCAGTTCAATAAGGACTGCGCCCGCTGATACTTTGATCGAGCGCCCCACCACCCGAACCCTTTGGTTGTCCAGGCATCGAACTACTCGACTGCCTCTTCTATCCCATTTTTCAAACCCCCCCGTCGCCGACCACGGCAGGTATTAGACGACCCGGATGACCCCATCGCAGTCATTACATTGGCAGCTTTAGCGTTATCCGCAAGTCGTCGAGGTAAAATCCCCAGGTGTGAGGTAATTAGAGGTCACACAATCAAACACCGAGCTCGCCGGCGAGCTCGAGGCAAAAACAAGGTCACGATAAATTGCTCTCCAAATAATCAAAGAGTATTATTCAGTAGGGCCCAATTGTGCAACACTGCAGTTGCACAGAGGCATTTTGCTCCGATCCCCCCCATGTCTCTCGACAGCGAGACAAGCCGAGGTCCGAACCACAGTGGTGCCCTTGAGCTCGCTGTCAACCCCTCCTATAATAGCGGTACGTTTTCGGCGTCCGCAGGAGACGGAGGTAGAAAGCGCTTTTCGCCTTCTACGCCCGTCTCGGGAGAAGTGCCTTCGGCACTTCTCCCTCCCGGGCTATTGTAGGGCCAGGCCCTCGCCCAAAACCCGGTGGAGCTGGACGACCGCACAGGCGGTAGCCAGCATCTATGTCCTCCCTAAAATTACAAAAAACAGAATAAACGTGTCAGTCCATACAAAGCGTACTTTCCGCCATACAATGTCTGGACCGTAACAGATTGTACCTATTTGTCCTCCAATTAAGTGATCAAGTCTAAGACACAGATAAATCTCCGCAAATAAACCACTTAAATATATAAAATTCTCGTGAGTTTCACACATATTTAAATATTATAAATTAAACCGGCAAAAAAACTCACGTTGGGGATCGAATACGTCGACCCGGGTTTCGAGCATATCAGATGCTCATCGATGATGCTCAGCGAGCTCAGCGAGCTCCCGGCGGGCACCCGGTGCCCGTCGCCCCCTGTGCTCGAAACCCGGGTCGACTTATTCGATCCCGAGAGATCCGAGTGCTTTTGCCGGTTTAATTTATATTATATAAACACTTTAATATAGTATTATGTATCACAGTTTGAAACAATTTCGTTCGTTCAGTAGAAAAGCTTTCAGTTTTAGATTAGTGTAAATCTAAGTCGCTATTAGAACAGCATCGTCACATTAAATTATGGATTCAGTTAAGTTTAGCCTTACTTACTCCAGTTGGCTCCTCTTGAAGCCATAATAACTTTGTTAGCTACCACAGTTTAAAGATTTGTGGTATGGCAATTACTTACAATTCGAATTGTTGGGACATACTATGATAAATTTGTTTTACATTTAGTTAATAATTGAAGGATATAAAAAAAATTACAATAGTTGACCTAAATTTACATTTCTCAGTTGTCAGACTAGAAAAAGTTATACATTAAATCAATTGTTTTTTTTTCTTTAGATATTAGCATTATCTGTGGACGCTTTACTAAGCACACTAACTTAATAACAAAATGTTGTTAGATAGGTCAATGCAAGCAACGATCCATCTAAGGAGCCTTAACCAGTAAATAAAAAGAAAATAGAGACACAAGACATCCATCCACATTCATGTCAGATAAAATATAAAACTAAGTGTACCTAGTAGATATTATATGATGTGAATGTGTAAGTTTTCACAAAAGCATAAGCATAGAGCACATACAAACAAAGCCTTTATAGAGAGAATAAATATAAACATTGTAAGTTCAAAGTGTTCGCAAAGATAAGCTTTGACAAAGAGTATGAAGTAATTTTTATATATCAAAGACATTCGTAAATCCTTTTGTGTTTGATCTTTGGAAGAAAATATGTTTTTTAAAAGAAAGAGGAAAGTTTTAGAAAAGCTTAAGTAAGTTTCACAATACGGCCACTTACTTATGCCTATGAACTAAGCTCAGTAAGAATGCTTTATGTATTATATAGAATTTAATATTATAATACTTATTCCTTATTTGTGTTACTTGGCAGTAATTTCCGATGTTAAATTACTCAGCAAGTGTGTAGTCTTATTCAATCATTATTTTTTAGTTTTTACTATATTATAGTATAATGCTTGGTTGTCGTGTATGCAAAAACTCGGAGCAGATAGCCGTCCATTGTGGGTTTGATGCTTTCAAATGGGTATCATAGGTTTAAAACTCAACGTCTTCTGGATGTTGAAGATGATTAGGATTAGAACAGCGCAGTAGCTTGGCATATCGCTTATGATCCCCTCGCTAGATTTAATTCTCTAATGAATAAAATTCTCTGTTGGCAAACAACTATTGTATGCTCTGATAGCTTAATTTAAGAGCCATTTCTCATAACTGTGATGTGGTCGCTAACAGCCTTAAACTAGAATGGGAACTTGTTTTCAAAGACTGCTGCCGCAATGAACTGCTATGTGCTTAGTAAAAGATTTTGTACTACCCAGTAGCTTGACAAGCGTGCATTTGAAGAAGGCCCTACTATGGTCCAAGGTAGACATAACCGTCCTTCAAGAGCATTTCAACAAAAACCGTGAAGTGCAACTTGGACAAATCAACATTAGATAAATATTTTCTCTTCTCCGTGTTAACTGTCCAACTGTAGGGTGGTTAGGGATAGCAGGTGAATCCTTACTGTTCAGGTATGAAGAACGCCCACTCGACGGTATCTACCAAGCTCAGTAAAATAAAGGGGAGTGGATCTTGATGCCAGATCTATTCCAGTCCAGAACTTGAAAAGGTCCTTCTATAGGTACAGTTGTGAACAGTTGCGAAGAAATTACGTTAGCCCGTTCCACGGTACCTGCAATTGGAAAATTATTCCGTGCTCTTGTTCTTTAATTGAATCTCTTTTTTTAATTGAATACTAATAAATTGAAGCGGCCTTTCACCTCCACAGACATTTCAGCCCTTTGATACATAATTATCAATTTGTTAACAAGGAAGAGACTGCAGTTCCGCCTTGGTTTCAATTAAAACCTATTAAATAGTCGTATCATAAATTTGTAATATTCAATGTTATAAAATTTAAAGTAAGTATATCTGACCCTAGCGTTTGCAGATAATATTCATAAGTTGTAGTAGGGTTGAAGGAGAGGGTGGAACACGTAGGCGCCGGTGTAATTCCACGTTATTGGGTTTGCAACGGCGACACGTGTCCTCTCCGGGGATGAATACTGATCGCATACACAAGTGCGTTTAGACAAATAAGAAAAGTATTTGTTTACGTTTGTTTACACGTGCTTTTACATGACGTCGGAAAGTTTTGACAACGAAACGTTTGCTTTGTATGACTAAAAAACAAAGATATAGATATATCTATTGCGTAAAATCGTAACCAACATTGATTGTCCTTATAAGTGCTATCTTAGTCTGTGATTTAAATATATTTTTGCTAGTATATAGCAAAAATACAGACACATATTATCTCCCTCTAGCCCAGAAGTATAAGCGTCGTGTCTATTATATGGGTCTGGATTTGATTCCTAGATAAGAAGGCTACGATTGGTTGTCCCTTCTAAGATTCTCAGTCGGTACCTATTGTATGGATTATGAATCTTAGTTGGTAGAAGACAGTTTTTTTTTTAAATATGTATACAACATTTCTCGCTCCTCTCATCACATCAACCGGAACGTCCGACTTCGAGGAAGGTCTTCCCCGTTGGGGGGAATTGGCAGGCGACATCCACGGGAAGAAAAAGGGGAGATGACATTCCAACCCGTCACCCTACGGGTTGATATTGTAACTCGGCACGCCACGAATCATCTACCGAGGATTATATGTCCGATTTATAAGGCCTAAGAATTATTTATCCGATTTCTTAGGTAAACTAAGTACAACTACTTACATTATAATCACGTAGTACACATGCGTGATCAAAGTTACCTATAAAAAAAATATGAAAGTAGCAAAATATAGAAAAATATTTTCGTGAAATATTCTAAACAGAACACAAAGAAACATGATCGTTAACTTTTCTAACCTACCCACGTAGATAAACATCACAAACTGAATCCTGGTTGAAAAGTAAGAACGTACATATCTACACGTGATGATCTGACATCGAACTTTGTTCATCCCTTAATTTCATGACACAGCGCAATTTCGAAGAATTCCGTCCTATCAGCTTCTTAATCTATAACAAAATTATATTGTGGTGCTTCGAAACAAGTGGTCCCCGAAATTTAATTATCTCGACACTGAACGAGCCATTGTAAAGGCTTTCATTAGCAGTGATTAGAGACCAAGATTGTGAAGCCGCCGAGGAATAACATTGTCATGTTTTGTATATTTAGGTAACAGCGGTTCGTTTACGAGAAATTATGATCTTCTCATTTTAAGTTATTCCAATCTCTTAGAGCTGCAGAATATACTAGATATATAACTAAATACACACTACATAAATGTAGATGCTACAAATATTGCTGCCATATACTACTATTTTAATTAGTTGAATCTTAAACGTAATTTGTTGTAATTTCGTAAACTCATATTAGCACTTGAAACAAAGCGGAACCGACTTGTTCTTTATAAATAAACTAGCGGCTCGCCCCTGCTTCACATGGGTATTTAAAAAAAACAAAAATTTTGATTATATTCTATCGCATATGTTCATTCTTTTCAACATTTAGCAATAGCCATCATTTGCTTTTGCGCAAAAATTTTACCATTGAAGTGTTCAATTTTTCTACCTATATATATACAACTTTTTAACAAATTATAAATCGACGTTTCCGGAATTTTTACGTTAAATAAAGGGACATAATTTACTGAAATTTCGTTAGACTCCTAACTAGTTTCGTTTTTGAGTTAGACTCATTAACAAGAGATGGTCTAAAATTTACAATTTAGAATCATTTAAATATAAAAAGGTACATATGGAACTTTAATATCATGACAATAATATAATGTTGAGAAATTAAAACACAAGCGTTTAATGGAGACAGCTACACTTCCATTGTATATAATACGTTTAAATGAATGCTAAGACGGGAAGACAAGCTTGCAGTAGACGCATATACGCACAATACTGAAACTCAATCAGGAGACGTCGCCTGATTTGACATTGCCATGTTCGAGGTACGGGTGCCGTTCCTCTAAACCGTGATTCCCAGTTTTTATAAGCTCAATACTTATAAAAAATCGGCCAAGTGCGAGTTGGACTCGCGCACGAAGGGTACCGTACCATTAGCTATACAACATTAGACTTCATATTTTCAGAGAAGTCTCAGTAATAGGGTTCCGTTTTTACCCTTTGGGTACGGAACCCTAAAAACGGGAGACATGGCTTAGGATTATTTTGGAAATAAAATAATACTTATGTATTTGTTCTATATTTGTTCTATACTGAGCTCTAGACAAGAACCCGGACACTCAACGTGATAGAAGGGTGATAAAAGGTTTATTTTGTACCTTTTCATGCCTGTGTTTTTCTTTCGTTTAGTATTTTAATTATTTTTAGCTGGGTTATATTGTAATATAACCCAGCTAAAAATAATTAAAATGAACTTTGAGTCCAATATTCATATTAAAAATTATTTCGGATGGAAAATTGTTTGAAGCGCTCGTAGCGAAGTTTGCTTAACCATTCTGAATCGATCAGCAGAGTTAAGCAACGTCCGCCGCGGTCATGAGTTGGATGGGTGACTGCTGGTGACATTACTACTGAGCGCTTCCGTGCTTCGGAGGGCACGTTAAGTCATCGGTCCCGGTTGTTGTCTTAGTATGGCAGTCGTTACAGCATGGTGGTAGGGCACTTTGCGAATGCCCGCCTGGCTAGCTACCACCCTCAAGTTGAAAATCTGTCGCCAAGCACCTAACGGTGTGTTCCGGCCTTGAGAGCCAGTAATTCTAGGTTAGCCTGAACAACATCTTCGACCACATCATCACTTACCATCAGGTGAGATAGTGGTCAAAGGCTAAACTATGAAGCATAATAAAAAAAAATAAATGAAAGTTCCAGTGGGACTTGAACCCGCTACCACAGAATACCGTCCTGGTGCATTTCTAGTTATGCTATTTATGCGGACGTTCATACTCGTATTTGGATCAACGTTTTACACATTCCGAATTCTAGTTTTGTTCATTTATTTTACTAGATAGAAACCTGTGATGTACAGACCGATGAACAGCAGAGTCTCTTTAATAGGTCTCCATTTTGCCCTTTGGGTAAGAAACACTAAAAAGAATTCTGAGAAATTAAAGCAAATATGGTCTTATAACCCAGCAGTTAACCTCCTAAGTTTTTGTGTGTGCACTTATCGAGACCTCACATCCCATCGTTTGTTATTCAGCACGCAAGAAAACACAACTACCCTTCCATTTTTCAATTCGCACGTGACCAGAGAACCGATTAAATGGGTTCAGGTTTCTATACCCGGAAACCAACAATTTACGTACCGCTAAGATTCGGGTTACGCCATTTTACGCACCGTCAAAGTTCAAGTTACATCTGTATTTTCTCGTTTGTAACCGCAACGACAAGATGAGGTGTGTACTAAATAAATAGAGGTCGTTACGATGTTGTCGTCGTTACGATGTTATTGTTGCTATAATTATGTGCTTTGGATTCCTCTGGAGCGAGAACATGTGTAACCAATGTCGAAATGCAAACGTATACTTATTAAATATAACTTTTTATATTTTAAAGTTCATACATTTTTTTTCATCTTGCTGTCATGAAAGTAATCGAAGTCATACTTTTTGTAAATACATGGTGAAAGTATTTGTTTGATAAATACAAACCAACTATAGCAAAAAAGTATAAACATAAGTGTATCATTGTTTTAATTAAGTGTATTAATAAAGTAAATTTAATTATGTGTGATGTTAATCACATCACAATTACATGTTGGGAATCTGAAAATACTCATATATCGGTTGTGTGTGCTGACAGCCATTTTCTTTTATGTTTAAAAGGATTTCCGAAATCATGAATGCATGTGAAAATCTAATTCATACCTAAATTCTTTGGCAGCTGAGATAACGAGTACAATAGAATTTCATTCATAAATGTACGATATCGTCCATGCGGATGCCTATCTGTTAATCATTTCATACTCGTTATTTTTGTTTTTTGTTCTTGTAGTAACATAATTCCTAGAAGGATTTCAAAACTCAAATGTCACATAACAATCGTTAGGACAAAATTAAAAGCATGCAAGTTTTGAAGCAAGAAACCAGAAGGTTATTTTCTAACAAGGCTTTTTGTCAGCACTGCTGTACCGCCGTGCTGAAATCTGATTACAATACCAAGAAAACATTTTTTTTGTATATTTTTACTGGTAGTACTGGCTCTAGGCTTGGTAGTGTCTTAGGTAAGGACCGGTATTTATTGACAAGGACTAAGAAGGTACTTTTGATCATTCTATAAACAAACAAAAATATGAGCATAAGTGTTCTCCCCACAAGTATTTATTCATATCCGCTCACGAGGCGACTAAACCGTGTCGGATCGTTAAATATTCACACTACTTGAGCACACGATTATAAATTCATGCGTATAGGTTGCTTCTGTCTTGTTTATCAGCGTCATTAAATAGGACGAATTTGAATTTTGACGCGATCGGGCTTAAGGGAGCATTACCTAGAATAACGTAACACAATTGCCTCCGTCAGAATGGCGACTAGAGCATGTAATACAAGGTGTTTAGTGGGCTCTCGGATAGAGCCGCTATGAATAAATATAAAGGGAAAGGGCTTTCTTGATGTGAACGGGCCGGTTTTTTATAGCGTCATTAAGCTTAAAGAGTTCCGTTCTTTCAGGTTCATATCACATTTATATCGCATAAGTTAGATTTCAAGTGTCCTATAGTAACCTATGCCTATTTTTCTAAGAAACATTCGCCACTTTACTTGCCACTTAGATTTTCACATGTACCCATCCATCCGTATACTTGGACTAAATCAGTTTACAGATAATTGGTGTACACGTGAGGTAGGTATTCCATTTAGAAAACCTAATTTTGGAGTATTGTGAACCGAGCCCTTAATGAATTCCACTTTTAGCAAAGATCAATATTTTGGGTGAGTGCTTCATGCAGAATATAATAATTAAGCTAATCGCACTGACAGCATGCATATAAGAATGCAACATTTCGATTGTTCTTAACATCTCTAATTTTATATTTTCGTCACCAAGCATTTTAAAATTAGAATGCGCTTATCACACTGCAAATCTATTTTTGAGCTGATACTTTTTTTCAATCGAAAATCTGAATCTGAAGTAGGTTTAAGTAAATAAAATTAAGGTAGGTTATTTACCTAATAGTTGATTGAGACATAATATATAATTCTGAATCTTTCCTCTATATTAGGTATGTAGTGTTCTTCTTACAATATGCCCCATTAATATAAGTAGGCATGAACAAATGATTCGCCAGTTCTCGTGTAAAAGCACAATAAATCTTAACGAGCTTATTGTGTGCCTGCAGGCCCATTGAGAAGCGAAAAATTTCAGTTTCAGCGCATAAAAGGCTACTTTATAAAATTTACTGTAGTTTTACGAAATCATATTTCATGCAGACTACATGACTTGTACTCACAAGCTCGGTGACAGTAAAAAGAATATGAAGTAAGTACCTACGTTATTATAAATGGGCGTCACATACAAAGCAATGCGATGGAATTTTGTATTATATTAATTTATGTGTATACCTACAGAAAGTGGTGATCCAATACGGCGCTGAAATGTTTTTGTGTGGGATTTCGTACCAAAAGGTAATATTACTTATCATTTTTCTAATTCGTCTTTTAATTCGTGAGCGGAGCCTCAGTTTTGGAATAATTCTATTCCAGCTCAGTTTGAATTGAAAAACTTATAAAAATTAATTACAAATAAAAACTATCATGCAATCACAATTTTTTTTTATTTTTTTTTTAGGGAGGACATAGATGCTGGCTACCGCCTGTGCGGTCGTCCAGCTCCACCGGGTTTTGGGCGAGGGCCTGGCCCTACAATAGCCCGGGAGGGAGAAGTGCCGAAGGCACTTCTCCCGAGACGGGCGTAGAAGGCGAAAAGCGCTTTCTACCTCCGTCTCCTGCGGACGCCGAAAACGTACCGCTATTATAGGAGGGGTTGACAGCGAGCTCAAGGGCACCACTGTGGTTCGGACCTCGGCTTGTCTCGCTGTCGAGAGACATGGGGGGGATCGGAGCAAAATGCCTCTGTGCAACTGCAGTGTTGCACAATTGGGCCCTACTGAATAATACTCTTTGACTATTTGGAGAGCAATTTATCGTGACCTTGTTTTTGCCTCGAGCTCGCCGGCGAGCTCGGTGTTTGATTGTGTGACCTCTAATTACCTCACACCTGGGGATTTTACCTCGACGACTTGCGGATAACGCTAAAGCTGCCAATGTAATGGCTGCGATGGGGTCATCCGGGTCGTCTAATACCTGCCGTGGTCGGCGACGGGGGGGTTTGAAAAATGGAATAGAAGAGGCAGTCGAGTAGTTCGATGCCTGGACAACCAATGGGTTCGGGTGGTGGGGCGCTCGATCAAAGTATCGGCGGGCGCAGTCCTTATTGAACTGCGCTAAAGAGGGAAGGTTTAGGTCGCAATGCAACTCGGTGTTCCGGATATACCACGGAGCGCCGGTTGCACTACGAAGAAAACGGTTTTGAATGACTTGAAGCTTATGAAGATGGGCCTCACTAGCATGACTAAACACTACTGATGCGTAAGTCATGATGGGGCGGATGCAGGCAGTGTAAAGTGTCTTCTTATTACTAAGAGACATTTTACTCTCTTTGCGAATCAGGGGACCAAGGCGACCCATTACAAAGGCCGCTCTGTTACGGACGGTTGTTATATGATCGTTAAAGGTGAGATTCCGATCAAGGGTGACTCCGAGATATTTTGTTTTACTAACCCAGGGGATGGGTTGGTCGAACAAAGTTAAAGGTTGCGGGTAACGGGGGCGAGTCTTCTCAGTAAAGTACATAGCTGCACTTTTAACTGGGTTGACCGCTATGCGCCATTTACGGAACCAGTCACCGATCTCGGTGATGGCCTGTTGAAGGGCGAAAATGGACTTTCTACTGATACGCCACCCAGTGGTATAAATAGCGGTATCATCCGCGTATTGGGCTAATAGGACGTCTGGCTGAGAGCGTGGGATGTCGCTGGTATACAGCGCGAAGAGAATGGGTGATAGCACGGAGCCCTGAGGGACTCCGGCTCTGACTGGGTGGGGGGAGGAGAGGGTGCCTTCCACGCGATAGCGAAAGCTTCTGGCTTTAAGGAAGTCTTGTAGGATGAGCACAAGACGTTCTGGCACACCAAGTTGGTATAGCTTGTAAATCAAGCCATTGTGCCAGACTTTGTCAAAAGCTTTCGCTACATCGAGGAAGACTGCTAGCGTTGTCTGGGGTTTGGGGTACTTGTTAAAGCCCTCAATGATGTGCTCCGTGAGGCGGTGCACCTGTTGGACGCATGAGTGTCCAGGTCTGAAGCCAAACTGCTCATCTGGAATAAGGTGGTGTTCCTTAGCATGGGACTGGAGACGGTTTGCAAGTAACCGCTCGTAAAGTTTGCCTAAGGCACTGAGGAGGCTGATGGGGCGGTAGCTGGTGGGGTCAGATGAGCTTTTGCCTGGTTTGTGAATGCCAATGACATTTGCACATTTCCAGGTGTCTGGGAATAAGCAGTGGCTCATAGCAGCATTGAAGATGCTGACTAGGAGATGAATGAGAGGAGGAGAGAGGGTTTTAAGAACCCTGTTGGAGATGCCATCGGCACCGGGGGATTTGCGCGGTCGGAGGGCCTTGATCAGTCTCGCCACCTCAGCGTAAGTCGCTAAGGTGATTGGTGGGAGTTCAGAGGTGACCACAGAGCTTTTACGTTCGACTTCAGCATCCACCGAATCGAGGTGAGCTTGGTCAACGTGATCTACGTTAGGGGAACACTGAGCCTCTAGGCTATCAGCTAGGCACTCAGCTTTGTCTTCGTCAAAGAACGCTGGGACTAGTGGGACTGGTCTGTATAAGGGAGGCATGTCGTTGTAGTTACTTCCTTTCATACCTCGCGCCAAGTCCCAATAAGCATGGTGGCTTGGCACGAGGTTTGAAAGTTTGTCACCCCATTGTTGATCACGCAACTCAGACATGCGACTTTGAACCATGCGTTCAAAGTGGCGTTTCTTTGTTTTGTTTTCTTTACTGGGGTAAGAGTCGTAATGTCGGGTCACTGCTTTACTTTCCGTCACCAATCGTCTCACATCCGCTGGAATGACAAGGCGCCGGTTGTCCGGCACCATGACCTCCTTTGCGGATGCACCTACTACGGTGGAGAGGTGATTGGTGAACGAATCGATCGCAAGGGTTACGTCATCTTTAGTCAGGATGTCGTCAGGGATTCTGTCAAGGTCCGGTGAACTGATAACCTTTAGGGCATCGCCTACTTGCTTCCAGTTCACTATTGTCTTAGTGGGGCGAGGGAGGTCTGTCGTTGGGTCGGGACCTAGTCGCAGTATAATGGGTCGGTGGTCAGAGTGAAGCTCGTGAACCACTTCTATGGAGCGTAACTGAAGTGTTACGCCTCTGAGTAGTGCCATGTCAAGCAAGTCAGGTCGAAAGTCTTCCATATGAGGGTAGTGAGTGGGCTCAGTGGGCGCAATTATGTCAAAATTAAGTTCTGCGACTAGTTTTTCAAGTGCAATACCTCTGGGATTGTTGACGTTACAATTCCATAGGATGTGCTTACTGTTGAAGTCGCCAATCAGAAGGACGGCGCTTCCTAAAGAGAACAAAGCTTCTAAGTCAGCTCGGACGATCGGCTTGGAGCAAGCTTGGTAACAGGACGCTATGACTATAGGTTGATGACCAGTCATAGCTAGGAGGCAACAAGATGCTTCCATATTAACAGGAGTCGGGGTAGGTAGGGGAATGCAGTGCAGGGACCTTTTGTAATAGATAAGAGTGCCTCCCCCACGGGAGTTCACTCTATCATCACGTACCGTTCTGTAATTGGCAAACCTAGGGTTCGTCTTCCCCGGTTTTAGAAGGGTTTCCTGCACGCATATGATATCGATAAGGTGGGTGCAACAAAAGTCGTGGACGAGGTCACGTTGTCTGAAGAGGCCGTTAGCGTTAAATGACGCTAACGAAACTGAGTACGGTTTCGTGCGTTCGGTTGTACTACCCATAGTGGTTGTACTGGGGAGGGGCCTGGGGGACGAAGCGCTTAAGGGCGCTTAGTAAGTTTGCGAGTTCCAATGTGTATTGGATCACGTCCGCTGGGGATTGAGCGTATTGCATCTTGTGGAATAGCTCTTGTACCTCATTGATGTCAACCGACATAGCCAGATCGCTGACTAGGTTGATTGCCTCTTGAAGAGGGGCAGCCATCAATGGCATAGGGGGAGCTTGTGGCCGGGAAGCGGCGCGGGGAGGGGCGCGAACGGTGTTGGCAGCGGGTGCCGGGAGCGCGGGGCGAGCCGGGGCCGGTGCGCGGGCAGGGGCCGCGGCGCGGGCGGGTGCGGGAGCGGGCGCGGGCGCGCGGGCCGGGGCGCGGACGGTAGCGACGGTCTTAACCATACTGGGTGGTTTAGACCATGCGTTACGGGCTGGGAGCGGCGCGGGTATTACCTGTGAGGCAGGTACTACCGTTAGTTTAGGGCTTACCCGTTGGTAACGGTCATAAGAGGGACGGGTCGGCCTATGCCTTGCCACCCTGTGGTTCACTCGTGGTGCTTTAGGGCAACCACGGTAATTCGCGGTATGCCCTTGAGCACCGCATAGAACACAACTGGGTGGGTCCGGCGAATCCCGGGTGCGAGTGCACGCTGCTGTCGCGTGATCGCCTAGGCACTTAACGCACCTAGCGCGAGCGAAGCAGAAACGGGAGGCGTGCCCGTATAGTTGGCAGTTATGGCACTGCGAGGGACTCCCATTCTTGTATGGGGCTTGGACATCGAGTCCTGAGAGGCCACAGACCTTTTGTCAAGGATGAAATCAGGTATCGATGGGTTATTAACTTTAAGGAGATAAAATCAGAACAAAGGTTAAATGCTGACTGACATATATTTCTAACTGCCTTCACATTGGTACGTCTTAAAAGTATAGCATGCAGTTTGCTGTAACATTTTGCTAGGCGCTAAAAACTGAACATGCCCCCGGGCGTTGAAAGGATCTCTTTCAACAATTATTAATGTCTTCTGGCTCCGGGAGTGGGCAAATCTTGACGAAAGACCTGCGAATCGTGCCACTGGAAGTCTTGATATCAGCTACTCTGACAACGCCGTCATTTCCAGGATGTACCGCGACTACTCGACCTAACTTCCACTTCAATGGTGGCAAGTTATCTTCCTTCAGAAGAACGAGGGAGTTGATCTTGAGGCTTGCACCCTTGTTTGAGCGCCATTTGGTTCGAAGTTGAAGTTCTGAGATATATTCTTTGCTCCAACGAGACCAAAAATGCTGGCGGATTTGTTCAATTCGTTGGAACCGAGTCAATGAGTGAGTGGAATGGTCCTGGTAGTCGGGTGACGGCAGGGAGGTCAGTGGACGTCCAATAATGAAGTGTCCAGGAGTTAATGGCAGCAAATCGTCGGAGTCTGAAGAGAGTGGAGTCAACGGCCTAGAGTTCAAGATAGCCTCAATTTGAACTAATGATGTATTTAGCTCTTCATATGTTAAATGACAATTTCCCAACACTCTGACTAAATGATGCTTGGTTGACTTTACAGCAGCTTCTGCAAGGCCCGCGAAATGAGGAGAATATGCCGGGATAAAATGAAAATTAATTCCCTCGTTAGCCATCTCCTCGGACAATGAATTGCAGTTAGATTTAAGAAATTTTGATATATCATTATATCCACCTACGAACGAAGTACCGTTATCTGAGAAAATATTTGATGGTTTTCCTCTCCTAGAAATGAATCTGCGTAAAGCCATTAAAAAAGTATTACTGGTCAAATCACCCACAAGTTCCAAATTAATGCACTTTGTCGAGAAACACACGAAAATGGCGATATAGACTTTTACTAATTTACATCCACGACCTTGACGCGACGATGACATAAGGGGTCCTGCATAATCTAAGCCGACGTTTTGGAAAGGAAAACTTACTAGAAGGCGATGCTGGGGTAAGTTACCCATTATGGGAGTTATAGTCTGCCCCTTCATTCGACAACACTTTACGCATTGTCTATAGCAATGTCTAGCTAAATTACGGCCTCCTATAGGCCAATAGTTTTCTCTAATAGTTGCCAACATTAACTGAGGCCCAGCATGCATAAGTTTTTTGTGTTCGTAAGTAAATAATAATTTAGTGAATCTATGAGTGGACTGTATAAGTATAGGATGCTTCTTCGCATATGAGAAATCTGAATTGTCTAAGCGACCTCCAACGCGAATTATTTTTTGGTCATCTAGAAAAACGTTAAATTTGAGCAAAGGGCTCTTCTTAGGCAACTCTTGATTGCCAAGTAACAGTCGGTATTCAGGAAAAGATTCATTTTGAGACGTCCTAATTATAAAATTTAACGCAACCTGTAGCTCCTCACAACGGAGGGGACCTGAAATCTGTTGTTTTTTACAAAGACTCGCAAATCTTAGTATAAATGCTACACTGCGGTTCAGTCTCAGAAAGTTAGAGAATCTCTCAAATTTAATAAGAGCATTAGTTTCCATTTCGTTTTCAGTAACTTGACTGTGTAGGGCGATATTAGGTTTAAGCTCTGGCAATGATGTTTTATCGCGAGAATAGGTGTGATTAGAAGGCCAACATGACATATCTTTGCTCAGGAAGGCCGGACCTGTCCACCATTTGTCCAGGGTGGAAATGGAGTTTATGTCCACGCCACGTGATACGTAATCCGCGGGGTTGTCTTCTGTAGGAACATGCCTCCAATGAGAGTTGCCGGTTCTTTCTAAAATATCTGCTACCCTATTTCGTACAAAGGGCTGCAACTTACTCGGTAATGTTCTCAACCACCCTAAAACGATTGTGGAATCTGTCCAGAAAAAAGTTCGCGCGACATGAACTCTTAATGATGCAATAGCCTTTTCATAGAGAAGAGATCCAGTTAGGGCACCGCATAATTCAAGGCGTGGTATCGTTGTGGGCTTGAGTGGAGCTACTCGACTCTTAGCCATTAGCAACCGCACTAAGATCTTACCTTCACTACTGACACTACGCACATATAGACTAGCACCGTAAGCAAGCTCTGAGGCGTCCGAAAAAATGTGATATTCAACATATTCATGTGAATCACATATTATACGACGTGGAATGCGAATGCTATTTAGTAGTGGTAGGTTCGTTATCACTTCAACCCACCGTCTATTAATCTCTGGGGGTATTGATTCATCCCAGGAAAGTTTGTGTAGCCACAGACTTTGGAGCAATATCTTCAGTACCACGACGCAGGGTGCTAGTAATCCAAGCGGGTCAAAAATCTGTGCGATCGTTGAAAGTATATCGCGCTTTGTATTACCTCTAGTAATAGAATAATTTATAGGGAAACAAAGCTGATCAGATTGTGGCAGCCAGCCAAGACCCAATGTTTTACTAGACTCACTAGCTCCAATGTTTAAATCCACCGACGTTTGAGGAGATTCGGGTATAGGGAGTACTTGAGGCTCGTTTGACTTCCACTTTCGCAAATTCATCTGTGCTGAAGCGAGCGTGGCAGTCACCTTATCACGCAAATCAATTACCTCGTTAATCTCATCCCCTCCAGAAAGCCAATCATCAACGTAGAAATCATGCATGATGGTTTCAGCAACCTTCTTGTCTATGCTCTCCAGGCCCAGCTGTCTTAAGCACCTTGTTGCTAAAAATGGAGCACTGGCAGTGCCATAGACAACGGTGTTCAGTTGAAAGGCATGCAGTGGATCTGATGGATTTTTGCGCCAGACAATCTGCTGCAGATGTCGGTCATCTGTATGGACAGATATCTGTCGATACATCTTCTCGACATCTGCAGTGAGAACATACTTATGCTGTCTAAAACGAAGCAAAATTGAGATCAGATCGTCTTGCACTACTGGACATACCATCTGCAATTGGTTCAAACTTACATTTGTGGTGGTGGGGCTACTAGCGTTAAATACCACTCTTAATTTGGTGGTACTACTACTCTCACGCAAGACTCCGTGATGCGGTATATAATGCGCACCTGGCATCGACTCAAAAGGGTGGATTCGTGACATATGACCTAAAGCTTCATACTCTGTCATAAACTGTGTATACATATCACGTAGTTTCGGGTTAGCGTTAAGTCTGCGTTCTAAAGAAAGAAAACACTGCTTTGCTCGTGGCAAAGAATCACCTAATAAATCAGGTGTATGCTTTAAAGGTATACGAACGCAGAAACGACCATCGCTTAAACGTTTAGTATTCTGCTCAAAATGTTGTTCGCAGGATTTTTCTTCTGCAGAGTACTGGGAACCTGAGCTCACCTCCTCAAGTTGCCAAAATCGGCTTAGTTGATTTTGGACATCATCGTTAAAATTCTGATCAGAGGTAACATTAGTAAAATTACATTTTATTTGAGACGAAGATACATGGCTGCCTTTAATGGGGCCTGATACGAGCCATCCTAGCTTCGTATCACAGAGTATCGGTTGGCCGTCTCCTAATTTAATTCGTTGCGATCCTAAAACGTCCCAAAAGACGTCTGCGCCGATTAATAAATCGACAGGGGCCGGCGCGTGAAAATGTGGATCAGCAAGAACAATATTGGAAGGAAGTCTTAGGTTGGACATATCTACATGTCTGCTCGGCACAAGATTTGTTATCGCAGGCAGAACAAAACACTGAAGGCTTGTCGAAAAACTCTCATCCAATGATTTTATTTGCAAGCTACATATTTTATTGATTTTCGATGTAACATTATTTATACCTAAAACTGAGTTATTTACAACTTTAGCAGGCAGTCCTAGCTTCTCAAACAGACGCTCACTCATTAAGCACGACGTACTACCACTATCTAATAACATACGTACAATATGCTGTCGATTATTTTTTCCCGTTATTTTCACTAACGCAGTCGATAATAACACATCGCCGTGATCAGCGCGAGGCATAGATGCGACGCTTGCAGACAGTAATAAGCCGGCACCCGTGGCAGGCGGCTGCAATGATGATTCCTGCTGCAGCGGCTGCGTATGCGCGTTCGAATTATAACCTTTGCTATCAGTGTTCGATGCAGTGATAGCCGAAACCGGGTTGTTATTACTATCTGATACGTGCACCAGTGAGTTATGTTTCCGACGGCATATTTTGCATCCCTGCTTTTTACAATGATTGGCGTAATGACCGCGATTTAAGCAATTAAAACAAACCTTGTATTCGGGTAACAGTTTAAGACGTGATTCATTAGTGAGTGCTAAAAACTGAGGGCAATTACTCAAACAATGTTCACTATTACATTTGGGGCAGCGCTTGTTTACAAAATTACTATTTTTATAATTACTGTTTCCAGAAACTGAAACCATTGTTTTTATATTTGAGTTATCCTTAACAGAACCACTTGAAGTCCTTCTCTTAGCGGACATTTCGATGGTTTCAAGTAAGTCTGCTCGTGTTTTAATGAAAGTGAGAAAAACATCAAAGGTTATTTTCTGATCTTTAGTTAGCATTCCTTTATATTCTTCCCATTCACGATATGTTTTGGTGTCAAGCTTGTGACTGATTATGTAAATGAGAAGCGTATCCCAATGTATAGTGGGTTCTCCTAATGATTCCAGGGCACGTAAGTTTTTGTTTGTTTGGTCTATAAGTCGTTTTAAGGATGAAGACGACTCCTTATTAAGGATCTCTAAATTAAATAACGCAGCGACGTGGTTCTGTGTCAAAAGACGTTTGTTTTCATACCTATCGCATAGTAGCTTCCAGGCGATAAGATAGTTAGCAGAAGAGAATTCTATTGACTGAATAACAACCGCAGCAGAACCCTCCAGCGAAGACCTCAAATAATGAAATTTATTTATGTCGTCTATATCGTCATTTCGGTGAATCAGACTACAGAATGTATCATGAAACTCTAACCAATTATCGTAAGACCCACTGAATTTTGGCAGCTGTATGGTGGGCAATTTGACCAAATTGTGACTGTGAGAAACGCGAGAATTTACCTCAGACTCTGCCTGGTCTGTTTTCCTACAAACATCAAGTAACTTCTTTGCTTGCGAAAGTAGTTTAAAGTACATGTTTTCAAAGTCGTTACGTTCTGTCATTAAAGCGTTCATATCTTCTGAATTACACTCTAATGATAACTGTACCTCGTCATACTTATCATACATGGTCTCCATCCGACTGATGCGTAGCTGCAATTCATTTACTCCGGAGGGGTCCAACGAGGAAACGTTTAGGGAATTAACATATGTGGAAAATGTAGTCAATTGCCCTTTGTAACTGGCCCGTTTTCTGATAAGTATAAGCGTGTCTAATTTCTCATCAGGCATTTTAGAAGCTATTGTTGTCAATCTGGAATGTATACAATAACAAGTTTCACTATATGTTGTTGCAAGTAATGAATATATAAAAATATACCTCCAAACGTATATCTTATACACTTAACTATTTAGAAAGATATCAATTACAACGACAATTTAGTAAATTCATATAATAAATCAGTTATCTAGGTTTACCTACCTGCTATTATAACCAAACTTGCTCAATGAAATATTAGGTCCATACATAATATATATTTCAAAACCTAATTTAATTAAAGCAGCTGCTATTAGTATGTAAATGCAATTGAAAATATCATAGTAATATGTTTAACTTTACGTTACTGAGTGCACATGTAAGTATTATCCGACCTAATTAAAATTAATGATTATGCCACCTAACCAGTTACACCTAAGCTACAACTGACTTTAGTAGGATAATGAAGTTACAATAAGTGCATTAAATCTCATCTGTATTTTAATAGGTTAATTTATTTAATTTAAGATAATGACACAACTGATTTTTGACAATTAAGGGTGCATAATCTGCAGGTTTAACACTAAGATGAATAATGACAATACAATACACATCATAATTACTAACCTTGCTCAAAGTTCAAACAAATTTATTGTAATTTATTTGATACCTGAATAGAGTGATGGGTGGAAATTAATAGAAAACACTTCCTAAATGTTCCTATGAGGCTTCAATATCCAAAGGCTTCTGAGAGGCAATCTTCACCGTGTTACGGGGCTTGACCTTCCACTGACCCAATGCTATTAAAACTTGTAATTTCCACTATTTACACTCCAAATCCTTTTATTTGACTGGTCCAACTTTGTATAAATAAGTTTAATCCGGCCGAAGTGGCCAATGTCAAGGATGAAATCAGGTATCGATGGGTTATTAACTTTAAGGAGATAAAATCAGAACAAAGGTTAAATGCTGACTGACATATATTTCTAACTGCCTTCACATTGGTACGTCTTAAAAGTATAGCATGCAGTTTGCTGTAACATTTTGCTAGGCGCTAAAAACTGAACACCTTTTTTAAATTAAAAATGGCCTTGCCTTCAGTGTACGATCTAGTACTACGAGTACTAGATCGTAGGGACTGCGGTCCTTCCCGCTGTACATGCGGTGAACTGCATGTACGGGGAAGTCTTGTGCCTTCAGGTCGGCACATACCGAATCGGTATGTACCTCCTTGGGCACACCGCGGATGACCACTCGGAGGACTTTCTCCTCTTCGAGCGCATAAGTGTGGAAGCTTATGCTCTCATTGCGGAGGAGTTTCGTTAGCGCTCTGTGGTCGCTAATGATGGACACTTGAACTTTAATGCCCTGCTGCGTGGAGCGGGCATTAGTATAGTGGATCCCACGATCCGAAACTAAACGGGACAGCATGTCCCATTTGGTTTTGTTCTGAATGAACAGGGGCGGAGGCGGCTTTTCGCGGCGCGCGCTCGCGTCCTGAGGGGACGCGGCAGTGGTGGCCGGAGCGGAGGGAGGAGACGCGGGGCGCGGGGCGGGGGTCGGCTTCTTGCCGGAGGCGGGGGCCTTAGCGGGTGCCTTGGCGGGAGGGGCGGAAGTTGCGCAACTAGCGGCTTTAGGAGCACGCTTGCGTTTTCTATCTACGACGGTATAGCCGTCGTTATCGGAGTCCGAGTCAGTGCGTAGGGCGCGACTCGGATCTACCTCCATCTCCGCTTCGGAGTCCGAAGTGGGCTCGACAACGGCGATGGAGGGACGGGTGCTCGCTGGCCTCCCGATCGGTGAGCGCGAGCGAGACCTTTCACGGGGAGGGGCTGTCACCGTGCGTCTGTTGTCTGGGCCCGGAGCGGGCGAAAGTGGACTGTCCTCTGAGAAGGACCGGGTCAGAGGAGGGACGTTGGCCTCCGGGATTGAGGTCCCGGAGGGAGCAATGAGAGTGTCCGTGAGGCGGGCACTCGCTTCCTCTTCGAGGAGTTGCATGTGTGCAACATACAGATCGGGGTGGCGGAGGGCGAAGGTCTGAAGGACCTGCACCTCACCGTTAGAGGGACGGGACTGCATCCTGAGGGGAATACTCAGGACGCCCTATCAAGGGTTTGAATTCCCTCACACACCTTGTGAGCTCACTGTGTGAGAGGGAGTGTGTACCTAGGGTGTGCCCTAGTTGTGTACCCTCTCCGAGCTTTTTTCTCGGCGGAGAGGGGTGCTCCTAAGCGCTACTCCGGGGTTGACTAGGGGCGACCCCAAGGCCAGTTATCCCGGAGCCCAGCTTGCTTCGGCTGACCCGTGAAGCGGGAAAGGCCACGGTGCAAGGTTAAACCAAAAGTTCGACAGTGGCCGTTGTCACCGTAGGGTGTCACACTGCGACCGCAGCAAATGGCGGATTTGATCGTTCAGACGGGTTTGGCTGACGCTACCCCACGCCTGAACGACGTCGCTTAACAGCACAAAGTGTGTTGTTACGCGCACTGTTACAATGTTGTGTCGAGTAGTGAAGTTGTGAAGTGCGCACCGAAAAGTGCGGTCAAAACAAGACCACCAGCCCGATATGATGTTGTTCCGAAACAAGGGACTTGGGTAGGTGGTAATGCCTGACGTCTTTAGAGCGCCTCTGCGCGCCGGCACGGCGAGCTCGTAGCTCACGTTGCACGGCGGTCGGCGGCTGCTCAGCTTCTGCACACAAAACAAAACTTCGTCAGGACTGCGTATTCCAAGGAACTGGTCTGCAACTAGCGTCGGAACGATGACCCGAGTGAGACGGCAATAGTGCGGGGACTATTGCGGTCTCACTGGGAGATACTGGCGGAGCTGTAGACAGGTGTGCACGGCGTGGCGGCACAGGTCGGAATGTGTGAGAAAAAGTCTTGCAATCACAAAATGGACCTCTGTAGTAAATATTTGTACCGCTTTATATTTAAAATTTGCTTTATCTATGTAACTAAACACTGAAACTCAATTCAAAATAGGTATGGGTATAAACACAATGTAAATATGCTCCTTACTGGTTTCATATATCTTCAGAGTGCTCAGGATTAAGGCTAATCCAAGACTTGATGCTTGAAATAAAGTAAAGTTACTAATACATTTGAACAAAGATAAGAAACGAAGACTTACTCGTATTGTACTCGCATTACTCAATACTAATTATCTGCATATATTAGTCTCCTACGTAGCTAGGTATATATGCATGGAAGGTCGACGATAGCTTTAAGAATGTTCGTTAATATTTTAATTAAGTAGGTATGTACTTTTGATTATTGTTAGTTCTTCATCAATATATCCTAGCTAGCTAAATTGCTAGTGATAAGTACTACTCCCAAGAACAACTTCATTCATGACATTAGCATTTTTAGGGTTACGGACCCAATAAGCAAGTACATATTGCTACGTCCCTATAAATTAGACTCCGTCCTTTGTCTGTCAGACTGTCGTGTGCTAGTCTGTCCGTCCATCCGTCCATGTGTTATGATGAAAGGACTAGAAATTAAATTATTTTTCGGTAAGGGTAACTAATTTATGAGAAAGTGGCCGAAAAAAACTTTTATTACGCCATCGTCTAGAGCTCATTGAGTAGTGAAAATGTCTTATTATGTTTTTTTTCTAAAATATACTTTAAAGTTAATCTTTAAATAAATAAATAAGTAATAACCCGTGAATTTAAGACCAATTTTTGGTACGAAATATGTCTCAAAAGGTGGACTATAGACGTAGAATAAAAATTCCCAGAAGGGCCACTCCGCAAAGCCATTCCAATAAATAAACGACTCTATCTGCGAAGTTATAAAGCGCATAATTTTATGCCCCGGGCATGAACGCGCGTCCTCCGATTTCGCGCCGGATGCCTAAACCGCTCGGCCACCAGGGCGCGGCTATTTCCGCCGAAATTTCGTGTTCCAATTGTATTTCTTTAACCGTCATAGGGGACGGTGCGCGGCCATCAACCAGACTACTAGACTTCATCTGATCGAAATAAGTGCTTTTTCAAACACTTAACTCTCGGTATGATGTCGCTATCCGTCTATGTATCTAAATATGACTACAAACACTACCACGTACTAAGCGAAAATCATATTTTACAAATTATTGAAGCACAAAATTTGTAATCATATTTAGATATATAAAGCGCACTTCAGCTCGCAAAGCACGGAGTATCTAATATATATATATTGACCCCCAATATGAATCAATATATATGACCATTCCGACCTGTGCCGCCACGCCGTGCACACCTGTCTACAGCTCCGCCAGTATCTCCCAGTGAGACCGCAATAGTCCCCGCACTATTGCCGTCTCACTCGGGTCATCGTTCCGACGCTAGTTGCAGACCAGTGCCTTGGAATACGCAGTCCTGACGAAGTTTTTGTTTTGTGTGCAGAAGCTGAGCAGCCGCCGAACGCCGAGCAACGCGAGCTACGAGCTCGCCGTGCCGTCGCGCAGAGGCGCTCTAAGACGTCTGGCATTACCACCTACCCAGTCCCTTGTTTCGGACGAACAACATCATATCGGGCTGGTGGTCTTGCTTCGACCGCACTTTTCGGTGCGCATTTCACCACTTTACTATCCGACACAACATAGTAACAGTCGCGTAACAACACACTTTGTGCTGTTAAGCGACGTCGTTCAGGCGTGGGGTAGCGTCAGCCAAACCCGTCTGAACGATCAAATCCGCCATTTGCTGCGGTCGCAGTGTGACACCCTACGGTGACAACGGCCACTGTTGTTGTTTTGGTTTAACCTTGCACCGTGGCCTTTCCCGCTTCACGGGTCAGCCGAAGCAAGCTGGGCTCCGGAATTCTGGCCTTGGGGTCGCCCCTAGTCAAACCCGGAGTAGCGCTTAGGAGCACCCCTCTCCGCCGAGAAAAAAGCTCGGAGAGGGTACACAACTAGGGCACACCGTAGGTACACACTCCCTCTCACACAGTGAGCTCACAAGGTGTGTGAGGGAATTCAAACCCTGGATAGGGCGTCCTGAGTATTCCCCTCAGGATGCAGTCCCGTCCCTCTAACGGTGAGGTGCAGGTCCTTCAGACCTTCGCCCTCCGCCACCCCGATCTATACGTTGCACATATGCAACTCCTAGAAGAGGAAGAGAATGCCCGCTTCACGGACACTCTCATCGCTCCCTCCGGGACTTCAAACCCGGAGGCCAACGTCCCTCCTCTGACCCGGTCCTTCTCAGAGGACAGTCCGCTTTCGCCCGCTCCGGGCCCAGACAACAGACGCACGGTGGCAGCCCCTCCCCGTGAGAGGTCTCGCTCGCGCTCACCGATCGGGAGGCCAGCGAGCACCCGTCCCTCCATCGCCGTTGTAGAGCCCACTTCGGACTCCGAAGCGGAGATGGAGGTAGATCCGAGTCGCGCCTTACGCACTGACTCGGACTCAGATAACGACGGCTATACCGTCGTAGATAGAAAGCGCAAGCGTGCTCCTAAAGCCGCTAGTTGCGCAACTTCCGCCCCTCCCGCCAAGGCACCCGCTAAGGCCCCCGCCTCCGGCAAGAAGCCGACCCCCGCCCCGCGCCCCGTGTCTCCTCCCTCCGCTCCGGCCACCACTGCCGCGTCCCCTCAGGACGCGAGCGCGCGCCGCGAAAAACCGCCTCCGCCCCTGTTCATTCAGGACAAAACCAAATGGGACATGCTGTCCCGTTTAGTTTCGGATCGTGGGATCCATTATACTAATGCCCGCTCCACGCAGCAGGGCATTAAAGTCCAAGTCTCCTCCATTAGCGACCACAGAGCGCTAACAAAACTCCTCCGCAACGAGAGCATAAGTTTTCACACTTATGCGCTCGAAGAGGAGAAAGTCCTCCGAGTGGTCATCCGCGGTGTGCCCAAGGAGGTACATACCGATTCGGTATGTGCCGACCTGAAGGCACAAGACTTCCCCGTACATGCAGTTCACCGCATGTACAGCGGGAAGGACCGCAGTCCCTACGATCTAGTACTCGTAGTACTAGATCGTACTCCTGAAGGCAAGGCCATTTTTAATTTAAAAAAGGTCTGTGGCCTCTCAGGACTCGATGTCCAAGCCCCATACAAGAATGGGAGTCCCTCGCAGTGCCACAACTGCCAACTATACGGGCACGCCTCCCGATTCTGCTTCGCTCGCGCTAGGTGCGTTAAGTGCCTAGGCGATCACGCGACAGCAGCGTGCACTCGCACCCGGGATTCGCCGGACCCACCCAGCTGTGTGTTATGCGGCGCTCAAGGGCATACCGCGAATTACCGTGGTTGCCCTAAAGCACCACGAGTGAACCACAGGGTGGCAAGGCATAGGCCAACCCGTCCCTCTTACGACCGTTACCAACGGGTAAGCCCCAAACTAACGGTAGTACCTGCCTCACAGGTAATACCCGCGCCGCTCCCAGCCCGTAACGCATGGTCTAAACCACCCAGTATGGTTAAGACCGTCGCTACCGCCCGCGCCCCGGCCCGCGCGCCCGCACCCGCGCCCGCACCCGCACCCGCCCACGCCGCGGCCCCTGCCCGCGCACCGGCCCCGGCTCGCCCCGCGCTCCCGGCACCCGTCGCCAACACCATTCGCGCGCCTCCCCGCGCCGCTTCCCGGCCACAAGCTCCACCTATGCCATTGATGGCTGCCCCTCTTCAAGAGGCAATCAACCTAGTCAGCGATCTGGCTATGTCGGTTGACATCAATGAGGTACAAGAGCTATTCCACAAGATGCAATACGCTCAATCCCCAGCGGACGTGATCCAATACACATTGGAACACGCGAATTTACTTAGCGCCCTTAAGCGCTTCGTTCCCCAGGCCCCTCCCCAGTACAACCACTATGGGTAGTACAACCGAACGCACGAAACCGTACTCAGTTTCGTTAGCGTCATTTAACGCTGACGGCCTCTTCAAACAACGTGACCTCGTCCACGACTTTTGTTGTACCCACCTTATCGATATCATATGCGTGCAGGAAACCTTTCTAAAACCGGGGAAGGCGAACCCTAGGTTTGCCAACTACAGAACGGTACGTGATGATAGAGTGAACTCCCGTGGGGGAGGCACTCTTATCTATTACAAAAGGTCCCTGCACTGCATTCCCCTACCTACCCCGACTCTTGTTAATATGGAAGCATCTTGTTGCCTCCTAGCTATGACTGGTCATCAACCTATAGTCATAGCATCCTGTTACCAAGCTTGCAAAAAGCCGATCGTCCGAGCTGACTTAGAAGCCCTATTCTCATTAGGAAGCGCCGTCATTCTGATTGGCGACTTCAACAGTAAGCACATCCTATGGAATTGTAACGTCAACAATCCCAGAGGTATTGCACTTGAAAACCTAATCGCAGAACTTAACTTTGACATAATTGCGCCCACTGAGCCCACTCACTACCCTTATATGGAAAACCACCGATCTGACTTGCTTGACATGGCACTATTCAGAGGCGTAACACTCCGGTTACGCTCCATAGAAGTGGTTCACGAGCTTCACTCTGACCACCGACCCATTATACTGCGACTAGGTCCCGACCCAACGACTGACCTCCCCCGCCCCACTAAGACGATAGTGAACTGGAAGCAAGTAGGCGATGCCCTAAAGGCTATCAGTTCACCGGACCTAGACAAGATCCCTGACGACATCCTGACAAAAGATGACGTAACCCTTGCGATCGATTCGTTCACCAATCACCTCTCCACCGTAGTAGGTGCATCCGCAAAGGAGGTCATAGTGCCGGACGACCGGCGCCTTGTCATTCCAGCGGATGTGAGACGATTGGTGACGGAGAGTAAAGCAGTGACCCGACATTACGACTCTTACCCCAGTAAAGAGAACAAAACTAAGAAACGCCACTTTGAACGCATGGTTCAAAGTCGCATGTCTGAGTTGCGTGATCAACAATGGGGCGATAAACTTTCAAACCTCGTGCCAAGCCACCATGCTTACTGGGACTTGGCGCGAGGCTTGAAAGGAAGTAACCATAACGACATGCCTCCCTTATACAGACCAGTCCCACTAGTCCCAGCGTTCTTTGACGAAGACAAAGCTGAGTGCCTAGCTGATAGCCTAGAGGCTCAGTGTTCCCCTAACGTAGATCACGTTGACCAAGCTCACCTCGATTCGGTGGAGGCTGAAGTCGAACGTAAAAGCTCTGTGGTCACCTCTGAACTCCCACCAATCACCTTAGCGACTTACGCTGAGGTGGAGAGACTGATCAAGGCCCTCCGACCGCGCAAATCCCCCGGTGCCGATGGCATCTCCAACAGGGTTCTTAAAACCCTCTCTCCTCCTCTCATCCATCTCTTAGTCAGCATCTTCAATGCTGCTATGAGCCACTGCTTATTCCCAGACACCTGGAAATGTGCAAATGTCATTGGCATTCACAAACCAGGCAAAAGCTCATCTGACCCCACCAGTTACCGCCCCATCAGCCTCCTCAGTGCCTTAGGCAAACTTTACGAGCGGTTACTTGCAAACCGTCTCCAGTCCCATGCTAAGGAACACCACCTTATCCCAGATGAGCAGTTTGGCTTCAGACCCGGACACTCATGCGTCCAACAGGTGCACCGCCTCACGGAGCACATCATTGAGGGCTTCAATAAGTACCCCAAACCCCAGACTACGCTAGCAGTCTTCCTCGACGTAGCGAAAGCTTTTGACAAAGTCTGGCACAACGGCTTGATCTACAAGCTATACCAATTTGGCGTGCCAGAACGTCTTGTGCTCATCCTACAAGACTTCCTTAAAGCCAGAAGCTTTCGCTATCGCGTGGAAGGCACCCTCTCCTCCCCCCACCCAGTCAGAGCCGGAGTCCCTCAGGGCTCCGTGCTATCACCTATTCTCTTTGCACTGTATACCAGTGACATCCCACGCTCTCAGCCCAAAGTATTCCTAGCCCAATATGCGGATGATACCGCCATTTACACCACTGGGTGGCATATCAACAGACAGTCCTATTTCGTCATGCAACGGGCCATCACCGAGATCGGTGACTGGTTCCGAAAATGGCGCATCGCGGTCAACCCAGCTAAAAGCACAGCTATGTGCTTTACTGAGAAGACACGCTCCCCTTACCCGAAACCGCTTATTTTGTTCGACGAACCCATTCCCTGGGTTCCTAGAACAAAATACCTCGGAGTCACCCTTGATCGTCATCTCACCTTTAACGATCACATAACAACCGTCCGAAACAGAGCGGCCTTCATAATGGGTCGCCTTGGTCCCCTACTTCGCAAAGAGAGTAAAATGTCTCTTAGTAATAAGAAGACACTTTACACTGCCTGCATCCGCCCCATCATGACTTACGCATCAGTAGTGTTTAGTCATGCTAGTGAGGCCCACCTTCATAAACTTCAAGTCATCCAAAACCGTTTTCTTCGTAATGCAACCGGCGCCCCGTGGTATATCCGGAACACCGAGTTGCATTGCGACTTAAACCTTCCCTCTCTAGCGCAGTTCAATAAGGACTGCGCCCGCCGATACTTTGATCGAGCGCCCCACCACCCGAACCCATTGGTTGTCCAGGCATCGAACTACTCGACTGCCTCTTCTATCCCATTTTTCAAACCCCCCCGTCGCCGACCACGGCAGGTATTAGACGACCCGGATGACCCCATCGCAGCCATTACATTGGCAGCTTTAGCGTTATCCGCAAGTCGTCGAGGTAAAATCCCCAGGTGTGAGGTAATCAGAGGTCACACAATCAAACACCGAGCTCGCCGGCGAGCTCGAGGCAAAAACAAGGTCACGATAAATTGCTCTCCAAATAGTCAAAGAGTATTATTCAGTAGGGCCCAATTGTGCAACACTGCAGTTGCACAGAGGCATTTTGCTCCGATCCCCCCCATGTCTCTCGACAGCGAGACAAGCCGAGGTCCGAACCACAGTGGTGCCCTTGAGCTCGCTGTCAACCCCTCCTATAGTAGCGGTACGTTTTCGGCGTCCGCAGGAGACGGAGGTAGAAAGCGCTTTTCGCCTTCTACGCCCGTCTCGGGAGAAGTGCCTTCGGCACTTCTCCCTCCCGGGCTATTGTAGGGCCAGGCCCTCGCCCAAAATCCGGTGGAGCTGGACGACCGCACAGGCGGTAGCCAGCATCTATGTCCTCCCTAAACAACAACATGAATCAATATGTTCACCTTTACAAGGGGTCTCTCTTTCTATCGCATAGCCACTCATATGTCATCATCAAATACTGAAAATGACTAACAAAAAACTACTATCAAAAAATATTTTCGTTAATCCGACTCGCACTTGGCCATCTAGCACAATGACTAGTAGCCGAGATGTGTTTGTTTCAATACGAGTTCTCTTTGACGTGACTTTGACAAAATTGTTGTATGTTATTTAGCACCGCAGACATACTCGTAGAGTAACATTATATATCTAAGCCTTATACATACTAAGGTCACGTCCAAAGAGTGAAGTAAAATTGAAGGACATTACAATTTGAAAATGATAAGATGACAATGCATTACACAACTATAAGAATCATTCAGTTCCATGTACAAAACCTTCCATGTGTAAACTTATTTAATATGTTTGCAATAACTTTACTGCACCTACCTGCACTTCGAATGAAATAAACAGCAGCCATGTGCAGCAGGTGCTACGCGGTCATCTGCAAACCCTAATTCAAAGATTACTTCCATGCCGTTACCCGCGGTCTGTTACTGCAGCACTGATCGCAGCTATAACAATATTAACCAGTGAACCGATTATGTATCTACGTAATACTGAACGGTATTCCAGAAACATGTTCATGATGTACATCTACATACATTTATGAGTACACGTTCGTTTGGATTCAGACGTTTTGTTGGTTGCGAGAGAAATTAGGCGGTCAATAGAAACCCACTAGTGACTCTCGGAGCTGTAAACCTTGCGAGTCTGCCCTTGCACAGCTTACAATTGAATAAAGAGTCACAGCGCACGCTGATGGGGGAATGGGTCACAAAATCCAAAAAACATATTTATATTCCGAAAACTGATTAAATCAATTTGATATTACACAGGAAAAGTTATTTATAATAAAAAAATATATAACAATACTGCGTTTTTTTTTATTCCTTTCCATCCCTTTTAATTTATCATATGCATAAGTTGTTCTGACAAAAAGTTACTTCTTGATAAGGAAAACAAAAAATGATGTAAGATTTTTGAAAATTTTCGATATGGCAGATATACGATTATTTAAAGTTCGTAAAAAAGTAAGTTTTTAAACCCTATACATATCTCCGTAACTTTGAAAATTTTACTCTCTCACTTTCAAAAACTGCAACGTCATAAAATTTAAATGGAACTATCACGACCTGTAGAGAAGAACAACCGGACATACGAAAGCATTTTTGTGTAACCTGAAGTAGAGAACCAATTATATAATTCAAACTTTACTTGCAAACCGTTACCATCTAAGGTCAACCAATACTATACTGAACCCACTTATATTGTACCTCTCTCAATATGAAGATGAGCCAGTCAGTAATGAACGGATCATAATTACAATTCACACTAGTGTGACGTAGGTATATTTTAAAACATCTATTGTTACGCGCAGTTATAGCATATTATCTCTTTCAAACTTTATTTCAACGTCGTTACTGCTACACTGGTCACAGAGCAATAAAATTATGAACCAGTGAGCAGTGATTCAATTATCACAAAAGTTTAGTGAGCTGTGTTGAAGAAAACATAGATCAAGTATATTTTTCTTATTTAAAATCATAGTAAGTAATATAGTAGCAGAGAACAGCTAGTCACCATGACATCGTGCTGTTATTCTTGGCCTTCTTATGTTCACCTCTGCCGCTATAATTTTTGCTTTACAAAAAATAACATGAAATAGCATTGAGTCGATGACATAAGCCTACTCTATATTGTTTTTATTTATAGCTGATAGGCTAGCCTTTGACCACTATCTCACCTGATGATAAATGGTGATCTGACTCTCAAGGACAGCTGCCGGAACACACCGTTAGATGCTTGGTGACAGACTTACTACTTGAGGGTGGTAGCTAGCCAGGCGGGCATTTGCACAATGCCCTACCATGTAACCTATTCATTTATACATATTGTAAGTCTTTTTTAATGTATTCAATTTTCAATGTATTATATAGCAACAAACTAGAACAGGTACGAACTAGATAAATCTCAAATCAAAAATGTGCTTTACTCTATTACCCGAGTACTATTTCTAGCAGGAGCACTCATTGCATTTTCAATATAATCCAGTCAATAAATCATGATCATATCTAATAATGCACTCTCAATATTTTATGACTTATATATGTATTTGTAGGAAAAGAGTACTTCGGGAATTTAGCATTTAATATAAAGATAACAAAAAGGCGTCAACTGCAAACCCTTACTTTAAGATCCTTTAAACCTCTACCTAGTTTTGCAGCTGGTTACCGGCCAATTCGGAAGTCAAACAAACTAGCCTTTCTTGATATAACGTTCATATAAGCGCAGGCTACATTTTGGCGGTAAAGATAATCGCTTCATCCGAAGTAAGCGAAAATATGAATGAATTAGACATAATTATGTTGTGGTCATAATTAGATTTTGAAATACGTACGATTAAAATTACATCTTATCTATCAAGTACTTTTTTATGCTTGATAAGTTAGCCTTTGACCACTATCTCACCTGATGGTAAGTGATGATGTGCTCGAAGATGTTGTTCAGGCTAACCTAGAATTAATACTTATCGATTGTTAAGCATTTTACAAATAAATCGAAAATATAATTTAGAAACAGAATGTAACAAAAAAACATTTCACATACTACATAATTTTTACCTAAGAAGTTTTGTAACTGATTATGCCGTGAAAATTTGGTCAAGATTTTTTAAAGATTCTGAATATATCATTTAATTTTTTTTGGTAGTATTATTGTGAAGGTGTAGGGGTATATATGCACAGGAAATATGCATAGTTTTGAAAAAGATCTCTGCCAAAAATCTACAAAACTAAGTAGTTCCAGTAACTCGCAGTCTTTGTGTAAGCATATCGTAAACACTTTAAGAGAGCCGTATTTCTTCAAACATCTTTATAAAATTACGGTAAGCTGCAAACCTTTAAGGCGCTCCTGGCCAGAAAACGCCATACAAGAATTAACTTTTCTCAAAGAAAAAACTCGGTTATTAAACTAAAAAAAATATATGTTATTTTTAAGCATATTCTTGAGTTAATTCATAAATCTGATACACATAATAAATAACTTCACTCGATAGAAAAAAATCCTAAAGTTACCTCTATTTCGAATTTAAAAACGATTTTTGTCTCCCTTTTTACCAATCTTTAATTTTAATTTATTTTTTAATGCATTACTTATCAATAAAAGAAATTAAATCATAAATAAAAATGTTAAAAAGTTATCATGTTAATTTTATATGATTTTTTATCATGAATTCATGGTATCAGAGCTCG
Organism: Plagodis dolabraria; assembly: GCA_963854805.1. Lineage (NCBI taxonomy): Eukaryota > Metazoa > Arthropoda > Insecta > Lepidoptera > Geometridae > Plagodis > Plagodis dolabraria. Next base: position 25,658,803 of record OY978441.1, on the reverse strand, counting down.
CTCACTTGACCGCCAGTGCGCTCGCAGAGCTCGTCGACGTTGGACCTGTGTCAATTTTTGCGACCTACGCAGCGCCACACAGAAAAAGATCAAAATGAATATCAAACACAACAAAATAAAATATGCTCAGGGCTAACTTTTAGAAAATCGACTCGTTACGCTTATCTTGATGACTTCCTGATTGACGGTGAATGACAATAGATTTCGTAAGTAGTGAAAGTTAGTATGGTGAAAGTTATAGTATGTGTGTTAATATTAGGAAAATGGTGTTTTTTTTACAAATAAATGGAACCGAGTTCAACATTGAAATCTTTGAAATAACTTGTCGAATTCGATACCGTGATGGTTCCAAAGAACCTATTATCACAATATTGTGCGCATGGTACCGAGTTCGACGAGTTATTTCGTACTTTTGGGTGTTGAAGTTGGTTCCATTTTTTGGTAAAAAAAAAATTTAATCTTTTTAGTGACCCTTGGTACTCACGGGATCGATTGTGATTCAATATCAACGACTATATTATCATGATAGGTCAGTATGTTTCAGTTATTGGTGTGTAACTCAAAAACGACTTGACCGATTTTGATAAAATTTAAATGAGACTAGACGACAAGCATCAGCTTTCAAAAAAACATATTTTTTGAAATCGGTTCACCCAGTCAAGAGTTACGGAGGTAACAAACGTAAAAAGAAACAGACGAATCGAGAACCTCCTCCTTTCTTGGAAGTTGGTTAAAAAGGGGGAGGTTCTCAATTTGTCCGTTTTTTATGTTTGTTACCTCAGAACTTTTTACTGGTGAATCGATTTTGATGATCTTGTCGTGTGATCCCATTTAAATTTCATCAAGATCGATCAAGCCGTTTTTTGAGTTACACTCCAATAACTGAAATGTTTTTTCTTATCTTGATGATATAGTCATTGCCAATGAATGACAATCGGTCCCGCAAGTAGCAAGGGACACTAAAACGTGTGAAGATTTTTTTTTACCGAACCTACTTCAACACCCAAAAGTGTGAAATAACTTGTCGAAGTCGGGAACATGCGCACAATATTGTGATAATAGGTACTTTTGAACTATCATAGTACCGACTTCAACAAGTTACTTCGCACTTTTGAGTGTTGAAGTCAAGCCCATTTTTCGGTAAAAAAAAAATTTTGTACGACATTACGTGAGTATTGAATTTGTTAGTAAATTTGAGTAGTCTTTTTTTATGGTAATAGAAATAATAAGTGACATTAAGCGATTTTTTAAACTGGATGGATATAAATTAAATTATAAGTAAAAACATAAATTATTTCTATAATAATAAAAAAATACTACACAAATTTACTAACAAATCCAATACTTATGCAATGTCTCAATATAAAAAAAATGTTTACCGAAAAATGAAACCGACATCAACACTCAAAAGTGTGAAATAACTTGTTGAAGTCGGTACCATAATAGTTCAAAAGTACCTAGTATAACAATATTTTGCGCTTGGAACCGACTTCAACAAGTCATTTCACACTTTTGAGTGTTGAAGTTGGTTCCATTTTTTGGTTTACATTTATTAAAAATTTTTTCAGTGATTCTTGCTACTTACTGGATCGATTATCATTCACTGTCAAAGACTATATCATCAAAATAGGAAAATATTTTTCAGTTATTGGAGTGTACAACTGATTTTAAAGAAATTGATACTTTTCGTTCGAATTCATTTAGAAATCAAACGACAAGTATCAGCTTTTAAATAAAAAAAGTATTATAGAAATCGGTTCACCTTGTCAAAAGTTATGAGGTAACACACATAATAAAAATATAGACGAATTGCGAACCCCCTACTTTTTGAAATCGGTTAATAAGCTTTGCTATTATGAACTGAATTTATTAGAAATTTGTTTTTATATAGTAACTTAAAAATAATTTATCAATTTTTAATTCCAAATAACATTTTGATTTATTATAGTGCGCGTATAGACTCATTATATCTAAATATAGTATCTGTTGCCCTGTTTTATGACTTATTTTTTTATTTTTACGGCATATGGTTCTACTGTATCTTCAATAATAGACACTATCTGGCAAATTTTATTTTTATTTCTGGCCAATTTCGCTAGAAGGCACATATCTGCCTGAAGAAGGTTGCCTTGATGAGCGATGATTATGAAGTAAGAATTTGTACTCATTGACTTTGAATTGAGCACGCTGTAAAGGACAGCTTTATGAAATTTATTACAATGGGGCTCCTGTCACAACCAAGACAATTGATACATATTTTTAGTTTCAAAAATGCTCTATATAAGCGCTCAACTTAACACGTATCGTTTTGGATAATATCTTTTTTATAAAACTTGCAAAACAGTACATTAGAATGAGCTAAAATGATATCCAAAAATATTGTGGAATTTGGTTTATTTTAAACGCACGATATAATTCTTTGAGATTTGTTATTATGTTGAATACATGGTCTGAAAATAATAATTTAAAAAAACTTAACTAAAACTTAACGATTCTGTCTCGACCATGGGCTTAGGCCATGAAAACCACGTCCATGGACGTGAAATGTTCGCATCATGCTATAACCACAAAGATTAAACAAAAATAGCCATCTTAAAACAATCACTAGATTCATTGTTATTAAACACACCATATTAATATTAATCTGCGTAGACATATTCATAAATACATATTTTAAGAGTCACGGTCTTGACAGCATAAGGGTACTCGTTTTACAAAATAACTAATATATAACTTATTCTTACGAAGCTATATCACTCGACGCCATTAGTTAATAGGACAACTGTGACAGACAGACTTGTTACTGAGTTCTGGGAATCTCACATGACATGGTTGTGACATTTAATGTTTTCTTTTGATGAAGTTTATATATATATATATATATTTGAAATATAATAATATTACCAAATTACCATTTGTGAATAGGTGCATTAAACGGCTTTCTCTATACTAAAAATATAATAGAACCTTAATATATTAATTTAATGTAGTTCTCACAAATAAAAATGTTTTTCTTAAGAATGATAATTTACCCATCTAAAATAGCCGTAGGTACACAATGACCCTAACATCCTGTATAGATATATAAACACTACTGTACTGACCGAACCCCTACAGGACCCGATTATTTTTCCGGCGTATGTACCAATACACGACAAAAGTTAATTCCATTCTAAAATGTCATAGGTACTGACGTGATCTCCGTACGTAGGTAGGACTGTACTGAACCTTACCTGGAAAGCTAAAAGCGTGCGCGCGGCGCATCGCACACAACTTTGTGTCGCGTAAATGAATACGTCGCGCTCGAATAAAATACCTAAAGTCCGTGGAAAGCCTCGCCTTAACTCAAGCATTATTTCCACGCCGTTACCGTAGCACTGGTCAGGGAGCAATAACAATGTGAGTCAGTGAGCGGCGACCCACTCATGAACACATACTGAGCCGACTTTGGAAATACGTCTTGGGGACCAATTAACTAGGAAAAACTCAAAGTGTGTTATAGGTTGACTTGGAAAATTGTTAATAGCGAGCCAATATTAGATAAGTAAGTAAGTTGAAATGTTGAAATACTTTTTCTTGAGGTCCTATATTATTTTGGGTTTGCGGGTTTTAATAAGCGATTAGTATTATCGAAAGCAATGTATCTTATATGGTTTATTATGATTCACGATTTACTTTATGATTGCAGATTCCAGTCAATAAATCATTTTTAATCTGTTATTTCATAACATAATACGTAGAAAAGATAAAATGCATTTAAAATTTTTTAAATATTTCATGTGTACAAATTTACATGAAAGTTCGTAAATTTTGTTTCAATATAACATATTTTAGTTAGTATTATCCGCTATGATCCGCTTATACGAGTAGTGAAAGGAAGTTGAAATACCTACAGAACTTTGAACCTGCAAAAGTAGGCTTTGAGAAAACAGATTTCTGAACGGTACTCAAACGCTAAAGTTGAGCCCTATATCTATAAGAATGTGAGCACAGTCAGTTGTGTTGCGTTTAATTATTAACAAAAAAATATGGACGTCATAACATATTTATTAAATAATGTTTTAATAACAAAAAAATATATTTATTTCAGACGGAAATCACTACAGTTAAGTACAAATACATAAAAACTTAAGTCAAAGACTCAGAAAGCTGTAGTATAAACTCCTAAGCAAAGCACTGAGGGTAGGCTTTATATATATACCCATAACAATATCATCTACAGAGCGGTGACTTAGCCACGAACAATAAATTGCGACGTCTTCCTAAGAATCTTAATAAAAGCAATAATACTTAACAAGGGGAAACCGAAGATTTATAGGTAAAACAGCCTAGCAACAGCACACGATTTACCAACCATCGAACAGTATATCAAATGCGTGCAACCCTGAACATTGTTACAACCGCTCATAAACGGGCCCAAGGACACACAATTTAATGCACCTACCCTCAACAAATCAATCGAGTAACCTCCACACGCAGACGTCATCACACACGACAGCCAGCCGTTCACCTCGCCACAGATTTAAATATGCAGACGCTTGTATCGATTGTCTCCAAGAATAACCCCCTTTTATTGAAGCTCAGAACGGCCGCCGCCGGTCTTATAAAACTGTCAGTTTTCAACGGTTTTATTTAGGGTTTTGGAATTGTATAGTTCTAATCCGTTTCAACCAAAACCATTTACTCAGATTGTGTAAATGAACCTCATAATGAATTGTTTGTAATTTAGTAAAGCGTAGTTAGATTTGGTATTCTTAAATTTCTTAGACCTAGATACAACATGACGTGACGTCATAACACAAAATGTTGCTACAAGGCGCTAACATATAGCATTTATCTTCCTTTTTTAAGTAATTATGGTGAAAAAAGCGCAAGGCCTACATTATGCACACCTCTGGCCATGATACGAGTAGATGCATTTTGTCACAAGTGACGAATTGCACTGCACCCGTCACACTGATAGAAAAAGTTAAGTGTCATGTGCCCGTAATTTAACTGCCTCTCAAGGACTGCTACCGGAACACACTGTTAGGTGCTTGACAACAGATTTTCGACTGGAGGGTGGTAGCTAGCCAGGCGAGGCGATTCGCAAAATGCCTTACACCCAAATTCCTCAACAGTACTATGACTAAACTAATTGAAAAATTACAACTTTAGCAACAACCTTTCAAAATTTATAGCCGGGATAGTTAGCAATAACTTAATAAAGGAAAGTTAACGGGGAATATACTACCAGCTTATACGGTATATATTATATATATAACGGGTATATATAACACACTGTTTAAATTTCAGGTTTGTTACTAATTCTGGTTACGAATACAGAAAAGCTGGATGATGGTTGGGCATTTTGCGAATGGCCTACAACCCTCAAGTTGAAAATCTTTCGCCAGGCACCTAACGATGTGTTCCGGCATCGGTCCTTGAGAGTCAGTAATTTTTGATTAGCCTGAACACATCTTCGACCACATCATCACTTACCATCAGGTGATATAGTGGTCAAAGTGGCCAGCCTATCAGCTACTTAAAAAAGACAGTCTTATTAATAGGGCTCCATTTTGCCTCTTTGGTCAGAACTAAAAATGGAATTAGTAATGTTAATATTTTATTCGATCGAACGACGCGAATAAAATAACTAACTGAATGACCTTTTTGTTTATTTCCACTAGTATACTTAGGTTTGAAATACACTTACAGTAAGTGATTTAAAACGTAGCAGCTTTGATTAAGCTCAGAGTCATACAGCGAGCCATGGAGCGAGAGCTACTTAAGCTACGCTTCGGGTTTCTTTGTGCGATAAAATCTGAAACGAGGGAATTCGCTAAAAATCCTTCAAAATAACCACCTTAATTTACAAGTTGAAGTGGCAATGGGCAGGACACTGAGATTGAGAAGAAAAGTTTATCATTAAACACAAACTGGAAGATGTAGACTGGTAGGCCTTCGAATAGGTGGGTTACTACATCTAAAGAGCTGTGGGAAGTCTATAGATGCCAATAGCATGGTAAGATAATAATAAATAATAATAAATTTTATTTCCAAAAAATACCAGAAACCCATATTAAAGATCAATAATACAATGTTTAGATAAATCTTAATTAAAATTACAAGTTTGGTATACACTAATCAGTTTTGTGTACTTGTGTTGTAAGTTTCTGTCTGCTCTTCAAATTCAAAGTTTTAACAAGTAATTTAGGTGGCCAGAGAAAAGAAAAACATGAGATAGGCTGGTAAGTACAAAAACATTTTAACTTATAATTAACAATGTTAGCTTGTTATGTAAGTGTGTTTTTGAGGGTGTGTATGGGTGTGAGAGGATGTGTGTGTGTGTAATCTTTTTATCTTTATAAAATCTTCAGCGTCATCAGGGATGATGACATAAGATATCATCAGATTGACAACATAACCGTGAAAATAACTTGTATCAGTACTAATATTATAAATGTGAATGTAACTCTGTCTGTCTGTCTGTTACGCTTTTTCACGCCAAAACTATTGAATTGAATGAAATTTGGTATGGAAATAGTTTGAGACCCGGGAAAAAACATAGGATAGTTTTTATCCAACTGCGCAAAAAGAGGTTAATGTTTTTTGCGCGATAACTGACATAGCCCGGAAAGCTAGTATCTATATAATGTACATATGTACATAATGTGTACATAGGTACATAATGTGTAAATTCATTATAAGGGAGTCATAATAGTAGAGAGTAGCACTTTTTGTGCGATTTCGTTCGGGAAAGTATTGCCACTATACATATTTCTACCGCCAGTCAGTAATATTCACATTGCTGTGTTCTGGTTTGCAGGATGGGGACCGATGAAATTACAGACACATGGGCAATGGTCTATATAGGTTATAGTTATACGCAGAGATTTCCGCTTAACACCAGGTCAGCATCGTGCTTGTTCCCTCATGATAGCATAAAAAGACAGTCAATAATGCATGCCTTATCTGATGATATGATCCATTGGATGGAGAGATGCGCAATGCCGTTTTAAGGGTTGAGTTCCTACGCGACTACCTAGACGTACCAAAACTCGAATTGGACTAGAAACTCCTTAAAATTATATATCATCGGGTCCAGAAGTATATGTAGTGTAGGTACTGAAAAATAAAATAGAAATGCATCCTAGTATGTAGAGTATCTCATTAAGAGGCCATTGAGTTTATATTTTCTTATCTAAAAATGTAAATAAAGGAGTCTAACTTAAATTAAAAAATAAAAAGTCAGCATTCCAATTTAGCAAATTTATGTACCCTATCCTGTCATCATCAACCTGAAGAAACGTCTTTATCAGCCTGGAGACGTCCACTGACACATCAATAATATTCGTAGTGCTTATATGATAAAATACCTTATGGATCCAATTCTTCTTAGTCTGCAACATAAGTCTTTCAGTGACTTTTGCAGCTAATTAGCTGAACTCTTGTCTTGAAACTTAATATGACAGTGAAAAATTACCAACTTCCGTTTAAGACCTGACCTTTTTAAGTTTCACAGTTTCTCCACCCACCACTTATCTCTCTTCACAATTCTATTCATCTAAGATTTTGAAGCATTATCATCTGAGTGAGACAAAATACGATTTATTTCATTGAAAAAACTGAGGTGGAAGCGTGTACTGACAGAGCATTTACATTAATTAATGCAAAACGGTTTTATTGCGATTAGAGTTGGTCATGTGTCCTTTACATTATGAAGCTTCTTACATTGTCATGGTACATGGAATTCAGGGAATGGGCATTCGCCTGGTTATCTAATACCCTCGAGTAGAAAACCTGTCGCCAAGTACCTAACGGTTTGCTCCTTCAGCTGTCCCATGTCTATCTTTTGAAGCCAGTAATTGTAGAATACTGAACTGATCGCATCATCGCCTACCATCAGGCACGATAGTGGGCACAAGCTAATCAGCAACAGATATTTGAAAAAATACTATTTTCTGTCCGTCCATTGGCCCGGTGAAGTTAGCTTTAATCTGAACTTATAAGTGAATTGCGATAAAACCTACCTACGCGTGAATTTGCTTCTTTTTCTTTAAAGCTGGTATACCACATGAAACTTTGGCTTAAGTGCAGGACAGTTTGACAACACGTTATTTTTTTATTACAAGACCAAAAATTGAGGGTTATGTTTTCAGAGTACATGAATGTAAAATATGTATGTTTGTTTGTGAGTGTCTTTATTCCACCATAACTTCGGAATGGCTTCAGCGATTTTAATGTATGAGATATCGTTAGATTTATCTTGATGGCGCAAGTAACATTGGGTACAAAAAAAATAAAAAAACATACTGATGGATTTTGGACGCCATATTGAGAGATTTAGAAAAAATATTTATCTTCCAAATCCATCAACTGAGGTGTACAATTGAAGGGCTTTAAAAACTGATTCCATAAACATATATAGCTTGCAGTATTGATTTCAATGGAACGATAAAACGTTTAGCAAATATAAATAATTTGCAGTTGTGTTCTTTCGTTTTTTAATTTCTTTTGAAGCGCTCGTAGCGAAGTTTGTTTAGCCATTCTGAAACGATCAGCAAAGTTAAGCAACGTCCGCCTCGGTCATGAGTTGGATGGGTGACCGCTGGTGACATTACTACTGAGCGCTTCCGTGCTTCGGAGGGCACGTTAACCCGTCGGTCCCGGTTGTTGTCTTAGGATGGCAGTCGTTACAGCATGGTGGTAGGGCACTTTGCGAATGTCCGCCTGGCTAGCTACCACCCTCAAGTTGAAAATCTGTCGCCATGCACCTAACGGTGTGTTCCGGCAGCTGTTCTTGAGAGCCAGTAATTCTAGGTTAGCTTGAACAACATCTTCGACCATATCATCACTTACCATCAGGTGAGATAGTGGTCAAAGGCTAACCTATCAGGAATAAAAAAAAAAAAAAAATATTTATACATGTGTCTATTCATACGATCATGCACCAAATTTACTCTTTAACCCTCATTAATCGCTTACATGAGTAACTGAAATGCATTTTTCACTGGACCAAACTTATACTTATTATCAAAGGAATTTGCGGACTATCTGTAAAATGTATAGCTTTATTAGCCGCGTAGTTTATCTTCAAAGGCGTGAAAATTCATTACAGTAAAATGTTGAACCTTGGAATAATTTTTCGTGATGTTTATCGGGATGCTTCAGAAAGACGTAATTAGCGCTTAAAAGACTTTAGGTTCGCTCAGAATGTTTCTGCTATTAAAATTGCGCTTAATTGCCCGCTATTTAGACATTAAGTTACGGAGGGCCTACTTGATAAACTTCTGCGTCCTCAATTTATTTTTTTCATCGAGATTCATATTTCATTTTAGCATATATACGGCCTCATTTTTGAATTTCGAACCAAGCTCTAGGACTTCATACAATATTAATTTTTCACTTCAGTAGCTCAAACATCTAGGTTTTGCTGCCTGAAATCAGGGAGCAAAGAAAATTTTTAATATTTTTTTCAGTTAGCCGCGAATATCTTATTCAGCGATGGGTAAATCATACAATTCGAAAAATTCACACTCTATCTCTTTCCCGCCATTAGAAAGAGAGAGAGAGAGAGAGACAATTAAAGAACAGCCCTTTCGAAGTTCCGATTTTGAATTCGACTTCAAAAACAAACACATTCGGAATTTCGTACCAACTAAACAAATTTTGCAAAAGTCAATTGTCTTTTAATGTACATAATTTATTGAATTTTTAACTTATTGTTGTATTTAAACGAAAAGAATTATTTACTGCAAATTAAAACTGATATTTAACCTGCAAATATTTAATTCTATTAGTTTCAAAAATGTTACGTTATATATTTTGAATAATAAAATATCACGGGGGCTATTTCCCAACACGCCTTAATAGACCTACATAAAAGAGCGAGAATAAAATTTCGTAGCTGGCGTAGAGTTGAATAAGTTAATAGTTATTTCAATCTATTCCTGTTTATTATTTCATCTCCTAAAGTGTTCTCGCTGCTGAAGTGAAAAGTTAAATTGTCTTACACGAGAGGAAAGTTTTTTGCATCTCCTGTCTTTGAATCCCTACGCCACACTCAGGATTCAAAATCAGCACTCGCAGCAAAGTACGACAATGCTCTCTTATTGCACAAATAACTATTGTTCAATCCTTCGCGTATTTATACATCACATATAGAACTTGAGCAGAATTTAAATGTACAATAACGCCTCGGATTTTTTATTGGAGCATCACCTTAATCATATTTACCTTACGGAGTAACCTCTGCCTATAACAGGTGCATTTCGTCACAAATTACGAATTGCACTGCGCCCCTCACATTGAGACATAGTTGTATCATGTGCCTGTAATTTCACTGGCTCTCAAGGACTGCTGCCGGAACACACCGTTAGGTGCTTAGTGACAGATTTTCTACAAATTCAAAATCATTTATTCAATTTAGGCGTCTAAGACGCTCTTATGAAGGTCAATTACAAATTTTAATATTGAAATATTCTACTTCAGGGTGGTAGCTAGCCAGGTGAGTAATCGCAAAATGCCCTTCCACCATGGGGTGAATCTAAAGCGGCGGTGGAGATCGAACCAGGGTATATTCCCATCGCCCGTGAGATGCCAGGTTAGAATATCAACCCCCTCTTCAATCTTACACTGCGATCCCCAAGACGCCTGCCAGAGGTGGGGTTTAGGGCCAAGCTGTCCTGAACGGGAGGCTGTATTCAGCAGAGGACAGACTGGTACAATATTCAGATTAAAAATAAAAAAATCTTCATTTTATTTAGGTTTAAGTACCTAAATATACTAGTGGCCCGTGGGATGCCGAGCTAGAATGTAACCCTCCCTTGTCTACCCGTGGGTGTCGTAAAAGGCAACTAAGGGTAACACCCCAGAAGGTGGGCAGCAGCTCTTTCTAAGGACTTGATATCTCACACTGCGATCCCCAAGACGCCTGCCAAGCGTGGGGATTTTAATATTGAAATTAATATTGAATGGGGGAGGCTGTGTTCAGCAGTGGACAATTCGGCTGATACTGTACTGTACTTACTGTACCTAAATATTTATGTAGTTCATAGCATTCAAAACCAAGACAAAGATAAAGAATATAAGATAAAGAAGCTTCAATACTAAATATTAACTACAAGTTTAACTCGTATGTACACAAAATTTAAAACCATAAAATCCTACCAAACAATTTAGTGGATTCTTACAAATATGGCATTAGTCTCGAGGATTCTGGACAACGACTCTTCTCGACTTCTAGAATTATATTTTTTTGCATAGAAATAAGCTGTGTATATACTACCTGCATACCACAAAGAATATGTAGATACGTACAATATCCCCATACTCCATGCCGAGCTATAATTTAACTCGCCAATATCTTCCAAAGGGAGTCGTAGCTCAAAATAACTGAGACTAACTTTAATAACTAAATGATTACAGAAAATATATCTACTAGTATGTACTTAAGTAACTAAAAGTTGGCGTAAGTACGCACGTACTTACGCCAACTTAGTAGACTTTGTGTTACGAAAAGGTAAGGGTTCTTTCTATCTAAAAGAGATCCAATTTATTAGCATTAGGTTTCCTCTTTCCTGTGTAAAAAGTAATCTCAAAACTACTTTATCTGTTCTGAAACACGCTACCAAAGATATATAGATAGATATAGAAACACTTTATTTGCATACCATGAAAAAACATTACAGAAAATTAACACACATATTAGGTATACAAAGGGCGGTCTTATTTCTTAAAGCAACTTCTTCCAGACAACCGAATGGCAAAGTAGCCATTTTCCAATCTAAAAATATGTTTTACTGGAGCACTACACTACTCTTACAGTGATATGTTCGTTCAGCACAGCCTACTTTCTTCGAGCCCAACACTGAAAGGAGATATATTGCATACTTGTATTTAGAGTGTTATGTGACCCAATCACGGACTCATACTTTATAAAATAATAGGTACTGATTTTAGGGATTAATCGTATGTTGTAGAGGTATTTTTTTAACGCCAATTACCTAGAGCAAAAAATACCAGCTAGGGGTAAGAAAGCTAAGAGGTTAATTTTTTGGAGCATATTAGAAAAATACATAATTGAAAGACTTGATTACCGTAAACCTAAACAGCCTTAATGTAACTATACTTCAGTACCCGTTTTTGAATATTCAAATTAAATTATCAGTCTGATAATAATTATGTTAACCGACCAAGTTTAAAACAATTGAGCTTTTAGTTTAAATAAACAGCATTCGTTATTTTTATATTCAGTTGTGTATACATTTTTTCTTGTGAATAGTAACAATCTGATAATTAAAAAAACCGAGCCGACAATTACATGGATAACAACAGCAACAAGCAAAATATTAACAAGTAATGAAATCTGCCCACTGTTAAACACTTGAACTACTATCGCGTAGTTAAGACACTGAAAAATGTTTATATGCTCTCAATATCGGACTGAATACAAGTAAAATAAAAGCAGCGGTGGTGAAATTGCAATCAGTTTGGGTGAAAAATGAAAGGAAGCTTATTAACAAAAACCTACTCGTAGTAACTAAGTCGAAAATATAACTTTACTTGTCCGTTACGATAAGATTTTTCTATTTTATTGTTATATTTTATACATGAATATATAATTTAGATATTAGCATTACGTTACAACTTACAAGTTTAATTTAGATCTGTGTTAAAATCAGACACCTCAGATACAAACCTTGATACAATTTATTCTGCTTTGATACATTTCACTTATGGTTCACACAGTAATTGGTCAACATGTATATAAACAGAATCACACTGTAAATTATTAACTTCAAGAATACACTTGTAATAGATGTTACTCCATCGAGTTCTACCAACAGACTGACTTAGCCGATCGTTCTCCCCACCCAACTAAACATGTCATCGGAAGATATCCAGATAGGTGAGGCCGACCAATCAAAAGGCAGCGTAGTACTTTATCAATACACTTACTGGTAATTGACACATTCGATATAAGACAAATCAGCAACTTAATATTTATAAATCTTAAAATAATACAAATAATTATAAAAATACTGAACATAATTTACAAAATCATCACAGATCCAACATTGCAATTTTATCCGAGAAAATTTTCTGGTATCGTATTTAACTGATGATTAAAATTAACATATAAATGTTATAATATAAAAATTATCTACTAAATACATTTTTTGCAAGTTTAGCACTTTTAATTTCCGTAATGCGATAAGAACACAGTGAAATAAAAGAGTATGTGTATGAAAGTAGATACAGTACGCCTGTGAAAACTATATTATACGTGTATTATGTATCTCGAGTCATCCTCTTGAGATACATTAATACATGGATTTGAAAGATATCTTCACATTAAATTATGTCGAGGTCCTCAGAAATTATGTTGTTAAGATATAATTAAAAACTCACGTCCCTAGTTATAAATCCAATATATTAACAACACTTCTACCTCTCTGGATCTTAACAGGGTGCTGCATGGTGATATTCATTGTGATATTCCGGTTATGAGTAGTGGTTGTCCTTTGCGTCGGTTGACGATCTACGGCGATTAACCTCCCGCGCACCGAAGCAATCACTATAGATGTACGAATCCATTGCAATTATTACGGTACTCATGTAGCAATTATGTATGTGATATAGGGGCGAAAGAACTTCCATGCCTGATGATGAATTTTTGTCCACATGGACTTCGGAAAAATGATCGATAGCTTCTCCATCGTTTCCTCACTACCCTTACTTCGGTAGGTCGGCAGAATTAGTGATGATGATGTCCTAGATGCAACGTGGATGATATTCTATTGGAAGACTGTAGGAGCTACCATTTTTTGGGAAGTTGTGTAAAAAACTACTAATTACATGACTATATTATCTGACATATGAAATGAAATGAGATATTTTTATAATTTAAAATAACTGGACCCACAACTATAAAACAAAAACTCTGAATATGTTCAGAGTAACGTATACGTAGCCAATAGAAACAATAAAACAAAAAAACCATGGTCTTTGCCATAGTAGTTAAAAAAATCCAAAGTCAGAATGTTAAAGTCTTTACAGTGATTTTCCCGTCTTTAGATGTGTCCGGCACAGGATTTTCGAAAAACCATGATAGTATTGTTTCATGAAATGTTCAGCAACATTACTGAGAAAAATATGTTACTTATAACCATAGAGACTTATCTTTTACCAGAAAGTTATAAGTAGAAGTGATCTGAAAAGTAGAATGTGGCTAAATTAAATATCATTTTTAAAAAAAATTGTTTAATATTGTGGCAATGTTATTAAATTATTCATGGATCTATACATATTATGTCAGAAGACTATCATATACATACCAACTTCTATCTAACGATTGGGCAATCGCACTAAAATAGTGCTTAATATTTTCTCATCGTCCTACTACACCGCGACAGGCGATCGCATCCTCCTCGGGCCAATTAAATATTCGCCATCGTGCGCTGATTGCTCTCAAATGAACAGCCGTATTAGCGAGATCCAAAGAACGAAACGGACAATCTAAAATATTCGTACGTATGATGCCGCACTTATTGAAATAGCTTCACAACTTTATAGATAATCGCAAGATTAAAAAACTGTTTATAATTTCATAAAGTACGATCTTAAGGCTACATCATAGTATACGAGGCCAACCAAAGCCATGAATAATAGGATCTGAAACATATTTTGTAGACACGTGCCCCATATCGGATAGTTGCCCCGCCCGTTAAATTAGGCCGATGCCGCAATGAGAAATACATTTATAATCAAAATTGATGCAGTGTAAATATAATCTGTAAAGCATTTATTGTATACCTAAAGTACTTGGAATAACTATAGGCAGAAGGCCTGAGCCTACCTACCTGCCATCCTAAGACAACAACTGGGATCATACCACGGACTGACGTGACTTGTTATACAGGGTTGTTGGTAAAATGCTAACAACCTCTTACTTCTGCTAGTCCTAACAAACATTTTGAGATAAATTATTATTTGATTTGAAAAAAAAACAGATTTTATTGTATTTTTTTGTGTTTTTATGCCTACTCCGAGCCATGAGCGCCCACTGCGGCAACCATGGAACGCGCCGTGCTCCCTTTGAATAGAGTTTTGAATATTTACATCGAGCAAAGTAATAAAATATATTAAATAATACATTACAGGCACAAGACACTTTTAACATCAGGGGAACCTTGTACTTATTCTGTCAAAAACAAATAAAAAACACTAAAAAATAAATACCTAGATATTTTTTTTAATAATAAAAATTTATCTCAAAATGTGTGTTAGGACTAGCAGAAGTCAACCTTAAGAGGTTGTTAGCATTTTACCAATACCCTGTATATGCCACTAGCGCTTCCCCATCCAAGTATAGCGTGAACGTTGCGTAACACAATCGTATGAACGATTAGGCAAGCACAGCTAGGAGCTACAGCTTCTAAAAAGGGCTCTGCACTGATTTTAAGATATGCTAGCTAATCTCAATTAATTATTTTGTAATTTCAATCAAATATAGGTTATAATGTTTTCAATAACCGGCTGTACTCACGCGTATTTGTCAAGATTGTCGACCTAGGCGTCGGGTATATCCTATTTGATTGTTATTGTAAACATTAATATGTCACATACTCAGGGGAACTTTCAAACAAAAATTATAGGTTAATTGGATTTTTCTACTTGATTATCCACTGTACATTCCGTCTCTCTACTTACCACCGTCATAATAAGAGTCAAGCAGTCCAGATGGTGATGCAGAAGTGTAATAATTAAGTACCTGATATAAGTAAAGACAACAACTGTTCTAGCTATCATCCTACATTTACATAAATAAGAAAACACAATTCAAATCTACCGACCTATGTAGGTAATTACTAGAGGCCAGATCCTTCAATTTATAGTACATAATTATGTAGCATTATGTTACTGTCAGTAAAGTTCAATCAAAATTTTCTTTCTTTTACTTCTGCGTGCAAATATAGACAGCAGGTAGAAAAATATTATTATTACTAATTAGGTACACTGAAACCACGCCTTCAGTCAAAATTCGAATTTAAAAAAAAACATTAAAAACGTGACCCTGACTATTAAAGTTCAATCGCTTGCCCTACCCTGTAATGTCGAAAAAAATGAGCTAGTCGGGCAAAGTCCCTAATCCATAAGATACTTATTTTTGTACATAAAAGATAAAAAAACATGTTTTTAATCAACCGAGTTTTGTTTTCCAAAGCCTTTATAATAAGGTGATAGAGATCAGCCAAAATCAAAAATGACTGTTTTAGGGTTGTCATTTTCAATAGATTGTTGCCTTGAAATTAATAAAAGCGGGTACTTGAGTAAAATTATGAATTATTTATTTTCCTTTTTCCTAAAAGATTTCCTTAGCAAAGGAACGTTTATACAAAAGGGTGAATATTAAATAACGTTAACCTGGGTAAAGAATGTTATCTGTTAATTAATCTAAAACAACTGTGTTTGTTCCAAAAGCCCTGTTAATTAATTAATGTGTGATGATAAAGAAAAAAAGAATTCGTTTTATATTAAATTAGAGACGATTCAGATACTTACCCAAAAATTAAAAGGTACAACGAATAAAATTATTAAAAAATATATTTGTTATATGCTTAATACTTTATAATATAGTTACTGTATCGTCCACTGCTGAACACAGCCTCCTCCACTATGGGGGGTTTTGACATAATACCTGCGTTTGGCAGGCGGCTTGGGGATCTCAGTGTAATTGGTAGTTCTTCAGAAAGTGCTGCTGCCCGTCTTCTGGAATTGTTCCTTTAGTCGCCTCTTACAACTCCCACAGAAAGAGGTGTGGTTGGATAAATTTCTAGTCCAGCACCCCATGGGGTGTAGGTTACATATACGTGTATATTGTAATCCAATCTGTTATGAATATCAGTACTAACATGAAACTCGTAATATATCATTTTAATTTACTTAAGTTACTTTGTTTTTTTTCTCTGAAACTGGTTAAATTATAGGTACAAGTTGTTGAAGTATACCTAGGTAGGTATGCTACGAAATATTTAATTACCTAGGTATTAATATTTTTGAATAACAACCCTATGTGTAAAAATAACAAGGTAACCTCAAGTAAAATAAAATAGAAAAAAATAACATTTGAAATTGTTGAAAATCACCTTTTTCGTCAGTCAAAATATATGTAAATTTTTACTATTTAATAAGAACATAAAGCTGTTTACTTACTACTATAGTTAGCTGTTTTCTTATTAATATAGTATAGTACTTAGTACTATACTTGTAATAAAATTTATATAAAAGTATACTTACGTACATATTTAGAAATAAACCATAAAGTTACTTTAATAAAAAACACTTTACATCTCAAACAAATTGCCATCGTCCTGTCTTCAAGCCCTGGAAAACAAATAGATTCGAGAGCTCAAGACCTGCGCTTAACCTCTAATAATGCTGAAGTAGGCTGGAGCAATAGTGGCGCCCAACGCGGGGCTGGGGCGGCACGTAATATCGAGTGCTATGCGCCGAGGCCACGGGTGGACGGAAACTATTAATAACATCACCTGTCGTACCTTATTGAGCTCCGAACCTCATGGTCTCTCACAGCGTTCCAAAAATATCGATTCACGGCGAATCCAGCATGTCGGCCGCCCTCTAGGGCAAGCAGACGGCTCCTCTCGCTCTATACGTACACATAGGACACAACACGTCAAGCGAGATATCAAAACGGTTTCCCGCCACTAGTATTTCAACACATATTCTACCATACTGTCAATTAAAGTTCACTGTATTTGTTTATCTTTAGCAGAACACTGTTCTTGGTATTTTTTAAATGTTTTTTATTATGTGTTTGGTTAGAAAACAGGGTGAAACTTTAGAAGATCAGTGGTGCGGTGACGGGCGGTGCGTCAGCCTCGCGCGCTGTCTCGCCCCGACTGACTGAATTTTCCACATTTCCCGGCGCAAGCCTTCACCCCAGTAATCGAGCACGCCCGCGGAGATAAAACAGTAAAATCTGGATGCGCCGTATCTCTCCCTTTCAGGCAGCACCAACTTTTGATGTGACATATTCGTTATCTGATTGTATTCTAAGAAAAGTTTACAATTTATTATGTAGAGTTAGGAATTACGGTGTTTGATTCGTACCATAGAACGTAATTTTCTTACTCCATTAAAATATGTACCTAGATACTACATATTAATGTTGGTATTTAATGGAAGTTGGTATTGAAGACGCGTCCGTATTTTTTTAAATCGTAGATGAATTGGTGAGGAGGCTTTTTGTCTTTCCAAGTGCGGCAACGGGGAGTTGCTATTATATTGTAGCAAACTACTTATATTGTACGAATTGGCGTACCTACCTAGCTTATTGCTGTCCATAGACGCATTACTTCGGTAATAATATTCAAAAAAGTTTATAGTCTGCCACTAATTTGTTTCGTCTTAAAATTTACATGTTATCGTTTTGTAATATTTTAATTATCAGTAGCTGTTTTGTCTACCTTGAATTTTCATAGGAATTAAGTTCATCCCTATGACAATTCTATTTGACATTTGAACTCCTCAATGGCAGGTATTTTTTCGGCGAAATCGTTTAAGAATTTTCAAATGCTACTCATCACTGAGGCGAGTGAAGCGAGCCCTATCACTGTTCTACAACTTGAACATTTTGTGGAAATCTTAGGTTAAACATCTTATTTGAAATTTTCCATGAAAAGGTCTATTTTCATTTCTTTTCCCGTAAAGCCTATATGATGAGGATTTCATTGGTACCAAGAAGTTATTTTATGCATGTTATAAATTGCATCAAATAAACCCGATTTAAAATCATAAAATCTCAAAATCTGTACAAAAAAAAAAATATTTCGCTATTTGGTCTACTCAAACTAAATGGATGAAAATGTTATTTTTGTATAGTGCAAGTGATATATTGGGGTATGGGGATATGAGGGTTTTAAGTTTAGGTATTGGAAAATTACTTAGTACTTAAGAAAAACGTCACGGGGCGTCGAGGGATGAAAAGCTTGAGCAGATGCGTGGACTGCTACTGCGTACCCTGTACAGATGAGTGGACGTTGTATGGGATATTGAACACAAAATGAGACATTTTGTGTTCAAAGCTTGAAAAAGACATATGTAACAAAGTCCAGTCTGCATAATTTGAATTTGAATATAAGATGAGATAAAAAAAATTACAAAAAAAACTCATTATTAGGGATATAATTAATATTAATTAGAATTATTATTTATTCATAAGATTTGTCACAGATCATTTCATATATAATACTATAAATGTAATAATAGTATAATTTTTACAAGTCAAATTGTATAATTTTCATTAATCAATGATCGATTGGTCTGTGAGAAATTATTTCACTGAATTTCAAGCTTTGGCGAGCAGCGGCGATTTAAGTTTTGAGATAAATGCGCTTCATAATTTAAATTCTACTCGTCAGTGAGGCGAACGATGCGAGTCCTACCACTATCCCACAACTTGAACATTTTGTGGCCCCTTTTACTGAAAAACTATCACTTTATTTGTGCTTTAATAAAGTAATTTAACTTCATAAATGGATGTGTTAACTGTCAAAAAATATAATTGTATAACCATTAAAAAATAACATTTGCGAGCCCTCACAAAGCTTAGCTTTTTGCTATACGAGTATCTATAGTTATTAGTAACTTGATTTCTCTTTTCAACGCTAGATAGCATTACTGATGGCCGAGCGGTTATAGCTATGGACTGCGGTGCCGCAGGTCCATGGTTCGATCCCCGCCGCCGGCTAGAGCTTTGCATGGTGGAAGGACATTTTGCGAATGCCCGCCTAGCTAGCTACCACCCTCAAGTAGAAAATCTGTCGCCAAGCACCCAACGGTGTGTTCCGGCAGCAGTCCTCAAGAGTTATTAAAAGTACAGGCACATAATGAGACTTACCATATGTCACTTGTGACGAAATACAGATGTATTAGTATATGTAGGCAGAGGAAACTGCTTAACATCAGGTGGGCCTCGTGCTTTTTCCGTTACAATAACATGAAAAAACAATATGCAGTGAGATTATGTCATGAAGACTTAAGTCTGTTAGAGTCCATGGGCGGGTTCGAAAAGCATTAGGTGAATGTAACCAATGCAAAACGGTGCAGATTTTCACCTGTCATTTGAGAGTCTATTAATTGCATGTTTTTTTGTATTCCTTGTTAAAAAAGGAGAAACTTTTGCGACCATGATGTGGTCACGACCCCCAGCATTGGAGAGACGACGCAAGGAGGGAGAGGAGGAGGAGGTAAAAAAATATATATACCTTATACAATATATTTCTATATACCTACCTATGATTATCGCGTCCTAGGCGAAAATCATATTTTACTAATTATTGAAGCATAACATTTTGTGACCCAGTCAGGAAACGAACCCGCATCCTCCGATTTCGCGCCTGATACCTAAACCACTCGGTCACCTGGGCGCGCTATATCTAGCCAAAATATCGTGCTGTAATTTAATCGTCGTAGGGGACGGTACGCGGTCAACAACCAGATGAGACTACTAGACCATCTGATCGAAAGAAGTGTTTTTCAAACACTAACTCTTGGAATGATGTCGCTACCCTTCTATATTTCTAAATATGACTACACGCAGTATCTTACAAATTATTGAATCACAAAATTTTATGCCGGGCGGAAAAAATATTTGTTTATATTAAGAACCTATTTTACAAGTAATTAGCGATTATATGACTACTAGTTACACGTGAGATATTCGATGCTCGTTTGGAAACAACTAAGATAACGTATTACATTACGTTTCACCTAGGTTAGCTGACAAGGTGTTAAACTGCTAAGAAATTAGTTGTTTCCGAACGCAGTCCAGAAATGCCGAAGATAAAAAATTACTTCTTTGACATTGACAACCGTAGCCATAGCTACAGTGTTGCCAATTTGATTCCTTCGGGGCTAGATTTGACTCTTTTTCGACTCTTAGCCCCGATGCTAATGATTTAGCCTCTAGCCTCAGGTATAGCCCTAAGTTATCACATCTCAACCAAAACCATTGCATGCTAAGAACTAAAGGAAGTTTTTAAACAATAATTGTGCAAAGCACATAATACTTAAATAATTTATCTGTAGTAATTTCCCACTTACTCTAAAGTTTCTATCTTTGTTTTGCATAACCGTATAGCTTATAAAAATCATTATTATTAATTTTACTTATACTCTTTCCGTTTAATCAATTTAGAGCTTTTATTGTGCTATATGCTGATATGCATTTACATTATATTGATTTAATAAATTATGAGCATTCAATCAAAGCCCTAGTCATCTTGTCACGGTCTTCACAAGACATAACCCTTGGCGACGAATTTGACATAGACTCGTCTGATGAAGCTGCTTAAAATGTTTATTCTGTTTGAAATTTTTGTGTAAGTCCTATTCTGGACTTACACAAAAATTTCAAACATTCCATGCAATGGCAAAACAGACATTCCATAATAAGAAATACATACTTGCATAGAAAATGTCAACAATTAAAAAAAAATATAAAAGCTTTTGTTTGGAGCATGGCGCTGTATGGGTGTGAGACTTGGACTATGATACAAAGAGATAGAGAGAGATTGGAAAGTTTGAAATAAAATTTTTGAAAGTTGGAGAAGGATGAAAATAAAACGATGGACAGAAATGGTAACAAACGGACAAGTTCTAAAAAGAGTTACTCAAGCCCATACAACAGAGAAAAGGAAAAATGATAGGCCGCCTTTTGCGACATGACAACTTTGTTTAAACATAATTAAAGGAAAATAGATGGAAAGCGAAGACAGATGCGTTATTTTTTCGCGTCTTACCCTTGGCGGCAGGTTTGTTTTTCTTCGAGCGATCCCTCAACTTGCGCGGATGCTGTGACCGAGGTGTTACGTCAGGGTATGGAATACTTCATACCATTTTCTGACGTCCCGATGTCCAGCAATGCTCGCCCATGGTATAATGCTACATGTGGAGATGCAGAAGCGTCAAAACATGAGGCCTATTTAGCCTGGGCTGATGCTCGAACCCGCAAATCCAGAGATGTACGTGAAAAGAAGAAATTATTTAACTAGCCGCCAAGTCCTGCAAAAAGGCTCTCAAGAAGGCTCGCTTCGACCACATACGCCGAACAGGGAACAAACTTGCTTCTTACCCCTCGGGTAGCAAAGCGTTCTGGTCCCTGGCAAAGTCGATCGAAGAGAACTTCTGCCGTCCCTCACTGCCTCCACTGCTGAAACCTAACGGCTCACTAGCGCACACTGCGGAAGAGAAAGCAAATTTATTTGCCACTCTGTTTGCAGAGTCTTCACGTTTAGATGCTGGCAATGCTGTACCTTCTAGCCTGCCAAACTGCGGGACGTTAATGTCAGAAATCCGCATTCGACAGTCTGAAGTACGCAAAGCGTTGCGCGATCTGGACGTGAACAAAGCTAGTGGTCCAGACGGTATACCAGCTGTAGTCTTGAGGATGTGTGCGCCTGAGTTGACTCCAATATTGACTCGCCTCTGTCGCTTGTCTATGACGACTGGTCAAGTGCCTAAGTCCTGGAAGCTTGCAAACGTGCAGCCCGTGCCCAAAAAGGGTAGCCGCGCAGACCCTGCCAATTACAGGCCTATTTCAGTCACTTCCATACTCTGTAAGACGATGGAACGTGTACTGAACCACAGGCTCCTGGCATACCTAGAAGTGAATGATCTCCTCAGTGACCGACAATACAGGTTTCGCCGAAACCGGTCTACTGGGGATCTTCTAGTGTATGCCACTCACATCTGGAGCGAAGCCATCGAGAACCACGGAGAGACGCTTGCTGTCTCTCTCGATATCTCGAAGGCTTTTGACAGGGTTTGGCACGATAGCCTTATTAGCAAGCTTCCTTCATATGGCCTTCCCACTGGTTTATGTGTTTGAATTTCAGATTTCTTGAGGGATCGGTCGATTTGAGTGGTCATAGATGGCTGTTCTTCCGACCAATTGTCTATAAACGCCGGAGTCCCTCAAGGATCAGTACTCTCTGCAACGCTTTTTCTGCTGCATATTAATGATCTGCTTAAGCCTGGTATTTTAGGGTACGCAGACGACAGCACCGTTGTGGAGAGTTATACATCTAACGCACGAACCAGTGCATTACAAATCCAGTCTCATAGGGAAGCGATGGTTCAGCGCTTGAACTTTTCTCTGAAGGCAGTCTCCCATTGGGGCGATGCCAATCTGATTAAGTTCAATGCAGCTAAAACCCAGGCGTGCCTTTTCTCCGCCAAACGGAGCCCTTTTCAGCTGGCTCCTTCTTTCAGGGATGTGTCCGTGCCGATAAGTAACCATCTCGAGCTTCTTGGTATCTCATTAACACCGACTCTCAATTTCGGCTCCTATATAGAGTCTAAAGCCCAGCTGGCCTCAAAAAAGCTTGGTGTTTTGGCTAAGGTGAGACAATACTTCACACCGGGACAGCTGCTTAATCTTTATCAAGCGCAAGTCCGGGCGTGTATGGAGTACTGTTCTCACCTTTGGGATGGTTCTGCCAAATACCAGCTGGAGACACTGGAAGCTATTGAGAGGAGAGCCAAGAGACTCATATACGACGACGAACTTGTAAGCAAGAGACTCCAAAGTCTCGAGCATCGCCGCAAAGTAGCTTGCTTATCGGTTTTTTATCGGATACATTTCGGGGAGTGTGCGACAGAACTACATGACTTGATTTCGCCATCCCCATTCTTTAACCGGACATCCAGGGATACTCAGAAGTGCCACCGCTATATGGTAGATATTCCATTTACCCGAACAAAGCGATTTACTTCTTCGTTTATTATACGAACCGCCAGGGAATGGAATACCCTGCCTGAGTCTGTGTTTCCGGCTAAGTACAATATGGGGGTCTTCAAAACCCGAGTGAGCAGGTATCTTCTGGGTAAGCGCGCTCCAACATCGACCGCATCATCACTTAACATCAGGTGAGATAGTGGTCAAGTGCTACCCAGTTCAGAATAAAAAAAAAAAAAAAAAAAAAAGAGGTTAGGCCAGCTGCACCGACAAGAGTCTTAAGTTATAATAATAATAAATAATAATATTATTTGTTGTTATTGAAAATGCTTTGATTTAATAATATGTATAAACAATATTTTATTTCTAATCAGCTTTGCCAATTCGTGGGGAATTCCCCGGATTGCGGGGAATCTCAACTTAATTGGGGATTTGTGTGGGGATAAGTTTTATATGGGGCAAAACGTAGTTAGCTACAATTTTATCGATCCACTTCGGATGAATTATTATATATAGGACACAACTATGCGGGGAGATCCCTAGTCTCGAAACTAACAATGATTACCGTTCTACTTTGTTGTTTAGAGTTATTAGAATCTCTTACACTGTCACACTTTTGTTGTGTTTCCTACGTTGTTTTTATATATATTGTGAAGATTGCTTACCGTATTTGCGTCCAATAATGGACTAATGGTTGCTATGAAAACCCATGTAAAAAGGAGCCCGATGATTCTTAGGATTACTTTCAAAAATATTTGAATAACTAGCCCCTTATGTCGTAAGATCGAGACAAGTTCTATTGCCAAATTTATTAGTAGTAATTAGGTTATTGCTTGTGCCTCCATTCGCAAGCGCATCAGGAAGAGGAAGCTTAGTGATTTAATATATATTAAGACAGCGACATAAATACTTTACATACAGACAGGATAGTTTCCTTAATTACTACGAAAGCAAAAAACAGGGTGATAAAATCAAATTTATACTGCGAAGATGTGGCAAAACCCCTAATAAAAACTACATGAATTTAACTTTTTTCATCTATTTTTGTGTGGGGAATTTGGATAATTTTCTCCCATAATTTGGGTAATCTTTAATTTTTAGGGAATTAGGAAAATAGGCATTAAACATAAACTTAATACTAAATAATAATAAGACGCGTTCCAAGCGTCAGAGGGTAGTGGTTTGGTTGCTTTAACTTACTCCAAGGTTCCGAACGACTCGATTGTTTTAATAACCTCAAATATCGATTTTGGGCTGGAACTTAGCAACATTTATAGACGTTTTATGATGTTTGTAATTCAATTATCTTAAAAAATTGTGCTCTACTCGAAGGTTGTGAACGACTTAGAGTGAAAAGTTGCACTCCGAGTGCGCTATAATCAAGGTTCGCAACGCGCTCCAGTTTGGAACTTGGACTGTCCACACTCCACTACCTAACGCAGATCGCAGCCTCCCCAATAATGCTTTAAATCCAGTGATTTGAAATATATAGATTAGTTATATCCGAACACCACTCCTCTAAAAGCTTACTAGAATTTACCTATATACATACCTACGCACATCTATATGCAGTTTGTAATGACAAGGAAAGAACGTTCAAATATTATGCGTCATATCTGTTGTTAGAAAGAGACAAATAAGCAATTCGTGTTACCACCGAACCGCCACGAGACGTTCCGATCACCATTATGCTGCGATCTCTTTCACTCTCTCACACCAAACGATACACATATCTCGCTCATCCATTTCATTGATATTAGTTCCTAAGTTAAAACAAAATGACGATATTTTCAATTTCATCAATAAAAGCAATAATTACGCGTGAAATGAAACAGTTTTCTTATCTCTCACAGACTCTGCACTGTGACTAAAGACACAAGAAAGGCATATTGTCCACAGATTATTCCTAAAAAACACGATTAGTGGCGATGTATTCACCGGATGCTCGGAAGTGCAAGACTGGTAGTGAATCAGGTGATTACCCTGAATTCGTCTAGTAAATGGGTCGTTATCGCGTTTCGTTCGTATTACGCGTCCGAGCCCATAACTCATATGTCTTTTATTTTTATTTAAAAACTATGTATATGGGACTGTTACAGCCCAATCAAGCTTTAATAGCACCCAACATGAAAAAGCTATATAGTTATTTATAAAAAGTAGCTGAAGAAAAATATGCTAAAATATCATTCCACTCCGTGTCCAAACAATCCATCAGCTAATTCAATAATTTTTTATGTGAAATAGTTTTATTTAATACGGAATAAATACTTCTTTTTGGATAAATGAATAGTCAAATAATATATTATTGAGGTTTTTATATTTAGAAAGCGACTACAAGTTAATGATAATCAAAGTTTAAATTTTGTCAAACAAAAAAGTTCATTCCTATCCGAGCTATCGAATATCAACATATCTCTCAAGTAAAGCCCTGGACAATGACTAGGTGATTCCTCGCAAGTTCAGCAACAAACCAGGCGTCACTACAGCTCAGAGCGGAAAGACGCCTGTGGCTACGTTAAAAATAATTAAGAATCTTGTGTCACCGGAAGGAGTTTGTCATAGATTCACTGTCATTGCCATCCACTGATTTTTAAGGTAAGTAATTTTTTTTCAAGTTTCATAAATACCTCATTTTGATCAATATCATTTAACTGTTCTAAATAATAATTTGTAAATTTTTGGTACATACGTATCGTAAACAATTAAAGATCAAATGTGTAAAACTCATTCTTCTCCAATTCATTATCTTCCATTTTACAAAAAAAATTACTGGATAGTAATGACAACGATTGGAGAGGAATGAAATGAAGTAATAAAGACAGTTTTTGTAACATTTATTATGTATAATAAGTTATCTAAGATAGGTACCAATTTATAATATACCGTACATAGTTTATTTCTTTTTGAATATTTTGAAGTTTTCAAATTTGGATTTTTAATTCACATATATAATAAGAAAAAATAGCCAAAGTTACCAAGAATATACGTCAAAACTATGCAGAAATCAAGAACAACTCTGAGCTTTCTGAAATCCAAAAAGAAAAAGATAGGAATAGGTATTTCATGAAAAAGAGACAAAAAAGATATGTAGCATTAGAGACAGTGCAAGATCACAAAGTGACAAAATATGGAGAAAGAATACGCAAACTACGTAAAGAAAAAACAGAAGCAGATATTTCTGATGACAAATATTTTAATTAAAAATTCACCCGATATAGCGAGAACAAAATTGAATGCCTCAAAACCTGAATGAATAAGTCAGCAATATTGGCCATGGACTTAGACATTATACCCCTGCTTATATTGCAAAAAAGCTAGCCCCATCGCTGTCCAAAGTTCACACATTGTCTGATTCTCCTTCAAGCCAATACCCTGTTGGATGTTGTTGTTATCCTGGAGCACCAAATGGTGTATGGGTAATCCATAAGAGAACCGCAGATAACCACGTCACATTTAGGAGCGATGTCGGCTCTTTCAAAGATTTTATAGATTAGATTCGTGAAAAGGTTCATAGTGTCGAAATTATTGTAATTTGAGAGAAACCATTTGAAACCATTTATTGCTGTCATAATTGCAGGTACATAAGATGTTACACATTAAAGAGTTTCCGAGTACAATTTACTCTTTCGAGTGTTCAGCTTAATTATTTGTAGAGTTAAGTATCAAAATCCACATGCATTAATACAATTCAATGTTATAATTATTTCGAAAATATTCTTGTTTATTTAATTTAATATGACTAAACCTTAAAATAATTGTCACAAATTAATAAATCAATTATATATACTAAAAGTAAGTAAAACAAAATATATTATATATTTAGGGTATAAGGGCTCTTATCCCTAATAATAATATTTGATGATCGTGGGAAGCTCTTAATAAAACTCGTAAGTGTTGTGTATGGTAATCGATATGGAACGATGATGCTTTTATTTAGAAGTGCACCAATATATATACAAAAGCTAGGATAATTATTATTAATAAGAAGTGGCGTGATGTGATGTCGCGTGATGTCGCTCTATCTCCTTTCCGCGCGTCTCGTTGTCCCGCTCCGGCGCTCGCGGATCTGTTTGATTTGAGACGGCGGCCCGCTCATACCGTTCGCGGCGCTCTCACGGAGCGTGCGTGTGCATCTTTGCCATCGAGACAGTGCGTGTGCGTGATGGACGACGACGAGTGGTGAAGATTTGTGCTGTGCTGCCTGGTGAAGAACGGTGATGCTGCTTCATGTTTCTTCAGCTCAAACCGTTCTTGTCAGAACGACATCCTCCTTGTTTCTAAACTATGACAGTACGTTGCTCTTTTCAGAGCGGCTTTATCTATTGTTTCTGTTACACGACAACATGACAGAATATATATTGTGTGTGCGTTTTATTTAATATCCCTGGTATGTACTGGTACTGGTAATATGGTAATTGGTAAGGTATGGTTGTACTGTGGCATGTGGAGGTAATCGCTCTAAAGTTCTTGTGTGCTTCTGTGCTGCTACAGTACTCACCCCTTAGCGGAAGCGTACCGGAAGTTTGATAGTGCGTCCACTTTGTGTGGTTTTTAATATTGGCTTCGGTAAGGTAACTTTATCTTGTACTTGATCTTGAGGTAAGTTAACCGTAATTTGCTGTGTAGGTTGACTAGTATTAGCATAATCTGTTGACTCGTTGAGTGTGAAAGCTGGCTTGAGTCTTTCGATTGATATGGTAGCCGACCTTCTTTCTGGTAACTGTAGTTTAAATATCTTGCCGTTTCTTTCTAATACTTTGTAGGGTCCATCGTAGGGTGTTTGTAGCGGTTTCTTGACTGCATCGTTGCGAACAAAAACATGCTCGCAGGTTTGTAAATCTTTGTGAATGAAGATAGAACGATTGTTTCCATGTGGTATGGTCGGTTGGCTAGGCTTGACTGAGTTGATAGTAGCACGTAGTTGGTTTACGTAGTCGTAATCCATGTCGGTTTGGTTTGATGAGGATGTGAAAAAGTCGCTAGGTAGACGTAGGTTGTGTCCGTAGGTAAGCTCTGCGGCGCTTATTCCTGTGTCTGTACGTGTAGCGGCGCGTAATCCCATGAGTACAGTAGGCAGCTCGTCAATCCACGTTGTATGTTCTGATAGACGAGTCTTTAGAGATGCTTTGAGACTACGGTGGAAACGTTCAATCATTCCGTTTGATTGGGGATGGTATGGTGTGGTTCGTGTCTTTTTGATTCCCATCATGTGCATTAACTTGGTAAACAGCTGACTTTCGAATTGTCTTCCCTGGTCGCTGGTTAGAGTTGACGGACATCCAAAACGCGTGATCCAGTGCTCATATACTAACTTCGCTACTGTTTCCGCGGTGATGTCTTCCGTAGGTATAGCTTCAGGCCATCTGGTTACTCGGTCAATCATCGTAACTAGGTATCTGTGACCTTGAGGTGAGGTGTTTAGTGGTCCTACGATGTCGACGTGCAGATGTGAGAACCTTTCAGTGGGTGGAAACGTTGCAATGCTGCTCGTCGTGTGTCGCTGTATCTTGCATTGTTGACAACGTGTGCATTGTTTTGCCCAGTTACCTACGTCGCTGTTCATTGATGGCCAGAAGTATTTTTGCGTCATTAGTTTTCGCGTAGTTCGTACGCCTGGGTGACTGATGTTGTGTACAGCGTTGAATGCTTCTTTTCGAAATTCTTCTGGTAGGTATGGTCGAATGAATGACGTAGAGGTTTCACAATATATTGCAGTTGTTGAGTTTGGCATAGCGACTTGCTTGAATGATAGGTTGCTTTGCCCCTCAAGTTGCTTTATTATGTCTTTCTCTCGCTCTTGAGCTTCGGCGATCTTCTCGTAGTCGATTGTAGTAGGGCACAGTATACTGTCTACTGGCATTCTGCTCAGACAGTCTGCTACAAAATTTTCGGCTCCAGAGATGAATCTTATGTCGGTAGTGAACTCGCTGATGAACATAAGTTGTCTTGCACGGCGCGGTGTTTCGGTTGCCGATGGTGGCTTTTGTAGGACATATGTCAGTGGCTTGTGATCAGTGAATATAATTAGACTGCGTCCTTCAAACATTTTTCTAAAGTGCTTCACTGCCATGTAGATTGCGAGAAGTTCTCGGTCGAATGTACTGTAGTTACGTTGTGCGTCTGAGAATTTCTTCGAGAAGTAGCCTAGTGGTTGCCATATTCCGTTTATGTGTTGTTGCAGTACAGCTCCTGCAGCTTGGTCTGACGCGTCCGAAAATATCGCCAATGCAGCTTTAGGTACTGGGTGAGCGAGTAATGCTGCATTTTTGAGCGCATTTTTGCAATCTTCAAAAGCTTGTGAAGATTTTTCGTTCCATTCTATTATAGTTTTGTCTCTTTTCTTCACATTGTGTAAGTAACTGTGCAGTGGTTCTTGTATAGACGCGGCTTTCGGAATATGTTCTCTGTAGAAATTAATCATGCCCAGAAAACGTCTCAGTTCTTCAATTGTTTTCGGTCTTGCGTATTCACAGATTGCTGTGACTTTTTCGGCAGGCGGTTTGATTCCATCTTTGTTCACGGTGAATCCGAGAAATTTGACTTCTGTTTGGCCAAATATGCATTTAGATGGGTTGATTGTCACGCCATTGTCTTCTAGTCTTCGTAGTACAGTTCGGATGTGCTCCCTGTGGCTAGATTCGTCAGAACTCGCTAAAAGTAGGTCATCTATGAACGAATGAACGAAGTCTAGGCCACGTAGGACTTGATGTATGAATCGCTGGAAAGTCTGACCAGCATTCCTTAAACCTGGGATCATTTTTGGAAACTCATGTAATCCCAGCGGTGAAACGAGAGCAGATTTCTCTATGTCTTCTTCGCGGATTTTCAGATGATGGTAAGCGCGGTTGAGGTCGATGACGCTAAATATCTTCTTGCCAGACAACTGGAACGTGAAGTCTTTTATTCTGGGTATCGGGTAGCGGTCGGGTATGGTGACAGCATTGAGTCGTCTGTAGTCTCCAACGATGCGTAGATCACCATTTTTCTTGGGTACTATGTGCAGAGGTGATGACCAAGGGCTTTTGCTTGGACGGCAAATACCTTGTTCTATCATTTTCTCGAGTTCTTCTTTGACTTGTTTGTAACGATGAGGTGCGATTGGTCGGGCACGACTGTGTATCGGCGGTCCGGTGGTTTCTATGTAATGCTCAACTTGATGTTGTGGAGTTAGCTTCGTTGAAGTCAATCTTGTGATGCCAGGGAATTCCGCGAGAATATCGTGGTACGTTTGATGTACGTCGATGCTTCGTATTGTCGGAATGTTTGTAGCTCGGACGAATGATTTTGTAGATAAGCTTGTTTTCCCGTCGATTAGTCTTCTGTTCTTGACATCCACGATTAGTTGGTGGTATTGCAGGAAATCAGCTCCGATTATAGGTTTACTGACTTCTGCTACTATGAAAGTCCATTTGAACGGACGGCGAAGGTTGAAATCTATTTCCAACGTTTTCTCGCCATATGTTGGTATTATGGTGTTATTTGCAGCGTAGAGTTGAAAATTTAGTGGCTTGGTGATAACGCCTTTCTTGTTTGGAATGCACGAAATGTTTGCGCCAGTATCGATGAGAAATGTTAGTCCTGTGTTTTTGTCCGTGACAAATAGGCGGTATGAATTTTCTGTTACGCTGGAATCCGCCGCAGCCAACGTATTCTCTAGTTTTCCGAATTTTCAGTCTTGTATGAACATGGCGTCGTACAGCGTCTTGCGTCTTTGCCGAATCGACGGTGGTAATAGCAATATGGCGATGGAGATTTGCTGCGTGAATTTCTGTAGGCGTCGTTGTTGCGGTCCATAGATCGGTTTCGACGGAAATATGGTTGATTTTGCTGTTGATTGTGTTGCGACTGACTATATTGGTGTGCTGACTTGAGTGCGGAAACTTCCAATGACAGTCTTCGGATTTCTTCAATCAGTAATTGAGTTTCTGCTTGTTGATTGCGCAGTGTAGTTGTACCTGTAGATATTGCTGCGATTTGTGAGTTAGAGCTTGAATTTTCGATCATTTTGTCTGCAAGAAGTGATAGCTCATCGAGTGCGGTTTGAGTCTTGAATGTTTCGCTGACAGCGAGGACGGAACGAACGTGAGCTGGTAGATGGTTTGTCCACATGAGCCTTAGTGTTGAGTCTGGTACCTTATCGCGTGCTAGGCTTCGCATTCTTCTAAGCAGCTGTGATGGTTTCTGATCTCCTAGTTCCATATCAGAAAGTAATTTCTGGAACTGCTGGTTATCAGATTCCTCGTAAACGGCGATAAGACGTTTCTTCAACGCGTTGTACTGGTCTGTTTCTGGAGGATTGTAGAGCAGGTCACTTATTTGTTCGATATCCAATTTGTCGAGTTGTGCTATAACCATATGCGCTAGCTGGGCTTGGCTCTTCTTCAAATCACTTGTGGCGGCTTCAAAACTGATAAACCATAGACGTGGTTTGTCTCGCCAGAATGGTGGAACTCGCAAAGATAAAGCGATTGAGGCGACTTCTTGCTGCTGAGAAAACTGGCTTTCTGAATTTTCTTCTTGCATCTTGACAATAATTTTCGGTATTCGGTATTTACGGGGTCACCACTTTAGGGTATAAGGGCTCTTATCCCTAATAATAATATTTGATGATCGTGGGAAGCTCTTAATAAAACTCGTAAGTGTTGTGTATGGTAATCGATATGGAACGATGATGCTTTTATTTAGAAGTGCACCAATATATATACAAAAGCTAGGATAATTATTATTAATAAGAAGTGGCGTGATGTGATGTCGCGTGATGTCGCTCTATCTCCTTTCCGCGCGTCTCGTTGTCCCGCTCCGGCGCTCGCGGATCTGTTTGATTTGAGACGGCGGCCCGCTCATACCGTTCGCGGCGCTCTCACGGAGCGTGCGTGTGCATCTTTGCCATCGAGACAGTGCGTGTGCGTGATGGACGACGACGAGTGGTGAAGATTTGTGCTGTGCTGCCTGGTGAAGAACGGTGATGCTGCTTCATGTTTCTTCAGCTCAAACCGTTCTTGTCAGAACGACATCCTCCTTGTTTCTAAACTATGACAGTACGTTGCTCTTTTCAGAGCGGCTTTATCTATTGTTTCTGTTACACGACAACATGACAGAATATATATTGTGTGTGCGTTTTATTTAATATCCCTGGTATGTACTGGTACTGGTAATATGGTAATTGGTAAGGTATGGTTGTACTGTGGCATGTGGAGGTAATCGCTCTAAAGTTCTTGTGTGCTTCTGTGCTGCTACATATATATATAATTATGACATGTCACAGTGTGATTAATATTATATTTCATTACATATTCACAAAAAACTCGTTTAAATCGTAAAAACATTTCCCTAAAAGAATCCCTAAAAGAGGAAGATATCACTCGAAACAAATTTCCTGCTCACGTTCTAGACTGCAAAGATACCACCAAAGTTCAACAACCTGTATGGTCTTCTTTATTTCCGTACAGTGTAGCTCACAGGTGCCTCAGCAATTTCAATTGCTAAAACAGAAACTTAACTTGTGAACACAAAAATCATTTAGGGGTGCTTGACATTGGGTTTGGGCAGACCACTGCTATTAGCAACTTGGATATCGACTTAAATGAACATTTATTTAATTATATACCTCGCTGTTTGACTCGGCTATCAAATCAACAGTAAAATAAACTTGGAAGTGGATTTGGGAGAAGATTGTTTGGAAGAAAGTGTGATAAATAAATTTATCAGTCGAGAAGATGAACTCCTGACTGCATTAGACATAGATTCGGACACTATTTTTAACAACATAGAAGAGAACATGGTCTGCAGCTGTCAAATAAACTGGATTTGGGAGAAGATTGTTTGGAAGACACTGTGATAATCAGATTTATCGATCGAGAGGATGAACACCTGACTACATTAGAAATAGATTCAGACATATATTTAACAACATTGAAGAGAACATGCTCTTAAGTGAATTTGAGGGTATTCTGTTCTTGATCTTGAGCCGAACTACGAGTACATATAAGTGGTAAAATTTATCTACGAATAATTTTAAAAAGCTCTCATAAAAATGTGATACTAAGCCTATTATGGATGATATGCATGTAATTTTATTATTAGTTAGAATTAGGACATACTATTTGCCATATTTTAATTTTTGAATAAATTGAAGAGATTCTCTTAAAAATTTGATACATTTTATTTTGTTGTCATTGCAATTTTTTTGTTTCATAAAAACATTTTAACCTTTTTTGAAGGAAAAAGATCCTACATCATTATTTAACTAAGTAATTAAAACTTGTTGAACTGTTCAACAATTTTTTTGTTTTACTGTTTCATTAGTTTCTGTTAAATGAAGCGTTTTGAGTTCAATGTTTTATATTTCTTCATTATTTATAAAGGGTTTCGTTTAAATACTTTAGTCATCATTTTTGTTTTCACTTATTCTTAACTTTTTGCTTAAAAATATTTGTTTAATTTTACGTTTGTCTTGAGACGTTTTATATTTTTTTGTGATTACTGAGCTATGTTGGGTAGTTTAAATAATTTTAACCCAGTTATAATTGATTCTTGTGCTCATATTTGAATAAAATAATGTAAAATGTTAAAAGGGATAAAATAAACAGTATGATTTGTACATTTAATTCATTCATGAACACTAAACCTTAAATTTCATAACTTTCCACACGTTTTCATTTACTTCTAAGCTAATATCATTTCGCTCCTAGTAAAATTCATTACGCTCCTGTCGATTTTCATTACCATCCATGGGTTCATTACTTTCCTTAATTTTATTTAAAAAGTTTTTGACTTATGAAGGTGCCTTTCACAAATTACTATTCCGAATACGGAGCTAATTTTATATATGCATTAAAAACGTCAAAAATCACTAAAAAATAAAAATATCATAAAAGTTTAAAATCTGCACGACCCGTGATAATGACCCAAATATGGACGCCATACAACACATCTACAGGTAAAAAAATCTTAGTTTAAATCTGATGACTTTGTTACTTTTACATTGTATAGCATTTATTTTTATTTGGGCAAAAAAAAGGCTAGCCCTTTTTAAAATTGGATTAAGCCTTTAAAACCACTTTCCAAGTTGGCATGGCAACATTTATAGCCGTATCAATTATTTATCAAAACAAGTTTACGTGCGTGTAAGTGTGTTTTCATTCCGCAATGCATTTTGTTTCTTTATAAATATTTCGAAAGCTGATTAATAATCGTTCCTATCATAAACATATAATGGCTCAAACAGAGGATACAGAATTAAGAGATTTAGTTATAGAAGCTTTAGAAAAGAACGGTTCACTGGCAAAAATTCGTGCGTTGCTACGTGCTAACATTTTTTTAGCTTTCGAAGATGAATGTGAAAATATGAGGCACAATGTAAGTTTGGATAACGTATTAAAGGTCCCAGAAGGCGTTTACGCACTTTCTATCATTCATGAGTTTTTGGAGTTTTGTAACCTAAAGAATACGTTGTTTGTGTTCAAGTCTGAGTCACGTCAGGGAAAAGATTATAAGTGCGACGGAAAAAAGTTCTTGCTAGAAAAGTTCAGCTTTAACAAACTGGAAATATCTAAAGAACCACTATTAATAACGCTGGTAAAGAATATTATGAAGCTTAATTACAACAATCACGGTGACACTAGCATACTCAAAAAACTTCAGGAAGAATGTACCGACAGTATTTACAAAGAGGAGCAAAATTGTTCTTATATTGTGCATGAAGACTCACAGAGCAGTGCAACAAGTACTTCACAGTCAGACAACTCCATGGACGAGAAAAATAAACTACACTTAAGACTGCATTTAGATAATTCTGATACCGATACGTCTACTGATTCATCTAGAGGTAAAAGTGCTTCAGAGTATATCCCAAGTGAACATATTGTGAAAGCACGAAACAGCAATAACTCCCCTAATGGTACCATTGCTAACTCCAGAGAATCTGCAACTCAAAGACAAGAATTAAGTTTACCACCATACCTAATAAAAGTGGCTGGTAATACCAGTAGTGACTCAACTTCCTATGTAGAGCTCAAACCGTTTAGTTCTATAGATGAAAAAATGCTAAACACATCAGGATTACCAGACATTGAAATGAATACACAACTCGAAGGGCATGTATTGGCAACAAAAAGTGACCACTCAAAGTCGGACTCTGTGAAATCTACTTTAAGTAATGCATCATCATTATCAATGAAAAATGATAAACAAAGCTTGGATAAATCAAAGAAATTGTCACCAAAATCTATAAAGTCTGATGGTGACACAGGTGATTACAGCTTTGACTTTTCTGCTTCTCAGGGATCAAAAGATAAAGAGAATTCACATAAAAAGAATTTATCCGATTCCCTTAAAGATTTTTTGAATAAAGGGACTATAACCTCTCCTATAGCCAGTCCACATCAAAACTCGCACAGCTCAGTTTCTTTATCTGATGTTGCAGATTTAATAAGTGACAAAAGTTCTTCATTTGATCAATATAGTAGTAATGAAAAGGCACCAAAAGTCAAATCTAAAGTAAGTAGCACCAATTCTAAAAATAAATTATTGAGTCCCCGTAACAAGTTGAATAGTGATGATTCTGGTGATTTTACTGAATCTCCAGTTCCATCATTATCTAATCTCAGTCTAGACATTCATAGTGATTGAAACTCTAATGTAAACATAATGTGGAAATGTTATGGCTATAGATGTTTACATTATGTTTAGACCAGGAAAGTATTCATGTTTAGCTCCTACGACATGTGTGCCCGCCGAAAATTATTCTAAACCATACTAATTAACTTGCCTTTAGGAAAACAGGCTAGTTGGTTATACTTTATGAAAAATGTATATCAACGGATATAAGTGTGGATATGATATTGCATTTCAAGATACTAGTTTTATCAAGAATTATTTATTAAAAATATATAAACATATTTTCAATTCTCAGTACTCTATAATGTACTCTCTGGTGATTAGTGGTATCAAATAGTGCTTTATATGAATATAAAAAAAAAATAATGGAATTAAAGTTTTCAAATAAAGGTACCCAGAGGTAAATGTATGTTTTAAAACAGAAAGATAAGATTATGAAATAAAGTTTAAACTAAAATATTCCAAAGTCGTAAGATTATTAAAATTATAGTTCAAAAAATAAATATTCACCAACTAAAAGTAAAACAGTTCCTGAAAAATTAAAAAAACAATACAGTGATAAATTAAGATTAAGAAAATTCATTGGTATAGCATTATGGTACAAATAATTAGTGTAGTCATGCTAGTTTTGTGTAGTATAAGACTTGTGACACCAATTAAAATATAAGGTTAAGGGACTGTTTCAGAATGTTCGGGTGAGTTCCGGTTTTACTACCCAGGACATATTTACTAAACAAAACACTATCTTTGCGTTTCACAGTCATTGATTTAGCCTATCCATCGGTTAAAGCTTGAAACGCGCTGCATGTTAACTGTCATTTTTATCATTCAGTAATTTTATGTGTTGCATAGCAACCCGAAACTTTATTAGGACATTCAGAAATGGACCCTAAGATTTACAAATTAATTTTGTAAAGGTTATTGGAATCCTAATTGTTTTCATTTTTGTTTCATTCAATTATACTGTCACTGATGATTGTTAATTATGTATATGATAACAATTTGGGTTAATTTACATTGGCATGTTATAATATTTTCAAGAACTAAACATGTACAAAATTGACTTTTGTATAAATTAAAAATTTGATGTTTAGAAGTTTAATTCGGATTAGTTTGAACTTGATTGTATTTATGTTGTTAAAATACAAATTGAATTGCTGGTCTCAGTAAAATGCTTGAACTGAGTTTAGCTTTAATTGATTGTATTCAGTCTCAATGGTGAAATCTGCATAAGTTACCAATGATTTTGCATTTATTTATATGTACTATTTAATGTCAGTATTGTACCATTTTGTATTCGGAAGGCAATCACCTGATGTCTCTCTTAAATATATTTTTTTTTGTAGAGGGTACATATAACAAAATTTTAAGGGCAAATAGTTTGCACACAAGGTTCAGGTCTGACTTTGATGAAATCCAAAAATGTTTGCAATAAAATAACATCAAGCTTTTGTACCCACTGCAAGTAATAAACCCCACCCTACATAATTTTTGAGTTTTTTGCATTAGTTTCCATTTAGATTTCAGTGCATGTCATTTTGGTGTTTTAGCTAGTTGTTGATACATTTTCTTTACCCTTCTTTATAATTTAGTCATTAAAACATAAAATCCTTTAAGTCCCATGTTTCATGTATTTATCAAGCAAGCTTATTTCCTTCTACCAAGGTCAGTGTCATACTACAGACTGCTACTGAAAGTTAAGTTAGTCGGAAAAATTATAACTAAGATATTTTATTGACACCTGCTAAGTGAATAAGATAGAAATCACAATGAAAGGAAAACAAATCTTAATCGCATTGATACTGTCAAACAAAAGGGTGAGTTTGAGCTACTCACTCACCACATTAGTTCAGTTAGCAGAGCATGTCCTGTCCTTTGGGGGTGGATGATTATTGGTTTGTATTGTGGTCATGGTTAAAATTTTTCCTATCGTTGTAAGACATTTTCACCTTATAAATGTCTGGCTGGAAATAAAACCCAAGCACTAAAACTAGTGTTTGAAAATCTAAGAGAATTTTAAAAAGAGTAGCCCTTCCTTATTTTGCCATATGATACTACTCAAAAGAATATGATCCATTATCAGCATTACACTGCTATTAAAATACAGGTTGGATTTTTTAAGGTTTTGTATCTGACCATTTAGGTGTCTTAAATTATACTTACTGCAGTTTAAGATGTTTTTGAAATCAACCTTGAGCCTACTTCAATATTTTCCACTTTTGTTGTAGCTTCAGATTTTCCCATTCCTACTACTTACATATGTAAATATGACTTAAAATCAATCGAATAATTTCTGATATGGCATGGTACTGACATTAAGATTCCAATATGTTATTTAATGAATTTAAATTATTCCAAGACAGCTGAGAAGTTCAGTTTTCTGATAAACTTATTAGTACCTTAAATGATCATTAACTCCTTCAAATGTCTTCAAATACGTTTTTGGATTTTGTTGTACCAAACTCTTTGTAACTATCTCAGATAGCTAGTAAGTTATTTGGAGGTATGTTAGTATCTGATAGACTATGTTAGTACCTAGTTATTCTAATATGCAATGTAAAGCAATACGCTTACAAGTTATTATGGTGTTGACCACTGTTGGTTAATCTGCATGAATTCAGTATATACAAGCAATGTTTTCTAACATTGTAACACTAAATGGTTGTGCCTTATTTCTCTAGAATTCACTAAGCTCATAATACTTGTTCCTTTGACAATTCAGTCTATGTTCTAGTCCTAATTACAAACTGGTTCCGTCCAAATTGCTCCATTCTCATGTCTGTATCCGGTGAGTATTTATAAATTAATGATTATGCTGTGTTGCTTAGCATAATTTCGCCAATAAACTTTATTTCGTATTCATGTTTTTCATTTCTTAGTTATATAAATTAGCTAATGGTACTGATTCCCTAATCTTATCCCTTTAAGAATAGAACTTTACACCTAGACTGCCGACGAAAGGAAATGGAAAACCACCCAATGCTAAAGTCTGCTTTGTGCGTCCTAACTTGAATACCTGTACAAAAGAGCTGTACAGTTCTATCAGGATATTTGATATTTCGAGTGTATGCAAATTTATAGTAACATTAATGTTTTTTTTTGGCTTATATTTACCTTACAACCAAATATAACATATAACAGACAAAAATTGTAAATGATCACCAAAATTAAACCCACATTTTAATGTAAACTTTATAAGTTTTAACATTTTTTGAAGCTCTCGTAGCAAAGTGCTTAGCCGTTCTGATGTTGCTTAAGAAAAGTTAAGCAACATCCGCCTCGGTCATGAGTGGATGGGTGACCGCTGGTGACATTACTACTGATGTGTTCCGGCAGCTGTCCTTGAGAGCCAGTAATTCTATTTCGATTAGCCTGAACAACATCTTCGACCACATCACATCATCACTTACCATCAGATGAGATAGTGGTCAACGGCTAACCAATCAGGCATAATAAAATATATAACATCTCATTATCCTATTTAAGCAAAATGACTCCAAATAAATCATTGTTAACCCAAAAGTAGTAAATGATCACCTAAATTAAAACAGCATTTTAATGTTAAATAAAATTATACCTAACCAAAGTTTTTACATCTTGCTACTAAGATTTGCTATAATTCTTCTGACGCTTCTTTTTGGGTATCAAAGCATTTTATGGTGGACATTATATTTATTCCCTTTTTACCTAAAATGTTATAACAGGTATTTTTCAACTGTCATTCAACAAGATATTTCACAATTTTGAGTGTTGAAGTCGGTTCCATTTTTAGGTAAAAAAAATATTTTCACTCTATATACCCTTGCTACTTACGTAATCGATTGTCATTCACTGTCAACGACTATCTATATCAGAAGTCTATATTAAGATAGGAAAAGATTTTTGTGTTATTGGAGTGGAATTCAAAAACTGCTTGACTGATTTTAATGAAATTCAAATGGGACCACACGACAAGCTTTCAAATAAAAAAGAATTATAAAATCAAGAATTATCTTTGGGTACGGAACCCTAAAAACAGAAGAGTGAGAACCTCCACTTTTTTCAAGTCGGCTAAAAACTACGGTTTACAAAGTTTTTGAAAGATATCTCTGACAAAATAGAATTTCTCTGAGAAAGATATGTAATTATTTTTAATATTGTTAGGTTAGGTTAGGTTATTTACGACATGCACAGGACTATAATTTTTTCTCTCGTAAATTTATAATTCTGTAATGTAATCCGCAGAGCAGGCGTTATTGCAAACATAACAATATTAAAATTATATGTCATCATTTACAAGTTTAAAACTTGGTTTGTAGTATATCGTAAGTTGAACTATAGGTTTCGCGCGACGCGGGGATGGAGCGACCCCCATACGATGGTTGAAGAACACGAGCAAAAATTAGAGTTATGAGTCATAATGTCATGTTAGCTCAGTCGGTCAGAGCATATCCCGGCTGTAGGGGTGGTTGGACGTGGGTTCGAATGCCGCTTTATAATTTTGTTCTCTCGTAAATTTGTGATAAGTAACTATGTAATTATGTTTACAAATATGATTCTATATCAAATTTTCACTTCAAATGCTTTTTAAAATATGTTAAATAAAATTATATGGTTTTCCGAAAATATGAAAACTGCAGCGTGGGCCAAACGACGCTGCTAAAATTGCTTTACTTGAACAGGTTTTAGCAAAATATAATACCTACCTACTCAAAACAAAATAAGCTTATTTATATTTAAGAGCACTTTACTAAGTAAAACTTAAAGTAGGTAACTGATAAGTACTTGCATTGTACCTATTAATATTAAGAACTCTTTGGTTTCTTATTTCTTACATGCTGGTGTTCGAGTTCCTAATTTGAAAAGTACTGGCCATCATTTAAAGAAAAAAATAAATTGAAGTTTAATGTTTTGCTTCGATTCTCTTCTTAGCTTGTATCACTCATGATATAATAATAAAGACCATGGTATCACTTATTAAAATATATATATATTAAAATTTAATTGATTATTTTTCACCTCGCGTTAATCGTACGTAATAAATAGTACGGAGACACGGATGCGATTACTGCAACCAGAGCCATTACAATTTTACAAGAAGGACGTTCACAGCGTTGTGTGTTGACATTTGGGTTTTTATCGCAGAGCTATACAAAATGCATGGTTCAGGTAGAGTTCGTATAACAACTGCGCACGAGGATCGGTACTTCCAGTCACGTGCTAAGTTACAAAACCACCTACGGCTGACAACGGGTACCCGTGTCCGTGACAACTATCAGTAATCGACTGCACAAAGACCAGCAAATGTCAAGACGACCATATGTTCGAATTCCTTTGACCAGGGTTCAACGGGCAAATCGTTTAAGATTCTCCCGTCAGTATTTGAACTGGGCATTAATTAGTGGGGCAAGGTGCAATTTACAGACGAGTGCAAAGAAAAAAAATATGATCGTCGTATTAGGGTGTAGCGACGACGCGTTGAGCGGTTTTCGGAGTCCTGCATCCACGGAATTTACCGTTTCGGTGGTCCCAACGTAATGGTTCTCTCGTTCCACTACGATCCCCTATTTCAGTCCCCCGACGAAAAGTAATCGAGATACATAAAATACCACATTAACTGTCACTTTGACACCTGTCACAAATCACACCTGTCTATCTGACATAAACTGTCACTTTGACATATGTCAGAAATAAGATGTATTTAGAGAATATTTCTGAGTGAGATTACGCTCGCCATTTTACTGTAATGAAATTCCATTTTTTAGTACTAGTTGAATCCATATGAGCATAGAAAAAAGCATAGTAGGGGATCGAAGTGGAATTGCATTTGGTAGTACCTACTAGTTGAGTCCCCTGAATAGGGTACTGTAGTGGAATAGTGAGTGCCATATAGAAATAGGGGATCGTAGTGGAATGAGCGTAATGGTTTGGGGGTGGGATTATTACACCTTAAAACAGCTCACCATTTTAAACGCTGGTACCGTAACTGCAGAAAGTTACATCGACGACATTATCAGGCCTCAAGTGATCCCATTTGCACAGCGAGTGGGTCCTGGATTCATCTTGATGCAAGACAATGCCCGTGCACACACAGCTTGAGCGACCCGAGCTGTACTAGCAGATTCTCATATTGAAGTATTACCATGGCCAGCTAACAGTCGGGATTTAAATCCAATCGAGCATATGTGGGACCAATTGAAATGAATGGTTGGGGAGAACTAGGTCTACAACCAATAGCAGTTGATTGGCGCTT
Organism: Plagodis dolabraria; assembly: GCA_963854805.1. Lineage (NCBI taxonomy): Eukaryota > Metazoa > Arthropoda > Insecta > Lepidoptera > Geometridae > Plagodis > Plagodis dolabraria. Next base: position 25,616,207 of record OY978441.1, on the reverse strand, counting down.
TAAAACGTGTCTGGGAGGAGACTCCAGATGAATTTGATCCAGAGTATGCTTGCGAGGCATATGCATAAGAGAGGAAGACATACTCGTTACTAAAAAGAAGAACAAAAGTGACAAGAACAGTATTTGTAATTTTCCGGTGATTTTCTTTTGTTGATGTTTTCCATTCAAAATCGCCAATTTCATGATGATGTTAAAAAAAGCAATTCATGATAAACAACTTATTTTAAACAACTGTAACCCTACATAGTAAGCAATAACATTATTTTGTGGTTACATAAGTTAAAAAATGTAGGTAATGTATTTACCGTTTTCGTGGTACAGCAACAAATCTTAGTGGCCCTTATTTTGTTTTGAGTCCGTAATAAGTATATATAAAGTTTGTTCAATTAAACACATAAGTAATATGTTAATTTTGATAATTTGTCAAGTAAAAACAGAAACCCGTTTCCTTAAAATTTTCTCGACCGAATAGAATTACACAGCAGCGATTATACGCTTGTAACGTAAATATATTATATACTCATATATACGAGTGTGTTTATGAATATAACAATAAACTAGCTAAACTTTATCAAGAGTGACCAGTTACATTTTCAATTTTTGTGTTGTCTTCCTATCGTTTTCCGTCCAAAATGGTCGCGCTAGTGATATAATTACTCAGCGCTAAAAGAAAAGACATTAAGATCTAAAACAATTTTATTTTTCTGCGTACTGTGCCGGTTTGTCCACCGCTGAACACGCCATAATCGATTCGATTTCTCTATATTAGGCCCCCGCAATCAATACACTTCTTACAACGCGAAATTATCTTTTACATCCTCCAAAAAATAACTTCTCTGAAAAAATATCGTTTATGGCTGCCTTAAACTCCTCATCGTCGGAAAATAGTCATATGACTGAAAGAGATTCGTGGACGCTTTCCATGAATCTCTTCTCTACTAGGGGAGAGGTGGGTAGCCCCGGACACTTAAAAAAAATGCATTTTTAAGGTATAGTCAGCAATATTTATAACTTAATTTGACACTTAAAAAATAACTTAAGTTGTATTTTATTATAAAAACTGAGTATTAGACAAATATAGCTATTAATTAAAAACACAAAAATTAATAACGAGACCTATGAATTATTGCAATAAGAAAAAACGTCGGGTAGCCCCGGACACTAGTTTCAATAGGTACTAACGATGTCCGAATCGCTTTTTTGCAACGCAAACATCGCAGTTTTAGTAGAAACTAGCCGTATCTATATCCAAGCATGCTTCGTGTCCAGTATTTGCATTTATGGCATTGAATCCAATACTCTTCGAATGTTTCACCACAAATAATGCATTCAGTTTTTTTATCGCAACTATTTTGACCATAGCTTAGAATGCTTATTTTAGTTTTCATTGTCACTTTGGAAGTATTTTTCATCTGCAGATCAGCTTTATAAGGAGACGACGTGAATATTTTACTCTTCCGTGACTTTCTTGGTCTCTACATGAGACGGCAATTTAAATAGAATTTCGTCATTTTCCTCTCAACCTATACAAAACATGTTTATGGATAAAAACTATACTTTAAACTATTTTTCTAAGAACACCGAAAATAACAGTAACTAAAAACATCAACTATAGTAAATTTTTAAACGTGTCCGGGGGTACCCGACAAATAACTGTCCGAGCGTACCCGACCTCCCAAATTCAAAATATTTGCCAACTGCTGCCAAACAGCTATTCTGATTTTAAATAAACAATTGAAACAATCAAACCTGTTAAATAAGCCTTTAGTACATAGCTAAACCAAATCAAAATACTTACGTTTAGTGTATTATTCCTGCCGTCAAACTTGCAAAGGCGCGGCGAAAAATTAACTACTCGGGAAAAAATCAACTGTCACGTGCGAACCGTGTGTTGACGGCGCCACAATTAAATTGCACATTTGTTTACGTACCGAGTGCAATCTATAGGCGTGTTTAGTTGCTTTCTATCCCTACGGTTCAATTCACGCAAATATGCGCTATTTGCACTGTATGCACGCAAACGCTCGGTTCATAACTTGCTAAAAGGACACCACGATAGCATTATGACATCATCTTTGACCTCACTTCCGGCCGCAAACATTGCTCACAGAAAAGTGGTAGTGCAATGTGTGTACAAACTTCAAACTCAAATCTTGACAGATAGATGAGGAGGTTTTTATTATTGTGGTTAGAATGTTGAACGTACAAACATCTGTTCACAAAAGAATGCCTTGAAATGCAATACTTCCATTATCAATAATTGACGTGAAGGTTATTTCGGTTCAATTGCGAAAATGCTAATTGACAGTTAGCAGATGTTATAAGCGCGGCTACACATCGGTTCACATCGTTTGCGCACAGACAGTGCATATTCTCGTATTTCAGTTACGAACCAAGCTTTTGCAATGTATGCAGTGACAGCAGTGTTTGCGTGATTTAAACCGTATGTGCGTCTACACCTTGTACGTGAAGTGTCCGAGGCTACCCGCTGTCCGGGGCTACCCACCTCTCCCCTACTCGAACTATTGGTTCACCCGAGAAACTCACTGCTTTTAATTTCGAAAATGGTGACAGTACCTAAATAAAAGTCAAATTAAACAAACAATATTTCATTTAGTAACTAAAATAATAAAATGAAAGTAAATTATGAGTAGTTATTAGAAAATTGTTGATAATAGGTAGTTACCTATTTTGTTTGATTACAAATTTACGCCGCAATTTAACAACTGCGTAAAAAGTTGGCACATAACTAGCATAGTTCTTAAATGTTTTGACAGCAGGGAATAGTGATTTCATCGCTCTTCGTTCACGATTGCCGTACCTGCAATCCAATTATTTACATTTGGGCACTGTCACGGTAATATTATTTTATCTCATATTAAGCAACGCTGTGGTCTGTGGTGAAGCAATCTAAAGCATAGCTCAGAAAGGAGCTGTTTACTTTGAATTTGAAAACTCCCGGGTTGTATTTTCTAGAAGAGAAAAGTTAAATAACTCAGAGCTCCTTCGCGGTTCGCTCAATAAATGTTGAAGCTAAGTTCTTTGTGCGTTTCTTTAGAATTTCGATTTCTAAACAGCGGTTTTGTTTCACGGTAGGATAAAAATATTAGATTGTGCATTTCCATTGCGCAGTCTCCGAAATGTATCCAGCAATAGATAGAAAAAAAATGTGGCCAACCGCTCGGCAAACGGCCGGACGCTTACGGCGCGAAATCGGTGGACGCGGGTTCGATTCCCGCCCGGGGCATAAAATGTTGTTCTCCAACTTGACTACGCGTTCATCAATAACAACTAAGTGTGCATTTTGATTTTCATCCCCTCTCCCAAGGGAATTGTGCCTGAATTTCGGGATAAAAAGTATCCCATGTCCTCTTCGTAGTATGAACTCAAATCGTGGTAAGTTTCATTGATTGATTCAGTAGTTTTGGAGTGATGCGCGGCCGGGATACAGACAGACAGACAGACAAAAATAAAACAAAATACAGTTTTGGCATCAAAATATCTGCAATGTACAGAATTGGACCTGTTACAGTTTTTTATTATAAGTATATAGATTATGCGTTGCTTAATGCTTACCTACTTTTAAGCATGTGAAATTAAAAGTTAATATTAATAATCTGCCGCCTATATTTTATAACTTCCTTTCCTTCTTTGGTTCTAACGACATCCAATTGGGAGGAAATCGAAGTGTCTCTCATATCGGATCCGGTACTATACGGTTATCCGTATAGTACCGGATCCGATATGAGAGACACTTCAATTTCCTCCCAATTGGATGTCGTTAGAACCAACGAAGGAAAGGAAGTGTCGATTGACCAAATGCAACATCCCAAGACGGATATCTCGTAGCGATTTCGCTCTTTTACGCACAACAAGCGCCACTCACCTTTCACGCTTCTATTCCCCAGGGGTAAAGTAAGCCTAGACACAAGATCGAATAAGGGGTAATCAGAGTCTGGTCAAATAAAACTCAAAATATTTTATAATCAATTTTTATTTCACAATTTCTGTAAAGCATAGATTGTAGATATCACGTTTCATTTATGCACACAAGTCAATCCATGCCGAACAAGTAACTAACTGTAAGGTAGTCGTTACATATTTCTATACAAAATTAATGTTTATGGCATAATAGCGGTTAGTTACTGTAGTCGCATAGAAAAAAAATATATTAAACATATTTACACCTAAATATCTGTAATAGGTACATGAGTTTTAATATGAAAATGGTATAAAAATTACACTTTCATAATAATTACATACGCGTCACAGTAATACAAATGCGGTCCGTATCCTAACTTTGAAAAAATATAACAATAGTTAAAAGCCACAATGCTTCATATAAACAGTAACAGTCCTACATAGTATGATTTACCTTATAAAAGTGGAAAATATATCGCTCCAGGCACTGTCATTATTTTCTCGTTCAATTATATTTACTTGAAGAGAACTGCAAAAAAAATTAATCAACTAAAATAATTTGGGAAAGTCGTAAATACTCTTACTTATAATATTTGCTTTTTCTAACAAATACTGCAGAGTAAATACCTTTCGGAGCAAATCAACAGCTATATTTCGCTATACAATATCACTGAATAAATCCCTTAACAAAGATTCTAAATTAATATTACACTTAGTGTATGACAGTAAATAATAAATATAAATAATTATAAACAGTATGGCAAATATTTGGCTTTATACATCGTATATTTCACGTGAATGCGCACGTTTACGAATTCAACTGTCACCAAATGATTTTGCTGGTAAATTGGAATTTTTAATAAGAAGCAATGTTTTGTCGGGTACCAGCATAGTTTATATATATAATGCGGACATAAACAGTGCTAGATGAGGTGACATTGGCGTTTATAGTTCATTGCCCATAGAGCTGTCGTGAGTGAGATTCGAGTCCATACTGGCATTGTCGGAGTCTTGACTTTGGTTTCCGCTGTAGTTAGCAGCCTCTTGTAGCCTCATGAGCATGTTCAACTGAAAAAAAAATTATGATCAGCTACAGACATAAACATTTTAACGACCATTTATTTTGTACACAAAAGTGTAGATTTTGTCATTAGTATACGGATTTGAACTTTGTATTTTTGCACGAATAAGCTCACAACATTACATTGTAAGGAAAATAACGATAAATGGGATTCGAACAGGCGGCCATCCATCCCTGGGGCCGGGACATGTTCTGCAAATATTAGCTACCGTGGTGAAGTGAGTCATAGTTCAAATTTATAATTCTGTTCCTATTATTTATCCGTCACGAATTTATCTTGCTATTACGATTATCGTGTGATTTGTAATAGTTAAAATCACAAATTATTGAAGACGTCCTGAAAAAAGGCCAGGTCAGGAGACCCTAAACCGACACTTATGCATGAAAGGATTGATGAATGTAGATGAAGCGAAAGAGATATGTTGGCATCGTGGTAAGTGGAAATCTATGGTCTTTGGCTACCACTACGAGAAGGAGGCGTGATTTTATGTATGTATGTAAAAATTACATCTGCCCTACGAATAAACATGCAAAGAAATGTAAGTCAAGCTCAAAAACAGCAGAACATAAAACCGCGGCGGGTGTGGTCTAAAAAGTGTACCGTGCGGCGCAACATTACCTTGACGCGACTAACCGCATACGGTTAGTCGCGTTCTAAGCGCCAAATCAAGTAACCAATCCTATTGAATTTGGAATTGTGCGTGTTTTGTTAATTGTGAACATGACGAGACTGAAATTAAAGAGGTAACTGTATGAGAGTTACATTTCTTTACATATTTATTTGTAGGTTCAGCCCTGATAACAGTGCTTTGATTAATGCCTTAATCAATCCAGAAAATAACAACACATAAGCAACAAGTCACTGATTAGTGACAGTAGAAGCCGTGCTTTAACCGGAATCGCCAAAACGAATCTCATTAATAATAATTCCCCGCATCGCCGCGCCGATAAAATGGAGAGCTGGGGAACGAACAGAATAAATGTAACTCAACTCAGCGCGTCTTGTTTTTATTACAAGGACGTCAAGATATACTACTGTAGGGAGACGGGATTAATTTCTCCTAACTATAACTTTCTTGGACAGAAACAACGGAATCCGATATTCGAGAATTTTCCCAATGGTCTTCCCAATTTTGATTGCCAAAAGTGACTGGAAAAGCCCTCGACTGCGGTTAAACTCAAAAACAACTTTGTAACTACACAGTAACTCAAAAATATATTTTGAGTAAGTTGCCCGGGGGATGCCCATTGTATGAGGCGACGAAGGGAAAAAAGGAACCTTCTAAACTGCCATATTAGGTACACTGTGATCCCCAAGACGCTTGCCAGCGTGGGGATTACGGCAATATAATGAGGGAGGCTTATATTCAACGGTGGATTTTATGGCTGTCTATTTCTTTCGTTGATGATTGCAATTTAAAAAGTTGTAATTTATATGCTTACCAGTGGATCTTGGTTATTGTTCGTGTTCTGATCTGGATTTGATTCTTCAATTCCAATTTCTTCTACTGTTATTGCTCGCAACGTCTGTAACAACATAAAAATACATATTTTATTACCCAACACTGTAGCTACATGTAATGTTGTAGATTTTTTAAGAATAGGAATATTTTTCCTACGATTAATATTAAAGTAAATCTTAATCTTCACATACAACTATCTGCCGCTCCGAGGAATACAGGGGTCGCAATATGTATTTACATATGGGTATGTATGAATAACAACTCTTCGTGACTTTAAACAACTTATTTTCTGGATAAGTGGACTTCCAGTTCTGTAATGCTTGGGGTGTTTTAAGATTTATTTACTTTAACCGTAATAATATTATTACATTATATTACAAGACAGTACATACGCAGGAGTTCCAAAAGTGTCTAAGATCAGAGCAGCAGCAGAGATAAAGCGCCTTAAAGTGCGATAAAACTATAATATGCTCACATGTGAATGATTGGGTTCCCTCCATGGGTAGGAGTTCTTGACGTGTTGCAGCGGGTCTAGCGCCGCGTGACGCCGGCGGCCGTACAACGCGATGCCTTCGCGAACAGCCTCCGAAGCGTACGGAACTATGCTGTAGTTCCACACGTCCGCGAACCACGCCTGTACAAACAAAACAAATGTTGCATTATATAACTCTTCGTGAACGAGGTTGTCAGGGAAGTACTACACTGTAACACACCAAGCAATAAGTCCCAGGGTGATTGGGCTCAGTGCAGTTTGTCGCTTCTGACGAAATGCATTTGCTAAAGGTAGAGGTTACTGCTTAAACATCAGGTGGACCGTTCCTGTTCCATTAAAATACCATTAAAAAATAATAGAAATCTTGAATCGCATTGCTTGACGCCAAGTTTTTGTAGCAATGATTGTTCAAAGACTTTTTTATAACTGAAGCAGACTAAGCGATGTATCGTTCAAACGGGGCTTATTAGCACCCTTGCAAGTATTCACACCGAAGCACTGTCAGGCTTCTACGTCACAGTCGTTAGTCGTTTACATTCAAATTTACTATTTTATTATACTTAATTATTACTATATACAACTATTTACAATTCTCGCCTGATTTGCTACCATCCCAAGTTGAAAAAACTGTCTCCAAGTATCTAAGGGGTTGTGTTCCAGCAGACACAGACGACAGAATACAACTGCTGTATTTGACAGCTGATTCCCGTTCTAGCTTTGGGACTGATCTATGTCATCGACCACACGACCACATTATTCCTGAGATATAATCTAAAATATTACCTAATCATTTTTATAGAACAATATTTTTACCTTTACTAGGAATCAAACTCGTATCTCCCGCTTCTACGTAGCGGGCGCTTAAATATTTGGCGAAACGTTGAAGAAACATTCGCATTATATTGTTCTAAATATAATAACTAATCATTTCTACACACTATATTAGGAATTACTTTTAGCAACAACTCAAAATCCGCCGAGCAAACATTTTGGCTGAAAGCCACAGGCCGCTACTTTCTAATGAGATGTTCCAGACAGTCACAGATCAATAAAGCCGGAAAAGGGGAAATAGGGCATACATTCTATGTAAGATTAACCTGAATAAACATGAAAATTGTAACTGTATCTTTCCCTGGCTGGCCTCCAAATACTACGTACATCAATGTAAGAAGACATGATGTATGTCTATAGACAATATAATATACGTTTTACAAGACAAGGAGGAGATAGACAACAATTTTACAGATACTGTATTTAGGTTCTTATATATTAACCTCTACTCATGTTATCAGATTGTACAATGAGTAAGCACACAGTTCTTTAATTACATACGGAGTAGTAGGTACAAGCCACATTTGACGAAGTTTTCAATGAGCTTTTCGAGATTTAAGAGGCTTATCAAGCGCGAATAGGTAGGCGCTTTAAAACTTATGGATATTTTATATGACTCAAGCACGGTTTTCCAATCATCTGATAAAAAATTATAGATTGATAAAATGTTAAACAACCAAATTCAAATTTTACATTGAATAACAGGGTCTTAGCGAAACAAAATTTAAACGTAACGTAACGTAGCGTAACCACTTATTATTTCTAACTTTTACATTTTTTTATATACATAATATTGACCATTCGGTTTCAATTAACTCTTGTCACTTTGCTTTGGACATAAACAAAGGTATATAATATTTAGTTTAATAAAAAAAAATATGTAAACAAAGTATGATTTAAAAGATAAAAGTAACTAAACATCAAATAAAAAAAATGTATTTTGTTTAAGCCTTAGGATATATTTAAGAAATTAAAACATATTTACCAAATTTAGACCATGTAAACATTGCGGTTATTCATATATCAAAAACTAGGTATATTATTATTTGCCCCTGAGCCACGCTATAGTATAGTACGCTGGGTATATATAAGGTGGATATTAATTCATCAACAATACTGCAGAGGATGGTGTAGAATCGATAACGGAATGTGTTCCACTCATGTTTAATTTTCACATACACAAAAAATCTGTACTATTGCTTAAGCTGTGGCACGTTGGCTTGGGGAATAATAGCAAGGACAAACGCGGCACGGTAATGTTATCTATAGATAACATTACCGTGACCGCGGTCTACGAACACGGTGTATCTACGCTATTCACACACACGCACGATTGCTACGCGAAGTCAATGAACTGCTACACTAGGCACAATAGACAGCTGTTTTGTGTACCTATTCTGCCTAGTCGGTCTTTGGCGGCTTGCGACAAAAGAACGCGCGACGCGGTAGCGGTTTAACACAATACGGCATACCTAAGTAGCTGCAACACAATACAGAACGTACCTACGTAAACTTGATATTAAAAAGAATGTAGGTAAGTAACTTTTTCTATCATTTAGAAGAGTTTAATCGATTGGCAATTATGCAAAGCATTCGGCAGTCTAGCTAGATTGGCCGGTAAGGCCCTTGCGTTCGTCAGAATAGGTACGTGAAACAGCTTCATCTATCACTAGAGCAAAAAAGCTGTTTTGCCCTAGTGATAACGTCTAATTGACCTCGGGTAGCGTTCGTACGTGTCAAAATGGAGTAAACCGCGGTTCTCGCTATCATACTAAAAGTCAACGTGCCGCGCTTAGAAAATAGTTATAATGATTTTGTGTATGTGAAAATTAACATGAGTGAAACACATTCCGTTATCGATTTTACACCATCCCCCGCAGTATTGTTGATGAATTACTATTCACCTTATATATATATATATCTGCAGACCTGGAGACTGAAACATGTTTTTTTACGTTTTAAAAACGTCTCCACAGTTTAGAATAAAATCTAAAAAATTAATTGACGAAAGAATTGCATTATAATTATCGAATCTGCTCACAAAGTTGAAAAATGGGACCTTTAGAGGAGAACAGCTGGACAGAAATGGTTTTTGCCCAAGCTGAAACGGGTAACGCTTCGCTCGTGGTAAGCGCCCGCTGGGATATTAGTTTATTTATAGTCTATCTCACCTGACTAGCTTCCAAGTCCATGGGACAGGCGAGGAAAAGCCTCGGGCCTACGGTGACGTCACTGGAGGAATGCGCTTCGAGGAAAGCATTGAGGGTAGACCACACTCCCGGCAGCCATTCCAGAACAGCAGCGAGCGCCGGATCTCTTCGGCCTAGGCGGAGTTCCATTGAGAACAGTTTGCGTCTGAGATACCTGAAAATGTAATCCGTTGTATATTTGTTATAAATTAACAATTTTGAAGTCGAAAAGCACATCTGCAGCTAAAAATCCAAATTTTAATACTATTTTTTTTAGTTTTGTAGTTTGGTCTCTACTTAACTAAATTACAGGAGCCCTAAAGCAATATTGAACATGATTTGATGCCCCTAATTGATTGTATAAATTATTGATACGTACGATACGTAGGTATCAATATTTTTTTATAATGAAATATCATTAATTACTTTCACTTTACACTTACGTTTATCACTACCAAATTTAATAAGTTGCAATACCATTCGGTAGATAATTAAAATAATATTATACAAATCGCGAGTATTACACGATCAAGTATAACAGTGAACTTATCTAGGTTTAAAATAAGAATAGTATTTATTTATTACCTTTGACTTCAATAATACCTTTGAAACACTTCGCTGTGATGGTGTTCATGGGTAGACGTTCAAATGATTTTATTTATGTATTTAATTAATTGCGGAAATTCTTAGAAACCACTGGTGGGTGCCAGGATATAATTGAATCCCTAGAGATAAACCAGAAGGTGGGCAACATCTGCCATAAACAACATCTTAAGATCGATCTCACCTTTGAGATGCATTTATTAACACGAGGCCTAGAACAACCATCTTAGACTGCGTTCCCCAAGGTGCTTGCCAAGTGTGGGAATTATGGCAATGGCTGTGATAGTAAACCCTTAACTCTTAATTGAACACTATCAACTTAAACAAATTTATGACAAACAGTTTACAATTGATAATCTTATCGATCAAAGTGGACTCTTCCACTCAATATTTGAATTGAGACAACATAAGATAAACCTATATCTAGATATCCCATCCAACCCATATCTGATAGTACAGCTATTTGATCAAATCATACCTAGCTAAGAATCCTTTGACGGGTTCCATGTGGTTAGCCGTAAGAAGCCACCTGAAGTTGTGGTGAAGCTGCAGATTGGTGGTGTTGCACGTGGCTTGTGACATCGTTCCTATAACATAAAATATTAGAAACGTTACGGTTTAAATTAACATTGTTTACGAATGGTAAAAAGATATTTCAGTTTAAAAATGCACGCCCCTCCACTAAAAGAAAAGTTTTTTTATAGGAATGAGTGTGCATGCAGTGTCTTTACTGTGAACTTGGACACGTCCAACCTATGGTATTGTCGAGGTGGCGTCTATTGCTTTATACATTATTTTGTTATTAAGGGTAAATACATTGAAGGGGCATCCATTTGTGAACTGAAAATCTCTAACATAGTACAATAGATAAATCATTTTTTAAAGCTGATTGAAGACCACTATTTTATACTAAATATAATAGTGGTCTATAAAGTAAAATCTAGCCCAAGCGACAAGCCTTATTTTGCTATTAAGGGTAAATACATTGAAGGGGCATGCATTTTTGAACTGAAAATCTCTAACATAGTACAATAGATAAATCATTTTTTAAAGCTGATTGAAGACCACTATTTTATACTACATATAATAGTGGTCTATAAAGTAAAATCTAGCCCAAGCGTCAAGCCTTATTTTGCTATTAAGGGTAAAGACATTGAAGGGGCATGCATTTTTGAACTGAAAATCTCTAACATAGTACAATAGATAAATCATTTTTTAAAGCTGATTGAAACCACTATTTTATACTAAATATAATAGTGGTCTATAAAGTAAAATCTAGCCCAAGCGTCCAGCCTTATTTTGCTATTAAGGGTAAAGACATTGAAGGGGCATGCATTTTTGAACTGAAAATCTCTAACATAGTACAATAGATAAATCATTTTTTAAAGCTGATTGAAACCACTATTTTATACTAAATATAATAGTGGTCTATAAAGTAAAATCTAGCCCAAGCGTCCAGCCTTATTTTGCTTTTAAGGGTAAAGACATTGAAGGGGCATGCATTTTTGAACTGAAAATCTCTAACATAGTACAATAGATATATCATTTTTTAAAGCTGATTGAAGACCACTATTATATACTTAATATAATAGTGGTCTATAAAGTAAAATCTAGCCCAAGCGTCAAGCCATTAACCTGATATGCGGCAGTCCATAACTTGTCTACTTGTCCAAAATTACTCAACTTACACAACGTTATTTTTTTATGACGTTGTGAGGGAAGAAGCACTTGGCTCACGTGGTGTTAAGAGTTTGCCTGTGCCTGTAACAATGCATTTCGTCACAAAAGACAAAATGCACCGCACCCAAAACCATGAGACATAAATTTGTTAAGTTTCATGTGCTGTAATTTCACCAGTCATACCGTTCAAACCGGAACAAACTATAATTTGAATATTAGTGCTTGGCGGTACAAATAGGAGTACCCTCAAGTAGAAAATCTGCCGCCAAGCACTTAACAGTATGTTCCGGCAGAGCCAGAAAAAATACAGACTTAACAACTGAATGTCTCAATGTGACGGACGCAGTGCAATTCGTCACATGACGAAATGGATCTGTTATAGGCAGTGGTTAATACGCTTAACATCAGGTGGGCCTCGTGCTTGTTCCGTCACAACCACATAAAAAAATAACTTCCCTGGATGAACTCGTTCACAGTGAGTTGTACTGCTAATAAAATTACTATCTAAATTTTAGTTACTGACCGATGATGACGGGCATGTTCCTGTTGTCTGGCGGCAGTAAGCCAGCGAACGCGTCTCCAAGAGCTGAAGCGTGTTGCAGATTGTCCAGAACCACTACTGAAGGCAGAGCTGCCTCTTCACCAGCCGCAGCCGCGCCGCATTGTTCCGCGATGTTGCCGAGGTAAGCTCGCAGCTCGTTGCACGATTTGCGGTCCACGCTGCAAGCAAAACATGTGTGAACTAAAATATGGTACTAATGATAAATAAAATATTAACGTTTTCGAAGTAGGTATTATAAATTCACGTTCTTTACATACTTGTAACGATGTTTTAATAAGGACACGATGAAATGTAGCACCATTTTAGTTACTTTTAATACGGGGGAAGGAGTTTGGAAGCCAAATACTCTATGAGGGATAAAATTGCAAATATCGATGACCAAATGGTTAAGGTCCCCCCAGTGGGTTCTATAATCGGTAATCATGAACATTTTTGCTTTAAAAATTTGTGTATGTATGTGGTTGATATGAAGCGGCAACTTTTATGCTTAAGTGATGCACTGCCTTAGATACGCGCTTTGACTTTACATACACTTGTTGAGCAATAGCGGAATCTCATGGGTATGTTTTAGCAAGTATAAATTAACAATGAATATTTAAGTAAGTATGTATCGTTGACACTTTTTTGTCAATCACGATTATAACACTAGGAATAAAGATAAAAAGCGGTGCCAGGTTTTAGATTAGCAAAGACAAATAAAAGGTCCTTCTTAGGCAATTGTGTGCGGTTTTATAATAAATTGCCCAAACATATTACAATGCTCACAGAAAGAAAATTCAAGTTGCATGTGAAGAATATTTTGATAAAGAAATCTTACTACACAGTTTGTGATTACTTAAACGACAAAAATGCTTGGACTGGTTCGCCTCTGCCAAGCTAGCGCCCGTCACCTACGTAATGTAAATTAAGTATTGTAATAATTTTACTATATAGTATGTACTTAACACATTGTAAAAAAAACGTTTAAAAGAATGGCCCCGAGTTTCTTGCCCGTTCTTCTCGCAGTGGCTCTATAATATTTGTTTGCTGAACGTGGCAGTACAATGTAGTATAATTCAATATTAAAATTTGTAATTGACCTTCATAAGAGCGTCGTAAACGGCTAAATTGAAAAAATGATTTTGACTTTGACTTTTGACTTTGACTTTGAATTGGGAAATATATTTTAATAAAAATATATATAGTAAATATGCTAAGCAAATATTTTTTTTAATAATGGAAAAAGGAAATACCTATTATTCTTACAGTGGTTTATAATACAACTTACTTGAATGTAGCTACAGCTTCAGCAGGATTGCCCCGCCTTTGCGTTTTCTGCACATAGAACTCCGCCAGTTTGGCTGCTAGATAGGACTTCCCAGTGCCGCTGGGCCCGCAGAGAATCACTCGCCGGTGCTCCGTTAGCAGCGACACATATCTGTCGTAATGTGAACATACATTAAGCCATGGAGTAAGTTTAAGTGACAATAGTATTTTAAATCTGTGAGAATTGAATTGATGTTGATAGTCTATTAAATTTTAATAGGACTAATAGATAAGAAGCTTTTGTTCGAACATTAATAAGTGAGCCTTCATTTGTTATGAAATTACAGATGACTTATCGTGTTCAATTATTGTGAGCAATATATTTCAACTAAGTACAGTGTTATTCGTATAACATATACAAATAAAGTAGGTATATATGAAGCACATATAAATACCTACATATTATATAGTAATAGTTTTAGTCATTGTAATAAGGAACAGACAGACATAAGGTATTCATCATCTTCCTACCTCTTTCCTAAAAATGTGGGCTCGGTCGGTACAAGATATTTTCTTTAGCAAGACAAAAGACACTACAAGAACATATTAAGACATATGATTACGCTAAAAAACATATATTAACTACTGTATCAGCCGGATTGTCCACTGCTGAACACAGCTTACCCCATTAAGGGGGGGGGGGGTTGCCATTATTGGCGCCCACACTTGGCAGGCGTCTTGGGGATCGCAATTTAAGATATTAGTTCCTCAGACGGCGCTGCTGCCCACCTTCCGGTATGTGCCATAGGACAACACAAGGCTATAATTATAAAAAAGTTATGGTTACAGTTCTATGGTCGGCCGCTTTTCTGATGTCCCTTTTTGGGAATGCTCTCGTTGGTAGTGGCTGGTAGTATTTGGACTTTAAAATGGTAAAGACACCATAGTGCGCCTTACGTGCAGCAAAGACCCACTCACAATGGCGTGTGCGTTAACTTATCATTAGGCGCATCTTTGACATTTTTATTTACCAACATCCTAAAAATTTACCATATCTATCATATTAAGGGTTGAATTTTCAATTTTCTTTTCTTTAAACTTTCGTGAACTAAACTCATATTTCTTATTCACGCTCGTGCGTCGATTTAGCAATATTTTAATTACCTGATAGCAATTTATATGAATAATTTTAATGTAACCAAAATAAAATGTACTTATGCTGCTTGCAATATAAATTAATATAGTTCGTTTTAAATTTGTTTGGGTTAAATTTTATTGAACAGATATCTATCCTTTGATTGAATACTGAACCTTATAGAAGCAGCATTAACAACATTGTTTTATCAATTAACTTTAGACGTTTTAGAGTTCATCGACTCACCAACACGGAAATTGGCATTCAATCAAGCGGCGTTACTTGCCCCCAGGCAATAAAACTTAATACATCATACAAATGGACATACAGTCAGTGAACTTAACAAAAAATAGACTGTAATAACTCACCTATAAACAATATTTTTTGGTATAAGGCTATCAAACGCCAAGCTTCCTACACCTTGAAGGCAAATATACAGAGTGTTCACAGTTCCGATGATGTATCCACATGGCAGTAACTCAGGGAATCCAATCTCTGGACCTCTCGTCGCCTCACCGAGATGGTATGACGTAATCGAATCCGTGTTCAGTCCAAGATTCGTGCCCAAGTCTATTCTAGACAAGTAATCTTTGAATGTTTTCCTAACTATGTAATCTAAGTTCTGCCAAGTGGTCTTGCCAGATATGTAAGTGTATGCTATGGTGAATTCATTGCAGTTGACTGTCGAATCGCTGTTGTATACGTTTTTGTAGGAACTGCTGTGTGTCGACTTATTGCTTTTGAGGCTGTTTGTGTTAGATTTGTTTATAGGTGGGTAGTCTTGAGTTTCCGTTTCGGGGCTGTGGGTCTGCGACATCCTCGGAGAGTCGAAGCTGGATTGTTTTTCGAAGTGATTGTACGAGCTCGACGATTGTTTCGCGTAGAATTTGCACTCGGACTCTGTGAGCGTGTCTTGGACCTCTTCGAAATATCTTTGGAATGTCTCTGGCTGTCCGAGATACACTGCTATGGCTATTTTCTTTCCATCTGTAGTGTCTCCTTGACTGTCCGCTACGCCTGCAAGAACAAAATAATTAACTTATATTTTTTTCAAAAGTCAAATCTTTGTCTAATTTAAATCAGTTATTCGTGTACTTTTTTGTAATCAATAGGCTAGCTGTTGACTATGAATATAGAATATATAGACGAAGATGGTATCAGGCATATTATTCGAAACTGGACCTCAATAAGAGCCAATGAAACACTCCGTAATGTGCTTGTTAACGCATTTTTTACATGTAGCTTTACACTACACAAGGTATATAGAACAATTTCTGAGAATTTTGTCTAGTTTGGACCTACGACTATTTGCTCGGCGGTTTATATTACATACCACTAAGCTATCGTTGGTACATTCGGTAAAATGTAAGTGGTAATAAATGCCTATCAATTAATTGGCACACGCACCTGCACTTACATTTTATATCGATCAATCAATTACTTCTCGAGTGGGCGTTTAGTTATCGCTCGTTATTTACATAGAGAAAGAGATTTCCCTTTACCCGATTACTATATTACGCTTCATCATTTAACGGAATATCATACGCAGGTTTGTACTGATATTAGTAATTCTAGCGTTTTTAACGATTTCCGCTTGTATTATTTGTTCGATTAGTGAATCATGCTGTAGTTTTTATTTTATGATAGAGAAATGGGCTTCAATTACTTATGATAATAAGAGAACGATCTAGCAAATAAGAGCAACAATTAGTACTGTTTACGTTGAAATGTATGAAATCACTCTTAGGTTTTTCGCCGTCGATTTTTTATCAGTTTTATGAAGGTAATTAAGTCTGTCAAAATAAAATTAGGCGTAACGTGTAGTTAATGCGTTAGAAATCCAGTGAAAAAATATTAAGTCAAGAGTTTTTAGTTAAAAGTGGAATGTACCATTGCAAAATTTATATGATATGTTTGAATTTTAATACTTTTATTTTTGCAATAACAACGTAAGTATATATATGTATATAATATATATCAGTATGTAAATATAGTACAACGTAAGTTGAACTATAGATGTCGCTCCATCTCAATACGATGATGGTTAAAAAGAGCGATAGGAAAAAATTTAGTTTTGGACTCATTGTCATGTTAGCTCAATTGGATTAGAGCATACCCCGGTTAAAGGCTTGGATGGACGCGGGCTCGAATCCCGCACATGACTTAAATTTTTCCTCTGGTAAATTTGTAATTTTGTAATGATATGTTTGAAGTTTTGTCATAATCAGGGTAATTTTTGCTGAAGACCTGACTTATGAGGTAACCTGGCTGCAACATAGCTACATAAGTATTAAAGCGCTCGCAGCGGTGGCTGCCTAGTCGTTCGTAACCGACCAATTATTTTAAGCAACGTTCTTTGCAGTCATTGCTTGGATGGGTGACCGCTAATGGCATTTGCAACTGAGCGGCTGCGTGTTCATAGGGCACGTGGTTAGGGTTATTGAATTCTATATCCGGAGGCATTTGGGCGGCTTGAAAATGCCCGCCTGGCTAGCTACCACCCTGATGTAGAAAGTCGCCAAGCACCTAACGATGTGTTCCGGCAGCTGCCCTGAGAGCTAGTTCCCGTTCTAGGTTAACCCTGTATACCATCTTTGCGCAACATTACTAACCATCAGGTGAGATTGTGGTCAAAGGCAGCTTTATAAGATTTTTCTATTAAAAATAAGTAAAACTTACCTATATCCGAATAGCTTTCCCCTATGGCAAGTTCTCGACTCTTCGGCGGTGGCAGCACGCTATTTATATCATAGTCACCGCTGAGTCTATCTGCCGCATTGAGTCCGTTCGCAAACAAATCACTAGTCCCATTGAGAGCTCCCAACAATGCATCACTGTTTTCATTGAGCTCACACGCGGCTTTGTTCCCGTAGATAGGTTCGCCCATTGTGGATTTAGGCGATCCCTTCTTCGAGAAGTCCATAGTAGGGGTGGAAGATATACAGTTGAAGTCGAGGTCGAGAGACGCCGCCTGCGGAATAAATGTGTGTCAATATTTACCGATATCTTACAACGATTCAATTTACACTCTAACCCAACTATTACATAATATGTTGTATCGTTTAATACATAAAATAATTTAGAAGGTCATTTGGTTGTATATAATATGTTGGGCACATAAATGTTACATAAAAAGTTGACTTGCAAACTTCGTCAAGGGTTCAGTGACCTTGGAACAGCTGATACCTACAGCAACGCAGCTAACAGCAATATATTTTAGATCATAGAGCAATATATGAGAATCAATATATGTTGTGCCAAGCCAACTTATCGCTGGATAAAGACAGGAAGAAGAAGACAGATGTAATTATTACCTGGTGCATAGTAGCTTGATCAGCTAAGCTGAACCTTCTGGGGTCTTCAACGGCAGAACCACCCGTGCCCAGTGAACTTTGGCTGCCGGCTAGGGATCGTGACGTCACCAGCCTCTGTAGCCGCTCGTTGTTTTGTTTCAGGTTCAGCATTTCATTCTGCAACAAAGTGTATAGCGTTATTATATTAAGTAGATGGTGAAGTATAGGAATGCCGCGCACAGTCCATGATTAGATATTATGAAATATATTCTCCAAATCTCGCGTTTTACGTGATCAAGAACAATAGTTAAACAATTCATCAACAAAATTAAAATATATTTAAATTGTGAATTTCCCGCCAAAGACGAATGCCTTCAACGGAAGTCGTTGACCGAATTTAGGAAGAAAAGAACATACTCCACCCTCAAAGGCCGGAACGCATCCTTGAAATCTCTGGTGTTGCGAATATCCGTGGGCGACGGCCATTGACGGCCGTTTGCCTAGCTATCCCATAAAAATCGACATTAGGTAGCTAGCCAGGCGCGTATTCACAAAATGCCCTTCCACCATACATATTATGATATCGAAAGACATAAAGGGATATTGTATTATGGTCACCATAACTTTCATCTTGGAATGCGTATCCCAAGGAGCATTAGTAGGATCTAATTAAATTTGGCTAGGCAGGAGATTTGACGGAGACAGAGAATTCGACGAGTGAACATTGATGTTACAAAAAAGCATCATAAACGAGTCCGTTAACTCTGAATTGTAAGTTCCAGGTCGAGAGAGCATTGATGTTACAAAAGAGCATCATAAAACAGTCCCTTAAAGGGACTGTTTTCTAAGTTGCAAACATGATGCCAGGTATGCCAGGCCTGACTTGAGCTTATTTTCCTGCAATGCGATGGAACCAGCACCAGCACTGTAAATCCATGGAATGCTAAGTAATTTGCCTCACACAAATCTATCTGTACTTTGTATTTCATCAAGTTAATGATAATAATGAGTTAAAGCTCTTCGCTCAAGGCTTTCCTAGCCTTGACATAGTTTTCGGACAGCTTTATACTGTGTTATTTTTATTTAATTTTATAATGATTTCATCTTGTTCCTGACTGCTTTCATAAACATACCATATTATCGAGTTTTCTGTCTAAAGTTCGGGATTCTCTTTTTGCTACCATTTAGGGTATTGACAATGTATTGAATTTGGACCTATTGTTTTACTCTATGTATCCCTAACGAGAAAGGTCACAATTCATCAAAGAACACAAGTCACAGTCCG
Source organism: Plagodis dolabraria (assembly GCA_963854805.1). Lineage (NCBI taxonomy): Eukaryota > Metazoa > Arthropoda > Insecta > Lepidoptera > Geometridae > Plagodis > Plagodis dolabraria. The sequence continues at coordinate 25,596,426 of OY978441.1, read as the reverse complement.
ACGACAAAGTTATCAATACTGATCTGGCCACGAAAGTTGCGAAGTGACCCACACTAAAGTATTTTTGGTTAACGAGGGTTGACAAGGGTCAAAGTTGTTATTGAAAACTTCTGCCAAAACTTTTCTAATGGACGTCTATGTGGACTTAACATACCCACACACAGCTGAGTATTTATTGTAAGTTTATGTGTGGTAAACCATGGTATAACTTTATAAAGTAGCGTCTTCAACATGTCGTTAAGTTGACGGGTTGTTGGTTAGATGAGATTCTCTGTAAGTACCACTTACCCTCATTTTTATGACGGTGTCTTTGAGACTCTCAAGCTGATGCGCCGAGCTTAAAGCTTCTAGTCGTATGTCGGTTAGCACCAAGTCCTTCTCGCGCAGTTGTCGCTTCAGTTCGTCGACTAGATGTGATTCATCTTTTTCTGTAACAATATACACTTTAATGAATATTCCGCCAAGACAAAACTGCTTCAAACCAAGATTCGTGGCCTGGTTTGACGCATTTCTTTCTTAGCGGAATTGAGCCAAATAAATGTTTTTTTAATAATACTACGTCTTATATCTAATATATACTATCTATACATTTTACACGTGGCGCGAGCAAATGTGACATTCAATTTCATCAAGCGACGACAATTAATGTTACGATTATATGGTATTAAGTCATTATTAAAATAGCACCAATTTTTTACCGGAATAAATTTTACTCAAAAATGCTTGTAATGAGCTCAATATTTTGACAACCTTCTTTGAGCTAAGTAGACCTTTCCGCACTAAGGCTGCGTATCCATCAGCGATATGCGACGAGTGCAAAAGTAAAAATCAAACAATAGTTAATTTTCGTAGCGTCACTGAGCGAAGCGATCTCATTAGTGGATTTAAGCCTCGGACACAGCTCATTTACTTCGCACATCTGTACTGTATACGCAGCCTAAGGCTTGTATAAGCAAATGCATCTCAAATTTGAGATCGATCTTATGTGTACAGTTTTTGATAGTTGTTCGGTATAGATATATACGAGCCTACGTACCCGCCGAATAAAAGCCAGCAAAGTTGTCTAGATTTTCAGTGCTGGATGAGTTTTATCTGGTGGTTAAAAATTTGAAGATCAACAATTGACAAGTTTTACAAAAATATCGGGTACGAAATAAAGTCCTAATAAACTACTTTATTAGCTGGACTAATTCAAAGTACTCATGATAATTGATTAAAGCTCTATACAAGCATATTGATCCGCAATGACTGTACTGTTGGCCATGCTATGATGGCCTCGGCGTACAAGCTTAGTAATCATTGCAGCCCTTGTTGTCCGCACTGTAAATGCCTTTATTCCAGCTTGTCCATTAACCCTTGCGTATCACGCGGTGTCCATATGGTTCATTTATAAATAAAATTCAAGTGTTATCATCTATGATCAGTATAGAGATATAGGCTGTATAGGTGACCACGCTGTGTTGGCCAGCCCCTACACTACGCTGCGCTTTCAGCCATCATCATTGATGATAGCCAGCAACTCAGTCAATACAGACAGCGACAGTAACGTAATATAAATAGGACCAACTTGGAGGTATACTCTATCTAACAATGAAATAATCATCAAGATTGATTGATCGACTCAAAAGCTATGCGTAATAAATAATATATAAACATAAATATATGTATGTAAGGGGGAACATTCTCAAGTTTGCAGCTACAGCTACGTGAGGTTTACTATCGATTATTGCTCTGTCTACCAAAACAGAGTATATTAATCAAATAGGTCTTTATAAAACAAGAATTTTAAATACGACTGTGTGGTATAGGATGTTTAAAAATAGTGAACAGTTTTGATAAATATGAACAGTATAATAAAATTTAAAAAAAAATCCTTAATAAAAGTCGAACTCAATGATTATGCTAAAAGTAACAAATCTTTTGGTATTGCATAGTTCTTCGATATATGTAAACACATAACAATATAATATGGTATATGTGCGTGTATAGATGGAAGGTTAATTGAAAATTCAGTTCAGGTTATGGCAACTACTCGGTCGGAGCCCGTGAGGCGATAACGAGGGACACGTATTGTCTGAACACTAGACAGATTACAAGACCTAAGGCTTTCTCTTCAGTCTAATTTATAAAGCCCGCAAACTGTCAGATAAATGCAGCAGCGATTAATATTTGAAATCATTATATCAAGTGGTTTCTTCGTGTCCGAGGCCTAAACTGTGGCAACGTTATACATTGCGAATAAATTCTTAATTTTTGTATTCTTGAAATACGCATCTAGTGTCCTCATTTTCAAGTTTTTACTACTTGTCTCTTGTATTGTTTTATTTAATAAATTTGTAGGATTTAGGGCCTGTTTCAGAATGTTCGAGTAAGTTCCGGTTATACTACCCAGAAAATATATATTAAACAAAACACTATATCTGCGTTTCACAGTCATCGATTTAGCCTATCCATCGGTTAAAGATTGGTACGCGGTGCATGTTATCTGTCATTTTTATCATTCAGTTATTTTATGTGTTGCATAGCAACCCGAAACTTTATTAAGACATTCTGAAACGGGCCCTTAATATTTTTTGTTTTTAGGTAAATTTATTAGACCTGTTAAATTATATTATACAAACTGTTACTGTGTACAATCCTTAAACATATCATGTAAAGGCGATATGTAGAAAAAAAGATACAGATATTTCAACTATATATTGCACTATTTTCACAGATTTCCAAGAAAATGATTCTTATATCGACGCGTAATATTTTTATTTTTAATATTTGACGGCGTATATATTTTTGATGGATTATTCAATCACGACGTTTTTTTTTGTTCGATAGAGCATATCTGCGAGTTGTAGGTTTGAAACTTCGATCAAGTTGTTATTAATTTACACACAAATAACTGAAATAAAGTATTTGCCAAATAATAACATTATCAAAACACTTTTGATAATGATGATTTGTATTGTATACGAGTGACACAATCGATCTTGTAAGCAGTAAGTATCATTAAAAACAGTGAAAAAATAGATAAATAAAAATTAAACTGACTTCTATCAAGTATGAATTATTTTATATGTTTCTGTGAGCGAAGTCAGTTCCTTTTTGCTTTAAATATGTGTTCTACTTATGTCCCACATAATACCAAACCTAAAATGATAACCGTAACCATACTCGTAGGTTTATATCCCTTTATCTCCGGGATAGATAGATTTAAATCAAAGATCAAAACCGACAACATGGTAATCCATGATTTTTTCATTCTCTTTTACTTAATATGAAACTGATTCTGTTCGACTTAGTTTATAACTTCTTCGTATAGATTCGACTTTGTTTACTGTAATAAATAATACTACAATTATTTTGAAGACATCCCATGAATCTAGAAGAGTAAACATATTACCGTAACTACGATTCTAACAGCATAGCCTCACCTTTGGTCTGTTCTTCAGTCTTAGCCGCAGGCACCGGCGGCTTGTCCTTCGTTTCCGGCAGAATTTCATGTGAATGTTCAAGACTGTTCTCGTTGCTTCCTTCGCGGATTGTGTGCGGGTCATCGTAGTGATGTGACCCAGAGGAACTGTCTTGAGATGACAACTGCCCGAGGGAAGAATGCTTCGCGGTCTTAGATATTTTGGCGTTCCGGGAGAAAGCTTTGGTGAACGATGACCGGAGCTGTAACAATAACTTCTCGTTTATTTCTAAATACAAACTCTCTAATTCGTACACTCAGATAAACTGAACATAAATTTAAACGACACAGATAAATAAGAAACTTGCAGTGGAAAATGTGCCGCGCTTTTCGAAGTAGGTAAGCGATATGGTCCGGATTTGCTGTTTATGAGCGTTTTTGACATTGGGCAAAGTGTATAAAGTATGATTTGACTGGCAAATTCTAGCTGTTAGATAACTGTATAAGACGGATTGTCCTCTGCTAAACACGGATATAAGGAGGAGTTTGCCCACGCTTGGCAGGTGTCTTGGGGATCGCAATGTAAGGTAGCAGTTTTGTTCAGAAGGCGCTGCTGCCCAACATCTAGTTTTTTTTTTATACTTAGTCGCCTCTTACGAATTACGCATTACCGAACGAATTACCCACGGGAAGAAAAGGGGGAGAGGGTGACATTCTAGTCCGGCACCCCATGGCCAGATAGCAACTATGACGGTTTAAAAAATTTCATTCTTTGGTCTCATGTCATGGGTCAACCCAAAACTTTACCTATTGGGCATCATCAATGCGAGGCTCCGGAGCAGTCTGGAGTCTCGAAATATGCCTGATCAGTTGCAGACTTGAAAAGAATTATTTTCGACCCGAGGATCGAACCCAAGAACATCCTCCAATGTAAAAATAAATAAAATAACCGTTATAACAGCGGAATAATACACATATTTACTTGTAGTGTTGCGTCAAGCTTTTAAAACATAGTACTTTACGTACGAATATACTGTTAGCACAGATGTTTAAATTATCAACGTATTGTAATTTGTTTCTGGATATGGCGTAATAACCATTTATAGACTACACTACTTCATCGACCCAAATAATATATATATATATATATACTATATAGTCGTTTTCATATCGAGTTTTTATCATCTAAAGCGAATGTCTGTGACTTGGATCACTATTTTACTTGATGATAAATTATTCTTTAAGCGCCATCTCGCCTTTTGATAACGCTGATGGAACCTGATCCGACAATTCGTACCAGATCGACCCGCCGATCGAATCCAATACGTCGAAATACAAAGCGACGGTTTAGCCACTCGACCAAATAAGTAAATCAGACCTACATAGTGCAATATATAAAACACTAAATCCGATCCAAAATGCTCCTTTACCGACAGATTAATGTGCCCTCCGAATGATGGAAGCGCTCAGTAGCAATGCCACTATACGGTCACCCATTGAAGTCATGACCGCAGCGGACGTTGTTTAACTTAGTTGATAGGTTGGGAACGACTAAGGATAAGCAAACTACGCTACGAGCGCTTTAAACTTAGAAACTTAGCTTAGCGCAATGCTTAGCTGACTTCTATCACTACCAAACATTATCATAGTTAAATAGATACTAATGTACTATTATTTGTTATAGATTTTTTTAATTCTTGTATATTGTGTAAGTTAGCCAATACGTCATTTCATTAGACATTCGACAGTAAAATAGTAAATGTGACGTATAGATAACGTACAGAAATAAATAAAATCAATCCATAAAACAATAATATAAAAATGTTGACATAACAAACTACATATTATACTGTTTTATCATTCCAGATCATAGATGTCGCCGACGTCACTTTTATTGGCGGTTGTATATAATCTGCTCCGTAGATGTCTCGCCACGCTGTCTGTAGATTGGCTGTGGGTGTTTTATCGATGCTAGGATAATGTGGACAGCTTAATTTAGACATCAATTCATACTGTGACTCAGGTTTACATCGCATTCATCTTGTGGTTGGTTCACACTGGTCCATTCGGCTCCGTATCTACGTCGCCACAACTCAAGCCGTTAAGTATTCAATCGACGATTCAACGCCGCCGCTTGAAGGCCTGACTCACTATACTGGCGTATCCGTCCAGACGGGATTATTCTACGGTAAGTGCCGCGTCAGAATAGATCAGATCTATTCGTGATTAAAGAGAGTGGGGAAAGAGAGAAGCCTTGTAGGTGTATATAAATATTAGGTACACCGCGCTTTGCGAGCTAAAGTGCACTTTATAGCTTCGTTTTTAAAGTTGCTTATTCATTGGAATGGCTTTGCGGAGTGATACTTCTGGTCCTTTTTATTCTGTGGTAATAGTGAGAACGGCCAGACGACGTTGATACGGTGCCGAGGAGATACGTGTGCGTTGACCTTTGCTACCTTCATTCTATGACATTACATAAACAATGGTTGTAAATCGAGCACTTTTGGATGCTGTGTAGGTGTTAAAGCTGACAAATTGAGTGTTTTTTTTTGTGAATCTAGATAATTTTTCTAGCTTTGAAGGTTTACCGACACAGAGAATACGAGTAACGTAATTTGTAAATATAACAGACACAATTTTTTTTATGATATTAAGTGATGAGAGGGACAAGTTGCCTACATGATTGTAACCGTCACGCCTGCCCATTATACTCGCAGCAGGTGTAGCTTACTTGCAATACGTGTTAACATTCTGCGTGGCACTGCACTGCGACAAGTCATTCCGAGACAGCCAGTTCTAAGGCCAAGAATTTCACGTTTCACAGTGCTTTTCAAACCTTTTCACCCTTAGTATAGTACCTAATCGCACACTACGGCTTTGAGGCAGACATGACACTGCGATGATGGGCACCTAGTACCTACTCTTGGTAAAGAAGCTTTTCATCTCTCCAACAAGATTTCATCTATGTTAGCAAAATATTTATATATAATTTATAAAGTAGAGGTAGTACTCCATACCCATCCTTTTTTCTTGTGTTTCTTATCGTGAGGCACAGACGAGCCACTGCTGAGACTGTTAATACTGGACACGCTGTCTGTAGAGAGGTGGCGAGTAATCGCCCCGTTGCCCGTCTGCGATGTCCTTTGCGGCGATGATTGCTGCGTTTGTGTCGTGTTGGGATCCTGCTGAACGATGCAAACGTTAAACGTATTGGCTACTTAAAGGAAATAACAAATAATTGTACGATAAAACATGACTTTGAGAACTATCGTTAACATGGTAAAGTACCCTGTTGTGAGCTTAATCTGCAGCCACACCTTATACTTGCGACGGCATCTGTATCAGCTGATAGTAAGTGATGATGCGATCGCAGATGTTATTAGATAGATAGATAATGCTTTATTGTCACACCACATAAATGAAAGAGATAAAAATTACAATTCAAATTGATAGTGTTACAATGGGCGGCCTTATTGCTGAAAGCAATCTCTTCCAGGCAACCTTTGGATGGAGAGGATCTGTAAAACCGATTATAAAGGGGGTGTCGTAATGTACATAACTATAAAAGAAATATATGAAAAATAATAATAATAAATTAAGTACAGTTTCTGAATTTAAAGCATGTGCTTTTATATGTATACGAATAAACATGTAGAATATAGGTACAAAAAACATAGATATATAAATATATATATTTATATATATAACTTAATATATATCTTTAATGTTAAATATATGTATAATTTTACTACAAGAATAATAGCAATTATAGATGAAATAGTAAAGATAAACAATTTCCAGCAAAGGCAAGAACAAGTACTTACAATGTGACATTTGACAGATAATACTTTTTTATTTGGTCCTTAAATACATTTAAAGATGGTGCACGTCTGATGGACACAGGTAGAGAGTTCCATAGGCGGGCATAGCTTTAACAGTGAAAGATTGGTCGTAGAAAGAACTGGTATGTGGTGGAATGTCTAGTATAAGATTTTCTAATGACCTCAAAGAGTATGCAGAACATTGAAGGAAGTTGAAACGTTCCTTGAGATAGCGCGGGGATGTAGGATTGAACAATATATTGTAAAGGAGACAGAGAATGTGAGTATTCCGGCGAAGACGTATTGGAAGCCACTTGAGCTCAGAACGAAATTGAGAGATATGATCATATTTGCGCAAACAAATATGAATGTTATACAAACATTTTGAAGACGCTCAAGCTTATTTAGCTGTTCCTCCGTGAGATCTAGATAGTTGGCGTAAAATTTTAAGGTTTATGTGAAATTTTACCAAGCATTAAGGGCTCGATGAATGTTCTGCCTGTATTACCCAGCTGCACTTTAGTACTTACCACTTTTGTTCGTATAAAATATAGCCATACTTTCTCCTTCACAATTTTGATATGATTTACGGCATTGAAACCTTTTGAGCGAGCTATTTGTTGCTGTAGCCCTCTATGGTAAAACTGCATTTTCAAAAGGGCCGTTTGTATTCACAAACGATTCGTAAGGTATGTAATATAATGTAGGAGAAACGAGTACTTGTCCGTTCGCATCCTATATAGAATGTGGAACGGGGACATATCAATTGATAGACAATTTAATGCTAATTCTCCGCTTTATACGATTCTAAGTATTTATTGGATATCGATGTCTCATGTTCGCTGATTGGAGAGAGAGCTGGAGGTATTATCGGAGAGGAATTTTAAAGGTTATATTATAACACGCAATGTTGCAATGACAAAGTTCCGGGATAAGTAAAATATAGATGCACTTGATCTCGTTACGTGGCTATCGTCTCAGAATGATTGATGGCAACTCGCATTGACCGAGATATCGGCTTTTCCTCGCCTGAATACTAATAGAGATAAAATTATCTTTAGGCCCATGGGATTTCATTTTAATGAAGTGCTCAAGATGTTGGCCTCGATATAATGTATAGGTTAACGTGCGTCGTACGAATACGCAACAACTAGAGTTTAAACTGTGGTATGGATCATGTGCTCCCATTTCGGTTGCAACGATCAAACAAGTACTGATTGAATTCAATGTATCTAACGTATTTGCATGTAGATCGATTTTGAATCGTAAGTTCTTGGACTATTCCCACGGTAATTGGATATATTATCTGTTACACAGATTCACCAAGTATTTAATAATTAATATTTACTCAATATTCCTGTATATTTATAACTGTTTTTTTATGTGCGCAACTGTTAATAATAGATCACTTAATTTAAATTAAAAAAGTAAATCACTCCCCAAAGGAAAATACATTCGTGATGCTTCCCCATCGCCACCATAAGGGGGGACGGTAGATGCTATCGTATCAATTTCAATTACCTAAATAGCTTCATGCACTCAGCTAGTTAATTTATTTACCTCCGACTACTCTACGGTTATAAATGAACCGCGTCAAATTCAAAACCAGAATTTCCCAGAACGGTGCTAAGACCGTGTTGAAGTAGACACAGACAAGTCACGGAACTCGGACTAAGGAAAGTTAGACGCTAAAGGAAAGACAAAATGTGCACTAATTTACCTGTCCAGTGACGTTTACTCCGTCCGCCCGGATACCCATAGATTGCATGTGCGCTGTCGTCAGCCCCGCCTGTATAGATTGCTTCCTTAACAGCTCAATCGTCTGCCGAAGCTCGGTTAACTCCGAGTCCTAAAAACAAACACAATTAAACAAAAAGAAACAGTGATTAAAAGAAAGTAATTTGCATCCGTAAGAACCGGTCCAACGAGTCATTTTGAGCGTTCACACGCAGCTAACTGACAACCGTTGCGTGATGTGTGGAGAAAAAGTATCAATACATGAGAATTGCTCCTAATGAAATGTTGACCCAATAGTGCGTTAGACAAAAGTGAAAGACGTGCGTCAGTATGCGTATCGGTTTCTGTAAATATATTTGACAAATTAACATCCTTTACGTACAACGCGTAAACACGGTCGGCATACTCAGTATTCATGATTAGTCTTACTGCTTATTTTCTTTAGCATTGTACATTTTACGATCGATTTCAAATGGACGTATTTTAGTATTGCCAGTTATTTTAACAATGAATATTTCTGTACTAATCAAAGCAACATTAATAAATGTATCATTAATAAAGCAACATTTATAATACCTAGCCAATAAGCAGATGAATAGGCATTATTTATCACGAGTCTATTTTTTTTAACGTCACCATTAATTTCACCCATCTTTTCTAAAACCACTTGCATATGAGGATTCTCTTCAGGTTTTACGATGGAAATCGTAAGGAGCTTATTTTTATCTTTGATAAGCTCAGTGCAAAGAGACAATCAATGTTTAGAGCTTCTAACTAAATACCGGTTTTTAGTAGTTGTAGTTAGAGAGAGTTGTAATCAGAATCACAGAGAGTGCCGCTGCTGTAATTTTAAATTCGTATAGATTATGGAGTTTCTTTTGATTGCGTTTGACGCTATAGTTAGCAGTAACACATAAATTTAATGGCAAAATTCACGAAAATCGGTCTTCTAAGAGGCTACATAATAACCAGGCTTATAGCTCGCAGCGGGGTCTCTACACACGATGAGTTGATGTCCTATACTGGAATGGCTTTGACATAGTTCTCACGGCACTCCCGTAATAATTCCAGAAGAAGTCGACAAGAACATGAACTCTTCTTGACTACTTGCTTAGTTTATTGCAACTCGTTTGGTTTATTATATAGATTTTACAATTGGAAGGGTTATTAGGTAAGTATTATTGTATAGGTAAGGAACAATTATTGTTATAAAGAAGATATCTCGAGTTGCGATGAGTAATTGGTTTTCTAGTAGTGATGAAAGGCGCAGTAATGTTTCCGAGATTGACTGATAGGTAGGCATCTTGTTCCTAAGTGCGTATAAGTTTATTACCTTTCTCTCAGCAGTTGCAGTAAGCTGCTGCAGACGCGACGTCATATTGGACAGGCTCTGCTCAAACGCCGATACTACGTGTGCCTGCAACAATAAAACAAAGTTTATTAGCCATTAATATCGTAATAAGTTGTCTGTTTTAATGCCTAGCCATTAGCAAAGGTTTCTCTTGGCAAATGGGATAGTTAAAAGTGCTAAGTGGATTACTAATGTATGGGCAAAGAAACTTTTCCCAACATATCACATAGCAAATTATTTTACGCAAATTTTCTTTTGGCAAAAAAAAGATACATTTGTCAAAATAATATATCACAAATTTTCATTGAGCTCTTTTCTGACAAGTTATTGTTTAACAAATAATTGCTTGTTCATGTTTCATTTAACGAGTATTATTTATTCCAATGTATCGTTTAGCGGTTAGATAGCTACATTAAATCGATTTTAATCGAAGAGTCTTCTGAGGTCAGAAGTAACCTAACGTTCCTCTTCGCTTCGCACGTCGTCGCACCTAAATATGACTTTGCCTTAGGCTAATCTACTGCCTTCACAGACTAATGCTTGCACTAATTCTTTGAACTATGTCATGACATGACACAACACTGACAGTAGTACGAAAACTCTCTCTCATATTCTTGTATTGACCAATCTCTCTTAAACAATGACTGATTTTGACTGACAGTGACAGTTCGTAGTAAAATGGCGTCATTATCGTTTCGTCAATTTAAAATAACAATTTCTTTAATAGATTATTGGCCAAAATATAACATATTTTGCTATTATAAATAGTTTTCTTAATAAAACTTGAACATGTAAAATGTTCCCAAATGATAATTTAATCAATTGAATAAAATGCAAAATGTAACTTTGCTAAATAATTATTTGGGCAATGAAACTTGAACGTTAAGTTTTATGGGAAGTGAAATTTGACGAAAAATATTGTGCCCAAAGGGCAGTACACATTGCAACATATAAGGTAGTTATAATTATTACGATATTTTCTAATTGATCTTCATAACTGATCAATATATTTACATAAATATTTTTAGTAACTTCATATTTGGAGTGATACAAATGAAGCTTTTTATAACTTGTAATTTGTTTCGTTGGGTTTGGCGTACAGTAGAAAACTTTTTATTAGAGCTTGAATGTCTGCAGTCGCACCCATATAAAACATGAGATGCATGTTAGATAGGCTTTCTCAAATCATTATTACAGTTAATAGGCTTCCTTCTGGTTGACCAACATAACTGTGATTTCTATTCGGTTGAAGTAATCAGAGATGACCACAGACAGACACGGATCTCATCGTAACTTTAGATATGGGATAATATTAATCGGCTAAGTAACCAGCCAACACGTCCCTCGACAGTTAATGAGTTAAATTGCTTACAACAAACCGGTCGTAAACCTTGAATGAACGAAATAATATTGATGTAACTTTAGTAGTAACGGGATCATAAATATTGGCTGAGAGCTTTTGATGCACTGTGCCTGTGACTCACCGAAATAAATTGCTTTATAAACACGTAATAGTCGCGGTGGGCGTCACTGGACAGGGGGCCCTTTGTTTGCCACGTCACAGGAAGGCTCTTAGCAAAATTAAAGGGGAGGTTAACGACCCTGTAATATAACTGTCTATAGGTAAAAATGCGTAGTTGCGTTGTCAGTGCGTGTTGCACACACGGCAGAGGAAGAAATAAAAAATGCCGGTATTTTTGTAATTACAGAATGCCGTGTAGCTATTTCGAGCTAATTTGAAAGCATCTGTTTAATAGTTATAATTCACCTGTTCAAGTTGCCCCGCCAATTATGGTGGCCGGGCGTCATTGATAGATCTCCCCCAGGACACCTTTTGCGCGTGCGCAACTGAACGAGTTTCAGTGACCATTGTTATTGCGAATGTAATGGTTCCGTGCAAATATTTAAGAGGTTTCGAAAGAGATATTTTACCTGCTCCGTGGGATTATAATCTCTGGATTTCAGAGTTAAGTAATTCAGCAGCATTCCTAGGCCACAGAAATATCTGGACAAGTAAAATACGAGTAGTTTACAAATTGGCTAATCGTGATCACAGACAGGAAAGCTTATGAATTGCGGAATAGTAGATATCTCCTCCAAGGTACAAACAGTACTCCACAAATGAGTACTACGAATGATAATTTAAATTGTACGACGTCACCAGTGGTTAAGACCACCTGGATAATGATAATGAATGAGCAATGGGTTTGACTATGTGAAGGAATCCCAAGTGCATGAATTGTGAAGACAGGTGGATAATAATTATTTATCAACAGCTGCACCACCAGCCGCGTTTTAACAGCTAAACGAAATAATTCCTAGAGCATTGAGACTTCTGCAAGAAAATAATTACGCAGAGTGCACAGTTTGCGTTGTTTTTGTTCACATATATTTTTATTGTCCGTATTGATTCTCATTTACGGCTCCTTTATTTTAATGATAATTATGCTTACTCACATAATTATTTACGATTAAAATAAATGCGTCTTGACAATGTTTTCAACAGAGCTGAGAGCTAATTGCCCTATAGTTTTTTCATAGTGTGTGTGTATCCATATAGACATAGAGACAAGACCGTTAGATGCGTTAACAAGAATGAGGAATGTATTGTTATCTGCTCAATAGATTTAGGTCTGTGCATCATTTGCATTGTTAGCCATTGTAGGGCGACGACCTTTATGCTAAGCGCACACTGATCCACCCGGCATCGGCACCGTATCGACATCGCCTCTACCCTTTAGTGTTCTTTGTAACGGCAATAGCTGGACTCGGTAGAAGCTCTGAGTTGTAGTGAGAACAAGGCGCGTCGGTGGCAGCGCACGTTTACACGGCGCGCGGCGATAGTCTGCGTAATCCTTTAGATATTATCTAACCAACAGCATATGCAATGTTTTTTTTTTCGTGAAGGCAAAGGCATAAATATCTTTTTACAAAATGTTAGTTAAAATAACTTTGATGGTAGTAAGGAATGTTTAAAGAAAATTTTAAATTATTATTTCAGAAAAACATTTAAAATATCTAGTGACAATTCCACATAATTTTCGTACAAGCCGAGGTGACGTTATAAACGCCACGTAACCAAACCGAAAAAAATTCGAAGCGTTTAGATTCTACACGAAGCATCGTCAGTTGGTCTTGATTCTTCGAGCGCGCTTTTGTGTATTCCGATCTGATTCCAAGGACAAGGACTGATTCCACACTATTTTTTTGAGATATCTGTTGGTCATCGTTTTTTTATCACGACTGAATATACCGTCGTTTGGGCTATGTGTTTTTTATTTCCATCGAATAGGGGGCGAGGTTATTGCTATTTACCGGGCTCAAATTCAGACTCTTGACTGCTTCTGAAAATTTATTTGCTAGAAAATTCTGACGTGAGGCTCGAAGCCAGACCTGAAGGTTGCACGGCGTCACTTTACGCCACATGACCAACGACGCAGTAAATTTTAAGTACAGTGAGATATCTGATAAATTACGTATACTTGGTTTGTTTGGCGTGTCAATTACAACAAATGATTTTGTTTGGCTAAGGAAAACAAGCCCACCGGTTGTCACTTACGATGAATATTCAATACACGTGTATAATGGTAAATATAAACAGCAAGAAAAATCTTTAAAATGTACAAACAAAACTGTAGAAAGTCAAAAGTTTTTAAGTTCTATCATTCACCTATCAGTTGGCATTATTACATTACGTTTTGTACATTATGAATGCTAAAGAAAAGAGTATAAACAAACAGAGTGAAAGAGATAATTTAACGATGTAGGCCCAGCACTTACGAAAAGATTTTCGATGTTAGCAAAATACGGGTAACAAGAGAAATCGATAACAATATCCAGGTCGAGTAGGAGTTACATGGAATACATGTTTTCATTCTTATTTGAGCCCACTCGAACGAAACCCACTGGCACTGGAGTATTTCACAAATGCAGCGGCGTCGTTCTAAACGAACGAGATTATTTGTTCAAGTGCACTCTTCCTTATTCGGGCGGCGGCTAACTGTGCTCCTCGTCTACGGTCAATTATTATTTATGAACATGCCTTATGGAATAACGACGCAATAAGAGACGTCAAAAATTAATAAGTCTACCAAATTGAGGATTTTATTGACTCAGTTGGTAAGACGTTTAATTCAGAGTTGTTATCGTTATGATTTACGATGCGCGTGGCTTTTGCTGTGTGAAAACATGTTATGAACCTTTGTGTACGTACATAAAAAGAAGTGGAAAACGATTTCATTACCGTTCACTTGTCATCATCATCTACCTAACCTTATCACACTTTGTCTGGTGTCGGTGTAGTATATATATTCTCAAAAAACAGAAAAGAAATCAATAGGAACACATATTGTATCAACTTTTAGCTTTTGGCTTCAGTTTTTTGGGCCAGCCCCTGCCTTTGCTAAATCTTTGTGAATGCTCTAATTGCGCATTATACACCTAATAGAAAATAGTACAAAATCTGTCACCAAGCACCTAACGGTATGCTCCGGCAACAGTCCTTGAGAGCCATTGAAATGACATCCACATGAGACTTAACTACCGTCGCCTGAAGGTGACGGGCGCAGTGCAATTCGTAACTTGTGACGAAATGCATCTGTTATAGGGTGAGGTTAGTCCTCTTAACATCAGGTGGGCCTCGAGCTTGTTTTATCACAATAACATAAAAAAAATAGCAGCAACAACGTACCCTACGTCAGTAGTGGCATGCTGCTGGACCAGGGTATTTTTAACTCCTTACGACATCCCATAGGGAGAACATGAAACTGTAGTTTGAATCCGAGACTTCGACATCAAAGCCGAGACTCACCGCTCAAAAACACGAGTAATATTCTTTGCACGTCTTACAAAGATACGTCCAGGCAGATAATAAATCCGGTTAATAAGTTATGAAACGTGTTTAGAAACGGTAGCGCAACTTTTCTGAAAACAATAAACACATAAAACAAGCCCTACGAGAAAAGCTATAAGCGGATGCGGCTGCGTTAGGAAAGTGTGCCGTGGTCGAGCTCACCACCTTCAGAAAGACTGACCGCGGAGACTTCGATAGGATAGTTATCTCACGTTCGATCCCAATATACTTATACGTGATCCCGCTTCGCAGACCGCCGACACGGGCATAAGACTACACAGTTGTTACACTGAATCGTGTGGCACTTAGCTTTCTTTTGTTCTCGTGATCCTAGGATGAATCCCCTTGCATAGCTATTGTTTGTCAAAAATTTTCAGTAGCAGTCTGGAGTGAGGAACAATGTCGGGTAGATGGCTATGGCACGGCCTCTATTCCATGGTAGGTACTAGGTAAGTTCATTCAGACTAAAACGCAGTATACTCGTAGTATATTTATTGAAAAGGATCTAGGTGAGAACAAACTGGATCGAATTGTAGTACAATCTTCATATTGCCCTCAATTTTCTCCTCCGTTGTGCAAAAAACTATGTGAATGATGTCTTATTTCAATCCACCTGTTGGTTGGTAAGTAATGCTGTGTTTGAGGATGGTAAACAGAGATTACCTAGCAGGTACTAGCTCTAAAGGAAAGCTGCAGTTACGTGTCTGGTGACAGATTTTCTACTTGATAACTGGACAGCAAGCATTCGCAAAATGGCCTACCACCATGAAGCGAAATTCCATGAACCCCTTAGGTGCTAGTTCATAAATAGGTACTAGTAGCTCTACTAGCCATCCTTTTTATAAACATGGACAGGGTGAGAACGGACTGGTTCGAATAGCATAATAATCTAGCCTTCTTTGAACTTTGTATTAACTTTCCTAGAGGTTCTCATTTGTACAGACAGTATCTTACATTAAATAGAGTAAAATATATAACTATTTTTGAAAATTTAGAAACAAATGGAACTATTGCCCAAGTTCAAAGGTGTCCCCTGCGGCGGTAACAATGGTGCAGCAGCGGAGGCCATTCGCCCACACACGCCACGACAGTATAAAGTATTGCGTAGACGAAATAGGATCTACAAACAATGCTTTTACTAATCAGAGGAATTGCAAAACATGTCTAGTTGTCATTGTACATGATCGACTTCTGTGCAAGGTACAGACATTCCTTATCATATATATGTATATATTGGCATGGTGGAAGAGCATTTTGCGAAAGCTAAACCAGCTCTTAGGGTATTAAGTATAATATCTGTCGGCAATCACCTATCGGTGTGTTGCGTCAACTGTCTTTTATAATCCGAACCTTCTTGGATAGGGACAAAGACTGTCAGCTGTAAAAAAAGCATCTTCCGACTCTTGTACCACGTTGATGTCAATACAATTAATGACTTACATTATACAAAGGTTGACACTAAGACATATTGTACATAATTTTGGCTTCGGATTTATTGCCCACCGCCTGTCATATGCTAACGCTTGCTGGGAATGTTCTTGTTGTTAGTGCCCGCGTCTTTTTAATTACTGAAGGAGTACAGATTGCACTGTTGTGCGCCTATTGTTGAGTAATACCTCCATGGCATGCTTTGCGCATTGTTTCCCATACTCCCCTATTACGACCTACAGAAGTAGGATATGAAACAGTCCTTATAATTCTGAACCCTGGAACTGTACGGCCAACAGATAGTCGTAGTAAAAACGTTCATATCAGGATCGCACCATAAACTAGCAAAGAACCAGTTAAAATATTGGTTAGTAGGTTCAGCAACAACTGTACAAACATTGGTAGGCAAAAGAGAAATCCTTCTGATATCAGTGTGGTACGACAGTAATAAATTCAAAGTGACAGGGCGTTATCTCAAACGTAATGAGATTATTTCCTTTTATTAACGTGGGAAAGGATATTGTATAATAATCGGTAACCATCGATATAAAATCTCAAAGAGGATTAAGTCACCACCTGACCAGCGGGGTTATAAAGGTAAGATTTTTTTGGTAGTCAGACAGGTAGAGTTTTTTTTCACAATAGATTTGATATAATTTACTGCGGATACATTTATGAGTAGAGCAGGTATTTTAGTATGTAATAATAAAAGCGTTGCTTTGTGATGCTCTTATTTATACACCTGTTAGTTTAGTATGAATAAGAAAACAAATTCTATTGTGTGACCATATTTTATTTATTACTTGCTACTGCTCGCAACTCGCCCACGTGTGAAGCATGTAGGTAGCTATTTCGCTGTCATGGAAAATCTTACCAAGATAAAACATATTATATGTTCTTAAAATTCTTATTAGTTACTGATTTCTTTTTCCTGCGTACGACCACTATCGGATTCTGCCATGTTAGATATTTTGCTACTGTATAAATGCGTGAACACCGCTATTTAGCCTTAACGTTATGAAGTTGTGATGGCTTATTGGCAGTGGCTACGGACTCCCGCCCAGTTGGTCTATGGATCTAATCCCTCCGTTTACGCAGTAACTATTATCTAAACTAGGCCTCCGTCCCACAAAGCCAAGCTCTTGTACGTGTGTTAAATAAAGTTTATTAAAGTAAAATAACGATTTAAACCTCGGACCGAATAACTTGAGCTAAGCGCCAGAGTAAATCGTCAGTATATTTTTCCGAGGTATCGCCATAAAATTGATTCTAAGCGAAACATGTGACAGGTTGGTGCATCTAAGCTGATAAACTAATATTCTGATTCCGTACTAGATGTCATGGCGGTTAGTTCTAAGTAAATATATGTGGCGCGCACTTACGGTGCAGATAAATTGAGCCAAACTCCAGCGTAAAGTCAATATTTTAGGCTAACTTTCATCTTGATTTACCATATCAAATAGGTACCTACCCGGCTTAAGTGCGGGAGGTGCCACCAAATCCAATAATTTATTTATACAAAGCTTGTAAAAGTAATAACAAATACCTATGTTATCGGAATAAATATTGGTATCAAACTTCATTTATTTTCATGTTCTAAAAAGGCATTTACCTACAGAAGCAACACGCACACACCTGTCAAGGCAAAACTAAAGCAGTAAATAACATACGCTTCCATTCTCCCCTCAGTATTATTTCGATTTCACGAACGTTATTTTATATCCATTATGCAAAGCATAGGGGACCAAAACCGCACCTTAAATGAAAATAAACATGAACATAGGTAGTTCTCCATAGAAAGCAATAGGTACACAAAGACAAGTCGTCGTTCTTACAGTGGAAAGTGTAAAAAGCACTTTATTTAAATGGGGTTCTTGGCTATTAGAAAACAATGGTGCAAGTGCGGTGGATGGCATCTTCATGAAATGATACGTGCCTTGAATACAACTTAGGATAAAAATAGTTACATTACCCATTAGTTGCATTATTTATTAATTGCGTTGGACTTATACATTAATCATTTCAATGATGGTAAAAACTGTTTCAAGCTTACCTCTTCCAGTATGGGACAGCTTTTGTATCGTGATTTTCTTATCGCCAAATCCCACCAAGGCACCGGTGGCTTCGAGCGCAATATAGTTTGACAACCAACTTTTGGATCCTGAGACTCGTATAAAGTCCCAAGGCGTGATGATGGTCGAGACGATGTTTCTTCATTGTTTTCATCTGCTGGTATTCCTGTTACACATTCGCAGCATTTGTGAGGCTTTTTAGGAACGGTTTGCGGTCTAAAGTCAGCACTGAACGAATGGCGGTAGTTCAGCCGTTTCGAGAAACCGTTCGTCTCGCTTACTGATCTCTTGAAACCATTTCTATTGTTCTGCAAAGCCATTCTAGGTATTTGTTGTACTTCACTAAGAATAGGAGGGTCATCGTTTAAACCGCCGTATTCATTGAGAGGTGTATTTGGCTCAGTGTGATATCCTATTCGATTGCGTTGCAAGCTTCCATACGATGAGTTTTCTTTAATACTTGGTGGTTTAAGGTCTATAAATTTTGGTCTTCGCATATTGAGAGTGGCAAATTTCTGTGGTGATCTGTGGAATTTAGACCTATTTGGTAAATCTTTGAGCACGTCTTCCGTGTCCGTTGATGGTATCGTGGAATTGTCACTATAACTGGAAATAGGGCGGTCGTTATCGGTGAAGTATGAGGAGGATTCCGAGCAATTATCTCGATCGCTATGGCTTCTTCTGCAGTCACCCGACGAGCCGGTAACGTCCGTGCGTACGGAATGCTGTTCCACGCCATCCTGGTATCCAGCGACGTCGACGTGCTGTTCATGCGATAGCCGATTGCCGTTATTCAAGATCGCCATGCCAATTTTTTCGCCATTTCTTACGTCCTGTTCTACCGGCAAGTCCAAGCTTCTCAGTCGTCTACGTGGCTTTGTGTTTATAGAATCGTAATGAGTTTCTTGTCTCCCGTTAGCATATTTTACAGGGGAACAGCTTTTCGATTGAGGTGGCGATACTTTTGCATAAATAGGTTCGGTAAAACTTAGACGTTTTTCTTCGAATTTATATTTTGATGGTTCGTTTGAGACGTATTGCACACCACAACCATCTAAGAAATTTGCTTTAGGAGTTCTATTTAGTGTGAAATACTCTGAGTGTCTCTGAGGTAGATTAATGGTGGGAGTTGGCTCAACCAAGTTCCTTATCTTGATTCGACTCCTTGGCGCTCTTATTGTCGCAAACCCGTCATGAATAGGCGATCCATTATAGGAATGAGAGGTAGTCACAGCCATTTCTGGCATTTTTATAATTTAACACAAATTTTTTTCACTTTAAATGTCGCTTTCTGGAAGTGAGTCCTAATATCAAGCATCTTTGATTTCCGGTTAATTTGTATCTAAAACATAATTTATTTTGTCAAAATTTACAAAGATTTATCTTTGTGAAATTTGTTAGTTCTCCCATTGATGTAAATAAAAGAAATACTATATAATAAAAGAAAACAATTTCATGAAATGAAAAATATGTTCTTAAAAAAAACGGTCCGCACTTGACGTAAATTATCAGTATGACAAAATTAAGCAATGCCGTTTGAAGCACATTCTCACAATTTTACAGTTATCGATGAAATTGAGTACTTTATTCATATTTATAGTGAAATACTCTTGACAAGTGTTTTTGACGTTCAGTAAAACTAGAAACTGTAAGAAAAATATTGATCACCACGTATAGAGCAAGAGTCATTGAAAAAATATTTAAGGCTTATGTCGGTTTCTCAGCTCTTGACCCGTTTAAAAGCATCTTGCCGGGTGCTAGTGAAGTAGCTTATTTTAGTTATGCCTGGCTGCACCGGCACATGGTTCAATAAAAGTTACCTTGATAAACCACTTGAAAGAACATTATGTTCTATTTTATTACCCTTCTCTACCACCGTAAACTCGATATTATTTTTAACTAGGGATATCTACCATTAAAATAGATATTAATACGTCAGAAATTGCATAATTAAATAGATACATCCATCAGAACTTATACGCGTTGTACAGCATACAGGTTCCAAAAGTTCCTTAACCCAGCCTTACGTGTAGTGATATTAACTTTCTAATTTAGCAATTGACATCCGTTTAATTACTCTGCAGTAAATGTACAAGTGCAATTTAATTCTAATTCAGAGTTTAGAGATTTTATTTGGTCGTGTATAGATTGTCGGTACTAAACAAGAACCGAAACAGCATGTATCCGAAGCTGTTATTGATAGAAATAAACTATTATCAATATTCAACATGTTGCGTGTTCGCCTTATTATAATTAACTAAGTAGGTAAGTATGCATGTTACATAATAATTTCAGCTACTTGAACTAAGGGATGTAAAACTGTACCAAAAATATTAGTAGTAATGTCATATTTAGGGCCTGTTTCAGAATGTTCGAGTAAGTTCCGGTTTTACTACCCGGAACATATTTATTAAACAAAACACTATCTTTGCGTTTCACAGTCGTCGATTTAGCCGATCCATCGGTCAAAGCTTGACACGCGCTGCATGATAACTGACATTTTTATCATTCAGTTATTTTATGTGTTGCATACCAACCCGAAACTTTATTTGGACATTCTGAAACGGGCCCTTAGAATTTTTTCCGTGCGCGGCTCCGCCCGCGCGTACTTCGGTTATCGCGCAAAACATTAACCTCTTTTTGCGCAGTCGGATAAATACTATCCTATGTTTTTTCCCGGGTCTCAAACTATCTCCATACCAAATTTCATTCAAATCGGTCCAGTAGTATTGGCGTGAAAGCGTAACAGACAGACAGACAGACAGACAGTTACTTTCGCATTTATAATATTAGTACTGAAGTACTGATATAGTTATCTCATATTTCTATGAATATAATTATTACTAGTATTTTAATTTTAAAATGATTAGTATATGAGACGTTGAGAAACGGAGAAGGAAACTTTTTTTTGCAAGTATGTTCACTCACTAGTAATTATATTATAAGATATTTTTTTAATACTTACAGACGTCGCTATGTTTTAAAGCTATTGTATATGTAGTTATTACTATTTATATTTTCCGTCATTATAATATATATATGTCTGCATATTGTTATTCAAAGTTGACAATAGAACATGTTATTCGTTTATTCCTGTCAACGGCCTAACGCGTCAGAAGTAAAAATGACGGTTAAATTCTTTGCTAAAGTCGACACATATGGCACTTTGTGCCTTCGTAATAGAATTGTAAATCAAAACGAGCCTTTCTTTAGGTAAGCTTTTAGCTATGACTCATTTTGCTTCATGTTACTACACCATTTTACGTTTATTGCCATTGAAGCCGTTACACTGCTAATACTCATAATAACATACATAACCAGACCCAAGGTTGTGGTTGCTCTAAAATTCGACTATTTCTCAAAGCTCGTTAAACGGTCCGTCGAAAAAAAAGTTTACGAGACCATTAACGTTTTTGTGCAATGAAATACTTTGAATATAATACAGTCATGTCAGAAAACATATAGGTGCTTACGTAACTACCTATGTATTATAGGTGCGCTACAGTATACTATGTTTACTCAACGAACTCAGGTATTTGCCTTAGACTATTTACTAGGCAAATCAATAGACTCCTTCAGTTCAGATAATACTGAGAAGAGACATATGTACTAAAGTTGCCGCGAATACTCGCTATTATTCGGTATTCGGCATTACTCGACATTTTTTTTGATATTCGTCGAATACCGAATAGTATAGCTATTATTCGGCATTCGGCGAATAGTCGTCTAAAATAAACTTTTATCGAACAAAAAACTAAGGAGTTAAAAATAATCAATTATTATTATTTTCCGAAGTAAAACAATACACAGTACTTATTAATTATTATCTGTAATATGTGCCTGTGCCTATCATATTCATGAAATTAAATTAGTAAATAATAATTAAATGAAAAATTAAATTACTACGTTACATATAATATGTAGGTATGTATGATATGAAACAGATTTCCTTAACCTTATTGTTTTCTTTTCTCACAACCTTAGAAGAAGTTAGAAATATTTTAATGTGCCTTATTCATGTCGAATAGTAATGTCGAGTTATTCGACTATTCGCCAAAGTGAATGGCGATTAATCGGTATTCGACTATTCGCGGCAACTCTAAATGTACCAACTGTATCTTCTCTGTAGTTAGGTACGTTATAAGAATAATGAATGGTTGGTAATTACATCTACAGCAATCATCAACACAAATGAAAATGACATAACAGTTCTATGTTTATGGTGAAGACATATGTCGGAATGCTCTTGAACTTTAACGCCAAATATTTCGAGATTAATGACACCATAGTAACGTGATTTATAGGCGATAAGTCGACTCATAAAATGGAGAGTTACGAGGGCTGCATTATTCATCTGCAACGTACAGTACAATGGTAGGTATAACCGGCTCGGTAAACGGGTCAATGAATAAATTGTAGCCGTGATCAATGACCATTATGACTGTCCATCAAACAACAAACAAAGAAAGGTGTCAGTTTTTAGGGTTCCGTACCCAGAGGTGCCCATTAATGTCACTGCACTGTCTGTCTGTCTGCCTGTTTTTTCCGTATGGCTATCGATAGCTCAAAAACAAAAATTTAGATATTTTGTGCAGAACGCTAAGACATTATAATATCAAAAATTTTATAAACAACTTTATTTTATAAATTTAATTAATTTTATTTGATTAAAATTATTTTTTCTAAGGAAATCACCACGGAAAGTTTGTGGAGGGTTGCATGTGGGTGTCATCGACTTACTAAGTACATTTTAACCCATTAAAAGAAGAAATGGTTTGCCATCAAAGTTGACAGTTTTAGACTATTTTTTCATTTTTCTATATTACCATGGATACTATCAAAAAACTAAAGTAATTGCGGTATAGTATCTACTATACCATTCCTTAAAAATAAAAACAAATACCGAAAATGTCCATTAAAATACAGTTTTGAGGTATTATTTAAACAATCAAACATTATTTTCTTTCAAAGGTTGTTGCGATGCAAAGATTTTGTGAAGTTATTAATGGCTGCATCAGCCGTCACTAATGTTATGTCCAATAGTGCATACTATAAGGTACTTATCTACACCGTTAAATCAATCACTTGAATAAAGCCAACAATGTAGGCAATATTATTTTAATAGAATGGCGCCTGTGAAACAGTAGTTACATACCCATAAATTCATTTGAATACAATTATAATATAACGTCCATTCGGTAATTCACAACCACCTTCTTGGCATTTTCAAGCCAAACAACTACTAAATCATTACTATCAGATTAAATATTCCCCATATTGACTTGGCTCAGTAAATCAACCATCGTTTGTTAAGTAAACGGCAAGAAACATTATTCAATTTGAAGAGGAAAGTGGAGCTTGGCACCATTACTGGTAGCCAAACAATAGATAGTCATGTTATACGGGTTAAGTAAGGTCGTATAATAATATGGGGGCGACGCAGGACTCGAAGCAGACCGGCAAGCGTCTGAGGCAATGGGAAGGCCGGGAAATATACCCTACGGCGGCCCTACGCCTCACTACGTCTTCTGTACTCAGCTGTTCTCAAAGTTTTGACTTAGTAAAATACACTTTATATTAAAATATCAAGCACCTAACTGTTTCATTTAACAGCTGTCTTTGAGAGCTAGTTTCATTCTAAGCCTAGCCTGTAACTTCCTTTGACCATTTGCCATGAGGCTAGTAAATAGTGCGAGGCCAACCTCTGGGCTAATACAAAAAAAAAATTAAGAAGGTATTTATATTCTCTCTTTTTCTAATATTCCTCCAAAGCCAACCCACTTTTTGGACTAACGCAAATATATATTTCACTTGAAACTTTCTCCTATACTAAATAAAGTTGCACCACATTTTGAGAACCATCAACTTTTGTAATAGAGCGAGATCAATATAATGTTTATATACCTTTCTCCGTCCCACTGGTGCGCGCACGCATCTCTTTCGCGTATCAACGACCTGTTTGTGCAGCCTTTAGCTACCCGACCGAGGTCGTTGTAAGTGTGCGCTCACCATAATAATATATTTTCATTTCACGGTCATTTCGTAACATTTCAATAACCCTATGTTAGTGTTCACTGATTGGGCGCTTGTAAATAAACATGGTTACCATATAACATAACTACACACCTAGCACAATGGGCACGATTGCTGGTTCTAGAATCTGATAACGGTATAATGGTTTCATTATTGAACCTAAATAAGGTTCAATAATAAACTTTATTATTAATTGTGGTCCAATACAAAAACAATGATGTAATCAAGGAATGTACAATTTCACTGAAATTCTATAGGAGATGGATTGAAGATGTTTTAGCACGTCATAAAATATAACAATTAGTTTTATAATACACCCAAGGCGTTATTACAGCTGCCAATTACAAGTATAGGTCAAACAACAGTTCCACGTATCTCCACAAGAAAGACACGTGTGTTAAAGAGATCACGACCCTAACGGTAGCTCAACGTCTCTCAGCATGAACTCGTGCGATCATATATTATATGAATCGATTGTTTAGACTTTAGAGAATCAATGAAACAGTAATCATTAACAATTCTCGGTTACCTTTAAAGGAAAACTATAACGTAGGAATTGTGTGACCTCAATATATGAGAAATGCCCTGACTCAGATTGCAAGCAATTATTATAAGAAACTTGGATTCCTTGAAGCTACGTCAGTGGGTAGTATTATGTAGTGATTAAAACAGTAATAAAACAAATGAAGCTGTAAGGAAACTTATCATTAAAATGATAAGGGTTACAGTTTAAGGTAGCCACTTTGAATTAAAATTAAACCTACATGGTTTAAGATCCGTTACTAGTTTTGTTCTTAGGAAGGGGTACAAAACGCTTTCATAGAATATAGAGCCATAATCTTAAATATGATTTACTTATCAATAAATCACATCACATACGAAATTACGATTATAGAAACGAGTGAAATGACAAACCAATATAGTTGTTTAAAGTGTCGTGAATACAGCATCGTACCTAATCATTCCTAAGCCGGTTATTACCTATTATACAATCATGTAGTAGACCGTCAACTAGTAATTTGAACCAATTTCATATGATGAGACGCAGCATTCTAATTCTAATTCAAGTAAGTAAGTACACGTCGTTTTATTCTCACAATTTTCGTAAGGAAAAAATTATATAATTCAAATTGCTCCGACTCAAACGCACAATCTTAAGATAACCCCGAGTTATCACAATAATAACGTAATAAGTACTTACACATTTATAATTAAGGAAATGTTTATGGAGCAGACTTAGTTGTTAGAAATATTTATGAATGTAATCTTTCCACCTCGATAGAAAGTATGGAACAGGTTTCTAAATGTATTAATTTGAACGAAAAGATTATGTAAGTGAGAGATACAAGTTTTTTTTTCCAAGTATATCACCTTAATAAAAACGTCAAAACGTTTTACATAAACCGACATCGTTAGAACATCAGAATAATTTCACACTTTATATGGATAAATTTCTGATACAGGACATAATACTTAGCCATAAATCTTGATGTAAATGATGCGCAAAAGAGTAATGTGGGTTCGTTAGATATTTTAAATAGTGATGATCTCAACGCAATATAAAGTCGCAATATGTAATTATGTATGCTTCGCGTATACATTTAATTCCTTGGACCTAAGGTCAACACTGAATACCTTAAGATTATTAATAATAGAATCAGAAAGAAACGTGTTTTGTGTACGACGACAAATTCTTAGAAGTGATCGCAACATAACTGTTAATATCAAAGCAGTAGAGCAAGTGTTGCGCAAATATGTTACGAATTAATGAGGACAGTTTGATATTACATACTTGAAAAGTCAGACAAGATTCAAAACGATCGGGCAACGGTTTGGAAGTAAGCTAAGGGGGAGCATCTGCCGTGCACATGGCTCAGTAGGCAGGCACAAGAACTCACTTGATGGGAAGTCATTTGACACCAACACGAGGTGAATACCAAAAAACTGCGTCACATGCGTATTTTTTCTTAATTAGATGCACAAAATGCGGTCAAGGAACTGTAAGATGGATAGAGCATTGTGTACACACATTATCAAGAAAACATTAGAAGTGTCTAATCTGTTAAAGTGGGTTGATCAAACATTACAAAATCACATGGTAGAGCATCGTGATATCACGTTACTCTAGTTTGATAGTGGCGTAATTAGACTATGGTTATCATAAAATACACAATTAAGGCTCGTTTAGAGTATTTATATCCACATGTTACCATACATATGTTCTGAATTAATGTCCAATAAACTATAACTGCAATCTAAGAGAGCCGGAAAGGATTAATATTTAATTTGTTAACGAGATTTGTAAAGTAAGAGCAGATGCAACACTCGAGTGAATTTCGTAGACCACGATGACGCTATAAAGAAGCCAATAAACCACATGGGTTGGGCTATTGTTTGCAATATTGCCCCGTATAGCGACAGTGGATTTTTAAGGGCACCAGCGTGACCTCTGACCTCCATACTAAGCTATTGTCATGCTAACGATAATCGCGTTCAGCAATCAACTGTGACGAAATTAAACTCTATGTCAATAAATGTCAAGCCACAACTATGCATCGTTAGAATTGATTACCTAAAATGTTACCTGAAATTTGTTATGGCTTTGTTTAACTGATATTTAAGTGATAAGAGAAGATTATGGTTTTAGGCACACAGAAGCTTGAATTATAATGTCCACGGGTTGCTCGTTATCTCTTAATTTTCAGTCGACTCAGAGACCACCGAGCACCATATTAGCTTTCCTAAACAGAACTGTGTATGCGCTGCGTCTGTGTATTTAAGAACTTTGTTTATAGTTCACTGTAACTTGAGTCTGATCCTTGGCTTATCCACTTTCATATAGTAGCTACTGGCGCTTCCTGAGTAGATACGACACGATCCAGTCTTGTAGAGCTTCCTTCCGCGGCACCTATTAACTCTGCTCTGTATAGGATAACGGATAAACCACTTAGGGAAGTTGCACCTACACGGAGAGATAACCGTTCGAACCGGATGATGTTTATGCCATTTACTTCACTTACATACACGTGGGTATTTGGTACATATACGACTCATGTTACTGTTTTTATGCGACTCCGAAATATATTATCCGCCCACGTCGAATAAGACAAATTCTACTTTTTAAGATGGTTTATCAGAATGGTCATCCTGTCAAGGTCGGTTACACGTCGGTTGGTGGTGACGCAATAATCGTTGAACGGGTTTCGTACCACCGTATACATGTTTCATTGATAAATCTGCTGTCTTGGTCAGGTCAAAATGTCAAGCGTTAAAAATAGGCATTACCTACTCGTGACGGCAATGAATATTAATTACCTATAGATGAGAATACAATAATTTGTGCCTTCAACTATTCAATACATGTATTCAATATTCAATGTACTCATCCATTCACAATGGATTTGCTTGACCGGGAGGGTTAAACATATTTCCTAAATAAAATACTCAGCAGGTACCACAGCAATCACTGTCAACTGAAGTCTATACCATCAGTACTAATATTATAAATGCGAAAGTAACTCTGTCTGTCTGTTACGCTTTCACGCCAAAACTACTGGACCGATATGAATGAAATTTGGTATGGAAATAGTTTGAGACCCGTGAAAATAACATAGGATAGTTTTTATCCAACTGCGCAAAAAGAGGTTAATGTTTTGGCGCGATAACCGACATACGCGCGGGCGGAGCCGCGCCCGGAAAGCTAGTTGCTAATAAACGGGTTAATTTAAAGAGTACCTACAGATAATCATACAATCAAAGATATGACGAGACATATTTTACTAACCAACCGCACATAACACAATTAAAAACCGCCTATAAATACCGAGTCATGTCATGACAATATAGTAAGTAGGTATCAATTAGAAGTCCAGTTGTGGTACAATAAATACTAAAGGCCGATTCTGTTACTAATGCTAATATAGACGATAAAAAGTTAATAGCATGTAAAATAGATACAGAAGTTATTGATCACGTCAAATTGTATGACTTTGAACCGATTCAAGGTGTATTTTACACAATAGAATACAGCAGTCTAGCATTTTTTCTAGTCGTCAAGATAGATCAAGTTGCCTCAGCGAGTAATGATAAGGAGAACAACGTAAAAGATTACATTGGCCTCAGGTATACAAAAAGTTAACCCGAGTTACGCAGATAAGAAACGCACACTTTGATATAAGATAAAAAGCCAGGGTTCCATAATCATTAAAATTGCTTTATGTACGATTTCTATCCTTTACAAATTGCAGAGTTACGCAAATCTATGCATGTATTGTTTAGTTAGAGTCGATAACTTGTTAGCGGACGAAATTAATTAAGTGGCTTACAATTAACTAGTCCAAACCGCTTCCTGTTTTTCACATAAGTGTAGTTGAAAGGCACCTATCGGCTGTGAGAACGTCACAGTTGATTTCACATGTAAGTTAATACCGTTGATTAAGTGCCTGATTAAACTAAACAAGTGATTAAGTATTTTTGCAACCGCAAAGCTTGCTTTCATAATGTTTACAGAGCGACGGAGCAGAAGTTCTACGAAAAAAACTCGGGTGTTCGAGCACGAGTCGGCTTTGTTCGGAAGAACGTGCTGACACCTGAAAGCATAGCTTTTATGTGTCTTTTACGAGTTCGTTGTCTGTCTGTAAACACTATTTTCAGTTTTGTCTGCGTCCAAACTGAATAAATATTTGAGTTCATGTTCACATTTTATGTTTGTTGAGAAAATAATTGAAACGCTCTGTTGCCCAGAATGGGCAATGGTCATGAAATATATCATAGGCGCTTGATGATGATTAAATGAAAAGTAGAGGAAACCATGATAAAAGAAATATATTTATGATATAACTTATTTACACTGAATATCCAAATCCCCGTGTGGTGCCGGGTTAGAATATCATCCGCCTTATATTAGGACATTCTGAAACGGGCCCTAAGTTTAACAAACTTATATTTTTGTAGTATTAAATTAACTTATTTTCTTTCTTAACCAGTTAAAAGCTCTTAACCAGTTAAAAGTTCTTCTAAGAAACTGACAACTTCTACTACAATCCCCAAGTCGCCTAGCAAGCGTGATAATTATGACAAAACCCCCCCATACAGGAGCCCTTGTTCAACGGTGGACGTTTCCTGTTGATGTGACGATGATCTAAATGCTACAAGTAACCTCAATATTGTCTATATAATCTTATACACATCACATTTCAGAATCAATAATGAAATAACAGTGTTTAAAATCATCATTTAGCTTAATAACTGGAAGAAAGTGTACCTATTCATAAGAATTATAATATGTCGCCTACAATAAACTACTGGTGTAAAATAAATTCACGTTTATTTATGGACGCGAGCGCTATTTACTAGGCCATTTAGCTTATTGAACAAATAAATAATGCAGGGGCGCTATCTAAAGATCCCTGGCCAGTCTCCATACGAATTAACCTCAATTGACAGAGTCGACAAGGCGCTCTGCTGATTGAACACACTGTATTCTAACAACCAGTAAATGCCCCTTTCGATGCTTTTGCCTTGTGAATATTCTTTACGAATGCAAATTTATACATGTATTTTGGAACATAGTTTCAATTTTGATTATTGCTTCCAAGGTAGTTTCTTATTTTGACATTGACTTCGGTTCTGTAATATAGGAATATTAAACGGTACTATTTTGAGCATACATGCCTGCTTTTAAATCATAAGCCAACTGACATTCTAGATTTAGCCTTTTTGAAGTGCTCGTAGCGAAGTTTGCTTAGCCGTTCTTAACCGATCAGCTTAAGTTAAGCAACGTTTCGTAAAACAACAAATGTATAACAACTTACGCTTGTTTGCCACCTTAATGGTATTAAAAAAAAATACTTTCGTCGCGGTTATGACTTGGATGGGTGACCGCTACTAACATTACTACTGAGCGTTTCCGTGCTTCGGAGGGCACGTTAAACCATCGGTCCTGGTTGTTGTCTTACGATGGCAGTCAATATATCATGGTGGTAGCGGATTTTGCGGATGCCCGTCTGGATAGCTACCACCCTAAAGTAGAAAATCTGTCGCCAAGCAACCTAACTATGCGTTCCGGCAGCTGTCCTTGAGAGCGAGTAATTTTAAGTTAAACTGAACAATATCTTCGAGACTTCATAATCACTTACCTTCATGTGAGGTAGTGGTGAAAGGCTAGCCTATCAATCATTTAAAAAAAAATAAAGCCCGCTAACATTTTAGACCACATCATCACTAACCACCAAACAAGAAGTGTTTAAAGTCGTAGTCGTAGCCTCTTAGTAATAAACAATGTCATCTAACAAGGCTAGCATAGTTCATGCTGAATGGCATTATCAGACATCACTAAACAAGAGGTACAATATTAATAAACAGTAATCCAACGTATATATGGCCCGTAGGGTGCCGAGTTAGAATTGCACCTCCCCATATCATCCCGTGGGTGTCGTAAGAGGCGACTAAGAAAAAAAATACTGGAAGTTTGATTGCAGCCTTCTACATAACTGCCATCTTACACTGCGATCCCCAAGCCCCCTGCCAAGCGTGGGGATTATGGCAAATACCCCCTTAATAGGGGAGGTTGTGTTCAGCAGTGGACAATCCGGCTGATACAGTAAACAGTAAAATCCAACGTATGTAAGACAACATTCTAAATAAAGGACGAGTATTATGATTGCGATATCACAATATAATATCCGATAAGAAACTAAGTTAAGGTGTGTTTGAAGCCAATTTCTTAGTTACTCAGACAATCGTATCAGTTGATAAGATAACAAATTATACCTTTATGGTTAATGTCAGTACTAAGTACATTGATGTGGAACTAATTGAAAATCGTAGGTATGCATTGCGTAAACAAGACCATGCGGGTACAGAAGAGTTATGCTAAACAGCTTTAGAAGATCGTACAAAGAAAATTTATTGTCGCAGACGCGGAAAAAGAACAAATGAAGATTTTAACGCTCTGTCCGGTTATGACAAGGATCTTTTGAAGTGCACACAGTCCTCGGAAATGTTATATTTGATGTAAGTATAGATTACTTATATGATAAGTAGAGCAGAAGTGGGGTATATTTACTGTGAGCTCAAATTACTGCTACGGTAGCGTAAGCCTCAAATTGAGTTATTGGGACGTGAACCAACAATGTCTGACTATGGTGACACCTGTAAAAGTCACCACCGTTTTATGCAAACTAAGAAATGCGCTATCTATCTATATGTCTCAGTGATATTCGTAATACAATATAATACCATTTGGGACATATTCATATGCCAGAGAAAATTTGAGCATAGAAAAGCATACAGTGGTGGTCTAGTAATACAACTAACTAAGTAGGTATCCTATATTATTCTAGTGAGAAAATTACAGGTATATCTAGTGAAAATTGTTTTGGGAAATAGTAGTCGACAAATAGCTGTGGAAAAATTACGTATGTATGTATTCGGTATGAACGTATGTCAGTCGAATTGTGATTTCACTAAAATCAATAAGTGACAATATTTAAAAAAACCTTACATCAGAAATCCAACGCTCATCCAGAAACATAATTATATTCATATATAATTATATGAAAGTAAGATAGTTTACTCAACGAATCAAATTTATAGTAGTATATATGGAAAATGGTATCAACTACTAATCACTAATTTACTTACACGTTTGTAAAATTACATAACACAATAAATGAAACACGAGTCAAGGATGCCTGGAAATAGCCACTTCTATCAGAAGATTCCGTTCTTCTGATAGAAGTGGCTATTTCCAGGCATTCCATAGAATACATATAGGTACCTACTTTAATGTTTTATTGCCTGGTATTTCTACAGCATGGGGGTCTACATGACATAATATGTATTGTTAGACGAACCGTCATAAAATCGTACTCTAGGTACCAGAAGACATTAAATGTTCTGCGATTGATTGATTTACAACATTCATAAAGATCTTTAAGAACACAAAGAAGTAAAATATCATTAAGTTGATAAGTAAAGTACCTACACAAAAAAATCTACGACTGTAAAACAATAAAAACATCGCTTAAATGACCACCACTGTAAATTGAATGATTTACTAGCATTGAAGTAGAAGTATTGTATCTACGATTTTATTTCTATAAAGTTTAGAAAAATTGTATATTAATTTATGATATAGCAACATATAAATATAACACATTTGAATTTAAAGGCAACGGCACATAAAGGATAACATAAACCAGTTAAAAACATGAAACGATAATACATCGTGGAAAAACTCTATGAAAATATGAGTAAACATCTAATTATTTTAGAGAAAAAAAAATGAAACGGAACTAATTAAAAACAGCCGGTATAAAAAAGTCTTCAAACATGACTTAAATCAAACGTTTGACCCCAAATGAAAACCAGAGCCAGCCGTAAACAGACTTTGGTACATAGTTGCTTTTGATGTTAACTTTTATCGCCTGATACGATGAGACAGATGCGTATGCGCAACTCTTTTCAATTGACAAGTTTCAGTGACATCTCGTGGCGTTTGATGTTTAACAGCTGCACGCTAAATGCAGTGCCAGTCAATATAGTAATCAAATGGTCATTTACAGCCCAACTAAGCAGATAAACCTGTTTTTGGCTTAGAAGTATTATTATTGGTTAAGTGTCATAATTACTCATTAGTTATCGTGTTTCATCAAGTTTGAAATGGCTATAGATATGTTTTGTAAATACGTCAATCTTTTGAACTAAATTTATCTACGTATTTTATCGCACAATCATATTTAACTGGACTTTGGCATTTTTTTTTATTGCTGATAGGCTAGCCTTTGACCACTATCTCACCTGATGGTCAGTGATAATGTGGTCTAAGAAGTTGTTCAGGCTAACCTAGAATTACTGGCTCTCAACAACAGCTACCGCAACACACTGTTAAGTACTTGGCGACAGAATTTCTCCTTGAGGCTAGCTAACACACCCCGCCACCATTCAATATATCTGTTCTAAAATTTAGGAAGCATCAATAGTTTATACTACAAAAGTCTCAATGTTTGTTATTTCTTACAAAACATTTCCTGTCAGTAATGAATAATGATGCTGCTATACAAAACAGTGTAATGCGACAGTAAGATTTTACTACTAACATCATATTCTGTACAAAAGGTCCTACTACAATTGTTCCTTACTTTCTGTCCGGGACCTGCCAATAAAGGGGAGTTCCAAACATCAGTAAAAAATGGACGCAGTTACCTGCTCCCTAGTTGAGGGTACACAAGTAAGCAAGTTAAGTAGAATAATATAAGGTACAGAAACTTTTTTGGACAATAGTTCCAATGGTAAAAGGAACGTTAATATAGCTAACTTTAACTTATCATTAATTAAAAAAAAAACCTACTTCAAATGTATTAATGATACAAAATTTAAGACTTGGTGATCAATGCTTTTCATTACACATCAGAAGAATACAATATAGTAAATATCTAAACATTATTATTATAATAGTATATAATAGTTATTCTTTTATCAACCAAATATGGGAGAACTAACAAGAAAATTACACCCGGATGTCTTAGTAACAAAACAACAAACTACAATCAAACGTGTTTGTTCGTATGAAGATCAAAAAACTACGTTGCTCCATAAATAGGTACCAATTCTCGTTCTTGCAACACTGTATCACTTATCAAAACTGAAACTTTTTCACATGCACCACAGTTTAATTCATAAATATGTTTGTTTATGAAGAACGCAGAGTAGTTTAAACGAAACGCGCATGTGTTCGCTTCGCGGCAAACCTGCGTCCACCCTCCGAAAAGGCGCAGTGCACACTGGCTGGCTGGCGGGCGGACGGCAGCGGGCCGGTTTGTTTGACTGATGGTGCCATGTTGCTGAACGAATGCATTGAGTATAAACCAAGTCACGGAACCCGAGGAACCCGGATTATCGATCAAACTAGAAACATGGCCTGTTATTGACTACACACTACTACACACAACATAGGGGACGGGGGTAATATTAAGGGTGTGGAAGAGAGAATAAAGTGACATCAACTTTATCAATTTCTAAATCAAGGTCAATTTAATCATGAGTAGAACATACGATATTATATAATAAATATGATGTGCTATTGATTTTAAATGAAATGATGATGTAGATAGAGCAAAAAATAGGGACAAAGACATTATCGTACACAAGCCACTTGTTGCGCAAGCGCAACGGGCACTTTGGACGATTTATGAGCCACGGGCTCAAGTTACAGTTGATAACGTTGCTCTCCGCACACGCGGCTAAGATATAAAGATGTGTAAACATCGACACAGCAAACAAAAGGCAACGACTATGGACATAAACTGGACAAAATATACCTATCGTTAATATTCCAGACGAAGCTGACACAGATGCTAGACGCGATAAAATTTAAGCTCCTATATTATTAACGCTACTATTTCTGAGTAAGCATTAAATTTTGTCGAACAAGCTTTTGTATGTTCTGTTGATTCTATCAATATTAACTTAAACAAGGTAGTCATAATAATATTTCAAAGATTATTTTATCGGTCGATGCACTGTGTACTTGTTTCCAATTAAATCGAAATTGAACATTTGAAATCAATCAAGACATGCATCACTGTTTATTAACTAACGATAACATGAGTCATTTTGCAGTAAGTATATTATTTAACATGTGATTGTAACGAATTGAACCTGTCATCTTATATACACACTGTCGACGGAAGCTGATATTGTAATCTTTAAGATCATTAAAGTTAGCGTTCTTATCTCTTATCATTTAATTATATTTAGTAACGAAAAGTATAAAACAAATTGCAAAATGGAACAAAGTTATAAGGCCTATAATGTATAAATACGTTTTGATTTACATTTCACGTATTACAGACCACGGAAACACAAAATGGTAATATCGTAACGACATTTCCATGAAGGTAGACAAGATAATAAACGTAAGATTGTGAACTTTTATACAAAACGAAACGAAAAATGACATCACATAATATTTATAATGTTGATAGCAGTGATGGCTCAGTGGCATTGGCTATGGACTGCCGCGCAGCAGGTCCATGGTTCGAATCCCGCGGGCTTGAGCTTCACTGCATGGTGGAAGGGCATTTAGCGAATACCCGCCTGGCTAGCGACTACCCTCAAGTAGAAAATCTGTCGCCAAGCACCTAACGGTGTGTTCCGGCAGCAGTCCTTGAGAGCCAGTGAAATTACAGGCACATGAGACTTTAAAAAAACTATGTCTCAACGTGACGTACGCAGTGCAATTCCTGACTTGTGACGAAATGCATCTTTTTTTTTTTTTATTGCTGATAGGTAAGCCTTTGACCACAATCTCACCTGATGGTAAGTGATGATGTGGTCGACGGTGTTAACAGGCTTAACCTAGAATGTAATTATTCATTAACTTAACCTAGCATCTGTTATAGGCGAAGGTTAGTCTGCTTAACATCAGGTGGGCCTCGAGCTAGTTCCGTCACAATTACATAAAATGCATAGCAATATTAAAGACTGACAAATCGCTACAATACTAGAAGATTATCATTATTTACTTTAACAAGCCATACCATTACCCTACTATAAACGCTAGGTAAGGTTATTTTAATTAATAATTAGAAAGGAGAGCATCGCTTAAAAAGGGACCAAGAAGACACACTGATAAGGGGCAAGTGCGATCAATACATCAAATTAAATCGCCATTGAGACCAATTGGGACGCCGTATGTAACTATCGGCCGCGATGTCACTTATACGATTTTGTTATTGACATACGACGGTGCCTATAATAAAACTCTTACAAAATGAGATCAAAGACATCTCGAAGCTTCAATCGATAACATTGCTGAATCAATTAAAATAACACACGCGAAGAAAGAAAATAACGATCTAAATGATGCTTATTATGGTGTAAAAGCAGTTTAGACGGAAATAGATGCTGATTCAAAGAATGATGTATCGATGGAGTCGAAATAAACGCCGCCGCCAGCGACCGAGTGAAGCACAACAAACGTTCCAAAACTACACAATGGCGACGCAAGAACAACGATGGACGCTTGTTCTCTCGTCTTGAATTATTTATGGTGGCGCTGCTTTACCGGTCCACTGAATTAGGTGAACAAAAACATCTAAACGACGTAGGGCTCGTTGGAAACCCGACGTTTCCTTTTGTCCTGAGGTATTAAAACGTTAGCCTAACGAAATCGATAACCTTTACTTGTCCAAACAATAAAGGATATATTGATCCGGTCCGCTTTTTGCCATATTCAGACAATAGTAATTTAAACCTTCAGAATCAGTTTCTACAGCATATGATTAATTACAAATCATAAAAATAAACAATCAAACCTACGCTTGATTTGAATGGAAAGAAAATAAAAACAGAAGGTTTTCAAATACGTAGCTAAGTAGAGTTCCTTATAGAATCAAAATGATTGCAATCACTTTGATAGCAATCATGAAACGACAAGTATGAATGCTACTCGTATGACATATCCAATTATTTTATTTGCGAAAAATGTGTTGAACGATACTCAGCCATTAGGCCGAGTAGCATAATTTCACTTTAAATAAATACTCGGCTGAAAGCAAAGTGTGAAACTAAGATAACGATATGTCTTTAATAACATTATCAGGCACATTGATCTTCATTTAAATTCTACTCGAATACCATCGAGTACTTTATCAGTGTATGCATATATTAATTGTAGAGGTGGTATGACTTACCCGAATTAATGAATATTTATTTTTTACAAGTACTTGTTGGATATAATGAAACGTAGTTGCATTAAAACGATTGATGAGTCGTCTTACCCATCGTAATATGGCAGTATGTCATAGTTGTATATGGAATGCAAACTACAGAAAAACGTTAAGTTATCTAAGTAATGAATACGTCGAATTAATTGTTTGAATATTTAATTTCAGCATCAGTTAAACACAAATAGAAATTAGTTCATAAATAGCTCGATCGTGCCACCCATGATTAAAGGGATTCATTCTGAATGACAACATATCAAATCAGCAGAATTAAAAGACTGTGACTAAGTTGTAATTCGGGGAAATTTGTAAGTGATCAGATACCTACATTTTCATCATCATCATCTTATACCCTTGTTCCACTTTGGGTGGGGTCGGTACAGTATATTTCCTTTGACAACATAAAAGACAACACAAGAACATATTTTTAAATAATTCCCTTCAGTTGTATGACCGCTCCTCCACCACATCTCAAATCACCTTCGAAATGCTCTTGTTGGTAGTTTATAAGGCCGCAAAAACGGTAAATTCGTACGTTCAACAAAGAAAATTTGTACTCGTCAAACTTGAATAATAACGATTACAATCGTACAAAGATAAGATATAGGTCTTTAGATACCCGGAGGTCGAATAAAGTTGTCGCGACTATAACCACCTTAGCTCACTGACTCATTTATGAGTACGAGACGGTTAGTCTTTAGTTACTCTTTAGTAAACTCTATATATAAGTTAAAACATGACGAATTGATAATAGTTAGGTTTTCTACACATACAAAATATGTAGAAAATTGTAAATACTTACCAAAACATACCATCAATGACAGAGTCAGTGATTCTGGTTGGGATATAAATTACTTTGAATAAAATCTTTGGAGTGTTAATAGATATTTGCAGTCAATGAAAAAAATCATACTATTTGAGTTAAAATTATGTTAATATTTTGACGTAAGCTTTATTCTCTAGGTACCGTCCCAAATTAGTAAAGTTTGAAAGTTTGTCGCCAAGCACCGTCCACATGTAACAGACTGTCCCGGCAGCTGTGTTAACAATTCAAAAATATCAATCTAAAAATTAAATCATAACGTACCAACGTCCATAATATAAAAAAAAACTAAAACACAAAAACTTTATACTGGAAACTAAATTAGATCATTTTTGTGGCACATATTTCCATCTACATTGATTATTCTTTCGTTCTGCACATTTTAGCACTTATTTAGGGTTATTTTTTATGTTATGTGTTATGCATTAGATCACTTTTGCACCAATTTAATTTCTGAGAAAATGGGGAGTTTGACTACGCACGATGATAAGTTGGAATATATCAATAATTTAGTTAAAGTCTAAAGAACAGTATAATATAATAACAGTGTATCAAAAAGTTAAAACAGAGCATAAGAATAAATCTGTGGACAGAGCAAAGTAAAAAAACTGTATTTTTATATAGGAACCACAATTTGCCAATAAATAAAATCTATCACTCAGAAATAATTAACTGTTTCTACATATTTGGTCAATTGGCGAAATTATAGTTACAAGTTACACTTTCTTTTTATCTTGAAATTTCTTTATCTTGTATCTTGTATATGGTTTGAGTTAAACATATTTATGAGCCGCAAGAGTTAAAAGTAACTTCAGAAGGACGCAATTATAAATTACTTTATTCTAATTTTATAAAATATTAATTGTACGGACACTTAAACGACCAAGTTTATCAGTCCTAACTAGGGCCTATTAAAAGCTCAGTCTATTTCTGTTTTAGATATGATCTAAGTCAGAAAATGGTAGCGAGCGTCTCAACTTGAACATGAAATAACATGGAACATATTTGATGTTCTATAATAGTAAACTTTACTACAAGTCTCAAAATAAAAACAAATATTTTGCATTATGGTAGTTTAGTTGCCATTTTAAAAATGCCTGCGAAAATACAATGCCATGTATTCTCTTTAGGATAACTTTACAAATTATTACATGTAAACAGCTGAACTCATCAATAGTTAATGTCTACACAACAAATAGATAATTTCTAGCTAACTACAGCTGAATCTATCAATGCTTCAAGTCACTAGCCAGCGGCTTTTTATAAACAAAGCAAAGAGGTTTGCATGATTCACCTCACGCATTTTGTATGTCCAAGGAAGCTTTATCGCGCTTTACTTGGGCATCTATCGAGATAGCGTACAGTGGCTGACAGTTGGCATTTGGCACACATTCTTAACGCCAGATATGGGAGCGCAGCGGGCGACCGCGTGTCTCACGGACGGACCTACGACATTATTGAATGACCCCGAGTTGTGACATTTCATGCTGCTTTCCACGATCCTTGTGCTTATCAGTGTGTCGATATGGTATACGTCACCAAGTATGTCAAATGAGTTATCTATGACTAGAAGCATGTCCTTGTAGACGGAAAGGTAAACAACATTTTGCTCCATATTCTACCCTTGTGTAAATTATGAAGACTACAATATTTCACAATGACATTTCTAAGAACAAAGCACTAAACTTCAGTATGTGAATGAATCAAAGAATGAGAACATTAAGGACCTAATTATAGGAAAGCTGTTTTTGAAAGACCCCTTCTTTCTGTACTTAGAGGTCGACAAAATATGTACATATAGCACAATAAAAGTTCAGCGTTTCTGGCCGCTCAAAAATATTTGAATTTCAATTATTATAACTTTTTCAACATAAGTAATTAATTCATTGATTATTTAGTGGAAATTAGTCATCCATAGCAAAAATGGTATTAACGCGAAACGATTTTAGGGGGTATTGATTTCTTATGATTTTAAAAGTTCACTGTCATAACATTCGCATGTATAATAAACGGACAATTGTAGGTTTTTCACACGTTGAAACGGTTGCAAGTATAAATCTTTATAAATAATGTAAACATTGCTCACTCGTGACCTTATTAGATCAAACTGGTCATAATTTTCTCACGAACCCAGTCACATACAGCACAGACAGATCGAATAACAGTTATGGTCCTTCGAGTCAAATGTCACAGTGAAAGTAAAACTGTCGTGTCAAGTCGAGACCTTCCGTAGACCACAGAATGTGGTTTATGAAATATACGAAGCGCGGATTCATGCAGCCCTAGATAATTCAATTAACGGATTTTGTTACGAACTACGTCGCACCTAACAGTGATCACATTGCTGTTCTCCGGATAAAGAAAAAGTTGGTGTGAAATTAAAGGCATACAAATATATAAGAGAAAATATATTAAATCGAAGACTTAGTTCTTTGTAGCGTTTGCTAAGCTTCCTTCTGGAAACTTAAATAAGTGCAATATTTTTTTTGCATTGTACATCACAATCAATGCTAACATTTTGTAACATAGCGCGTTCGGTTAACCTATCGTAGCATAAATAATATTTACTATAGAAAAGGGGTTTAATAAAATGAATAAAATTACGGTATAAACGTTTTGTGCACCACTATAATATAGACTTTAAAAGGATAAAAATGACATCGTGAAGTGGTTTTTTGACCCACGTCTGATCAGCGGTCTACTGTCGTTGTTGAGAACTCCGCGTTTGATGTTTGAATTAGGCACATTTGTTTTACGCGATTAAATGTCAAAAAAAGACCCTTTCTTTTTTATGTTACGATTAAACGATTAAATGTCAAAAAAAAAACAAAAAATAACCTAATTTTGTACCTCGCATTGTATGGTAGATGTATTTATACTATCTACATTGGCAATGAATGCTTCAGTAATTTTATTCGTCAAAAAAAAACGCGTTATCAAAGTATTTTTTAAAATATTTTAGCTGTCATTCGATTTGAAGCAAATTATTACTGAACAAAAATGCCACATTTATCAAAAATTGCTACTGTACGCGAATGCCTATGTCGGTACGGCTATCGACACTTTATCCGAGTTCGAACGCAATTAATAATTTTCTTATAATATACAACTTATAAATAAGTGGGTAGGCCTCTAAATCCTCGAATATTATAATTGTCCGCTACAAAAAAACAAAACATACGTTGAAGGGTCATTGGGCACATTACTGATAGCTTCACAAGGTTGGATGTGATTGGTTTGTCTATGGCGACGGTGCGGTGTCAAGTTACAACGATACGCTGCTCACGTGTCTCGGCAGCTACTTG
Organism: Plagodis dolabraria; assembly: GCA_963854805.1. NCBI lineage: Eukaryota > Metazoa > Arthropoda > Insecta > Lepidoptera > Geometridae > Plagodis > Plagodis dolabraria. Next base: position 25,554,870 of record OY978441.1, on the reverse strand, counting down.
TTGTGACATTGGAGGTATGGAATAACATCGTATTTCGTCTTTGGGAGTAATCAGCCATAGCCAAGGTATAATATTACAGAAGTATAACTTCGAATCTTTGCGATTTTTCTTTCCCAATACCAGTGCAGAAAAATAAAATTAATATTAAAGCAATATTCGTTCAAAGCACTCTACACAAATCTACGCACTCTCTTTGCTAAGTTTACGACTATAGTCTAGAGGCAGTCAAGTGTGTTGAGAGGCAGAAGGAGGATTCGCAAACATGATTTAAATTTCTTAAATTGTGACATGGGCATGAAAGGTATACCTAGTGCATTTTGCGATTATTGCGCGCATGGCTTATCCAGCATCAAACTGCAAGATCAAACAGCTGTTCGCAAACCAGTTTCCCATGAAGGTTTATCCTGTTAACATCTCCGACCACATCATCACTTACTACATCCGAAATAGTAATGGAGTTCAGTTATAATGAGTATTAAACAAATAATTTTATAATTAAATAATAGTTGTCAATATTACATTTTTTTTAACGGCGGTATGCCTTTATTAAACAATAAGCTACAGCTACTACAATAAAAGCATTTAGACAACCTATAAGTCATAGCAGACTAATAGGCAGTCTAAATGCTAATATTACATTAATATCAATGGCAAAGAAATGGCATATTCTATTGTGTTAACTATAGCTTGTGAACTCGCTGGGAGGTAACTTGTTGCTCAAGACTAGAACAGCTATGTTTATTGCGACTCGCGAACAAAAGTCCTGCCATCTCTATGATCTCACTAGGAAAATTAACTTTGAAAATTATAAAAAGACTCTTTAATTAACTACCTAAATGCTATTTGCCAAGCTATTTGTGTTTATGAAGAATATATAAGCATTTCATATCAATTAATTTCACTATTTGTCTAATATACTGGTATGATTATATTTTTGTCGATAAAATCATATAGACATATGTATAAATAAAAAGCCAAATATACTCCGGAATAAAAAAAATAATTAACCGAATATTGGTCTGAGCACCGGAGTATGTATTTTCTTGGTTCATATCCACCAAGGCACTCACAGGCTCGAGCGGTAATTTTCCTGTCTTTCCCAATTATGCGCTCGTAATGAGAGCTCGCATTATAATAATTATAACAGTCATTATTACACAATATTTGCTACAGCTACAACGCAGGTAAATATACCTAGCAGTAGGTACTAGGAAATCTGTTTTATGGGAAGGAAATTATATTATATACATATAATAAAATCGGCTAAGTGCGATCCGTACCATTAGCTATACAACATTAGACTTCATATTTTAACCTTTTATGTTTTAACGTGCGCGAGTCCGACTCGCACTTGGAAAACTTTTTGTATTTGTTGTTATAGCGGCAACAGAAATACATCATCTGTGAAAATTTCAACTGTCTATCTTGAGATACAGCCTGGTGACAAACGGACGGACGGACGGACGGACGGACGGACAGCGAAGTCTCAGTAATAGGGTCCCGTTGGGTACGGAACCCGAAAAATGAGGTAGATATTATATATAGGGGCTCTTATTGGGATCGCAATGACTTAATATTATATTAAATACATCTTTTCTGGTCCCTGTACTTAGCAGAAACATTTGAAGCGTAGTTGTATCCACACATCTCTCATATCTCTCATACATACTATCTCTCTTACCCTCGTAATACTTGTATCTTATTTCATACTCATTGGCGAAACAAGTTAACATAATTTTGATGGCAGCCTATCTACCTATCTTAGGTATAATATGATTGTGAAGATGTTATACTATATTATAGAGTATCTCCAACAATTCGTTTGTATCAGGGTCCAAGGAGGGTTGTTGATGCACCATCCCTTGCGTTTGCCGGAATGTTCCGGATATTTTCTAGCAGTAAGTATTGTCTAACCTTTGCCTTGACCTAGTGATGTAATGTTGTTGGCTGCGGGTTTATCGATACGCAAATTGCACTTATGCAGCATTTTGTAATTTTAGCTATCTTATCGAATTGGCAAAGGTTAGGTTGAGTAAATATAGCGTAAAGATCTAAAATCTTTATGAGTAGGGAATAATAGTAGGCAGGAACCTTTCTAATGAAGAATAGGCTGATAAGACAAATAATAGAACGAATAATATTAAGAGTGTTAATTTTACTGTTAGGATAGTGTTGTTATCTTATAGTGACTGCTTATTACATTTAAATGGGTAAATTGTCATGTCATGAGTGTCACCTGGACAAGCCTATGTCAATTGCTTATTTTTTTTTTTGTGTGTAAGTCATTAAATATTTTCTAAAGTTGGATTGCTCCGTGGGCTATAATGTCATGTCACCTATCATTTAATTGCTACCTGTGGGTGTCGGAAGAAGCCTAAAGGTAAAATACCGGAAGGTGGGCAGCAGTGCTTTCTGAGGAATTGATACCTAAAACTGCAATTCTCAAGCCGCCTGCCAAGCGTAGGGATTATGCCATCCCTCCCCTCAAAGTTGTAGGCTATGTTCAGCAGTGGACAATCCGGCTGACACAGAAAGTTTGATAATATTTTGATGGTCATTATATTTGTAAAAAAAATTGTTTAAAATTATTTTTTGTACTCGAATAAATAGCAATTATCGATATTTTCATTTACCACACTATCGGTAGTAAAATTACAGACAAGGAGTATTTCATACTACTATTAAAGATATGTCATGGGGAAATCAAATTGAGATACAAACATTTTGTGAGTTATACCGTTTTAGATTCATGTAATTGAGAATGAGAGAATTGAGAGAAGTGACACGATATAGAGGTAGAGACTATTCCCATACAAATTCTACTCCCATAAAAATGTTAAGTAAGCCTTTGACCACAATCTCACGTGATGGTAAGTGATGATGTGGTCGAAGGTGTTAACAGGCTTAACCTAGAATGACTGGCTCTCAAGGACAGCTGCCGGAACACACCGTTAGGTGCTTGGCGACAGATTTTCAACTTGTGGGTGGTCGCTAGCCAGGCGGACATTCGCAAAAATGCCCGTCCACCATGCGGTGAAGCTCAAGCCCGCGGCGGGATTCGAACCATGGACCTGCTGCGCGGCAGTCCAGAGCCAAAGCCACTGAGCCATCACTGCTTCCAGTTGATTTCCTTTTTATAGATCATAAGTATTCGATTTGTTAGTGAATAGTAATCTATTTTGGTACTCACGTTAGTTGTAAGCTGCGTTGTGAGCGTGTGTACCTTTTCTTTGGCGTCTGCGAGTTCCCTCCTTAGTTTTCGAACCTGTTGGCGATAATTATTTTTAAGTTCTTCAATATTTAATATTAAAGGCTCTTTACTTGTATTTTCCATAACAAGTTGTTAAAAATTACGAGTTATACATAATTTTAATATTGGTGCAGGGTAAAGAGGCCTCTTAACCCTGCACCTGGGTTGCAAGCCCCAGGCCCCTCAAGCCTCTTCCTCTGCAACGCTATGGACCCGGCACCCGCACGGTGAATCCATGGAATGCTAAGTGATTCGTCTCTCTCTGATAAGCTAGCTTTTGACCACTATCTTACCTGATCTTATCTACTCATCAGAAATTATAGTCCTTGTTTAGTTTTGTTTTTGAGTACGAGTGATAGGGTCATTGGTTTGTCCAGATTGCCTATAATTAGGTATTTCTGGAATCTCTCTGGAAGAATCTGGAAGAATTTTCCGAAGCAATCCGAGTCTAAAACATTCAGTAGATGGCATTAGGCTTGCCTGTTATTAAAAAATGTGAGTGTTAAGACTTTAATGCCCACCCCACCTCAGTATCAGCATATATTTTCTAAATCTACTGCAAATGGAGTTCCCATTTTGACATTGAAAACAATAAAGAAAAAATATTTTAAAGAAAAATTAATGGAGTGGCTCTAATTTCCATTTCAACTACTCTGAATCCCAAGAAGGTTATACGTACCTGATGGTAACATTACAATGGAGTTTGAAATGCATTCAATGATTTCAAATAAATAAATTTAGCTTACATAAGTTACATACGAGTAAGTTATCTCTGTCTCTTTCTTTAGTATCGACAAGTTAGATCTTATGTTTCACATACTGACGGTTATCGTGTTTATATAAAAATTATTACAAGTACGAAAGGGATAGGAAAAATTAAGACCTTTTTAAACAAATCAAAAACTTTTTGACAATAAATGGCCGCAATTTTTAGTAATACTTTTAATAGATAAATCTAACGTAGCTTTAACATTGTCTTCGTATTATATCCAGAGTAGAGAATAGTTATATTCCTTGATCTACAATTTTATTACAACTTCGCACTTGACCGGCTTTTGTAGCGACTCTTTACTTTTTCAATGCAACCTCCTTGAACCATGCAGGGTGTATTTTCATTTGCTTACATACATTCTTTGTCATTCGTTCTTTAAGTCTAATTCCTACACAATTCCTCCGAAATTTATGCTTGCTCTAGACTTCACAAGCAAAGATAAAACCGAGCCCCAATTACCGGCAAGTTTATTTATTTTTTCAATTAGAACGGTTACATTACACAAGTTAGACAATAATGAGGCTGGACGTATTACCACATAGACAGTTATAATAAACACCTACTTCATGAGCCTGCCTTTCTTCAGATCCAGCGCCAGCAGCAAGCGACGAAGCAGTGGAGACCAGAGATGCTGTAGATCCATGTACTGCGTAATGAATATCAACATAAATTAATGTACTAAAACGATACAATATAGAAACATTATTCATAATACTCTTGGGGCCTTGAGTTTGATCCTCAGGGCGGAGAGGAGTCTGGAACTGTGTCCAATAGATCGCAATAGGCTCGCCGCATATTACATAAAACTCATTTGGAAAAATGTGTGTGATTTTTTCCAAATCAAAGTATGTTTTTGTTCGATGTGTGGCTGTTCTGGCTAGTAAGTTAAAGCACTGAATATAAACCCAAAATATCTACTTTTATTATCCACCAAGATCCAGTTCTAGCAGGCGCGTGGTGCAAAACGCAGGCTATGCCAGAATATCTTGCAAATTTTTCGTAATATTTCCGACACACAAGGCAAAGAATTTCGAAGGCAGGCTTTCATGCAGTACGCATGAAAGCCTGCCTTCGAATGAATAAACAGCATCAAAAGTGTGTCACTACACATTTGATAAAAAGGACATTGCTGTGTTAGTTATGAGACTAAGGAAGGACGTAACATATAAAAAGCACATAGGAATATTATAATTTAACATTATCAATATAATAAGGTATGTTAATAAATTTAATCAATCAGTACCTGAACGGAATGCCTGCCTATCGTTCAATATTTTTTTTACCTATTCTATATGCGACACTACAGCTACTACAATAAAAGCATTTAGACAACCTATAAGTCATAGCAGACTCATAGGCAGTCTAAATGCTCCAGCCCAGTACCAGTTGGCAGCGTGCCCAGCATGCTGGCAATATCCTTAATTATTATGACCTAACCTTATAATTTATTGTTAAATATGCCATCCATCCTACTTACCTACGAAGTAGTATTTTTTCGAAGGATAATGATGTCGGTACTCTTCTATATTTTAAAATCTGATTTCAATTTCAGCATTTTAATTACGAGCGGGAATCGAATTGTCTCCCGTAAATATGATTTAACATGCCATAATAATTGAAAACATAATTAGAAGGATCAAAATTAGTTCAGCTGTTTTAGAACTACGACGCCATGAGACAGTTCTATACAAAGAGCAATTAAATGTTTAAGCTTTTATGATCAAACATATATATTTTCCCATCTAATCTTCACTTGACTCTACTCTTTTGGCGCTGAGAGTTTAAAAAGGGATTATAAAGCTTCGCTTTAAACACCTGTAGGACTATTAAAATCAATGGAGTTATTTTCTCGAAGCATACCATCAGATAAGTATTTCGAATAACTCAATTTTTTGGTCGGCAAATATGTGAACATTAAGCTTGAGCCGAAAATTCTTGATTGAAAAACAGCAATGCAAAGTAATGACTACAAAATTGATTCAAATGAAAAATGCGCCACCTTGCAAATAATCAAGCACAATGTTTATGTGCGAAAATAATTTTGAGGTTGTAATTATCTTTTTACTGGCGCGCATCAGCCATCTTAACATGAAATACTTTTATCTTAATTACCGAAATCATTAGTGGAATTTAATGTTACCGAGTGTAAGAAATGCATGCCACATGTTTGCGGTTCTGATGCATGTGTTTTTAGACCGATTGAGGACACTTTATAAAACTTTATGTGACAGTCTGATGACAATTACTGAAGATCTTGTGGGAAATCTGATAGGATAAGGGTTGGGTAGCGTTGTTTGTTGAATTGTAATTAATTTGATGTAGGTATGTCACGATCAGTTGTCAGGGTATCTCTATTCATTGACTTTGAATAATTTGTATTATGTTATCACATCGGCTTAGCAAGGAATTCGGCTCACTATATTTGTATCTTATTGTATTTGTTAAACAAATTAGCTTTTTTTTCTTGTAATATTTTTTAAATATTTTTTGTTATTAATTATGGATTAATGCAAAGTAACCCCTGAACCTATTAATTATTCTATTAATTATATTTTTTTTTTTTAAATCAATTGACTTTTTACATACATATATGACATTACATAGTTCATACGTAAATCGTGTTAGATCTTCACGATACAGGCTTGCCTAGTGTGAAGATCACAAATTATAGAGCTAACGTAATAGTTTACCTCAGCGATAGACAATATTAAATTTTAACTTAGTAATAGATGAGTTTTTATATGCTAGATTACTATTTATTATATGTCCTTGTGTATTGCTGCATATTTCGAAGCGCACGTAGCGAAGTTTGCTTAGCTGTTCTTAACCGATCAGCAAAGATAAGCAACGTCGTGTTTAGTGACATTAGTACTGAGCGCTTCCGTGCTTAGGAGGGCACGTTAAGCCGTCGCGCGTCGTTCCCGGTTGATGTCTTTGGATAACAGTCGTTATAGCATGGTGGTAGGGCATTTTGCAAATGCCTGCCTGGCTAGCTACCACCCTTAAGTAGATAATCTGTCGCCAAGCACCTAACGGTGGGTCCCGGCAGCTATCCTTGAGAGCCAGTAATTCTAGGCTAGCCTGAACAACATATTCGACCACATCATCTAGCTAGCCTAAAAGCTAGCCTATCAGCTATAAATATATATATATATATATACATTTCCATTTTTTTTGACTATTATGTTATTATAATTATTACAGTTCCTTGTTCTGTCCGATGTCAATAAGGCGACTTAGAGACAGAAAGCATCGAATGAACAGCATGACCCTGCTCACATCAATGTGAGTGGGAGTTGCACATTATGGGCACAGTAATACTACTTGTAATCTTGACTATCCGATTACTCCGATCCTATTAAATTTCCCTGTACTAACAAGAGTATTCCCAACGAGAGTTGGAGAGAAAGTTTGTAGATTTACAATTATGTCCATTCTTCCTCCTATATGTGGTAAGCGGAAACATACTTTTCACGCACAAACTCGGAAAGTTTCTGCTTCTCATTTGAAACCTGAGTGGAAGGGTAGTCTTTATCTGCTATTATGTAATAGGTAGGTATTTGAAATAAGAATGCAGAAAAAAAATATTGCCTTAAATATATCCAATTGTAGCAATTTTCCATTCAACTTTTAATGTCAATAAGGACTAATTTTGTACTTGCTTTGTATAGTACTACCTACTCGTAGCATTTTCCTTGTTGTATTGAGGTGAAAACTTGTGTTTCTTGCGGCAACAAATTTATTTAACTCGTACCTTTGAAATCCTAGTCAAGCTTAGATTTCTATAATCTAATCCTTCGCTTCCTCAGGATTCTATAAAAGTACCCGCGCCAAATAACAACTTTTGCAGCCTTGCTTACCGAATAACTATTCTTTGAATATCTACTCTCAAGTCCTAACATTAGAATTATAAGCTTGAAAACGAGTATATATCGAGATACTTTATTTAAACAAAATACCGAAATTTAAAAATAGAATCATTGTTATGACACTTATTTTTTTACCTATACAGTGCAAGTGCAAGAAGTTAATATCACCAAAGAGTTTCCACCAATATTCCACTTCCACTGTTTGCTATGCGCAGTGATTTTGGCGCCATTCATACGTACACTGAATTTCTTTTATTTTGTAGGTTCAACCGTTTTTTTAATAACATCTATGGTTCAACCCCATCCAATGTATGAGAGTAGAATCTGCACATATATAGGTAAGAGGACACTCGTGTTTAATATCCCTCGTTCCTCCTTGGAATGTTGCCTATTTATTATTTCTTATTTTAAATAAAAAATGTCACAATTAAAAAGTCACGGCCCCTGGAGTCTACATTTATAAAAATAAAATAAAACAAACACACAATATGCATCAATTTCATAAACTACTACTATAAATGTGTTCTTGTTGTACTTTGTGCTGCTATATAATTTATATTGTAAATCCCACACATTACACATAAGCAGGAAACGGTAAGGAACATCACGAATGATGAATGTCACAGCGTGTGCATTACCAATTATTTGAGCCAGTAATTCTAGGTTAGCCTGAATTTTCTTTTTTTTTTATTGCTGATAGGTAAGCCTTTGACCACAATCTCACGTGATGGTAAGTAATGATGTGGTCTAAGGTGTTAACAGGCTTAACCTAGAATTACTGGCTCTCAAGGACAGCTGCCGGAACACACCGTTAGGTGCTTGGCGACAGATTTTCAACTTGAGGGTGGTCGCTAGCCAGGCGGGCATTCGCAAAAATGCCCTTCCACCATGCGGTGAAGCTCAAGCCCGCGGCGGGATTCGAACCATGGACCTGCTGCGCGGCAGTCCATAGCCAAAGCCACTGAGCCATCACTGCTTCAAAAATAACATCTTCGACCACATCATCACTTACCATCTGGTGAGATAATCATCAAATCAATCCTTTCGAGCATTAAAAAAATATATTTTTCTGTAGTCAGTCACAGCACTTCAACAGAACTTTTAAAAACTTATTTTACGTATTAATTTAGACCAAGTTAAGTGCATTTAAACTATTGTGTGAGAGGTTTCCTTACCGTCATCATTTTTCTTCGGATAGTGATGGGAATGCCTCGGTGTATGCATTACATTGCCGGGTTGGTGCGTAGGGCTTAGCGCTGATCTTGGAGATGGCGAAGGAGGCTCGGATACGCCATAATTTAGACCTAATCAAAAAATATTAATATTTAATCACTTATGTAGGAAACATTTTGACTTTCAATTTCGTTTACAGAAATGTATAGCTGAGACATGTCGAAACTAAGCAGCGAGTAAGATTTTTCGTCAGGAAAATGCTTGGGGAATGTGATTCGGCCGCCCAGAGACATTGATTAAATTGTCATATTTTATATATAACGTAAGATTCAATTAGGGCTAAATAAAATTGTATGTCTCTGCTCTATTATAAGGCTACTAACGAAATGCGAGGAAGATAAGCGGTGCGAGAATGCGTAGCGGACTCTTTTGTACTCTTTTTTATAATATGGATTAATCGATGTCCTCTGTACTCCATTCTAAATAGAGGAATTGCCACTGAACTTCTAATAGTTCTTAATTAAGTACCTGCCAATAGTTTTCATATATCTGTAGGTATAAGTAAGAGAACGAAACTGAAACTTGGTGGGAACATTTTGGTTTACGTTTGTGTAAGCCCGACTATATGTTTACTATATTTTCTGTAGTAAGTTAGTACTTTAATACAAAATTATATAATAATAGTTGTATATACTCTTCTATTGTTTCTCAAATACCTAGTTTGAATTCTCAATCAACATTTTGACATTGTCGGAATAGAATTCAAAGGTTTGCCTGACTTTAAACGCTGGCTAGCTACAAAACACAATAACAATTGATAACGGAAATATTCCTAAGATAATCCAACATATAACATTGTAATTTTTACATTAACGCCTTTTAAACAAATAAACATACAATCACAAATGGCGAAAGTAACGCAGTGCAGCTTTTATTACATACGTAATGGACGATCCGTTCATGTCATGGAGTAAAAAAAATAGCAATACCTTGACCGGCTGGTCCATACTGCACTGGCAAACAGTAGTACGGCTCGTAGTCGCTCTCCGAAGACCTTTGCAACATCGACGGATATAGTTTCTCAGATTTTGTGGACCTGTAATTAAACTTTCGATATAATATATTGAAGTTGTGGAATTTACATAGATATGAGACTTTTTCACAACCCAATTTTACGGTCAATTGACAATGTGTAAGGAATGATATTGCACGCACATGAGACTGAACAACTTTGTCTCAGAGTAAGCCACCTGTGACAAACTGCATAAATGTTATTGGCAGAGGTTACAGCTTAACATCAGGTAGGCCTCGTGATTGTTCCATCACAATAGCATAAAAAATATGCATATAGCATGGTGGATTATAGACTCTTTATAAAGAAGGGCCTTGTTAGAGGTAGTGTCAATTCTGACGACGCTATTGGTGAATTCAATTGATATTCTTTTAGCTTTTCGGCCGCGGCTCCACCCGCACGTATTTCGGTAATCGCGCAAAAACATTAACCTTTTCTAGCGCAGATGGATAAAAACTATCCTATGTCCTTCCCCGGGTCTCAAACTCTTTTCATACCAAATTTCATCTAAATCGGTCCAGTAGTTCTGGCGTAAAAGCGAGACAGATCGACAGAGTAACTTTCGCATTTATAATATTAGTATCGATAAACCCATAATAGTATTTCTCAGCCAAACAATAACTAAAAAGTTCCATAGTTTTATTTGCTCCAAAACATAACACTTCGCGACTTTCTTTTATTAATCGAGTAAAATTGTAACATTAGGTTGTGAAAAAAGCCAGCACCAACACATTACAACATAGCAAAATATACATTTTTAGCGTGTATACGAGAAAAGCCTATTGACTTCAAAACGTTTGTATTGGTAGCTCTCGCATCTATTTCGTATGCATACGGCCTCCATATTTGCAAGGTTCAACTTATTTGTAAGCATAGCTGATATCGTTAGCTAAAGATGTAAGTAAGGTCAAATCAATATGTGAATGTCAAAATAATTTGAAACGGGTTGGAGTTATTGCACAATACTTTATATTGTAAATCGTTTCCATGACACAGAGCTCATAAAATTGTAAAGAGTGCTTTTAAAAGATAAAGACCTAGAAATACAAACAGAGACAAATATATTACTTAGGCGTCATCTTATATGGATAGGTAGACAAATTATTAAGAATCAACAATGACGATATAATAGTACTTATTGAACGCTTCACAATTATAATAGCTAACCCCCATATGATGGAAATTAGCAGAAATTAAGAAAAAAAATATGTTGAAATACTACACTAGTAGTATCATAAATGACAGTGAAAGTAGCGATGAGAGTTACCGAAATAATTAAACAAAACGAAGCCGTGCCTTAATCAAATCATGCATAGTTATTTAAATTGAAGCGTGCCACATTGATGCTAAACATACAACCTCCAAATCCTGTGGCATACCTTGGAAACGTCCTATCTCTGAGGTAGCTAAAAATTCAACATTCAATACTTAACATCATTTTAATAAATACATACACGTAATTACATAACAATGAATACGTAATGAATATATATGAACGTGGAGTAGAATACATACAATAGGAGCGCGATAAAAGAAAGTAATAGCTTGGGTTACATAGACAATGTTTGGGTTGATAGACAAGAATGTATGCCAATGTAAGCTTTATCTAGAAGTAGTAAAGTTCAAGTTGATAATGCAAGAAGAAATGACGTGATAGCAGAGAACAAAGGAATATCGGTACCAATTCAATAGATATATTTTACAAAGTTAAATGGGATATGGTTTTGTGTAGCTTCTATAGTATTTTGGGGACTAGTCGACGACAATTGGAATATTAATAGAAATTTTTGAGGTATTAGTCAGATAATTATACTAACTTACTCATATAGAATACAATACAAAGTAGTACAGACTACTTTGTAATCTACTTTACCTATGTAGTTTTGTGTTATTTGACAAATTTAATACCATCTAACATCTACTACACAAATTATTTATATTACAACAGACACAGACCATTCAGACGCTTTGGTAATATTCGTATTCAGCGCCATCTAGTATATCTACAAACATCTAAAAACTAAGAGATAGACAATCCAGCTAGTAATATCAGTTTAGGGTAGATCATAGTTGCCAGAAACTTTAAAACTTCGTCACTATAACAGCACAATGTATGGGAGTCTGAAACTATGAGATAGGGTATAAACGTTTTCATAAACCATATCGTAAATCTCATAATTAAAGAAATATTTAAATTATAAATAGGGAATAATTCCTACCACAGATAATGAAAAACTTATACTCCACTACGGAAATGTGATCCTTATAATATAACAAAATGTTATTTAATCGACAACACAATTCCTTGAAACAAATCCTATCTCCTAGTTTGAGACTTACCTATACTGAACCTTCTTGTTAGATCAGCCTGAAAAAAGTGGCTGATAAGGTACCAAAACTCCTGAGTATTGACATGAATAATAACTCTCTTTGGTGAAGAGAGAGGACCTACCTAATGCTGTTGCTCCGGTTCAACCTTGAGCCCTGTGCATCCCGGTGCATGATGAGCTTATTGTGTGTGAGTGAGCTGCGATGGTGTGAGTTAGGTGAGGATGTGTGGTTGTGCGCCTGCGCGGAGTGCAGCGACGTGAGAGACTCCATCGACTCGCCCTCCGACAGCCGACCGCTGGCTGAGTATGTGTTACTGAAATGGGGAGACGTGATGAAGGGTGCTGGCCAGCTCTACTTATCATTTTCTTCAACACAAGTCAGTTTCTCGGTTTTTGAAAGACCTTTCCTGAAGGAAGGCACAGTGCTTGGGATAGCGCTCATATTATGTAAATCAACTATCGTCCTGAGTCCCAATTTGGGATAGCAATGCTTGGCTGCATAGTCCTGCATAATTTTAGTTTGCAACGAGATCGAAATTAAATACGATCGTTCGGTTTAAACACAAGTTCGAGCTGTGAAAATTATTTTTGGTAAGAGTCAAACGGTCAGTTTGAATCTATTTTGTAACGTATATCGGAAAACTACTAACACAACTCATTATGAGGCTTTGAGTAAGTTTTCGAAAATACCCAAATTAAACCGCTTAAGATCGAGCGTACAAATTCGCACACCTGTTGCACATCTACATCTTATACCGCATCTAAGTCGCAAGCTCGATTCTTAGAGGATTTAAGTAGCGAACTGTGAATAAGGACCTTTACGCTCCAAACTTCTGATCCTCAAAGTACGATAGAAGCTTGCAGACTGGGTTCATACATGTGCGCCCGTCAGTTCTGATCTGACACCGATACCATTTTCGGAAATACATTTTTATTGAATTCATACACATATATTGCTAGTTATACGATACAACTTATTTGACGTATTTATGGCAAAGCTCAACTACGAGTTATTTTAAGAAAAATAGGATATTTCAGAAGCTATCGTGTACAGCAAACAACCTAATTGATTTCTTTGGACGTAAAATACATCCCGTATGTGCACTCAATACGTACTTACCATAAGAATTAGTGTATGTATGAGTGCGATTTAAATTTGTATCAAAGTGCACTTAGACAATTGCAATCGTTTTTTATTGTACTTCATTATTTCTATAGACAGCTTCCTTTAAATAAATTATATAAAATTAAAAATATATATTTATTATTAAAAAAATGTAACTTTTATGCAGTATGTGTAATAAATACATCTAGAATACATAATATATTGAAGTGTTAGTTGCGTACTACCATTTCACTTGGTTCAATATGTAACATATTGTATCTAAATAGCGTTTGACCCGCCAAACTTCTATGTCATTAAATTTTACCACAATTATTTAATATACATTAGTTAGATAGATAAATTAGTGGATCTGCATTGTTTAATATAATTCTATATAGCTGAAGCTAATAATATCATGTAAGTTGTAAATACAACTGGCCAGCGGAAACAGGGTTCACAAGCTAATGATTGACACAGACAATGCACATAGTAAAATATATTTAAGGCATTAGAGACGCGCAAGTATATACAGGGGCATACATAATGATTAGAAGATATGGCAATGAACATGACAATGCAGTGATTACAACGATAATCATATTTTCAATGTTACATTCACACCACTGAACATTCCACACCCAACCACATATAGATAGAAATATTGACGATGTATTAATACCTGTGTCTTAGCCATGGGGCATATGGTATTCCATAGTCAGACTTGACTTCGGAATAGGTCTGAGTATCAGAAAGACTGCCGTCGCTGATCTTCATCCCGCCTCTAGAAGTAACTCTGAAATGAATAAAAAAATAAACTTCATCTTGATGCAAATATAACATTATTAATTTTAACAAAACATAACGACTTTTAACACAAAATATTTTAAAATTAAAATGTACTAAGATGTAAATAAACGACTGAAACTTAATTGAATTAATCGACAAGAGAAAATTAGAACATCATCAGTAGTCGAAGCCAATTATATACTCATTATTAGGGATAACTCAAATACTACTCGAAAGATCTCAGTCAAATTTAAATGCACCTAACCAGCACAAGCTATCGAATACAATAAAAAATCATTAAAATCGGTACTCCCTATAACATACACAAAAAAAATACAGTCGAACTGAGAACCTCCTTCATTGCAATGCTTTTTTATTGTAGCAAGCCTTTATAAAAGAATTTATAAGAGAACACCTGGGACTACAATGTCAAAGTTATATAGGATCATTACATCTTCTATACAAAAACTTTTGGATAGTTTATATATCAACGATATATTATTTAGAAAACATGACAGAGGATGTACCTAATAATTAGAACTATTTTGGTTTTATCATAATGTATGAGCAAGTTCTCTCTGAGTAATATTTTACTAGGTATATTAAAAGATGTGTATACAGCACTGAAACCAACTTGTAACTGAATTAAAAGTTCCCATGGGGAATATCAAGTTATAAATATTTGAATTAAGTAAATAAATAGACATGGATAGAAATCAGAAGATAAGAAAGCTTATCTGTTTGCCTACTTGTCACAAGCTATCCCTGCTATCAAAATTTTAGTTTAACGTATAAACATAATGGCAAATAATAATGCTTGTATAAAAAAAGTATAATTTATCTTTCATAATGAATAGTAACATACTTAATGATATGTATTGTAGTCCTAAAAGACCCCTTAGGAAGCTGGGCTCGAATTGTACACCCATCTTCCTGTGCCAGTCGTCAGTCCACACGAAGGGAAAAATATCAAAAGTCGGGTAGCAAGAGCCTTCTAAAGTACCTACTGCCATCTTATACTGCGATCACAAAGACGTCTGCCAAGCATCGGGATTATGGCAAACTGTTGAACATATGATTCCCGCATTATGGGCTAATGGGGTAAGAATTTTTTCAAAAGTGGACTTAAAGCATGGCTATGACATGGCTGTTGATTATGATGATAAATATAGTTCTAAATAATGAAAAAATATCTTATTATTTATTATGACTTTGCATTTCAGACCGTATTTATTTGCTACCGCTCCCTTGAGAACTATTAACTAAATCGCGGTACGTATGCTTTGTTCTAATCCAGGAACAAAGAAATCTATTTTCCGAAGTTCATCGAAATCCGTCCAGCCTTTTCTGGGGTTAGTGGCAACAAAGACACACTTTAGAATGTATACTATTCGTGTGATGCTAATGTATATGTGACAAGTCGGAGGTGCATCAGCAAAATGTTAAAATCATCTTCCTACCATTATCAACAAAATTTTAAACAAAAGTATGGGTCAGCACAACATTGTGTCTCAACAACAGAAGTGTCGACCGACACAGGAGGATTCGTAGAAAGTTTTGGGCTTCGGTTTTATGGCCGGCCCAACCACAAACCACCCTTGGTAATGCTTTTGTTGGTTGTATACCCGCTACCTTTCGATTCATAAGGGCGTTTCGACATTGTGCATTTATTTTGCGGCAGCGTGTACGGACACACAACCAATGCCGTGCGTACTGGCATGCGGCTTAATCGGCACCATTTTCCTCCTTAACGCCTTTTATAACACACAACAGGTATTTTTAAGAACTGATGAGACGGACAAGTGTCTCAATAGAGGGAAGCCTGTTAATTATAATTGCAGTGTCTATATTCTCGATATCTCGATCTGCTTATTATTTAGTTTGCCCAGTCATTTTTCTTCCTAGAGTGCCCATACCGCCTAAACACAGCAAACATCATAATATAACACTGCTGCTTCGTGGCAAAATTCCTGACATTGTGATTTTTTTTATGTTATTGTGACGTAACAAGCTCGAGGCCTAACCTCTGCCTATAACAGATGCATTTCGTCACAAGTCACAAATTGCACTGCGCCCGTCACCTTGAGACATAGTTGTTTAGTCTCATGTGCCTGTAATTTCATTGGCTCTCAAGGACTGCTGCCGACACACCGTTCGGTGCTTGGCGACAGATTTTTAACTTGAGGGTGGTCGCTAGCCAGGCGGGCGTTCGCAAAATGCCCTTCCACCATGCGGTGAAGCTCAACAACGCGGCGGGATTCGAACCATGGACCTGCTGCGTGGCAGTCCATAGCCAATGCCACTGAGCTCTCACTGCATCAAAATAATACCCACCAAGGCGGGCTCTTACTGAAGAGACCTACCACCTACTAGGTTATAGAAAAGTTCTTATATTCTACATCAGAAAGTCCTATAATAAATCCTATGATCAGCCAACAGTTTAAAATGAATGAAATATCTACATACCTATATGTATGAGACATTCGTTGTATCTCATTCACACACAAAGTTATTTTATACTAAAATATGGCGACCATATACGTCAACCATCTGCACTGCACTAACTGCTACTTCATAAATACCTATTTAATAATTGAAATAAGGAGCATGTTTATTTGCAGAGTCGGATCAAGTGTGTGACTCAAAGTTTACATTATTTTTATCAATGAAGAAAGAAACTAGGCCTTCTAAGAAGCGATAATTAATTCAATTAATTGTTATCATTCTATAAATATGGATTATGCACACAATTCATTCTTGTTTCATTATAAGCTCACAGTAGAATGTTAATTCGATATTTGTGATTTATTATAATCATATACTTACCAACCTTGTTATTTGATTATAAAGAGCTATATCAACCAGAAAGTAAGCATTAGTATTAATGTTAAGTTTATATTTGTTGTATTCAATTAAATGATTATTCTATTATTGACTGGTGTCTTGGTGATTACAGTAAGTATATCAAGGTAAGGAATGGTGGAAAATATTAAAAGATGTATTTATGAAAAATATGCTAGGTTGCTGCATTGAGAACCCTGACATTTATTGATAGATCTATTAAAAGCGTTAATGTAGGAGGGTCGTATGAGAAAACTTGAAAGGCATGATGGGTCAAATATCTTAGGTTTGTGCCCTTGGAAACCTTAGTTTAAGTATTGACAGCTCTGCTGTAGACGCCATGACTCTGAGATTTACCTAAGTTTGTTCTACCACATCCATGAGGTGGGATAGTGTGTGCTAATTTAGTTCCTGGCGTAATATAGGTCAACAAACAATAGATCTTACACAAAATACATTTTGATTGGTTGGGCTTGTAATTGTACAGTGATAAATCTACATGATAATACCAATTGAGTAATGGATTTTATTGATTTCTAACAACCTGGTTATGTATATAATTTATATGGGTTATTAATGGATTATTTATCTTTCTGTCTATTAAAATCATAAAAAATCATTGATTCTTATTGTGGTATAACTAGCTTGACAATGTACTATAATAAAATATATTAAAATAATTACACAATTAAACATACTGATTGTAATTAAATAACTAATAGGAATAAAAAATAAAATAATATACTAAATTACTAATAGGAATCAAGTACAGCCCTGGCAACAGCATGAAAATGTATCAAATGACTCCTTTAGAACAGTGTACTGGAATCATATGTCTCTTTCTCACTAAATGGGATTAATTAAAAGTTTCAGCAACAATATCAACAGTCATCCACTTAATGGATGTCAAGGACTAGTTTGTAATGACCATTTTAATGATGGATTGCATCAGCTGAGAGCATAACATGCAATTTCAGTAGTACCTATTTATCAGTTGCTTTTTCGTATGGAAATTTCAATACCATGATTTTTCTCAATGTGAATTGACCATGCATTTGACAAAACTAACTGGCACAAAATAATCTAAATAAACAACAAAGACATTCTAGCCCGGCACCCCACGGGCAATTATAAGTATCAACTCCTAAAAGTATTCCGTTGGTGTCTACTATTGGTACCTACAGTAGTGTGCAGCAGTATTAATATCAAAATTGTACATTTAAATTGCTGAAATCATATTTTAGTACCTATTCAAAACTTTTTCTTGAGCCATATTTTGGATAGTTAATCTATCAATATTCTTGTTATATTTCAATTTGAGGTCATGGTGTATTTTGCATTTTCATTTTACAGCTTCTATTGAAGCCATTTTAAAGCTCTTGTAGAGGATGTTGTTTAGTCCATCCTTCTCCATGAACTGACTTCAGCAATGTCCTATGGGATCAATAAATAGATAGGTGAAATTGCATTACTTCTGAGTGTTGCCATCTCTTAGAGGGCATGTCAAGCCTTTGGTCTAGGTTGTTGTCTTAGGATGGCAATTGTTATAGCATGTTGGTAGTGTATTTTTCGAATTCCCGTCTGGCTAGCTATTAGGAAAATTGACACTAACAATGTAGGTATTCTGACAGCTGCCCTTGAGAGTCAATAAGCGTAAACAATTTTCTTTGTCTGCATCATCACTTACCATCGGGTGAAATAGAGGTCAAAGGCTAATTCATTTGTAATAAAAAACCCATGGTCAATACATTTTTACAATAACTTCATGCTTTCATTGTGTTCCTACACTGATGATTATGAAAAGCACTTATAAAACATATTTATAAGTGCCTAATAAGATCTAATGCTGTTCTTTATGTTGCACCCTGCCATTTTCCATTTTCATACCAAAAAAAAATAAAAGTGTGGGTTTTTTTATTTTAATCATATAATTATTTCGAATTCTCCCCCTTTCACAGAGGTGAGATTATTTTTAAAGAATGCCTCGACAGGCAATCAGTTTGTTTTATTACAATCATATTTATACAAGAGCCATATTTTGCCATATTCGCAGCTGACTGCAATTGAATATACATATAGCCAAAACGGTTTGTTGTTGCAAAGTTGCAAAGATATTGAAAAATTATATTATACCTACTTAAGTATGTATGTCAAGTGTGTACCCCGTGGGGTGCCGGGCTAGAATTGCACCTCCCCATATCATCCCGTGGGTGTCATAAGAGGTGACTAAGGGAAAAATACTGAAGGTGGGCAGCAGCTTCTTATAAGGAACTACCAACTTACACTGCGATCCCCAAGACGACTGCCAAGCATGAGGATTATGGCAATTACCCCCTTAATAGGGGAGGCTGTGTTCAGCAGTGGACGATCTGGCTGTTACAGTAAGTAGGTATGTACTTAACTAATTATAGAATTACCTGTGGTGATGGAATAATGCAGCAAATTCATGAGTGCCAGGCTTGGGTAGTGACTGAGATCCCAGTAGCCTCTCTCTAACTGAAGCAGATAGTTGTGCAGCAGCAGTGCCTCCAAGAGAGAATGATTTAGGACCAATTCCATTTTCTGTAATGTAAAAAAATATCGGTTAATATAACCAGACACAATTTAGGGTCTCAAAAAAGAACTTTGGTCTATGTTTAGCATAGTAGGTAATTACTTATGTAGGTACCGTCTAAGATTTTATATTTCAAATCACTGGGTACCGTCTAAAAGATATGTAAGATAATGTATACCTAGTTGAGAAGTATTGTAAATTGAAAATTGGTGTTGTAGAATGGATGACAATAAGAGAATTGTCAATATAATAATAACACAAACATCGACTTACTGTGAATTTGTAGGTTTTGTAGATCTTGAGTGCACGTTTGAGTGCCACCCGAAACTTTAACTTTAGTCCGAGGAACTGCCGATACTTGTGCCGTTCTTCCACCTGTAATTAATTAGTTGTCTAATGAATTATTTATTCTTCTGACAAAATATTCGTACTTTTGAACAATGAGATATTGCAAATCTATGAAAATAAATAAACAAATTGCCAGAGTCCTGGAGTAGAAAGCTACGTAACGTTTCGTTGAATAAAAAATGTTACATAATTATAAAAAAAACTTCTTTCCCTAGTCCAACAATTTGACCAACACCCCCTGACAGCCTATCTATCACCGAGTTAATTAGGTACTACCTTTTCATTGCTAATCCCCACATGAAATTATTATTTAGTCTTTGTCCACACTTCCATTTACTCACAATAATACACTGCAAATAATTCTACAGAAAGTTGCAAAATATTGAAAAAGGGTTTTGGTTTCGGCTAAACTTTACAGTTGACACCAACCCTCCATGAGAAAAGGTAAGTAGAGCTGTAAGTCGTTTGTATGCTAACGCGAGGGCTGGCTACCTATCCAAAATAATAATATATATCGGTACAGGTAAGTATAGTTTAAATAAAATAACTGAATCGCAAAACTCAGTCTCATTGCATATTTAGCTATTAATCAGGAACTACATCGCAGTCAAAAACAATGATCAACAATCAGCAACGGCCTTGAAGTAATGCGATGATTTAGAACTGGAAATTAGCTAATCAACTATGTTTCTTGTTATGATAATGACACTAAATACACTGAATACTAGTATATTCACGCCCTAATTATGGCAAAATACTTTCTATACAAAGTGCTAACTCTCTTAACGTAAGAAGTACCTAACTAATAATACATTTATCGTAATAAGTGAAAACCTTTTCACGTGTCAGGTTCTGTATACCTATGTGTTGTATTTAACTTAAAATTCGTAAATAATTTAGTTCCGCGGGAGATTTCAAAGCACCCTAAGGAGGTAATGAAAAGGCAAAGTTCAAATCTGGTTCTCGATTTATTATTCGCACATTTAACAACACTTTCAGCTTATACTTATAAGAAATAAGTAGGCACGTGTGTTTATTTATGCAAAGCTATGTTACCACACAAATATTTGAAGCGTATTTTAAACTTAGCACGAATCGGTGGGTTGTGACGATATTGAACTTAATGCAGGATGCACCTACGTCAAATGTTCAAACTACTACAATAAAAGCATTTAGACAACTTATAAGTCATAGCAGACTCAAAGGCAGTTTAAAAGCTCCAGCCCAGTAGCACTTGGCAGCGTACCCAGCATGCTGGCAGCATTGCCCCGTTGAATTGCAATGCTAATTCGTTGAGCCAAATATGTGCCAGCATTTTGATTACACGTCGCATCGACTAAGCGCTCAGATAAGTTTTGGAAAATACGATGAACTCCCGGTCCCCACGGACCTAACGTCTCTACACCAAACGGCTCAAATATGTAACCCATACCGAGGTTAGCATATTTGCGCCGCTGGAGTTGCTCCGCCGAAGTAGCCGCAGCGCCAGCCCTCACGATGGTTTCAGAAAGATGTGACGGCGCTAAATTGTCTACGCAAGTAGCGTCCCACACTAAGGGCCGTCCTAACTTCCACGGAACCAGAGTCATGCCGCCAGCTCTTTTACCATCGTAACGCATTAGACCTTCGGTTCGAGAATAGCTGCAACATTGGCGCTGGTAAAAGCCCGGCGAATGATATCGTTAAGGCTGGCATTGCGGAAAATTCAATTAATTGGTTTTATATTTGTACTATCCTACCCTGTACAAATATAGGTGCTTGGTTTACAATATATACCATTAATCTACAAAAAAAACACTATTCATAAAAAGTTACATAAAATGTTACCTTTTGGCAACACTATTATTCTCTATGTAGGTAAATTCAATTGAATACGTCTGACAATATAACATTTTTCTATATACTCCATCTAGCGGCTAATGTCACGTGTACTTCAATTTCACTACTCGAAAACAGATAGCGCTTTCAGCGATCTTCACCGTATGCTTTTGACCAAAATCAAATAATTTCAACTTACTTTGGTGATTCAACATTGTCCTTTTTTACCGTCGGAATGCCTTTATTGATAAAACACTACAAAGTGCTACTATAATGGAAGCATTAAGGCAAACTATCATGCGTCGCACCCAACGACCAAGACCACTAAGCTTTGAAAAATTACATAAGCTCTCGGTCCCCGTGGACCATACGTCTCTACACCAAATGGCTCAAATACACAGATTACCCCCAGGGGGTATTCCCCACATGAAATCTGTGTATCTATTATTTGGTCTTTGTCCACCCTTCCATTTATTCACAATAATAAGTATACATAATAATTATACAGAAAGTTGCATAACATTTAATATTAATATCTATTGAAAAAGGGTTTTGGTTTTGGCTGAACATTACAGTTGACACCAACCCTCCATGAGAATAGGTACTAAGTAGAGCTGTAAGTCGTTTGTATGCTAACGCGAGGGGTGGTTACCTATTCAAAATAATAATATATTATGTTAATTGGTATACAGGTATACTTAAGTATAGTTTAAATAAAATAACTGAATCGCAAAACTCAGTCTCATCGCATTAGCTATTAATCAGGAACTACATCGCAGTCCCCCCAGGGGGTAATCTGTGCTCAAATATATACAACCACTACTGAGATTAGCATACTTAAGCTGCTTAATTCGCTCCGCTGAAGTAGCCGCGGCGCCGACCCTCACATTTGTTTCAGAAAGATGTGGCAGAGTTATAGTGTCAACGCACGTCATAGGTATCCCACCCCATTTATTGCCACTCTAAATTTTACGGAACCAGAGTCATACAGTCAGGTCTTTTACCTTCGTCACGCACTAGACCATTCGGTTCGAGAATATAGCTGAAAAATTAACGCTGGTAAAAGCCTGGTGGTTGATATCAAGGCTGGCGCGGCAGGAAATTCGACTAGTTCTTTGAGAGCCAGAGCAGCCATGGTAAATGTGAATCAGCTGCAGTATCACACTATAATTACAAACATACTGAATTATTCAGTGGATGGCAAAGCTAAAGATAGGCGTCCTTGATAGACATCCCATGGAAGATAATATTACCTTACTTCGGTAGGTTAATTTTGACGGTTTGCTGTAGCATTGGCAAAGAAAAGCGTAGGTATATCCAATTAGAAGGGTACCTCTATCTAACGAGTTAAAGGCATTTTTAACATCCACCTTCAAAAGCAGCTCCCCATCATTTTGATCTAAGTAAAAATGTGCGAAATGCGAGCACAAGCAGCCCGTGAGCTAAAACCCAGCTGTATTGACAGTAAAAGATTACTTATATGAGCAACCTTTTTCCTTTTTCCTACATCTGACATTGGCTGTGAGGCGACAATAAATAGCGCCTACTGCTATTATGGACCTAATACTACCTTCTTTTTTATTTAGAGCACATAAGTACATTCGCAACATAATGATCGGTGATGCCATTGTTACCCGACCCGACAACAACAAATCTGTAGTATCCCTTAAAAGTGCCTCGCCCACCTTACCAGAAAAAATAAAGAGATAAAATACCTACCTATAATGTACTGAGGTAAGATACCATCTAAGCCATCAACAATTAATTAACAACAAAGGCAAACCATTCATTTTAAAACGTGTGCAAAGGTGAACAGAAGTGGAATTGGCCAGAAATATAAAGGTAGTAGAATTGTATTATGTATCACGTATATATTATGAATAAATTAAGAACTCACCGTGTCCTTGACCATGTTGTTGTGGTGGGCCGTTCGACTGAGGTGCAGGCTGTTGCACTCCATTCTGCCTCTTCACGTATCCAAAACTCTGAGGAACTTTAGCTTTGCCTGATGAACAAGTACTTCCGTTCCCTCCACTTGATACACTGGAAGGTCTTGACTGCGCACCACTGGGCGATTGGAGCTGAAACGTTTTGTAGGTTACGTCATTTTAATCAGTACTAATATTATTAATGCGAAAGTAACTCTGTCTGTCTGTCTGTTACGCTTTCACGCCAAAACTACTGAACCGATTTGAATGAAATTTGGTATGGAAATAGTTTGAGACCCGGGAAAAAACATAGGATAGTTTTTATCCAACTGCGCTAAAAGAGGTTAATGTTTTTGCGCGATAACCGACATTCGCGCAGGCGGAGTCACGCCCGGAAAGCTAGTGAAAAATAATAAGAATATGTATAAGAAAAATAATTAATCACGTTTTTTAATTTAACATAGGAACTATTGGTGCTGGTAAGTCAAGACTTAGCAGATTTTTTAGCCAATAATTATAAAAACAACACAAGTGAAAAATAATCAAACGGGTCCCAAGAAAATTTGTTAAGTAATTCATGTTTTTTGTTTTTGTCCCATCATAAAAACATTATATAAAAATCATACAAGCGACAAACATGGTATCATTTCTAAATCTAAGTCTATTAGTAGAATAACAAATAATAAAACCGGTCAAGTGCAAATCGGACTCAGACAAGAACTCCGGAACCAAATGAAAGAAATAAAGAATTTTTGCTATTTTGGAACTGCAATAAATTGTACCTTCTTCGGTACAGACACTTGGTCTCGCACCCTACTCGATGTGCTAGTCAGAGTCAGATTTGGCCGTGCAATCATTATACAACTGAGGAATTCGTGGATACTGTAAAAGCATGGAAGTGGGTAGGGGCTAATACCGTAGCTACAAAGCAATAATTACAACTTCTTATATTGTAATTATGACGTCAAATTTCAACGAAAAGATAAATTTGAACCATGTAGGACGTAAACTAGCGACACGATCAGTCCAATGGCTATTAGAAGTGGGCTTACCTGCTGTACACCACTTCTCGAAGAATGTTGACTAGAAGAATTTGCAGCGTACTGAAACAATGAAAGCCAACAATTTTGAATTACATCTGCTTAATTAAATTAGATGGCGTAAGTAAGGAAACGGTTTTAAGAGATTAGAAAGAAAGTTTTTGACCAAACAGGAAAGCAGTCGAAGGAGTTGATTGGATTTGATTATGACAGGTGTCAAAATCCACAATGGCAGCCTTTGACCATTTTATTCTGTTCTTTGACTCAACTATGAGACTCGGCCTTATGGGTAATGCATGTTTATCATAGCTAAAACGCAATAACGTACGGTGTTAGTAAGTAGTAATTTATCTACTCATCATAGATAAATCTTTCTTCATAAAAGGTTATTAGTTTGCATGCACAACATTCCAAATTCAGTAGGATTGGTTAATTGATTTGGTGCTTTGAAATGATCTCGTCAAATTATTATTGTTGCGCGGCACGGTATACTTTTTAATCCACGTCCGTCACGAAAACGTTTGCGTTCTGCTGTTTTTAAACTTGCGTACATTTCTTTACATATTTAAACATACTTATAATACCTACAAGGAAGATCTTAAAATAAAATAAAAAATATCTATTCAGAGTTTAACTTAATCATAATTAAATTATTTAAATAAACGTTACAGGTCACAACCTGAAATAATTATATTTATAAAACATTTCGTAAATTTTATGTAGGTATATTATTTTCTAAAGTTATATTTGTACGATTAGCAAGTGTTCATGCAAAAATACCATGTTAGAATACATGTCATAAGAATTTATAATGGCACCGTTACCTACTATTTGAAACACAGCAAGTTAACCCGATAATATTGTTCACTACTGTATGCCAGCTAAATTAAGGAACAAGTTCAGACTTTTTCTTTCTGTGCCATAGTTTATAACCTTTTGGCTTCGAAAAAGTGAGAATTCTTCTACTAACAGGAATAGTATTTTCAAAATTGACCCAACGGCATAGTGACGTGTCGAAGTACAATGGTCGGTCGGTCTCATCGGAATTAACCAATCAATCTCCATCGTTCTTTTATTGAGAGACCCCTCTCTATCCACGCGACATTGGCGAAACTGTGGCTAACTCGCATAACCCATTAAATAAAAGAACAAGAAGAACATCGAAATGATATAGATAATATACCTGTGGATGTGGTGCAATCCCCAGCTGTTGAGCTGCAGTGAGCTTCTCCCGTTTGTGGTGCTGAGGAGAATGGTGGCCCGTGCGCCGCTCGCGCTCGCCTTTACGTCCGTGCGATGGGCTGGGTGGCGCCGGAGCAGGCTGGCTCTGGTAAACGATTTAGGCAAGTCACTCAAACGAACTTTTAGAAACATTAAACAAGTTTCAATGCAAACCTTTCTTCTGAGGGATTTGTAGGATCTTATTAATGAAGATTGTAGTTGATTTGTAGAATTTCTAGAACTTTGAAGCCCTGATTACCAGAATAATAAGCTGGTATACTACAAATACTACTAATAAAAGCATCCCTAAGGATAGTCAGACAGGTGGCCGCGTATAAGGCAAGTGGTTTAGACTGATAATACAAGGTTAATTACAAGACACGACATGAAATCCGGACCCGCGGGTTCGATTCCCGCCTTTGTGCTCTAATAATTTTAAATGTTTAAAATTAAGGCTACATCTATTTACAATTATGTTCTTGTGTGGTCCTGTGTGCTGATAGTAAAATACTTTTTAATTGTTCTTCTAATGTCAGAGAAGACATATAGTACCGACTCATTGCGTGTGGGAGAAGGGTAGGAAGATGATAGCATACTAACCGGTGCTCCGACACCAGGCGAGTCAGTGTATTTCTTCCACGTGGTGTCCTGTCTAGGAGCCGGTGGCTGCCGCTCGGTCTGCTGTCCACAGTCAGCTTTGCTCTTCGTCCGACCTACCACTCGGTAGACCACTCCGCTTCCGCCCTCCATACCTCTGCTGCGTCCACCGCTACGTCTGGAATTGAAAACATTAGCTATTTATAAACGTTTTAATTTGAACTTAAAAATATTAATATATATATGTACTCTACTTAATAATTACCAATAGACGATGATACCCTAGGAGTAGAAATGCAGAAAACATTGTTTTATACTTCATTGTTAATGTGCTTATGAATAATAGTTTAATATCTCTTTGAGTTAACGGTAGGGTCAACGTTTAATACAAAATATGAACATTTCAGCTTTGTAACTCATTCATTAGTCGAGAATTGAGACTCAGTGACAGTATCGGGAATGGATGATTTACTGTTCCGAATTCTTCTTTTTTGTTGTTTTTAGATTGGTACAACTGTTTTCCATTTTAGCGCGGGGTTTCAGTTGCATAAGTTACTTATAGTTTATGCGCTGTTTTTATTATATCATATATAGTTTGTATTGCGAATTTCATAATGGATAAAAACGAACAAAGAGTTTGAATAACATTTTGCAGTACTCCGTAATGAGGTGAGGGCCTAGAATTTCATAGCATCAACCAAGTCGAAACCTGTTCCTTTCTATCGCTTTTCTTAAAATAATAAACTGTTTATGTAAGTACTTCTATATGTTAATCAAGTAAGAGCTATTGGTAAATAAAAATAAATATAAAAAGAAAAAATATATATATATTATGACGGACGGACAGATATACAGCGGAGACTCTGATTGAATACTAATGTTTTCAATAAAAATAAAATAATTAACTCATTAATATAAGAAAAACGTTTCATAGTAGTCGTAGTAATAAGCTGACTAGGCCCTTCATCGGCATTTTACTTCACCGCACCTCGGTATCTGTCTGACAAAGTTACGGACATACTCGTAATTGTATATGCTTACAATATTACAACGAAAGGACTATCCGTCCCTATAGATACCTATATAAATAATTTAAGCTATGACTCACTCACTACGATAGCTCAATTGGCGGAGTATTCCTCGGCTATAAGGATGGATGGTCTGGGGTTCGAATTACGTTTGTACTTTAAAGTTTTCCTTCATTGTAATTGTGTAAGCTTAATCGCTTCGTAATCGTTAGAATAATTATATTTGTGCTAAAAATAATAGTTCATTGTTAAAAGACTATGTTCCTATTTCAGCCCTAAACACAATGTTTTTGAACTTTCTTTGGATAAATTTGTTCCTATAGTTAATATTTTGGTAATACCCATGATGACGCCAACTAAAACTAAATTAGGTGATCTACTTTCTGTACGCAAAGGGCAAAACAGAGCCCTGTAAATGAAAAAAGATTTCTGTGATAGGTAGGTACCGATGTTTCTTGTCCTTCCACGTCCATCTGGACGTTTTCATTTTGGACGATTTGGAATTAACAAGTATGCATACACTTCGTAATTTTCAAAATAATATGATGTCACTATTTTTTTAACTGTAGAGGTAAATATACAAATTAATAAGAAAATTAAATATTTTTAGGGAGAAACAGAAGTCTTTTTACCACAATTTTGAATAGTACAATGTACTTGTTATTGCAGGCGACTGTACATAAAGTACATATTTTGTTTGAAAATTTATGCTTTCCACATGCATAGATACATATCGTTTTTATTTATATATATATATCAACATACTAAATTAAATATTTCTTCCGCATGAATTGTTCATGTTATGATTTACTAAATAAAGCACATAAAACGAATAAACGTCTAATTTTCTATAAAAGTATCTTCGATTTATAACGTCACTGTTTAACACTTACTCACTTTCACTTTAACAACCTGAATGGAAAAACTAAACGTTTTTAACCCCCTTCTGAGGAGGGAATCCGTAACCCCAACTACTGACTCATGTTTCTAACAATGCTTTACCGGGAGACCTAATGAAAACCAACACATTTTGTAAAGTAGGTAAGGTAGATGGGGCCGTATCCTAAGCATATGTACATTGCATAACATGATCTAAGTATATTATTATTGTTATCTACTTATTTAGGAGATAAGCCAAAGAAGGAATATCTAAATAATTATTATAGGTATATTTTTTATGTGATTGTGATGGAACAAACACAAGGCCCACCAGATGTTAAGCGGTTAATTCTGCACATAACAGATGCATGTCGTTACAAGTAAACTGATACCTTAAGAGATTAACTGTAATTAATTGTTGACTTAACAACTGTTGCTAAGTTCCATTTGCCTATGGCATATATCTATATTCATGTAATTCTTTTTAACTAAATAGACAGATAATATAATGTAGAATCAATAGAATAACTCGCCACTTTCAATTAGCTTATATTTCAATTCTTATTCCCTAAATGAACAAATTTTAGCAGAGCTTATTCGATTTTTCTGCAAATAAAACTGTACTGATTAATCGAGCCAGCACCGGAGGTAGAGGAGGTAATTAACGATCACGCTATTTTAATCCAGCGTAGAAAGAGTTTTATTTTTCTTCGCGCTATGGCCCCTCGCGTTCGAGTAATTAGATATGCTCCACTTCATTAGACGTTTGTTTTATTTTCTGCTGCCGTTTTGACCGAGCAAGCTATTAAGCTGCAGAGCTGAGCCGCAGTCAGCCGTCTGACCCTCGACCTTAGTATGTATGCTGTAATTAGGTAAGCTTCCGTTTAGCAAACTGTCGATACAATCTAAAAGATTACTGACATTGATTTTTGCAGGTTGCTAACCAACACATAATGATACAAATTGAACACTGAATGATAAAAATGACAGTTGACGCGTTTAAAGCTTTATCCGATGGATAGGCTAAATCGATGACTGGGAAACGCAAAGAGTGTTTTGTTTATTAAATATGTTCAGGGTAGTATAACCGGAACTTACTCGAATATTCTGAAACAGGACCTAAGTATATGGCACCAATATCATCACGTTATCGAAATCGGCTTAATACCTATTGGCTATAAAATGTACTGTACTTACATATACAAAAATATAGTTGACGTTTTTTTTAAACGCAGTACGTACCTATTATTGCCCTGTCTCTTTAACTTCTTAATAAAATAACTTCTTAACATTGTCTTGCCTCAATAAAAAAAAATAAACAATATAATTATATACAATCAGCTCCAATTTCACTACATAAAAAATACACCTCAAAATTAGTGACTAGAATGTCTGCCAACTTTTTTTTTATTTCGATAAGACTTAATGAATGGAAAGGACTATATCCTGACAAATTATTTAGAATAGTATTAAACATATTTACTAATAAGTACCGTGATAAAACAGAACCCAACATGTCTGCCTCTTTAGCTATCAGTACGGAATGCGAAGTAAAACTTAAAGGCGCGTAAAAGTCATAATATACCTTACAGTTTATAAAGATTAGATTATATTATATTTTGAAGCGCTCGTAGCCAAGTTTGCTTAGCCATTCTGAATCGATCAGCAAAGTTAAGCAACGTCCGCCGCGGTCATGACTTGGATGGGTGACCGCTGGTGACATTACTACTGAGCGCTTCCGTGCTTCGGAGGGGACGTTAAGCCGTCGGTCCCAGTTGTTGTCTTCGGATAGCAGTTGTTACAGCATGGTGGTAGGGCACTTTGCGAATGCCCGCCTGGCTAGCTACCACCCTCAAGTAGAAAATCTGTCGCCAAGCACCTAACGGTGTGTTCCGGCAGCTGTCCTTGAGAGCCAGTAACTCTAGGTTAGCCTGAACAACATCCTCGACCACATCATCACATGCCATCAGGTGAGATAGTGGTCAAAGGCTAACCTATCCCTATCAGGAATAAAAAAAAAAAAATATGGACGTTAATGTAACGATGTCTATAAAGGTCAGTCATCAGGAAAATCCTCCCTTACACGCGATAGCTACACGTACGTAGATAAACCTACTCATCTATTTGGTTACGTAAGGCCTCAGATCAAAGGAGATTAAATACAGGGTGCTCAAAAGCCTAGGCTCGACTGAACAAAGGCCAGATACCGGATGATAAAAGGGGTCGGACTCAGCCTTCCTCTGAGCGCAACATGTCGTTTCGACCTACTTTCGTGGACACAATATGGTAATCTGATCTGTTTCATTTCAGCCGACAGAAAAGGATTGATATCAAAGAGACATTCTAAAAGATTTTTAAAGTAGGTAGAGTATAATAAGACTATTTAAACACATAGTTAACGATAAATAGTAACTATTGTATAATCTGCGATTAACGTATCTTCATAACCCTTCCGTTGCCAAGCTTTTAATTGACATGACCTCAATTTGCCAATATAAACATGGCTGCTAATTTTTTAAATTTTTTTGCAAAGTTGCAACTTCAGCAATTTATTTATTAATTATTTTTTTCTACACATATAAACACCTATATATCGTCGTAATTCTTATGAAATAATCTACCTGTCTCTATTAGTTTTGTAATAAAACAATTAAACATATCCACGATTTTAGCAACTAAACCTAAATATGGCAAACAATTTTTTCAACAGACATAATCATTAAATTTTTAACAAAGTGCATGACTATTATTAAAAATCTATGTAGAACAGGTTAACACATAATTTTTTTGTGTATAAACAACAAAATCCCGCTACCTTTAGTAAAAAATTCACTATTTTTACTCGCTTCAAAGTGAGCGCGCGAAACACGCAAGGAAGCATCTACATAGATACAAGGTACCATAAGTTATTTTTGAGAGTTGACCAAGATCAAACATAACACAGCTCGGTAAATATCTAATCATACATTAAAAGTACTGATATTCCTATCTAAAATTCGTTGAAATAAATCTGCAGTTATGAACATAACATTATTTTTATGTGAATGTTTCTCTGAGAAATCTGCGAAAGGTTGTCAAAGTGCTTACATCGCCTAAAATAATGATCCGTATATTTTCTAAGAAGCTAAGAAAAAAGAAAAGGAATAAATTTTGACCTCCATTTGCAATATTTCATGTGAAAGTTCAGAAATATATACTAGGTATATATTGCTCCCACAACAACCTTTATTGAAGTATAAAATATGATTAGTGAGGAATCTCAAAAGATCAACGAATATTCCTATACGACAGCTAACTCAATTTTATTAAAGTACTAGCTTTCCGGGCGCGGCTCCACCCGCGCGTATGTCGGTTATCGCGCGAAAACATTAACCTCTTTTTGCGCAGTCGGATAAAAACTATCCTATGTTTTTTCCCGGGTCTCAAACTATCTCCATACCAAATTTCATTCAAATCGGTCCAGTAGTTTTGGCGTGAAAGCGTAACAGACAGACAGACAGACAGACAGACAGACAGACAGAGTTACTTTCGTATTTATAATATTAGTACTGATGGGTTGTGGCAGCATATGACAATAGTGATAACAACATTGTATAAAAAATAATTTACACAAAATTAAATACAGGAAAAGATTAATTTAAACGGAGTACATAAAAATTATCGAATACATTATTGATAGATCTTTTAGTTTGTGCAAAGAATCAGAACATGGTAGACTTTTTATTGACAAGTTCCCATAAGAAGCGTTTTTTGCGCTATGTTAGTTTTTTTTTTATATAGTCACCTTTGACCAATATGTCACTTGATGGTATGATAAGATAAGGTCGAAGTTGTTCAAGCTAACTTAGAATTGCTGGCTTTTAAGGGCAACCGCTGGAAGACACCGTTAGGTGTTTGGCTACCGATTTTCTTCTTGAGTGGGGTAGCAAACTAGACGGGCATTCGGCAATAGCCAACCACGATGCAATAATGACTGCCATTCTCAGACAACAAATGAGACCGAAGACGGCTTAACATGCTATCCGAAGCACGGTAGCGCCTTAGTTGCTCAGTTAAAACCGACTAGACAAGCTTCGCTACGTGTATCTCAAGCCAGCTTGTACCAAAGCTTTTTCGTAATTTGGTTTATTTACAAATTTACATATAATTGCTTATTAGGTTAGACCAATAAAACTATAAAACAATGGCCTCAATCTATCTTTTGTCTGGGCTCGACGTCATATTATTATGGCGTTTATTATTATACTGTGTAACATTATATATATGTATTTACAATCATTCATTATATATATCATCATCATCATCAGCCGGAAGACGTCCACTGTTGAACAAAGGCCTCCCCCTAGAGCGCCACAAAGAACGGCTATTAGCCGCTTGTAACCATTGGCTACCAGCGACTTTCACGATGTCGGCAGTCCACCTAGTGGATTATATATATATAACACAGAATTTATGGCGAATTGCTATGTTGTATACGATAATAATCCTTACAGCAAACAGCTGTTGAATAACCTACTCGAGTTTAAAAACGTATTTTAGTTCTATAAGAATGTTATCGATGTTTTCATCGCCCTACTCAGTATGTTCATTAATCACATCGTACTGCTCTCATTCAGACATCAATGAAGTCTTTGTAACGAAGTAAATGCCTCATTTATTCATAAACACTGTAAAGTGGTTGCTATTTCTGTACACGTGATAGATAAGCGTCATGACTTCAAAAGGTTTAAGGTACAAGTACATAATTAAGGACATATACCCGCCAGCCAACTTTTATATAAACTCAACTCGTTATTAAAAAAAACTCGCATGTCAATATAGTGTATTATTAGACCTATCGTTTCTGGTTTAAATCCTTTTTCTTTTGGACTAATAATTAAATTTTTATTATTTAGCGTTTAGTGTATAGCACTCGTTTTTAGGAGTTTGAGCCAGTTATTCGTAGCTACAGATTTATTTAAAAGTATAGTACACATGTATAAATAACTTCCCATTATAGAAAGTTCATTATATTCCCCATGTTTGTGGAGCAATAGAAATATTAAAAAACATGCTTATTTTTCTTGAAAGAGATGCTCAAAGTTGGGTCTTTCTTTTATCTAAAATTACGAGTTTTTGAGCTAGTGTAATTCCAAAACTGTATAATTTAATGAAAATGTGATGCACCACAAACCTAGATATTAGGGTAGTGATTACGTAGGTAAAAAATCATTGAGTTTTATTCGCTATTATTAAAATGAGATTGGAGCTGCGTTTTGTATGGGGGCGTTCGTCTAAAATATACCCTTAAGTACAACATAGTAACGGTTTGTTTCGGCAGCTGTCCTTGCGAGCCTTTTATTCTAGGTTGGCCTGAACAACATCTTCGACCACATCATCATTTACCATCAGGTGAGATAGCGGTTAATGGCTAACCTATCATAAAAAAATATATAGGTTGATATATAGTTTTGAATCATAATCATGATATTTTTAGGTTTATTGTTGACGATACCACGGTAATGTTTATAGATAACATTACCGTGACGATATACAGCGATTGAAGCGCTCGTAGCGAAGTTTGCTAAGACATTCTGAACCGATCAGTAAAGTTAAGCGACGTCCGCCGCAGTCATGAGTTGGACGGGTGACCGCTAGTGTACATTACTACTGAGAGCTTCCGCGCTTTGGAGGGCACGTTAAGCCGTCGATCTCGGTCATTGTCTTAGGATGGCAATCGTTACAGCATGTCAGTAGGGCATTTTGCGAATGCCCGCCTGGCTAGCTACCACCCTCAAGTAGAAAATCGGTCGCCAAGCACCCTACGGTGTATTCCGCCAGATGTCTTTAAGAACCAGTAAGTAATACTAAAATGAGCCCTTTAACAGCTTGGACTGCATCGTCACTTACCATCAGGTGAAATTGTGTTCAAACCGAACCTATAAGTAATTGAAAAATTATTTATACGTGCCAGTAAGTGTTAAAAACTTGTTATTTACGAAGTCAAATTAGAAATAACAGACGGGATTTTGAATACATCAATACCCTATGCTGATAAATGGATTGGATATACCACAATTTTAACATTTAAAAAGTTATACTTGAAACATATTGCTTGGTACATATTGCTATAACATTATACCTTGACTACGTATCTGTACCTAAAGTCTAATATTCAACCAAATGCAGTAGCGGTAGCTTCTTTAGCAATACTTTTTTTCTTGCTGATACAAGAGGGAACATGGATGGCATTATGCCAAAACAGTAATCACGACCATGCCCGATTTTATAATTGAGGGTAGTAGCTAGCCCACATGAAGTGAAACTCAAGTCCGATGCGTGATTCAAATCATGGACCTGCTGCATGGTAGTCCATAAATATTGCCTCTAGGCCATCACTGCTTAAATAAAGTTAGTTTCAATACTAGTGTACAAAACTGAAAGACCGCAGATTTTGCAAAACAAACTCGAAGGTAACAAAGCATTTTCTTAATAAAAAAACAAGCCAACTGGAAAAATGCTCGCTGTGAAATTAAGATTACGATAAGATGGAAAAGTAGGTAAACTTTTTGTAACTTTCCCGGTTCTCTGCCCCACTTAGGTAAAGTACCACAATTACAAAGAGTAAGTAGCCTTGGGAAATGCCACCCTGTGGTTACAAGTCAGCGGCAGAGCACGAAACGAATAATTGTATTTTTTTGTACTTTTTCTGGAATGTCATGAGTAAAGGTATACATCATTGTTAGAGAGACGATTAACATTAAAGTTTGTTTGATTCCTTATTATAACTTTTTTTTAATAAAAACAGTAAAAAAAAATTTTTCTTCATTGATTTAAAACATAAGAAAACAGACATCGTCACGCCTGTGAGGTCATATTTGAACATATAATGTTTTATTTTATATTATTTTTAAGTATTGTTATGTAGATATATGTTTTTGTAAGGTTGTTCTATTATCAAATTTTATCAATGTAAATGGAGGTATGCCTATTACCATCTATGAGCTAAATTCCAGACTCCAGCAACTTAATCATAATAAAAACCACCCCGCCAACCTGTTTTTATTCTACCCGTATTTTATCTCCGTCGTTATGATAAATTACCATAAACTGAATGTACAAAAAAATCCTTAGGTACACATAATTATTGAACCTGCGCACAAAAAAAAAAATACGAGAATCGGTTGTGTCACCTATAGAGAGAACAACCAGAAATCCGGACAAACATACAAAAGCATTTTTGCAATGCTGAAACGGAGACGCCACGCACGCGCTTCGCCCTCGTTCAGTCAATAATTTAAAGGTATGAACTCTATACCAGAATATTTATATTGCAGCGCCACCTACCGGGATCAAATGTTTTTCTAAACTATCCAGGGGCCCAATTTAACACACAACAAACTACATTAAAAATCAGTACAGCTGTTTAGAAGGAGTTCTGTGACACACACGTATAGGAGAATTAGGAATATATAATCATGAAAAGAAAATAGTATATATAAATATCAGGGTCGATTTATTACATTTGTAGATAACGATCACACCTGGCTATTTCCTTAGCTGACTTTACCACAGACTACTAAGTGGTATGCCAAAGGAAAACATTCCAGTGTGGCAAAGAGAAATTGCAGTTTTTCTTCATGAGGCAGGCTAAGTAAACCGAGAAAGATTACACCGCAGAACTTTGTGCCGCAGTGCCCCATTTTATGGGCATTGCAAATGAGATGCAATCTGTTCTGCACTCAGTTTTAGGTAAAAAATTGGGGATATAAACGAGCACCGCAACGCGGTTTTTAAAATATTGAAATACTTCTTGAATCCCAGCCAAAAAGGTGAAAGTTGATTTATTTCGTGCCCTACCCGAAATATTTCATTTCAGTTTTAGCGCATTCTTCGTAATTTATTCATTTTATATATTTGAGAAAAAAAGACTTAATAATTTACAATAAAGACTGCCATGTTGGGGAAGGGGTGAAAGCGTAGCTTTGCAATCGCGGGGTCCTGGTTCGATACCGGCTCCGTCAGGTATTGTTTTCTGACATAAAAATTCTTCGAAGCAGTTCATACCCATAGACTAGCTAGAATTAAGTCCAAAAGACGGTAACAGACTAGCCTCTAATTACTGGCTGTTGCAACATCGGACTTGAACTTCTCACGTCTACTCGTAAGGAGAATAAATTCACGACCTGTTTTAAAATATATCAGCAGCATTTGAAGAGTGAATAAAATTTATAGTCGCTTCTCATGGAGAATCGGAAATAAGTAATTGACATGTTTTAATTTTCTAGAATGAATATTCAAATTTGAAAATCATATCGAGATTTTGGGAGGCTTTACACGACTAAATTGTTTTTTTTTGAAAAACTGCTTACAACGTGGATATCGGCAATAAAAAGCAAATTATGAATATTTTATATTCCTGTATCTTTTGTTTTTTTAAACAAAAAGGAAAGCTCTAAGTAATCTATGAACTGAACATGTCTAGAAATAAGTACTTGTTAGTTTCATGAGGCATTTTTTTTAAATGTTTACAAATGTTTTTGGATTGTCTATTTATTACGCCTACACATACTTATAGAATAGACAGTTTTCAAAATTAGATTTTCTCGTTAGAAAGTAAAAAGAACCAATGTATACGTATCCTTTATATTTTATTTGCATTATTTACCTATTAATAATTAACTATAAATACATTGAAAATAAATAGAATGTTAGAATTTTGAAAGTCAACTGCGTGTTTAATATATGAAGCAGTTGATCATATTATAAAAACTTACGCTCATATTTATATCTAATATATGAAGAACACGGGTGTTTGAGCGTGAACTTACTATGAGTCGATATCGCTATCGACAATGTTTCAACTGCTTGTTATTGAAAGAAATACTAAAGTACTTGGGTAACAATGCATATATATTAAGAAGTCCCTCTTGTATAACAACTTGCACTCATACAAGCTTCAAATCTTTCAATTCTAACTAAAATATGTATAACTAGCTTTCCAGCCGCGGCTCCGCCCGCGCGTATTTCGGATATCGCGCAAAAACATTAACCTCTTTTTCTCGTTGGATAAAAACTATCCTATGTCCTTTCCCGGCTCTCAAACTTTTCTCAAAAATCGATCCAGTAGTTTTAAGTTTATTAGCAAACAAAAATACAAATCTTTCCTTTTTATAATATTAAAATAGATAGAAGCTACTTAGATCATACATTATTTAGAAACTTAAGTTGAGAAATTAGATAAGTTTCAAAGCTGTTTGCTCGACCATAGACGTGATTAATGTTTTGGCATAAAGCCATCCATGTTACCTCTTGTTTACTTTTCATAATGGCGTTATGCCAAGTCAAGTACAAGCTTACTTTTTATATGTGTGGGTGTATAAACCAGCAGCCAACCCATGAGCTACTGCCCATTAATGCCAGAAATTTTCAAATGATTTATCCCATTACATTCTAAAGTACAGGCTTACTTTTAAGCCCTAAGTTAAGGAGCTAGGTACATATATCTTAGTTTTATGCATCAAAAGCAATAGAGAATAGATTATAATGTTGTGATAGTTTCTTTGATTTTTTTTAACATCTTATAGCTTATAGCCTGAGTCCACTATTTTTCCTTTTGATAGTAATAATGTGGTCGAAGACGATAAACAAGCTCAATCTAGAATGAATACTGGCTTTTAAGGATAACTGCCGAAAGTCACCTTTGGGCGCTTGGCGAAAGGTAATCACAACAATCAAACAAAATCGCAAAGTCATAAGGGTATCGTTTACGATCCTATATCTATCTTCATGTGTCCGTTTGGTTCGTTTTCTATTATTAATATAAGCTGGAATGGAATAATTCTCTGTATATTTCAATAATTAATGTAAACGATAAGGTATGTTTGAGATATTATAATGATTCCTGTTAAAATAAATCCGGAAGTCCAAGCGTCCAATATTACAAAAACCTTTTTTATTTTGTAAGTATTAGAAGTCTAAACTATCTGACACATATAAGCTTGTCAGCTTAGACTTCTAATCAAGGAATTAAATTTGTAATTGAATAAAGTAAGTAATATTATAGCGTTTTCGGAATAAGAAACGTACTTGTAGAAGAAAGTAATTAATATCACCCATCAATGCATAGCATTTCCTATTTTAAGATAAACATAGAAACATTGCAACAATCCACCGATAGACAAAAAAATACCACCAGACAAAGATAGCATCGAACATGAATTTCTGACAGTTGCCGCTCTTTCAGAAACAAAACCAACATTGCAATCTTAAATAAGACACATTTCTGTCTTCCTGATCCCTACTAACAATGAGATGGGGACGCGGGTTCCTTTTAATCCTTCCCCTTTACCTCGCGAATCAAGATCCAAGGTACAGCCGAACTTTAACTGAACATTAAGGTACAGAGTGAAGGTGGTGCATTAATCCACCCCATGTCTTTACGGCTCTGTTGTTATTTGAAACATTGGCGTCTTAATGAAAACTGAGAGCCTGAAGCCACGTACTAATGATGACGGATCTGAAAGAAACAGCCTTCTAGTTCCTCATTATCTTGCAGCCCTGCAGTTATTCTCGGCAAACTCATCATTATTTTCCCTCAATGATGAATAGAGTTTTTGTCATATTTCAACGGGAGGTGACAATACGGATTTGAGGACGCAGACGAGGTGTGAATGAATTACGGGGTAAACACGACTGCGGAGTGTGACGTGAACGCAAATAGCTTGAAAATACAAATGGAAATTAAGGGCTTTTTTGTTATTTCATTTTGGTGGGATATATTTCGGCCTTTAAATACAGGTGACTTTAAAAGCATATTGTATGTCATTAGTGGCTCCACATTCGTAATTTTGAACTCTTTATTAGGTATAATTGAATTTCACTACAAAAAGGATGTATGTATCACTTTTGGAACATTTCATGCGAGAATTTGATTTGGACACACCATAATTTCGTTTTCTTAATAAATACTCAAAACAGAGGACAAAATATACCTATGTATGCTCAGAAGATGAAAAATTTTCTATAGACAACGCAAAACATTGTACCAAAAATTGTTACAACCAAATATTAACTATAGACACAACATCCATGCTTAACTTGGAAATGCACGAGAGTTCTTCGAGAAAACTGACACAAACAGACTCCGTTCGAACGCTAAAAGCTATTCGAGTTTGAGCCCAGGCGGATATTCCCTCAGCATTTCAACTTGATTCACTTAGTTTTGTTATCGTCGGTGTGCGGCTCGCTCAGGTGCATTGACGTTAGGAGATACAAACTTTCATGTTTGAATTGTTAATGGGCAGAAAATAGACATTTAAAAATATGAAAATATTTTGTTTGTAAATATTACTTGCGATTGAGATTGAGAGGACATCTTCAACATTTTATCTCGTATTCACTTATTTTGAAAAATTATAGTGTCACACTCAGTGAAACACTATTCTAATGGCCTTTTCCACAGCTGTTATACTCAAATAAACAATTATAATGTGTATTGGTATATATTTGTATATATATTCTATTAAAGTATATAATTTCAATTTGTATGAAAATAACATTATTTATCTGTTTTAAATAGTTCGATAATTTTCTTTGTAATCTTGTACACCACCGTCCTCAGTATGCATTAACTTACATGTCCATTCACGGTTGCCTGTAAGAAATTGCACCTAACGATATGTATTGTATTGTATTATAAACAGTAATGATACGTCGTATTTTTTGCATTACACAAAATTAATTTAGCCAGCTCATTAAATCCAGAAATTAACAATATTTTGTCACTTCGAAAATCTTATTTACAAAAGTCGTGTTCACCCAAATTACAATCCAACAAAATGGTCCTTCTATAGGATCAAGATCTCAACTTTGTGTCGAAGTCGGTTCATTAATTCTGTGGGATGGTGAAGCGAGAATCCATGTTGTCTTTACCCCAGACGGCTACCCTCGTCAAACTTGTGAAGCTTCCTAAATGAAATCTATAGTTTATTGGGAACTAGTTTTCCACCCCACGGAACCGTAGTGAATTGTCATATTTTCCCGTGGAAAGTCGTGTACTTCTAAACTTTTTATCTAACCAAGCAAAATTGCAGTATAGTGTGACATGAACATATGATGTCTTTGTATGTGTAAGTATTTTAAGTAATCGATTTTTTAATTTTCGAGTAATTTATTGTATTTATAAATACATACAAAACATATTATTGATAATTATTTTGTACAAAAACAGAGTATCCATGTGTTTAATTTGTGATATGACCTATAACTGGAATTAATTATGGTAGTACGATCTTGCGTACAACTAATAAATCAAATCTAATTGTTATTTTTAACTTCAATTAATTGTAATATTATTAAAATAGCCTTTGATTTGTCTTAATTTTATCACAAATGGTTTTAATATCTTGAAACAATATAAGAACAAAGCTTAACACCGTGGGGTGCCGGGCTAGTACTTATGTAACCACTCATATCTACCCGTGGGTATCGTAAGAAGCGGCTAAGGTGGGCAGCAACGCTTTTTGAGAAACTGATATCTCAAACTGCGATCCCCAAGACGCCTGCCAAGCGTAGGATTATGGAAAACCCCTCCCCCCCGCGATAATATGTGAGGCTGTGTTCATCAGTGGACAATCCAGCTGATACAGTAATTGTAATTTTTAACTTAATAA
Organism: Plagodis dolabraria; assembly: GCA_963854805.1. Classification (NCBI taxonomy): domain Eukaryota; kingdom Metazoa; phylum Arthropoda; class Insecta; order Lepidoptera; family Geometridae; genus Plagodis; species Plagodis dolabraria. Next base: position 25,513,606 of record OY978441.1, on the reverse strand, counting down.
TAATAAAACAGCCTTTGATTTGTCTTCATTCTATCACAAAAGGTATAACTTAATAACGTGAAACAATACAAGAACAAAGCTTAACAAAGTAAACGAAGTATTTTCAGCATTGCAGGCGCACCAGTTTGCTCATTAAAATTTCAGTGCAGTTGTACAAACAGCAAGCAGAAAAGCTGTTACTGCAGTACCTATATCTGAACAGGAATTTAAAAGTTTCCCTGCTACTTTTTATATTGTATGCTGTAGCTTTTTTATGGTTTTTTGCAGCTGCCGCGTAGCGTGTTTCGTGTCCGACTGAAAAGTTGATAGGCGGGGAAAATTTAATTTCCTTGCAGGTATTGGTGGGCAGTCAATCAACCTATACCCGTGCAGCTGAGGCATTCAATTTTATGTACCGTTTTAGAGCTGTTTTGATCGAGGGAAGCAGATGTCTCAATGGAAAGTAGGGCTTCATAAATGTACCGAAATTGAAACTATATATATACGTCCATTGAACAAATACATTAGCACGGTTATTAAAATTTCCCCAGCAAAAAACCAGTTTTTCAAAGATTCCATTAAAAAAGTCTTGTCAGTAATATAACTTCTTCGGATTGTTGTGATACGATAAAGCTCCTTCCAACGCAATCAAATTCTTTGGTGTTAATAGATACGGAAGAGTCTGAGGTTATTAGCATTGTCAATGCTTTAAAAAACGACTGTGCTGCAGGTTATGACAGCATTTCAACAATTATTTTAAAACAAACAGCAACGGTTTTAGTTCCTTTAATTACCCATATTTGCAATATAAGCTTATTATTATTTTTTAGTTATTCTAAATCCAATTTTCCACTAGTATTGTGTTCGAGGTGAACAATTATTGATGGGTGTTAACTACAGGGGTTTTAATGAGTATGCGGCCAGCAGCGCGCGATGTGTACACAAAGACAAACGGTGTACAAATACTAGTAGTAAAAAATTGTAGTTCCTAAATTATTAACAAAATTAAATGCAAAAACAAACCGTCACCGAACTAAAAACAAAATGCAATCAAGACCTGTTTTGCGATAGTGCATAATATTTGCGTCACATGAGAACCGCTATAATTAATTGAAATGAGACCAACTTTAATCTAATTCATATATGTGTATGAATGGAGTTCAATCTACTTATGAATAAATCAAAGGTTAAGTATACTCCACACTGCACAGAGTCCAATCACGAGTTGCGGTCTGAATACGGCTAATGGGGATCAATCATGGCAATCTGCAATTGAGATGCATTGATCTGATCTCCAGACAGCGGATGTAGTGGCTAGTGGTGCACTATATATTTAAAACAGTCAAATCTTATTTTCTCGGATAAGACTGAGATTTTCGATCTCATTTCATTAATCCATTGGGTCCAGTATTTTATTACCGGGTTATAAAAGCACCTATTTTTAATTTAAATGTTTCTGTATTAAAATAGCATAGTGGACAAACGCCCTTTTAAGAGATTCCGCATTCAGTTTCTCCGTGCGTGTGTTTTGGGTTTAGTTCGTCAATGAAACGGGTTATTTGTTAGTTTAATTTAAACTAAAATATATTTTATGTAAAGCTGACACAAGGATTGAACTAAAAATTCACTCACATTTATAAGTTTTCAAAAGGCCGCCAATAGATACATGTAAATGTGACCGAAAAAATGTTTTGCACCCTAGCATTTGGGGTGTCATTCTCTAGAACTTACTGAGTAGAGTGCACATATAATATATGTTTTTAACCAGATAATTAATAACATGAGGGCTTTTAGAGTTGTAAAATTTAGAGAATTTTTGTTGCTGGGTCTATCTTAAAAATCAGTACGGAATCCGATGTCCATATCCCCTATTTAACTCACTAATAATTAAATCACCGATTTATGCTGCTATCAAAACCTAACAATATATTATCGTGGATAGTTGTGTACCTTATCATGCGAGGCCCAAAAACGCATTTAGCCAGGTATAGCCACGCCTGGTAAGAGAACAAGCTAAGAAAATCACAATGCATGTAATAGTTAAAACTCGCGATCATCCGTCCGTGGGGCCGAGACATATGCCCTTTTAATCTGAACTACCGTGGTGAGTGAGTCATTTTTAATTTATGCTTTTGTTCTTATTATTTGACCACCGCGCGGGAACAGATATCTATGGGTAAATTAAATACATAAATATAAATAAGCGAAGTGCTCGGAACGGAACTTGCATAGGTTAAGAAACGTTCGTTCGGTCATCGCATCATATGGATGAGTCGAAGTTCAAAAGGGTGTATTTTATTTTATTAAGGGATGAAAGTAATGGTGGTAGGACATTATGTGAATTCTCGCCTGGCTAGCTACCACCATAAAATAGAAAATCAGTTGCCAAGCAGTATAGTGTGTTCTGGCAGCTGTCCTTGAGACTGAGTAATTATTTATTAGTAGATTACGAGCTTCACGAATGTTGGGAGGACATTTTGCGAATGCTTGCCGGCTAGCTACCACCATCAAGTAGACCTATCTCCAAGCACCTAACAGTGGGTACCGGCTGCAGTCCTTGAAAGACAGTAAAACCAAACAGCTGTATGGTTTTAGGGTAATGGGCGCAGTGCAATTCGGCACTTGTGACGAAATGCAATTATGTATAGGCAGAGGTTACCGCTTAACATCAAGTGGGCCTCGTGCTTGAGCCGTCACTATTTTTTTAATTTTATTTTTTTATGCTTGATAGGTTAGCTTTTGAGCATAATCTCACCTGATGGTAAGTGATAATGTGGTCGAAGATGTTGTTCAGGCTAACCTAGAATTACTGGCTCTCAAGGACAGCTGCCGGAACACACCGTTAGGTGCTTAGCGACAGATTTTCTACTTGAGGATGGGTAGTTAGGCAGGCGAGCATTCGCAAAATGCCAATACCACCATGCTATAACGACCGCCATCCGGCGGACGTTGCTTAACTATGCTGATCGGTTGAGAACGGCTAAGCAAACTTAGCTACGAGCGCTTCACTATCACATTAAAAAAAGTTCAGCGTATACAACTTTTGTACAAAGCCATTTGTTGGTTTAAGTTCAAAATTGCTAAGAATTTACTACCTTGTGGATGCAAATGCGAGCGTGCAATCGATTACCAGCACTGCGCTGGCGGAGGGACTAAAGTACTTACTTATGATTCATAATTCCGAATGGGAAGGGCATGGTAAGCGTATAATTTTGGGCTTACGAAAACAAAAGAATGTGTATTTGGTACCTACCAAGTTATTACTTATTAGCATTCCATGGCAGAATGGCTTACAGAGAGACCTTGTACAGTTTTGCCGTGGCTGTTCGGCTCTCTGCCTTTTGTATGTATTTTTTTGTAAATATTAGATTACACGTACCTATCTATTACTAATTATAGCTACTTACAAGGTAATAAAAACGTTAGTAGGTAATGTTGTCTTAGGTTTTCGCGATTGTTACACATAGTAATTAAACAACTTTAAACGGTTATAATCGCGTATATTTGTCATCATTTTTGTCCCGACGTTTCAAACACTTTGCAGTCACCCCGTGACCACGATCACTGCAAAGTGTTTGAAACGTCGAGACAAAAATAATGACAAATATACGCGTTTGGAAAAAAAACTGTAGATCCTATTATTATATGAAAAGTAGAGTGCTAAATAAGGTGAATCTATTGCATTGAGTCGTTGCAACGAGAATGTTTAAATAAAAAAAAATGTTTAATTTTATATCCATTTTTAAAATAACTTTTTTTTAATGTTCTTCATATGGGTTTTTTTTCTTTTTAACGTGTAAGAACTATATTAGTGTGGGTCATGTTTCGCTCTGAAGTCATTTTCCAAATATTTGAAACAATCTAACATATTATTAGCACACGGTTTGACATTACTTTTAAAGTTATTACGACTTCATAAGTCATTTAGTTTTTAAAACAGGAACCACCAGACCTTTATAATAAAGTTTGTTCGAGAAAATCACAAAAAGCCCAACCCTACGGGCTATTAATATACATATATGAAACCCTCTGCGAAGCATAGCTCGAAATGCCCTTCTTCACTTTTTGCGTCCTTGAGCACTTGCAAATAATTGGTATAGACGCGCTTTATTTCATCCTAAATTATATTCATGAAACTAGTGTCATGCCTCAAATTGTGACCTCACCATATAACCAATTTACAATTCAAATTTTACATACGAATGTACCTTGAGCGTCTAATATTTAATAATTTTGGATCATAACCAAACAACCTAATAGGTTTTAGTTAAGGTATCAAGAGCAAATTGATTTCTTAAATATACAAGACAATATAGTAATCTTCGTCTGATCCACATAAAAAAAAATCTATTTCAAAATGGGTTTCAGCCGATGTAAACATGCACAATGTTTGTACATAGGTTGATAATCGCATATATTCATAACTGGCTCCTAGGTGTCAGCTTTTGTTAAACTTAGGGCCTGTTTCAGAATGTTCGAGTAAGTTCCGGTTTTACTACCCAGAACATATTTTTATAAATAAAACACTATCTGTGCGTTTCACAGTCATCGATTTAGCCTATCCATCGGTTAAAGCTTGAAACGCGCTGCATGTCAACTGTCATTTTTATCATTTAGTTATTTTATGTGTTGCATAGCAACCCGAAACTTTATATTCTGAAACGGGCCCTTAGTAATTTAATATTCTACAAATTAATAATTTAAACTCCACAACTTTTTCTTAATATAATACAATACACAATTTACATACTGCGTTTGAAATGTCCGTTTAAAGTTAATATTTGTTGTAATAGTTAAATATCTACAAAAGACCACTTCGATATCAACAATTGATATCTATGATAAGTACCCGTACTACACACAATGTTGTCCTGCATTTACTCGTATATATGATCAACATACAAGTAGGAGGGTACGTCCCGATTTGGTCGGTTGATTCACATTTCGAAGGGGACGAAGTTAATGTACTGAATTGAAATTTTCCTTATGGCACGTGTGGTGTATTTGAAATTTTAAAATTTACGGAACTTCAATTTGAATTTGAGCGTTAATACTTATCATACTTGTATAAAACCTATTAGTTAGTGGTTTGGCAAAACATCAGATCCAAAGTCATTTAATATGCAACTGAGATATTATAGATATTACAAAATAACTAGATATGTCAAATTATTAGATTCGGGAATTACTTAGTGAAATATATTATTAATACTTTTTATTAAAAAGTATTAATAACACACTTCCATAAACTTTTCTCCAAAATTTTCTGCTATATTCCTTAATATATTATTAAGAGCTTTACGGGCGCGGCTCCGCCCGCGCGTATGTCGGTTATCGCGTAAAACATTAACCTCTTTTTGCGCAGTTGGATAAAAACTATTCTATGTTTTTTTCCGGGTCTCAAACTATTTCCATACCAAATTTCATTCAAATCGCTCCAGTAGTTTTGGCGAGAAAGCGTAACAGACAGACGGACAGACAGAGTTACTTTCGCATTTATAATATTAGTACTGATGTTATTTTATTACAATTACTTGAAAGGTAAACGGACATTTTACTGCCCCTATTTTCGTATTCGGAGATACAATCATATATAATGCCAGCTAATGCGAGAAAATACGGTCCTAGCTTGAATCTTTAATAACATTGCAAATTCAATGAAATGGAAGACCGGGAACGTCCGGGTTTTCCACCCCTGTCTTATATAGAGAACCAATACGAAGTAATAACCTTAGGCGGATCAACCGATTATGTCACTTTATATACTGGATACTTATTAGGGTCCACATTGAGCTAGCAGCCTCGCGAGGTATTTGCCGCGCGAGGAGACTGTTCCCGATCTTGTGAGGCAGCCTCTGCCACATGAATTTTGTTCCCGAGACTACTCGCTTTGTGTGGACATGCTTATTGAATGTTTTTATAGTTCGATGTGTTTTTAGCTAAGTAAAATTTTTTACGGTCAACAAACCAAGTGTAGATAGTAATTAAAAAACTTTACACGGTTTAAAGTTTTTTAATTACTCGCCCCGTGTCGCAGGGAGACACGGGGTGACTCCGTGACCACGATCACTGCAAAGTGTTTGAAACGTCGGGACAAAATAATTATAAATATACGCGATTTAAACCGTTTAAAGTTGTTTAATTACTATGTGTAACAATCGCGAAAACCTAAGTCAACATTAAAAAAGGAAATAAAACCATGAGGGATTACTATTAAATAAATTATATGACAAAGGAATACGCGGCACTACATACAAATGGTTCTGCTCATACTTAAAAAATCGCAATCAATGTGTAGAAATAGAAAATTTTGACTTTAACACCGGTGAGATAAGTGCAGTCAGATCTACTTCTATACAAATAAATCATTCAATTCCCTAAGTATCAGTGATCGGATGTATATTTTTTTTATGCCTGATAGATTAGCCTTTGACCACTATCTCACCTGATGGTGAGTGATGATGTGGTCGAAGATGTTGTACAGGCTAACCTAGAATTACTGGCTCTCAAGGACTGCTGCCGGAACACACCGTTAGGTGCTTGGCGACAGATTTTCAACTTGAGGGTGGTAGCTAGCCAGGCGGGCATTCGCAAAGTGCCCTACCACCATGCTGTAACGACAGCCATCCTAAGACAACAACCGGGACCGATGGCTTAACGTGCCCTCCGAAGCACGGAAGCGCTCAGTAGTAATGTCACCAGCGGTCACCCATCCAACTCCTGACCGCGGCGGATTGCTGATCGATTCAGAATGGCTAAGCAAACTTCGCTACGAGCGCTTCAAAAATTCTTTCGTATTTTTTTTTATTATATATTAATGACCTTCCCAAAACAATTGACGAATCGTGCGTACTTTTCGCGGATGATATCTCTATTTTGACATCTTGCAAGAATAATTCAAATCTCAATTGTAAACTTACCGACATTTTTAATAATATAACTAATTGGATGAAAAATCATAATTTAGAATTGAATTTAAAAGACCGCTTTAATGCAAAGTAGACCCCATCAAAAAGCACCCCTTGACATACATTTCTTTTATAATAATAAATATTTTGAATGTGTTGACGTATCGACTTGATTAGCATATATATTGACAAGCATTTAAATTGGAAAAGCCACGTACAGAAAATAAAGTCAAAATTGTCAAGCTTTACTTATGCGCTTAGAGAATTACGAAAAGTAACAAACCTATATACAGCTCTAACGGCTTATTATGCATATGGTTTCTCATGGATCAGCTACGGCATTATACTTTGGAGAAATAGCGTAAATGCCATGGATATCTTTATCATCCAAAAATGGTGCATTCGAATTCTAGGAAATATAAAGATTCCCGACAAAACTATAGAAAAGTTTAATAGGCCCTACTTTATCAGTTTCGAAATATTAACACTGGCATCCCTATACATATTAGAAAATTGTAAGTTTGTAAAAAAATATCCCCAACATTGTACAAAGATATGACATGAGAATAACTACCCAATACGGGCTAATTATCAACATAATCTGATTGTCTACCTCTAGACTAGAAATGCATAGTACAGGACCAAGAGCAATGGTCGCTAAAATATATAATAAATTACTGGTTAATATAAAAAGTATAGATAACGTTCACAAATTCCTCAAAGTCCTAAAAAATATACCGCTCCAAAAATGTTACTATATACTCTTGAAGAATTTTTTAAGGATCCTTCGATTATAGAATAGATCGTCCCACTCCGCTACATGTCGCTATACCCTAGCAGGGTCATTATGTATAATTCCACCTAATTTTGGTTTGTTTAAATTAACTCATGTAAACTGCATTTGAATGTCTATAATGATTGCAATAAATGATTGAGTATTGATTCGAACCTGAGACCACCAGTATGCTGCTCCAGGTTATAACTAATATTTTCTATGTTCATTTGCTATACAAAAGTATTTCATGTATGCTAAAATGATTTCATTAGCCGTCAATCCCACGTCACATTCTTCTATATAAACCTCTACTTTCAGCAAAAGCCGTGATAACTGAGTGGTCATAGGTTTCGACTGCCATGCCGCAGGTCCACGGTTCGATACCCACCGCCAGTTTGGGCTACACCGTATAGTGGAAAGGCATTTGGGAATGCTCGCCTCACTAGCGACCACGCTCAAGTAGAAAATCTATCGCCAAGCATCTAACAGTGTGTTCTGGCAGTAGTCCTTGAGAGCCAGTACGTTAATAATTATTAATTATATATGAGACTTAACATCAGGTAAGTAGGTAAGTATCAGGGGTGATACGTGCAGCAGGCAGAGGTTACCACTTAACATCATGTGGGAATCGTGCTTGTTCCACAATTCAATCCAACCCCATCAAAATTTAGGTCCCCAAATTATTTTTTATCTTTGCTATTGTTGTATGCAAGTTTAAAATTATCATTGCATATTTTGCGTTTATTTTGAATTTCTATCTTACGAGGATAATAATAACACAATTGTTAAGATTAATAAAATATGTTAATATAGTTAAGTAATAAAATATTAGAATTTAAGGAGATTCCTATAAAAACTAAAAAAAATCCAAATGATTCTATCATTTAAGTATAATTGCATAAATACGTTACAATTCAAACTTTCAGATATTGTTATTTCTTGAGCCATTCAATGATAATAATGTTATATTATGCCAAGAATGGTGACCACATGTCCTAAGTATTACAAAACGTCACCGACTTGCTAACAGCAGCAGATGTTGGCATGATGGCAAGGTTATTGCCTCCTCAACAATCAAACAGACTATAATTATTTAATTCCAAGCTCTTAATATTAACTTATGAGATTGAAAAATATCTCACCAATTTCGTCAATCCAATATCCATTTCAACGAAAACACACAAATTAAGTTTAATGCATACAAAAGTTTTATATTATCTCTAAAGCACCGTACGTAAGCTTACAATGTCTAACGCGAAGCAAAGACACATAGCAAGGCAACACCGATTACATTATTTCCGCGAAACTATTATTTAGCGTGTAAAAATTACAGCAAATCAAGTATTGTCGTTCACCCCGAGACCATGCGGTGGAAGGCACAACGCGAATGGTCCACTACATGTCTAACACATAACTAACACCAATAAAGAGTCGTACGATTTCAGTTCACGAGATTAGGTTCGGGCGCGATCGTTTCTTAGAGATCCTTTGTTAAGGTCCATGGCGTCAGCTGTGATCGGCGGCTCGGTACGACGAGCGCGCGTCTGCCAACACGGAACGATCGATGCCGGCAACAGATTTACATTTTCCGAGCAGGAAATCGGGAAAGTTTGCCACGTGCGTGCTTTTCGGGCGGCGAGATCGGCGCGCCCGCACGCCGGTAGTGCGCGCCGCCGAGTGCCGCCCGCCCAGCCGCCGCCGCCGCCGTCGTCGTCTTCGCCGCACGCACCCCAGCGTCACCGCTACGACACCCACTTACGCTGAGCCCACATCGACATTTGCACAATTACTTAGCATTGACACCGATACTAATACCCATCATGACCACCTAAGTTAATTTCTTGCGATTTTTGCTTCAGAAAAACTTCGTATACTCTTGTAACGAAATAACCGGACATTTCAAAAGCAATTTATTGACAGGCCTTTCAAAAACACGGAGAAACATGACAGCGACACGGATGAAAGGCATTCGGTGCGAATCGTAAAATATCATAACAAAATGGGCAAAGTACGGTTTTATATTGAGACGGTTAAGGTCCCGAATGGTATTTTACTGTTAGGGGCGGTTAGGGTCGAGGCAATGGTGAGCAGGGGCACGGAGCGCGGGGTGTGAGACGTAGGAATATCGATTTTGGTCACCCCGCCCTCTCCCTAAGCGTTGCGACAGTGTGAGTGCGCTGTACGAGCTCTGAGTCCTCACTGGGAAACGGCCGGCTGCAAAACCAACGTTCAAATCCGAACAAACAGACCATAACAAAAGCTTATTCGCACCACACGGCAAATACACGTATACTAAATAACGAGTTCAAAATGTCTATTGTCGCGAATCTCCAACGGTATCTAGCGATGGTCATGCGCGAGCCACGTTACAAAAACAAAATATAGCCGGACGAGCACAGGTACTTGCACATAAGGCAATACCATCCCACTCGAGATTCTAAATCTTCCCCTTGCACCTAAGTATTCCTTGGGGTCGCGTTGTTTACTTCCCGCATTCGTGTGATTGTGACTTTAATTATGTTGGCTTTCTCGCCGTAAACAAACTGGATTACACATCAGCGGTAGAGTCGTGGAATACGTATTAGGTTTCTAATGAAATTACGTCTTCATTTGTTCTTCACTCACATTAAATTAAGAGAGATCTTATCTTATTGCCTCGTAATTCTAGTCTAAAAAGTTCTCCTGTAGTCTGTTACATAAGGAATCCAATAAAGATAAGACAAGGTTACATTATATCGGAGAGTGAAGGAAAGCGGGCCGACCACTTGTGGATTTGAGAGGCTCAGCCAAAGCTATTGGAAAATTGACCGGTTCACGTTCGCGGCAGTTACATAAGGTAATACTCTATAGAATACAATAAAATATTCAACTAGTTTATCACTTATCTATAGAAGAGAGAGATTTTTCTGTTACCAAAATGTCTAAGCAAAACAATTCCGTAGCAAAATTTGTATTAATCCAACATCGATTATGTGTTGAAAAAAAATGATAACGAACGTTTGAAAATAAAATTCAATTAAATAAAAGTACCATTTTTATTCACTTGAATATCAAAGCGCCCTAACTGTCCCTAAAAAGCGCAACCATTACCGGCGCAATTCTATCTCGGCAATGAATCTCACACCCTGAGGGAGCATTTTAATTTGAGTTTTATAACGTCTCTTCAAAACGGCATGCGTAAATTGAAATCATAATAAAAACGTACCTTTCGTCCAGTTGCTGAAGCTGCGAAGGCTGGAAATTCATACGACGGCCATACAGCGACGCACCCCCTTCCGACATGTAGCCATCCATAATGTCGTTGTTTCTTCCACACTCAATTTCACCAATGTTGATTCTTCTCAAGCAATCACCATCTGACATGTACCCAGACGCGATTTCCAGATCACAGTAATCTGGATTCGAAAATCCCGGACCATAATTGATTCTATCTCTCAACCCTGTGTTTTCTCGACCAAAGTTTGCTTTTACTGTATTTGCATGATGAGGATATCCAGGAATGTTTTTCTGTGTCAAACCGGACGTTCTCATTGGCAGAGTCAAGTGACTGTTGTATCCACGTAATAGTGGTCGCATTGGTAACACGTTCATCATTGGGTTATCGTCTTCACCCAGAGAATTATCACGGCAATGTGATGGTGTGCTGGATCGACTCTCACTTTCAATCTTTCTGTTGATTTCTGTCAGTGTCCTGTTTGGATCAAATGTTGGTTTTGCCTGTGGATTGCCTTGTATGCGACTTTGAGAAGCTTCCTTTTCAGAAATTTCTGCTTCGTTTATCACATCATTAATGTATGTGGTGTTCATATTAAGCCTCTTGTTTGGCATTATATTGCCAGCAGTCTTTGATATATCTGAGTCTGATTCACTAGATGGACGGTATATAACACTACTACTATCACTTGAATTCGAGTGCTGCCCTGTTGTACTATGTGTCGAATTTGAGTGGGAGCTTTCAGACATTTGCGAGATATGACTTTGATTTCCTTGATTTACTGGCATAGGTGACACTGCCAAAGTCTGTTTTTGGGTAATTTCCTTACTTAAATTAGATTGTTCTCTACTAAATGGAAGTGCACTTACGTTATTAGTAGAATTTAAACTAGAATTGCTTTGTATTGGGCTTAATTGACTATTTGTACTTTTATGTATGATATGCCTATCATCTTTTGCAATTTTGAACGTTCCTTTGACAGCAGCAGTTGGTTTTGGTATTCCAGTGTGATTTGGTGTCCCAAAATTTTGGGCAGTAGGTGGTATTGGCGACTGATTTGATTGAATTTTATTCGGTGTGGTTGAATTTTCTTGATTTTTAGAATCGGCACTGATATCAGTACGTTGATCATTAAGTTTCATTTGGCTTCCCGAGAGTTTCATCATTTTTGATTCTAATTTGGTTTTTTGATTTCTCGAATGATCATCAATCTGATTCAGTTTAGTATTACTAACTGATTTCGGAGTTGCCAGTTTGGATTCTTTATCTCGACTTGGCAATTTGGGACTATTTCTTGATTTATCGCTACTGCTAGTTTTATTGCTAGTTCTGCTTAAATTTGAGGAAGATTCTTTAGGCGCTTTTGAACTAACTAACTTAGATTTTACATTTTTTCCAGACTTGTCTTTTGATAATGTATCATTTCTTAATGTTTTGGGTCCAATTAAATTAGATGATTTGATATGTGTGTTTGGTACGTTTGATGATTCGTTGAGACTTAAGCTAGAGTCTGATCTCTCGCTTTTGGCAGATGAAAAACCACTAGAAGAGCTGGTTCGTTTTGATACTGCTGTAGTTTTGCTTTGTTGCTTTTCATTGCTTATTTTGTCTTTATTGAAGAGCTTTAACTTGTCAAGCATGGAATGCTTAGTTGGGGTTCCATTGTGGCTGTTCGGCGTTTGGGAGTGTTGTTGGTTTGGAGTTGATAAAGTCGACGGTATTTTACTTCCGGGTGCCAGTAGTGATGAATTTGGACGTGATCTGAGGATTAAAGAACTTGAATTTGAATTTGAACTTGAATTTGGACGTGATCTTGAGGATGAGGAATCTTTATAGTTTTCAATTTTGAAAACTATAAAGATTCCTCATCAATTTTTCTAACACATATTACAAAAAAATTAACAATTCAACTTTGTAACTAATTCAAATAAATATATATTTGCATTTCAGTTTTAAGTTTCTTGGTAAAACCTTCTTGATAACCAGACGGCAATAAAGTACCTAATTTTAACATATATAATCGCGTCCCATGCAATGTGCTGTATGCGCAGAACAATCGGGTACGTGGCTTAGGCCCCCAGTGGTTGACGCACCTGTGTTGACGCCCCCAACAGATCTGTATGGCCTGTACTTTTTATGTCTAGGTAGAGCAGAAGCTTAACATTTATTTTTAAAAATAAACTTTATAAGTTCTAATACTACCGATCATCGGGTCAGAAAGTTATTGATTTTTCTGATTAAAACATGTCAGTAGCTGTCAGAAGATGATAAACTCACCCCCGATCATGTAGAATCAAAACATATATTTTATGTCAAGATGTGGATGTTTAAGCAACCTCATCGGGGATATACAAGGTACAAGACAGATGTCTTTATTGCCATAAGTATTACCAAATATATTTCTTTTTTCATAAGAACGTGATATGAATTAGCGGGTTTTACTTTTTACTTTTAGGGGTATCCCTTAACTGACCTAAGCTTCCCGCCAATCGGTATTTTTTTATATATGCTAGAAAATAATACACTATTATTCTGCACCTATTAACAATATATTAATAAAATAATCTTACCCGGACGACGAGGCCGGTGCTCTAGGGATGAAACTGACAGCTCCTTGACCCAGAGGACTTGTTGAGCGACTGGAGCTTGCTGAGAGGCCACTCTTGCCACCTGCAAAGGAGCAACAACGTACACAACTAAGACCTTACTGTTCAAAATCTGTTCATTTTTTTTTACAAGCCAGCTTATCTTAGAGTTTGACAAATATACAGATAAAGAATATCCAAACAAAACCTCATTGAGCCTGTTCTCACGACTATCTCGTACCTCAAGCTGTGTAAATATTATCAGTATCAGACATTCACTAGATAAGTTTTATCGTAAAACGGCACGGGTGGCCCGACAGTGCGCGCGCGACTGATCACTTCACCAACCCATTTCATTCAAATCCATCTCAACAATTTTATTCTGATCCGTGCACCCCTATCGAATTTTCATAGCGGTATCTCAAAATTGGACCATTGAATCAATGCTACGTATCTGAGTATGTTGGTCGGCAATATCGATCGATGCCACAACGATTAAAATTATAATTTATGACGTCATCATTGTACTTTATGGTAGAAATGTATGCGTGTGCGTAAAGTAGGTAACCCTAAACACGACATGTTAATGAGTCGATAGTTGTCTGACATGAACGTGAACAATATAGCTCCCATTGTGGTCTGTTATTTAGCAACTGTTATGAATGTTATGATACTTGGAGAGTCTATTCATAGCATTTATGCAATTCGTAGAATGTTTGCGCCTTTTGCATAATAATATTTGGTAGTGTACTTCCTTGATTATCGTTAAAGTCCTTTATCATGTATGATACTGGGTAAGATGGGTATTAGAAGAAATCACTTGAATTTAAGAAACAAAAATAAGTACCACCCTATGTTCTCCATTCACTGGGCAGCGGAGTGATTTAAACAAGGATCAATTAATTTAATCATATAAACAAGGAGTACAACGTTTAAGGTAATGTCCTAAAGCAATAATATGTTAGCAGTTCAGCCAGGTCCCATTCCAGATTTAGCCTCCTAACATATTAAACCACATGATTACACCCTAAAAGGTGAGGCGATCCAAATCCATCCAATCAATATTAAACAAAATTAACAACTTTTAATTAGTACGACAAGGCCTATATGTTACATTTTTGAAATATGTATATAGATAAATCGATAAATTTTTATCGCTGACTGCACGTTTTCTTCTGACGAAACTGCACTGAATTTACTTATAGTAACGAAAGAGTAGGAATAGTTTAGTGTTCACTCAACAAACAGAATCCATTTGAAAAAATTGCAAGCTCTATAGTTAGCGGTCGTCTACGAATATCATTGTCAATCAACATCTGGCCACATCCGTCCCGTATACAGAGTAGACGATCCATCACTTGAGACAGTCCAAGTGGATGATCTACCGGGCACCCGTAGGTGGGCAATTGATATGTCAGTAATACTTTTGTTAAAGCTAGAAGACAAACGTATATAACAGGTATAAAGTATTTAAAACGTCCGGTTGTATAAATCTAGAAGTGAGAATTTGAAAGTATAAAAGATCTCTTTCTATTTTCGAAAACTTACGACTTACAAGTAGGTACTAGTACAATTCAGTGCCCTGCCGAGCAAAAATTCAAAACTAAACTTTAAATGTCAAAAGAACAAGCAAAATATAATACCTTCGTTGGTCTTTAAGCCGTAGAAGAAGATCTAACTAATAATACAGTTCATATGATGTAAGTAAAACTATACACATCAAAAGTGCTTTTAAGTATTAAGTACATTTTCGAGTAAATCAAATAAGTTTTAAACAGATCTTATTTGGATTAGGCAACCTCAATGCTCGTCAGTTATAGTTCAAAATAAACATGAAAAATACTCCACAACTTTCCAGAAAAAAAACTAATATTTAGGTTAATCATTAAAATACTCCTAATTGTCATTATAAGATTTTCAATTCCTTATTCAATTGAATCAGTAATTATAAATTATGCGTTTCTTAATTATTGATAAGCAGTACAAAATAAATAAAACTGTTCAATGATAAACTAATATTTGGGAGGTTACTAGGTCAGTCAACACGACGTTATCGAGACACAGCAAAAAAGGAAATGTTACTTTAGTAACTGAGAAGCAATAATATATTATATGATATAAACTCAGAGAGAGATTAGAATAAGAGACAGACTCTCATTGCTAAGAAACATAAAAATAGCGCCAAGTTTGCGTGAAGCTAAAAAAATTATTCATACCTTCAAATTTTTCAGTCACAACACTCAAAAGTAAAGTCTCTATTCAACACTATTAATCGTACTTATGTCAGATATCCTTTCTCAAGGCATGTTATAACTTAATAATGTAAATAAAAGTCCTCTGAAACACCACTTAACTTTGTTTATAATGCTATATATAACTTAATGTTATGACATTTTTATCGTCGAGATAAAAATTACATTACAACTACTATCGATAGATATTGAAGTATATTCCAAAGAAATGAGCGCACGCATTGAGCGATCGCCGGTGACTGAAGAAAGGATGCATCTGCATTCACAACTTCGATTATATTATTAAAGCTAACGGTTCGTTTACATTGGAAAAGTAAACAGTATCAGTTGGATAGTCGATAGATTGTAATAAATATGGCTCAAGCTCTGAAGCTTGAATATCAACTAAGAGAGTGTTTCACGCCATTTTCTCCATCCGTTTGCGTAAATTTCTTCATTTTTGAGAGTCATTCATAGTTCATTTTTTAAAGAATAAACTCATGCGGTAGTTTCTAGTTAATACATTTAATCATACGTATATTAAATGCGAGTGTTTATTATTGTCGTGTTTTTATAATTGCTTTTGCGTTTTTTATAAAGTTTATGAGGCTAGCCCTTATTGTTGTGTATATTGATACTTACGTAGATTTTTGGTTTAAGAGCCCTGGACGAAGATATATTATTCATTTATCTATGCCTGGATAAAGATTAAGGATAGTTTTGATCCTGATGTACTTATCTCAGTATATTCTGTATATAGAGGTGGTAAGTGATACAGTTAACTTTTATCACTTTGATTGACATATTTTTTTTATAACGAGTATGTGAATGAATTCGTGAACCAATGTTCAGTATACTTGTTCATATAATAAAATTTAAAGTGCTCGTAACGAAGTTTGCTTAGCCATTCTGAACCGATCAGCAAAGTTAAGCAATGTCCGCCTCGGTCATGAGTTGGATGGGTGACCGCTGGTGACATTACTACTTTACTACTGAGCGCTTCCGTGATTCGGAGGGCACGTTAAGCCGTCGGTCCCGGTTGTTGTCTTAGGATGGCAGTTGTTATAGCATGGTGGTAGGGCATTTTGCGAATGCCCACCTGGCTAGCTATCACCCTCAAGTAGAAAATCTGTCGCCAAGCAGCTAACGGTGTGTTCAAACATTTAAAAAAAATGAGTTGAAATTTAACTCCCGTTACAATACTAATGGTGTTCTTTTTTAGGGTAACGAACGCAAAGAGATAAACGGAACCCTGGCTGTATGTCCATCCTTCTGTCTATCCGTTTATATATCATATGTCTCTCGCTCATAAACAAAATGACTTACATTTAAATATGACTGAGTTACACACAAGCCTAAAATCTTGATACTTTGTGTAAAACGTTGACTAAACATGAACATTGGACTTAAAATGTCGGCTTCAATTTAATTATTTTCAGGAGGACTCCAATACATGAGAAGGTAGCTGAAACTAAAAACATATTTTTCTAATAGCTTATGGGATTATTTTTTACTATAAAAATAATTTAATGTCCGGTCTTTTTTTAACTAACTTTGTAAATATTAGAGCAATTTTAAGAGCCGCCGAAACCGATTGTATCGTGTGTTTTATGGGTTATTGTAACACGAAATGCTAAATGAGTGAAACCTACTCGCACTTGTCCAGTTTTTAAAATTTCATCCCATATTATCACGTAATACGTAGATAACCCTTTGTCAAGTAAGCTTAGCCAGTAGCTGTCCCAAAGTAAAGTGTGCATTAATAGTATCACTCACTACTGTAGTGAAGTAAGTTACAAGATAAACTCTCGCTGACTAATGTTACGAATGTGACGAGTTGCTCATCGATGCAAATATAGTACGTATTATGAAAATACTATATCACGAAGATACTCATGGGTGAGATGCACAAAAACTATTGTTAATGTTATTATTATAGTTAACTTTGAGACGAGCGTGATTAACAGTCACATTAACAAAAAATGGGTGACACTATCTAATACTCTGTCAACATTTAAATTGTCAGGGTTGCTAGTCGCATAAGCATTGCAATTCTACGGGGCAATGCTGCCAGCATACTGGGCACGCTGACAGCGGGCTGGAGCATTTGGACATTTTGGACTGCCTGTGAATCTGCAATGACTTGTAGGTTGTCTAAATGCTTTTACTGTTGTAGCTGTAGTAGTATATAGTTCGTAGTATTAAGTCAAATAAGGAAACTTGTCCCCAAAGTCAAAGTCGGAATTGTTTTGTCAAAGGGAAAAACAGTGCCCTTAAGAAAAGTCCGTTTCTGTCTATCTGTTTATATGTTTGTCTGTCTATTAGTCTATACGTAACCTAGCAGTATCGAGTACCGTAAGGGAATGAGTGGCATACAAAAGAATAATTAATTTTAAATACAGGTTTAATTGAATGTTGGACTAGAAATTCAATTAAACTATTTTTATAGAAGGGTTCTACTTCCAATATGAGAAAAAGTCTTTTTAATGCAAGCATGCAGGGTGTCATTGTGGGGAAGTCATTGAGTAAAATAGTTATTTTATTAGAGTAATTTGTTACACGATTGATATTTTTATTGTTTAAAATATCGTGAACCTTTTATGTTACGAAGGCTATCTCATAAACCATATCCTCTATTCAGCCAACAAATACTGAAACAGCTGTTTTATAAATTACCTGTGATTAGAAGCAACAAACCGTTTTTCACGGGTTCCCTTTTTACGCAGCAGTGTCCGCCGTGGTCATTACTTGGATGGGTGCCCGTTAGTTGTTTTACAACTGAGCGCATTCGTGCTTCGGAGGGCACGTAAAGCCGTTGGTCCCGGTTGTTGTCTTAGGATGACATAGCATGGTGGTAGGGCCAAGGGCATATTGTGAAAAATCTGTTGCAATGCACCTAACGGTGTGTTCTGGCAGCTGTTCTTAAGAGCCAGTAATTCTAGTGAGTCTGAACAATATCTTCGACCACATCATCACTTACCATCAGATGAGATAGTTGTCAAAGGCTAGCATGTAAGCTACTTTCCGCGCGCGGCTCCGCCCGCGCGTATGTCGGTTATCGCGCAATAACATTAACATCTTTTTGCGCAGTTGAATAAAAACTATCCTATGTTTTTCCCGGATCTCAAACTATTTCCATACCAAATTTCATTCAAATCGGTCCAGTAGTTTTGGCGTGAAAGCGTAACAGACAGGCAGACAGACAGACAGACAGAGTTACTTTCGCATTTATAATATTAGTACTGATAAATAAATTGTCTAAGTTCAATAAACCGGAATACATACACTCTAAAATGGGTATTGAAATATTAGGAATATCCTGAACTAAATGAAAATCCTACTGGAGATAGAATATTCTGTGTAAATCCGGTTCCGGTCTGAACGACTGCAATGCAATTTTTTATCACGGGAAATGTATTTCTGCACAGTAAATGAAAATAAATCTTGGTCTTGGAATGAGTTAGTTGTTAGTAGTTTCCATTAGTTTTGTCTTATTTTTATTCTGTTCGAGTATTATCTGAAGCGTAGGGTCCTTCTTCTAAACGATGTACAATACCAAATATGCATTATCTATGTGCGGTGTCAATCTATGTGTTGTGAATTGTTTAAATAAATAGCCTTATTAAAGAAAATTCTGTACATGGTAGGTAATTAAAAATATGGTCTATGAATGACGTTTATGCAAATGTATTTTTTGAAAATTTCTATGTTTATACGAGTATGTTTCACTATTTTACATAAGTACATACCGGTGAACATTTAGTTTTCGTGCATATTTCCATGAAATTTGGCACAGAGATAGATCAGACCATTTAAAAGGATAAATAAGTACTATACCGTTGCTTTTCGTAAATCCCATCCCCATACACTTGTTTGTACATATTAGAGATATTCTTGGTACTTTATTAATTTTATCTTTCGATGTTGGTCCTATTTAAACAAAATAGGGGCTAATTCATATGGCAAAAATATTCTTATTAAGAAACAGTGACACTTTTTTACATGATATGCAATTACACGTTAGTCGTAAAAAATAATATCAAATGGTCAAACATGTATAATGAAAATGTATTGTACTTTACTGCAAAAACCTGCCGGTTAACTTTATATTCGAATAATAATTCGATTTAGAATTTCTAAATGAAGATCATTTTCATTCCCATTGTCATTAGACAATAAACCCCTGGTAACTAGACTGGGCCACGGTAATGTTATATAGATAACATTACCGTGACTGGGCATAGAGATAACATTATTTTAAAATTTTACCATAGAAAATGT
Organism: Plagodis dolabraria; assembly: GCA_963854805.1. Lineage (NCBI taxonomy): Eukaryota > Metazoa > Arthropoda > Insecta > Lepidoptera > Geometridae > Plagodis > Plagodis dolabraria. The sequence continues at coordinate 25,493,633 of OY978441.1, read as the reverse complement.
AATAATACTAAGTACATTTTACTTTCAAAACGATGTCCATCATGGACTTATGGATTCGAATTTCATAATGAAGATCCTTTTCATTCCTATTGGAACCCCCATTGGTTTGTATAAGTAGGCGAAGTAATTCAATAAGCACATTTTTAATCCCTTTCATTACATCGCCGCATTCTATTTTCGCCTCATTTTATGATGTGCTGTCTGCAATGTTATTATGCTAACTAACAAATGTATGGACAATACAACAACAAAGAAATATTTTGACACAGTGTGATATAGGCACATCAGCATTACGCTGCTCGCCTATAATATTTTTTTTTTTTTTTTTGTGCATGATAGGTTAGCCTTTGACCACTATCTCACTTGATGTTAAGTGATGATGTGGTCGAAGATGTTGTACAGGCTAACCTAGAATTACTGGCTCTCAAGGACAGCTCCCGGAACACACCGTTAGGTGCTTGGCGACAGATTTTCAACTTGAGGGTGGTAGCTAGCCAGGCGGGCATTCGCAAAGTGCCCTACCACCATGCTGTAACGACTGCCATCCTAAGACAACAACCGGGACCGACGGCTTAACGTGCCCTCCGAAGCACGGAAGCGCTCAGTAGTAATGTCACCAGCGGTCACCCATCCAACTCCTGACCGCGGCGGACGTTGCTTAACTTTGCTGATCGATTCAGAATGGCTAAGTAAACTTCGCTACGAGCGCTTCAAACTAATAAATAAATAAATATTTTATTGTTTTTGTTTATAAGCGACTAATTGATATCATAAGAAAATATTTTTGCTATATAAGTAAGCCCATATTTGTTGCAGTGGGACTAATAACAATAGATATGCTATTTTTTTCTAATATAATTACCTCACCAATCTATGCCCGGATACTATATATTATCTTATACGAAAGTATATAACTAAAGGAGTTTTTATCACGGAAATGAAGTCGCGTCTATTCGCTAGTTTATTGAATGAGTTCGAGACGTTTTGTGCAAGACACGATGGCAATAAATTGTATCAGACAAACGCTATTGATGCAGAGTGGATCTACACGAGAATGGAAATTTAATTAGAAGCGGAACTCAATTAATAGGCACCATCAGTCTTGAAATCCTGTGTGTACTTTATTTGTCTCATAATGTACTTATTTTATATATTTCAATGAAAAAGTCACGTGCGTATCGGAAACGCTGAAAGTCAAAGATAATTAGATTTAGGATGTCAACAATCAAAATTATTTGTTTAATATCGGCGTCTACGATACTCTTTTAAAGGGTCTATTACTAATTTTAATATTGAAATATTCTAAAGAGACCAATGTTATAGAGAGAGAGCGAGAAGAAATTCGTGGAGTATTTATTTTTAAAGCTTATAAAATATTATTAAATTATTACAATTACGTAGGTGACAGGTGACAGTTTGGCAGAGACGGAATTGTCTAAATTTCTGTGGTTTAAGTAATCACAAACTTTATAGTAGGATTTCGTAAAAAATTTTTATTCATGTGCAACTTGAATTTTTCTTCAGTGAGCATTGTAAAATGTTTGGGACCATAATTATAAATCGGCACATAATCCCATTAGAAATGTCAAAACAGCCAGAAAATAAACGCTGTTAGAATATGACAACACCTACTAAGCAGTAGATGTTTTTAGTTATCTCTTAATCGATTGCTCTCCTAATGACGATACTTGCAAAGTTCTTATCGTCATGACCACTGCGAATGTAAGTAACCGGTTCGAAACGTCGAATATTTAATTTAATTTAAATTTTATTTCATGCATGAACAGCCCTTAGTGCAATTTATTATTTTGCGAAAGTTTCAAAATCAATTAGGTAATATATTACATACCTGTGTGTACCGGAGTCGCCGGCAGAGGTCGTTTATCGGGCGGGGCGCGTCGTACAGCCGCCGCAGACGCCGGTAGCGGGATCGACGTCTGCAACACTGACACTTGTCTGTGAACAACAAATAAATCGTTAAGAAAACAAAAACATTATCTTTTTCAGAAATAAGGTACATATGTAGGGCGTTCGGATAGCCTATCAGTTCCAAAAATAAAACTCACAAACGCTGAAAATGATCACGTAGGGCGTTCGTATAGGGACTTCGTGAGCGTATATATCGTTTTCGCTCACCGTTCGGATAGCTTTGAAAACGCTACAAATGACAGAGAAAATGAATGTCCAAGTTGTCAAGAAACGATCACAACGATCCCACGGTAAGACGTGGGTCAAAAATAGCAGAAGCTTCTTTCCGAACGCTAAGATACAAATGCCACTTTTGAAACTGCTACAAACGCAACCAAAACGAACGCACCTATGCTATAAGATAAATAGATTTTGAAGCAATGATGGCCGACCTTTTACAGTTATGGACTGCGGTGCCGCAGGTGCCAACTTGCGATTCACCGCATGGTGGACGGGCATTTTGTGAATGTCCACCAGGCTAGCTACCACCCTGAAGTAGAAAATCTGCCGCCAAGCACTTAACAGTGTGTTCCGGCAGCAGCAGAGGGCCAGAAAAATTACACACGAGACTTAACAGCTATATGTCTCAATGTAGCGGACGCAGTGCAATTCTTCACATGACGAAATGCATCTGTTATAGGCAGAGGATAATCCGCTTAACATTAGGTGGACCTCATGCTTGTTCCGTCACAATCACAAAAAAATATATGATATAAATCACTTGCTGATAAAATTTCACGCATTTTCATAAAGGTAACGAGTTTATCATCAATATGTCATGTTAACGAGTAGAGTGGTTAATGCTTAACAATATTAAAATAATATAAATATTTAAAAAAAAATATGAACCAATATTCCAGTGTCTGAAAATGTGCCCAACTTTGATGTTAAAGCCTATTTCTTGGAACCAAATAGTCTGGCAAAAAGTGGATGACAAGATAAACACAATGCCCTTTTAATAACTTATTTATAAATTTGTGTAAGAAATTATCGCCTGAAACACATGAAGGCATACTCCGGTTTGATACCAAGGATTGATATCAAAACCTGAAATACTATACGTAAGTAAGTGAAGGTATATTATAATAAAAAAATATTAGAAACATTAAAAACCAAGTTGTGGCATGCAACCATAAAGTTTGATGGCAAAATTGTCACGTAAGTAACGTGCGTAAGTGTACAATTTTTGCCAGGCGTTTCTTGATTGGGTACTCATTGCTCACCTTTCAGTATTAGTTCAACGTTTATTTGACTGAAAACACGACTTTAAATTTATGTAATTTGTTCAGAAGTCTCGAATATTAATGAACTTTCACATGTATATTTTATTTTATTTAGGGAGGACATAGATGCTGGCTACCGCCTGTGCGGTCGTCCAGCTCCACCGGGTTTTGGGCGAGGGCCTGGCCCTACAATAGCCCGGGAGGGAGAAGTGCCGAAGGCACTTCTCCCGAGACGGGCGTAGAAGGCGAAAAGCGCTTTCTACCTCCGTCTCCTGCGGACGCCGAAAACGTACCGCTACTATAGGAGGGGTTGACAGCGAGCTCAAGGGCACCACTGTGGTTCGGACCTCGGCTTGTCTCGCTGTCGAGAGACATGGGGGAGATCGGAGCAAAATGCCTCTGTGCAACTGCAGTGTTGCACAATTGGGCCCTACTGAATAATACTCTTTGACTATTTGGAGAGCAATTTATCGTGACCTTGTTTTTGCCTCGAGCTCGCCGGCGAGCTCGGTGTTTGATTGTGTGACCTCTGATTACCTCACACCTGGGGATTTTACCTCGACGACTTGCGGATAACGCTAAAGCTGCCAACGTAATGGCTGCGATGGGGTCATCCGGGTCGTCTAATACCTGCCGTGGTCGGCGACGGGGGGGTTTGAAAAATGGGATAGAAGAGGCAGTCGAGTAGTTCGATGCCTGGACAACCAATGGGTTCGGGTGGTGGGGCGCTCGATCAAAGTATCGGCGGGCGCAGTCCTTATTGAACTGCGCTAGAGAGGGAAGGTTTAAGTCGCAATGCAACTCGGTGTTCCGGATATACCACGGGGCGCCGGTTGCATTACGAAGAAAACGGTTTTGGATGACTTGAAGTTTGTGAAGGTGGGCCTCACTAGCATGACTAAACACTACTGATGCGTAAGTCATGATGGGGCGGATGCAGGCAGTGTAAAGTGTCTTCTTATTACTAAGAGACATTTTACTCTCTTTGCGAAGTAGGGGACCAAGGCGACCCATTATGAAGGCCGCTCTGTTACGGACGGTTGTTATGTGATCGTTAAAGGTGAGATGACGATCAAGGGTGACTCCGAGGTATTTTGTTCTAGGAACCCAGGGAATGGGTTCGTCGAACAAAATAAGCGGTTTCGGGTAAGGGGAGCGTGTCTTCTCAGTAAAGCACATAGCTGTGCTTTTAGCTGGGTTGACCGCGATGCGCCATTTTCGGAACCAGTCACCGATCTCGGTGATGGCCCGTTGCATGACGAAATAGGACTGTCTGTTGATATGCCACCCAGTGGTGTAAATGGCGGTATCATCCGCATATTGGGCTAGGAATACTTTGGGCTGAGAGCGTGGGATGTCACTGGTATACAGTGCAAAGAGAATAGCACGGAGGTGATAGCACGGAGCCCTGAGGGACTCCGGCTCTGACTGGGTGGGGGGAGGAGAGGGTGCCTTCCACGCGATAGCGAAAGCTTCTGGCTTTAAGGAAGTCTTGTAGGATGAGCACAAGACGTTCTGGCACGCCAAATTGGTATAGCTTGTAGATCAAGCCGTTGTGCCAGACTTTGTCAAAAGCTTTCGCTACGTCGAGGAAGACTGCTAGCGTAGTCTGGGGTTTGGGGTACTTATTGAAGCCCTCAATGATGTGCTCCGTGAGGCGGTGCACCTGTTGGACGCATGAGTGTCCGGGTCTGAAGCCAAACTGCTCATCTGGGATAAGGTGGTGTTCCTTAGCATGGGACTGGAGACGGTTTGCAAGTAACCGCTCGTAAAGTTTGCCTAAGGCACTGAGGAGGCTGATGGGGCGGTAACTGGTGGGGTCAGATGAGCTTTTGCCTGGTTTGTGAATGCCAATGACATTTGCACATTTCCAGGTGTCTGGGAATAAGCAGTGGCTCATAGCAGCATTGAAGATGCTGACTAAGAGATGGATGAGAGGAGGAGAGAGGGTTTTAAGAACCCTGTTGGAGATGCCATCGGCACCGGGGGATTTGCGCGGTCGGAGGGCCTTGATCAGTCTCTCCACCTCAGCGTAAGTCGCTAAGGTGATTGGTGGGAGTTCAGAGGTGACCACAGAGCTTTTACGTTCGACTTCAGCATCCACCGAATCGAGGTGAGCTTGGTCAACGTGATCTACGTTAGGGGAACACTGAGCCTCTAGGCTATCAGCTAGGCACTCAGCTTTGTCTTCGTCAAAGAACGCTGGGACTAGTGGGACTGGTCTGTATAAGGGAGGCATGTCGTTATGGTTACTTCCTTTCAAGCCTCGCGCCAAGTCCCAGTAAGCATGGTGGCTTGGCACGAGGTTTGAAAGTTTATCGCCCCATTGTTGATCACGCAACTCAGACATGCGACTTTGAACCATGCGTTCAAAGTGGCGTTTCTTAGTTTTGTTCTCTTTACTGGGGTAAGAGTCGTAATGTCGGGTCACTGCTTTACTCTCCGTCACCAATCGTCTCACATCCGCTGGAATGACAAGGCGCCGGTCGTCCGGCACTATGACCTCCTTTGCGGATGCACCTACTACGGTGGAGAGGTGATTGGTGAACGAATCGATCGCAAGGGTTATGTCATCTTTTGTCAGGATGTCGTCAGGGATCTTGTCTAGGTCCGGTGAACTGATAGCCTTTAGGGCATCGCCTACTTGCTTCCAGTTCACTATCGTCTTAGTGGGGCGGGGGAGGTCAGTCGTTGGGTCGGGACCTAGTCGCAGTATAATGGGTCGGTGGTCAGAGTGAAGCTCGTGAACCACTTCTATGGAGCGTACCCGGAGTGTTACGCCTCTGAATAGTGCCATGTCAAGCAAGTCAGATCGGTGGTCTTCCATATAAGGGTAGTGAGTGGGCTCAGTGGGCGCAATTATGTCAAAGTTAAGTTCTGCGATTAGGTTTTCAAGTGCAATACCTCTGGGATTGTTGACGTTACAATTCCATAGGATGTGCTTACTGTTGAAGTCGCCAATCAGAATGACGGCGCTTCCTAATGAGAATAGGGCTTCTAAGTCAGCTCGGACGATCGGCTTTTTGCAAGCTTGGTAACAGGATGCTATGACTATAGGTTGATGACCAGTCATAGCTAGGAGGCAACAAGATGCTTCCATATTAACAAGAGTCGGGGTAGGTAGGGGAATGCAGTGCAGGGACCTTTTGTAATAGATAAGAGTGCCTCCCCCACGGGAGTTCACTCTATCATCACGTACCGTTCTGTAATTGGCAAACCTAGGGTTCGCCTTCCCCGGTTTTAGAAAGGTTTCCTGCACGCATATGATATCGATAAGGTGGGTACAACAAAAGTCGTGGACGAGGTCACGTTGTCTGAAGAGGCCGTCAGCGTTAAATGACGCTAACGAAACTGAGTACGGTTTCGTGCGTTCGGTTGTACTACCCATAGTGGTTGTACTGGGGAGGGGCCTGGGGAACGAAGCGCTTAAGGGCGCTAAGTAAATTCGCGTGTTCCAATGTGTATTGGATCACGTCCGCTGGGGATTGAGCGTATTGCATCTTGTGGAATAGCTCTTGTACCTCATTGATGTCAACCGACATAGCCAGATCGCTGACTAGGTTGATTGCCTCTTGAAGAGGGGCAGCCATCAATGGCATAGGTGGAGCTTGTGGCCGGGAAGCGGCGCGGGGAGGCGCGCGAATGGTGTTGGCGACGGGTGCCGGGAGCGCGGGGCGAGCCGGGGCCGGTGCGCGGGCAGGGGCCGCGGCGCGGGCGGGTGCGGGTGCGGGCGCGGGTGCGGGCGCGCGGGCCGGGGCGCGGGCGGTAGCGACGGTCTTAACCATACTGGGTGGTTTAGACCATGCGTTACGGGCTGGGAGCGGCGCGGGTATTACCTGTGAGGCAGGTACTACCGTTAGTTTAGGGCTTACCCGTTGGTAACGGTCGTAAGAGGGACGGGTCGGCCTATGCCTTGCCACCCTGTGGTTCACTCGTGGTGCTTTAGGGCAACCACGGTAATTCGCGGTATGCCCTTGAGCACCGCATAGAACACAACTGGGTGGGTCCGGCGAATCCCGGGTGCGAGTGCACGCTGCTGTCGCGTGATCGCCTAGGCACTTAACGCACCTAGCGCGAGCGAAGCAGAAACGGGAGGCGTGCCCGTATAGTTGGCAGTTATGGCACTGCGAGGGACTTCCATTTTTGTATGGGGCTTGGACATCGAGTCCTGAGAGGCCACAGACCTTTTTTAAATTAAAAATGGCCTTGCCCTCTGGTGTACGGTCTAGTACTACGAGTACTAGGTCATATGGACTGCGGTCCTTCCCGCTGTACATGCGGTGAACCGCATGCACAGGGAAGTCTTGTGCTTTAAGGTCGTCACATACCGCATCGGTATGTATCTCCTTAGGCACACCGCGAATCACAACGCGAAGGACTTTCTCCTCTTCGAGCGCATAAGTATGAAAACTTATGCTCTCTTTACGGAGGAGCTTTGTTAGCGCTCTGTGGTCGCTACTGGTGGGCACTTGGACTTTAATGCCCTGCTGCGTGGAGCGGGCATTAGTGTAATGGATCCCACGATCCGAAACTAAACGGGACAGCATGTCCCATTTGGTTTTGTCCTGAATGAACAGGGGTGGAGGCGGTTTTTCGCGGCGCGCGCTCGCGTCCTGAGGGGACGCGGCAGTAGTGGCCGGAGCGGAGGGAGGAGACGCGGGGCGCGGGGCGGGGGTCGGCTTCTTGCCGGAGGCGGGGGCCTTAGCGGGTGCCTTGGCGGGAGGGGCGGAAGTTGCGCAACTAGCGGCTTTAGGAGCACGCTTGCGTTTGCGGTCAACGACGGTATAGCCGTCGTTGTCGGAGTCCGAGTCAGTGCGTAAGGCGCGACTCGGATCTACTTCCATCTCCGTTTCGGAGTCCGAATTGGGCTCGACAACGGCGATGGAGGGACGGGTGCTCGCTGGCCTCCCGATCGGTGAGCGCGAGCGAGACCTCTCACGGGGAGGGGCTGCCACCGTGCGTCTATTGTCCGGGCCCGGGGCGGGCGAAAGCGGGCTGTCCTCTGAGAAGGACCGGGTCAGAGGAGGGACGTTGGCCTCCGGGATTGAAGTCCCGGAGGGAGCAATAAGAGTGTCCGTGAGGCGGGCACTCGCTTCCTCTTCTAGGAGTTGCATATGAGCAACATACAGATCGGGGTGGCGGAGGGCGAAGGTCTGAAGGACCTGCACCTCACCGTTAGAGGGACGGGACTGCATCCTGAGGGGAATACTCAGGACGCCCTATCAAGGGTTTGAATTCCCTCACACACCTTGTGAGCTCACTGTGTGAGAGGGAGTGTGTACCTAGGGTGTGCCCTAGTTGTGTACCCTCTCCGAGCTTTTTTCTCGGCGGAGAGGGGTGCTCCTAAGCGCTACTCCGGGGTTGACTAGGGGCGACCCCAAGGCCAGTAATCCCGGAGCCCAGCTTGCTTCGGCTGACCCGTGAAGCGGGAAAGGCCACGGTGCAAGGTTAAACCAAAACAACAGTGGCCGTTGTCACCGTAGGGTGTCACACTGCGACCGCAGCAAATGGCGGATTTGATCGTTCAGACGGGTTTGGCTGACGCTACCCCACGCCTGAACGACGTCGCTTAACAGCACAAAGTGTGTTGTTACGCGACTGTTACTATGTTGTGTCGGGTAGTAAAGTGGTGAAATGCGCACCGAAAAGTGCGGTCAAAACAAGACCACCAGCCCGATATGATGTTGTTCGTCCGAAACAAGGGACTTGGGTAGGTGGTAATGCCTGACGTCTTAGAGCGCCTCTGCGCGACGGCACGGCGAGCTCGTAGCTCGCGTTGCTCGGCGTTCGGCGGCTGCTCAGCTTCTGCACACAAAACAAAAACTTCGTCAGGACTGCGTATTCCAAGGCACTGGTCTGCAACTAGCGTCGGAACGATGACCCGAGTGAGACGGCAATAGTGCGGGGACTATTGCGGTCTCACTGGGAGATACTGGCGGAGCTGTAGACAGGTGTGCACGGCGTGGCGGCACAGGTCGGAATGTAGTGAGTGAGTCCACATGTATATATCAATAATTTCATAAATATTGGATATGCTGCAGCGCAAGTACCGATGTTACCGATCGCTAAATTTGACATTTAAAATCGTCTAAATTCGATAGAACAGGTTATATCTATGTTTGAAAGTATGAAACCTTCTTAAACGATCGTTACTTAAACTCGGTAAACATCGTTAAAATTTAAAGAATTGCCGATAACCCTAGCATGGTACTTTAAAATGACGCCTGAGATCATCTATTTTGTAGATTTTAAAGATTGTTTTGTCAGGTTTAAGAAGAAGCTCGAGATAACTGGGACAAATTTTTAAATGAAGTTTTGGGCTCCTTTTATTATTGAAAAAGTAGTGGTGCTGTACAAATGCTGCAGGGAAGAGGTTGACGAATGCTAACAACCCTACCTATCGGACTTTCGGAAGAGTGCTTCGATTATCGAAAGAAAGTGTACTCGCTCTCATGCAAGGCTTTGAGAACGATATTAGAAGGACGCGATATCACGGTCCTACCTGTGCACATTACACAAACTAAATACCTAAGTAGATATACTACTTATTAAATAGAATTATTGTTTTGGTCTATGTTACATTTCTTTAAAGGAATATTATAGGCAGATGTTTAACTTAATACTTAACTGTATTTCTGAACTATCGTAAGACTCAAAAAATAATAATCTGTTCAAAGACAGTCTACTTCTACGTTCCAAGTTGCCATTTCGTAATAATCGACAATACTGTCCACAAATTCACGATCGTAATCTGTCGACAAAAGTTATCGACAACAGTTCCATACTTGCAATGACCGATACGATGCGTTAAATTTATCGATCATAGCGATTCGATAATTTATTAGATATTTTTTCAAATTTAGATACTACATTAGCCTGATTGTCCACTGCTGAACACAGTCTCCCCATATAGTGGAGTTTTGCCATAATCCCCACGCTTGGCAGAAGACTCTTGGGGATCGCAGTAAAGTAAAGGGTACCGAAGAAGGCGCTGCTGCCAACGTTCTGGTATTTTTCGCTTAGGCACCTTTTACGACACCCACTTGAAGTGATGGGGGGTTGACATTCTAACCGGCATCCCACGGGCAAATACTTATCGTATCTTCAAAATAATTTTATTCTTCAAAATGCTTATGAAGGTAAGTACTCGTAGGTATCTACTAAGTTTTGTTCTAACAACATCTATCTATCATCATTAGAAAATATTCGCCACGAACCTAAATAAAGGTTGGGACTCTGAAGGAATTTTAATTAAGGCTCTTAGCTAGGGTTGTCTAAATTTTGTTTTTACTTTTAACATGCGTTTTTTTATATATTTATTTACACACGCGTGACGAGATATTTTCTTTCTAGTGATGCATGAGCCCAAGTTTATTTAACATAGAACCTGATATTAACTTATATTCTAACGCTGTTAATGATATTTAACACGAAATTTTGTATCCTAAATTGAGGATATGTTCGCTCGATGATAATAATATCATTTACATATTACATTTATAATAAAAACACATTATTTATATGTAACTATTTAACCTATAAAATCAGCTGGTTATCACGCATTGGGCACTGGAAGAACCATACTCTTGTGTTAACATAAAAAAACATAAACGAGAGGTTTCGTTGAACTGTTGAAGATGAAGATACGGCACACCAAAACTTAAAACAATTGAACTTTCTCTCCGACAACTTTTTGAAAAAACCTTGGTTGGAATTTCTTTCTACCTAACATATATTTGCGAGAAGAATATGGTAGAAAAATAAAGCCCATAATATTTCTACAAAATGTAGATGGCAACCCTATACTGAGCCCTGTCCCTGGGAGTGAACAGGTGACTCAAGGACTCTTCGCTCCCGTTTACCAATTAGGTGATATTGCCGACAGGGGTCGGTATTCGGGGAATATTTTCAAACATGAATTATGGTAGGTACTTAGGAAATAAATAATGCCTTAAATGACTTACTAAAGCATCCTTGTATAAAACTAATTTTATAAATGGCAAAATTTGTGTGTTTGTAGATTTATATTCACAATGACGAAGTGATTTTGATTAAATTTATTTATAGCTACAATTATTTTTTTATCCCGATTAAATAAGGTAAAAACTTAGGTAATTTGCAAGGATGCGACTCAACAAACATACAATCGATATCGCGAACGCTCTGAAGTGAGAAATATTTTTTGCAATCCGTTTATATAATATATATAATAACTTAAAAAATAGCTTTAAAATTATACTATATATTTTGTGATTGAAGTTCTTATAGTTGTAATATCGTAATTTTATATAAATAAACAGTTTCATTTACATGCGCTGCGAGATTACTCAGCCTTTCCGGGCTTCGGAGGGCACGTTCAACCGTCAGATGGCAGTCGTTATATCATGGTGGTAGCACATTTCGCGAATGCCCGCCTACCTAGCTACTACCTTCAAGTAAAAAATCTGTCAACAAGCACCTCGGTGAGTTCTTTTACGTTTTAACGCCTTTTCTCATCAGTCTGATCATCGGACTAACTAATCGCCTACTGATGCTAGGCCTTATTAACTTACTGGTAACGGCTATGCCAACGACAAGAGCATTCCTATGTGAATAGGTGTCAGACAGACGGATAGATGATTACAACTTCTACAAAGTATTTTTTTGTGTTGCCCTTTATATGGTTCGAGCAAGCACATTCTAAAGACCACTAATTACATGGAATAGAAGAAGAAAGACGATGAGTTTAGTTATATATCGTAAATATATATCCCAGCAAGGTAAGTTTTATCAATTTTACACTGAAATACTTATAATATTGCAGGATATATGTACCGAAGCAAAAACTGCGCGATTTAATGACAGCTATCATCACTAATTGTTACTTGCTCAGTGATCACTGTAATTTCAAGTGAAACGACAAAAATGATCTTTATTTAAACAACAGTTGCGACGAGCTTTTCAACGTATATATTATATATACATATAAGTATACCTTGATTCTTCATAAAACCAACGGTAATTTCCTATAACTATCGACGTCCTTTCATTTCAATACACAAACCAAGTGATAGTGAGTGACGACGACTCAAAGCTCCCAGGGGACCTAATTCCCTTTAAACCTCTACTGTGCTTCAACGATAGCTGTACCGTGGCTCTGCCACATTATTCTGCGTCTCTGTGGAGCGAATGCGCGGAATAATGTATGAAGTGACTGTGTTTTATTATTTTCCTTGCTCTAGGAAGTAAATCGTCTTGGGATTCCTATTACAGTTCTAATTTTAGCATACATTAAACACTGGGCGGCTAAGTGGCGTTACATACAAATGTAGAACGAGTTTAAGTACAGACTGAACCTGGCTAAATTGTTTTTTATTTGCGCCCCTTCAAAGCTTTCTGTATGTATCAGCCAGCCTATTAAGAGGAGGTATACCATAATCTCCACGGTTGGTAGGCGGGTTGGATATTATAGCAAATGTCCACCTTTGTTACGACTCCCACCACTATGTTCCCATTAAGATAAAAATGACGAGATGAGATGATGCAGGGCATCGCATATACCCGAAAACTAAGTCGACAATTTCGACAAATACGGCCATAAATACAGCCGGTTATTCACATAAAAAAGTTTATAATCTTGTGTTACTCACAAGCACATTTAAACTAATATATCATAAAACATGTTAATATGACCTGTTTAGTTGTCCACAAAGGCAAGAAATTATGCCTATTTACCAGCGAGGTGAAATACTTAGAGTAGTTACATCCGAACACCACTGCTCTAAAAGCTTATTAGAATTTACCTATATACATACCTACGCACATGTATATGCAGTTTGTAATGACAAGGAAAGAACGTTCAAATATTATGCGTCATATATGTTATTAGAAAGAGATAAATAAGCAATTCGCGTAACCACGGAACCGCCACGAGACGTTCCGATCACCATTATGCTGCGATCTCTTTCACTCTCTCACACCAAACGATACACATATCTCGCTCATCCATTTCATTGAGATTCGTTCCAAAGATAAAACAAAATAACGATATTTTCTATTTCAACAATAAAAGCAATAATTACGCGTGAAAGTTTTCTTATCTCTCACAGTGCCTGTATAATTGGTGCAGAGTCTAAAGACACAAGGAAGGTGTATTGTCCACAGATTATTCCGAAAAAACACGATTAGCGGCGATGTATTCACCGGACGCTCGGAAGTGCTAGACTGGTAGTGACTCAGGCAATTACCCTGAATTCGTCTAGTAAATATGGAGGGCATACAACTGATCTACAGGTAAAAAATCTTAGCTATTTACCAGCAGTGGGTGGTGAAAAGTCGTGACCCACGACCAAGGCTAGGAGGGAAGGGAGCTGTTTAAATGGGCATACCATGTTTTCTACATGGTTTAGTCCTGCATTAAACTTGTAAAGTAGAATGAACTATCGACCTCCTTGTTGAGAGCAACCGCTGAACATGCATTTAGATTTTGTTAGACTTTGGAACATTTGTTGAAGTTGTTTTTAAATTCTCCGTAGCGCTTTCCGTATAAACGTTCCTGATATAATGATCTAAGTATTGTAAGTATCATTGGATTATACTATATTATTATGATGCACAATTAAATCGTTTTTGTTTGAGACAAACTATGATTACTTGGTTGTTTTATTTCAAATAAGTTTTATTTAGTTATTTTCTTCATGGTATTTATTTGGGAAGCTTTTTAAAATGCATGGGAAAAATTTAAGATTAATAGGACACTGAACAGACCTTCACACATCGAATTGGTTGGGCCTATTGTTTGCAACGCTTGCCTGGCTCGGATCCTTCAGATAGTCAGTCGTAAAGAAAAGTAACGACGAAATCGTATCATTATTATTATTCTCCTAAGGACCTGTTTCAGAATGCCTCGAACATATAAGTTCCGGTTATACTACCCAGAACATATTTATTAAACAAAACACCATCTTTGAGTTTCACAGTCATCGATTTAGCCTATCCATCGGTTAAAGCTTGAAACGCGCTGCATGTTAACTGTCATTTTTATCATTCAGTTACCTATTTTACGTGTTGCATAGCAACCCGAAACTTTATTATGACATTCTGAAACGGACCCTAAGACACCTAAGACAAAAACTCGACCGACGGTCAGAGAGATGAAATACTAAAATCTTAGCCGACGGCTTTACGTATCCTCCGCAGCAATAAAGAGTACAGTTGGCAAATGTCACTAGCGGTCACCCATCCAAATAGCGACCGCAGATCACGCTGCTGAACCTAGTTGAAGTTCCTACGAGTGTTTCGTACTTAAACTCATTACACAAGTAAAGGACGTGATCTTTTCTCTGTAAAAGCCACGTCAATATTATACCTCACCCATTGCTGTATCTTGCACATTTCCAGACACAATGGTGTGAAGTGTGAAGGGTCCTCCATTAGGGGAGATTAAATGGCAGCAGCCGTAGTCACGACCACCACATAAATAACCACCGGCTAGACTAGAAAACTACCAGTTTAGTTATAGTAACTAAGAAACTGATATACACATCTAGTTACGTTTAGGAAACGTCTTGTAATAAATGTTCTTGAGTAAGTAGACTAACGTAGGTAAAAACCCTTGTCTTCGTTATATCTTTGTTACGAGTGTAAGTACCAGATAATAAATAATTATAAGTATTTAACGGTTACTAGCAACAATAATACTAATTATCGTTATTCAAGAATTATGAGATGAGACACAATTAGGAATATTTCCTTTTAGTAGTTAAGTACCTAGTAAATATTTACATCTTTGAATCAGTGTCTTTTTGAATTATATTATAAAAAGACACTGTAACAATAGAAGAAAACGAATTGACCGTTATTATAATTAAGTTGTTCTTTTGTTCTGCTGTGCGGACGTTGAATTTTTTTAACGTTCCCGATGTTCAAAAAGATTCAAGAGATTCAACGACATTGTAGTTAGATATGGCTTACGCTACTCCCCGCTAGATGGAGTACCAAAGCACAAACAACAAACTGAAATGGATCACTTTTCAAGTGATACATCTAAATTCCAATACAGCCGTCTAGACTGTAGTAATTAGTTTTTCAATTCATTCGATCAAGTTTACCCTGCGTCTCTTACGAGTAGAATAATAGTCTGTATTTTATTGCTAAGAATATTTTTCAGAATAACAGATTTTTAGCAAAATGTATTAAGTTTTGTAGCCGTAAGTAAATTATATTTTAGTGTTGATCACATTATTTAAAGCCCAGAAAACTCCGAAACACGTTTCCTTAAAGTTTTCTCGATAGAATAACATTGTTAACTCTAAATTATGCTTGTAACGTATATACTTATCTTAATTATTTACGTACCTATGAAAGTGTATGAAAATATATTAAAAAAATTGCTAAACCTTATCAAGAGAATTACTTTAGTTTTGTGTTATTAAGTTTACATTCAGATTTTACCAAGACTGATCGCAATATTCGTTATTTCACAATCGCTACCGCTCTTTCACTCCTATGCAGTCCGATAGTGACAAAATTTCAGCATTTGACAGCGTCATAATCATCCCTATCACAGTTTACGCAGACTTAAGGGTAATTAGTTATAGTTATTGACAAATGTATACTGATTCATATGAAGATAGGTAAGCGTACAGAACTACGGAACGTACTACAGAAGGCAGGGAAAGCTTTTTGAGTAGGTACCATTATACGGATCGGTAATTAATTAGAACATTTGAAACTATTGCGTGATTTCGCATTCGCCAATTTCGTGCGGGTGTAAGTTTTTTAATATTCACTTTTTATTCCTTTCACACTGCCACGTGTATCCCTATTAGGTTGTACTTATTGTCATGTTCAGGAAGTTGCATAAAATGTTCATTTTATTTTAACATAACCTAACTTATCTATCGATTTTTCGAAAACGATTCAAAGCGGTAGGTAGATATTTATTTATAAGTATCAAAATAACGACTTGATAAAGTTTTTTTACACTTCTACTAAACAGTAACCCGTATCAATGTTTTCGTAGATTTATGAGGACATTAAGAGCATGCATGCGGAAACCGATACAGTTCATACATAGCGCGTGTCGAGTTCTCGCGCCCCCTTCCCTGCGCACACGCATGTCAAACGCATGTTCTATAGGGCCGTCACGCATAGTTACTTTTATAGATAAAGAGTCAGTCATTAACCCAGAATGGCACGTCTTTTTAAGTGATGATAGCGTCGCTTTAAAATCTTTTGGTACTGGGTTCTGGAACTGTTATTAAGGTACCTAAATGTTAAGAACTTCGCCTCCACACGATACCTTTTTTATTTAGTTTGGTTAAACATACGTTTAGACCTTTGCTTACCATTCCTTGAATATCTTTGAATATGTATATTTGAAGAGTAAGTCGCAATTTTGGCACTTGTCTTATACTATCTCTATATGTATCTATAGATGAGAAATCCATCGTATAAAATAGGAAGTTATTTTTTAGAAAACCAACAGTTAAATCGATATAAGGCTACACGTAGGTATATACATTATTGTCATAAATATTTTTTTGTTTTTGTTAAGTAGGCGGGAATATGTTCATTTATGTTCAGCTCCAAATATTAATAAATAGCAAATAATCTACCCACCTAATAATCAATAATTTATCAAGGACGAAAAGTAAATATTTTGTGACAACCCTACGCATACTACATTGCGTATGCGCATATGGCAACTGTTATCTAATCTGTGGCACAGGCCCGCTATCGACAGATGTTCATTGTTTTGATATCGCCCTCATTATCGGCTGCGAGTTTCGTTCGGACAAAGGGCCCACTGGTATGAAATCAATAACATACGTTCTCTGCATTTTTCTCACGCTGTTTCAATGATTGGCATATCACTATTGTTTTCACGCACCTGGCTATTCGTTACTTGTATGTACTTAATAATTTAAGTCAATTATAATTAAGTACTTATTTAAAATAAACCTTAACCTTACACAAACACAGCGAAATTAGGTACCTAGTTTATGTTGGGATCCTCATTGGAAAACCTTATTAGAATTTGAATATTTTTCATTCGAAATAGATATTAAGTTTATTAAATACTTCAGTGATATTAAACAATTTAGCAATCCCGTAGATCTTTAGCTATCGCGTAAACAAACACAGGAGCTAGCAACAGAGCTGAAATACAGGGAACTAACATATATAATAACTAGCGTTCCGGGCGCGGCTCCGCCCGCGCGTATGTCGGTTATCGCGCAAAAACATTAACCTCTTTTTGCGCAGTTGGATAAAAACTATCCTATGTTTTTTCCCGGCTCTCAAACAATTTCCATACCAAATTTCATTCAAATCGGTCTAGCAGTTTTGGCGTGAAAGCGTAACAGACAGAGTTACTTTCGCATTTATAATATTAGTACTGAAGTACTGATTCCGTAGTATCATGTTTTATATAATTTTTTTTTGTGATTTAAGTTACCGTGCTGGTTTAGAGGAGCTGGCCAAGTGTGAGTTAGTCTCACACACCGAGTGTTCCGATGTAGAATATAACATAAAACCGTTTTTTTTAAAAACAGATCAAGATCCTTTTTTTGAAGTCGGTTATAAACAATCATTCTTCATATAAATCAATAAAAGTTTTAATTTGATTTCACACTGGTCGTGCATATGCGTCGTTTAGTAATAGTGCACAGCAAAGTTGCACACACCAATTAAAATGTAAAAACTATTTTTTTATATCAATAGAATTATCTAATGAGTTACAGGAACAGGAAGTACGCTATTTCAATTAGAAGCCATTTAATGGATCCCACAGATCGGAAATAGAGCAGATGTGTGACTTTATGTTATAAAGTACGAACGACGACAAGTAGCTTAAAAATGATATTCGATTGTTTTTAATCAGCGTGTTCCTAGGAATATCATTATTAATAATTAAAATTAGGCAAAGAAAATATCTCCCACTATATTTATCTAGGACAGATTGTCAAGTTATAATAGGTCCAACTTCAACAAAGAGGTCGCACGAAGACTGGACGATTTTTTTAGTTACACGATATTTGCTCGTCGATGCCGCAGAGCCTGAAGACCAAAGTCTTCAACCAGTTTATAGGTATTAACAGTGAGACGTGTGGTTCCCTTATGGAGAAGCTCAGAGGCGCTCAATAAGAAAGCTAAGCTCGGAGTTTATTTGCGAGATAAAATCCAGAATGATAAAATTCTCCAAAGAACCAATGTCACTGACATATCTATCAGAATTTGCTAGTTGAAGAGGCAATGGGCAGGCCATATTGCTCGACAAATCGATAACCGATAGGTAAGAGAGGTTCTCTAGTGGTTACCACATTACACCGAAAGACGTAGAGTTGGTGGGCTCCTCTACGTGGACGAACGGCATCATTAATTTTGTTTTTTATGCCTTATATGTAGGTTAGCCTTTGACCACTATCTCACCTGATGATAAGTGATGATGTGGTCGAAGATGTTGTTCAGGCTAACCTAGAATTACTGGCTCTCAAGGACACCTGTCGGAACACACCGTTAGGTGCTTGGCGACAGATTTTCTAATTGAGGGTGGTAGCTAGCCAGGCGGGCATTCGCAAAATGCCCTACCACCAGGCTATAACGACTGCCATCAGGCAACGACCGGGACCGACGGCTTAACGTGCCCTCCGAAGCACGGAAGCGCTCAGTTATGTCACCCCCAGCGGTCACCCATCAAACTCCTGACCGAGGCGGACGTTGCTTAACTTTGCTGATCGTTTCAGAATGGCTAAGCAAACTTCGCTACTAGCGCTTCAAGCTAATTGTTGCAAGTGACTAATAGCCGTGCATTGTGGTGTTCTATAGAGGAAGCATTAGCTTTGTATCATTGGATGTCTTCCGGCCGATGATGATGATGACTGTAAATATCAAAAAAGCAGTCAAGTAATTACCGCGGGTTCTTGTTAGTCCAGTCGCCTGACTAGCTACGCGTTTTATCACCATCAAGGTTCGATAGAAATGAGGTGAGTTCAGTATTTCGAGGTTACCGATTACATGTTTCAGGTCTGTACACGCGACGCGATTCCGGCGCGCGGTTCCGTCCGGAAATGGAGGCTGTCGTGCTGACGGCAAACACGTGAGGTACACACAGTTTGAGGTTACACTTAGGAAACTGTGGTGTACCCATACTTTAAAAGGGGTATTTTCTAATATAGACCACTTTGAAAGTGAATTCTTCTATAGAGGATCATTATTTGAATTTAAAATATAAAACCCTGAGAGTTTCTGATTTCAAGAGTACGAGATGCAAAATATGTTAATATCAGAACACAGTTTTGTCCAGGTTATACAAGACTATATTGAGAAAATATAGTCTTGTATAACCTGGACAAAACTGTGTTCTGATGTTAATTGTGTTACATATTTTGCATCTCGTACTCTTATTCGACTATGATGCGCTGATAATGCTAGACGTGTTGGCTGCTATCAGGCAGTAGAGGCCTTTGACTAAAATCTTACCGGATGATAAGACGTGATGATGTGGTGGAATACAGTTAACAGAAACGCGTTTTTCAGTCACCTTTTACGACATTCAACAGGGCTATAACGAAAAGTCCTTATTTGTCTAAGCCGGGGACTATCAGGCTATATCTTCTTCCTATGGCAAACCACCTTCTTTGGGTCGCTATATTTATTTTCTATATTTATTGAACGGTGGATGTTTCAGTTGAAACGATGGTGAAGATGATGAGTCAACTAATATTAATATTAAAATACATTTATCAAATATCAATGCAATTAATAATATTTCATAATATATAAGGAAATTATGAGTATTTTACACAAAAGACATTACCTATGTGCCAAAACTTAACTGACTTAGGTATCTAAAATTTAAAAAACCACCAATTTTTCGCTATTTTTCCTCTGTTATAGCTATAGTCTAATTATACACTGAGAAAAATGACTGTCATGATTCATGATAATTGTAAAGGAATTTTGAAATAAATATCCATATTCCCAATAAAAACGGACCAAGAGTATTTAATTATAATTTGCATGTAAATCACAAGAATTTACCATGAATTGATGTTACGATAAATAATCAGGCAACAGCACAAGATTTCTTAGTGCTGAATACTCATGTTTTGTCAGTACGCGTCATACCAAAATATCATGACGAACTCGGAATTATCCCTAACAGTAATGACAAAAAGTCGTGAAGGGAATCATACAAATTTAAGAATGAATGGTATAGTTTCATTAATGAAATGATAAATTATTGTGAAATTCACCAAAATAAGAATACATTTTAAATACATTTTCCTAACAACTTTAAGGGAAAGTTTTGATATATTTTCGATATCATCATAGCAGTCTTAAAAGAGCTTTCTCGTTTATTATCGTGAACCTGTAATAACGTTTAATGCGTAATTCCTGGTGATTCTGCTGCACTAGACTGCCGAGTGTTGCCGATTGCTGCCGATGTCAATATACTTAGTATAATGTTAGCTGAATATCTTTCGGAACCGTCGGATTATTTCGTTTGCGCGATGCAGGATTTCATACATTCTGACGCATTTTGTATAGGAAAGAGCGTAAATAGCGATAGCGCCATCTAGGTAGTTCAAAAGGAACCACCAGTTCGAACTCTTTTACATGAATATGGCTGAACAGATGTATCTTAATAAAATCAGTTCAATTAATATAGAATTACTCTATACCACAAAGAAGAAGATGAATCTCTGATGATGACTCATTGGTTGAACATTTTTGACCAACAGGCTAAAGCTAGAATGGGCAGAATTGATATTGGCTTCAACGTGACCTACATAACACAAAAGGACATTAGGTTAGCTTAGAGACAAATTTTCTACTTGAAGGTGGTAGTCAGCCAGACGAGCATTCGCGTAATGCACTATGATATATAGGGATGTCGTGCCGGTCACGAAAATTTAACATAACATTACTATCATTTGTTTTTTCCCAACTTAACTTTTCACAAATTATTTAGAACGTTACATCATAGTAAATTATTGGTAAAAACCCGTTAACTACTCATGATTCAATAACATTTTGTGGGTAGAAAATTATGTTTTTTTGTCATGCTCGGTCTTGATATTTTATTTTTTGGTTTCGCACTAATTCTTGAATTATTGTCGTGCTACATTTTACTCACGACAAACTTGAAAATTTATTATGAAATGCCTGTTTAAAAGCAGGTATATCATAATAATTTAATATTTAGTTACTTTATTTTTAAATGAAAGGCTGTCATGACTTCTGTTTGTTATTTGAATTGAAACTTGTAGTGATGGAACCAAAAGTATATTTGCCTTCATGCTATTTCATCATACTCTTGATATTATTACAGGCATCAGCATTATTAATTATTCTGCACGTCAATAAGTAATGAAGGACGGAAATCATTTTTCTCAGTGTACCTTCATAAGCTGTCTGTTTAAAATGTTAAGTAAAAATATTTGTTTAAAAATAATTTCAAATATAAAATCAAAGTATCTTGCATCTCAAAGGGCTATAAACAAACGGTCACTCACTGTTTACACCTACACATGCAAGTTCCAGATCAAAGATTAACTCTCTCATTTTACTTTAACGATATCGATGAAATGTTAGCCGTAAACTATACAACGAGCTTGACTTGAAACCAGTAGTTCCACAGACTTAACAAGAGTTTGTTAGCTTGAGATATTTTTAGCGCTGTAACTATTACCCAAATCTATCTGTGGTGCAACAATCTAAGCAGAACAAGATACAGAATGAACAAGAGTTTGTTGCGTTAAGATATTATTTTTGCATAGTAACTGCAATCTATATTAATCTGTGGTGCAACCATCTAAGTGATTTCAAAGAAGACGTTCAACTTAGAACAAAGGAAACTAGTGTTGCTGTTGAAATTTAGTCATGTTCTTCATACTTAGTACGTAGAGGTGAAACTTTAGCTACTGCAGATAACCTTTTGTTATTAGAGCGCTTGTAGAACAATATTTTTTCAAAGTTTTCTACCCTCCATTCCTACACTACTCGTTGAATTTTAGAGCTTATTTCCAATACGATTAGATCCAATTTATTTGCTTTTATGTTAGTGTTCCCAACAGTTAGGTACAGGATTAATGTGTCGTAAAGCAATATTGTATTTTCGATCGGGCTTTTAGTAGTGTAAGCGACGCTTACGTTTATTGGCTACGGACGCATAAAAACGAGAGCGAGAAAGTTCTTACAAGGCACTTTAGCGAAGATCTATTTTTGTTTTATAGGATTTAAGATTAGATGTCCCATTTAGGTTAGCTTTTGAACTTTGATCAGTCAACACTTTTTATTCATCACCTACCAACATTGTTGATAATTAAGGATGTAAGCAAGGTAGACTTAGAGGTACTACTACTTAAAGACAGAAGCCGCAATCTAAGTATCTTGCATCTAAGTAGCGTATGGTGCTTAATTACAAATTGTATAATTGAGGGTGACAGTCAGTCAAGCGCGCATGCAGAATGGCCTATAACATGTGTACCCATAAGACGCCTACCATGCGACTTACACGCCCCCATCATACAAATTTATCATATGTATATACTTACGGGTGTAATAGAGGCGGTGAGATCCAAAAGTATCTTAGAAACACGATATCAAAAGATAAATCACTAGTATACTCATGGCCTCTGTAAGTTTGTCTGGTTATTATAGACTAGTTATTTAGGCATCTAAATTTGTTGGCATGTAATAGGGAGCGAAAATTCTATACTTTATTTCGATCATAGTATAGGAATTCATACTCTATAGTAGAGTCTATAATATGTTCGTAAATTAATAATGAAAATTCCATAAGACAAATAATATTCATAAAACATTCGTCAGCGACGGTATCTTTGTCCAAATCTTGACAGAAATTAATTTAGTTATAATTTAATTTATGTTTAATGGACATGAGACAAGAATATATTATAATTAGATCGTGCTATTATAAAATTATACTACCAGTTAAGTGGTTTTCAACTAGCTTCTTTACGCAATCCATTTTTGTAACCCAAGTGACGATTGACAGTAAGTGGTCCGTTTGTGATGTGCTCCAGCTGTCTTGGATGTGTTATGTTATGTATGACAGTCATCGTCGTTTATTGTAAGGAATGGTATCTATCTTAATTAAAGAGCAATGTATACATATGAGTACAAAGTTATGAAATACAAGTTTAGAGTACCTAAGTATAATAAAATCGGCCAAGTGAGAGTCGGACTCGCACTCGAGCCCCTTACCCTCGGCGTGGGGACGCCAAGGGTTACGTATCAACAACAAGAAAATATTTCACATTTAAAAACGAGTACTTAAAGTTAAATGTAGAAATTTTTGTAAGTATGTAATTTACCAAAATATTTTTGTTTTCAGTCAGACTCTTGAGGTGGGTGCAACTCAAGATTGAACGGTTTTTATTATAGTTTTGAGTTGGACTACATGAACCCTTACTTTTAAGTTTGGATGTATAACACACGCAACGTTTTAAGGTAAAAAAAATAACAAACAATATTTTTCTATTGATTAAGCAACTTGCCATAATATAGGGACCTGTTTTCTCGTACCGAGCCCTAAAACATTGATGCTCCTTTCTATCTTTCATTTCCAAAATCCTAAAATTCGAAGTTTATTAGTTAAATGTTGCTAACATTAGATATATTTTACGAGTACTGTAATATAAATCAGATTGGCTGCATAATCGCTGACTAACATCAAACCATTCGTCAATGTTAACTGTCTTACCGGCAGTATGCCTTTATTAACAAAATATTAGGAACCATATGCAACACTATAACTACTACAATGAAGACCTATTCGGATCGAATGATCCAGTAAGCAGTAATGTCGTGTGAAGTTGGTTATAAAGCAAATTAATATCTTTCACCTAGTTTAGCCTTCTGCTTTTACTTACCTCCTGACTTCTGGTGACGTGGGCAGGCTCCGAGATTTGCGATTCTTGCTGTGCTGCCGATGGTGGCCGTGGCCAGAGTTGGTATTTCCCATTCTCACACCTGGTTATCAGGCATTGTCACACAAGCACTAGATTTCATTTTGGTTATTGGTATTGTTATTGTAAATTTTAAACTTTAATAACACATCGTTCTATCGGAGTCGTCCAAAGTTAGAAAATAAGTTAGTAGAGAAAATAATTCACGCACAGTAAAATACCCTTAGTGACCAGATTGCCTAGCGTCGAGGTAGGATGTATTACTAACATAGGGAAACATATAATATAAACTCAATTCACTCTAGTGTAGATAGGCAGAACTTCTGACCAGAGTAATCACAAAGGTTTGTATACAGTAGCCAGTCGCACCTGCCAGATGGTTCGACGGCATCTACCACAGCCAAGGCAAGACCTGGATGAGAGTAGTTCAGGTCAAGCCAGACTGTGTATAACGATGGGCACGATAAATCAGAGGGTTAACATTAATAGATGAACTCTTTATTGAAACACCATGATATAGACAACTGTAACAAACAAATAATAAGACTAAGTGTTACAATGGGCGGTCTTATCGCTCAAAGCAATCTCTTCCAGAGAACCCATTTGTAAGAGAGATTACATAAAAGGCAACTCACTTTGTTTCTCAATATTAAACCTCGAACGAACTATAATTAACTAAACTCAAACTTAAATACCTACATAGACTATAGCTCCAACAGTGGATTGGAATTCACTAAAGATGATTCATGTGGCTATAGCCAAACTGTTACTGGAGCTATGTTTGTCATACTATGTTTGTCATCGGATGTCGTCAAGCAAGAAAAAAGTAATACGATAAAAGGGCATATTACATTTTCATAAACAAATATTAATGGGACATTGATTGTATTAGGGCAACAGGGATAATTTCATCTTTTGTGCTCTTACAAGCTGATAAAAATTCCTAAGAAGTATTTGTTGTCAAACAAGCAGCCGGCCATAAAACCATATCAAAATTTCTACTTAATATTCTTTATACATTATTACGAGTTATCCTTCGATCATAAAACACGTGATTGTTTATGTTCTGATGTCGTTAATTGTAATGTTAGACCAATTCATATCATACCTGTCCTATATAAGTGATATAAGAGTAAGTAGAAAACTGAATGAAAGAAGAGAAAAAAATTACAAACCTATAGATCTACACAATTAATGATGCCTTTTCTATTGTTTAACACTGAAATCATCAAAGCGTAAACTGTTTCTAGTATTTGTCTCTCTACGTTCAATGGCAGTCATTGTAGTGCCAAATTAATACCATCAAAACCAATATTGGAGCTAAATACCCACAAATGCCTATCCACGTTCAGCCAGGCGGTGGATACCGACATAACTTTACTGTAAATGCCGATGCTGGACTGGACCGGCATCGAACATAGCTAGCATTATACGAAACTCAAGGGGACAACTACCATCTCTTAAAGCATTCTTATTTCAATCTTGAAGATCAAATTTTATTAGCCTAGTTCACGGCTTAGATATAATAAATATAACTACAGTTCTATTTGCTATTGGAAGTTTTAAAAGGACTTGCTCGATGAGTATCATGCCATCAATCACATCAATTTGAGTAGGATGTTATAGCACATTAGCTGCTTACCATCGTAATGCTCTGATTACCCACCGTGATTTTCTTGAATGGGTATTAAGTAGCGTAACCACAAGAGTTTGCTAAATAGGGTTCTCGTAAGATAGGCGGATATAAAACTGATCATTGTTATAGAGAACCTAATACGTACCTACCTCACACTAGTAGGATAAGTGTTGCAAGATGATGTGTAACAATTGTAAATTACACAATCAAGTGTTATAAGTTAAAAAAAAAACATAAATAAAATTACAATTAACTCAAAAAGTAGTCTTGTACTTTTCTTTTTAGCATACTTAACCTATTTATTCACCCCTTAATACACATACACCTTATCAAACACCATCACTGGATGACTGGGTAGATGATGCCATTGCCATAGAACTATTATGATATGTTCCATAGCATTAAGAATTCCTTTTGTGTTTTTTTTTGCGCGGTATAAAGTATTGAGAGTAAATAAAAAGGAAGAAAACTTTTGCACGTTTTTTAAACTCTTTACGATAAATAAAGTTGGTCCATAGAGAAAGGCTATAATCTCTTATCGTTAATGTTTCGTGACGGCGTATAAAAAGTAATAATATTTTAAACTGGAAATGAAAACGTTTGTTGTACACGATAGTATTTAAAAGGTGATGGTAGGGCCCCAGAACACCGTAGCCCATAACTCACCGACCACCTCGATGTTCCAACCGCAAACATTTTATTTATTATCTCTGCGTAATGTTAATGTTATTTAATTCCATTTTTAAACTGCATTTACTCGTACCAGACCTTGGATGCGTATTGATGGTATTCGTTTGCCGGTTCAATTTAAAGCTTGATTTGAATTTGATAAGCCGAATAGCTGGCCGTGATAAATGTGGGTTGGTTTGTATCGTAAATATCATTGCATTTAAGCTGTTACTCATTCATCATTGTCCATGGGACATGAGCTATGGAGTTACTGATTTTGTGTCCATTAAATTGATACTGATATTGAATGCACGGAAACAATCATAGTTAAATAGTTTGAAAACTTGGTCTGTCTCAATCGTGTGGTTTATTAGACTGCTAGTCTAACAAAATCAGGATCCCTGTTAAGCAAACTTTTTCCTTACTATTTCAGGCTTTTGTAAATGTCCGATTCATATAAAACAAACGCAGATGGAACGACAATGTATACGAGTATGTAAAAAATATATTCAGACGCTACTTTGCGGAAAGCCATGTTTTGAATGTTTAAAAAACACATGTTTAAATAAAATGGGCTAGTGCGAGTAGGACTGGCACACCAAGCGTTCCGTACCAACACAGAATGTCAATAATTCGTTTTTTTTCGTACTGATCAAGATCCTTAGTGGGAGGCCGACCTGAATTTGGCTGGTTTTAATTATTTGTTGTCGTACTTTAGACATTTCACCACAAGGACACCAAGTTTGACGCTTAATTAATTTACTGTTTTAAAGTTAGAGCATAAGGAAAAAAAAGTTATATAAGCACATTTTTGTATAGACACCCTGTTATTAAACTTTTTAGTATCATTATTATTAAGTAAGCAATGCGCCATGATAACACATATATACATTTCAACCGGCTAGTAATACCGCTGCAATATACAGCACTTTAAAGCGAAGGACGGACAGCCGTTTTGTAATAGGGTTCCGTTTTCTAATAGGGTACCCGAAAAACTTATAACTATTCAAGAAACATGAAGGAAGTTCCTCGAAAGTGTGTTAAAATAGTCGAAACGCTCATAGACAGGCTTCTGAAGGTGAAGTAAAAGTTTTTGGGAAGGTTTTATATTTCTAAATATGATTTGAAGCGCATGTGTAGCGAAAATTAACACGTTTTTAGAGCACCTACAAAATTTTCTCCTAGAGCGGGATTCGTCAGCCATCGCGTCAGGTGGGACAAACGCGAATTTTGTTCCCTAATTTTGTTATTTTAACCATCGTAGAGATTTTACCATTTATTCATTTAAAATATTTTTGTTGAAGAAAGACATTTGATACCGACTCCATACTATAAGCACTAGATACTACAGGGGTACTGGTAAAAAGATGATGATTTCTGTTTTATCACCTAAAATCAAGTAAACTATTTTTAACGAAAAATGATCTTTAACAAATGGCAATTAGTTTAATAGCTTAATAGAGATGGGGGACGAACGATCATGTTCTTTATTGTCTCAGGGTTCGTAGAACCCAGGACAATGGAAAAAATCCCTAATTGCGACGTGTCGCTGCAACTCACGGGTCGTCAACCTATTTATTACAGTTACAAAGTGGAAACAAATATAACTAGAGAGAAAGTTAGACATAAACTGAAATGTATAGGTTAAGTTTAGCACTAGTAAAGTTTTGTGAAGGCAGAGTCGGCGTTCATACAGATCGTTTGCTTATGTTCTTTATTTAAGTAAAAGTCAATTATAAAACTCAATTCTTCAAATAAGATTTTCATTCCTCGATTTGCAAAAAAATTACAATACTGGATACATAACTTATGACTTCATAAATGAAAATGGAGGAGAAAAGATCATACAGCATTACAATTTTCTATAGAATATCATGAAAGGAATAGGTTTTTTATATTTTGTATTTTTTCATGACGGAACACACAAGCGCGAGTCCCACCTGATACGGTATACTCTGCCTAGTGACAGATTAATTTCGTTACAAGTGACGAACTGCGCCCATCACCCAGAGTATACATGTCTCATGAGCCTGTAATGTCATAATTACTGCTTCTCATGGACTGCTGCCAGAACACACTGTATGGTGATTGGCGACAGATTTTCCACGTGAAGGTCAAGCCAGGCGAGCATTCGCATATGCGGTGAAGCTCAAGCCGATAAGCCTCCAGGGATCGAACTATGGACCTGCCCTCCATAGCTATTACCGATTGGCAATCTCTCTTTTACTTGAAGGAAAAAGGGAACAGGTAAGGTCAAACTTACTACGACCAATTAAAATGAAAATTAATGTCGTGCCATATCAGGAATTTAAATCCAGAGGTAAGAATAGCAAATAATGGCGATTACTCCACTGTAGGAGCTCAATAAAAGTGATGATTAATTAATATTTAAGTAATTGACATTTACTATCATATTTATAACTTTGCCATAAATAATATTTGTTTAACAAAGTGGATGTCTCCGTGCTAACCTGGTTTATTCTATATTTATGATACATAACTTTTGAACTTTATGAAATTAAGCATAATTTACAAACTTTAGCTACCTATATTCTTAGTCATTGCTCTAATTAAAAAGCATAAACATCTTTTTTTCACCTCACAAACTCGGAAAGGTGTTGTTTATCATCCGAAATCTGCGTGGAAAAAATATTTATGTGTTCTAACGTGGAAAAGGTTTTTGAATTTCGAACTTCTACAATTCATTTATTTTTAATATTAAGTACCAATTTCAGTAATTTTGCTTTTAATTATTACCAAAATATTAAAGCAAATTTACTAAATTACTTAAGCTGTTTTTCTTGCACCTAGCAATTTCCTCGTATATTGAGATGAATAATTGTGTTTCGCTTGGCAGCAAAGTTGCGTCTCGCACATTTGAAACTGTTTTGAAAATTCGGTACACTAAATATTCTATACTTTCAATCCTAGAATACTTCCTCCTCCATCCTTATGATATCAATAAAAGTATTCGCGCCAAATAAAATTTGTGTGGTAGATTTAATTTATTTTAAAGTAGTTTTTATTCACAATAAACAAATTTAATTTAATTTTAATTTATAACATCTTTGTAGCCTTGCATAACAAATAACTATTTTCATATTTTTTTTTAATAATTAGCTCAATATGTATAATTAATAATAAATAGGTGTCAGTTCGGATCAAACTACTATTGGTAACCTTTCTTAACTACTCCTGGTGATAACAGTTATAGACCAAACAGGTATCAATTGCGTACACTGCAAATATTCTATTGTTCCAGTAACTGGAACAGCATAATGCCATAACGTAATAGTGAAATTATCATAGCGGGCCGGGTGCAGCGCTCGCTCGCCGAACCGTTCTGGTATTTGGTGCGGTTTAGTGCACTTTACGAGTTAGTACAGGTATACACAGGATAATGTGGCATAGCAAATTTACTAGGTATGTTCTATCACAATTGAGTTTTAGGTTATGATAACAAAGTTACAACGTCAAACGTTGATATTGAAATTCATCATATTTATAAGGTATATTTTATGCGTATATTTTAACCTTATAATATATGTATAAGAATAGCAGAATAATATCAAAATAATATTTCAAGTAATATAGGTCAATAGTTTTTCAAGGAAAAAAAGAGGACATTATGTCCGTTACGAAAAAAATAAAATTTATAAGTTAGGATGCTCCAAACTAAAATAGAATAAAACGACTTATGTCTTTCTGTAAATATTTGTTCTAAACTTCAGACTTATTAGAAACTAAATTAATTAGAATTATATTTATCTAAACTTAGCTGTACGAACTACGAATGAATATTCATTTATCGATTTGATCGCAGATATATGAATCGGGTGTAAAACTATTTTTTTACATGGCGCGATACTATCCAATTTTTAAACATCCTAATTATATTGGCACAGAAAAAAATACCAACGTATCTTTGATTTATTCCAGATTGATATTGAAAGTCGACCCCGCAAGGTGTCGATATTTTACAACCCGTTTATAGTTTTATTTGATTGTAGTATTCTCGAATAATATTACGCCAGCTATAACAATTGGCATTCAGCCTATTGTGAGCTTTTAAAATACCATCAAAGATCAGCATTTCATCACACGCTCTCAGCTCGATCAAATATTTTCCTCTATGGCCCAATACGTGATATTAAAAATCCTACTCGTATAAATAGTATGATTTAAATGCACGACTAGTCGACACCTACATCGTTGGAACGTGACGTCTCCGATCAGACACATAACCGAAAGGGAATCGTGGAATATGTAATACTACATTCAGTGGTTCGTGAGCTTCGAACAAATACTTTTGATCGAAGTTCGTGAGTCGTGCTTATGTTTATCAAAATATTGTCTATTATTGTCTATACGTTTTCCAACAGGCATACTTACCTACTAAATATGTATTATTTGTAACATTTGTAACCTATCGACAAGAGTATCAATTTCTTTACTTGAACAATACATATTATAGGAATATATTTAAAATAAAATAGGTGGTCCTAGGGACACCAAAAAATGTTACAAACATATTTTTTATCTTAGCGCGTAAGGCATCCATCACCGAATATAGTTGAAAATGTTTGATACTCGTACCGGATATACATAATTGCTGTTCAATCAGTGGGACCAACATACCCTACTGATGTGTTCAAAAAACCCAGTGTATAACCTGAAACTATGCATAGCTTTAGCCTAACATACATATCAGTTAAAGCGAAGCATCTAGATAATATGAAATTTACGAAGATCTGATGCTACAGCAAATAGAGCTTAAATTTTATGCTTACTTTTCAATAAAAATCAAAACAGTACATAGAAGTCGGTTCTATTGATTCGGAACTACAAGTCACAAGACTGAATCACCCACACTCAGATACAATTGAGACTTACGAGTATAACTAACAATATTTTTACCCTTTTTTTGCTGTCGGGGTATTTATAAATTCCAAGAGATTTATCCGTTGGAAGAAAATAGATCATACAAGAACATTAAAATAAATTCAGTTTTGCTCTAGCCATATTACATTGGTAGTAGTGATTCTATAAAAATACCCCTAAAATTTTACTTATATATCTATCTCCAAGCCTCCAAAGGTTCCAAGTCTCTCATACGCCTTTATTCCGTAAGTCACAACAAATCCAGTCGTATAATATAACAGTTTACTGACAGAGCCAAGGGCGAACAAACATCTCCTGAGTGCTGATCGTAATGTGAGGGTATAGTAATAGAACTGGAGACTACGCTCAATACAATTACTTATACAGTAGCGTTATTTGTTTATACACATAAATTTGGGGATCAGCCAATTTTTTCAATAGTTTCCCATACGATTTTCAAGCGTATATATATTTTTGGTAAATTTTACGAACCCAAATAATGAAGAGGTATTTATGAAGCAAAAGTATCCATCCAGATCAAAATCATTCGCTGAGCAAATCTTGGTATGGCAGCATATTGGCAGTCCTTATGAAGTGCCAATATGCATTTAAGGTTTTGCCAGTCTTAACTATTTTTACTAATTATTCACTAACAAGGAGATAAATGTAGAAAACGTTAAGTACATACAATTATATTGTGATAACCTCATAATTTGTACTATTTTATTAAAACTAATATTAGGAATATTTTGGAAATTTTTAGGCACTATTGCTACCTGAACATAATATCTTATCAGATACAAACAAGAATAACTTCTTTTTATTATAACAAAACATTTAAAACCTGGGGTAGGAGTGGCTAGCTACTAGTGTTAAAAATGCTAAGAATTTATGTATTTAATGGTATAGTTTATAAAAGATAATTTTTACAAGTCTTATTCTTCTCATATCTCCAAGAATTGATAAACCGCAGCAGTGCACGGGGCCTTCAATTCAAAATTAGTAAACCTTTCAAAAGCTTTCATCGAATTAGAATAAAAATTTGGTCTACAAGAGTAATGAAACGGCGCACTACCACCTAAACTAAAAAGTAAGCAAAGGTACACAAAGGTAAGTAAATAATTCATGAGAACTTTACTTATACCTTTAGGCTTATAACGCCCAACATAATGACAATGGACAAATCACGCGAAAGGATTCTTTACAAGCACCGGAGCGTGTCAGGGATAAGGTATAGAATAAATCATATCCTACCACCTCAAAATGATTTTAAATGTTTTGAATAAAGTAGACAGGGAAAATTTCAAGAAATTTATATGAAATATTAATATAAAAACGATATTAATAAAAAGCATAAAAGTTGGGAAGGCTCGATGGTTTCCAAAGCCCTGCTTCCATCATCATCAGCAGGAAGACTTCCAATATTGAACAAATGCCTCCCTCATAGAATTCCAAAACTTTAGCTACTAGCCATTTGTAACCATTGGCTCTCCGGCCGCAAAGCCCCGGAATTATATTAGGAGAATTCGCATAATTAATTGTGCTTTTTATAGTTTGGCGATATATTTACTTCATAAAAAATCAGCCTGATTAACATTTTTATCCTAGTCATCAATTATCAAGTGGTGAAAAAGTCTTTATGACTGTAAAGAATATCTAACAACACAATAAAGATCCAACCAAGGGCGGGTGCTATAAACCTATTTTTTTTATTAAGCCTGATAGCTTAGCCCTGACTTCACCTGTTCTCACTCACCTAATGGTAAGTGATGATGTGGTTGGAGATGTTTTTTCAGGCTAGCCTAGAATTACTGGCTCTCATGGACAGCTGCCGGAACACACCGCTAGGTGCTTGGCGACAGATTTTTCTACTTGAGGGTGTAGCTAGCCAAGCGGACATTCGCAAAATGCCCTACCACCATGCAATAACGACTGCCACCCTAGGACAACAACCGGGATCTAGGGCTTAACGTGCCCTCCGAAGCACGGAAGCGCTCAGTAGTAACGTCACCAGCCGTCCCATCCAACTCCTGACATCGGCGAACGTTGATTAACTTAGCAGATCGGTTCAGAACGGGTAAGCAAACTTAGCTACGAGCGCTTCAAAAAATTATATTCAGTATTGGATCAATCAAATTTCACACATAAAATTTTTTTGTTTATGGCGCATTCAAAAGTATTTTTCGAATGAAAGTATATTTCAAGGATTTACCAAATATTCAGAAGCTAAGCTGAATAAAATTATGGATCCTACTGCACAAAAAAAGTATTAATTTCGCGATAATACATTGATCATTATGTAATATTACGGTCACGTCTTTCAAAATGCAGTTTTGCTCTTCCGAAAAGGTCTTTTTTTACTTTTATATCTATGGAATGATTTCCGGATTGAATAAACCCCCTAAACTCCAAACGTCAGTTTTGCTTAGACAGCGTTCTAAATTACTGGCTACAGATCAATTTCACATTCAGTGCAACCGGCTGGGTTTGATGAATTTTAACCGTCCCAAATCTTTTAGTGTTTCGGAACCGGATCAAACCTCCGTCCGGAATTCTGCATAACATCGGAGAGTGTGAAACGGAGAAACGTTCGGGTGATGTCTGTTGTCAGTATCTGACACAGAATAAACAATACCAAGAATGTAATTTGTGGTTAAATCTAGATCCTCGAATGATGCATCAGGGTTTAACTGGCTTCCATTTAGGTAAAATACTGATGCACACGTATGCTTTACCTTTTGTGAAGATGGTTCATCGCTTTACTGGGAATGGTGTGTCATCTCTGGTTTATTTAACGGCTAACGGTGGATTTGAGTGATTGTATTTCGAAAGTCACAGTCAAATGGGTGCCAGAAACAGAGATGACTAATATTTAGCTTTGAAGATAGGTAATATTTCTTAATGAGCATCTAAAAATTCAAGAACTATTGCTAGTAGGTATCAATTGCAATTTGCATAACAAAATTCTTAGACCATATAGTACAAAGGTTTAAAAAACCTATCGGTGTATAACAGACAGTGTATGCAAGTGCGCAGGTTAAAGTTTGTCTTTCACACTTTTTGACACTGGTAATTTGATCTTCTTTCTTACTAGGTACTGCACTAGTAAGTTTTTAGAAGGGTAATGAAATTTACCCGTGTTAACACCTACAACCAATTACTTGTTTGAGAGTTCCCGTTAGTATGAGACATATTTGTTTAAATAACCGACTGTACTCACGCGTATTGCTCGAGATTTCTGCAAAATCTAAACTGTTAACTCTAACAGTATAAGTAAGCATAAAAGCAATCTTACGCAGTCATTAACACACTCAAATCATACATAATATGAGTAAGAATTACTTGAACAGACTTCTGTAAAATGTACGCTATCTACTCACACAAATGTATGACACACTGTAACTTCACGCAAACGTACAATCACAAAAAGCTCACATCACCAACTTTCTATATGGGACACTGAAAAGTGCCTAGGAGAGCACGAGTGAGTCCTACACACATCAGGAAAATCTACGCAACGCATATGACCCAATAACAACATAAAAACATCTGCTGGAAAGCATACATGATCAGCTCTTTACATAAAAGCAATTAGATGAATTCACATGCATGAGTGTAGGAAATAGGCATTGAGAGCAAATTTAGAGACGTTGTTTGGATATAAACAGTGATCTACTCGTAAGTCTACTCTAACTTATTTATCGAGGACACGATTTAGTTACTTAAAATTTGCTTTGCGTAGAACTTACTACGGCATTTGGGCTGCAGCCGTATATAATGCGTATAATTTATAATATCTTGGCCCGAAAGCCAAATAATACGTCAGTTGCTACAGAAACTTCTGTGGAAAACAAGAGCAACTTTAAGATTTCTGTAAATTCTACGCTGTTAATTCAAACCAACATCTAAGCGCAGGTCATATATCACGTAGAGCTTAATAAAGACCTCGTAAGCTCCTTTGTCTGAACGCATTACGAATGAAATTGCTGTTCGAGGAATCCGAACCAGGCAGTGACAAGAATAGCTCTGGTTTATGTTAATTTGTGCAAATTGATCGATTTGGGACTCATAAACAAGTTGTTTTTTTTATTTTTTTTTTATTTATTTAGAACATATTATAATACATAGTTATTAACTGATAGCAACAAAAAACCTCGCAGAGGTTTGTCCAGTTGCTACGTCCTCGCTCCAAAAAATAACAAAATGTTAAGTTGTTAATGAACGTATTTGTGATACACAATTTAAAATAGCTCATAAGCTGTTAAATATTTTGCCATATTACAGCCGATTGACATGCACGTAGTGGAGTTGAAAAATTTCGGCTGTGAATATCATAGAGTATACGTATCATAGACTACGTATAAACGTTAAAGAATAACTTAACACGAAAATTTCAAATTTCTATATTAACTTTCCATTTTATTATAAGAAATAAATGCACAGTAAAAGCTTTAAATATTTTTCCACGGATTTGAATACATATTTTTTTTCACATGGTGGTAGACACCGTAGTTTTGCCGGCTAAGAATCTAAGGGCTGTCTTCTCCTCCCATTGGCTGATTAAAAATTAGATGCATAAAAGGGAAAATATGTGCCGAATGGGCTTGCTAACTCGCACAACGACTTAAGTAAAGTGTAACGCATTACATAATCTCTAACATCTAAACTCCTTCATTAATATACTGCCAAAGGGAGCATTCCCAAGAAGGTAAAAGAGACCGTGGACAAAACGCTTAGAATGCACATACTCGTAGGACAGCGAAACACATTGTAACGACCCTGCCTCAGAAG
The DNA here is from genome assembly GCA_963854805.1 of Plagodis dolabraria. NCBI lineage: Eukaryota > Metazoa > Arthropoda > Insecta > Lepidoptera > Geometridae > Plagodis > Plagodis dolabraria. Next base: position 25,457,544 of record OY978441.1, on the reverse strand, counting down.
TGGGAAAAGTGAGGTATATGATTTTGTGAAGTATCATTCACAAAAGGAACGACCGTAACGGTGTAGGTGTGAGATACCAAACCAAACATCTTTTTCATACAGCCAAAAAGCAAAGCTTACGATGCTGTGTTCCGATCCGAACTGAAACTTTGTATCTAATACTGGGTCGCAAACACAATACAGTGCTGCGTAAACCCTAATAAGAGATTTTTAAAATGTATCTAAGCGTTTTATAATAAATAAATAACTTAGTACAAAGCTCAACAAAATATGCAGCATAAAAAGCGCTATAATTATTTCAGCCAATGATGATTCGACGAAACTGTAAAGGCTGCTCTCATAAAAGCAAATTAATTAAGCTCATACAATGGCGAGACATAAACAGGCGTTTGTTTGCGGGACGCGGGATTTTGGCGCGTGGGGAACTGCGAGCGGTTGCGCTGGATAAGTTATGGAAGAGAGCGATAAATTGCAAATAAAGAGTACCTACCCCATTTGGGAATATAAACGCGAGATGATATGTATATTTATTAATGAGCCCTTTGGTCTACAAAAACTTCAAATAAATACTCGTAATAAAACTATACACAATAAATCAAAAAAAGAAGTAAAGAAATGGATACCTATTCGTAGTGTTTTTGTACTGTGATTTTTACTTACGTTTTATGTGGTCAATTTTATCATGAAATGAAGTCATGTCATAATAAAATTGTGCACAGGTAAATGCATGAACATATTACATAAATCATTAATTAATTAGAGAGCAAAGAATTATGTTGTCTTAGGTTTTCGCGATTGTTACACATAGTAATTAAACAACTTTAAACGGTTTAAATCGCGTATATTTGTCATTATTTTTGTCCCGACGTTTCTGATTGTAGACCAAATAATTTCTTCATAACTCATGTGACAAATAAAACCAATTAGTCACCCCGCGACCACGATCACTGCAAAGTGTTTGAAACGTCGGGACAAAAATAATGACAAATATACGCGATTTAAACCGTTTAAAGTTGTTTAATTACTAAGCAAAGAATTATTTCTCATAAATTCAAGTTTACTATAGAAAATTAAAAACTGATTCGATAGATACTAATTTACCATTATTGTGCAATTATGTGATATTATACTAGGTAACGTGTGCGAATCAATGGATATTTATTGTTCTATAATCGTCAAATTCTATATCATTTTGTGTGTTTATAATGCTATGCGATTTCCATGATTAAAATCGTCACTATGGTTAATTTTTTATTCAAATCATATTAGGTATATTATCGCCGACTCTTATCACTTGTATTGGACGTTACGCAGCAAAAATATCAGGCGGCGTTCCGTTAATAGCATAAAGCCTTTTGTGCGGGATACCAATGCGAAAAATCTCAGCTTGCCGTTATTGTGCCTTATTTGAGAATTTACCAAGTATTTGTTAGGGACGGTAAATTCAAGATGTTTATTAGCTTTTGAGATATAAACTTGGTTCATTAAAATTTCATATTAATACTTTTACTGCAAGTCTCGACTGCATGCTATATTTTGAGAGCCTTGTTAACAATGTAAAGTGAACCTTAGGAGACTATGACTTCAAAGCCTTTTTATTTTCTATAAACGATTTCTTAGTTTTGTAAACTACGAGGTGATTACACAAGAATCATAAACCATTTTTCAGATTTCATACTTTTTGCCGTATTTTTCAACTTAGAAGACTGTACGTCTGTGGCTTTGTACCGTGACCACCGCTTTTCTTCTCGCTGGTAGCAGTAAAATCAATAACGCAGTATCGACAGGTCCAGTAGGATACCTTTCTAACATCAAATTACACCAACTGCGATCTAGGTCGTCTGACTAACATGTAAGTAGGGGTAAGTGCAGAAGTGTGACATCCGAGTTTTGGCAGATGTGTTTTGGTATTTAATAGGGTGCAAGCCTTTTGGAATCCACCTGGTACAGTTTAAAACTCCCAGACTGGTACTGAAAATCTGTGAGCAAGGACAGCTTCAACTAACATATTATACCTAAGTAAAGTAAATATATTTTACAGGAAGTATAAAATATAATTTAAAATTGTTACATGGAATTTATAGTATTTGGAATTTGGCTTTGTAAATAAATATATACCTACTAACTTTTCTGTCGCGGCTCCGCCTTCGCGTATGTCGGTTATCACGCAAAACCAATAACTTCTTTTTGCGAAGTTGGAAAAAACTATCCTATGCCCTTCCCGGGGTCTTAAACTATTCCAGTACCAAATTTCATTCAAATCGGTTTTGAGGTTTATTCGATGCATACAAATATACAAATCTTTCCTCATTATAATATTAGTGTAGATGTCGATTGTAGATTAGATTAATTTTTTGGCTGCAGTCACAATACTCTTCCAACAATACAATGCATCCAACAATTTTCTATTTCTATTAGGTTGTTCTCCCTTCACAAAAGAACATTTTGCGTTGTCTATAGAAATAGCATGTCAGGCTTTCAGATTACAGATAAGCACGGGTAGGTGTTTATATATTGTTGGTACGCGTTTATCTCACTAAACCAGTTTCATCGGAGTGGGCGTGCGGGCTCGGTGCCCGCTGCAAGACTGCAATGCAACACGAATAAATTTCAATATACCATCCTACATATATTTGTACATATATCCTCGTTAACACGGTTTAAGTTATTCAACTGGAGGTTTTACGCGTTCTGCTCATTAGGCTTTACACTTCAAAATGATTGCTAACAGCATGTGGTAGGGTGATGTGTGAGATAAACAAGTAAGTAACTTTCTATGTACTCCATATACCAGGTTTGAAGTCGGGCCAAAGATTGTTTTATGATAAGCGAATGAATGATTAGACTTTAGCATATGTTGAAGATCTTCCTTCCGCGTGACGTAGGCTTTAGGAACTAGCGTTAAGACGAGGCTGCGGAAAAAATACTCTCATTCGACTAGTTTTTTTAACCAACTTAAATATGCAATCGACACGTTAACTTAAATATTTGATTTTCAAACCTTTTTCTATCCGTTGTTAAGACAGAAACACATTTGAAAGAAATTTACTCGATAGTTTTAATTTTTTTAAATGAAGCCTTTTCTTTAAATTATTGGATTTTTCTTGGAAACTACGTCAGTTATATATCAATAATAAATACACATAGAAAGGAAATGTAGTTTATTATCCACTGTAAAAGTAAAATTTACCTAGAGTTATTAGTATTCTCATAATAAATTAAATTGTGTTTTAGACTTACGACCTTTAGTTCTGTGCAGGATTACGGTCAATCGGAAGATTCGATATTCAACCTTATTAGCTTACGCTTACGAAATAAAATCAATGCGTAAGAGCTGTCCTTCAGTGCCGCGCTGTGCGCCGTTGGATGTGGACCTGTCGCTCGCGCGCTATCACCTGAGCAGTATAAATACGTATCTTGGTAGGTATATCAATCAATATGGGAAATAAAGATAACTAAAAAATAAAAAAAGGAAGCAGAAGAGTCGATACAAAGACTTTGCAAGAATTATGAGAGAGGCAAAAGCGTATAATATTTCAGTTTTTTTTTACCTATTGCACCTATGCAAATTTAATATTCGTTTGTGTTTATTCTATTCATGAAACATACTATCTCGACCGAACTAAGAGATTCTATACCAACTAGGTTTCCTATAGTACTGTAATGAAAATAACTATATGTCGTACTAATCTAAGTATGATTAGTAGGGTACTATAATAATATCTGGTATATGTATAATTATGGTCTCACCTGATGGTAAGTGATGTGGTTGAAGGTGCCAAACAGGTGTAAACTAAAATTATCTGGCTCTAAAGTACAGCTGCCGTTCAACCGTAAATGGAGTTGAGTGTTGCTAAATAATAATAACACAAGCATAGCAAATCAAAGCATTTGGTTTGGTGGGTAGGTATATCGCAATAAAACATCGAAAATTCTTTATGTCCCTCAAGACTAGATGTAGATTTATATCAATGAAAGAATATTCAGAATCAGGCAAGTAGGTATATATCCAAGAGATTATCTACAAAGTCAACTGCATAGGTACTTTTAAATATACATTTTATCACTTAGACATGTACATATAAGTATCGATTTATACAAAAATAATAGATTGGAATAAATAGATTGTGTATATACTCGTATAATAAAAAAGACTGTGCTCAAAAATGCACCTTCTTTCTCAGGAAAAAAAATAATAAATCAGTCGAAGTCCGAGATCACTCGGAACAGGGAGAACTGTCGGAGTCGCCATCTCATATTATAAGTTTAGACTGTTCTTCCACTACACGAAAATAAGTGAGTAATAATAAGTATTGCTAAATTTGCAAATTTTATTCACAGGAAATTCCGTAAAGGAAATATTTTATATACTACCTATATTAGGCTAAAAATTATTTTGACCTATCCATAGCAGAGCAGCAGGTAAAATTAAATAAAATAACGTATAAATGTATAAATACAATGAAATTTTCTTTTTTACACTGAAAAAAAAACTTTACATTATTATCGCCCTGCACTTGTCACACCTCTGTAGGATCGGTATAAACAATATATTTTTTCTGAGTACCTACACAAAAGACAACGCATTGACATAATTGTGCGGAGTAAGACTTAAATTTTATGGCCGGCCTCCTATCTGAAGCAATACTCCTTTGCGAATGCCATCGTTGATACGTATTATACTTGCCTTCACCCCCTTTTCGGTTATTAGGGTATTAGAAAGATGGTAAAGAGCGATGTTGTACTCTTGACGTGCAAAAAATCTGACGTGCAAATTATCTGAATTTATGTATTTAAATTCATTTATTCATATTCCCAACACCCCCTTTCTGAAGGCCGAGCTTCAGCAGGGTCAGTGTCATTCGACTACTCTCCCGACATTTATCCTTACAAATTATATTACAAATTGTGCGAAATTGATTGTCGGACAAACAGAAATGTACAGTTGCTTTTCTGAAGGCTTCAGGTAACTGATTGTCTGTAAAATGTATTTTGCAGGTATATATATCAATCAAAAATCTGATTGATATTATCAAACTGAAGGCTAAATGCACATTTTGCATGGTGGTAGGGCACTTTGCGAATGCCCGCCTGGCTAGCTACCACCCTCAAGTAGAAAATCTGTCGCCAAGCACCTAACGGTGTTTTCCGGCAGCTGTCCTTGAGAGCCAGTAATTCTAGGTTAGCCTGAACAACATCTTCGACCACATCATCACTTACCAACAGGTGAGATAGTGGTCAAAGGGTAACCTATCAGGCATAAAAAAAAAATACATTTGTAATATAACTAAATGCTAATTTGCCGTGTAGTATGGAGACAACAAATTAAAAATAGAAATTCTACAAAAAGATGAAGAATTTTGGACGAAAAAAATGGAGACAAAACTAGTCACATTCTATATGAACTCCCTTCTGCCCGAGCTGGTCGATCCCCACCACCCTAAGAAAAGACTGATCCGGGATCAAGAATATGCGGATACTTCTAGAAAAAGATAAAATCAAGAGGAAGCTGTCGAGGGTGACTTGCAACATCAAAGTGCAAATGCTTTAGTGCTTCCTCCCGCCATAAAAAGAAGACTTGACTTAATGTTGTCTTAGGTTTTCGCGATTGTTACACATAGTAATTAAACAACATTTAACGGTTTAAATCGCGTATATTTATCATTATTTTTGTCCTGACGTTTCAAACACTTTGCAGTGATCGTGGTCACAGGGTGACGATCGGGGGGACTGCAAACTTGAAAAAAAACTTGACTTTCCGTTCCGATACTCGTTATTTCTCACGTACACTTTTGCATATCAATTATATATTATAAATTGAAAATAATATATTTTTTATTTCATACATGATTTTTTGTTAATTTATATACATCTTAACTTAATTTGTCTATAACCACTTACTTACAATCTAAGAATCCACTGTTTTTATTTTAATGTCTAATTTAGTCACCTGTTCCAGTGCCACTCACTCTCTCACTTATCTGCCATGTTGCATTAAAAGAAGCTTGTATAACATGTTGTCTACAATGTTTCTGCAGTTGTGTTATTTTTAAAAAACCCTAAGTTTAAGGCCATTACAATTGCGTATATAGACTCTTCTGCAAGTTTGGTAAAAAATCTTATCCTGCTGTTTAGAAGTGGCTAGATCTATATCTGGTTGGTCTATCTAATTTTTACCATAGTTGGTATCTAAATGCAGAGTGGTAGTAAAATAACACCTTTCTGTTCACCAGTCTAACTGAAAAATAAAACGTAATAGGATGTATACGAACATATTTTCAACATTAGTAATTAATAGTTAAAAATTATATGATAGCAATAAAAAAACAACCTACTTTATATTATTATGGGAACGTGTACCGTAGCACAGTTATGAAAAACTATAATTCATATTTGTATGACGAGTCATGGTAAAATATATTGGCCACGACTAACATTTAATCAAATCAAATCCATTTATTTCAGGTCAATTGTACCCATATTCACCGAATATAATATAATGTTATGCTCAATAAATTTGATGGTATTTTACTTTATTCTAATGATGTGTAATCTGATTAATCGCATTCCAAGATACTGAGAACAATGTTGATTCATTCATAAATTATCGTCCACGCCAAGGGGTAATGAAATTTTTGTAGTAAGTTTAATCAGTAGAAATCACTTTCGTTACTACGGAGAATTTAAAAACACCCCCCATTTATCAATATATATCGTGCCGTTTGGGCTGATATGTACCATCATCATATTCCGACCCTTGTCTCACTTTATTTTGGTTTGGTGCAATATGTTTTCTCTATAAACACAGAGACTGCGACACAACAACATAGCAAAGAAAAAAAAAGACTTGAAAACAATTTTTTTAATAACTGGTTGATATCGGTGCAATATGATCTCAATTTTGTGCTCATGTAACTGACTTAGACAGGTTATTTGATATACTGATGACTACAGACTTTACTAGAGAGATTATTATTCACATATTATTTATAGATTTTATCACTATTTAACAATAACTTTCATCTATATTCATAGTTGCCACTTACATTCGTTGCTAGAAGCACTGCGATCGTCAAGGCATTTTGGCAAATTACTTTTTAGTAAGTTTGACTGTAACTGGCAAACCGTTCGACCGATGTTGATGAAATTAAAATGAAACCAATTAAGAGTTAAACTGTACTAGCAAATAAATAATCTTCAAGATTGTAAGGTTCAGTAAAAAAGTTATGTGTGGTCAAACATAAAATAAAAAATAGACAAGTCAATTTAAGAACCCTCTTTCTTTTGGGAAGTCAGTTAAATATGAATAATATATATACCAATACATTCATACATAATAATATATACCAATAGTCGAGCAGACATGATCATATTGTAAAAAGTAAAACTTTTGGCTTTAGTTTTATAAGCTACTGTCGACCGTAAGAATAAATTTGGAAAGTAAATCAAATAATCAATTTCTTACTAAGAAATATTAGTAATGTTGATAAAAATACAAACGTGACATCAATTTCAGTATATACAAAGTTACTTTATGTATCGAAATGCGTCACGTGAATAAGATTATAAAAAAAGTTGAAATCGTCTCAATGGTATCTGTGTTCGCGAATCTAATTTCAAGTACACAAATATTTTTATAAGCGAGACGCGTGCGCCGCTGCACATCGCGTCGTTCGGTGCAGCGGGGGTCGTTGCGCCGCATGGGCGGAGCTAGCGTGGGAATTATTTTTGACTGCCTGGACTTAAGTTTCAACAAACATTGTGTAAGGATTGTGTTTTAGGTTTCATTAATGAAGACTGAATAGACGGAATTTTATTGACAGATGCATTATAATTTCAGATATGCAATAAGCGGATGACCCTATATACTCTATCCGCAACATGCTATAGTGCAAGGGGTTTAAAGAAAAAAAACGCATCAGCCTCTTCGGTCAAAAAGATAATCACCATATCAAAAAGGATTCAACCTTTTAAACCCTCCCAGGCGAAAGGTGATGATAGTGGAGCAAATGACAATGTTGTTCTACCAAAATTTTACATAATGGTGGCACTAAATACAAATAGTAGTGGATGCACGAAATAAATAAAACGTGTAGTTATTACTACAGCAGTCATAAAAGTTGAATAAGTTGTGCCATAATGGCCTATAAGAAAATCCAGCTTTTAATGGATTTGGTGTTGCTGTTGACTGTTTGTTTCTACCCCGATATCACATTTACATCAGAATTAGAATCAGAACGTCATAACTGAGTACGCAAAGGATGGTCTAAAAAAAGTAGTATGAACAGTTTGTCCATTTCGATCGTAGAGAATAACCATTTATTTATTTAATGCATATATATATATATTTCGGAAATTAAAAAAAAAATACCATGAAGTATTTTTAAGTCTTGTAGCAAATTATTAAATATAAAAATTTAATCAAAGTAAAATGCGAGCGTTTATGAAATACAAATCCAGTATTGTTAGCCTGAGGCATATAAATGTTGTGCCATCTTTGAGACTTTTAATTTCAAAGAAATAACTAGCATTTTTATATATATTCATAGATGTAGCGTAAGAAATGTCTTTTCTTTAAATATAAAATTAAGTGTATCAGTCGGAAAAAGAAGGTATAGGAAAGAATACACAGGAAAGTATCACACAGTGTCTATCATCAGTCCTTAAAGCTCGAGATCGCGGCAATGTTATTGAAAAACGCCTCCGGCGGCGGTGTGACAATGTTGCTGTAGAACGCCTCGTAATTCAAAGCAAAATTAAAGAAGATGGATCGTGCAAGATCACTGACGCAATGGACATACCAGATCAAGGCTACAGAAAATGGGCTGCTCCATGATTGTTCTGCAGCCTTTCTAACAGCATATAAAAGATAATGGCAACTCATTTTTAAACGCTCCTGATAATCAATTATGTAGATATTAAATGCTTAGAACTTTTGATAGACTTCTTATAGATTTGACATATAATGATATATAAAAGAACTTTTGTAAATTATTGTTACAATATTAACACTTAATTTACGTCTTAGTTGACGTTTTATATTATTTTTAATGAAATTATATATCATATACATTATTGATTTCTAAAAGTTCTTACGAGTCCCCGTGGGATGCCTTTCTAGAATTGGCTTAATCCCCAATATTTTATGTAAAATGTACAGCAACTAAATTCGTTTTATGCCCATGTTGATTAATAAATATAAGATATTTATGAATACTCTGTAGAGCTCTAGAAACAGCTCTTTCGGAATAAGTTACGTTAGATTGAACTGAGATAGGCATAGCAGCCCTTCACTTTTGTAATCTGCACCGAATAAATTATTTATATATAATCTATAAGTATAAAATACCTAGAGAAATGATTTATAGGCAAATGACCCAACCTACATACTACATACTTTTGAAGGGCTCGCAGCGAAGTTTGAATAGCTGTTCTTAACCGATCAGCAAAATTAAGCCACGTCTGCCGCGGTCATGAGTTGGATGGGTGACCGCTAGTGACATTACTACTAAGTGCTTCAGTGCTCCAAAGGGCACGTTAAGCCGTCGGTCCCGGTTGTTGTCTTAGGATGGCAGTCGTTATAGCATGGTGGTAGGGCATTTTGCGAATGCCCACCTGGCTAGATACCACCCCCATGAAGTAAATCTGTCGCTAAGCTCCTATTGGTGTGTTCTGGCAACTGTTCTTGAGAGCCAGTAATTCTAAGTAAGCCTAAACAACACCTTCAACAAGATAGTTAGAGTGTGTTATTGAGATAATGGTCAAAGGCTAACCTATCAGACATAAACAAATAATAAAAAAATAACTTATTCCAGCTCAAGATGTGTGATGAATTTATCCTAACTCTTGAGTTACATTACACGATTTTACGACAAAATGGATACCTTTTGTTCTTTTAATAAAAAGCTAACTCTACTGCCACTTATATGTCTCAGCAGTCTCCGGTATTTAAAGTGGCTTAAAAAACAAACGAGACTCTGTCACGCTTACAAAAACAAAGACTCCCTAAGCAAGCTTGTGTAATAAAGATCTGTTACATATTCCATGAAAAATATACCCTTCTTGCAACACTTGGCTATTTCATTCAAGTTATTACATGGCACCTTGAACACATAGGTACATACTGCTATTTTTACTGTACTGTACAATTTTAGTAAGTTCTTAAAATGGCCACGGCCAAAATAAAATTGTCGTGCTGGGTACCACAAGAACGAAGACGAAGTAACACTCGAAAATGGTCGTATTCAAATTTTACGACACGCATGGCGTGTTGTATACTTCGAGTATTTGTAGCAATATTTCTAACCTTCGTGATTTCATGCACGTCGTCTTTCCTATGAGTAGTGTAATCATTGTTTAAATACTGACAAAGTCACACAATGTAACAAAAATTTAGGCAAATTGTTGTGTAATTTCGTAATTTTTACAAGGCTATCAGAAAATAACAAATAATATAAATTACTAGCTTTCCGGGCGTGGCTCCGCCCGCGCGTAAGTCGGTTATCGCGAAAAACATTTACATCTTTTTTCGCAGTGGGATAAAAACTATCCTATGTTTTTCCCGGGTCATACACTATTTCCATACAAAATTTCATTCAAATCGGTCCAGTAGTTTGGCGTGAAAGCGTAACAGACAGACAGACAGAGTTACTTTCGCATTTATAATATTAGTACTGATGATCGAGCGTAAATCTTATTATTTCTGAATGATTATTCGGAAGTGTTGGAAGGGGAATACCTGGGCGAACGTTCCAACATCAGATTGAAGACGTTCTGAAAAAAGGCCAGGTCAGGAGTACCCTAAACCGACGCTCATGTATGAAAGGGTTGATGAGAGTACCTAGATGAAGCGAAAGAGATATGCAAGGATCGTAGTAACTGGAAATCTATGGGCTCTGACTACTCCTACAAGGGAGATAAGAGCGTTTATTGTATGTATGATTATTCGTCATAAGCATTAAACTAACAGACATAAGATTATTTTATTTATGTGAAATAAAACTTAATTTTTCATTAAGGGTGAATCATGGATATATATTTTAAGACTTTAAAACGAAAAACAATATAAACAAAAAACCTTATTGGAGACTTATGTAATTTTTATTCACGGTAAAATAATTAGCAGGTTATTATTGTGTAGTCGTTAGGGAGTAAGAATTTCATGTTCCCACAAACATTTTGTGTCGTTAATTTAGTGCGTTTTAATGTGTTTACGCCACAAATGTTGGATGGAATAAAATAAGTCACACTGCGGTGTATTTGTTTGTTTCGTTCAGAGGGGTTGCCTCCCCTCAGGATTCTGCGCCCTTCTATAGTAACTCTCGTTTAAGCTGTGGGATCTCGAACAATAGTTCACACGAAATAATCGATAACATAGCTTGCCACTAACAGTGACATGGTAAAATTAATATTTCTATGCACATTCATTAAATACTATTTTCACTTGGAATGTACACAACGTTAATGTAACCAGCTGATGTTGTTTATTTTTAATGTTTTTTTGAAATTGTAGCATAATTATGATTGTCATTGCTACTTTCGGATTTTGGCGTACCGTCGTGGTGGTGTCCCGTCCGTCTCATCAGAATAAACTTTATATACCTATGTTGTTGTGCTATTAATGAACTAAATACAAGCCTTTTTATTTATCTTCCTTATATTTCGCACTCATATTTTTATTTAAAACATCTATAAGATTACCTTGAAATGAATTAATTTATAATAAAATTACTGATTTTAGAATAATGTTGAAAATAATTAATATTAACTTCATGCGAAGGTTTTAGCTGAACTACAATTTTATTCATTTCTTAAAGAAAAAACTACCTATTACCTACTACATCCTAGATAGAGTGTATCTAACAAATTCACTTTCATAGTAACTAGATCTTTATATAACTACGCCTGTGGGACGCCAGGCTAGCATGGCCTCTCCCCATATCTTAATGTGGGAGTCGTAAGCGGCGATTAAAGGTAAAATACCAGAACGTTGGCAGCAGCGCTTCTGAAGAGCTGCCATCTTGCACTGCGATCCCCAAGACGCCTGCCAAGCGCGAGGGGTTAATTTGGCTGATATGCTAGCCTTTGACTACTCATTCCGACCTGTGCCGCCACGCCGTGCACACCTGTCTACAGCTCCGCCAGTATCTCCCAGTGAGACCGCAATAGTCCCCGCACTATTGCCGTCTCACTCGGGTCATCGTTCCGACGCTAGTTGCAGACCAGTGCCTTGGAATACGCAGTCCTGACGAAGTTTTGTTTTCTGTGCAGAAGCTGAGCAGCCACCGACCGCCGTGCAACGTGAGCTACGAGCTCGCCGTGCCGGCGCGCAGAGGCGCTCTAAGACGTCAGGCATTACCACCTACCCAAGTCCCTTGTTTCGGACGAACAACATCATATCGGGCTGGTGGTCTTGTTTTGACCGCACTTTTCGGTGCGCATTTCACCACTTTACTACCCGACACAACATAGTAACAGTCGCGTAACAACACACTTTGTGCTGTTAAGCGACGTCGTTCAGGCGTGGGGTAGCGTCAGCCAAACCCGTCTGAACGATCAAATCCGCCATTTGCTGCGGTCGCAGTGTGACACCCTACGGTGACAACGGCCACTGTTGTTGTTTTGGTTTAACCTTGCACCGTGGCCTTTCCCGCTTCACGGGTCAGCCGAAGCAAGCTGGGCTCCGGGATTACTGGCCTTGGGGTCTTTCGGCTGGCCTTGGGGACTTCGTCGTCGGCTACCGTCGAGGACGGTCGTGTTGTGTTTGCTCCACGCTCGATTTATAACCATTTTTAGGTTATAAAATTTTAAGTGTTATTTTGGATTTCTTTTTTGTTAATATTGTAGTGTTTTATGTGTATAGCGATACGGACGCGATAAAAGTGCTCGAAAAGTGTTTTAGGGCCCTTTTTAGGGTACCTAAAGGTGCTTTTTCACCACCACGTGGTGGTGAAAATCTGTGTTTTTACTTTTTATTTGATTTTTGTTTAATAATATGTTGTATCGTGCCCTACCGTAAGTACTTTTGCAATTTTTATATTTTTAGGACTTAATTTAGGACTTCTGGAACGCTTTAAGTGCCCAAGTCATTGCTCGTAGTGCCGCATGGACGGTTTAAAGTTATTAGTTTGCTATTTTCACGTGTTAATATTGATGTGTATGTTAATTTAGACTCAGTGTTTTTGTGTTTACGTGTGTGTATATATAAATGTGTTTTTGCACATTTTATTTTGCTTGCCATTTAAAATCATTACGAGAACTAGCCGAGCCAAGACTCTTTAAAGACAGTGCTTTTTATTGAACGGAGGGTTACGCACGACACTTAGCACCTCGATCGCCATGAGTGACGGTGCGGGTAATTTCTCGCCGCGCTCGTCACTTGCGCGCACTCCACCGAAAATGGATCCGCCTAGGGTGGACCCAAAAAAGAAGCGGCCGCTCTCGTCGCCGACGGAGAGCCAACCGGCCCCGTCGCGCACTGAGCGCCGCGCGGCCAGCGCTAGGCGCGGGACTGCGTCCGCGGCCCCGGTCGCATCGACGTCTGCGGACCCGCCGGCTAACGTCGAGCGTGGTCCGCCGACTGTACCTGCACAGCATGACGACGGTGCTCGTGCCGTGCCGTCCGCTGTCGTGCGCTCTGCGCCGACGGCCGTTGAGAGGACTGTCGCTGGCTGCGACAACGCGCAACCTGCCGCCGCGCATACTGCCGCGCCGCCCTCGACTGCCACTCCTGTGGCGTCGGGCAGTGGTGCTGACGCTACAGGTTCAGGTTTGACCGGGCCGCTGAGGGTGAGTTTAGCCACTAAGTTAGAGCTGTTGGAGCGCGCGCAACGTGCCGTCCGTGGTATTACTGCGGTCGCCACGGGGCCGGGCTCCAAACTAAATAAGGGAGAGGTGAACACCATCGCGGCGCACGGCCAGGACATTCTGGCCATCGTGGCCGCGCTGGGCATGCAGCTCGGCGACGCCGAGCAGCAGCTGGCGGTTGCGAGGCTCGCGGTGCCAGCGGCGGCTGCGGTGGCCGCGGTGCCTTTGGCGGCGCCGCAATCGTTTGCGGCCGTTTTGAGGACGGCCCCCGGATCAGCCCCGCGGCCCATCCGTCCAGATCAAGGGCCGGTTCTGGCGTTTTACCCTTCCGAGGGTAATGACGTCTTAAAGACTGCTGAAGACACGAAGGGCGAATTGAAGAAAGCCATTGACCCCAGGTCAATGGCCATTGGGATAAATAATGTGAGGAAAGTCGGTAACGCTGGGGTGGTCGTGCAGACCACCTCCGCGGCCGCTGCGGAGAAACTCCGCAAGGCGGCCCCGGCGAGCCTGCGGGTCACGGAACCGAAGCGCCGCCAACCTCTGGTGGCGCTGTCGGACGTTGAAGGTGACCCTGCATTCGAGGAAGTAGTGGCGGCTCTGCATGAGCAGAATTTCGCAGATGAGAGCGAGTGGCCGCTAGAGCGGCTTAACGCGGAAATGAAGGGGGCCTTTAAAAAGGGCCGTCGGCAGCGTGGAACCACAACAGTGGTCTTCAACGTGACGCCGGCCCTCAGGGACGTGATCATCAACAAGGGGAAGGTATTTATTGGTTGGAACTCGGTGGTAGTGACCGACTACGTCCGGGTGACCTGCTGTACCAAGTGTCAGCAGTACGGGCACCCGGAAAAGTTCTGCCGGTCCAAGGATGAGGTGTGTGGGCGCTGTGGCGAAGCGGGCCACCGCGTTGAGGCTTGCAAGGCGGCAACGCTCTGTTGCGCTACCTGCAAGCGGTTCCGGCGCGACAGCGCTCACCCCACCGCGTCGCGGGATTGTCCGGCGCGTCAGTTTGCGGAGGAGCGCCTGATAAATAGCACCCAATATGGATTGTAAAACCACAATCCATATTGGGCAGCTTAACCTGGGTGGTGGACAGAGCGAGACAAGGGAGCTCCCTGGTATCGCGCGAGAACTGGGCCTGGATATTGTTCTTGTGCAGGAACAATACCCCAAGGTCGAGTTTCTCGCTCAATGCGGCACTAACCCCAAAGCGGGAGTTTATGTCCGCAACAGGGAGCTCCCTTGTGCGTTCCTCCACCACCTGGGTGACTCACACATGGTGGTGCTGCATGTTCGGAGTCTGGACTTGTATTGCGTTTCCGCGTACTTCCAGTACTCCGAACCTATCGACCCCTTCCTGCACCGGCTGGGGCTTGTCCTCGACCGGCTGCATGGTAAGAGGGTCTTGGTATGCGCGGACGCGAATGCGCATTCGCCGCTATGGCACTCGCTGCCTCGCCACTTTGTGGGTCGCGGCCGGGTCGTAGCGGAGAGGCGTGCCATGATGGAGGACTTCATCATGGCACGTGACTTAGTCGTGCAGAACGTGGAAGGGGAGTTGTTTACCTTCAGCACGGCGAATGGTGAGTCGAACGTGGACGTCACGCTCACCACTAGAGGGGTTCACGTCTCTCAGTGGCGCGTGACGGACGCGTCGTCGAGCGACCACCGGCTGATCACGTTCACCGTAGACGGCACGAGTGGCGGTACCGAAGAGGAGGCGACGAGCGCGCGGCGTACTTCAGTGCCGGGCGAGCAAAGGCGATACCGGGACCGCGGGGTAGACTGGGCCCGCTTCGAGGCGGTGATCCATGAAAGGATGGGACGGCTGGATGTAGGTAACTCGGCATCTGTCATTTGTCAGAGATTTACGGAGACGCTTGAGCGAACGGCGACTGAATGTCTAGGGATGGTAAGAGCGGCCAAGACAGATAAAGGATATGAATGGTGGACACCGACTTTAGACAGACTACGGACACGGCAATGTAAGGCGAGGCGTGAGTGGCAGAAGGTACGAAGAATAGGTGGGGCTGTTGAGGGAAGTAAGAGAGCTGAGTTTCTTGCCGTGAGACTCGAGTATAGAAGCGAGATGGAGCGAACCGAGCTGGAATTTAACCGCAGGCTGGCGGATACCGGTAACAGCGACCCCTGGGGTCTCGCTTACCGGGCTGCCTGCGGTAGATACCGTGCACCGTCAAATGTTGTGAATGGGGTGGAGTTCGCGGGGTGTAACTCGGACGACGTGAGTGGGGCCATGAGCACGTTACTGCGCGCGCTGTGTCCCGATGACGAGTTGTCTAGGGACACGCCGTACCACGCGCAGGTGCGCATCATGGCCGCGATACCACCGTCCGGGAGAGACGCCGAACCCGCGACTGCCGAGGCCCTTCAGGCTATCGTTCGTTCCCTAAGGAACACCGCGCCGGGAATTGATGGACTCACCGCTCGTATTATTAAGAGAGCATTTCCTTTCGCAAAAGCGGAATTTTGTATAGTGTACAGTAAGTGCGTACGGGAAGGAGTCTTCCCCGACGTATGGAAAAGTGGTCGCCTAATTGCCTTGCCAAAGGGCAACAACAAGCCGCTTACTGATCCGAAAGCCTACAGGCCGATCACGCTCCTCCCTGTGCTGGGTAAAATCTTAGAAAGAGTTATCCTTCACTGTGCCCCGAACTTGACTCGCACCATAAGCTTCCGCCAGCACGGGTTCTCTCGAGGCCGCTCAACGGTGACTGCACTGAGTGCTCTGCTGGACGCTGCGAGAGGCGCGCGGGAGCGGTACGTGCAGGCCATATTCCTTGACATCAGTGGTGCCTTCGACAACGCGTGGTGGCCAATGATCATGGTGAAGGCTAAGCGGCATACTCCGCCTAACATCTATCGGATGTTGGCGGAGTATTTTCGTGGACGCCGTGTCACCATGATCGCTGGAAACCACGCGGAGTCGAAGGTATCTACGATGGGCTGCCCGCAGGGGTCGGTGCTAGGGCCAAGCCTCTGGAACATCTTGCTCGATGATTTGCTCGCTCTGCCGCAGGGGAGGGAAGGGGTTGAGATGGTCGCCTATGCCGACGATGTGACGGTGCTGATCCGGGGGGATTCACGGGCGAAGTTGGAAGCGGAGGCCAGTAACGTGATGGGACTGGTAGCGGGGTGGGCGGTCCGGAACAGGCTCGATTTCGCCCCGACCAAGTCCCTTACCTTAACCCTCAAAGGGAAATTACAACGTCCCCCCGTGATCAAGTATGACGGTCAGTCTGTCAAATGTGTCCACCAGGCGGAGGTTCTGGGCGTCATAATTGACGACGTCCAGTCCTTTGGGCCTCACGCGGCGACCATTGGCGAGAGAGCGAGCAACTGTTTCGGCAAGATGTCCAGAGTATCGGCTCCAAGATGGGGGGTGCGGCATAGGGCGCTTCGAATTCTCTACAAAGGCACCTATGTCGCGGTCCTGACTTACGCGGCAGCCGTATGGCACGCACGCACCGCTTTCCACGTGGTCCGCAGCGTTTTGCAGAGAACTCAGAGGCCGTCGCTGATCCTGCTAACAAAGGCATACCGTTCGTGTAGTACGGCGGCACTGCCAGTGTTGGCAGGAGTATTGCCGGCGGACCTCGAGGTAACCCGTGCTGGTCGACGCGCAGTGGAATGCGAGGGGCTCACACGGGAGGAAGTGATGGATCGGCGGAAGGCTATCGATGCGGAGGTTGTTGCACTTTGGCAGGATAGATGGTGTAACGAGGAGAAGGGACGTGAGTTGTACGCTTTCTTCCCTGACGTGGGTGAGCGCCTCAAGGCGCATTGGGTAGAGCCGGATTACGCGGTTTCACAACTTTTGACGGGGCACGGCTGTTTCAGTAAACGGCTCGCTAGTATGAATCTGCGAGAAGAAGGGATGTGTGATTGCGGTGCGGCAGAGGAGGACAGGCACCACGTTTTGTGGGACTGTCCTTTGTATGAGGAGATGCGTGGCAGACTGATGGACGGGGTCTCCCGTCTCGCAGAGGGACCGGTATACTACGCGGAGCTGGTACAGGATTCGAACAGCTTCGGGCGCCTGCGCGAATTCGCGCACTGTTGGCACGCCGCGCGCTCTGCGCGCGAATCTGAGGAACTGCCCGACGACGAAGGTCGTTTGTGCCGTCTCTTGACAGCCCCAGAAGGGGGAGAGTGTACAGGATAGATAGTAGGTGGGATAGTTTGTAAGACACGTTGGCGCAAGCCAAAGTGTCTGCTGTTTCGGTCTTCATAACCGCAAGGTTGGTAAGACCATGGGTTGGTTGGTGGGTGGCCTTGGGGTCGCCCCTAGTCAACCCCGGAGTAGCGCTTAGGAGCACCCCTCTCCGCCGAGAAAAAAGCTCGGAGAGGGTACACAACTAGGGCACACCCTAGGTACACACTCCCTCTCACACAGTGAGCTCACAAGGTGTGTGAGGGAATTCAAACCCTTGATAGGGCGTCCTGAGTATTCCCCTCAGGATGCAGTCCCGTCCCTCTAACGGTGAGGTGCAGGTCCTTCAGACCTTCGCCCTCCGCCACCCCGATCTGTATGTTGCTCATATGCAACTCCTAGAAGAGGAAGCGAGTGCCCGCCTCACGGACACTCTTATTGCTCCCTCCGGGGCTTCAATCCCGGAGGCCAACGTCCCTCCTCTGACCCGGTCCTTCTCAGAGGACAGCCCGCTTTCGCCCGCCCCGGGCCCGGACAATAGACGCACGGTGGCAGCCCCTCCCCGTGAGAGGTCTCGCTCGCGCTCACCGATCGGGAGGCCAGCGAGCACCCGTCCCTCCATCGCCGTTGTCGAGCCCACTTCGGACTCCGAAACGGAGATGGAAGTAGATCCGAGTCGCGCCTTACGCACTGACTCGGACTCCGATAACGACGGCTATACCGTCGTTGACCGCAAACGCAAGCTCCTAAAGCCGCTAGTTGCGCAACTTCCGCCCCTCCCGCCAAGGCACCCGCTAAGGCCCCCGCCTCCGGCAAGAAGCCGACCCCCGCCCCGCGCCCCGCGTCTCCTCCCTCCGCTCCGGCCACTACTGCCGCGTCCCCTCAGGACGCGAGCGCGCGCCGCGAAAAACCGCCTCCACCCCTGTTCATTCAGGACAAAACCAAATGGGACATGCTGTCCCGTTTAGTTTCGGATCGTGGGATCCATTACACTAATGCCCGCTCCACGCAGCAGGGCATTAAAGTCCAAGTGCCCACCAGTAGCGACCACAGAGCGCTAACAAAGCTCCTCCGTAAAGAGAGCATAAGTTTTCATACTTATGCGCTCGAAGAGGAGAAAGTCCTTCGCGTTGTGATTCGCGGTGTGCCTAAGGAGATACATACCGATGCGGTATGTGACGACCTTAAAGCACAAGACTTCCCTGTGCATGCGGTTCACCGCATGTACAGCGGGAAGGACCGCAGTCCATATGACCTAGTACTCGTAGTACTAGACCGTACACCAGAGGGCAAGGCCATTTTTAATTTAAAAAAGGTCTGTGGCCTCTCAGGACTCGATGTCCAAGCCCCATACAAAAATGGAAGTCCCTCGCAGTGCCATAACTGCCAACTATACGGGCACGCCTCCCGTTTCTGCTTCGCTCGCGCTAGGTGCGTTAAGTGCCTAGGCGATCACGCGACAGCAGCGTGCACTCGCACCCGGGATTCGCCGGACCCACCCAGTTGTGTTCTATGCGGTGCTCAAGGGCATACCGCGAATTACCGTGGTTGCCCTAAAGCACCACGAGTGAACCACAGGGTGGCAAGGCATAGGCCGACCCGTCCCTCTTACGACCGTTACCAACGGGTAAGCCCTAAACTAACGGTAGTACCTGCCTCACAGGTAATACCCGCGCCGCTCCCAGCCCGTAACGCATGGTCTAAACCACCCAGTATGGTTAAGACCGTCGCTACCGCCCGCGCCCCGGCCCGCGCGCCCGCACCCGCGCCCGCACCCGCACCCGCCCGCGCCGCGGCCCCTGCCCGCGCACCGGCCCCGGCTCGCCCCGCGCTCCCGGCACCCGTCGCCAACACCATTCGCGCGCCTCCCCGCGCCGCTTCCCGGCCACAAGCTCCACCTATGCCATTGATGGCTGCCCCTCTTCAAGAGGCAATCAACCTAGTCAGCGATCTGGCTATGTCGGTTGACATCAATGAGGTACAAGAGCTATTCCACAAGATGCAATACGCTCAATCCCCAGCGGACGTGATCCAATACACATTGGAACACGCGAATTTACTTAGCGCCCTTAAGCGCTTCGTTCCCCAGGCCCCTCCCCAGTACAACCACTATGGGTAGTACAACCGAACGCACGAAACCGTACTCAGTTTCGTTAGCGTCATTTAACGCTGACGGCCTCTTCAGACAACGTGACCTCGTCCACGACTTTTGTTGTACCCACCTTATCGATATCATATGCGTGCAGGAAACCTTTCTAAAACCGGGGAAGGCGAACCCTAGGTTTGCCAATTACAGAACGGTACGTGATGATAGAGTGAACTCCCGTGGGGGAGGCACTCTTATCTATTACAAAAGGTCCCTGCACTGCATTCCCCTACCTACCCCGACTCTTGTTAATATGGAAGCATCTTGTTGCCTCCTAGCTATGACTGGTCATCAACCTATAGTCATAGCATCCTGTTACCAAGCTTGCAAAAAGCCGATCGTCCGAGCTGACTTAGAAGCCCTATTCTCATTAGGAAGCGCCGTCATTCTGATTGGCGACTTCAACAGTAAGCACATCCTATGGAATTGTAACGTCAACAATCCCAGAGGTATTGCACTTGAAAACCTAATCGCAGAACTTAACTTTGACATAATTGCGCCCACTGAGCCCACTCACTACCCTTATATGGAAGACCACCGATCTGACCTGCTTGACATGGCACTATTCAGAGGCGTAACACTCCGGTTACGCTCCATAGAAGTGGTTCACGAGCTTCACTCTGACCACCGACCCATTATACTGCGACTAGGTCCCGACCCAACGACTGACCTCCCCCGCCCCACTAAGACGATAGTGAACTGGAAGCAAGTAGGCGATGCCCTAAAGGCTATCAGTTCACCGGACCTAGACAAGATCCCTGACGACATCCTGACAAAAGATGACGTAACCCTTGCGATCGATTCGTTCACCAATCACCTCTCCACCGTAGTAGGTGCATCCGCAAAGGAGGTCATAGTGCCGGACGACCGGCGCCTTGTCATTCCAGCGGACGTGAGACGATTGGTGACGGAGAGTAAAGCAGTGACCCGACATTACGACTCTTACCCCAGTAAAGAGAACAAAACTAAGAAACGCCACTTTGAACGCATGGTTCAAAGTCGCATGTCTGAGTTGCGTGATCAACAATGGGGCGATAAACTTTCAAACCTCGTGCCAAGCCACCATGCTTACTGGGACTTGGCGCGAGGCTTGAAAGGAAGTAACCATAACGACATGCCTCCCTTATACAGACCAGTCCCACTAGTCCCAGCGTTCTTTGACGAAGACAAAGCTGAGTGCCTAGCTGATAGCCTAGAGGCTCAGTGTTCCCCTAACGTAGATCACGTTGACCAAGCTCACCTTGATTCGGTGGATGCTGAAGTCGAACGTAAAAGCTCTGTGGTCACCTCTGAACTCCCACCAATCACCTTAGCGACTTACGCTGAGGTGGAGAGACTGATCAAGGCCCTCCGACCGCGCAAATCCCCCGGTGCCGATGGCATCTCCAACAGGGTTCTTAAAACCCTCTCTCCTCCTCTCATCCATCTCTTAGTCAGCATCTTCAATGCTGCTTTGAGCCACTGCTTATTGGCTCAAAGCAGCATTAGACACCTGGAAATGTGCAAATGTCATTGGCATTCACAAACCAGGCAAAAGCTCATCTGACCCCACCAGTTACCGCCCCATCAGCCTCCTCAGTGCCTTAGGCAAACTTTACGAGCGGTTACTTGCAAACCGTCTCCAGTCCCATGCTAAGGAACACCACCTTATCCCAGATGAGCAGTTTGGCTTCAGACCCGGACACTCATGCGTCCAACAGGTGCACCGCCTCACGGAGCACATCATTGAGGGCTTCAATAAGTACCCCAAACCCCAGACTACGCTAGCAGTCTTCCTCGACGTAGCGAAAGCTTTTGACAAAGTCTGGCACAACGGCTTGATCTACAAGCTATACCAATTTGGCGTGCCAGAACGTCTTGTGCTCATCCTACAAGACTTCCTTAAAGCCAGAAGCTTTCGCTATCGCGTGGAAGGCACCCTCTCCTCCCCCCACCCAGTCAGAGCCGGAGTCCCTCAGGGCTCCGTGCTATCACCTATTCTCTTTGCACTGTATACCAGTGACATCCCACGCTCTCAGCCCAAAGTATTCCTAGCCCAATATGCGGATGATACCGCCATTTACACCACTGGGTGGCATATCAACAGACAGTCCTATTTCGTCATGCAACGGGCCATCACCGAGATCGGTGACTGGTTCCGAAAATGGCGCATCGCGGTCAACCCAGCTAAAAGCACAGCTATGTGCTTTACTGAGAAGACACGCTCCCCTTACCCGAAACCGCTTATTTTGTTCGACGAACCCATTCCCTGGGTTCCTAGAACAAAATACCTCGGAGTCACCCTTGATCGTCATCTCACCTTTAACGATCACATAACAACCGTCCGTAACAGAGCGGCCTTCATAATGGGTCGCCTTGGTCCCCTACTTCGCAAAGAGAGTAAAATGTCTCTTAGTAATAAGAAGACACTTTACACTGCCTGCATCCGCCCCATCATGACTTACGCATCAGTAGTGTTTAGTCATGCTAGTGAGGCCCACCTTCATAAACTTCAAGTCATCCAAAACCGTTTTCTTCGTAATGCAACCGGCGCCCCGTGGTATATGCGGAACACCGAGTTGCATTGCGACTTAAACCTTCCCTCTCTAGCGCAGTTCAATAAGGACTGCGCCCGCCGATACTTTGATCGAGCGCCCCACCACCCGAACCCATTGGTTGTCCAGGCATCGAACTACTCGACTGCCTCTTCTATCCCATTTTTCAAACCCCCCCGTCGCCGACCACGGCAGGTATTAGACGACCCGGATGACCCCATCGCAGCCATTACGTTGGCAGCTTTAGCGTTATCCGCAAGTCGTCGAGGTAAAATCCCCAGGTGTGAGGTAATCAGAGGTCACACAATCAAACACCGAGCTCGCCGGCGAGCTCGAGGCAAAAACAAGGTCACGATAAATTGCTCTCCAAATAGTCAAAGAGTATTATTCAGTAGGGCCCAATTGTGCAACACTGCAGTTGCACAGAGGCATTTTGCTCCGATCCCCCCCATGTCTCTCGACAGCGAGACAAGCCGAGGTCCGAACCACAGTGGTGCCCTTGAGCTCGCTGTCAACCCCTCCTATAGTAGCGGCACGTTTTCGGCGTCCGCAGGAGACGGAGGTAGAAAGCGCTTTTCGCCTTCTACGCCCGTCTCGGGAGAAGTGCCTTCGGCACTTCTCCCTCCCGGGCTATTGTAGGGCCAGGCCCTCGCCCAAAACCCGGTGGAGCTGGACGACCGCACAGGCGGTAGCCAGCATCTATGTCCTCCCTAAAACTAAAAACTAAGCCTTTGACTACTATCTCACATGATGGTAAGTGATGATGGAAGATGTTCAGGCTAACCTAGAATTGCTGTCTCACAAGGACAGCTTCCAGAGCACACCGTTATGTGCATGGCGACAGATTTTCTACAAATATTGTGGTAAGCCCTCTTAAATGAGGGAGGCTGTGTTCAGAACCCTTTCTCGTCCAAGAGACGATCCATCTGATACAGTAAACATACTAAGGGCATAGTAGATATTCGAGTATATTGACCCTTATCAGGAACACATTCATTATGCATGTACTCGTAAGGCGTACCTACGATTTATGCGAACAATCTTGCAGAGCGTTGAATTAATTAACTTTAGCACATTAAATGATAAATCTAATTGATAAACGAACATGGATGGAATGACCTTAAGTACCTATACTATATACCAATGTATACGTAAATAAGTTTAAGAACTTAGACCTGTGTTTATTTAGCCTGAAAAGGCATAGCTACTGTAGAATTGCCAAATTATATATGGATGTATATTATATTTTATGGTAGGTATTAAAGCTAATGTCTTTGTAGCCCCTTCCACATAGACGTAACGCCGTCATATTTTAAATTCCAAGTGTTCAAAGTCGTTGAAATTTTGCATGCATGTCCTTGACCCTAAACTCTATGCTTCTGGTTGGTCAGTTCTTCGTTCAAGGGTCCGTTTCAGAATATCCTAATAAAGTTTCGGGTTGCTATGCAACACATAAAATAACTGAATGATAAGAATGACAGTTAACATGCAGCGCGTTTCAAGCTTTAACTGATGGATAGGCTAAATCGATGAATGTGAAACGCAAAGATAGTGTTTTGTTTATTAAATATGTTCTTGGTAGTCAAACCGGAACTTACTCGAACATTCTGAAACTGGCCCTTAATATTTACTTGCACGCAAGGTTAATTAACAAAATTTAAATAAAATCAACTTTTTAGAAAATTATATATAGCCTGTATTCATCAGGGATAATGTTGGATTCTAATGGTAAAATAATTTTTCAAATCAGTCCTGTAGTTATTTCTATAATATATTATACCTTATAGAGTAAGTTAGTTCTCATTACATAAGAACATAAGAAGTATATAAAATAAATTAGGAGTAAGTATCAGATCATTCAAAAATTGGTACACAGATATAATTTCAATTTTATTTTTTCTTAATAGGTTAGCTTTTGACCACTATCACTTACACATCTTACTTGGTAGGATGATGATGTGATTAAATATATTTTTGAAACATACCAGTAGGTGCTTAGCGACAGAATTTTTGTTTGAGTGTGGTACCTAAAGCGAAGCGAGCATTTGTAAAATGCCCTACCACTGTGCGGTAGAGTTCAAACTGTCCACTTGATTAGAACTATAGAACCACTACGCGGAAATCTTTTAACATACATAAGTATGTGTTGCAATTATACTCATTATAGAAAAAAAAATACAAGTTAATGTGATTTAACGAAATTAATAGTTTTATTTTGGAAACCTTCACTTCCTATTGCGTTTTTGTGACATTTATTAGAAGATATTGATTAAACCTAAAAATGGGAAATTAAGGTCGTAGGAAACTTTATTACGTGCTCCTAATGTGCTAATGTGCTCTAATAATTTTAGGTCGCTATCAGTCAAATGTAAAAAATCATGCGAAAACGAAACTGAACAGCTGAGTGATGTTCTGAAAAGTTTCTTCGCGGCACAAAAAAGGGCGAAGGGGGTGTCTGGCGTGATAAATCTGACTTAGCGTCGCGCATCGTGCAACCTAGGTGCTATAATTTATTCTATGCTCCTGTCCCAAGAACACCTCGCTAATGGAAATATATGGAACCTCGTGTACTTCCTACTAATTTATATGAAAATCGTACTAAATTGTTTTAATGTAAATATGTAAGCTTGAGATTTTAAGGTATCATTCTTATATTATATGTGATTTTTAGGATTATGTTGGTGTTTTCTATAACATGTATTCCATGGTATTTTTCTGAATCTGATTGTCTAGCTAACTACCACCCTCAAGTAACAAATCTGGTGCCAAGCACATAAGGGGTGTGTGCCGGTTGTTATCCCAGTTTTAATCTAGCTTAGCCTGCTGTCGTAGCTTACCACATCATAATTTAGCAAAAGATGTGATTAGGGTCAAAGACAAACCTATTAGCATTAGGTAAAAAGATTGAAAATAATATTGTATGATGCTCTGTGAACAAAATATCTTATCATTATTAACAATCGCTGTTTAGTAAACGTATGGACTTTTGTTTAACTGAAATATTGTATCACTGTATTTATATCTAATACGTAAATATTAAAGGGATTTCACAAATAGCAAAAGCTGACTCGAAAGCTTTAGAAGCACTGAATATAATACTTTCCTTTCAAACTCCGAGTTGGAAGAACCCATTAATTTTGAGAGCAGTTACTTTGCTCTTTGACTTACAATTATTATTCAAGTTACGAAGGCTTGGCCAAAGTTATTCATGTCTTAAATGTCATTTGAACAGACTACCCATCGCGATTTTGAAATGATATTTCCCAACAATGCAACAATGATACAACTATGGCAAGAGTCAGAGCATAATTATAATACCTGTACTTATAAGTGGCTTATATTTTACACCGGTAACGTTGTTTATAAGTAACACCTAAGAATGCATCTGAATTTGTTTGTCTGTAAGAGATAATCTCTTGAAGTACTTATCCGATTCTGTAATATTTTTTTACATATACCAAGCTACACCATTCCCTATTATTGACAGTAATTAATAACTTTTAGGACATTGTGTAAAACAATGTCCTAAAAGTTATAAATTCTAATATATGTCGTCAATATATTAGAATTTTAGTTATATTTTGTTTTTTAGAGTAAATTAATATTATAATTCGTTGAGGTAATAGTTTTATTGGTTATTATCGATGTTTCGTAGACAATTTTTATTTCAGTCGGTAAATTAAATGTCATATCTCCTTTTCGCAATTTGAGTTATATTTTAAATTCTAAAACCTACTGCGTTAATACAATATTTTAGTAATACTTATACATATGAAATAATCAAAAAGAATAATGAACTGTCATAAATAAAAGCTATCTCTTCCACAAGTACCTAACAAGTAGTCATTAAGTTCAATTGTGCCAATTCTCATAAAATTATGTAATGGAAAAGTGATATCTTTACAAAAAGATATATTTACAGGCATCAAACAGACTGTGCCGTTACTTACCTATGTATATAGGCAAAAGAGAGAAAAGCAACACTAATTTTTTTACTTGGAGTGTACGAATGTAAGATTTTCATTGAAACTTTACTACAACCAAAAACTTGCTAACTTATGGTTAATTAATTAACATTATTATATGCTCAACATTTTTTTCAACAACAGATACCTTCTTTGAATATTTCAGTTTGCTTAAATGTCACACGTGCAGTAAATGGGTGAATGATTATGTATAAAGTTCATCTACGAATACTTTAAAAAATACCTTTTCAACTACATACCCTTAATAGCAAATTCCATGAAAATCGGATAGACATACGAAAGATTTCGCGAAACAAAATGACGCTGTGATGCCCTATGGGAGCTATCAGTCACGGCGACCTAACAAAGTGTATAAAACTGTCACTAATTATATTGATTCAATTCTTAGTAAATTTCATGCCGATCCAAAACGCAGAGAAATACTTATTATATTACATTAATATTCAAAAAATTATAGGCGCTATCTGTCCAGCAATATATCCTCTTCATTGAATACTCAATTGATAGCGCAATCAAGTTTTACTGCTAATGGAGTTCCCTAGTATTAATAGAATAGCGTTAGGATACAATCTTACTACCAAGTACTATTGCATATTTAATACTAAGTACTAAAATTAACGTTAGAAAGTTACTCTATTTTACGAATTTTATTCAGTGCAAATATCGACTTCAATGTTACAATAAATGCAATACTTGGTTAAAATGTATATATTAAAACACATAATTATAAGTATGTTACCATTAAGATTTCAGCTTATCAATATTATCCTATGCAACATGAGATCAATTAAACATGTCACTAGCACTGATAAATAAAGTTGCATAAATTGACTAATAAATACAATCGAAAAACCCACATAAAAATCTGTCTATGCATAAAGTTAATGTCAACACAGCCACGTCAATAAATCGAATTTTCCTCATCTATAAACTCCAGAAAGCTATTTCATGCGCTACAGGGGACCCATTTGAAGGCATCAGGTGGTTTGTTAAAGATCTTTATTGGTCCTGACTAGTACCGGCTGTGGGCGTAGGACCAGATAGCTGCCTCGACCACTCCGAACAAATGCAATAACTTAGCAAAACTCGTTGCGCTGCGGTTCCTTACATGCCAACAGACTGGTTGGAAGAGATTTATGAACGACATCGTCTGCATCTACAGGGTAAGTACTCCTTCGTAAATACTAATTGAACAGAAGCAACTGTTTTCATCTGGTCAATTAGTGCTGATAAAGATTTAATTAAGCAAATACTCCATGTTAACACTGCTGTTAATCATCA
Source organism: Plagodis dolabraria (assembly GCA_963854805.1). NCBI lineage: Eukaryota > Metazoa > Arthropoda > Insecta > Lepidoptera > Geometridae > Plagodis > Plagodis dolabraria. The sequence goes on along the minus strand of OY978441.1, from coordinate 25,429,620 downwards.
ACCGTCAATTGAAGTGACCGGTCATCTACAGCTTTTATGATAAACGCCGTAAAACAAACATTAACATAATGCAATATTTGTCTCATCACATAAATCACGTGAAGTAAGGTTGTCTAATTGGCAAATGCACGCCACACGAGATAAATTTAATTTTGTTTAAGCTCAAGTTAAGTCAGAGCTTGAAACGTGAATCACGCGTGTAAACAAAACGAGGATTCAGCGGAATCACTCTAAATAGGCATAAAACGTAAACATGAAAGACGACCACGTTGTGTCCACTTGAACAACTCCGATTAGAACGTCTATAAATAAGATGGAAGCCTTGCACACCATAAACAATAATCCTTAACACAATTTGTCACACTCGCGGCGCGACGAGCTTCAGATCGGCTCGTTCCACTCGTTTAGTTCAAACGTAAGCAGCGCGTGCGTCGGAAAGCGCACGAAAACGTGCACGCGCGCCCATCGCGTCCGCACGACAGACCAAACAGGCGACGAAAGCGCAAGGAAAGGAAAGGGCCTTCGCCCCTTCCGAATCCGTGATCGCGCGGGATGCAGCGAATGCTAATACCAGCGTTTAGGGTTGCCGCGGACGCCTCGTGCCTATTCAATTGCGCGAACTTTCACGATTCTTGCTACTATCGACGTGTTATTTCTTAACTGCCCTAAATAGAATCGAACGTGATTTATCTGAAAATAATGCCTGAAATATCATTACATATACAGAAAGCATTACGAATATGTGTACTATAGAAAACAACGTTTAATTTTGATCACAAATAATTAGTGAAATTAAAATTTGAATATTGCTCGTGTAAGGAATTTTTGTACGTACAGCCCTAGAATTTAAGAGACGTATATGAAAAACTGAGGGCTTGGGTGCCATCTGTGCGAGGGGACCCCTGCATTAGCGGGATGACATTATGCACTCCCTTTGGGGTTCGTGGACTATCTCGCCTACACGGTGTCATTTACACTCGTAATGGCATTGGTGTGATAGGGTTTCCCGAAAATAATACGGATTTTTCTTGGCTAAATTTAAAGAGTGAGTGGGTATAAATTGAAATCTTTAACATTCAGTTCAGAGGCGTCATTTCTACAAAAAAAAATAGTAAAGCAACATAACGACCAGGCAAATGGTTGCTCTTAGCTATAACAAAACCTTAATCTGCTTATAAGCAAAATATCAAAGGGCCCTGAAAATTTTTTTTAGTGTACATTTAGAAGTGTCTTTGTCTTTTTTTATTTTTGATTGGTGTGACGTAATCGAGAAATGTGAAAAATTAAAATTTAGTATTAATTTTTTATTTATTAACGTACGTTTTTGTTTAAATTCCCCATAAAGCAGCTCAATGGTCAATTGAACCGCTTTCAGAGAGTTGAAATTACCTTTCTACCAGGATTCATTTTACAGTCGCTTAGGTACGGCCCGGGCCATTTTGAGAAGGGTCTGAGAGAAATTACTGTTCACCCGTGAATTTGATATCATTTCGGGTGCTTAGTCATGTAAGAAACCATGCAGGATATAGGGTTAGATGTGCGTAATTCGATTTATAAATATAAATACATAGTTTCGAAATAAAATGTGGGCGTCTTTACAAGCATTGTTGCATCTTTTATTATGTTTTGAGAGAGAATGCGATAGGAGAAGCAAGCGGCCCAAGCTAATCCTTTTCAAAATATGTCGTCAGTGTCGTCACAGATTCAATTGGTTTATCAAAAGTGAAAAGGATAGTCTCTTTTCTATATATAATCACACTCTAATAGACACTAAATATAGAAAAAACAATAGTTTTGTTTATATTTTGACATATTTCATTTAATGTAACCAGTGAAAAAGTTTGATATATTTGGTATGTAATTTATAATTATTATTTGGGGAAGATACTGCATTCTGCAACACAGTATTAATACTAAAGCAGGGACTTCAACTATATATTTTTTATTAAAACTGTACTGTCGACTGTTCTACAGCTGCCTACGATATATTTTTATCAAAAATAGCTCAATATATTGCTAAAAACTACTGATTTACTGTCCTGGTTACCTCTCGCATGGTCGCAAATATTTCTATTGTAGTAATAAGGGAGAGGGTGCGTGCTTGCGTCACTATGAATTTATACTTATCGATAATGCCATCAATATCCATAACATTCTGTACCTATATGAACTGTTTATTGATAAGAACTATTACATATTGTATTATCGCTATTTAAACATTTTATTAATTTTTGCAAGCAATAATGTATTGGTCATAGGGCTATGCTATATGCAGTTTATAGGAAAAAAACACGTGGGCATTCGTGCGAAATTTCTTCTCATCTAGGTACGACATCACTGGGAAACTAAATAAAAGTGTTTAAATTAAACGCATGTCGACAGATTCTTCCAACAGAGTTCCGCCGTAACTAGGGTTAAATTTTTTTAAAGCTTTTTATAGAAATCATTTTCAGGGTGAAAATCATAATATCGTGTGATACGATACAAGATCATAAATGGCTATAAGACTATCATATTAATTCTTAACCAAAAACCGATTTAAAAAGCGTTTAATGTTTAACCACAATTATTTTAAACATTTTGTTACCTATAATTATAACTAACTTATGGACAGACATACTAGACTTCAGGCAGACAGACGGACAGCCGGACAGCCCATTTTGCTGTAGAAACATAAAGCTTATTGTTCTTTCTATTCATTATTATTATCTCGTTCTAATGTTCTTGTATCACGAATGAAATAAAAGTCTTTTCCATATTTTTATTTATATTCATATAGATACTTAGTTTTAAGTTAATATTGAAATACTTAGATTTCAGTTTCTATACTTAAACTGTTTCGGAGAATCCATCTCGGATGAGCAGCGCTCGGGAAGTTACATGACTGCCTCTTGTCGACCATCCAGCAGAGTCTGCAGACCAAAACCTTCAACCGTGTTGCTAGTGATTATGACTCTGAGATGAGATGTGTTCCTAAACTGTGGCCCTTATGGAAACCTTAGAGTCGCTCTTTAAACTATGGAAAGAGCTATGCTTAAACTATAGAAAGAGCTAATTGCGCAATAAAATCCGGAACGAGGATATTTGCCGAAGATCCAAAATCACATAGGATTCAGAATTTGCAAGTTGAAGTGGCAATCTACATTGCTTGAAGAAGTGATAACCGATGGGGAAGAAAAGTTCTCGGGAGGTTACCACATTACACCGGAAGACGTAGAGTTGGTGTCCTTGTAGGTGGACTGACGGCATCGTATAAGTTGCGGGTAGCCAGTGGCTACAAATAGCTAATAGCCGTTTATTGCGGTGTTTTATGAGGGAGAATTTTGCTCAACAGCAATATATCTTCCGGCTGATGATGACGATGATCATGATGCTTACATTAAGATAACATTTCATAACCATGTAAGTATATATTTATTTAATTATAAGTAGCCTAAAAGTATATTGACATGGGGATGAGAAGATAAACAAGCAAACACAAGCAAAATCAATAAGGTAAACAAACTATACGTGACTTGTCTTGCATAAACATACTCTCCCCAAGTGTCAGGGGAATATCACTGAAAACTTCGACAATATTATGTTTTGCTGTATTTTTTTTTGGTTCGTTACTCTTTTCTTTTGATGAAACGAATAAATCGAAGTAAATACCCTTGTTGTTTATACATTTTTGCCATATGAAGATCATTGAAAGTTTTCCCGTAAAACTCCATGGACCTAGACTCAACAAGCTGTGTTAAAGCATTTTGTACTGCTTACTGAGAAGAATTTTGTATCGGGCAAAGAATTGTCCAAATCTTGGTATGAATATCGTAAGTTGAACGATTAATGTCATGTTCTTTATTTAATAATCAATGTTCTAGTTTTCGTGTAAAAAAAGTTCACTCTGAAATCTGACACTGTACCGTATCAGCCGGATTATCCACTGCTGAACACTGCCTTCGCAATATGGGGGCCAAAAATTGGGCCTAAATATATCACATTTACACATTTAGAGAGTAAACTATACACTCCCGAGCGGGGACCTGCCAAGTCTAGAGATTGTGGCAACCTCCTCCGAATTGCCATAATCTCCGCGCTTGGTAGGCGTCTTGGGGATCACAGTGTGAGATATCAGTTCCTCAGAAAACGCTTTTCAATTAATCTGACACTAAGCCGGTTCAATTTTTATTCCTGTAATTATTTTCTGTCTTATTTATTTTCTGTCTTATTTATTTCTATAATTAATTTCTGGCCTGGCTCACTCTGCACTTCAGGCTGGTACATCGGCGTATCCGTCCTGGCGGGATTATTCTACGGTGCGTGCCGCGTCAGAAAAGATCAGAGCTATGCGATAGAAAGAGAGACGCCTTATAGGTGAATATTAGGTACTCCGTGCTTTGTGAGCTGATTGAATTAGCTATGCGTTTTATTGGAATAGCTTTGCGGAGTGTTTCTTCTGGTCCTTTGTATTATGTGCCTTATCCCACAAACAACGTACCTTAAACTTTATTTTATTACTTGTCATCTCTGTGGTCCCATACATAATTATTCACGCTGTTTATCCACAATTTCACATGCCCCTATATCGTCCACATTCAAATTCAACACTCAATTAGTTATTAGGTATATCTTTCATCTCTCCTCCTGTCATGAACAGCCCTTACCACGCTCATATGAATCTTAAATTTTACTGTCACTAAATAATTCTTTTCTATTCTTATTTTAAAGCTCTCGTAGCGGAGCTTATGTTTGCAATCTTAATCGATCAACTAGGTTAAGCAAAGTCCGTGGAATCTTAACTTGAATGGGTGACCGCTAGTGGCATTACTATTGAGATTTAAAAAATGCATCTAACTTCAAAGTGTGTAGCTGGAAAAAATCTTTAATAAAATGTCTCCACTGTAAAACTTACTAACACTGCATTATAATAATAATAATAATAAGATGCAGAAGGCAGTGATACTCGACACGACACGCATTGTCCGAAGGTTCCTCTCTCTGCAGCCCTAACCGCTGGTAGCTTGGGCCCTACCCTGCTGCCGGCGGCATCCTAATTTTAAGTTTTTTATAATATTTTTTTTATATGAATATTTAAAAAAAAATAATGATGTGATCCAATAAATAACGTGAATAATAATAACGTTTATTAATATTAAATCAGTTCATAACTTCATAATACTTTTGGCCCCCAAACTAGGTTACCCTGTATCATGGGGACCGCCTACATATGGTACAATTATTATAAACTCATGTACTTTTTTCGTTATTACCTAAATTAAAACTAAGTAACAGCTACTTTAGGAGCATTATAAAGTATACATTGTGTAAGTGCATCGTAACGTAGGCTACATCATAAGTAATTAGCATTGTATTTATGAAAGGCGTAATGAGACACTAATGATCTCAAGTGGAGTGCAACAGTGTTGTCACCGCACGATATCGATGCTGTTCCTTCGGGCACTTGCGAAACACGCGATATTGCAATAAGGAAGCATTACTCAAGTTTATCTAAATCACGCAAGCTTTGGCTAGTACCTAAATATAGCGAAAACTAAACAGAGGGAAACTTTTATGTTAGGTTAAGGTATAGTTTCCGTCATCATCATCAGTACTATATCAGTACTAGTCAGTACTATCAGTACTAATATTATAAATGCGAAAGTAACTCTGTCTGTCTGTCTGTCTGTCTGTTACGCTTTCACGCCAAAACTAATGGACCGATTTGAATGAAATTTGGTATGGAGATAGTTTGAGACCCGGAAAAAAACATAGGATAGTTTTTATCCGACTGCGCAAAAAGAGGTTCATGTTTTCGCGCGATAACCGACATACGCGCGGGCGGAGCCGCGCCCGGAAAGCTAGTAATATTATAAATGCGAAAGTAACTCTGTCTGTCTGTCTGTCTGTTACGCTTTCACGCCAAAACTAATGGACCGATTTGAATGAAATTTGGTATGGAGATAGTTTGAGACCCGGGAAAAAACATAGGATAGTTTTTATCCGACTGCGCAAAAAGAGGTTCATGTTTTCGCGCGATAACCGACATACGCGCGGGCGGAGCCGCGCCCGGAAAGCTAGTAATATTATAAATGCGAAAGTAACTCTGTCTGTCTGTCTGTCTGTTACGCTTTCACGCCAAAACTACTGGACTGATTTGAATGAAATTTGGTATGGAGATAGTTTGAGACCCGGGAAAAAACATAGGATAGTTTTTATCCGACTGCGCAAAAAGAGGTTAATGTATTCGCGCGATAACCGACATACGCGCGGGCGGAGCCGCGCCCGGAAAGCTAGTAATATTATAAATGCGAAAGTAACTTTGTCTGTCTGTCTGTCTGTACGCTTTCACGCCAAAACTACTGGACCGATTTGGATGAAATTTGGTAAGGAAATAGTTTGAGACCCGGGAAAAAATATAGGATAGTTTTTATCCAACTGCGCAAAAAGAGGTTAATGTTTTTGCGCGATAACCGACATACGCGCGAGCGGAGCCGCGCCCGGAAACCTAGTTAAAATATTTTTAATCGAATTGATTTATTTCCGAATTCAAATTGGCTCTCAGATTTTTCAAAAATGCCAAAGAGGAAGTTGCTTAATTATTTTAGGGTTAATTTACGTATGTTTCCTTAATTTCCAATTATACCTATTTGGTTGTGTGGGGTATCGTTAGATATCGTACATCATTTGAAGCGACACCGACTATAATTTTTATGGCAGCCATGCGTGTTTATCATTATAAATAAATTTACTTGCTGTGTGTTGGAGTAATTTTCGCAACCGTTGAATAATTTCTTAGGTCAAAAAGGAATAAACTGTATATTATATAGGAAGGTACTTGAAATAAACTGTATATTCTTATTTGATAAACATTGCATAAGAGGGTATTAGTTGCAAAACGCTTTGGTTTAAAACTTACATAAGTATACAAAAGTTGTAAAGCGCAGATTGCAAGCGCGGCTGCCGAGCAAACTCAACCGTCTTTCGCAAACACTATGAAATTTTAAATTCTGTCCCTGGTGCTCAGGGATCTCAGCTTGCATCTGCTCTAATGATATTTGAATATATATTGTAAACAATTAAATGATTTTTACACACATTTCTGTTCTTATAAACGTTGTAAGATTGTAAAAGAGTTCGGACAAGCGTGAAGCTAATACGACGTGCAAAGTTAATCTTTATTTTAAGAACGGCTTTCTGTTATATCCTTATCAAGCTTTTACCAGTTGCTTGACTCTTTGGTCTTATAACAGTAAGAAATTATTAGTAGGAGTTATTTACGCGTTTAGAGATAAAATCCATACTACTTTTGTGTCAATATTTAAGTATATTCCTAAATCTAGAACTTATGAACAAATAAAATCGATATTGGGTTTTATGGTATTGTATGGAAGATCCGTGTGCGAGATGATTTATGACATCACGTCGATTTTGATGAAATTTTGAACACATATTCTATAGATCCTGTTATACCATTATACGCTACGGTTTATTGGGATTTAATAAGAAGATTCCGACAAATCAATATTTGATATACCTACCTGGTAGTACGCAACAAAAATATTTCACTGCACAATGCAAAAATATACGAGAATACTTACTAATATTATAAATGCGAAAGTAACATCTCTCACTCTGTCTGTCTGTTACGCTTTCACGTCAAAACTACTGGACCGATTTGAATGAAATTTGGTATGGAAATAGTTTGAGACCCGGAAAAAAACATAGGATTGTTTTTATCCAACTGCGCTAAAAGAGGTTAATGTTTTTGCGCGATAACCGACATACGCGCGGGCGGAGCCGTACCTGGAAAGCTAGTACGAGAATAAAATCTCCCTCAAAGGTACTTACAAAGATACACGATAACACTAAACAGTTAAATGTATTAAGTTGAATCTTATGAAAAAGTTTACAAATACATATATTATATTTCATCTCAGCTTTAATTTTCATCTCAGTTTTATGAGGGAGAATTTTGTTCAACAGCGGAATATCTTCCGGCTGATGATGACGATGATCATGATGATTAAGATGACATTAAGATAACATTTCATAACCATGTAAGTATATATTTACTTAATTATAAGTAGCCTAAAAGTATATTGACACAACCATCTGGTATTTTATGGGGATGACAAGATAAACAAGCAAACACAAGCAAAATCAATAAGGTAAACAAACTATACGTGACTTGTCTTGCATAAACATACTCTCCCCAAGTGTCAGGGGAATATCACTGAAAACTTCGACAATATTATGTTTTGCTGTATTTTTTTGTTTCGTAATGTTTTCTTTTGATGAATCGAATAAATTGAAGTAAATACCCTTGTTGTTTATACATTTTTGCCATAGGAAGATCATTGAAAGTTTTCCCGTAAAACTCCGTGGACCTAGACTCAACAAACTGTGCAAAAGCATTTTGTACTGCTTACTGAGAAGAATTTTGTAGCGTGCAAAGAATTGTCCAAATCTCGGTATGAATATTGTAAGTCGAACGATGACGATGTCATGTTCATTATTTAATAATGAATGTTCTAGTTTTCGTGTTAGAAAAGTTCACTCTGAAATTTGACACTGTACCGTATCAGCCGGATTGTCCACTGCTGAACACTGCCTCCTCAATATGGGGGCCAAAAATGGGGGCCTGCCAAGCCTGGAGATTATGGCAACCCCATCCGGGTTACCATAATCTCCCCGCTTGGTAGGCGTCTTGGGGATCACAGTGTGAGAATATCAGTTCCTCGGAAAACGCTTTTCAATGAATCTGACACTAAGCAGGTTCACAAATACATATATTATATTTCATCTCAGCTTTAATTTCCTAGTTTCCTGAAACCTCTGAAACACAATATCATCCTTAACTACTTCTAACTTTTGTAACTCAGTTCAAATAAAAGTAACACATAATTACTATGTTCCTACTAAAACAGTCATGGAAGAGCACTTTATTCGATCTTCACTCGAATCTTCTGAAAAGTTTAACATACAAATACAAGTCTTTTATCACAGCTTTGATTTGCAAATTTTTGTAAAGACAACAATATCAACTCATACTATTTCTATTGATGCAGCCATTCGTAACTCCATTCAAATACGAGTAATACAAAATATAGTTATCTGAAGACTAAGGATCAATAAAAGAGTTATGCTAGCATTAAAGCGGTGAGACTTTGTTAGTGTTGTTTTGTTGCTATTAATAGAGAACTCTTATAACGAAAGTGTTGATAGTAATTTATGTTTCCAACTTTCCAAGTCAAGTGAACGGGAACGCGGAAATGTTCCGTTTCGTCTAGGAATCGACTAATTCCCCTTGCGCTTGTTAACGGATTGTGGTCTATTCGTGGAACGTCTAAAAGTATCCATTGATTTATATTAGAAATGTGAGAAAATATGAATTATATTTTTGTAGTCACGGTGATGGGTGTAATGAACTTTATAAGAAGGATTAATTGTTCTGTTTTTAGATAAGCACCTGCTCGTACTTCTGAAATAGGCTCGCGGTAACTTAAAAATAATGATTCTGTATAATATAGTAAAAGATGCAAGATTTTCTGAAGACGCTTCGTGTAGAAGTTATAGGTATGCTTTCAAAACAGTTCCTGACGCTCGGTTTTTAAATACTTAATAAAAAAAAAATTTATATTACTATTTACTACTAATGACATATTGCTTAATTAAAAACAATGGTATGGTTACAAGTGGCTTATACCCGTTTTTTGTGGCGTTATATGGGTAGGCTTTGGCCAACATGGACTTCTTCCGACTGATGATGGTGATAATGATTGCTTAAAAGGATAAAAATCTGCTCACCATCAGATGTAAGTATAGCATTTAAATTTATCTCTTACGTGTTCTCTATATGTATTTTTTATTCTTATATGGGCTGGAATTTACCCTCTTTTGTATGGACTCGTTTCAATCTAAGCCACCCAGATTGGCAGAAAAGCACAAATTTGGCGTACTAATCAATGGTTAGCCGTAATATAAAATGTTGCATACTTTCAACAACTAAATACTAAGGCTAAAAAAATGTTGTAAGAAATGTTCGCATTATTTTAGATTTGTAATTACTCATTAATTTAAAGCATGAGATATAGTGCTTGAAAATAAATAGCTAAGGTACCCTATAATAAAGTATGCCTTGATACATACCTTCGCACTTAGGGCTCTCCAAGGATCTTGAATTTTCACAACCACATACATTTTCAGCTCACTTATACCTAAGGGATAGGTAGAGGTACTCTATTTGATGTTCTCTACTCTCTACCACATAATGCTGTCACTTTATTTCAAGTGGCGCATCCATCAAGGTGACAAATTATCGTAAAATCTTTGCTTGTTACGTACGTAGGTTCTTATGATCTCTATTCGTAGTAAAGTTCGTCGAATTGATCGGGAATGAATTAACCGCCAGTTTTTTTTCGTGTCACGCAAATTTAAACGTTTAGTCTACAAGATTTTCCTTTCCAAACAAATTCTGTTAAAATATTAGTTAATATAATGCCTACGAATAGATAGAGAGAAGAGTATTGGGAGTAAGAAGGGATAAAATACGATTAAAAAAGATCAAAGGAAAGACTAAGTTTGGAAAAGTGCAATCAATATGCAGAAAATTAAAATGGCGTTGGGCAGGGCATATGCTGAGATAAAAAGAAAGATAAATGGACTAGAATAATAACGGAATGGTACCCTAGAGAAAGCAAAAGAAGTAGAGGAAGACAGTCGAAGCGATGGGAAGACGACTTGAAGCAAGTATAGCTGGGCCAGAATGGTTACGTATAGCAAAGGACAGAAACACACGGAAATCCTTAGGAGGCTTTTGTCGAAAGACAAGCTGTTAAGGGGAGCGATGAGCCGAATGTCGGGAAGATATATTAGTTAATTTATATAGTTTTATAATATTATTATCATTTTCATTTCTATATTAATATGTGATGTTTAGTTAAATAGGTTAACAGCAATAAAGGCTTATTTTTTTTAATGCCTACGAAGCTGAGTTACTAGGCAAGTTAGTAGTAGTAATTAACTATTACATATTATTAATTAGGGATCCGAGCTAGAATTGCATTCCCCAGATCTTCCCGTGGAAGTCGCCATCATACACAGCGATTCCCAAGGCGCCTGCCATGGGATGGGAGGCTGTTGTTCAGCAGTACACGTTATGCCTGTTGATGATGATTACAGCAGCCAAAGTAATAAACTTATTGAACAAACTTATTTTCACCTGGCTATTCAGACCTAAAAAACACATTGTAAGTATAATGTGTAATAAAACAATAGATTTTTTTCCTATTATTCCATTTAACTTAAATCTATGGTGTATACCTATGTGATGACCCGTAACTTTGAACTCATTACCTGTAATTTATGACAACGTAAAATAATGCTATTTCGTAAATGAATTTTTCAAGGGGCCCTACATTGGCCTAATTGTCAAGCTATAAAATGAATCGCTGGGCGTGTCGTGACGGACGTTTTGTGTAAATGCCACTGTGCAGTGGTACGGTAATTTATATTTTTTTACTTGTGCAACGAAAGTACCTACATAGTACCTTTTTTAAAATAATAAGTTTGTACTCGTAGCATACTTATTTTTTAAAGAGAGTGAGGTAATATTATTGCAACCCCGTCATATTAAATCAAGCTGGTACCGGGGCCTTTTTGTCAAATTCGATTGATAAATTAATGATTATTAATACTTTTCAGTATTAGAAGTCGGATCTGTATATATTTTTTTTAATTTCACTTATTTCTTTTAGTGATACATACTTCATAATGGACAAGCATGGCCGCTTAACAGCAAGCGAGCAGCTAGTCCATCACATCATAAGATAAAAAAGTCACACCATAGAAAAGATGGTGGTATTAACCAAGAAATCTTTCCAACAAGAGATCCAATTCATCACTTAAATGTATGTAGTTGTTTTTGGCTGTTGAAGTAGGCTGTACAAACAAGAAAACTATTTCCGTGTTCGCTCCTTAACCCAACTATTTACACTATATTGAAATCTCACTAAGACCACTTAAGTCAGTCTATGATCCTATTTGTGTACCATTGAGAGGCGTAGCTTGGTTCTAAAGTTATATTTGTTGACAGAACATATTGAAGATGTGGATAGAGGAACGTAAACAAACATTCAGTGACATGGCCCGAATGCTGACCGCACCGAGAGAAACCAACTACCAATTAATCTAGGACGTGGTTTGGTGGTAGAAGCTCTTAATCAATCTGTGGCTCCAGTAACGAACCAATACGAGTAGCTTGGTGGCTTGAACCCTGCGGTTTGCAGCTTTAAATGTTGTAAACAGTGCATCGACTGAGGAACGTAAATAGGAAGCTCGTTAGGAGATATTGAACTCAGCTGAGACAATAAAACCTATGTATAAAATGATTTACTCGCATGTCGTAATATTCGATTTATTAACTTTAAAACGAGCTTATATTGACATACTTTTCAAACACAATGCTAAAATTATAAAATGGAATTATATTATAGCACTTTTTCTCTAACAAAGTACGTAATGTTCAAAAACATTAAATTAAAAAAAGATATATAGACACAGCTACACTTATTATGTATGAAGATTTTTAATAAATTGCTAGGGCACGAAGACAAGCATGCACGCACATACGCACACTACTGAGACTCAATCAGGAGACGTCGTGGCCTGATTTGACATTACCATTTTCGAGATACGGGTGGCGTTTCTCTCGTTTTTTATAAGTTCAATGCCAAAGTAATAGGTAGTATGTGCCCAAAGTGCAATACACTGACCTATCTTCCTTATTTTTTAAATCGTTGCATTATTGTGTGGCATCTAAAAGAGTCTTTAATTGACTGTGTGATCGAAAAGAAGATTTTTTCCGTATTGGTCCATAATTAATTGTCAACTCACTATGTTGACAAGAAATAGAATAAGTATCTTTTTCACCCTCACTAATTGGCCACTGAGGAACGGTTGGTAATTTGATACGCGCCCTATGATCATGCCGAGATGAAGAAAACCTTGTTATACGGTTCTGTGGAGAAGATTACTACTCGGAATAATAACAATCAAGATTTTGAGTAAAATGGGTCCCTACAGACAAATATCCACAAACGTGCTTACTTTTTTTTTTTAATTCCTGATAGGTTACCCTTTGACCACTATCTCACCTGATGGTAAGTGATGATGCGGTCGAAGATATTGTTCAGGCTAACCTAGAATTACTGGCTCTCAAGGACAGCTGCCGGAACACACCGTTAGGTGCTTGGCGATAAACTTTCAACTTGAGGGTGGTCGCTAGCCAGGCGGGCATTCGCAAAGTGCCCTACCACCATGCTATGACGACTGCCATCCTTAGACAGCAACCGGGACCGCCCGCTTAACGTGCCCTCCGAAGCACGGAAGCACTCAGTAGTAGGTAATGTCACCAGCGGTCACCCATCCAAGTCATGGCCGAGGCGGACGTTGCTTAACTTTGCTGATCGATTCAGAATGGCTAAGCAAACTTCGCTACGAGCGCTTCATTACTTACAAAAATAAAAGTCCCTTGGTTCTATATTGTAAGTCAATTTTGAGGCCAGGAGGTCAATAAAGTCATTTAAGCAAATAAGGGAAAGAAGAAGACGATGACTTGAACATCTTATTCCTTGTCTTATCCTAATCATGTGTATGGTGAAATATTTTTATAAACACAAAATACAACAAGAACATATTGAAATATTTTTCTGCTTACAACACGCAGAATAACACATGGACATAGTTGTGAAAAGTTTATGTATAGGTAGGCTAGCCTTTGACCACTATCTCACCTGATGGTAGGTAAGTGATGATGTGGTCGAAGGTGTTGTTCAGGCTAACCTATAATTACTGGCTGTCAAGGACAGCGAGCTAGCCAGGCGGACATTCGCAAAATGCCCTACCACCATGCTGTAACGACTGCCATCTTTAGACAACAACCGTGACCGACGGCTTAAGGTGCCCTCTGAAGCACGGAAGCGCTCTGTAGTAATGCCACTAGCGATCACCCATCCAACTTCTGACCGCAGCGGCGCGCCGTTGCTTAACTTAGCTGATCGGTTAAGAACGGCTAAGTAAACTATCCTACGAGACGCAAGACTTCTAAAGAAAATTCGCAGTATTAGTATAACTGCCACCTTTTGGGTTACTGCATCATCGACCACATCATCACTTACCATCAGGTGAGATAGTGGTCAAAGGCTAACCTATCAAGCATAAAAAAAAGCACTTTGAACACCAAACATGGCTTATTTTATGGCTTCTCCTGATTTTATATGGCTTTCAATACATTCCCATGTAGTTGTGTTTTTAAATTAAGCTATTTATATTCACATTAAGATTTTTATTGCCTCTCTACACCTTTCTTGTATTTTGAGCTTATCCGTTAAATGTTTTATTAAATCTGTCTTCTAGGCATACAGAAAGATCAACTTTGATGATGGTTTTCAATTTTTTAAAACAGCTTTTAGAAACATTATAGTAGAAAATGAAAAATAACTACTTAAATCTATTTAAAATCTAATAGAATTTGTCGTGCTTATAGCACGACTTATTTAAAAAAAAACTATATAGTATGTACAAATCGAATAACATTGAATTCAATCTAAAGAGGTGAAATGTCTATTGACGTACAAAAAACAATGTAGGTACCTACAAGACATTTTCATGTGAAATGAGAGCAAACGATATACTATCAAGCGGTCTCAACAGAGATACCGTGGGGTAGTGGCCCCACGAGGATCAGCAGAGGCCATGAGCCAAGGCTCGATGCCTCAACCAATCTCTTAAGATTGACGAAAACATGATGATGATCAAGCGGCTCACTTATTGGCAAGTGATCACCGTCACCCACGGACTTCCACGTTACCGCGCGGCATTTTAGGAAGGAATATGCAATTTTCTTGAAGTTTCCGCACCTTGTGACGAACTACATCTATAACAAGGAGAGGTTATCGCTTAACACCATGTGGACCTCTAGCTCCATCATATGATAACGAGTAGATAATTATTAAATAATTATCCAATTAAATAATAAACCAATCTAAAAATTGATCATATATACATACCTACCTCAGTTGAATTTCATTTATCTTCTTTGTGGCTAAATAATACCTTTCTCCAGACGCTAGACGTCCAAACACATTATGGCATTCGAGTTGACAAGCCCTTACATGGTGGTTCCTTCTAAGGAAAGTGGTTCCATTGTGCAATCCGCAGTCGGTTGTTACCCTCGGGAAAAACTTGCGGAATTCTAAGAGACTGGTCGTTGGCGGCCGCTTGCTTTTGAATTTGGTTTTGTTTTTGAATATATAATATATGTTGTTTCTAATTTGTTGCAACTAATACTTTAGGGTATTTTCAAGGCTATTCTCTTCTATACTTGTTGTTTGAATATTGAAAAAGAATTGGCGTCGGTTTTATGACTGGAAAAGTTCCTGATGACAATCTTTGAGACGTAGTCGTAATTGAAAAATGTCTGACTTAGGGCGTAGAACGGAGTGACCTGGTTTCGCATGCGAGAGAGCGAAACAGAACTATATTAGTAGTGTGAGTAAATTTTTATAAATAAATTTATTAGTTCCGACCCCCACAAAATCTCTCTCTCTCTCGCAACGACTCCAGTATATACCCCTTCTTTAGTAACGGTGCTTGTCGGCGCCTGCAGGAGACGGAGGTAGAAAGCGCTTTTCGCCTTCTACGCTCGTCTCGGGAGAAGTGATTTAGGCACTTCCCCTCCAGGGCTATGAGAGGGCCTTCCCTCGTCCAAACTCCGGTGGAGAAAATCCGGTGGAAGTCAACATATCAATGTTCTTTCTATAAAACATATAAAAGTAAACTTTTAAAATCGAAAAAAAACACTTGGTTCACATGGTTCTCTGTTTTGTTCATGTTCTTTTCCCTATTGAGAGAAACATATAGAATCATGTTTTCGATAAGGCGCAGTATTTATCATAACATCTAAAATAACTACATATTTTATTGATATTTGTAAGACACGCACACTTTTTTTTTTTTTTTTTTTTATGCCTGATAGTTTAGTCTTTGACCACTATCTCACCTGATGGTAAGTGATGATGTGGTCGAGGATGTTGTTCAGACTAACCTAGAGTTACTGGCTCTCAAGGACAGCTGCCGGAACACACCGTTAGGTGCTTGGCGACAGATTTTCAACTTGAGGGTGGTAGCTAGCCAGGCGGGCATTCGCAAAGTGCCCTACCACCATGCTGTAACGACTGCTATCCTAAGACAACAACCGGGACCGACGGCTTAACGTGCCCTCCGAAGCACGGAAGCGCTCAGTAGTAATGTCACCAGCGGTCACCCATCCAAGTTATGACGTTGCTTAACTTTGCTGATCGATTCAGAATGGCTAAGGAAACTTGGCTACGAGCGCTTCAAAACATCTTTAAGATTTGACTTAATTACCTTGGGAGACTCCTAATAATATTATAAATATACTGTATTGGTAATATACCCACCCTCAATCAATATTGCCACATTTCAAAACCAGTCAAGTTTCGGATAGATTTCAGTTAATTTTAGATAAAGCAGAGCCTGAATTGTATTTTTTTAAGCAGTGACGGCACAGTGCCCCTGGACACGAATTACCACGTTGCCCATGGTTTGAATTCTGCGCGGCACCCAAACCATTAGGTGCTTGGTTACAGTTTTTCTTTTTGAGAGATGGTAGCATTCGGCTTGACAGTTAACTCTACAATAAACAACACAATATCATCCAATATCCCCTCGCTTAACAGGCGTCTTGGGGATCGCAGTTTAAGATCAGTTCCTCAGAAGGAAATGCTGCCCAACTTCCGGTATTTTACTTTTAAACGCCTCTTACGACACCCACAACTCGCAATAGGGGGGTGACATTCTAGCCTGGCACCCCACGGATATTTGCACTCGCACTTAGCCATTTTTTGGTGAATAGCAGTAAACTGGCCCCTAATCAGTAGATAAGGATCCCTAATCAGGGATGGTCTGTACAGGATTACTAGTTCACATAACTAAATATGAATATATATGAAAGAAAGGTCACAATCAGGATTAATCAAGGTTTCATACAACCCTCCCATGCAGGTCAATGGTTCCCTGATTACGCTCACAAAGCGAGGATGTCGCGTCAGACCCGAACTTGACTGGCGGGTTAACAAGCCATTGTCTGCCGTTTGTTGACTGTCACGGGCGAAAAGGCGCGCACGCGAGTACCACGCTACCTGCATTTAGATAGGTGCTATAACAGACAGTAGCACAAAAAATACAATGACGTTAAAACCCGCTCAGTGAACAAAAATTAGTAATTATATACAAGTGGTGCGAAACAAGAGAGTAGCTTGCATGATATTCTACCGCTGTTTCTTCTGATCTAATAAAAACTACAAGCTATTCCGAAGTTGAAATATGTGGTTTTTATCGCATTTGCCTGCAATTTCCCTGCTGTAATTTCATTCACTATTTACAAGATTACGACGCAGTTGAAATTACGTTAATGGGCTTTAGAAGTCCGTTCAGAAAGAGCAAATTGGAGCCCTATTGATGAGACTCCGATGTCTGTCTGTCCGTCAGCCCATCCATATGTACCTAAGTCACGGGTCTCTATAGCTTGTAAACGAATGTTACAAGCCCGAAATTTTGGACTCGAAATTCAATTAAACTATTTATCAGAGTGGCTCGAATATATGAGAATGTAACATAAAAAAATCGTACGCGAGCATTTGGGGTATCATATCGTCTAGAACTCATTAAGTGTTATATGTATGGTATGATTTGCACTCTGTACTACTACTGTATCAGCCGAATTGTCCATTGCTGAACACATCCTCCCCTATTAAGGGGGGATTTGCTAATATCCCCTCGCTTGACAGCCGTCTTGGGGATCGCAGTTTAATATTAGTTCTTCAGAAGGCGATGCTGCCCAATAGACATTGTAGCCCGGCACCCCACTTGGCCATTTTATGGTAAATAGCAGTAAACTGGCCCCTAATCAGTAGACTGGTCTGTTCAGAATGACTAGTTCACATAACAAAATGGTTGGCGAGTAAGTAAAGTTTAGGGTACTTATGTAGTGCAGCAGGAAGTCAAACATGATAATTTCACTGACTAAACTACTTCTGTTCGATGATCCGGGACACAACATCTATTAGCGATGTTACTCGACAAATGGACGAGGTGGCGTAACCAATAAAGAAAACTTCATTACGAATAATTCTGAATCTCATACATCGATGAGATAATAATCATAATCATACATGGTGCGACATAATATGACACCGTTGAAAACTAACTGGCTTACTCTGCTTGACTCCACTCGTGACCAGGATCCATGCCAGTTGATCGGAACGTAAAATCCAATTGATCGAAACCATGTAGTTACATGTTTTATCGTAATAGTCATGCTATTACTAAGTCATACGATATTATACTCATCTCTGTATACTTCGAGAGAGCATTCAAAGTTCAAAAAAGTTATGTCAGAGTTTTGATCAAGGCGTGGTATTTAGATAGTTGCAAGCCATTATTTAAGATATGTAATATACTTCCACTTCCTTGTATGTACATAAGAGACGAATGTGTTTTTGTCAGAACTCATACCAAATACTTTCAAAGTCATAACGAGATTTAGTAAAGGCAAAAAGAGCTAAGTTTAATAATCTACTTTACCAGTCAACTTGCCATAAACATATTTAATAAAATGACGTATACCGCTGTATGTGCATAATTATTTATAACAAATTACCACAAACTATCAAACTCTTACAAGGCTATACTAAGTTTAAGTTAAAACTTAAAGACTGGTTACAAAATTACGCGAGGAAAAAATTTCCCGCACATGATTTAAAGTTTTTCCTCTCGTAAATTTGTAATTTTGTAATGTAATCCGCAGAGCATGCGTTATATGCAAACATAAAAATATTGAAAGACTGGTTACTGGACAATTGTTTTATAGTGTTAATGAATATCTGAATTTTAAATTAAGTATTATAATGTTATGCAATTGTAATGTAATTTAATGTCGTTGTGACCATAAGTGTAATTAATTTTATAGTATAATTTTTTTTAATATAACATTTACACGCCTGCTTGCAGGCTGAATACACGGACGGAAATTATTTTAAGACCTTATATCGTATTGTATTAGGTATTGCAAATAAATGATTTGATTTGGTCACTACAACTGCTAAATTACATAAATTTCAGTATATATAATATTGAATCATACAAACAATTTGCTCTAAGCAAAACTTGCCAAATATACAAAGCTTCGTTTCTCCCAAAGCAAAGTCGTGCTTTTCGCCTTTGTTTACCAACATAGAGCATGAGTAAACGCTCGGCAGCTCGCCAACAGAGGGCGCTAGGACCGAAATAGAACTGTCACTGGCGGCAGTAGACGAGAGTTATCGCTCTGCGGCTCTGCGGTAGGCATTTCCGATCTGCCAGACTATACGACTTGTTCTAGTAACAAGAATAAAAACATATTATGTGATAATTCTACAAAAACATGGGTTCATCGATTTTTTTATCGCTCATACTAAAATATATTACCTACAAAAGCGGGAAGTTCTACTGGAATTATCACTTAATATGTCTACCTTTCTGATTTTCGCAAATTATTTGCCTATATTGATTATAGGTAATTTTGTATCTTGGATAATTTTGTTTGACTAGCATTTTGCATTGAACAGCTTGGTAACAAGATTTTGTTTATGAGAGTGATTCTCTTAAATTAGGAAGTTTTTATTAAGTACCTAGTTAAAAACAGTCACTAAGTTGGTAGGAAGTTCGGAGCTGAAGTAACTAATTATTAAAGTTTATATGAAATGAAAAAACTGCATGATGGTAGAGTATTTCTAATTCAAGCCTGGCTAGCTATCAACCTCAAGTAGAAAATCTGTCGTAACGGTGTGTTCCAGCAGCTGTCCTTGAGAGTAAATCTAAATAGTGATTCTAGGTAGGTAAGCCTGAGCCCGAACAACATCTTCGACCATCACTTACCGGTCAGGTGAGTGTTATAATCATTAAAAAAAGGGGCTTAAAAATATTAATAACGTAACGAAAAATACGCTTCCTTTTATTGAACCTGAAATTTGTAATGCAAAATTTTAAAGCTAAAAATAAAACGTACTGAAACCATTTGATACAGCGACATCTACCTGCCCCTAATAGCACTTTTAAAACAGTACCATGTAGCGGCTAGTGGCCACACTAAAAAGTACATAATACTGTTCACAGATGGCGCTCTACAAGATAAATAACGTAAGCATTGTGTCATTTATTATTCTGTCAATGTATTGATATGTTTTAAATTCGAAATAAAACTTACCTATTTGCCGTCAAAGTCGTCATTTCGGGATTGCTATCTCTAGATGTTAAAACTTCATCGCAGCTACTGCCACCTGTGATACGTTGCACGGAGCTCAGAGTCACGTCTTCAGTCGAGTTTTTACCGCTGTTCCCAGCATTGCTACTAGATGGCGCTATTCTCTGTTTTGAAGCTTGTTTATGGCGACTGAGCGCAAAAAATAGAGCTAGAACCGCTTTTAGTTTTGCGTCACGAATATCAACTGCTGTGACTTGTTCTAGTCCCTGTACCTTCTGGGCGTGGAGGAAGTCCAGGCAGCACTGCACGTTCTCCAACTGAAAAAAAGATAAATAGTTTTATATTAAAAAACACAAAGCCTTACTATAGTTTAGTAGGTAGTTAGGTACTTAGATACTTTTACTCAGTGAGCGAAATTGTACAGAGAGATTTAATTATATTCAATTTTCGTAACATTAGATGTTCATAATACATAAAATATAAGAGGCTGAAAATTGGTTTAACTACTGGAGTTTGGGTATTACTTAGTGGGTTAATGGTGACAATACCGTGCCATAATGTTAAGAGCACTTTTGTTTTGTTGAATTTAGCTGTCAATATGAGTTATGATTAAGTGTGTCATATAACTTAGATAGATATATAGGATATCCTACAACCGAATATCATTTTCTAATTAGATCCTTTGAAGTCTGCTTATTAAAGTTGGCTCAACTCCAAAAATTGCATTGCTACCGTCTACCAATTAAGAACCATTTTCAATGGTTACCGAAGAGGCATACCAGCAGCAAAAGCAAATCGACAAGGTAAGTATGCAACGTACACTTATGCAACTTTATCTCATTAAAAATTAGGCACTCTTAAATAATTGCTTTCGGTGTAGTAGGCCGTGTAGTAGGCCTTAAATAATTAATGCAGAGATTATGGCAATATAAGCGACTAGCTTTCTGCTAGCCAAATATTAGTAGAATTCACAGTAAATGATCTGCGTGGCAATTCAATGCATTCACCAACCATCGTTGAATCGAGTCTGATAAGTAACTACCTACTTAATTTTTTCAATAATTTTATTTTTTATACTTAATCTAATATTTTAAATATAACCTCGTGGGTTGTTGGGCTAGAACTGCACCCACAATCTTCCTGTGGGAGTCGTAGAAGGCGACGAAAGAAAAAATTACGTGAATAAGGGCAGTAGCGCATCTCAAACTGCGATCTCCAAAACGCCTGCCAAGCGCCGGGATCAAGGTAATAAGGCCTTTGTTTATAACAGCGAACGTTGGCTGTTGATGTTATTATATAGATAATGAATATACCTACGTATATACTCATTAAGTCAGTAATTAATGAAAGCAGCCTGATTCAGCTTTTTGGTAAAGTGCATACAATTTATATATACATACTTATACAAAAATATCGTTATATCGACTCTAAGTTATTTGTATACGCTTTTATCACAGTATTATATTATCTATAATATTACCGTGCTTTAATACCCGCGTTTTACAATAATTATACATATAAGCAGTATAACTATATAACTTAAGTAGCTAAGTTCCAGACCAAAGTGACTAGAAATAACTTAGTTGAACTTAATTTATTACAGGATTTAACATATAAGGAATTGCATAATTTCACATTGCTATACCTAGGTGTTTATTGTGTAGTCGTTGCCTGGCACACGACCACTCACATGACTTGCGTTCCCAATGAACTGATGATAGGCCTTGAAAATCAATAGCTATCCAATTATTCTGTTCTGGCCGTATGTGATTGCTATTGAAAATATTTATCTTACAAGAACATGCAGTTCGACAACAAATCCTTATGGTATTTAAGACACGCACGATACGGTCAGAGGAACACATTTGCCTATAGGTAATAGGTGCGTAGGTATTTAATCTAATTAAGGAAGACTGTTTAAAGATGCTATTTATATGTAATTAAACAACTTTAAAGTTTAAACTGTTTAATCATTATTTTTGTCCCGACGGCGACGTTGAATTTGGGTTGTCATACATTGAGCAAACAAAGAGGAGCGTCGGTATCCGGGTAAATGAACACATTACTGACATGAAAAACAGACGCCTGACCAAGTCTGCGGTTTGTGAACATGCTCAAGACAAACCCAATAAGTACATTTGGTTCGACAATCCACAAATCCTCGCTAGAGAGACACGGTTTATGCCAAGATTATTACGCGAGACTATTGAACTCAAAAAGTACCCAAATTTCAATAGAGATGATGGTTGGCAAGTTCCACCGCCTTGGGATCCTGTTATTAAATTAATTAAAGCCCATGGCTGACACAAATCTGCAAGACCTCTGGACACTGCGAGCGAATACTGCTGGAATAGGGAACGTTTTTATTGAAGTAACATTTCTGAGGGTAGTCTTCGATAAAATATTTTATTGAAGAGGGTAGTACAAAATAAGCTCTTAATAACTCAAGTGACCTACGACAAGTGACTTATAAAACCGAATTAGTCACCCCGTGACCACGATCACTGCAAAGTGTTTGAAACGTCGGTCGGGACAAAAATAATAAATATACCTACGCCGTTCAAAATTGTTTAATTACTATGTGTAATAATCGCGAAAACCTAAGACAACATTGTGCTATAAATAGATTTTCTGAGAAACGGTGTTAGGATAACAAAATCATTTGCTGAGAGTGATAAATACTTATATATTACAAGCCCCACTACTTTTTTACCTGCATGTAAAATTAATCAAAATATTAAATAGTTTGTGCAGGATACTTTGGCACCCACTTGGCTTATCGTTATAGATCTAGAACATTCCTATACAAGTATTCAAATCAACGAGTAGCAACTAGCAAATTGCGAATCCTCATCACATGCATACAAATATAAAAAACTGGCCAAGCGCGAGTCGGTTTCGCCAAGGAATCCTTAACAACACTTGAAGATACTATTATGCACCTATTGACAATCCTTATTCAGTTCGGGTTACTAGGCTTTATTTGGTTGTTGTTCTAGATCACACACATTTTCACGCTTATACGTGAGTTTATAAGTAAGTACCTAGGTATTAAGAAAGAAAATACCTATAGTTTTTCATGGCGTTATACAACATTGTTACAGTTTCTACAATAGAGTAATTAAACAAAGTATGTTTAAAACTGTTTCTTCTACACAAATTCCTTTCTTATTTTTATAACAGCCGTAGAGATTGTAAAGTATGGACCTACACTTCTTCGAAAGTACCCTTGAAAACAATAATTTGAGCGTTTTATTTTTCAGTCATAGGTTTTTTCATAGCTTAGTTAACCCTTGACCACTATCTCACCTATTGGTAAGTGTTGATGTGGTCGAGGATGGTAAACGGACTGGGCCTAGAATCTTTCAAGGACTGCTGCCAGAACGCACTGTTAGGTGCTTGGCGACAGATTTTTTACTTGAGCTAGCCAGGCGAGCATTCGAAAAATCCCCTATTTCCATGCAAAAGCTAAAGATTAAACATTTCAAGAGTTTGGAAAGATTTTTTTACCATTTTCTTTTTTAGGTACTTATTCGTATGACCTGTTCTCCTGCGATTTCATTACGTTGCACTTCAGAAACAGTTTATACCTATATGTGTATATCAAGAACAAGGCCTTTCTCTGCGTTACTCTAGGGAATGTTTTAAGAATTTTTTGGTCTATTGTTTCAATGTACAACAGACACGTAGATCGGCATACAACGAAAACACTTGTCATAAAAAAATAGAAAAACGAAATATAAATATCGTGGCATAACGTCTGAAAGTTTATATATTTTAAACTAGCTTTACGGGCGCGGCTCCGCCCGCACGTATTAAGTGTATCGCGCAAAAACATTAACCTCTTTTTGCGCAGTTGGATAAAAACTATCCTATGTTTTTTCCCGGGTCTCAAACTATTTCCATACCAAATTTCATTCAAATCGGTCCAGTAGTTTTGGCGTGAGAGCGTAACAGACAGACAGACAGACAGAGTTACTTTCGTATTTATAATATTAGTACTGATTAGTACTGATAATGAATATTGGTTTAATTTCATGAAATAATAAGCAGATACGCCCATGTGCTGTTTCGTTATGTCGCGCTCTTTTAGAACAGTTGAAAAATATAGAAAAAAGGCATGTCTTTCCCGTTACTTTTGGACAGTTTTGCTGTTGAATACTATCAAAACTAGGTCTATTATTCAGGTGTACACTAATACATAAATGAAGACGGCCATACAACCTAAACAATGCTCATGAAATCATAGATACGATATACGAAGTGGTGTTAAAGTAATGTGCACTTATTTTATGCAGTCTTGGATGGTAGTCACTTAGTAAACAATGGGGACGGTTTTTATTCGTGGTCGCTAACGGCTTAATAAAATCAAAATATAGCCTGTATAATGTGTTGGCGGACTGTAAATGAGTTTGATATTTTGTTTGTAGTCCCGCGTTGAGCTACATTATAAATCGTAATCAAAAAACATTTTATTTAATCATTTCACTTTAGCTTGTCAAATTATCAAAATCGATTCTGGGATACTCTAATTCAACGAGGTTTCGATTTTCGGGTCCGAAAGAAAGGTATCAAATATATCAACCGCAAAAAACGTTTAGCAAAAAGGAAAAAAAAAGAAAGACAGAAGCCCTGGCGTGGACCCAACGTGAAGCAACACTTCACCAACATTGGCGTGAGTGGTGTCATGCTGCTAATTAGGCGCAATTTTTTCGTAAGTGTCGTTTACAACAATTCACAAGAGTTTATAAAACAGTCCTAATATTCAAACCAGGAACTGTAAACATTTGAATACCCTTACCATCCTTATTAAAAGTGTATCTACAACGTGACTTTTCGTATTTTATCCGTCATTATGATTCTTTATATACCTACCTATATATATAACTTCTATCTAAAAGACTTTAATTTCTTGAGTGAATAATCTTTGTCAGATTCATTGTTGGTTCGGAGAGTAGGACAACGCTTTATTAGAGATAAGATAGTATCTATACCATATATTCTTAGACTTACTTATATATCTACATCACCGACCCATTATACTGCGACTAGGTCCCGACCCAACGACTGACCTCCCCCGCCCCACTAAGACGACAGTGAACTGGAAGCAAGTAGGCGATGCCCTAAAGGCTATCAGTTCACCGGACCTAGACAAGATCCCTGACGACATCCTGACAAAAGATGACGTAACCCTTGCGATCGATTCGTTCACCAATCACCTCTCCACCGTAGTAGGTGCATCCGCAAAGGAGGTCATAGTGCCGGACGACCGGCGCCTTGTCATTCCAGCGGATGTGAGACGATTGGTGACGGAGAGTAAAGCAGTGACCCGACATTACGACTCTTACCCCAGTAAAGAGAACAAAACTAAGAAACGCCACTTTGAACGCATGGTTCAAAGTCGCATGTCTGAGTTGCGTGATCAACAATGGGGCGATAAACTTTCAAACCTCGTGCCAAGCCACCATGCTTACTGGGACTTGGCGCGAGGCTTGAAAGGAAGTAACCATAACGACATGCCTCCCTTATACAGACCAGTCCCACTAGTCCCAGCGTTCTTTGACGAAGACAAAGCTGAGTGCCTAGCTGATAGCCTAGAGGCTCAGTGTTCCCCTAACGTAGATCACGTTGACCAAGCTCACCTCGATTCGGTGGATGCTGAAGTCGAACGTAAAAGCTCTGTGGTCACCTCTGAACTCCCACCAATCACCTTAGCGACTTACGCTGAGGTGGAGAGACTGATCAAGGCCCTCCGACCGCGCAAATCCCCCGGTGCCGATGGCATCTCCAACAGGGTTCTTAAAACCCTCTCTCCTCCTCTCATCCATCTCTTAGTCAGCATCTTCAATGCTGCTATGAGCCACTGCTTATTCCCAGACACCTGGAAATGTGCAAATGTCATTGGCATTCACAAACCAGGCAAAAGCTCATCTGACCCCACCAGTTACCGCCCCATCAGCCTCCTCAGTGCCTTAGGCAAACTTTACGAGCGGTTACTTGCAAACCGTCTCCAGTCCCATGCTAAGGAACACCACCTTATCCCAGATGAGCAGTTTGGCTTCAGACCCGGACACTCATGCGTCCAACAGGTGCACCGCCTCACGGAGCACATCATTGAGGGCTTCAATAAGTACCCCAAACCCCAGACTACGCTAGCAGTCTTCCTCGACGTAGCGAAAGCTTTTGACAAAGTCTGGCACAACGGCTTGATCTACAAGCTATACCAATTTGGCGTGCCAGAACGTCTTGTGCTCATCCTACAAGACTTCCTTAAAGCCAGAAGCTTTCGCTATCGCGTGGAAGGCACCCTCTCCTCCCCCCACCCAGTCAGAGCCGGAGTCCCTCAGGGCTCCGTACTATCACCTATTCTCTTTGCACTGTATACCAGTGACATCCCACGCTCTCAGCCCAAAGTATTCCTAGCCCAATATGCGGATGATACCGCCATTTACACCACTGGGTGGCATATCAACAGACAGTCCTATTTCGTCATGCAACGGGCCATCACCGAGATCGGTGACTGGTTCCGAAAATGGCGCATCGCGGTCAACCCAGCTAAAAGCACAGCTATGTGCTTTACTGAGAAGACACGCTCCCCTTACCCGAAACCGCTTATTTTGTTCGACGAACCCATTCCCTGGGTTCCTAGAACAAAATACCTCGGAGTCACCCTTGATCGTCATCTCACCTTTAACGATCACATAACAACCGTCCGTAACAGAGCGGCCTTCATAATGGGTCGCCTTGGTCCCCTACTTCGCAAAGAGAGTAAAATGTCTCTTAGTAATAAGAAGACACTTTACACTGCCTGCATCCGCCCCATCATGACTTACGCATCAGTAGTGTTTAGTCATGCTAGTGAGGCCCACCTTCATAAACTTCAAGTCATCCAAAACCGTTTTCTTCGTAATGCAACCGGCGCCCCGTGGTATATCCGGAACACCGAGTTGCATTGCGACTTAAACCTTCCCTCTCTAGCGCAGTTCAATAAGGACTGCGCCCGCCGATACTTTGATCGAGCGCCCCACCACCCGAACCCATTGGTTGTCCAGGCATCGAACTACTCGACTGCCTCTTCTATCCCATTTTTCAAACCCCCCCGTCGCCGACCACGGCAGGTATTAGACGACCCGGATGACCCCATCGCAGCCATTACGTTGGCAGCTTTAGCGTTATCCGCAAGTCGTCGAGGTAAAATCCCCAGGTGTGAGGTAATCAGAGGTCACACAATCAAACACCGAGCTCGCCGGCGAGCTCGAGGCAAAAACAAGGTCACGATAAATTGCTCTCCAAATAGTCAAAGAGTATTATTCAGTAGGGCCCAATTGTGCAACACTGCAGTTGCACAGAGGCATTTTGCTCCGATCCCCCCCATGTCTCTCGACAGCGAGACAAGCCGAGGTCCGAACCACAGTGGTGCCCTTGAGCTCGCTGTCAACCCCTCCTATAATAGCGGTACGTTTTCGGCGTCCGCAGGAGACGGAGGTAGAAAGCGCTTTTCGCCTTCTACGCCCGTCTCGGGAGAAGTGCCTTCGGCACTTCTCCCTCCCGGGCTATTGTAGGGCCAGGCCCTCGCCCAAAACCCGGTGGAGCTGGACGACCGCACAGGCGGTAGCCAGCATCTATGTCCTCCCTAAAAAAAAAAAAAAAAAAATATATCTACATACTTGCTACAAATAGGTTACCCTAGGTTATCTCTGCTAAGCCCATGTTTGCACTGGTTCGGACAAGTCATCAAAACCAGAACGAAATTAATTTAAGACCTATGTGTTATAATTATGTGATAATGTGTACCTTAGAACTCGGTGCGGTCAGGGGTGGCTTATTTAGTTTTTTTATATGACTTATAAGTTAGCCTATGACCACTATGTCACCTGATGCTACGTGATGATGTGGTCGAAGATGTTGTTCAGGCTAACCTAGAATTACTGGCTCTCAAGAACAGCTGCCGGAATACGCCGTTAGGTGCTTGGCGACAGATTTTCTACTTGAGGGGGTAGCTAGCGGGGATTAGCAAATTGCCTTAATGCCCTATCCTAAGAAAAAAACCGGGACCGACGGCTTAACGTGCCCTTCGAAGCACGGAAGCGCTCAGTAGTAATGTCACTAGCGGTCACCCTCCCAAGTCATATGACCGCGGCGGACGTTGCTTAACTTTGCTGATCAGTTCAGAACAGCTCAGTAAATTTCGCTACGAGCGCTTAAAAAAATTTGTTTTAGTAATCATTATCTGATTATTTTACAGTTAAACTACGATGATATTTAACACGATGATGGCTGTTGGTACTACATAGCTGCGTAGCTACAATAGTTATGTGTTCAACAAGTGAGCAAACTTGTTGTGTGAAGCGAGTGATTCTTATATAGACTACTGAGCCCATAGAAGGATTTAAAAAGGCACGAGTCTAAAAAATATGGAACTTTTCAACTCTACCGGTGAGAAAAGAATATCATTAAGGAACACACAAACCACGCGCGATTTCGAGCTCAACCGCAGCTGCGAGTTTTGAACATCAAAACTGCCCTTTTCGAGCTGGATGGGTAAAAAAATAATTCTAAGCTAGCCCAAATTGTACTCTATCATATACATGTAATCTAATCAGACAAACCGACATCTATAAGAATTGTATTTAAAAATTATTTTGTATCATATTGTTAATTTTGGTTATGTTGGCTAGACAATCAAAGAGTAACACAAGCTGATGTAAAATACAATCAGCTAACTATTACGGTTCGAAAGAAGATTGGATAGAACCCTAAAACAGAATACAAATTATTCATATACCTATATATATTCCACGGGGCAATGCTGCCAGCATGCTGGGCACGCTGCCAACTGGGAGTGGGCCGGAGCGTTTATACTGCCTATGAGTCTGCTATGACTTATAGTTTGTCTAGTTTTGCTTATATTGTAGTAGCTGTAGTGTTGTTTATAGTTCGTAGTATTTTGTTTAATAAGGCATACCGCCATTTAAATTTTTATTTATATATTTTCCATTTTACTGATACCTCTTTCAAATTCAAATTCAAAATCATTTATTCAATTTAGCTTATGAAGGTCAATTACAAATTTTAATATTTAAATATTCTACAAGGACATTGTACTGCCACGTTCAGCAAAAAAAATATAGATCCACTGCGAGAAGAACGGGCCATTCTTTTAAACATATTTTAACAATGTGTTATATACAATATATTATATAATACGATTATTACAATATTTGTTTAAATTACGTAGGTGACAGGTGTTAGCTTGGCAGAGGCGAAACTTTCCAAGCATCTTTGTCGTTTAAGTAATCACAAACTTTGTAGTATGATTTCTCAATCAAAATATTTTTCACATGCAACTTGAATTTTCCTTCTGTGAGCATTGTAATATGTTTGGGCATTTTATTATAAAACCGCACACAATTACCTAAAAAAGACCTTTTATTTGTCTTTGCTAGTATAAAACCTGGTACTACTATTTTATATTTATTCCTAGTGTTGTTGTCACTATTTAATTTAATTTTACAATTTTTTTTCCGAACATACATAATATTTTCAAATATATACAGACTCGGTAAAGTTAATATAGCAATTTCTTTAAAAAGATCCCTTAGAGATTCCATAGGATCCATTTCATATATGGCTCGAATTGCACGCTTTTGTAAGATAAAGATTATCTCTATCTCAGCAGCAGCTCCCCACAGCAAAAAGTTGAAAAACGCAGACTTGGCCAACTTTAAAGATCATAATAGGTAATAGGTAAGGCTTTTATACTTATAGAGAAGACTGCAGTTGCAAGTGAGGGTATTGGCTAGCCTCTTTATATGAAATCGGTTAAAACGTGACCATAATTCCACTATGTCTGTAGCGATCAACAAAGCAACTAACGAAGGAAAGTCCATCAAATCGTGACCTTCATCCAAGCAGCTGGGCAATGGACAGGGCTGCATGGACACGCGCAGCGGGTTGTGCTTGCGCCACAGCCACGCCGCTGCGCCGCCACTGGCGCCGGCCCTTAAAAGGACTCCTGATCACTGATCTCATAGGTCACCAGTACCGATTCCCAGCTACTTTGTGTACTGAATGCACCCGGCAAAGACCTACGTACCGACGTACCTACTAAATAAGGCGCGTACGCGTTGCTTTCCTTCAGCGGCAGTGTATAGGTTAATCTTTGTCAGAATATTATGGATCTTGAAAATAATTGAGGCTTATTTTGACAATTCGCCTTAGGTAGTAAAAATAAAAAAATATAGTAACAAATTTAAGTATGTAGTATTATAACTAAACTAATTACTTATGGTATAATACCTAACAAAATATATATCGGCTTAGATCAAAGCAGGAATGCAAAATTCCATTTTAAAAGACATTGAAGATTAGATATTATATATTTTTTGTGTATTACGTTTTAATTACAGCGATTATGAACGAAGTTTGGATTTTTTGAAAGGGGAGTAATAGAAACTACAGTTAAGAGTACCAAAACTAAATTTTTTAAGAGTATTTTATTTTTTTAGATACACTTCACTTTGAAAAAATCGCGAGATTTATCCATATTAAATTATTATTTTTCCGGTAAATATAAGGCGATTCCTAGCCGGTTCCTAAAAAGTTAATATTTTTAGATATTCTACACTTTTTAGGCGTGGTATGAAGTAGTATCTAACATAAAGTCTAAACAACTTAAGCCGATTCAAGTGAATAAATTAATAATCTGATCAACATGATGAGATATATTTATGTGAAACTTTTACTATAATAAGAGAATTGTATATGGAACAACTAAAGGAGCAAAGGTTGTTTCAGAAAAAATATTATATCTACTCCAATTACTCTGAATTTCATGGTCAGTATGTATGTTTATTTTTGGAATTTTTTGTGTTAGTGCCATAAAAAATCAATAATAACTACTTCATCACTATAATCGCAACAGTGAAAGTGATTTTATCTGTCCCCTGTCTGTTTCGTTCCTACATCTTCTCGATTACAATATTTCTGATTCAACTTTGGGCTATAGCAGTAAATCGGGATTAGACATAACTACTTATGAGCCAATATAAAACCATATTTACAAATTTGATTAAAGTGCTAAGACCGAAGGTAGCTCCAACAGAATACAATGCTGGGATTGAAATTGGCTTAGTCCAGAAATAGAATGAGAAAATTGTTTCAATTATGTCACGACGCTATTTCAATTAGACACTAAATTGTGATAAATTGGAGGATAAAAGTGGACCTGCCCAGTTCAGAAAGACTACATGTTTCTTGTTATAAATCAGAAATAGTAATATGTAGTCCGATCATTTCTGATTCAGCATATTGAAACTTAATCTCGTAAGTATACAAATATATATATATAGTAATAATTCCAGCAAACTTTCCTGCTTAGGTAGGTACCTACAAACCTGTTCATTCATGAAGGCGCCCTTTTCCGCAGTAAATTATTGATGCATATTTGTATAGGTAGGCATCATTTTTAAATAATATCTTATTGTGGATGTAAATACTGTACTATACCAGCCCTCCCTTATTTATGAGGAGTTTGCAATAATCCCCACTCTTGCTAGGCGTCTTGGAGATCGCAGTTTAAGATATATGTTCCTCAGAAGGCACTGCTGCCCACCCTTTTACCCTTACGACACTCACAGGTAATGGACGGGTGACATTCTAACCCAGCATGTCTATTTGTTTCTTACTTCTTTACCTTTTAGCAGGTGATAGGGACTCTTTAGCAAGAGTCTTGGTGGGTACCACCGCTGTGTAAAATATTGTGCCTCTAAGCAGTGGCGTGCAATCAGTACCGTGTGAGATGGGCACTTGGGCATTTAGCAAGTAAAATATGAGACATAAGAACTAACGTCCCGAAGTGACAAATGATAGGTCAAGCAGTATGAGACGGTTGACACTGCAACTTTAATGGACAGTCGTATCATCAGACAGGCGTCTTTGTGGTCTCATCACTATAAACATAAAATAACGAATACCTACAAGAAATTACCCGACATTGATGTTTTTGGCACATAACCTACAGTAGTTCGGAAATGGATGTAGGTACTCGTGATATAAGACTTTTTAACCCGAATTATCAAGTAAGTAGCTTCAGGCAATATTATGATTTACTGAAACATGGCTAAGAGCTGATACAATTTTATTTAATGTTAAGAATTTTAGTGTAGGCAGTGCGTTTAATAGATCATCTGCACAAGGAGGAGGGTGTATTATTCTTGTAAAAAATAACTTAAAATTTAAAGAACGCCGTGACTTAGTCAGATGTTCTGTTGAACGTGTCTGTGAAGTTGTTTGTGTGGAGGTGGACAGGCATCTTGTGTTGTGTGTATATCGACCACCAACAGATGAAGGTCGTGCTCAAAATTTTACAGAATTCTTAGCCACTCTGGAAAGTATACTACTAAAAATTTCTCAATGTAAAAAACCCATATTTGTATGTGGTGATTTTAATGTAGATATTTTATTGAAATCTAAAAATAAGACTGATCTTATTTCATTGTTTAAGTAATTTAATTTGAAATTTCTATTCTGTGAGCCCACTAGAATAACAGATACTTCAGCTACCTGTATAGACAATATATACTCGAACTGTAAGACTAAACAAAAGTCAATAATGAAGGTGTTAGATCTGATCATGAGGGCCTGGCAATTAGATTTTATGGAAGCAGAGAAACAGCAAGGTATGAAATTGAACATAGGCCGTTAACAACCAGTAGGCTAGAAATACTCAGTACCAATATAGAAGCTAAGCTTGCCATTACAAGTTTTTCTCATAATGACCCGAATGACATTTATAATAGTTTATTCTCTCTAGTAAATACTGAGTTTCAAAAAGTTTGTCCAAAAATAAAGAAACAAGTAAATGGAAAGTTGAAGTTCGGTGATTGGGCAACTACAGGTATTCGAAAAAGTAGAGATTATTTGTATGATCTGTATCGCAGGAAGAATATGACATCCTGCAAGCAGTTTCGTGATTATGTTAGGAACTATTCAAAAATGTTTAAGTCTGTTTGCTTGTGTGCTAAATCTCTTTTTATTAGAAATAAAATTAGCAAGTCTAACAATAAAATAAAAACCATTTGGAATACTATAAATACTGAGACCGGAAAAAATAAACCTAGAGATTCTACATATGTCTTAAATGTTGATAAAAATCAAATATCTGATCCAATACAAGTGGCAAATATATTTGACAATTTTTTTTCTAACTTACCCCTAGAAGTCACTAAGTCATTGGATGCATGTCCCGATGTAGCAGAAACTCTGCTAATACATAATTTCCCCTGCAAATCGCCGGACTTTTCTTTCAGACACACAACAATATTTGAAATTATAAAGACATTTAAAAATTTAAATATTAAGAGCACCGAAGACTTGTGGGGTATGTCAGTTAAAGTGGCAGAGTCTATAATATGCATTATTGCACCATATTTAAAAACAATATTCAATCTTTGTATTGATAAAGGAAACTTCCCCGACTTAATGAAACAAAGTAAAATCACTCCAATTTTGAAGTCGGGGGCTACATCTGACCCTTGCAATTACAGACCTATTTCTATCTTACCTGTTCTGAGTAAAGTATTCGAAAAAATTATGCTCAAACAACTTCTATCCCATTTTAATGAGCATAATATATTGAATGAGAATCAGTTTGGTTTCACAAAGAGCAGATCCACAACAGATGCAGGTGCTCAATTGATGTCACATATACTTGAAGCCTGAGAGAGTTCACAGGATGCTATTGCCGTATTCTGTGACCTTTCTAAGGCATTTGACTGTGTAGAGCACCGCACTCTGATTCGAAAACTTTCACATTATGGTATTCGTGGAAAAGCTCTGGATCTTATAAAGTCATATCTGTCAGACAGGCTTCAGAAGGTTAGAATAAATGGCAATACTTCTTCCGGGTCTTTGGTAAGAATAGGCGTACCGCAAGGATCAATTTTAGGACCTTTTCTGTTTCTAGCATATATAAATGATCTGCCTTGCATGGTTAAAAATTTCTGCGATATAGTTTTATTCGCAGATGATACCTCCCTAATTTTTAAAGTAGATAGGAGGGATAGTGATCTTATTCATGTAAATAATGTGTTATCTATGATCTCTTAGTGGTTCGCGGCTAATAATCTTCTCTTAAATTCAAAAAAGACCAAATGTTTAAAGTTTTCTTTACCAAATGTTACTTATGTTGAACCAAACATTAAGCTTGGCCTAGAAAAACTCTCTTTTGACAATGCGACAGTCTTCCTGGGAATTAAAATGGATAAATGGAACTTTACAGTGGAATCCACATGTACATGATCTATCTGGAAGACTTAGTTCTGCTGCATATGCAGTTCGTAAGATAAGACAGCTAACAGACGTAGCTACGGCTAGGCTCGTTTATTTCGCGTACTTCCACAGTATTATGTCTTATGGTATATTGCTGAGGGGAGCTGCTGCTGAGATAGAGACAATCTTTATCTTACAAAAGCGTGCAATTCGAGCCATATATGAAATGGATCCTAGGGAATCCCTGAGAGATATTTTTAAAGAAATTGATATTTTAACTTTACCAAGTCTGTATATATTTGAAAATATTATGTATGTTCGTAAAAATCTGAGCAAATTTAAATTAAACAGTGACACTCACGATTATAACACTAGGAATAAAGATAAAATAGCGGTGCCAGGTTTTAGATTAGCAAAGACAAATAAAAGGTCCTTCTTAGGAAATTGTGTGCGGTTTTATAATAAATTGCCCAAACATATTACAACGCTCACAGAAAGAAAATTCAAGTTTCATGTGAAGAATATTTTGATAAAGAAATCTTACTACACAGTTTGTGATTACTTAAACGACAAAAATGCTTGGACTGGTTCGCCTCTGCCAAGCTAGCGCCTAACACCTACGTAATATAAATTAAGTATTGTAATCATTTTACTATATAGTATGTACTTAACACATTTTTAAAAAACGTTTAAGAGAATGGCCCCGAGTTTCTTGCCCGTTCTTCTCGCAGTGGCTCTATAATTTTTGTTTGCTGAACGTGGCAGTACAATGTAGTATATTTCAATATTAAAATTTGTAATTGACCTTCATAAGAGCGTCGTAGACGCCTAAATTGAATAAATGATTTTGACTTTGACTTTAGGCGCAATGTGACCTAAACGAACAGAGTCGGAGGAGGGCCTGTTAGGATTGGTACATACTAACTGTTAGTAAGTACATAATAGTGTACCTAAACTCAATTAATTATACTTTTAGTGTTTGACCTTTAAGATATTTATTGTTACTGTGTTTTGATATCATTTAGTAAAACAATTGAATGTCAGCGGTTAAGTTTAAATCGTTCCAAATGCCAAGTCAATTAATAAATCACTAGTAGCAAAGCTGAAAGCATAAAATTTATCGTTCAGATTCGAGATATCAGTATCAACCACTTAGTGAACATCGATAACAAGAATCGAAAATCAAGAAATTAAAAGATAGTAATAATAGGTATCTAAATTTTTTTTCTCTTAGGGTCCGTTTCAGAATGTCCTAAAAAAGATTCGGGTTGCTATGCAACACATAAAATAACTGAATGATAAAAATGACAGTTAACATGCAGCGCGTTTCAAGCTTTAACCGATGGATAGGCTGAAACGATGACTGTGAAACGCAAAAATAGTGTTTTATTTATTAAATATGTTTTTGGTCGTAAAACCGAAACTTACTGTAACATTCTGAAAGATATCTACTTGCTGCTTGCATGAATACCAAATGAAAGTTCGGGTCAGTTATAGACAGGTGGTCATAAAATCGAACCAATTTCCAAAGTTATTATTGATAATGTTTTTATTGAAAAAAATACCTTCTTTATGTAAGAATTAATTGTATAAGCCAACATTGAGACTTTCCCTTCAGCTGCTACCCTTCAGCATAATGAAATCACAGTTTATTTTTTATTTATAGCTGATGTGTTAGCCTTTGGCGACTATCTCACCTGATGGTAAGTGATGATGTAGTTGGCCAACCTAGAATTACTGGCACTCGAGGACAGCTGCCGGAAAACACCACTTGGTGCATGGCGACATATTTTCTACTAGAGGGTCGTAGCCAGCCAAGAGGGTATTCAAAATATCAGGGGATATGCCATGAGAGCGTGGCAAGTGTCGCCAGCATGTGGTCGTCAAAACCAGATAATTATATATTCCATACTATAGTACATATATAGCATGCTTAGCGGTTACAT
Source organism: Plagodis dolabraria (assembly GCA_963854805.1). Taxonomy (NCBI): domain Eukaryota; kingdom Metazoa; phylum Arthropoda; class Insecta; order Lepidoptera; family Geometridae; genus Plagodis; species Plagodis dolabraria. The sequence continues at coordinate 25,393,098 of OY978441.1, read as the reverse complement.
CTAATAATAATTAAATCGCATATTCTTTTTTCTACGTCTTTGACATGTAATAGGTACCATTATTCCCACATTCCGAGCATATCACGTAAAGGTACGATCTATAAGCTATTTTTAAATCCAGTTTGCATAATGAGGGCCAAGGCTCCTTATCGTAAAAATTGAAAGTAATCCACCATATCGGGGTGGCGGCACGTGCAATCTCGGTTGCAACTTGAACTATACGCCCTTTAGAACATACCTGACCATAGGGTTATCACATTTACGTTAAAATAATTCTTATCAGAATATATTGACAAGTATATATGGCATTAGGTGTAAATGAATAGTAACTTGGTAAGGTGGATATTATGAAAAGTTTAATAAAGAAATATTTAGGCCTGGAATTTATCTCTTCTCAGCAAACTTGAAAATGTTAGCCTTATGGCTGAGCTCATAAATATAACCTTATTGAAATTATTCTTCCAATATCAGTAGCAGTTCGTTTCAACGGAACGGCCGTTGAAAACGAACTTAACTGCCTTAGGAGCATATATTATTATATAGGTTATATCAACCGAATTAAAACTTAATTATTATTATAACTTTGTGTAAACTGCATGCCGTGGGTAAAATGATTTTAAATATTTGAAAAGACAGCCCTGTATTTCGCCTGCAATGCGCCCGAATGTACCTTCCATCATTATCTTTTCTCAATTAACATTATCATAATTCGCTTAACAGATAGATAACACTTTATTGACACAAAAAATTCATAAACTTATAACTTAAAACACAATTACTAAGAGAAGGTGAGTCAATGGGCGATCTTATAGCTGTAAGCGATCTCTTCGAGACAACCCTTTACAAAGGCATATTTATAAATAGATAGGGACTAAGGTCTATATATAACAATACTAATAAAGAGTACTGAATAAACATTAATTTCCAGCACAAAATAGAGTTGCACATAAGTACGTATAACATTAAGCCATCATCATCAATGGCCTTTTGCGTCTATTACAGACGATTGTGTTCAGTGTCTGAGAAAGGATTTTAAATCTTTTTATATAATCTCATTCGGTAATATTCCAATTATGAAATTAAATACAGACTTTTATTGGCATATTTTATATACATACTTCTTTAAGAAAATTAAAAAGTTAAATTAAAGCATTGTTCTCCTAACAAAACAATGCTTTAAAACAATTTTTTAATTATTAAAGTACAATGTGTCCCGACCAAGGAGGTTTCAATTCAATTTAAGTACATATTATCTATGGTGAGCGAGATGCGCGCGCAACGCGCTGCGCTGGTTCCGAGCCAACAGACCAATAACAGACTTTTTCCATTTTGGCGCCATTTCGTACATACGAATTTGAGTAATATTTTATTGGATAAAACTTTAGTAGCAAAAATGTCAAGCAACACCCACGAAACTGATGATTTAACTCCACCTGACATTCTAGAAACAGCTACGAAACTGACGAATAGTCTTTTGCCAGAAAAATCAAGAAAAGCGTATAGCCACAGAGAGTTGAAATACAGGTAAAAAAAAATAATATAGCCATGAGATTAAATAAAGTAGTGTATGCAACTGCATATAATTAGGTATTAAAACACTCGTGTAATCTTATTTTGAAACTCGCCTGCGGCTCGTTTCAAAAAACTACACTCATGTTTTAATACCCTCTATTATATGACAGTTGCATAAACTACTATTAGAGTGACACTGTTTTACGTGGCTGCAAAGCCCAATACTTCGCTTTAAAGACTGCATCAAACATTAAGTACGTAGTAGGTTATTCACAATAAAACAATGCGTGAAGTACTTCGTTTTAGTGAGCAACTTAGTTGTACTCTTGTGTACTTTAAATACTCTTTCCGAGAAACCTTTGCAAACATAATTCTTTGCCAAATAAGTTTGTGATTTATAAAGCGTGTCCATCAAATGTCGAGACTCATGTCACATGAAAATATTGAAGTGGAGTGAAACATCTGCAGTAGATTGTTTTATTTCCTTTTCTGAGAATGGAATAAAACCCTTAAGATGGTCCCATGTATTTTGGCATAATATGTTATGAAACAATTCGAATATCGCAAACAAGAAGTAGGTTCCAATACGTTTTCTCAATTATTATTTTAACCGAACAATGCAAAATTATTCTCGAATAAAATATGTACCTAGAATTCAAGAATTGTAAAGAGATTAATTTATATTCAACATTTTCCTGTCCTCATTCCACGCTAAGCGGATTAGGCACATCACAAATATATTTTTCCTTCACTAACTTCTGTTGCTCATCTCACTAATTAGTAATTATGTCGCCCTTCGCAAACTAATTCTTCTCTTCTTCAGAACTCATACTATCTATAACTCCATTAGTCTTTCTCTACCCCTACATCCATCGACATTCACACCCTACACCGTGATTGTTAGAATATTTTACATGCCTCGTCATGACGTGCTTATACAATGCTAGTCAATTACGCTTATTATCTTTTCTATGAATAGAATAGAATATAATTTATTTGTAACAGAAAACTAAAACTAATCACATACAAAAATAACAGTTAACAATGAAAAATAATAATCAAAAAAGCAATAGTTTCCCGCCACAAACCGGCCCCAACTCAGCATAATGCTGACTGTTAACAACCAGCGCTGATCTTCCCGCAGGTGACGTCACGCACGTCTTAATCTAAACAGTGCACACAGATCAGCATACTAAAAGTTTATTAATAAATATTATATTATTTTTAACAAACAAAAACAAACGACAAAATTTAGAAAAACATCTTACGGTTACGAATTCTACTAAAGAAAACAGACAACAAATACAATATGAATAATAGATAAAAGTGCAAAGAAAAAATAAATAACAATAATAATAAATTTAAATTTTCTATCACTGGTACTACCTCCAAAGTTACACTGATATACTCATTTCTCGCTTTGTACATTCTAGTATATGCCTACTTCACAAGTAGAGTCATTCATATTCGAAGGCTTGGCTTGAAAAATACACGTCTTATATTAGTTTGTATTAAATACTATTCAAAGACATTTAATTCCTGGCAACACATATTCCATGACTCAATTTTCATATCTCTGATATGCATACATAATAGACCTATGCATCAAATAAGATTATCGACACAAAGACCTACCCAAAAAGGCATCAGAACATCAGTCATCTATCGACCCGGAACAAAAATATGAATCGACTGATACATAAGTCGGCTCATTGCCACGATCTCATTTTACGTATTAATAGAAGATTTATAGAAAATGCCTATAATTTACGAGGAATATTGTATATTTAAAGTATATTCGCTATACAGCTTAATAGGTTTATCGCGAAATAGATCGTAAATGAACCACTGAAAGTCAACTGCAACCCGTTATTCGGGGTTAGGTCACGGCAGACTGACCGTAAGCGTACGACCTGCGTGCCCAAGCGCGAAACAAGCGCTTCTATACTAGTGATAAACTTAACTACATACTAATAACGGATTCCATCGATGCATGGACAATTGCGCAGAAATGTGCAATTAATTATGGAGACTATTTATTTACATAGTGGAGGGTTTTGATGAACCTTGTTGACCAATTTAACAACGCACCTCAGATTATGTCACCAAAGAAGTACCGTAGCTGGTCAGCAGCTCTTCTGTCCGAAGCTGTGTTCAGTAATGGATCCAAAAATATTTGCTTGCTCAAGCCAATATTCTAATATTTGTGGATATTAATGTTAACTGATGTTAACTGATTCTGTCGATACAATTTTTGGAAATTTTCCATAATGATGGGGGGATTCAAAATATGGGGTTTAAAGACTTAAAAGTCGTATATTTACCATATCAAAAAACAAAAATTACACAACTTTTTTATTAGGTACCCTAAGTAAGGAGTTTTGTCAGAACCACTTATTCATCCGTAAACTTAAAGAGGCCGGTGTGGAAAAGAATGAAAAAAATCGCTAAAAAAGATTTCCTATATGTCATATCAAATCACAAGGGACCCATTATGTAGAAGACGTAAACCAATACAGCTATCGTTCGCTTCTTTAGCGTTACGGATAAGTATAAATAGGTAAACAAACGAATATCATACGCTCCTTGGTTGTTGACGACAGAGGAGCGTGGCGCGCACTCATACCAATGAAGAAACGCAAAGTACCTGTGCCACATCAAATTAATTTCATCAGTTTTCAGAATATAACTATGATTTTTTTGGTTTTTGTGACCCATTTCCCATCAGCGTGCGCAGTGAATCTTTAATCAATAGTAAGCTATGCAAGGATAGACTCGCGAGGTTTACAGCTCCGATAGTCACGAATTGTATATTATCATCTTATTGTGAATGATAGTCATCATCACCATTATCATAATTTATCGACTCTTATCACACTTTTTTGGGGTTGATAAATATATATTTCTAATTATTTCTCGATGAAGTAATAAATTAATCCAGTCATAGTAAACTAAGGTACTGTTAGCAAAGTTTCAGTACAAGTATGTCACGACCCTGCGCAAAACTCGAACCAGCCTTATCTGCGTATGCGCAATCATTTGCACCTTACGGCGCATGTCAAGCCGTGATTTTTCCACATTGCATTTTTATACAACATCAAAATACCAGTTTTCACCAATGTAAAAATAAATAATGCCTTAAGTTTTGTCACTCAAGATTGAAATTTGTATGATATGTTTATGTGAATGTTGTTTTGAGTGAGCAATAAACATTAAATTAAACTTTACGTTTTTACACGGGAATTGAGTGTTAGTACCAATGTTGTTGAGATTAAATTACTTTTAGTGTGCAGTTGAAGGTCTGTCGGGTGTCGTGTGCCATCTTGCGTGTTTTGCGACTGGGATAAGATTACAGCTTGCGACATCTTAATTTCTACATGATGACATATTCGTACTTATTTTTTGATGACGATTGTAATAAACTTGATATTGCAATTACGATATTTGGTGTATTCCGGTCTGATGCCAAACTATATTTTAACGCACTTCAAAGAAAAGAGGAGGGTTTTAATTCGACTGTATTTTTTTTACCTTATAACTCTTTGCTGGGTGTACCAATTTAAATGTTTTTTTTTATACTCGAAAGCTGATGCTTGTCATGTACATTAAAATTTGAGTGAGTTTTGACGAGTAGTATTTGAGTCATACCTAATAATGCTAAATATTCTGCAATTGGCTTCGACTACATGAATGATGTTCTTATTTTCAATCACATCTAGGATGTTATAAAATGTAAAAAGCTGTATACGATGCTTTGGTCTATTTATTTTTTGTGTTAATATTTTCTGCTATAAGTCGGTTATTTTGTGAGAATGGGGCCACATGACGAGCACCAGTTTTCAGATATACAAAATAAAATCAAAAACGGTACACCCGGTAAAATCTTATGAGGTAAGACCACAAAAAAAAACAGTTGAGTTTAGAACCTGCTCCTTTTTTGAAATCGGTTGTAAGGTACTCGTTCTTAAAATTTTAATGCAATATTTTTTGAATCAGATAAGAGAGAACAGTGAAATACGAAACGTTCTCGTGAAGCTTCTTCAAATTCTTAATAGTTCACTTTCCCTCTTGAATCATATTATGCGATAATTTCAACCAGCTTTCCGCCATGCATTTAAAATATAGAATTGATGGTCAGACGGACACCATAGGCTTAGTAATAGGTAAGTCAAAATATGTCGCCAAGCACCTAGCAGTGAGTCCCGACAGTAGTCCTTGAGCCAGTAAGTAATTTCGAAATTACAGGCACATAAGACTGAGCAACTGCACGACTCAGGGTGATGCGCGCAGTTGTGACGAAATTATAGGCAGAAGTTACCGAAGTTACCACAGAAGTTACCGCTTAACATCAGGTTGGCCTCGTGCGTGTTTTATCAAAATTACATAAAAAAGGTGTCCCGTTTTATAATACAGAACCCCAAAATGCACTATATGAGCATAATATTAGGCACATAGTACTATATTTATATAGCACTTTGACCACTTAAAATACGACAGCACAAACAAAACATACGGTCCCGTTAAAACAATATCACCGTTAACTGTCTGTTTACGACATCATTTACAAGTTATTAAGGAGCTTTCTAGTAGCCAGAGCTTTTTCACCTGTTATGGCTAGTAATAAATCATGATAACATTCCCCTCTTTGAGGGGAAGTGAAAAGTGGCTAGATAACAATTTAACAGTACATTTTGTCCCGACGTGAGGTGGTCACGCGATCACAGTTAAGTTGTAGACAGTACCTTAAATTACATCATTTCACGTGTTCCTATTTTTCGGCCCACTATCCATAAAAATATTGTTTTAAATTGATTATTTCCCTTTGATACAATGTTCTTATAACGGTCCATTCATGTACGTTTATTATTATTACTTTCGTTGTAACATAGTACAACGAAAAAAAAAACCCAAACGGATTATTGATTTCGTATGTCTGCCCAGTTTTCCGGTTGTGCAACTTTACAGGTCACATTTCTTTTTGTGATTCTCTTGAAATTTTGTGCTTATTATATGTTTTTTTTTTGTTGATTCAGTCTCCGAAATTTTTCAAAACGACGACGCATAGTTATATTGTGGTTGAAAATGTAAACAAATAATACATATTTCAGTAGCGAGGTCTTAACTTACAGAGGCACTCGTTTTACATCTCAAAATATCTAGAAATCTAACTCGTGTAGCACACAAATATCGAAGGACGGTCTTGATCAGTGATCACTACCTTATTTGTGGCTTTGGTTTAGAACTTCGACGTTTGTATGAAGAAATGACTGACCAGTGGTAGTCAACTGTGTTACGCCTTTAAAAGGCATGCTCATTAGGTAGGCTCATTAAATTATTGTGACGAGCATATTATTAATAATATACGACATTTTTTAAAAGTATATTTGCTGTATTCGGTTTGTAAAATAATTTGATATTGTGAGGGAACAAGCATGAGGTGGTTGACTACCTGGTGTTAAACGGTAACCTCTGCCTATATACATATAGTAACAGATGCATTTCATCACGAGGAAAGGACAGCACTGCGCCTATCACCCTGAGAGAAAATAATGAAGTCTCATGTATCAGTAAGTTCACCGGCATTCATATACCTTTCTAACCGGAACACAATAATATGAAAAGTCCTGTTCAGAATTAATTTCCTGCTAAAGTTCATAAAAATAAAATACTGGTATCCATAAATTCTCAGAATCTGGAATAAACCGAAGCCAATTAATGCGTCAGAAATTATACGAACATATTATATACTCCTATGTTCTCTGAGTAGTAAAACTTTGCTGATCTAGAATTTTGTCCTAAGTTAAACAACTGTTAACCTTTTACATATACTGCAATATAAAAACGTGTCGGACGCGTAATAACTACACCTATTACGGACATTGTCCAGCTGAAATTTACTTTGACCGTGAATGCGGTTAGTTGCATTGTGTATTTATGGACCACTATACTCTGAACCCCTCGATTAGTTTTATTGAGGTTAAAATATTGAGAGCAAGAACAAGGCAACGACTGAGGAGGTCGTGTGTCGTGATAGGAGAATTAGAAGTAACGTCTGTTTTCTTTGTATTCTGCATTGAAGCTTTGTGTGCAAAGAATTTTATTGGTGGGTAGGTTTTTAGCGACATTAAATAGAAGTAAATATGAGTACTTTTTGTTTATTATATGAATCCTTGCAATTGATTTAAGTTTTTCTAGTTTCGTTGGTAGGTTCAGGTAGATCGGCGTCGCGATGGAAACGTGCATGCTCGGATGAGACGGTTATAAGGCTATTCTGACTATAAGAATTTCTCAACAGCAGATCGGAGTCTTGAACTGTGCCTGGAAAATGTCTAAAGCCTCGCCCCCTATTTCATGGAATCAAAACTTGTGCGACGAAAAATGGGATGTTTATACATCTCTAAACACCTTTTGTGGATATAAAGAGCGCAACTATATGCGATTTATCTTGTTGTTCATTAAATTGCTAAGTCGAATATTTTATTTGCGGCTCAAATAAAGCATAATCAATATATTATTGTGAAATCACGTGTCTTGAAATAAAACCAGGAAAGTGTACAGCTTTTTTTTCACGAAGTGCGAGTCCTACTTGCTCTTGGCCCGATTTAAATATAAGTAATTTTACAATAGTTTATTTTGTAGCTGCACTTAGTATGACATTTAAGTTCATCACGATATTAAAATTATGCTAAAAGAAAAAAAACGTTGAAATGAAAGGTTTCTTTTAAGGACAATCTTTAATTTTTAACTATTAAGAAAGTATTTTTATTTACACAATCAGTATTCAATACTAAAAAATATCAACTGAATACCTACTGCGCCTACGGTTCATAAGATGCAGTTATCAAATGATCGGACGGAAGGATGGTTAATTCCCTGTTCTTGTAAGGACCCCTATACAAGTCCTGAAATTAAATGATTCCAAACTTAGGCAATTAGTCCTTACTTCCATTGTAGTATTATTATGAACTGGCACACTCTATCTTTGTTTGGTATCTTTTTTTTTCATGACAGATCACAAGCGATTTACATTAACGTAACCCAGTGGCAGTGATCAAAAACTGAAGGTCCTCAACTAACATTACCCTTGTAGAAGCTATTACTTATTCTGTGGTGCCCATTAAAGACTTTCGACGTCGAGTGGCGTACTCTCAATTACATATTGTAAGTACCACCTTTTGAATCATAAATCTGTCGTATGGAACAATTAGCTCGTAAAGGTGAAGTAGGCGAGCGGTGATTGAAAGCTACTTTTTTGGAAAGCGTCTGTCTGCTGCTCCAGTAACTTTACTCTTTTGACATTAACCTTATATTTAGACTCGGTAATATAATGATTTTGCTACCCTTAATCTACCCATGCTGGGTACAAAAAAATACATACTTATAATGGAATTAAATGGTTTTGAATCTGTCTAAGTATTCCGAACACGTATCATAATTCCTCTATATATAGACGGAGTAGTGTTCTTTTGGTTTTCAGTATTACTATTGGAAGAAAAGTTCCATGTGACCGCTGATATAAAAATAACACTAACCGTATTTAGTACTGATATTTTCTCCGTAATGTTTTTTATGCTGATAGACTAGCCTTTGACTACTATTTCAGCTGATGGTAAGTGATAATGTGGTCGAAGATGTTGTTCAGGCTAGCCTAGAATACTGGCTTTCAAGGACAGCTGCCAGAACACATCGTTAGGTGCTTGGCGACATATTTTCTACTTGAGCTAGCCAGACGGGCATTCGCAAAATGCCTTTATGCACCACTTGCAGAGATTTCTTAAAACTCACGTTTCACCAAATCTTTTGGTTTTATGTTAACGGGGCAAGCCTGTCGCCATCTGCCGGTTACAGTTTCAGATCACATTTGCCTTCTATACGATATTCTCCAACTTTTTCTAGATTATACAGCGTGTAACGTCTTAAAAACGCTCGTCTATCCACTCGTTAATTTCGTTCAAATTCGTTCAACGTCCATAACGAATTTCGAAATGAGCGAGTTGTTTTGTCCAACACTACAATGTATCCATATGTAGTGCCGTGAGAAATGTGTTTTTCTTTAAAGTACACAGGTCACACTCGATTTCAAGTGTTCGGTGTTCTTAATCAAGTGTTGTTACGAAATTTAAATTCCATTGGTATTTTACCGATTCACATGTAAAGGTAAAGGTTGCAGTGTTGTTTATATAACATGATAATTAAAATATATATGTGGTACGCGAATAGGGCATGTAATGTATTATCGTTGTACTTTTTATTTGTGGCCTGAAAACAACTTAAAATGGTAAAAAATATTTCAAGAACTGTATGTAACACATTCATTGAATATAACATTAATTCACATGGTGGAAAGGGCATTTTACGAATGCTTGCCTGGCTAGCTACCACTCTTAAGTAGAAAATCTGTCTTCAAGCATCGAACAGTGATTTCAGTAGCAGGGTTTGAGAGTCAGTAATAATAATTAATTAATTAATTTGAATTAATTAATAATAATTCCAGTAACATTACAGGCACATAAGATTTAACATTGTATTCTCAGGGTGAGGGGCGCAGGGCAGTTAGTTATTTGTGACGAAATGCATCTGCTAAATGCAGTAGTTACCAATTAAAGTCATAAAAAAACTTATAAATTTTATGAGCACAAAAATTCATCTTGCATAATATTTAAGCCTGTAGGGTGCCGGGCTAGAATATCAGCTCCCATCTCTACCCGTGGTAAGGACACACCAGAACGTGGGCAGCAGCGCTTTTTGAGGAACTGATATCTCACACTGCGAGCTCCTAGACCGACGCGTCGTGACGTCATAAATGCCACATAGCCCAACGATGCGCATCTTCGAGCGCAAGCGCAAAAAAGAGCGCAACGTAAAGGTATTTTTTTTAACAAAAAACATAAATTTTAATAAACTGAAAATACCTTCAATGTTACTATAGTGTCCAAAATAGAAAAAAGTTTATAATCAATTTGCAGGATATCTCCGTAAGGGTGGGCGGCAGAGGTTTTTTTATGGGATTCCGACGGAACAAGCACGTGGCCCACCTGTGACGAATTGTACTGTGCCTGTCACACTGGGCAATACAGTTGTCACGACTCATATTATGTGTCTGTAATTTTTCTGACTTTCAAGGACTGCTGCCGGAATACACTCTTGGGTGCTTGGCGACAGATTTTACACTTGAGGTTGGAAGCTAGCCAGGCGGGAATTTGTAAAATGAAGCTCAAGCCGGCGCGGCGGCGCGCGGCGGTGGGGAAACATTAAATTTGTTTCTTATTTTATATTCCCATGTAACAGAGACGATACTATTGCCATTTACCGAACAAAGAGCTTTACTCTACACTGTAACTGAATTTTCTATATGAAAATATTCTTTTCGTCCCACCATCTCGGAAAGAGTATTTTTAATCTTCAATATCTGAGTGGAAAAGCCGTTTTTATTCTCTAGAGGATAAAGTAAATTGAATTTAGAACATCGTGTGCACTAAGTTTGTGAATTAAAAAAAACTTTAAACCTATTTACTGCTATGGTGCCGAATATATCATACAACTTTTTTTGAATTTGTTAAAAAACGTTTTTTTTTTGCATTTAGTCATTTCCTCGCTGAGGTGGAATGAAAAGTTACGTGTCGCACTCGAGTGCAAAGATTTTTCACTTCGTGCTCTTTTGATTATTTTCATTGTTCGGACTTCGCTGCGCTCGTGATTCAAAATTTGAATACTGAGCGTTAGCGAGGGAATCAAAAGAGCACGAGGTGAAAAATCTTTGCACTCGAGTGCAACACGTAACTTTTCATTCCACCTCAGCGAGGAAATGAATGCCGCCTAAAGAACCAAATTGAAAAAAGATCACCAAGAAGGTTCCGAGTCAGAGTTTTTAACAAATAAAAAAAAGTTGTATGATATATTCGGCACCATAGAGGTAGCAGTAAATAGGTTTAATGTTTTTTTTAATTCACAAACTTAGTGCACACGATGTTCTAAATTCAATTTACTTTATCCTCTAGAGAATAAAAACGGCTTTTCCACTCAGATATTGAAGATTAAAAATACTCTTTCCGAGATGGTGGGATGAAAATAACTATTGTCCTTTCTAATTCGGGGTCCAAACCTGGGACGTTGCAGTTTGAACGTCTACGTGCATATGTATACTAATTCACCAACAAGTAAAATGTTTATTACATGAACAGCATACAACGTCATGAGCGGAAATGAAAAACAATGACCTGGCCACGGTTCAGTTTCACCGCCAAATTGGTCTAGCCTGTCCAAATCCAGATATTGATTGCTTTAATAATAGTGCAGATAGCACTGTAACTGTGGTTTCATTAACTGTAGTGCACTGCATAGTAACAAGTATAAATTAATTAATATAGTAAAAAAACCCGACTGCAATTTTTTTATTTTTTTTTTTATTTTTTTTATTCTTGATAGGTTAGCCTTTGACCACTATCTCACCTGATGGTAAGTGATGATGTGGTCGAAGATGTTGTTCAGGCTAACCTAGAATTACTGGCTCTCAAGGACTGCTGCCGGAACACACCGTTAGGTGTTTGGCGACAGATTTTCAACTTGAGGGTGGTAGCTAGCCAGGCGGGCATTCGCAAAGTGCCCTACCACCATGCTGTAACGACTGCCATCCTAAGACAACAACCGGGACCGACGGCTTAACGTGCCCTCCGAAGCACGGAAGCGCTCAGTAGTAATGTCACCAGCGGTCACCCATCCAACTCATGACCGCGGCGGACGTTGCTTAACTTTGCTGATCGATTCAGAATGGTTAAGCAAACTTCGCTACGAGCGCTTCAAAACTTACTTATTTACTTTCCTTAAGCGTTTTATCGTGCTATTGAAATTAAAATTACATTTTATACATATTAATGGAATTGTTTCTTCAAAGCCCTCCATATTAATACCCCATTCGATGGGATTGGGAGAAAAAAAACATTTTTCTCTCACAATATGGCGTCTTAAATCCGATATAGTTTATTTGTTATGTAGCTAGTATCACCTGCGCTGTCAAGATGAATCTAATGATATAGCATACATTAAAATCACACAAACATACATACATGAACCCTGAAATATAAAAGACCCTTTTTTTGGCAGTCGTGTAAAAAGAGCTCTCCCTCCTGCATCATGCCACTCACAATTCCTGCCTTTTTCGGCGCCCTAATAACTTACTGGCTGTGGTAGGAAAAGTATGCTCTTACATTAAGGTCTATATAAACCGTAATTAAAACGGTAAATATAGACTTAGCCATAAACTATTCAATCTGTAATATCATATATAATCATTAAAACTGAAACAGTATTGGTCTATTAATAGTATTATTGGTTAAGATGAATAGTGGTAAGGTAGTATTGGTTTATTAACTCAGTACATCAGTACATTGTGAGAAATGTACTTATGTGTATTTAATTAGTACTGAGGAGTAATAAACCGCTCGTTACTTGGTCAATTGGCCAAACTTAGGTATGAAACAAAATAACATGGGTAAGTATTTGTTTCAGTGTAGAATGTATACTGGCTAGCTACCAACCTCAAGTAGAAAATCTGTCCAAGCACCTAACGGTGTGTTCCGGCAGCTAGTCTTGAGAGCCAGTTATATAAGGTTAGCCTGAACAACATCTTCGAACACATCATCACTTACCATCAGGTGCGACAGTGGTCAAAGGCTAACCTATGAGACAAAAAAATATTATTTCTTCAATGCCGTTCGTTTGTTACTGTAGACATAACATATTAATGCATAAGACTGTGGATCTCGTTTCGCTTAGATACAAGCGAGACAAAGCAATCGTAATATAATTATAACTCCAAAAACTAAGATAACCAACAATGTTTATAATATTTATCATAAGCATCCGTTGGCTTTTTAAACACGGCTTTATAATGAAAGGTCGACGCGCCAAAACGGCTAACTGTTATTATCAAATATTCTGTGACACTTGAATGATTGACACGAATTCAATGGATTACTTTAGTCACAGAACTACTGGTAGCGATAGTTACATTATGCTTGATATTCAAGACGGTTTTTTTTTATATTAAACTTTTCCTAAAACAATGTATGTAATCAATGCTAGGAATGTAGTCTGGAAAAAAAATGTTATATTAATAATAAAACAAACAGGACTATACTGAGCTTTTCAATTTAATAATTAATATTTAATCGCTATGTAATGAATTGTGACTAGTAATAATTTTATTTTCATTGTTTTTCTTAAATGTTTAAAAAAAACTTATAATTGAATATGGTTTTCTGCTGAGTAACGCCTGAATCTATTAATTACTTTTGATATTTTACTAAATAATATCTATGGATATAACGCTTTAATTTAATAGATATTATTCACGTATATACAATTGAACAGTAATTTCAAACGCTTATACTTTCATGAATTATTTATTTTTCAATTCAATTCATTTATTTGCTTGAGTACAGGTACAAAAGATATAAAATATGTAGGAAGTACAACAGTTTCACCATAAACAACCTCATGCGAGGTGTGCAAATGTCATTTAAATATATTATTATACAATGAAATTTATTAAATTAAATTACTTACATAAAAAAGAATTATAGGTATGTATTTTTTCTAATACTGCGTTCCTTTCACAACCGCTTTCGAACAGTATGTATGCTGAAATATATCAATTACATAAATTAATCTACTAAATTATTCGTAATCAAAATAGCCGCTGGATGCGCCACTAATCCGTTCTAAGTTCATGGTCAAACTGCGGACGGCTTCTCATGCTAAATAATATGAAGCACATGCTTAGATTTCCGACCGCGTACGTCTTCGTTTCGACAGCTGGACTAAAGAAATATCTGTCGATTCAGTATGAATGGATGATGTTCTTATTGTTTTATATTTATTTGTCTATTATGTTATGCGATGATGGTTGGATCACTACCGCATTCTCTACAACATTATTTTTTCTACTGAGCTCGTTTATTGGAATCTCGATTCCCTGGGATCGATACTTAGTCGGACATTAAGTGGTTCTACTGCTGAAGAAATGTTCAGTAGTAGTCTGAAGTGGAGTCTGAAAATGTGCTCGGCAATGGCAATATGAACGCCTTCTATTACAAAAAAACTTGTGGGAAAACGTGGATTTAGACTCCACTGCTGACCCCTTAAAGGACATAATGGCTTGTTGTTTTGTTAATATCTAATTTATATACATTTGTAAATTTTATTTTTGCGTCTAAAATAATCCTCTGCTTTGGTTTCGTCGAAAAAACATATTAAAGGCTTTTTGGTGTAAAAATCACAAAATTTGATCGTTTTTGAATCGCCGATAATGTCGATATAGTCTCGGTTTATAAATTCCACCAAAATCCAATGTTGGTGAAAGAAAACAAACACAAACTTAATATTTTAAATCTGCACAATCAATCCCAATTACTGAATCTTATGGCTTCGGCGCTGTCATTATCAGTCATTATCATTACCTAGTGTTTATTTTATCAAGCAGCCATCAACGTCACGCAGCAAATCTAGATCCTTGGAGTTCAACAAATGAAGACTACAATCAGCAAGGACCTGAAATATAAACGGAAAAATTTGCAGATGTAAACCTACGCTTTGAGAGCCTCAGAATTACCAGAGTACCTATTACTCATTACTTTGTGGGCCAAAAAGATTTCAACCCACTTAGTAGTGAGTAATCGTAAGGCGTATCTGGTAGGAGTATAGGTACAAAGCGTAGGATTGACTGCATCTACTGGAAAATATAAAGTTTTTCAGCGGCATGGATGAAAGTCGTAACCCGTTGAATATTATCTAACCTATACTGTAACAGCCGGATAGTCCACAGCCTCCCCTATTAATGGGGTATTTGCCATAATCCCCACGCTTGGCGTCTTGGGGATCGTAGTGTAAGTTGGCAGTTCTTTAGAAGGCGCTGCTGCCCATCTTCCAGTATTTTTCCCTTAGCCGCCTCTTACAACACCCGTGGGATGATATGGGGACTATGGGGAGGTGCAATTCTAACCCGGCATCCCACGGGGCTATTATCGAACCTATATGTCTATTACAAAGATTTCGGTTAAAACTTATAAGTAGATGAATGAATACAGATTAATCGATGTAACAAAACCAATATTTTTGAAAACCCTATCTTGTAGCTAGAAACGGAAACCATAGCTTCGTCCAGCTTTTTATAAAAAAAGATATCCAGAAAACTATGGGAACTTAAGCCATGGCATAGGTTACCGTAGTTCTCTGGCTTTCCTTTTTGGAAGTAAGTAATGATGTGGTCGAAGATGGTATATAATTTATCAGGCTGTTTTAAATATGATATATTTTAGTTCTGTTGTTAATTGATTAAATATTCTCCATTGCCTTTGCAATTTGTAGCAATGACAATGTATAGATACAAGTTCCTGCTGAGTAGAGCCAAGGACAGCTTTCGGTACCTACCTGCTTGGTGACAAATTGTGTGCTTGAGCATACGTACAATCCTACCTACCTTCCTACCACAACGCGGTGAAGCTCAACATCTCGACGCGGCATGGAGAATTCCAACCATGGACCTCGTGCATAAACAGTACACCAATTCCACCAGCGCAGCAAAAGCCCTTCTTTGATGCCACCTTCATTAAGTAGCTAAGTACGTAACCCACCTCGATGTAATTTGGTAATTTTATGCGTGGTATAATAGCACGATGCATTATAAGCGTATATATTGTCAGATTGGTGTGGGTAGAAGATTCGCGGACGTGGCAATTGTGCCGGAGACGTGACAACGAGTTATTTCAACGGAAATTGGCAAGAATGGCCGCTTTTTACGATAGAGATCTGGCCATCATCTCTTTTGTGTCCCAATCTTTAAACTCAATGGATTTTTCGTTTTCAAAGTTAATAGATTGTATGATAGTCATGATGAAAAGATTTTTATACTTTCGTAGTAATTAACTATCATTTAAGTGTTTAAAATTAAACACACTTCGAGCAGTTCGAGAGTTCGAGCTTACACAGTATTGTTAGGAGAACATTGTATAAACGTTGTACATGTATTTCTTAAACTTTCGCGAATGAATTCATATTTAAATATAATTTTTAGTTACAACATCGACGTTTCGATTAAGTTGCTTCGATCGTGGTCATGAGCTGACAATGAACACTATATGTTCGAAATAATTGTACTTAGTCTAACAAAGAAATCGGGGTCCGGTTGGTGCCGGTCTAGAAGAAGCCATCTCTACCCGTGGGTATCGTAAGACGCGACGAAGGGTAAAATACCGGAAGGTGGACAGCAGAGCCTTCTGAGGAACTTACTATCTTACACTGCAATCCCTAAGACGCCTGCCAAGCGCGGGAATGATGGCAAATCACCCCTTAATAGGGTAGACTGGGTTCAGCAGTAGACAATCCGGCTGATAGGACATGATAGTAACAATGGAAGGTAATAAAACTATTTAATTGTTATTCAATGAACAAATCCTCATTAAAGTGTTTATAACAAACGTGTTACTGCCACAACAAATAAATTAATCGGCGCTTATTCATTACCCTAATTAGTAAGTTTATTACAACAATTAAATAAACATTTATGCGGTGACATACTCCAAAATATCCCATTAACACTGCTCTATAATTAGGTTCATCTGACTGGTACGTTCTTAGAATTGAAGATAATTCGTTTAGCCACATTGTTGTTACCAGTGATTCGTAGAACCATGGACCTTCTAATTGTGCTGAGCAAAAACACGTTCAATGATTGTTATTATTTATGAGCTCACTTGAACAAGATCAGCTCTGTGAGTCATTTTAACGCAAATGTGGGTAGGCCTGAATATCTGCATCAATGAGGAAAAAACACAAATCGATCAGTCTGCACAAAGAATGGCATTTACAAAAACTTGAATGGCTTCACTAATCAATGGATACAATGATGAGTTTATATATACATATTTATAGTAAGATCAGTTAACGGCTTTTGAATTCGTTTTGAAGGTAAAGTGCATTCATTGTAAAATTTACAACACGAACAGTTAAAATAATAACTAGTACAATATTAAGACTATTTTACTTAAGTAGATGCCTTTTAAAATGGAGAGTATTTTAGTAAACTTGTGTAATGCTAATGACACAAGTTCAATGATCGTCAAAGGACAGAAAATATTTTGACAGATCACGCCGCAGGTTTATTTTTAGGAAGGACATAGATGCTGGCTACCGACTGTTCAGTCTTCCAGCTCCACCGGATTTTGGGCGAGGGAAGGCCCTACAATAGCCCAGAAACGCCGCAGGATGATTTAGATCACTTTTATAGTAGAATCAGTCGTATTTTTAATTTATTACAAATAAAAAATATATCTTTTTTAAAAAGCGACAGCATATTTAGTCTTGATTTATGCTATGTCGGTATAAAAATAAATATTTGCAATATTTTAGTAATAATCAAAGCATTCGCATGATTCCAACTGCGTAAAAAGGTGTTTTATGATTTTGTTTCTGTATCTACTAACAATAAAATTATTAGAAAAAAACTAAATGTTTCCCATATATTATCGATGTAGAATTATTTTTTGGAAAATATTTACTCAAAAATGATCAACGAAATGTTGCTTCAAGTTCACACTTATTTTAAGCTTTTTTAGAGTAAAATTATTTCAATAGTCTCATAGAAAAAAGGAAATGTAAAAATGGAAGGTTTAGATGGTCACTGCCACGCGAGGGCATAATTTTAGCGATGTAGAAGGCAGGCATTTTTGGGTAAATGAATCGGCGTACTGCGAACGCTGCCAACTGGTAGTGAGCTGGAAATTTAGGTTTCAAATAGGCCTGCAGTGGCGCGGCGTGTTAGTGTTTCTATTGTACTAAAAGATAGTGCAATTTTATATGTACTAAACGTAGTAAAAAGGTAATGATGGCTGTAAAGTTACAGGCGCAGTATTAATTATGGTATGTAAACAACAATCGTCACTGTAACTTGCAGTAAATCATGCCTCCATTTTTATATGTAATGGAGTGGCTAACAGGCAGACGTTTCACTTGTTGCTAAGCGGTTACCGTTGCCTATGGACATTTGCAACACCAGAGGCGTCACCAATGCGTTGCCGACCCACCCAATTTTAAGGAATCCATACTCTATGTATGCGGAAAAACGCTAGAGGCAGATCATTCCACATTTTGCATGTATGCGGTAAGAAAAAACGCACAAATCCAGCATGTGTGAGACTTCTAATGAATTCTAATAATGCATGTATGTATGTATTTAACCTACTTCGAATTATCAGCACTGTTCACAGTGCTATATTTATAGATCCACGTTTGAATTGAGATGTGATAACTGATAAGTGATAAGCCACCGAAGTCACACATAGTATCTATTTGGTAAGCTGCAGTACCTACCAAAATATAAAATCTAGGTCAATAAAATTTTAGTGCCTAAAGTTATCTCTGCCGAATTAATAATCGATGCCATCGCGAAATATAAGTACCTACCAACATAACAGTAGCCGGTTTTAACGGTTGACCTGTTTTATCTATTTGAGACTAGCTAGATACGAGAATATAATAATTTATCTCTCGCTTGACCAGCTCTTTTACTACCATTGTTTTTGATAGACTAGCTATTGACCACAAAGTATCACCACCTGTTGTTAGTTGGTGTTTTTTTCTATAGTTTATGTTGATTGATGATAGAGGATTATAGGTACATTTTTCCCGAAATTTTCCAGCCTTTGTGGGTACTAATGTATTTCTTATTTTCGTTGCCGGAACACACTGACGGGTCACAGATTATGGGTGCTTCACAACAGGTTCTCTACTTGAGAGTCGTGACTTTCAAGGCAACGCTATAAACATGCCCTACATTTTGCGTTATGTCATACAATATACACTGTGTCTCCTTTGTAACCCTTGTTGTTACTTACTTATTAGGTACTTATTATTGCTCAAAAATGCGAAGTATGGCGAAAAGTTTGGACGTTGTGCCTATTTTACATGACAGGAAGAAGAAGACTATTTAGGTACCTAGGTACTCGGACGAAACTAGGAATGTACCTTCTAGGAATGCAAAAGTGCAAACAGTTTAGACACGGTGAGTATAATATTACCGTGGTTTAGTTCCGCAATCGTTCGGTTCATTCTCTGTTTGAGATTTTGAAGTTTAAACACTTAACTATCATGGTAGGTATATTAATGATTTTATCTGACACTTAACAATCAACATAATGTTATGCTTTGGTTAGTGAAGATGTTTGTAATCAGATGTTATTGGTCTACACTTACCAATTTCAGATTTAGGTATATTGCGTTCAAACTGCTGCACTATTAAGTAAATCAATCTTGAGATGGTAGGTATTGAGTTTTCTATCAGCTGAGAACAAACTAAAAAACAAAGGTCTCGAGTTGGGTAATAAGTAATAATGTTGATGATCAGGTAGGTATATTAAAGGGACCATTGCCATTTATTATGATACCTAGAAGGTATTAATAAATGCGTCTCAAAGTTGAGATCAAAACCTTGGCATCTGCGTGGACGATATCGTTCATTTGTGACTGAAATTTTATAGTTCTCGTTGGGTATCTCGTATGCCAAAAGTGTTCCATTCATTAAACGTCAAATTAAATTTCAACTTTGAGACATTGACCTCTATATTATATCTCGATGCTTTGAGATGCACTTATTATACCTACCTACGAGCCTTGGTAACTGACTGCAATGATAACTGCTGTATGTGGTAGGTACCTACCTAACACACCGTAAGGTGCACGGCAAAGATCTTCTTGGTAAACTTTCTAAATAAACACAAGCCCTATTTTGTTGTTTGTATCTTCACAGTATTCTACCATGCTATGATTAACTACCTCCCCCGGAAGGATTTAAACCGAGCACAGGAAAGTCCGCACTCACTGCCACTGTGCTAATAGCTTCAAAACATACTGAATAGGTAGGTATATGTGTATATAAAATACGTGTAACTGTAGTTTGATCTTTATCTTATCAATAATAACTGTCAACCAATCTGTGTCTTATTACCAGCAACTGTTATGTAAGCTGCGATCTATTAATCAGCAGCGCGTCCCAGTTGGCGTCTGGTTTTCGGCAATTTATGAATATCTACCTATAACTAAGTATCTTTACGATGATGTATAATGTTAGGTTTAAGCTCCCTGACATTAAATCTGCCAGTCTTTTTAATGGTCGTGACAGTTCAAGGAGAATGACTGGCGCCTGCGCTTCGGGTGTTATGGTAGGGTAGGTAGATATACAGTCATTATTGTGTAGGGACAGCAGTTTAAATCCATTTGATCGTTTTTACAGCTGCACTTACTATCAAGAATTGATTTATAAGGCGCATTATGACAGCTATGTTGTTTCAAATGAAGAAATTTTATTGCTATTGCGTTCTTAAACTGATTCAAAGTAGTTAATTTAGGTAGGACTATGTAGATAGTATATGTTCCCTACATTTAATTTAAATTTTATCAAGCGGATAAAATAAACAGAATGTGACAGGGATACGGTAGTAGATAGATTTATAAACTTTAATAGGTATATAAAAATGTAACTACCTATCTACGTACCTACCTACCTATCGTATTCTACCTAAGCAAATTTTGTGAAAATTATTACCTACCTACCTACTATGGTATAGTTGCCTACCCATTATTATGATACCGTGGAACATAAAAATCTATGTAGATAACTCCATACATATTTCGTAGGCAATGATTTGATAAAAGATTACTGACCTAGGTTCTCGATAAATTATTAATGTTTTAAAGACACCAGAACGTTATACCTACTACCTAATTGATTAAAGGTGCCAAAACAAAAGTAGGTACCTACCTACCTACCTACCGAAATTATAATAATCCCTAACAATAATTTTATTTTTATAACTCATTATCCTAGTAGGTATATTACAAATAAAATGGTAACCGTGCAGAAAATTTAAAAAAACATTAAAAGAAATCAAACTGAAAGAACAAATCAGGACGGTAGGTAATCTGTTCCTAAACTACAAAAGGCAGGTAGATAGTCGATAAAATAGATAATTTTTCTAGACTAAATGTTACGAGTAAAAACAATAAGCCCAAACCTCTTGTTAAACAATAATCTAATAATCAACACCCAAAAGATTCCTTGATTATTGAAAATAATACTGACCTTATAATTTAAGCACAGATGGTAAAGCCGGTCCAGAAAAGTTAAATCCACTCAACAGGTAAACGGATAAATTCAAACTTATAAAACGTTAACGTAACTTTTCTAAACAACACAACACTTCACTGTTTATAGCACTACTTAGATCTAAAAAATGTCGATCGATATTTTTAAGTTGAATCGACTGAAATAAATCGATGTTTCAACTTCGATTCGATGCCGGTATAATCGTTTTTGTAGACGCAACCGCTACCTAACCGAGCTTACGCGCGAATGAAATGAATGGTTGTGGACGTTGTGGTCGTCCGCCGTAGGCTTTCGTATCAGGCATCTGTCTGTGTCGACATTATAGGTATAATAAGCATTGCAGACTAATCTCTGTTTTGTCGGATTATTATTTACTAAAGATAGCTCTTTATTCTTCGTTATCATACATATTATTATACCTACATGCATTAAGTACCTACTACGAATAAATATGTAAAGAAGTGTAATTCTCATACAGTTATCGGTATCATTTTGGACCTATCGACGCACAGTCTTCCAAATTCATTTGAATTTTGGCGCTTAGAAATGATCGCATTCGATCGGTCGCGTCGAGCGCCGCACCGCACGGTACACTTTTTAAACCATGCCCATGGCGGTAAGGTTTTGGGTTCTGCTGTTTTTGAGCTTGACTTATTTCTTCACATATTATTCATTTATCGTACATGTTTTATTATTCTTTTATCGTATGTACTTAGATTAACTCTTTATTACTAGAACATGCGCAGTTCGAAGAAATAATGAATGAAACCGGCCAAGTGCGAGTTGTGTGTGAATCCGAAGAAGCAGGTTTACTGAAGGTTTCGTATTAAACCTAAGATTTTTTTACCTGTAGATGTGTTGTATGGCCTCCATATTTACTAGACGAATTCAGGGTAATCACCTGAGTCACTACCAGTCTTGCACTTCCAAGCGTCCGGTGAATACATCGCCGCTAATCGTGTTTTTTAGGAATAATCTGTGGACAATATGCCTTTCTTGTGTCTTTAGACTCTGCACCAATTATACAGGCACTGTGAGAGATAAGAAAACTGTTTCATTTCACCCGTAATTATTGCTTTTATTGATGAAATAGAAAATATCGTCATTTTGTTTTATCTTAGGAACTAATTTCAATGAAATGGATGAGCGAGATATGTGTATCGTTTGGTGTGAGAGAGTGAAAGAGATCGCAGCATAATGGTGATCGGAACGTCTCGTAGCGGTTCGGTGGTAACACGAATTGCTTATTTATCTCTTTCTAACAACAGATATGACGCATAATATTTGAACGTTCTTTCCTTGTCATTACAAACTGCATATACATGTGCGTAGGTATGCATATAGGTAAATTCTAGTAAGCTTTTAGAGCAGTGGTGTTCGGATATAACTAATCTAAATATTTCATATCACTGTATTAAACCAATACTATTGTTGTAATTTTTTTTTTAATTTTTCTACAGATTATATAGAATTCTCGCCTATGCTTATAGGCGAGAATTCTATATAATCTGTGCAACCACAGATTTGTCATTTGTTACGGATTGGCATTTATAGTGCAAAAATAATTGATTTTCAATATTTTTTTTCTCAAAAACTAGCCGTTTTATGATTTTACAACTTTGCGTGTGTGCTTGTAATAATGTAACCTCTCTGTGAAAAAAATATTAACCCCCAACTCGACGGCAGTCAATGGAAAGCTGAGCCGCATTGGATTTTTTGGAATTTTATTTTATATTATTTTTCATTCTTTGGATGTCCCTCTCGATTGGCCAGAAAAAGCACGTTTCTTGTATGAGGTAAGTACCCAACTTTATCTATTTTTACACTACTGGTCCAAAAGGAGTGTAATGTTTTCGGGATCCATGATGAATGTTTGTGAGTTTCTTCCACCATAGCTTTATATGAACTGATTTGCATGGACGGGGTCTTGTAAAATAATCCTCACATCATCCCGAGTGACACCGGCCATAAATTTGTTGGGAGAGCAGGCGCGTTTTTTTTAATGTTCATAAATTGTTTTTATATGAATATGGCCTTAATAATAAATATGGATATACTTACCTACTTGCTAATTATTATGGTTCAAAGTTACAGAAGTTTGAAGAAGAGGACGAACGACTTAGATGTGTTACGGATAACCAAACTAGTGTGTGGCCGTGGAAATCTTAATCGAATAATGTTCTAATTTTTAATTTGAAATTTTACATATATTATTTTGTTACTAATCATCAGCCTCATCAGCTCCACTGGATTTTGACGAACGTCTCCTTCAATAGGCCTGGGGGGGGTAAGTGAAAAAGGCGTAAAGCGCTTTCTACCTCCATCATCTGCAGGCGCCAAAAAGGCACTGGTTATAATAAAGAATTAAACAGCATGCTTTAGGGCCCTCACATAGTACGAATCTCGGCTTGGACCATACCTTCACTTGCCAGTATTTTTTGGTGATCGCGGAACTAATTGAGAATGAGCCTTACGGATAATTATTCTATGACTGTTTGGAGAGACTCTAAACGGGCTATTGTTTTTGCTTCCAGCTCTTCGGTGTCTTTTCCTTTACCTGGACTGACGGATGTCGTTAAGCCTGCCAACGTAATGGCTGCGATGGTGTCATCCGGGTCGTCCAATAAATGCCAGGACGGCGACGACGCGACGGACGTGGCGGCTATATCGAATCTGTCCCTAACTGAATAAGTTCATACACGATGTAATCTTGCTTCTGCATGCTCCTGATATATATTTTCATTGCTCTTCTTTCAGATTTAAGACAATTTTGAGCTTATCATCCGCTTTGAAAATGTAAGATCTTCTAAACCTTATTTGTAGTAGTATCTTATAAATTGCCAATATTATCATTTTATGGCATGACAACTTTCATCTGATTGGCAGTTTCTTAATTTTCGTTTACTTACATAAAAATATATATATTGACTTCACGTACGTTTGACACATGTCAAAAT
Organism: Plagodis dolabraria; assembly: GCA_963854805.1. Classification (NCBI taxonomy): domain Eukaryota; kingdom Metazoa; phylum Arthropoda; class Insecta; order Lepidoptera; family Geometridae; genus Plagodis; species Plagodis dolabraria. Next base: position 25,368,474 of record OY978441.1, on the reverse strand, counting down.
TAATAATTACATTTAAACAAAGATTAGTAAAATTTTAATTGAAAGCCATTACTCGCATTTAGACCTTTAATTATTCTAATTATAGTTTCAACTAAATCAGATGGTAATTTTGGTGGAGTGATCGGGACGTTCTCCGCGACATTTTCAAATATTTGTTATCATGTTCACACGCTTCATATCCTTGACTAATATGTAAATATATTGTATTTTTATTTAGCTAACTAAAAAGGTATTATTCTAAGATATTTAAGTAGATTGTTTTTTTATATTTACCAAAGTTAGAAGGCTGCTTTTTCGTTAAAGGTATACTTAGCACATCTGATTTATGTATTATTATTTGTTCTATGCTTTTATATGACCTGGTTTTGGCTTAGGTCATGTCATGTCATAAACTTATAAATACCGGATACTAATGGTCGTACGGTTAGATTTGAAAGCTCTTACATTTCCAAACCCGATGACATACTCAAAATAATAGTAAATCTGGAATTAAGGGCAACGAAAATATATATCACTTGTTATATCAGGAGCATAGAAGTACAAAGTTTATTAAAATAATATTAGCCACAATTCAATTTGACTAAAATTGTTCCCTGATTGATAAAAATATCGTTTAACTCCACAATGTAAGTATTTGCTGATGTCCGCCCGCTAGTGGCAGAGCAATAAATCACTACGTTATAGACAAGTTAACAATACGTTTGTTTGTCAGCCACCAGTCATTTTAGACTAACGATCTACGAGTATAACAAGTGGCTGGCAGCTTGCAAAAAAGGGACCGATTTCACAATTTAGTCAATATTAAACGACTATTAAATTATAAAAAATTACAAGTTCTAAGCCTTATTTTTATGCAATGGCCTTATGAATGAAATGAATCAACACATTGGACTTATGAATGAAATGAATCAATACATTGGCTTGTATTGATTCATTTCATTCATAAATGTTATATTTAACAATCAAATCAAATTTTAGTTTATTTCTAACTCAATGTATATTTTTATATCAAGAGTAGTCTCAAGTAGTAGTATCTTAATTATACAAACTTATCTATAGCTAGTATTAGCTAGTAAAATAATACTGAATTGAATTATATATGTTTAAAGGTTTTTTTTATTATTTCATAGTATCAGACTGAGCATCAGTGAATTCGTAATTAGTACTAATATTGTAAGTCAAATCATAGAATAAAATATATGCCAGTCAAAAGAACGGTTTAAGATGGCTAAACTGTCGCAAACGTAGATTTTAAACCTATAATTATTACACAACATAATTTACTTAGCAGCAATATCATAATTATATGTTTGTTAAACAGTAATATGAGGCTATGATGACTATTTTAAAGTCGTTACAATTTTACTGTACACGCAACTTTAAATGTCTGTTTGGTAAGAATTCTACCTTCCTTACCTACGTATTAATCAGTTGTTTAACTTAAACAACCTGTTATTGAGTTGATGGAAGCGGGTAAAACATTTGATCTATTTATTTTTTGCGTTTTGAGAGCGTTGAGAGGTCGCTCTGGGAGGTCGCTGATCTTAGACCCTAATTAACTAATGAATGGGTTGCATTATTGAAAATTAATAACATGACGGAAAGAATGTTGTATGGGTGTGTTTTTGTATATGTTTTTAATAGCTTACAAGATTATGTTACGTCTTATATATATTCTTGAAAGGGCGTTATTATAGTTGATATTTATTTTGATGCATTACAAATTATTATCTTTTACCATTATCTTATGTATCGCATGGTTGGTGGAAACTATTTCTCTAATATTACAAAATTACAAATTTACGTGAAGTAAAATTATCAAGCGCACCTTTAGTTCACGGCTAAAGGGGTGGATGACGCGGGTTCACTTCCCGCAAATGACTAAAATTTTTCGTCTCGTAAATTTGTAATTTTGTAATGTAATCAGCATTGCATGCGTTATTGCAAAAATAAAAATATTAAAATATACTAATATTTTAATGTAAAGGACATTAAAGTTATAGTTTGTGTTGTTAGTGAAACCATTATATACCGACCTTTCGTATGCGGAATAAGGATAAGCAGATGATGCTCATACTCCAGTTCATTGGTAAAGAATAAAAGCTATTTCAAAATATTTCAAAGGTCAATAACATAAATTAATCAATAGGAAGCCCACACTGCATTTTTAGGTCAGGAGCCTGCCGGGCTTCCTTCAACACTTGCTCAAACAATACTGTTCTAATGTATGCAAACACTGAAGGAATGCGGGAGCGAAAAAATAACAGGATTAGAAATTGTTCAAACAAATCATTTTTCAATTACTGTTTAAAACAGTGGATTCGTTTATTGATGGTGGCGAAACTTTATTTTTATTTATTTATAGAGTGTACGTAGGCATCCATGAGGTATTTATACAGAGTACGTAGGCGTCTATGAGGGGCCTATTTTCACCCACTTAAAAAAAGGAGTAGGTTTTCTTTTTTACTGTATTTTTTTTTGTTTGAGTTATCTTATCTCATACTTATTACAAGGTGTACCAATTATGATGTTTTTTTTTATATTCGAAAGCTGGTGACTTCGAAAAAAGGGATATAATATCGATTAAATATTAATGAACATAAAAATACTAGTTTACAGATCTATATTCATCTATTTTGAAATATCGTACTAACGTTCATGTTCATCATAATAACTTACCAATGAGCTATATTAGTCAATAGGTTATATATAGAATACCTTTAATAACACCATTTTCCTCTTGCATCATGGCTGTACCTACATAACAATGTTTCAGCTACTGTTCCATGAAATACTGAGGTATTCTTGACCAAGTCTGGTTACGCAGACTGCCGCGCAGACTTCGCGGTACAAGTATCTACTTACGTAACTTAATCTAAGTACTTGAATGAGTTTCTAAAAGTTAGTTAATTGTTACATACTTTTTTTAAACTTGGACCGACTCGTGGCCACTCCTGGTGTCCGTATACAAAATCGTGTGTTTTATAAAGACTTTTAAGCACTATCTAGACTAGACCTATAATAGGTAGACTGGCTCTCAACTCTCAACGAAAGCTGCCGGACTACATCGTTAGGTTGTGGTATCATACTCATTCTTAAAAGTTACATTACTAGGATCAGTCTTAGCTTCTTGAATTGAGTTCGATGGGTAAGTAATTATGATGCACTTTGTCAGGAACTATTATGTACAAAACATTAGAAAATATAATATAGGTGTACCTTATCTGAAGCAGTTAGGGATGATGCTCCTAAATTAATTTATTTCAGTACATTTCCACTGTCGACCACCCGTTTGTCCCCTCAGGGGAACAGTTTTTATTCGCACTGTCCTTCCCCTAGGGGAAAAGAAACACAACCTTTAAGATCACCTTTCATATCTCTGTAGTTTATGTAGGTATAGGGATTTCCTTATTTATAATGTATTACATAAATATCGATTCTTAGATGATAAAAACTGTAGAAAAATAATTTTGATCGAAGTTTTAAAAAATTATAACAAATAATATTACTTCCTTACCAACCATCATATCTAGACAAACATTTATCACACTAATATTATAAAGGCGAAAGTTGGTGAATGTGTTTGTATGTTAGTTACTTCTTTACACTCAAACGGCTGGACTAATTTCGGTGAAATTTGGTATGGGGGAGATGGTCTCATCTACATGTTAATCTATGTCTTCATCTGTCGCCTGCTGGAATAACACATAGGATAATGTTTGTATTCATAATCATCCATCAACACGCGGCTGAAACTGCGGGGTGGAAACTAGTTTTACTAACAAGTTCACCTGTCCGCTCTTTTAGTTTGCCTTATCTGCCCAATGTCCTGCATACAATAATCAAATGACTAAATCCCACACAAACAGGATCGCGGGTAGTTCATAATTAATGTACAATATAATTAATATTTTGCAGTTGTCATTAAATAGGTACCGAGTAATATTATACGTAGTCTATTAAATCCCAAGTCTTTATAGTGGGACGAAAACAATTTATTAATTTATGGAAAATGAGTTCAAGTGACATTGCTGCCTACGCGATTGTTAAATATCGAGTGGGAACATTAGAAGCGATGAACTCTAAATTGTGAAGATAAACTATTGTTAGCATATTTTATATGCACAGTAAATCGAAATTACCATTGTTAACAAAAGAAAGAGAGAATTGTGAGGCTAAATACTGAATGCATATTGGACAATTTCATGACGTGACAGGTGTCCAATGAGCGTTCTATATTCAATTTGTTTACTGATCAAGATTTTGACATATTACGTTCCAGAAGGCATTCTCGTAATAAATTGTTAAATTTGGTGAGAGTGAAACCATGCAAGGTACATTTAAAAGTACGGCAAAAAAAATTGTGCCGTACTTTTAAATGTACCTTGCATGGTGGTGGCACCAGCTCTGTGTACAGTCCAGGTCAAGGTCACCTTTACTGATCAAAGTTAATCTCACGAGTCGATCGTCTCAGACTCAGTTCACGAATCGATCTACAAACCTTAGAGGAACTAAACATAATATTTTTCAGAAATCGTTTTTTTGCAAAGGAGTGTCATGTTTCAGGGTTCATGTATGTATGTTTGTAAGTTTCTTTATTCCACCCATCGAGAAACTAACCTCAAGAGAAGCCATTCTAGTTGCTTTGTACGAAATAAATTCATTCAATTTTTCTCTTATCAAAACGCTTTCTAATTGGCTAAGCCACCACCACGTGGTTTATAGTGATGGGACGTGATTAATATTCTATTTTAATCGATATCGATAAAATCAAAATTTTTATGAAATACAAAATAAGCTTGTCTAGTCTATTCTATCTTAAGCGTTGAGTGTGAATACCGCCGCGGTCATGAGTTGGATGGGTGACCGCTTTGAGCGCTTCCGTCACGGTAATATTATCCATACAGTATTTCAACTTCATAGAAACGGATGAAACGCGAGGCACGCACTCATTCCGACCTGTGCCGCCACGCCGAGCACACCTGTCTACAGCTCCGCCAGTATCTCCCAGTGAGACCGCAATAGTCCCCGCACTATTGCCGTCTCACTCGGGTCATCGTTCCGACGCTAGTTGCAGACCAGTGCCTTGGAATACGCAGTCCTGACGAAGCTTTGTTTTCTGTGCAGAAGCTGAGCAGCCACCGAACGCCGTGCAACGCGAGCTACAAGCTCGCCGTGCCGTCGCGCAGAGGCGCTCTAAGACGTCTGGCATTACCACCTACCCAGTCCCTTGTTTCGGACGAACAACATCATATCGGGCTGGTGGTCTTGCTTCGACCGCACTTTTCGGTGCGCATTTCACCACTTTACTATCCGACACAACATAGTAACAGTCGCGTAACAACACACTTTGTGCTGTTAAGCGACGTCGTTCAGGCGTGGGGTAGCGTCAGCCAAACCCGTCTGAACGATCAAATCCGCCATTTGCTGCGGTCGCAGTGTGACACCCTACGGTGACAACGGCCACTGTTGTTGTTTTGGTTTAACCTTGCACCGTGGCCTTTCCCGCTTCACGGGTCAGCCGAAGCAAGCTGGGCTCCGGAATTCTGGCCTTGGGGTCGCCCCTAGTCAAACCCGGAGTAGCGCTTAGGAGCACCCCTCTCCGCCGAGAAAAAAGCTCGGAGAGGGTACACAACTAGGGCACACCGTAGGTACACACTCCCTCTCACACAGTGAGCTCACAAGGTGTGTGAGGGAATTCAAACCCTGGATAGGGCGTCCTGAGTATTCCCCTCAGGATGCAGTCCCGTCCCTCTAACGGTGAGGTGCAGGTCCTTCAGACCTTCGCCCTCCGCCACCCCGATCTATACGTTGCACATATGCAACTCCTAGAAGAGGAAGAGAATGCCCGCTTCACGGACACTCTCATCGCTCCCTCCGGGACTTCAAACCCGGAGGCCAACGTCCCTCCTCTGACCCGGTCCTTCTCAGAGGACAGTCCGCTTTCGCCCGCTCCGGGCCCAGACAACAGACGCACGGTGGCAGCCCCTCCCCGTGAGAGGTCTCGCTCGCGCTCACCGATCGGGAGGCCAGCGAGCACCCGTCCCTCCATCGCCGTTGTAGAGCCCACTTCGGACTCCGAAGCGGAGATGGAGGTAGATCCGAGTCGCGCCTTACGCACTGACTCGGACTCAGATAACGACGGCTATACCGTCGTAGATAGAAAGCGCAAGCGTGCTCCTAAAGCCGCTAGTTGCGCAACTTCCGCCCCTCCCGCCAAGGCACCCGCTAAGGCCCCCGCCTCCGGCAAGAAGCCGACCCCCGCCCCGCGCCCCGCGTCTCCTCCCTCCGCTCCGGCCACCACTGCCGCGTCCACTCAGGACGCGAGCGCGCGCCGCGAAAAACCGCCTCCGCCCCTGTTCATTCAGGACAAAACCAAATGGGACATGCTGTCCCGTTTAGTTTCGGATCGTGGGATCCATTATACTAATGCCCGCTCCACGCAGCAGGGCATTAAAGTCCAAGTCTCCTCCATTAGCGACCACAGAGCGCTAACAAAACTCCTCCGCAACGAGAGCATAAGTTTTCACACTTATGCGCTCGAAGAGGAGAAAGTCCTCCGAGTGGTCATCCGCGGTGTGCCCAAGGAGGTACATACCGATTCGGTATGTGCCGACCTGAAGGCACAAGACTTCCCCGTACATGCAGTTCACCGCATGTACAGCGGGAAGGACCGCAGTCCCTACGATCTAGTACTCGTAGTACTAGATCGTACTCCTGAAGGCAAGGCCATTTTTAATTTAAAAAAGGTCTGTGGCCTCTCAGGACTCGATGTCCAAGCCCCATACAAGAATGGGAGTCCCTCGCAGTGCCACAACTGCCAACTATACGGGCACGCCTCCCGATTCTGCTTCGCTCGCGCTAGGTGCGTTAAGTGCCTAGGCGATCACGCGACAGCAGCGTGCACTCGCACCCGGGACTCGCCGGACCCACCCAGCTGTGTGTTATGCGGCGCTCAAGGGCATACCGCGAATTACCGTGGTTGCCCTAAAGCACCACGAGTGAACCACAGGGTGGCAAGGCATAGGCCAACCCGTCCCTCTTACGACCGTTACCAACGGGTAAGCCCCAAACTAACGGTAGTACCTGCCTCACAGGTAATACCCGCGCCGCTCCCAGCCCGTAACGCATGGTCTAAACCACCCAGTATGGTTAAGACCGTCGCTACCGCCCGCGCCCCGGCCCGCGCGCCCGCACCCGCGCCCGCACCCGCACCCGCCCGCGCCGCGGCCCCTGCCCGCGCACCGGCCCCGGCTCGCCCCGCGCTCCCGGCACCCGTCGCCAACACCATTCGCGCGCCTCCCCGCGCCGCTTCCCGGCCACAAGCTCCACCTATGCCATTGATGGCTGCCCCTCTTCAAGAGGCAATCAACCTAGTCAGCGATCTGGCTATGTCGGTTGACATCAATGAGGTACAAGAGCTATTCCACAAGATGCAATACGCTCAATCCCCAGCGGACGTGATCCAATACACATTGGAACACGCGAATTTACTTAGCGCCCTTAAGCGCTTCGTTCCCCAGGCCCCTCCCCAGTACAACCACTATGGGTAGTACAACCGAACGCACGAAACCGTACTCAGTTTCGTTAGCGTCATTTAACGCTGACGGCCTCTTCAAACAACGTGACCTCGTCCACGACTTTTGTTGTACCCACCTTATCGATATCATATGCGTGCAGGAAACCTTTCTAAAACCGGGGAAGGCGAACCCTAGGTTTGCCAACTACAGAACGGTACGTGATGATAGAGTGAACTCCCGTGGGGGAGGCACTCTTATCTATTACAAAAGGTCCCTGCACTGCATTCCCCTACCTACCCCGACTCTTGTTAATATGGAAGCATCTTGTTGCCTCCTAGCTATGACTGGTCATCAACCTATAGTCATAGCATCCTGTTACCAAGCTTGCAAAAAGCCGATCGTCCGAGCTGACTTAGAAGCCCTATTCTCATTAGGAAGCGCCGTCATTCTGATTGGCGACTTCAACAGTAAGCACATCCTATGGAATTGTAACGTCAACAATCCCAGAGGTATTGCACTTGAAAACCTAATCGCAGAACTTAACTTTGACATAATTGCGCCCACTGAGCCCACTCACTACCCTTATATGGAAAACCACCGATCTGACTTGCTTGACATGGCACTATTCAGAGGCGTAACACTCCGGTTACGCTCCATAGAAGTGGTTCACGAGCTTCACTCTGACCACCGACCCATTATACTGCGACTAGGTCCCGACCCAACGACTGACCTCCCCCGCCCCACTAAGACGATAGTGAACTGGAAGCAAGTAGGCGATGCCCTAAAGGCTATCAGTTCACCGGACCTAGACAAGATCCCTGACGACATCCTGACAAAAGATGACGTAACCCTTGCGATCGATTCGTTCACCAATCACCTCTCCACCGTAGTAGGTGCATCCGCAAAGGAGGTCATAGTGCCGGACGACCGGCGCCTTGTCATTCCAGCGGATGTGAGACGATTGGTGACGGAGAGTAAAGCAGTGACCCGACATTACGACTCTTACCCCAGTAAAGAGAACAAAACTAAGAAACGCCACTTTGAACGCATGGTTCAAAGTCGCATGTCTGAGTTGCGTGATCAACAATGGGGCGATAAACTTTCAAACCTCGTGCCAAGCCACCATGCTTACTGGGACTTGGCGCGAGGCTTGAAAGGAAGTAACCATAACGACATGCCTCCCTTATACAGACCAGTCCCACTAGTCCCAGCGTTCTTTGACGAAGACAAAGCTGAGTGCCTAGCTGATAGCCTAGAGGCTCAGTGTTCCCCTAACGTAGATCACGTTGACCAAGCTCACCTCGATTCGGTGGATGCTGAAGTCGAACGTAAAAGCTCTGTGGTCACCTCTGAACTCCCACCAATCACCTTAGCGACTTACGCTGAGGTGGAGAGACTGAGCAAGGCCCTCCGACCGCGCAAATCCCCCGGTGCCGATGGCATCTCCAACAGGGTTCTTAAAACCCTCTCTCCTCCTCTCATCCATCTCTTAGTCAGCATCTTCAATGCTGCTATGAGCCACTGCTTATTCCCAGACACCTGGAAATGTGCAAATGTCATTGGCATTCACAAACCAGGCAAAAGCTCATCTGACCCCACCAGTTACCGCCCCATCAGCCTCCTCAGTGCCTTAGGCAAACTTTACGAGCGGTTACTTGCAAACCGTCTCCAGTCCCATGCTAAGGAACACCACCTTATCCCAGATGAGCAGTTTGGCTTCAGACCCGGACACTCATGCGTCCAACAGGTGCACCGCCTCACGGAGCACATCATTGAGGGCTTCAATAAGTACCCCAAACCCCAGACTACGCTAGCAGTCTTCCTCGACGTGGCGAAAGCTTTTGACAAAGTCTGGCACAACGGCTTGATCTACAAGCTATACCAATTTGGCGTGCCAGAACGTCTTGTGCTCATCCTACAAGACTTCCTTAAAGCCAGAAGCTTTCGCTATCGCGTGGAAGGCACCCTCTCCTCCCCCCACCCAGTCAGAGCCGGAGTCCCTCAGGGCTCCGTGCTATCACCTATTCTCTTTGCACTGTATACCAGTGACATCCCACGCTCTCAACCCAAAGTATTCCTAGCCCAATATGCGGATGATACCGCCATTTACACCACTGGGTGGCATATCAACAGACAGTCCTATTTCGTCATGCAACGGGCCATCACCGAGATCGGTGACTGGTTCCGAAAATGGCGCATCGCGGTCAACCCAGCTAAAAGCACAGCCATGTGCTTTACTGAGAAGACACGCTCCCCTTACCCGAAACCGCTTATTTTGTTCGACGAACCCATTCCCTGGGTTCCTAGAACAAAATACCTCGGAGTCACCCTTGATCGTCATCTCACCTTTAACGATCACATAACAACCGTCCGTAACAGAGCGGCCTTCATAATGGGTCGCCTTGGTCCCCTACTTCGCAAAGAGAGTAAAATGTCTCTTAGCAATAAGAAGACACTTTACACTGCCTGCATCCGCCCCATCATGACTTACGCATCAGTAGTGTTTAGTCATGCTAGTGAGGCCCACCTTCATAAACTTCAAGTCATCCAAAACCGTTTTCTTCGTAATGCAACCGGCGCCCCGTGGTATATCCGGAACACCGAGTTGCATTGCGACTTAAACCTTCCCTCTCTAGCGCAGTTCAATAAGGACTGCGCCCGCCGATACTTTGATCGAGCTCCCCACCACCCGAACCCATTGGTTGTCCAGGCATCGAACTACTCGACTGCCTCTTCTATCCCATTCTTCAAACCCCCCCGTCGCCGACCACGGCAGGTATTAGACGACCCGGATGACCCCATCGCAGCCATTACATTGGCAGCCTTAGCGTTATCCGCAAGTCGTCGAGGTAAAATCCCCAGGTGTGAGGTAATCAGAGGTCACACAATCAAACACCGAGCTCGCCGGCGAGCTCGAGGCAAAAACAAGGTCACGATAAATTGCTCTCCAAATAGTCAAAGAGTATTATTCAGTAGGGCCCAATTGTGCAACACTGCAGTTGCACAGAGGCATTTTGCTCCGATCCCCCCCATGTCTCTCGACAGCGAGACAAGCCGAGGTCCGAACCACAGTGGTGCCCTTGAGCTCGCTGTCAACCCCTCCTATAGTAGCGGTACGTTTTCGGCGTCCGCAGGAGACGGAGGTAGAAAGCGCTTTTCGCCTTCTACGCCCGTCTCGGGAGAAGTGCCTTCGGCACTTCTCCCTCCCGGGCTATTGTAGGGCCAGGCCCTCGCCCAAAACCCGGTGGAGCTGGACGACCGCACAGGCGGTAGCCAGCATCTATGTCCTCCCTAAACAAACAACAACAAACGAGGCACGCAGACCGTCTTGAGTGTCGCGACGCGACTGTGCCGCAGAGACGAGCTAATGGTTTGTTGTTATTTAAACAATAACCGCGCGTTTTTTTCACCAAAAATAAGTTCAAGTATATATTTACATATTAAATATGACTAGTAGCATATATTGTGTTGGTTTTGGTTACATGAATTCATCAAAAACAAATCCAGAGATAACTTTTTTTAGATTACCTGGAAACTGAAAGGTACTATAATAGTATATTATGATACAAGTGAGCTAATTTGCTCATTATACACAATATACTTAAAAATTTATATATTGCACAAATGCGATACCAACAACATACGAAAATTATGGAATATTGCGCTCAAGTTTTTTTTTTATTGTTGATGACATATAAACCTCTTTGTTTTTACAAATCTATATTACCCGGTTAAAGTGAAAATGCTCTGTTTACTCGCATATAATTTGCAATTAGGTACTAACTTAACTTTGCAGGGATAATTCTATTACGCACTAGTGTATACTATTATTATGCACGAATGTGTTATAGTTCGGTTTATGGCCCTAAGAACGATATAATAAAGCTCAATTTACGAGCAATTGTGTTGAAAAATAATTTTACTTACTAGTAAGTAAAATTATTTTATAGTCTACATAATTATAGTTGACGGTACATATTGTGTGTCTTTTTAATGGACAAGTATTACCTTTTAACCCCGAAAAAAATGACTCAAAGAATTAAAAAAATGAATAGAGTAAAGAAAAGTGATTGACACGACTGAAATAGGTAGTTATAAGCTATTATTAGAATACGGATTTTTAATACTTTAAAATTTAATAATAAAGCATTTTGTAAGTCCCACGTATATTTTTCGGTCGCAAATTTTTAAGACCGATTTTTCATTCAAATATACGCATGGTTTTTTGATTAAATCTACCTACTATTCAAAAACAACACGCATTTTTTGTGAACACTTCCTGTTCAATTCACAAAGTATTTTATTTGTTTATGTAAAAAAGAAGTATATTAACAATCACAAAACTAAATGGAAACACAAAGTAGGCAAATGTAATTAAAATGCTGGAGGCGGGCACCCCTATCGCATGTTTACGTACAGCGTGGCTGTAGGTAAATATTTCAAGGACAGAGCCGAGTTAAAATACGGTATAGATAAAATTACCGAGTTTCCGTGCTTCGGAGGCCGTCGGTCCCCGTTTTGTCTTAGGATGGCAATCGTTATAGCATGGTGGTAGGGCATTTGCGAATGCCCGCCTGACTAGTAGAAAATCTGTCGCCAAGCTCCTAACGATGTGTTCCGACAGCTGCCCTTGAGAGCCAGTAATTCTAGGTTAGCCTGAACAACACCTTCGACCATATCATCACTCACAGTCAGGTGAGATAGTGGTCAAAGGCTAACCTATCAGATATAAAAAAAAAAGTTTGAATTAGTGCTTAAGAAATATAGTTTTTTAAGTTTTAATTTGAATAAAGGAAAGAAATAAGGTAAGGACCATGTTTCACATCACTAAAAATAAGTGAATATGGTACAATGACTCCCTATATAACCTGTGACATCCAATATGATTTATGATATAACTTATCAGTTATAAAAAAAATCAACACTATACGATATTGTAAGCACCTCACTAGGAAAAATAATATTTTAAATTTCGAATGAGTGCAATATCACACATTAGTTGCATGATTAGCAGGACCGTCAATTCCACTCTCGAGGTTAGTTTCTCGATGATTCCACCATAACTTCTAACAGGCTTAACCGATTTTAATGTATGTGATATCATTAGATTAGCCTTGATAGCCCAAGCGACACTAGGCACCTATTAGTATATTCTGATACAAGTGAGCTAAGTTGCTCATTATACACGAGGCTGTGGGATGCAGCCCGAGCCGTAGGCGAGGGCGTAAATCAGCCGAGTAAATCATACGAAAATTATGGAAATAGCGCGCAAGTTTTATTTTTTGCGCGCGTGTAATGTATAATGGTTGATTACGTATACTTAGCCTTAAATCTCTTTGTTGTTACAAATCTGTATTACCCGGTTATTTTGAAAATGCTGTTTACTCGCATATAATTTGTAGTTAGGTACTAACTTAACTTTGTAGAGATAAATTACCCGGTTAAATTGAAAATGCTCTATTTAATCGCATATAAATTATAATATTTTCATAATTATTTTCGCTTGAGTACTAGGTACCTTGCGGTGAACCTCAAGCCAGACATTTCGGTATTCGAATAATAGATGCACGGCAGTACATAGTCATTGGTAGAGATGACCCACCAACATTGATTCAAAAGGAGTAAGATATAATTACGTTTCACCAGATTTTTGATCCAACATGGTAGAAGACTATTCTTTTACCCTATAATGGGTACAAGTCTAGACAACCACTTTCACTTATTTGGCTCAACTATAAGCATAGCATTCTAACGAGGCAACGCTGACAGCATGCTGGCACGCTGCTAACTGGTACTAGGCAGGAGCATTTGGACTGATTGTAGGCCTGTAATGGCTTTTAGGTTGCCTAAATGCGTCCATTATAGTCACCTACGTAATTTAAACAAATATTGTAATAATTGTATTATATTGTATATAACAAATTGTTAAAAGTCGTTTAAAAGAATGGCCCCGAGTTTCTTGCCCGTTCTTCTCGCAGCGGCTCTATAATTATTTTTGCTGAACGTAGCAGTACAATGTAGAATATTTCAATATTAAAATTTGTAATTGACCTTCATAAAAGCGTCGTAGACGCCTTAATTGAATAAATGATTTTGAATTTGAATTTTTTGTAGTGTAGTATTTAGTTTGTAGTGCCCTGTTAATAAAAGTTATAATGTTAATACCTCTTTTGCTATAAAAATCTACTCTACTATATCTTCAGTTTTCTTTAAATTCCGACGCGACTTAACGCTTGAAGCAGTCCTATCACACAAATCAAATTAACTAACGACACATTAAATAACTTAGTCCGTAAACGGAATACTTGCTAACTAGAGTTACATACCACAATCGAATTAACATTATTTACAATCGTTTCACGATTTCTCGATTCCTAGTTCATGTTTAAGAAGCTGTCAGCTTATCGTTTAGCTTTACGACTTATTCTTGAACCTGGGGTGTTATGGTGAAATGGACGTAAGCATGGTAGACGTTGAGGGCTGTATTGTACTCAGGATCAACGGTAGGGCGATGTTTGTTGGGCATGAATTTTCCATTATACGCCTCTATATCGCTAAAAGTGTGGGTAGGGATATAAAACCACCTACAATGATCGCAAAATGTTTTAAGGTTTCATGTAAGCCAGCAATCCTTTCGCCATTTACCGGTCACACATTCTGCTCTGAACTTTTATTTAGAATATCAACGATCACTACAACACATTTTACCAGAACCAGATCACACACAGTTCAGCACCAAAATAAAAATAAATCATTCATTATATTAAATCATTCATTATTACGGAATTATTTCAGACATTGTTATTGATTTATTAATTACTTTTATGATTCTTTAGAATTTTATTTTTAGATTTTTATTTGAAATAGAGGTGTGTAAAAGTACATGATATAGATTATATTGTAATATATTTGAAATTGAGATATTAATAACAACGTATCTATCTAAATTGTTGACGTGTATAGAATAAAACCAATAAATTAATATGAATATGAAAATGAATTATTAGCTACGAGTATTATTATACAGGGTGTCCGCTGGCAGATTTTACACTTTGAACTAAGCTTACAGCGCGTAGGAAGGCGTCAGCGGGGGGAGCGGGGTATCATTCGACGCGGGAGTGTTGCGGGTTATTTAGTAGCCATGAGTCAGTGGACGGGAGCGCACCGCGCTTTTGCGGTTGAATCGTATTTCTCGAACAATAATTCAATCAATGTGGCGAGGCGTCGGTTTTGTTCTCACTTTGATATTTGACGATTGAAGGATGGCCCATCGAACCAATTGATATGGGCGTGGGTACAGAAGTTTAGAGGAACTGGATCAGTCGGAAATGAACCTCGGCCCGGACCTTCAACGACTGTAACTACTCCAGAAAACGCAGAACTTGTGAGAAGGGAAGTTTTACAAAGTCCGCGTAAGTCTGTCCGATAGATAGCAGCATCAACGGGTGTGAAAAAAACATCAGTTCACAAAATTATTCGAAAAAAATTAAAGTTCCATCCATACAAGCTCCAAATCATTCAGCAGTTGAAAGAAGATGACTACATAAAAAGGCAGAATTATGCCAGAGTCGTTCTGGAACGATTTTCTACGCCTACGCGTTTATGTAACATATTTTTTAGTGACGAGGCGCATTTTCACATTGGCGGGTACGTTAATAAACAGAACATGCGTTATTGGAGTGCGAGCAACCCAAAAGAAGTCCATGAAAAGCCTCTACACAGCCCGAAGACCACAGTTTGGTGTGCCATTTCTGGAAAAATCATCAATTGGACCTTATTTTTTCGGCAGAGGTGAAACCGTCAACGCACAAAGGTACCGCGCGATGCTGGACACTTTTTTCATACCGGAGCTGCATCGTCATGCTGGTTATAATAACAGAACTCATTTTCAACAGGATGGGGCCACGGCACACACCGCTAGGGACTCGATGACTAAAGCGAGAGAGCTATTCCCTGGAAAATTGATTAGTCGCTTCGGTGACATAGCCTGGCCCCCTAGATCACCCGATCTGACTCCTTGCGACTTTTTCCTGTGGAGATATCTCAAATCTCGCGTATACAACAATTCACCATCAACAATAGAGACCCTACAGGAAAATATCCGACAAGAGATTGCAGCTATCAGTCCAGAGCTTTGCAAGCGAGTTTTCGCCAATATGAAGGAAAGGCTACAAGAATGTTTACGGCTAGAAGGACGCCATTTGAGTGGAGTGATTTTTAAATTCCGCAACATCTTTGTGTAAGATAATAAATAAATAACTTTGATTTTATTTATATTTGATTTTATTTTATTTTTTGAAGTGTAAAATCTGCCGGCGGACACCCTGTATATTTACTAGCATTAAACATTTTACTAAAGAATTAGAATACTACTCAAAAAAAATAATTCGCTTGTTACGTAGGTATTTAATTAATACCTATATATTTTACGCTCCACGTTGTTAGGACAGACAAGAAATTATAAAATAATGTAAACCCCACACTACACTTACTTTTTGCCCTCCCTTGATACATGCCTGTTGCCTAAAGCATGGGAATGGTTCTGAAATCAACAATTCCGTCAGAGCGCCAACAAATCAATGGTATTGTGTTATGTGGCCACCCGTTTTATACGACTGTAAATTTGCACTTGAAATATTGTTACAAGAGGAAAGTTTTTATGAACATTTTTGAGTATTGTTGACGAGAAATCTCAATTGTAGTTTTTATAGGAATTGTGATGTAATGTTAGAAGCTTGTGGGTAAATTACGAGGTCGAAAGAATAGTTCTCATATGTAGATAACAGGTTCTTGTATGTAGTATAACTTAGGATAATTTCCCCAAAACGAATATATAATGCATTATTTAATTTGTTTTTTCCATACTTGCCAAATCACTAGATTTACACTTTTCTAAGCGTTGGTAATTAAATTATTAATATTATATCCGTTACATTTTTTTTTTAATTCATAAAAGGATCACATTTGAACACACCCTGCCCGATGTTAAGTATTGATTTAATTTACTCTCAATTTGAAGACACCCGTGTTGTATCCATCGGGAAAAACTGACCACGGCAAGGGGTTCCACTCCTTCGCATTACGCACTAGAAAAGTGGAAGCGAAGCGCTTCGTACGAGTCCTGGGAATATCAACCATGTACGGATGGCGCCTCCACAATTGTCTGGACGTCCGACGGAAGAAGGGGGAAGGCGGAACTAAGTCGTACAGTTCTTGTGCACATTCACCGAAAAGTTTAACGGATGTAAAAGACCGATAGACAAGCGACTTTACGGTGGTGCTCGAGGCTTTGCAGCCGAGACTCCCCAGAAAATCGCTGCCTATTAACCTTTTGGCGCGTCTCTATAATGGACAATTGTACAACTCAGCATATAGGAGTTCTTGAGTTTATTAAAATTAATTTTCTTCCTTGTTGAAATGTTATACTTAGTATGATTATTATGTTAAAATATTTTGCGTATTATATTTTAAAATGTAAACTCGTAATAGGTATTTATATAATCAAGTCATCTATAATATTCAGAATATTAGTTTTAAGAATAAATACTTACTTAAGTAATACAAGATTGACCCCTAACGTTTTATAATTCTAACGAAGGTCATCTCATCACAATAATATTCTAATGTGAATTGATATCCAACGTACCTATTGGCGGATGTGGTCGTCACCTACCATTGGCCTCTTCACCGCAAAACGATCAGGTTACAAGCTATTCTAATAAAAACGTACGATATCTATTACTGTTTTTAATACGTAAGAGTTCCTAGATTTATGATCAAGTGCCTACTAGGATATTCTTTGGTGTCTACTAGAATACGTGCCTAATGTATCTTAGGTTATAAAAATATATACATTATAGGCAAAACTTTATTTTTACTGGCGGTATGCCTTTATTAAAAAAAATACTACGATTTATACCTATACAACACTACAGCTACTACAGTAAAAGCATTTAGACAACCTATAAGTCATAGCAGACTCATAGGCAGTCCAAATGCTCCAGCCCGTTCACCCAGTTGGCAGCGTGCCCAGCATGCTGGCAGCATTCCCCCGTTGAATTTCAATGCTTATTCGTTGAGCCAAATACGAGTATGTGCCAGTATTTTGATCACGCATCGACCATCGACATTTAAAACTTTTGATTTAAATCTCGTATATTCAAAATTATTTTATTCCTCGTATGAAAGTTGGTTTTTAGGTCTTCCTCAGATATACCAAAGCATTCATTTTGGAGTAAACGTAATCAATTTTATTTGGGCTAAAAACTATCCCTTTTCCGTATTCCAGTTCGATTATGATAAAGGCGTAATTAATAACAGATCGATCGAAAAACATGCACATTTCACTAAGTATAACATTTTATACTTCTAGCATAACGTATTACTTCTATGGGTAAATTTAACAAAGCCGCAATTGAATGTACACATGGTACTAGGGTCAGAATTACTATTTGATATTCTAACGACGTTCAAATAATAAAATGATATTAATACGATTCATAAAAAGTCAGTTTATACTATGTTAAAATATAAATAAATCCTAAACTCAAAATACCAAGAGTATATTAAAAGAAAAGAAAATAAAACAGCAGTGGTTGTTTATACCCTAAAGCAATTAATGCTATAAAATTAATAATTTAATCATTATAGAATGAAAACAAAATAAAAAGTTTTATTTCACGCCTTCATTTTTTCTAGGAACTCCTGGTTTGCAGCTATGTAACAAATAATTGCATTCCAATCCAAAAGTGCTCAAGTACTTTGTCGTAATAAAATATACTGTTAATCGATAAATAATGAAACCACTTGTGAATGAATTTCTTAATTTGCCAGAGTACTAAATAAGTCGATGTTTTTGACGTGACGCAACAAGAAACTAAATCATTCTTCATGCATCCAATTCCTAATTAAGATACTTGCATAAAATTGGACAATAGAAATTCGTTTGCACTTTCGCGCGATGCATACAGCCGGAAACTCGACATGGTTATGAACCTTAGAAAACAGATAGAAGGATATGGGTTTCTGTGTTACCTGCCGCTATTTAGTAGATATCTACGGAAATAAAAAAGTACGGAATAAAACAGTGGATAAGCTTATTGTCTAGCAGATGTGGTGTAAATAAAAATTTTGAAGACTGAATTAGTGAAAAGAATTTAGTTACTTAGTAGGGGATTTAATAGAGATATTTCGACACTAACTTTAGACATTGATGTAGGTATCCAGTAGAATTACAAAGATTATCAGATATTACAAAATGTGAGAACTCAAAATATACTAGGAGAAGTCAAAAACTAACGAAAGTGTTTGGGTTTTCCATACAAAAGTAGTTTCATGTTTTAAATACCAAGTTTAGTATTCAAACCAACGAAACTTTTCTTGTATATTCTTGAGCCTTTTATCTACTTTGCCTCTGGTTTGCTTTTTTCCGAAAATTTATGTATTATTAAAATTGTTCGGGTTTTTCAATGGGTATACTTATTTTCACATTTAGAGATAGGTAATAAAACAATAAACCCAAAAACTACCAGAGTTGAGCTGAGTTCGAACAATAGCTTTTTAAAATATGACTAAGGTATGGCAAGATGATAGCACTTTACACTCTTTTGTCATATTTTAATTAATTTGAATACACTTCGCTTAGTAAATTTATTTTGAAAATTCGCGTTTTCATTAGTCGATATATGCCAAGGCTTTAACAGTGACATATCTTGGTGCGCCTAATATAGAACAAGGATATAAGTTTAGAAGAATGACTCTTTACGTAAGGACAGTAGAAAATCTTTAAAGTCTTGACTTTAAGTACTGTTTATGTCGTATTCAGTGTTGCGGATACCATGTGGAATCCCGCCGTGTACCTGCACGAATGATTTGTGGCTGATAGCTATTTTTGGTAAACCAAATATTCTAATTCACTTTCATTTTCAGCCGTGAATAATAAACAAACAAAATACGGCGGATATACTGAATGAAAGTTTTGCTTTGACGCGATGATCGATTTTATTACTTAGGGGAAATAATAAGGTCGTCAATAAATATTATGGACGTTAAGAGTGACGTAACGGTGGAATCGTTTTACGCTATGTACGTGTATGTGGACTGGGTTTATGAGATGTTGTTCCCGCAATATTGTATGACCTAAATTCTAAACGGGATCGTTGAAAGCTTGCCGAGCTGCAATGATTACAAGATTACCTACAGTGTTATCTTTTATGTCTTGAAGTGCAGCCTTTATAGCTCATAAATTAAATGTACTGCTAATAGGTTAGCCTTAAGTATTACGAACCGGCTAGGATCCGCGTTATATTTACCGGGAAGATTCCGACCAGTTTCTGACGAATTGGAAGTCGAACGCGGGTCCTAGCCGATTCCTAATAAGTTAATATGTATAAAGCTCGCTTTCAAAGTGAAGAAGCCTTATAAGATCAGTATACAAATAGTGTTTATAGTTTACGCTTACACATTCAATTAGTTAATACATATGTTATCATTTACGCACGTATAAGTCAGGAATGCTGATAAAGAAATGTATAAGTGAAAATTTTAATTAATGAAGACTCGTAATATGTGTTCATGAACTTCATGAGTTACCGCAACTCCCCTCGCCTCGCTCTCGGGTTGGATAGATATTTAACCACATCCTCAAGACTTGTACAAGTATATATATATATGCATATTTTCCTATATTCTATGAAATAAACCATGGTGATTTAGCTTTTTAACTGATTTGTACCTACCGCCATAAATAGACAACTCATTTTTAATGGGTCATCCGAACGATTTCTTAATTTAGATTTTAGATTTGGGATACCTAAGTTAATTCCTTTTAATTTGGTATAGGCTAAGTTGAAAAATAGTGTAAAAAATATTGTATATTCGTTCACTTTGTACTTACCATCTGTTGAGGATTTCGTGGCTTTCGGTGGGCTCTGGGGACCTTCAGGCCAGTGACGCCTTCGAGCACGTCTGCCAGCAGCAGGCCATCAGCGCAATCCCTCGCTAGGCCTCCTCCAGTGGCTCCTGCGCGGCGACGTGATCTGGCACGCTCGAGGTAGTGGTTCGCCCAGTCTGTGTAGATCTGTGAACAAGGAAGATATATTTGAAGTTTGGGAGCGTGGCAGGGGTCAATGTTTAATTAATGTTTCCCTATATTTTTAGCTTATCTATATTTTATGGGATTATCCATATACCTGTTTTATTTAGGTACTTTTATAATTATGTAAAACAATGTATAAAAAATCATCTTAGTCGTCGAAGTATAATTCTAAAGATACATGTAGTTTTATATTATCTAAATTATCCTGTGGGGTGCTGGGTAAGAATAACATCCGCCCATTGATTCCCGTGGGTGTCACAAGAGGCGACTAAGGGAAAAATATCAAAAGGTGGGAAGCAGCGCTCTCTGAAGAACTGGCAACTTCTAATGCTATCACCAAGACACTTGCCATGCGTGGGAGTTATGGCAAATCCCCCCAATGTGGGAGTCCTTGTTCAACGGTGGAGGTACCCATTGTTGAGATGATGATGATGATATGTTAATATGCTAGTTCTTCAGAGAGCGCTGCTTCCCACCTTTTGATATTTTTATAAAATGATAACTCATTTTATGATTAATTTTCTGATAGATAAAGACATGCATTGATACATATACCCGATTATGAGGAAGTAACTATTTTAAAATCTGCGACCTTTTAATAATAATGTAGTCCGCAAGAAAGAACAGCTAGGTACTAAAATATTTGAAAAGATATGTTTTCTTTAATTGCTCCACATTCATGCTTGTAGCACACTAAACACACCGGCGATTCAAAAATAAGTATCTACTCTCAGTTTTCAATAATTCTTCCTCTTTTATAGGTTATGCATTACGTCTTTCATAGGTTATGCAAAAAAATTAAACTAAAAAATCTCAAAATTGTGTAGTGTATGTAGAAAGTGCGCGCAGAATAGCTAAACAAACACTCTCATCTCTAAAATTAAAGTAGAAATCATTGATAAAGTAAAGATGTCCTGTTTATGTTTACAAAATGTACCGTTTGGTGACAAAACGATAAATGGTTTGAAGGCTACTGGCACATAGATAAAGCTGTACATTCCTTCACTATTCCACTAAACTATATTATTGTTACCTGTCAGGTAGTAAACCAGTAGTAAATGTTGTTGACAAGTTGACTAACAAAGAGGGACAGGACAGATAAGTCTGTCAGTGTCGTGGCGGTGTTACATGTATTGGTAGTAAACTTTATTGAGTGTTCTTGGCAAGGGTCCCGCTTACTGCTGCCATAATTATTAGAAATTGTATAAAAAACTTATAATACAAAATTATAATACGAGTAATAATTTTTAACTGATAGCGAGTATAATTGTTTTTCCTAATAATTGAATGTACTATTTATTAACATATCCATTTAAAAGTTTTTAGGTGCCAAGAGAGTAGAATATTTAGTTTAACAAATGTTTATTTTCGTACCTACTATTTATTTTATAAATAAAAATACTTTTAAATAATCCAAATGCAACACTAACAATAACTAATTATAACTAAGCCAAATGGTGAGCTTGTATGGTCAGTCAACAAGTTAACAATGAATATCGAGTTCCTGCTATAGAGTTTATTTTACAAAAAGTTAGATTTTTTTGTCTGGTAAAATTAATAAAGTCTTTTTAGTCATTGTTTGCGGTTGTACCTATAATATCTCACCTAAGGTTAGATACAGCAGTAACCGATAGTACACGCTTGTTTAGAGAGCAGCCATGGTTCTATTAACCTTTTTGCTTTAGAGTGGATATTTACTCTTATACTACTATCAAATTTGAAGTGATATGGAACCTCATAAGAGCGTCCCAAGCAGTAAAAGAGAAGGATTGATTTTGGCATAGATATTCATTCTTGTCATAGAACATAATCTGTCATAAATACATTCAGATAACCTATATTAAGTAAGTGTCAGAAAACAAAACGCTGCTAATAAATAACGTTATTTTTCTAAGGAACCTTAAAAAATTACTTTTCATGACGTATGAGAGATAATTCTGTAATGTATCTTAACAGTGTAATAAAAAAGGTGAGTAAAATAAGTATTACACTAAATACCTATCCACGAATTTAGGGCAACTAAAATTCGGCCATGAAAAATTCGTAATTATAAGTATAATTACTGCAATTTTTTCACAGTTTTTTGTTGTACTAAACCGCGATTCCTTACATGCATAAATACAAGATTTTAAAGTGATCTTTTTCGGAATGTTTCGTTATTTATTATTGGAAAACAATTTCTTCTTAAAAGTTACTCAGCAAAAAAATGTTAACAGCAAAAACTCGGGTCCATAAATTACAAGTATTGTCTGCTTTTTTCATCTCCACTTAGGCATTTACAAGACTTGTAACATAACAACCTAAAAATTTGAATGCGTTGCATCTCAGTGCATGATTTACGCTTCATTGTATTTATAAAGCCAGGACTTCGTCAAAATACTTTATATTTGTAGAATCTCTGATATTCATGTTTTTATTTTAACACCTAAATAAAAAAAGTTTTTTTCACCGTAACAGCTAATATTTAAAGTAATAGATCAGAATATATCAAACAGTTTTGAAACATTTTTTAATAAGTACGTCTAGTTTGGGTTTTATTTTGGAAATTTCACCTTGTTAATAGCAGTAAAATGATACCCAAGTCAGATAAAATATATTAATTCGCCCACTTTCTACACTAAAAATCATTTAGTGCTAATTTCTTTAGGTCGGGGCTATTGACTTGTTATGGAGTTGTAAGAGTTTTGATTAATTACAGTTAATTCAATGATATGTTATTGGAGGATTACAATCCGCCTCCAAATCTTTCCTGTTTTGTTTACAACGAGACTGATTTTTTTATTGCTGACAGGCTACCAATTGACCACTATCTCACCTGATGGTGATGATTTGGCCTAAGATGTTGATCAGGCTAACCTAGAATGACTGGCTCTCAAAGACAGCTGCCGGAACACACCGTTAGGTGCTTAGCGACAGATTTTATACTTGAGGGTGGTGGCTAGCTAGGACGGCATTTGTAACAGGCCCTATCACCATGATATATTGACTGCCATTCTATGTGAACCGGGACCGATGGCTTAACGTGCCCTCCGAAGCACGGAAGTTCTCAGTAGTAACGCAACTAGCGGTTACCCATCCAACTCATGACCACGGCGGACGTTGCTTAGGTGATCGGTTAAGAACGGCTAAGCAAACTAGACTATGAACGTTTCAAATTTCCATTGTCAACAATCCCACAGTAAACTACCTCAAAGTGTGCAATAAAATTCCATTGTAATTCACGCTAGAGGTACACTATGAGCTCATCTGCCAACTATCTGAAAGTTAATAAGCGAGTGTCGAGTGAATTCTTAAAAGGATTAAGTCATGTTAAAGACAATTTGCTCAGGAAAATGGGGACAAGTGGACGCGACAGTCAGACGCCGGTGCTGCCTGCGGCGGCTAGAATTCAAGGCTTTGGGAGTTTTATATTTGATGCACACATGACTGTGTATACGTGATATACCTATACTGAATTATATTGAAATATGATAAAGTATTGTTTTCTGTAGTGTACTTTTTGTCGGTAACTTCAATATTGATAATATTTGGGTTATTCCCATCCGTTGTCGCGATGTCTGGGGATAATTGCCAAAAGGTGTGAAGAAAAGCAGAATTTTATTCACATATGAGGGTAAAGTGTAGTCTCTTCATGGAGCTTTTCATACAAAAGTAGTTTTGTCATCTTTTGAATACCAAGTGTTCAAAGTCGTTGAAATTTTGCTTAAAGTCCTTGAGCTATATATGAACCTATGCTTCTGGTTTTTCATTATTTATTTTAAATTTGAATTTAAATGTGAATAAAAAATCTTTGTATATATTTTTTGTAATTTTATGTTTACAATAACGCCTGCTCTGCGAATTACATTTAAAATTACAAATTTACTAGAGGTAAAATTATAGTAATGTGCGGGATTCGAACCCGCGTCTATCCACCCCTATAGGTAGCCGGGCTATGCTCTGACCAACTGAGCTAACATGACACTAATTTTTGCTCTCGTTCTTCTACCATCGCGCATCGTATGGGGATGGAGCGACACCTACAGTTCAATTTACGTTGAACTATAAATATTAGTAAATTTGTAATTGTGTAACCCTATAAGAGGTGTAAAAGAAGTGTATGAATATGCACGTTTCACCAGACATGTAATATTCGGAGAGTCTGTTGCAATCTACTGTGCACAATTCTGAATCCGGACTGCTATTAAACACTTCTGTGTCAAAAAACATAACGTAATATTCAGTCAAACCGGGGATTGAATTCAATTACAAAATAATAGTGCATTTTCGTAATATTAATTGTAATTTTAAAATTAATCTATATTACACTTACGTGAGGTTTTTCGAACGAAATGTTATTATTGTTATATTGATCAATGCATTGCGTCTAAAAAACCTCACGTTCTTAAATACGGTAACAAAGAATGACATTAAAATTTATGACAGCATCCACTGCTCTTATTTCCTTTACAATCGAATTAATATCATGAATCGATGCTTGACCTGATCTTATCCACACAGATTGAATTGATAATGAAATTATCCTGACATGGGTTTAAAGAGTAGTAAATATATTTTGGGATAAACTTAAGCATTGATTTTGATCGGCTATATCTCAATCAAATCGGTGATATAGGAGCATTTTCTTTACAATCGCATTAAAGCTACGAATCACTCTTTGAAATGATAATATTTTTTAAATAATGTCATGATTTCCGATATTTTCTACTATGTGCCAAGATTTTAAAAGAAGACATTTTGACGTCCTTATGTTGCCCTATTCTTTATAAATAAAAATGGCCACCGGAAACACGTTGTCTCACGGTATTCCCGCAAACTGCTCAAGGGGGGAAAATGTGTGATGTGTGATGGCGGGCTAGCTGCACTTCTTGTTCAGACGTCGGGTGGTGAAGTCGATTTTATAACAGACTAGCTTTCCGGGCGCGGCTCCGCCCGCGCGTATGTCGGTTATCGCGCGGAAACTATAACCTCTTTTTGCGCAGTCGGATAAAAAATATCCTATGTTTTTTCCCGGGTCTCAAACTATCTCCATACCAAATTTCATTCAAATCGGTCCAGAAGTTTTGGCGTGAAAGCGTAACAGACAGACAGACAGACAGACAGACAGACAGAGTTACTTTCGCATTTATAATATTATAGTACTGATATCACGAAATAAGTATCTTCATTTTTATAATATATATAAATGTATTAAAAAAAAGAAAGTTTTTTATTTCACTACAATGTTGAAAAATTTAATCACAAACATACCCATAATTATAGCGTCATTTTTCATTTGTAGCCCATTCGCTGGGACCAGTATTCATATTTTTCTCAAGTATCATCTACATACTTATATTCTAAAGAGGGTACATTTGTATTTTTGTATGTAAACAATAACCTTAAACACTACTGGACCGATTTGAAAATTTCTTTCACCATTAGAATCCTATATTATCCTTGATGCACATAGACTATAAAAAATAATGTTAAATTCCGTTGCGAAGCCGAGGCCGGCCGCTAGTAGGTATATCATATTTTTGTTGTGAACCTATCGGGGGACTTGGATTTTGTTTAGTATTGCAACAATACAACTCCACCAGGCTTTAGGCAAAGATAGTCCATTGCCTAAAGCCTGCTGGAGTTGTATTATATATTACTCTGTAGACGGGCGCTTCTACGACAACCGGCGAGACAATTTTACGAATGGAATATTGATTAAAAAAGAATCTGGAATACCGATTTGTTATATAAAAAATCCGATTACATATTATGTTTTTGTATGTGATTGTGACGGAATGTACACGAGACCCATCTGGTCTTAGGCGGACTAACCTCTGCTTATAACAGATACATTTCGTCTTCTCTAGTGACGAATTGCACTGCGCCCGTCACCCTGAGCCATACAGTTGTTTTAAGTCTCACATAACTGTTATTTTATTGGCTCTAAGGACAGCTGGCGGAACACACTGTTAAGTGTATTGTGACTTTTATCATTATTAAGTGGGTAGCTAGTCAGGGGCATTCGCAAAATGCCCAAATATCTTTCAAAATAAATATATGAAATCAGTTTAACTTTAACATAAAAAAAAATCGAAAGCATAGCATTTTGAATATCAAAACGTCAGAATGCTAAAAAATACCTAAATCTGGAATAATACATACATTCTAAATGAAAGTGATGACACTGAAAAGTTGTAGCTTCTTTTCTTCTTTTATCTCGTCACACGGCAGTTTATACAAAACGATCCCAAATGGCTTTCGATTGTAATAAATCTATTTGACTGGACGTTTTTATCGCCAGGGCAGCTACAACAAGACGTTGCATCCGTTTTCTAAACAATCTAACTATGCTGACTATCGATATGAAACTGACGTTTTTGATAAATGTTTTATGTATATATGAGGATATTATCGCTAGCGCAGGCCATATAATATATGTACAAGCGTAACTTGACTATAATATGTGAGAGTTCGTATGATCTAGATTATTCTAGATACTAATGTCAAATTTATCCGTTTGTTTTCTTTATTTATGTATTAATTTATTATCTTATTCAAACCAAAATCTAGGTGGAATAATACTGACGATACTTATAATATAGGTAAGAGAAAGACAGTAAATAAATACTTGCTCGATATTCTCGATACACAGACCAGAAGATACAGTGTTGAAAATATGATATCGCTATGAACATGACAATACAGAAATCATACTCTAAAATACTTATCAATCACTAATCAGACATTTTTATACAGTTTTTTGAGTATCCTGTCTTTATTTAGAATTTCTTTTTTCTAAATCCACTTGTTTTGTTCACTTTCATGTGACTTTTCTTGTAAGGGTACCTAATTCCTTTTGTAATACAGGGAACCAGTAAGTATATTCATCTAGCTCTCTAGCAATATGCGCCGAATGCGGGTAAATTCGGAACAGTAACCCGGTGTACTAAGCACATAATGTATCTCTGAGGCTTAGTAACTATTGCATAGTCTGTGGCTGAGGGTAGTGGCACGTAGTCACATAACTTCCTTAGCTAATATCCTTTGTTGTGTCCAGCTACAGCCACATCGCTTTATAGCTCGCTTACTCGCTGTTTGCAAACAGCTGAGACCCGGCACTTTGCAAAATGATTCACTTTATATGAAGAAGCTTTTTAGAAGAAATGGAACGTAATTTATTTTTAAACGACTTCCAATAAAATGGAGAATGTGGTTTGTGTGATTGACGCACGTTTGTATATATTATGTGTACTTATTCCTCTGTAAGTTGATAATTTATTTATCTACATCTACACTATATCAATATCTATACTAGTGGAAAAATGTGTATTTTTGTATGTAACGAATAAAAAAAGAAACTACTGGACCGATTTGAAAAATTCTTTTACTGTTAGAATCCTACATTATCCCTGATAAACATAGGCTATAGAATATTATCAAAAATTTTTTTTTTTTTTTTAAATTTTTATTTAAAGTGAAGCCGGGGCGTTCCACCAATTTTGAAATGTGATTACAAGCTATCATGTTTATTTTATAATTGCACCGAAAGGAATAGACATCCGGCGCAAAATCGGAAGATGAGGGTTTGATTCCCGTCCGGAACAAAATATTTTGTGTTCCAATAATTTGTCAATGTGAACATTTCTTTCTTTATTCGATAGTGTGTATTTTCATTATAAACCCTTGAAAAAGTAATTAGGTATAGCATGATAAAAAAAAATAAAAGGTGTCAAATAAGAATTTATAATCGTTGTAGTCCTTAACATGTAATGTTTGAATACCTTAGGTCAATAAGCATGGCAACAATTTCGATACGTTCTTATTTGATGTTTTTTTTAAGAGAGGAAGCTCAGCAGTTTTTTTAAGAGCTTATGTCAATATGCTAAGTATATTTATTATAATATCATAAACACATCACATCATATTATAAAATAAAAATCTAAATTGAAATCCAACTCAATGACAACATAAAAAATCAAATAAAAATAAAAATCCCTATTCTACATTTAGTATTGATCCATTTTATTCATATTGTTAATACTGGATTAATACATCCGTTCACATAGACATTATGAGCGGTACCAACGTCTGAGAGGCCTATTTTGTTTAAAATGCTTATTGTCATATAAAATCAGACATATTATTATAATTCCTCTTTTTAATATTAGTATATATAAAGTATCCGTTACGTTTATATGTAGGTAATTGTATAATGTGATTTTTGCGATTCATGATCAACTAAGGACAATTGTACAATTGTCATGAGAACGTTCACATCTCTTACACTACAATGAATGATAGGTAACTATATATTCTAAAAATATTTTTATTCTCTATATATACACATCCACAACAGTAAGCTCATACTTTCAGCTGCTACGCCACATTTACGCTAAACAAAAGTAATTTACGCTTACAATATGTAACATAACTTTACCCACACGTTAACAATAGGGCTAAAACAAACAATCTAGTAAACTTTGTACCGCGTGTTGAACAGGATGGGATGGGAATGAGATTATCGTCATTTACCTATCTATACTATGTTCGTAGTTTATTGATCAGTTTGATCAACATTGAGGCTCTCGTTCTACAATTAGTTGAATACCTCCTAATTTAAACTACAATCTATACCTAATACTTTTCTTAATCAGTGTCGAAAACATCAACACTTACATAATTACATTTTACGAATCCTTGCTTGGCTTTAGCTACCATCCTCGAGTAGAAAATTTTTGATCTGTGGTTGCAAGGTAACAAAAACGACATGAAATTAGCTACTTCCCTTGCCATTGCAAGGGAAGTAGCTAATTCCATGGATACTTAAGTTATGGAATACCAAGGAATTTGTCTCCAGTTAACTAACTTGTGTCTAACTACATGTAACATTTTGACCTAAGTCCCTACATCATATACCCTAGGTGCTTTATCTTCTTCCTACTTTTAATCCAAACAAGTTGGATTTTCCAAAGAAAATTCCGCATAAGTATTATCTACAAGTAAGTGCATACCTACATATAAATAACACATCGGTATATATATTATAGTAGTTTTTAACCGACCTCCAAAAAGGAGAAGGTTCTCAATTCGTCTGTACATTTTTTGTTATGCGATTACCCCGCATTTTATAAACTGATGTTGGTGATTGTTTTTTTGATGGGAAGAGTATTTCTTCAAGTTGGACCCTTAATAATCATAAAAATTGGTTGAGTAGTTTTTAGGTTATAGACAATTAGTTGGAAAATATATTTGCATAGGTACCTGGATAATTTATTGCAGTTCTTTTTGGTGAACAGTATGAAATCCTTTGGCATTCTAGATAACGAGAGCGATTGAAATTCATGATATAGTCCTCGCGGATTTAATTTAATATAAAAGAGAGAAAAAAAAGGGCGTCCACAAAAATACTAAACAGTATGAAAGTATGAAATAACTTATGGAAGTCGGAGATTGATAATGTGAGGTGAGTGTTTTGAATCAACATGGTACCGACTTCAATAAGTTATTTCATACCTCCCATAGTTCATTTTTATACACATTTTTATTTGTATTGTATTTATTGTATTAAAAACGTGATTTCCATTGGACTCGCATCTTGTAAGTCTATACTCTATCCCTGACAGGAGTCCTGACATATGAAGGAGATTTAAAGAAGATGAAGACAGTATTAGCTAAACTTAAGAGTCGGTGGTGAAGAAACGAAACGAATTTTGGAAGAAATTAGACGGATTCGAGGGATATCAGTACGTAGTAGTATTACGTAGGTACCTAAGTAATAAAAAAAATATGTGTGCGTTTTACCAGACGACGACGACCTCCTGTGGCCCCAGGCGCCCGCCGCAGTCACTGTTTTCATAAACCATGCACACGAAAATAATTACTTCCACTGAACCACAGTTACATAACTAATAGTTCCATACATAAACAATTAATTTATCTTTGGTAGTACTATATTTATTTATTATTTAGTGATTATTTCTCGTTACTAGTTTCTAAGTAGATACTTGTATTGTATTATGTACTTGTCATATAGACAAGTGCGAGTTGGGTTTCGTTATATTAAGATTCTGCGTTATAACAGCTCGTAAAAATGTTTCTTGGTTTTGATAACAGATTTAAAAATATTTTTCAAATCATATTTATTTAGTCTATTCAAAGGGGCAATGCTGCCGACATGCTGGGCATGCTGCCAACTGGTAGCCGGCTGGAGCGTTTTATATTGCCTGTGAGTCTGCAATGACTTATAAGTTGTCTAAATGCTTTCATTGCCGTAGCTTTAGTGTTGTACATAGTTCGAAGTATTATGTAAAGAAAGGCAGACTGTCGGTAAAAAACATAGAAATCTTTTTAAAAAAATGTACTTAACTGAACTCTAGACTAACAAAAATTGTACATATTGACACCTGTGTTTTGCCGTACTTACAGTGCCCCGGTGAAGAATCAAAGTAATTACATTTACATATGTTTAGAGTACAAAATTTCTAACCTACCCCCGATTTTACGTACCGGATGCTTACCCCTTTTGAGCTTCAATAATTGGTTCTTAGATTTAGACCACAAAATGTCAGATTAGCCAAATGAGCCTCGATAGCCCAGATAACACACCCGGTGCGTAAAATCTATTACGGGTTCGATTCCAACTATAGCATAAATAAAAAAATTGTAAATGTGATTTTCGCTTAGCATCAATAGTGCTTGTAATCAAATCTAGAACTAAACCAAGTAATACATATTTGTTATCGTGCAAAATCATTAACCTCTTTTTGCGCAGTTGGATAAAAACTATCCTATGTTTTTTTCCCGGGTCTCAAACTATTTCCTTACCAAATTTCATTCAAATCGGTCCAGTAGTTTTGGCGTGAAAGCGTAACAGACTGACAGACAGACAGACAGAGTTACTTTCGCATTTATAATATTAGTACTGATTTCATGATAATTTTAATGTTGGGCAGAGTATACCTTCGAGTTCGTCTCATTTCAATTTCATCAACATCGGTCGAGTAGTTTTTAAGCCACAGTCTATTTATTAACTGAAAAAAGTATTTGCATACCTCGATGAATCAATGGTAATTGCAACTACAAAAGTCTATGGTGAACAGTATATTTAAGGAGAGTGACAGTGTTCTTATAAGAATTATAAGTTTTATGTATCACTAAAAATAATAAAAAAAAGGATCCGACTTTCTACACTGAAAAGTATGAAATAACTTGTGCCATGACAATGTAAGCTCAGAGTTTTGAATCAGCGTGGTACACATACAAGTACAGTGTTTTAAGTTAAAATAATCTTTGCTATTTTAACTACTTTTAACAGAAATATATAAAGTTGGTATATATTTTTTTTTTTTTGGGAGGGCTTAGATGCTGGCAACCGCCTGTGCGATCGTCCAGCTCCACCGGATTTTGGGCGAGGGCCTGGCCCTACAATAGCCCGGGAGGGAGAAGTGCCGAAGGCACTTCTTCCGAGACGGGCGTAGAAGGCGAAAAGCGCCTTCTACCTCCGTCTTTTGCAGACGCCGAAAACGTGCCGCTACTATAGGAGGGGTGACAGCGAGCTTAAGGGCACCACTGTGGTTCGGACCTCGGCTTGTCTCGCTGTCGAGAGACATCTCGCTGTCGAGAGACAGTTGGGTATATGGTACCAACAAGATTATATTCGCATATTAATGTGCATATTGCGACCCTAGGCGGCAGATGACCAATACAAAACTTTAACTTTAGCCGAATGAACATTTGCAATACTTTGAACATCACATCAATACCCAATAACGAACACGGTAGAACAAAAACCTCCCCCTTAGGGGAGTTTGTCAAAATCTACACGCTTGGCAAGCGTCTTGAAAATCACAGTGTAATATGACACCACACCTATTACTCCCACGGATAAACACAAACAAAACGTTATTTGATAAGTCGAATCAATTAGTTTTATGTTCCTTAGCAATTCATGCGTTGATCACTTTGTCTTTAATATCAGTGACCTACAACATCATATAAACGAGTGAATTCATTTCAAAGAAGACTTGGAACTTTTAACTCTATACAAAAATATATCTAAAAATATTATACTTAATTCGAGACCTATACCTATATTAAGGACTAAATATTTACGCTTATTTTACTATCACATAGGGAGTATTCTTCTGAGTATTGAATGGTTTCAAGTTACAGATAGAGAGAAGCGTTTAAAATTAAAATCAAAATCCAAAACCGTTTATTTTTGTTTCATATCAATTATCCAAACAGTTTCATTCTTTTTAAATTAATCAAAAATAAAATAATTAATTAAAAAGGGTAAATAATAAACATTCAATTGTTATATGAATGCACTGCATTAACGGTGAATATATTTTTCATTATATTGCCATCACAATAAAAATCGTATCTCTTAATTGAGCCAATATAAATTAATTGGGACTACAATGATGGCATTACGGGCGATGAAGTCATTTGCATACTTTATAAAAGCTTTCAGTGTGCAAATTAAAACAACAGATTTAAATTTATGTTTTGGTTTGGGATAATTATGACAACAAAGCTTGAAGAGTGAGATTCAGTGAAATGAATTCATTATTTTATTTGATAAAGAAAAATAGACACAAACTTTTTAGATCAGTTTTGACAGCAGAGTGTGAAACGGAAAAATAAACAAAGGTCTCAAGCTAGCGGCTACGACTTTTTGCCCATCTTTATCCAAAATGCGCTAAAACAGAGAAAATAATACTTGCATGGATGCGTTAGGCCGAAATATTACAAATATTAGTACAAATTTAATATTTTAGGGAAATTTTGATATAAAATCCTTATCATTGAGATGGAGTGACAAAAAATAATTATAAAACAGCTGCGCACTGTTTTTATCCTGTTAAATAAGCATCATGTCCCAAAAATATTTTGTCTGATTCTAAAATATGGTCCTCTAAACAGGACTTCAAACTCAAAGTGACTCAAATCGGAAAATCGTCCCCTTAAGGGGCTAGAGCTTAGCTTATATGTTGTGACAGTGACTATTACATATCATTAACTAAGTATTTACAGTAAATTTACGGATCTACATGAAAGAGCATATTATGAAAAATACTCAGTGAAATATTTTAGAGGTTCAGTTCATACGAGTAGATGCTCCAAATGGAATACCTCTTGATATGCTTATTATAATGTTTTTGAAACTCTTCGCTTAAGTCCTAAAATAAAATAAAAATAATAGATCATAAAGGTTACCAAGTATTTCACACACAAAAAGGCCTGAAGAGCATTTTCTTTGTACTGAGCTCGGTTGCACAGTTTTTCTGTAAACCAATTATCTTAATTTATTAAAACTTATACGTAGAGCTTCAAAAAGAACAGAAAAGGAGAACGATTTTGAAATCGGCTGTACCTTAAAAGTAATCGGTGATAGATGCGAAACGATGATTAACAGATTTAATATTTCGTAGCCGGTGATAATCGCGAATGGTAAAAATACTAAATAACCAGATTTTCCCGATCATCAGATCAGAAGTTATTTTTATTTATTGTGGTTAATCATACCATCGTGCGCAATAAAACCTCTAAGTTTAATGTTCATTCCCATAAAATGTTATAGGTACCCAACCACTTTTCAAAAATATATAAAGAAAAAAATGTCTTTATATATTTTTGACTGGTAGGTATTTTTTTTAAATGTTAAATAGTAAACTAACTGTTTTTAAACAATGATTTATAAATTGAATTCTTTGTAAATAAGAAATTTAAGGTTTCAGTTTTTAATTAGTGCATACTTAGTAGTAATATACAGATATCGATAGTTTACGCTATGCACCACCCACCGTAACTCGTAGAAGAGCTTAAAAGCGTAAAGCGCGGAAGAGAAATGAGGTCGTGCAGCTTTTATTATAGCTGGGCGGGACTCGGGCCACAAGACTAGTACCTACTACTACACGCTCGATGCTTTTAGCTAAATCTAGCACACTGGGACTATTGCACGTTTTGTAAATATACCCTGTAACTGTCAAACAGTGTGTTCAGGTCTTAAATTAATATTTAATAGCTAGATTTGAACAGGATATGTAACAGCATAAACCGAAGTTATGTATAAGTATGTAATGCTATTTACCATAAACCTATATGGATCTTAGAAAAGTGTATTAGATTATAATGATAAAAAATAATAATGATTTATTGATGCATATAGGCTACCCTATGATCGAAATCCACCTGATTGGGAGTGATGATATGATCTAGGAGGTAAAGAGGCTAACCTATATAAGAATTGGAGTTGACTCTTACAAACAGCTGTGGTAACTCGCCCTCTTTTGTGACAGATTTTTGTCATAAAGATTTTTGTAGCTATCTAGGCGGGCACAAGTGTTCTAACCATTCGGTGAAGTTTAAACTAAGACAGGAATAGACCCACTGCGTGGCCGTTCTTAATGATTGCTACTGGGTTATCTTTACTCAAAAAAACTTCTTAGAATCCTTACATAAGAATTGCAGCGAGGCGACAAAGGCAAATATACGAGAAGGGAAGCAGCGCCTTCTAAACTCTAAAGAAGGTTTGTTCACTGGTAGATATACCTGCTGGTGATAAATATTAACTTCCCTGTATCCTGTATCTTTCATCTTATTCCAAGTGATCTTTACGTAATAGGAGATAATTTTTGACGGGTAATATGTTATTTTTTATGAAATCTGCAAAGAACGTAAGAACGTGTTAGTCTCCAACTACAATACAACTACAGTGATAACTAGGTATGTGTGTTAAGGCAACAACCTATTTGTTACTTTATCACATTATTAAACAACATTTACCTGTATGATGGAGCGTGTCTGCCTGGTGACGTCATCTGTCGATCCCTGGATAGAACGTGGTGCTCGAATGCATGTGGGGATCATTCTTACAATGCTAACACATCATCACACATTGTTTTAAACAATATTATGATCCTTCTGCTCAATGGTATTGTCTAGAATTGGTTGACGTATTGGCAGCTGTTGTCCAAAGGCAGGGCTTTACGCAGGCGGCCTAGCTCAGTGTTCTGAAGCGTTTAACTATGGACGCCAGTGGCTGTCTAAAGCAAAACAAATAGCTAACTTTGTCTATCACTTTGGAAGCACTTGCAAAAATATTCACTGCACTTAATTTTAAATGTTGTATTCATACAGTCATGTTGCTTCAGCACTGCTATGTATTTCACACTTTAATCACTTTCAATCAGAATATTTACGTCACTATTTCAATACACTAAGAGACACTACGTTATTTTTTTCCCTGTAAAGTTGTACGAAGTTTGTTGTTATCATATTCAGGTCGAGAACTTATTCAGATTTCTGAGTTAAGACAGTCGTAAACAAAAGCCAAAGTAAACGCTATAACTTATCATAATCTTTTTAATGTTACACATTAGTTCAAAGATTCGTTCCATCACCATCAGAGATATTTATTACCAGATCACGGGAAAACTGATCTCGTATATTTAACTGAGTGTCGCGTATTTTTCATCGTCCCCAATGTTTGGAGGCGCGATGACACAATGGAAAATACTAACCAACACAACGTGACCTGTGAAGGGCTACGAACGTTAATACAAACATAGAGGATTTGTGCAAGCGTGTCATGGTCCATGAATGAATGGATGAGTCTGGTTATAAAATTCTGGGAATATTTACACTAGGAACGGCGCCGCCACCACCTACGCTGTACAGTGGAAGACAGTGATTGGGATAATCTCAATGTTTATGGATAGAAGTAAGCATCGACGAGAACTTACATTTAGGTCTATTACTACTACCTACTCCCCTGTTTCAATACACTCATATAAAAATATCTTTATAAGAATTACTCTTACCTGTATGTAAACTAGACTAGATATTGCCGTATAATACGTAACTACATGTAACTAACTGAAAATTTTGATCAGAAATTTTAAGGAAGCCTTTTTAAGATATCCCAACAAACCGGGACACTATTACTAAGCCCCGGCTGTCCGTCCGTTCATCTTTCCGACCTATAAAGAGCTGTGTCTTTGGAACTTTGCCGTTTGAAACTTTCACAGAATATAGGTTAGTGTAGTGGTTTGCCTAAAAAAAAATAATATTAATAATTAATAATCAGGTATTGATTATCTAGAGACTAGATTTTTGACCTATATTTTATACTGGATTTCAATGAAATGCGACTACACACTTGACAGTAAGTTAGAATAATTATTTATTTTCTATTCCTATTTGGCTCAACGAATAAGCATTGCAATCCAACGGGACATTGCTGTATGGTTGCTGAGCATGCTGCCAACTGGTAGTGGGCTGGAGCATATGGACTGCTCGTGAGTCTGCAATACTTGTAGGTCGCCCAAATGCTTTTATTGTAGTAGCTGTAGGGTTGTATACAGTTTGTAGTATTTTTTAATAAAGCCGTAATTCCAGCTTAAAAAGTTCATTTTGTTTTTTATTATTAAGTCAAAATATAAAAGTTTTACCTTTAAACTCATCAAACAAGTTTATATAACTGTCAAAAATGTTACTGGGCATTCTTGTGTTGAGTGAGAAACAAGTTTTCAGTTAGGGCCCGATATAAAGCAATCGAGAAGATATTGTGAAATTGTTGTAAAT
This sequence comes from Plagodis dolabraria, assembly GCA_963854805.1. Lineage (NCBI taxonomy): Eukaryota > Metazoa > Arthropoda > Insecta > Lepidoptera > Geometridae > Plagodis > Plagodis dolabraria. The sequence goes on along the minus strand of OY978441.1, from coordinate 25,331,286 downwards.
TAATGTACTGTCTTCAATAGTGAACTGTGCAGAACAATACTCACTATAACACAGTTTAGTAAATAGTCAGTACTCCACTGGGTCAGAGAATGATAAGACGATAATTCTCGTTCCTGAATATATGTCACAAGAAAGTATACAGAGTTACGAAGTGAGTAATAGGTTTTTACAGCAAATGAATGAGATACCTCCAGATCGCAGTAAACATAAAGGGCTTGCTGAAAATAGTAGATTTTTCAAGTGTACCTATAATAGACAGCGTACGTGGTATGACTAACTAAATGGAGGAGTGGCAAAATTGTCGTTTGGGAATCGTTATGTCTCGGGTTCGATTCAACGAAGAAATAAAAATATTAAAAATTTTAAAAATCTAGTGACAATTCTGCCTAATTTTCCTGCTAAGCCGATTTGACGTTATAAATCAGTAACCCAACCGGAAGAATTTTCGACGTGTTCACTTATACGTAATACCTAGATATACGAGTATGTTAAAATGTTATAAAATCCATTATAACAATTCAATATATTTCGTTTTAAACACAATCGCAGTTTGTCATAATAATAATTTTGCACATCTGCCACTAATATGAAAAAAAATATTCTTCGAGGGTCCTTTGTAAGGTATTTATATTTTATTATTAATAAATTAATCATTAAATCGCATATATATTACATCATTTTTATTCTGACATTTCAAACACTTTGCAGTGATCGTTGTCACCACTTGTACAATCACACAACCCAATAACTATGTGATATTTCACCCTAATAAATATTATAAGTGACAAAATCTGTGAACATGTTTGTAACTTCTTCACGTTTAAACGGCTGAACTAATTTTGATGAAATTCGGTATGGAAGTAGATGAAGCGCTGGATTAACACATGGGATATTTTTCATCATTATCATCCATCACCACGCATTGTAACCGCGGGTCGCACCTAGTAGTAAAATAATCTCGAAAACTTAAGACAATGTTAAGTAACTAGTTATTGTCTACAATCTTACAATTATTTGGTACTATTATACTGCCTAATACACACTAGAGCAAATATATGTTACCTTTATTGAATGTCAAGATAAATGTACGACTCATGAGATAAACTCAGAGATAATTAAGTGTAGGCGCCTCTGCATCCAAGTATATTAAAATGAAACGCAGAGTTACTTTTGTCTTGGAACAATGATAGAGTACCGTTTAGTAAATAAATAAACAAGCCCTCCCAGCTTGTTTATTTATTTATTGTTTTGTCTTTATGCATATGGCCCGAGTTCGGTGTACAAAAATATTCAAAGACAAAGACGCTTGTTCGATACAATAATAAAAACAGTTTATTTTGAAGGGAATCACATATATTCCCTTCAAAATAAAATGATACTGTTCAAAAATAACAGTATGTCTTTACAGAATAACAGAGAAATTAAACCATCTAGATTTCTAAAACAATCTTTATCTCAATTCTTAATTTACTAAATTTATATAAAAAAAAACAATATTTTAAATGTCGCTGTTCTTTCTTTGCGGCGTAAAGTCAAATGCGACGTAAAGCAAGTTTATAAATGAGTTTTGACGAAAATACTCTTCTATCATACGCTCCAAGAGTCAAAACACAAGACAACCTGAATGGTTCGTATTGAGGCAAAATGCGTCGGTAATCGTTCCGGCTGTGTCAAATAAAGCTTCTGAAGTCGCGTCGTTTTGAAATTTTGGAAAAATTATAACAAAATATTTTATATTCTTATTTTTTGATAACTACACTTGTAGTAATTACTACAATCCAAAAAAAAATATCGAACTAAGTATTAGTACATGTCACCTGATATCATCTAGTTCTCAAATCTGGTGGTCAATGGCACTACATGCGCCAGATTTGGCTTTTTAACGTAACACCCTCATTTTTAACGTTAACTACCGCATTATTGCCTTGAATGGCGTCCGGCTTACTTTTTAAGTTTTATTCAAACCTAAACAAATCATCTGACTGCGAGATAGGATAACTTTTTTTCTTGCCAAATGACCAGTAAGTATCATGTGTTAGTTTATCAGACGATACCGTCACCTACTAAATCGGTTATCAAACACGGATCCGTGGTTTATGCCCCCAGTATCGTATGCTCCCATGCTCATACTTCCCAATTCCATTAAATGTCATATGTTTTCTACTTAGAGGTAGATTAACGGGGCATAAACGCAATGCTATGGAGCTAAAGTGTTATGCTAAAATTAGAAGCTACCACCACCTAATCGGCACGCTGACTTTTACTACCGCACCAGAAGTGCACATAATTGCTTAGTGATGAGGCATTTTCCGATTGTTTCCCTGCATAGCAACCATTTTCTAATTGAAAACCTTTTGCCAAGCATTTAACTGTGTATTTTGCTGTGGTTGTTGCTATTCTAGATTTAACCTGTTAACCATCTTCAGCAACCATTCACTTTAACTTAAATTACGAAGATACGAGGGCATACCCCGTGGGGTGCCAGGTTAGACCCCGTGGGGTGCCGGGTTAGAATTGCACCTCCCCTCCCCTCTTTCTAAGGAACTGGTATCTAATACTGCGATCCCCAAAACGCCTGCCATGCGTGGCAAACCCCCCATAACAGGGAAGACTGTGTTCAGCAGTGGACAATCCGGCTGATACAGTACAGTACAGTACAGTACATCTGATATCAGTATGAAGAGTTCGTTACAAACTATACTTTCGCAGTCGCCTTGGTTGGGTATCTGTGTTGCACTACGCGGATCTCGTATTGTCTTTGAGCGTAAATGGCTCTGTTTTATGATTATGTCACGCAGTTCATTGCTCCTGGCGCACCTTCCGCGTGGATATAAATAAATACGCGAGCAACAGTGTGTCGAACTTTTGACATGCGTTCAAATAAACACCGCAGGCGCGGCGGCGGCGGCGCGGGTCGGATGTGGACGCGACTGCCCAATAGGCTAGGGGTGGCTGCTCAGATCAAGATCAAGTCAACTTTAAGCTTTGATAAGGCTTTGTTATAGACTATTGTACACTTTGTATATAAATTCATGACCTAACCTCTCCCTTTCACTGTTGTAATATATAGATAAGATAAGAGTCCGCTCCACAAAGTTTGACAAACCATGACAAATGTTTTTGCCATGATTAATCATTTCATCCCCCGAATCGGCAAAGAGGGGTTATACATTTCAAGCTTTTGGCTGTGTGTGTGTCTGTCTTACAGCATCGTAGCTCCAAAATGGTTGAACCGCTTGTATTGCTACTTATCATTCAAAGCATGGTTCTTGGTTATGTTTTACGAACATCTGATCAGTCGTTTCCAAAATAATGAGAGCCCGCGCACCGCACAGCTCACAGTAGCACCTGATCCCGGCAAGCATTATTATGGACACGCTTGTGCTTAAACGGGAAGGTTAGTTTAAACAAAGCAAGATTTTATTTAAATGATGGGGTACTGAATCATTTTTAGGGTTCCGTACCCAAAGGGACCCTATTACTGAGACTTCGCTGTCCGTCCGTCCGTCCGTCTGTCACAGGGTTGTATCTCAAGAACAGTGATAGCTAGACAGTTGAAATTTTCACAGATGATGTAATTCTGTTGCCGCTATAACAACAAATACAAAAAGTTGGCGAAGTGCGAGTCGGACTCGCGCACGTTAAAACAAAAAAGGTTAAAATATAAAGTCTAATGTTGTATAGCTCATTAGTTATACAACACCATTGTACGGAACCCTCCGTGCGCGAGTCTGACTCGCACTTGGCCGATTTTTTAATTTAATTAATATTTTTGCAAGTACTTATTTGGTTACATCATCCCATCATACCTACCTATACCCAAAGTATATGGGAAGGTGAAGGATGGAGGTGTGAATATCCGATTCAAAGAGGGATAACGTAGGGCCCATGTAATCCGGGGCATTCTTAGAGGAAAACCAATATAGAATATATGCGACCGTAATCAAATTGGCGATTTATTTGAACGTGATACCCTGCCCAAAATGAAAGTAAAACCGGGGTCAGAAAAGTTGCATAATAATAAATAGCCTAGCATTGCATAGGCATATCGCGGATAGGTATGAGATACCCTGAGTGAAAAGGATTGAATATGAATGTAAATGGATTCAGCACTCACAGCACTGAGATGACTCCACCTAGCGTACAATAAAGTTAGTTAAAAATCTGCCTGATGATATTACAAACATCATAACCATCAAATAATGCTATACTTACTGCAGATTAAAGGCCAAATGACCATGCAGCAACTGCTTAAAAAGTTCAAACCAAAATCCTAACGCAATCCACGAGACAACCCTATTCGCCTACAGCGCTACCTTTTTATGGCTTTTACACGATCTTATGCAACATCAAACGCTCTAAATACGATATTAGACACGACGTACGATCACACGATATTTCGGTGCAAGACGGATTAGTTTCCACGAGACTTTAAGCTTTCAAAATCATAGAGCTTTACAGCTGTGTTTCACATTAAGCTGTATTATATCGCCCACGTCTAATGAAATCGATTGGAAATCTTAAATTATTGCATCTACGGATGTATGGATCGGATTTAATGTATTCTCATTTACTATGGGTAACTCTGCATTTAACTGTTAAGTTGGGATCAGATATTGTATCGTGTTACGAAGCTTCTTCTCAACTTAGTATTGTTCCCAACATGATGTTAGTAACAATACAAATATTTAATATTATATGCTATATGTCAAACTCTTTACCAGTGCATTGATCCTTTGTTATCGTTGTGCTAATACACATAGATTCACAATTATATTTTTTGTACCGATGTAGTGTTAACGAGTGAAATTAAAACTTAGTTGTTATTATAGACTTAACCAGCATCCCTTATCTACACTGAACTAAACCAGGCCACCCTTTGAGCTGGATCCGTACAGAGGCATATATATACCACAAAATATTATATATTTTGTGTTGCTAATAAACATCTTATTATAGATGAGTATTGTATTGTGTATCCCTACTAATTTATTTTCTAATCAGACTTCAAAATTATATGTGCCAGATTCTATCAAGGTCCATTCAGCCGTTTCAAATGTAAGTTACTACAAACACCACCACTTACTTTTCCAATTCATTATTCCAGTTTGATGTGATTGTTTGTAATAAAAATAATGTTTTAGGCGTGTTTTTTTACTTTGCCAAATGATTTTTTTTTTCGTTTTCCAAAAAAGGAAGAAAAACATACTACTTAAGATCATTTACATATGAGTAGTACCTATATGCATCATTGTAAAGGGTGAAAAAATTGTTTAAGAAAAACCTTACCAACTTTTTTTTTATGCCTGATAAGTAAGCCTTTGACCACTATCTCACCTGATGGTAAGTGATGATGTGATCGAAGATGTTGTTCAAGCTACATGTGCTTGGCGACAGATTTTCTACTTGAGGGAAGCTAGCCAGGCGGGCATTCGCAAAATGCCCTACCACCATGCTATAACGACTGCCATGCTAGGACAACAACCGGGACCGACGGCTTAACGTGACCTCACAAGCACTAAGCGCTCAGTAGTAATGTCACCAGCGGTCACCCATCCAACTCATGACCGCGGCGGACGTTACTTAGCTTTGCTGATCGGTTCAGAATGGCTAAGCAAACTTCGCTACGAGAGCGCCTCAAAACTACTACTTCCAACACTAATACGTATAAAATAACTTCTGGAAGTCAGTCCATGATAATGAGAGGTCAGAGTTTTTATTGAGCATGGTGCCGACTGAAGTTATTTCATACTTTTTAGTGACGTTTACGGCTGTCACAACACGAAACGAAACTTAATAAAATATTCGGTGCATCTCGCCTTTACGTGAAGCTACCTCAAAAAGGGTTGACTCTCATAGCTTTTTGGAATCTTTAGCGAAACTATCTCTTATTATAATTTTTATTTTGATTTATATATATAAATACACTATAACAGGGCGTATATCGAAACGTTTTAATAGTCCTAATTAACAAACAGATGAGACTATAGGAAAGGTCACTGTCATTTAGTTTCACCTAGATGGCGCTAAATGTTTGTGTTGTGACCAAGAATAGGTCAGCTTGAACGAAAATAATTGATATTTTTCTAAGTTTACAAAGTAAAGTTTACAAAGCAAACAAAATAAATTATGAGTTTCTCTGTAAATAATACGAAAATTCGTCATTAAGAGAAAGTGGGTAAATTCCTTAAAAAGAATTATTTTTGTGGAACAGATTACTATTCGATAATAATCATATAATAATGAAATAATACGAATCCTATTCAGTTACTAACAATAAAATTTGATGAAAGACGAAAATAGTGCTTAGAGAGAGGCTGATCAGCTGAGGTGATTTCTATGAACTATAATACTTGGTAGTTTCACGAAACTTCTAATTTAATGCCATAAAAATTAGTAATGATGTGTAGAAATATGAATGAAGGCCACCACCTCGTTGTCTCAGATCCTCTTTTAGTTGGGTTATACGCCAGGTAATTATAATTTAAAACGGATAAACTAGCGACATTAAAAAAACAATCAAGACCATTTGGTTTATAAGACTTCAGCCCGGAAACTAACATACAGCGCCCTCTGCGACAAGGTTTACAGTGTTTTTTATTGTTCCCATTATGAAATGTCTTTAAGACCTTCATTCGTCTTTTAATGTTTCGAAATGGGGACAATTGAACTTAGTCCAATTTAACCCCAAGAAGACACAAGTTTGTGCGTTTACCGCCAAGATATCCCCCTTTGTCGTATCCCTCCGTTTTGAAGACACTCCCCTTGCTACCTCAGCCAGCATCGGAGTACTTGGCGTCGACATATCGAACGTCGTTCACTTTCGCTGTCACTTGGAAGATAAGGCTAAGTTAGCCTCTAAGAAGCTTGGTGTGCTCGGAAAGGCGAGGCGGTACTTCACGTCGGCCCATCGCCTGCAACTTTATAAGGCTCAGGTTCGACCTCACATGGAGTACTGCTCTCACCTCTGGGCGGGAGCTCCCCAGTACCAGCTTCTTCCATTTGACCGCATTCAACGCAGAGCGACTCGAATCGTCGACGATCAAGTTCTCTCCGGTCGGCTCGACCCTTTGGCTTTGCGTAGAGATGTTGGATCACTCGGCATCTTTTACCGCATATATCACGGGGAGTGTTCTGAGGAACTGTTCGATTTACTACCTGCAGCTCAATTTCGCCACCAGACTTCCCGACAAAGCATGATGTTTCATCAATTTCATGTCGACGTCTGGCAGTCCACAACCTTGCGATTTTCACGGCATTTTTTACCTCGCACTGCCATATTATGGAACCAGCTGCCTGGTGAAGTATTTCCGAACAGTTACGACTTAGGAACCTTCAAGAAGAGAGCATATTCCCTCCTTAAAGGCCGGCAACGCATCCTCGAGACCTCTGGTGTTGCGGATGTTTGTGGGCGACGGTGATCACTTACCATCAGGTGAGCCGCCTGCTCGTTTACCATCCTATGCCATAAAAAAAAAAAAAAAAAAAAAAAAAAAAAAAAAAAAAAAAAAAAAAAAAAAAAAAAAAAAAGACCGCCAAATCGTACTTGATTATCAATATTCTATAACGCGTGTTCCCGGTCTGAGGCGACGTCGCGTGTCCTGCGGGGTTCCGCAGGGGTCGGTGTTGGGACCGCTCCTGTGGAACATTGGCTACGACTGGGTGCTCCGCGGCACGTTTCCCGCAAGTATGCGGGTTGCGTGCTACGCGGATGACACCCTAGTCGTGGTCAAGGGGAGGGACCTCAGGGAGACGGTGCGGCGGGCAACAGTGGCTACGACACTCGTGGTCGGCCGCATACGTGCCCTGGGGCTGGAGGTCGCCCTCTCCAAGACCGAGGCCCTAATGTTCCATGGGCCTCGGGGGGGACCCCCTCCAGGAACACGGATAGACCTGGACGGGGTCCTGGTCCGGGTTGGGACCCAGATGAGGTACCTGGGTCTCATCCTGGACGGGCGGTAGACTTTTGGGGCCCACTTCACTCAACTGGCCCCAAAAGTCATAGGCGCCGCTGCCGCCCTTGGGAGGCTGCTGCCCAACGTGGGCGGCCCGAACGCAACATGTCGTCGCCTGTACTCCGGAGTGATCCGGAGTATGGCCTTGTACGGGGCACCTGTCTGGGTGGACGCCCTCGGTCGCGCCAATAAGGCCCTGCTGCGACGTCGGTACCGGACGGTGTCCTGGACGGCGGGATGCGTGTTGGCCAGTAATCCCCCCTGGGAGCTCCAAGCGGAGATCCTCGCCGAAGTGTACCACTTCGTGGCGGCGAGGAGATCCCGCGGGGAGCCTCCAGCGTGGGAGGAGGTCACGCGCATGCGACGGCGGGCGCGGGCCGCCCTGTTGAGGCGGTGGACGGAGGACCTGGCTCCACCGGTCCCTGGACAGAGGACGGTGGATGCCATTCGCCCGGTCCTCCGGAGGTGGGTAGGGCGGCGATTCGGGTCGCTGACCTTCCGATTGGTGCAGGTGCTTTCCGGACACGGATGTTTCGGAAAGTACCTGCATCACATCGCGAGACGGGAGGCGACCCCCGCCTGTCACGAGTGTGGAGCGCCAGAAGACACGGCGCTCCACACGCTGAGGAGTGCGCCGCGTGGAGTCCCATGCGGCACGCCCTCACAGCGGTCATAGGCGCAGATCTGTCGCTGCCGAGCGTGGTTAACGCTATGCTCGGCAGCGACGGATCGTGGCAGGCGGTGGTCTCTTTCTGCGAAGCGGTGATGGCGCAGAAAGAGGCCGCGGAGCGGGCGAGGGAGGACGACGTCCTCGCGGACCCGCTCCGGCGTAGACGAACTGGGGGGAGGAGAAGGCGGTTCGGGCGCCTTCTCGCTCTTTCCTAGTGTTGTGCGGATCACCGGTGGAGAGTCGGGGGATTCTCCACTGGCTTGCACGATCCCACACGTCTGGGGGATGGCCCCAATGAGCCGGGTCATCCCTCCATTGGCCGGGGCCCGTCATCGGTGACGGGCCGGCCGCTGGGGCGAGATGGTGACTGCTAACGCTACCCCATTTCGCCCTACTAGGCGGCAGACTGCTCATCCCGGGTTTTTAGTGGGTAAACTCACGTACTACCCCCCCGTGGGGGTAGTAAGGCCCTTCAGGCGAGGACTCCCACATAACCACTCCGCTCCCCCCGGGGCGGGTGGTATCCATAAAGGATTTTCCGGGGTGAAAAAAAATAAAAAAAAAAGGTGCACCAGAAGTGCCAAAAACCCACATTTCGTCAGATTTTGTTATAGGTACTTTGGAAAATTTTCCAACCTGCTAGGTTTGAGTCGAAATATATGAGGTAGGATTGAGTTGAAATATGAGTGGCTTAGCAAACACGTATAAACAATCTTTACAACCATAATGTTGATGATGGTCATTTCAAAATCTATTTCACTTTATTAGGTTTCGTAATTTTCATCATTAGATCGTAACCATTATAGAAGTCTTTATAGCTTTCGTCGTACACATGCGAAGATGTTGTCATAATGCACGCGATGACTGGTTTATGACATTTCAAACATCAAAGTCCAGAGACGTCAGAAATGAGGTGTGACCCCTTTTCCACTTCCTCTGTTTGGTTTTCCTTCGGCTTTATTTATACCGTGGTTAATTTCCGTTCGTTCTGTGTTTTGTTATTGTATTTTGTATTCTGAAGTTTTCATATGGTTGGCGCCTTTGTTAAAATAAACAACTATTAAGAATTGCCCATCGTTGTTTATAACAGCAGTTCTTTTTATCGCACCATACAGGTGATAATATCAATGTAGTTCTTGTATTTAACTTGGCCCTAGCGCCATCTATTGCCAATTTACAGAGCTTTTTAGAGTAGATAAGAAAGAGATTTGGTTCTAGTCGCTATATTATTTAATCACGTACATATATATATGGCATAGTGCAGTTAATTTTCCATCCAAATCCTATTGGAAAGGGTACAGGGATATCATTGACGCAAGTATCTATATACAAACTGTGATACCTACTTCGTTTTCTTTACATAGGTACATATTATTTCCAAAAATTTCTGTTTATTCCAAATAAACGCAAAAATCATTGCAAAAGTTTTCTTAGCTTTCTTACATTTAACAAGTTATCCAGTCTCATAGCTCAGAACCTGTACCAAAATAAATATATTTTGATTTCAAATAAGGCAACAAAACGTCATCAATCCAATAAAGTATTCATTAACAATGTTCCGTTACCTGATCTGATGTTTAATAGAAGGATGTACCGACCTTGCTTGTATGTGGGACGCAGATGTTAAATCTAATGCCACAGAATAATTAACAGTTACTGAAAACTAAAACACAGATAATATTGTAGTTACTATACGACGCCCAGACATTGCCACTGATAAAGCTAGCAGTTACTATATGGATATATAATGGCTTAAGGCATACTGACTGCACTTCACTGCGCCCTATTGTTACGTGGGCGAATGCACTGTTCTTATATGGATGTTAATGGATCGCTTTCGGATGTAATTAATAGACTATTGGTACGTGTCCTGGGATACAGAAATTTAGGTCGCTTTTGCAAACGCGATGCAGAACGTGGTTGAGAATAGAACCATAAATACAGCAGTATTATTATAATTAATCGCGCACGATTAAAATCCCGAGAGAGAGTACCTATCTAAAACAAACGTGTTACCAAATATGTTTGGGCTATTTTTTTTATATCTATTTTTTTTATGACTGATAGGTTAGCCTTTGACCACTATCTTACCTGATGGTGAGTGATGATGTGGTCGAAGATGTTGTTCAGACTAACCTAGAATTACTGGCTCTCGAGGATAGCTGCCGGAACACACCGTTAGGTGCTTGGCGACAGATTTTCTACTTGAGGGTGGTAGTTAGCCAGGCGGGCATTCGCAAAATGCCCTACCACCACGCTATAACGAGTGCCATCCTGAGACAATAACCGAGGCCGACGGCTTAACATGCCCTCCGAAACACGGAAGCGCTCAGTAGTAATGTCACTAGCGGTCACCCATCCAACTCCTGACCGAGGAGGACGTTGCTTAGCTTTGCTGATCGGTTCAGTATGGCTAAGCACACTTCGCTACGAGTGCTTCAAATATCTAATTGTGACGGAATAAGCACGAGGCCCAACTAATGTTAAGCGTTAACCTCACCTATAACAGATGCATTTCGTCATAAGTATTGTGTCTCATGTGGCTGTAATTATACTGGCTCTCAAAGACTGCAGCCGGAACACACTGTTAGGTGCTTGACGACAGATTTTCTACTTGAGGTTGGTAGCTGGCCAGGCAAAGAGAACACTAAAATGCTCTCCTACCATGCAGAAGCTCAAGCCGGCAGTGGGGGTTGAACCAAGGACCTACAGCACGGCAGTGCATTGCTATAACCACTCGGCCATCGTTGCTTCAAAATATGTAATAAGGGGGAAAACTATTGCAATCTACTTGGTAAATGTCCAGATTCCTGAATGCTAATTAGAACTTCTTCATAAATAATACCTTCATAACTTGCTGATCCGGGAATTGAACCCAGGGCCTACAGATTTCAAAGCGATTCACATTACTCCATCGACTTGGCATTTAAGTACAGCAAAAAACTAATTGTACTATTGATGACATGAGCAAATAAATAATATATTACGAAATAAGTTATGCTTCTTTGATGATGTGATCAACGCGTCGTCTGTGAGATTTATGACAATTTAGTTAACTGCTTACACAATATAATATCTAATTGAGTCTTGTCTAATCGTCGCAGAATTTTCTAGAAATTTGTCTATAGAAAAACAAAAATACCACACCAGTAGTGTAAGAAACATTTATATAATTAATGCACATTAAAACAACATCTCAATCAAATGGAGCATAATCATAATACTACACGGAAAAAAATGGGTCCTGACAAAGTGTCAATCCAAGAATAATATTATTCTCGGGAGTATTGTTTAATCTCAAGTAAATATTTACTTAAAATAAAAATAATATCTTGAGTGAAGTTACGTCGTTTTCTCCAAGATAAATAATATTATTCTTACTTTATATTTTTACATCAAGATTATAACTATTCGTCAGAGATGTTTTTGCTCTTGACTATAGAAAATATTATATTTTGAATGAAATATTTTATGAATTCTCATTCTGAATATGTACGGAGTTAGCATAAGAATTCTGAAATTTTATCCAAGAATAATAAAAGTTTTATTGGATTAAGAAAATATTTCCATTCCTTCAACAACAATGCTCTTAATACAAGAAATTTCTTTTATTCATTTAAAATAATTTTGAGAAGTAAATAACAAGGATAAACATATTTCCGAGCAAGAAAATAATTATCCTCTTAAAAATCTTTGTTTTCTATATCTGAGCCATATATTATTTATTGAACTGTGAATTGGTATTGTCATGCTGAGATACATTGGATTTACAACAAAACAATATACTTGGTATAACCAAGACAAATATCTCAACTGCAGAAGTGACCTATATTAGATAGAGAATGTTAAAGTTGTCAAAGCAAAAGTAATTGATTGTTGATTGTGGAATGTGTTTATCTTAAGTGAAGAAATCAAATTCTTGATCTTTGTTTCATTATTCTTGATACTTATTTGATATTGTATTCTTCGGTTAAGAATCTTAGATTAACATGAAAACAATATCATTTATTGAACCAAGAAAACACATGTCCATTATAGACATAAACTTATTTAATCTGAAGAATTTTAAAGTTTTCAAGCCAATAGTGATAGATTGTTAATTATTATAGTAATTCATCTTCAGTAAAGAAAAACAAATCTTGATCTTAAATTTGAATTCTTGATTGATATTTGATACGGTATTATTAGGTAAAGAGACATTATTTTTCAAACAAAACAATCTTATTTTACAACTAAAAAACTAAATTTTGATTGCAGATGGTGGCTTCTATTAAATGAAGAATTTTTAAGTTTTCGAGGCAATAATGATATATTGTTAATTGTTGAAGTTATTCATCTTCACTTCAGAAAAGGAATACTTAACTTAAATGTAGCTATGTTCTTGATTGATTTTTGATACGATATTATTACGTTAAGAGATATTGGATTAACAGCCAAACTATATACCACTTTGAACCGATAAAGTACATCTCTACTGCAGAGAGTGACTTATCTTATGTGAAGAATATTAAAGTTTTCAAAGCAAAGTGTTAGATTGTAAAATTAGTTATAACGTATCTTTAATAAAGAAAACCAATCTTGGCCGAAATTTTTTGTTTTTGATCTAAGAATATTTACTTGATGCAATATTCTTTGGTTAAGAAACAGTAAATCTGCTGCAGTCCTTGAAGACAACCAGCTGAGCCCGACACTTTAACCTGGGTAATTTACAAGTCACTAACTAATATACATAGATCCAACTAGTGGGCAGCAGCTTTCTGAAGAATTCCCATCTTACACTGCGGTCTCCAAGAGGTCTGTCAAGCATGTGTTACAGCTCTTATAAGGGGAGGCATTCCTTTAACATTCCAAGCATTCCTTTTTTGGAAAGAGTTCAGCGTAAGTTTGCCAGGTCCCTCTATAAGAAGATATACGGTTACTACCCCTTCCTTTTCCCATCCTTGTTTGTATCTGGTATGGTAGGGCTTGTTACTCTAGAGCGCAGGCGCAAGCTTCTACTGATTATGCATTACTGTATGCTGTTGCGCAATTCAGTAGATAATCCCTCAGCACCATCTCGAGTAAGCTATTATGTTCCACAAAACTACACTAGCGTAGGTGAGCGTCGTCGGCACCGTCTGTTGGCATTTTCTAGCAAGTTACGCACCCGATATGCCAATAATGCACCCACGGCAAGGGCAGTAAATCTTATAAACTGTTTCCTCCTAACTGTCCAAAATGTCGACATCCATGTCGATCCCTTTAGAACTATTTATAAGAATATTATGTTTTGTCTAAAATTGTAAACGGTTTGGCTCCTTAGCTGTAAGTTTACTTTTTGTAATATATAAATAAATAAATAACGAGTGGATGTTATGGCTGTTGATGATAATGATGACTTCTATAAAGTAGTTAGATTTTTTAAATTTATTCATCCTTTCTGCTACCAATTGTATTGTAAAGTCCACATTCCATTTTGATACGATGAACCTATATATACTGTGAACTCAGTGAGGAATTCACTATCGTAGTTTCAGAACAAAACTGACTTGACATTAAATATTGAAAAATATGAAACACCCAACTCGTTAAAGTCGGGAACATGCTAATTGAAACACTCTGACGCTCACACTTTAATTGACTTCCACAAGTAGATATAGGGTACGTATTTAATATTTTTCAGTCTTAGAAGTCACACAAATATATTATATCTACAAACTTGTAGATGATATCCATCATGTTGTATCAGCCGAATTGTGCACTGCTGAAGAGTCATTAAAGGGATGTTTGCAATAATCGCCACGCTTGGCACGCGGCTTGGGGATCGAAATCATACCTACGTTAGATACGTATGTACATATTTAAACATAATTATGGTTATAACAAGAAAATCGAATTCTAGGTTAGCCTGAACAATAGCTTCGATTACATCATCACTCGCCATCAGGTGATATATAGTTCATAGTAGTCAAAGCTAGCCTATCAGGCATAAAAAAAATAAAGTTTTCATCACTAGCTTTTGAATCAAAACCATGAATTTTAAAGTAAAAAGACAAATTTCCAGTCAAGAATGACGGTTTCTTCATCCAAAATGTGTGTTTTCAGATCAAGTAGTCAGTTTTTAGTTTGAGAAGGGGTTTCTCTATTTCCGATTTTATTCAGTGTTGCAATTTTTTAGTTTTGTCTAGTTCTCCCTTGTTGTGGGTAAACTACGGAACGTAAAAATACTATTAATTATAATCAATTATGCATGCCGAATAAACATCATGAAATTCATATTGAAGCGATTATTCATTTGAAGCGCTCGTAGCCAAGTTTGCTTAGCCATTCTGAATCGATCAGCAAAGTTAAGCAACGTCCGCCGCGGTCATGACTTGGATGGGTGACCGCTGGTGACATTACTACTGAGCGCTTCCGTGCTTCGGAGGGCACGTTAAGCCGTCGGTCCCGGTTGTTGTCTTAGGATAGCAGTCGTTACAGCATGGTGGTAGGGCACTTTGCGAATGCCCGCCTGGCTAGCTACCACCCTCAAGTTGAAAATCTGTCGCCAAGCACCTAACGGTGTGTTCCGGCAGCTGTCCTTGAGAGCCAGTAACTCTAGGTTAGCCTGAACAACATCCTCGACCACATCATCACTTACCATCAGGTGAGATAGTGGTCAAAGGCTAACCTATCAGGCATAAAAAAAAAAAAAAAAAAAATATTATGAATAGGATATTTAAATTATCATTTCAAAAGTATAAGCTTACTCGGCTAATTCGGACTGGTAGACTAATATACTCGTAGTATAACGGCAAAATGGTAGGGTTTGAACCCCGCTAGTGCCCAAATATATTGGTGCTAGTGTTTTAAAACTGTCCGATTATCACCTATAAGCACATGAATACGGTTATTTATTCATGTGCTTTTAGGTGCTCGGCTTCACATTTCCTAATTCAAAGTGGTTGAAAGCTAGCTAGGTGAGCATTAGTAAAGTACCCTATCACCATGTACTGAATCTCAAACCCGCTGCAGGAACCCATAGATTTCGTTAGTTATGACATTAAATCAAAGTCAAAATCATTCATTCAATTTAGACATCTACGACGCTCTTGTGAAAGTCAATAAGAAATTTTAATATTGAAATATTGTACTCTGTACTGCCACGTTCAGCAAACAAATGTACAGAGCCACTGCGAGAAGAATGGACAAGAAACTCGGGACCATTGATTTAAATATCTTTTTACGTAGGTACCTACTATATAATAAAATTATTATAATATTTCTTTAAAATACGTAGGTGACAAAATTGTCCAAGTATTTTGGTTGTTTAAGTAATCATAAACTGTGTAGTAGGATTTCTTAATCAAAATGTCACGTGCAACTTGAATGTTCCTTCTGTGAGCGTTGTAATATGTTCGGAAATTTTATTATTAAACTGCACACAATTACCTAAGAATGACCTTTTTTTGTCTTTGCTAATCTAAAACCTGGCACCGCAATTTATCTTTATTCCTAGTGTGTTAATCGTGATTGAAATTGTTTAATTTAAGTTTTCTCAATTTTTTACAATTTACACAATATTTTCAAATATATACAGACTCGGTAATAATACAACAATAGGTAATCATCTATAGTGGCAGTATTTAACACTGATCGTCAACCTACATGAAAAGTTATTCGAATGTAAAATAATATTTATATGTACTTATGTTAAATAATAATGATAATATGATTAAGTTTCGGGACTTTATATGGATGATGTTGGCTACACACAATACACTGCGCTGCGAGCGAAAGGCGCACGCGTCGTTTAATAGCATTTTCGTAAATTTTGTTTAATATAGTGTTATAAAGTGAATATTTTTCAAGTTATGCTTGAGATAGCAACCTAATTTGTGCTCAGTAAGGTAAGTTTGTTCCTTACTTTATAAATAACTGTAGATCGAAAAAAAATATCCATCATAGGGGCTGCTAGATTTTCTTTGCCTGGAACGTGCTGTTTGGATACATTAAGTACAGCCAAGTTAACGGACGGTAAGCAGGTAATACATAATTGTATTACATACCTACTGATATAATGACATCAGTAACAGACAATTCTTTATGATAAAGTTCAACATCAGCCTTGTTGGTAAATAATCCTTAATTTGTATGTGTGTCTATTCCTCGTTAATTATTCAGAATGGATTTCGATGTATATATATCTACCTATTCTCTCTATAATGTTTTACATAGGTATACATAGATTTTCTTGTTAGATAAACCGGCATTCAAGAATATACAATGTGTTTTTTTACATTTCAGATCAAAAATTTACCAATGAAACATAAGTGTTATGCTGCTCAACTCAATACCCCCAAGAGGAAGGCTACCACGTTTTGGAGCAAATTCAGAACTTTGTTATTGATTTTCAGGTAATTAAATCAATTGTAATTATGTAATTTAATTATGTATGAAAACACATATCTATTACACATATAATATATTTTTATTATTATGTTAGGAAGTCTCAATCAAATATTCATTCTATTCCATACTAAAATATAATATATATGTCAGTATTTATTACACAAAACTTTTAAAAGTGTGTCGAATCATATTTCATGATTATGTACAGTATATAATAAAATGCACTGTCTATATAAGTGATAATAATCTAACGGGACGGGGTCTTCTGGAAGCTGATTTTGAAGACAGTTCTAATTTTAAGTTTAACCTGTTTGCCACCTTTGACCACTCAACATTATGTGAGATTATGGTCATAAGATACCTATCGTCTATAAAAGCTTTATGTATTTTGCAATATTTTCATTTATTCTCTTTTTTTTAGAATCCTGGAGATGTCCAAAATAAAAGGGAGGAGGTGAAGAAAAATGCTCGACTCAACAAGCAGTGTTCAATCATACCTCATAACATATAATGTGGTGCTGATAATAATGAGAAAAAATATTATCTGGTGGTAGATTAGGTCAGATTGAATTTTAAGTCACCTACATTTCACGCATTTCTACCAGAGTACCAGAGTGGTTTAATTCTCAACTACATAATAGGCATTTTGTATCATTTGTATTAAAGGTTTCTAATGTAATGAGGACGCTGGTGAGTGAATTCCGAAATTATATCTATATATATAATCTGTTACATTTATGACATGTGGATTATGGTAAATGGTTCTGTGATGTAAGATATTCTTGAAATCTAGCTTAGAGTTTATAATTAGTTTCATTGATTTTATGTTTGAGTGTTTATCTGTAAGTGTAATTCCTAAAAAAAACGAATAACGCCAAACCATGTAGTTAAAATAATGTAAGCAATTACAAAATGTGAATAATTTTGAAGTATAATTTTTTAGTACATATCTTGAAATTATTAACAACCACTCTGAGTCGTTAAAATACTTATATATTAAATAAAATTATGTATAGTCATTATGATAATTATTATATAATACAATTGTATGCTTCTTAATTTATTTTATAAATAAATAATTATCAACAGAAAATATTTATTGTATTTTATTTATTTTTACGATAATAGATGTTTTTAGTCTATCACTTTTAGAACTACTTTTAACTATTATCCTACTTTACTTGCAGATTTGAAAGGCGGAGATCAGATTGGTAGATCTGTACAGTGTACCAGGCTCTGTATTCTGTAAGTGAGTTTTTGTTCTTGTTTACTAACTGGACGTTTTATATGAATATCTTATTGTATTAATGGAAAATATCAATTATCAAAATATCATTATATTATGTTAAACCAAGAACTGAAACTTCTTATAGTAAAATGCATGGTGCTTTTTTACTATAGGAAGTCTCAGTTCTTTGATTTCGAACCAAGATAATTGATATTTTTAACAAAATACTATCTGATCTTCATATGAAACACTTTTATGAGTTGAACCAAGAACTAAGACTCCTTCCAGTAAAACGCACTATTATTGAACCAAGACAATAGATATTTTTCCTAATATATTATCTGATCTCCGTATGAAACATTTAGACATTTGAACCAAGAACTAAGACTCCTTCTACAAAAATAACCTATTATTGAACCAAGATAATGAATATTCTTTACAACATATTATGTGATTTCCGTGTGAAACATGGAATGACTTGAACCAAGTAATTAAACTTCTTACAATAAAACGCGCCATTATTTTACTAAGATAATTAAGATCTCAATGTAAAATATGTAATTATTTTGAACAAAAACTGAGGTTTCTTACAGTGAAATTCCATTGTCGAGTCAAGAAATCTGATATTCTATCCTGTAGAAAATTCTGTCTTCGTGCAACATACATATTCTTTTGAACGAATCAATACAACTTCTTCGGGTAAAACATCCATTAGAATACTAAGATCTAAAATTACTTACATTAAATATACTTAATATTGAAATGAGAACTGAAAATTGTTCATTGAACTTTGGTTTCTTAACATAAATAAGTCACAGTATTCATATAAGAAGATTTTTAGTTCGACCTAAAATAAATTTTCTTGTACGTAGAAAACTCTGTTCTTGGTCTAATAATAATATTTATTCAGAAGTATATATTTTACTTGAAGTAAGAATAATATCTTAACTGAACTATTTATGTACTTGACAGTAGAATATTTTTTTTTCTTATTAGAATCTAATGAATGAGTGAAGGAATGAGTTCATTTATTCAAGTAAGGATTGTTTTAAATTTGAGAATTTCTGATTCTCTAAATTAGAACAATGATGTACTTAGAGAGAGACATGGCTACTTTCTCTTAATAAGAACATAATAATCTTAGTAAGAGTAAATAAATACTTACATGAAAAATGATTATCAAGACAAATATTTACTAATCTCAAGAATATATTGTTTTCCCCATATATGAAACACGGAATGTCTTGACCAATAGATATATTCTTGATTTGAAACAATTTTTTTTTTCCGTGTATAAATATTAAACATATAATATTTTTAGCTCAACGAACAACACTTTTCATTATTTTGGATCACAAGATTGAAAATGTTATTGTAATTAAAACTTAGGATCGTTCTATAGCGGAAATATCTAATGATAGGTTGTTACTTCTATTCTATTGTTATGAAGCAGGCGTGTCAGTTGTGAAACATTGTTGGGTATAAATATCAAAGTGATTCATGTTCTATTGAGACCTGCCTTCTATACATCGTTATGATCATTTGAACACAAGCAATATTGCAGAATTGAAGAACGCCTTTGCTAGTAGGTTTTGTAATACGAAATTTATCTAAACTAACTGGCTGCCGCTCTTGGTTTCGTCTGCGTTTATTGCAAGGTACGAACTTTTTTCCTCATAAATCATCCTCTTTCATAATTGGCTATTGTCCACATACAATTTTCTTACTCCATTCGTAATTCAAATTCAAAATATTTAACGCAACTCGCGCTTGTCTGTTTTAACGCGTGACTCCCCCGACTCCTCTGACTCGAGCTGTACGTTACTTCTAGTTTAAAAGACTAATTTAATAATGTGTGCCTAAAATTAAGTTCTATTACGTACCTATTCACTAAAAAATTCATTGAAGCATAATTTATAAAGATTTTATCGTTTATTTTAACAACTAAGGTCATAAAAAATTCTATGCTTGGTTTTCCTGATCTTTATGGAGCATAACCATGTCCGTTCTCATCTTGTAACACCGAGCAGTTCCTTCCGAGCCGGCTGGTAACCCTTGGGGAACTTACACTGTTGCATGGATTTTGCCCTCTACTTCTGCACGTTACTTTGTAGGGTACATAAAAGGGACCCTATTACTAAGCCTCGGCGTACGTCTATCTGTCCGATCGATCTTTAAAAGGTAATAGGCAGCTGATTTTAATTTTCTCATAATAATAAGGACCAGCCAAGTGTGGGTCGGACTCCCACTAAGGATCTCGTACTATATCGTAAAAAATAAAAACAGTTTTTGGTAAATTCCGTTTTCATACGGAACCATTGGAGTGCGAGTACAACTTGCACTTGGCTGTAACTAAAAGCATGATATGATTAAAAATCCTATTACTGAGAACTTAAGAAATATAATTGTATACCAAATTTTATAATAAGTGTTGTTCAGCCATTTTAAAGGAAACAACACACACGAAATTTTGTAGCTTAGAATCAAAATATATTTATGGGAATTGAATTTTAAAGACCGGAACATATTTTTAGATGGATGGTAAGAAATAAATTGACAGCTTGGTATGCGAGCATTCGCAAATGCCCTAGTACCTAAACACCTCTGCACTCTGCACCTCTGCTGGGATGCTCAAGCAAAGAGCTGGTTGTAAAAGATATGGACAACGGACCTCCGTTGTCCATGGCATGGCAGACAACATACACAGCCCAGTAGCAGCTAAAAGGAGTACTTGATGTCAATTATTATTACATGAATAAGATATTTTTATGTTTTTAGTTATACAATTATCTATTCCGTTGTATACACCGACGAAACCACGATCGACAGCTAGTTTGTTATATTTATAATATAGTAAGTTAAATTTCGTCTCAAAAAATCACAAACTAGCAACTAGCAAAAGTGATCTTACATTCTGGAATATTGCTTGTATTCAAATGATCAAAGCCATCAGTGGCAGGGAAGTCTAAACTGAATATGATTATAGGGAAAAGCGATAGAAAACTTAAAACTATTCAACGAAAGTTAAATTTCAGCGGACAAATTCTAACAATGAATATAACAAGTGATTTTGTTGCCAATAAATAAATTACCTGTGAGAATTATAACTACAAATTAGTATTGATTATAACACCATATTGTTTTTCTTTGTTGATATTCTTAGGTCACTATATATTTACTTTTGGATAATGTAAAACTCATATTTACGTTTTTTAACCGGCGGTATGCCTTTATTAAACAAATACTACGAACTATATACAACACTACAGCTACTACAATAAAAGCATTCAGACAACCTATAAGTTGTAGCAGACTCATATAGGCAGTCCAAATGCTCCAGCCCACTCCCAATTTGCAGCGTGCCCAGAATGCTGGCAGCATTGCCCCATTGAATTGAAATGCTTAATGCTTCTTTACATAATTTTTATGTAGATTACAGAGTGAATCATAGATTCAGAATGACCTCATAATTTTCAGTAGCCTTCTTCAGTAAATGAGTAAAAATATATTGGTTTGGCAAAAATAACGACAGATTCTTCGAAAGAAGTGATTCACCAAATCGTTTCATTGCGTTCAGCACATGAAATGTTTTTATCTCTGATTTAGGTACTGTAGCGAATAGATACGAAACATATATACCTTAAAAAAACTACGGAACTTGAAACTACAAAATCATAACATATTAAGTAATATATCTTTATATATTTATGATTTTATAGCATCTGAACAGATAAGTTATATAGCAAAATTTTGAACGAGCACTTGGCGATAAACACACTTTCAGGAATCTTTTAGGTTTGTACCCGGGATGGAGAGTTATTGCGATTTTCTGAAGAAATTCTTAATAGTAAGCCGAATTTTGGTACCTAATGTACCCAGTATATGGCAACAGGTTTGCCTCCTACAGCATAGTACAAAATCATGTATTGCAAAAAGTTGGTACTAAGACACCTCGCTTATCTCTTTGGGAAATATAGGTAAGACGATATGTTAGTGTATATACTGTTAAGTAGGCCGGTACCTATAGCTACTTACCAGTACCTATATCAACACTATTATTATGAGGATAGATTTGTATTTTTGTATGTAACAAATAAACTTAAAAAATACTGAGCCAATTTGAAAAATATTTTACTATTGGAATCCTACATACATACAGATAAGTATAGATGAACATAGGCTATAGAATAGTTTTAAAAAATATATTTTCAAATAATACCCGTGCGAACCTGCGCGGCTGCTAGTTAAGTATAATTTATGATAGATACTCAAAACAAACATAAAAATTATTAAGATGAGAATAAAAAATAACTCATACTTATTTTATGATGTGTCAAAAAGTTACCAATTACACAATGGTATTGATTATCTTGCCTTTAAAAGCTACCGTTTAATTTTACCTTCCATATTGCATACAAAATTGAAATATTCACTTTATTTCTTGTAGAAAGTTGATATCTTCGACCCAAGCCCATTCACGGAAAGGATAATCACTACTGCTGAGTGGAAAGTAGTTAACTGAAGGTGTGGTGCATTGATGAGCATACATGTTATTATGCTGTTGAGTTAAATTTTATTTCTTATTTAATTCAGTGCTTTGCTAAATACAAGACTATCGGCTGAATCACGGACCAGTTTTTGCTATATTTTTTGTTGTCATTAAATTGTTAGCCAAATGGATATAACACGACTAATCACAAAAATCAAATGACATTAAGTCAAACAAAAGAACTCAAACCAGAAAAGAAAACTTCCTTCTAAAAGGCTATACGAAATGTAGAAATATATAATGTGATACGACCATATGAATGAAACGACCATAATGTAGGATTGGACTCCTTGTCAGTAGTTGTTAGGTATGTGATAAAACGCTTAATAATAACATACATTTACCTACTTGTTCAGCAAAAAAAAACTTAAGATTAGTAGCTCGGAGCGCTTTCCATACAAAAGTATTTTCGAAATATTTTAAATACCCAGTGTTAAAACGCGATGAAATTTTATATTCATATTGCTGAGCCTAATATCTATGCTTCTTGTGTGGCGATTTTTCGATTTATTATTTATTTCATGCCTAAATGTCAAAATAACAATTCTCATACAATACGATTTTTTGGTTTATTTTTGTAATTACGGAAATTTGCTTTTTTATGTGATTGTGGTGGAACAAGCTCGAGGCCCACCTGATGTTAAGCAGACTAACCTCTGCCTATAACAGATGCATTTCGTCACAAATCACGAATTGCACTGCGCCCGATACCTTGAGACAAAGTTGTTGAGTCTCATGTGCCTGTGTTCACTGGCTATCAAGGACAGCTGCCGGAACAAGCCGTAGGTGCTTGGCGGCAGATTATCTACTTGAGGGTGGTCGCTAGCCAGGCGGGAATTCGCAAAATGCCCTTCCACCATGCAATGAAGCTCAAGCCCGCAGCGGGATTCGAACCATGGACCTGCTGCACGGCAGTCCATAGCCAATGCCACTGAGCCATCATTGCTGCTGGTAAACCAGAAGCATAGATATTAGGCTCAAATACATCATGCAAACTTTCACCGAGTTTTAACACTTGGTATTGATAATATGAAGAAACTACATTTGCACGGAAAGTGCCAAAATAATGACTCGGCGTCTTATGAATCGGTACAGATTATGAACTTTATCGGTCAATATCAAGTATTCCATTGATATAGTGTCGAATCGAAACAAACTGATACCTAAATTTGTTAGACAAAAGCACATCAGCCTAATTGTGAATCCCTAGCCAAGGCAAACCACAGAATAAATAATAGTGCCATCAAGTCTAATGAACCAGTTGAATTTGTAATCAGGGCATCGGATCAGCAATCGAGAGGTTACTGACAAATTGATTGCAGAATTGTTGAATGACCAATGATGGCAGTATGACATAGCTAATTCGTAAACTCAATAAAGGTACTTCCAAGTTATACTGGTACGATTGTTGGAACACTGTTTTAAATTGCGGTATATTGTAAGCTTAGTACCTTACTTGGCTTGTTTTTTGTAACGTTCATTGGCCTATTAAGCATAATACTAATTATTATGACTAATATTATAAACAATAGGTCAAGTACGAGTCGGAACCAGATCTACTACAACCCATGGGAGGTAATAAAGGTTATTTTGATTTATTTTCAAAACTAGATACATCTTAAATTGGCGTTTTTAGTTATTATTGTTTTATTAGAGTACCTACATGATAATTATTATTTCTTATAGGTACCTATTTTGTTTTTTAAACACCGTGAAGAAACTGTTCTGAAACTGACAACTTTGATAGCCCCATATTTCTTTTTTTTATGGACAAATATATGTTTCGAGATGACTCAATGAGCTCTAAACAATACTAATATACATGCAAAGGTATGAAAGAAATATAACTTCTCTTTAGTTATGTTTTAAAGCATAGTTTATTTATGTAAATAAACTATGCTTTAAAACATATTTGGTTTTTACATAGTAATTAAATAGTTTGAATCCCCTATATTTATCATTATTATTACTAACCCGACGTTCCATAATCGCGAAAACCTTAGAAAACATTTCATTTTTGGTAAACGCTCTACTTGAAAATCTAAATTTCAGGTATGTAACTCAATCCGTTTCCGAGCTACAGATCTATGACATGCGAACAGACAAACAGTCACATAGACGTACAGCAGAATGATATAATTGATACGCTAATAGGATCGCCATTTCCCCCTTGGATGCAGAATCGTAAAAACGGTTCTTTATTTATAATTAAGTTTTAAAGAATACAGTTTATTAAAGCACATTTGTGTATATATGAGTGTATTTCTGAAGCAAGATACTTGGACCTATTTGAATATAGTGGAACAACTCTTCTAAATCCGAATGCAACTTTGTAACCTACAAAATATCCGTACATATATACTTTAATCTGTTCTACGCCATAAAATGTAAGGCTAGTTGCAGCAAGCACTACAAAACCGTGTATCTACATTCCAGTTTAATTTTTCCAGTTACCTATCGTTTGCTAACAGATGAAATAAAGGTCAAAGGCAGGTCATATCAGGCATGTAAATAAAATACGTTCTACCAAACATGAAAAACATTGTACAACAAATATCGTGAACATATTTCGATTGAATTATGTTTTAAAAGATTCCCTTATCTTGTTTAAGTCTTTGGTATTGAAATCCATTTGCCGATGCAAAAACGAATCACGATCTTACAATAAATCCTTCGGGAATGCACTCGAGATGCACTCTCGCATTTATTGTAATGAGGCTATAAAATTGATTCTTGTATTTGAATGGATTTTCAAATAAGAAAACTGTAACACCAGCGAATCCAAGCTGTAAAAGATAGTAAGTCCTTAAAATTATATCTTCAAATTGAGCTCTAAAGTTATAAGCAAAATAATATATATATATAATGTGATAGACCCATTACATAAATGCTGAACAAGCTAGGTCCCTGGCGCTTATTGTCACGTATCATATAACAGCGTAATGCAATTCCATCACCAGACATATCCAAATCCAAAACGTAAACAAAACACTGCCGCTCAGAAATCTGAATAAAGCACACCGAAAGAACACACACAGGTTGAATATAGCACGAAGGGAAAGTACGCGAAAACGGATATCCCTGATCATCCGATATTGTCACATAAATAAGATAATCACGTTACTAAATACGTATCAGTGCGTGTCAAAATGGACCGCACGTCCGTTGCGCGCGCGCTTTGCTGACTATACTAAGCCGGGACCGTTTCGTCCGAGAGCTTACAAAAGCTCCTACTATATTTCTGTAGCACCGGACAACGTCGGGATGGCCTAAAAGCGTGCTGTTGTGACAACACGAAAATTAGAAACGTGTATGTTGAAACATATTTCCTTCTATCTGTTTTCCTGTAAATTATGGAGGATGTAACATGTTGAAAGGATTGAAGATATTCAATCTACGCTGCTTGTAAAACATTTTATAATGGTTATGTTGTAGACCGATGTTAATAAATTTAACACAGCAAATATCTATAAGCTGATATAAGTATTATCATCACATAAAATTGACATTTTATTCTACATTTGAATTAGATGGCATTTTGAAATAAGCGCGCGTAGCTGGTGTAAATATTCGTATTTTCACGGTATATTCTAAACTTTATTGTGTTAGCCGCGTTAGGTTATTATTGTGTAAGAGGTATAAAATCTATAAAAATGATGCATGCACCATCTAAGCTAAAGCAATTCATGTTGAATCACGTACTTCAAAATGGTATTCATTCGGCCACACATGCTACGATTAATCAAATACCTTAGGCTACTTAGACTAGCTTAACTGCCTTTTTTTAAGCAATGATGGCTGAGTGGTTATAGCTATGGGCTGCCGTGCCGCAGGTCCATGGTTTGATCCCCGCCGCAGGCCGGCTTGAGCTGCACCCCATGGTGGAAGAGCATTTTGCGAGCGCTCGCCTGGCTTACTACTACCCTCAAGTAGAAAATCTGTCGCCAAGTACCTAACAGTGTGTTCCGGCAGCAGTCCTCGATAGCCCATAAAATTACAGGCACATGAGACTTACCAACTGTATGTCTCAGGGCAATGGGCGTAGGGCAATTTTTTACTTGTGACGGAATGCGTCTGTTATATGCAGAGGTTAGTACGCCAAACATCAGAGGGGCCTCTTGCTTGTTCCGTCACAATAACATTTTTAAAAAATCCTCATGGGTATTATTTTTCTGAAAATATCTCGGATAGAGATATTTTCAGATTTGGTGACTACTTTCTTCACATACTTCAAACATTTATCAAGTCATTATTGAGGCCAGACTTAAGCATTGTATATCAAATTAGTATTTCCATAGATATAAATTTGCGTTTATAAATACATTTTATTCTTAGAAAATTAAGAAATAATTTCTGCTTTTTCTTATCTTTTTATAAAACCAAATCGTGAAGAGGGTCAATTTGTCGGGTCTCGGGAGAGGCGTCTTGACACGTCTCAGCACCCTCCGCCTGTCACCGAACTTAAAATAAAACTAAAAAGTGAAAGCCAGGTCTTTTGTTATATCGGGACCACAAACTCGCGTCCGGGAAGCCGACACTTGACCTACCGAGGTAATAGAAGATACAGTATGAGCCCTCAACAAATACGTTTGTAATTAAAATAGCAATGAGACAAAAACCGCAACCATAATGCGAAGACATGCGCTTCCAATTTGGGCTACCGTGGAGAAGTGATTCATAGTTGCATGGAATTTATATTTTCTTTGTTATATTTGTAGACAGGGAAAAGAAAAAGTCCGGTGATTGTGATTTTGCAAGCTTATTCGTTAAATCATACGTTTTAATGTCAAAATTATACATTTCTTCTCATTTTGTAACTTGTTTAACAATATCATAAAATATCCAAACTACTGAGAACACGT
The DNA here is from genome assembly GCA_963854805.1 of Plagodis dolabraria. Taxonomy (NCBI): domain Eukaryota; kingdom Metazoa; phylum Arthropoda; class Insecta; order Lepidoptera; family Geometridae; genus Plagodis; species Plagodis dolabraria. Next base: position 25,303,652 of record OY978441.1, on the reverse strand, counting down.
AAATTGTTTATATAATGTTTGTTTCCTTAGCATAGATATTAGATGTTTTATCATTTTCCTAGGTATCTAGTCTGTTCAATATAATTTTCCACTGCCTCTTTGGCCGAGGGCCATAGAGCGTCGCTTTGGAATTTCGGTCTAAGCTTTGATTTCTGGTTTGATTGGGTTTTACTGACGAAGAAAGTTTCTGTACGTTGAGCAGTCTGGAGTTTGGGCCCAAGCCTAGTAGATGGCAATAGGCTCTACACCTAATTTATATGTTCCATTTCCATTATATGGCCCAAAAAGTTTACCTGGCAAGACATGGGTGTTCGAAAACCTCTCATTGCTCCTGCGAGGATAACGAGGATAAAGGCGTCATTCGTCATGTGCACAATATTTAACATATGTTAAATATTTAACATATGTTAAATATTGTCACAGAATACATTTTTTCTAAGGAGGCTAAATAGGTATTCCAGCGAAAATGTACGCAGTTTAGCAACTAAGATAACTCTATCTTATATTGTAAAGCACAGCATGAATTTAAGAACATAAAGGTTCTAATAAATATATATCCTAAATATAATGATAATGATAATTTATTTGCAAGAAATATGGTAGAACAAAGCTCTTAATTGGTAATAAGATTGTCCTAGCTTATTTCATCAATCTGACATGCAAATATTTTTTGTTCTTAATTGCTTATAACAAATATTAAATTCTATTAAATAAGTTCATTCACGTCATTATAAATAGCAAATCGATAACATATTTTGTAAATTTCACTATCGTTCTAGTATTAAAATCGCAATGAAAAATACAATTTTGGTATATTTAAATGGTACACACCGTCATGTAGGTTGGAGTAAACAGCTATTAATTTATACCCATACTGATATAATTGTTGCAACGTATTTAGATCTTTTGTGTCCGGAATAAAGGGAAGCGTGACTTATCCCATTTGGGTTAAAAAAAACTCATGAATAAGAGACTCTACATGGCATTTATGACAAGTTTTTGTGGCATTCATTGATCGACGGCTTCTGCTACAAAATGAATTGGTATAAATTAAATTATGTATGTTTAATTGTGATCTGTGTGGTCGTGTGGTAATAAACTGGTTGTTTTATAGTACTCAGTGAAGTCGGTTTTAAAGGTGAGTGAGATTTTTTTTATGTTATTTTGACAGAACAAGCTCCCCACTGATGTTAAGCGGACTAACCTCTGCCTATAACAGATGCATTTCGTTACAAGTCACGAACTGCACTGCGCCCGTCACCTTTGAGACAAAGTTAATAAGTCTCATGCGTTGATTAATAATTTTATTAAATTTGTAATTGCACTGACTCTCAAATTGAGGTTTGTTTAGTATATATAAATAGCCGCTGCTATTCTTCGAATTGTATTTGTAACAGCGGATTTTCTAAAAAACGTATTAGTAGATAATTTAAGATATTATGTTTACCACACCCTCTTAAGATTGTTTAAACTCAGTGTCAAGAAAAGAGATGGATTAAGTTAAAGTTATTTGCAAAATTAAGTGCATTAAAGCGTGGTGCTTGTTACGTGTATACGTTGTTTTAATAAGGCCATATCATCGTAATTGTCCACCCCTCATTCCACTTAATACACCATGGGTGTTTTTACAAAACATCTTATAAAAATCACAAGGGATAATTATCTCGTAAACATTCGAACTATTTATATTTGAACTACTTAACCCAGCACGGCAACCATATCGGAACGTATTAATTTAAATGTAGAATCAAAAAGCGTGTATCTGCGTCCCAGTTCTAAAGTAGGAAACAGCGCAGGTGGGTTGCGGAAACGCCATGCCCATGCGTCCTATCCCATCCCGTCTCTATTTTCATACTCTGCCATCACAGAATAGGTGTAAGTTGCTATTGCTATACTACTGAACCTAATAATTTGAACAACGTAGTAACTACCTATGTTTTAAGATTTTCGTACCCAAAAGAAAAAATGGATTCTTAATTTGTAATATATATACTGACTGTAGATGAAGCGAAAGAGATATGAAAGGATCGTAGTAAGTGGAAATCTGTGGTTTCTGCCTAACCCAACGGGAAAGAGGTGACTCTATGTATGTATGTATATACTGACTCTGTATTTCTGTCCATTCATATGTCACTTGTATCTAACCCGTAAGCATAATGAGTTTTAAACCCAAGCTTAAAGGGATTAGTTAGGGTACCGCTTTATTTGTCCTGAAAAAGAAATTTGATATAGAAACTTCCTAAAAATTACAATAAAAAACGTCTAAATGCTTTCATTTTAAAAGCTATAGTGTTGTATACAGCTCGTAGTATGTTTTTAACACCAGCGTGAATTAATTGTTTTTCAGGGGAGGTTTATACACAAATCAATAGATACCCGTAACGGCTTTCATAAAGATGTATGAAAAAAAGATGGCTAAGTGAAAACCGCTCACTGAAAGTTCAATAGAAAAATTACTTTTTTAGATATGGGGTAATAATCGTTCCTTAACTGCGAGTTTACTAAGAGCCAACTTTTAATTTTTAGCCAAATTGATGTATTGTATATGTATAGAGTTTTCTGATACGTTATTTGATGGCGTATTCCAGTATTACCATATTTCTCTTATGAACTAGCCAGGTTCATAAGAGAAATATGGTAATACTAAGATAGCAAGGATTAGCCAACGTTTAGTATATATATTGTTAATACTATTTATTCTATGGTATTGGGCGCCCGCCGCCGCCGCGCCTGTGCCTCGCTGTGGCGCATCAATGAGCTTCACCTAACTACTCGCCTCTCCGCCCTACGATGAGTTGTGTCTAGATCAAATCATCTTGATACTTTACTATTATTATTTAGCTACGTTTTTTCAACTGCGCTAAGGATTCCCCGTCTTTATTAAACAATAATGATTATGTAGTAGATCTAAAATTCATCGTACGCTTAAGGAGTGATAATATTTAGTCAAGAGTACCCATATTATAAAAGTTTATGGAATAGTGAAACAAATGGTACAACGTATTTTATTTGAAATGGTTGCATCGAATTTGAAAATTACATTTTTAGTTAGAAATTCTAGGTAATAACTCTGTTCACAGATTCGATAACTTCATCAGTTACAGTCGGGTGAGATTGTGGTCAGAGGCTATTCTAAAACTAATATATTCAATTAAAAATAATTTCAAACTAAAATAATTTTGATATCACAATAAATTTTATCAAACGTGAGAATATGTAGTGAATATTTGTGTAAAAGGGAGCAAGTATCAAAACCTTCGGAATTAACTTTAGCCACAAATATAAATAGGTGGTCTTATTTTCTTATTTATGACTGTTTCAGTCTTAAACGTGCAACTTTTTATGATAAATTTTTATTGCCTTTGCTGCGTCGGACACGATTGAGGCTGCGATTATTTGTTTGTACATGATATTGCTTTCGTATTGCCATGTTATTGCGGTAAATATATCATTAACATTTTATTTTTGTCGTTAAATGTTGTCATGAATATGATTTTCAAACCACATACCTGTTTTTGTATCGCTACGGAAAAGTTGTTGGGTGATCCTGAAGGAATATTATTATTTTAGGCGTTTTTTTTTTAAATCAGATTGATATTATAATAAAACATACAGGAAACTGTATATAAGGTCGTGTTTGTCCATAGAAGATAAATAGATAAAAAGGTGAAAGAGTAAGGGAGTCGGGGTGGATTTATATTAAGAGGTATAGGTTAATTGTCGAAGGAGTATTTGTTTTTTCTCGAAAATTCTAGACCTATTTTGACCGACCTTTTATATAGTATCACCTATATTATAACTTAAAATGGATGGAAATGAAACCTCAAACACTTTAAAACTACTTATTATATAATAATATTATTTTAAGGTACGATTAATTACTTGCTTAAATAGCAAAACAGACAGTTCTTTGCTATGCATAACATGCATGGATACTTGTTGTGTAACATATAGGTACCTACAAGTTACAAGCAATTAGAGAGCTGTGGATTAGATCATTACATCTCTAATTAACAGCTGGAATCCAGCTGCATATAATTAATGTCATAATGACTTGTATAAAGCGTATGTCCACAACGCATGCAGTTAATGCTACGTACTTAGGTAATAATTGAGTTTCCTACTAGGTCATAATTCTTCGTAGATCTTTCCATACAAACGTATATTCATAGTCATATTATATACCAAGTGTTCAAGCTAGTTGAAATTAAGCGTGGATGTTATGGAGCCTAATATCAATGCTTCTGGTTTGCCAGCTTTAATGTTTCTAGCATGTTAAGGTTGAATTAATGAAGACTCTATCTTCATTATTGATAAATATAGCCAAGACGAAAAAGTCTCTGTAGTTATGAGATCCATTATTCTAGTATTTTTTTGCATTTTGTGATTACATAATACAAAAATACATAATGCAAATAGTTACTAGAATATTGGATCACATAACTACAGAGACTTTTTCCTCTTGGCTATAGTCATCAACACAGAAAAGAGATTTATATCTCTATGGTCATCAATAATGAAGATGGAGTCTGATCTTTGTTTTTCTTTATTGTCGATAGGTTAGCCTTTACAACAATCTCACTTGATGGATGTAGATATATATATGGGTAATCTAGATTGTGATTTGACTTACAAGGATAACTGCTAAAACATACTGTTAGGAGCTTGGTGATAGATTTTCTATGTGGGTAGTTGAACAAGCCAGGTGGGCTTTAGCAAAATGCCTTACCACCACGCAAAGCAATAATTTATTACTAAGAAATTTACTTATCTAAATCCTTTTCCCACTACGAATAAATGTGTATTCGTCGTTTTTTTATGAGGACACAATATATCTCCATGTGCTCATATATTAAGTTATTTCCCATGGCCATAGAAAGTACCACACGTAGCAAAGAATACTTTAGTATGAATGACATTGCATATGTTATGCCTGTAGCTACACTAGCAGCTACCCGGTCTAATCAGTAGTAGAAAATCAATAAAACCCGTGGCATCTTGGCCGCTTCAATGAATGACTTATATATCTATCCTTCAGGTACCTATAGAACTTATCTATAAAAGTGCAGACTGAACAGTTTCAAATCTTGCCATATAAATACAAATATATTAAGTCAGTAGTTTTAGTATACCAACTCAATGTTTGTATTACTCGAACGGTGCTCGGACGAAACTTGGAGCATCCTGCATATCTGCATCCTCTTGCCGATTTCAATGGCTTGCTCTTGTTGTCTAGTGCCATCACAAACTTACAAAAGTATAATGTACTACGTCTCATGCCATGCCTTGTTATTTCCACTTTAGATGTTCCTCATATAAATATATTTCCAGAAAAATGTTGAATGAAGTTGGTAACAATTCTTTTGTTGCCCATGTTTAGTATATTCTAGTATCATTATCTTTAATAACAGGTAATGATTGATTAATTGAATACGCATTTATTTATCTGTCTCAGGGTTAGCGAAGGTGTATTATGAGTAGTACCTACATAATATAATATCCGGTAAAAAATATTTTAAATTGCGATCTCAAACATAATATCCTCACCGTTTCCAAAGAAATTTTATTATTTAAGGGGCCAGAAGAGTCTGTCATAACTTTCGACCAGCACGTGAAAAACATACCGTCAAACCCAAGGTCCTTAAGTTTTCAAAATTCGAATGTGTTTCATATGTTTACAAAAATAAAACATTCGAAATTCAAACATTTATGAGCGGCTCAGGAGCGCAAAAAATTTAGTGTGCTCTATGTATGTAAAGAAACCGAAGTTATAATCACAAACGTAACAATATATATCTTTAATGTATAAATCATACTTTACACTAGAAACTTCTTCTCACAAGTGAAATGGGCCGCGTCCCTGTTTCCCAGAGGCGCTTAGTCACGGTCGGGGCCGTCTGGGAGCCATCCAGATAGCATATCGATTTAAAACACGTAAGTACACCTAAATTGGAGGAATGAGAGGGATTGTTGAGTCACCAAACTTTCCACATCTTCAATATGTACCAGAACTCAAGGAATTCTTTGAAATACATGAATAACAGTAGATTTATTTCATGGTAGCAAAAAATTTTTTGCGTCGACGGCGCTATTTTGAATTCGGAACAGAGCGAAAGTGTAGCTAGAGAGATATACGTCGCCTGAGGATTTTTATTAGCGATACAGTGATACACTCTATTTTTCACCTCCAGTCCATAATAAAGTACCTACCTACTAAGGTGAGGGCAACAAACCTTCCCGAACTCCTAAGAGCTAGGAAGTGAGTCACCTATGACACAGCACCTAGATCCACCTACGTCGGCTTAAAGCTAGTTTCACACGAACGTTCGTTAATTATTATTGCTTCAACTATTTTGCAGTAGATACCTAACTATTGCCACATATAATGTTACAATTACTTATCTCAATAAAAACAGAAATTCAGTATGAGTTGAATATATTAAGGTCTGGTTATTCAATCATCGATATTTACTATTCATAGCAATAAAAATAATATACCTACACACTTCACACCACAATAAAAATTAAAAGAAGAATAACGTAAAAAAATATACCTAGTGACAATTACGCCTAATTTTCATGTTACATATATATCATCGTTAAGAGTTTTTCTATGATATTAATATTTTTTTAGAAGAATAATACTTCTTTTACTAATAATATATGATTAATGGAGTCCGCTGGGCATTAATAAAAAATCGCTCAAGTGCGAGTAGAACTCGCGCACGAAAGGTTCCGTACGTTATCTATACAACAATAGACTTCATATTTTAACCTTTTTTTGTTTTAACGTTTGTTTAAACTTTTTGTATTTGTTGTTATAGCGGCAACAGAAATACATCATCTGTAAAATTTCAACTGTCTAGCTATCACCGTTCTTGAGATACAGCCTGGTGACAGACGGACGAACGGATGGACGGACAGCGAAGTCTCAGTAATAGGGTCCCGTTTTTACCCTTTGGGTACGGAACCCTAAAAACGGTGCAATTTTTCCCCTCGAATTGAATCCACATTTATTGCCGGTGCAATAAGCATATTTTGAAGCGCTTGTAGCGAAGTTTGCTTCGCCATTCTGAACCGATCAGCAAAGCTAAGCAACGTCCGCCACGGTCATTAGTTGGATGGGTGACCGCTGGTGACATTACTACTGAGCGCTTCCGTGCTTCGGAGGGCACGTTAAGCCGTCGGTCCCGGTTGTTGTCTTAGGATGGCAGTCGTTATAGAATGGTGGTAGGGCATTTTTCGAATGCCCACCTGGCTCGCTACCACCCTCAAGAAGAAAATCTGTCGCCGAGCACCTAACGGTGTGTTCTGGCAGCTATCCTTGAGAGCCAGTCATCCTAGGTTAGCTTGAACAACATCTTCGACCACATCATCACTTATCATCAGGTGAGATAGTGGTCAAAGGCTAATCTATCAGGTAAAAAAAAAAACAGAAACGGTACAAATTCTATACTTAATCTTTAACAATTTAATTCGAACACAATTTTATTCGAGGCTTAGCCTGAACAACATATTCAACTACAATATTATCAGGTAAAATAGTGTTCATATGTACATCAGTGCAATGCAAGCAATTTAAAAATATTTCATATGCATCAATACCAAATGGCTTCGTGTAGACAAGTCTTTATTCTACGTGAATAGTACACATCAGTGACTCAGAGCCACCTCTAGTTCCTAAATGAAGATTGTCTGCTAATAATAAAACATCAGCGCTTCAATCACACTGTATATCACCTCTATTTTAATTTGTAGCTGTATTTAAGAAGATATATTATGTGCTATAATAGTTGTTTAATAGTTGCAGTAATCTCCTGTAAAAGATGGCCTGTTACAGCATGATATACAGTGAATCAGTTTTGAGAGACTATTATTATACAATAATAATAACAATGATTTATTCAGCAAGTATATGTAGTGTTTAACAATTCTAAATAAACAACTAAACTAAGGGTCCATTTCAGAATGTCCTGATAAAGTTTCGGGTTGCTATGCAACACATAAAATAACTGAATGATAAAAATGACAGCGCGTTTCAAGCTTTAACCGATGGATAGGTTTTTTCGATGACTGTGATAAACACAAAGATAGTGTTTTATTTATTAAATATGTTCTGAGTAGTAAAACCGGAACTTACTTGAATATTCTGAAACAGGCCCTAAGTGTTAGGATAAAATCAAACTTAAAATATTTGGGCTTAGCTCTCCACACTAAAACTCCCTGTGTCGTGGAAATACAGTTCATAACAGCCTGAATTAAAAAAATATATATAAAGAAAAATTATCTAAGGTGAATACTGGAGTCGCGACATACAATTTTTTATCAGTTTTATAGCGCTTTTAGCTGAGTTTGGTAACTATTCATACTATCTTAGTGTTCGCGAGTTTAATATAATATTGTTCGTATTACCTTCAAATGTTACTGCCCCTAAAACTATAAACAATTCCATATGTACTTCTAAAATTACGTTTCAAGTAACTAATGTAATTAGATTTCATAAATAATTTTCTCCGAATCTCGCTTATGCCGTGCTACAGTACAGTACAATAGTTATTATTTTGATTTTATGTTATTGTGACGGAACAAGCTCGAGGCCCACCTGATGTTAAGCGGACAAACCTCTGCCTACAACAGTCGTAGCAAGTCACGAATTGCAATGCGCCCGTCACCTTGAGACATAGTTGTTAATCAATATGTCTCATGTGCCTGTAATTTAACTGCCTCGCAAGGACTGCTGCCGGAACACACCGTTAAGTGCTTGGCGACAGATTTTCTACTTGAGGGTGGTCGCTAGCCTGGCGGGCATTCGCAAAATGCCTTTCCACCATGCGGAAGCATGCGGTGAAGCTCAAGCCCGCGGCGGGATTTGAACCATGGACTGCTGCGCGGCAGTCCATAGCCAATGCAAATGAGCCATCACTGCTTCAAAATAAAATAGTCAGATGAACTACCAACGGAACCTAAAAATCCGGCCAAGTTTGTGTCCGATTAGCGCGAGGATTCCGTACAAACCTTTAGGTGTTTATGTAAAAGTTATTGTATTTTTGAGGTATTTGAATCAGCGTGGTACCGACTTCAACAAGTTATTTCTTATTTTTCAGTGTTGGATGTCAGTTTTATTTTTAAATATTTTGTTGTAACACAAAAATCTATTTCACAAAATACGACATTGAACTAGTTTATGTTATTTCATTCGTGTGTGTTATATAGCGAAAACAATTATACCTACCTCGCATGAGAGAGATAAGGGCGTGAAGATGTTGAGAACTGTCACCAAGTGCTTTATGATCTTTAATTTCATTACGTCTCACAAACATTTTCAGCGACAAATCTTAAATGGGTTGAATTCATGTTTCATTTGATTCAATTTAAGAGAACGAGGCCCTAGCCCTACATAATCGAGTTGCACCAATCACAAAGCAATAAATCAAAATAATTCGACTCATTCGAAACAATTAAGCGGCCAAATGTTGAAGCGGGAAGCAGGAACAAGGGTTCGGAACGTTTGTAACGAATTTTAATTAATTTGAAAAGCTAAAACCTAGCAACACCAAACGTAGAGCACGGATTTCATATGTGTTTGACAAAAATGTGGAAAGGAACCGAAAAAAGATTGGAATTCAATAATAACAAATATTTTAAGAATTGAAATTAATATTATAGAAATTCACTTACAAATAATACAAAAAACTAGTGAAAATTACGCCTAGTTTTCCTGCTAATCAAGCGAGACGTTATAAACGCCACCAGCCCCAACCAGAAGAATTTTCGACGCGCCCCGCTTCTACACAAAGCATGACTGGGAGATCTTGACTCTTCGGTCGCTAGTTACATTTTATATTTTATAAGAGTTTTTCTATAATATAAGATACTGTGACGTTTTCTTAAAATATGTTTATTATTAAATATGGATTTTCGCAAAGTATCGCCTGTATCTATTAATTGGATAGAATTTTTCGACGAATTTTGTAAAAATTTTGCGACGGGCCTTAATAGAATAATAAATATTTAAATAGTTAGGCACTATTTTGTTATTTCTGTTATACTTCATGAACAACTTACGCGAGACGGGTGAATCGCCGATCCTCAAGGGACTTGTCACACTGGATCCATTCTGCGTCCTGTTCGGCCAAATTGACCGCAGGCTTTTCACGAATAAATATAGCTCTGATGATGCACCGCACTTAACGAAGTCTTTATATACTTTAGTTATTTTACATCACACTTGCACGTAAACAGTATCTAAACATACAGGTTAACTTGGCTGTAGTGCCCCGTATAAAATTCTCTAGCTTTGTTTTGTCCTGAAACCCAAGGTCAGTATTTTTTTTTAATTAATAGCACAGGTCATGCTAGTTCAAGTAAGGAGTTTACACGCAATTGAATAATTGTCTTAAAATGTTATCTAAACAGGATTTTTATTGCAATCTCGCTACATGTTACTTATACACTAATGTGCTTAATGATCGATTTTAATAGTTTTTAGAGTTCCGTACCCAAAGGGTAAAAACGGGACCCTATTACTGAGACTTCGCTGTCCGTCCGTCCGTCCGTCCGTCACCAGGCTGTATCTCAAGAACGGTGATAGCTAGACAGTTTAAATTTTCACAGATGATGTATTTCTGTTGCCGCTATAACAACAAATACAAAAACTTGGCTAAGTGCGAGTCGGGCTCGCGCACGTTAAAACAAAAAAAGGTTAAAATAGTATAGCTAATGGTACGCAACTGTTCGTGCGCGAGTCCGACTCGCACTTGGCTGATGTCTTGAATCAAAATTTTGTTTTTTTTACACTCCGTCATGGCTGTGTACCTACGTAAGTATTTGCCCTTAACGTTTCTGAACGAAACATTTGTATAATCTGTTGTGTGAGCAAAAAGCCCGCCATACGCTTAAAAAAAGTTCACGTATTTCGTAATAATAGTTGTGCTAACTTGTGTATTAAAGCTTTAATTCAAAATTATTTTCTGCCGTATAATTTTATTTACTTACTCGCAAATGCGACGAAAAACATTGTATGCTACACGGACGGTACGGGAATTACGAACCTCGACTCAGAAATCCCTGAGTTTTCGACTTCGGGCTTCTACTAGAGCCTCGATCGTAATTCCTTACTTACCGCCCTTAATACACAATGTAGTATTAATGTCATACATCAAAGCTATGCAAAAGCTCTTTGCTTCATTCATTAGTTCACAGATTTGACAGCTCTTTGATGCATCTAAATTGATAAATTGGTTTCGATTCATAGCACGTTTCGCGGAGGATTCCGACCTGTGCCGCCACGCCGTGCACACCTGTCTACAGCTCCGCCAGTATCTCCCAGTGAGACCGCAATAGTCCCCGCACTATTGCCGTCTCACTCGGGTCATCGTTCCGACGCTAGTTGCAGACCAGTGCCTTGGAATACGCAGCCCTGACGAAGTTTTTGTTTTGTGTGCAGAAGCTGAGCAGCCGCCGAACGCCGAGCAACGCGAGCTACGAGCTCGCCGTGCCGTCGCGCAGAGGCGCTCTAAGACGTCTGGCATTACCACCTACCCAGTCCCTTGTTTCGGACGAACAACATCATATCGGGCTGGTGGTCTTGCTTCGACCGCACTTTTCGGTGCGCATTTCACCACTTTACTATCCGACACAACATAGTAACAGTCGCGTAACAACACACTTTGTGCTGTTAAGCGACGTCGTTCAGGCGTGGGGTAGCGTCAGCCAAACCCGTCTGAACGATCAAATCCGCCATTTGCTGCGGTCGCAGTGTGACACCCTACGGTGACAACGGCCACTGTTGTTGTTTTGGTTTAACCTTGCACCGTGGCCTTTCCCGCTTCACGGGTCAGCCGAAGCAAGCTGGGCTCCGGGATTCTGGCCTTGGGGTCACCCCTAGTCAAACCCGGAGTAGCGCTTAGGAGCACCCCTCTCCGCCGAGAAAAAAGCTCGGAGAGGGTACACAACTAGGGCACACCATAGGTACTCACTCCCTCTCACACAAGTGAGCTCACGAGTTGCGAGAGGGAGACAGAACCCGTTAGGCCATCCTGAGTATTCCCCTCAGGATGCAACGTCCCTCTAACGGTGAGGTGGAGGTCCTTCAGACCTTCGCCCTCCGCTACCCCGAACTCTACGCTGATCATCAGCAATCGCTTAACGATGCAGAGAGTGCCCGCCTCACGGACACTCTCATCGCTCCCTCCGGAATTCCAATTCCGGAGGCCATCGTCCCTCCTCTGACCCGGTCCTTCTCAGAGGACAGCCCGACTTCGCCCGCTCCGGGCCCTGACAACAGACGCACGGTGGCAGCCCCTCCCCGTGAGAGGTCTCGCTCGCGCTCACCGATCGGGAGGCCAGCGAGCACCCGTCCCTCCACCGCCGTTGTCGAGCCCACTTCGGACTCCGAAGCGGAGATGGAGGTAGATCCGAGTCGCGCCTTACGCACTGACTCGGACTCAGATAACGACGGCTATACCGTCGTAGATAGAAAGCGCAAGCGTGCTCCTAAAGCCGCTAGTTGCGCAACTTCCGCCCCTCCCGCCAAGGCACCCGCTAAGGCCCCCGCCTCCGGCAAGAAGCCGACCCCCGCCCCGCGCCCCGCGTCTCCTCCCTCCGCTCCGGCCACCACTGCCGCGTCCCCTCAGGACGCGAGCGCGCGCCGCGAAAAACCGCCTCCGCCCCTGTTCATTCAGGACAAAACCAAATGGGACATGCTGTCCCGTTTAGTTTCGGATCGTGGGATCCACTATACTAATGCCCGCTCCACGCAGCAGGGCATTAAAGTCCAAGTTTCCACCATTAGCGACCACAGAGCGCTAACTAAACTCCTCCGCCACGAGAGCATAAGTTTTCACACTTATGCGCTCGAAGAGGAGAAAGTCCTCCGAGTGGTCATCCGCGGTGTGCCCAAGGAGGTACATACCGATTCGGTATGTGCCGACCTGAAGGCACAAGACTTCCCCGTACATGCAGTTCACCGCATGTACAGCGGGAAGGACCGCAGCCCCTACGATCTAGTACTCGTAGTACTAGATCGTACTCCTGAAGGCAAGGCCATTTTTAATTTAAAAAAGGTCTGTGGCCTCTCAGGACTCGATGTCCAAGCCCCATACAAGAATGGGAGTCCCTCGCAGTGCCATAACTGCCAACTATACGGGCACGCCTCCCGTTTCTGCTTCGCTCGCGCTAGGTGCGTTAAGTGCCTAGGCGATCACGCGACAGCAGCGTGCACTCGCACCCGTGATTCGCCGGACCCACCCAGCTGTGTTTTATGCGGTGCTCAAGGGCATACCGCGAATTACCGTGGCTGCCCTAAAGCACCACGAGTGAACCACAGGGTGGCAAGGCATAGGCCGACCCGTCCCTCTTACGACCGTTACCAACGGGTAAGCCCTAAATTAACGGTAGTACCTGCCTCACAGGTAATACCCGCGCCGCTCCCAGCCCGTAACGCATGGTCTAAACCACCCAGTATGGTTAAGACCGTCGCTACCGCCCGCGCCCCGGCCCGCGCGCCCGCACCCGCGCCCGCACCCGCACCCGCCCGCGCCGCGGCCCCTGCCCGCGCACCGGCCCCGGCTCGCCCCGCGCTCCCGGCACCCGTCGCCAACACCATTCGCGCGCCTCCCCGCGCCGCTTCCCGGCCACAAGCTCCACCTATGCCATTGATGGCTGCCCCTCTTCAAGAGGCAATCAACCTAGTCAGCGATCTGGCTATGTCGGTTGACATCAATGAGGTACAAGAGCTATTCCACAAGATGCAATACGCTCAATCCCCAGCGGACGTGATCCAATACACATTGGAACACGCGAATTTACTTAGCGCCCTTAAGCGCTTCGTTCCCCAGGCCCCTCCCCAGTACAACCACTATGGGTAGTACAACCGAACGCACGAAACCGTACTCAGTTTCGTTAGCGTCATTTAACGCTGACGGCCTCTTCAGACAACGTGACCTCGTCCACGACTTTTGTTGTACCCACCTTATCGATATCATATGCGTGCAGGAAACCTTTCTAAAACCGGGGAAGGCGAACCCTAGGTTTGCCAATTACAGAACGGTACGTGATGATAGAGTGAACTCCCGTGGGGGAGGCACTCTTATCTATTACAAAAGGTCCCTGCACTGCATTCCCCTACCTACCCCAACTCTTGTTAATATGGAAGCATCTTGTTGCCTCCTAGCTATGACTGGTCATCAACCTATAGTCATAGCATCCTGTTACCAAGCTTGCAAAAAGCCGATCGTCCGAGCTGACTTAGAAGCCCTATTCTCATTAGGAAGCGCCGTCATTCTGATTGGCGACTTCAACAGTAAGCACATCCTATGGAATTGTAACGTCAACAATCCCAGAGGTATTGCACTTGAAAACCTAATCGCAGAACTTAACTTTGACATAATTGCGCCCACTGAGCCCACTCACTACCCTTATATGGAAGACCACCGATCTGACTTGCTTGACATGGCACTATTCAGAGGCGTAACACTCCGGTTACGCTCCATAGAAGTGGTTCACGAGCTTCACTCTGACCACCGACCCATTATACTGCGACTAGGTCCCGACCCAACGACTGACCTCCCCCGCCCCACTAAGACGATAGTGAACTGGAAGCAAGTAGGCGATGCCCTAAAGGCTATCAGTTCACCGGACCTAGACAAGATCCCTGACGACATCCTGACAAAAGATGACGTAACCCTTGCGATCGATTCGTTCACCAATCACCTCTCCACCGTAGTAGGTGCATCCGCAAAGGAGGTCATAGTGCCGGACGACCGGCGCCTTGTCATTCCAGCGGATGTGAGACGATTGGTGACGGAGAGTAAAGCAGTGACCCGACATTACGACTCTTACCCCAGTAAAGAGAACAAAACTAAGAAACGCCACTTTGAACGCATGGTTCAAAGTCGCATGTCTGAGTTGCGTGATCAACAATGGGGCGATAAACTTTCAAACCTCGTGCCAAGCCACCATGCTTATTGGAACTTGGCGCGAAGTATGAAAGGTAGTAACCATAACGACATGCCTCCCTTATACAGACCAGTCCCACTAGTCCCAGCGTTCTTTGACGAAGACAAAGCTGAGTGCCTAGCTGATAGCCTAGAGGCTCAGTGTTCCCCTAACGTAGATCACGTTGACCAAGCTCACCTCGATTCGGTGGATGCTGAAGTCGAACGTAAAAGCTCTGTGGTCACCTCTGAACTCCCACCTGCCACCTTAGCGACTTACGCTGAGGTGGCGAGACTGATCAAGGCCCTCCGACCGCGCAAATCCCCCGGTGCCGATGGCATCTCCAACAGGGTTCTTAAAACCCTCTCTCCTCCTCTCATCCATCTCCTAGTCAGCATCTTCAATGCTGCTATGAGCCACTGCTTATTCCCAGACACCTGGAAATGTGCAACTGTCATTGGCATTCACAAACCAGGCAAAAGCTCATCTGACCCCACCAGTTACCGCCCAATCAGCCTCCTCAGTGCCTTAGGCAAACTTTACGAGCGGTTACTTGCAAACCGCCTCCAGTCCCATGCTAAGGAACACCACCTTATCCCAGATGAGCAGTTTGGCTTCAGACCCGGACACTCATGCGTCCAACAGGTGCACCGCCTCACGGAGCACATCATTGAGGGCTTTAACAAGTACCCCAAACCCCAGACCACGCTAGCAGTCTTCCTCGACGTGGCGAAAGCTTTTGACAAAGTCTGGCACAATGGCTTGATTTACAAGCTATACCAACTTGGCGTGCCAGAACGTCTTGTGCTCATCCTACAAGACTTCCTTAAAGCCAGAAGCTTTCGCTATCGCGTGGAAGGCACCCTCTCCTCCCCCCACCCAGTCAGAGCCGGAGTCCCGCAGGGCTCCGTGCTATCACCCATTCTCTTCGCGCTGTATACCAGCGACATCCCACGCTCTCAGCCAGACGTCCTATTGGCCCAATACGCGGATGATACCGCTATTTATACCACTGGGTGGCGTATCAGCAGAAAGTCCATTTTCGCCCTCCAACGGGCCATCACCGAGATCGGTGACTGGTTCCGTAAATGGCGCATCGCGGTCAACCCAGTTAAAAGTGCAGCTATGTACTTTACTGAGAAGACTCGCCCCCGTTACCCGCAACCTTTAACTTTGTTTGACCAACCCATCCCCTGGGTTAGTAAAACAAAATATCTCGGAGTCACCCTTGATCGGAATCTCACCTTTAGCGATCATATAACAACCGTCCGAAACAGAGCGGCCTTTGTAATGGGTCGCCTTGGTCCCCTGATTCGCAAAGAGAGTAAAATGTCTCTTAGTAATAAGAAGACACTTTACACTGCCTGCATCCGCCCCATCATGACTTACGCATCAGTAGTGTTTAGTCATGCTAGTGAGGCCCATCTCCATAAGCTTCAAGTCATTCAAAATCGTTTTCTTCGTAGTGCAACCGGCGCTCCGTGGTATGTCCGGAACACCGAGTTGCACTGCGACCTAAACCTTCCCTCTTTAGCGCAGTTCAATAAGGACTGCGCTCGCCGATACTTTGATCGAGCGCCCCACCACTCGAACCCATTGGTTGTCCAGGCATCGAACTACTCGACCGCCTCTTCTATCCCATTTTTCAAACCCCCCCGTCGCCGACCACGGCAGGTATTAGACGACCCGGATGACCCCATCGCAGTCATTACATTGGCAGCTTTAGCGTTATCCGCAAGTCGTCGAGGTAAAATCCCCAGGTGTGAGGTAATTAGAGGTCACACAATCAAACACCGAGCTCGCCGGCGAGCTCGAGGCAAAAACAAGGTCACGATAAATTGCTCTCCAAATAGTCAAAGAGTTTTATTCAGTAGGGCCCAATTGTGCAACACTGCAGTTGCACAGAGGCATTTTGCTCCGATCCCCCCCATGTCTCTCGACAGTGAGACAAGCCGAGGTCCGAACCACAGTGGTGCCCTTGAGCTCGCTGTCAACCCCTCCTATAATAGCGGTACGTTTTCGGCGTCCGCAGGAGACGGAGGTAGAAGGCGCTTTTCGCCTTCTACGCCCGTCTCGGGAGAAGTGCCTTCGGCACTTCTCCCTCCCGGGCTATTGTAGGGCCAGGCCCTCGCCCAAAACCCGGTGGAGCTGGACGACCGCACAGGCGGTAGCCAGCATCTATGTCCTCCCTAAAAAAAAAAAAAAAAAGCACGTTTCGAAACGGTAAACCAATTAAACTGGACCCGAGGTACTGAACCGTTAATGAACCGCGAGACGAATACTAACAAATTGTGTTCTATGGTATTTAAATAAAGCAATGAAAAACAAACCTGATTATTAGTTACACGTTAAAACGATCCTCAACATGCATATATGACAATGAAGGATAATTAAATAGCGGCAGGTCCCTGGGATACAGTATGACCTATGTGTGCCCATGAAACTTATGTTAAAAACTCATATGACCTGTCGTAAATTGAAGCAGTGATGGCTCAGTGGCAATGGCTATGGACTGCCGCGCAGCAGGTCCATGCGGTTCGAATCCCGCCGCTGGCTTTAGCATCACCGCATGGTGGAAGGCATTTTGTGTGCCTCGAGCTTGTTCCGTCATAATAACATAACCAATAGTCATTTGTTATACAAAAGTGCAAAGTTGCTTTTAAACCGCGTGTTCAAGTTTGATGACCGAGCAAATGAAGGATTCACGAGCGCAGCGAGTGATTCAAAATTAGAATCCTGAGCGTTATCGAGGGAATCAAAAGAGCACGAGGTGAAAAATCTTTGCACTCGAGTGCAACACGTAACTTTTCATTCCACCTCAGCGAGGAAATGACTAAATGCAAAAAAAAAACGATTAGGGCAGAAAATTCAAATTACAAATATTTATTTAATTTTGTTTGTACTTAGGTCGGCTCAGTATTTTATGTATATAGTTTGTATGTGTGCTAAATGTGTGAGTAGTTAGATGACGAGCGACAGAACGGAGTAGTGTTTATTTTTTCTTATCTAAGTATTCAAAAAGAGAGCAGCTGCTTGGTTCTTAGTAAACCGAGACCAAAGTAGCTGTTTAATCCCTAGGGACTAAACATGATTTCAAATTGGAATGTGTATATATTGTTGGTAAATGTTCCAATCACCAGAGTTCGATATCGAACATGGCACAAAAATGGAACGAAAACAAAATCTTTAATAAGGGGTTTTTATCCTATTTGCAAGATTTACCAATCTTCAACACTATGGACTATATATTCCATGCACATTTATTAATTTTTTGTTCTACGCTTGGTTGTTATTTATAGCTTTAAACGAAAAACATCAAGCACGTGGCGGTATAATGGCTTAGGCAAATAACAAATCGTTTTGAGCTCAGCCTCAGACAATGTCTTATAGATTGTCACGTTGGCAGTAATTAGCGTACATGAATGAATATCGTGTTACAGTTGAACGCGATCCAAGCCCAGTTTCAATTGAGGATCGTCGCTTGTAAGTAGAACTAATTAAGATTTATTGCAATATTCGGTAACGTTTTATGCACATATAAAAGATATACATGCGATATGATAGACTTCTACTCTCTACTATCTACTTACTGACCTGCATCAGTACTTCAGTAGTATAATATTATAAATGCGAAAGTAAATCTGTCTGTCTGTCTGTTACGCTTTCACGCCAAAACTACTGGACCGATTTGAATGAAATTTGGTATGGAAATAGTTTGAGACCCGGGAATAAACATGGGATAGTTTTTATCCAACTGCGCAAAAAGAGGTTATTTTTTTTGCGCGATAATCGACATACACCCTGGCGGAGCCGCGCCCGGAAAGCTAGTATTGATATAATTTACAGTATTTATTGGGATAAAACATCATTTACATATTTTGATGCCTTCACATCACATTTGACATCTACAGCCATGGCGTATACCATCGAAGAAACATATACACATATAAGTAGACAATGTGTCGCCAAGCAACTAACGGTGTTCCGGCAGCAGTCCTTGAGAGCCAGTGAAATTACAGGCACATGAGACTTAACAATTATGTCTCAAGGTGCCGGGCGCAGTGCAATTCGTGATTTGTGACCAAATGCATCTGTTATAGGTTAGTCCACTTAACACCAGGTGGGCCTCGAGCTTGTTCCGTACAGTAACATAAAAAAATATATACTAGGTATAATAATTAGCATCCCAATAAAACACTTAAAAATATAAAAATATAGCCAATCCGCCAAATTAAATTTGTTTTTATCAAAATAATTTTGTCTTATTAAAATATTTTTTATATATTTGTTATTATTAAATATATATTTTCACAAGGTAACGCCTGAATCTATTTATTAATTAGAATCCCTTTTATCTACCTTACAGTTATTATCTCAGTTATCTTAAAAAATTGATCGAACGCTGAAGCGTAATATAATATGTACTATGGCTGAAGTCTATTTAAAATCATTTAATTAATAATATTATAAAAAAAGACTCACTATGGTTATTATTTTTAAGAACTGCTGGTCAAAATTGGTGTTTTCACCTCAGATATGAGTTACAGTGCCAAGTAGCCCGTACATCAGTTTGAAATTGTATTTGCGTATATAAAAGTAGTACAAATAATAAACTACATTTACCTACTTAAATTCACCGACTTATAGGTCCGTTTAATCCACGCAGTTAATCGACGCTTGTTTGTTTAAACACCATGATTTATGTAGAGCACGCATCGTTGGATCGTATATACATAGAGTGAACTGTCAGACCATTTATCTTCTCTTGATACCAACACCGGGTAGAAATTCATATTTATTTGCTTTTATCATCATGCCTGATGACAACTGTTCTATATTATATCATTCTATTTAAATATTTTGAGCTGTTTTTCAATTGTTTCTTTTCTCATTTATATAAGAAAACGTTGACAAAATAAGTACCTATCAGCTACATTAAAATTTTAATGTAGCCCATACTAATAATTTTAAGTACATGGTCTGCAAAAAATCAGACTATCAGTGTCATAACAGAGAGTGGGTATGAAAAATGTGATGAGGGTGAATGAAACAAGAGAGATATGCCAAGATACTAGCAAGTGGAAATATGTCTTTGCTTACCCTAATTTTTAAATTATTTTATCTCATTGTTTAAATAATTTAATTCTTGTTGATCAATTGCCAAAGCAACAGCACAGATGTGACAACAGCACATGGAGCTCCTCGTCTGGGCACGTCAATATTAATCATCTGTTAAACACTTGATTAGATTCGTATATCTTTGGATTCACGACGTGATTTACTTTCGTACGTTCTTTTAGCTGGCATTTTATTAATCGTCCGTTTTACATGACATTCAAATAATATGTTATCGAGTAGACGCATATGTTTACAAGCCACTTCTAAAAAAAAGGAGGATGTAGATTTGGTGACAAAAATGTATATGATTGTTTACTTAAATACTTTACATATATGTCAACCGAATTTATTCTTCTGGATCATCTGATTTTCATGTTATATTTTTGTCTGCTTAATTTAATTCCTGTTGAGCAAGTGCCAAAGCAACGCTACAGATGTGACAACGGGACATGTGTCCTGCGTCTCGACGCGTCACTCTTAATCAGCCGTTAGCTACTTGATTAGATTCGTTTAACTTTGGGATCACGACGCGATTTACTTTTGTACGTTTATTTGAATAGTCATTTGTTAACCTTCAAGCTTCTAGAATCTGTCCAGAAAGAGAGTTGACTTGAGATTTGAGTTTGAGACAGTGCTACATTGGAACTATTGATAAAGAACGTTACACCTACAACTGTGGGTGTCGTAAGAGGTGACTAAAGGTAAAGTCGCCTTCTGAGGAACTGCGATCCCCAAGACGCCTGCCAAGCATGGGTATTATGAAAATAAGCTGTGTTCAACAGTTGACAATCTGCTGGTACAGTACAGTATGAAATAAAGTAAAGTTATTTTAAATGTCAACTCTGTACTGATTCTTTTTCTGAACATTATATACCTCTACTCGATCTAGTTAAACCAATTCCAGAAAAGAGGTTGTATATAAAGTGTAGGGATAAGTATAAATAAAATCATAGGGGCTAGGTGTATTTAACCTACTAAAAGATGTATGTTCTCGAGTAGATGTAAATATGTTTTTCTTTTTATTCAAACAATCCAGTACCTCCATATTATTGCTCGGCTAAGCCTTTACCTGCATAATAAAATATAAATGTTAGCTACATCACCAGCTTACCAAAACCACGCACAACATCACGAACAGATTGAAAAGCTCATTCGATTAGTCCAGAATCTGATTCAGTAGATCGCTATCATTATAAAGTGCAAAGCGGAATGTGCAAGCTGTGGAAATTGGTTAATCCGGGATTTTCCGCTCTGGCGGGCGAGATGCGGTCGCTTTATTTCGCCTATGAGTCAGAGGATAAATATTTTCCTGATAATACTCCATATTGTCTTTAATTGATTTCTCGTGTTATCATTATTTTCCTACCCTCAGTCCACTTATGTGATGAGTGTCATATGTAACATGTGTTTTTTTATTGTTATTATTTTATTTTATTTTATTCGGAAAACTAACAGCTAGTTAACAAAATATAATATAATACTTAGCTAAAATACTTGCTTGATACATATAAGTTTACTCGTGATAGTATTTTTTTTTGGTTATTTCGATTACATATGTCTTGCTGCTTTTTTGATGACTGCATATTCTATGGGTTAAGGCGTCAAAATGGCTATGAATCTTGTTGATGCCCAATGCTCAACAACCAGATAAAAATAATAATAACTAAAAGGCTACATGCTACACTAGGTGGACTGACGACATCGTGAAAGTCGCTGGTAGCCAACGTCTTCCGGCTGATGATGATGATGATATGCTATAACATATGACTTTCAAAGACAGCTGGATACACTGATTGTGCTTTGCGAAATATAATCTAGTCGAGGGTGTCAGCTTAATAGGCCACTAGGCCAGCACGGCAAACACTGTAGTAGAATTAAAACCAGGAATTGTTCGATCAAGCAGAAAGTATTCACCACCACTGGGCCACCACTGCCTTTACAATTATGTCAACGTAATCAGCAATCACTCTTGAAATGTACTCGTAGAAAGGTTTTTTTTCGCCTGACATTTGGTCAGTGTCAAGTGACGTGAAACGAAAATAATTCACTTCTTCACACTACGTTTAATAGACTTGTACGAAACTAGAGAATTTTTTTAGTATGCTACTACTACCTGTCATGTAATGTCACATCCGTAATGTTCAGCTGTCAAGAATAAGTATGCGTTTAATATGTAAGATATTTTTAAACATTTAAATGCCGGATATTGCTTTGAACTGGGGCACGATAAGCTCTTAAAAACTAAAATACCTGACTGCGGACCAAATAGATCGGCTAATTAACTTTTTTAATCATTTTATGTAGGTACCCATTGAGATACGTGGGCCTTTATTATTCTCTAACATTAACTTAATCTAAGATATATACAGAATTATGTTGAAAAAGTTTACTTTACAAAAGCCTTAAAATATAATTTCTCTTGAGTCGACAACTGTTCCAATAAACAATTCCAATACATAGGTAATTTTTATAACCTGTGAATGTGAATCTCAGTTGAGAAGCTCAACTTGGATTCACATTTTTTCAACATTTTCCCAACCGCAAAATTCAATAAAGCTCATCAGCAAACAGACACAAAAAAGTATCGACTTGTGCACATTCCGACATATTTGCGAGCCTTTTCGGGAAGGCCGCGGGCATCTCACCTGTCCACAATCCGGGCATGCCACTGACAAATTATTCGATACAGACCGATGAGCGAAAGCCTGCGGGAAGTGATGTCATGCATTCATATGCTTTTTGCTCCCGGCTCAGTACTGCCAGCAGCTATCTGAAAATACCTGAAAGCGCGAACACTGAAACCATAGCGCGCAAAAACTGGATTCACCAGCTACTTCACTATTTTATTATGGGTTGGTATTTATCAGAAAAGGAAATCAATGTGTTCATTTAAGTGCATTGGGTATGTAATAAATTATTCTTCATATATATCTGGAAACAACTATACTATTTTAGCTCAAACCAATATTGATTGTTTTTGTTCTTGTTACCTTAAATGCAAATAAATTATTTAAACGAATATCAGTATTCTCAGAAACAAAAAATCATACCGGAAAAAATAAAGTCATGTGCAGGAACCCGCTTCATCCACCTCTTTAGCCGGTTATGCTCAGACCGACTGAGCTAACATGGCAATGAGTCGAAACTCCATTTTTTTCGCTATCGTTCTTTAATCATCGTGCGGGGAATCGTAAATTTTATAATGTAATCCGCAGAGTATGCTTTATTGAAAATATTAAAAATATCGGATTTGTTACTGTAATATACTTATCCAGAAATTTTAAAATGCATGCGTATATAGAATACATATTCTAAATACGTCTAATTCTATTTGAAATATTTTATATACAAGCACGCTTTAGCCAATATGAGTATTCTCACCCACCATTACTACAAACTCTGCAAATCTTCTAAAAGTAAACTCCCTAAAAATAAGGATATTCCTAACGCACTGGTAGCCCAAATCCCAATCATGGTTGATCGTGGAAGGGTGGAACATTGTACCCGTTTTAACAGTTGACAGTTTATGGCTGAGGTTACGAGACTGACGCATCGTATTAGTTCTGCTCGCTGTTTTATTTTTGTGGTGAATAATGGCAGTTCAGGATTTATTTCGTGAACAATTTTGTATAGAGAGTATGTTCAGAAGTCAGAAAGAGAGTGGACGTAGGATCTATAATTATAATTTAAATTAACTATAACTATAGCTAATTTCCCGTTATCATTTTCATATATCAACTATATATTGAATTATGTATGTATGTAGGTACTCGTAGATTATTGGATATAGTGTAATGGGCACTTTTGCACCAGGTACAGTTAGGGGTGGGTTATTTGAATTACCATTACACTTCCAGTATAGAAATTTAATATTATTTTTGCTATTGTATTTATTTTTGTGAAACAAAAAAAAAATTGGATATATATAATTTCCATTATTATCAATGTACCACAGTCACAAAATTAAATCACAAGTCCGCACTCTTTCTAATCGTTTTGTATATAAGAGTACCAAGGATGGAACTGGTAAAGGTAGGTACATACATTTTGCCTCACCTGTATAATACTATTATTACATTGAATCATGGTTAGAAATACTTGATATTGCCTTCAGGCATGAAGATTGGTCTAACCAACTACATATTTAGCATAACTTTTTCTTTTTCTAAACAAATACATGTATGCATGTGTTTGGTAGCGCACTTTGTCATGACGGCCGTGGCGGGCATGTAAATACATCGTCGTCCGCATCCCTCCGTCTTCCGGCGCGCCCTAACTACTTCCTCTGTATAATTAGCTGGCTAATAAGTCTCTCTGAAATATTCAGTCGAGTGCGCTGCCTTGGGGCTGCGAATGAACCTGTCAATCGTGATTTGGGGGCCCGAATGTTCGTATGCGGCTAGTGGAAACTGCAATTGAATTTTCTTCGTATTCCAGGCGTTATTATGTTATCCAACTAGAATACCTAGATACTACGATGATGTGTGTAAGTTATATAGAGAGTTGTATTACCTAAATAAGTAAATTTATTTTGCATCCAACAAAGTTTTTTAATTGGTAGGTTTGTAAATCTGCCATATTACGTACCCCGACCGCACAGACGTGTGATATAATGGTAGAAAAATGATGATAATGATTTAAATATATGTTCAACATTTAACAAAGTAACATGTTTTATCTAAATAAGTAGCAGTGAAGCAGTGGCATTGGCTATGGACAGCCGCGCAGCAGGTCCATGGTTCGAATCCCACCGCGGGCTTGAGCTTCACCGCATGGTGGAAGGGCATTTTGCGAATGCCCGCCTGTCTAGCGACCACCCTCAAGTAGAAAATCTGTCGCCAAGCACCTAACGATGTGTTCCGGCAGCAGTCCTTGAGAGCCAGTGAAATTTCAGGCACATGAGACTTAACAACTATGTCTCAAGGTGACGGGCGTAGTGCAATTCTTGGTTTGTGACGAAATGCATATGTTATAGGCAGAGTTTAGTCCGCTTAACATCAGGTGGGACTCAAGCTTGCCCCGTCACAATAACATTAATAAAAAATAGCAATAGTATCAAAATCAGCCTCGTCATTGTTACCTACAATAAATCTTCCAAACCCCAGCAGACTCTTCACATCATAAATATTTACTGAGCACATAATCGAGAGCAATAAATCTCAATTCACATTCAATTTCACCAATAGCCGATCAATCACTTTACCCAACACTTTATAAAACAAGAAAATGGCCATCATTTGCTAAGAGGGTGCATTTCTGATGCACTCTACAGTAAAAACAAAAGAAATACTGTGGTATATGGGGGCTGGCAACTCTATATAAATGTTATTTTTCCCCTCAATTCCGGCTAACTTTACCAGAGAGAGGGAAAGTTGGAATAATATGCCGGGCATTGTAGATTAATAAACTTTATAGAATGGAATAAAAGGAATATTTTTCTTGTTTATTTACGTGCCTTTATTTGATCTTATTTAGAATTTTGGAAATTAATTAGTAGGAAAGGCTAACCGTAATACGTTTTCAATTGCAGTAATACTATTATTTTTTTCACTATCTACAAATCAAAGATTATATATTTTTAAATTTATTGCTGATAACGAGCCTTTGACCACTATCTCACCTGATGGTAAGTATTGATGTGGTCGAAGATGTTGTGCAGGATAACCTTGAATTACTGTCTCTCAAGGGCAGAAAATACCCTTAGGTGCTTGGCGACAGATTTTCTACTTGAGAGTGGTAGCTAGCCAGGCGGGCATTCGTAAAATGCCCTACCACCATACTGTAACGACTGCCATCCTAACCAGGACCGACGGCTCCGAAGCACGGAAGCGCTCAGTAGTAATATAGCCACTAACGGTCACCCATCCGAGTTATGACCGCGGTGGAAGTTGCGGAAGCAGCAAACTTCGCTACGAGCGCTTCAAAATATATGATATGATCAAATATTATATAAGGTAATAATGGTAATAAGCTTACAATGAGAACTGGCACTATTGCTGGAATATATCGTTCAATGCTTTTGAAGCTTTTGAAGCGCTAATAGTGAGTAGTAGCTTGCCTAGTCATTCTTAACCGATTATCGTGGTTATAACGTCCTCTGAAGTCATTACTTGTATAGATGAACGCTGCCGTGTTTTGGTGGGCACTTTAAGCCGTCGTCGATACCGGATGTCCTTGGATGGCAGTTGGTATAGCATAGTGGTAGGTCATTTGTGAATGCCCGCCTTGCCAGCTACCACCTTCAAGTAGAAAATATGTTGTCAAGCAACTAACGGTGTGATCCGGCGCTGTCCTTTAGAGCCAATAACACTACGTTAGCCTAAAAAAACAACTAAAAAAACCACATCATCATATACTATCAGGCGAGATAGAAGGCTAATGGTTAAAAGAGGTGAACATTCGCAAAATGCCCTACCAAGTGATGCTCAAGCCCGCGCTGGGATTCAAACTACGTACCTCCTGCACTGCAGTTCACACTTAAAGCTACTGAGCCATTACTACGACTGCGCAGGTGCCTTATAACATTTTTAATGAAATGTACCCCATATTAATCACTTCATCAAATCTTTACATTTTGTATAGTATCGTGGTACATTCCGCCACGTGTACTTCGTGAAGCGACAACCGAATTTGCACCTTTTTCTGTTTCATTACAGTGCTCTTTAGAATTGCATTTCATTGTACAAACAAACCATTTGATATTAACCCTATCATACCGCGGTTCGTGACACGCGTCAGGTCTGTTCGATCCTCATACATATTCAGGTTTGGAGCGCTGCTCTGGGACTCTCGTCTAATGAACCTCTACGCTGAGTCACAATGTAAAACAGCAGTTAAGCTTCCAACAGCAAAAAATAATATGGCACACATGATGCTTAGAAAGTGTATAATAGACATGAAATTTGTTAATTTGTAAGAGCGCCTGTACTGTTAAATCAGAAAGCAATATAATTCATATTTACATTGATCCATAACCTAGATAAGTGCAATGTTAAAAACAATAAACACTTTACAATGAAAAAATATTGATCGCAAAGATGAAATTGTATGTTTAATTTTATATTAAGTTCCCAAAGCTAATATTTCGAACAAACCACGAAAGAGGCTTGTTTGATATATTATGGGGGTTTCTTTGGTATATCATTGAAATATATATTTGGTATTTTATTGGTACCTATTTAACCAAAAAATTTAATACTTATAATATTCATGTCACGCGGTTTCATCTCTGTGAACTTTATAAGTTTTATAACATACACATTTGTGTTTAGATTTCTAGTTTTGTAGCTGCTAGGAAGAAAAATGGAATGAATCTTAAAATGGAGAAGATCTTAAAACCTAAGATAAGGAAATTAATTAAATAAAATATCAGCTTCAAGCCCAAAAATATGTGAATTTACACTTCGTGCGATTTTGAAATAAGGTTTTAGTTCAAAATTAAAACGAAAGTTTTAAAGAACGTCGTTAGAAAAAAAACAAATATTGATGGATCATATAACTTCGTCATTTGACTTAAACCTATACTGAATCTATGAGGAAACTTCCAGAATTTTCCTTGTGGGCCCATTATATAGTATCAGTTTTACCAATATATACAACTGTATTTGCACTACACGCAATGCTTGATCCCTATTGTCAGAAGCACAGGTTTCAAATGCTTTTGTGGAGGCGAAATTAGAATGTTGCGTGTGCTCTTTGTTGATATAATTAAGAGGGATCGGATGTTGGTTTTGCCTCTAAAGTTTTGATTGCTTCTTATTGTTCAAACAATGATCTTGAATGTCATCATAAGGAGTTAAATGTCAAGAAAATCGAATTTTACATGTGCTCTTATTCTGTACTTAACATAAACATTATCACGCCGGTATGTCCCCAGAAGAATAAGCACATACAAAAGTAATATACCTGAAATAGTAAGCAGATATGTATAAAATAGACCTATTTTTTGCCAGATGCTTTTAGGTCCTATGTTATTAAGGACTAATCTATTGCCTTGTACCAAACACAGTGCCGGATTGTTTGCTGTAGAAAATATAAAGGCATTCAATTGAAGCGGGGTCCTAGATGATTAGTTGGGCGCGACGTTTATGCCCCACGTAACATTTACTTGAAAATAAATATCTGTTTCTAAAATGAACATTGGTTTTTAGGGTTTCGTACCCAAAGGGTAAAAACGGGACCCTATTACTGAGACTTCGCTGTCCGTCCGTCCGTCCGTCCGTCTGTCACTAGGCTGTATCTCAAGAACGGTCATAGCTAGACAGTTGTAATTTTCACAGATGATGTATTTCTGTTGCCGCTATAACAACAAATACAAAAACTTGCCCAAGTCTAGTCAAGACTCGCACTTGGCCAACTTTTCGAGCGTATCGGATCCTACATTTGTTGAAACTTTTCACTACCTTTCTTTTTCACCACCGAGGCAAACCTCGGTAGTGAAAGACACACGATTTAGTTTAATTATGTAATTAGTTATACTTTAGTTTGTAGATATGATGGCAAAGAGCAATCTTGTTACAAACGATTTAGGCTCTAAGAAATAAAGCAACCTTTAAAGCAGCCAGCTCCTTTATTAGATATAGCCTGATAGAATCTTTGATCAATCAATACACGCCAACGGGTGAGAAATTGGTTAATTGCTAGCACATCTGTTATATTTATATACCATTTATTACAAATCATTAAATAAAACATCAACGTTACGATCTTGTTTAGATTAATGCCTTTAAATCCGGTGCAACATGTTATAGATATTCACCGAGATCCAGTGTAAACGGTTCGCGGGCTTTTGGAAATAACTGATACTGAACTGAACTGACATATTTTGTCAAGCATTGCTAACAATCATCGCGTTAATCTCGGTTATGAATAAAATAACAGTTAAAAATTTGGTTCAGCCATTGAAAAGCTTTCATTTTACGTGACAGAATGACACACATAGAAACAGACGAAGGTTTGTGACATTTGGCCGTTGGGAGTGATAAAAATACTGTCCTTTCTTTTTTACACCCTTCAACTCTAATGTCTACATAATTTTTCCTAAAGCAAAGTAAAAGGAAATATTATTCTCGCATTACACAGATATAAAAGGCTATCGGTAGACGCCTTCCCACTTTTCCGGGTGGCTAGAGAAAAGTGGGAATGTTGAGAAAAACCGAGGGTGGCGAGCCGACTAATGCGCCGATATTATTATTGCGGGCAAAATGTCGGATAGAATCTGCTAATACTCGCTGACACGATAAATTAGCTAGAAAACATTGGGTGAAGAAGCTATAACGTAAGTGTAGGGATTATTACAAGAATAGGATGTAGAACACTACAAATATAGCAACAATAAAAGAAATAAGAAAACAGAATAATTACTGAGACTGGTGATATAGTTGTATATTATATATTTTATTTTATTCTGCTAATCTAAAATATCTACGAAACTTTTATGATTCTGCTATTTAGCAATAGGCAGAGGCATCTAATAACCAGATATGTATTGGTTCCATGTAATAGGGAGCGAGCTTCTAATCAGTACTAATATTATAAATGCGAAAGTAACTCTGTCTGTCTGTCTGTCTGTCTGTCTGTTACGCTTTCACGCCAAAACTACTGGACCGATTTGAATGAAATTTGGTATGGAGATAGTTTGAGACCCGGGAAAAAACATAGGATAGTTTTTATCCGACTGCGCAAAAAGAGGTTAAAGTTTTCGCGCGATAACCGACATACGCGCGGGCGGAGCCGCGCCCGGAAAGCTAGTAATCTATAAAAATAGTTTGCTTACAAAACTTTTAACGTTACGTAACTTTTCCTATATTTTTTTTATGCTTTTATTATTTTTTTTTTTCCACACTCTCATTTATCTTCATTCCTTTACAAAGTGTCAAGTATTTTTTTTCTATGCTTTATAGTTTAGCCTATGACCACTATCTCACCTGATGGTAGGTGTTGATGTGGTCAAAGATGTTGTTCAGGCTAACTTGAATTACTGGCTCTCAAGGACAGCTGCCGGATCACACCGTTAGGTGCTTGGCGATAGATTTTCTACTTGAGAGTCGTAACTAGCCAGGCATGCATTCGCAAAATGCCCAACCACCATGCTATCACGGCTGCCATCGTAAAACAACAACCGGGACCGACGGCTTAACGTGCCCTCCGAAGCACGGAAGCGCTCAGTAGTAATGTCACCAGCGGTCACCCATCCAAGTCATGACCGTGGCGGACGTTGCTTAACTTTGCTGATCGGTTCAGAACGTCTAAGCAAACTTCGCTACAAGCGCTTCAAAAAATATTGTGGACTTACATACTTTACATTATAAATTGTGAGATTTGCGATTAATACATAATATTACGAATTACAAGTAATATTTTAATATATCATTAAAATCCAATTTAGCTATATTAACCCACCTACATAGACAGTTTAAATTCAATTTTGAGTTTCTACGCGACAAAAGCTACAACCCTCGTCGCGTGCCTCACCTGAGGGCGTGCTTAGATTGGAAATTTCATTTCTTCTTAAAAACAACCCCAATCTACCCCACGCTGTCTCTTAACCACTGACAAGCCGTATTGATGACACGCTGTTTATCATAATATAATTGCTGTATTTAAAAAGCTACTGAACTTTTATATATTTCGAAGATAATTCAGCATATTATTCTTACACAGCTGTTATATGAAATACAACTTCAATAATGCAATGATATAAAGGAATTAAGTAATCAATGTATTGAAAAAAATTCCATATGATTGCTATTTCTACAAATGATCAGGTATTGGCCGTCATCATTACCGCGATATGATATTTATGTTCTTTTGTGTTGTAAATTTATCATCGAAAACAGTTTTTTATAAAAAGGTTTATGTTTCAAAGCACTCACCTCAATGGTAGTTTTTCCGGATTCCTGCCACTTCATAAGGTGTTCGCCTTTCAACGACCAACCAGGCGCGTAGCTGATGAGCCCCCCTCCCGCCGCAGTTCCCTTGGCACCCGTTACAATCTCCGCTTCCTTCGACTTCTTGGGGCTCGTCTGAAGCCGGAAAAAACTCCGACCGTGCTTGCAACTTTTCGAGGGGGAAAAGAAAAATGAGCTCTTTTTAGGCGATTTTTCTTGCTCTTCCGTAGATGTAGACGTTGATGCGGCCGTTTCTTCGTTCTCTCTCTCATCATTTGCTTTACTATTGTCGCTTTCGACTGATTTAGGGCCGGTGGTCTCGTCAGCAACGAATAGAAGCGTTCGTTGAACAAATGGTGTAGCTTTGTTGTAAAATTCACAAGGTTCAGGAACTTTGAAGCTGGCCGGTATGGTCGTGCGATGCGATTTTGAGAAGCGTCGCTCCATGTATTTTCTTGCCATATCAATCCATCATTCACATTCACATACAAGAGTATAATATTCTTTTGTTTTTGAACACTTTTCTAGTCTTTTAAGATTAATGGGCCTCTAGGACCAACAATTTAATTCCAAAACTGTTTCTATTTCATATATATCTATTTTAACTGTGTTGGATTATTTTAAGGTTTTAAATAGGAAAGTGAATATAATTTACAGAGCAGGTATAAAAAACAAAGACATAATCATAATCTGAATACTTTTTGTCGCGCTAAATATTTCATAAGATATCTTTATTTAGACTTCACTTCAATAACATTTTCACGGTTGAAATAAAACTTAAAATGCTATTTATCCGTTCAAGGTAAAAACTGAAATAGAAACTCTCATAAGCCATTGCCCGTTAAATCGAGAACAGGTGAATCTGTCCGCATTTTCTTCGAGATCCAAGCAAAATAAACGGAGCTGAATAATTTCACGTCCCCTCGAATAGATACGGGGTTCCATAAACTATAAGAAAAGAACGTCTACAGCTAAGCTCTGCTGGAAATGACATTTCTTTGTAAACTAAGTTGAGGTTTATATTGTATTTATAAACGATATCTATTTAATATTTTAGGAGTTAACAAATCAGGAGCTCTTCACCAGATGCAAGACTAGAATGAAAATGAACTTTGCTTAATCTGTATTTGCAGACTTGCTTATGTTTGATCGTTCTCAAAGTAGATTTCTCATTACCAGATACTTCTTAAGCTACTCTTCTGAAAACATTTACTTCTATGGTCAAAATGTTAAAACGAAGTAAATCTTCATTGCCATTATAATTAGAAAATAAGACTACAGTGATTTCGAAATTGTAACAACCGCTGAAATAACTTTCAAATGAGCGCGCGCTGGGCAACCATAGGCAACGTGACGGTAAAGTCAACTGCTTCGTCGAAAAACGTGATAATTAAGTACACCAAATATTAGTAAACAAATGTTTTTTAAGCCGGCTGAATAATGATCCTTCTTGCTGAAGTAAGAATTAAAAATGGCGCATTAGAAATATTCAGCAATAACAATGAAACTAATAATACTTTTAAAAACCTAAACCATAACGTTATTTTACAGTAGATATTGTTTGGTTTTGTTTTAATTTACATTGCTTGTCGTGAATTGTTGTATCGTTTTTTTTTTTTTATTTAAACTTACAGTTTCGTTAATCTGTTTACCACATTTCGTGGCACTTGTCCGATTGGCACAAGCCGATTAGCACCTAATAGACACTAGTCTTTTGTCATTATCTCGCAGTACCTAAATAAAAATAAAATTTAATTCGTGGCTTACGTGCAAATTTTAAATGTATGTACTGTAAGTTTCAAATACAAGACAAAATGGAATGCTGTTTTTTCATTATGTTTAATTTCGTGTTTAACCTAAGTTCCATAGACTTGAGCATTGTAGAATGTTCAATACTGTGTTATTATCGAGCTTTACCTTTTGTTGTAAGTTTTTGATTGTTTTGTACCAAACTTTCCTTTGTAATAAACTTTTCATTGTTTAGAACCCAATAAACCTAGCGTAAGT
The DNA here is from genome assembly GCA_963854805.1 of Plagodis dolabraria. NCBI lineage: Eukaryota > Metazoa > Arthropoda > Insecta > Lepidoptera > Geometridae > Plagodis > Plagodis dolabraria. The sequence continues at coordinate 25,270,701 of OY978441.1, read as the reverse complement.
TTTACGATAAACTATCAAATATTTAAAGGTTATTGTGATGAGAGTGAAATAAGCAATAAAGATAAGTGAACGAGAGAGAAGAAGAAGATACAAGTGGAAATCCGTTTTCTCGGCAAACACCTCTGCCGGGAAACGGGAGTTAGTACCAAAACCTGTTGACAAAGCAATATTTATCTTAAATATTTATAATTTAATTCGAATGAATCTAACATTTTATATGCCTATGTATTTTGCTAGCGAAAACGTATTATTTAGTCCATTGTTTTGTTAGAGAATACATTGTACAAACTCCACGTAAGATAGGAAGATAACCAGTACTAATATTATGAAACGAAAGTAACTCTGTCTGTTACCCTTTCACGCCAAAACTACTGGACCGATTTGAATGAAATTTGGTATGAAAATAGTTTGAGACCCGGGAAAAAACATAGGTTAGTTTTTATCCAACTGCGCAAAATGAGGTTAATGTTTTTGCGCGATAACTCTAGGTTAGTCTGAATAACATCCTCGACCACATCATCACTTACCATCAGGTGAGATAGTGGTCAAAGGCTAACCTATCAAGCATAAAAAAAAAAAAAAACCGACATACGCGCGGGCGGAGCCGCGCTCGGAAAGTTAGTAATCAGTACTAATATTATAAATGCGAAAGTAACTCTGTCTGTCTGTCTGTTACGCTTTCACGCCAAAACTACTGGACCCATTTGAATGAAATTTGGTATGGAAATAGTTTGAGACACGGGAAAAAACATAGGATAGTTTTTATCCAAATGCGCAAAAAGAGGTTAATAAATAATTTTGCGTGATAACCGACATACGCGCGGGCGGAGCCGCGCCCGGAAAGCTAGTTCAACATATATTATAATTCAATTATACACTTAAATACATTGCCATACAAAATGTGACCGTTTCTGTGTCAGTTCTAGTAATTTTATAACATTAGCTACGAGTTGCAATTTTCACGCGGAGGCTCTACTCTGCCCTATCGATCGCTTGTGGGTAAACATTGCCGCCCTAACTGCCTTTACAAACCGCTCTATTCAACCGCTTTTGATCTTATACTATTAGTGACAAAGCTCAAATTTGATTGCTTTCATGAATCTCAAAAATTGCATGATTTGTCATGGGTTTACAAGGTTTCAAAGTTGGTTGTGTTTTCTGAAACAATGTTTGTGAATTACAGGAACAAATTATAGATTCACATATTTTTTTTACTTTTTAATTTATACATTTTAAATAATATAGACTCACACCCTATGTCATTCAAATGGCCTATCCTAATCTAAACACTCACGTTTCAGCCGATATTTTGAGGTGTAATAGGAGACGAACCTATTTCCATATATCTGGCACAGTCCCAGACTGCTGCTGAAAATCATTTTACTATTTACTCTATCAGCCGGATCGTCCACTGCTGAACACAACCTCTCCTATCTAGGGGGTATTTTCCATAATCCCCACGCTTGGCAGACAGCTTGGGGATCGCAGTGTAAGATGCCAGTTCTTTAGAAGGCGCTGCTGTCCACCTTCCAGTATTTTTACCTTAGTCGCCTTTTACGGCACCCACGGTAAGATACGGGGAGGTGCAATTCTAACCCGGCACCCCACGGGGGGTATTTTTCTATTAATAACCAATAATTTTCTGACGGAAAATCGAACCAAGGAACTCCAGACTCCAAAAAATCCTTTATACCACTCGATTAAACGCAGCAATCGTATAAACTCGTAAAATTGTGACAGTAAATTTCGACAGCGAAAAATAATCTGTCAAAAATTTGTAATTTTTAATACTCGATTAAAATAAGAGAAGATGTTTATTTTTTAAATCAAGATCAGATTTTTTTAATATATAGAAGTAAGAAATTAGGGGACATATGTATGTGAGGTCGTTACAATACGATTTTACTGACTACACAAATATGTTTTCTCTGACAACATTAAGGTTGACAGAAAAATATCTCGCAAAAAGTAAAAATACATTTAAATTCCCAAAAGCGAATAATGTAATTTGAACTTGTAATTATTTTGATAACGATTAATTTCCTGAGGCTTACAGGATTATTTCCTTTGTTATTGTTATTTTACGGCTTTCCCTTTCAAAGCCGTTATATAGCAATAAATAGAAATAATGACGCTCTACCCTCAGTTTTGTTAACACGCACTTTACGTGACTATTGTCGTAAACGAATAAAATTGTAAGTGATTTTAAGTGCTGTTATACAAGAGACTAGTTTGTCACACGATACTTATTTTTATTTTATTTATTTAATCAAGAAAAGTTCACAGCTGTAATATTAGTTTCTTATAACTACTAAAATATAATCTACACAGGAGCCAGATATAACCTTCACTTTGTAGGAATGTACAGTCGCCTGCAATAACAAGTACACACTTCGCCATTTTCAAAATATTATGACGTCACTAAATTCTTAAAGATCGTTCATTTAGTCACATCTTCACACCCACAATTTAGCTTATTTACCGACCTCAAAAAAATGAGGAGGTATTATGTTCAACTGTATGTTTTTTTTTATGCCTGATAGGTGAGCCTTTGACCACTATCTCACCTGATGGTAAGTGATGATGTGGTCGAGGATGTTGTTCAGACTAACCTAGAGTTACTGGCTCTCAAGGACAGCTGCCGGAACACATCGTTAGATGCTTGGCGACAGATTTTCAACTTGAGGGTGGTAGCTAGCCAGGCGGGCATTTGCAAAGTGCCCTACCACCATGCTGTACTGACTGCTATCCTAAGACAACAACCGGGACCGACGGCTTAACGTGCCCTCCGAAGCACGGAAGCGCTCAGTAGTAATGTCAGCAGCGGTCACACATCCAAGTCATGACCGCGGCGGACGTTGCTTAATTTTGCTGCTCTATTCAGAATGGCTAAGCAAACTTGGAGCGCTAAGAATGTTTTTTACGTTCACCATTATGTCCTCCATTTGTGGACCGTGTCAAAACTATAAATTATAAGTTTGTAGTTTGTTGGTAACTCAAAAATGTATTCGCATATCTGAATGATTTAATAGTATTTGCTGTTGTCGACGATGAACACTGTTTTAGGCGAGTGGATGATCTTTTAAGCAGTCTTTATAACTAAAAAGAGAAAAAAAAAACAAAAATACGGATTCGTTTCTGAAAAGCATGAAATAATTTCTGGAAGTCGGAGCACACTAATGTGACGTCGATGTTTTAAACCAGCATGGCGCCGACTCCCACAAGTTATTTATTGCTTATCAGTATTGAAATTCGATTCAGTTTTTTTTATAAAAATATTTTATATTATTAGTATGATGAATTACTCAGTGACTTCACTGCATATTTATAATTCGATCTATCGGGAAAAATAAAGGCGTTATTAAAATAAACTGCCAAGTAGCAAGTATATTTAGTACGTTTACTCAAAATAGGACTGCTAATGAGTTTTTCTAATAATTGTATCTTCAGCAGAATAAAAATCTCTGCCGGTAGTTGCCAATAAGTTTACCCCCGCCCCTCTCCCCCTAATATCACGAGACCCAAACACGTCTGGCAAAACATAGATAAAATATTCATCTGCCTACAATACAGGCAGTGGTGTCGCGGCGTGACGATGTTTTATTTTCTCTTACTTGATATTATGATCAAAATCGTACAATACTCGTAATATATTGTACGAATGTGTCTGAAATTGCAAATGAACTAGTCGAACCCAACCAGACACATCACGCTGAGATACATGTCGAAGTATATCCACTACCCCATAATATCACCCCTCACAGTAGGTAAGTTAAGAAGTTAACGTTTACAAAGACATTAATGGAAGGGACGTGGGTCAATCTCGACTCGGCTCAAGACAATTGACAAAATGTAACGACAGATAAAAGGACATTGAACTACACCTTCTATGCACCTACTTACCAAGCCTTACAACTACAAAGATAAAGATAATTTTATCAATCTAGGGTTTAACCCATTTTCTCAGTTCTAAATTTTGGCCTAAGGAGCCTAAAATGCTTTTTACCGCTACATTTTCGAATTAATATATTGAAATCATTAAATATGTTCATAATATTTTGTAAATTATATATGTATATATATATATATATATATGTATATATATTCATAAAGTATCGTTAATATTTACAAACAATACAATATACTTTTACGTAGTAATATTTTTTTTTCACTATGCAATGATACATTAATTCAATTCAAATCAAATTATTTATTAAATTTTGGCATCTACAACGCTCTTATGAAGGTCAATTACAAATTTTAATATTCTGCATTGTACTGCCACTTAAAACAAAACCAACTAAAACTCGGCAAAAACTCGGGGCCATTCTTTTAAACGTATTTTAACAATGTGTTACATACAATAGGTTTAAAACAATTATTACAATATTTGTTTGAATTAAGCAGGTTTTCTAAGCATTTTTGTCGTTTAAGTAATCACAAACTGTGTAGTAGGGTTTCTTAATCGAAATGTTTTTCACGTGCAACTTGAATTTTCCTTCTCTGAGCATTGTAATATCAGCGGATCCTTAGGGGTTATTTATAACGTAGGTATTACAACAAAATCAATTGCCTGATGGTACAGAGCCTTCAGCGTGCGAGTATGACTCTCACTTAGCAGACGTTTATTTCACGTTAGGGACTGTATTTGCCGAAATCGTCCACGAAAACTTAGTTATACCCTAGCTAAGGTCGGTTCGTTGAATCCAGCCTAAATCGTACGTACCATACGACGTATGTGATGCGGTACGACTTACGAGTAGGTACATGCACGATTCCTCTCACCGAACTCACACATACAACGTTTATTAAGTCTTATCGCAATCGATACAAAACATTCGCTTCATCTGCACTGGGTAGGATTTTCTTATTTTCTCAAGAAATTGGGCACTCTCCCCACATGTCCCCAGTACCTTTGTAAATAGCTTTCCGATTCCCTTCCTGGCGTAGGGGAACCGGGAATTATTACATTTCGATGACATGACGAATTTGACAGGGGCTTCGTATTTGACCTGACACGGTGCAGCGTATGAATGAAATAACCTAAAAATTATTTCATAATCTTAGAAGAGAATATACTTTGAAGCGCTCGTAGCGAAGTTTGCTTAGCCGTTCTGAACCGATGAGCAAAGTTTAGCAACGTCCGCCTTGGTCATGACTTGGATGGGTGACCGCTAGTGACATTACTACTGAGCATTTCCGTGCTTCGAAGGGCACGTTAAGCTGTCGGTCCCGGTTGTTGTCTTAGGATGTCAGTCGCATGATGGTAGGGCATTTTGTGAATGCCCGCCTGGATAGCTACCACCCTCAAGTAGAAAATCTGTCGCCAAGCACCTAATGGTATGTTCCAGCAGATGTCCTTGACAGCCAGTACTTCCAGGTTAGCCTAAACAATATCTTCGACCACATCATCACTTACCATGAGGTGAGATAGTGGTCAAAGGCTAAACTATTAAGCATATTAAAAAAAACTCAATATACCGTAAATTTATTTACTGCGGTACAATTATATATGTGAAATTTTGTGAGTGAGTGAGGATGTGCGGATTGAGTGTTTTGTTATGTTATGATTGTTACTTGATAACTGAGCAGTCAAAGTCGACGACACAAAATGATATCAAAATTAATTTGAATCGAGTAATAATAAAAACATTAAACTGATCTAGACATTCTAAAGTATTATTGAAGTGTCTAATATTTTATTGAAAGTCGCGCAATGTTTAGTTTACCTTAGTTTCAAGTATCAAAACAACTGATGACATAAGCCACGGACCCGAACTGATTTGGATGAAAATTGGAGCATATACTTAATAGTTTACGTCCTGAATTAACACAAACGATTTTTTTCATCGTACTATTCATCGTTATCAATATTACGCAATAAAACATAGGCTGAAGGCTTTGTCGGCCAAGTGGCATTAAGCGTCGCTTTGAAACCTCGTGGTCTTGAGTTCGATCCCGTAAAGAATAGTTATCACGACTGTCTAACAAAGAAATTTTATGTACCAGGACTTTGTAACCGCTCTTTATAATTACCAAACAAATCTTTTAAAACATAGGTGTTTTAGCATTTCTTACTATCCCAACATAGTTATTAAAGGGGATAGTGATTTATTATATATAGCTAGGTATATGTTTTATATTTTACTAATATACTTATATCAACAAAACTACTTACCATGCACTGTGACGATTGCAATGCACACGAAATTTACATATTCGTTTTCCACCAGAAACAAAACAAATAGGTATATATATAATCTTACATTCATGTTCATAAATTATTTGTAAATATCTTACGAGTAAAATGATGCTCTTATTATAGTATCGTCATTTTTATAGGCAAGCGTAACCCATAAGGAATAATAATTCTAGTTTAGCCTGAACAACATCTTAGATCACAGCATCACTTACCATCAGGTGAGATAGTGGTCAAAGGCTAACCTATCAGGCATAAAAAAAAATTAAAGATCAAAAGCCACTCTGTTTGTCCGTACCTTAGACGTGCTTTGGTAAAATTTTGCCTTTAAGTATAACTAAGCGGTAACTAACATCGTCAACTAGAAAATCTATCACCTACCAAAAACTGTTTATTCAGTATTATTATCCACACGAGTTATTATAAAGGTGTATTCAAAGAAAACCCTGTTTATAATAACACTGCATCTTCCGGTGTTCCGTCAAAGTTCATTGACCTACGCACGTTCGTTAGATGTCAACAAAATAAAATAGAAATAATGTCTACTCGGTTCTGAATCAGAAATAGATTGCTCCCCATGCTTAGCGCGAACTTGAATCTACCCGCATGTTTATTTTTAACACTATCTTATTGTATTCGGAAATACTCAGTGTGCCCGGTAAATAGCAGTCGTCTCATGTCTTTGATGGTTTCGGTGCTATTTTATGGTTGGCTGGAGCTTGAAATAGATAAAAATTATTTGTAATCTGAGTCAGAGTTACTAAGATGTTTAATGTAATGTTTTGTGTGCCATTCTATACTGTAATGGGTAGATAGAATCCAATATCAAAAAATCGGGCACATAATTTTCTTACAAAATACGTTTTTGCGGAAGTGGCCGTGTCGGTGGCAAAGATTCGACTGTCAGGAAGAGCGGGCGCTCTTCCCTGACATGATTGGTGATGTGACGAACAGGCGAATGGGGATGCGGGTTCGGGTCCCAGTTGAATTATTTTTTTTCCTATAAAAAAATGTATATAGTATTGACGATAGATTTTCTACACCATGGTGGTAGCAACACAGGCGTGCATTCGCAAAAACCTACACCACCCTGCGGTAAATAAGAAAAAAAAATAATACAACGAGAACATGAAGCGACTTTAAGGTTTTTGTTCCTGCCTACTAATATATAGATTCCGCTGATCACCGCTAATTAAGAAATTATTTTATTTATTTGAAATAGTAATGTTCAATTTAATTGCATGTCTGCGAATTTTTTGTGACGTGGAATAAATCCATAACCATTATTTCATACAATTATCTATTCCCTTCCATATCGTTTTTAGGTTTGGGTTTAAAGAACTTTATTTCTCATAAGAACTAATGTTCACTTAAAATGAGATACAAAATATATAGCATGTTAGTTAATAGTCCTCTGGCTGGAAGCTATTTTTACTAGTAGTTATTTTTACTAATTGTCAACCCCTTCGGGCATCTACAGACGTTTTTCACGCAACGAACCACACAATGCTTGCTATCATATTTTTTACTCGAAACAATAATCCGAAACTATACAGGGTTTCCTCTTATTTCTGACAATATGTTGTTTAGCAAAAATAATCCTTAAGAAGCCCTTCGATCGGTATGATAAAGCTACAGAGTGATTACTTTTCTCGTGTAACGGGTTCGATTCCCCGTTTAGCTATGTAATTATTTAAATATCAATGAATGCAGTTTAAATTGTTTATTAATTTCAAATAATTTCTTCAGTAAAATGTTCCATCTACATTATTCAAGATCCTTTCCCTCCATGTGGCATATCCGTAGAACGACCTGTATATGTACTAGACTAAGCAATGGTACCCACCCAGACATCTTCTTTACACCTAACTATGGTAACTGTTTTTTACCAAAAAAAAACAGTTACCATAGTTAGTAGTAAAGAATAAAAATTAATAAACCAAAAAATAAATATTCATTACGACTTTTTGCGGGATTTCATATGCCGTGTTCTTTGTTTTGCGTTTTGTACAGTTTGTACGTATTTGGTAAATTGTAAGGCAAAACTTTAAAATTAAAACGTGTACTACCATATGAAGTCTCACATCACGTAAGCTCCTAAGCACGCCACAGCTTAATTAAGCAGTCGTGTCAAGTGAAAGCAAATTAAGTTACACTACCCAAGGGGCCCTATGAAATAACTTTGACGAACTATATACTTATTGTGACAGTATCTAAGCTAAAACCCTTATGAAGTTTGGGGGCTATGTTCATATAAATATCTAACAAAAGTAATAATTTTCTGAGTATATTTTATAAAACACACATCGCTTTGTTATTACGTGTGTTAAATAAAATTGTTTTACATTATATTATATGCACACCAAAGTTTCAGTAACATGTGCTTTAGTAAATACTACACGGAAGTCATATTATGAACTAATCTATCAAATATATAATATCATATTATGACCTAATCTATCAAAGATATAAAACTAAAATAATAGGTTCAATTATATGGACATGCCACTGTATCTACATAAGGAATTCCATTAATACAAAAAGTACTTAAATAATTGACCTCTATTATGAAAACAAACTGATTAGCTGAAATTAAGTAGTAACCATACTACGTTGACAAGTATGAGCGTCAAGTCTGTACCGCGAGATCCCCGTTTCGGTTCGGTAGTTAGTCAAATTCAAGTTCAGTCAGCACAATTATATTATTATATAGACAATAAATTGGAGATTGTTATGCACTGTATCTTCCACTGCTGAACACAGCCTCCCTTTTAATGGAGGTTTTTCAATAATTACCACGCTTGGCAGTTCTTTAGAAGGCGGCCCCCCTTCTGATACTTTGCCCTTAGTCGCCCCTTACAACTCCCACAGGAGATACTGGGCACTTCTAGTTTGGCACCCAAAAGCAGTTTAGCTATGTGCTCGCCATTTAATATATATGATCTTAATACAAAACCGGTGGAAAGCAAACCTCTGTTTAAACTTTAGGGATAAACAGTTTTGTAGTGAACAGAATATTAAGTATTCGACAGCAGTCTCACTTGGTGAATACAGACGACGCAGTGGAGACTAAAAATGCCTACGCAATTTCTATTCCTTGAGAAACTTATCTGTATGTAGAGAGTTAAATAACTGACTGTCTTTCCACGGAAACTTAACTGTCATAAGTTAGGAGGTGGAGCGGTAGCCCGCGACATTGTGCTCGGTTATGAGTTATTGTTCTGGCTCAGTGGGTAAGTAGGATAAATTTGATTTATAAAGGACGATCTTAGTTCGGGCCTGAATGATATAGATTAAATATTAAGAATGCACTTTTATAACATAATTCCATACAGTTTCCAACTTTGGAATCAGGATTGTTCTAATAGTAGATATGTAGATATAGCCTATATCTACATACTTCGATAAAATGGGTATAGTTTATCGAAGTCTACATATCTACGTTTAGTGATATAGGTATGTACATACGATTGAATAGATAATATGGAACCTACTTAAATATTAATAAGGGACAGTTATAATTAGGGGAAATACATCGACGATAATGTGGGGCTCCTGTGGCGCTTTAGGTGCGCAGGACACATTCCTTTCTTTCACGCCCATTCTAGTAGACCGGTAGCGAGAAAAAGAGAAGGCATAAAACTGAATCAAAAACCTTACTATGTAATTTGTCTATCTATATTAATGCGGATTTGGTATGCAAACCTGGAATCGCGGGTTTGAACCCGATGGTACTGTATCTGGCGGATTGTCCAGTGCTGAATACACAGCCTCCCCCATTAAGGGTGGGTTTGCCATAATCCCCTGGCAGGCGACTTGGGGAATCAGAATGACTTGCAGAGTAAGAAGTAGTTTCTCAAAAGAGGCTGCTGCCTACCTTCCAGCTGTATCCGGTTTGTAGCCAAGTATTCCTCTTTTTAAAATAATGTATATATTTCTTTCTAGTATGCGTAAATGCTTACAAATTCTCAACAGACGATGTAAATAAGAATAACGCTTATAATTATGTACTTTCATTCATATTGTGCAATCTGCTTCCAAGTTTCTCAAAGCAGCTGCAACAGTTACCCCTGCCGCTTAATATAAATTGTGTTTACTACTTACATTATTACGAGCATCTACTAAGTAGTTTGATATTTTACGAGCGTGTAATAAGAAGTGATTACATCGTTATTCACTATGTAATCACACAAACAAATGTCTGTGTAATTGAAACACACATTACTTCCAATCAACACGTGTTTAAAATGCAAATATCGAGACGCCTATGCGACCGAACGATGCTCGACGCCGCATTCGATAGCCGAATCAAATATTTGAGGTAGATAAGCGAAGGCATAGTTTTTTTAAGACAGTGATTCGCAGATTTTTCGTTCATTTAAAAAGTAACTCCTTCTTAGCAGATAATTACTTGACAGTTTAAAAAATGTAGACAACTTATTGTCTTATTTGTTCGTAGCTAGTCTAAATCATACATACATGCCACGCTCATGTTACCCAGGGAAAGATAACAAGTAGATATTTTCCCGAGAGATACTCAGGAGGGATATATATATACATATATACGAGTATATGTATATATACATATATTTTTTATTGGTGATAGGTAAGCTTTTGACCACAATCAAACACGTGATGGTAAGTGATGATGTGGTCGAAGGTGTTAACAGGCTTAAGCTAGAATGACTGGCTCTCAAGGACAGCTGCCGGAACACACCGTTAGGTGCTTGGCGACAGATTTTCAACTTGAGGGTGGTCGCTAGCCAGGCGGGCATTTGCAAAAATGCCCTTCCACCATGCGGTGAAGCTCAAGCCCGCGGCGGGATTCGAACCGTGGACCTGCTGCGCGGCAGTCCGTAGCCAATGCCACTGCACTATCACTGCTTCAATATATAAATATATATATATATATATATATCCCTCCTGAGTATCTCTCGGGAAAATATCTGGTATGTATACAGTATATGTATATGTATACAGAGTTATTGGTAAAGTGCTAACAAAAATAGTGCTTATCGCAATGACCTGCCACGCTGAAGCGAATTTCCTATGAATTGATTGTCATTAGTGCGTCTCTCCAAAGAGTCACACACAATGCAAATATCCGTTTAAAAATGGAATGCCCACATGTTTATATCTATTGGGTTAGCTGCACTAGTGAGCTAGTTTCCATTCTAGGTAAAGCCTCTTTAACGTGTTCGGCGTAATGTCAGGTGAGACTGACAAAGGCATAGAAAAAATATTTTAGTGTGCAAATTGCCTGGAATCATAACATATTCTTTTGTATTCAAATCAAATTGTGGTATAGTATTTGCACTCGGGACCTTGAAAAGTATTTCGGCAATAATATGTAGTACGTCAATTTTATTTGTCTAGCGTCTAATTGATATGTGTCCATCATATCCTATCGGCGCGCGTGTTTAACATGCAAATGTCCTTTGAACGTGCACGCAGGACAGGCAGCGGAGGTCCAATTATGTTATTATCACGTATAAAGGGTCCACTGTGTAACCTCATCTAGGGATGGATAGGATGTGTGAGTATAATCTGACAGTAACAAAGATGGTTCAGATTTTAAACTTAACTCTGAAACATCTTTGTTTTTAGGGGCAAGGAAATCCAGGATGTATGTTTGTGGGTTACTTAACAACAATCACCTTCGATAAACTTGAGCATGATTTTATGAAATAACCGGATTAACACCTAAATTTGATTACATGGGAAAATGTTTTGCCCCGGGTGGGAATTAAACCCGCGTCCTTCCGGATTCGGCGAAATTGCCGACCCCCCGGTAGCTGAGCGGTTTCGGCATCCGTCACGAAATCCGAAAGACGCGGGTTTAATTCCCGCCTGGGCAAAACATTTTGTACTCCAATAATTTGAAAAATTCATGACATAAAATATGTAATAAATTTGCAAAAATAGATAAATATACAAATATTTCAAATGAGAGGAAAACATAATTAATATATTTATATAATATATATTGACTCACTTAGAACAAAAAACAAGTGTCACTATAATTATTCTACATATATTATCGGTCACTTTTCTTTCTGGAAAACAATGTTTCAAAAGTAAAATTTAATCTGCTTATTATTCATTATCATGACAAAAGTACGGACCTAAGTGTCTGTAGAGCTTTAGTATTTTTAAAGTAAAAAAACAAACATAGGACCTTTTATGTCTAGTAACTGAAAATTCTTCTAAATCAGATATCAGAAATTAGATAAAGCAGTACAACGCAGGTGAAGCTGCAGGCAGAAGATATAGCAAATAAGTTTATCTTCTTCATGTACCTACTCTTCTTTCTAGCATAAAAATAATCACAATTTCTATTCCAGCTTATGGCGATATCAAATGCTACCAATACCTATCTATCAGGATTACTTACGAGTAGATGGTGCACAAATGAACAAATTTAAACAATCAGTAAGGGCAACATGGTAAAGTGACAATCCTAAATAAATGAAGCGATGGATACTTGTCTTGATGTGATCTCAACGCACATTCACCAAGGCTATTACTACAGTACTATTGTACAGTACCCCATGGGGTGGCTGGTTAGAATGTCACCCCTCCATTTCTTTCCGTGGGAGTCGTAGGAGACGACTAAGGGAAAAATACCAAAGCAGGTGGGAAGCAGCGCCTTTGAAGAACTGATAAATCCTACTACAATTTCCAAGACGCCTGCTAAGCGTATGTGTTATGGCAAATCCCTCAATGGGGGGTGACTTTGTGTTACGGTGGACTTTCCGGTTGATATGATGATGATGAGTAGGTACTACAGTAAATATTTTGAAGCGCTCGTAGCGAAGTTTGCTTAGCCATTCTGAATCGATCAGCAAAGTTAAGCAACGTCCGCCTCCGGTTATGACTTGGATGGGTGACCGCTGGTGATATTACTACTGAGCGCTTCCGTGTTTCGGAGGGCACGTTAAGCCGTCGGTCCCGGTTGTTGTCTTAGGGTGGCAGTCGTTATAGCATGGTGGTAGGGCATTTTGCGAATGCCCGCCTGGCTGGCTACCACCCTCAAGTGGAAAATCTGTCGCCAAGCACCTAACGGTGTGTTCCGGCAGCTTTCCTTGAGAGCCAGTTATTCTAGGTTAGCCTGAACAACATCTTCGACCACATCATCACTTACCATCAGGTGAAATAGTGGTCAAAGGCTAACCTATAAAGAATTTAAAAAAAATCTAATATGTGTACTTTTAATCAAAAGACTCCATAAAGAGGTCCACAGTTTGGTTGAATGTTTTTTCGGATGTTTGTTACCTCATATTTAAAATGTTATACTTTAAGATTAGTACTATAGAACTTTCTTTAAAATCGGTTCAGTAGTTTGGTTTTACAATCTAAATAACTGGAAAAATACCTGTGTGTTCAAAGTAATAAAACCAAATTGCGCTTTACACTTTTAAGTTATGGATATTATATTTTAAAAATAATAATTATTGTATCAAAATTGCTTCGCTAGGAGAGTAGAAAGAGCGTCGCTTTGGATTCTAAAGGTCCTAGCTTCGACTCCAGGTCAGACTGTGTGTGGGTTTTTCTAACCAAGAAATTCTCCGTCAGTGTCCGAGGATGGCAGCAGGATCGCCTCTAATCACATGGCTCAAACATGGCGAAACATAGGTTTTGTCTCTGCCCTACTCGTTATTGAAATACAGACGCTGCAATTATGTTGTTTTGTTATCAAATCATGAATTATTTGCACAATTAAAAAAAACGTATTAACCACAGAGGCTGGACTGTCAATATATTCACAAAATAACAATAAATGTATATTTTTATGGATATGTAAGGCTTCAAAGGTTATGAAAAAAGAAAAAAAATACAAAATTTCTGCGGGAACAAGTTATTTATCACGTGTCATTTCATTATCTTACCTTCAGCAGAGAATAATAATAACACAGAAGAGAAAAAATCTGTTGTTTTTTTATTCTAATGTCCTTATCTTAATAATTAAGCGCTACCTTATTTAGATACATTTGTTATATGTAAGGGGCAGTGCCCTTACTGGTTGTATAATTTCGCATTATCTTGATGGGTATCAGTGTTCCGAATACTCTAATCCCCTACAAATAGAAGCTCTATACGGGTTCAAAAGGTCATCGAGGCGGCATCAATGCGATTGTACTAGAGTTGTGTTGTATGGAAACAGTACGCCTGACGAGTATTACAGTTTTGTTGCTAATAAACATGGCTGATATATTTGCAAGTTTCAGTTCAAACTAGTGAAATTTCTTTTTACTGTAAATGGTAGACCCTCGAATTAGCAGATACTGAATGGCATATCTCTTGGTTCGCTAACGATATTGTAGAGACCGTCAGCTAATCGTTTACTTACATATAATTATTCTACCAATTATTATTTTTTTCTGGATAAACGTTGCGTTTGTCATGGAATTAATAAAGCAGGCTATACATAAAACCTTCATAATTTTGATGTGCTACATAATATATATTTTTTAATACATTTTTGACCTTTTATATTCAAACTCTTTAATTATAATATTTTAGTAAAAAGTTAATCCTTTTACAAATGATTGGAGCACATTATTTTGTCGTTGTAGCAAAAATCATGTTTACAAATTATTGGAACACGCATTTTTGTCCTGGGCCGAAATTTTGCACCCGATGCCTGTGTCATTGGGCATCAGGCGCGAAATCGGAGGACGCGGGTACAATTCCCGCTCGGGCCAAAAAAAACATGTACTAATATTAATTAATTACTTTGATTTTCACTGAGATCGAAGCGATACTCTCTATGGACAGAAAGAAATATGCGTTAGAGGAAAAAATAAAATTAATATTATTATCCCTTATTGTACAAAATCCTACAATAAACCAGTCTTTTTTTAATTGTTTTTGTACAATCCTATAACAGTAATATGAGTGGTACAAATTGTTGTATATTATAAACCGGTCAAGTGCGTTTCTGCCCGCGCTTAAACCCCAAGCAGAATCAGAACCTAATGACGTTTAATTTGGGAATGGATATTTTAAATATATTGTCCCGAATTCACTATATATCCTAAATCTTCTACATTATTTTAGACTACATTATCGGTTAGGGGAGATTGTTATAAAGATACAGCTATCTATAAGCTTAATGAGCCGACGTAGCTTTCAGCCGCCGGAACATAACCGTCTCACGCTTACCGGTAACCGGTAAACATAATGTATCCGGTTGCAACATTTCCTAGAAAATTAATTAACGAAATAAATTCCTTCAGGCTTTGAGAATTTTCTAATCAATGTTTAGATTCCGAGAATATATTTTTAGAATCGAGCTTACAATAAAACTTTTATTTCAGTGCCTACTTGTAAGATATTTTTGTCTACAGAGTTAGACTATAATAATTAATACCTAGGTACATAGAGAGTTAAAAAAGCCCAAGATATCAATAATTAAATAATTAATGAATCTGATACTACAAAATGCTGTGTGTAAGGAAGGGATAAAGAAAGCTATTCGACACAAAATATCAACTGCACTCACACTCCTTTATTAATCTTTAGTTAGCTGTGAATAAAATAGAATTCAAATGTATTGATGCTCTTGGGAACGATGCGATTAAAGTTCATAGGCAGGACAAAGATCAAACTAAACTATGGAAATTTTCGATTTAGCTGCTCAAACGTGGATGACAAACATAATTTGCCTTTTAATAATCAAACTGACATTTTTATAGAGACGTTTTTTAAGTCTTAATACTGATTACGTTATGATAAAATGTACTTACCAAAGTAACCTTTATAGTTGATAAATATATACCCTATATCGGAAGGCTACGAACGGTCCAGATTGAATGAAATAGAGTTCAAATTGGGAACAATTCGATAAAAGTCCTTTTAAATTCCTGTACAGGCCAAATATAAAACCAAAATAAGAAAAGATTTGATCTAGCTGCTCATACGTGGAACAAAATGAACATAATTTGCCTTTTGGTAATCCTCGTATTGACGCTTTCATGGCAACTTTCTTTAAGGTTCCATACCCAATGGGTACAAACGGGACCCTATTACTGAGACTTCGCTTTCCGTTCGTACGTCTGTCACCATGCTGTATCTCAAGAACGGTGATAGCTAGACAGTTGAAATTTTTACAGATGATGTATTTCTGTTGCTTCTATGACAACAAATACAAAAAGATGGCCAAGTGCGAGTCGGACTCGCGCAAAATCAAAAAAAAAAGGTTAATATATGAAGTCTAATGTTGTTAGCTAATAGTAAGGAACACTTCGTGCGCGAGTCTGACTCGCACTTGGCCAATTTTTTAAGTCTCAATATTGATTACATGAAAATAGGATGTACTTACGAAAGTAACATATATATCTACATTGAAATTCACTCGGTACTTGTAAGGATACTGAGAAAGCAAAGATCTTTTTTACATTTGTAGCCAAACTATACACATGTTTTCAGATATCTTGTCTAATAGCTGTATGAATGAAACATTAAAAGTCAACGGATCAAGACTCCGCGCAAAAAGGTAAAGTGAATTGCAAAAAATATACAAATTTAGGCAAAGCACATGTACTTTATCCTAATCTATGCCAAGTGTGTCGCACAACAATGCTGCTACTTATCATACAAAATGTATGAATGGCAGCCATTCCTAGTTTTCTAGTCACGTCTGAGTACCGTGCCTTGACGCCACCCGACTTTAAGAATCACGACTTAGTGGCTATAAACCAGGTATAGCACTCCTATCTGCTGTATTAGAATGACGATGACATCTAAACACATTATTAAATAACTCTTTTCAATCTGTTCAGCATTTTCCTTACACAGTTCAGACAAATAGCTCAATTTTCAATTAAAGCTTAGTAACTTACATTTATGAAATATGGATAAATACTTGCTACTAAAAATACCTATTAAGGTTTATTTCATGTTGTAACAATTAACTACGACTCTACGCGGTGCTACGTGAGCTACGAAAGCTCTGGCTTGTTAAAAGCAAGAAATAACTTGTAATTTTACAAAACATGTTAAAAGAAAAAAATACAATGTTATCGTATGATTACGATTTGAGCACACAAGTTAGAAGAACAACAATTAAGTTTTCTAGGTTAAAACGACTCGACTTAAATTAGCCTTTTAACTACCTATCTATGGAACTTTTACCTATAAATGTTGAACAATTTTGTATTATTATTTTATTTGCATCCGTGAAAAGCATTATCCTAAATCAAAGTCACGTAGCAGAATAAACTTTTCCAATAGATATGAATAACGAGAGTTGTGAAGTCATTCTTCCAAAGTGGGGAAGAAATATTACACATAAACATAACATAATATCGTAGATACCTTTAAATTGTATATACCTGGCATTATAATGTTTGGTTTAAAAAAAGGATTGAGATTAGGTTTTCATTCTATTAAGTTAAGTAGGTTTATAAATACCAAATATTTGTTTAGTTCGTGTATGGTTTTTGTTTACCAAAAATGTTTGTAG
The DNA here is from genome assembly GCA_963854805.1 of Plagodis dolabraria. Lineage (NCBI taxonomy): Eukaryota > Metazoa > Arthropoda > Insecta > Lepidoptera > Geometridae > Plagodis > Plagodis dolabraria. Next base: position 25,253,035 of record OY978441.1, on the reverse strand, counting down.
ATTAATCACATAACCGTTTTACATTTCAAGTTTCATGTCATTACAAGTAACTTTTTTGAAAACACACCTGCATTTATAAAACCTTAAAATAATCCAAAACAAAGCTAATCACACTTGAAATGGTGTTACCTTGTTTAAGGTTGTTGTTTGCCTAAATTTACTTATTATCAACGCAAGAGTCAAAACACTGCAATAAGTTCTACAAAACTTTCACTCATATTATCCGTAAAAAGTTAATTCGTTGTATAAGTTATTACGCACAGTTATTCACTAAAATTAGAAAAGTTAGTAAGGCTACGATTTCGGATCCTTTCCCGCCTAAACGCGCGCGGGTAGTTCGAGGGCGGGCGTCGTACTCATATGGCGCGCGGCACGCGACTGGGCGGATCGATGCCGGTGCCTGCCGCCCTGACTGCCGGAGGCTTTGGTCCCGCGGGGATGCTCCGCTAGGGTGGATGGATGTGGCACTCAGGCTTTGTACTGACATCCAATTTATTTAGACACCTAGTTCTGTTCTTTTTAAAGTTGAAATTCAGGTAAAACATTTTATTTCTTATATGTGATCGGATTTGGTCTTACAATTGTTGTCCGATATCGTTTCCCATTTGTTAAATTAGTCACTTATAAATATGTTTTACTTCTAAAATACCTCACGTGAGATGGCCAGATTAATATAAATGTAATAAGATAATCTCAATTATTTAAAAGCGCTTTATAAAATGTACTAGTCTAAGGTGCATATTATAGAATTCCGTTTAAAATTGAAATTGCCTGATCTCTGTTGAAACTGGGTCTGAGTGATGGAAGGTGTTAATTTTAAATTCCAAAAAAGTGTATGTGTCTATAATATTTATATTTCGGGATCATTCTGGAGTGCCAACTCTAGATTTCAATGATATCTCCAAAGATTTTCAATACTCTTCCTTCCTAAGTTTTCAATCTTGCCTATTTTTCTTGTCTTATCTACTATCCCTAAATCTACGCCCTTGCGTAAAGCAACAAATTGAATAACTGGAAGGAAGATGCACGTATCCTATCTGGGGAGCGAAGGGCCATCCATCCACTGTCCCTTTGAACGTCAGATTGAGTTATTCAAACTGTGAGGACAAATTGCTCGACGTAGCTGCCTTTTTGCATACGTGAGTTTATCTTGAGGCCCCCGCAGTTCAGTTTATTCCGTGACTTGAAGAAATAATTCATAAATTGTATGTATGCAAGTGTTAGATTTCTATATTATAATTAGTTCTATGAAACAAGTAAATTATTACGAACCTAATTAAATTCAAAAGGCTAGGAACAACTTCGACTATGCCTTGGGATCCCGGAAAATAATTGCTTTTCTTTTTTATTCTTCCCCCGTATTTTCCTCTTCTTCCCCTTCCTCTCACTCACACACATGTTACAATCACTCATAAATCTCATAATACGTCTAATGTAAATGTTTTGTCAATATATAAGTAATTTAATTAATGTTACTATGTTTATTTTTTTCAAAGACTTTAAAATCATATACCTATACAAGTGTTTTTGTATGTTTTGTGTTTTGAATGATATACCATTCTTGTATCACAGATACAAGATCACGTCATAACAGATGGTAAGTTTACCCCTATGGTAATTGAATAACAATACACATTATAAAATAATGGTAATTAATTATATACAAACTAATATCGATATTGTTTTAGTACTGTTATTAAGGTGTGAAAATTAAAAATATTAAGGAAATATATATCACACTTGTTTAGCAAAACTTTCGTAATTTTTTAAGATAAATCACAGAACTTTCCTAAATTCATTAGACATGCAAAATGTAAGGTAGATACCATAACTAAAATGTACACACATCAATATGAAAATATATTAGGAATTCATATTGTAAAGCTGGCTCAAGTAGGTCACTCACTTTGAATATATTTTCAAAGTTGATGCCATGTGGGTACCGCTGCTATGGGGGATATGTACAAAGCCACACAGAGATTTTCTTTCACCGCTCACGACAAAGTTTTCAACGTTCTTACTGCAACGTTGAATAATACATAATGTGTAAGTAAGTAGTATATGTACGTATAAAATTTATACATTTTGTGCTCAAATAAATATGTAAAGAATGTTGATTCTCAAACAGTAACCGATTTGATTTCGGACTCATCAAACCTAAACACGGAGTTTTCCATTTTGCGTTTAAAAATGATCCCATCAAATGGTCGTGTCAAGGTAATGTTGTTGCTTCGCACGGTACACGTTTTAAACCACGCCCGCCGCGGTAATGCTTGCGTTCTGCTGTTTTTGAGCTAACCTACATGTCTTTACATATTGTGTTTATAATTCTTCATCATCAACTAATGGTTTTCTTTGTTGTAATTTTGTAAATTTTAATCAGGAAAGTTTACCAAATCCTTATATATATATATATATATATATAATTACGTGTCACGTTGTTTGTCCGCGATGGACTCCTAAACTACTGAACCAATTTTAAATTTGATTTGCACGCCATGTGCAATTTGATCCAAATTGAAATATAGAATAGCTTACATCTCAATTTATAGTCGTAATTACCCATGCGAAGCCGGGGCAGGCCACTAGTAAATCTATAAATTTTAAAGGACTTAAGTTTTATAAACGATAACATAACTTCATATCTATCTCTGAAGCTTGAATTAACTACTTGAAAAAATGTTACTGAAAACAAAAGTGTGATGTTTTCGCAACGTCCCAACACAATTTACACAAGGTAAAATTAATATAATCTACCTAGCAATTACTTAATTTATCTATAGTTGAATTTGCAGATAAAAATTAATTAGTTGAATGAACACATATGCACGTACCGACCCTCGACGTTTTTCTACTTATCTACAAAATAATGATAAAGTGCATGATATGCGATGTGTGACGGTACCCTATACACCAAAGCGCAGTCTATTTGACTGATTGAGCCATTTTTAGCCGTCGGAAGGGCTCGGAATAGCACGAGCCCACTAATTATCACCCCTGTCCTAGCACACACCAGGGGCGGTGAAGTAGACAAATTCTCTAGCAATCTATATGAAATTCGAGTCATTAGATGCGGGTTCTTGCTAAAACTGGAGTCAGAGGTGATTTTTAACTTTTAAGTAACTTGCAGACTGAATTTAAGTTCATTATATGCCTATCAGCCACTGCGGTCGTGGCTTGGATGGTTGACCGCCAGCGGCATAATCTAGCAAGCGCTTTCGTACATCGGAGGACAGGTTAAGCTGCCGTTAATAGATGATGTCTTTGGATAGCAGTCGCAAATTTATCGGGGTGAACTGAGATCGTGGGCAACTGACACGGGGGGAGTTGACATTGGGTGCGTATGCAACGAACCCGTTATAGCATGATGGTAAGATATTTTGCAAATGCCCGCCTGGCTAGCTACCGCCCTCAAATAGAAAATCCTTTACCAAGCTCCTAACGGTTTGTTTCGGCAGATGTTTTAAAGGGCCGGTAATTGTAGGTTAGACTGTATTTGACTATAGTCTATTAACATTTTTTTTATGTATTATACTTCTCATGTATTTCGGGGTCAAAAAAGTCAACGTTGAAAATTCGCAGAAATATTCTCCTACTTCAAATTAAATAACCTCGGATGTTGTAAGTATTTTGTGTTGGTAGATAAAAAGTAATTCAGACGTTAAACAAATATTAAAGCTGTTGGTATTTGACCAAGAACAACCCAAAGTTCTTAAATGTTTCTAAAACGTTGTCGTATCATCAGGATTACAAACATACAAAAAACATATACGTAATTATTTTACAGTTGTGATAAGACACGATTTTCAAATATATAAACATACCTACTGTGTTTATTTCGCGATTTAATTTACCTGAAACAAATAAAGGCACACATTATTTATTATAAAGGCAATTTCGTGTAGATTTGGAGAGGTATAAGGTTGCATATAAACAACTAAAAGCAATAATTGAGCAATTAATCCGTTCCGCAGAAAACTTAGGAATACTCGTAGCCGCGACAGAAGCGCGACCACCTACCCGCGCGTTCTAACAAACTAGAAGTACCTATAGCCCGCAATACGAGTATCATGATAACAGCAGAATAAGAGTATGTTATTAAATTGGTACCCTAAGAAAGGGAATTCAATATTATCAAATTAACCTAATAAAATATATTTTTTTCATGTTTTTGTGACGGAACAATCGCTAGGCACACCTGATATAAAGCGGGCTAGCCTGTACTTCTAAAATACTAGCGGCCCGCCCCGGCTTCGCACGGGTAATTACTACTATAAATTGAGATGTAAGCTATCCTATCCTTCAACTTGGATCAAATTGCAAACGGCGCGCAAATCAAATTTAAAATTGGTTCAGTAGTTTAGGAATATATTGCAGAGAAAAACGTGACACGTAACTTTTATATATAAAGATTACATGCATTTTTTCACAAGAGACGAATTGTGCGCCTGTCACCCTGAGACATACAGTTGTTAAAGTTTCACGTGCCTGGAATGTATATTTCGGGTCGCACAAGCTGAGCCACTTCCGTTTGCTTTGTTTCCTCCTTATAGTCTGTTATAAATGTTAATAAATATTTTTAATTATTATTATAGACATTTATTTCATAACATAATTTAATTTTTTTTACAATATTCATATATAAAAAGAAACAAATATTATAAAAAACTTAAAACTAGGATGCCGTCGGCAGTGGGGCAGGGCCCAAGCTACCAATGGTTAGGGTTGCAGAGAGAGGAACCTCCGGACAATGCGCGTCGTGTCTAGTACCAACGCCTTCTGCATCTGACCCTTGATCCAACCGTCTAGTCCGTGAGTGAGAGCCTCTTGAGGTGTTGGTCGAGGCTCTTATTATTATTATTATTAATTTTACTGGCTCTCAATTGGATTTTCTTCTTGATAGTAATTAAACAACTTTAAACGGTTTAAATCGCGTATATTTGTCATTATTTTTGTCCCGACGTTTCAAACACTTTGCAGTGATCGTGGTCACGGGGTGACTAATTGGTTTTATTTGTCACATGAGTTATTAAGAAAATTATTTGGTCTACCGTCAGAAATTTTTATATTAATCATAACGTTCCCTATTCACGCAGTATTCGCTCACAGTGTCCAGAGGTCTTGCAGATTTGTGTCGGCCATGAGATTTAATTAATTTAATAACAGGATCCCAAGCAGGTGGTACTTGCCAACCATCATCTCTATTGAAATTTGGGTACTTTTTGATTTCAATAGCCTCGCGTAACATTCTTGGCATAAACCGGGTCTCTCTGGCAAGGATTTGTGGGTTGTCGAACCGAATGTAGTGGTTGGGTTTGTCCTGGGCATGTTCACAAACCGCAGACTTGGTCGAGCGTCTGTTCTTCATGTCAGCAATGTGTTCTTTTACCCGGATACCAACGCTCCTCTTTGTTTGCCCAATGTATGACAGCCCACATTCACAATCAAGTTTGTAAACACCTGCATCTTGTAGGGGGATATTGCACTTAACAAGTCTTAAAAATTGGTTGATCTTCTTGTGCGGCTTGAAGTAAGTTTTTATTGAAGCTCGTCTTAAGATATTACCAATTTTGTCTGTGACTCCCTTGATGTAAGGTAAGATGGCAGGTTGTCGCTCAACTGTGGAAGGCTTGGGCCGGCTTCTGTGACGCGTTCGTGGGAGTTTGTGATTATTGCTTCGCAGTACTTGTTTTACATACTGAAGCTCCTCCTTGAGATGGTCAGTGTCGCAGATGCCATGTGCTCTCTGTAACAAAGATTTGCCTACGGTAGCCAACTGACATGGATGGTGATGGGAGTTACCATTGAGATATTTATCTGTATGGGTGGGTTTCCTATACACTGTATGACTAAGGGAGTTGTCAGGATTCCTGATGACTAAAACATCAAGAAAAGCTAAGCGTTTATTGACTTCAGGCTCCATTGTAAATTGAATTTTGTTATGTAAGGAGTTTAGATGGTTAAGAAATGCAGAAACTTGATTACTGGGGAGGATGGTAAAAGTATCATCTACATACCGTTTATAGATCTTTGGCACAGCCACAGCTGTGGAAAGAGCTCTCTCCTCGAAGTCCTCCATGAAAATATCGGCAACAACGGGGGAGACTGGAGAGCCCATAGCTACACCATCAATCTGTATGTAGAACTTATTTTCCCAGAATAGATAGCCAGATGTTAGGCAATGTTCCAGTAATTCTGCATATTCCATGGGAAGGTCATTCTCACTAAGTCTTTTCTTGACAATTTCAATGCAATCATGTACAGGTAGGCTGGTGAATAAAGACTGTACATCAAAGCTGACCATAACTTCATCATCAGTCAGTTGTAGATTTTTCACTTGACTGACAAAATGGTAAGAATCCTTGACATGCGCACTAGTTTGACCGCGAAGTGGAGACAGTATCTTAGCAAGGTGTTGAGCTAGTTTGTATGTTGGCGAGTCAATTTGGCTTACAATTGGGCGCAAAGGAACGTCTGTCTTGTGTATTTTTGGTAATCCATACAGTTTTGGTGGTTTCACACACGAAGGTACCAGTGCCGTGACGTCTAACCCAAGAGTGTCGGAGTATTTACAAATTATTTCCTTAGTTTTTGTTACCATTTTAGCTGTTGGATCGCTTTTTACTGGTTTATATGTGCTCTCGTCCGACAAAAGTTGTTTTATTTTTAGGTTATAATCCGACGTATCCATGATCACAGTGGAATTACCTTTATCCGCTCGAATAATGGTTATGTCTTGGTTCTTGCGTAGGTTGGTGAGTTCAAGATATTGTTCACGAGGTAGATTCGGTGTGGGCGCTTTACTTCGACGCAAAACAGCAGAGATATCTTGGCGTAACGCTTCCAAATCTTCCCTTTTTACAGTGTTATTGGCAAGACAATGTTCCACAGAGCAGATTATCTCTTCATAAGGCACTGATCTTGGGGAAACCGCGTAGTTCAATCCATTTTCGAGGGCCTGAAGGGCGACCGGATTTATTGTTTGTTGCGATAGATTTATGACACTATCAGCTGTTTTTGACGGTCGCGAGGTTACGCTTCGTTCCAAATTTGGCAATTGCTTTGTTGCAAGTTTTTCATATTTTATGATTTTACGCTTTTTGAACTCGTCATATTTAGCGGCAGCGCGATTATTAGTAGTTTGCATGCATTTTTGGAAATCCGATGCTGATAGTGCTTTTTCTAACTGAATGGATTGAATCTCAATGGTTTGGTTGATTTTGTAAATATCAAAACGATGTTGGCGTATGCTTCGACATAATAATTTCTTACTTGTTTGACGGAGTATGGCGGGTAAAAGAACACATTGCTGACATGAAGAACAGACGCTCGACCAAGTCTGCGGTTTGGGAACATGCCCAGGACAAACCCAACCACTACATTCGGTTCGACAACCCACAAATCCTTGCCAGAGAGACCCGGTTTATGCCAAGAATGTTACGCGAGGCTATTGAAATCAAAAAGTACCCAAATTTCAATAGAGATGATGGTTGGCAAGTACCACCTGCTTGGGATCCTGTTATTAAATTAATTAAATCTCATGGCCGACACAAATCTGCAAGACCTCTGGACACTGTGAGCGAATACTGCGTGAATAGGGAACGTTATGATTAATATAAAAATTTCTGACGGTAGACCAAATAATTTTCTTAATAACTCATGTGACAAATAAAACCAATTAGTCACCCCGTGACCACGATCACTGCAAAGTGTTTGAAACGTCGGGACAAAAATAATGACTAATATACGCGATTTAAACCGTTTAAAGTTGTTTAATTACTATGTGTAACAATCGCGAAAACCTAAGACAACATTTTCTTCTTGATGGTAGAAGGTAGCCAAGCGAGCATTCGCAAAATGCCCTTCCACTATATGGTGAAGCTCAAGCCAGGGCGGGGATTGAACCTTTGACCTGCGGCGCGGCAGTCCACAGTCATTACCACTTTTTGAAGTATATCTGATAATTTATGGCGCCTTATCTTAACAAGATGGAGTTCCACTATGCGAGCTAAGAGATAGATAGTCTATGTTTATAACTGTATTTGTACACAACAGTAATATCTTCTATATTTTGCAACTAAACGGTTTTCTAAATGTTTACAATAATTAGAGGCTACAATAGTCCCACAGAGCATTTAAATAATTATTTAGTGTTGCTCCCAATATATCAATCAAAAAATGTTATATGGCGGGAAATTCATAAGAAATTATTAGAATTTCTCTGCGTTACTGAGGGAGTCATGTAACCTATAGGCCTCTATAAGATATAATCTATAACGGTAAAAAATAAAAATATGTATTGGTACCCATACTTAAAAAGCCTATGCAGCGACGGAAGTAATGTATAACAGGCTTACACAAGCACAATTTGGGCATCGTATACATCAACTATTATTTTTTGCCGCCCCTGCCATCATTGCCTCAAAAAATATCAGTAATTTCCCATTTTGTGTTCAAATTTTATAACTTAACTAATTCTTTAACTGACTATACTACAAGCAGCTAAAACACATTACGATGATTCCTTTTTTATCATAAAACGTGCACACGAGTCTGTAATTAACTGCGGCATAAACATAAAAACGTCTAAACGCAAAATGTTGTCCATTAAACAGATCCGTTTCATGTTTAAAAATAAAATTATAGTTTTATGTATCATTTTCACAAATAGGATCATATAATTAGTTGTATTATATAGTTGCGCTCATTTTAGAAGTATGTTTTGCCATAGTTGGTTCTAGCTTTTACAAAGACTAAAAAACTAGCGTGACAGTGCTTCGTTTCGTAGTATCTTTAATTTTTGTGAAAGAAATGTTACCGTGAATACCCTAGTTGTGAGATTTACGAATCCGAATGCATATTATATATTTTATAATAATAATATTATTATACTTATCCATAATAATAATAATAGTAAGTTGACGGTAACCTATGAAACTGAATAAAAATCATTAATGGTTGGTTGTGACTAATTTATAATTGAACTATTACCTCTAATGGTGAGTGTACACGAACCACCGTGTGTGTCTTTTCTATTATTTATACGCATGACATTGATACACGACTGGCATATCGATGTTTTATCAATGAGATCCTGAATGTTTAAACTACTGCACATTTGTTTTCACACTGCCACGCTTCGTAGTACAAGTTTGTTCAATTAAATTATGCAATAGATAAACTATAGTCACAGTATGCAGGACATGACCGGGAATCAAATTTTATATAATCTATGACTCTACTCCTCTTCACCCAGCACCTTGACCCAGCTGTGCTTGTATGTTAACTTTTTTAATCATCCTGATCAGAGAAACTCATTAGCTTAATTAACTCTTATTCTAATATGTAACTAGAAATAGACATTCTATATTTGTAAAAAGGATAACATTGTAATGTCACCCCATTAAGCCCGTGAAACAACGGTCTGTCGCCGAAGGAGGCTATAATTCAAGCCAAAAGAAAATAATTTATGGCGCCTTATCTTAACAAGATGGAGTTCCACTATGCGAGCTAAGAGATAGATAGTTTATGTGTATATACAAATAAACTTTTCTACACAAAAGCGATATCTTCTATATTTTGCAACTGTTTAATAAAATTAGTTATAAACAAGCTTTTATTTTCTCATACAATATTTCAAAGTAGAAACTCCAACAATCTCACAGAACACATAAAGATTTTTTTAAATTTTCTTCCAATGTCAATCATGTTATTAAGCGCGAAAGTCATAAGAAATTATAGAAATTTCTCTAAGTTATTGAGGGAGTCAAGTATCCTATAGGCCTCTACATAAACAAGATATAATCTACAATGTTAGGTACCTAAATTTCAAAATGGAAAATGTAATAATAGTACCCATACTTAAAAAAGCCTATGCAGCGACGGAAGTAATGTATTTTGCTTTATAAAAGCATTGTATTGACGCCTAAATTTTGCCTTTGTAAGCTTGTACAATAATAATAAGTTTACTGACCATTTTTGGGACCTTAAATACATTTTGAATAGGGTTTGTAGTTATATGCACTGAATATTATACAAGTTGTGTATACCTATTATTGTACTTGTATAACCTATTGTAATATACACATTTGTCAAAATATTTTTTTGAGAGTTAGTATTTCTAGGCCTTGTCCGTTTACCCTCATCGACTATATCATCACTTACCAACAGGTCAAGAGGAATCCTATCAGTTGTAAAATAAAAAACAATAAAGCGTATAGGGTACCGACTCTTTTTTCGATCCGTCATAAAATTCTGGACAAGTCACTTTAAATAATTGAACAAAGACAGCGGGCGATAGTAAAAATATATGAAGTGGGTTATCACCTTAAAATAGTTCCACGAGAATAAATACTCGACAGGATGCGGACGTAAAATGTTGTTTAATATGAGCTGTTAAGTTTTTAAACAGAAATAAAACGTGAACGTATCAAGCGATTAGAAAACGGTATTAAGTCCAGGCAGTCAAAAATAATTCCCACGCTAGCTCCGCCCATGCGGCGCAACGATCCCCGCTGCACCGAACGAGGCGATGTGCAGCAGCGGCGCACGCGTCTCGCTTATAAACATATTTGTATACTTGATATTAGATTCGCGAACACAGATACCATTGAGACGATTTCAACTTTTTTTATAATCTTATTCACGTGACGAATTTCGATATATAAAGTAACTTTGTATATACTGCAATTGATGTCACGTTTTTATTTTTATCAACATTACTAATATTTCTTAGTAAGAAATTGATTATTTGATTTACTTTTCAAAATTATTCTTACGGTCGACAGACTTATTACTTATTACCATATGTTCATGTCTGCTCGACTTTATTGGTATATATTATTGGTATATCATATTATACATATTTAACTGACTTCCCAATAGAAAGAGGGTTCTTAAATTGATTTGTCTATTATTTATTTTATGTTTGACCACACATAACTTTTTTACTGAACCTTACAATATAGAAGATTATTTTTTTGCTAGTACAGTTTAACTCTTTATTGGTTTCATTTTAATTTCATCAACACCGGCGAACGGTTTGCCAGTTACAGTCAACTTACTAAAAAGTAATTTGCCAAAATGCCTTGACGATCGCAGTGCTTCTAGCAACTAATGTAAGTGGCAACTATGAATATAGATGAAAGTTATTGTTCAATAGTGATAAAAACACAAATTTGAGATCATATTGAACCGATATCAACCAGTTATTTCAGACTGTTTAATTTAAAAAATTGTTTTCAAGTCTTTTTTTTTTTAAGTTTCTTTGCTATGTTGTTGCGTCGCAGTCTCCGTGTTTATAGAAAAAAACATACTGCACCAAACCAACATAAGTGAGACAAGGGTCGGAATATGATGGTGGTACATAACAGCCCAAACGGCACGATATATATTGATAAATGTGGTGTTTTTAAATTCTCCGTAGTAACGAAAGTAATGTTACTTGGCATCCGCGTGGACGATAATTTATGAATGAATCAACATTGTTCTCAGTATCTTGGAATGTGATTAATCAGATTACATGTTACACATCATTAGAATAAAGTAAAATACCATCAAATTGAATGAGCAAAATATTATATTATATTCGGTGAATATGGGTACAATTGACCTGAAATAAATGGATTTGATTTGATTTCATTAAATGTTAGTTGTGGGCAATATATTTTACCACGACTCGTCATACAAATATGAATTATAGTTTTTCATAACTGTGCTACTGTACACGTTCCCATAATAATATAATGAAGGTTGTTTTTTTTATTGCTATCATAAAATTTTTGACTATTAATTACTTATGTTGAAAATATGTTCGTAATTCGTATACATCCTATTTCGTTTAATTTTTCAGTTACAGTGGTTAACAGAAAGGTGTTATTTTACTACCACTCTGCTTTCATATACCAATTATGGTAAAAATTAGACCAACCAGATATATATCTAGCCACTTCTAAACACCAGGATAAGATTTTTTTTTACCAAACTTGCAGAAGAGTCTACATACGCAATTGTAAGGGCCTTAAACTTTGGGATATTTTATGAAAAAAACACACAGCTGCAGAAACATTGTAGGGAACATGTTATACAGGCTTTTTTAATGAAACATGGCAGACAAGAGAGAGGTACTGGAACAGGTGACTAAATTAGACTTTAAAATAAAAATAGTGGATTCTTAGATTGTTAGTAAGTGGTATAGTCTACAGAGGTTATCGACAAATTAAGTTAAGATGTATATAAATTAACAAAAAATCATTTATAAAATAAAAAATATATTGTTTTCAATTTATACAGTTTTAATGATATGCAAAAGTGTGCGTGAGAAATAACGAGTATCGGAAACGGAAAGTCAAGTTTTTTTTCAAGTTTGCAGTCCCCGTGACCACGATCACTGCAAAGTGTTTGAAACGTCAGGACAAAAATAATGATAAATATACGAGATTTAAACCGTTTAATGTTGTTTAATTACTATGTGTAACAATCGCGAAAACCTAAGACAACATTAAGTTAAGAGCCCTTATTCCAACAAAGCCATTTTACAGCCCTTTTCTCAAGGCTGGTGTGGCTAAAGTATAAAAGTTTTTGTTTTTTAAATGATGCAGGAAGAAAGTTTATTGTTTTTGTAATTGAGTGCATTAGCCATTATTGGAGTACAAAATTTTATGCCCAAGGCGGGAATCGAACCCGCGTCCTCCGATATCGCGTTCGATTCCCGCCTTGGACATAAAATTTTGTACTCCAATAATTTGTTTGATATGATTTCGCTTAGCACGCGATAGTGCTTGTAATCATATTTAGAAATATAGAAGGGTAGCAACATCATACCGAGAGTTAAGTGTTTGAAAAAACACTTCTTTCGATCAGATGAAGTCTTGTAGTCTGGTTGATGGCCGCGCACCGTCCCCTATGATGGTTAAAGTAATACAATTGGAGCACAGTTTCGGCAGAAATGCCAATGTCCAGGTGGCTGAGATGGTGTTAAGCATCCGACGCGATATCGGAGGACGCGGGATCGATTCCCATAATTTTTTTTCATTGGGCATAAAATTTTGTACTCCAATAATTTGTTTGATATGTATCTATCTATCTAAAGCCGTTCCGCCAACAGGGCAGTTATACAAATATAATGAACCAAGGTATGCATGCACAAAGCAGGTATACAAACTACAAAACTAAGTTATTTGCCTATATGTATACAATTATGGTTAGAAGGACATAATCAAATATAGATACCTACATAGTAGTCCATTTAAATGTTACAATTTAAGGACCGAATATTGCAATTCCTAGAGGGCGCAATTTTACTTTTGAGACAAATCTAAGCTTGTGGGGTCGCCACCCTTGTGCCCCGGCCACCATCTTGATAAAAGGGGTGAAAACACTTATTTCGCGATATCTCGGAAACGATGTGTCCTACAAAAAATTCCACTGCACATAATTTGTAGCAAATTATTTTTCCTACAAATATGTCATTATAACTTTTTGCCCTAAATTAAAAATTTAAGAAGTTATAAGCTAAAAAGTGAGAAAATTTTCATATTTTTTTCTTGCTCTATAACTTTTTTTTCTTATTTTACAAAATAATACCTCAGACCAACATTTTTGATTATCTTTTGAGGTTTTTTTTATTTTATTTTAATTCATTTAACACACTGTTACAGCGCTCCAAAGTTGACCAGGTTCGTCAATGCTCATGAGAATCCGGTCAAAAAGAAATGTTTAACTTATTATATTTTTTATTGTAAATATATTCTTAAAAAAAATTGTTGAATTCGTACAACTTTACTTCTTCATTCCTGTTTTCCTTACCATAGAACTTACTAAATTTAACTTACGGAAGGATAAGCAGGTAGAAAAGGTCTTTTGGGTTCAAAGGAACATCTGCCTGCTACGACTATTATTATTATACGTAGGCTTAGCTGTTTCTTCTATCTCATTTTATTCTCTTAGTTGTGCTACATTTTTTGCAACGTGTAAACGTATTGAAAAATTGTGGATATTATTTTCAGTTTTATCAATTAACCTGCGAGTTTCGTAAAAAAATCCTGAGCAGATCATCTACGAGATGGTTCTAGGGTATTTTTTTTGTAAAATGTATAAAAAAGTTATAGAGCAAAAAAAATTATTATTGCTTATAACTTCTTTAATATTTAATTTAGGGCAAAAAGTTATATATATATGTTTGTGGGCAACACAATTTGCTACAAATTATGTTCTTACAATTTTTTTATAAAACGCATAGTTTCTGAGATATGGCAAAATACGTGTTTTCACCCCTTTTTCCAAGATGGCGGCCGGGGGACAAGGGTGGCGACCCCACAAACTTGAGGTTAAGCTTCTTCAGACCCCCACATATAAAAAGATGTCCCAAAAATAAATTGCGTGCTCTAAAAATGCAAAGCTCATGTAACTTTTTAATGGACTATAGTTATAGTTAGTCAATGAGTAGATACCTCAAGGTTTATTATTAGGTTCATTTAAGTCTACTTTGTTTGTAAACAGTAAAGATGAGAAATGAATTTACAAAGTTACATAACATTCCACATTATTTATCAAAAATAAATAACACTGAAAAAAGGATCAAAATGTTTTATTCCATGCGACATCGTCGTCGACCGCTCGATCCTTGCTAACGGTGTGCCCGTTTGCGCCGTGCTTCAATAAATGCCTAAAATTGACCGATCGCGCAAAGCGTAAAGGCTCTTAAGTTTTCTTTTTATGGCGGGAGGAAGTACTGAAGGATTTGCACTTTGATGTTGCAAGTCACCCTCGACAGCCTCCTCTTGATTTTTTTTTCTAGTAGTATCCGCAAATTCTTGATCCCGATTATTCTTTTCTTTGGGTGGCGGGGATCGACCAGCTCAGGAAGAAGGCAGTCCATATAGAATGTGACTAATTTTGTCTCCATTTTTTTCCCTCCAAAATTCTTCATCTTTTTGTAGAATTTCTATTTTTAATTTTTTGTCTCCATACTACACGGTAAATAAGCATTTAGTTTTGCTCGATTTTATTTATAATATGTGGTAACAGATATTTATGACTAAAATTAACATATTTAAATAAAAAAAAAAAAAAATTACTACAAACTAATCCAATATTCCGCTACCATTAGGCAGTGTTCCCAAAATGCTGGCCGCATTGCCACGTTGTATGGCAATGCTTATCCTTTGTCCAAAGTATATGCCAGCATTTTGGTCACAAGTAGCGTCGACCAGACGTTTTGAGACGTCTTTGAATAATAGTTTGGCGCTCGGTCCCCACGGTCCCAGCGTTTCGACCCCAAAAGGCACAAACATGTAACAACTACTGAGATTACTATATTTGCGCCTTTTGAGGCCTTCGCACCGGCCACTTTTTGGGTAGCAGGAATATTAGAAGGTGCTAAGGTATCGACACAGGTAGCGTCCCATACCAGAGGCCTTCCCATCCTCCACGGAACCAAAGTCATGCCGTCCGGCCTTTTACCATCGCCACGTACAAGGCCTAAGCATTTAGTTATATTACAAATGTGCATTTAGCCTTCAGTTTGATAATATCAATCAAATTTTTGATTGATATATATACCTGCAAAATACATTTTACTGACAATCCGTTACCTGAAGCCTTCAGAAAAGCAACTGTACATTTCTGTTTGTCCGACAATCAATTTCGCACAATTTGTTAGAATGTGTAGATAGAATTTGTTAAAAGGTAGAAGTAAGGATAAATGTCGGGAGAGCAGTCGAATGACACCTGTCAAAAATCCAAAATGGCGATTTCAAGACGACCACCATACAAACTGCTCCGCCCCTGCTGAAGCTCGGCCTTCAGAAAGGGGGTGTAGTGAATATGAATAAATGAATTTAAATACATAAATTCAGATAATTTTCACGTCAGATTTTTTGCACGTCAAGAGTAAAACATTGCTCTTTACCATCTATCTAATACCCTAACTAATAACCGAAAAGGGGGCAAAGGCGAGTATAATACATATCAACGATGGCATACGCAAAGGCATATTGCTTCAGATAGGAGGCCGGCCATAAAATTTAAGTCTTACTCCGCACAATTATGTCAATGCGTTGTCTTTTGTGAAGGTACTCAGAAAAAATATATTGTTTATACCGACCCTACAGAGGTGTGACAAGTGCAGGGCGATAATAATGTAAAGTTTTTTTTTTCAGTGTAAAAAGCATGATAGCTCGGTGGCTTTGGCTATGGACTGCCGCGCAGCAGGTCCATGGTTCGAATCCCGCCGCTGGCTTGAGCTTCACCGCATGGTGGAAGGGCATTTTAGCGAATGCCCGCCTGGCTAGCGACCACCCTCAAGTGGAAAATCTGTCGCCAAGCACCTAACGGTGTGTTCCGGCAGCTGTCCTTGAGAGCCAGTAATTCTAGGTTAAGCCTGTTAACACCTTCGACCACATCATCACTTACCATCAGGTGAGATTGTGGTTAAAGGCTTACCTATCAGCAATAAAAAAAAAATGTATATATACATTTATACGTTTTTGTTATTTAAGTTTACCTGCTGCTCTGCTATGGATAGGTCAAAATATTTTTTTGCCTAATATAAGTATTATAATATTTAAATAATATATTAAATATTATTTCGTTTACGAAATAATATTTTTTCGTTTACGAAATTTCCTGTGAATAAAATGTGCAAATTTAGTAATACTTTATTCAAAGATTACTCACTTATTTTCATATAGTGGAAGAACACAGTCTAAATTTATTATATGAGATGGCGACTCCGACAGTTCTCCCTGTTCCGAGTGATCTCGGACTTTGACTGATTTATTATTTTTTTCCTGAGAAAGAAGGTGCATTTTATGAGCACAGTCTATTTTATTATATATATGTACAGAATCTATTTATTCCACTCTATTATATTTGTATAAATCGTTACTTATATGTACATGTCTAAGTGATAAAATGTATATTTAAAAGTACCTATGCAGGTGACTTTGTAGATAATCTCTTGAATATATACCTACTTGCCTGATTCTGAATATTCTTTCATTGATATAAATCTACATTTAGTCTTGAGGGACATGAACAATGTTCGATGTTTTATTGCGATATACCCACCAAACCAAATGCTTTGATTTGCTACGCTTGTGTTATTATTATTTAGCAACACTCAACTCCATTTACGGTTGAACGGCAGCTGTACTTTAGAGCCAGATAATTTTAGTTATCACCTGTTTGGTACCTTCTACCACATCACTTACCATCAGGTGAGACCATAACTATACATTACCAGATATTATTATAGTATCCAACTAATCGTACTTAGATTAGTACGACATTTAGTTATTTTATAGCTCCATTACAGTACTATAGGAACCTAGTAGGTATAGAATCTCTTAGTTCGATAGAGATAATATGTTTCATGAATAGAATAAACACCGAAACACAAACGAATATTAAATTTGCATAGGTAAAAATAAACTGAAATATTATACGCTCTCTCATAATTCTTGCAAAGTCTTTGTATCGACTCTTCTGCTTCGTTTTTTATTTTTTAGTTATCTTAATTTCCCATATTGATTGATATACCTACCAAGATACGTATTTATACTGCACAGCACAGGTGATAGCGCGCGAGCGATAGGTCCACGTCCAACGGCGCACAGCGCGGCACTGAAGGACAGCTCTTACGCATTGATTTTATTTCGTAATCCTAAGCTAATAAGGTTGAATATCGAATCTTCCGATTGACCGTAATCCTGCACAGAACTAAAGGTCGTAAGTCTAAAACACTATTTAATTTATTATGACAATACTAATTACTCTAGGTAAATTTTACTTATACAGCGGATAATAAACTACATTTCCTTTCTATGTGTGTTTATTATTAATATGTAACTGATGTAGTTTCCAAGAAAACTCCAATAATTTAAAGAAAAGGCTTCATTTTGAAAAATTAAAACTATCGAGTAAATTTCTTTCAAATGTGTTTCTGACTGTACAACTGATAGAAAAAGGTTTGAAATATCAAATATTTAAGTTTTCGTGTTGATTGCATATTTCAGTTGCTTAAAAAAACTAGTCGAATGAGAGTATTTTTTCCGCAGCCTCGTCTTAAATACTGGACAAGCAATACGGATGCTTTACGTAAACATAGCAGTAGCAACAATAATGCCCTATTTTATTAATTTGTAGTATGTGTTTGGTGCCTATAAAATATATGAAGAAAATACATTTTTGTTGAGAAGATTTATCTTATATAAAAAAATATTGCCCTTCACCTTATTTTTTTTAATATTTGCTTCAGTTTTTCAATAAATACAATGGTTGCTCTAAAACTAAATAACTGTAATACCTATCCAGTACTCGCCTAATACTGAAAATGAAAATATAAATAACTATTAATACTGAAGCCCAACAACTAAGTATTTTGATTAAAATCCGACGCTATGTTATTCATCGAAAAACGGTATTATACCTGAATAATCTTGAAACCGCTAGACTTTCATACGACTGTTGAATAAAATAACTGCATCGAAATCGGTTTCAGCCGTATGGGTGCTACAATACAGGACTGACTGACACACACACGCACCCAGTCATAGTAAGTCAGAGATCTCAAGTTTATAACAACCTGATTTTGCGGTCGTGGTTAATTAATATTATGCATCTGTAAGAAAAGATTACATTAACCATTACTTAAAATTCAATTTATCAATTACAACTTTTAGTACCAAAGTAATTCAAAAGATCTTATTTTTGGTAAATATAGTAAAATAAAATTCAAAAAATGTAAAATTCATAACTTTAATTTTACAATTATAAAGTTTACATTACGGATGTAAAAGCCGGGAAAGTAACTAACTTACAAGAAAGAAATCACTTCGGCTTCGATAAGAAACTTGGTGGAAAATACCAAAACAAATATTTTAAATTTCTTCATACATAATAATATTAGTACTTCTTTTGGAAATTTCATAGAAAAACTGTTTAAAGATATTGTATATCTTACCAGATACGCATTGCTATAGTCATGATTTTCTGAAGAAATACCCCAAACGAGTGTCAAGAGGGTGGTATTCAATAATGCAGTCAGTTTGCTTTGCGTATTTGTAGAGAGGGAGGGCTTACATGAACCTATATTATACCTATATTAACCTTCCGTAAGATATAGTGCTAGGATATTTCTATACGAATTCTGTAAATATTTGAAATGACTAGTATTTTTTTATTATTGGTTGGTTCAGCACAGCTTTCGGATAGCTTTGGCCACTGTCTTAGATATTGGCAAGTATAGGTTATTAGCAGGCTAAAGCCAGAATTTGGTACTGAACGTCAAGGGCGATAGGTGCTTGGTGACATAATGTCTACTTAAGTTAGCCATAATAGGGCATCTATAAATGGGTTATCCATTTACCATGATAAGCCATACGCGTGGGATGCTGGAATGCTAGAGGTTAGAATGTCAACTCCCATCTATTCTCGTGGGTTTCGTAAGAAAAAAAATACAAAAAACAAAGAGTAAAACACCGGAAGCAGCGACTACTGAGAAGCAGCTATCTTACACTGTGATCCCCAAGACGCCTGCCAAGCATGGGGATTTTGGCCAACCCCACTTAAGGAGACGATTCGGCTGAACCAACCATGTAAAACAATGCAAGTTTATCCACAATCAAATTTTCTTTCTCTATGAATTAGTACTTTAGTATTAGTATTAGTACTTTAGTACTAATATTATAAATGCGAAAGTAACTCTGTCTGTCTGTCTGTCTGTCTGTCTGTCTGTCTGTCTGTCTGTCTGTTACGCTTTCACGGCGAAACTACTGGACCGATTTGAATGAAATTTGGTATGGAGATAGTTTGAGACCCGGGAAAAAACATAGGATAGTTTTTATCCGACTGCGCTTAAAGAGATTAATGTTTTCGCGCGATAACCGACATACGCGCGGGCGGAGCCGCGCCCGGAAAGCTAGTATGATATAAGTGAGAAAATACATATAGGCATGTGTAAAATAAGAACACAAAGTATCATGACGCATGTATTTTCCAAAGGGGAATAATGAGATATCTAACTCCACATTTTGCCAAACATATTTTGTTCCCATATAATTAGTCGGTAAGCCTATTATCATCTATCGCAAGCAACTAACGGTGTGTTCTGCTGATCTCCATTAAAGCCACTTCCCATCTTAGGTTAATCCTTGTTATCATCTACATCCACAACATTACTTACCATCAGATAGGTAATGGACAATCAAATTATTCAGTTATGACATAGCATTGTTTTTTATTTAGACAGGCTAGTCTTTGACCACTATATTAATGTGACGATGCGATTGAAGATGTTGTTCAGGCTAACTGAGAATTACTAGCTTTCAGGTAAAGCTGCCGAGCACACGGTTAGGTGCTTGGCGACAAGATTTTCTGCTTGAGGATAGTAGCTAGCCAGGGAGAAATCGCAATCGCAAAAGAGAAATATATTGCAATTGCTCCTACTGCCATCCTAAGACGACAACTGGGACCGACGCTATTGTCCCTCCATATACCAAAAATATATTGATCTGTGGTGCCCTCCGAAGCAAAGAAGCGCTTAATAGTAAATTCTACTAACGCGGTCACTCATCCAAGTAACGACCGCAGCAGACGTTGCTTTTCTTATCTGATCGGTTAAGGTTGACTAAGCTACCTACGCTACGAGTGCTTCAATAAAATACCGTTTTAGACGAAGAAGACAAATTTTCAACATTCAATACACCGATCCCATCATGTAGGAATCGAATCAAGGACTTGAATTAATCCGGACAGTCCTATCACCGCCTGGTTATAATAATTGGTTCTGATAATACTAATGCAGTCACAGTAAAAAGTCAAATGTTATTTAATTAGGTACCTTCTATTATTTTCCTATTGTAGTAGCTTAAAATTCATTTCATATTAGTGGATTTTACATATAAAAAGTTCCTTCTATGTAGACAATGATAATAATGTCACATTCTCTACAGTAACCACACCAAAAAAGCATGTGTGATCTCGCAGTGCGCGTGGAATATTTACGAGCTTCTCAAGTGATATATGAACCCGCACTTCCTGAACATACACCCAATCCACGTACGTAGTTTTTACTATTCAAACCCTCTCGTATTACTTATATTTCTTCTACAAGTTACCTACGTAAAATATTTTACAACATATCTAAACATATCAATATAAATTTTAATATCCGGAAGGGTATCTGGACATGTTTAAACGAACTTACCACGTTTGAACAGATAAGTTTTGGTCCGATGTAATAGGAAGCGAGCCTGTTGCTATATGTATAAGGGATTATTAACGTAATTTCTCTAATGTAGGTATTTCCATTAACGCATCTCCCCCCTATAATATGCGGAATGGGGGCCGTGGTGACAGACGTGTAATACAAGCTTTTAAACCTAACTCAGGCACCACTCTCTTCTCTTACAACACAGGTAGGTATATATGTAGAGTAGGTATTGTATATGTATGTACTTCATAGTCTTTAATGAATTAAGATACCTTTGTGGAGAGACGAAAATATAATGTTTTGTTGTGTTGTATTTCTTGTATATCTAAACGAGGACTAGACTAACAATAATAATATTATCTAACTACTTACTACTGAAAATGTATTTGTCAGAAAACCAGCCAATAACTGCGAACTTCTTCCAGATCTCATATTGGATAGACCTTACCCCCTCCACTATGTTACACAGACTATAATTTTTTCTCTCGTAAATTTGTAATTTTGTAATGTAATTCGCCTAACAGGCGTTATTGCAAACTTAACAATATTAAAAAAGATAGATGAATACTTTATTGAAACACCATCATTTTTACAAATTCTAAACTTACTGGCTCTCAAGGACAGTTGCCGAAAAACACTTTTAGGTGCTTGGCGAGAGATTTTCTACTTGAGGGACTAACCAGGCGAGCATTCACAAAATGCTCTTCCAC
Organism: Plagodis dolabraria; assembly: GCA_963854805.1. Classification (NCBI taxonomy): domain Eukaryota; kingdom Metazoa; phylum Arthropoda; class Insecta; order Lepidoptera; family Geometridae; genus Plagodis; species Plagodis dolabraria. Next base: position 25,231,111 of record OY978441.1, on the reverse strand, counting down.
CATGCGGTGAAGCTCAAGCCGGCGGTGGCGGCCGGCTATAGCTATTACCGCGCGCTCGGTTATCTGTTCTTTAAACATACAACTGCTCATTTTCATCATTCCTGAGACTGACCCATACTACTGTCCCCGGGAATCAAAAGCATGACGGGCCTGAGATTGCAGAGATCAGACACAGGGTCCAGGTCAGACTGTTATTTAGTTGCCCCATTGAAGTTATGTTCAGATTGCGTCAGGAAGGATATAATGTGCGAAAAATGTGTAGTGATGACGAGCATGATGTGCCGACCACGTTAAGTGTGGGATTAAAATAAGAAGAAGGCGAAGAAGCAAAGAAGAAGATGCAAAGTTTCATAGAATAACAACCTAGATATAATATGATAGTTTTAGTCGCGTTGTCCTCGTATTTATTGCCTATGACACATTCGTAACAAACATAACCATCAATATAATCATGTAGGTACTCATAAGTTTGATATACTCGTTATACAAAATGGCTTGAATATAGGCGATCTTGATTGTTAATATAAGGGTATAAGTCGTCTACAAGGTACACAGTGACAATCCGGACCAGTTTTGGCTTTGTCTGCAGCAGGTCTGCAACTAGCAGTAATTGGGCTTGGGACAAACAAATGCGTGACTTGGTTGCCGAACTCAGGCGAGAATCGAAACTACTGCTGTAGTTCTTATAACCTAGCGCGATTACAACCGTGGGCTTAAGTGTTTTATACGTATAAAAATGCCTTTGTCTTCGGTGTAGCTGGAATAATTAATGAATAGTTATTTTTAATATTCTTATTGCTTGTAGGCTAGCTTTTGACCACTATCTCACCGGTTAGTAAGTGATACAGTCTCGGAATTACAGGTGTTCAAGGACAGCTGGCGGAACATACCCTCAGGTGCTTGGCGATATTTTCTACTTGAGGGTTAGCTAGCCAAGCGGGTATTTGCAAAATGCCCTACACCATCATGCTAACGATTCGGAAGTCGTTGTATTAGGATGGGTCCTAAGGTACAGCGATCGACGATTTAACGGGCGCTCCGAAGCACGAAAGCACTCAGTAGTAATGCCACAAGCGGTTCACCATCCAAGAAACCTCTCTTTTTAATGATGCTGACTGCTTACTCATGATCAATAACTGGCCTAGATTACTGTTTATTATCGACAATAGCAAATACCATTAAATCATCCAGGTATGCAAAATTCACGTTCAGTCGAACCCGCGTCCATCCACTCCGTTAGACGGGGTATGCTCTAATCCAATCAAGCTAACATGACAATTTTTTCCTATCGTTCTTTAACCATCGTATTGGGATGGATCAATTTTTCTTTTTGTAATGTAATCCGCAGAACATGCGTTATTGCAAATATAAAAATTACTATAAAAAAAGGTAATTGACTATAACCCGATTTTGATGAAATTCATATCGTGGAAGTATAAGTACTCTACCCAAAAATTTAAGAATTTTGATGGTTCTTCCATTTTTGGGATACTAATCAATTCATAATTGGCGGAGTAATCCTGATTTTTTAGAAGTCGATAAATAACACAGTATTAAAAATCACAAGCAAAAGAGACATTTTAACCATAAAAGAGATTGGAACCGTAAAACACAAATAACACACAATATCAAAATTACCGAACAGATTTTTTCAAATATTGAAAAAAATATAAAATACTTTTATGCCGTGTCAGTTTTTAGAATATTTACTTTAAAGCCGGAATTCTTAAATTAAAATCATATAAGAGTACCAAACGTCAATCAAAAATAAATTTTCATTTTGCTTGCCCTTCACCAAACTAATACTGTAGGATTGCAGGGCCTCGCCTAAAGTGGTGACCTGGTCAAGTAAAGAGCTCTCCACGGGTCCACGGTTTGTTTCATACGCTTATTTATCAAAGAAGACATACCACTACTACACCGTAACCATGTCGCCGGATGTCGACGACACGGTAATAAATATAACTTCACCAAACGTCGAGTCGAAGCGATATGCTGATGGAGGTAATATCGGTGCTCGATGATACAATGCAGGATGGATCAGCGCGTCAATCATTAAAGCATAAGACCTCCTGAAGATGCTTCGTTTAGAAGCGAAACTAGTCGAATATTCTTCCGGTTAGGCTGCGCGGCGTTTGTGACGTCACGTGGGTATAGCAGGAAAATTAGGCGGAATTGTCACTGGATATATATTTTTATATTTTTTTAAGTGTTTCATTATAATGTTATTTCAAATACTTTTAAAAATGTATTTGTTATTATTAAATATGGATTTCCGCAAAGTATCGCCTGAAATATATTCAGAATGTATACTCAATAGGATTTAATTTCAAAAACACTTTCAAATAATTTTTAACCAACATTTGTCTCTTATTTTGTCTTAGTAAAAAACTATTTTTTATCCTGGTACTATATTTATTTAATACTTAATATCATGCTCCTAACTTCAAACACATAAAACATTTACACAAACTTTCAATCCCAAGTTAACCCCTTAATTCGGCTCTTTCCGTCCGTGCAAAATCCGTTCACAGCTGACGTCTCCTATCTATAAACTATCATTTACAAAAAAGACGACTTCTTAAGTCAAGTAGTTTCGAGATTTCGTGTTTAGTCAGCGACGAAGTGTACCTTTCGCTTTTATGGTCACTATTTTGAAGGTCAGTAAAAGCAGCCTTTAGTTTAATACAACTTTAACGTTACCTTTTGAAGCTATTACGAAGAGCTGAAGATCTTCCGTACCTCATCTAAGTACAACGAACGAGCTTCGTGGTTACCTTCTCAAGTAAAGAGCTCTCCATGCAAATGCAAAGTGAACTCGAGAACAAGTGTTTGTCCTTCAAACACTTACTCGCTTTATTCATAAGAAGCTTTTTAACCCTACGAACAACGCTGCGTCTTTTTTCATCGCGATTTTCGTTTGCGTAGTTTGACATAAACATTTCTATTAGAAACAAAAACAAAAAAACTGGCTATATACACTTATACTTCTAGTAATCGAACCCGAGAGTCCAGATCTAAGCAAATATTTTTCCATACATTAGAATTATAAGATATTCTTTCAGCGTTAATTTTATAATTAGGTATTTTGATATAACAATAGCGCTCGTAGCGAAACTTGCCTACTTTTCCAGGGGGCGTTTTTTTATGCCTGATAGGTTTGCCTTTGACCACTATCTCACCTGATGGTAAGTGATGATGTGGTCGAAGGTGTTGTTCAGGCTAACCTAGAATTACTGACTCTCAATGACAGATGCCGGAACACACCGCTAGGTGCTTGGCGACAAATTTTCTACTAGAGGGTGGTAGCTAGCCAGGCGGGCATTCGCAAAATGCCCTTCCACCATGCTATAACGACTGCCATCCTAAGACAACAACCGGGACCGACGGCTTAACGTGCCCTCCGAAGCACGGAAGCGCTCTGTAGTAATGTCACCATCGGTCACCCATCCAACTCATGACTGCGGCGGCCGTTGCTTAGCTTTGCTGATCGGTACAGAATAGCTAAGCAAACGTCGCTACGGGCGCTTCAAAATTTCCCTGATTTTGGTTACTTAGATAAACTCAAACTCGTTATTTGGATTTAGAAAATATATATACTCGTATTATGTATGCTTACTAAAATCCGTGCAGAAGGATTTTTCTTGTTCATAACTGCTCGATTAACACATTAAATAAAATCAGACGTGCAGCTGTTTTACAAAATTATACCCTAAACAAATCCGTGTTGAAAATTAAAAAATTGGATCATCGCATCCTCATCATGTTCTATTTTTTCTAATTTTCGCGCATATAGGCAGTTGTCTCACCGGAAACGATGAACGAGTAACGAATTGGCGAGCAGCGGGAAGCGAGTGCGTAGTTCCGATAGTTGTGTAGCTCGGCTATCTTGTGTTATATAAGTTTGTTATATAATCTTTCATATTTCTTGTCGTTCAGCGACAAACTAGTGAAGCGAGTGCTCGCCGGCAGTGTGAACAGTCAGCGATCAGCTATTTGTATATGCATACCTGTTTTTTACACGGAATGTATATCTATTGTACGTTTCTTGAGCGAGAAAATAGTCCATAGTTACTCGTTTTCTCGTCGGCGGCGGTGGGACAAGTGCCTTAGGACCAACAAAAAGTCGTGCAGCGACCATTGAAGTTTTGATTCAATTCATATTTTGTTTTATTCTTAATTATAAGCTCCGTATTGATCTGAATCAACCCCTTAATTCAATCGTTTACTTATGTTTAACCTATTTGCGTTCAATACAAAACGTAGTATCGTCGTATTTACAAGCACTATCTAAGCAATCCTTAGGTATTTACAATATTTGTAATATACATTCGCTTGACATGCGATAGCCCTTGAAATAATATTTAGAAACATAGAAGTATTCGAGAGAAAACCAGTAGCCTGTGAAGGTAGAAAAATAATAATTAGAGCTTAAAATTCGTCTTCACCAGCCTCAATGGAAATCGTTGCGTAAAACTTTGTCCTCTAAACATTTTTCAATGTAATAATGAAATTACCTTAGCTTGCGATACCTAGTACGTAAAATCTAATTAAGAAAATTATTTTCTACAATCCACGTTCAACAGAGTTTACATGTAACTTGACATAAACAATAGTTTTGTATTCTGTGACAAAAGTAATACCAACTATTACTTCTTTGTCAATCTACGTTGTGGGCTTGAACAAGTCAACCAAGACGAGCCACGTTGTGGTACCCATTACTATTCATTTCACGACTGCTGCAATCAGGCTGATTCTCACAGACGCATGTATTGAATGCGATGTGACTAACGATTTCACAATCGCACTGGTATTTTAAAGCAAAGTCAGGTGCATCTGCAGTCAATAAATTGCTTCTTTTTATACTTTAGCCTGCTACACTGCGCCAGTTAATAAAATATTTGAGCAAGAAGACAACACAGAGAGGTCATAACCATTTCTAAGTTTAACTTTAGGCGTATTATTATATGTGCTATGCTTTAGGTTGGCTAAATGCATTTCATTCCATTTAATTTCATTCTTTCATTGTAGTAGCTGTAGGTGTTTTTTTTTTCTACCCTCCACAGACTCCAGGGTCCGTGACTTTTTTTAACTATGACATAATTTATTAGTGTGATGATTTTGTAAATGATGTTCAGTATTTTTAATCTTTTTATAGTTATTTGTAGTATTTTAAGATTTACAAATAGATATAAGTTGCTGATTTGTCTTTTTATCGAATGTGTCAAGTACCAGTAAGTCTATTGATTAAGTACTATGCTGCCTTCTGATTGGTCGGCCCCACCTATCTGGATATCTTCCGATAACATGTTTAGCTGGGTGGGGAGAACGATCGGCTAAGTCAGTCGGTCGGTAGAACTCGATGGAGTAACATCTATTACCCGTGTATTCTGGAAGTTAATAATTTACAGTGTGATTCTGTTTATATACGTATTGACCAACTACTGTGTGAACCATAAGTGAAATGTGCAAAGCAGAATAAATTGTATCAAGGTTTGTATCCGAGGTGTTTGATTTTATCACATCTCAGAGGTGGGATAGCGCCCAAATAAAGGTATGTGATTCTGATTTCTTGAAATTATTATTATTTTAGTGAAATAGTTGAACAGTCCAGAACATCTTCAAAAATTCAAATTCTCTCTAAGCCATGTGTACCTAGAATAGATGGTGGCTATTTACGCTACTGCAAGTCATGTGTGCTTAGAATAGATGTCGGCTATGTACGCTACTGCAAGCCATGTGTGCTTAGAATAGATGGTGGCTATGTACGCTACTGCAGGCCATGTATGCCTAGAAAAGATGATGGGTATGTGCGCTACTGCAGGCCATAAATGTGCTTGGTAAATAAATGAATTTGAATTTGGAATAAATTACAAGTTTTTAAGATTTCCCAGGCCATGTGCGCTAAGGAAGGTCATAGAGGCTAACTGTTCTCAGGATAGATAAAAGCTATGTATGCCTTACCAGTCCAGGTATGCTTAGTACAGAAAGTATTTGTATACCTCACTAGGTCATGTGAGCCAGAATATTGTTTGTAAATGTATAACATGCAGAAACATATATATTTTTTTATATGATCTGAAATTTTTCACTGGAACCTGGAGCTCTGTTAGCCGTGAGCTGTATTGTTATCAATGTTTTATAGTTCAATCATATTATTGACAACAAGTTCAACAAGTCAGAAGACAACATAGAACATCAAAGACTTTTGCAACAATCTCTACTTGCAATGTAATAACACATTTTTTTTTCTACAGATTGAGGTTAATAATCATAATTTTGTGGCTTTCATTGAAAGTGCAATTTGATGCGAGAGTCTGATGCTGAAGCAGACAGAATGAGGCCGTGGATAAATATGGAACGAAGGAGTCTTCTAGCAGCAGTTTTTCTGAAAGTGATGATAAGAATAGTGAATCAAATTACAATCATTAAAACCACGAAGGAAACCAATTTTATAATTAGTAAGCTAATGCATAGTTATTTAAGATTTAAGCTAATGTAATTAATTTATTGTATTCTATGTGAGATATAAGATAATGTTATACTATTCATATTGTCTGACTTTCCGAATGTGATGATATTGTGACAAATTGTTATTAATTTTGTTTGTGTATATTAGAATATAGTCGTGCGTCAGGAGCTCGCACGACGCCGGATGGCCGAATGTGATGATTTTGTAAATTTAGTTTAGTATTTTTGATATTTTTATAGTTATTTGTAGTATTTTAAGATTTACAAATAGATATAAGTTGCAGATTTGTCTTTTATCGAATGTGTCAAGTACCAGTAAGTCCATTGATTAAGTACTATGCTGCCTTCTGATGGTCGGCCCCACCTATCTGGATATCTTCCGATGACATGTTTAGCTGGGTGGGGAGAACGATCGGCTAAGTCAGTCGGTCGGTAGAACTCGATGGAGTAACATCTATTACCCGTGTATTCTTTAAGTTAATAATTTACAGTGTGATTCTGTTTATATACGTATTGACCAATTACTGTGTGAACCATACGTGAAATGTGCAAAGCAGAATAATTTGTATCAAGGTTTGTATCCGAGGTGTTTGATTTTATCACATTAGTAAAAAAGAAATATGAAATAGGAAACATGCAACATTGCAAGGAGGAACAGTGTTAAAAGTTTTTTTTTCGTTTTGCGAATGCCCGACTGGCTAGCCACCACCCTCAAGTAGAATATCTGTCGCCAAGCACCTAACGGTGTGTTCCCGCAGCTGTCCTTGAAAGCTATTAACTCTAGGTTAGCCTTTTTTTTTTTTTTGACGCTGGGAAAAATGCATTACGCATGCCCCGCCCCCCCCCCATCGGAGGATGGAGGGGGTATGTGGGACTCCCCGGTAGAAGACCGGACGTATACCCACTAAACAACCCAGCGTTAGCCTGCACAACATCTTCGACCACATCACCCCTTACCATCAGGTGAAATTGTGGTCAAAGGTAACAGGAATAAAAAAAAATCATGTGTTATTATTATTTTATTGTCGAAGATTTAATGATTATGTACAATATTAGATACAATCCAATGTAAAAGTATAAAAGCAAAAAAAAATTTTTTTACTACCTACACTCAAATAAACATTGTTAGCGCGGCCACCAAGCTATATGGCAGAGCACGCCGAACTGCGGGCGCGGGTTGAAAGGACACTGGTAAATCGAAGTAATGCGGAACAAGGTGATGAAAAGTGGACTGTATAGGAAAAGGAGCGAAAAACGAGCGACTAACCTGGATATCCTCGGGCTGACGAGCACAGCTGCGGCACTCTAAGGCGTCCTGCTGGTGTCCAGGCGTAGTGGCTCTTCGAATTATTTCACGCTGTTGTAGACTCGCGGCGCGAGCGCGGGAAGCTGTTAGTACACAGCTCCAAAGAAACGATCGCGGATATCCCAGTGCGATGGGGCACACAAGAAAACAGCGCGAGCGCGGTTAGTAACAAAATGGCGGTTTCCTTGGCTTCGAGGGAGCTCACAGGAACAGACGCATCCGCCGTCAACAAGGGTCGACCGCAGACTGCTTGCAATGACAAGCAGTTCACTCATCCGCCACGAAATGTCAACCGTAGATAGTCGTCGTTTTCGTGAGGGTAGGAAAATGAGGGTAGGAAAAGGTAAGAGGTAGAAAGAAAGAAAGTGCCAATAGATGGCGCGAACATTGCCCCCGGCCTAAAAACCATTGGTTTTTAAAGGTAGAGAAAGATTGGATAAGTTAATAATAGAGCGGGTATATGAATAGCGGGTTGACCAGGGGGCAAGTAGGTAAGTTATTGAGTGGGTAAAATGCACAAACGAACGACCGGCCGTTTGTAAACGGAAGTCGCCGTTCGCACTAGACAGACTCTACATATTCCGTCGGCGCCTAGAATTGTCTCTTCGACAACACCTAGCGGCCAAGATAGCGGGGGAAGATTGTCTGTGATAATAAGCACGACGGAACCTACTTTGATTGGATTAGAAAGTGTATTCCATTTTCCTCTAGATTGAAGCAGGTGAAGGTACTCTAACTTCCATCGTTTAGAGAACGATTGGATCATCCTATCCAGCAAAGTGTAGCGTTTAAGAAGATGCGCGGGCTCGTCGGAGATCGCGCACGCGGGTAAGTGGTTAAGCGGTGCAGCCATCAAGAAATGCGCGGGCGTTAGTGCAGTGGGCTCAGAGGGATCCTCACTCAATAGCGTTAGCGGTCGCGAGTTTATGACGCTCTCTATTTGCGTAAGCACGGTTAACATTTCCTCATAGGTTAGTAACTGTGAACCTATTGTTTTAGCTAAGTGACCCTTGAAAGCTTTCACGAAGATTTCGTAGTTTCCGCCAAAGTGTGGGTTTCTTGGTGGGTTAAATTTCCAAGTTATGCGGTTGGCGGATAACTCGTCTGAGAGCGACTTATTATACTCATCTGAGCTTACAAGTTTATAGACGTCAGATAGGGCATTTCTTGCTCCAATAAAAGTGCGGGCATTGTCCGAATACAAGACAGAAACGGTACCGCGACGAGCGAGAAAGCGTTTAAAAGCAGAAAGGAAACTGCAGCTGCTTAAATCTGTCGTCAGCTCTACGTTTACCGAACGCACTGATATACAGACGAAAATACATAAATAAGCCTTAATAGAGCGCACACCTCGTTTTCTAATTGGAATAATAGAAATTGGGCCAGCGTAATCCACAGCGGTGTGAGTGAACGCTTTAAATTCGTTCACGCGGCAAGCGGGTAGGTCTCCCATAAGCGGGAATGTAGGTTTAGGTTTTGCCTTAAAAGAATAGTTACACTTATGTATAACCGAGCGGACGATATTACGGGATGCGAGTATCCAATATCGTTGTCTGAGAATCGACATCAAAGCGTGCGGACCTGTATGACAGTTATGACGATGGTAGTGCTCAATTATCATTTCGATTATGCGGTCTTTACGCGGTAACAAAATGGGATGCTGCTGATTGTACGATAGATCCGCATTTCGGAGACGTCCTCCGACTCGTATGAGTCCGTCGGCGTCTAGAAAGGGCACGAGTCGCTGTATAGCGTTTGAACACCGGGTGTTGGTTTTAAGGTTCTGAATAATGTCCGCAAAGTAATGCCTTTGTACAGCTTTCAGGACTTGAATTTCTGCGAAATTCATTTCATCGGCTGTGAAGTATTTAGAACGCGGCAGCTTCTTGATGAAGCGATAGATGCGGACGGCTATGCGTAGGAGCATCAGCCATGAAGAAACACGGGTGGAGAGTTTCAACAGCGGGTTGGAATTCTCCGCGGCGGGTTGTGTCACAGGAAGTGAAACGATTTTCTTCGACTCAGGTAGGTTTAAGTCAACCTTAGCGGGAGCTACTGTCTTAGCGGGCCAAGCAGCAGGCTCTTGGCTTAACCAAGCGGGGCCGGTCAACCACAGCGGGTGGTTAACTAGCTGAGCGGGTGACAGCCCTCGCGAAAGTGCATCAGCACAAGGGTTTTCCGTTCCAGGTATATGACGGAAGCTGTCAACGGGTATAGCGGAAGTAATTTTTGTAATACGAGTAGCAACAAAAGTTTTGAATCTGTGGGGTGAAGCGGTAATCCACTGCAACGCTACCATAGAGTCGGTGAAGCAATATACTTTGTCTATGGTATGACGCTTTACGTAGGTATCGAGAACGCGGCGAACCAGTTTTGACATGAGCAAGCAGCCGCAAAGCTCTAGCTTTGCAATTGAAATTGTTTTCAGCGGAGACACTTTTGACTTGGCGCATACTAGACGGGTGAGCGGAGTAGAGTCATGGTCAGACTGAGTTCGAATATACACTACAGATCCATATCCATGCTCGCTAGCATCAGAAAACGCAACGACGGTGATTTTCGAATTTTCTTCCACTCCTAGGTGGCGAGGGAATCGCAGTTGCTGAATGGCGGGAAGTTCGCGAAGATAATTATGCCAAATATCTACCACTGCTTGCGGCGGTTGCTCATTCCAGTCAAGCTTCAAAACATGAAGCTTTTGTAAAATTAATTTAGCGTACAAGATGACAGGAGCTATGAGTCCGAGAACGTCATACTGACGCGCTATCACGGACAACATATTGCGTTTAGTCGCAGGCCGACTTTCGACGTTCACGGTGAACATAAATGCGTCCGAGCTTGGCAACCACTGTAGCCCTAAAACCTTCAAGTTCGAGTCTGGCTCATCGAAATTGATAACTGCGGTGTGCCGATCGGAGACCGGAAGCGATTCAGTGAGCTCGGGTACGTTACTAGCCCATTTCACTAGCTCGAAGCCCCCGGCCTTGAGCAACTCGCGGAGATCATCGCGAAGCTGTACGCTACCAGGTATGGACGGCATGGAATAGCACACATCATCCATATAAGTATTGTTTTCGATGACAGACGCGGCGTGCGGGAAGCGAGCGCGCTCGTCAGCGCACAGCTGGCGTAGCACGCGCATCGCGAGAAAAGGACTACTGCGCAGGCCAAAACAAACACGGTTGAACACGTAAGTGCTCAGTGGCGAAGCGGGATCAAACCGATATAAAAACTTCTGAAATTTGCGGCTCTCTTCGTTGACAAGTACCTGTAGATACATCTGTTTTACATCGGATGTGAAAACGATTCCATAAAAACGAAATTCTAAGAGTATAACAAAAAGGTCATTTTGCAAATTATCCCCAGTATGCAAGACGTCATTCAATGATAAGCTCGAATCAGTTTTCGCACTTGCATCCATGACCATGCGCCATTTAGTAGTGGTTTTATCCAACCTGGCAATCGCATGGTGCGGAATGTAGTAACCGGCTAAACTATCGTCGTTATTTATCAGCGAGACATAACCTTTCTGCAAGTATTCCTGGATAATTGCATCATACTCCACGCGCAGGGGAGGTGAAGCGACGAGCTTGCGTTCTAAATGCATAAAGCGTTTCTTAGCGGTAAGAAAAGAATTACCTAAAGCGGCAGCGGGGTCGCGGGAGAAAGGCAACGCTACAGAGTAGCGGCCCGTAGAATCGCGGGAAAAATTATTTGTAAAAATACGTTCATTTTCGAGAGCGGTAGGACTTAAGGCCGGTGTGCATTGCACTTCCTCAAGTTGCCAGAATTTCTGAAGAATGTTATCCAAGCGCGGTTGTTCTGCGAAGGCACAGAGAGAAATTCGGGAACGGTGACTATCATCATTAAAAGCGGTACCTGTTTGAGCGGTCGCAACGGGAGCGGTCCCGATTACGATAAAACCGAATATCGATTCGAAAGCGGTAGGTGCACCAGGCGGACCAGCGGCACGACCCGATAGCAAGATATCCGCAAACAGCGGAGCCCCAATAAGTATTTCTATCTCGGACGGTTCCGAGAAATCCTTATCAGCAAGCGGCAAGCCGTGTAGATATGCAAGACAAGAGGTATCAACTCTCACAGACGGCAGGTTGTCGGTGATGCGGTCAATAACGAAAGCGTCGACCGAAATAAAATTATTATCAAGTCGCGAATGTAATGTGGTTGAAATTACACCCTTAATTGGGTTTGACGCGGAACCTATGCCCTTAACAACGGTATTTGTAACCTTGTTGCATTTTAAATTAAGCTTTGCGCAACAATTCGCTGATATAAAATTACTCTGAGAGGCAGAATCTATTAAAGCGCGCACTACATGCTTACGACCGTTTGAATCAGTAGCGTAAACTTGCACGGTTCCCAGTAAACACGTAGTATCTGCGGTCGGTTGCGTAACAGGGCGCACGTTATTGCATAGCGAAATGTTTTGTTGTTGCGACTGATAAGCGGGAGGCTTCGGAACATCTGCAAGCGGGCAGTGAGCGGTAACAGCGCTCGAGGCGGAAGGCAGGGGCGCGCGGGCGGCGGCGCCGGCGGCGTTGTCAGCTCGTGCGCGCGAAGACTGCGCTGGCGCAGGATTGCGCGTGGATGACGCGACGGCATCTCTGTTGAGAGTGCGGGTTCCTTCCCGGGAAGGTAACATTTTACGACATAACATTGAATGATGTTTACATCCACAATGACGGCAACTATATTGCGAGTTGCAAGCGGTATAGTTATGCGAAACACTTAGACAATTAGTACAACCTTTATGTTGTTTTATACAAGACAACCTGTCCTCTGTGGAAAGCTTATTAAATGCAGGGCATCTATATAAATTAGCGTGATCAGATTGATTACAAAGCGGGCACTGTGATGCGCACGATGCAGCGAAAGAATGCGTAGACTTAGGAACAATCTGTTTGTTATTGTTGACATCAGAAGTGCGGCTAGCGGGCGCCGTACGTTCTAATATCTTACTCTGCTCGCGAACAAACTTAATTAGATCGTCGTACGTAGGCATACTTTTACCTCGCATATGCATTTCAAACGAGCGGGCGGTACTCGAATCTATCTTTTTCAAAGCTAATTGCAACAACATAAAATCCGATAAATTATCGAGCTTGAGCGAATGTAAGCTTGACACTGCTGTGCAAAACTTATCTAAAAATAGCTCCAGGTTTTTAGCGGAAGCGGTAATGCTAGTTGGTTTAAAATCGAGCAGCTGATCGAGATAAGCGGAACCTAAGCTACGCTGGTCGTCGTACTTGTTGACTAAAGTCGACCAGATTAGATGGTAATTATCTGCGTTTGGAACAATACCTGAAATAACGGATAATGCACGACCTGACAATTTATTTACTAAATACTGTATACGTTCGTGGTCAGTTACATCGGCATTTTCATGAATTGTGCGACGGAACGATTCATGGAATATTTTCCATGTCATTGGATTACCATCAAAGGTCATCAACTCCAACTTAGGTAGTTTGACAGATTTATGTTGCGGTGTAACATGCGATTCCGTACCATTGACGTTCATAGCGGGAGGGTTGAGTTTATTGTAAACAAACTTACAGCGGCAGTACATGTCTTCAAAAACATTAATTGATTGATAACTTACGGAATACGTGGGATCGATTGTCAACTCGGTGACATTTAAATCGTTTACAATCTCATTAAACTCAGATTGTAAACGATCCAATGAAATGATTCCACACAGAAATAAGTCTTTCTCAGTATCATCAGTGAAAGCGTTCAACGAGCGGTTATAAATTTGCTGTAAACGAGCAAATATGGCATCACGTTTGCCGATTAAAGTTAAACGTTTGACCGCCAAAGCATCAAGAGCCGTCGCATCTTCAAACTCGCCTACTTCTTTCCCCTTAGAACGAACGCTTTTAGTATTAGTGCTCGCCATTTTTTAAAGAGAAACGTCAAAGTGAGACAAGCCGGTGAAGTGTTAAAACTGAGTGAACAACGTCACCGCTCACGGTAACAGATTAGATGCGAAGCGAACAATGGGTCAAAAAACGTTAACGAATACTCGCAGATTACCTACACACAGAATGAATTTAATTGTAAAAAATATAATTTTTAGAAATAGCGAAATTAAATGGGGTTTTGGAAAACGGAATACACAATCTGATATGCAAATGATACTAACAGGTTATAGAATGTAATTAATGTAGGGACACAAAACGGGAAATTACGCGGGAACACAATATTTTAGTACAAATATCGTGAAATATTAGGCCTTTTTAGAATAATACGGCTCGAAGGAACCAAAAAGAATGTTAGCGCGGCCACCAAGCTATATGGCAGAGCACGCCGAACTGCGGGCGCGGGTTGAAAGGACACTGGTAAATCGAAGTAATGCGGAACAAGGTGATGAAAAGTGGACTGTATAGGAAAAGGAGCGAAAAACGAGCGACTAACCTGGATATCCTCGGGCTGACGAGCACAGCTGCGGCACTCTAAGGCGTCCTGCTGGTGTCCAGGCGTAGTGGCTCTTCGAATTATTTCACGCTGTTGTAGACTCGCGGCGCGAGCGCGGGAAGCTGTTAGTACACAGCTCCAAAGAAACGATCGCGGATATCCCAGTGCGATGGGGCACACAAGAAAACAGCGCGAGCGCGGTTAGTAACAAAATGGCGGTTTCCTTGGCTTCGAGGGAGCTCACAGGAACAGACGCATCCGCCGTCAACAAGGGTCGACCGCAGACTGCTTGCAATGACAAGCAGTTCACTCATCCGCCACGAAATGTCAACCGTAGATAGTCGTCGTTTTCGTGAGGGTAGGAAAATGAGGGTAGGAAAAGGTAAGAGGTAGAAAGAAAGAAAGTGCCAATAGATGGCGCGAACAAACATATATTTCAAATGTGTTTAGGTGTCCCATTGTCCCTCTGAAACCATAATTATTATTAAATAATTATAATTTTATTTTATTACAAACAAAATTACTACTCAATATAAAATCAATGACAGTGCCATCTTGCAAAGATCATCAGTACTACGGAATTCTATGCAAAGTTTTCATTGTCTTACAATTTATTATACCGCCATCTACTGCATAGATGTTGTACTATTTACGGTTCTACGACTCAGGGTTCGGGAGGAATAACTTCTTGTTGGAACCCAAAACGTTTTCGTGTCATTTCGGAAGAAGATTTGTATTCTTAAAGTTCTGCTACTCTTCGCTAGATGGCACTAGCAACATTTATTCCGTAAAGAGCTTTTTTGGGTTTGTAAGCTAAATAATTTATGCCAAAAAAAAAATTTTGTTTTAGAATAGATTTGGTTTGTTTTTTGTTAGAAAGAAAGAAAAAAAAAGTATTTCTTTAGTAAAGAACAATGGCCTTATGGAATTTGTATCTTTTTTAGGGTTCCGTACGGAGACTAGGGCACGGTAATATTATCTATAAACATTACCGTGCGGGACCTAAGGTACAACTTAACCTACGTCACGCTCCGTCCATCGGCCCTTACCATATAGGGCCTTATTTCTTTAAGTGAGGCCCAACCAGCTATCTAACCTAGGTTATTTACTTTGAATTTTATATGTTTTATTTAGGTTTTTGTAAACACTACGAATTCTTATGTTTTACATTTACGGGTGTTATTCTCAAAATTATTTATTTATATAATTTAATGTTAATTATATTCAATAAATTGATCAAATTAAGTATTATATTTTCATAACCTATCAACTCAGGTCAATTTAATAGATTAGTACGACTTACAGATTATTATTTTTGTAGTGATGTACAGATGACCTCTTTAGTAGGGTATCGTAAAGAGACGCTTTGGAATCTTGACTTGTTAGATTCGGCCCTTGGGATACACAGTTACCTATTGTGTATTACCTTACCACTAAATAAATATAATTTTACAAACATAAAACTCAATACCAGTCTGAATCTGCCCCTATATGACAATATGCTCGCCTTCTTCGATCTATAGAGTGGTCAAGTAGCTTAACGATATGTTAAGTCAACCTACATAAATTTATATATTTATGACACCTATTAATAATTATTAATATTAGTATATTATTTAATTATTAGTATATTTCATTGCCTCTGTAGTTTATCTTTGTAATTTGTTCGGCTTCACGTCTATAAATTATATGTGAGAATGAATAAATATGGGGCACATAATTATCTGATGTCATGTAGATGTTGAACCTACCCCAGCCTACCCCTTCTGGAAATCGTAAAGATAGAATCGTACGATACCTACTAAGCGTACCCCTTCTGGAAATACAGCAGCGATATGTTATACGAAAATCAATTAGCATGTATCTAATAATAGCTATTTTGTTGTCCTACCTACAGTCATAAGTACCTTGCACTAATGTAATTATGCATAAGCAGAGATTTGAAACATATATCCCGCTCCTCCATTCCTAAGATAAAACAAAATGACGATATTTTCTATTTCAACAATAATTACGCGTGAAATGAAACAGTTTTCTTATCTCTCACAGTGCTTGTATAATTGCTGCAGAGACTAAAGACACAAGGAAGGCATATTGTCCTCAGATTATTTCTAAAAAATACGATTAGCAGCGATGTATTCACCGGACGCTCGGAAGTGCTAGACTGGTAGTGACTCAGGTAATTACCCTGAATTCGTCTAGTAAATATTGAGGGCATACAACACATCTACATGTAAAAAAATCTTAGTGCATAAGTACCTTTGTACTTTTCCTTACGTATTGTTTTCGTCTTGGTTTATTTGTGTTTTAAAACAATCAATGATAAAGTAACTTCCGTTGCTAGAAACTTTAAACATAGCTCAAAACTACAATGCACCAGACGCATACTGCGAAAAAAATGTGTTTTGACTTGTTTAACCAATTCCACTAATGAAGGGTTAATATGTAGAAAATAATTTGTGGGCCCTAAAAATTATTAACCTTACTGAAAATTACATCTTATTGAAAATTAACAAGTAAATAATTAAATTAATGTATGGAAAAACATGGGCGTACCTATATATAAAGAGGTGGCATTGAGAGAGCATCAATTATCTTACTAATGCATAAATTATTATAGTAAAATATGGGCATGGATTTCACGTTCATTGTTTATAAATTTGTATAAACTTTTTAGTCTGTTTTAATAATGTCCTATAAAATGATGCTAAGGAACCATATCATAATTACGAAATAAAAGATTAAATGAAAAATCACTGACCTGTATTTGTTCAGCTGCTTTCTTTGCCAGGTTTGGGTCGATGATGGTGATGTCCAAGTCCGATGCACATCTCTTTGCAGTTTCTCTAAACGCAGCCGCATTCACATAATAAGCGCCTCTTTCACTTGTCTCCACCGGAGAGTTAGGAGACAGAATTCCACTATCCGTATCACTCACATTAGCGGACTTCCGGGTTGTCCCGGAATTTTCACCAACTGGAGATTTTAACGGTATACGCGACTTCTCCCCTGTTGGGGATTTCAACGGTATCCGGGACTGCCTCACCCCAGCTTCCGGACTAAATCCGGTGGCGGGATCGAATATAACGTAATTATCCTTGTCACATCTCACTTTATTGTTCACTGTCACTGTATATTTCTTGTTTGGGCTCAAATTCAGGAAAGGATCCTCACTGTCTACCGGACTTTCAGGTATTATCGATTGTATCTTTGGTGTTATTTTTGGTACAGACTTACCGTCGATAGTCCGCCGTATCACAGTGTCGTTTGTAAACTTTAAACGAACGTATTCATTGGATATTGTTCGTCTTATAGGCGACGATAACAAAGGCGACGGTTTCCCGTCTTGTAAATTGCTTTTGTTTTGAAAGAAGTTCATTTTTGGCTTGTCCATTGTCTTTGTTGGGGAAAATGGTAATCTTAATTTCGAACTCACGCGTTTCTTTTGACTATTAGCACTTAAATCTATGTCAGAACCTGGAACGGTACTTCTGTATACGGGTAAAACGCTAGCCTTTTCATCAATCTTTTTGGTGTCTTTGGTTAGCTTAGAACTAGACTTTACAATATCAAATGGTTTGTTAATCTTTTTTATTGGTGCTGGTGCTTTGAGTTTCCTATCTTTATTCTTTTTATCCTGAGGTGCCTCATTAGTACCAGCTGTGTTATGTTTCTCGTTAATGGTTGTAGTCTCTTCCGATATAATGAAGGTAGTATCACATAGCGCTTCATTTTGAGATATCTCGAAAAATGTATCGTCTATGGGGTTGTTAAGATATCTGTCTATAATGATGTCTACTTCGCTTGATTCAGAGTTACTATTGGATGACCTGTTTTCGTTAATGATAAAAGATATTCTTTGTTCTATGTCTATAAGGCCATCATCATCAATACTTCTTGATGTTCCACTCCCTGAATCAGAAGGAGTATCTACTTCAAATATAGCTTTTTGGTTTTGTAGAGTTAGATTTGAATTTTCTGGGCAAGATTGCCTTCTTTTGACGGTACCAGTAGCCGCTGATGGAGAATCCCAGTCTAAGTTTGGGTCAGCACACTGAGCCCCACTTTTTTTAGTTCGTCTTGGGCTTGTCATTATAAAATGTCATTTTGCAACAGTTTCACTACACCCTAATTGGTTTTATTTACAATTAAAGCAATTAAAATACATCGTCTGATGGCAGTAATAGCAATCGTAGTATAAAATAACGGAACATGTGGCCGTTAGTGGTATTGGACACGAATGTGGATGGTCGATTGTTATCTAATTACAAACTTGTAGCCAATGCACATGGGGCCCCGATAGATATGTAAGTGTCTGTTATTTCCTCTAATGGACTCATTTGTATTTGTTTGGTGACACGGAAGGGGTAGACTATGGCTATAACTCACGACACTTCGTAAAGCTCAGGTATAAATTATTAGAAATATTTTAATTCACATATTATACATAATGTAATTTTAGGCATACAGTTCCCTGTTTAAAAAGGATTGGTCTATGTCATGTCACGGCAGCTATGGGTAGCGTGATGTGAACAAGGCATTGCTGCATACAGGGCGGATTCAGTCTTTTTGTACCATACGGTAACGCCCTGATTACCAGTGAGAAAGATAAGCTGCTGGTCATAAAACCGAAGCCAAATTATTAAAAAGTTTATTAACTATGGTATTGTGTTGTTATGTGTTTTTTTTTTATTGCATAGGAGGGCAAACGAGCAGGCGGCTTACCTGATGGTAAGTGATCACCGTCGCCCACAAACATCCGCAACACCAGAGGTCTCGAGGATGCGTTGCCGGCCTTTAAGGAGGGAATATGCTCTCTTCTTGAAGGTTCCTAAGTCGTAACTGTTCGGAAATACTTCACCAGGCAGCTGGTTCCATAATATGGCAGTGCGAGGTAAAAAATGCCGTGAAAATCGCAAGGTTGTGGACTGCCAGACGTCGACATGTTTTTAAAATAAGTATATAATGTACCAACTCTGAAGGCGCGAAGCAAGGGAAATAAAACGATGATACAGAATGTTACCTAGAAAGTTACAATGAATATAATTTAATTCGTGTCCTAATGGCCCCGTGGGGTGCCGGGTTAGAATTGCACCTTCCCATATCTTCCCGTGGGTGTCGTAAAAGGTGAAAAAAGGAAAAATACTGGAAGGTGGGCAGCAGCTCCTTCTATAGAACTGTCATCTTGCACTGCGATCCCCAAGCTTAACTTAAGCAAAAACTTGTCAAAATGATTGTTTTGTCCTATAGTACACGAGTTCCAAACGCCTATCCCGTACATCGACTAGCTTTTTTACCTTATATAGCACCTAATATGAATTTAGTATGCATTATTTAGAATTTCATCGTATATATATAAATATATATGCACAAAAAGTTTCCAAGCAATTCAAACACAGTTATTTTATTACATTATAGTTAAATATAAAACATAACGTCTATGTCAAGTATATCATAAAATCTTTTGAAAGATGTTTTCAAAATAAACCCATTTTTCTCTGCAGAAATATATAATTGGTTATAAACGTATAGCATTGTACGTAGCACCTAGCTAGACTTGGAAGGAAGACAGTCCGGAAGGTAGTTTTTATGTCGGTGGCGTCCTAGACCTGTGTATATACGAGTACCAACGTTCAGAATTGCGAAAAACTTCAGCATGCCCTATCCTACCTTATACATTATTCACAATGCTTGAATTACGTATACGTACCTTATACTTATGTAGAAAACGCATATATGACTAATAAGTTTCTTTTTAAAGTTTAACATGAAAAAGTGAGTGGATCTTAATGAACAGACGTGGGTCTTTTGTACACTAGTGACAACTCCCCCTAAATTTTCTGAAGCCAACGTAACACATT
Organism: Plagodis dolabraria; assembly: GCA_963854805.1. Lineage (NCBI taxonomy): Eukaryota > Metazoa > Arthropoda > Insecta > Lepidoptera > Geometridae > Plagodis > Plagodis dolabraria. Next base: position 25,211,035 of record OY978441.1, on the reverse strand, counting down.
AAACGCGGCTTAGCCTAACTGGTACAAATTTCAACGTATGTCACTTCTACACGAAGCATCATCAGGAGGTCTTGACTCTTAGAGCGCACGATCAAGAAAATGTCTATATTGGATTCATTTCTCTAATGAAGTTATTATTAATAATATATTTCCGAGAAGAAATACCTAAATCTGTTTTTTATTTTGTATTTTCAATAAATGAAACCGTGGAAGAAAAACAGAAAGAAAAACGTAAAAATAGTACATTTTTATATTTTTTTTATTTTGGGACCGATGAAACATTGAGAAAACATTGTCATATAAATCTAATATGTATATTTTACATTTTAAAAATGTTTTTTAACGCTGATGACAAACACAAAAAGTAGAAAAAGCAAAATTCTGCGTCGAGGGCGATATTTTGAATTTTGAGTGTACGGAAGTTTATTTTATTTTCTTATATTTACTTTTTTTTTTCTTCAGTGTACTTCCGAGCCTAGGGACGAAGTGAGGAGTCAAGCTCGCCCAAGGAAAACAAATCTTTTACTGTTCTTTAAAATTTCGTGAACTAAACTCATGTTTATTAATCACTAACGGGTATATTCACTGACTACTCGAGCGAGACCACGGTCAATGATACTTGAACGAAACGAGTTAAGCCTGCACCGAGGCAGCGATACGTAATTGTGGTTCGTTTGATCCCTTGCTGTATCTTTATTTCTTAATTTTGAGTTATTTAATTAATATATATTATATTTAAGGATTCATTCTATAAATCATACACTTTGGAAACACGATTACTTTAAATTTCCTCCATGGAAAGAAAAACAAAGTAACATCTAAAAAACGAAATAAAACCTTAGTACGGCGTAAATACTTAACGGAAAGTCAACCGTATTTGAATAATAAAAAAACAACATGTTTTCTATTACGTGTACACATTACATTTTTCGAATAGGTATTTTTATTATACGAAGGAAATACTCAAATTCATGCATGTTCCGCCCATTTTGATTTGCACATGCATTTTGCCCATTGAGATGCTTTGTCCCTATACGCTTTAGTAATTCTTCGGCCGTCAGACGGGGACGGATGCTGTTGGCGTGCCTTACTTACGCACACATACGCGGCGCGACTAAAAAGCTCAGCGCGCCCTTAAGTCAAAATGTGACTTTGATGTTCATTTTTGCGTGAATATTTATAAACAAAAAACAGCTTTTCCCTGTGTCATATTATTTTATGCTCTATGCCTCTGTAGTATTATTATATGTTCTATGCCTGAGGACTACCTATTTACATGGTGGAAGGGCACTTTGCGAATGCCCGCCTGGCTAGCTACCACCCTCAAGTAAATATAAAATCTGTCACCAAGCACCTAACGGTGTGTTCCGGCAACAGTCCTCGAGAGCCAGTGAAATTACAGGCACATGAGACTTAAGAACTATGTCTCAAGGTGACAAGGGCACAGTGTAATTCGTGACTTGTGACGAAATGCTTCTGTTTTAGGCAGAGGTTAGTCCGCTTATCATCAGGTGGGCCTCGAACTTGATCCGTCGAAATAACAAAAAAAAACTTTTAAACCTTCTGCGCAAAAACAAAAAGCATAAACTAGTAGGAACTTAGGAACTTAGCATATATATATATATATATAAGTAGATTTTTTATATAGTCGATAAACGTAACAGCTAATAAATCTCCCTGTCTAAGTATTCTGCGATATAAGTATTTAAAGATACAATTGAGGGAATGCTCCGTTTTTTATTGCCGAATATCCACATTGATTTGTTATTAATACTTTGCACTTTGGTTAATAAATATTAATTATTTATGTTAGTTCACGTCGTAAATATAACTTGAGCTTTACATACCTACTTTATTATTAACTAAATATTTAGTGCGAAGTATTTCATGGTCGATGTAGGTACATATATGTCTTCTTACTACTAACTCATACCTAACTTTAGTAAATAAAATACCGTGACAAATTGCCCCCAAGTGTCCCCTGCCGTAACCTAATTATCAGATAAGTTAGAACAATAAATTGTGCTTCCGTAGAAGGGATGTTCCGAACCCCGCCACCCTTAATTCCCAATCAAGTTTATAGGTAACTGTCTGTATTGGAAGTTACTAAAGTATTCGGACTCTAACGATTAGGCATCTATAAATTGATATACAACTTTATTGAATAATGTGGTAAAATAATCATTCCTTTTATCAATCTTTATGATGAAAATATTAAATTAAAACATATATTACAATAAGTTTTATTCATTGCACAAGATCCACTATAAAAAGGCATTGTATTTACATGAACAAAATGTATTTTCTTATAAAATATTCTTTTGATTTTAACCTCTTTAATAGAGGCTGTTGCATAATTGAATTATAATTCCAAGTACCTGTTGATAACTCTTTTAAAATATATGACATATATTATGATTCTGTGTTAAAATATAATATTATCGTAATTTGTAATCAAGCCAAACCTAGGAAGTAAAGTTACTCTCAAACTAAACAATTTTATACGATGCGGTATTGGTCAAAATATGCTTAAAGTTTCGAATTCAGGTGTCTCTATAATTACAGCAACAATCTCGTCAGTTATGAAATAACCGTTTTGAGGCGAGGTAGTCAGTCCATTGAGCGTCTTGTCGTTCAGGGTAAAGTAGAAGGCACGAGACCGCGCGGGAGGTCACCAGTGCGATGGACTGACCAAATTAAATCTGCGGTAGTCGGTCCCTTGCATGAGTGCACCAGGATGATCGTGAATAGATGGTGATGGCGCGACATTGTGAGGAGCATTACATCTGACCCCACTACAACTATATGACGACCACGACCGCTCTGTCAAGAGCGTAACGACTGAGAAGAAGAATGAAATAACCGGCAACTTCGAGTAGGTCATCTACAAATATTTCTGAGTCATCGTCATTTCGCATTGTGGAGAAGAAATATATACGAAGGTTAGATTTTCCCTACAATGTGAAAAGACGACTTCTAATTCTCTACAGGGGAAAATAACCCTTTTTGAACTCTAGTCATATTAAATCTAATACCAAAAACAGGTGAGCTTTTAGCGAGTACTTAAATACATATAACACTTCATTAAAGAAATTTTGGGTACCTAAACTTAAAAACTTAGAACATTGGTGCCTTGTCAGATTACAACCACGTAAAAGGTATAAGTAGGTTTTTTTATTGACTATAAACTAATCTTTCACCGTAGTCTCACCAATACCTAAGAAAGTCGACCATTACTTTTTAGGAGAACATGGTAAATTGACTTTATCTTGGACAGGACAAAATCACTGATCAGGTGCTTGATCAGCGATTTTCTACTTGAGGAGATTAGATGATAGTGCAGCATTCACTAAATGACCTAAAGCTATATAACTAGGTACAGAAATAGAACATTACACCAAAGCTGGCGGCATATTCGGTCCCTTCTTTCTGATTAATTGCATCATCAGCGTCAATGTAACATATATGATTAATTATAGGGTGCCGGGTTAGAATGTCACCTCCAAATTTCTTTCCGTGGGTGTCGTAAGAGGCGACTAAGGCAAAAGTGCGTCAAATGAGCAGCATGCCACTTCTCCCGTGGATGTGAGTAGGGTGTTGTGGGCTTTAGACGCACAACAGGGCTGTATACCTTGTTACTGCCCTGCCAGGATTTCATACAGTATGTTCTTGTGTTCTTGTCTTATATGTTGTTAGCGTAGACATATTATACGTAGGTGATATGTTCTTGTTATTTAGAGAAAAGTGTGTTAGCGAAAAATATTATATATGTCCCTGAAACTGTGCCCAATGGCAATAGGCTCGCCCCATATAACATGGGACTAAAACCCAATTGGCACAGCGTTTTATAATACTCCTCTGGCATTTCGGGGAATACAGTCGTGATTATATGGATGTATGTAATTGCCGTGACTTTAAAAGTAAGCTTCTAATTCTCACCCAGTAAGTACTAGTTCAAAATTAAAATCCAGCTCACTATATATAAGGATCTTATACAAAGGATTAAAGTCATAATACAACGCGTTCTGCAAGTTTTCCTAGGTATTTATCGGCACACACCCTCCAACGTTGGGACATAGTTGGGTAAAACTTTGTAATTGGTTGCGTCGTGTGTCGCCATTCTTGCTTACTTGCTTAATTTAGCTTTACAAGTACACCAATAATGAGTTTGTACAAAATTAGCAGACATACTAACTCACTTTTACCCTTCTCGTACGTTTTAAACGAAATAATAATTATTCATACGTAAATTTTAGACACGTACCTTTATGTGACCTTAATACATTATTATTTCAAAAATGCAAAACTTAATATACAAATATTTCGGGGACTAATTTTTTCTTATAAAAATGTGCGATCATTATAAAAGTTAGAGTTTGAAATAGTAGATTGTTACGGTCGAAAGGATCAATGTCTTATAACCACATATACATTATTTTTGTGCATTTCACCCCGACGACGAGATTCTGTGTCCAACAAATGGCAACAGCCTTGCCCCCTACGACGTGGAACGTCCAACGTGGGTATATTTAGTCACCTCTGCCTTACACTCATCTAGTGAGGACCGAATAACGTATTTTTTTCTATCTCCACTATGTTTTCTTCAGGTCATATCAAGTCCTTGATGTAGGTAGCGGAGTATAGGGTCAACGATGGCTTGGCTGTTCAAATGGGGTTTGTCACAGATTCATGAAGTTATTACAACAATGAGATACCATTATGACTTATAATGCTGATAGAATAGCCTTTGACATTCATTTGCAGCGACCACAACCTCACCAATAAATCCTGCTCCTTTATCGCACACGAATCATTGCTTCCAAAGAAATATCCCTGAAATGGATGGCAGATGGGTCTTAACTAGAGATTGCAACCCGGTATGTTTCTCAACCCGGCCGGGCCCGGCTGCATTCGTAGCCAACCCGGCCGCAACAGCCGGGTTGTGTTAGCGATGAAACCCTTAAAGTATTCTATGAACAATTTCTATAATATGAATGGAGAAAGACAATGATTCAAGGTTATTATTTATTTCAATAATATTGATCAATTCTCAAACGAGGGTACGAGTTGAATTGATAACTTTTACTATAATACATTTTTTTGTAGTTATTATGTTGTAACCAAGTTATACAGTACCTAAAAGAATGTTACATCACACTTGCACGTTATCAGTATTTAAACATACCTAGTGGTGAACTTGGCCGTAATGCCCCATATAAAACCCTCGAGCTTTCGTTTTATCCTGAAACCCAAGCTATAAATTAAGAAAAAAATACTTTTATAGGTATACCGATATAAGTATTTTTTTCTTAATTTATAGCACATCACTCAGCTCATGCAAGTTCAAACAAGGAGTTTACACGCATTGTCTTAAAATGTTATCTAAACAGGAATTTCAATGCAATCTCGCTACATGTTACTTAAATACTCATATTATTATAATGTTCTTAATAATCGATTTTAATAGTTTTCTTGTATCAAAAAGTAGTTTTTTTACACTCCGTCATGGCTGTATACCTACGTAAGTATTTGCCTTTAACGTTTCTGAACGAAACATTTGTATAATCTGTGGCGTGGGCAAAAAGCCCGCCATGCGATTAAAAAAAAGTTCACGTATTTCGCAATAACAGTTGTGCTGAATTGTGTATTTAAGCTATAATTCATTATTATTTACTCGCAAATGTGATAAAACACATTGTTTGGTATTCAAATACCATATAGACCTGTTTCGCACTCTCCGTCCGAGTTCTCTCCATCCGACGCCCATAGTCTAACATTTATTCAAAGACTTGTTATGATTCATCTGTATTTTTTAATTAAGTCAGGCTATTTATACATTAGGCCTTTGCATTTTTTCTATCTTAACCGATATTGTTCATTACTTTACATTTTTTTTGTAACCTAACTAACCAAATTTTGTTAAAATTCATGCCCGCCCGAGAAAGGAAAGCATTTATTATGAATGTTTTCCGCCTTAAAGTGGAGAGCAGCGTCTTCCACTCGCTACTAAGATAAAACAAATCCTACTTTCCGAATATGGGAAAACATAAAAAAAATAGTGACTCTTGCTACTTACGGGATCTATTCTCATTCACTGTCAACGACTATATCATCAAGATGGGGAAATATTTTTCAGTTATTGAAGTATAACTCATCAAAAACAGCTTCACCGATTTTGATGAAATTGAAATGGGACCAAACGACAAGCATCATTTCAAATAAATAAAAAATCAACTTCAAATAAAAATAGAATTATCAAAATCGGTTCACTCAGTGAAAAGTTCTGTGGAAACAAACATTAAAAAAATAAACATGAATTGAGAACATCTTCCTTTTTTGAAGTTGATTAAAAAATACAATTAATTGATCATTATTGTAAACTAAATAACAAAAATTGCTCACACAAGCTGCGTAGCGGTAGCTCAGCCTCGTAGACCAGGCACACGTAGGAAATCGAAACTTCGAGACTGCGCTTACCGTAGCAAAGCCAGAAGTCTATGCTACATGACATCCATATGGCCTACTGTCTATCAAATGTTTATTACTTACTTGATACATGAAGTTTCTTCAGGGGGTCTTGACTGACCTCCTTAAGATGCTTCGTGCAGAATTGAACTGATGAAAATCGTTCTGCATTACATATGGTGTTTCTGACGTCACACCGCCTACGTATAATTATATTTAAAAAAACTATATAGTTTTTAATTCATTCACATTTAGGAGCACATACAAAGGGGTATACAAACTCAAATCATCATCAAGTGTTTCGTATTAGTAGTACATTGGTTAGACATAACCTTAAAACACATAATGGCACGGTATATGCCCTTGGGAGTAACAAACATAATTGTTTCTCTCTTTTTCAACCAATAGCTTAGATAACTATCTAAGCTATTGGTAAATGGTGATGTGGTTAAAAATGGCTACAAAGACTAGACCTAGAATGTGACCTGCCTGCGAAGACCAGCTACGGCGATTTTGCAATTGAATTGATAATAATTGCTATCTACTATCTATTCACCTGTCCGTTCCGTTACTGACTCACTTTAAAATAATAATTATATCTGAAAGAGTAATTGCTAGGAACTGAGTACTCCACGTCAATATTTCTTTCTACAACCCTTTGCAACAAAGGCCACGTGGACTGTTTCAGAAGTTCGCATCGCCCTCGAGCCACTGTGAGCAAAAACAGTGCCTTTCCTCTGTCTTAAGTGATTTAGTAGCGCCCTGTGACCCATCCAAAACGCTGCCTGTAGGCTTTCCCTGTTCATAATGTAACATTTTATACATGACTAGCAGGCCGCTCCGGCTTTGCACTGGTATTAAAAAAATTTACAAAGAAAAAGTTTTGAAAATATTCTGTAGCCTATGTTCGTCAGGATGGAGGATTCTAATGGCGAAAGAATTTTTCAAACCGGTCCAGTAGTTTTTAAGTTTATTCGTTACACAATACAAATATTTCTTCTTTATTATATTACTATAGAAAAAAACTTAAGATGTAATATTTTTGACTATGTCAATTATGCGCATTATTTTAGGCCTAACAAGTTGACAGGCCTCCAAATAGGCGGACTAACAAGTTTCGCCAAACACGTTTTATCCGATATAATAGAAGGCAAGTCTATTGCCATATACAGAACACAGTTCCGAACTTCATATGCTTAAATTTCTATAGATCTAGTGACAGCAATAACTACGTAAGCCCAGAGGGACCTATATGTTGCTGCAGAGCATTTATTGACGGTTATTATGCATCTCTCCGTCGAGGAGTCCTTGGAAATTTACATCAAAAGTACCTAGAAAACTTGTTCGGTGGAAGATAAGCAATGATAGCCGAGCGGTATTAGCTATGGACTGCCGTGCCGCAGGTCCAGGGTTCGATCCCCACCACCAGCTTCAGCTTCGCTCAAAATGCTCTTCCACTATGCGGTGTCGCATGGTGGGAAAGCATTTTGTAATGCCCGCCTAGCTAGCTACCACTCCCAAGTGGAATATCCGTCGCCACGCACCTAACAGTGTGTTCCGGCAACAGTCCATGAGAGCCAGTAAAATAGTCTCAGTCTCAGTGTGACAGGCGCAGGGCAATTCATCACGAAATGCATCTGTTATAGGCAGAGGTTAGTCTGCTTAACATCAGGCCTCGCCTTAGAAATACGACAATGACTGCTTCTATTTGATAATAAAATTTTAGGTAGTTAATTTAGACAACTTTTATTATCTTTTATGTCCAGACCACATTCTTTATGTACTCCCGTATGTAATCATTCTTTTGATATTCCAATAGTGAAATGCGTCCCACTAGGTAAAGTAAAAGTCTTTTTTATGCGGGAATGTCCCCCAATGCAAACATTACTGATGAAAACGCGCAAGCTTCCCTACTATAAATTGCGTTAGCTCCCTTTCTTAACTTAAAACATCCCTCGAGGTGAGAGAGGGACAGAAATGCAATGAAATCAAAATTTGAAACATGTAACCACCGCCCTCGCTATATCCGGCTGTTCCGGCTAAATGGGTCAGGAAGGCGAAGTTTACTTCCTATTTGTTGCCAGCTGTGGGATGTGTTTCTTCAGAGCGTCTTACCTACAGCCACTTTCGTCTAGAGGGTTGAGATAAACAATTATCATATTTCTATCAAGATGACAATGATAAGTAGCGGGAATACTACCGATTTTATTTTCTTTAATGTATTTATAACAAAAAACTAAATATAACTTATTCCTGAAGCAGTGATAGCCAAGAGGTACCTAATACCGCGGGCTGGGGCTTCACCGCATGGTAGAAGCGCGTTTTGCAAATGTTCGCCTGACTAGTTACCATCCTCAAGTAGATAATCTGTCGTCAAGCACCTAACAGTGTGTTCCGGCAGCAGTCTTTGATAGCTAGTATAATTACAGCCACATGAGACTTAACAGGTGTATTTTGTATGCGAGGACCCTATTTTCATTCGATTTGTGCCCTACCGGAGACGCTGTATTAAGAGTCAGTATGAAGAGCAACGATGAATAACACAATTCAGGTAGTCTTAAATTTTATTGCTATAACTTTGAATGTTTTGGAGGACAAAACCTCTCAGTTGCATAGTAGTACATATATGTAGGTTCAGATCATATACAAAAATGTAAGGGGTCAAAATGAGGGTCATAGTTTGGGCGAAAATAGAAATGAGGTTACGTAAACCTCTAAATCACATCACATTAATATTATAAATGCGAAAATTTGGGAGTGAGAAAGTGTATGTTTTTAAACCCTTGAAAACTTGGAATATAGATAATTTAAGTCCTAGATTAATACACAGGATACAGTTCATCATCATCACTTTTCATCTTGTCTACGCTGGGTGTAGCCCTATTATTTTTAATTTCAGATACAGATGACTCGGGATTAGTTGTTACAGAAAAAAGTCAGTTTGCCTTGAAAGAATATGACATGTGCAATAGTGGGGCAGCTTACTGCCTGGTAGAATTCAAGAATTCAGTTCAACTGCTTTTAATGTTAGAGAAATCACTGTTTATATCTGCGTCGATACTTTCAAACGTTGAAAAAGCCTGTATTGATTAGATAAGCGTACCGTTAAACCTGTGGCTTGTAGTAAAATTGGACAATAAACTACCACACACCACGTTTACGACCGCAACAAACTAAACGAATGAAATTAATCCCAACACAAACCAATGTAACACAAACTGTCCGACGACCTTTGAAAGCAATAAGGGGAACTAATAAAACTCAATACACAAAGGCCAAAGCACACGTTAGGGCGGCAAAGTACACATTTTAGTGTAGGTACTAACACAACTATATTTTGTCGGTAAGAATTATTATTTGCATTTGTAATTTAGGGGTGACTTCCCCTCGAGAATGCATTCCTGCACTTGTCCTCGCTAGAGCTCATTCACTTACACATGTGCGAGGACTTTCGTGCATTTATGTGTGAGTGTACAAATGAACACGTAACTCGAATAGAACTATCGTTCCAAATGAACCAGGAAAGTGACCGAACAATAATATTTCAAGTCTAAAAATAACTTATACTGATTTTCATTAAATTTCAAGTAAGTATTTATGGTGAGATATACGATCCAGCTTTCATGCATTATAACAACAACTGCTAACAGCTCAAATGAAATACAAACCCTGTTTTCTATTGTGTACGAGTCGCGCATTGAGAATGCCATACCAATTCAGAATGTACCAAAAATCGTATATTTTTCATACATTTCGAGATCCTTAGCGGAACTCCCACGCCCTCACACTTATTAAGAAATAATTCATGACTACAGATAAATAAACTGAATGTAGAACTATTATCATAATACGTTGACGCTTGTATGTTTTACTGTTTTTATATATTTTATGGCAAAAACATGAAACTGGAAAATTCGTTTTCTTTATGGGTAGTTCTTTTATTTTTATGTTGAATCCGCAATACTAATACGTATCATGTAAAAAGTTTAACTGGATGCATAACAGCCTTGTAAATTTTTGACAGACGGACGGACCGACGGTGGGAGGGACGGACAGACTGACAGTTGAGACGTAGTAATAGGGTCAGGGCTTCTAGTACGGAACCCTGAAAACGCAAGAATTATTCAACAATGATATTTTTTTGGTCAATTGCAATGCAACTATTATGTACTTACTGGTATGTTCTAGATATATAAACGCTAAAAGCATTGCTTCAAATGGAAATCAATTATTTTGAATTAGATAATCAGAAAGCTTTAGGTAGATAAATCAAAATATGCTTGCATGAAGCATAATGTTCCGTAATATCGATAGAGTAGGTCGTAGCGAGCTCTACGAACTACGTGAACGTAGTAACGTGGTGCTACAATACGTCTACGTAAACATTAAAATCAAACCAAGCCGCAAAAGGTCTTTAGTCTAGTTTCCCAGCTGCTTTTCCAATATATATAATGAAAATGGTAAAAAAAATCATTACCAGTACTCAAAAAGGGCAAATGAACTTAATTTGATACAATTAGAAAGTCACTTTTAAATACAGCAGAACAGTTTAGTTTGGTAGGCGGTTATTTGAAAATGCAACTAAAATGTTAAATAAGAAAGAAAACTTTAAAAAGAACTTAAACAACTGAAATCATATGAACAATAATTAGGGTTTTCATGTTAAAACCGAGCTCTTATTGTCATGTCCGTTTGTCTGCCTCACTATTCTTCTGTATGTCATGGTTAAATAATATAAATAAAAATTGTGTATTAAATTTCAACATTTTAGAGATGTATTACACATATTGTGCGATTGCGAGGAGACCTCTAACCACATGGTGTCAAACGGTAATGTCTGCTCTAGGGCATGGCGGTATTGGACTTATTGGCAATACCGGTATTATATCGGTATTAATATTTTCAATACCGGAATACCGGTATTTCGGTATTTTTTTCGGTATTTCACTATAAATGTTAAAACCGCAGAAATAATATATTTTTCATGTAATATTGTTTTAGACTGAATTAATATACCTATTTAATTATAATAAAATCATCGTGAAACAGTATTTTTTTTAATCAACTTAATTTTTATTAATAATTTTTAGTACTTTTTTGTGATTTTTTATTATTCCAATAAATAAACAAATATTTATTATATATTGTAACAAAAAACAATCAGATATAATATTAGTTTAAATAAAATTCGTCACTGTAAACGCTATTTCGGATTCAATACTAATTGAAGGTAAGGTCTTTTAGAGTTCATCCCAATAAAGTCCTCTATTGCCACCATTTTCGTGCTGTGTCATTACCGTGTGTATAATTCAATAATGTATCGCATCAGATTTCATCATCTTTCGGATCAGAGTCATTAGATTCGGTGTCTATCCCTTGTGATTAGAGTAAAATATCCTTTTATGTACTTTTCTCTTTTGGAGATTTGTCGTTTTATTTAATTATTATTAAATTGAAGCTGAACTGGCACCTCGACGTTATCGTCACAACCAGTTTTGGCACTATCTGCCGATATTGCCGAATGATCGATCTGAGTAGGGTAGATACGCTTTATGAGGCTTATTAAATATGAACGAATTAAGAGTTTCTAACTTACCGATTCTCCTAAATTATAGTTTTTTCGTAATATTGTCTCGAAAACGGAAACTACCTACACCGTTCTTACTGTATCAACTGGATTGTCCACTGTTGAACACAGCCTCCTTCATTAAAGCGGAGTTTGCCATAATGTCCACGCTTGGTAGGCGTCTTGGGGATCGCAGTGTGAGATATCAGTTCATACACAGTTCTTATGACTGTAATATACTCGGAAACACTGATTACCGTATATACCACGTGCATGTGCGTAGTAATAAGAGAATTGTGAATAGAGAACCGACGAATCAAGTGAGAGTGCACAATGCAGTTGAGAATATGCGTGAGATAAAAAAATGCACCGCGCGGGTCTGAGGGGCGTGCGGTGGTCGGTGGATGATATGTCAGTTTTGTTAAGCTATATAAACAGTACTACCACCATATATGTAAAACAATTAATGTGCTCACAATTGCACGGACACATTGACTGGTGCCAATCTTAAAATTTTTTTTTTTATTAAGTAGAAATCAACGTTACCTAACTAGATTATGAGTTTTTGGTTATTGAAGTCGGTTTATTAATTATTTTGTAAAAGCATGAAAAGAAAACGTAAACTGCGCATCAATTTACAACCATAATCAGTACTATATAATATTATAAATGCGAAAGTAACTCTGTCTGTCTGTCTGTCTGTCTGTTACGCTTTCACGCCAAAACTACTGGACCGATTTGAATGGAATTTGGTATGGAGATAGTTTGAGACCCGGGAAAAAACATAGGATAGTTTTTATCCGACTGCGTAAAAAGAGGTTAATGTTTTCGCGCGATAACCGACATACGCGCGGGCGGAGCCGCGCCCGGAAAGCTAGTATTTAATAAGCTGTTGATGTTATTCATATAAGTAATCTAAAGCCGCCGTATTGGTTTTTAAGCCTTTGATTAGGTTTCATGCATATAAACTTCTTTTTTGTCATAATACCGAAATACCGGTATTTTTCATTCCAATACCGGTATCCATGCCCTACTGCTCATAACAGCATGCATTTCGCCAGTTTCGAAGTGCATTGCGCATCACCCTGACACATAAAATTGTAAAGACTCATGTGCCTGTAATTTCACCGGCTGGGCACCTTTTAATCCGGATCACAGTAATGCGAACATTACTGCTATATAGTTATGTTGGCAGTACTTAGCTGGATGAACTCGCACAAAGAGTCTACTGTTACTAAAATATAACAATATGTTACAGTTTTTCAATGTAAACTTGAATTCAGACAAATAATGTTCACCAATCATACGAAATTTAATTGTTTATCATAGAAAATTAAACTCATTACGCAGTTTCTAAAAGCACCTTTCCAAATTACGTTTTGTTTACTGAAATATTCAAATCCTAAGTGGTTTTTCTCAATTTTATGTTGTGTGAATAAAAATATCGCTCAGAGGTATTTTCCGATTCGTTTAATACTAGCTTACAATAAGTACACACACTACTTTAAAATTATCACGACTAGAGTCTATGAGATGACTGAAGTCTCTCGCATAGACATGCAATGCCATATACTTATAGATGTTTACATCGAGTAAAACAGACAAAATATATACCAACAGTTCAAGTAAAATATTTGGTGAAGTAACATGCACACAAATGTGATGCAATTCGTTGATACTCACACTACTGCGCCTAACTGCAATTCTAAGTACAGCACACAAATGCAACTATTGTCGCATTTACGCACACAAACGTGTTACAGTGCAGGGGAATTTTCCATTAAATATTTAGATTAGATTTTTCGTGTTCCATTTATCATGGTCTAACTGTGTGAGGGCTGACATTTTCATTGATGAAAGTGGCCACGCTTTGGAGATTTGTTTTTTAATCCTTTTAAGTTATAAAATAAAAGAAACGTCTCTTTTCATAGCTTTTTCTATTAAAGTCTAAATATATTACTAAATGTATCTATTATAAACAATTTGCAATTAATAGAATTTAGATTTTCTTTTAAATTGCTTTGATCTTTTTAACTGCTGGGGACCAAGACGAATTCTTGTAAAAGAGAATCTACCACCGTTAGGTGTTTGGGTTAGGATTTTCTGCATGAGTACAGTAAAGCTTCAGCCAGTGGCAAGATTCGAACCGTAAAGCCCTGTGCGATATTCCATATAGGCATTCTCACTGCGTCATCACTGTTTTAGAATTTGTTAATATAGCATAGCAACAACTATGGATATTGGATTAGAAATTCAATAAAAATAGTTTTAGGTGGCTCCAATAAGAAGGTAGCCGAAAAAGATATTTTTGCTACCTAGTCCATAGATGGGAACCGTCAATGATGAAAATTTCAGATATTTTTTGTAACTCTGACTATCTCAAACAAACTTGTTAAGAATCTAAAGTTCCAGTATATTTTATGCCATATCCAATAATATTTTTTATAAACAAATACTTAAAAATCGATTTATAAACTAGCTCTAAAACCGTAATCAAGAATAACATAATTTTATTCTTTTACGAGTTCTCGCGATACATGTTTTTTTATTCAATCTCTAATTTGTTTAAAAAAAGTAGGTAATTGCGTAAAAGAGATATAAAAAAACTTTTGGGTATTTTTTTTCAGAAGCATTAGGTATATAAAATATGTCAATAATAAACAAAAACATTTTTTTTGGAGGAAAACCTTATGCATGGTCAAAAAATATAAGAACTGAAATATACAAAAACACACGAGTAAGAACCTTCCTAATTTTGGAACTCGGTTAAAAAGTCAACTATATTCTGCGCAAACTTAAGTACGACACATAGTCATCGAGACTTTCTGACTTTTAACAACATATAACTATATGAAGAAAAATCATCAAGTGTGAGTCGAACTCTTATGCCGAGGGTTCAGTACTTATATTTGTGGTTCGTGTATACTAAATAATCGTTACTTTTTGAAAAATAAGTTCAGGATTGTTATTACTAGTCCAACCAGCACTCGAAAGGTTTAAAATGATTCTTACCTTAAAAATAACGACCTAAATAAAAAAATATTCTTAAACAAAAAACGCACTACAAGTAAATGATTGCAGCAACAACAACAACTTTGCTGTCATTCATTTAAGAGTTCCATGGTGTATCTCCGAAAAACTTCAGCAGACCATCACCAAACTAGAATAGTCCACAGAATACTACGATGTTCTTCCAAACCATCGTATAATTTAATTATATATTTTTGAAGCAGTGATGGCTCAGTGGCATGGGCTACGGAATCCCGCCGCGGGCTTGAGCTTCACCGCAAGGTGGAAGGGCATTTTACGAATACCCGCCTGGCTAAAGACCACCCTCAAGTAGAAAATCAGCACCTAACGGTGTGTTTCCGGCAGCAGTCCTTGAGAGCCAGTGAAATTACAGGCACAAGAGACTTAACAACTATGTCTCAAGGTGACGGGCGCAGTGCAGAGGTTAGCCAGCTTAACATCAGGTGGGCCACAAGCTAGGTCCGTCACAATATAAAATTAACAAAAAGTTATTTTTGTTAATTTTACACCCACAAGTGAAAATGAGAACAACACCAATGTAGTCAATGCCAATCAAATACGCATTATTAGGGATAACTCAAATACTACTCTTCAGATCTCACTCAAATTTAAATAGGACATCACAAGCAACAGCTTTCGAATATAAAAAAATCAACAAAATCGGTACACCAAGTAAAAAGTTACGAGGTAGTACAAAAAAAATGAACCTCCTCTTGTTTTTGAAGTAAACATGGGGCTGTCCGACTTTTAAAGAGCTTATTAAGCTATCTGTGGTATGTTAATAGGTAGCCGGTTGAAATTTTCACAGAATATGTCCTTGTATGACGGATTGCCAAATAAATAATAATTAACAGTTAGTAAAAATTAAAGGGGTATCCCCATACAATACATATGTTATTATTAACGTTTCTTTTGCTCTGTCGAAATAACCGTAATTCATACAAGAGTCGAACATGAATGATTATCGTTCAGTATCTTTTATATCTAAATCTCGGTCTTTGTATTTATATAAAAAAACTCCCCAAGTGCGGGTTAGACTCCCGTTAAGGATCTGGAACTGTATTTAAAAATAAAAATTATATATGGTTCATTCTGTATTGGAATTGATTCACTCACTTTTAACCAGTTTTTCATCGTAATTTTTTATTGTTATTTTTTACCAAATTTTTGAACTAAACTTTACACAACCAAGTTATATTGTTAACACGATGGAGTATTTTTTTTAATGTTATTGCAGTGGTAACCTCTGCCTATAACAGATGAATTTCGTTAAAAGATTAATTGCACTGCGCCCGTCACCCTAAGACAGTTAATGAATTAACATTTTTATTTTTTTGCTTTTTCTAGATATTATTGTTTGTTAGACCAAACAGTCCAAACAAAGTTTTGAAATAGAAAATATTAATCATGTGCGGGATTCGAATCCGCGTCATCCACCCCTATAGCCGGATACGCTCTGACCCACTGAGCTGACATGACAATGAATCATAACTCAAATTTTTCCTCTCGTTCCATAACCATCGTATGGAGCGACACTAAAACGAGACGCAAAAAATATACCTATTTATGGGTTAAAAAATTCATATTTTTAAGGTCACTCCGGGTGGCATTAACCGGTGGACAGAGTACAGAGGCTTCGTAATAGGGTCCAGTTTTCTCGTACTGAACCCTTAAAAGTAACAAGGCCATTTATTTCACACCCTACAATTATTTTTCTCGTCGCATACGTTCCATTACCGAGGGATCACCATTGTTCGAGCTCTCTCTGTCTATAAAACGTATTTTCCTTATTTCACGCTCTCCTAATACGTTTTAGCTTGTTTTCGCGTTTTTGGGAACATGCTTTTTACTTAACGTCTGACGTTTTGTGTAAAAATGATTGAGTTATAAAACACGCATGGCTTACGTTTCTTATTTGTTCATATTTTTAACGTGTCATGAGTACTGGAAGTTATGATCCCTGTGCGTCATATACATGGTTATTGGTAATATCCTAACAACCACTTAGAGTTGACTTCTGCTAGTCCTAACAAACATTTTGAGAGATAAATTTACAAATTATTGGAGTGCGGGAGTTGAACCCGCGTCCGTCCGTCCGTCCAGACCGAAGGACGGACAGCGAAGTCTCAGTAATAGAGTCCCGTTTTTTACCCTTTGGGTACGGAACCCAAAAATTGCCAAGTGCGAGTCGGACTCGCTCACGAAGTATTCCGTATCATCATCTATACAACAATAAACACTAAATTGTAACGTTTAAGTTCAACAACTAATGTTATCTATATAGATAATGATACGGAATCCTTTGTACCCGAGTATGATTCGCGTTTTGCCGATTTTTGTATTTATTATTGTAGTGGCAACACAAATAAGTACATCATCTGTGAAAATTTCAACTGTCTAACTATCACGGTCCGTAAGAAACATCCTGGTGACAGAAAGATGAACAGTGGAGTCTTAGTAATATGGTCCCGTTTTTACCTTTTGGGTACGGAACCCTTAAAACATACAGTTGAATTGAGAACTCCTTTTTAAGAAGTCAGTCAGAAATAAAAACATGTACCCGATGCATGTTGCCATGAGAATTGAGTGCAAATATAAATTTCAAACTTCCATTTTTAAGAGCTGTTCAAGGCAGCAATAATTATTATATTCTACCCTGTCACTTATTTGGTGAGTCCTTATGTTGTCCCTAGGATTTGACCGTTATCATTGCTTCAAGGACGAAAGTTCTTACCTAATTCACCGCCAAACCCCGCGCTTCGCACAGGTCCCGTTTTGTGCCAGTGATCCCTGTGCACAGCCTCTCCTATTTATATGCAGATTTCATGCCCGGCCATAAGTTATCCGCTCACAACCGGATCATGCCCTTAATGATACCCGGATAAATGCAAAGCACCACTTCGCTGGGGTGGTTTTTAACGTTCCTCAATAAGAAATATAGAACCAATGCAAGTTTTTTTCTCAATAGGGAATATCATATCAACTTAGTAACTTTTTTAAGTAACATAACGTCATTGTGAGTCAAATTATAAACTATTGTTGAGTACTACACCGTAAATAGGAAATAGGGGTGGCGATTAAAATAATTTTGACATAAATTTGACGTCTTTGTAAAGGTTGACCATTATGGAGGTCCAAAATTTTAATAAATATAAATTCAACGAACAATCCGAAGCCCGATTCTGATTATTTACATTGAAATTATAGAGATCTCAGTTATCAAATCAGCACTTCGTTACTGGCCAGTACAAAAATGAAACAACGTTAAAATATCACATCAGTGCGCGCTGCAATGTGATTTAATAAAAACCGCTCCGTCCAAAATACGATAATAGTAAAGAATAAAATATATTTTTCACTAAGATGTCATTTTTATATTTAAAAATCATATGTACCGAATGTAAATATCTATAAGACTATATTATCTATGAATAAACTAAATCCATACATAATATACCAATGTAGTTATGTATTTGATGACCCAAACGTTTTTGATAGGTTAGCCTTTGACCACTATCTCACCTGATGGTAAGTAATGATGTGGTCGAGGATGTTGTTCAGGCTAACCTAGAGTTACTGGCTCTCAAGGACAGCTGCCGGAACACATCGTTAGTTGCTTGGCGACAGATTTTCAACTTGAGGGTGGTAGCTAGCTATGCGGGCATTCGCAAAGTGCCCTACCACCATGCTGTAACGACTGCTATCCTAAGTCAACAACCGGGACCGACGGCTTAACGTGCCCTCCGAAGCACGGAAGCGCTCAGTAGTAATGTCACCAGCTGTCACTTGCTAAACTTTGCTGATCGATTCAGAATGGCTAAGCAAATTTGGCTACGAGCGCTTCATATTCTTCGATATATTTTTGTATAACGGAATGTAATTATTGTTTGGAACCCTCCAGCTGCGTTCGATATTATTCACTCGTGGTTGATCGTAGCACCGTCAAAAGTTAATGTAATGAAATTAATTAATGTGTTGCGACATCTTATTTCATTATTGAAATATGTTCGGGGTTATTTGGATTAAAATTGAAAGCTTTCAAATTTACAAAATCATGTTTACTTTTCAGTGAATGTATAAAATTATATGCAGTGTGCGACTACATTTTTGTTATATTATTTTGGATACATATTAGTCGTAAAGCAGTATATCAGATACTATATTAAATACAATAAAAAATTTCAATACAAAAATTGCCTCGTTGGTGAATTGGTGAAATCGTCATTTGTCATCTCGAAAGATATATTTAGTAAATGTATATGTGATAATTATTTCATACCATATTGTAGTCTGAAGTTAATTGGCGAGTAGCATTGTTGCGAAAACTAATAACTTGACCAAAGATAAGTTAAATTCTACTCGACAGACACATAAAGAGTTGCTCTCTTCGTAAAAAGCCATATTTGAAACTTTTGGTTATAGCTTCAATACATATTCATATTATTCAATACACATCAGGCACATTAGACATTGGCGTTTTCAATATAAGTTGGTTAACCACACACAGTTAAATCAATTAAAAGGCCATCCTGTATCGTTTACTATCATCACCTAAAACGGTTAATTAAAAATCTTGTATTGAAAATTGCTTGCAAAGTAAGCAATGTTCTGATTAAATTAAGCTATATTAAGGAGGGGTGCCGCTTCTGAGAGAAAATAATGAAAATATTGCCAGGGGTGATTACAGAGCTCCGATTACAAGATTAGATGAGCGTGTGGTCGGTCCGCAGTAAGGTTCAGAAGTGAATAAATTTTGATGGGTACCTATTTTACCTTCTACATTGAACACTCACTTTTATTAGTATTATTCTACTACAACTTGTAGATATATACAGGGTTATTGGAAAAAATCTATCAACCTCTTAGGGATGACTTCTGCTAGTCCTAACTAACATTTTAGGATGTTTTTCTTATTTTGTGTTATTAATGTGTTTTTGACAGAATAAGCCCGAGGACCACCTGATCTTAAAAGGCTCTTTTGCTTGTTATTTATTATTTCATCTTCTTTATTACTTTGATCCATGTTAATATTCAAAACTCTAAAGGGAGAGCAGCAAGTTCAAGCATTAAAAAATATATCTCAAGTTTGTTAGGACTAGCAGAAGTCAACCCTGAGAGGTTGTTATCATTTTTCCTATAAACCTGTATATTATATAGACTTCACCTGTGCAGCAGTGTCTTAATGTCCATACAGTCCAATCCTATTGTGATTTAACAATCAACTCAACACTTCCAGTGTTGAACAAATATCTCTCATATTAGGAAGGAGAGAAGTTGACACAATACACACGCTTTACAGATCACAAGGTAAGATGCCAAGTTCTTCAGAAGGCTGCCCAGCTTTTGGTATTATTCTCATTTCGTTGCCAAGGGAGGAGGGGAGGTGGTTTGCTAAATTCTAGCCCAGTACTTATGTAATAATAAACAAATAATGCTATATAATATATTAGAAGCAATCTATCGTCATACGAGTAACGTCACCCGTCGCGTATCGTCGCCAGCACAAAGAAATCGTTCCCCGCTGACACTTTCAATCTTCAACTTCGCAATATTTTTGACCAGGCAACCTAAAAGATTATATTTTCCTTCGAATATATATTTATTTATGACCATGCATAACTTTTGCTGGATCATTCTTCTTGATTAATATTTTTGCTGATTAGATTATATATTACTTTCAAGCTAGTGCCACATAATTTTCATCAACTTCAGTCAAGCAGTTTTTCAGTTACACTTAAATGAAAATAATTATTTGTTATGTGAAGATGCAAAGTTGTTATTTTACGCGATAACTTTCATTGAAAACTAAGGAAGCGAAGAATTGTAGGAAATTAATATCCCGAGCGAAGCGAAGGTTTCAAAGGTACGAGACAAAAAATAACTTCGCTGCCGAGCGAAACTAACAATTTTTTGCCTCACTACGTATAAGGAATGTAAGGAAAATTGTAGGTGCTTCAATATGTATGTATATAAAAAAGTTATATTATTACCGTCGTTAACGTTGAAAGCTTAATGTTTTTATTGGAGTGTTGCAAAGACCTTTAGGTCTTCCACGCTAGCGGATAAAAAGCACCTCTGAATGCAGATTTTGAACAATGAACAAAATATTTCCGAGCTTGTGACGTGTAAAAAAGTATTTTGCTTACTCATCTTAAGGTCTCACGAATCAAAATGAGAGATTCCAGTGGAACATATATAAATCCTGAGTATTTCTTGGAACTATAGCTGCTCTACTGTCCACAACTTCAGCCATAAGGGATTTAATCATATAGTGGTCTCTAAGTAACCACTAGTTTATACAAAGCTGTACTGTAAATATAAGTGCCACAAGATTATCTTGACGCACCACATTCCGACCTGTGCCGCCACGCCGTGCACACCTGTCTACAGCTCCGCCAGTATCTCCCAGTGAGACCGCAATAGTCCCCGCACTATTGCCGTCTCACTCGGGTCATCGTTCCGACGCTAGTTGCAGACCAGTGCCTTGGAATACGCAGTCCTGACGAAGTTTTTGTTTTGTGTGCAGAAGCTGAGCAGCCGCCGAACGCCGAGCAACGCGAGCTACGAGCTCGCCGTGCCGTCGCGCAGAGGCGCTCTAAGACGTCTGGCATTACCACCTACCCAGTCCCTTGTTTCGGACGAACAACATCATATCGGGCTGGTGGTCTTGCTTCGACCGCACTTTTCGGTGCGCATCTCACCACTTTACTATCCGACACAACATAGTAACAGTCGCGTAACAACACACTTTGTGCTGTTAAGCGACGTCGTTCAGGCGTGGGGTAGCGTCAGCCAAACCCGTCTGAACGATCAAATCCGCCATTTGCTGCGGTCGCAGTGTGACACCCTACGGTGACAACGGCCACTGTTGTTGTTTTGGTTTAACCTTGCACCGTGGCCTTTCCCGCTTCACGGGTCAGCCGAAGCAAGCTGGGCTCCGGAATTCTGGCCTTGGGGTCGCCCCTAGTCAAACCCGGAGTAGCGCTTAGGAGCACCCCTCTCCGCCGAGAAAAAAGCTCGGAGAGGGTACACAACTAGGGCACACCGTAGGTACACACTCCCTCTCACACAGTGAGCTCACAAGGTGTGTGAGGGAATTCAAACCCTGGATAGGGCGTCCTGAGTATTCCCCTCAGGATGCAGTCCCGTCCCTCTAACGGTGAGGTGCAGGTCCTTCAGACCTTCGCCCTCCGCCACCCCGATCTATACGTTGCACATATGCAACTCCTAGAAGAGGAAGAGAATGCCCGCTTCACGGACACTCTCATCGCTCCCTCCGGGACTTCAAACCCGGAGGCCAACGTCCCTCCTCTGACCCGGTCCTTCTCAGAGGACAGTCCGCTTTCGCCCGCTCCGGGCCCAGACAACAGACGCACGGTGGCAGCCCCTCCCCGTGAGAGGTCTCGCTCGCGCTCACCGATCGGGAGGCCAGCGAGCACCCGTCCCTCCATCGCCGTTGTAGAGCCCACTTCGGACTCCGAAGCGGAGATGGAGGTAGATCCGAGTCGCGCCTTACGCACTGACTCGGACTCAGATAACGACGGCTATACCGTCGTAGATAGAAAGCGCAAGCGTGCTCCTAAAGCCGCTAGTTGCGCAACTTCCGCCCCTCCCGCCAAGGCACCCGCTAAGGCCCCCGCCTCCGGCAAGAAGCCGACCCCCGCCCCGCGCCCCGCGTCTCCTCCCTCCGCTCCGGCCACCACTGCCGCGTCCCCTCAGGACGCGAGCGCGCGCCGCGAAAAACCGCCTCCGCCCCTGTTCATTCAGGACAAAACCAAATGGGACATGCTGTCCCGTTTAGTTTCGGATCGTGGGATCCATTATACTAATGCCCGCTCCACGCAGCAGGGCATTAAAGTCCAAGTCTCCTCCATTAGCGACCACAGAGCGCTAACAAAACTCCTCCGCAACGAGAGCATAAGTTTTCACACTTATGCGCTCGAAGAGGAGAAAGTCCTCCGAGTGGTCATCCGCGGTGTGCCCAAGGAGGTACATACCGATTCGGTATGTGCCGACCTGAAGGCACAAGACTTCCCCGTACATGCAGTTCACCGCATGTACAGCGGGAAGGACCGCAGCCCCTACGATCTAGTACTCGTAGTACTAGATCGTACTTCTGAAGGCAAGGCCATTTTTAATTTAAAAAAGGTCTGTGGCCTCTCAGGACTCGATGTCCAAGCCCCATACAAGAATGGGAGTCCCTCGCAGTGCCATAACTGCCAACTATACGGGCACGCCTCCCGTTTCTGCTTCGCTCGCGCTAGGTGCGTTAAGTGCCTAGGCGATCACGCGACAGCAGCGTGCACTCGCACCCGGGATTCGCCGGACCCACCCAGCTGTGTTTTATGCGGTGCTCAAGGGCATACCGCGAATTACCGTGGCTGCCCTAAAGCACCACGAGTGAACCACAGGGTGGCAAGGCATAGGCCGACCCGTCCCTCTTACGACCGTTACCAACGGGTAAGCCCGAAACTAACGGTAGTACCTGCCTCACAGGTAATACCCGCGCCGCTCCCAGCCCGTAACGCATGGTCTAAGCCACCCAGTATGGTTAAGACCGTCGCTACCGCCCGCGCCCCGGCCCGCGCGCCCGCACCCGCGCCCGCACCCGCACCCGCCCGCGTCGCGGCCCCTGCCCGCGCACCGGCCCCGGCTCGCCCCGCGCTCCCGGCACCCGTCGCCAACACCATTCGCGCGCCTCCCCGCGCCGCTTCCCGGCCACAAGCTCCACCTATGCCATTGATGGCTGCCCCTCTTCAAGAGGCAATCAACCTAGTCAGCGATCTGGCTATGTCGGTTGACATCAATGAGGTACAAGAGCTATTCCACAAGATGCAATACGCTCAATCCCCAGCGGACGTGATCCAATACACATTGGAACACGCGAATTTACTTAGTGCCCTTAAGCGCTTCGTTCCCCAGGCCCCTCCCCAGTACAACCACTATGGGTAGTACAACCGAACGCACGAAACCGTACTCAGTTTCGTTAGCGTCATTTAACGCTGACGGCCTCTTCAGACAACGTGACCTCGTCCACGACTTTTGTTGTACCCACCTTATCGATATCATTTGCGTGCAGGAAACCTTTCTAAAACCGGGGAAGGCGAACCCTAGGTTTGCCAATTACAGAACGGTACGTGATGATAGAGTGAACTCCCGTGGGGGAGGCACTCTTATCTATTACAAAAGGTCCCTGCACTGCATTCCCCTACCTACCCCGACTCTTGTTAATATGGAAGCATCTTGTTGCCTCCTAGCTATGACTGGTCATCAACCTATAGTCATAGCATCCTGTTACCAAGCTTGCGCAAAGCCGATCGTCCGAGCTGACTTAGAAGCCCTATTCTCATTAGGAAGCGCCGTCATTCTGATTGGCGACTTCAACAGTAAGCACATCCTATGGAATTGTAACGTCAACAATCCCAGAGGTATTGCACTTGAAAACCTAATCGCAGAACTTAACTTTGACATAATTGCGCCCACTGAGCCCACTCACTACCCTTATATGGCAGACCACCGATCTGACTTGCTTGACATGGCACTATTCAGAGGCGTAACACTCCGGTTACGCTCCATAGAAGTGGTTCACGAGCTTCACTCTGACCACCGACCCATTATACTGCGACTAGGTCCCGACCCAACGACTGACCTCCCCCGCCCCACTAAGACGATAGTGAACTGGAAGCAAGTAGGCGATGCTCTAAAGGCTATCAGTTCACCGGACCTAGACAAGATCCCTGACGACATCCTGACAAAAGATGACGTAACCCTTGCGATCGATTCGTTCACCAATCACCTCTCCACCGTAGTAGGTGCATCCGCAAAGGAGGTCATAGTGCCGGACGACCGGCGCCTTGTCATTCCAGCGGATGTGAGACGATTGGTGACGGAGAGTAAAGCAGTGACCCGACATTACGACTCTTACCCCAGTAAAGAGAACAAAACTAAGAAACGCCACTTTGAACGCATGGTTCAAAGTCGCATGTCTGAGTTGCGTGATCAACAATGGGGCGATAAACTTTCAAACCTCGTGCCAAGCCACCATGCTTACTGGGACTTGGCGCGAGGCTTGAAAGGAAGTAACCATAACGACATGCCTCCCTTATACAGACCAGTCCCACTAGTCCCAGCGTTCTTTGACGAAGACAAAGCTGAGTGCCTAGCTGATAGCCTAGAGGCTCAGTGTTCCCCTAACGTAGATCACGTTGACCAAGCTCACCTCGATTCGGTGGATGCTGAAGTCGAACGTAAAAGCTCTGTGGTCACCTCTGAACTCCCACCAATCACCTTAGCGACTTACGCTGAGGTGGAGAGACTGATCAAGGCCCTCCGACCGCGCAAATCCCCCGGTGCCGATGGCATCTCCAACAGGGTTCTTAAAACCCTCTCTCCTCCTCTCATCCATCTCTTAGTCAGCATCTTCAATGCTGCTATGAGCCACTGCTTATTCCCAGACACCTGGAAATGTGCAAATGTCATTGGCATTCACAAACCAGGCAAAAGCTCATCTGACCCCACCAGTTACCGCCCCATCAGCCTCCTCAGTGCCTTAGGCAAACTTTACGAGCGGTTACTTGCAAACCGTCTCCAGTCCCATGCTAAGGAACACCACCTTATCCCAGATGAGCAGTTTGGCTTCAGACCCGGACACTCATGCGTCCAACAGGTGCACCGCCTCACGGAGCACATCATTGAGGGCTTCAATAAGTACCCCAAACCCCAGACTACGCTAGCAGTCTTCCTCGACGTAGCGAAAGCTTTTGACAAAGTCTGGCACAACGGCTTGATCTACAAGCTATACCAATTTGGCGTGCCAGAACGTCTTGTGCTCATCCTACAAGACTTCCTTAAAGCCAGAAGCTTTCGCTATCGCGTGGAAGGCACCCTCTCCTCCCCCCACCCAGTCAGAGCCGGAGTCCCTCAGGGCTCCGTGCTATCACCTATTCTCTTTGCACTATATACCAGTGACATCCCACGCTCTCAGCCCAAAGTATTCCTAGCCCAATATGCGGATGATACCGCCATTTACACCACTGGGTGGCATATCAACAGACAGTCCTATTTCGTCATGCAACGGGCCATCACCGAGATCGGTGACTGGTTCCGAAAATGGCGCATCGCGGTCAACCCAGCTAAAAGCACAGCTATGTGCTTTACTGAGAAGACACGCTCCCCTTACCCGAAACCGCTTATTTTGTTCGACGAACCCATTCCCTGGGTTCCTAGAACAAAATACCTCGGAGTCACCCTTGATCGTCATCTCACCTTTAACGATCACATAACAACCGTCCGTAACAGAGCGGCCTTCATAATGGGTCGCCTTGGTCCCCTACTTCGCAAAGAGAGTAAAATGTCTCTTAGTAATAAGAAGACACTTTACACTGCCTGCATCCGCCCCATCATGACTTACGCATCAGTAGTGTTTAGTCATGCTAGTGAGGCCCACCTTCATAAACTTCAAGTCATCCAAAACCGTTTTCTTCGTAATGCAACCGGTGCCCCGTGGTATATCCGGAACACCGAGTTGCATTGCGACTTAAACCTTCCCTCTCTAGCGCAGTTCAATAAGGACTGCGCCCGCCGATACTTTGATCGAGCGCCCCACCACCCGAACCCATTGGTTGTCCAGGCATCGAACTACTCGACTGCCTCTTCTATCCCATTTTTCAAACCCCCCCGTCGCCGACCACGGCAGGTATTAGACGACCCGGATGACCCCATCGCAGCCATTACGTTGGCAGCTTTAGCGTTATCCGCAAGTCGTCGAGGTAAAATCCCCAGGTGTGAGGTAATCAGAGGTCACACAATCAAACACCGAGCTCGCCGGCGAGCTCGAGGCAAAAACAAGGTCACGATAAATTGCTCTCCAAATAGTCAAAGAGTATTATTCAGTAGGGCCCAATTGTGCAACACTGCAGTTGCACAGAGGCATTTTGCTCCGATCCCCCCCATGTCTCTCGACAGCGAGACAAGCCGAGGTCCGAACCACAGTGGTGCCCTTGAGCTCGCTGTCAACCCCTCCTATAATAGCGGTACGTTTTCGGCGTCCGCAGGAGACGGAGGTAGAAAGCGCTTTTCGCCTTCTACGCCCGTCTCGGGAGAAGTGCCTTCGGCACTTCTCCCTCCCGGGCTATTGTAGGGCCAGGCTCTCGCCCAAAACCCGGTGGAGCTGGACGACCGCACAGGCGGTAGCCAGCATCTATGTCCTCCCTAAAAAAAAAATAAAAAAAATAAAAAAAAAAAAAAATTATCTTGACGCGATTTCATGGTATTTGTCTTGTAATGGGATATGATTAATAAACATCAGACAGTGGGTCAGGCAACGTCCTACTGTACAACTTTCCGTTAATTCCTACTGGGACCTGCAGCGCAGCAGTCCATAGCCAAAGCCATTGAGCTATCACTGCATCAAATATTTTCTTTTAATGTTATGTTCTGATGAGACGGTCAAGTCGCCTGCCTAATTTTAGGCGGTCACGCCTGTCCATTACAGGTGCATTGCATCCTCGTTCTGCTTGACACTGCACTTGTAACTCCGACACGTGAGCTCAAACGTCTCGTATGCATTTTTTTTAAATTACATCTAATCAAATCGTTTATTTGTAAACATATGTACACATTCTGAATTAGCATGCAAAGTCTTATTATATAGTATCACATACATGCTCTTTAAGGCATACAAATCTAGAATATAAAATTATATAGATTCGATTTAAAGACAACTAAAATACTTAATCAAATTTTAGGTATAAAATAATGATGTCAATTTACTAAGCCTTAGTCATTTAAATTGCTACAATTCTCTTCAAACATAAACCCATAATTCTCTCTCATTGGCAAGTTAGCGGCTAAAATAGTATAGTGTAAGCGCAGTATTTACTCGTTGTAGAAAGGATTTGAGTTTTTCTTCACGATGTCCAATACGCGGAGAAATATTAATTAATTTATACTATTTTTCTAGTGCATGTGAATTGAAGTGTAGTATATACCGCAGTAATCAGTCTGAGCACTCCATATCTGCATACTAAACACATAATCAGTCTATTCCGAAGCCATCATACCGTCGACTGTATCAGGTCATTAACAGAGTAATAAATCGTGTCGGGTACGGCACGGCACTGACCGGTGACCTGCGGTGCTCGGATCACGGTAATACCTGTTGAGTTACTGACCGGATTACTGACCCGTCTGACCGTCCTTTTGAAACGAATGTTACGTTATACAGTTAAGGTAAACTTCAACAAGTTTCGAAAAGTTTGCCAGAACTGGCTTTGTAAAAAATATTGGCCCTTCTGCCCATAAATTTTAGGATAGGTTCAATTTGTGGTCAGCTCACTAAAAAACTCTAAGTACTTAAATGGTGATTATAACATTTTAGTTTTTCAAATTCAAATAGATATCTATTTTAGTTGTATGTACAGTCGATAACAAGTATACACATCTCAATTTTCATAATAATGTGATGTCACTAAGTTCTTCATAATCGAAGTTAACATAAACATGAGTAAATTGAAATTATTCTTTGATTTTAAGATACTTTTGTGTAACTACAGAAAAACAGAAGTCTTTGCCACAATTTTGAAAATTATAATGTGTATACTTGTCATTGCAGGCGACTGTATCTCTGTTAATAAATTGGTTGGGAATATATTTACATATACACCATTTTCATACAAAATATTATATGAACTCTAGGGCTCTGTGAATGGAACATACGTTTATTTTCTCTATCGAATAAATCCGCGAAAATAAACTCGTTAATATATTAATATACTTTGCACAGAGGATAAGCTTTGCCATACAACGTGGCAATGCGGCCAGCATTTTGGGAACACTGCCTAATGGTAGCGGAATATTTTTTTAGTTAAGTATGTTATTATTATTACTTAATTATGAATAAAAGTTCCGTTTCTATAATAAGCTAATAAGATAATAAAGATACTCGTTAAACATATATATTCCGATCTATCTCTAAAACCCTTTTACGTATACAAGTTATAGGCTATTCATCATTTATATATAGACGCAAACAAAATTTCGATGGTATTAAGGGGGCGATGCAGATCAATCCCGAAGAGACTAAACCTAGCATGGAAAACGGCCCTTAAAGACAGATGCTGGAACACGATTGTGCCACAAACAGGTTCTCTTCTTGAGGATGGTCACAGAAAGGAAAGCACTCGAAAAATTCCCTGCAACCACACTTCTAAATTTGATTACAAGTACTATGGCGTGCTAAGCGGCATCATAAAAGTGGGTGTATAAAAGCGGGGAACTGGGTTCGAATTCCGATTAAGGTGAATCATTTTGTGCTCTAAATGGTCTTACTTTACAAATTTTTGCCACAATGTTGAGGCTTTTGTATTCCCGTAAGGCTGAATTTTGGTAGTCTCAGCTGTTGGTAAGCTATGACGCGATCGTAGATAATTATCAATAGAATAGAAAATAATAAAGATTAGGCACAGGTTCTCAAGGCCGATACACATCGTTACGTTCTTGAGCTTGGCTACAGATTTTCTACTTGAGGGTGGTAACTCGACAGGCAGGCATTTGCAAAATGGTATATAACCATCGGTATATCTCAAGCCCGAGGCGGGATTCGAACCATACACCATCTGTGCGGTAATATATAATATGTAGTTATTGCACCTGGACTATCACTGCTAAAATTCATGTTCACGTCGTATACTGTGCCGAGGTTCATGAGAATTTTCTGTAAGAAACATCAATAACATTTGCCCAAGTCAAGTATTGAACTTGTATCACCAACGAAACGGTTCTAAAGTGACTCAATTAAAATTCCTTTCCATATTTATCAACAAAGTGGGGTAGAAGGAATTTGCTTCCCGGAACATATATCGGCCTAAGCATGTTCGTGTATCTAACCAATTAAAGGAGTGCAGTAATTAAAGCAGGATATTTACGATCGTTGAGACAATATGGCGCCTAGGGTTCAGCGGTTATAATTTATTACCGTCCTTGGTATAACCCACTCCCGAACATTAGAGGGCTACCCTACATAATAGAGTAGCAGTATGGAAAGTAACTAGACTATGGGCCTGTTTCTGAATGTTCGAGTAAGTTCCGGTTATAAAATCCAGAACATATTTACTAAACAAAACACTATCTTTGCGTTTCACAGTCATCGATTTAGCTTATCCATGGGTTAAAGCTTGGAACGCGCTGCATGTTAACTGTCATTTTTATCATTCAGTTATTTTATGTGTTGGTTAGCAACCCGAAACTTTATTAGGACATTCTGAATCGGAGCCTTAGTCTAATTGAGCAAAGAACATATACGGCATTCCGTTACTTGTTAGGGTTTCTTTGTTATATAATTCGAAAGCTTTAAGCGTACTTATAATTTTTAAATGAAAATGTGTCTTTTTTATCAAACTCTTAGGATCAAATCTGAATCACGTTCTTATAATACTAGGCGATATCTGGTGTATTGGCAACGTGTGATCAGATTTGCGTCAACTGGAATATCCTCCTATTCGTTTTATAAAATCTAATCTCGCATCTGTTCAGACGTTTAGGAGCTAAGATGCCACGAGACAGGCAGACACAGGTGTAGACAAAGGGTTCATACTTTCTTATACATACGCCTATTCTGCAGTCGGGGATTAAAAAGATTAAAGCCGCAGGCGGAACAAAGTTATTTGATAATAATTTACACCTCGTAGGAATATTTTTAGTCAAGGTGAAATTGTTTTTAAATCGGTCTCATTCGCAGTTTGCAGTCAAACTATTGCCTTATTCATCTCGAAGATTTAAAAAAAATATGTCACTATGTTTACCCATTGGTAAACGTAATATAGTCAAAGATATTGTTGAGTTTTAATTTAGAATAGGAACTTATTCTCAATAAAATTGCTGATACACACATTTACATTAGCATTATTTTATAAAATAGTTTCTTTAATATGTGAGCTCCAAATCGAGATCGAGCTACGTAGGTTTTGTAGAGGCGCTCCCAAGTCAAACAATTAAAATGCACAAAGTTTTATGGAAAGATCCATACTGTTTTCATGCCAAAGTTGCAGGATATGTTTGACCGAGTTGTGTTATTGTTATTAATTGAGCACATGAGCATCGTCATAACGTATAGGTTTACCGAAAAGATGGGGTGTTTTGTGAAAATGTACGTGATTTTATTTACTCTACCTTTCGCTATCTTTATATTGCGCTTTCGTGTAAATATCTTCCATAATAAAGGGTACATCAAAGTTCCCATTAAAAATACAAAATGAAAGCATATAAGGATATTAAAGAGAGGTTACCATCACATCTACGAAAACTTTCCAAATATGATCTGTATTTTGAAATCAAGATACAGATCATATTCGGCGAGTTTCCTACAGTTTTAGTTTTTTGAAAATTTCACATTATATACTATATTTAGTTTTTATTTATTTATGGTGCATACGAATAGCAAAACATATTAATGAAAAATAAAGTGTTTAAATTTTCAGTTGCTTACTATCTTATCAAACACAAAAATTATCAGCTAAAACTGTATGATAATATTTGCATAGCATTTGAAATTCAATAAAGACCCGTAAACAAAAATATAGATAAAATAACAAACGTTAAAATACAAAGGAATCCGTCGAAGCATATCGATTTACGATCAGAAACCGTCCCTTTAATTTTTAATGACATTGTATCCCTGTCCCTAATTCCCATCAATTATATATACATTAGCATTGTTTTTGTTTATGTCTATCCATTATCAAACTTGACTGACATTTTGAAACCATTACCATCATGATCTTCCAACTTCTTACCCTTTTCCCAACAATGTTAAGTCGGTGCGTTATGTCTTATCTTATAATATAAAGGACAACACATGAACATATTGAACACATGTGTTCTCTGACTACACTCGCAACAGCAAAAGGATTTTAAAAGTTTTAAAAGTTCTAAGGAGTTTTAGCTTTGAATTTGTACACAGCTATGGACTGCCATGCCGCAGGTCCATGGTCCGATATCCTCATCGCCAGTTTAAACTTCACCGCATGGTGGAAAGGCATTTTGCGAAAGCCCATCCGGCTAACTACCACCCGGTAGAAAAATCTTGCATCAAGCACCTAAAAGTGTATTACGGCACTAGTCTTTCAGAGCTAATAATTCTAGACCAAATCCGTTAACCACCCTCGTCCACTATCTATCACTTCATCACCTGTCAAAAGGTGAGATAGTGGTCAAAGGCTAGACTATCAGCTATAAGTAACGAGCTGCCTTTCTGACGCCAAGCACCCTTAGTAATGTTTTGGTAGTAAAAAGTATACCAGCTACCTTTACTAAGCTGGCCTAGCTATCCTGAGTGGCAGTCTAATGCAATAGCCAACGAGCCAGCGCTGCTTCAAATGTACATGCATTTAAAGCAGAATTGCTCGCTAAGTGTAAAATTAGGAGCTACATTATTATTGATACTATGTACAATTTTTTTGTAAGAAAATCCCAATATTTATACGATAAATCGGATTTAACCCAAAGTTTACAACAAGATTTTGTGTGCCGGCAAGTTCCTCCACATTTTGTCATTGATATGCAACACCACGAAAGCACGAACTGCCCCTAATCCAAAATATTCACCCAAAATTAGATGGATATTATAATTTCTGTGTCCGACGTTAATAAAGAAACAGTCAAATAACG
This sequence comes from Plagodis dolabraria, assembly GCA_963854805.1. NCBI lineage: Eukaryota > Metazoa > Arthropoda > Insecta > Lepidoptera > Geometridae > Plagodis > Plagodis dolabraria. The sequence continues at coordinate 25,178,310 of OY978441.1, read as the reverse complement.
GACTTTCTAAACCACAAATTTATTATTCAGCGCGTCTCCCAAGTTGGTCGTGGTGATGAGCTAAGTTTGTATTTAGGATCATAGCTATATCAGTTATGAAAAGCGTAAACGTATTTTCTTTTGAAAAAATAATCCTGTATTAATTTATGTTCTGATTTAAGTAAATTAACAAGTCTTTGTTGAATACGAAACGGATTCACTTGTTAAGGATTATAAAGTCCTAAATTTTATTATTATTATTTTATTATATCTGAACACATTTTAAAACATTGGTGTTATACATAAATAGGTATATAAAATTTTCTAGACTACAGGAAGCCTTATTTACAGTCACTAATCTTTTATCATAGAAACTTCAATTTACATTAAAGGTAAGCAAAAACTTATTCTAAAAACACGAGTGGCTGTCGATTGTTCTATTTTAACCGACTTCCTAAAAAGTAGGAGGTACTCAATTCGACTATATGTTTTATGTGTTACAGAACTTTCGACTGGGTGAACCGATTTTGATGATTCTATAATTATTTGAAAGCTGGTGCTTTCCGTGTTTGCTTTTTGCTTTAATATTTGAATTTCATAAAAATCAGTCCAGACTGTTGAGTTACACTCCAATAACTGTATATTGTTTTCCTATCTTGAAGTCATTGACAGTGAATGACAATCGATCCCGTAAGTAGTAAGGGTCACTAAAAAGGGTGAAAAAATGTTTTACAAATATTAAAACCGACTTCAACACTCAAAAGATTGAAATAACTTGTCGTAGTCGGTACCATGCGCACAATATTGTGATAATAGGTACTTTTGAACTATCATGATACCGACTTAAAGTTAAAGTTATTCCAAACTTTTGAGTCAAGAATATTTTGTAACTGCTAGTATTAATTACAAGGTGAAATATAGTGATCTATATCCATCTTTATTATAAATTTAACAAAAACCGGCCAAGTGCAAGTCAGACTCGTGCACGAAGGGTTCCGTACCATTAGCTATACAACATTAGACTTCATATTTTAACATTTTCTTGTTTTAACGTGCGCGAGTCCGACTCTCACTTGGCCAACTTTTTGTATTTTTTGTTATAGAGGCAACAGAAATACATCATCTGTGAAAATTTTAACTGTCTAGCTATCACCATTCTTGATACAGCCTGGTGACAGACGGACGGACGGACGGACGGACGGACAGCGAAATCTCAGTAATGGGTCCCGTTTTTACCCTTTGGGTACGGAACCCTAAAAAGGAGGAGTTCGAGTACAAAGTACTCTAAAATAACAAACAATGATGTCTCTATATTTTTGGTGGCTAGAAAATTAAATCCACATCAGTCAGCCAGATTTCTGAAAACTGAACAACAACTGTCATAAATATATGCCAACATCACTACGTATATTATTAACAAGAACATAATAAAAGCTTGTTTTTAATAAGTTATTTTTCTCGCTTCTTGTTTAAAGTTGATAGACATAAACGTGTTCTCATTAGCGTGGTATTATAGCATAAGAAACTTGCGTGCGAAATATGGCCTCTAAATTGTCACATTGTTACGTACTCGTAAGTCACGTAGGAGGCTAGGATGTGGTGCAGTCCTCGATAAATAACACCAAAGGGTTCGGATCTAATGGCGACTGCTCACGCGACCAACTCCATACAACTTTCCACCGTAGATCATGCACATTGCCTGACTTCTTGTTTTCTTTTGAGAGTATCGAGTTTCCCATTAAGGAAATTCAAAAAGTTTCGTCTATTTTATACATTTTAGAAGCGCTCGTAGCGAAATGTGATTAGCCATTCTGAACTAAGCAACGTCATGAGTTGGATGGGTGACCGCTGGTGACATTACTACTGAGCGCTTCCGTGCTTCGGAGGGCACGTTAAGCCGTCGGTCCCGGTTGTTGTCTTAGGATGGCAGTCGTTATAGCATGGGGGTAGGGTATTTTGCGAATGCCCGCCTGGCGAGCTACCACCCTCCCCTAGTTCAAAATGTATACCTATACGTTTACAAACACAATGTGTTTATTTCTTGTTTTCCTAGAGTTCCCAGCATAAGCAAATAAAGGCTTCTCCACAGTATCCTATTGGAGGTCTTATAAAGTATGTAAGGGAAAGGATGTTCCAAAAAGAAATTCTACAAATGCCCATCTACCTGAATACTAGAGGAGGAGGAGGACCATACGGCGTGTTTCGGCTGCTTTTCAAGAAAGACATTCCTAATTCTATACGTTTCTTTACCACATAATCCCTTGCCATCGGGAGAGATTTTGTTTAAGAGCTAGCCTATCAGCAGAATAATAAAGACAAGAAGTCTGTATCCAGTTGATGGCAACAGGACCGCCTCCTGTTATAAGAGACCAACACATGCCTTGCGAAATGAGGGTGTTTAGACATCTTTGTCTACAATTTAGGGGAATACGGGGGAAGCGTAATGTTTTTAGAACACAAAACTTAATTGTCTGCAGGTATGTGTCTCGTTTATAATTACTGGGCCATTTCTGATTAGCCAACAGCAGCTGCTTTACCAACGGGCTCCAGAAAGAGTTTAACCATTGAATAATTTCGAATGTCCATTAGAGGAATGACTAATAGCAAAAAAAAATTTTTTTAAATAATTTCCGAAATTTATTTTATTTTTTACACAAAGATTGAATATTTCCCAAACATGGTCCCTAATTAAAAAAGAGCGAGTTATTTCTCACTCTTTTATAGTTCCGTAAACCCCACATTTTCGTTTTTGGATCAACATTCTACACAAACCTCACTTAACCTGAGGTTTTTACCTGATTCCTTTATCGAGCAAAAACTCGTAACATAAGGGCGGACGGACGGATAGATAGACAAACAGTAGTCTCGTAAATAGGGATCCCTTTGTCCTACGTGCATGTATGTAAAAATATTTTTTAAGTACCTAATAGTGCCGGAACATTCTGTTACGAAATCCGGAACCAATATTCTGGGATTTCCCTAGGGTGGAAACTAAAATGTACCGCCTGTATTTGGAGTTAAACAGGAATAATAATCTAGGCATGACTATAAAAAAAAATACAACTGTGCAGTGGACTCAAGCCCTAATGTCTACAGTCCTTGAGAAACACTAATAACTTCGAGGTAGAGTTATTAAATTTATGCAAAGTATACTAGTAGATTAAAACGATTTAAAATTTTGACTGGTGGCGGTCACGACTTTCAGCTTTACGGGATTTATTTTATAAGTCACGAACTAAGTTTATTATTATTAAAGGTCGTATTAGTAATCCGATTTCAGTTTTGGATATGCTCTCGAGACATCTTAAGAAGAACTGAACTACTTAGCTCCGTAATAATGAACCGAACGAAGCTCTGAGTAGCTCTCAAGATCCGGCGTATGATGCTGCACTATCCATACTATACGAGTATACTATATATACTAAAGAGGAAAAATTTGTAAGAAAGATTTGTATTTTTGTATGTAACGAATAAACTTAAAAACTATTGGACCTATTTGAAAAATTATTTCACGGTTAGAATCCTACACTATCCCTGATGAACATAGGCTATATAATATTTTCAAAAACTTAGTTAAACTTAGGGATTCGTTTGAAACTTTCGATAATGTAAGCCAACGTGTGAAAAATGTACCAACAAATTGTTATAACGCGTACGCTGCGGAAGTTGTTGACAATAGAGCAAAGTGATGTACCACAATTTTATAGAGGACATCAATAACTACAAAAAAGTCCGTAATACAATATATCTAATTATCACAGTTGTATCACAATAACTACTTTTTATGTATTTCAATTTATATTTTTTGTTAAATACCCGTGCAAAGCCGGGGCGAACCGCTAGTATTAAATAAAGCAGTTTTATAATATTTGAGATCTCGCTGTCACCTAATATCACAAGCACAAACCCAGGTTTCAAGAGCGGTCTTGAGATGGGTATTAATACATTTCTTGAGAGCGGTGTTATATTATGAGATTCTGTTAATAATTTTTTATTTATTTAGGGAGGACATAGATGCTGGCTACCGCCTGTGCGGTCGTCCAGCTCCACCGGGTTTTGGGCGAGGGCCTGGCCCTACAATAGCCCGGGAGGGAGAAGTGCCGAAGGCACTTCTCCCGAGACGGGCGTAGAAGGCGAAAAGCGCTTTCTACCTCCGTCTCCTGCGGACGCCGAAAACGTACCGCTACTATAGGAGGGGTTGACAGCGAGCTCAAGGGCACCACTGTGGTTCGGACCTCGGCTTGTCTCGCTGTCGAGAGACATGGGGGGGATCGGAGCAAAATGCCTCTGTGCAACTGCAGTGTTGCACAATTGGGCCCTACTGAATAATACTCTTTGACTATTTGGAGAGCAATTTATCGTGACCTTGTTTTTGCCTCGAGCTCGCCGGCGAGCTCGGTGTTTGATTGTGTGACCTCTGATTACCTCACACCTGGGGATTTTACCTCGACGACTTGCGGATAACGCTAAAGCTGCCAACGTAATGGCTGCGATGGGGTCATCCGGGTCGTCTAATACCTGCCGTGGTCGGCGACGGGGGGGTTTGAAAAATGGGATAGAAGAGGCAGTCGAGTAGTTCGATGCCTGGACAACCAATGGTTTCGGGTGGTGGGGCGCTCGATCAAAGTATCGGCGGGCGCAGTCCTTATTGAACTGCGCTAGAGAGGGAAGGTTTAAGTCGCAATGCAACTCGGTGTTCCGGATATACCACGGGGCGCCGGTTGCATTACGAAGAAAACGGTTTTGGATGACTTGAAGTTTATGAAGGTGGGCCTCACTAGCATGACTAAACACTACTGATGCGTAAGTCATGATGGGGCGGATGCAGGCAGTGTAAAGTGTCTTCTTATTACTAAGAGACATTTTACTCTCTTTGCGAAGTAGGGGACCAAGGCGACCCATTATGAAGGCCGCTCTGTTACGGACGGTTGTTATGTGATCGTTAAAGGTGAGATGACGATCAAGGGTGACTCCGAGGTATTTTGTTCTAGGAACCCAGGGAATGGGTTCGTCGAACAAAATAAGCGGTTTCGGGTAAGGGGAGCGTGTCTTCTCAGTAAAGCACATAGCTGTGCTTTTAGCTGGGTTGACCGCGATGCGCCATTTTCGGAACCAGTCACCGATCTCGGTGATGGCCCGTTGCATGACGAAATAGGACTGTCTGTTGATATGCCACCCAGTGGTGTAAATGGCGGTATCATCCGCATATTGGGCTAGGAATACTTTGGGCTGAGAGCGTGGGATGTCACTGGTATACAGTGCAAAGAGAATAGGTGATAGCACGGAGCCCTGAGGGACTCCGGCTCTGACTGGGTGGGGGGAGGAGAGGGTGCCTTCCACGCGATAGCGAAAGCTTCTGGCTTTAAGGAAGTCTTGTAGGATGAGCACAAGACGTTCTGGCACGCCAAATTGGTATAGCTTGTAGATCAAGCCGTTGTGCCAGACTTTGTCAAAAGCTTTCGCTACGTCGAGGAAGACTGCTAGCGTAGTCTGGGGTTTGGGGTACTTATTGAAGCCCTCAATGATGTGCTCCGTGAGGCGGTGCACCTGTTGGACGCATGAGTGTCCGGGTCTGAAGCCAAACTGCTCATCTGGGATAAGGTGGTGTTCCTTAGCATGGGACTGGAGACGGTTTGCAAGTAACCGCTCGTAAAGTTTGCCTAAGGCACTGAGGAGGCTGATGGGGCGGTAACTGGTGGGGTCAGATGAGCTTTTGCCTGGTTTGTGAATGCCAATGACATTTACACATTTCCAGGTGTCTGGGAATAAGCAGTGGCTCATAGCAGCATTGAAGATGCTGACTAAGAGATGGATGAGAGGAGGAGAGAGGGTTTTAAGAACCCTGTTGGAGATGCCATCGGCACCGGGGGATTTGCGCGGTCGGAGGGCCTTGATCAGTCTCTCCACCTCAGCGTAAGTCGCTAAGGTGATTGGTGGGAGTTCAGAGGTGACCACAGAGCTTTTACGTTCGACTTCAGCATCCACCGAATCAAGGTGAGCTTGGTCAACGTGATCTACGTTAGGGGAACACTGAGCCTCTAGGCTATCAGCTAGGCACTCAGCTTTGTCTTCGTCAAAGAACGCTGGGACTAGTGGGACTGGTCTGTATAAGGGAGGCATGTCGTTATGGTTACTTCCTTTCAAGCCTCGCGCCAAGTCCCAGTAAGCATGGTGGCTTGGCACGAGGTTTGAAAGTTTATCGCCCCATTGTTGATCACGCAACTCAGACATGCGACTTTGAACCATGCGTTCAAAGTGGCGTTTCTTAGTTTTGTTCTCTTTACTGGGGTAAGAGTCGTAATGTCGGGTCACTGCTTTACTCTCCGTCACCAATCGTCTCACGTCCGCTGGAATGACAAGGCGCCGGTCGTCCGGCACTATGACCTCCTTTGCGGATGCACCTACTACGGTGGAGAGGTGATTGGTGAACGAATCGATCGCAAGGGTTACGTCATCTTTTGTCAGGATGTCGTCAGGGATCTTGTCTAGGTCCGGTGAACTGATAGCCTTTAGGGCATCGCCTACTTGCTTCCAGTTCACTATCGTCTTAGTGGGGCGGGGGAGGTCAGTCGTTGGGTCGGGACCTAGTCGCAGTATAATGGGTCGGTGGTCAGAGTGAAGCTCGTGAACCACTTCTATGGAGCGTAACCGGAGTGTTACGCCTCTGAATAGTGCCATGTCAAGCAAGTCAGATCGGTGGTCTTCCATATAAGGGTAGTGAGTGGGCTCAGTGGGCGCAATTATGTCAAAGTTAAGTTCTGCGATTAGGTTTTCAAGTGCAATACCTCTGGGATTGTTGACGTTACAATTCCATAGGATGTGCTTACTGTTGAAGTCGCCAATCAGAATGACGGCGCTTCCTAATGAGAATAGGGCTTCTAAGTCAGCTCGGACGATCGGCTTTTTGCAAGCTTGGTAACAGGATGCTATGACTATAGGTTGATGACCAGTCATAGCTAGGAGGCAACAAGATGCTTCCATATTAACAAGAGTCGGGGTAGGTAGGGGAATGCAGTGCAGGGACCTTTTGTAATAGATAAGAGTGCCTCCCCCACGGGAGTTCACTCTATCATCACGTACCGTTCTGTAATTGGCAAACCTAGGGTTCGCCTTCCCCGGTTTTAGAAAGGTTTCCTGCACGCATATGATATCGATAAGGTGGGTACAACAAAAGTCGTGGACGAGGTCACGTTGTCTGAAGAGGCCGTCAGCGTTAAATGACGCTAACGAAACTGAGTACGGTTTCGTGCGTTCGGTTGTACTACCCATAGTGGTTGTACTGGGGAGGGGCCTGGGGAACGAAGCGCTTAAGGGCGCTAAGTAAATTCGCGTGTTCCAATGTGTATTGGATCACGTCCGCTGGGGATTGAGCGTATTGCATCTTGTGGAATAGCTCTTGTACCTCATTGATGTCAACCGACATAGCCAGATCGCTGACTAGGTTGATTGCCTCTTGAAGAGGGGCAGCCATCAATGGCATAGGTGGAGCTTGTGGCCGGGAAGCGGCGCGGGGAGGCGCGCGAATGGTGTTGGCGACGGGTGCCGGGAGCGCGGGGCGAGCCGGGGCCGGTGCGCGGGCAGGGGCCGCGGCGCGGGCGGGTGCGGGTGCGGGCGCGGGTGCGGGCGCGCGGGCCGGGGCGCGGGCGGTAGCGACGGTCTTAACCATACTGGGTGGTTTAGACCATGCGTTACGGGCTGGGAGCGGCGCGGGTATTACCTGTGAGGCAGGTACTACCGTTAGTTTAGGGCTTACCCGTTGGTAACGGTCGTAAGAGGGACGGGTCGGCCTATGCCTTGCTACCCTGTGGTTCACTCGTGGTGCTTTAGGGCAACCACGGTAATTCGCGGTATGCCCTTGAGCACCGCATAGAACACAACTGGGTGGGTCCGGCGAATCCCGGGTGCGAGTGCACGCTGCTGTCGCGTGATCGCCTAGGCACTTAACGCACCTAGCGCGAGCGAAGCAGAAACGGGAGGCGTGCCCGTATAGTTGGCAGTTATGGCACTGCGAGGGACTTCCATTTTTGTATGGGGCTTGGACATCGAGTCCTGAGAGGCCACAGACCTTTTTTAAATTAAAAATGGCCTTGCCCTCTGGTGTACGGTCTAGTACTACGAGTACTAGGTCATATGGACTGCGGTCCTTCCCGCTGTACATGCGGTGAACCGCATGCACAGGGAAGTCTTGTGCTTTAAGGTCGTCACATACCGCATCGGTATGTATCTCCTTAGGCACACCGCGAATCACAACGCGAAGGACTTTCTCCTCTTCGAGCGCATAAGTATGAAAACTTATGCTCTCTTTACGGAGGAGCTTTGTTAGCGCTCTGTGGTCGCTACTGGTGGGCACTTGGACTTTAATGCCCTGCTGCGTGGAGCGGGCATTAGTGTAATGGATCCCACGATCCGAAACTAAACGGGACAGCATGTCCCATTTGGTTTTGTCCTGAATGAACAGGGGTGGAGGCGGTTGTTCGCGGCGCGCGCTCGCGTCCTGAGGGGACGCGGCAGTAGAGGCCGGAGCGGAGGGAGGAGACGCGGGGCGCGGGGCGGGGGTCGGCTTCTTGCCGGAGGCGGGGGCCTTAGCGGGTGCCTTGGCGGGAGGGGCGGAAGTTGCGCAACTAGCGGCTTTAGGAGCACGCTTGCGTTTGCGGTCAACGACGGTATAGCCGTCGTTATCGGAGTCCGAGTCAGTGCGTAAGGCGCGACTCGGATCTACTTCCATCTCCGTTTCGGAGTCCGAAGTGGGCTCGACAACGGCGATGGAGGGACGGGTGCTCGCTGGCCTCCCGATCGGTGAGCGCGAGCGAGACCTCTCACGGGGAGGGGCTGCCACCGTGCGTCTATTGTCCGGGCCCGGGGCGGGCGAAAGCGGGCTGTCCTCTGAGAAGGACCGGGTCAGAGGAGGGACGTTGGCCTCCGGGATTGAAGTCCCGGAGGGAGCAATAAGAGTGTCCGTGAGGCGGGCACTCGCTTCCTCTTCTAGGAGTTGCATATGAGCAACATACAGATCGGGGTGGCGGAGGGCGAAGGTCTGAAGGACCTGCACCTCACCGTTAGAGGGACGGGACTGCATCCTGAGGGGAATACTCAGGACGCCCTATCAAGGGTTTGAATTCCCTCACACACCTTGTGAGCTCACTGTGTGAGAGGGAGTGTGTACCTAGGGTGTGCCCTAGTTGTGTACCCTCTCCGAGCTTTTTTCTCGGCGGAGAGGGGTGCTCCTAAGCGCTACTCCGGGGTTGACTAGGGGCGACCCCAAGGCCAGTAATCCCGGAGCCCAGCTTGCTTCGGCTGACCCGTGAAGCGGGAAAGGCCACGGTGCAAGGTTAAACCAAAACAACAACAGTGGCCGTTGTCACCGTAGGGTGTCACACTGCGACCGCAGCAAATGGCGGATTTGATCGTTCAGACGGGTTTGGCTGACGCTACCCCACGCCTGAACGACGTCGCTTAACAGCACAAAGTGTGTTGTTACGCGACTGTTACTATGTTGTGTCGGGTAGTAAAGTGGTGAAATGCGCACCGAAAAGTGCGGTCAAAACAAGACCACCAGCCCGATATGATGTTGTTCGTCCGAAACAAGGGACTTGGGTAGGTGGTAATGCCTGACGTCTTAGAGCGCCTCTGCGCGACGGCACGGCGAGCTCGTAGCTCGCGTTGCTCGGCGTTCGGCGGCTGCTCAGCTTCTGCACACAAAACAAAAACTTCGTCAGGACTGCGTATTCCAAGGCACTGGTCTGCAACTAGCGTCGGAACGATGACCCGAGTGAGACGGCAATAGTGCGGGGACTATTGCGGTCTCACTGGGAGATACTGGCGGAGCTGTAGACAGGTGTGCACGGCGTGGCGGCACAGGTCGGAATGTGTGACAGGACAGAGCAATTGTCTGTTAATAATAAGCGACGATGGTGTTATATCTTGAGCGCTTACCAGCTTGAATCGGTCTTGTTACGACGACTGGGATCGATGTATTAATACGGACTAAGTTCGTATACAAGTCTGTCCTGATAAAGTGATAGTAATGTAAACGTGTGTGCATGTCACGTGTTGAACCATCACAATAAATACATTTAGCTATAAATTACATTTTTATACGCAAACTTTTTGGCGGAGAAGTGTCGCTTTGGACTCTCGGACTTTGTTTTGATACCCAGGTCGGACCGTTGTTGAATTTTTATGACAAGGAAAAATCGATTTCCTAATACGGACTAAGTTCGTATAAGCCTCTGCTGATAAACTGATATTAATATAAATGTGTATGTATGTTTCGTGCTGAACCATCACAATAAATAAATTTTAAGTAGATATTAGGTACTCTTGTACTTGATTCAGTACAAGAGTACTTGGTTCAGAGACATTCTTGGCGGAGAAGCGTCCTTTGGGTTCTCGGGCCTGATTTCGATAACCAGGATGGACAGTTCTTTGGTTTATGTGACTATGAAAATCTAGTAGCAATTCTGAGTCTTGAACTGTGCCTGATACAGGCTCGCATAGTAGTTAGATAATGAGAGCCTGAATCAGGCTGTAATACCCTCTATTTGAAGGAACGTTTTAAGTTCCTGTACTGATCTCACTCGTGTTCCCTCAGGTCATTTGAAAATCTCACGCTGAGTTTGCTGCCCACCGCACTGACTTCTATTGCAGCTTCTGTACTGAGGCCATACGAGTTTGGAATCAGCTTCCGGTTAGCGTGAGTACGTTCAGTATTGTTGTAAGAATACATAACAGTTCGGGACTACCATACAACCATATATCACCAGTCCTGACAGGATTAAATTCGTTATAGATTCATCATTAAAGTAATAGTCAATTTTAATTAATGTCAGTTTATCATTAAGAAATTCTCCCGTGTAATTAAATTTTTCAATCAACAAATCTTTTAATTTTCTTTTAAAAAAAATTAAGTTACAGTCTTTTAAACCATCTGGTAGCTTATTACAAAGTTTAGTAACCATGAAGTACACGTCGTGTTTAAAATACTTCCGTCCGTGACTTTTCTTACTGTGAGAATTCTCAATTTTGTTGCGAGTTTTACTTGGGCGTGTATTAACTTTTAATATAAACTTTTCAGGATGTTCTCTTACAAATAGGCAAGTTTGAAAGATATATAATAATATATTTTTGAAGCGTTCGTAGCGAAGTTTGCTTGGCCATTCTGAATTGATCAGCAAAGTTAAGCAACGTCCGCCGCGGTCAGGAGTTGGATGGGTGACCGCTGGTGACATTACTACTGAGCGCTTCCGTGCTTCGGAGGGCACGTTAAGCCGTCGGTCCCGGTTGTTATCTTAGGATGGCAGTCGTTACAGCATGGTGGTAGGGCACTTTGCGAATGCCCGCCTGGCTAGCTACCACCCTCAAGTTGAAATTCTGTCGCCAAGCACCTAACGGTGTGTTCCGGCAGCTGTCCTTGAGAGCCAGTAATTCTAGGTTAGCCTGTACAACATCTTCGACCACATCATCACTTACCATCAGGTGAGATAGTGGTTAAAGGCTAAACAATCAGGCACAAAAAAAAAAAAAGTCTGTACTATCTCAGTAAAAAGTGTATGCTTATTGGTGCTATTACTGGTTGTAATATTAGTAGTGCTATATAGGAAGTAAGTTATTGAGTGTGAATAAACTATGGGTAAGTATATTATATCGATTATGGTTTATGGCATCTTATTTATAATTTGTCGATACATTTATGTTTTCGTAGACATATGTAATTTATTTCGTTCGTCAATCTCTCACTTTTTTTTTCGTTTGACTATGATGGTATGTCTATGATATATGGACTTAGTGTATGTAACACTAGATCCATCTTGTGTTAAGCGGTACTTCCTATAATAGACGCATATCGTCACAAGTGACGATTGCACTGCGCCCATCACTCTTAGACATAATGTTGGTAACTCTTAGTACCTGTAATTTCACCGGCACTGGATACGGCACCGGATACGGTTTAAACCAAAACACAGTAATGTATTTCATACTGCTTGGCGGTAGAAAAAGGTGTGGCGGCAGTATACTTCCTCGGACGAACTCGTTCACAATGTACTGCATTCAAAGGATTACTGGAAGAGATCGCATTAAGCAATAAGGCTGCCTTTTTACATTATTTATTTTTAGCAACCTAAAGGCCATTGCACGCACGCCCATTACCAGTTGCCCAGCATGCTGGCAGTATTGCCAGGTTTGATTGCAATGCATATTCGTTGAGCCAATTTAAATAAGCGCCAGAGCATTTTGATATTTTTTTGTATTGTATTATTTTTCAGACTTTACAATGTTTGGCCAAAAGTCGGTGCTTATATGTATAACGATAAGTATGTTTTTTAAATGATTTTATATAATCTCATTCGGTAATATTCTAATTATGACATGAAATACAGACTTTTATTGGCATATTTTATTTACATACTTCTTTAAGAAAATTAATTAAAGCATTATTTACCTAATAAAACAATGCTTTAAAACAATGTTTTAATTATGAAAGTACAATATGTCCCGTCCAAGGAGATTTCGATTCAATTTAAGTACACATTATCTGTGGTGAGCGCGCAACGCACTGGTTTTTAGATTGCATTTTATTTAATATCAAATAAAGTAGTGTATGCAATTGCATATAATTAGGTATTAACTCGCCTGCCGCTCATTTCAAAAAACTACACTCATGTTTTAATACCCTAGCTATTATATGACAGTTGCATAAAATACTATTATGTACGTACTTAGTTTGGAACTGTCCCCATTAGATGACTTTACGCTCGCCTCTATTACTTAGGAGCAACATTACTGATGAATTGGACTGGAACTTGGGTGTAAAAACACCTCTGCAAACCCCTTCGAAGATACAAATGCGTGATGATATGTTTTTTTAATCTTATTCTTAAACATCAATGATTATTGATATATATGATGTATGATGTATGAGATATTTATACAGGGTTATTGGAAAAGTGCTAACAACCTTTTAGGGTTCACTTCTGCTAGTAAATAAATGAATTATTTTTTTCAATACAAAAAAATGTTTCACTCAAAATGTTTTTTAGGACTAGCAGAAGTCAATCCTAAGAGGTTGTTAGCATTTTACTAATAACCCTGTATATACATATACACAACTTTTAACTAGACATTAGTTTCATATATATTGTATTCATATTTTGTTAACTAGCTGATAGTTTTCCGAAGGAAGTAATACAAAATAAATCACTGTTTTGTACCTACCTAAATAACTTACTCGGTATTGCCAATGTGAAATGATTCCTATGCTAGATTTTTTTGTAGAACACCTATACTTAAAATATAAGTAAGGTAAATAATTTACTTGCAAATTGGAGAACATAAATTACACTACCTACATTTTTACACTTTTCTACTTCATTACATCACAATGAAACCGTTGTACAAGTTTGCAAATTTTTATCTTAATGAAACGTCAACCAACTTTTTTATGGCTAATATCAGGCAACAGGATAAATTTCATTCAGCCAGCGAGAACAAAAACAAAGAGCGTCACGTTCGGGGCATGTGCGATGGGGCTGGAGGCCTACATTTGTTTTTGATTAAACAAATTGTCCGCGCAGTTTATTGCTCCCCAGGGACGAATGCACTTAGCGACGAGACTTTTTGTTCGGATGTGTGCATAACTTATTGGATATGTCGACGTGAAACTAAAGTTGATTTTGTTTCTGATCTTAAATTACTGTCGCAAAATGTATATTGACTGCGCATAATATTTGAGGAAATTGATTATTTTTGTAATTAATAGTAATGGAAACAGTTTTATTATTACATTACAAAATTACCAAAAATTATAGTGCGGGACACGTCATGATTATAATTTTAACTCTCGTTATTTTATAATGTGAATACAGTCTTGAACTGAATATCTTTCCAATTTTCTCTATTGATGTTTTGATTTAATTACCAAAACTTTAAAAGAGTATTAGGAGACACCTATTAGTATAAATCTTTTAAATCATTCAAAAAATAAATCATTACTGACTAGTGAGAGCGGCCATGTTATTTTATGTTAGAAAGAGCGCTATTACATTAGGGTATTTAAAGCCTCATAGACACCCTCATAGACTAAATTAACAACTGAATTGACGTGTAGCCACAGCCGGTAAATTCCTTTTTTAGTAAATCAGAATCTGTGAATATATAAAAATAATTAATTCTCTTACCATTTGATAATTGTCAAATAAATACCACTACCTAAAAAAATAACAACCCTAACTTTAGAAAAGCCATTTTAGATGTTCTGTAATAGGCCATTGAAACAGCCATTAAAACGATATATTGAACTCGTATCATATTGTTGGCGCGTTTTCGGAACAAATACTAAAAAGCACACTACTAACCGTGCAGGGTTGTCACTTCCGTCTCACTTTACATATTCTGTATCAATATTTTGCCGCAAAATATTGAAGAGAATTTGTACCGAGAAAATCCTATAATACCGTCGATGACAAACGATAGTGGAGGATATGCGGTGCGCCCTTCGCGAGATATATTTTGACGTGAAGACAGGCGGTAAATTGTCTTCGTGACATTGCTTTTTCAGTTCAAACCCAGCCACGGTTTGAACCTATTGAATAAGATAAACATTTCACCGTTTATTTATTGTAGGTAATAACATAAAGAAACAAGTATAAATTAATTAAAAAGTACCCAACCCGACCGCAAATTATTTATTTCGGTTCATTTTATCGTTCCATTGAAATTAAAACTGCAAGTTATATATATATTTGTGGAATCGTTTTTGAAGCCTTTACTTTTGATATCACACTCGGTGGGTTTGAATGAAAGAAACATTTTTTTGTCGCAAATATGGCGTCTAATATCTATTATAATATATTTTTTTTGGTTTGTTTTTTTATGTACCTAATAGTGTCACTTGCGTTATCAAGAAAAATCTAACGATATCTCATAAATTAAAATATATTTAGCCGTTTAGAAGTTATGGTAGAATAAAGAAACTCACAAACATACATACATTCATACATAAACCCTGAAAACATAACTCTCCTCTTTTGGGCAGTCGTGTAAAAAGCATTAAGTTAATTCTTCTTTCTATTTGATAGTGAAGAAATGACAAGAATGAATTCCGTTTCAGTAAACGCTAGCTAGACCAGATTTTGAAATGTAACTCTAATTGAGCAGATAGCCAAACTAATGTTAGCATGACCAAATTGAAATACGACCTTATTCGAGTACGACAAAGTATAATAACATTAACTTTTATGAGGACGTAACTATGGAAGGGACTAAATAAGAAACATCTAAGGTTGTATTGAATTCGCTTCCGGTGATGTTTTCAATGGGAAATTGAAGATAAGCACAACAATGCACGTCGCAGATCATCGAAGTGCCTTTGTACCATATTGATAACATATACTTAAATGGTATCTCGATGCTGGCTTGCCTGGGGAGGAAATCGTTTAGTGATTAGAAAATTAAGTCTGCAATTACTCGGCTTTATTATAAATGAAGTAGTATACCTAATGTTTATTATTATGGTCTATTACACTTTGCAGTACACGATTTTATTATCATTCATAATTAATATGGTTGAAAGGGGAAAACAGGACCGGTGTTACGAAGCGTATGCTGTCAGTCTAAACGACCTATACCTTCGAAATCTGCCCTTTCAATCTTTTTAACCGTAGAAGGTAGCCAATTGGTTTTTTACAGAATAATTATGTGCTTTTATGCTAAATTGTCTGTAAAGTAAATAATAAACAAAAACGTGAAGAATTGGCATCTTTGGCAAGTTTTAAGCAATTTTCATTTTTAGCAAAATTGGCATCTGCCATTTCAATCATTGGCATGGGCATCCCGATGAATTAAACATGTTTTTAATGCTCTTGTTTTTGCTCTAAAAAGGGTAATAACATTAAAGCAGCAATCTCGGTATAATTATTAGGTATGAAGTCTAAAATGTAATAAAAACTAGCCAAGTGCAAATCGAACGAAAGACTCCAAACTAAATGAAAAATACCGATCCTTTTAGTAATACATAGAATAAAAGTATGATGTATTTGTACGGAACCCAGCCAGTAAGCGAATAACTCGTACATAACAAGTTTAATTCAAAAGTGCTAGAAAAGGTTTTGAGTTCATTCTTATTTGGTAAATAGTTTTCAATGGTATATGCCTAGAATGTTACCAGGGGCCTATTTTCTATTGACTGACTAGAACTGTACTAGAGATGAACCTCATTTTTACATTTACATCTGACAATGTACGAGTAAATGTAAATATCATTATGGAGTTCAAAAGCTAGGCACGCTACCTACTGGTAGTGGGCTGGAGCATTTGGACTGCCTGTGAGTCTGCAATGACTTATAGGTTGTCCAAATGCCTTAATATTATAGTAGCTGTATTGTATATAGTTCGTACTATTTTGTTAATAAAAGCATACCGCAAGCAAGCACTCAGTGAGTAATAAATGCCACTAATGGGGTGACCGGTCATCCAAGTAAAGACCGGAGCGCAAGAAACGACTAGGCAAGCTTCACTAGGAGCGCTTCAAAATTTAGAAGGTATATAGTTCGTAATATATATTTTTTACAAAGGGTCCTGATAGTACGAATACCATGAAGGGGACTAGGACCACACAGGGGGAAAATATAACGCCTTATCCATAATATGCAGTCAGCTGCATAATAATGAGCCATTTTTACATCAGACGAAATTAAAGAAAAAACTATTTACGTGTAACATTGAGAACTTAATAGCCAATCTCATTAAAGCAGTTTCAATACAACATCCAATAAATGGGAAATATCTGTCGGAAGATAGAAAGTGGCCGTTTCCGGAGGGTAGGCAATAAAAACAAAGGTAGAGCGTTCTCCTTTACCAGTCTGTCTGGGATGGAGAATAACAACTGTGGGTTAACTAGGTGTTGCCAGTGGCTTCACCCCTGTTAAATATTTGTTTAGTAGTAAGGTAGAACTTGTTAATTATTAAAGCAAAACTATTTTCTTTGAAATACTATTTCAAGGGTTTTTTTCTTTGAGTAACTACTGTGTGAGTTGAGAACCAGGTATAAAAAAAACTTATTTTCATATAGGATATACATTATACTTACTTCGATAATTATAATTATACTCAAATAATTTTAGCATTACCACCTTAATTACGATTTTTAGCAAAGCGATTGCTCTGCGATTTAGAACAATAGTCATTTCTACTGCTACACCGTAAATTCAAGAAGCAATCATATTTAACACACCGACAGTAATATGAATTGGTTAGGAAAAGGCAAAAGCTGTAGGGTTAATTGTTTATGCACCTGAATAGCTAGCTCTGTACGCTTCAGTTGAGAAAATCAGTGAACACATTATATATTTTCATAAACAAAGGCTAATCTAAATTTTTCGTAAAGTCCAGTTCTAAATTAAGATGTAAATTTTGGACCGGACGTCACAAAAATCGAAAAAGCACTGAAATTCAATATTTACTCGTAGCTTGATTATCATTTCGTGCTTTGATATGATAATAATAATTTATCTTATAGAATAAATAAACATACACTCGTATTGTTTATAGCTTTTTATATTATCGGTTAGCAGGTATATTACATAGTAGAGAGCAAAACAATGAACTAAGGGCTAAGACAAGTTATTTTTTTATTTTTTTTTATATCTGATAGGTTAGCCTTTGACCACTATCCCACCTGATGGTAAGTGATGATGTGGTCGAAGATGTTGTACAGGCTAACCTAGAATTACTGGCTCTCAAGGGCAGCTGCCGGAACACACCGTTAGGTGCTTGGCGACAGATTTTCCTCTTGAGGGTGGTAGCTAGCTAGGCGGGCATTCGCAAAGTGCCCTACCACCATGCTGTAACGACTGCCATCCTAAGATAACAACCGTACAAACAAGTGAAATGAAATTAAAAACCACTCAAGTGCTAGTAGGACTTACCAACACAAAATGGGCCACTTACACTTGGAAGGTTTATAATTTTTGTGCCAAAACGGTAATACATATATACCGTTTTGACGATAGTGTAAAAAGAAAAAAGCGATAAAAAAAACTCTTTTCTTCAATAGCGACAACGTTATATTTTTATTTTTTTTATTGTAATTATTTGTTAAGCAATCTGCTATGCCAACGCACGTTTGGTGCAAAACACAACTGGGTACGTATTACCGTTCGAAAGATACAGCCGTTCAAGTATCGGACGGATAAACGGACAGACTGACAGCCGAGGCTTAGTAATAGTACGTTTTCTAGTACGGAACACTTAAAAGAACTAAGTAGAAAAATATCCAGATCAAATTCAATACGTGCACGCGTATTATGTTGTATGAAGGAGTTTGGAATTTCTTATGACCACAATCTAACCGAGTGGTAAGTTAATCTAGAATTACGGATTTGGTGCGTGGTGACAGATTTTCTACTTGAGGGATTTGCAAAATGTCTTAACAACATGCGGTACTCGCTAAATCATAACGCTAAAGCCCATGGCCGAATTCGATTCATGGACCTATTGTACGGCATCATATTATAAAATATGTTTGGAGCACAGAAATCTAAATAAATTTAGATTTCTGTGGTTTGGGGTAACTGTTACATATTACGATATAAATGTTTTCGATAATGAATAAAAAAAATATCCCATGCTTTAATAATAGGGGATTAACAACCGTTAAGTGTTCAGCAGGCAAATGGTACAATAGAAATAACTGTTACATTCCGGATTCTCACCCAAAATCTCTTAAAATTTTAGTAATGTATCCATCACACCTTGCTCCAACATAACTTAGACCTCTCACCACAAATGCATTAACGTCTAACGCCCGAACACCGCATTGAAAAAGTTCAAATGTCAAAATTAAGTTTATCTTCTACTATTCAATTTAGAAAATATAGCTGCAGTTCCAATCTATAGTTGATCTCGAAATTTTCACTAAATAAAAGAGTAGTGTGGCTATCACCTGATTATTTATAGCTATTGTTCTATTTGATATGCCAAAATTAAGTCACTTGAGCTTTATGTTAACAGTTTGTGGCGATAAAAATGCCGATAAAACTGTAGCAACAATTTGTAGTGACACTTGAGTTAGGGTTGAGCTAGAGATTGCAAACCGGCCGGCCGGGCCGGGCCGGACCCACCCGGGCCCGGTCACCGGACCCGGAAAGTATACGTCAGAGTAGAATATACGTTGGCATGGCATCCGCTGCGTTTGGTTGTTTGCAGTACACCCTAGCCTATAAGATTTCGCTTTTTGCTCAATTAGTAATAGTAACACTCACTAGTCTTAATAGCCATTAGCCAAAGTTTAAGAAAAAAAAATAATACTTTTAAGAAATAAGAATTTGTTTTGTTTATGACAAAGCTAGCAAAGTTTATCAATTGAATTTAAGTTGTTATGTTAAGACACGTTAAGTACTTTAAGCTGCGTTATTATTTGATTGAATACCATGTTTTTAAATAGATACTGTAAAGAGTAAAGGGAAAGACCTGCTTATTTAAACTAATAAAAATGATTAACTACTAATACAATACAATAACTCTTTATTGCAAACCAATTTACAAATTTTACATATATTAAATAATAAACAATAAAAACCCTTACAAAATGGTATTACAATGGGCGGTCTTATCGCCATAAAAGCAATTTCTTCCAGACAAACTTTAGATGAACAGAATCAGAAATAGGGAATGGGCAATGTAACTAATGTTAATTAATTAAATTGTTAATTTATTTAACTAAAAGTAATCACTTGATAAACAATATTAAGTGTGATTTTGAGACTTGAATAAGACTGTTTATTGTGATAATTATTCATAAGCCAGTTTGAAATAAATATTACCTAACCTTGAATCATTGTCTTTTTCCATTCATATCATAGAAAATTTCAAAGGTAGAATACTTTAAAGGTTTCATCGCTGCTAATGCAACCGGGCCCGGCCGGTTTGAGAAGCATACCGGGTCGCAATCTCTAGTTCGTACTCATAGAGTGACGGTTATCGAATTGAGTTTTTATTTAATTATATTGTAATAAGAGGATGCACACGAACAGTAAAAAAAGAAAAATAAGTCAAACCTTAACTTTATGTACATTTACACAGTATCAATATTTGCTCTGCTCTCCGCGCCTGTTGTGAACGGGGCCTTGGTGTCCATTTATAGCTGAACTGAAATTCTCTAGCGCTACCTTAGGCTCTCTGGCTGCTACTTTATTGACACATCTTCTACAGACTTGACTGTTGAAGTTTGACTTTTTGTTGACTTGAGTTTAAAGCCAAATACCTATAGCTTTTGTACAATTGTATTATATAGATCACAATTATTCTTTTTCAAGATATTAATACCAATATTGACTTGTTGTAAACATGCAAAATCACAGCTTCCTAAGCCGATCTGTGTTAAAAAAAACTTACGAGATAATTATTAAGATACGTTATATTTGGGTGCCAAAATGTAAAAACGTAATTTGACCTGGTTTCAGATTTCAAGGTTTAAAATAATTCCTGTAATTGTAGAGAAATATGTTTTTTTCCATAGCCAAGGTTGACTACTTTCGAAAACCCATTGAATTATGAGAATCAATTCTACACAAGTCTCAGGATAAATCTGTCTATCCGCCGACTAAGATCCGGGTTCGTACAGATAATAAAAAACTGGACACCCGGCTTTGTCCAAAGGAGGGTTTAAAACATGATGAAGCAAATGTACGACTCCAATTTAAAACTAAAATAATCTTGTTGGTGTAGAAATCTTTAAATTCTATATTTTATATTCACACTCATCGCATCTTTGATACATAAGTTCATGTGAGTATTTATAGGCCCTATCGTCTCCGGATGAAATTGCCACGGCACCTGACAAGCGTACGAACGATTTAGCCCAGAAGATATCCACTGAAAATTCATTGGCTGTTTTTCTTAGAATGTTTCGGGTCGATCGTTACTTTAATGCTGTTCCGAACGATTTCCGAGCCTATTTTACTCGTGACAGCGTTATTCGTTTACAAAGGTAAAACTCTGTTTATATAAAGACGTTAGGTGTAGGTATTCAGGTACCTTTCAGGTACCTTTTAAAAGCTTTGCTACTCAATATACGCTTGTGGTTGACATATTATAAAATTACCATGTAGTGGACCATGGTACACGCTCGTCTAGAAGATATGAATCACTATTGCCTTAAGAACATCCGGATTATATTTGTATCAGGAAACACCGACTCGGGCAATGAATTTCAATCTCTGCCGTACGTTGTGGGCATATAAACAATCCAACAGCCGATGCAAGCTTATATACCTGCTGTCCACAACCAGTTCGCAGCGTGCAGAGCATCCTGGCGGCATTGCGCCATTGGATAGCAATGCTTATTCTTTGAATTAAACTAAGAATAATGATTATTTTTAGAGTTCCATACCCTAAAAGCACCTCCACTATATGTATGTCAATCGTTTTGTCTGTCTGTCTGTCCCGTCGTCCTTCTTTATCTCCCGAGACTTTACCTCGTAAATGGGAAGATTTACAATTGTGTCAGTTTTCTGTGTTTACATTAAACATAAAATTTGGCTAGAATAGGAATTCAATTACATTATTTCTCAGATTTAATAGGGAAATAATTTTCGAGGCACGAGAAGATGGAACCGAAAAAAATATTTTACATCCAGGATGTGGGATGTCATCTAGAACTTATAGAGTAGAGTACAAATACATTTATTAAAATATTTTTTATCTCTTAAACATAAAACATGGCTGCAACTCCACCAATGCATCGTCACCAATGAGCTCCTACATAAAATTATACTAGTTATCTCATACGTTACAATTGGGTCGGTTATACGTTATATTGTTATTCCCCTCGCGAGGATTCGGTCACGTTTCTATCCAATAACTCTGTACAAAGTTGTCTGCTGCTATTTTCTCATGAGAATATCAAATAAGCTGTAAGATTTCATATCTTGGTGTCTGGTATTGCTATTTATTTGAAACAGAGGCACAACTATGTTAAGTGTTGTGTGTGGTTTTTGCATATTAGTAGGGCGTTTTTAAATGCGCGCCTGGTTTTTTTTTTTTTTTTTTTTATTGATGATAGGTAAGCCTTTGACCACTATCTCACGTGATGGTAAGTGATGATGTGGTCAAAGGTGTTAACAGGCTTAACCTAGAATGACTGGCTCTCAAGGACAGCTCCCGGAACACACCGTTAGGTGCTTGGCGACAGATTTTCAACTTGAGGGTGGTCACTAGCCAGGCGGGCATTCGCAAAAATGCCCTTCCACCATGCGGTGAAGCTCAAGCCCGCGGCGGGATTCAAACCATGGACCTGCTGCGCGGCAGTCCATAGCCAAAGCCACTGAGCTATCACTGCTTCAAGAGTGGGATGGCCGAAAATCTACTGTAATTTTGAAGCCGGAACAGTTTTTTGCTGTCGGGTGTAATATTTTAGCACTAAGCAAGTGTATTATTATTGTATAGTTCCGGATACTCAACTTTTGATATAGTACTCGCTATGGTACATTCTGGATTTAACTTTGTTCACTGCCGAATTTATGGGGAGTATAGTATAGGTACCTAAGTTGAATTTTAGTATATGAAAAATCCAGTAATTGGCTAGTATTTTGAAAAATATGTCACCGTTGCGATGCCGCTCAAATAAACGGGAAACATTCATGGACCGCAGACTCGCGGTATTAAAATGAGAAAATACTGAACATTTTTGAATTTTATTAATATTAAAAAATATCGAGATGGTCAATACAATTACCAACTATACAAATGTTAATATCTTTTCAGATATTCTACCTATTGACGTAAATCCAACTAAGGACAGTCTGCTAGCGGTGGCCGCAATTATAACAAAACA
The DNA here is from genome assembly GCA_963854805.1 of Plagodis dolabraria. Lineage (NCBI taxonomy): Eukaryota > Metazoa > Arthropoda > Insecta > Lepidoptera > Geometridae > Plagodis > Plagodis dolabraria. The sequence continues at coordinate 25,155,503 of OY978441.1, read as the reverse complement.
AAAATACGGATACATTATGATACCACACTAGACTAGAAAATCTGTCGCCAAGTACCTAAGAGTATGTTCTGACACTTGTTCACGATCCCCTCTAGATTATATCTATTTACCACATATAGTCTCTATATACTCACTATCATGTGAGATCGTGGTCATAGATTAGCTTACTGCTAACAAAAATTGAGGTTACGTAATAGTATTTCCCATTTAAACATAACTAAAGAGATATTATTGTTGTTTCCTTTAATATTATTGATAGGCCTTTGATCATTACCATTAACAGATGGTTAGTTATATCACAGATAACAGAATATTATGTCGTCAAATGTGAGCAATTCGTTTTCGTTTGAAGCAGTGATAGCGGTGGCTTTGGCTATGGACTGCCGCGCAGCAGGTCCATGGTTCGAATCCCGCCGCTGGCTTGAGCTTCACCGCATGGTGGAAGGGCATTTTTGCGAATGCCCGCCTGGCTAGCGACCACCCTCAAGGGGAAAATCTGTCGCCAATCACCTAACAGTGTGTTCCGGCAGCTGTCCTTGAGAGCCAGTAATTCTAGGTTAAGCCTGTTAACACCTTCGACCACATCATCACTTACCATCAGGTGAGATTGTGGTCAAGGGCTTACCTATCAGCAATAAAAAACAAAAAAAAAAAAACTACATGACTAAATCGCGTAGGTACTTAGTGATTTTATACTTCGACATTTAGGTTGAATTACATCAACCGCGTTCACAAGTACACTCTAAACACCTAGTTTATACTTATTAGTATCGTTTTTTTTTTACCGGCGGTATATTTTAGTAACAAAATACTAAAAAACATATATAATACTACAGCTACTACAATACAAGTATTTAGACAACCTGCAAGACATTGCATACTCACAGGCAGTCCAAATGCTCCAGCCCACTACCAGTTGGCAGCGTGCCCAGCATGCTGGCAGCATTGCCCCGTTGAATTGCAATGCTTATTCGTATCGTAAATTTTATCTCTTAAGGGTCTTACCGACACAGTACTCACGTGTAGTAAGTATAGCGTGAGTATACGATAAGAAAATTTGACTAGCTTCTTGTACCCAAAACATATCTAAGCAATTGCCTGACAACATTATTGTGCAGATTATTCAGCTATGGAACTATACTGGGTAAAAAATAAACAAACTGGAGGTGCGATCAATCAAGATCAAGGTTATTGATACTTTTTAACTGACGATGAATAATAACTGCCTTCGTTGAACCATTCCTTAGGTGAGTCACTAGCATTACCAGTCATCCATCACAGCATAACGCTATTGGGTTTCTATGACTGGACATTTTATTTCTTAGTTTGTTTTTTCTATAGGTTTTTTTACTGTTGCCGTAATTATAGCCTTGGATATCTCTTGTAAGGACTGATGTGATCGAAGATGTTAAACTCGTAGACCATCTACAATAAGCATCTCGAGGATAGCTGAAACACACCGATAGGTGCAGACGGCAGCTTCTGAACTTGTGTGGTGATATCTAGCTATGCGGGTATTTTAAAAATGACTACCTAGTAATATTGTTCAATATAGGTGGCTAGGATAGACCCATGTATTTAGTTTTACTTAATTTGGTAGTAACGGAGTCCATTGTGTGAAACTGAAGCCGGCCGGTTACTTTCAAAAGTGGTTGTAAAAATACAGATTTAGGTTAATATAGTTAGAATGTCCCGACACCTCAAAAGTAGGATAAATGTAGAAATATGGTAAGATATTACAACAGCTACATATTTATCAGGGAGTAGATAATTTAGGTCTGTAACATACGTATCCAATATCATAAAACAAAAACTGCAAGCCCCAAAATACATCCCTTCATCCCATTTGAACCGTAAAAAGGCGAACACGGAAAACTGTAAAGGAAAATATGACATACATAAATACTGCCTTCAGACGATGTTCCACGGAATCCTTTTAAAAATTCAATTTATAGCACTGCAGTACACGTTCCATCCGTAATAAAACTTCTTATCTTTTTCCTACACAGAAGTTCATTGACACGCTCACTTTAAACACAGATATCGTAGAAAAGCTATTACATAAATACATAAAAACACTAGATTGTTTCAATATAATAAATAGTCTTCGTTAAAAGCGTGTCACAAATTCATAATAACATAAAGCTGTATGCACAAGAGCGGAATCCACTTTTCCAATTTTCACTTTTCGCAATTCGCGTTCGCCGCACGTACGTTACGATAACGTCATTACGCATATGTGTGCGTGCGGCGAATATGGCGTGGCCGCGTGGTTGTTGCCGGTAGGCGCGAGGCACACTGCCGTTCCGCCCAACGCTCGGGAAAGTTGTTTTCCATGCAGCCTCCGCCCGCCCCCGCTTCACTACAGATGCGCACTTGCAGTTTTACTGTACCTACACATTATTCTGTGCCTTGCTTTACCGTCTTTCGCGAAAATGTTTTCGTTTTGCACTGAATGGAAGAATGGCTTCCAGTTAGACTTGTTATCTAGTTTGTTAGTTCCGCTCGGTAAATTAACGAGACTTGCAAGATGTTTTTTTTATCTTAAACGGAATTGGTACCGGTAATTACAGTTTTGTAACATAAGTTTCTTAAATGGAGACTAATTACTTGAATTTTATGTGCTGATATACTTATTACAAAATTACAGGGTAAAGGAGATAAAAATTATAGTCATGTGCGGTATTCGCACTCGCGTCTTCCACCCCTATAGCTGGGGTATGCTCTAACAGCTAAGCCAACATGACATATGACCATTCGTATTTATCCATTCGTTATTAACCAACGTATGACGATGATATACTTAAGTTTAATGACTTCAATATTATATAAATAAGCATTTAAAATGTTTATCATTTTCATCCTTAAATGACAATAGATATGAATATCTCAAAGGAAGTAAAATATAAGGTTATAAACGAAAATTCACATTCAATGCGTTATTTTGAAATATATTTGTGATGGATCAAACATGAGAACCCACCTCCCACCTCTGACTACAACAAATGCATTTCATTACATATGATGAACTGATGAAAATAATTACTGTATTATGGATTAGTGCTTAAATTGAAGCAGGTAGTAAAACGTAAGCATCTCTTTTTAGGTTTATACAACAAAAACTTTCAAATAGTTGATTAGTAGTGAGTGCAAACAGTTTTCCTTGTATCCCAAAACATATTCCCTCCATATTGATATTCCTTGTACCTATAAGCATTCGTATCTCTTTTCACACAAAAGTAGTTTCGTCATTTTTTAAAAAGCGACTGTTCAAACTCTGTTAAATAATAATAATAATTTATTTTTATATAAACTTGTTACATTTTAGTTAATGAATCCATAGGCTCCCGAACTAGTTAAAACTGTGGTTCGGGTGCCAGTGGCTTCTCCCATCTAGATTATAATAATATTGTATGCTTACAAAGTAAATTTAGCAAATATACATAAATGTATACACATACAAGTAGAAAAACATAACTCAAAATTATAAGTACATGGAACAATACATAAAGCTTACATTTTAAATTTATAAATGCGAAGCAAACATGTTTTAAAATTAGATGAAACACGCTGATTTAGATATATTTTATAATGTTTGTGAAATTGTAAAATGAATGAAATGTATGTAGGATGTGTTGGGATGTTAGTGTAGTGTATGTGTGTGTAAATATATGTTTGAGTATATCATCTCCGCCAAAACACCCTTCTCATAAGGATGGGTTGGTGGAGATGTGTGAATGTTTTTACAAAAAATATCAATCTCTAAAACTATTTAGCATCCTTTCGATGCCTTCATAATCATATTGACAAAGCCAAGTAATTAGCACCTTTTTCACCTCGTCATTACTTAACTTTTAGCCTTATGATCTTTGTTAAATTTGTTATAAGAGGGACAATGACGTTAAACTGCTTGTGCACAAATTTGCTCTTGACACGAGGAACAGGACATTTATCTATTCGCTTTCTAGAATCAGGCAATGTTGGAACAACTTTTCTGTGATAACACCTTAGGCCTTAGTAAATGAATAGCTTCCTGACACTTAGGACATTAGCCTCTTCATAAACAGCAGTTGTTGAGTGTCGATAAGGTAATAATAATAATAATAATATATTTATTTCCAAAAAATAGACTTATACAGTACAAACTAAGTAACATTTAAAGAGTTTCATGTTGAGATTTGTATGAATATCGATGGGTCCCAAACTAGGCAGAGCCTGTGTCTTGGGTACCCTTAGTTATCCTTTACATTTAAGCAATTAGTGTTTTGCGCGAAACTGTACTCACATTTCCATTGCATAATACATTAGGGCAGTTGTCATACATCTAAGCTTATAAGAACCTACGTAAACTGACAATCCAGTTTCCAAGTATCTAACAATATTAACCGTAAAATCTGTCAAAGGAAAAGTGTTTGTTTAATGTCACATTTTGCACCTAAGTATTTTTATTATTATATATACACTTGTGAATATTGTATAAATTATTTATATAAACAAAATATTAAATATAGAAAGAAAAAACAATCAAACCCGGCTATTATGCTTAATGTAGGATAGACTAAATGTGGGTAGTTGTAATGTGATAATAGTGAGTCGAACGGTGTGTGAATAATGGTGGAGGTGGTGCATGTGAATATTTTAATGTATAGCACTAAAACTGTGTTTGCGTTCCCGTGACTCTTGAGTCTCCACTAAAGTATATAAAGCCTTAGTGGAGGCCTAAGAGTCACCGCTTTTAACAAGTCTTTCTGTCTCTTCATAGGAGAGTGAGAACAGCCACCTTTTGATTTTGGTTTTAGCTTCAAAAGACGAGCAGTTTTTAATATTAACTTTTGTGCAGACTGCATTGAAGGTGTATACTTGCACATATTTTGGGAGGCGACTTGCGAACGTCGAGTTTATTTCAGGTAGATCCTGTCTTAGTGGTCTTATGGATCGAGGCCTAGATGATTGAGAGCTGGTGGGATATAGGATTCTTTTTGCCATGGCTCGTGCAATGAATAGTTGACGTACATTCAGGACAGTGGCTTCTTCATAAAGCTTATCGGTTGAGTATCGACGTGGTTTTCCTAACATTACCTTAAGGACACCTCTTTGAGCACGTTCGAGCTTAATCATATGAGTTTTTGCAGCCCCTCCCCATACTCCGATGCAGTATTGTAAAAGAGACTGACATAGCGAGATGTATACCAGTCTTTTCACCTGTGGTTCGGTGACTGGTCTTAGAATTTTCATTACATTTATAAATTTACGTACTCTTTTAGTTAGGCCATTAATGTGATTTTCAAAGGACAGATTTTTGTCAATTAAGACTCCTAAATATTTCACGCAGTTGACTTTTTCAATTTTCTGACAGGCACAGTTAGCATTTTGCAAATTTGTTTCAAAACAGTCACTTTCATGGATCGTGATGTGTGTTAAATCTGGCTCGGTGGCTGATGTTATGTGAAAAGGAATAAAATTTGTTTTGTTTATATTTAAACTGAGCAAGTTTACATCGAGCCATTGAGCCAGCTTTTTCATTCCATGTTCAGCTGTAATTTTTGCTGACTGCCAGTCGTTGCCATAAAATAATGCCACTGTGTCATCGGCGTAGCAAATCAAGTTAGAATTTGGTATCTTTGTTCTGAGAATATCATCTATGTAAATGGTGAACAGAGTAGGAGCTAAAATACTTCTTTGTGGCACTCCGAAGGAGGTGTTCTGTTCACTACTGGTATATCTGTCTATTTTGACACATTGCTTCCTATTGGATAAATAACTAGAAAACCAGTTTAGTACGTTGCCTCTCAAGCCAAAACATTCTAGTTTTCCCAGTAGAATTGGTATCGAAACCGTGTCGAATGCTTTGGCAAGATCAAGAAATACACCAATACATCTCTGTCCACCGTCTAGACGTGCCGATACAATTTCAGTGAGTAGTTGGACTGCATCTTCTGTTGATTTGCCACGCCTGAATCCGTATTGTCGTTCTGAGAGATGATTATATTTTTGGAGGAAATCTACTAGTCGCTTGTTCACAACCTTTTCTAATATCTTTGACATAACGCAAAGCAGTGAGATAGGCCTATAATTATCAGGGCTAGATTTATTGCCACTTTTATAAATGGGGCTAACTAGTGCTATCTTCCATGGTTCGGGAAATATACCTGAAGTCATACTTAAGTTGCAGATATATGTAAGAGGCTCCAGTAAAGCATCTTTAGCATATTTTAAAAGAAGCGGCGTTATTCTATCTAGGCCTGGCGCACTGTCTTGTTTGAGATCTGAAATCAGTTGATTGATCTCAGTAGAGTCTACGGGGGCTAGAAACAACGAGTTTGGACTACGGCTATCAGTTGATAGATTTTGACTTAGTGCCTGTTCCGTAGTAGACAATTTATACAGAATGTTTTTGGCCATTTTGGCACCTATATCCACGAAGTAGGTATTACAACTGTCTATTAATTCTTGAGGACTTTTCTCTATATTTTGTAAAAGTTCACAAGCCTTGTTATTTTGATTTGGGATGTGACAAATTTCACGGATGGCTTTCCACAGTCTCTTGGGGTTTTTATGGTGTTCAGTTAGCTGCATATTCTCATACTCGGCTTTAAGATTATGTAATAAATCATTACAGAAGTTTTTGTAGCGCTTGTATGTTAGTTTAAGGATTTCATTATTAGGTTCACGTTTAAGTCTTAGGTTCATATTATCCCGGTGGCGAATACATTTTATTAAGCCAGGTGTTATCCAGTCCTTTAGGTTTAACTTAGAACGACTTTTTTTTCTAACAGTTGTATATTTTTGGATGCAATCGGTTATAATTTTGTTGAGTATTTTAACCGCATCGTTGACATTATCTGAATTGGTCACTTGCCACCAATTTGTATTTAATAGTTCTTTAACCACTTCCCGATAGTTAGTTTTTGTGGTAACTCTATTGACATTTTTGCTTTTGTGTTCAGTCATATTTATTCCTACTAAAACGAGACTATGGTCTGTTGGTGAAGGTTTGCAGACTAACCCTAGAGATATTCCACTCGTTCTAATGAATGCATGATCTAAACAGGTTTTATCTCTAGTTGGATGAGTTATAGCCGGAAGTAACCCTTGTTCTGCCATAATACACTGATATGCTACATTATTATGACTTGGAGATTCGTCTAGGATATTTATATTCATGTCACCGGTTACTAGAACGGATAAGTTTTGGTTAACAGAATCTAAGGTGTCTTCCAGAGAAAGGAGAAACTTATCCAAAGAAGTGACGCTGGGAGATCTATATATAGCTACAATTTTGAGGATATTTTCCACACCTATAACTAAGCAATTTGCATCGTCGAAAACAGGTTCATAAGCGCACGATGACCAACAGTTTCTCACATATACAACGACTCCTCCACACTTATTTATAAAATTCGTCGTATGGTAGACATTATATCCCGCTAGTTGATATATTAGAGAAGAGTCATTCAACCAACACTCCGTTAAAATCAATGCATCAAAGATAATATCTAAGCGCTTTAAATATGTAAGAAGGCCCAGAAAATTTTGCTGGAGACTTCTTATATTACAGGTTAAGGTTTTCAGTTTGTAGGGTTTGATGTAATCTTTACACATTTCTGGCTTATCTACAGTGTGACACGATATTTCAAGCGTTTCGTCTATGATATCATATAGATCTTGATTATCCATTGTCAAACGTATAATAAGGATTTGAAGGGTATACAAATCTGCTATGTATTTGTGTCACATATTGTACGAAAAGTTTTAGACGAGATATAGCCGTGAGGGTATAAGCATCACTGTCTGAATTGGGGCAACATATTATTGCACAGAGACTATGTACTAATTTTAAAGTGGTGAATGAGAATAGTGTTGGTGGTGTGTCTTGATATTCGTTTAAGTTTATGGTGTATATTTGGGTAAAAGCAGTTTGTTTGAGTGGTGTACAGATACTTTTGCGAATTTGAGTTAAATATCGTTTTACATAATCTACAATAAAAATACATTGAGAGAAAGCTATTATCATACACATGTTATACAGAAAAACTGCGAGCCATTTAGTAAGAGTTTTGCTGCTCCGTTGAAATTGTAATAGTGCCACTCGGTGCGTTCTGTCCGCAAGCCACCATACAATCCAGGTCTTCTGTTGTTTTGATATGAATCGCTGGCTTTCCCTCTCCTCTACGCACGAGCACTCTACCGTTGGAGATCCAGCAAAACCGGTACCCGAATTCCTTAGCACGAAGTCTGGCATCACGAAATAACATCCTATTGGATTTAGAGAGATGTTCATTAATGTAAACATTGCGGGGGGGTCCTAGGGAGTCCAGATCAGCTGAAGTCATCACTATGTGACGCCGTACTTTAGCCGCTTTCAGGAATTCATCCCTTTTTGCCTTCCTTGTAAACCTGACGATGATTGGTCGAGGAATATCTTTGTCTTTTGGGTTATTTGCTCTGCTTCTGTACCCACTGCGAGTCACCCAATCAAGTTCACTTTCCGGGAGGTTGATGCCGACTTTGGTTGCCGTTAACATAACGATGTGTTCCAGGTTTTCGTTTGATGTTTCGTTTATTCCTATGATTTCTAACTCATTTTTCAAGGACGCTTGTACCTGTTGACTAACTTGGTTTTGAAGTTGGTAAACTGATTCACGTAAACTAGCAATAATTGGGTCTCGTTCTTCTAAGCTTTTTATTCTGTTTTCAAAGCCATCCAATCTGGTGTTGCATTTAGTAATACCTTCGGTGAGTAATACTAAGCATGATTTCATTTCAGCTATGTCAAGCCTCAGCAGCCGCAGTTCATTGGCAACAGGATCTGTATCAAACTCTTCTCGTCCGCTACCATTTGGGGAGGAGAGAGCCACTCGCTTAAGTGCGCGCGCAGGAGTAGTGCTAATACTACCAGTGACGCTTGAGACGTTAGCCAAATCGGCAGAGCGGACGGGAGTGCTCGAATTTCCATTTTTTGGTTCTTTGGACTTGCACAATGGGCATTGCCAATTAGATAATTTCGTAATATCCTTATTACCAACGTTGACACAGATAGGGTGATAAGTACAATTACAACCTCCACATTTAATTTTACGAGTAGTAGTGATTGTTTGTTTACACGCAGCGCAATTATTTTCTCCAGTAGAATCCATTTCAGATAGTATAAAGCAAATTTAGTTACTTTAAAATGCTATTACAATTCAAAATGCAGCGTTTTGGTTAGTTGGCTGCTGCCGAGGTAAACAATAACGAGATAAGGGGTGCGAACGAGATGCAGTGAGAAAATACGAACGTGTGCGAGGAGGACGGTATACTTCGCCGGTCGCCCACTTGCTGAGTCACCCGGCTAAACAGCTCGCTAGTGAGATAGTTGATTATATTAAATTAATTTCACGATATCTCCTTGGTTACTCGCTATATTTTGGTAAGAATAGCGTACCTTATGCGTTGACTTTTTCTCTCTCCGTAGGTATAACTTTCCACACAAAACTCGTATTTTAATCACCACAAAAGATTTATTTTATTGACAGCGATACGTAAACACGTGGGCACAGTTTTAGCGCTTATGCTTATATCGTATGTTATAGGTAGATACAGAAGAACTTTTAGAACGGCACGCTGAGCACGTTCTACAGTTATTAAATGAGTTTTTGCTGCACTACCCCATGTGCAAATGCAATATCTGACTAGGCACTTGCACAACGCCATATATATACCTATTGCCAGCTGCCTATCTACAACTTCTCTCAGATTTTAAAAAGTATAAATGAGTTTTCTTGTCCTTGATGCCAAAGTCATAATGTGAGGGTTCCAGTTCAGTTTATCGTCAACAATTATCCCCAAGTATTTAATAGTATCAACCCTTGATAAAACTGAGCAGTTACATTTATTGGATATTTGACTATTTCGGTTGCATGGAAAGGTATGTATTTTTAATCTTATATCAGTTCCAGGGCATCCTACTTGAGTCTTAGTGAAACACATAATATATTTAGTCTTACTGGTATTAAGGGAAAGAAGACTATCTTCAAGCCATTGCGTTACATTTGAAAGGCAGACCTCTGCTAGCGTGATAACCTTTTCCCATGTCTTATCATGTAGGAGTAGCACGGTTTTGTCTGCAAACATTAGGAGATCTAGTCCTAGGAAGGAAGTACCACATAGATCGTTAACATAAATTAGAAAAAGTATTGGGCCTAGTGTACTACCTTGCGGCACTCTGTACGTGCACACCGAACCATCACTTTCATAATTATCGACTTTAACCTTTTGCGACCTACCAGTCAAATAGTCCGTGAACCAGTCAAGTGCCACACCTCTTATACCAACATTATTCAGCCTCGTCAATAGAATAGGTATGGAGACTGTGTCGAAGGCTTTTTGGAGGTCCAAAAAGACCCCTAAGAGAAATGTTCCATAGATGTCCTTGTGTTTTTTTTTTATGTGATTGTTACGGTACAAGATTGAAGCGCACCTGATGTTAAGCGGTTACTTCTGCCTATAACAGATACATTTCGTGACAAGTGACGAATTGCACTGCGCCCGTCACCTTGAGACATAGTTGTCAAGTCTCATTTGCCTGTAATTTCACTGGCTCTAGCACAAGGAGTGCTGCTGGAACACACCGTTAGGTGCTTGACGACAGATTTTCAACTTGACCGCCTGGCTAGCGACCGGGTGGTCGCTAGCCTGGCGGGCATTTGCAAAAAGCCCTTCCACCATGCGGTGAAGCTCAAGCCCGCGGCGGGGTTCGAACCATGGACCTGCCGCGCGGCAGTCCATAGGCAATGCCACTGAGCCATCACTGCTTCACGTCTTAAATTTACGCTACTTTCATGCTGGTTTGGCAGTTTTCAGTAAAAATGTATATTTTAAAACAAATATACTAATCTACAAATTTTTACGGGAAACTGGCAAACCAGAAGCACAGATCATTGACTCAAGGTCATGCATGCAAAATATCAACGAGTTTGAACATATGGTATTTAAAATGTTACTAAACTACGAGACCCTAGCTAGCCTAAATATTCTACAACTGTATTTATCAGCAACGTAAAAACGTGTGCATACATGCAAGGACTGTCAAGACGTCGCCGCAGGAAGCCTTTACCGCGCGGCAGGAATCTGGAGCGCACTTATCGCATGTCCGCCCTCACATACCTAAATAATATTGTGGCGACACGCTGATGTTTAGCCTTTTGTACACATTTTTGGCAAACGTGAACAGTCTGAGTAATTACTATATCGACATATTAATATAATAAATTGGAATTAAGTACATACTATTAAGATGTAACGCCAATGTGAAGATTTTCTAACAAATAACCAAAATATGCTATTTGAACTGGCGCCAAGTAACCCCTACCGATGAAAAATATAGCATTTTTTTTGTATATGAGAGTACATACGCGTAAAACAAACAATTATATTGTGTGTTGAAACCCTCTGTGTTATATTGTGTGATTTGTGACTTGCGCATGGCTAAGTTATAATTCACACTGTAGTAAAATATACGACTATTTTCCATAACGAAAAGATTATTTTTTTAAATTTTATCCGTGAAACATAATTATGTTTATTTTGAAAGAAATGCGATTAATTAATTTTTTATTAATCAGAGCACGCTACACTTTTATAAACAAAGCGAAACCATAAATAATCAAATAACAAACTGACTAACTTTAAACAAACATATAATTTAGAAATTATCCCTAAATCTACTTTATCCTTTCATAAACGAAGCACTATATATAGAAGTCGACTCATACAATAAACTACAACTGAACAAACCAAGGGTCAAGTCACGTAGCTCTCCTATAACTCGGTCTGACATCTTAAAGCGGCCAACGGCTTTTTGATCTTATACTAAAACTTCTCAAACTAGAATGTAACAGTGGATCCATAAATTCGGTGGGATAAGGAAAATCGCTTTAAAGTATTGCCGGAATATAAGTTGGTTTCCGATATATAACTGTGTTGCTGTTGTTTATACATACAACATTTTTAATCGATTTATGCTTACTAGCAGACAAGACCTTGATTCACACGAGTGCAGATATGTGCCGATAGAGTATGTATAGGTAAATTCGGGAACCACGTAACCGTTTATAATTGTAAGATTAAGATATGCTGTACTTACAACACATTTGAGGGTTTATATAGATTATTTTTATGCCAAAATTCATCTACTCATCTCAATTCTGTACTTCAAACGTGAAAAAGAGATTATTTTTATTAAAAATCCTATGACATGTAATTGAAAAATATTTTTAGAGAGTACGTTAAGTTACTTACTATTAACATCCGACTAATGTTTTTTTTTTTGTTATACCTGGTACTTATTCACTTCTTGGAATGGCGAGGAGCTGCTTTCTATCTATTACACTCGAATCTCGTCGATGGCTACGGCGTAGTAGGGGAAGATTTTACAATGGCAGGATGAGGATAGTGATGACTCGGCATCAAGAAGAACCTCTATTTAAAAGTATACCTACGTGCAAAATCAAGATCCTAATGAAAGCTATAACTTCTGCAAAGCTATTACTAATCTTCGTGCAATAGGATTCTATATGAAGGCTTGTCAGTTCAGCTGTCATATGAAAGAAAGCTCTCAATAACAGCTATTTCTTCTATAAATTAACCAGAGGTCTACTAATTAGTAGTTTCTGAGATATAGCCCAGCTAAAATTGACAGCTGTGATCCGACAACAAGTAGTCTAGGGTCGATCTTTTTTGAGATGTAAACATTTAGCAGCTTCAACTGCTATCTTGATAGCTGACTTATGTTACTCTCGATGAAGTGAAGTGAAGGTGAAGTTTTGGGTCTATTTTATCCAAATTTGATACCAAAACTGAAAAGTACGACCATTCATCACTTTTACAGCTGTTATATTGATCTCCCATTTACGAATGAGTTTGAATCAATTTTATTTTAAATCAGCCAGTCAATCAATTCCAGAAGGCCTCAAACGCCAACTATTCTAACTGCTGCAGCGCCCATCTGTTCAAGATATAGCAGAGGAGGTGTTTTAATATGTTTTACGGTTACGGCCTGTAAGCCACCAGGGGGCGCAAAAAAAACACACCAAAATTGGTCTAGTAGTTTCCGAGGAAAATGGTAACATACATACAAACAACCTCTAATCCCAAACACATATATACCGCAACAATTCCGTACCGTCTATCTCGTCGGTCTCGTCAAAAGTAAGATAGATATTAAGGTAACTTATTTACTTCCACATTTCTAAAATACTTTCAGCTTCATCTATATATAAGTACTTTAGGATTCACCTGCGTAAATAGGTCAAATTGCGTGCCCTCGAACAACTTAATTATTAGGTTGCAGTGTATCCTTTGTCCTAATCTACAGTCTAAGTACTATCCAAATTTCATCGTAATCTGTTCATCAGCCATTTTGGAGATGATTGGCAGCAAATAAACTCTCAATCCCACACAAGCGCATCTGAAAAACAAGACGTGTCATGTACTGTATATTAATGTCAGTACCGTATAATGTAAATTTATGTAAGAACCGTGTAATGTTAATCTATGTAATCACCTATTAGGTAATTACATAGATTTAAATTACAGATAATTTTTTCTTTTTTTTTTTGCTACCTTAGGCAGATATTAAATATATTGGTCGATAATAGATATTATATGTAGAATTAAGAAAAATACTAAAATTATATATTTTTCAGCAGATTCTTGAACACTAAACGAACGAAAGCGCAACGAAATCAACATCAGTTTTGTGTACGGAAAATCTTACACCTTACGCAAAAAGTCTCCCCTAATTGTAGTGTTGCGGCAAAGCTCATCCATTTTTACGCATCGGTGCCTGTCTAAATTAGAAGTGCAGCAGAATGAACAGTAGGGACGCTTGCAAGCGGAATTTTTATACTTATAACTACGCACTTTTATTTCTGAATACTCACACTCTTAATTTGTTTGTCAATGTATGTACCCGTATTTTTTTCGATCACTACGCATTCCTAATAAAAACCGTTTAAAGTCAGTTTGAATCTCGTAAGAAGTTGCATACACTTTTTGTAGTCGTATTCTGAACGTAGACTGGTAGTTTATGAAAAAAGCAGTCTATTCTATCCATGGTCACCGATAGGTTTTTAGAATGTGATCTCGAAAACCTTTGTTTCAGAAAATGTTTATTCCCCATAATTTAGGCTTTACATTTCTCACTTTGTTGTATAGATATGAATCTAAAAACTCCCAATTAAAATAAAAGCAACAACGATATAAAAAGTCCATACCATGTTGTATGGAGAAAAAAATGTGTCACAAAAATATACATTATATATGATTTGTAAGAAAAAAACTAAAATTGTTTAATACAGTTTCATAATTTTTGAACACATTATGACCTAATTCATTTCTCCAAAAAGTCCATACTGACTATATATTGCTCAACAAAGTGCAGTACCCTCAAACAAGGGTACCCATGACTTGCACTTTGAATGCACATTTTAATGGGTTTGTCCTTATGAGAAAAAACATCGGTATGGTGGTTCCTTGTTATTCCTCTTATTAGAAAAAAGGTTCGGATTTTTTATATACTTACCTCCAGATTCTGATTTGTGTATTGTATAATGTACCTGAAAATGCAGACGATCTTTTCTCATTCTATTAACACAATTTACGAATTCATAATTTGTGTCGAGATTACACGTATTCTTACAAAAATTGACATATTAACAAACCTAGGTCCTAGGTATACTAAAAACCCATACCCTATAGATAAAATAAATATGTATATGAGAAGTATGCCCATACTTCCTTTAATACTTACCAAAAAGCACTCTCAAGAAAGATTTATTGACATTCATATAATTTCCAGTACAAATGGTTTTCAAGGTCAGAAATCAATCCAGCACGGTTTCTAAATTTCTTTACACACGGTCTTTTGTACATTGGTAAAGCATTCATAAAATGCCCGCCTGCCTATGTCTTGTTATGTTTTCAAACGGAAACATTTTCGGCATCAATACAGGAGTATCGCCAAGTCCCACAAGTGTAAGTTCTAATGTAGGCAGTTTAGAAGGGCGCCGCCCTTCGACTTAATGCACTATCGTCAATACTTGGGACATTCTCATTATTAACCGGCTTTTTGAAAACAAAAGTGCAATACCTACGATGCTAGATTTTTCCTGGAAAGGATGATACAATTGACCAATGTGCAGTGCTAATTTTATGGGCTAAAGGTTTGTACCCAAAACCAATGATGCCTTTAACGAAATGAAGAGCACATTTCGTTAAAATGGTCATTTTATAAACGGTTTGTTTATAACGGGGTCTTCAAAATCTGTTCTAGTTAGGAATTTGAGACTTTTTTCATCATCATCGTTCTTCCCTTTGCATATCCCACTCGTGTAGAGTTGGTACAGTATATCTTTTCTAACAACACAGAGTACAACCAAAGAAAGGAACACAATTGATTTTATTGCTGATACCTGCTTGTCTGATCACAACCTTCATTGGAAAAGCTTTTGTTGGTAGCATATCAGCTACTTTAAGTATTTTTAGAATCTTCAGCAACACTCTGCTATCAGCGTACGTACTGTACGGTAGCATGCTTCTCATTTGGTGAATTTTCTCCTTAACCCCCTGTATAATGAGACATAACATAATCTTCGATTATGTCTTTCCTTCCAATGGTTGTCTGGAAGAGATCGCTTTCAGCGATAAGACCGCCAATTGTTACAATATTTTAAATTTTGTTTCTGCTTAAACTAATTTTAAGGTGTTTCAATAAAGTGTTTATCTATCTATCTAATTATAATTATCTCCTACAACGGGTTGTCTGGAAGAGATCGCTCTCAGCTATAAGACCGCCCATTGTCACACCTACTCTTACTTTTTTATGTTTTTAAGTTCTATGTTTGTAAATTTGTATTGTGTCAATAAAGTGTTATCTATCTATCTATCTATAATGTATCAAATACTGTGCTATAATGAAAACTACGTGTGAGTGGGACTAGCTTAGAATCCCAAAGTGAATTAAATTAAACCCTTTGGCCGCGTATGATACTGGAGATTCGTTTGAACTCGAGTTTCGGTAGTAACACATTCGTCAATACAATACAAATCTAACAAAATAATACAATATCAAACCCTTTTTTTGGTAAATACAGAATATACAAATAGTAATTTAGCAAAATTTTCATAATTTTTGGCAAACGTTTCTGACACAAATATGACTTGTATTCCAAACTTGAACATCAACTCTACATTTATTTTATTCGCTATAAGTATTAAATTGCAGAATATACCACAAGGCGACGTGTGGCGATCATAAATTGCTTCGGTTTGATTAAGGCGGTGGCGGCGCGATCTTGCAGAGTGCGCTGCGCCCCTCTATGCACCGGTGCATCGCTTCATACAGGATGATACCTAATATTACTGTCAATTTTCTGTTAAAAAGTGTTCTACATGAATTGCTGATATTAAATAATACATAGAGTAAGTACATGATTTTTAATGTAGTTTGTATAAATAATGTATTATTGGTATTTTTTTGACTTAGTTCTATAAAAATATTTTTTATTTTATTTATTATAATTTGAGTAGACATTACCTTGTAAGATTTACAATAAAATTTTACAATCCCGCACATGACTATAATTTATCCTCTCGTAAATTGGTAATTTTGTAAACTTTTACAAGTTAAACGATATGAAATACTTAAGTGGAAGAACAATAATATATCAACTTTTTCAAGCAGTGATGGCTCAGTGGCTTTGGCTATGGACTGCCGCGCAGCAGGTCCATGGTTCGAATCCCGCCGCGGGCTTGAGCTTCACCGCATGGTGGCAGGGCATTTTTGCGAATGCCCGCCTGGCTAGCGACCACCCTCAAGTTGAAAATCTGTCGCCAAGCACCTAACAGTGTGTTCCGGCAGCTGTCCTTGAGAGCCAGTAATTCTAGGTTAAGCCTGTTAACACCTTCGACCACATCATCACTTACCATCACGTGAGATTGTGGTCAAAGGCTTACCTATCATCAATAAAAAAAAAAAAAAAAAAACCTAATGGAAGTAATTAATATAAAGAAACGGAACTCATTTATTAAAATTATTTCATTATAACATAAATTCTGAACTCATTTATTAAAATTATTTCATTATAACATAAATTATGCCCATTATTGCCATGTTGCAATGATGTAGACGACCCGTCGTGCTAAACCGCCGCAAACATACTATCTAAAAACATACAAAGTATAGTACTAATTTTTGATTGTGCTTTTGTACTTTTGCCATTCTATAAAATATATTTCAAAATTAAAAGTAATAACTGCGTTTTATATCACCCTGTGTAAACAAATTTCACCACATTGCCATCTACTTTCGGGATTACCGTTGTAAGAAGGGGATCGTTTATTTCCTTTTCATTGAACCGATTCTAAAACTTTTGTAATCCCCGAACTTCATCCACAGTACCAAAATATTTAAGGCCCAAACATCGGAGTACGTTCGCAGGAACAGTGATTTAGAAAACGTAGATTTTTGTTCTAGCTCGATCAATTGAGAACATGAAATTAAAATAATTAATATAGTATAGTATAGTAAATATTAATTGTTGGTAAGTAAGAATGGTGGCAGATAGGTGCCACCACATCAGAGTTTTAAAATCCATTGGTCAGGGTCTCAGAACTACTACAACAAAAAAAACAAGCATATCGTCATGTCTGTATTCCCCGAAAGAGTAGGCAAATATTTATCTACATTCAAGTTTCGCCAGACATGTTTTTGTCCATGTAATAGAGGCCGAGCATATAGTCATATACAAATACAGAGACTGGGCTACCATTAGAAATTTCTTTGTCAGAAAACCCCGAAATTATTCGACAGCACCTAACAAGGTGCTGGGTTCGATTCCCGGAAAATGCACCAACAATGCACTCAAAACTAGTGTCACTAAAAGTGTTGGATATGAATTTAAAACAATGCCGAACTTTTTATTGACTTCAAAACTGACTTATTATCTTTTAGTTTAAAACCGATCATTCTCTTTCGTTTGGGTCACTCTAACCGTGCGATTCGAAATTGGATTAATTGTGGCAACACCATAGAAGCCACCCAAAAAAGAAATTAAGTTCAAATCGTCCTAGAGTTCAAATGAGTTGTCTTTTTTCTTTACGTTGATTTATACCAAAAATGTCTACAGATTATAAGGTACAGCAAGGTTAGAGCATATAGATAAGCGAACAATATCTAATAATAATCACAGGAAAGTTATTATTATTTAGTAACCGTCTCGGACTCGCGTAATATTTACCAGAGATTGAACACTTAAGTATTTAATTTTAAATAAAAAAATAAAAAAAAATTATTGCTAATATTCTAAGTTCAAAGTCACAACAATTTATTCAATTTAGGCTTCTAAGACGCTCAATTACAAATTCTAATATGGTAATATTCAACATACTACCGCCAAGCCCAGCTGAATGTGTTATAGATTCACTCGAGAAATACGTCCGAGAAACTCAGGGCCACTCGTTTTAAACATCTTTTAGTACTGAGTTACAATACATTACAAAATCACTATTATATATTTTGTTTATAGAAGGTAAAAGCAAAGCCTTACCACCATGTTATATTTAATATAATTTAATAATAAATGTTATTAAAATTATTGATTAATAATAAAAAAATATATACACCTAGTTATGTATAAAATAAATTAGTAATTATTTTACTTATCATTAGATGAAGACGTGAAAAGTTTGAACACTGCTGTTTTATCGTGTGAATAATCGCAATAAGCAATATAGGGATTTGATCAAAGAATCTGGGAACTCCCGCAGGAGGGTAGAGGTGACGTCATTGAGACGGTTCTTTTCGCCACCAGATGAGATCGTACTTGTGTTAAGTAGGAAGGCCTTATTGCATTGAATATTTATGCCAAAAAATGTTGTATTTCTTTCAAGGTTTTGTTATTATTACAGAATTACAACCTTTTTGACAGCACTCACTCATTACAAAAATTAAAAATTTACGGCAGGAAAAATTTAAGTCACGGGATTCGAACCCGCGTCCATCCACCCCTTTAGCCGGGTTATGCTCTAATCCAAGTAAGCTAACATGAGAATGTGTCCATACCTCAATTATTTCCTATCGTTCTTTTTTTTTAACCATCGTATTAGGATGGAGCAACATCTATAGTTCAACTAACGTTGTACTACAAACAAGACTAATTTTGCAATTAGCTTTAAACTTGTTAATGATGACGCAACCCTATATTACATTACAAAATTATAAATGTAATGTAATGTAATCCGGAGAGCATGCGTTATTGCAAACATAAAAATATTAAAATATAAGCACTCACTCAGCTCTTACTTACTGCGCTAGTTTTTTTATTTATTACTTGGTGTATGTGTGTGCCAAATAATGTTTATGCAAGGCGCATAGTTATTCTTCGGCGTGAGTACTTAGGTACATTGAATTCCTAGTTACGCTCAGGATTCTAGGATTAAATCAAATACAGGGTTATTGGTAAAATGCTAACAACCTCTTAAGGTTGACCTCTGCTAGTCCTTACAGACATTTTGGGATGTTTTTTTTACCTTACTGTATCGAGGTAAATGTGCTAGGTGCAATAATAACAGCTTAAATAATACACTAAATAAGTGCTTATTTGTTGTTTGAAATTTAAAGTAAGTGAAACTTATTATAACTGGCAAAATATACCAGATTAATTATTTTATAGAACCGTTCGGTACTTTGAAATTTTCAAAAATCTTTCCACGCTAGCAGATTAAAATCACTTTTTCATGCATAATTAGAATGATAAACAAAACATATACTTCCTAGTTTGTGAGGTAAAAACGTTTCTTCTTTATTTCAATATTAGTTGGTGAGTGAAAACTAATATGCATGAAAATTAAGAAACTGCAGGAACAGGTGCAGGAACTAAATTTCATCCTGCTTTGTAAAGCGGCATGACGTAATATAACCACAGAATAAAAAGAACCAGAAGGATAACTCCGCAAAGCCATTCCAATAAATAAGCGACTCTAACTATGACGCAATAAAGTGCACTTCAGCTCGCAAAGCACGGAGAACCTAATATTTATATTCACCTACAAGGCGTCTCTCTTTCTATTGCATAGCTCTGATTTCTTCTGACCCGGCACGCACCGTAGAATAATCTCAACCGGACGGATACGTAGCTTTGTACCTAAGGTGCGGAGTGAGCCAGGCCTTTTTTTTATGACGCTGGGAAAAATGCATTACGCATGCCCCCCCCCATCGGAGGATGGAGGGGGTATGTGGGACTCCCCGGTAGAAGACCAGTATACCCACTAAATGACCCAGCGGCATTCCAGCATCGTCTGTTTGGAGAAGGTGATGGAGACTGGCAGAGCCTTTAAGTCCAGCCCCTGGGCCCCGACGACCGCCCGCCTTTACAGCGAGGCCTGCACACTCCTCCCGACAGGAAGGGCCCGGGAATGACCAGGAATGTTCGTCCATTCCCGCCTGACACACTCTCTGTCAGCCAGGGTAACTTGAGATTTGCTAAAGTTTTATTGTAACCGGCTTGGAGTATAGGCATGAAGTTGATCAATACAAGGGCAAAAACCACGTATTTACAGGTTGTAGGTATCTTTAGCAAGACCCTGTCTTGGTGGGTACCACCCCAGCATCCGATATTCTATATCCAAGCAGTAGTGTTCAAACATAGAAAGAAAAAAAAAATTTTGGTCAAGGAGATATAAGTTCAACGTGTCGAAGACACGAGCTCAGCGTAGTGTTAAGAAGAATGAGGGTCATCTCATCACTTCGTAACAGATATATAAAATAAATAATAAAAAAATAAAAAACCCGACTGCAATAAAAAGACTGAAATAAGATTGAGAATACCGCAAAAGTTTTTAGACTTTTTAGTGTCCCATTAAATTTAAGCATACATCTTGTGTACATTTTTGTAATCTTCTTTTTATTTCATTAATTTTGATATCTTATCCATTGGGTTTGGTTTTTTTTAATTAACGTATAACTATTTCACGTCAGAAATGCCATTTTGTTTTTTTTTTAGACACTTATCTAAGGGGAAGATTACTTGACACTTTTAAGACGAATATACTATAACTGTCCAAATCCATCCAGGAATATATGAGGTAGTAAAGAAATTGACGAACAAACATACTAAATTACTATATAGGAACGCGCGTTGGAATTAGCCCTTCCTCAGTAGTCAGGTGAAAAAAATTACACGAGAACATATTTTCATCTTTGTAAATAGAAACATCATTTATAGAAGGATTATATCGGGTTATATATCGTCGGCGCGGAAGATCTGGGGAAACCCAAGAAAGTGTTTAGTCACAGCTTTCAAACTTTCAAGGCACGTATGCTGCGTTGAGGGTCCTAACGACATTATATTGTCTTACAAAGTTTTGGTTCCTTCACCACCGGATAAAAAGATGCCATGATGAAATATAGAAGAAAAAAAACTTTATTTAATGTAAAAGAAAACAAATCTGCCGTGGGAGCTTGGCTAAAAGGTGACACTCCTATTTCTTACCGTGGATGTCGTAAGAGGCGATAAAGGGTAAATACCGGTAGGTCTGGAGCTACGCCTTTCGAGAAACTAGAAAAAGGTAATATGGCTTGCAATCCCCAAGACGCCTGCCAAGCATGGGGGTTATTGCATAACCCACTTAATGGTGGAGGCTGTGTTCAAAAATGGACAATCTGGCTGGCCATTATGTAGACCTAAAAGCCACAAATCGGACTTTTGCTATAGATTCCTATATTTAAATCTTTGAAATTATTAGTACTTATATTCAAAAAGTTTCAACATAAAGGGTACCTCCCTAAGGGAACGTTGGTTACGTTGCAGGTACCGTAGCAAATAAAATTACTATGAGGCATAAGAATTTATGTATCAGAGTGACAGTGCAGTGTCAAACAGATCGATATAGGTGACACTGTCACTGTAATAGACTGGCTCTTACCATCAGGCGTGCGACTGGTCTGACTCATCACTTAAAAAGACATTTTAAAAACCTAACGTAACAGAGTAATAAAGGTTGAAATACGTAATTAAACTAATAAGTCACAAAAGATCGCATACATGTATCAGAGTTCAAAAACTGTGTAATATATGGCGTGGTACGCATGGGCTGTTGGCTGGTGGTGATTTAGAGCGTCGCGACGCACATACGTGTTGGTAGAAGGGGGTACTCGAATCGAGGACGTGGACGTAATCAGGTGAATAGGTTTTGGCCACAGCCCTATTTTTTTTAAACACCACAAAATGCAAACAAAATGGATGTGTATACCACATTCGCGTATCGTACTAATATTCGATTACTAACAAACTTAGGTGCCTTGAATTTATAATTTCGGAAGTTAGGTGGTACCTAAATGAAAATCCCAGATCATAACAAAAAGGATAGCAGTAGATTTGACCATTGTCTGTCATCGTTTTTTTACCCACATCCCATATGAGTGGAGCATGCTGCTCATTAAGTGATATTGGGGTGTTATTCACTATACGGTATATTACGCGACCATAGTATTTACCGGTAATGATAAAAAAATACCTAAATTGCTGCTCTGGTTCCACTATGGTTATATAAGTTTACGATTGTGCTGCCGCTCAATAAATTATTCAATTTAAAATCTCTAAATTGTGCTCATTGTATATTTTAGAATGTATTTTCTTTGTAAAACGAAACTTTAAAAATAGTAACTTAACAACTTTCAACGGTTTAAATGGTGTATATTTATCATTGTTTTTTTTTTTGTCCCGACGTTTTAAACACTTTTTAGTGATCGTGGTCACGGAGTGACTGCAAAGTGTTTGAAATGTCGGGACAAAAATAATGATAAATATAAGCCATTTAAACCGTTTAAAGTTTGTTTAATTACTATGTATAACAATCGCAAAAACCTAAGACAACTAAACTTTAAAAAGTTATATATTAAATTTTTTTCAACACATGGCTATAATACAAGGTAGAAGGATAATCTTCTCACCCCAAATTTAAAAATACTTTCGATATTTGCCCTTTATATATGCCTATCAAAGAAATTAATCATTTAAGTGTCTGACCATATCAAAAACGAAAACTATGAATAATTCGAAATAATATTATTTCAACTTTGACGGCACAATATTTTTACAACTCACATACAACTGACGATTTTTTAAATCATGTAGGTATTCGTCTAATTATAATAATTAAATAAATTGCTTATTTTAGAGAATTTAAACCTAAATCTATACTTATAATAAAACTGTAACAGGACCAATTCTGTACATGGCAGATATTTTGAAAAAAAAAATGTACAGTACTCTGTAGCTGATACTGATGCCGAAACTGTATTTTATTTTATTTTTGTCTGTCTGTCTGTCTGTCTGTCTGTCTGTATCCCAGCCGCGCATCACTCCAAAACTACTGGATGGATTTCAATGAAACTTAGCATGGTTTGAGTTCATACTACAAGGTAGGATAATTCAGCTTTTTATCCCGAAATTCAGCATGGTTCCCTTGGGA
Organism: Plagodis dolabraria; assembly: GCA_963854805.1. Classification (NCBI taxonomy): domain Eukaryota; kingdom Metazoa; phylum Arthropoda; class Insecta; order Lepidoptera; family Geometridae; genus Plagodis; species Plagodis dolabraria. Next base: position 25,131,992 of record OY978441.1, on the reverse strand, counting down.
GAGGGGATGAAAGTCAAAATATACACTTAGTTGTAATTTATTAACGCGTAGTCCGATTTCTTACGTTCTTTTTAGGGTTCCGTACCCAAAGGGTAAAAACGGTCTGTCCGGCTGTCCGTCCGTCTGTCCGTCCATCCGTCTGTCCGTCCGTCTGTCACCAGGCTGTATCTCGAGAACGGTGATAGCTAGACAGTTGAAATTTTCACAAATGATGTATTTATGTTGCCGCTATAACAACAAATACAAAAATTTGGCCAAGTGCGAGTCGGACTCGCGCACGTTAAAACAAAAAAACCGGCCAAATGCAAATGGGACTCGCGCACGAAGGTTTCCGTACCATTATCTAAAATTTTATTGTATGCCCCCTTAATTATTTATTCTAATTTCATTCATTATATTTAAAGAAAACATAAAACTAAATATTCTGTGAATAGTTAAAGCGTCTACCAGTCACCGTCATTAGTATCGAGCAAGAAACGGTAAAAAAATCAATTGTTGTATGGGGGCCCCTTATTTATTTATTTTATTTTTAGTATTTGTTGTTATAGCGGCTATAGAAATACATACTCTGTGAAAATTTCAACTGTCTAGCTATCACCGTTCGGACACCGGACGGACGGACAGCGAAGTCTTAGTAATAGGAGAGGGTCCCGTTATTACCCCTTGGGTACGGAACCCTAAAAAGGTTAAAATATGAAGTCTAATGTTGTATAACTAATGGTACGGAACCCTTCGTGCGCGAGTCCGACTCGCACTTGGCCGATTTTTTTAATTAGAATAGTGGTGCTTTAAAAATTATCACGTAAATATTTCAAAGTCATCGGGTTTGTAGTTCAGAAATTACAGACATCACAACCTAAATATTACGTTCCAAATAACTTGACACCCAAAATGTACAGAAATCTTTGAACGTACGGCTCATCTTAAGCTGGCGGTCGCACTTTATCGTATAGGTATGATTTTGACTTTGACTTTGCTGATACTGATGCAAAAACTGTTTCTTTTTTCTGGCTGTCTGTCTGTATCCCGGCCGCGCATCACTCCAAAACTACTGAATGGATTTGAATGAAACTTGAGAAAAACGATTTGAGTTCATACTACGAAAAAGGACATACGATACTTTTATCCCAAAATTCAGTACGGTTCTCTTGGGAAAGGGGATGAAATTTAAAATGTACACTTAGTTGTAATTTATTAACGCGTAGTCCGATTTCAATCATTCATTTTTTGTTACAATAGTGGTAATTTAATTATTTTCCCGTAAATATTTCAAAGTCCTCAGTTTTGCAGTTAAGAAATTACAGATATCACAAACTAAATATTTCGTTTTAAATAACTTGAACCGCGGAATGTTGAGAAACCCTTGAACGTACGGCTCATCATAAGCCCATAGGAAGCCTGGAACCCCACGGGAAGCCCGATACCCCACGGACAGACTGGCATCACACACAACTATTTAGTTTTGCAAGCTTGCTACGATAAAACTCTAAAATGTGGTACATTCACCACAATCAGTTTTTATAACTACATATCTTTCTTTTGCCGGATACATTTCGGAGACTGCGCAATGGAAGTGCACAATGTTGTCTTAGGTTTTCGCGATTGTTACACTTTGTAATTAAACAACTTTAAACGGTTTAAACCGCGTATATTTATCATTATTTTTGTCCCGACGTTTCAAACACTTTGTAGTGATCTTGGTCACTGGGTGACTGTCGGGACAAAAATAACGATAAATATACGTGATTTAATCCATTTAAAGTTGGAAGTGAACAAGTTTAGTAGATTGTAATACAATGGTCGAAAGGAATTTATAACTTTCACCCGCGTTCAGCTCTCTACTTTTCATTTCGAATTTAAAAAAAGTAACTTTTCTAAAAATTATTCATTGAAAAAATAACTTAATTACTAAAAAAATATTGACAGGATAGAACTATTTGTGAAATTTTACATAAAATTTTGTTTGGTATATTTACGGGCGGCTATTGCCCGAAGAGGAATCTCTCTGCTTTTCACTACTAATATAAGGAATAACGATATAAAAATAGTATGTTTTTTTATATTATTTATTTTGATTTTAATAACATAAGCAGAACCCATTTAAAATTAATGCGGCTATAGTCCAAGTAGGAATCGATGACTTACATACGTGTTAAGCACTCTACTTTTCATTTAAAATATGAGGACGGTAAAAAAAATTTAGTTTTTCTAAATAATTACTAAAAATAATAAACATGAGTAGAAGATACAAAGATACACTAGGAGTTAGAGCAATGAATTTTAGGGAAATTTTTAGTTAGTTTTTTTTTTAATTTTTAGACTTTTTACCTTATATTTAGTTACTACACTGCCAAACATAGATGTTATTAATTTTTTTATAACAACAGAGTATTTTACAACGAAAAATCTTAGACATATAACTTTGTTTACACCAATGGTTACAATTCTTACAAGTTATTCCGGCCCAAGAGAAGGAAGCATTTACTATGAGTTTTTCCCGGCCTTAGGTGGGAAGGAGCCTCTCCTACCCGCTACTCAGATCAAACAAACACTACTTTCCGAGAATGAGAAATAAAAAAAATATGTTTGATCTACCGTCAAACAAACCGCCGCTTTAAAATCGAAATTCTAAAGAAACGCACAATGTACTTTGCTTCAACATCTATTGTGCGAACCGGGAAAGAACTCTCTGAGTTACTTAACTACTGTCTTCTGGAAAATACAACCCGGGGGTTTTGAAATCTAAAGTAAAAAGCTCCATTCTGAGCTATGGTTTACTATATGAGTACTTCACCGCAGACCACAGTGTTGCTTAATATGGGATAAACAGTGCACAAATGTGAATAATTAGTCTGCGGGTACGGCAATCGCGAACGAAGTCGCGGGTACAGCTAGTATATCATATAAAATTTATGTCGATGTAATGAATATAATAATAATAGTTCCCAAAGGCTGTCTGCCTCAGACTATTTTTATTTTTTGTTTATTGCTGTAGGCTTGTAGGCTAGCCTTTGACTACTATGTCACCAGATGGAAAGTGATGATATCGTCGAAGATGTTATTCAGACTAACCAACAAACATAATATTGCATGCCCACTGGGTATGTTGCAGAGAACAATTTATTAGTTTAGCAATAAGATCAGCCACGCCACCTGTAACAAAGCAATAAGCGATATTTGATAAACATTTCCTAATTCATATAAATAGTATCCAGACCATATTCATCCCCACCCTTACAGTAGCGCCCAGCGTAGCGGTAAGAATCTGTGGATTATGTGAGGAAGCTATATTACTCGGCATACTACTTTTACGAACAACCTTCTGAGATAAGCAATTTATAGCTGTACGTTTCTTTGTGTATTAGCAACCTCGATATTTATCCCCTTGCCTTAATACTGCCCAGCCAAAACCCATTCCCATGGACAGAAGTGCCCAGCGGCCGGATTAACCATTGCCTGTTAATAACGACAAATGGTTGTCGAACGACGAATAATAGCTGCCCGATGCCTAACTGCTGATCTGACATAAATACTCCAGGCTGTCATACAAGGTCTTCCCCAATGATGAATGTGACTGATAACGTGATAACGAAATTCTTTGACCATCTATAGAAACCAGCTATGGAACAATCCATTACACTCAATACACGTGTATCGTATTTAGTTGATCGACCGAATTTCTCGATCATGCGCTCGTCGAGTCAAGACCTCCTGAGGATGCTACGTGTAGAGGTGAACTGCGTCGATTTTTTTTCTTTTTTGTTTGGTTTTGAGTCCGTGGCGTTTATGACGTCACATCGCGTCGGCATAGCAAATTAGGCGGAATTGTCACTGGCTAAAAACCAAGCTACAACAGACAAGACAATACAAAGAACTTAACTGTTTTTTTAAGGAGGCCTGTTCATCACTTTTATGCAGCAACAATTTATTCATATAAGCTGTTATTCAAAATATAATATTAAATTCATATTCAGTCCTTCAGATAGGTTCACGATTGAAGATTATGTAACCCCCGCGTAGGTATCAAAACTCGCATCAAAGTCAAAGTCCAGCGTACCCAATTTTCCAGAACCTATACATCAAGTTCAACATTTGAATTTCAACATTCATGAATAGTTCGATCAGCCATATGCCATCTAGTATCGAGTAGCAGCAATAAAATACATTACGTAGCAATCCTCCGATCTAACGACCCTTCAAAATAACTCGGAATGGGTGAACTAGGGGGCGCAACTATAACAAACAATTTATTAGAAATTCCGAAACTTTTTGGACTCCTTCGTTGCGTTGGTGGGTTTATAAGAGAGTCGCTTTTAACAATCTTCTAGGTGCTGAGTTCAATCTTCGATTTAGACAAGGTTTTTTCCGACAAATTTTCAGTGGCGTTCCGGAGTCAAGACTTTCGCTAGTTAAGCACTCTACTTAATTTCTCATACTCGGAAAGCTGTGTTAGTTTGATGCATGAATTGAATCAAATCATTTGAGCGATACAGATATAGATAACATTATTGTTTCATGACGGCCACGGTACGAATCTCAATATCAGTATTTGAAGTTTCAAATAATGACGTTACTATTCCATAATAGATTTTAAGGTGGCCCCTAGTATGTAGGAAGAATATGATAAAAGTAAAGTAGTAACCGTTTGGCACGCATGTAACGACATAACTCAGTTGGTATACTGTATCAGCTGGATTGTCCACTGCTAAACACAGCCTCTCCAATTAAGGGGGAATTTGCCATAATCCCCACGCTTGGTAGGCGTCTTGTGGATCGCAGTTTAAGATATCAGTTCCTCAGAAGACGCTGCTGCTCAACTTTCGATATTTTACCTTCAGTCGCCTCTTACGACACCCACAGGTAACAATTTGGGGGGGTGGCATTCTAGCTCGGCACACCACGGGCATAACTACATAATACGGACATAACTCAGTACTTAGGTATAATTCAATAAAATACTCCGGTAAAGATATTTCCAAAGTTATCGTTCATATCCAAAACAGTGAAAGCTTACTCAGCCTCAACGTAGGGTTTCAGCCATTCATTTCACCCTGTAAAGCTTTTGGCGCTCGACATCGTAAACCTCTGTCCGCAGTTTAATCTTTTGGAAAATTTGGATCCAGATAAAGGCTTACAAGAGCTACAGGCAGAGAAACCTTTTAATTAACTTCACTGAATTTACATTTGAATTTACTGACGATGGCCGTTTTTGAACGAAAGTTCGGTGCGAGATCAGAAAATTTAAATAAGTCGAGCAGAGATTTTGGCTCCGTGTTAAGGATAGGTTAGTGACAACAAACACACCACACACAATAACTTTTGCTGTGAGAAAATACACAAGGTTTCTGCAATATATAACCATTTTATCAGATACCTTGAGATTTTTTCGGCTTACGTTTAACTTACCACCAGAAATAGTAACATATAACAGACAAAAAAAGCAAATGATCAGCAAAATTAAACCCGCATTTTAATGTAAACTTATAACAAAAATGTTTAACATCTCGCTATCGTATTTAAGCAAAATGACTCCAAGTAAATCATTGTTAACCCAAAAGTAGTAAATGATCATCACTATCTCACCTGATGTTAAGTGATGATGCGATCGATGATGGCGCTTACCCAGAAGGTATCTATTCACTCGCGTTTTGAAGACCCCATATTGTACTTAATCGGACACACAAACTCAGGCAGGGTGTTCCATTCCCTGACGGTTCGCATGATGAACGAAGATGCAAATCGCTTTGTTCGGGTAAATGGAATATCAACCATATAGCGGTGGCGCTTTTGAGTATCCCTGGATGTCCGATTATAGAATGGGGATGGCGAAAAAATTAATTAATATTTTAGAAAAACACTTAAAAATATGTCTAGTGACAATACCGCCTAATTTTCCTTCTAAGCCGAAGTGACGTCATAATCGCTACCACGTTATCAAACCGGATGAATTTTCGAAATGACAATATGTATTAATAGAATATTATTAATGTAACATTCTATTTGAAAAAAATGTTTTGTTTTTGTTTAATTGCCTGATAAGTTAGCCCTTGACCACGATCTCACCTGATGGTAAGTGATGAATTACTGGCTCTCAAGGACAGCTGCCGGAACACACCGTTAGGTTCTTCGCAACAGATTTTATACTTAAGGGTGGTAGCTAGACATTCGCAAAACGCCCTACCACCAGGCTGTAAAGTGTGCCATCGTTAGACAACAACCGGGACCAACGGCTTAACGTGCCCTCCGAAGCACGGAAACGCTCAGTAGTATAATTTCACTAGCGGTCACCCATCCAACTATTCCGGTTGAGCTACGTGGAGTTTATAACGTGGCTTAGCCGGAAAATTAGGCAAATTTTATATATTTTAACTGATTTCGAAAACTTTACTTTACAAAACAAATATTTCTTATTACTAAATATGTGCCTACCTCGGCAAAGTAGCACCTAAGTATATTAATATAATGTACTTACCTATATATTTTGTAACTACAGATCCGTTAATGCACACAATTAAAACTTAAATACATCTTTTGAGTAGGAAAATGTGGCACAGGCTCTCAATTCCAATAAACCAGCGCCAGTTTATCTTTCGGAAAATTTTAATCCGAATTTGAAATCGACCCCCGCTGAATTCGCTAATTTAACGACCGTTGAAATAGGCGACCGTTTACATAGATTTTGTTGATAAGAAATAAATTGGATCACAAAAGAATAAACGGTTTTTTTTCAGGGGTTCCACCTTTGTACCAATTTACTTTTGTTGTAAACCGAGAAAATTGGAAAAGCAGGATATAAATCTAATTACATATGTACAAAGAATGTAAGTGTGTAGGAATTAAAATCCGAGTATAAAATAAGGGAATGAGCAAGCAGACTACCAAAAAATTAGAAGATTCAAAAGTGGACTCATTTATACTAGTATATTATTTCGTACTCATTACATACTTTTGCTGCATATATTTCTGCGTCGTAATAACTTCTTCACCTTCAGATTACGATAACGAAATTTCATCATCTGCGATAAAGTGCATTTTCCTCAATGTTCTAATATTGTTTTTCGAGAGTTTTTACTCTCAAGTGAAGGTGAATGATGGTTTGTGCATTCTATGACGTAGCTACGTATCTAAGGATCAAAGTAAAGTAATTGTACTTTTCATTTGTTTACAGGGTTAGATTAAGGATGTTAAATAATCGATTATTACTGAAATCGATTATTATTTTAGTATAATCGATTCTAATCATCGATTTTTATAATAATAATAATAGATTTTTAAGAATTATCGATTATATAAATTACGTGTTTAAATCGATTTTCAGAAAAAGCCAATCTATGCGATGGATGAAACATGTCGAATAAGTTATATCATTCGTATAAATTGATTAAATAAAAACGGCACCATCTGTAGGCATGTATGTATGCATTTAAAGTAGTTTCAGCGTAGTAGAGAGTGAGAAAGTTGATGCCGTTGTTGTTTAACAACAAAAAGCTCGTCTAACCGTAAACACCTAAAAGCGGCTGGCGAAAGTATTTTATAATTAAAACAATTGAATATTTCATAGTATTAAAATTTGTGTCAATAATGCTATTTGGTTTCCTAATTCCTTACCTTGAAATTTTAGAGGAACATTGCCTTTGATTTTTTAAGAAAATAATGAGTACCTTACTCTAAGTACTTTACCTATAACAGATTTCATGGATCATAAACCATATCATTTTATTTTTAGGGTTCCGTAGGATAAAAACATATTTTTAGCGTTATCCTTTAGCTTACGCCGACAAAGCCGCGCGTCGTGTTCCATGCACCTTTCCTGCCTTATGTAAACATTGAAGATATTTTATAAATTCTTATGCCGATTTAAATCGAGTTCAAAATTAGCTATTGTTTGACACAACTACTAGTGTAATATTAAATTACGCCAAAAATACATAGTGCAAAGTTTCGTGATCACTGTTCACGAGCTGTCCTACTACATCCGATATAACGACTAAAGTTTTTAAACAGGACACGCTCTGAAAAACCCGACAAAGGCACAAAGGTACGCGTATGTGGGTCCATAGGAGCGGAAAATTCGATTTTCTGCCGCGCGCCTCACTAATGCGATGTGGTCCAAATTACGGACCGCGAAACCAAAACGGGCCCAACCCTTCCGGAAACTCTACGTTAATCAAATTCAGAAAGCCAATCTCAGACAATATAGATAGCGAAATCGGAATATATTGCCCCAGGACACTGATAAGACAATGACATAAATGGACAGCAATATGGACTTGAGCATTATCGGACCATCGTTTGGCAATGGTCATTTTATCGGATTGACGAGTGGGAAAAGCTCTAGACGGCCAAAATGGCTAGATTGACCTAAATAAGATTGCCTACTAAGTTAAAAGGTCAGCTTTTGAAAGGTTTTCTCTGTGATTGGCTTTTGAAGCACTCGTAGCTTAGCCTGCTTAGGATGTCTTAATCGATCAACTTAGTTAAGAAACTCCCGCGGACTTAGATGTATCAGCTGGATTATCAATTGCTGGACACAACACTATTGGGGGCTTTGCCCACGCTTGGCAGACGCCCTGGGGAAATGCGGTTTAAGACAGTAGTTCCTCAGAAGGCGCTGCTGTCCGCCTTTCGGTATTTTACCGTTAGCCACCTCTTACGACACCCATGGGACGACATGGGAGGGAGACATTCTAACCCGGCACCCGACTGCACAATTGTCTTCAATCGAAATATATATATTAGGTTATAACTAACATTTCGATATTCATTATTTTTGTTTGTATTTGACCATCAGATTTTCACCGTGGGCACCTTTATTTTAAATAAATTATAATACCTATTTATTTTATGTACCAAAGATAATAATATGTAGATAATGGCAACAAAACTTCGAAATGATAGCGTGCAACATGTCTTGCAAACTACTTTCTCACAGTAATGCCTGCGCTCGCCCAATATCGCAGCGAGTGTTTCCAGGCAGATGGCGTGGATCGGCTGTAGGCTATGAGCTAATGTTCGTTTTTGCTGGCAGATATAATCAAAATTGCAACATAAAATTTCTTGTTTGTATTGATATTCTAGAAAAAGCAAATATTAAGGTAACGGCCCCTTCTAATTGTAGATTTTGCATTAACGCTTTTATGCAATAAGCTTACGAAATTACAATGAAAGGAAAAATCATGTAAAATATGCAGAATTTTTGTGCTATTTTTCTCATGCCATGACTGTATCATTCTTCTTACCTTCTTCCCTTTGGTTAACAATCGGGTTATGAAGCTAAATAAGTCAATCTTAAAAAAATGACATCGCCCAGACAGTTTCGAAACTTCACAGTACCAACAGTTTCGAAAATATCTGGGAAGATATGATACATATTTCCAATCTTAATCGTGTTTATTTTCAGTCTTTTGTGATCGTGCGAATACCGAATACCTACTGGAGTACACAAAACCCTACTAAAACTTATACTATCATTTATTTACATAAACTACTTATACAAAATATTATACTATAAGCCGAATTAAACTTAGTACTTGTTAGTAATAGTGATCAAACGTCAAAAAACCTCAGGAACTTTGTTACATCACCTCTCCTTCTATAAGGCCGATGTGGGTCGCTGCTGATAAATGTTCCGGAGCCCCAGGGAGCGTCTGCGAAATAAAGCTTCCACGGCCGAAAGATAGCGGATAGCGCCCGCCTGAATTAAATCCGAACACTTAAGATGGTAAACGACATTTGTTATAAACTTTTTTCTATGGAGATAATCTCGCTATTCATACTTGGGTGTGGGGGTTAAGGTGGGATGGTAACTCAAACTCACTTTAATTCTCTGTAACGAAAGGGCTTTTAGTAGACTAATATTTTCATACTTTAGCTTTTTTATTGACTATATTTTCAAGTATTAAGTCTAATGATATTAGAAAAACTCTTTGTTCCTTATAAATGCAAACCTATGCTGCTATAGCGAAATTAAATTTATGGTTCAAAGGAGAACTCATATGCCGATTGAGAGCGTAGTTTCCGTAAGAATGTTATAAACTAAGTCCCATGGAAATAATCCTCGAGCAACTTAGATACTATGTGGGTAACACTAAAATTATTATTTTAACTTTAGCATAATGTTAATATCTTAACAATATTGTCTCTCCACCAAAAAAAGCCAATCGTGGGCGATAGTGAAAACAAAGTTAAGAAGAAAAAAATTACCGGAGATTTGTACCTATATTATAAAGATTGCTTTGGACACAGTCCATTTAACTAATCGACTCAATTGCCAAAAGAAGTAAACTCATCTCACCTCACACTCGCGGGTCGGAGAGGGCTCTAATAGGTGGTTAAGTGCCCTGACCCGCACATAACGCATCGGGCGAAGTTACCGTTTGAGCCCCGAACCTTGTACCACATTAATAAAGGTAAGAGCGCCGTGTCGGCTAATGTGTCGTTATGGCCCGTCCTGAAAAACTTCTTTAATACCCTAGGTACACCCATACACAACACGAAAACGACTCTACACCTGCAGAAATACGACGGAAAGTCGCAAACGAAATCGCATTTCAGGGAAAACATGAAGGGCCTGCAATTTCAGGCTGTTATGCTCACAACTCAAAATATACTTTACTACCGTGGAATCAAGTTTATATCCGTTTGCGGGAGTGAATTTCGATCGAGCAAAAGCTCCTAATGTTAGTCTGCGGTGCTGAAACTACGTAGTTTAAGCGAAAGTGCTGAAGGTACGAAATATCAACGGTGTAGTCATGAATTTAGTGGTGAAATTTACATGCTCTTATTAACCAAGCCAGGTGCATAAGCTTTATTATTCCAGACTTTAATCTAGTGGCTTGGTGAAAGACTTTAGTGGATGAGTTTTAATTAAGGAAAATTGTTGTTTCAATTTTAAGCCTCTTTATTACTCATATATTTTTAACAGGTTCTCAATTAGACTGTTTTTTTTTGTATGTTGGTTACGCAATTTCTCTCACCAATTACGGACTGAATTTGATGATATTTTTTTTGTTGGGTAGAGCATACCACCAAATTGGATCCATCTTAATTCCATCGGTTTAGTACTTTTCTAGTTATAGTCAATTAACTGAAGCGCTCGTAGCCAAGTTTGCTTAGCCATTCTGAATCGATCAGCAAAGTTAAGCAACGTCCGCCGCGGTCATGACTTGGATGGGTGACCGATGGTGACATACTAATGAGCGTGCTTCCGTGCTTCGGAGGGCACGTTAAGCCGTCGGTCCCGGTTGTTGTCTTAGGATAGCAGTCGTTACAGCATGGTGGTAGGGCACTTTGCAAATGCCCGCCTGGCTAGCTACCACCCTCAAGTTGAAAATCTGTCGCCAAGCACCTAACGGTGTGTTCGGGCAGCTGTCCTTGAGAGCCAGTAATTCTAGGTTAGTCTGAACAACATCCTCGACCACATCATCACTTACCATCAGGTGAGATAGTGGTCAAAGGCTAACCTATCAGGCATAAATATATATATATATATATATATATTTGCATACTATGATAATGGTAATTCTTAATAAACGTAAACTCTTGTCGATGGTGAACAGTAATTCAGGCAAGTGAATGAATGATCTTGTAAGCAGTAGGTATAAAAAAGAGTGAAACATTAAAAAACGGAACTTTTTTCCGACACTGAAAAGTATGAAATACCTTGTGGAACCATGATAGTGTGAGGTGATAGGTGAGAATTCATGCTTTGCAGTGTTTTAAGTGGGTTCTTTTGAGAATTTTAATGTCTTGCTCAACCAAAATGCATGCAGAATTTTTTATCTGAACAAAGAATGAATCGCATTTAAGTAAGAAGTAATAATAATAAAAAATATTTTATGGCATTTTAATTTAAACACTAGACTATTACAGAACTAAAAACAAAATGGAGGAAACAAAGCAAAGGAAGGTGACTCAGCTTTTTTTTTTTAGGGAGGACAGAGATGCTGGCTACCGCCTGTGCGGTCGTCCAGCTCCACCGGGTTTTGGGCGAGGGCCTGGCCCTACAATAGCCCGGGAGGGAGAACGAGACGGGCGTAGAAGGCGAAAAGCGCTTTCTACCTCCGTCTCCTGCGGACGCCGAAAACGTACCGCTATTATAGGAGGGGTTGACAGCGAGCTCAAGGGCACCACTGTGGTTCGGACCTCGGCTTGTCTCGCTGTCGAGAGACATGGGGGGGATCGGAGCAAAATGCCTCTGTGCAACTGCAGTGTTGCACAATTGGGCCCTACTGAATAATACTCTTTGACTATTTGGAGAGCAATTTATCGTGACCTTGTTTTTGCCTCGAGCTCGCCGGCGAGCTCGGTGTTTGATTGTGTGACCTCTAATTACCTCACACCTGGGGATTTTACCTCGACGACTTGCGGATAACGCTAAAGCTGCCAACGTAATGGCTGCGATGGGGTCATCCGGGTCGTCTAATACCTGCCGTGGTCGGCGACGGGGGGGTTTGAAAAATGGGATAGAAGAGGCAGTCGAGTAGTTCGATGCCTGGACAACCAATGGGTTCGGGTGGTGGGGCGCTCGATCAAAGTATCGGCGGGCACAGTCCTTGTTGAACTGTGCTAAAGAGGGAAGGTTTAAGTCGCAATGCAACTCGGTGTTCCGGATATACCACGGGGCGCCGGTTGCATTACGAAGAAAACGGTTTTGAATGACTTGAAGCTTATGAAGAGGGGCCTCACTAGCATGACTAAACACTACTGATGCGTAAGTCATGATGGGGCGGATGCAGGCAGTGTAAAGTGTCTTCTTATTACTAAGAGACATTTTACTCTCTTTGCGAATCAGGGGACCAAGGCGACAAAGGCCGCTCTGTTTCGGACGGTTGTTATATGATCGTTAAAGGTGAGATTCCGATCAAGGGTGACTCCGAGATATTTTGTTTTACTAACCCAGGGGATGGGTTGGTCAAACAAAGTTAAAGGTTGCGGGTAACGGGGGCGAGTCTTCTCAGTAAAGTACATAGCTGCACTTTTAACTGGGTTGACCGCGATGCGCCATTTACGGAACCAGTCACCGATCTCGGTGATGGCCCGTTGAAGGGCGAAAATGGACTTTCTGCTGATACGCCACCCAGTGGTATAAATAGCGGTATCATCCGCGTATTGGGCTAATAGGACGTCTGGCTGAGAGCGTGGGATGTCGCTGGTATATAGCGCGAAGAGAATGGGTGATAGCACGGAGCCCTGAGGGACTCCGGCTCTGACTGGGTGGGGGGAGGAGAGGGTGCCTTCCACGCGATAGCGAAAGCTTCTGGCTTTAAGGAAGTCTTGTAGGATGAGCACAAGACGTTCTGGCACGCCAAGTTGGTGTAGCTTGTAAATCAAGCCATTGTGCCAGACTTTGTCAAAAGCTTTCGCTACGTCGAGGAAGACTGCTAGCGTTGTCTGGGGTTTGGGGTACTTGTTAAAGCCCTCAATGATGTGCTCCGTGAGGCGGTGCACCTGTTGGACGCAAGAGTGTCCGGGTCTGAAGCCAAACTGCTCATCTGGGATAAGGTGGTGTTCCTTAGCATGGGACTGGAGACGGTTTGCAAGTAACCGCTCGTAAAGTTTGCCTAAGGCACTGAGGAGGCTGACGGGGCGGTAGCTGGTGGGGTCAGATGAGCTTTTGCCTGGTTTGTGAATGCCAATGACATTTGCACATTTCCAGGTGTCTGGGAATAAGCAGTGGCTCATAGCAGCATTGAAGATGCTGACTAGGAGATGGATGAGAGGAGGAGAGAGGGTTTTAAGAACCCTGTTGGAGATGCCATCGGCACCGGGGGATTTGCGCGGTCGGAGGGCCTTGATCAGTCTCGCCACCTCAGCGTAAGTCGCTAAGGTGATTGGTGGGAGTTCAGAGGTGACCACAGAGCTTTTACGTTCGACTTCAGCATCCACCGAATCGAGGTGAGCTTGGTCAACGTGATCTACGTTAGGGGAACACTGAGCCTCTAGGCTATCAGCTAGGCACTCAGCTTTGTCTTCGTCAAAGAACGCTGGGACTAGTGGGACTGGTCTGTATAAGGGAGGCATGTCGTTGTAGTTACTTCCTTTCATACCTCGCGCCAAGTCCCAATAAGCATGGTGGCTTGGCACGAGGTTTGAAAGTTTGTCACCCCATTGTTGATCACGCAACTCAGACATGCGACTTTGAACCATGCGTTCAAAGTGGCGTTTCTTTGTTTTGTTCTCTTTACTGGGGTAAGAGTCGTAATGTCGGGTCACTGCTTTACTTTCCGTCACCAATCGTCTCACATCCGCTGGAATGACAAGGCGCCGGTCGTCCGGCACCATGACCTCCTTTGCGGATGCACCTACTACGGTGGAGAGGTGATTGGTGAACGAATCGATCGCAAGGGTTACGTCATCTTTAGTCAGGATGTCGTCAGGGAGGGCGGGTCTGGGTTTATTCTTTAATAGTTGCTTTGCCTAGCTTGCATGCCTTGCGCTGCTTGTTTTGGATAAACTCAGGCCTTCCTTACTCATCCCGGATGGGTAAGGAGGCAACGGTCTTAGGGGAGAGCGCAAGTCGTGATGATCCCTAAGGCAAGTCTGACGGATACCTTCTCGTGGTGCTGCCTGTTATTGGTTTATTTCCTTCCGAAATAAACGCAACAGAACACCGTCAGGCGCCGCGTGTATTGTTATCTATATGTGTATGTATATGTATATATTGTTTCTGTATATATTTGTATTATATGTGTATATTATGTAGTTCACAGGGCTATTTAACCCCTTATTAGTAACCAAATTGAAAATGCTCGGTACAGACCGGGGCCGTAGTTAACTGTCTGTCATCTGTATTATACGTGCTAAGGTGCTTAGCACCTCTTTTAGACAGATGACAGAATAGACTTACGGTGTATAAATTGTAATTTTAAGGCAAGGCTACAGATAATTTGTCATGTTTATGAGTAGATGAAAAACAGTTTGGCGGTGTGTGTGTTAAAATAGGGACCCCTCTAACTGGCAAACACCAGCGCCTACTACTGTCAAACGTTGTTACATAATCGAAAATAACCGCTGTCTTTTATTTGGTAGTGACCCCTGTTCCGATAACTCACGTTATTGGAGGCGGGGACAAACTGGCTGGACTAGTTCCAAAACCCCGATGATAAGTGTATCCTTAGACTTCGGGAAAATACCTCCAAGGTATTGTCAGTCTTCTGAACTCTAAACTTCCGGAGGCTTGAGTAGAAAGATTGAAGCCTGTCCAATTTCCCAACAAATAGCTTATGGTCACAATTTTTAATTATATTTTATAATTATTCTGTTTCATTGATTGTGTATTGTGATAATGTCGAAAGCCAACAGAGACGCGAAAGGGAAATTTGTAAAAGGCCCTTCTCAGGGCCAACTAATTGCTTCGTCTGAAGACCGCTCAAGCGGCAATTCTGAGTGCCGGAAAAACGCCCCATGTCAGGGTCAAATTTCACGGGGATCTTCTCGAGATCCGTCGGAGGTCTCCATGGGGGACGAAAGGAGGTCGGACGTAGAGTCCGTGTTTGAGGAGTCTGCCGACGAAGTTGACAGCCAGAGGAAGCGGCCTTACTCCTCGTTCTACGCGCCCGGCTACCTAGAGTCGGACACTGAGACCGAGGGGACGGTGGCCGCTAAGGTCAGTACGGCGCGTAGGGGAAGGTCGAAGGGCACCAAAACCGGCCCCACTCGGGAAGAATTTTTGAAGCCTATTCCGCTAGTAGAGGAGCTGGCGGAAGTTCTACAGTGTAGAAAGTTTAAAAAGGGTTCGGCCGCTGTGGCAGCCGGAAGTCTTCTCGACGTTGGAAGCGATTCCGATGTCCTTGCCGGAGTCGGTGACCTCAGCGGGCTAAACGCCCAGGAGCTGAGGGCTCAAGCAGGAGGGATGCTCGCCTGCATCTTAGAGGTTGCCAAAAAATCTGGCAACCTAAAGGGCGAGTTTGTTGGTCGCCTGAAAAGGTCTGCGTCGACTCTGAGGGAGGTTGTCGACGCACTGGCCAGCAGGAGTGAGGCGGAGGAGACGCGGCGGCTGAGAGCCGAAAACAGTCGCGTGCGCCTCGAGCTGGAGGCCTGCAAGGCAGAGGTGAAGGCGCTGCGTCGCGGCTTCACCGAAGCAAAGACCCAGGCGGCTGCCGCCACGTCTGCTGCTACAGTAGCAGCAGCAGCCGCTGCCGCCGAGACGCCGGCCCCCCCTGCTGTTGTACTGGGGGCAGAGCTAGTGGAGGAGATGACGCGCTCCTTGACAACCACGTTCGGGCAAATGCTCAATGCCCGACTCGCAGGTATCGAGGACCGCCTCCTGCCAGCGCCGGTTCTTCGCCCGCCTCTCAGAGCGGACGCGAAGAAGGCTGCAGCTGCGGTTGCGCCCCCACCCCCGAAACCAGTCCCTCGAAAGCGGGTTGTCCAGGCGTCGCAGGCTGCTGCCACGCCTTCGACTGCGGCTCCCATCGCCCCAATACCGACTCCAACTACTGGAACGTGGGCAACCGTAGTGAAGAAGGGGAAAGGCAAAGGGAAGGGCATATCGTCCTCCTCAGCAACGCCCGCTCCCACTCCTGTCCCAGCAGCTCGTGCCCCCCCCTCCGCCGAGAAGCCTAAAGTGAAAAAGGCTTCCGTTGCCGCCAGGCCCAAGAAGGCGAAGGCAATGAAAACCCCCAAATCCGCAGCTGTAGTGCTGACGCTGCAGCCCGAAGCCGCGGTAAAGGGGGTGACATATAAAGCCATCGTCGAGGCGGCGTAAGAGAAGGTCGATCTCCAAGGATTGGGGATCGAACGCATCCACTTCCGCCAGACGGCCACGGGAGCGAGGATGCTCGAAATTCCTGGCTCTCAAAGCGGCGACAAAGCGGACAGGCTCGCGGAGAAGCTCCGTGGTGTCCTGTCCGAGGTGGCCAACGTCTCGAGGCCCGTAAAGTCAGTGCAATTGCACGTGACGGGCCTGGACGACGCCGCCACAAAGGAGAAAGTGGCGGCAGCGGTCGCCAAGGTGGGCGGCTGTGACGTACTGCACGTCAAAGCCGGAGAGGTACAGCGAAGCTTCGGCGGGACCGGCCCCTCCCTTGTTTCCTGCCCGATTGCAGCAGCCAAAGTTTTGCTGGCACAGGGCAGGCTTTTGGTGGGGTGGAGCTCGGTGCGAGTGGTGGCACTGGCGGCGCGTCCAATGCGCTGCTTCAAGTGCATGGGACTCGGCCATACGCGCCCTCAGTGTCCCTCGTCGGCAGACAGGGGGGACCTGTGCTTCCGTTGTGGAGGCGCAGGCCACAGGGCGGCGAGCTGCCAGAGAAGGGCCCCACACTGCGCGATATGTGCAGAGTCGGGGCGACCAGCCGAGCACAGGATGGGGGGACAAAACTGTGTCCCCCCAAAGACGAAGGGAAAGGCCGCCAGGACCCAGGCCATTCCCCGACCGGCTGCCAGAGCCGCCCCTGAGGTTGTTCGCCGTGCGGCGAGCATGGAGGTTGTGACGTCCGATTAATGGATCAAGTCGGGCAGCACAACCTCCTACAGACGAATTTGAACCACTGCGTCAGGGCTCAGGATTTGCTAATGCAGTCCCTGGCGCAGTGGCGGATCGATTTGGCGGTCGCCGCGGAGCCGTACTACATTCCCCAGTCCCATCCCTACTGGGCTGGGGATCTGGACGGTTCCGTGGCCATTATAGGACGTGCCGGTGGCGGCTCCCCCCTCTCGTTGTTAGAGAGGGGCTTGGGGTACGTGGTGGCCAAGTGGGAGAGGTATGCGGTAGTGGGCGTATACTTCTCCCCCAATAGAACCGTCGCGGAGCTGGAGGCTTATTTAGACCTCCTGGCCGCGGCGGTGAGAAGGCAGGCACCACGTGAGGTCCTCCTCATGGGGGACCTTAACGCCAAGGCCCAGGCCTGGGGCAACCCCTCCACTGACACTCGCGGGGAGACTGTCAGGGAGTGGGCGGTTGCCACAGGGCTGACCCTCCTCAACAGAGGGTCGGTCCACACGTGCGTGCGACACAACGGGGGGTCCGTGGTGGACCTTTCGTTCGCCACCCCGGTGGTCGCAGCACGTGTCCAGGCCTGGAGAGTGGAGGCGGAGGTGGCGACTCTCTCGGACCACAACTACATCCGGTTCGAGATCGCCACCTCCCACCAAGGAGGGACTCGGCGCGTGGAGAGGGAGTCCTTCGCGCGCTGGGCGATTGGTCGCCTCGATGCCGAGTTGGCTGAAGAGGCGGCTATCGTCCAGTCGTGGCTGGCCACCCCGGTGCACCCGGAGGTGGCCATCGCGGCGGGCCACTTCCGGGAGGCGGTGACGGCCGTCTGCGACGCCGCCATGCCGAGGTCCCGACGCCGCCCCGAGCGCCGCCAAGTTTACTGGTGGTGCTCGGAGATAGAGGATCTCCGAGCGCGATGCTCGGAGACGCGCCGCCTCTACTACCACTGCAGGAGGCGGCGTCACGGCCGGACGGACGACCAGCTGCCGGCGGAGCAGCTGGCGGCCGAGCAGCTCCTGTATGGCGATGTGAAGATAGCCAAACAGGAGCTGAAGCTGGCCATCGGCCGGGCTAAGGCCCTCGGCTGGCATGAGGAGCTGGAGGGCCTCGACAGGGACCCATGGGGGCGCCCGTATAAGTCTGCCCGGAATAAGTTCCGAGGCAGAGCGCCCCCTGTCACAGAGTCCCTGGAGCCAGAGCTCCTGGAGAGGGTGCTGGGGGGGCTATTCCCCGACAGCGACCCCCACTACACCCCTCCACCGATGGCCACACCGTCCTTCCAGGAGGAGGAGGACCCGGCCTCCATTCCGCCTATTTCAGAGGTGGAGATGGAGGTAGCAGTCTCTCGCCTGAGTGGCAAGAAGACTGCCCCGGGACCAGACGGGATTCCCGGGCGGGTCCTCAGGATCGCCCTTAGGGAGATGGGCGGTCAGCTTCGGGAACTGTTCGACGCGTGCCTCACGTCGGGTCAGTTCTCGAAGCTCTGGAAGGACGGGCGATTGTGCCTGTTGCGGAAGGAAGGGCGAGACGCCGACTCGCCCGCCGCATACAGGCCAATCGTGCTGCTGGATGACACGGCGAAGCTGCTGGAGAGAATCGTAGCTTCCCGTGTCATCCGGCATCTGGGGGGAACTGGGCCTGAGCTTTCAGAGGCCCAGTTCGGATTCAGAGCAGGGCGGTCGACGATAGACGCCCTGCTCTGGATCAAGGGGTGGACGCAGGACGCGGTCAGCGGGGGGGAAAAGGCGTTGGCTGTCTCGCTGGACATTGCCAACGCCTTCAACAGCCTACCGCACGGAACAATACGGGAGGCGCTCCGCTATCACGGAGTGCCCCTGTATCTGCGTAGGCTGTTGGCTGACTACCTCCAGGACCGCGAGGTCCTGGTGGAGGGACGCGACGGTCTGAGGCGACGTCGCGTGTCCTGCGGGGTTCCGCAGGGGTCGGTGTTGGGACCGCTCCTGTGGAACATTGGCTACGACTGGGTGCTCCGCGGCACGTTTCCCGCAAGTATGCGGGTTGCGTGCTACGCGGATGACACCCTAGTCGTGGTCAAGGGGAGGGACCTCGGGGAGACGGTGCGGCGGGCCACGGTGGCCACGACACTCGTGGTCGGCCGCATACGTGCCCTGGGGCTGGAGGTCGCCCTCTCCAAGACCGAGGCCCTAATGTTCCATGGGCCTCGGGGGGGACCCCCTCCAGGAACGCGGATAGACCTGGACGGGGTCCTGGTCCGGGTTGGGACCCAGATGAGGTACCTGGGTCTCATCCTGGACGGGCGGTGGACTTTTGGGGCCCACTTCACTCAACTGGCCCCAAAAGTCATAGGCGCCGCTGCCGCCCTTGGGAGGCTGCTGCCCAACGTGGGCGGCCCGAACGCCACATGTCGTCGCCTGTACTCCGGAGTGATCCGGAGTATGGGCTTGTACGGGGCACCTGTCTGGGTGGACGCCCTCGGTCGCGCCAATAAGGCCCTGCTGCGACGTCCGCAGCGGGTCATCGCGACGAGGGCGATACGCGGGTACCGGACGGTGTCCTGGACGGCGGGATGCGTGTTGGCCGGTGATCCCCCATGGGAGCTCCAAGCGGAGATCCTCGCCGAAGTTTACCACTTCGTGGCGGCGAGGAGATCCCGCGGGGAGCCTCCAGCGTGGGAGGAGGTCACGCGCATGCGACGGCGGGCGCGGGCCGCCCTGTTGAGGCGGTGGACGGAGGACCTGGCTCCACCGGTCCCTGGACAGAGGACGGTGGATGCCATTCGCCCGGTCCTCCGGAGGTGGGTAGGGCGGCGATTCGGGTCGCTGACCTTCCGATTGGTGCAGGTGCTTTCCGGACACGGATGTTTCGGAAGGTACCTGCATCACATTGCGAGACGGGAGGCGACCCCCGCCTGTCACGAGTGTGGAGCGCCAGAAGACACGGCGCTCCACACGCTGGAGGAGTGCGCCGCGTGGAGTCCCATGCGGCACACCCTCACAGCGGTCATTGGCGCAGATCTGTCGCTGCCGAGCGTGGTTAACGCTATGCTCGGCAGCGACGGATCGTGGCAGGCGGTGGTCTCTTTCTGCGAAGCGGTGATGGCGCAGAAAGAGGCCGCGGAGCGGGCGAGGGAGGACGACGTCCTCGCGGACCCGCTCCGGCGTAGACGAACTGGGGGGAGGAGAAGGCGATTCGGGCGCCTTCTCGCTCTTTCCTAGTGCTGTGCGGATCATCGGTGGAGAGTCGGGGGATTCTCCACTGGCTTGCACGATCCCACACGTCTGGGGGATGGCCTCAATGAGCCGGGTCATCCCTCCATTGGCCGGGGCCCGTCATCGGTGACGGGCCGGCCGCCAGGGCGAGATGGTGACTGCTAACGCTACCCCATTTCGCCCTACTAGGCGGCAGACTGTTCATCCCGGGTTTTTAGTGGGTAACCTCACTTACTACCCCCCCGAGGGGGTAGTAAGGCCCTTCAGACGAGGACTCCCACATAATCACTCCGCTCCCCCCGGGGCGGGTGGTATCCATAAAGGATTTTCCCGGGTGAAAAAAAAAAAAAAAAAAAAAGGATGTCGTCAGGGATTCTGTCAAGGTCCGGTGAACTGATAGCCTTTAGGGCATCGCCTACTTGCTTCCAGTTCACTATTGTCTTAGTGGGGCGGGGGAGGTCTGTCGTTGGGTCGGGACCTAGTCGCAGTATAATGGGTCGGTGGTCAGAGTGAAGCTCGTGAACCACTTCTATGGAGCGTAACTGAAGTGTTACGCCTCTGAGTAGTGCCATGTCAAGCAAGTCAGGTCGAAAGTCTTCCATATGAGGGTAGTGAGTGGGCTCAGTGGGCGCAATTATGTCAAAATTAAGTTCTGCGACTAGTTTTTCAAGTGCAATACCTCTGGGATTGTTGACGTTACAATTCCATAGGATGTGCTTACTGTTGAAGTCGCCAATCAGAAGGACAGCGCTTCCTAAAGAGAACAAAGCTTCTAAGTCAGCTCGGACGATCGGCTTGGAGCAAGCTTGGTAACAGGACGCTATGACTATAGGTTGATGACCAGTCATAGCTAGGAGGCAACAAGATGCTTCCATATTAACAAGAGTCGGGATAGGTAGGGGAATGCAGTGCAGGGACCTTTTGTAATAGATAAGAGTGCCTCCCCCACGGGAGTTCACTCTATCATCACGTACCGTTCTGTAATTGGCAAACCTAGGGTTCGCCTTCCCCGGTTTTAGAAGGGTTTCCTGCACGCATATGATATCGATAAGGTGGGTACAACAAAAGTCGTGGACGAGGTCACGTTGTCTGAAGAGGCCGTTAGCGTTAAATGACGCTAACGAAACTGAGTGCGGTTTCGTGCGTTCGGTTGTACTACCCATAGTGGTTGTACTGGGGAGGGGCCTGGGGGACGAAGCGCTTAAGGGCGCTTAGTAAGTTTGCGTGTTCCAATGTGTATTGGATCACGTCCGCTGGGGATTGAGCGTATTGCATCTTGTGGAATAGCTCTTGTACCTCATTGATGTCAACCGACATAGCCAGATCGCTGACTAGGTTGATTGCCTCTTGAAGAGGGGCAGCCATCAATGGCATAGGGGGAGCTTGTGGCCGGGAAGCGGCGCGGGGAGGGGCGCGAACGGTGTTGGCAGCGGGTGCCGGGAGCGCGGGGTGAGCCGTGGCCGGTACGCGGGCAGGGGCCGCGGCGCGGGCGGGTGCGGGAGAGGGCGCGGGCGCGCGGGCCGGGGCGCGGGCGGTAGCGACGGTCTTAACCATACTGGGTGGTTTAGACCATGCGTTACGGGCTGGGAGCGGCGCGGGTATTACCTGTGAGGCAGGTACTACCGTTAGTTTAGGACTTACCCGTTGGTAACGGTCATAAGAGGGGCGGGTCGGCCTATGCCTTTCCACCCTGTGGTTCACTCGTGGTGCTTTAGGGCAACCACGGTAATTCGCGGTATGCCCTTGAGCACCGCATAGAACACAACTGGGTGGGTCCGGCGAATCCCGGGTGCGAGTGCACGCTGCTGTCGCGTGATCGCCTAGGCACTTAACGCACCTAGCGCGAGCGAAGCAGAAACGGGAGGCGTGCCCGTATAGTTGGCAGTTATGGCACTGCGAGGGACTCCCATTTTTGTATGGGGCTTGGACATCGAGTCCTGAGAGGCCACATACCTTTTTTAAATTAAAAATGGCCTTGCCTTCAGATGTACGATCTAGTACTACGAGTACTAGATCGTAGGGACTGCGGTCCTTCCCGCTGTACATGCGGTGAACTGCATGTACGGGGAAGTCTTGTGCCTTCAGGTCGGCACATACCGAATCGGTATGTACCTCCTTGGGCACACCGCGGATGACCACTCGGAGGACTTTCTCCTCTTCGAGCGCATAAGTGTGGAAGGTGACTCAGCCTGTGCATCACGAATTATACATTAGTAAAAATGCTACTACAGAATAACTAAACATGTTGTCAAACTTCTACTAATGTACGTTAATAACTACTCTAAATCATATTTTAAGAAATACAAAGATGTGTTGAGTTAATCATTGTTTTATCTACCGCAGTATCTATCCCTTTAACGTTCGAAGGCTCGACTCACAACCAGGCCTTCGATAGAATAACCAACAATAACCTGAGGCTCAGTTCGCAAGCCTTCAGATATCAAAACAGCTTCACAAACCTACGTAAAGCTTACTTGATCTACGGAACTGTCGTCGTTATCTGTGCCTGGGTGACTTGGGAAAGTCACATGTGCGTCTTTGGTCGGTTCAAAGTACTTGTTGGGCCTTTGAGAGAATGCACCCTTACGTGAAGCTAAAGTAATTGCAGCTTACCTGTATAGTCTCATCGTAGGAGTAGCTGCGGCTAGTCGCCGCCGAGCTCATCTCACCGGCGCGCGGGCGTGGCCGGCGACCGCATCTGCAAACGTTATATATGTAACTTTAATAACTAGTATACTTTAATTATAAGCATGGTGTAAGCTGTGTTATTACTTACTAGCTTTCCGGGCGCGGCTCCGCCCGCGCGTATGTCGGTTATCGCGCAAAAACATTAACCTCTTTTTGCGCAGTCGGATAAAAACTATCCTTTGTTTTTTCCCGGGTCTCAAACTATCTCCATACCAAATTTCATTCAAATCGGTCCAGTAGTTTTGGCGTGAAAGCGTAACAGACAGACAGACAGAGTTACTTTCGCATTTATAATATTAGTACTGATTAGTGTGTAGAGTAGAAATACGTTACTCTTTGTACAATCTTTACAACGTTCCATGCGATTATTAATTAGTTTTTAACGATCCAGAAACGGAGCAGGTTCTCAATACGACACGGTTTTTTTATCTGACCACGCATAATTTTACTGAGTAGTACGAATTTGATAATATTTTTTTGTTGAAAGAGTATACCTCTGAGGTAGTCCCCTATAATTTTAATCAAAATCGGTCAAGTAGTTTTTAAGTTACACTAAACTAACTGAAAAATATTTGATATACCTAGATTATTTGGTAGTTGCAAGTTTTGTCGATGGTGACGAGTTTTGTACGTGAATGAAAATCTATCGTTTAACCAGTAATTATTACTAAAAGGGAGATTAAAATATTTTACCAAAAATTGGAACAGACTTCTACTAACACTGAAAAGTATGAAATAACTTGTTAAATTCGGACACGAAAATATGATCTCAGAGTGTTTTGAGTCAGCAGCTTTTCAGTGTTAGAGGTATTTTTTGCCATTTGATAGCCATTTTTTGTTTAAAAAAGTTTGGATTATAATATGAAAGATTGAAGTAGTTGAGTAGATTTATTTCTGGGAGTAGTATAGAAAGTACTACAACTTTCTATACGATTATTGATTATCAATTTTTCATATTATAATATGAAGCAGTTAAGTACATTTATTTTTAGGACTAGAATAGAAAGTACTACAACTTTCTATATGGTTATTAACTAGATTTTGATTATAATATGAAATATTGAATTAATTAAGCAGATTTATTTCTGGAACTAGGATAGAAAGTAATACAACTTACTACACGATTACTAATTAGATTTTGATTATTGTATGAAAGATTGAAGTAGTCAAATAGATTTATTTTTGGGTCTAGAATAGAAAGTACAAGAATTTTCTACACCATTATTATTTAGATTTTAATTATAATATGCAAGATTAAAGTAGATAAGTTATTTATGGGACTAGAATAGAATGTACTTATATTTTGAGTTGGGAAGTAGGTACTTAAGCGTTTTGGTGTAAACAACTGCTTATAGCATACTGTATATACCTACATACCTAGCTTGTATTTTTATACGAATAAGTTCGTATAAAAATATCCCTGACATGAAACTTGGGAACTTTTCTTGTTGGTCTTGGGGATCGGAGTGTAAGATGGAAGATCTTAAGGAGGCGCTGCTGCCCACCATCTGGTATTTTTCCTTTCATTTCCTCTTACGACTCCCACAGGATGATCCGGGAGGTACAATTCTCGGCTGGCACCCCACGGGGAAAATTGTATATTTTGCATACTGATGGGAAATTCTGCAAATGCTTCTATGTAGCTGTCGCTTATAAGGAGAAAATCTGTTGCCAAAGACCTACCGGTGTAATGAATAGATTCAGGCGTTACTTTTCGGAAATCCATATCTAATAATAACATAACAAATATTATTAAATTATTTTAAGAACAATCTATATCAATACATTTATAAAACACTTATAAAATATATATCTAGTGACAATTCCACCTAATTTTCACGTTAACGTGACGTCACAAACGCCTCGCATCAATCCGGAACAATTTTCGACGCGTTCGATTCTACACGAAGCATCTTTAGGAGGTATTTACTCTACGAGTGCACGATCGAGACACAATATTACTAGTTAGCTGTACACTAGCACACTGCATGGGTATATGTTAAAAATACATATACTGTACGGTTTACGTACCAACATTTTGATGACTTAGATTAACGCGGCTGCGTCCGCTTATAATTTTATGTAAACTTTATTAAATAATCAGTAAGTACCTAAGTCATAGTTTAATGTCTAAGATTATTTCTTCCTCTAAAGAATTTTTGAAATACTAAAATACTTTATTGTACACCATAAATGTTACAAAACACATATAGGGAATTCTTAAAGCTAAGGGCAGACTTATCGCTTAAAGCGATCTTTTCCAGTCAACCTTAGAATGGAAAATATTGATATGTGAGGAATAAAAACAGATAGGTGGAGTAAATTTGTAGAGATTAATTATGGTATGTAGATAGAAAGATTAGAATTAATCATAACTTATTTCTAACTTTGTCAAACAGACGCGATCTACGGGTATCTAGAAAGTTGCAATAACTCAAAATGCGAAACGCGCCAAAGAAAATTGAGTGCAAATTATTTAATAGAAACACACCAGATGTCGGTCTCGGGGCCTAAAACTTGTCCGGGTTGGACTCATGAATAATTAAAAGCGGCACTTCGGGCGATAACTCAACCAGCCGGTGAGCTGTCACTGAATAACACTTCAGAGGCGCTACTATGAGTGTCAGTCAAATTATTCATAGCAGATATGACACTTGTTATATCTGATACATTAGCTTATTACAATTATACTTTTTACAAGCTTTTATTTAGTCACCTGTCCGGATGTTTTTCATCAAAATTTGCAAATTAAATTTGATCCACTTCCCGGTTACCGATGGCGCTGAAATTTTGCATACGTAGGTCGCGTGACAATGAAATATTATGATGACGGTGCAAATCTGATGATGGAACTAGAAGGTGGCCAAAGGAACTTCGCAATGAAAAGACACAACCTCATCGAATTTGGGCTTATTTAAATCGTCTAGATGAGTATTTTTTTTAACTTTTAGTTCTTTTTATTAAAAAGAACGTAATAAAAGCTTGTTTTTTCAAAGTTTTTTTAAAGAGTAAAGCTTGTTTAATTCATTTTTAACCACGTCTGTTGTTAAATGCTGAGGCGGTCAAACATGCTAGGAGGCTAGATTAAGAGCTAACACGAATAAATAACACTTCAGGAATGCTAGTGTGAGTGTCACTCATACCTAATATACATTATTGATGTGCTCGCTTTTAAACCACAACACAATAGCATCGTTGGTTAAAGCTACGTGCTAGATCTACAGCTGTATACACATTACACACACTGCATACAATTTCAGTAGTTCTGCAATGCACTCATTGCATCATTTATACTATTCATAGCTAATAGAGAGTGAAAGCTTTTACATCTGATACACTATAACTATGGACTACTAGGCCGCTGGTCCACGGTTCGATCCCCACCGCTGGCTTGATGTTCACCGCAAGGTGGAAGGGCATTTTGCGGATGTTTGCCTGGCTTACTACCACCCTCAAGTTGAAAGTATGTTGCCAAGCACCTAACAGTCTGTTCCAGCAGCAGTCCTTGAGAGCCAGTAAATTGCATGCATATGAGACTTAACAACTACACGTCTCAGGGTGATGAAAAAAAACGTAATTAGTGTTGCAATAATTGTCACTTCTTGTATTCTTAGCAAATATGAAGTGAAAGTGACTGGCACGTGAATAAATAACCGGGTTCTTTATTCATGTGCACATGGGCAGCCAACACACACTACCATGGAGCAGGCACATTTAAATATAGTTTTTATTTATTATTCCTAACTTAACTAACACTATCAATTTTATCAAGGTTCTCGAAGAAAGTAATTATTAGGAATATATAAAAGAATATTCAGGTTTTCAGGCGCGGGAACTCATGGTAAGGGTTGCGCTGAAGAAACAGTTTTTATAGCTTAATTAGTTACATCTCGACGCGAGAGGACGTCACGGTATACAGAAATGCGGAAATGCAGACTTTATTGTTCCGTACGAAATTAACTTAACAAGCTGTTGTAAAAATGGGTCAGGGAATTTGTTTAGTTTTTGTACACGATGCTACACGTAAGTTGTGTTAATATTTTCACTTGTAAATCCAGACATAATCAAAAGGTTTTACTAAGAGCTGAAGCTGAGTAGTCAAACTGGGAAAAGCCGAGGAAGTGTTTTTTTTTTAATATTCTTAGTGTGGCATAGATAAACAATAAAATGCTTAAGGTTTTTGATTGTTTATCTAGTTATTATTCTACTTTTCTTAAAATCTCTTCTTCTTCAAGTATTATTCATGAAATAAAATACAGTAGGTGTCGTATCTAGGGTCAAGGCACTTATTACCGGTGTCGGTAGCGAAATAGAAAATAACTTGTTATTATCTCAAGTGCATATGGACCACACACACACACCACTATGACCAGCTATTACTTTTATAGGTATCTTCTTGTGTTTTAGATATATTGTGCAAGCATTTGCTTTAGAATAAAGTAAGATACATGACGTATGACTCTAATTTGTCTTATACATCTATGGGGATGGAGTGTGAGTGAAATGAAGATAGTCCTTATAATGACCAAATAAGGGTATCACCCCCAATCTCTGCACTACAGTGCATTTTTGGTAAGCGTTAGGCATATTGGGTGAGTACCGACAGCACCTCAGACTTCCAAGGATAATGGTAGGAAAATAATGTTTATTATCCTATTAAAATATATTGCTACCGGATGAAGTTGTGAGTGGCAGCGAACGAGTATGATTTTTACAGCTGATAGGTTGAAATTACTCCTCACTTGGCGACCAATTTTGTATTTGGGGATGGTACCTGACCAGGCGAGAATTTGCAAGCAATTACCTTACTACCACGCAATCCTTACTGCAATAAGTTGCAGTCGATTCCTCTTATAATATAGCAAGATTCTTGAACATTAAAATTTTACAAAGACACATGATACAGCTAGTATGGTACTCAAGTTTGTTTTATTAGCTGTAGTCTACAACAAAGTAAACACAGCGGAGGCGTACCTACATACTGTTTCAATTCCATTCCAAATAAACCCATCGATTGGAACTGACAACACACGGGCTGTTGTTGGTCTTAGGGCAGGAGCAAAGTTCCAATTAGTGCAAGATGCTTCAGAAATCATCAATTTATTTTATGCAGGTGTTGATAATTTATATGAGCTAAGTACTTCTTCTCTCCTTACTCATGGGAGTGTATAATTCTGGGATAGAATTACACTCTCCCATATCTTCATGTGGGAGTTGTAAGAGGCGACGAAGTGAAAACTACCCGAAGGTGGACAGCAGCGCCCTCTGAGGAACTGCTATATTACACTGCTATCCCCAAGCCACCTGCCAAGCATGGGGATTAAGGTAAACCCCTTCCTTAATGGGGGAGGCTGTGTCCAGCATTAAAATATCCGGCCGATACAGTAATCTTTTCGATCCCAGTACTTTTACCATGTGAGATGATTCCATATCAAATTTTTAACCCATTAATGATTTTTTTTGTACCTGATAGGTTAGTCTTTACCACTATCTCACCTGATGGTAGGTGATGATATGGTTGAAGATTTTATTCAGGCTAACCTAGAATTACTGGCTCTGATAACTGCCGGAACACAGCGTTAGTTAAATGGCGACAAATATTCTACTTGAGAGTGGTATCTAGCCAGGCGGGCATTCGCAAAATGCCTTACCGCCATGCAACGTTCTACCACCATGCAAACAAGACCATCCCTAAGCAGCGGTTTTGTGGAGTGGTCGTATAGCAAGGAAGCTGAACCCAAGACTTTCAACAGTATGTTTTTGTATTGTTTGTGGAAACATATAGTAACGAAGCCATATACTTGGTATAAAGGTGGAAAATGATACGAATTGCATTCTCATATCGACTAACATGGACCCCAATGATTATCCCAAATGATGAAATGGTATTACTAGAAGGAATTGATTTGCTCTTTTTATAATAAAATACCTTATACATCGCAATTACACGCTACACTAACTATAAAAATATCCTTTATACCTATTATATTTTCCTCATACCTGTATTTATTTCTCATCCTACAAAAGCTACTTGTCACAAAAATAAAAGCGTTATAATAAATGGCTACATAATATTATTCCCTGTATTATCGTCATTATAGCTGTTATAACTATAACGTTATTTAATTCCCCAATACCGGACATCATTAGCAGCAGATAATAATAGTTCGATATCTTATTACATTAAATATCAACTATTTTGTCGCAATTTATTGTTGACATTAACATGAGCATGTGAGCATTAAACATAAGGAATCGATGATTGTCGCTTCAGTGAAAGTGATCCTAGTTAGTGATATGATACTCATACAATAGTTTGGAGCTGCAGTCATTTTGGAACAGGCACCTCTTAGTGCCTGTTCCAAAATGACTGCAGCTTGACTGCAGCGACGCAAAGTGCCGTTGGAACTTGGAACATGTGGAAATTTTGTTACAAGCGTTCATTTGCACTTCGGAAGCGATTATTGTAACTGTCACATTGCAGCGCTGATATTATGAGCCTTATTTCAACGTGATTGGTTTGATTATCGATCTGGCCCGCAACAAGCTGCTTATTTGGGTCTTTTGTCCTTTAAGCTTATATCGGTAGACTTAAAATTATGAAATTATTATAGTGTGTAGGTTATTAAAATAGTAATTTTACAAAACATATATTTTTCACGAAAAGTTTATTTTAATATTTTTTCAAAAAATTTGTTATTATTAAATATGAATTTCCGCACAGCAACGTCTGCGTCTATTCATTAGGTAATAACAAAATTATAATTCTATATCAATAAACATTCAGCAAGTGTCCTTAAATGAAAGACTGTGGACCCTTCTACTACAGATGTTTCCCAGGGAATCGTTATAGGTGGTTCGACATCGACACTATGAACATTTTGGAAAAATAAAAATTTCATGACAGATTTATGTGAGTAGATTGTATACAGGATCCATTTTAAAGTTCCTCGAAAGTTTTATTAATGCTGATTTTTTTTTTACCCGCGGTATGCCTTTATTTAACAAAATACTACGAACTATATACAACACTACAGCTACTACAATATAAGTATTTAGAAAACCAGCAAGACACACCAGTTGGCAGCGTGCCCAGCATGCTGGCAGCATTGCCCCGTTGAATTGCAATGCTAATTCGTTGAGCCAAATAATTATGTGCCAGCATTTTGATCACGCGTCGCATCGACCAAGCGCTAATAAATTTATTTACAATAAATAGAAAACAATATTGCATCATAGGAAAGATTTTTACTATGAGTATGAGACGAGTAAGTGGTAATGACCGTAGGATATCGTCGTTTTAAAGCAAATGATGACAAAGCGACTGATTTTCATCTCTAAACTGTTATTAAACATTTATCTCGTAAAGCGGGATTTCCACCTAAGGTGGCCAGACGTCCGGGACATCCGGTATAGTCCCGGTGTCTTGTCACCTGTCCAGTAATTTCGCTGTACTGTCCCGGAATTCACGAGTTTTAGGGTTTTCCATAAACATACGGACACTAATACCACGGTAATGTTATATAGATAACATTACCGTGCTAATACTATGCTAAGCACGGCGCTTGCCAGCCGTGTGCGTGGAAGAAACCACGCACACGGCCTATATAATATAAGATTACAGTGTTTGAGCTTAATTTTGTTTTACGTTTAATTTCACGTTATATCGATTTATTACCTACCCGATTTAGGTAACATAATTTTGTCTCAAATAAATATGGGTAACAATAATTGCCTTCTTTTTTCCTAGGTATAAAAGCATTTAATCTAACCTATATTTATATACATTAATTTGTCAGTTCAACTGTAGATTTATTTAGATTTGAACTTGAGGTCATAGTATTAACTGTCTTTCTAACCCCAGAAATGGTCAGGAATTTATACACATAATTTATAATAATTTATAATTGTATAATTTATAATTTTATAATTTATACATCATTTATAATTTATTTTATTATGTGGCAACTTTATCTTCACCCTCTAGAGAAACCCGGACTCTCTTTCCGCGCTCTCATCTCATTTATTTTTTTATTTTCTTTGTTCAGATAAATAATTGATGTGTAAAATTGTGATAGTCGTTATTGTTGTAAATTAATTTAAATTAATGTTTGCATGCCACACTTTGGCAAAATGTACCAGGCACACTTTGCAAAATCATTGTTCCATCATTTGTACCTACATTTTAAGCAAATAAACGATATTCTATTCTTCTATTCTATTCTGCATTACCAAATTACATTTTCAACCACATAGTACATTAGGGACATCGTTATCTACGGGCATCATTTCTGTACGTATTAAATTAGCACCGACCTTATCCACGGAGACATAATTATTCCCGTTACAAGGTGCAAAAACCTCAGTTATGGGTATTCCTTAAAATTAAACACAGATAACAGATGTAATTTTTTCTTAAATTAAACAATTGTTTTCAGTTGCGCATAGAGCACAGAGAAAGTTCTACGATCCTGGCCGCTCATAAATGTTTGAATACCGAATGTATACTTTGTATAAGATAAGAAACTCATTCAATGATTAAGATATTTTGGGCGGGAAGTCGCGTCAACGTTAATATTTTTTTTCAAACATGCTTGGAAATGTGAGCATTATTTTGACAACCTTCTTCGAGATAAATCGAAATTGCTGTACTGGCCAAATACAGGCGCGCAGCGGCCGGCAAAAAATGTATGAAAATCTATATCTGTCGTGTCTAGCGGCCAAACAAATTGCATAGTAAACTCATATCTGTCGTGTAATTTAAAAATGGAACGATCTTTTACTTCGAAGCATGGCAATCAAGGAGGTAACTTATGAAAGGTTTTATTTAAATTTCGATCTGGCTTGCAAATAGAACGCTGTTTATTGAAAAAAAAACAAAACAACACTTTAGCGCGGGCAATTTTATTGTTGTTTGTTAATAGTCATTGATTTTGAAAAGTAATTGTTTCGACAAAATGAGTTCAAGTGAAGACAATGAGTGTGATGAACTTAATTCAACGCCACCTGAAATTCTTCACCTCTTTTTTCACCTCTTTAGAATTATCCCAAACCAACATTATCCCCGGAAAGTCCACTTTAAAATTCATAAATTGTACATTTAACAACTATCTTCAAATAAAAAATCTGCCTAGGTACTACTTTGTTTTAATTTCCGCGCATTATTTGAGAAAAGCACTATACAAGCCTTGGCCACAATTAGGCATTGATGGACTTACGTATATGTGTGCCTCGGCTTCGCCTCGGCCCACATTTACACGTTCGTCCATCAATGCCTCCTTTGCTGGCCGCTGCAGTAATGTTCTATTTTATCCTATGGAGTAGATTATCATTTTTTCTTAATTTATTTTACTGTGAAGGAACACGCACGATGCCTGCCTGCTCAGAGGTAACCTCCGCATATAATAGATGCATTTTATCACAACTGACGAAATGCATCACGTACTGGCTCACAAGGACTGCAGGCGGAACACGCTGTTAGATACTTGTCGATAGATTTTCTACTTGAGGTTGGTAGCTAGCCAAGCGAACATTCACAAAATGCCCTCCCACCACGCAATAGATCTCAAGCCGGCGCGGGCGGTTAGAATTGAACCATGGACCTTCAGTACAGCAGTCCATCATATAACTATTGCTATCAGTGCTTGTCGTCCGTAGCAAAAATGGAATATACGTGAAAAGATTTTTTTATTCAGCGTCTGTAATTGTGACTGGTGGATGACAATAGGCTCGGCGCTTATTACAGGGGTGATGTGAGCAAAACTTGGGTGTTTAGGCTAAATAAAATAAGGAAAACCGACAATATACTCCTTGCGATGAAAAAAATATTGAGTTTTTTAACGCGACTTCCCGCCAAAAATATTTTAATCATTGAATGAGTTTCTTATGTTTAACAAAATAATTTTTTTTTTTAATTGCTGATAGGTAAGCCTTTGACCACAAACTCACTTCATGGTAAGTGACGATGTGGTCGAAGGTGTTAACAGGCTTAACCTAGAATTACTGGCTCTCAAGGACAGCAGCCGGAACACACCGTTAGGTGCTTGGCGACATATTTTCCACTTGAGGGTGGCCAGGCGGGCATTCGCAAAAATGCCCTTCCACCATGCAAAAATTAAAATACAACATTCTATATACAAACGTTAATGAGCGGCCAGGAGCGCAGAACTTTCTCTGTGCTCTATGCGCAACTGAATACAACTGTTTAATTTAAGAAAAAAATATATCTGTTAGCTGTGTTTAATTTTAAGGAATACCCATAACCCATAACTGAGGTTTTGCACCGTTTAACACCTCTATCCACCCGTTCTCCGATGCGCACATTATATCTAATGTATACATTTTTATATAGGTATGCTTATGTAATTTATATACCTAAGTAGTATAAATAAAAACCTATCCTGACAAGTAGCGTATAGATTTAAAATAATTCTCACTGCATCAATTATTATGAGCAACAATTTATAATGTTTAGTTGAATTCACTTCAAAGTAATACAATGTATTCTCTGAAACAATTGTGAATATCCATGTTTCACAAAATACTTTTCATCCTGCCATTTCTAAATCCATAAAACACTCCAAGGGGTCCAAGACGGGATGCTGCTCTGTAGCATCGATCCACTGGTTCTACATTCGCATCACGAAGCCGAGGTACAGAATACGGTAGAGTAGGTGGAGGCCTGCTGCGTTGCCATAGCAACATTTCTTGTATCACACGCCGAGGTATTATAAAGTTGGGAAAGTTTTTCAGGAGTTTATGCAGTTTGGTTCTGCGGCTGTGTGGTTCTGAATAAGGAATTAGGATTAGTTTTTTCTCATTTTAATTAAGCCATTTAATTTTTGTACTAAAATTGAAGTTTGTGTATAGAGGTAAATTGTCAATTTATTTTCACAAATTGATTGGTACTTAGAAAAACTATTTATTTTTATTTTAGACGTTAAATTTTTTAGACTAAAACTGAAGTTTGTGTAAAGAGATTCATTGACAATTTGTTTTCACAAATAGATTGGTACCTAGAAGAACTAGATGAGTCTTCTCTTATTTTAGACGTTTAATTTTTTTAGACTAAAATTGAAGTTTGTTTAAATATATTATTTATTAATTGTCAGTTTGTTTTCACAAATGCATTGGTACTTAGAACGTTAAACTAGTTATCATTAATATAGCACATTTGCGTGCTATGAGTTATATTATATAGGTATAACTCATAGCACGCAAATGCTATGTTTAGATAACTTTTCCAAGACTGAGCAAGAAATTGTAACTGCATACACTAAATCGTTTTTAACCCCCAAAGCAAAAAGGGAGGAATACCCAATATTGGAGTGCAATGTAGTCTGTGTAATACATCAATTTTGATATGATTTTTTGTTTGAAAGATGTCGTGTTCGAGGTGGTACTTAGCTACAATTTTTGAAGATATGTTTCAGGAAAACTTAAAAATTTTAATTATATACTTTAGTATTATTAATAGGCTGCCCTCTTGGTAAATGATGCTGTGGTCCGCTGAATACCGTATTTAGGCTCATAAGGATATGTACTGATTGTCAAGCACAAATGCCGAAACAGTCACTAGCCATGCAAGCATTCGCAAAATGCCGAACATGCTGCGGTGAACCATAGTGAAGCTCAGGCCAGTGTCAGGATTCGAAACATTGACTACTGTGCGGCAGTCAATAACTATTGCAACGGAACTGTGATTATTTTATATCAGACTAGCTATCCGGGCGCGGCTCCGCCCGCGCATATGTCGGTTATCGCGCGAAAACATTAACCTCTTTTTGCGCAGTCGGATAAAAACTATCCTATGTTTTTTCCCGGGTCTCAAACTATCTCCATACCAAATTTCATTCAAATCGGTCCAGTAGTTTTGGCGTGAAAGCGTAACAGACAGACAGACAGACAGACAGACAGAGTTACTTTCGCATTTATAATATTAGTACTGATGTTGGTAGCACAGAGTTTTCTTTGATTATGGTCAGTTTTTGTCTTTGGTTTATGAGCTTCTTGAGCGAACCATAGCCCTAAGGTTAATTTTAATGTAAGAGATATTAACATTCGTCATGATAGCGCAAGTGGCACTAGGTACAATAAACAAAATTAAAAAGAAACTGCCAGATTTTAGACGACATAATGTAGCAATAACACGTTTTTTTTGTACCAAACACATCGACCAATTGGTAAAGACAAAATAAAGGGCTTTAAACTACCAATAAATATTTTTTTATTCGTAGGCTTTAAAACAATATTCCATAAAAATATACAAACTGCAGTTCTAATTTAAATGAAACGGTAAAACGTAACGAAAATGCACAATTTGCAGTCGGTTTTTTTTTACTTTTTTAATTAATTTATACTTGTTTTAATGTAAATCAATATCAAGATCAATAATCTGGATGGAAAGTATTGAATTGGAGTACCTACTTATTCTGTTCAATTTCCAAATAACCATTAATTATACATACTCAAACAGTGCAGTCGGATTAGCCTTACTAAATCACGAAGTATACTATGTTTGTCACTGACCGGACACATTATAATTTATTAACAGAAGCCTGTAATAGACAAATTGCGTGTACGCATCCCCTTGCCACCCTGCCTGTACTATAAATAGGACATGTGGCAGGAAGTTGCGGCTTCCTCGCGCAATATTATAGTTTGGATGTATTGTTTACCTCAACGGTTAGAGCCCCAACAAAGGTGGGTGGAATGACCTTCACAGCTTAGTTAAAAAAAATAGTGTCCTGATCTCTATTCTCTAAGTTTCAATAGTAAATTTAGTGCAACGAATATGTATTGTTTCTTGTTATATTACATTTAGATTGTAGATAGTTTTAAAATCGTGTTATATGTGAATTTATTTTAAAGAAATGTTAGTGACGGCTTTCATGTTTGTGAAATGAACTTGTTTAGTTTTCTCTTTCGTGAGGATAACTCACATGAATATGTCAGATAGCTCCGACTAAAGTTTCAACCACGTTAGGTGGTCTTTTTCAAGGAGAGCTCGGGTCGTCCGCGTTGACGTCTCGCTTAGCATGATATTATATACCTACTAGCTTTCCAGGCGCGGCTCCGCCCGCGCGTATGTCGGTTATCGCGCGAAAACACAAAAACCTCTTTTTGCGCAGTCGGATAAAAACTATCGTATGTTTTTTCCCGGGTCTCAAACTATCTCCATACCAAATTTAATTCAAATCGGTCCACAGTAGTTTTGGCGTGAAAGCGTAACAGACAGACAGACAGACAGAGTTACTTTCGCATTTATAATATTAGTACTGATAAAAGGAGGCATTTAATAACGTTAAATATTCTTATGTAGGTATTGTTTTTGTAATATTTACGTATATCCGTCGCATATCGGTGATTTATTAAAATTTTTATCTATTGTTAATATTGTTATTTTGTGGGAATTCGCTTTTGCCTTAGTGGATATCTTTAGCGGATGTAGCTACCTAAATGGTACGGAAAACTACCTTTAGGCATTGACCTCTATATCTCGATGCCTTTAGGCAATTGTTTTTATTCTGGGCTAATAGCGGTCATAATGAATCGGAAAATGAAGAAGCATAGTAGGTAGGTACCTATACTTGTATACTTACCTCAACTATGCCAGCTTTGGCTGAATGTCTACACGTAAATATATACCTACTTACCTACCTTATCAGGAAAACTCTCATTTAACTTAAAAATGCAAATGTAATTAAAAATTCATAATTTAATGGAAAACAGGCAAACCAGAATCATAAATATTGGGCTCAAGGGCATGCATGAAAATTTTTACCGAATTTAATTGGTGAGTAAAAACATGACGTAACTAGGTAGGTACTACGTTTACATAAAGCGCTACAACGACACTTACCTACGATTACATTGGTCAAACAATAGCAGTAGATATACCTACCTAGCCTTACCTATTTATTTATTTAATTTATTTTTAAAATTTTGGTACAAAATCATATAACAAATTAAAGAAACTTATATGTAAAAACTTGGATTTAAACGAACATGGTAAATTTGTTAAACTAAATATTGTACACATCTTTGCAGATAATTAAACTAATTTAAAGGTATACAACGTCAAGAATGTAGAATGTTTAGAAGTTCAAATTTTGAAGTATTATTTAAAAGTAATCTATGGCACAAGTAGCTAAGCCAAACCGAAAAAGTTGCTAGGTTGGTTCTGAAAACTGTATTGTCCTAACGGCTGACCAAAGTAGGTACCTAGGTAAAATAAGGGTCGATTCTAAATCATAAATTTATTTTCATGATTAAGCTTTAAATAATCATAAGATACACAATGGTACAGTGTCAAAATAACTATCAGGCTTCGGTTTCTTATGCAGAATGTTCAGAGCAGCAGTCTTTAATCGCACCCAAAAGTCGACAACGTCTTTATACTCCCACCCCATTTCTAAATAAATTCATTCGCACTATCTAATGAGGCGATAAGATGTTGTTCTGATGACTTATATTATTCTTAGTATGTAACCCGATAATGTACTTGAAATGACAAATTAAAAATAAATGATTACCTAGATGCCAGTGACGCTTGAAAATGTGACAGAAAAGTGTCTAAAACAAATATTTCTTTTGCACAAGTTCTAAAAAGTTGCAAGATCTAGCCAAGAAACGGATAAAGTAGCAACACTGATCTAGGTAGGTGGGTACCTACATAAGCCTTGTACCTACTGGGTCCAGTAAAATTTCCAATCTAATCAAAAACATTCACTGGAGCGTACCACAAACTTTTCAGAACTTTTTTAAGTAGGTATTTGTAAGTAGGTAGGTAGGTTGCACTCGGTATAATATAGGTTGTAGGTAGGTACCTACTCGGTAGAGTCAACGCCAATTTACTCATTACTACGTAGGTAACCACGCTGGTCTCTGTCACACAATAAACTCTACATGGGTTTACACGCAGAGCTTATTGTAAATGTAGGCTTACTATAAAGTTATTTATTTAATAATACTAATAAAAACCTTTACCCCTTTTGTCATCGTTTTAGAGAACACCACATATCCGATCTCACAAACACTTTGTCTAAACACGACATACAACAACTTTGAAGTCGGTGCCATAAGAGTTATTTTACATTAAATCTAAATGAACGTTGGCATAATCATTTCAAATTGCTACAGACACTACCCGCAAAACACTACCGCATTTCAGTGTTCTTACAACCAAATACGAAGCTTATTATTATCCAGTCAGTTAGAGTCGCTATTTTTATTTATAAAAGCGTTTTACGTAACGATATAAACGCCGCCCTTCTAGTCAGGGAACCCGAAAACTAAACTGGCTGAAAGATGTGAATTTACTCCCATCCGTAACGTAGCTACTTACCTATACTTCTCCACTCAGGTAGATATGGAATGCAATACTTTTTTAAGCGCTATCTATAGTCGAGTAGCAAAACTAATCTTATTATTACAGTGACATCTAACCAAAAAAGTTATAAATAAGTACACACTAAGAAATGTTATTGTTCACACGAATAATCAAAGGTTGTTCATAGATGGCGCTGCCTAAGGGCCTAAGGTAGAAAATGAATGTTACCTACCATAGGTAGGTCAAAAGATAGTTTTATTTTATCGTAAATCAGAAAATCATAAAATTTCTAAAGACGTTAATTTATACACACGTATAAAATCATCTTCATGTAAAATTTCTGTAAATAAAATATATAATACCGGCATACATTAATACGACCAAATTTAAATAAATGTCAAATTTCAAATGTCAAGCGACTAATCAGCTGATTGTGTCAAAATTCATTTGTTTTGCAAAAAAATGCGAAACATGCGAAATCAAAGAACTTGAAATTAATAAATTAAGTTAAATTTAAAACAACTTCCACCACGTCTAAATTACCGTAACAGATGTACAGGATGGTGAAAGTATGGAGGCTGGGGCAGACGAGCTACGATACCACCTACAAGATCCAGCTAGCTTTAGCCCGGAAACATTTGGATGCTATGATGAAAGGAAAAGACTGCGACTTCGACACGCTATTACTTGTAGAGCATACTTTGCCGGTTTACACCGTTGGTAAGTTTCAGCTCTTTTATTATGCAGAGAGTGCATATAATCTTATAAGCTATAGCTATAAGCTAGTGTAACCTATAAGGAATGCAGAACTTATATAAAATTAGTAAATCTATTTTTTGTTCCACCTACCTAGCGACTTTTCTAACATCAAATGGCTTAGT
This sequence comes from Plagodis dolabraria, assembly GCA_963854805.1. Taxonomy (NCBI): domain Eukaryota; kingdom Metazoa; phylum Arthropoda; class Insecta; order Lepidoptera; family Geometridae; genus Plagodis; species Plagodis dolabraria. The sequence continues at coordinate 25,092,467 of OY978441.1, read as the reverse complement.
AACACAGCTTTTTATAAATTCAAACTCAAATTCAAAATCATTTATTAAATTTTGGCGTCTACGACGCTCTTACAACCTTCAATTACAAATTTTAATATCGGAATATTCTACACTGTAAGTACCTACTGCCGCATTCAGCAAAAAAATTTATAGAGCCACGGTGAGAAGAATGGGCAAGAAACTCGAGGCCATTCTTTTAAACGTCTTTTAACATTGTGTTAAAGATATTCAAAATAATACAATTATTACAATCTTTGTTGAAGTTAGGTAGGTGACAGGTGAGAGCTTGGCAGATGCGGAGTTTTCCAAGCATTTTTGTCGTTTAAGTAATCACAAACTGTGTAGTAGGATTTCTTAATCAAAATGTTTTTCACAAGCAGCTTGAATTTTCCTTCTGTGAACATTGTAATATGTTTGGGAATTTTATTATAAAACCGCACATAATTACCTAAAAAGGACCTTTTATTTGTCTTTGCTAGTCTAAAACCTGACCGCTATTTAATATTTATTCCATTTAATTTTTGGATTTAGTGTTGTAATCGTGGTTGTCACTATTCAATTTAAATTTACATATGGATTGAATTGCACGTTTTTGTAAGATAAAGATTGGCTCTATCTCTCTCAGCAGCAGCTCCCCATAGCAATACACCATATGACATAATATTGTGGAAGTATGTAAAATAAACTAGCCGTGCAGTAGCGCTACATCTTAAATTATTTACGCTTACAAGGACAGCTGCTTAAATTGGTACTTAGCTGTACTTATTGTTTCGGACAAGCATTATTGCCTCAATACCACAATACCTCATCTCTTGAAAAGTAATGATGTTTAAAGATGTTAGCTGATTAGGCTTAGAAACTTAACTAGCTCTCAAGAACAGCTGGAACACTCTTTCTGTCTGCTGCTTTGGGTGTAATGTTGACTTATAGTATTTGGGTGGAAAGTCTGCTTGGGAGCTATTCTAAAAGATAAGATTTTATTTAAATATCCTTCATCATGTCAGTTTAATAATATGAATATTACTGAGTATGAGTATTAATCCTTGCATATAATCATAAATGCCCTAATTTGGGTGCAGGGTAACGGAGGTCAGTGAACTGAAACCAATTTGATATTTAATTAGTTACAATTAAGGAACATAATCTAATGTCTAGGTACATAATTGCCCTGCAGGTATCAGAGATGAAACACCAAAATGTGAAATACAAAGACTCCGCAGTTTTGGTGCTGAATTCAGGAAGACCAACCGAGGTGGGCTCATAACCTTCCATGGTCCTGGCCAGCTAGTTGCCTATCCTGTTATCAACTTGAAGCATTTCAAAACCAGTGTCAAGTGGTATGTCAACAGCTTAGAAGAGACAGTCATCAGAGTATGTGATGATTTTGGTAAGATTTATATAAATTGACTTTGAAGGTTTGTTATCATAATAGAATGATGTTTTGAGTAATTATCATTGGAAACAAACGGTTTGATACAATTGTAATACAATTTAGTAGTGCTATTACCAAAATGTTCAATGCCTTCATAGTAATCTGAACATTAGGTAGTTAATATTTCTGGTATTATAGGTAAGCCTTTGACCACAATCTCACCTGATGGTAAGTGATGATGTAGTGGACGGTGTTAACAGGCTTAACCTAGAATTACTGGCTCTCAAAGACAGCTGCTGGAACACACCGTAAGGTGCTTGGCGACAGATTTTCTACTTGAGTGGGATCGCACCATGGATCTGTTGAGCGGCAGTCCATAGCCAATGCCACTGAGCCATCACTGTTTAAGTTAGTATTGTGTCTAATTAATAAGAAAGTAGCATGATTAATAATACAGCCAACTACTTGACCATGAGCACTTAATTTTATGTCTCTAGTGTTTTTGTGGAGAATTTTTGAGACACAGTTGGGAGTTAAGCATTCTGCCTGGTTGATGGTGCAATAATGTATGTTGTTTCAACACATCTACTTACCCTCTTTAAAGCATAGATAGATGTTTTTTATAAAACTTATTTAGCAAATATTTGAGTTGCAAACTACCAAGCCTACTACCAATTTTACATTTGAATGTAACTTCTAAATCGTAAGGATTGTTGTTTCTTATAATATTGATGTTTGCAATAACGCCTGCATTGCGGTTTACATTACAAATTAACAAATCTACTCCCATATGATGGTTGAAGAAGGAGAGCAAAAATTAGAAGAGTCACAACGTCATTTAACTCAGTCAGAGCATACCCCGGCTATAAGGATGGATGGATGCGGGTTCGGATCCCGCACATGACTATAATTTTTTCTTTCGTAAATATTTAATTGTTTTTTTACTTTTTTTTTTATATTATAGGCATCAAAGCAAAAAGATCACCGCACACCGGTGTTTGGATAGATGACAACAAAGTAGCTGCTATTGGTATACACGCCTCCAGATATGTCACCACCCACGGAATAGCCCTGAACTGCAACAATGATTTATCCTGGTTTGACCACATTGACCCCTGCGGCATTAAAGATAAGGGAGTCACGTCTCTTACCAGGGAAACTGGCATCAACTTACCCATAGAAAAGGTAACTCCTGTGTTTCTTAAGTATTTTGATAAAGTATTTGAGTGCAAAACTGAAGAAATGGACCCCAAAATGCAAGAGGAAATATTGAACGGTGTTTATAATAACCTTATGGCAGAAGCACAGTCTGTGAATAAGTGAAAATATGATTGGATTAAGAAAATCTAATATTTTGGTAAAACTTTTATATGCAATATAGTGAACATTTAGTGAAATAGGTATAATGAATCTTGTTTTGAATCTAACTTAATAATTTATTGAACGTTATGAAAAATAAAAGAATTTAAAGTTTGTACAAGTTTATTTAATTTGTTAATAAGAATAATGAAAAAATAAATAATTAAGTATCCTTAATTAGTCTAAATAAATAAAGAAGAAATCTCAAGTTGGGTTAGGAGCAACAAATAAGTAGGGTCACCAATGTTATTTGGTACTATTACATATTAAATTCATTTCCTCGAAACCCAACTGAAAGTTCAAAGACTAACTGAATAAAAGCAAAAGCTAGCAAGTTACAGTAAGTATCTATATTTACAAATAAAAATGATATAGTTCAACATAAGTAATTTTGACAATATCTCAGCAAGGAAAATATAATATCAAAAATGTGTAGCACTATCCTTAATTATAATGTAGTTCGCTTAATACTAACAAAGTATAATACCAATCTAATTATTTTATTTGATCAGAATAATCCCATAAAATAAATGTAATTATTGAAACAGTTTATTTTTGAGGGATTATTCCAAAACGTTTCTTTTAAAATTCCTAATTATTATGTACCTAAAAATTGTACAAAATGGTCAAAAATATCCTTATTATATATAATAAATGCATTTTCTGAAAATATCTTAAACTTATAACTGTATAAAATGTCTATATATTATGCGCATAGAATCTATTACAGATTCGTATTCCTCCCTGATAGTTATTGTCATTTCGATACTAACTTACACATACTTATGATTATGAATGTTGTTAAATGCATTAAATTACTTCTAAATATAAATGCAAAACACGCGGTGGTTACAAAACAAATCGGATTGAATATTATTTCCAATTAAACACCACGATGACAGAACTTAATTATATGGACGGAATTAATGTTTTCCTACTGGATTTTGTTCTTCATCAGTCGTTTGTTATCACAAGTTCCAGCGTGGAACTATATATGGTGAGTGTTTATGATAAGTGCTTGGGCGGTGTGAGCCACTTGCGCATGTAGTAGCAGAAGATGGTCGCGATGTAGAGCATCACCAGCAGGGCACACGCCACCCCCAGGAGTAGTACTGAAGCCTTGCTGGGACACGGCTCCACGATGGTCACTGTTTTCTCTGAAAGCATATACAGTACTTAATAATAAGCACCTATGCACCTTATACCTATGCAGTATTTGACTGAACTCGCACGTACATGCGGCTCCTACGGCAGTCAAAGAGGGTGTAATACAGAGACGGCAGTTTTCAAGATTTCATTTAGTTTCAGTAGCTACAGAAAATGACAAATTGTGTTAAAGTTTAACGACGTTACACTTTGTTTGGTCAAAGTTTAACGACACAACTGTTTTTCCCACAGTTTCCTTGTGGTCAAACTCATTGGTAGTAAATTCTTTATAACTATCAATTCACACGTGCTTTGAATAGTTACATTGAAATAGGCCTTATGTTTTGAACAAAATGGCTAGTAAAAACATTCGGTTATGATTCAGATGCGAACTAACAAGATTTCCGCCAGGTAAAATAATTCACTTCATTGTCAGTGTGTCCTCTTCCTGACATAAGGAGACTTATGTATGTCCTATTTATCTATGGCAACATCATTAGGGATGTCCTATTTTATAAGGAGACTTAGGTATGTCCTATTTATCTAAGGCATCTCTAAATTTAACTAGCATAAAGAGTATTTTAAAATACCTCCATAGTTAGCCTCCGAAGCGCTGCCACCAGGTTTGTCAGACCTTAGGAAGTCCGTGCTCTGCCTCTCGTCTCCAAAGTCAAGAACAATGATTTCTTGTGAGATGTTCATATCTTCTTCCTGATTGGTCTCGGTCTCAATGTGGGGCACCGAACGCTTCCTTCTGCCCCAAGACTCCACAGTTTGTCTGCCCCATTCGCACATTGCCTGAAAAAGATATGATTTCATTTGGTAATCCTAGTAGGAAAAGCTTCAGACAAAAGCAATTTTGTCGTGAGGCAAACATATATTTCTAATAATGTCACTTCGTAATCCGCGTGTGTCACGGGTCCATAGCTCAGAAACGGAATGGTTAATAAACCTAAACATATCGTGAAGAAGCATTACGAAATATGATCAATGTGGAGTATACATTTTTTCACGGTATGTATCTCAAAACTAAAATTAGTCAAGAATCTAGCATAAAATCTGTAGGTACATTATGTACAATAATAGGTAATCTAAAGGATTTTGTTAGTTTTTATCTGACCTCTACGGCGAGAACTTCAAAACTTTATGAGTTTCATTGCGCTTGTAGCTAGGTTCGGTAACCGGTTTTACATGATTATGGTATTCCCGAGTTTAAAAATATTATTTCACGTACCTATTAGATTGAGAATTATTGAACACCAGTGGGCACAATACCGTAATAGTAACACAATAGTTAACTTTCGCGACTTGAACAAATAGTAAGTATTTAACGTGACTTAATGGTGATTTTAACGCGATTAAGTCACGATAAAAGCTTATAACAATACCGTTATGTTCCCTAAAACCGTGAAAAATATGAAAAAATACGTTTACCCTCACCAATTGTATACCCAAATCCATTAGTAATATAATAATATGCGAATGATGCGTATTACGCGATCAAGTACAATAATAATAAAAAAAAATTGGACAAGGCGGTGGTACCGACCGATCTGAAGTCTTCCTCATCATGAATACTATCGCCTAGCGTGATTATTTACCGATAAACTCATGAGATTTTGCAAGTGCATATAATATGAGTGCCTATATATGAACCGGTCGTTTCTTAGAAAGCTTTTTCAAAATGTTTCCAACGAATGACGCACATAATAAACCTATGCACAATGTATACCTTCTCGAATCATCAAAATTTCTTTATCATGTATAATAGTAATGCTTCTTTGAGTATACTTACCGGTTCGCAAGGCCCAAGGCAATATTTGACGTTGCACTGGAAGATGACGCCATATGACTCGGTAAATCTGAAAGCCTCGTACACTGATTGAAGAGCGTTGCCTTCGGGAGAGAATGCTGGGAATATTGACGGATCCACGGGACATCTGTCATGAAAAAAAACATCATTATATCATATACACAGCTATATAACTTATCATTACAACGATATGAAAAAATATTTCTTACTCTCGGATGAAGCTTCGCAATATATTTTTGTATTTTCTACGTACCTAACAATAATTTGGTAAAGTATTTACGCGTTGATCTGTTTTTTGGAAGTCTGTTACTTACCCTTCATCATCGATAATTTGGAAGGTAGTCTTCGAATCTTTGGCCATGGCCACACAGCTGCGGGCGAAGATGCCATAAGGTGCTGGAAAAAATAACGTCATGTTAATACTGTATCACCCGTGTTTTCACTGTCGCTTCATCAATTAATCGTGGATGTGGACACAAAACAGTCAAACTTAAGGGTCATAAACACTACAAAGAGTCTAATTTTTAATGGACATTCCAATGGCCTCGAAAGTATGAAAAATCTTGAAGAATAAGAGGCGTTAACCCTGCTGACTTCCGCTATTGTAATATGGACCGGTCTCTTCCTTCCGATGACACTATCGAAGATGCGATACTATAGGGTTCTCAAAAAGTTTAAATACAAATTAATCATCTCCAGAAGAAAATCTTACTCTCTACCGATATCTGGATTTGAATATTGGCCATTTTAGATTATGCCTTGACCTGATTCTGATTGCTGTCTTTATCGGTGGCCCATGTGGTACTAAATAGGGTTCACAAAAATAATATATACAAAATGATCTTACTGTCTTCTGGTATCTCGATGCGGAAGGTAAGCCTGTCTCCAATACGGACGGTCTCGACCTCTCGTTGGCGCGCGTCGAGGATGCGAATGCGTGGCGGAGGTGCCTCCGGAGCGGCAGTGATGGAAATCATGTCCGGATCTCTGCAAGAACATTCATAGAAAAACTGATTAAAGATTACCTTTTTTAATTTCGTTTATGGTGATAACGGGGTGAAGGCACCAAAGCTATGTTGCGTAAAATCGGGGGACTTGGATTCGATTCCCACTCTGTATCATATATTATGCTATTGCAAAACATTGAAAGTTGCAAAAAGTTATTGTTTTAATTAAAATTTAGTCATCGAGCTTTTGTAATAATAGACCACGGGAACATAATTACCTAACGTAAACTTAACTTTTATTATCATTGCCTACTGTTGCCTTCTGTATTTGATTTAACGACCAACCCAATAATTGCTTCATTACACTGGTACTATAACAAATTAGGCCTAACTCATCTCATCTATATAGTTTTTATAAGCTATAAAGATTAGTCTAGAAAGATCTATTGCTGGTCAATACATTCACAATATACATTCAAAATTATCTTTAAAATCAAAATTTCTAATCACGTCGTTTGAGTATAGGTTTATCTAAATTTGATCTGTTAGTTACCAGTACCCGCGCAACGTTTTTAGAATGGAAACCTTCTGTTGAGTTGGGACGATGAATTTCAAATCGCCTTCATGCAGGCATGTCATACATACCAGCCCCGTTTTTCATATTACTCTACCACGTCACGTAACGTCTCGGTTCTTTGCAAACGAGAATAAATTATACGGTAAAAGCTAAAGGTCCTCATCTTGGATGACGAGACTTACTGTTACTGCAATATAAATTGTAGATCATGTGTCCTACTGACCTGATGGGCACCATTCCGAAGGTGATGTTCTTAGAGCTCATGTCATATGTGCATTTCACTTTGTAGATCTTGTCAGCTTTAGTCATCACCACGCTGTGGTGTTGAAGCACTACTGTGTTTGAGTAAACCCCGGTCTGGAACAAGAGATTCAATTAATATGATGCCAAATTGTATAGGGTTGTTTAAATATTTCTCCATAATGTATTTGATGTCTACTTAAACATTACAATGTAATCACGCGGACTTACCACACTCTGTGTATTACAATCCTGGCCAGCCATGGTAAGGTCCAAGCGGAAGAAGTCACTGTTGTCGACGTCGATATTGCAAGTCTCCGAGCGGCCCAAAGCGTAAATGCGTCCGTTGAACGGCTTATTGGTTCGCACCTGCACTGCTATCCTTGTATCCTTGCACAGCACAGCCACTACAAGAAAACATAAAAAATAAAGCTTGTTCTGCCGCAGCAATCAACTAAGAACTCGCAAAAGGACAATTATTACCGTCATAACAAGTGCCAGTCTTGTCGCAATTGGCATCATTCCTGGTCAAGTTGTTCGACACGTTCACATCCTGCTGGTGCTCGATCGTCACCGGTAGCTCTCCAGACGGGTTAGCTGGCGGCTCTAAAACAAATAAAAATCAATAAGTACACGTTCCATAAAATGCCACTGCCACAAAGAGCATTCCAATCCAAAGACAAATTACAGAGTTAGCTAATAATCCCGAACTAATCTATGAATTGAGGGTAGGCTTCTATTTACAACAGAACCGCTGATTAGATAGATGTGCGTGCACGTATCATAATAATCGATACACGATTGCAGCAAAACGTAACTACTGCACGTTAATTCTAAATGCGGACTATCTAGTGCCCACTGCAATTACTGTAACCGCGCAAAGCTTACCGCTGCAGGCCAATCTAGATTTTCACACGCACCCGATAAGTACTGGAACCGGCGAACTTCGCCTAATACTTGGAAGCGTTCGCGTTGAAACGTGTATTCAGGAGACATAATAAAAAAACTAAGACAAATCCATAAACGTATGACTACCGTGTAATTTTTATTATATGTACTTATACCGCAATTGTGAATTAGGTACATCCAGACGTGAGAGTTAATGACCGTGCTCTAATTCTAGACACAGAGGCTGCCGAGACAGATCCAAAGAGATCAATGTAAGAGCTTAGCAACAAGTGTCAAAAACGAAAACAATAGAAAGTAGCGTTTAGGAATACAGTGTCAGCAGCTGAATGGAGTTGAACGCTATTGGAATGCGTCAGTGGCAGCATGGTGAGCCGTTCCTAATCGATTCGTTAGCATAGTGGCAGCGTCTGGACACATTCGCGACCGTTGCCCCACCGGCCGTTGATAATAAGGTGACGTAAACTGACGATTTAGGACATTGACCGGAGAATTTTGACAAAGGAGTGTCGTTCGCCCACTGACTTTACTGAACAACTAATGCCGCCAAGCCCATACCCTGCTATGGTCATTTAGAAAACTTTGAACTTTCACGTTACAGCATTAATGTAATGGGCTAATGGATAAGTACTGTCTCGCTCCGAACATTCTCAGCAATTTCGGACGTAATGTCAGCTAGCTTACGAACCAGTAAAACTACTTTAAGAACTAGTTAATGTTCTCCTGTCTAGATTTTGATATATTTACGAACAATTTGTGGCGTTAAAATTTGAATACACTTTAAAAGCTATTGATATTTACTGCAATATCTACCGAGCTGTTTTATTAAGAGCGTATCACAAAAAAGCAAGTGTAACGAACGTTATTGAAAGATGCAGGTGGTCCGCTACGTCTACAGAAACAGTTGTTATCTATCCAATCACTACAAAGACGTGATGTGGCTTCTCATAATTAGATATGAATGTGATAGCTACTTTAAATGTTATTGGCTTTCGATGAGTAACAGTATCCTCTTGTTAAATAGTCATAACATGACTGCTAATAAGATTCTTTATAATATGAATACAATAGCTAATGAAATTGTAACATGTATGTAATAATTTAAATGTAATTGACATTCTAACACATATTGATTTAAAGGGATTTATATATATTATACATTTACGATTAACTCGTACATCATTTTAATCATTTTAGAAGTATTAGATAACAGGATTAGTTCAACATCGGAAGTTTGGATTCCGATTTTTGACAAAGTTAGCGTGTTGTCTAAACTTTTATAATCTCTAAGCTAAGAAGGCTTATTTGTATGAGTTTGCTTTATGTAATATACGTTTTATCTAATGAACTCGATGATTAAACGTACCTACAGTTATAATGATCTGGTATCTCCCCTCTGTCAAGTAATGTATGCTAATATCAACATCCAAGAGTTGGTAGGGTACGGAGTGCCTAACAATAACGCCAGAGGCTTAAAATAGTCCTACCGGTTACTTCAACATGTTCCTAAGCTATAATTTTCCGACAATGTAGTAAAAAGTGAACTAGGCTACAAGTTTCCACAGCCTTTTTTTAGAACTGGTAACAACGTGCTTGATGCAGGCCAGGCATCGATTTCAGCTGTCTATCATGTGGTCTGTAATGCCTAACCTATTACTGTAATGACACCCCGGAGGATCAAGACTGGACCTGAATGTGTATTTACCCATTTTACAAACATACGTGAGTTGTATATTCTAGTTAGGCCTTAGAGAACTAGAATTAAATGAAGCTAGATAAAGAACATATTATAAACATTTCCATTAGGCATACTTTGGGTTTCGCAAAGATCGATCTACCGAAATGGGCATAAGGAAAATTGTAATTTTATTCTTGACTCCTTGGAGAGATTGCAAAAATGCACGATGTTAGCTGCGGTTTATCTCAAGGCGATTATTTGTGTATGACATGACATAAGGACTCATTTCAGAACTTTAGTATTATGCGTTTGATGTTACTAATGAAAATACATAAAATTGAAACAGTACATAAACGATGTTAGTTTGACGCAGAGATATTAGATATACAGTACATCAGGGATACTCGGCCCAGTACTATTTTTAATATATGTTAATGACACAATTAATATTATGCCAAGTTGATTCTTACTAATTTGTTTGCAAACGATACTATTTAGACGTATGTGACATCAATAAAAATGTAACCTAAATAACTTGTTAATGCTATAGGTTGGTATATTAAGAGAATGATTAGACACGAAAAGAGTTATATTCAACACAGATAAGAGAAAGAGATAAAAGATATTATAAATTTGTCAAAAAACATATGATTATATACATAGTGCTCTTTAATCAATACATAAACCACTGAGCATAATTACTTTACCTACACAATAGCTTTGTGGCCGTAATCAGATTTATAAAATGTGCAAGATTATGAGATAATTTAAGACTCGTTGGTCTTGTGGCGAAAACATCGCTATGAAATCTTGGAGTCTTGGGTTTGACCCACGGGTCAAACAGGCAATGGATTTTGTATAAAGAAATGATTTGTAACATTCCGGATATCCGAACTGGGCCAGGTAGAAGGCAAAAGGCTCACCCCTTGTTACATGAACCTAAACGTTGAAGTCTTCCCGTGAAGTGCCGTTCTAGAATTGCACCCGTATCATAATGTGGGAGTTGCAAGAGGTGACAACGGGAAAATACCCGATGGTGGGCAGCCTTCTTAAGAACTGCCAACTTACTGCGATCTCAAAGACTCCTGTCGAGCGTGGAGCTTAGTTGCGAACCCCTTTTAAGCTTAGGGAAGCCTTTGTTTTATAGCAAGCTGATGATGTGAAACAAGTTCGTCGATACGTGTATGTATGGCAATCTATATAGAGAAACTAAACTAAGTAAGTAGCTAATCAAACTTTTTTGAACTGCAGAGCGCAACCAGTGTGGCAAATGGAAATCCCTTCGGATTTTTCAATTATTTGTGCAGAACAATGTTTTCCTAAGTGTTTGTGGAGGCACTTGCTCCAGTGGATGGTTTAATTACACGCCTAATCCCAGTATTGCATGCTTTGAGACTGAATATCTGTCACTGCGTTGGTACTCATCAAGACGGACTCTCGCTGAAGAGACCTACCACCTGGTATTACGAAGAATAAAGTTCACCAGTCTAAAACGATCACAACTGCGATAGAAAATAAATAACAGTATTATTATTTGAAATTATTTTAATATGTTATCCTAGATTTTATAGACAGATACTTAAAAGCAAAACACGTAAATATCCGGAAATTCGTTCATTCTCAGTTACCGAGTTAGCTCATAGTTCCTACTCGGTGTCGTTGACTTCACTGCACCACCGACAAGCATATTTGCAACGCTCCGACGAATCCAAGGAAATTATCGACAATTCCCACGCTCCGCACAAAGGACGCTATTTGTTAATCGATATAAACCGTGCACCCGTTGATGTCTTCATTAGGTATATTATTTAACTTAAATTTTTATAATGAATTCGTTCTCTGTGTAATTAAATTATGCAATAATTATAGTGAAAGTGGCAGTAGACTTTGAGTAAGTACTCTAGTAGTAGGCCTACCTACTTAGAGTTTTTTTTTATTTGAGTACATATTAATTTTCTTTCGAACATTTATTAGCATGCTAATGCATTTGTAATCTACACTAATATTATAAAGAGGAAATATTTGTATTTTAGTATGTAACGAATAAACTTAACTACTGGAATGTTTTGAAAATATTCTTTCACCATTAGAAGCCTACACTATCCCTGATGAACGTAGGCTATTCTCAGAATATTTTTAAAAGTTAAAAATCCGTATGAAACCTTCGATAATGTAATGAATGGACGCGTGAAAAAATACCAAAAACAAATTTTATATGGGTACCCTGCGGAAATAGTTGTAACAGAGCAAAGTGATGTACTATACAGTTTTATAGAGGATATCAATATCTACAAAAAAGTCCTCAATACCATACATCTAACTATTACAGTTATGTCACAATAACTATATTTTATGTGTTCCAATTTATAATCTTTGATAAATACCCGTCCGAAGCCGGGCGGGCCGCTAATTCAAATATAAACAGACATAAAATTGTATTATAAGTATTGAAATATGGATGCAAAAACGTAAGTATTACAAGAGTGACTTTAAATGAGTATGAGTTTATTGACTCAAGTATGCCTACGTCTCTGCTTGCAATATTTTATACAAGCATTTCTATATTCAATGTCTATAACCTATATTTTGAATTTAATCTCCATGATGCAGCAGCCTTAAAACTTTCGACCAAAGAAAAGTTTCTCCAAGAGATTACCTACATTCTGTAAGTAGGTTTCGCTCGTCTTCCTTTTGTGGTTATCGATCTTTTGCTCTTTTTTACAAAAATCTTTGGTACTTTGGTCTACGTTTTTTGGTCAGTTTGTTCATCATAACTTGCCGCTAGATTAGGTTACGGATTAGACGTGCCCGCGTTAACTCATTCTGCTTTTTGTGTTCACAAAAAATGCTGTATCGCTGTCGCACGCATCACCTGGTAATGCTGAAAGCACGGTTGGTACACGTTTAGAAACAATAAAAAATCTTTTCCTTGTCTCATGTTGAGTTACTTAATTTTAATTAAAACATTTCTTCCGTGAGAATGAAACGAGATCGAGCTTCAAAAACGGATCTCTACTTGCTCAGCGACAAAATAAGGAAAATTAAAATTCCTAAAGTAGAAAGGCATTTCCTTAATGCTAGTTTATACCGTCTATTTATTATCTGCCATCTTTCAACGGCGTCTAATAAACGTCCAGTCACGAGGGACGGGATATTTTAAGAGTGGAGTGATTAAAAACAGGTCTAGTCCAGACCCGTGGTCGGAAGTGTCCGAACAAGGATGTAACGGTGGATAGCCAAGGTTCCCTGTGCAATCTAGCTTCAGTTGCCACGCTATTCCGTTACCCGGCCATTGGATTCAACTCATGTAATGAAGTAGTTTACCTAATAACTTAGAACGGTCCCGGTTGCGAAACTTTGTTGCCATCTATCATTCTGGTTTCCTATGAATACCTTAATAAGACACGATAAAGGTAGTGGATTGGTGTTGATTTTAAACTAAACTATGTAATGTATGTTTCGGCGAAAGTAAAAGATGGGCTTCTTCCGGGGTTCTACATTATACGAGTACATTCAATTAACATTTTAATATGTTGCTGTCCAAACAGTCTTGTTCTATGATTTGTAAAAATAAATGAAAATGCAAATTTTCTGTATTTAAAGATGAAACTAATGACAAGAAAGCTTTTTAAAGTATGTTTATGAAAGTTAATCTTAGCGTTGATTTATCGGAAAGATAAAATTCATTGAATAAGGTGGCATATAATTTCGAAGACTGGTCGGATTAGCAACACACGGCTGCCGGCGGCCACTGACCCGAGTAAAGAACCATGCCAATGGCAAGGCCTTGCAAGGCCGTTATCTTTCTATACACTACCTCTATTAATATACCATTCGAACTCATGCTACATTAAGCTGTGTTCACATGAATAACGATCTTAGTTACACTTTGACTATAAATGTAAGTATATACTTACAACGCGACACTTGGATGTTGCATTTTGCGCATGGAATTAGTAATTTTTCAACCAGAAACATAACAGAGGTATAATCAAATGTCACTTAAAGTTACTTAAAATTTGTAAATGATTGCCTATACATTTATAATAATAATTTTGGATTGTGTGTTAGTTTAATCATTAGAGGCCCGCGTATGATCATTCCTGATATACCTACGAGTATACCTTGTTTGAAAATGCTGAGGTGGCAGTAGAAGGTAGCCGCCGAGTCGCCATCGCACCGCTTGTAACAGTTTGCTTGCATAGGCAGTATTTATATTACAATACTTAAATCTTTATTAAACTACGTATTGGACAAATAATGCATGGTGGTAGAGCACTTTGCGAATGCCCGCCTGGCTAGCTACCACCCTCAAGTTGAAAATCTGTCGCCAAGCACCTAACGGTGTGTTCCGGCAGCTGTCCTTGAGAGCCAGTAATTCTAGGTTAGCCTGTACAACATCTTCGACCACATCATCACTTACCATCAGGTGAGATAGTGGGTCAAAGGCTAACCTATCAGGCATAAAAAAAACCATAGTCATAAAATTCTATTTAGTTTGAATTTGTGCTTAGTACTCTTAGGTATCACAGTTTCAGTATAAACAAAATACTGTCCAAATAAAATTATGATTCCAGAAAACGTATTTGTGATTAGAGAATTTGCTTGTCGAAATGTCACGACGTAAATCCAGGATGCAATATAAATAGTTCTTAAATCAATTAATTGTTTTAATTATATTTGCAATTCAACGGGCCAATGCTCCTAGCATTCTGGGCACGCGGTCAACTGGTAGTGGGCTGGAGCATTTGGACTGCCTGTGAGTCTGCAATGACTTTTAGGTTGTCAAAATGCTTTCATAGTAGTAGTTGTATAAATCGAAGTTTATTGGTAAAAAGGCAGGTAGTTTATTAGCATAAAATGTTTTATTCGTTTAATCATCGGAAGTATACATACAGGAACAAAATCTTAACACTCCAGTAAAACCTCGGCTAAACATTAAACCCTATCATTCAGTGCATATAACAGCTTTAAATGAAACCTTTTCATATATAAACAACATTACGTGACATACAGGGTTGATTTGGAATATTACATTTCCTGTCGTACTGGCACGTCAATAGTTAAATAACAACAAAATAAGACATGTAGCTCTTATTACGGCTATCAAAGGTTTTATTATATCAAAACGAAAAAAAAGAAAGGATGGCCTGTAATGCCTATAATATCATTTATATATTAAGTAGTCTGAACGCAAACTAATGCTACGTTATATAACCACGGGAGTCTGCGTATGATCCATAGCCTATTACAAATACGTTGTAAGTCATTAATATAACAGTTCCAGCGTCTGCCTCACTTGTTTACTTTGTAAATGTAAAGCAATTTGATGTTTTCTTGTGAATAATTATGGTGGTGCTTTGGTTTCTCATTTAGAATGATTATTGGCAGTCATTCTGTTAAACATTTTCTAAGCTAAAGTAAGTGGAATTATTATGCTAATTTTCCTACTTCGATATTCTTGTAGGTAGTTATAGATTTAAATATAAGAAAACAGATTTAATTATAATATGTAAAAGTTTGATAAGTGGCTGATGCCGTTAACTAGTGTTCAACATCTTTTTGGATTAATTCAATTAAAGTCGAATTAGGGCTGGACCACGAGTCGACGGACCTTAGAAAAAAACTATTCAAATTGTGTACGACCGTTATGAAGGCACGCACGACCGGCGCCGCCACCGCAGCCGCAACAATGGCTCATGCTTTGTAACTATTGTGACTTTTTGCACCAAAATGCAACGGCAGCTTCATATAACAGATTAGGTAACAGTTGCAATATGATTCAGCGCATTGTCGGCATAAGTAACGAAATTACACCGGCACGTATCGGCGATATCGCTCGCCTATTCAAAGTGAACACATCAAATTACCAAAAGTAATTTAATAATGTACCGGCTATTGCGGCTTCTCTTGGACAATTTGTGACGGAACACCCACTGAAATACCTACTTTTCGGAGCACGTGTACAAAAAACATGCTACAGCTAATGATGTTTTCGAAGCGTGAGTCTGTTTAAGACTCGAAGAGGAAACACTTCAATAAATATAAGCATTTTTTTACTCATGGTCAGCAATATACATAATCAAACACAATATATAGGTATATACTTAACAAAGTATCGGCATTCATACAGAGAAAATAGGAAGAAGAATTTCTTAGAACATCAATATTGAATTACTTAAATAAAATGCTGTTTCACAAAGTCTTAGTTACTTTTATTGTACCGCAAAAGGTGTAAAAGCAGAGGAGCAATACTTCCCATACTCCCGTTACGCTCGCGGGATTCAATATTTTAATGGTGACGTAAGACACTGCTATATCCCATGAGCACATGAATAAAGAACGGTATAGAATGAAAGTTTGAAAAGTTTCAATAATACACGCAAAGCTATGTGTGTGCGTAACTAGTCACCGACAGACGTGCGGGGGTTGGAGCGGCGACAGTGGCGCCCGCTTAGATGCTGAACCGGTTTGAACCAGCTCAGTAAGCGGGTAAAGTTTTGGTAGCTTACATTCTGTTGCTTTCTTTATTCATGTGCATAATTAACTGCTAAGGCACATTCTCAGATTACTAATAAATTAAAAGTACAAACTGTTTAGATATAATACTAATGGCTAAACTTTACGCTTGGTTTCAGTGAATACGTTTCGTATTTACGGTCTTACTTGAAACTAGCAATTTGTTCAAAGCGTCTCCGAGTAATTTGCATCCATGAAATTATTATTATTTACAATCATGATTAGCATTAGATAACCGCGAGGTGATTACGGTAAACCATTAATTACAGAGGAGGAAATATAGAGAATTGAATTTAACTTGAGTGCGGGAAAATGAATGGTTTATAAAATTCTGTATGTTATGCTTTGTACGAAGAAGCGGGCTGGGAGTTCCGATGCCAATCTTAACGCAGTAAGTAGAGGTTCACGTAATGAAGTAGCAGGTTGTTATCCTGGATGTAGCGGAACCAGAATTGCTCGTAACGAGGCATTTTGTTGGATGGTAATAAAGCATATCATAGGCTTCGGTTTAACGCAGATCTCGAGTGAAGGAGGAAATTGTCTGGTGAGTAAAGCTGTGTTAACTTTGGATCGTAATATTTTAAATGTTTATAACTAACAATATGGATAAGCACCTTTCTCAGGTTTATTGAAAAGGTATGTTTAATGTTAAACAAGCCAGAACTTTACCACGATATTATCTACTGAATGCAATCATCTTATGTTGGAGAATACCTACTTGTTCTCTTGAAACTTAGTAGATGTTTCACAAGTTAAAAATCCTTTTATGAGCTTCAATCAAATATTTTATAACTATTTAACTGAAGAACAAAATATTATAAAAATAAATTGCATAGACGAAAATCAATCGAAGAACAAGGAGGTGTTAGCTAGAAAGCAGTGAAAGGTATATTTAGAGTAGAAATGTGATGTTTTGTTGATGGTGTTACATAAATGATTCCTATAACCATATAAAGTAAAAGAACAAGAAAAATTACGATAAAAAATCTCCTCGTAGAAATCACATTGTTAATTGAAATTTTCTGTTGCCTTGATTTCTAGTACCTAAAGATAAACTATTGGCCTTTATTCGTAAACTTTGTACTTCCTAGCTAATATTTCTCCATCCCCATACTCCATACTGACAATCCCGTCACGATCTCTGCCAGGGAACACAACAGGAACTCGTTTATCTCCTTGCGAATCGATTTTATCTCTCGGATGGAATTCGAATATCGAGAGCTCTTGACCCTGACCTCCGCCTAGAGTGCTCTCAATTATTTACGTCTTGTTAGCTCTCGATTATGCTTTGATAGATGTTTTATCTTCAATAATGGGGTAATATCATTCATCACGTACTCAATCTTTTTAGATCATGTGCAATAACGTTGCTTTTTTTTACTCTTACCTATTATCTATCAAAAATCCATTATGACTGTCATATTCAAAATAAAAATTTACATTAACTGTTCGAATAGACCCTTTGAAAATGTTTAATCGCTTTCGATTCCGTTCGCTATCATAATGTCGTCAGGTAACTGTGCCACACATATTATCTACGTTGATTCGTGTGAAAATATTGTTCAACTTCATCTCTCGGCTGCCGCATACGGTCCGCTACTAGTGATGTAGATATGTACATGCCAGACATCTTACTCACGAACACATAGCTAGCTCACATCATTTTTATTCAATGAATCCGATAAAACGCAAAAAACAGCTTTATTGTTAAACTTGTAGGCTTTTCTCACGGCGGAGCCAGTAAGGTGAGAAGTTATTCATAATCGCAAGAGGACCGTCTAACAATTAACTTCCGTTGAATTAACGTGTACTAATGGTGCAATTATGAAGATTTGTATCGTTTTATTGTTTTAAATTATAAGCTACTAATATGGGTTTAAGGTTAACTTACTAGTTGTAATGTTAGGTCTTCGGTATTCGACAGAGTCCAAAAGGCAATTAAGTCAATAGCTGCTTAATTATAGAGCTGATAATTGAAGTGGAGTAGAACTGCTACAAGTGCATGTACCTACATAAATTATGAATTCCATCTGAACATATTTAAATAACTTAAAATTATTCTAAACAGAATATGAAAAAAAATCAGAACACAATAAAACGCTGGTAAATAAACATTGTGCGGCGGCGCAGCGATTCAGCGTTTCTTTTTGTATTTCAATTTGACAAAAATAAAGTAGAAACATTTTGTTGAATAAAAAAAAACAAATAAAAGTAGTGCAGGTTCTATGAAAGCGCGTAAAGCCATCCCAACGGATAACTGTACCGCACGCCTAGCTGATTGCGTTCGCGGTAAAAACAGGCGCATGCGTCGCCAATGCGATATTGCGTTGCATTGCATCGTTATCAACCTTCGATAAAATATACCCTAGATGCAACTTTTCGTATTGACAGAACGCATATAAACGGCTCAAGTTCTCCTATACCTTTCTGTCTATTGAGATACACATAAAAACCTTAAAATTACACAAAAACGTAGTAAATCTATTTAAGTTATTTAACAATATTCAACCTTGTTTCAGTTGTATAAGGTTTAATTTTCAATTACTTCGTAATAAACTTATAGCACTTTTACTCTGCGCCATTGAAGAGAGCTCGTAAAATTTTATTACCCTTTGCTATGATAGAACATAAAATACAATGGAGTCGCTTACTCCTAATCTCGTACTAAAAATATTATTTAGTAATTAGTTTTTTTGGTGACATTTATAATTGGAATTTTAACTATCCGTATTAGTCAACTAGCTTATATACCCTGGTTTTGCCCGGGTTGAAAAGGTGTGTAGTAGATTATATGCGGATGTTGGGAGATAGAAAAGGGATCTGTTATAATGAAATCAGAATATTAATTATTCGGCTTTAATTTTCATTAACATTTATTTATTTATTCCACACAGAACAAAAAGCAATTAAAAACAAATAATATAACAATATAATGTATCAGACCTGAATTGCAGTTCAGATACCTGCGTGTTACAGCAAAATGTATAAAGTAAACGTGTTTGAGTAATTATGAATGTTAATACAATGTTAATGTTATACATTGTATATGTAATACAATATTTAATATTTATAAACTACCTTTACATACTATGTTCATATCATACAGTCTGAAAATCATCTGTAATAATAAGAGTGCACGCTAAACCTCGTGCATTCAGGATTGTGCAGGTGGCTCGGACATTTCGATATTAAATTATTAACATACAACATCAATTAAAAACAGGAACACTAGAACTTGAAAAAGGTTTTGTGGTGTTTTTCCAATCAGTAAGCCAAGTCACTGTTACACGTATTAGTACATAAAACATACAAAGATATGCACACACACACATAAAAATATTGTATATATGTTTGTAAGCACTAATCCATATTATAAGTGAATATATTGCAGTTCTAATAATATTTCATACACACATGTCAAATTGATAACCTCCTTTTTTGAAGTTGGAAAATGTAAAATAAATGCCTGTGTACAGTCTGAGAAAATAAAAGATTATTATGACGACTCCGATAGACTTGTTCTGAATTAGGGCTCACTTGTTCTTGTCTTGCATGGGATGTTATTATGCGTGCGAAAGAGACAACTGCGTGACAGGAGTAACGGAATTTAATTTGTTGATGTATTAATTTGGAGGTGATAATTAAATAATTATGAATGTTTATCACTTAAAATACGATATATATGTATAAAACTTACTGAAAATAGGAAATCCCATGTATTTTTCGCTTTGTAAGTGTATTATTTTTGCAACTATTCACAGAGCACTTCGGCATTGTTTCACTCGACGATCAGCGCGTCACTGACGGCAAAACTGTGCTTCAGATCATTATAAGCACAGTTTTGTTTGGTTAACTTTGGAGCGTTCGCGCAGAATCTAGGGTATATTTTATCGAAGTTATCAACATAAGCTTTGTCTATGCTGTGCCAGTTTTTCGTTATGTCGCTGCCCACATGGAAAGATTTATTTAAAACTGCCTTTCGTGTTTTATAAAGACTTTGGATTCTTCGGTTAGGGTTATATAGAAAATATTACCGTTTCTGACGAAATTTCCTAATGACTACGAGATCTGTGTGAGATTACAAAACTTCGTCTTAGTAGTAACACACAACACAGAAGTACGCATAAAAGCATGTGCATGATTTTCACAACAAAAGAAAATCCGTGTCGGACGCTGGAATTATATGCGCATAAATGTACGAATATATCGTGTACGAACATTTTAAAATAATATTTGAGGGCTAAGATGTTTCGTGCGTAACTGTTCTAAGTATAGACTGAATGTTTTTCCAAGAATGTACTCACTGTGCGCTTAGCCTGAGTTGCGTAAACTTATATATTTATTAGGAAAATGTGAATACCCGCGAGAGTCCTCTAGGAAATGAACATAAATTGCATTCTATTTCACTATCAGACTTAACTCTCGTATTATCTTGACAGTGTTAGCCCACACTGGGCCGCAATGCAAGTATAATAACTGTGCGTGCTGCGATAATAAGCGAAACGACATAATGTTTTATGCCAACATCTTGCAACGCCTATCTGCTGTTCTCACCAGAATACCGTAACCTCACTCATATGGCACACCAGCCTTATAAAACTTATTCAGTTCGTTGCCAGTTCTATGAAGCTCTTGACATACAAATTGCTATCGCGCTGGGTATACGTTTGTTTCTAAAGAGGTGTCGGCCGCGCATGTGAAAAATATTAATCGCATCCTCTTTGCAAATTTAATATGATATTAAACTCTTTATTTTATGATGATAGCTGTGACAGCACAATAGATTGCTCGGTGTTGGAATGCTAAGGTGTTAAGTAAGGCAGTCAAGCAGTATATTTACATTTTCCTGGCTTGAGCAGGGTGAATGTACGCGCGACGCGGGCGTGTTGGCCGAGTCCGTAGTCGCCTGGTAGCTGCAAGTAATTACGGCCGAGGACGGTGGTGTCATTACCAAGGCTGTCATGTTACTCTACTTTTCTATACCAATTTTCTATTATATACTTACAATGATTATTAACCTTCTTGAAGCAGTAAAAGCGTATTATAATATCTACAATTTATACTTTTCAATGATGTTATCATTCGTAACTACATATTAGGCATACCTCGCAAATTACCTGCCTTTGCTAAAAAATCAACTTTACAGTTTGTAGTCTTACAATTAGTCAAAGAAATCCTGTTTCTTTAAGCTACCGATTAATTAAACTATAAAATATGTATAGGAAACGGCAAGACTGAATTGTAGATTATATAGGGACCCGTAATTAATAGACTTTTTAGGTTATAGGCTAACCTTTGACCACAATCTCACCTGATGATAAGTGATGATGTGGTCGAAGATGTTGTTCGTTTTCTAAGATAATAATGCGAATATTATTTGCAGTGAAAAATGAGTTTGGTAGAATACAATACGAAATATATTACACAAATAGCTCATGTTACTGTAACGCCCCACAATGGAACCTGGTGCTCTTTTTTTTCCATAACGTTTGAGTGAATATTGTTGCCCTGCATAAAAGGTCAATGCTATCTCTAAAATAAATCATAGATTTTTTAAATATAACAACCTAATCTGAACCAAGCAAACTAAGCTATCCACTATAGATATGCACACGCTGTGTTAACCACAAACGTATATCTAAATCTAGTCTAAACATTCGTTATACATTAATGGACTATGGCCTATACCATACACAGACATGTCCAATATGATATCCACAACTGGAGGCTATATGTGTTCATTATTACCCATTTGTATACAAAGGCGCTCCATACGCTATTATTGGTCACTATAAAGTTATTATAAGATTTTTAATTTAAACCCTGTATTATTTTCCCATTACCAATGATAACTTGGTAATAACATACTAAAAATATAAATAAAACTTTAATGTCACTCCAGGGATGCTCAGCTTTTTATAGGTAGCTGGTCCTTTTGTACTTGAATCGGAAACTTTTTACGGCTTATACGGTAAGTGTGAAATCAGGTGCAAGTATGTTTTAGAGTATTTACGATGTAAGTACCTTCATTAGCGTTTTTCTTACCAATTATTCTAGACTTACATAGTTTGTAGGTAATGATGTATTTTATCGTGTTTTATTACCAACTAGACAGCTACGGCTATAGTACATACATTATAATTATTAAAATCACCTGCAACTCTCATATAAAACTAATATAATTCAAGTTATTAACCTGCGGTTTGGTTATAAAAATATTTAACCATCTGTACTTAGTATTATTATATGTTCTATGCCATCTGTCAAACTTAACAAAATTATAGAGAAAATAAGTGTTTTGATGAATTTTTGGAGGACAGCAATATATCTTTTTATTTAATGACTACGTAAATACTCCATTTTGGTTACGGTTACTAAGGTCTTATGTAAACATCTATATTACTTTGGAAAAAAAAACGAGTTAAAATAAATAATTGGGTATATAATGTGGACAAAAATTTTTCGTAGGCGAACTAACGTAAACTAAAAAAATAAGTAGTCTACCAATTTCACGTGCCTATACAATTAAGGGTCTGGGCGAGTCTAAACTCTGCCCTAGCAACTCATAGTATTACGCAGTGGACATAATTTATATAAATACTGTGAAAATAGGGTACATTTTGATTGAATAAAGCTCCCAGTGCCAAGTCAGACTCGGGACCCGTACCACCACACAATGTGACAATACAATACATAATTATGTATTAACATTACCTACCTAATAACACTAAAACAATAAAATTTCTCTTCCGCAAAATATGTGCAAGTTTGCCTTTTTAATCACGAAATATTTTGTTGAGCTTTAATTATTATTGGATTTTTTCGTTTATATATTGCCAATGTTCAAGAGTCGATCAAAGAGAGAGTTGGCAATTTGGCATGTATCAAAATTTGCGCCATGGCCTTATCTTGTGATTGTGTTGACTAAGAAGTTTGAATTTTTTACACCTCCAAAGTATACTCCACCTGTTCCTGAAACGTAAGATCTCGACAGACGGACAACAAAGAAGACCAATAAGGACCTCTTTATTTATTATTTATACACAAAAAAAAAACAAATAAAAGTACTCACTTTCACAGAAGTTCTCGAAGTATTTCCCGATAGGTTCACCATCGTCGATGAGAGGTCTGTCCGCGTTGAGGTACGCCGAGGGTCCATCCGGCAACGTGTGGTGGTCGAGGTGGTACAGCTTGCAGTTATACGCGGCAGAGTGCGGTGCTCCCATGTACAGGAAGGATCGGCACAAGAACTCCGTCTCGATTTCGCATGCTAGCTTACACGCAGCCTCGGATGTCACCTGTGTTCGACGAATACTAATTTTATATCCATTAACTAGCTTTTCGCGCCGTGGCTTTGGATGTCGAATGTCATATCGAGAACGCGCGAGATGAGAGTTGAATGTTGTGCATACTAGTAGCAATAACCTAAACATCAGTCAATAAACAAAATAAACTAAAGATCAATCAATAAACTAAAGACTTCGCGACTGAATTTTTTTTTTTACGTTTTTAATTTCATGCAACCGCTGTTGTGAAAAATTTCCAAAAACTTTATCGACAAAAAAATCACGAGAATCGGTTGAGAAATGTAGAGGTCAAGTACCGGAAATCTGGACAGACTAACAAAAGCATTTTTGGCCAAGCTGAAACGGAGACGCTGGGCTCGTTCGGTCAATAAGATTCCTACTTGTACTACTTAAGCGTTTAATCCCATCTC
This sequence comes from Plagodis dolabraria, assembly GCA_963854805.1. Classification (NCBI taxonomy): domain Eukaryota; kingdom Metazoa; phylum Arthropoda; class Insecta; order Lepidoptera; family Geometridae; genus Plagodis; species Plagodis dolabraria. The sequence goes on along the minus strand of OY978441.1, from coordinate 25,068,193 downwards.
AATCATCCCGATACAATTTTTCCCTTATAATGCTGTACTAGAACTCCTAACTTTTCCCATGGGAGTGGTACGAGGCGCTGAAGGGCAAAAAATTGCTGATATGAGAGGAGTGTTGCTGCACATTGAGCGCACAAATAGGCTTTTGATTTTGTTAGATAAATATTTCTAGCGTAAACTCTGATCAGTCGATTTGTTGTATATTAATATTTCATCACGCAACCATGAAAGCAAATTCTTTCACGCGAAAATCACATCATAACCTGTTAGACGTCAGACCCATTTATTTCTAAACGAACAGACAGATAAAACTTGATTTTTAATAACTTGAGCTCAGAGGAGACTTGCAATGACTCACTGTCATTGTTCATTGACACTTGATTGCGCAACAGGTATTCAATATTAATGGCACGATATCGATCGTTATTTTGTACATCGTAGCAATTTTCCCGATTAGGAATGTTGGAAGTGCTATGTCATTTTACGTCACTTGCTATTTGCAATTATATAAGATAATATTGAAGACAACTCGCAAAATTTGCAAAATTGGATTTGACTCAAAGCTAGCTACTAATGGTTGTTGAAAATAATATCGATATTTATCTCAGAAAAGGATCCATGTCTTGGCTTGACAGAGCAATTTATAGTCCGATAGGTCGACAATCAATTTGCCATCCGCTCTCGTGCTTTACGGTCTTAGACATTTCGAGATTAAGCTATAATAGCGGACCAAGTGCAGTAACTCAACTGACCATAAATAAGTGAACACGATTTTAACCTCTGCCTTCCAAGTGGTTCGATAGCGAACACAATACTGGCTCCAATGGTATGCGCTCTAAGATTTATGTACCAATTATGAGCTTTTACATCATAATATGACCATCAAAACTAAAGAATCGTGTATCTTCCATCATAATACCAACAAGCTTTAATTAAGCGAAAAAACTATAAACATAATTACTAGAGCTTTGTATTCTTTTAAACCATTACGATGGGTTAAGAAACGCAAAGCCTTAGTAATTATTCTTTAAACAATCCATGTTTCTCAACTCACTCCTCGTAACGTTAATGACTGACCGACATCAGTGCGCCCCCTCACATCTATCATCAAGTTCGTCTTTCATCTTTATCAAATTCATATTCTTCAAATAGGGTTTCATTGCTATGTTAATTGCTCGTTCTATAGTTAAAGAGATTGAGGTAATGTCATCCATTTATGAGAATTATAAATGAGAGTATACCTGTATTTCTTTGTCGTTGTAGTAGTGCAGGCCCGCGTACTGAGCCACCTTGTCCTCGGCAACTCCGACGCGAGGCGCAGTGAACACTCTCTGGCCTTTGCAAGCTTGCGACGCCTTCAGGCACAGGTTCTAAGACCACACACACACAAAATCACATAAAATAGCTCACAACTATAGTAATAACACTAACTGAGTGGTTGTTTATTTACACGAGCGTTCAAAAGCACCGCAATACGGTGGTTGCCGCGATTCCAGGAAATTCGCGCTTCAGGAGCGCCAAGGTTGTTATTTCAAAGTGGGTGCTTGTAATGGTATGCCTTGTTTCTGTGATAAATGACTTGTAACATAATATAATAGTCATTCGATAGTTACGGAATGCTGTTCAATGAGGGCGCAAGGGAAAGCTAGTTTAGTTGAGGAAAATTTTATTGTAGTAAATCATTTTCTAGCTACATCTACAGCTAGTTTTAGAGCTCCTCGAGTTTATGTGAGTATTATTCTCACAGTTATGTATCTCGTTAATACGCTAGAATATTTGAATTTTATGTTCACAGTTAATGAGGCTATATATTTTCACTGACAAGTATCAGGTTTCACCAATGGATTTCTTATGTTTAATGTTTCAGTTGAAAAGCAGGCAATACCAGGTTCTGTGTTCACTTCATGTTAAAATTGAGGGAATGAGATTCAAGAAATGATTTATAATTGAATGCTTGATATGATCGGTTACTCACCTCAAAGTAATCGGTTCCAGGAGTGTCGACAAGTTGTACAAAATGTTGAGCGGTGCGTCTGTCCGAATCGCTGAGGGCGCATCTCATACTTCCGTACTCATATTCGGCGGATCGACACGCGAACTTTTTCTGTGTAAACAAATAATAATATGTGACCTATGAAATTGTACCTTTGAGATCTGATGTAATTTTTAAAAACCATGACCAAATGGGTAATATCCTAATAAATTAAAAAGTTTCCCTTTTCTGGTTTTTAAAAAAAATAATATTCTAAGTCCAGTCTTTCTTAAGTCCGTCCTAAAAAAAATATTTGAAAGGCGCTGGAAAGGGATCGTATAGATTATTGACAATTACAATTATTATATTTAAAATGTTAAGGATACATTTTATCATAATGTTATTTATGCTTACACTTTCAAATTTGAAAGTTCCAACTAGAATGGCAAAAAATACTACTATGTACTAATTTACCTAGTACTTCCAGGTCATAAAAACGTGAGTTTATACTTAAGCTAAACAACCAGTTAAACTTTTATGTAAATACTTCCTGTATCAGCCGGATAGCCCACTGCTGAACACAGCCTTCCCCAGTATGGGGGGTTTGGCCATAATCTCCACGCTTGGCAGGCGGCTTAGGGATCGCAGTGTGATATCTTCCTCAGAAAGTGCTGCTGCCCACCTTCTGGTGTGTTTCTCTCAGTCACCTCTTAAGACACACCTCACGGGAACTACTTATTACTACTATTTTTTTTATCAAACTAAAAACCGTATCTTGTATGTCTATATAACTACTCATCCTATTTGCTACATTATGTAGTTCGTTATAGCATCTTTAATAAATGCTACCTGCCTATTGTAAACGTAGAATACATTATACATGCGAATCGGCACTAAAAATTTATGAAACAGTAATACCTAAGCAAATATTATAAACTTCCTAAGACTTCTAAGGTCAGGGACGACACATCGAAATATATTACAATAATGATTCCTATATTCGACGCTGAGCGAACATTATAAACTTCCCAAGACTTCTACGGTCATAGTCATAGTAAGGTCAGAGTCGACACATGTAAATATATCATAATAGTGATATATTCGACTCTATCTCTTGAAACGTACATTATATACCCTTATCATCAAGCAAGAATCACAGATACGCTGTGGCAACTAGGAAGTTCCGTCTTTGGAATATCAACGGTTTTATTAAGCATAGTTGCGTTAAAATAAAGGAGCCCCTACCATTTTATCTATACCTGGATCGCCAGTATAACTAGGGCAAAACTATAAAATATAAATTGAATAGATAAACGGTAAATTGCATCGATGCCGCCATGATGCTCACGGGCTTTCAGAAATGCAAAGTACTTAACAACCGAGCTTTCAACTTGGAAATAACAGTTGTCATCGCGAGTAGTTTACTTAGATACTGATGTATGTAGGTAAATAACTTAAGAGACAAGTTGAAGAGTTTGATCAATATTTGAAAGAGTGATGGATAGTTTGCAAACTGTTTCCAATTTTAAGTGGTATAGGTACTTGAGTGTTAGATATACATGGAGAAAAAACCTTTAGAATATTGATTAATTCCAAAAACACTGCAAGACAGTTTTGCAACTCGTTTTATAATAAGATTGTTTTACAAAAATACCTGTTGAACCTTAAACTTTAAATTTCCTGACTCAAAAAAGCAATATTGAGTTTTTCTTATTAGATCTGAGCTTAGTACCTAATACCTATATGGCAAGAGGTTTGATTCATTAAATCTGACATAATGTAGGTGTTATTTTTTCGTGCTGATGATACGAAAACATTTTATTGAACCTGACATGTTTTTTTTATATACACGGTAACAAACAAGCAGAGGGTCCACCTGATGGTAAGTGGTCAACGCCGCCTATGAACACCCGTAATATCCGCAGCATTACTGGTGCGTGGCCTACCATTAAGAGAAAGGAGTCTATTCACGCCTCTTTTGAAGCGGTTTAGGTTGTAGACCTGAGGAAAACCTCAGGGGGAAGAGCATTCCACAACTTACAGGTACGTGGCAGAAACAGACGATTAAATCGAGTAGTGAGAGACTTCCACGTATCTATAATGTGTGGGTGGCCCTTCTGACGATAGTCCTTTCTGCAGTTAAAGTAGCAAGTACGTAGGTATACATACAATTAGCGTAATTTGAACTACAATTTCTTACCTCATTGAGACAGGCAGCGAGGCAAGCTTCCTTCGTGGACGTGTAGATGATCGTGTTGTCCAGCCCTCTAAGCGACTTGCCCGGCACCCTCTCGAAGGCCCAAGGTCGGAGACAGACGCTCTCGGTTCGCACTTGGAGTTTCACCATGTAATACGTGTTCACCGATCGCTGGCAAGAAAAGATATGTAAAGATAAGATTCAAATTTGCCTGTTACGAGCTTTCAAAATCGCTACGAAGTTAAAAATTAAACCAACAAGTGGCACTCCACTTGTCAAGAGCTTTCAATGAGTGCTATGTCTCAGGTTCTCACATTGTTATTTATATATACATATCATTTATATACAATATTAATTTTACTTATATCCTTTCTCTCGGTTATAGAAACACGTTGATTTGAGTGATCCCTGTTAGAAATTATAATATTGTCTTTGTAGGAATAATCTTCAGCGAGCATAGCTGCGAAATAAAATTTGGTTCATACTTAGAAATTGTTATGTTTTCTTGTAGGTTTCCTTGAAATATAAATAAATGTACAACTAGCTGGTGAGATTTCCATAATTTTCGATAGAAGATACTTTTTATCTCGATTTGACGACACCATATATACATGTAGATTCAGGTAGTCCTATATACAATTTAGCGCTATTACTATGTTTACTCCTACGAATAGTTATGTAAAAAAATGTAAGTCAAGCTCAAAAACAGCAGAACCTGACCGCGGCGGTCGTAGCGTTTACGTACGTATGAAAGTGTAACGTGCAAACATTAGCTTGACGCAACCAGTCGGATACGATTATTTCTAAGCGCCAAAACAATTAAACAATCACTCAAATTAGGAAGAATGTGCGTGTTTTGTTATTACGAACTTGATGGGTCCGAAATCAAAGCGCTAACTGTATGAGAGTTACACTTCTATACACATTTATTCATAGATTTACTTACACTGTGGTGCTTGTGTGAAGCGACATACACTACGATAATAATAATATGATGAACACTTCAAACGCTTGACTTGTTATTTCTTTCAACACTAGAGAACGTATGATTTGCAAATCTGCTCAATGGCTCGTGAAATCTAATTCTGCTCCAATCTCACGGCTACCCACAGTTCACTGGACACGGCACGTTCATTTCACTTTAATTCTCATATTAATTATAAAGACTGTTCATAGAAGGGTTCCGTATCAAAAAGGAAGAACGGAGCCCTATTACTGAGACTCCGTTGTCTTTCCGACTGTCAATCTGGTCGTCAGTCTGTCACGGGTTTCTAGCTTGTAAAGGGAATAAGTTACACACCTGATATTTAGATCAATATTTTTTTTCAGAGGAACAACAAATACATGGGTGTGCAGCAAAAAAATACGTACTGTCTTGTGGCATACTGGTGTCATGGTCTAGAACGTATAGAGTAGAGTTATTTTTCTATCTAGAAAAAGAAACAATTGGAACCGTCAAAGTTGTTACTTTTCGACCGTTTCAGCTACGGGGTCAATCTAAAAAACTAAACTAATTAAGTACACCAAATTACTGAAAACGCAGAATTATTCTTATTAAAGCTGCGATCAATAACAACCTTTTCTTTTATTGGTTCTCGAATAAGTCGACGACTTATAACTTCCGGAACTATGGAAGTAATGCTTACAGCAAATCTTATTTTTAGACGAAAACAAATGAGGTACGTTGGACACACACATATGAATAATAAAAAGAACATAATAACAAAGCACTAAAGCACATGATAGCACAAACAAAGGTACGCTGTTCAAAATTGGCATAGATGACTATTCAGCAAGAAGTGACCCAGAACAAGGAGCTTTATTTCATGATTTATCTTCACTACATGCCTTATTTCAAAGCCGTAGCGGTACGCTAAGCTATTTCAGTTTCTGGCTAAGATTTTCCAACGAACGATTTAATCTGAATTGTTAATCCTATCTCTAGATCTTACCGCTAATTGGCATCTTGGGAAGGATTTATTTGGCTATTAACTAGACCTAGTTTAGTCGTGTGCCATTGTGAAGACGCGCTGCTAGACATGGACATTGAAATAATGGTGAGCGTAACTGCTGGTTTAGCCCGACATTCTTGAAGTTTATTTTCTGCTGTTATTTATGTAGTACCTTCACGCTGGACGTATCAACATATCTATATTTTCCTTACTCGACGTATTTTGTATTGACGTATACTGAATTGATAGATTAACTATACGTTAGTGTAATTTTTCTATTTCCGCCGCCGGATGACTGGTATAGAATGCTTTAGCACTAAGTCCCCGTATTGTACATTACTTTGTTTTGTGCAACAAACTATTAAATAATAATAATAGTATTTATAAATATACAAAGAACACAACTATTGTAACAATTTGACGCAAAATGGTAGGTAAATTATTAATAGCTTAGTGATGAGTGCTTAGTGGGGGTATTTTTCTGTCTGTGATTCTATACTATGGTATTATATATAATTTGTGGATATATAGTTTCTTTTCGGTGTAGATATTGGCTATATCACGCTCTATCAGGAACTACTAAATAAAATGTGATAAAAATTACCTTTGTAGTAATTCAACACATAAGGAAGCTATGCCTTACTTTTCATCTAAATCCTTTAAGTCTTTTAGGTAACAAACACATACAAACAAACTTTCACGATAATATTACTTCATAATTAGAACAAATCACTGGCTAATATTATTACGACATGATTTTACAATTCCAATTATCGAGGTCAGCTCGATCAAACTTCAGTAAACTATAGCTATTGAGCTACAGTTAGACCTCAAGCTGTGATAAGACACTGGCCTTAATATAAGACAACCTACCTCTGTAATACTTATAAAAGGACTTAGAACATATCATTATTATAAATAACACTTAGCATCAAGTGGTATTCAAGCTACGAATAAATATGTAAAGAAGTGTAACTCTCATACAGTTACCGCTTTGATTTGGGACTCATCAAAACACTCACAATCTTTCAAATTCAATTGGATTGGTTCATTTATTTGGCGCTTAGAAATGATCGCATCCTGTTGGTCGCGTCAAGGTAATGTTATTGCGCCGCACGGTACACTTTTTAAGCCACGCCCGCCGCGGTCATGTTAGCGTTCTGCTGTTTTGAGTTTGTCTTACATTTCTTGACATAATAATTCGTAGTAAGTTTTCATTATTACCTGTGGAGTAGCCATAGGGTTGTTAGCTTGAGTGTCATTCTGCAATAAACACCTCGTCTCTTGTACCGGTGTCAACGGGTTAAGCACAAAACTGTAACAAAAAACATGTATTAGAAATAATATAATTAAATTGCATTTATACGTAATTTGTTTCTAACTAAACCCTGTTTAAGATAAACAGCCAAAATTAAATGAAACCTTTAAAAAGTTCACCATTTTTTTTGTTTTTTTAAGAGTAGATACTTTCTAATTACTAAAGTTTTCGAAGTTATTTTACAGATATAAAATAAACCATTATAATGTCCTTTTTACATTATTTTTGTCTGATCTACACTGCGTCATCAACAAGGAGTATAAATATGCCGTACCACTATTCTGAAACCTAGTTGGGAACAAATTTTTATTTATAGTGATTGTATCTATCAACCCTCGAGGTCCACCTGTCGTTAAGCCGTAACCTCTGGCACACAAATGCATTTCATCATGAGTTTATTGACGAAGTTTGCGCCTATCACACTGATACATACAGTGGTTAAGTCTTAAGGCCCTGTAATTCAATGACTCTCAAGGATTGCTGCCAGAACACACTGTTAGGTGCTCGGCGACAGATTTTCTACTTGAAGGTGATAGCTAGGTAGTCGAGGATTCGCTAAATGCCCTCCCACCATTCAAAATGTGTTTATTGCATACAGCAAGCAAGCATTTGCAAAATACCCTTTCACCTTGCGTTGAAGCTCAAGCCGGCGCGGCTGCGCGCGTCTGCTATTCGCTATTGGGCTGCCATTGCTTAAATTACGTTATGTATATATAAATACATTTTTTTTTGTTATTGTTGCTCTGATATATTTATGTTCAATAATGCTTGTTTAACAATAAATTCAATTCAATTTTTTAATATCTTATAGTCACACATACTATAACCACAACCACGTCACGGTTTACCATATTGAATCCGTTATAAGTTGTCCATTTTATATGTTAACATATTAACAATCGTTTCTGCAATTTTACAACATCTATAAAAGTAGACAGCGAATCTATTACCAAGGTGTAATGTAGACTTTATAATTTTGATACGTTTTGATTCGTATTGCCACCGTTACAAAAATAAAACTAGCTGTTCCAATCTAATGCAGTGCGATAAAATTGTATCTTGAAAAAGGACCGAAGTTTTGTACCTATCACCGTTATTCAAAGATTAACATTGACCCACACTAAATAGGATACTATGTTGCTTTTTATCAGAAATTATAGCGATCGAAACAATCGGTAGGAGCCAGATCAATTATCGGTAGGAGACAAAGGGGATCAGTAAGAATAAAAGTAGGTTCAATACCTAAAAAATTTACCTGGATTCTACACATACATATTGTCATAATTATCATTATTATTACATATGAATTTAAAGAAATCTTTGAAGATTCTTGACTGATGAAATGAAATGACTGAATGAAATCTTTGAAGATTTCTTACAAACAACATTCTTAATTAATTATCAATGTCTTACAATTATGTATTTATGAAGAAGTGAAATCTCCCGTTCTGAACTTTGATTGGCTGATACGCAGAATATAAAAAAATATCATTAATGTTATCTGCCAGTTAACTCTTATAAAAGCGATATTAACAGCATAGTTCTGCGATAACTCTCCTTTCTAACAAATTAACTATAATTCCGCTTTCATTATACAATTAATTATGATCTGAACTTCCAAGAAAATGCGAGTCACGTAAACCTTCGTAAATAAATATTGTGGTACCTATACTAAAAAAAAAACCAGCAGATGATACTTGATATATAACTATACTAAATGACGAAAGATACTTCTTTTTAATGACCTAAAAGCCCTTGCTCTATGATTACCTTCGTAGTTCTTAATTGAAGAGGCGCCTACATTAGGTAGTGAAGGTAGAGCTACTGGTTTGAGTAATTGCATGCTCAGAGTCAGCCACTCGTATATGCATTATCTATGATGTATTCAAGAATATGCTTTTTTTGTTATTCTTGATGGACGTGATCCATGCTTTATTTAACTTGCATTTATTTATACATATATAATGTTGGTGGCAGTGACAAAGCTTTACCCAACTTTCAACAAAATACATTCGTGTTTTGTAAGTCTAAAGGTTATGATTAAACGCATTTTCTTTTAAAACGCATTATTAGGTGGTGAAATAGTACGAAACAACATTTGTTTCGTACTATTTCACCACCCAATAAAGTCAAGTGAAAAATATTTCTTTCTTAAAACAGAATAACATTTCCAACCAACTGTGGTTGTAAATGTAAATATTATAATCCAGATGAGAAGATATTTTTATTAATTAATTGTATATGACACATCTAAAAGTAAATGTAAATCTTTCGATCAACTCTGAAATCAAAAGCAGATCAAATCTGAAAGTATTGTTTATACTTAAGGGCTAATTGAGGTAAGTAGTTAAGATACTCACTCATGAGTTCAACAAATAAAAAGGAATTATCTTCGTCATTGTTTGAACTAAGCTTAATATTATGATACTTGCATATCTCTTATTTTGCTCGTAGCATTTAATGTCAATTTACGCTAACCACACGTCATTTCAGCAAATGAGTTCAATACAAGTTATATCAAACTACAAGGGAGAGAAGCCAGTAAAGTAAATATTAAGAACAGGAATTCGGAAACCAAAAAGTGCTATAGGGAAGCGCGTAGATATAGGTATATATTAGAAGACCCTTACTTAACTTTAAACTGATAATTACAACAAATTTGTCTATAAAATGCTATATTATTTTTATATATAAACCTAAATTTTCTGTCACGATGTCATGAACTTAAAGAATTACGTCTTACTAACTCTAATTTATGTAATTTTGAGTATCAAAAGAAATTTAAACAAAACAAGAACCCAATAAGGAGGGCCGTGTCGATTATTATCGATATATAGGTAACTAAGCTTTCGAACGGAAGCTGACTAACTTATCAATGCTGCATATCAGAACACTAAGCGACGATCGCGGAGTAGGTCTAGTTGAAAGAGAGCTTTTATCTGAGAAATCTTTCACAGATGAATCGGAGGATGTAAGCCACGTTTCAAAACCCTTCATCAACTGCGACAAGTAAATTAATGTATACGAATAGTTTCGCAATTAATAGAATTTTGTATAAATGATGATATGCTTAATACATTTTGGTTCTTGAAAGCAAATTGATCGATCGAGGCACAAATGTCTCATGATATTCTTGTTAGAATTATGAGGAAATTGATGCAGGTATCACTTTAACATTTAAAAAACTGGGACAAAATAATATCTATTGTTAATTTTGCGACAAAAATGCCGATAATGCGAAACTAATCGTAAAATGGTGTATTCAACGGAAACTCTTACAAGTACAAATTCAGTATAAAGGTACCACTTAATTATCCAACTAGAAGTTGCAGAGGAAATAAAATTTGCTCGCTTATTTGATACACCTTAATTTCTATTGAAATACACTACACCAGCTTTAGATATCTTCTTAACTACTAAACATAGAATCTTAACATATAAGCATTGATTCCGCAACGCATGGACTATTAATTCATCTTTCACGTAGGTGTCTAGTTGTCTACAAAGTATTGACTCTACACCCGACAGTCTGACAAATTACATATCTTTGTATTATAAATTATCGTTTAGGTAGTCGTAACCACGAGAATTTCTTTATAAACATTGATTAATGCATTAACGGAGCCCTTAGAGTAATGACATTGGATTTCGCTTCGGTTTCAAAACAGAGATAATAAATCTTTCCAATCATGCTATGAGTTCAATTATTAAAAATTGCTTTCTGATTGTACAGATGCACAGAAGAATAAATATTTGGAATCATTATGACAAAAGTAGGGTTGGCTGTTGTTTGTTTTTTGACAATTACACGTTAACATTATTAACACGGTTTATTTTGCCAGCAAATATTTTAACTGCAAATGTGTAGGGCCTGCTCATGGCTATAACGGATCTTTGGTATGATATTATTTTGATTATCACTCTTTCTTTATAATTCTCGCTCATAGAGTAATGATAGGTACTCTTCAAAGCCACTATACCAGGTATTGAGAGCAATTGAAAACTGATTACTGAGGAGATAAATATTATTTTATTACTATTACTTACATAATTGGTGCTTTAGTGGCAATAACACAAAATTTTAAATATTGCATGTTAATCTTCTCTCATTTGCAGCGGATGCTAAACTAATAAATAAGAAATGCTGCAGCTTTACATTAGAAAGTTGGAAATCCCGATGCTGAAATCGTAGACCTTATATTGAAAGGCACGCAATGTCATATTGCAAAGACAAGTTCTTAGATAATCGCAAAGCTTAAGTGGTTAGGATATAGCCGTCTCAAAGGTGGACTACCTACACCGGTTCGCCTCAGGGCTAATGGGGATATGTGACGAGGTGTCGCGTCACATATTATATTATGTTGCTACTGAATAACAACCTATCGAAAGCTGGTTCTTTGCTCCGGGCGGTGTTTAATAGTAACGTGATTGGCAAGCTGTTCGTGACGCAGAGAAGAGGGAGGTGTGATCTGATGACGTATCAAATAAAATACCTTCGCATTCAAAAACTGTTACTGTATGAAACAAGCATCGTGTTATAGCAGTAAGGCCAGTAGGAAAAGTTATGGTTTGATGCCATTTTAATTTTCGCCCTAAAACTTCTTCAAGATTTGTAGATTTTCCAAGTAGTTGGAGATCTATGCCCAGTTGGAAACCCCAACTGTTTCATTAGTTTTGCGATTTTTCATTCACTATGTTATGTATATGGTTTTTTTTTTTTTTATGCTTGATAGGTTAGCCTTTGACCACTATCTCACCTGATGGTAAGTGATGATGTGGTCGAGGATGTTGTTCAGACTAACCTAGAGTTACTGGCTCTCAAGGACAGCTGCCGGAAAACACCGTTAGGTGCTTGGCGACAGATTTTCAACTCGAGGGTGGTAGCTAGCCAGGCGGGCATTTGCAAAGTGCCCTGCCACCATGCTGTAACGACTGCTATCCTAAGACAACAACCGGGACCGACGGCTTAACGTGCCCTCCGAAGCACGGAAGCGCTCAGTAGTAATGTCCAACCAGCGGTCACCCATCCATGTCATCACTGCGGCGGACGTTGCTTAACTTTGCTGATCGGTTCAGAATGGTTAAGCAAACTTGGCTACGAGTGCTTCAAAAAGGTATACGTGACAGATCATTTAAAATGTATATAGAAAACTATACTATAAACCTTTACACGAGAACCATAAAAATCGTGAAAATAATAATTTATATTCATCACTTTTCTTATGGCTCATAATAATTTATATTTACACGATAAATATCCCGTTCATACAGTTTCTCACAAAATAGCTATGCAATTTTACATTTCCACGTAATTCATACTGTCAAGCAACAATGTCAGCTCAATAAAACCGTCTATTAATCGCTAAATGATCTAACCGTCAAGGTCTTTACGCGGCTTATCATACCGTTATGCTGCTTAATCCATTATACTTAAGCAACCTCGACTGTTTACGATTATGACAAAATTGTCTAAAGTGTTAGTTGATCCATCAGCGCCTGTCTGCCCGTTAGATGTGCTTGCGCCGCCGCCGAGTTGCCGCGCGCCCGTCCAACGCTGCAACGGGCGCCAGCCACGCATGTACTCTCTAAACTATGCCATCAATCACAAGTAGTGGAAAACGAAAAGCTGCCGGTGAACCCATAATCGTACCTCCCATCTCACTCTACATTAATATACTTTTAATAATAATATGTTGATAGGCGAATTAATGACCAAGCGCAACTCTCTTGTAATGGAGAAAGTCTACGACTTCTTTTTACAATTCCGTTTTTTGTTTTCTTTGGCGATCAATTAAGCTGAAAACAGCTCGTAAAGATAGCGTCGCCGTAGAAAGTCATCTGGCGTCTAAAAACAATTTGAAATATTCTTAACAGTTACGGGGCATGTCGTTTGTGAGATTGTATCGACAGTATGACAGCATCAGATAAGGGAGGTCGTGATCCTGGTAGGCGGTTAGATTGATATTTAATCCGTGATTCAGTTGAATTTGCTTGAGAGACAGAGCGGTACGCGGTACCGTCGTAGGTCGTTTGCTCCCGAATACCGTATTTCCCGCGCGATTGACGACGACGGTGGCACCGCACTACCACTTCTGCTAGCAGTGAACAGTTACCGATTGTTCAAATCGCATCCGTCCCATTCTTTTGTCAGATCGCTATTTCTTTGGACAAATTGATTCTAGATACGTAGTGTGCAAGTACAATGCTTGATTAGAAGCGCGGGAAAGTTCCGTCTCGTAATTGAATACCGAATTGATTTTCATTCGATCCCGTTCAAATTGATTTCGAGAAATCTAACTAGCGTTGCAATAGTATTACATGCTTCGTTTTGCCCTAATACAATTACTTACTTTTTATAGAACTTCAGACATCCATTGCAAACAAACCTTACATGCATGTACTCGTTTCACTAATGAAAATGATACAGTGTATTTTAACACTATTCATCACAGACCAATATATACTGATCTGTGCTTTTCATGTTGTTCAAGATGGAGTCCCACTTTTTGTGTTATAATAACTTTTGAACAGTATAAAATACAATCCATATTTTTTTAATAGCAGTACACTGTCTAACACGCAGCGTTTAATATATACCTATACTTCATAGTTGATACAAAGGTGCCAGATAAAAAGACATATTATCAGATTGATCCGTCCAAGAACCCAACCGAAGCAACGCTCAAATGCTTGTACCTTGTAAACTTTAATTGTGAGAAAATTACGTTAGCGTGTAAACAGTTACGAATTCACATCCATCACAAACACTTGAGCATAGCCGTTGATAACAATAAATTACATAAAACAGCCTGTAGTCATAAAGAAGATCACTTAAGAATGGTCCACGCTGGAAATCTGTTGAAGTCGTATGCGAACACTTTTACTGTTATCCAATTTGGAGCACAGTCAGGTCGGTTTCCGCTTTTACACGGTTTGTGGGTATGGCGTAGAGACATTGTTATTAACCAAGAGCGTGTCATTGGAATGCCTGAACCGCTGAGGACGTGTGGCTGACTGACACACATTCCTGCCGCGACCTTAGCAGCCTGCCAGCGGCCTACTGCTTCATGCACGTACGCATTAACCAGTGTTAAACCACTTGACGACGTTTTTATAGAAAATACGTAGAAATTAATAGATTCACGTTTATCACGTTTTCTGATAGCTCCTAGCTTCTGGCAAACTATAAGCTGGAATTTTATTTGTATTTCAGTATCCATTTCACACAACTTTCTACTTTCAATATGTCCAGTAAAATTATTTTGACAAAACTTTCAATATTTTTCTGTACTTGGGGTATAAGCAGGGCATGGGATATATTTCCCATGCCCTATATTTATATTAATCTGGTGCAGTCACAACTTTCTCGAAGCCGCATTCCCTGTCTTTTCAATAGGTACTTCAACTGTACGTCTTCATTTATATAGTGGCATCACAAGTCGAGAGTGACGCCTCGTGAATGGCCATGATTAGTTCTAGAGGCACAGGTTATCTCTTATCACGATGTATCTGAATCACTGGATCTTCACGTCACGTATCTAAGACATTTGGGTTACGAGCATCAAGATACTGATTCATCGTGATTCAATGTTTGATGGATTGAAAGTCCCGATGTGATGTTGATTGGCCGATGCGAATTGTGTTCAACCGGCTTTAACAATGCTTGCATTGATTTTATCAGCTAGTAGCTGTAATTTGTTGATCAAACAGCTGTAACTGTGGTTTTATATTATTAGCTAATTAGTTCTGATCATTGTTGTGGATGTTGGAAGCATAATTAGCCAACAACCGCCCTATTAGGTAATAATAAGACTTTGCTGACAACATTTGTCAGCCCTTTTCAGTCAGTTCAGTGCAATGTTTGACTCTAATCCAACATTGCACTGACTGATTAATTAGAAACTCAACTTAGTTTAATAATAAACTAATTCTTATTACATTTCTTTAACTATCAATAAATAATTTGCACGTTAAGCCGTCGGTACCATTAGTTGTCTTAGGAGACAGTCGCTATAATAGCATGGTGCTAGGGTATTTTGCGAATGCCGCCTAGCTAGCTTCCACCCTCATGTAGAAAATCTATCGTCAATCACGGCAGCTGTCCTTGCGAGCCATTTAGACTTGATCGTCGTTGACATCACTACATACCATGGATAGGTGAGATAGTGATCTAAGGCTAGCTTATCAGCAATAAATATATACTTTAATCTACTGCTTGAATAAAGGACATTTCAACAATGTTTCCTAAAAAACAACAACACGCACAGAAAGTGAACTGTCTATCTGGCTTGGTATAATTGAAGAAGTGCTGTTTTCCTGCAAGATTTTGAGGATGTAATGTATATTGTATATTAGTCTTAGGTTCATGAATAAAGGAAAAAAAGTTAAAGAAAGAAAGTTTTTTTTTGAAAACGGAAACCATACCTGAAAGACGCAGCTTGACAGTCCGGCTCCTCTCGACACCACCCGTGACATTCGTACAGTGAAAGGTTCCGCACGGTATAGTACGCGGTCCCAGGAAAGTCTACATCTGTTAGCTTCTCGAATGCCGTTCGACCTAAAAATAAATATGTTTTAAAAAATCCCATAATGGGTAGGTATTCTTTCAAAAATATCGAATTTACAGTACTTTTTAAAGAGTTACACATCTGTTGAATTGTCTTATATGCGTTTCTCTCTCGAGTACCTAGAACTTATCATAATCTGTTTTATCTTTGTAACAGAAACTGTATGTAGTGATTATATTCTTTTTCCTCATCAATTTATAAAACAATTAACTAAAATGCTTTCTGACATGGAAAAAATATGTACCTTTTTAATATACTTACTAAGCGCAACAGAAGCTTGTAGCAAGAAAAGCGCTAGCCGCGCAACGCGCAGCGACTCGCCCTTCATGCCGACGCACCCACCACCTGTAACAATACATTAGAACTCAATAAAATTGTACAAACAAGATAGGTATTGAAACAGCAAAAACACAAAATAATCAAAACAGGCTTCTACGAATTTCACTCAATGAAACCAATAAAGCACGATCCGCTATTGACAACATTGCATGGCACAAAGTGCAAAGTTCGTGTACGTAGAAAAAAATATACACAATTAAACGTTTTGAGAAAGTTCGACAAAAACTACACGGTACCGGATAAGTCTACAACATCGAAAAGCGCAACGTTCCAATTCCTCGGGGTCACGTGCATTCACACAAAACGATAGTATTGTTATTTCGACAATGAATAAAATCGAAAGCCGGTCAATCGACGAAATGAGGTGTTAGCCATACGCTACGCGCGATATCATCTCTAATTATCTACCGTACACCTGACTTTGGTGTTATTTATTGCAGCAATCCACTCAAGCACGTACCACAATGCCACAAATTATTCTCCATTCGGTTTTATAATAACTTTATTGTAGCTTAATTAGACTACATAGAGAAAGAACACGTAAAATATATTACGTTAATTACATAGCGCGCTTCATGAAGCGGGTCAGACAGACAATTGTTGCTTGGATCCATGAAAGCTAATAGGAAAGTCAGTGACACGAATTTTCATTTACTTTTTTGCATTGCAATATCGCTTTCACTAATCTTTTTATCAAGTAGAATGAATGACCGATTGTAAATGTGAAAGTACAACATTGTTATGTAGAAGTTACTCTCTAGAGCAAATTCATTTTCTGTACATGTTCAATGATTCGGACGACTTTCAATCAATTCATAACATTTATGCATGGATGGGCACGATGTACTTTTAAATTGAGTGTCATTAATTTATTTAATTTTTTTTTTTGTTGCAACTGAAGCAATCAAAGAACGGAAAGTTGCACCGATACGAGAAGGTATGATCATAAAATTCATTAAATAAATTGCACTTAAAACGTACCGCTATTTTAATTTAGGTTGCTTTCTCAAGAGACATACGTTTAAAGTTACTTATTTGGGAATCCGGTTGGACCAAGATATCGAAGCCATCAGGGAAACATTGATTGAGTTCATTTCGCTAAGGGCGATCGTAATGTATCAGCCCAGAACAAGATTCCGCCTTTAGATTAGATTTGTAATGAACGATGGAATTGGATTCTCAATGTTATTGATGACTCTCTCAGTAGGCTATTCGATCCATATTTTTCTCGAAGCACGCCTCTAAATTCCTTACAAAATTAACACATATCAAAATAAAATATGTATCTTTTACCAAGTTTTTCTTTTAAATGGATATTAAAATAAGTTTAAAAGTTCTCAGGAACCATGATTTTCAATGCTAATTCAGGACTAAATGAGCATAAAGAATAAGACTTATTGCGATAATTTTTAGGCTAAACCTTTTTTTAGTTATTCATATAACACTAATGCATACTTTTTTAGTTATTTATGTAATTCTGTATTGTAGTACTCTTTCATGGAATAAAATCACGACCTTACCAAAGCATAAATGGGGAAAGTCTTCTAAAAGCTTCATTTTTATTGACATATACAAAATAATACTCGTCAATGCATTTCTAAAGTTTAAAAGGAGCACAGGTTAGGCAGATACCCATTGTCTTGACAGTTCACAGCTCGCATGGCTGAATATGGCGAAACAACGGAAGGAGCCTGCGTTACAGTTACTCCTAACATCAGAACGATACCTTCAGCCGAGATAACCTTACAGCGGAACATTGCGCTCCAATCTTGGTGATTCTGCACACAATGTACCATAATAGTTTACGGGTGTTTGTTCTTTTTATGGCACAATAGAGGCTTTACATTCTGTAGTTGCTGAGTAAACTAGGCTCTAAATTCTGCCATTTTGACCGTAATGATTATCCAATTACAGTATCTGTAACCATATATAGGTACATCTTTTGCAATAATTGAGGAAGGATGCAGCAGTAATCTGTGGCAGCAGTGAACTAAATTTATACACGTTAATTTTAAAAAGAGGTTATTGCCACGTTGTATTATAAATAAACATCGCATTATCAGATACGCTACTCTACTCAAAATTCGTTGTCCAAGTAAAAGTTTGATTGTAATTTATTCATATTTAAAATTTATGAAGATGTATATAGATATATCTGTTCGTTATATACCATATAACATATTCGATAGTTTTTCAAAAAAAAACTTTTTTTGAAAAACTATCGTATATGTTATATACAATAATCTAAATTTGAAATACGCAATAACTACTAGCTACTACGCTTAGACTTACTTTGTTAAGGCATATCTCTCTTTTAAAATCCTGCATTTATTTTATTGTCTTCAATCAGGCTACAGTTTCATACAAGTCCCATATTCCTAGGTTTGCTAATGTGACCAGGGTCTGTCATTAACAAACCTTACGGCCTTCTCCTGTCATTTTTTTTTTCATCTCATGGAACCCTACACAGCACAAAAAGAGTCTACGGCAAGTCACCAAAATAATACGCAATGTGCTTAGGTTTAAAATTCGAACAGATATCATGAAACGTTTAAGCAGCTCATCAAATTAAAACTAGTTCGTGTGAAATGATCGTTAAGAGTGTATCATGACCATTAAACATACGTCACGATATAATCACGCGCAAGTGCGTCGATTGCGTGACGCGTTTGTCACTGTAACCATGACAACAGTTATGTCATGATGCACGGAGCGTGGCGAAGCGCGGGCGCAGCCACTGTGCTATGCGCTCAGAAATTGCCCAATTTAACGGTGAAACACGGGCCACGGGACACCTTAAGAGTTGTGGCTAGGAACAGTACTTTGAATCTCATCTTAATAGGTACAATAAATTTATGTTTCTAATATGGATAAGGCCATATTAGAAACGTAAACATAGTATTGTTACATCGTCCTTGAGTACCTACTGAGTTGTTATCAGGTGCTGCTGCGCATTGTGGTCAGGTACTATAATAATAGATTTTTGAAGCGGTGATAGCTTGGCTTTGGCTATGGACTGCCGCACAGCAGGTCCATAGTTCGAATCACGACGCGGACTTGAGCTTCACCGCATGGTGGTAGGGCATTTTGCGAATGCCCGACTGGCTAGAGACCACCCTCAAGTAGAAAATCTGTCGTCAAGCACCTAACGGTGTGTTCCGGCAGCTGTCCTTGAGAGCCAGTAATTTTAGGTTAAGCCAGTTTAACACCTTCGACCACATCATCACTTACCATCAGGTGAGATTGTGGTCAAAGGCCTACCTATTACCTATCAGCAATATAAAAAAAAATATGAGTTTTTATTAGATGACGGGTATTTAGTAGGAACATTTTCAATAAGGAGAATGGCCAAGAGGTTTGGTATAAGATGGGCCATAAAACCTAGTCCAAAAGTCTAATGCTGTAGTTTTGGCATTAAGCTCTGCGAAGTGAACAAGCACGAAATGTAAAATTGTAACTACGAGCGACAGGGAAGCCGTGATCATCGGTCCCTGGGGCTGCGACATGCAACATGTTGGGATAGCTCTGTCTCCAAACGACGACGGTCAAATAACAAAAATTTGAACTCTGAGTTGTGTGTGACTCACCACGGTAGCTCAGATCGGAAGAATATCAAATCATATAAAAGGCTAAGGTATCGCTATATTGTAAAATATATAGCTGTAAAATTTAAACTTCAATCTTATTATTTTACAAGATAAAGTTACTTTATAATAAAACTAGCTTTCCGGGCGCGGCTCCGCCCGCGCGTATATATTTCCATACCAAATTTAATTCAAATCGGTCCAGTAGTTTTGGCGTGAAGGCGTAACAGACAGGCAGACAGAGTTACTTTCGCATTAGTACTGATAAAAGGGTAAGTATTTAGTTAAAAGGAGTAAATTATACATATAAGTTACAAACCTAGTATGCATTTTTACCTAGATAAGTGGTGGGTTTGAAGTTCGACTCATTTAAAAATTATAAAATCGGTGAATTTACCTAATTTATAAGAGCATTTCTTGTATTGTATCAACAACGAAAATTTATCAAGCATACATTTAGCATAACATATACATTGAAATTAACTATACAAGTCTTTCATAATACCTATATTTTCTTGTTATCGAACGAAGATAGTCTAGCCTAGCCCAGAAGCATTAGATAAACTGTTCATTGCGACTCTGTGCTCGGAATAAGCAGCAGTAAATAAGCAGTATCTTTCACCATTATCTCGCTATATGGTCTTTAATGAGGCTGTCTTGAGAAGTCGATGGAGGTCAAAGACTGATACTTGATTGAAATCATTGGAAATATACCTACGTGCTATAAAAAGGTGCACTTACTTCAAATATAAATTTTATATCAATAAACATAAGTATCATATCAAATTTATCCTGTTATGGATAAACAAATATGTCTGTCACGTTTTTTCAAATAAGTTTGTAGGTTCAATGTAATGGAAGGCGAGCTAATTGCCAGCTAACGGGTACAGTTCTAACAAAATCCTAAGCCTGGAAAAACTCAATATTATTCCTCTATGGAGACTAAAATATACTATAAATTTTTTCATCGGTGCATATATTACACTCGTATGTATATTTATTTATTTATTAATTTCAATTGCTTATTGTATATATCTTTGTCCCTGCATTTCTTCGAAAGTATTATATGGATTGTAACCGTTTTTTTATTGGCTTAAAATGTATCTTAGGAAACGGTGCAAGTTTAATCAAAATCGGTTTATATATGTTTTGAATATAATATAGCCAGTATAGTATGTAAACATTCAAAGATTTTGTTTACGTATTTTAGTTATTAACGGGCATTCGATTTCACCAATATTTTGAGCCTTTTTTTTGACTCCTCACTTAGCTCGTAGCAATAAGCTAGGCCATCACACTTATACGTATAAGTCTATTATATAATGCTTACAGTTAATAACTAAAAAACGTATTAATGATTACAACAAAATCTTTAAATATTTACAACAAAACTATGATTACAATTAAATATTCCGCATTTTTGTTAAAATTAAAAATAACGAAATAAAAGAGTTATATTAAAAACACTACGTAAATAGACTTTGAACGATATAAATTCAAAATTATAAATGAAATGATGTACCATCATTTGCGATATTCAGTCCCATGCTGAACCCTTCTGAGCTCAAATTTTCATGGCCGCTATTTTTATCACTTTTTACATATGCTATTAAATTCACTCTTTTCACATGAATAACATCGTCGTCATGATTACTGCATAATGAAGCATGACCAAAGGATTTCATTACGTATTTACAACACGGTCCTACAATGGCTTTGTATTCCCATGATATGGCGTCGGCCTGCCCAGATTACTGGGTACACTTGCATCTAGTTTTAATATCCCCCACAATTATCCGTCCATCGTACGTACAAAGATATTACAGTTTTAATTTCCTGTTAGTATTATCGAAGCAGTGTTTATATGCTCATTGTTGAATAATAAAGAGATTCACACAATAAAATAGCTGTGAAAACAATTCGCTATCAAAAGGTTATTTATTGTGAACATCTCTATCCAGTACGGCTGTTACGCTGTAGACGTTATTTCTTTTACCGTTGTGATTACCTTATTACCCTATACCATAGAATAATGTAGTATGCTGCAATTGCATAAATATAGGTACTTAGGTATACGATGATTCAGTTCAGCGAAATTTGTTCTGAATTGTATGTTAAAAAAGAAAGTATTAAGAAAGCTAGCATAACCTCTTAGCCGTGATTTATAGTGTAATCAATTTCTTCAGTATAATGAAAACAGCTATGTTTGAAACTTACTCATCTGTCCCACGTATGTCAACTGGTATAAATAATTTGTTTTCTCTATAATAAAAGAAAAGGCGACAAAAGAACTTATTGCAAACATATGCTTTCTCCTAACCCTTCAACAATGACAAAGGCCTCTATATTGATATGTTCTAGGGTTGGCACCGCGGCTACTTCAGCGGATCGACTCAAACGCCACAAGTACGCAAATTTTTAGTCATATATTTGAGCCGTTTGGTGTAGACGTTGGATCCGTGGCGCCGGGATTTCGTATTTTATTCGCTCATCGTATTTTCCTAAACTTGTATATAAGAGCGCTTGGTCAATGCGACATTTGGACTGCTTGTGTCTGATAATATGGCCTTTAGTTTACCTAAATGCTTTCGTCGTAGTATTGCTACTATTAATAATGTTCTTGTGTATTCCACACAACTATACATACTGTAGGTTTTGGACGCAATCTCACCCATTGCTAGGTGTTGTTGTTTCGAAGGTGGTAAACAGTTTTTACCTCGAATGGAAACTGGACAGAGCTGCCACGACCGTGAGTATCAGCATGCTGTTTATTCGGCACGTTCATAAATTTAGGTTTTTACAACATCCAGCAGTAGTAGAAGTTGTAGGCCACTCTTTTAATGCCGTGAGCAACGGTACCATACATGATTAAACGAAATGACTCTAAAGAGTTATTTCTGTATAAATTTAATGTTATATGCAATGAGCTATGACTGTCATTAAATGAAATTATAAAATGCTTAATAGCTTCATGTTGAATGCTTGTCAACAAGTTGTGGTTTACCATCGAAAGAGTCAAAGAAAGCGACCGTGACCCAAAGGCACATATATTAGTCAATTCATTGTCATAACTGTCTAGTCATCAACTGCAACCAAATTATCTGTTCTAGTGGTAGAAAAAAGAACTACTAAATCCTTACAGTTCGGGACAGTTGCTGGTTGTTTTTTCCTCACAAGCAGCGCCATCATAAACTGAACAGTTAAGTTGGTGCCGTTGGTGTTACTATAAACCCGCTAACCGACAACAAATGGCTTAATTGATCCACGATGATGATTGAGAATCTGTTGGGATGTTATTATACGTGATGACGTGATGTGTTATTGGAATAACGTGATCTACCTCAATAGTATATCTTGTTATTTTCAGGAAAATAAATCAGACAAAATAGGCTAATATGAAGTAAACTTTATTTTTAAGTGTAGTCTCAGACTTAACACCAGGATCGTTATAATTCCAGAACTGCCTGAATAAGTCTGGATTTTCAAAAAGTTGACGGTAATAAATTACTTTTTGGGATTCGAACCAGCGACCATCCGCCCCTATAATGACATGCTCTACCAACTGCTCTTCGTAGTGAATGAGTCAAAGCTCACAATTATCCTTTCGCTCCATTATTAACCCTCTTAAGGAGTGCAATATCTACAGCTAAACTGAATTGAACTACTAACAAGACTAATTTTTAATTTGCTCTAAATTAGGTCGATGCGGGTCGTGATCAAAATGCTGGCACATATTTGGCTCAACGAATAAGCATTGCAATTCAACGGGGTAATGCTGCCAGCATGCTGGGAACGCTGCCAACTGGGAGTGGGCTGGAGCATTTGGACTGCCTATGAGTCTGCTATGAATTATAGGTTGTCTAAATGATTTTATTGTAGTAGCTGTAGTGTTGTATATAGTTCAAAGTATTTTGTTGAATAAAGGCATACCGCCGGTAAAAAAAATTAGCTCTAAATTTTTTCACAATAAAGGTTTCCTTTTATAACTTTTAACTGGACGATATGGAACAGTCATTATAGTATCATTATTTATGATCTATAATATATTTAGGGGTGATCCAAATCTAGATTAAACATGATTACCATTCTCGACTACATCAATCAGTGATATCATGGTTGAAGTCTAGCGTATTGAGAGTATAAAAAGATAAAGACTCCATTTTTCTTATAAAGACACAGTGCTCACCAACTTACCAAGAAATTTACAGTAACATTAAGATCTTTGATGTCGGCGCAAGCGCCGGGTTAGAGGTGATGCACGGCCCACGTGTCCGCCCACATAATTAAGTCAAACTATTTTATATGAGGAATAGATAATGACACAGGAACAATATTAAAAACAGACAACGACACAGTGACATCATTTATCACTTCTCATTTTGTTCGTATTATTTTAGAACATAACATTTAAGATGTCTTTAACACAACATTTAACATTTAAATAAATAAATAAATAAATAAAATGCTACTGATCATTAATTTGTCAGAAAAGCTCGCCAAATCGATATTTTACGCCAGTTGATCAACTAGGCAGTCATTTGATAATTCTTTAAAATGTTCGTAAACAGGTTACGAACTCTCCCTACAACTACACCCTTCTGTTCTTTTTTTTTCACAGTTCCTGAAAAATATCTAATTACAGACTGGATGCTCTTCACTGCTAGCCCTTAACAGCCCGCAGAAAAGCTCGCCAAATCGATATTTTACGCCAGTTGATCAACTAGGCAGTCATTTGATAATTCTTTAAAATGTTCGTAAACAGGTTACGAACTCTCCCTACAACTACACCCTTCTGTTCTTTTTTTTTCACAGTTCCTGAAAAATATCTAATTACAGACTGGATGCTCTTCACTGCTAGCCCTTGCAGCTCCACCAGATGTTGGGCTTTTGCTGTAAAGTGAAAAAACATGGTTTCGGCTTCACACCCAACCGCCTTGGTAATGTCCTCTACTGTACGCTCAATGTGCGCAACAACCCACTCACATCAAATGGAGTAGACGCATGCTGCTTATGGAGTACCTTTGACAAGTCCCATAGGAAGATATCCCCATGTCAGTGAGAGTTCTAGGCCGACAGTACATTCGCCATCAATACTGTTTCTACAGAATTAAATCCTGTCGTATTTTTCAGGGGCACAGCAACAACGGTCTTCTATCCGTTATATGACGTGCGTCGTAGCACGTAGGTATGTCCTTGCTGCAAAAAGGTATATATACCTACACTACGAATAAGTACATAATAAAAGTTACGACTACATTAAAGTCTTTAATGTTGGGCCTAAGCACGCGCGGGTATCATCTCGGTTAGAAAAGTTAGTAGAATGTTCTAGTTCCTGGAATACTTTATCGTGTACTACGTATCAAACCTACGAAAAAGTATAACTACGAAAAAAAAAACGAACAACTTTTGACGTAGTACACCGGGTACTACGTCAAAAGTTGTTAGTTTTTTTTCACTGGTATGCTTTTATTAACACAATACTACAAACTATATACAACCCTACATCTACTGCAATGAAAGCATTTCGACAATCTACAAGTCATTACAGACTCACGGGCAGTACAAATGCTCTAGCCTGCTGCCAGTTGGCAGCGTGCCCAGCATGCTGGCAGCATTGCATTTTGGTAAACATATTCATCAAATGCAAGTAAGTCACGACGAGATGATAGTATTTTTATAAAAAACTAGCTTTCCGGGCACGGCTCCGCCCGCGCGTATGTCGGTTATCGCGCAAAAACATTAACCTCTTTTTGCGCAGTTGGATAAAAACTATCCTATGATTTTCCCAGGTCTCAAACTATTAATAACTATTTCCATCCAGTAGTTTTGGCGTGAAAGCGTAACAGACAGACAGACAGAGTTACTTTCGCATTTATAATATTAGTACTGATGATAATATATTTGTTCTAAATTCATACATAGTAATTGATGCCTACTTATTACACTAAAGTTATAAATAGGAAAGTTTGTTAGTCCTTCACGCAGAAACGGCTGAACCGATTTAGATGAAACTTGGAATATGGACAGTTTAGGTCCTGGATTAACACATAGCATACATTTCATAATCCTCGCCTTGCAACATTATCTATGCAGATGTAACCACGGGGCGCAGGCAGAAGCTAGTCTATAAATAAATCGCTGAAAAGTTTAGATACCGTAAGTGCGCAGGATATAATGTTCCCTCAAATAATAGTTGAACTTCTGAGAATATTTCTAAATGTCATTGTAATAAAAAGTTATAACGCCGCCGAACTGGAGCGTAAAACATCTCGTGTTTACGACTTACAGATCGTCTGATACAAATCCGTATGTCACAATCAAGTAGCCGTCACACAATCACAATGCGGCGAACTTGACCGGCCGCTAACGGTACTGGCGGCACCGACGCGACTCGCGAGACAATGCGTGCGCCCGCGCCAGTACACACTATTGACTAATCTGTGGCACTGACAGGTTGTGCTCGCCTGACCCAATTATACAACTGGGCTATATTCTTTAGAATGCGTGTGAAAATCGTATACTTTCACGCGTGCGAATTAATGCCGGTTTTCGGATATTCCCATGGTCGCTGGCCGGTGAGAACGGTCAGTTAACGCTATAAGCCATGAAAACATGATTGTTTGAAGATATATTTATTGTTAGTGCTGACTATAATATTTTAGAGTCGCTTTTAGTACTTACAATGTTTTATCGACGGGGGTGACATCATGTGTTCAAATAAACCGACTTTCACGGCTGAAAAGTATAATATGCAATTAGGTTTCATTTACAGGTATTCTTTGCAGTTTTTTTAGTTTAAAAACCAAACTACTAAACCAATTTTGATAAACTGTATATAGGACCACCTTTGAAGTATAACTGCTGAATAAAAAACAATATTAAAAATCAATTAATTATTGTCAGAGTGTCAACCTACAAAAAACATACAGTCGAATTGCGAACCTCCTCCTATTCTAAAGCCAGTTAATAAGATGAAAATAAATATGAAATTACTTTTATATGACAAAATTACCCATAGCAGATAGAAAATTATAAATATATTCAGCCGGAAAAATCCATAGTGCGACGGAAAAAATATGCGTTTTAATGAATATAATAGAAATGAACAACAGCACCATACCCTTCGGAAGATTGCTCTGATTGTTTCTCAGTCGACGCTCGACAAAAAGAGCTAGTGATCTAACTACTTCTTCTTTTGAGACAAATTAAACTGTACAAATTGACACACCATACACAGGATAGGAACTTTGCCTGTATTCTTCGAAAGGCAAGGCAGAGGTGTATAAACACCAACAATTTCGATCGAAAGAAGAAAAGATCGCAGATAATGGCTAGTGAGCCTATTGCCATCTACCGGGCACAGTACAGAATTGCTACTGAAAGTTTATTTCTCAAAATATCCCAATAACTGTCCAATCTGGCGAACAAACACGAGACCTTGAGTCTCCATAACGACGCTTTCACCACACCACCAACGAGGCAGTGATTAAATCGAAAAAAGATTTCAAATACTAGATAAAGCAACCTCTTTCTAAAGATTTACGACAAACTGTTCGACTCGAATTTAGTACCTTCGCCAACGCTACAACGCATAATCACGAGAAGAGAAAAGGTTTTTTTTTTCCTACCTTCCTTCCCTTTGCTTTGGTAGGCTCTATATTTAGCAACAGTGTCGTCGACGCTGTCTTGCGCTACAATTTGATGATTTTATGGTGAGAAACGAAGTGCTACTAGTAGTTAATGTATAAATACACAGTGCCTACACTTGTAGTTTCAGCGCAACCAGTACAGAATAAGCGATAGAACATCCAGGAAAGAAAAGGTTTAGTACTACCTAGACCTTTATTTTGGCATGAGCTTAATTATGACACAGATATTTTGTAAAATCATCAATCAATTTTTAACCCCAATACCTTCAGGGAAACCTGAATATGTTGAATTATTCAATTATTCATATTAGCACTACAAGATACCTTCTTGCGCCGAATAATTAAACAATCTTGGATATTTATGAGGATCTCAATATACTAGTGACTCTCACCCAACCTGGAAAAGTTCTGATATTCTCAATATCCTCAGAATTATGTCCTAAAGAGAAAGCTCTAAAATTATTTACCTAGTTCAGATTATAGTACACATATGTGCAAATTATTTTGATTAAAGAATAAGACCTAACCGGATAAGGAATCTTATTCATAACCAACTGCAAATACTAAGGTAAAACTACGAGTAAGTATGTAGCGATCTAAGGGCCACATACAGATACATTATTCCACTGAAACTAGGTTGCAGTATAAAGACTATAATAGATACACATATAGGTAAGATACTTATAGAATCGCGTGAATCTCGGAATGCCTAGTCGGTCGTTACTCGGTATGCAAAAGCCTTGCTGGTAGCTCTACGTGCCATGTCCATGTCGTTCCGTTGAAAGTGTTCAGTATGCTGTACTCTGTATTAGTTTATAATTCTGGGATGGTTCGGGCATCTTGCCTTTTATTTTTACTTTAGACTTGGTATATGTCAAGTATATATAGAGCATTTTTAAACTCTACCAGAATGGTTCGTTCCCCGGACAATATGTGTATCACGGAAGTGATTATCTTCCTTACATACGTAGTTTCAACATATGCATTATACCATGTTATTATACCATGTTCAAATTTTGTGATATTTTGCACACTTTACCTTGACCCTAATACTGGTTTTCCAGTTTTCCGTAAATTTATGTATATTTTAAATTAAACAGAAAAAAACGTTTTAATAAGGTGCTTCATAAATTAATAAATAAATCCATGTCATGTTCTCACGTGCAAACTCTCCTGCTAAGTTCTTAGGATCTGGTCAACATCTTGAGGCTTAAATGGGTCTTCTGATAGCTGTGTCCTGTGACTCAAATACCATCTTAAGTGTTGCTTATTAAATAGGGAAACCATGAGACGTCTCTACAGCGCATAGGTTATTTTGTATTTTGAGTACACAATTTAAGTTCAACATAAAATGTAGAGCACAGAACCATGCCAAATGACTAAAAACTTGAAGTGAGTATGAGAGCAAATATTTCCGACCTTAGCTAAGGCAAATATAAGTCAATGTGCGTATTATAAAATTAAGCCTTTCCAAAATTCTCCAGAGCCAAAAGTAACAAATTCATAACCAAATAAATAATTAATGTAAACACAGCCTGGTGCATGTGATTAAGGAACATTAACGAAATGAAAGCCGCCTAACAGGAACTGTATTCATACAAGTAAACGATATTTCCTTTAGGACAAGACAAAGAAATTCCAAAGCTCAGAAAGCCGGTCACCTCGTAAGGTGAGTTATAGTAGTCGTCCTGCTTTAGATCTAGCCTGCATCCATCTTCGACTAACAAGTAAGATAGTAGTATTCAAAGACGAACCTTAAATGTAGGAACTTTTCAATGAGATATCCGTCCATCCATACGCCGCGTGTCATTTCAACTTAAATATGCGTTCATCTTTGTTATAATATATCTCCTAATACAAAACAAGAGGCAAATGCAAATTTTACTAACTCTACCATAGTTCAAAGTCATCTTTTATTTAACAGAATGCCGTAACTAAATGTAAATTTATGCTTTAACAGACACTGAATAGGAAAATTTAGCTTTGCAGAACACAGGATACTAACAAGGAAGCATGAGCCGCCTGGCATCTGAGCGCGGAGGCACAAAGCGAGTCACGATGGCCTCTAAGCTACAAATGCTAGATCTAATGAGAATTTTTAATCACCCTTTTAAAACGTTTCAAATGACCACTGCTGCCACGACACCTTAAGAAACTTTAATTGCGCACTTATGTAATGCCTATGTAACTAAATGTACTAAACACTTAGTGAGTCACTACACTCAATACTTCAATTTCAGAATTTTATTTTTCATGACAGCGTATTAGATTCTATTCAAATAGCTTTTATTTTGAGACATATTTACCACTTAGTAATTACGCCTTTTTTAATTTAATGAAATTTTCTTTAATAGGCACATCGTGGTCCAGGCACTGTTTAATCTACTAGTTGTTACATAGATTTATTTCGGCATATATATCACTTTTGAGTCCATCCAAGAGTCTGTCATTTTTTAAATATTACTGTTATTTATCATGTCATAACACTATTACTTACTTTAGCCGTTTAACAAAGCAAGTGTCAATTTTGTTAGGGAATTCTAATTAATATTTTTGTGTCACGAACGAGCGCCATTTTTTGGTTTCTGCGATCTCTGCTCTGGGAGGGAGTTCATGACCGTAAAGTCTCGACTTCGCAACGCCAAATAAGTTACATTACACCAAAATAAAACATTTCATATAACTGTAGTCACTAAATATAGTCACTACAGTTATATGAAATAATTGATTACGAATATACCAACCAAAACCAATCAGAGATAGTAAATTCCTTATGTGTTGGTCTCTAATAGTTGAGACTAGGCACACTTAATTAGTTGTTTTGTTAAGTGCGAAAATCTCTTTTACATCAAAGCAGCAAGAAAAACAACACTAGAATGCCCGTCACTCATGTTTACTATTGAAATAGCTGTGTAACTTCTCCATAGCCACTTATATTACATTAGCTGTCGAGCTGTCCGTCTTAGCTTCGATGTTGTCTACAAATACTTCTTGTTCAACATTTGTATCGGAAAAAATGCGAAATTCCTCCGTATATTCAAATAGTATACGATAATTTCTTCTTTCGTCGGCCAGTGAAGTTCGAACTTCATTCCAAAAGATGGATGCACAATAAACATTCCTCATAAATATTCGTACAATCGTGTCAGTCAGTTCATTTAAATGTTATCGTCCATCCCATTGTTTGTTGATTTCACTTTCTTTCAAAGTTTGTATGAGCCATTCAACGCATCAACATCTATTTTCTATTCGAATCTTTCTATGGAACAAACGAATCTCCTGTGCAAATTTAATAATCATAAATCATGAGATCAATGAGAGCCGCTCACTGGTGGTTCGACACCCACATCGTTTCATGTAAATGACCATTCATTGAATGGCTTCAACACACCGTGTAGCCTTTTATTTTATTCGTGGGTTTATATATGAAGCAATCTTTGTATACAGGTTAATAGTGTTCCGTGCAATGTTGTCTTGCTCGGGTACAAATCGATCACTTGACGGAGCAAAAAGCGCAAACGACGCAAGTTCACAGACGTCTCACGAACGTGCTATTGTTGTTCCCATGGTTATTAACCAAAGTGTCTATACCAGTACAAGATAACAATGTTATGTCGTGTAAATATTCAACGACAGAAGCAATTCATACATAATATAACTGCATCTATAGTAGCTTAGAAAGTTTCTTCCCGAGTTAGCACCAAAGAGTCAAATTTAGTGCTCGTAGAATACAAAAATATCTACTAAAATCTTACTTAAACTTACCCGTTCCGTGTATAACGTAGGTTATAATCTTCTTCTCAGGATACAATCCTATAACAAACGATAATTTTATGTTAAAACGAGATCACATAAAAACTGGACTACAATGTCCACCATTCAAACGACATATTGTAAACACGAGCAAAAAGTGTTAGATCTCTATTACCTACAAATGTTGTACCGTTAAAAGCTGATATTTGCCGAATGAAACATCACAACATTCGGTGCAAAAGTCAACATAAACACTTTCTTCGTTCTAAATTGAGCTGTCAGAGGCACAAAGTATCGAACAAACGAGATTAATAAGCAAATCGTTCGTAAACGTTCGTTTGTGATCATCAATATTCATGTAAAAATTTAATTAGACGCAGAAAACCGCATGTTATTTATAAGACTCGGTTCTTCTGGCGCCGAGCATTAGTTACTTATAGAACAAGAGTCTACATTCTACATGAGTTTAGCTTATGTTGATAAGAATGCCATTATATTAAGTGTAGCAAGATGTTATTTTTTCATAATTTTTGTATTGTTCTGTTTATCTAAGTTTTTTTTTTTTATTAGAATATATTTCAGACTGTAGTTGGTTCCCAGCTTATTAATATAGGAAATGTTCTATATCCTCCTGCGGATGCCATAAAGGGCAACAATGGGAATAGTTGTGCCCACAGAAAAGAGAAAGCAATTTTATATCTCTATGGTTGTGCCTAATGAGCACCTACCTCTAACATTGTAAGGCGATGTTTCTGCATATTGGGCGCACAATAGGGATTCTTGCCATCTCAACGCCCTGACTATCATATAGTAAACTGTAATTAAATTAATTATCCATATCGATCTCAATTTTTATCATAGTAGAAATAAAAAAGAAATAAGTTTTATGCCCAGATATATATATATATATATATATATATACTGTGCTTATAAGTATGCCCTTAGTGGAACTGTATTGCAAAAAAAATTAACTCTTCAATTTACCATTAAAGTGATACTCAACAAAGCTTTATGTTAATCACATAAAAACAAAGTAAGCTAAATTTAATTAAAACACCTTAATCAGAAATGAAGTCACTCTCTCTCTCAGGTAACGACCTAAAGAAACATGGAAGCTGACCTGTGACTCCCCGCACGGCAGCGGTATGCGAATTTTAACACTCTATTAATCAATGAAATCTTATGACCGAGTGAAATCTTCGTAGCATCCGTTTTTAAACGACTTCCTATTAGTTCAAAGTCACGATAAGGCACTGTCATTAAAAAACTAGTTTCTATTTGTATGAAAATGAATGTGTTAGGTTTTAAAAGTGATGTTTGGGATATTAAAATGAACGACTTAAAGTCTGGAGAGTAATATTTTGAACATATTGACTTTCCATTGTAGAGTAAAGATAGTTTGGTAGGTACTTGTAGAAATTGGCTACACGAAAATATTAACAGAGCCCCGGCCTCAATGGCATGAAACTAAATTTTCGTAAATACTTTGATTTAAGATACATATAATGGTACTAACTCAACCATGTAGATGTATGTGTTGTTTCTTAATTTCCCTGGCTATACAATTGTGAAGAATGCTTCAATCCAGAACTCAACGATACAATATTGAGGTAATAGGAAAATAATCATATGGAAATTACGTCATAACCAACAATACTGTATCCAAGATTTACCGTAATAATCGTATTTATAATAGCAATATGGCCACTCCTTTAGTATAACTTATGGAAACATTGACATTAATCTAATTTGAATAACCAAATAAAATTAACTGCCGCTTTAGAGTTATTTAACTGCCCAATAGCAGTAGTAACGGAGTTAAGATAATACCTCTCCGTTTTATTATCTTGTTTTTCCACAACTACTAACTTAAATTCTGCTTCTATTTTCAAATATATTTTAATGTGCAAAAGAATTTTAATTTATTTATATTCATGTGTAAATACTTTTGGCGTCATTTACATATTTTGAATATGGGTGGTTTATAGTTGCTAAGTCCAGTTTTTGCTAATCTCGTATTAACAGTTGAATATATTTATTTTTGTATATTGCGTGGTCTATTCTTTGTTTTACTAATATATGAAAAAGACCGTTTCCTCAATGCCTAAACCCTCCCAGTTCAATTGCATTTTTTTTTCAATTTATTGGATAAAACCTTAAAACTTCTGAAAATT
Organism: Plagodis dolabraria; assembly: GCA_963854805.1. Taxonomy (NCBI): domain Eukaryota; kingdom Metazoa; phylum Arthropoda; class Insecta; order Lepidoptera; family Geometridae; genus Plagodis; species Plagodis dolabraria. Next base: position 25,034,691 of record OY978441.1, on the reverse strand, counting down.
AGAAACGGCACGTAGAAGATAATAATTTTGATTGGTGTAATGTACAGCTTTGGTTTGATTCAGTTACATGTTAGTATTATGATGAAAGAAGAACATGTTATTTGACAACCTAATCTTTAATTGTAACTACACCACAAAACTACGCAATGAAGTTAGAGGCTTTTAAAATTACACATATTTGACTTTCTAAATTTAAAGCAAATCTTAATAACAAAAAATACCAATTTATAATAGGAAATTCAGGCGTTCCATTCTCCTATACAATATACACTCAGTTTCAAATTATTGTAACTTGTAACATCCAATTTCTTGTTTCATATAAAAGTCCAGTAATTTCCAACCTACATTAGATACATCCCGGGATAAGCGTGCGCGAGAGCAAGCATCGTAAATAAACTACGACACGGCACGAATGGCCTTTTTCTCTGTAGCTGCTTAGAAAATAGAGTTAGTCGTGGTACAATGTACAATACCGCCGGGGGCGTTCGTGCACCGCAAGAAAATAAAAGGTGAATTCGCATTGGAAATAGTTCCTATCGAGTCGGGGTCCAGTCGGTCCCTTTATCCGCAGCTGATCACACTAGACAATGTGGTAGTGGGTGCAATGTGAGGGACGGGGCGGCCGGCAGGCCGGGGCGGGGCGGGGAGAGGGCGCATGACCGCGCAGGGCGCAATGACCTTGCGCGCACATTCCGGCCCCTCTTTCGAACGCTCCCGCCGACTCCAGCCTCTCCCGGCTGTTCTAGCCTTCATTAAATCACCACCACAAGCAACACCGCTAAGGCATTGCGCATCTTACGAGTAACTCACAATATATCCATTACATGTTTTCAATAGAGCTATTAGTATGATAACGTGAATACATGGCCGTAAATAACTTTTTTCCAAAGATATATCGGCATGCGTTACTGGCGCTGTGAAATAGTTTTATTAATATCGCGGTGGTCTCTAGATAGTTCAATAAATCCAACTTAACTACATATTATGTTATGGAACATCAATTTTATAGCTAAGGCATTCAAGCAAAAACGATACTTGGCCAAGATAAAACCAGAGAAACTATTAGGACCAGAATTATCAATTGTTCATATCATTTCTCATTATGCAAGATGCAAATAAACGGAATAGAACATGTTTTTGAGTGCGAACTCAAACACTCTAAAATCAAATCTAGTTCTACCGTCGACGGAGGGTCAATTGAACTGGGTTAATAACCTCAGGAAACATACAAAACGAACATAGTAGAGCAAATAAGGTGAGTAAACAAACACGGTTCAAAGGAATATCTCAAAGCAACGCTGTGTTCAATCTACATAGTATTCAATGTTTGACCTACAATACACTTTCATCTTCGTCCACACGTGCCAAGACCGTAAATAGCAAATTCAAAATACTGTCAAAGACAGCGTCTTTTACAGCAATGCCTGTATCATAAAATCTCCATCCCCGTCTGCAGATGAAGATTATCACACGCAGCTGAAGTCAAAGTTCACATAGAACCCATAAATCTCAAAGCACCGCTGACAAATGCTATAGAGTCGTGTGCTACAAACTGCTTCGTTAAAGTTCAAGCAAATTGGCACCTAAACTAACGGGCTCCGCACCAAATAATCGGAAAACCACGGGTTTGCGTCACAGAAACCGTTCGTAGCTATTCTAAATTGGTATAAAACCCACGCCGATGGACGAAATGTCCACGGAGCGTAACATAACACACATAACGAGACCGTTCCTTTTGTTTGCAGAGAGCAGGCCTACGCAAACTCAATTTATTTGTCTTTGAGTGCTATGAGACGAACTGTGAAAGTACATTATTATTTATCTGCAGTACATAATATTTTGTAGTTCATTTTCACTGATGCAATTTAATGCGTCCAACTTACTACTTACTACAACAAAATCATTAAAATAATTCAAGAATTCAGAACAAATTTTTGGTGACTAAATATTAGTAGTATCTATAATTCTTTGTCAAATTCTTTTCATTAGATATTTCTGCTCATTTTGCTAGGCAAATGGATAAGCACACAAATCTTCAAAGCTGGTTGCATACAAATGCACATTAACACAGCGAGAACGAGAATGTTTCCTTATTCAAATGCACCTCGATCTGCGTCACTTTTGAAATCCGGTTGAAGTTTGGTACAAACATTTTATTCGCTAGAAATTTTGTGGAGTTACTGACACATATAGGTACGGATATTAACTAACTTAAGTGCAGTATCATTCAGTATTAATGAGCGTAAGCTCTAGGTGATCTATTTATATTAACATCAAAATATTATCTCCAAAAAATTAGCTGAAAATTCATGTAATGGTTCCTTATATCCATATGTTTCATTCCTTATAAACGAATCTAGTAAAACTACTGAGAGCAAAATAGAAAATACAATTATTTATGTGTTGCTGTGTAAATTATTATACCCACTCAATTACAAATAATGACTAGAAAGCAGAGATTACTGGAAGCCGGGTTTCTGGTAAATTGCATTAGTGTACCTGAAGAGTGACATTCAAGGGCGTACCCAGAATCCTAATTGGAAGGGGCATTATAATATAGCGCATAGCTCGAGTAAAGCGAGTACTATAATTCTGAGCGTTTACCCATTTTACCTCGGCCAGGCAAATCAGAATCAGAAGAATCTCAGTTTTCATTATTTTTACTTTATTTCATAAACAAAGCAAACTTGATTTTGACTTTAGAACACTAAGGGGAGGTGATTCTCAATTCAAAATCAATATATATGAGACCACGTGTACATTTGTACTCGATAATCTATTTTAATTGCTTGCCTTCTGTCAAGTTGTATTTATTTGTCTGTCTAAATACCCAAATCTAGATGTTGAGCTTATGTTGGCTTATGACATAGTCGATTCTATACGCAGCAGATCCACGTCCACGTTTATAAAATCTAATAGATTTAGATAGTTTTGGTTTGATGGTTTCTGTTCCACGTAGGTGTCACCCCCAGGTGACGCTGGGGCGCCAGGTTAGAATAGCACCTCCCATTTCATCCTGCGGGTGTCGTAAGAGGCGACTAAGGGAAAAATACTGGAAGGTGGGCAGCAGCGCCTTCTAAAGAACTGTCAACTTACACTGCGATCCCCAAGACGCCTGCCAAGCGTGGCGATTATGGTAAATACCCCCTTAATAGGGGAGGCTGTGTTCAGCAGTGGACGATCCGGCTGTTACAGTACAGGTGTCACAATTTAACCCCTCTCACGTTCTTCCTGGGTACGTCCTTGATGACATTGAACTGGAAGCTCACTGCAAGTTTAATGAGAGTTCTGAAAGAAACCGGTCTCCATTACGTCAATTACGTATCGCATATAATTGCTAAGCCAGTACCGCAACTATACCCATCACGTCTTGCCCTATTCAGAACTATATTGCATAAACTGTGCCGCAATTTTATCATACCGTCTATGCAGTGTATTTTATTATAAATGTTAATTGTAAGGATACGTTTTATTACTTTTATAACAATAATATCAAAAGATCGGTGTTGCCATTAGGAACTCTAAAAGAACGGACCCCGACTGGCAATTAAATAGTTTCTTAGGGTTACCTATATGTATGCCAAAAAACGGGACCTTTCTAAGTCCGTTTATGTATAAAAGGATGTATCTTTTGAGCCGCAAATGGAAGCCAGTTGGTGTTTTTCACAGAATATATGTTACTATACCAAATATTCTAGCAAATAATAATTATAATATATACTAACATAGCTTGACAACCTTTCTCATTTAATTGGCACATACAGAAACGTTTTTAACATATGTTTTTTGTTTTTGCTCTATCGTAAAATGGTCTACGTACAAACGTCAAATTTAAAGTAAGTGGCCAACTGCGAGTTGGACTCGTCCTAAAAATCTCGATCAGATCGCAGAGAATCGGTTTGTAATACAAAATGGGCATTTCACATTTTTTTACATATTCGATCCCCTAAACGCCTGCCAAGATGAGGGTTTCGGCAAACCCCTCCTTGATAGATGATCCGACACATACTGTACAGTGAAACTTCTTTGGGTCAAAAATCATTTGTAGTGTTTTGTAAATAAAGATATATTCATAGTAAACAACATAATTATACTTTTTTTCGTAGGTATAATTTTACTGACGGTAAAATTTAAAAGTCGTAGGAAATGGTTAATCTTCCATCTTTCGCGCTGGGCGTCAGTAGTTTCAAAACAATGTAATGAATAGCATTGAAAACTGAATGTTCAACACTTTGTTATCGTAGGTGACTTTGTATAGGACCTGACACATCATATGCGAAGCCCCGCTCTACCTCACTCATAGTTTAAGAAAATTGTTAGTCCCTCAGAAAAGATTGTAACATGTTTGAAATCCAACCTGTTTATTACCGGTGCTATGCCTTTGTTATCAAAACTCTGCTAACAATATACCATACTACAGCTAATACAACGAAAGCATTTAGGCAACCTAAATGCAATTGCAGACCCACAGGTATTGCTCCAGCCCAGTACCAGTTAGCAGCATTGCCTCGTTGGATTGCAAAGCTTCTTTGGTTGAGCAAATAAATACCAGCATTTGATCACATGTCGCAACGTCGATTATAAACAGACACATAATCTGTGAAAAATTCCTATTACGGTTATAAAAATACAGCAGGTAAAAGGTTGGACGAACGACAGGACACACTTATTATACCTCACGTATGTTATATATATCTATATATATAACATATATATATATATATATCTATATATAACATACGTATTGTAAATACACACATATTTTGTCCAATTTTCTATTGGCTTCCTATTACGGTTTTATAGTTACAGCAGGTCAAAGGTCGGACAGATGAAAGGACAGCGGAGGATCAGTCATATAGTCCAATTTTCTAGTACGGAACCCTAAAAATTAATAGTATAATTTTCTTCATATCCCTTAAAAATGTCGCTCGTTTAAGCCCTTATGTCAGTTGTTATTGGAATTCAAAATTAATTATAGAGATTATATTTAAATAAGCTACATTCCTGATGAACTTCGCGATTATCAGATCAGGCATTTGAAAGTAATCAACGAACAAACGTACAAATATACAAACATTCCTCAACTTGCAAGACAGACCTCACTTTACTCGGTCAATAAAACTAACGCTTGACATAAAAAAAAAATAAATAGCATTAAAACCTTATCGTAAAGTTAACGACGTGTTTTTTCTCTTCGTAGTGTCGACACGCAAGTAGCAGTATAGTGCGGTAACCGTTATTTAGATATTCCCGTGGTTATAAAACTGTTCCAATGCTAATCCCTGGGAAATCTTTTTATACATTAATTAGCTATGTAATTATGACAAAAAACGCAAGTGCCCCATGCAGTTAACGTTGGTCGTAAGAGTAGACGTTATGTCTGATTTTCATAACAATTATGTCACTGAACTTATGAGCAATATATTATAATAATATATTACATACTTTCCTGTAAAAAATATTTTCAGTGAAAGTTTGGAGACTTTTAGAGTTAAATTTTTCCACTAACGACATACTTAGGTCACACGGCAATTTAGCTTGTATTGTAAATACTAAATTAGTATCTTTAAATTTTATTTGTTTTTAGTAAGCCTTAAAGTAATCTGTAATTAGTAACCTAATTTACTTATGCATTCAGATATATGTATAGATTAAAAACACTGTAGAATTGCATATACGGCGGAACACTCATTTCTAGTGTGTAGTTAAATGAAATTTATAAAATATATGATTAATAGGCTATTAATCTTCGTTATTGTTATTTAGTAACCGGCTAAGACTCACGTAATATTTACCGGATATTGATTTATTATATATTACGCGAGTACTATAGCCAGTCCTAGCCAGTTACTAAATAATAATTATGGACAAAACTCGCGACAATTTCTTAGCTCTAATCTTCGTTGCTATATATTCTCATAAGTAATTTATTTATCTTTGATAAAATGTGTATCTTACTTAGATAGTCTTTTTCTTTTTTACCATATTTTTATTACGAAAATTAAAACGAATTGTTGGGAACTGCTTGATTTTGTTCTTACCATTCTGTTATTATTTTTTGGATCACGTCTTCGAATGTCAGTTTGGATATAACAGTTTAGATATAACCATCAGTCATATTATCATTAAACAACGTGCGAGTTGGTGATCAAAGGCTAGCTAGTTATTAAATATTAAAACAAAAACATTCCTTAAGAAGTTTGGAATCAGACGACCAGCCAAAGAACTGATACAAATGTTTATTCTGTGTCATTAGACAAAACAAAGTTTACCAGCCCTGATACTTTAGATGGGGTAAGAATATGATGTTCTACAACAAAGAACGTAATATTTAGCTCATTGAGGCAAAGGTTAAATACTTGGTGATAAACCGTCCAGAGCATGTCAGAACAGAATAATACGAGTATAAAGCATAACGGTATATAAACCATAATGATAACATCTTTTAAATAAAAATCACACTTGAATGACATTAAAAAACAGTTACTTCGTAGTGTAACGCTGATGTGTCCGTTTTGCATTTAGTTTTTAATTCACTATTAAGTGTGATTCACTCCATGTTCTTTTACACGATACAAAATCATAAAGTAAATGACTCTTCTCGAGACTTTATTACTTAGTTACCCAGTTTACTAATGATCCCCGTAGAAGACTATAAATTTTCGTTTTCACTTTGCGAAAGTTAGCGTTTTCTCAATTTTATGACACTTAACAGAAATTTAAGATGCATCTCTAGATATACTTCAAATGCAACTGTCAAATAAACTCTATAAGGGGTTAAAAGATAAGCTTGACTGAGATCGTTCTTAGAATTCTCTTATAATAGTGCATTCTTAACAGCAACCAGTTAGAGTTTATTTATCGCGATATCACTGTGCAGTATAATCACGTCGGCCATTCTTTGTGAAGCTCTCCTATCTTGTATCAGCGAGACGCGAGAATCGGATGTATCTAACCAGCAGTGACCAACATGGTAGTGAACCCGTTAGCATTCTTTTCGCAAACCGACGATGGACACGAACCGATACGCTATTATACAAAATTTTACGCCTATAATTATGAATTAGCGGTCAACAGGTGGGCACCGAAACCAAGTTTTTAGTGAGCAATAAACTCCATATCTTTTTTATTTTTCTGAATCTTTGTAACAGTTTTCTTTTCCTTATTTCGTGTTTATTAGTTTATATCGATACTAACCTTGTATAGTGTTTTATATTTTTATTTTATGACATAATAATCCAAGTAAAATATTAAAAACTGCTTTTCTTTTCAACAGCATCAAAGATTTTAGATAGTTTGACGCGGCACGAAGCAAACAAAGAACTTGCTCATTTTACGCTATTGTGGGCAGAACGTGTTATTTCGGATTTGAAAGAGTGCTTTTCACGGTTAGATACAAAAACTTTATCCGCTACGCGTGTTATGCGACAAAAGCTTACAAAATTATGGCAGCTCAAAGGTATCAAGAAATTTGGTATGCACGGTTTTGAAGCAAGGGAGCGCGTTGATGTCTAATGTTCAAGCCCTTCGGTCGCTACAACGTAGCAAGGCGTAGCACGTCCTTTTTCATTTTATTCATTTTTTACGTGCATTCCGCACTTGCATATAAAAATAAACGGAAGGTAAGTCAAAACCTGTTGTTATATTAAACTTAACCTATAGGTCTATAATTAGTAAAAAAATGAAAAACTATTGTTATCCAGTGAGAATTTTTACTGCCGATCCTCAGGTGTCAAGAAGATATTTCCCAAAACCAAATTAGCATTATAATTATAGGTCATCAAAAATCAACACACAGAGCTATAAATTCACTTCTACTAGCATTATTGTTTCTTTTAAAGACAAAAAGAAATCTCATACGTAATTTGTTTAACTATTTGCAAGTGATGTTTATACTATTTCATTTCACCGCAAATCTTGCTACTGCAACAACTCTTCACCGTCTAATACAAAGGCATTTTTGGCAATTTCTACAATTTAAAAGCGATTATTACTTACTATATGATTGATAGAAAGTTATCTGAGTAACAAACTTTCATTGTAAAGAGGTTAATATCGTCTTACAAAATAGTTGAGGTTGAAGTAAAGACGTGACTTATTTCTCTCGCGGGCGATCGTTGACAGCGTAGTTAATCTTATTTCATTGTTTTGTAAGCGAATTGGAAGCTGGAGCAATCCCCATTCAAGGGAGGGGGGCGGAGTTGTGAGAAGAGTTACTGACCTCTCTGCACGACGCGCGACGTCCTCGCAATTATTGCGTAATATAAAAAAAATAATAAGTGCAGCGTCGGATACAACCGCACGTCTAGACTTAAATTACAAGGAAGAAACTCTACGATATGATCTCCATTGAGCAATGACTGCTTGTCTTACTGAACAAGGAGAATATAATCACTCCTGAGGCTGTTGTGTGGCGTATGTTAGAAACATGTAATGGTCAAGCATAGTACAAGTATAATAAGTGTGGGAACACGAAGTAAACGAACGCTTTGTTAATGGATATTTAAGTGAAGGTAAACGCTATGCAGAGTTTGGGTAATGCATTATTTTGTTCGTTTATCATTTTAAATTTGGGAAACATTAAAGAGGTTCTATGTTTACCTAATTTACTTACAAAGAAACAAAACAGAATTACTCGTATATCTGTTTATAAAATTGACTCTGTAACTTGATGTCCATAAACGATTTGTATTCGTCTACTTCTCGAGTGCTTGGTTATCGATAGACAAGTTATCATGTCTGTAATCGATTCTTTGACTCGCTTGGTTAAAGATATCGAGACAAACGGGGCCGACGTTTGCCTTGCCGCTTCGTTTGCATATCAATCGAAATGAATTCAGTTATGACAGTTACATAATGTCTATGATCTGTTAATAATTGTGTTGTTACGTTTTGTGTGACAATCCCAATGATCAGATATGACAGTGTACGTATTGTGCAGCTTAGAAAGATTTTGTTGCCACCGTGGGTCATGTTTGTTTAAACGGTACTTAGGTGGGTATATCAGAATGGTATTATCATTGGAGAGACATGTTTTTTTTTACTTTAAATATTATTTAATACACGTACATAGGTACATTGTACGTAAGGAATTTTTAGCAGCAGTGGAAATTTAAATACATGAACATTACACCAACAGCTGGAAGACGTCCACCGTTGAACAAAGGTCTTCCCCATTCGAGTTTCTTATAATTACCAGGCTTGGCAGGCGTCTTGGGATCACTGTGTAAGATGGCAGTTCTTCGGAAGACTCCCTCTGATATTTTCATTTAACTTTTTTTTTTTACCGGCGGTAGGTTTGCCTTTATTAAACAAAATACTATGAACTATATACAACACTACAGCTACTACAATAAAAGCATTTAGACAACCTATAAGTCATAGCAGACTCATATTTTATTTTATTCAATTTACTTGATACTTTTATTTTCTCATTCTGATATTTTTGTTTTCGTCTACTCTTACGACTTCCACTTTAAGATATGGGGAATAAAATTTTTGCTCGGCACCTCACGGAGATCGTTATTCTAAATTTGATAAATTTACAAAGGGCTATGCTTCGGGCAGCTTTGAGAAAGAAGCTCCAAACTAAAACGTTTACAATGTTTAAGTACATAAATTTTGTTTACACATATTAAAGTAGCTATTCTGTATAAGTAGAACTGTGTCCGGTAAATAGCAATAAGCTTGCTCACTATTAGAATGTACTAAAATATATCTGTCAAGGTGTAGGTATTTCAATCACTTCTGCCATTAATTCCATAATATATAAATAAAAAATATGTAGGCCATCGGGATTGTAAAGGTAAATTGATAAGTTGCAGTCTATAAAACAATAGTTACTTAAACACTTATAAGTAATAGCTATACGTATACTATCTATATCTCTTTTAATAAATTAGCTTTCCTACTCAAAGCTACCCACGTTTACACTAAACCTCATTTGCTGAATAATTTATAATGATACGACACACTTTACCATCAGTTAAAGTGTACAACCAAGTGCACAATCCATTGAAGCGTCGAATAGTTTTTGTATTATTATATATTTGTTGTTTGCTAATCCTAATTTGAGTTTACTCGACGTTTTAATGCATGCATATATGAATTTATGCATACCTTTTGCGTGTGACGACGTCGTTAGAAGATAGTAGGAAGCTTATTGTCCCAGGAAGGTTCGAATCTTGAGTACCTACATATTTACGATGTGCATAAATATTTTGTTCTCGTGTCGTAAATGTTTGTGTTGATTATATATTGTAAATCCACGGCTCCCATGATTCAGGGAATGCTAGGTGTTGGGGATATATGTGTGCTTTTTTACTTTAATCAAATTAAACTTCGCCCTCTTTATAACCTTAAAAATTTCAAGGACCTTGCATAGCGGCACCTGACAAAAAACTTTTACAATTTACGGGAACAAAATAAATTTTTAGGTTTACATTTTTCACATTACTCACGTTGTGACTAATTTATTTGGTGTTACAATTATCTGTAACTTAATTATCTTAAGGCAAAACATATGTCTTGAAAAATAATATTTTTAATTAAAATTATATAATGATATTGCATATGTAGTTGACTGTACATTAACATAATTACATTCCGGCGGCGTAATGACGAGCGTTTCTTTGAACAGTAGCTACAAATTGAAATGCACTACGCGACCCAGATCATAAACACTGAGAAGATTGATGACGTAATTATTATATTAGTCTGACAGGTTCTGTTTTCTTTATTTATCTTTCTTTTTTACCAATGCACTAAGGTTTCAAGCAATTGGTATACGATACAAGTCTAAGCACAAGGAAAATCTACTTTATGTTTAGCTTACATAGCTTGTTTTTTTTTATTACTGAGACCCTGATGTCTGTTTGTCAGTCCGTCCGCCCGTTTGTCACGGGTCTCTAGCTCGTGACCGAAATGGTGTGTAATACAAACCTATAATTTTGATAAGCGGTATTAAACGTGGGCCCAAAGATGATTGTTGGACTAAAAGAAATTAAATTAAATATTTTAAAAAGGGACTACAATGTTAAGGTATACAAATATTTTTACTCAAACAGGTGGGGAAATATTCTCATTTTCTTTGAATAAAGCGCACGCAAAGTACGTACACAGAAGAACCAAATTAATTGACAGCGCGTTTTTAGAATTTGGATCAAAGAATGCACCGGCAATGTTGTATGGAAATTTAAAGCAGGCGTGATTTAAGACACCCTGTCTTTTGAATTTTAATCACTTTCAATCACAATCAGATAAAACCATTTGACTACTTGAAACATTATGACTAGTGAAAACAAAAAACATTTTTACTTGAAGCCCCATATAGCGACAAAGGTAAATGTAATCCAATTTTTTTTTCTTTACATTTTTTTATAAAGCTATAGCGTCGGTGGAATTGTAATTGCCTGTCTTGTAACATTGAAATCCTCGCCTGCGGCTCGACCTTCTGTTACTCGCGCTGCAATGCCTATTTCACGGCCTTCGCAATAATGTTCTATTATGAACCTTAGCATGTGGAATGTCACCGTCTAGAGCTCATTGAGAAGAGTACAGATGCATGTTTTCTTTGTCTTATGAAATAAATAAATGGTGGGGCGTTAAGGTGGTCAATTTTAGACCATTATTGATGCGGGGTCTATTTAAAATTAAACTAGACAGAATTATGAAATTTTGGTGTACCGAGGACCGTATTCTTACAACAAATACTATAACACTGGTTTAAAATGAAATTTTGAAGCTGTGATCACCAACAATTTTATTTTTGTTTTTTTTATTGCTTTGTGAAACTTTACAAGAAAGAAGCCTGTTTGACACTTAGCCAGTATTTTTTGCTGAGATGATATGATTACATATAGTAACGGAGAATATGTTTTAATTTTTCGTGCGAGCCGAAAGCAATAAATATTATTATTATTATTATTTTGTTTTAGTACCTACATCTAATAACGCAATATAAACCAAAGAAACAAGTGACAATCTTTGTCTTTTAGAGATAGTTTGACTCGCTGCTATTTCGATGATGTTCACGTTTAATTATGGGGGGTATTCTACTAATCCCCACTAACATTCCCCATTAATGGGGTATAGTGAATATGTGAATATTGCTACAACAAATCCCCAGTGACGTCTATTAGAGTTCATATTAGGAATTCGTGGAAAAAAGTTGATAAATCCCCATAGGTTTAGAAATATGTACCATAATTTAGGATTATGAACAATTGTTCATAGACTAAAGTATAACTCTACATTCTTTCAATACATCGAAAGTGACAAAAATGGGCAGTACCCTTTATGGGAAGAATCATGTACGAACGTGCTCATTAGGCTTGACCCAATGACTTTCTCGCCTAAACTTGCCTTTTGTGACGTGTCAATACTCATGCACACAATCCCGAGCCCATCTGAAAACCACCTTCTATAATCCACGTGTCTTAGGTCACAGGAAGATCTTTAGCCGAGCTACTTTTTTTTTAGGGAGGACATAGATGCTGACGACCTCTGTCGGTCGTTCAGCTCCACCGGATTTTGGGCGAGGGGAGGTCCTGTTATAACCGGGAAGGTGAAAAGCGCCTTCTACCTCCATCTCCTACGGTCGCCCAAAACGTACCGCTACTAAAGGAGGGGTAGACAGCAAGCTCAAGGGCACCACTGTGGTCCGGACCTCGGTCGGAACTAAATGCCTTTGTACAACTGCAGTGTTGATTAGCCGAGCTACATCTGTATTTACATAGATTACATAGAGACCGGACTTAACCTCAAAGGCGTATCGTTCATGGTCCTTGACGCATGGCACGGTCAGTCGCCCAAACAGGCGTCACGGCCGATCGCGGCGTGTCGCGGTGGGACGGCACGGTTCCCACCCGCCACGCGCCATCGCCGCCGCTGACGCCGTGTGAGCGTCACACTATTCTAGATAAAGAGAAACGTCGCGGAATCGATATTGAAAGGTTACAGGTTGAGAGAAAACACAGGTTGCCTAGATCTAGCCAACTTGTACTAAAAACTCAATAATTTATTCAAATGGCCTCACATAGCTTTTATAGTGGATTATAATAATATTATGATAACATTTGCTTGTAGGTTCGATCCTCATTGTTTTCTTTTACATCTGAAGATACTCCAATTGTGAGTCTTCTAAGTATGTCTTTCCAATACGTATAATATTGTTTATTAAAATAACTGTCTCTTTGGCATGTGTGTGTGTGTGTGTGTGTGTGTGTGTGTTGTGTGAGGGTGTGTGTGTGTTATGTGAGGGTGTGTGTGTGTGTGTGTGTGTGAGGGTGTGTGTGTGTGTGAAAGTAAGTGCCGCTTTGTAATCTTAACAGGATGGACAGAGCTTGGATTTTCTGATTAAAACTTTCTCAGATACAGTGTAGAGTCTAGAACTGTTCCCGATAGATTGGCTATATAGCTCGCCCCAAAACATGAGTTCAGTAATGAATGATATGTAGGTATATGTATGTTTCCAATACAATATTAATTGTATTTACTGATGCTAAAGAAACCTTGACCGATATTAATGACTCGTGATTTTGTTTTATGTATGTACCCACGTGGTTGGATTTCATTTTGGGTCAAGCTCGCACAGTTGAATGGCTCTGTAAATCCACCGGCAGCCGGGCATCGTACGCGTGCACTTTCCTGGCCAGCATTTTGGACTTTATTACCAGAGTACAAAGTGCTATTTGAGCTGTAAAGGCTACACTTTCACGTGTATTCATCATCATCAGTTTAGTGGGTCGAGAGCTGACGTGCATAAGATCGTACGCGCATTGGCGCCGCGCCGCGCTCCGTCCGCGGGACGTTCTGTGGCAAATCCATTACATCTCACAATACGCTACTAATGTTTCCACCGGCTACGTGATCCCAACTGTCAGTGAAAGTTACATTCGTGTTTCTGTCAAACAAGACAACCGTTATGTGCTGGATTATTGTTCTCACTGGACACTATTGTTAATAGCGCTATAAAATAATCATAAACTATCTTTTCCAAACTTAACCAATAAATATTTTACCTATGAATTATTATTGCCAATGTTTAAAAGCAATTACATGGACAATGAGACCTTAACTCACTGTTAATCAATAATTGTGGCTTATTAACTTAATTCTAAGCGTCACAAAATCCTCAGTTAATATTTGTTAAAGATTTCGACAGTGTAAATGAGTAGGTACCTTCAATCAACACATGTTTGATGAACACAGTCGAATATAAAATGCATACTCTTTCGATGCCCAATAACTAACTAACCTATATAAGTTATGTTGTAAGGACACGCCTACAACTGTTAAACACAAACTGTTCAAACAAATAGAGAGGAATGTGAAAAATTTCGTCTAACTGTACTCTGCGCACGAGTCGCCGCTTTTTGAATAAAGATGCATACGATAGTGCTCTCAACGGTCGCTTCTTTACATTACACCGATAGCATCCAAGTACGAAGAAATAACTCAGCAAGTAATGTCACTTGCGACTAGCGCATCTACTTTATCGGTCTCCGGCTTTATGCATTAAACATTTATAATTTATCCAAGATTCTATACAACGTGCGCTTCAAATATTATATGCAAAGAAAAGGCTAAGTGTATTTGGGTTACTATTGGTTGCTTTAAAAAGTAAGTTTCATAATTCTATTGTCAGAACTATCTGATTCAGGATTGAAATTGTCTCATTACTTTGAACTAAACAGAACTGAGTAGTTCTGTGATTTATATGAAAAGAGTAATTCAATTTTTAATGCGGAATATAGATACAACGCAGGTGCAGTGCAGGTAGTTCCATAATATCATACCTGCCTATGGTAATGTAAACCACAAATTGCAAATCTCCTTGTAACTGACTGCACGATAGAAGCAATTTCTTTAGTTTTACGAATCGATTTGATTATCCTTCATGTTGCCGTAATCAAATCTGTCGGGGATGTCGACAGTTGTTTTATTGTTGCAAAATGATTTTCTTTTCATGTGCTATTGGATTGAATTACACGGCTATTAGAGAACATTGCCGGAGATGCGCGGGCGCACGTGAACACTCACTCGTGCTAGACAGTCACGTACATTTAAATTGATCTATAACTTTGTTACTGTAAATGTAATGAATTTAATACGGTATTGAGTCATTCACCTAGATCATAAATCATAATGGTGGCCGGAAGGACTTTAAAAAAATTGCTCTATTTTGTGTTTTGTGACCACCATTACCTCCAGCTAAGTATATAAATTACGATCTAAAACAGTAAAATATGCGAGTACATCTGACCACAATTTCAGGTTAAATAAAAGATTAAACTGAGAATAACAGTAACTTCAACAATTTAAAGCGTTTGGGTAAAACATGACACAGTCCAAAAATCACAGAAATTCGAAAAAATCCGTTAGCAAACCACGACTTCGTGACAGAAATGACAGAACCACCGCAAACGGTAACTCACGATCAATTACTGTGCTATATGTCGTAGCTGACATTAACATTGAATGAAATAAACGTTACAAATTGATGATCATTCTATTTTTATGCGTTTCTATTACTTGGCATGCTAAAATATGATAATTTTATCTAATATGATAGGTCTTATATAATTTCTATCATATATAAAATAATTTTGTAACTGTAACATGTAATGCTTCTTTTTGCCCTCTGTACAGTTTTGATACGCCATATTTATACGAAATGAATCTTACCCACAGTTCGATATTTATTTGTAAAAATTACAAATAAATATCGAAACTGAAATTTTAAAAGTTGATTATGTACACAATAATGTTGTTATTTTATTCTTCTCACTAGATTATTAATTGTTTAAATAGCAAAGAAAGGTCATTTGATTTGGGATTCAAAGTTACACTAGTACCTATACAGGCACTTATTGTATTGTCTACATAGGTATATGACGTTCTTTCTTAAAAATAGTACAAGATGTTCTGCCTCAGACTCAAATTAGTACATACCCTATTGTTTAGACTCTCCGTGGCACGTAGTTAAGTAAATAGTGTGACAATTCTGGAATAACTAACTTCCTATTAATTGACGGTAAACGTCATGTAGATAAATACTTGATTTATGTTTAAATAATATTTTGCAAACGCAATTCTAATACACTTCTAATAAGCAAATGATACATGGATACTCTTATCTAGACTAGTTATATACTCGTAGCAGTCAGAAAGAATATTCGGTGTACCCAATACCACAATTTCAGATACAGACCTGCACTGAAGCAATCAAAGCTCATTGACTAAATAACTTCACTACAGAGGTTGTCGCGTGTTATCTCCACGTAACTGTATATGCAACGTGTAATGAGCCTCGGCGAATCTCAAATAAAACGCGAGACATTACGGAATTGTACGATTGTGGGTCGCCGATGCAGAGAGGGCACTAGGTCGGGGGAAAGTAGTGGGGCCTTATGTACTTGTACTGCTAGTGCATGCCGTGATTACTCAGCCTGCTGATACAAACTTAATGATACAAACTTGATGGAAATAGCAATATATATTTACCATCTCATAAAAAGAGTCTAAACCCGACGTTTTATTTAGTATTTAGCTTCTTGCTGAAGATAGTGTTGCCATGAACTTATAATAAAATACGAAAGGAACCCAGTCTTAGTTCAGATAGCTCATAATAAACCATAATAAGCTGACACCTAACAATGAAAGACCATGATGACTAATGATTGAAATCAGTTCGTGAAGAGAGTCGCTTTAGTAGTGCAATTTCTTATCTTGTGTTTGGGTCAGTTTCACCAAATATCTACGTATTGTTACCAATCATTGTTCAAGCAAACTACAAAAAATATAATTTATAAAACTTTTCTTAGAGATCCTTTAGATTACATTGATACACATTAATTCTCACCATTCTTAATAACGTATTCTGGCAATGCCTGAAAATTAGTGAGTGATTCTCATATGATACTAACAAAACAAAGGAACTACCAATGGATATATCTATGGGAACATAATTATAATTATTTGTTGATTGCTAGGTGTATCGAATTATATAGTACCTACTAGTGCAAGGGTTATTGAACTTTTTTTAAGACCATTTCATACTTCCTTTTCATACTATTTGGTCAAACATAGTGTATGAGTGGGCCAATGATCGTAAGTGTATTTTGGGCGGGCCGGGACGGTTCTCGGTCAAGGCCACCTTGCACTACCTCGCAAAAAACAACTGGTTATGCGAACTTATGCGCCCACATTTGAGTATAGTATCGATGAAGCGTTTTTTTGGTAATGCTTAACGAGCTTATACGTGATACAACGTCACTGAACTCACTGAATATTTAAATAGATGATAGGGCAATGCTCGCGTTTTTCTTTCGTTGAACTCTGCTCATTATTGAACAGTGTACGGTTGCACTGAACTTTGGTGAAAAATATGCCAGTTCTGAGAGCGGCTGAATAATAGATCCTCTTAGGCCTTGAGGAGTTAATATATTCCAAAATACTTGAATAGAAATTAACTATGGTGGTACTTTTCTTCAAGAAAGGTTGCAAGACTTTGTTTAAGAACTACTGGCCTTCTGATCCATGTGGTAATTGGTATTCGAGAGTCATTACGAATCATCTCGCTCGTAGCTTTGATGAACACCAGCCTCCTGAACAAGTCGGAAACCGCGGCCTCCGAAAAGGTAATATAGCACCTAGACCACATTCATATGCTCTCCCATATTATAAAGACTAAAGAGTATAATATTTTTTTGCGTATCATTTGCGACTATGAGAAGTTCAATCATAACCTGAACAGTATTATAATATCTTCACCGATGCTAAATTGGCAACAGGTATATCGAAGTGCTTAAGTGTCAGTATAGAAATGCTGTTATATCGATTCGATAACAGGACATGAGCACGGAACCAATCCAACTGCAGTGAAGCGTGAGACAGGGAGGCGTTATTTCTTCGAAGTTGTTCACAATCGCGTTGAGGGACGTTTCGAAGCTCTTGAATTGGAACGGATATTGTATCAATATCTATGAAGGATATATCATTCACCTCCATTTTGCCAATGATGCAAAAAAACTTCAAAAAAAAAACAACAAAGTTCAATGCTCAGCGACGTTAGTAAAGACTCCCAACAAGTGGATCATACAATTTTTAAAAGAACATGGAACAATACCTAACAAAGTTATGTTTTATGTCCATGTTGCACAGCGAATCAGTAGTTTAACGACTTTTATTATACAATGATGCATATATTTCAATGAGATTCGTGTCAAACTTGGACTATTATTTAATAAGGTAGTGCAAACTCCAGCAAAGAGTCACTCAAAGAATCGAACAGTGTGGAAATTTACACACGATATTTTCACAACTATCATCCTGCAGAGCATGTAGAAAAAACTGTTCAACTAATGTGCGTTGCCAGTAATGACTTATGCACTAAGAAAAAGTCCTTATAAAATAAGTTATTTTTAAATCTCAATGATCCAACTATCATTGGAGAGTGCTAAAATTGAAGTTTCTTTACGCGAAAATTTTAGCCGAAGAGGCAAAGTCAGTGACATAGTTTTGAGAATTTGCTAGCCGCCTAGACCATATCGCTCTACGAATCGAGGAAGAATCGTTCTCGAGCGGCTACCACACCATATCGAAAGAAGTGGAGTTATTAGGTCACCATTAGGAGGACCGACGGCATTGTGAGAGTAATATAATCATAATCTGATAATTGTAAGTGGCAAATAAAAAAAACCAAATGGAAAGGCATATATGTTCAACAGTCGACGTCTTCTGGCTGATGATGGGCTACCTAACTTATGTACCATATTCCTAAATGTTTAATCATCTATATTACTTCTAATAATACAAGCAATATTCTTTTAGTGTCACAAATTATGTGATCATGTAGAATAATTATCAGGCCTCGCTTTGTAAGGGCGTTGAAACAGCCCGTAAAAGTACATTAGTTTTTGAGATAGACCACGGAACAAAAATAGTCTAAAATTGACAACTTTGACAGCCATCGTTTTTTAGATAATATAAATATAAAAAATATATGTGTGCTCTACTCATTGAGTTTTAGAGTTTTAGACCCCACATGCTAGGATGCGAAAAAGGTGTTTTATCTTCGTTCTCAAGCATGTATTGAAAACTCCGAAAAATAATTTATTTGGATTTCTACTTTAAAAGTCATCTTTGGTAAACGTTTTACATCAAATATCGAAATTTCAGGGTTGTAACGCTTTCCGTAACATGAGTTAGAGTGACCCGTAACAGGACAGACAGATACATTTATGATGAATTGTTTAATTCATCATAAATGTATTTCTCTCAAATCGCGTGCTTTTTATTAGCTCTGAAAAACAACTTAGTCAGCTTTTCGAGCTGGCTTTTAACTACCTAACACGTACTGTTTAAATGTTGCTTTTAATTGGTTTCCGATAATGATCTTAGTGAAACTCTCGACTCGGGTCATGCAAATAGAACGGTTGCCAAGAACTGCTTTTTGCTGGGCTAACATAAATTAATAGAGTAGGTGTTAAAACGTGCAAAATTAATTTGTCTATCAAATAGTATAGCTGACATTAGCAGACATCTCGTCGATAATCCAACTACTGACAACATAGCTGGTAATTCAATCATTTTTCAATTTGGTTAGCAATTAGTGACAGTATTTGAGTATAAAATTGCTACAGCTTCATTAAATTATTTGATTGACATATTTTCATAAAAAAAACAGTAGCCAATATTATCATAAGATTTTTTGTACCGAGCTCGAGTTACTATAAAATAAAATAATATTTGTATTAAATACATAGCTATCGATTTGATAATGTAATCGAATTTGCCATCTCAATTATATATTTGACACTCTTTTTACAATATTATTTAGCAAGATTTAAGCTTATAATCAAAGCCAAGTTCATCTCACATCCTCTATGCAAATGCCTCGAACACACGCTAATTCTTTCACAGTAAAAAATAAACGCATTTTTTCATAACAACGCGTTGGAGTTTATAGACAGGGCTATTAAAATTTTAATAGCAAGCATCCTGTACTAACGCACACGTCCTCACTAGTAAAGACAACCTGTTTTGCTAGTCTTAGAGAGCTAATCTGAGTGCTATTTCACACTTCAAGAGGTCCTGTGGCAAGAAGATTGATGGTGAATGAGATCTTGGTGACGGTTGATTCTAAATCATACTTCAAACTCACGATCGAAGATTTTCAGATTTTTTGATTGAAAGTAAGTGATATGGCTAGTAATTATTTTATTATTATATTCCGATACATTAATGTTATTGTTGCCCAATACTTTTTCATAAATGAGTATAATTAAATAACTGCTAGAGTTAATGAAATTAAAATGTGCTAACTTTGTAGTATACCTACTGAACCCAACAAACAAAAAATAAGCATACTTTGAACTGTCAACCTGTTCGTATATCAAAGATCTTAATTAACGCAAGACACATCTATTACAACTTTAAAATATATTTAAATTTAATGTCTGGACCCTTATGAATCACACGCAGAAGCACATAAATACTCTCAAGTCTATACGTCTTTATTTTTCTCTCCCTTTGCGTCTGGACATTCTTATTTTCTATGGTCTCTTATTATCATAAAGCTTCTTAAAACGGCTTGGTTGTGAGAAATAACTCGCAATGGAATAAAAAGTTTAAGACAATGGAGGAGGAAATCGCTCCATCTGGCTCAGAGTCCATGCACGTGAATGCAAGTAATGATCTATCCTGGAGAGCGCGACCGTGCAGTCTTCGTGTAATTTCCAAGTAATGATGGTAATCATTTTATCATCTTCGTTCCAATAACGTGCAGTCCAGAGGCTGAGATCGTAGGGCCGTGCGAATAAAAGATGACAGTGGTTATTTAGTTATTACAGGTAATACAAGCATGTAGTTTCCGTAGTTACGTACCTAATCCTAAGGCATCGAGGGAAATGTGCGTGACAGATCCCGAAGGACACTATTACCACCTAATATGCTTTTTGTCGGAAGAGAATTTCCTTGAGATTGATGTTGTTATTACGATGCGGTGGAAGTGCTTAGATCTAAGCGTTCTTCGTCGCTTACCAGCGATGTGGTGACGCTTACATTATTGATGTAATACAACAAAAAATAAATGCAGTATGGATGAAACGTCCGTCACATATTATAAATATTATTATAAAAAACATTCACAGTAATGTTTGCTACTGTGAATGTCTTCTATTATTTTAGAATAAAAAAACGTTAGTTTTAAATATAAAATTGAAGTCGAAATAATGTACTCAATTTAGGCGTCTATGATCCTTTTATTGATGTCCTTTACAAATTGTAATAAGTGTGTACACAGTTCCTAGTATTTTTTTAATATATTTATAGTTAATATATAATATTTGGTAATGCATACCGCAGGAAAAAAAGGCATTGAAATATTCTACATTCTACTGCCAGTCAGACTACGTACTTCCGCAAGTTTTGATAAGTGATGATGTGGTCAAAGTATGGGCGGTCAAAACCAGCTTCCAGAATATTTTTAGGTACTTGATGACTGATGTATGTATTTTTTTATGCCCTGTAGTGACAAGACAGACAAATCGCCCGCCTTATAAGAAGCGACACGCCTGTACTTTACAGATACAGTGTCACCGTCCTCGTTCTACATAACATTGCACTGCGCTCGTCACACCGAAATCAGATATCATACCAAAACTTCTGTCAATGTCTGTAACAGACTTGAAATGTTCAGTATAATAAACAGAATAATGGAGTCGTTTATTAAGTTCTTATGAACTTAGGTATGGTTCTTATGTAGTAGGTGGTAAATACTTAATATAACACTGTTTCATGTACATAGATAATAGCAATGATTGTGGATATATTGGTATATACATGTTACTTGTTAAATATTGTTAAGCATTCAAAAATTATGAATATGAAAAATTGTAATAAGGAAAAGAATATAGTATAAATAAAAATTATAACAATAATGTTGGATTACCCACAAATAAATTATGATAGTAGATTATTTTCATGTGGCTAGGTTAAAGTATGGAAAATAGTGACTACTTACTTATGTAAATTAAAATAAAAGTAGGGTTGCTAATATCTCATTAAACGAGAACAATGAACATATTCCTTTTACTTCTTGGGACTTGGCACCCAGAAAGTAGGTAGTAACTCATAATAATTATAATATAGAAAAATTAAATAAAAAAATATGAAGTATGCAAATTTTCTACCTGGTATCGCGTATATAATGAATAAACAATAAACTTTACAACATTATATCCTACCCATCCAATCAATTAAACTAACGACATCTGTTGCTCTAACAACATCCTGCCAGTGTTTTCTGATATCCGCCAGAATATTCATATCTTACAAACTAGGCAATGAATAAATTAATTATCAAATGATAATTAACAAATACAAGACATACCTGAGCGCAGTGATCGGCTTCACTTCAACTCTCTTGAAGTTCACGAGAAATGTTCTATAGTGTTCACAAGAAACTGAACTGTCCGGAATCGCGAGCACAGATAGAACTGTCTATGGAACGGGAACGAGTGCTCGCACGCGGCGCGAACGTTCGGATACAGACACCGGCGCGCGTGCGGACAGCGACACACAGCCAAGCGTCTCAAACGGAATGAAATGGTGAAGAAGACGCCACGGTCTTATATAGACGTGGCCGTAACCTGACGCCGGATAACGGGCTCCTTCAGACAACACTGAGCCGCGATTCACCACCTTCCTACGTGAGCACAAGACATAAAATACATTTGCTGTTAGAAAACTTCTTAATGTATAATAGATCGAATTTTCAATAAAGCGCCCTAAGCTGAACGCTGCAATTTGCCAGATCCGACGCCCACAAACTTTGGATTCAGGTGACCTGGCGACAGGACAACGGAACGCGAAATGTCAACGGGTGCAGCAGAAACGAGCAAATTCTTAAGAGAAAATCGTGAACGTTGATATTGTGTTGATCTAGATAAGAAGAATGTTAAACAAGCGTAACTAAAATCAAGTTAGTATATGAACCTACGGTACATCTATTTATTCAATCATGTGAATGATCCTTATAATTAAATAATATTAGACAGTTCATCAGCTGTTGTCCATTTTCGGCAGAAAATCAGCATTGCTTGGCAACGATATGTTGGTAATCTTAATTTTTCAGGTTTGACCTGTATACTGATATATACCTTTATGCTGGCATATTAAGTTAGAATAAATGCGAAATAGGACATAAAAATACCTCTCAAAGTATTTAATTTTCCATTCATTTATATAAAATATGTGCTCGCCACCACATCTACTATGCCGACGGCATCGCTTAGTAATCTACCGAATAAAATAAAAACATGTGTCTAATTTGTTAGTCAATTATTATTTACTTTCTCATACCATATATCTTATCTCGTTCGGAATCATCTTCACATATACTGATTAATGTACGAATGTTAGTTATAAAATGATCAAATTAGAACGATAAATTACCGGAAACGACCAAGTGTTAGTAGTTCTTCAATTATACATCTTTGATTTCAATGTCCGTATGAAATTGGCGCTGATTGGAGCTCAGCCCTACTTTGCTACAACTTAGAGCTAATAAAATAGTTGCTTAGTTTCACGCTCAATTATCACCTAATGGTTATCTACTGTCTAACAATAAAAACAAGTGCGTGAACATGGCCTTACTTCCTGCGGTTTCAAAAAAGTGGATTTAAGGCCAACAGTCAGTTGATACAGCAGTGAAAGTCAATTCGCACTGACTCACTCATTATCTTGCCGACGAAAATCTTAAATTGCACTGAACACGGCATGCTTCAATCTATTTTTATTTGTGTAATATTCAATTACGAGTGCCTAATGATGTACGCAGCCGTAGGCTTTGGATATGAAAATAACTTCTCTTTAACTCTTGCTAGCATGTAAGTAACGCGTTATACACACGATTAAATAAGTTGGTAAAGCTTATCGCGTGCTCATAGACAAATGAACGAATAAAATATTATTATATTATATATGTAATTTTGTTTGTATATATTAATAACACATACAAACAAAATTATATCACTGAAAGTTTGCTTTTGACACAGCTTTCTACATCATAATTATCGCCTTATGTAGCTGGAAAATTACTTCTTTATAATGAAATTGATGGTTGGAAAAATGGAATAGCTCGTGGATGGAGTGTTTATTGTCGAAAAAATATTAAGGAAAATACTTCAATATTTAAAATCTGCATAATTTTAGCCATTACGCTAGACAGAGTTGAGATCAGAGGATTCTCCTTTGAATCCTGTGAAGCGCTCGTAGCGAAGTTTGCTTAGCCATTCTGAACCAATCAGCAAAGTTAAGCAACGTCCGCCTCGGTCAAGACTTGGATGGGTGGACGCTGGTGACATTACTACTTAGCGCTTCCGTGCTTCGGATGGCACGTTAAGCCGTCGGTCCCGATTGTTGTCTTAGGATGGCAGTCGTTATAGCATGGTGGTAGGGCATGTTTCGAATGCCCGCCTGGCTAGCTACCACCCTCAAGTAGAAAATCCGTCGCCAAGCACCTAACGGTGTGTTCCGGCAGCTGTCCTTGAGAGCCACTAATTCTAGGTTCGCCTGAACAACATCTTCGACCACATCATCACTTACCATCAGGTGAGATAGTGGTCAAAGGCTAACCTATCAAGCATTAAAAAAAACGTTTTCAAGTTTGTAAAGCACACATGCTCAACAAGTCATATTTTTATGCTTTTTATTATGTCTTAACTTGGATGAAGTATTTTTTTCTGGATTTTCTTAGTTGGATAATTTGTCTATGACTATATTTTGCAAAATAGAGAGAGGGGTAGCTAACAGTACAGATTAAAAATATAGAACAAGTACGAAAGTCGTTTATAAAAAATACAGTCCAAAATGGACCCCATGTAGAGCGATATCTTGTCGATGACAAAAAGCGACGACTTTAAGAGTTCTAATTCTACTTTTGTTTTTTAACAAAAATGGCAGAACGAGATTTCCCACTAGCTTCATGGAACTGAAAATATCAATGATGCATTTATTCGTTGGTCTATCCATTCTACTGTGTGTATAAAGCTTCTACAGAAATAGATATAGGTACATATAACAAGCGTCGTTGGTACCGCAAGGCAAAATAGTACAATAACTTAGACGTTGCGAACTGATGAACCAAGTAGAGTTGAAGAACTAGGGAGTGATGAACAACATCAGCTTTGTGTTTGTCCACGTTGGAGTGTGGATTTGCCATATTAAGGACACACTTCAACTCCTTATTATGCGACACCCAAATAAAAGGATATTCTGAATTTCTCAGTCTCTTTTTTAAATGTATTACCTTATATCTGGATAAAATACATACCGAATTGTTTTTATGGGATACTAGCTTTCCGGGCGCGGCTCCGCCCGCGCCTATGTCGGTTATCGCGCAAAAACATTAACCTCTTTTTGCGCAGTTGGATAAAAACTATCCTTTGTTTTTTCCCGGGTCTCAAACTATTTCCATTCCAAATTTCATTCAAATCGGTCCAGTAGTTTTGGCGTGAAAGCATAACAGACAGACAGACAAGCAGACAGATTTACTTTCGCATTTGTAATATTAGTTATTTGATTGTAAATTGTTAAAAATATATCCACTATCTTAATTTACAGTGTAGATCGTTCAAATATATTAGTCTAAAATTATTTACCAAAAATATGAACCCACCTCCAACCATTAAAAGCATTAATAATTTGGTCATTAACGTACAATAGAGATGTAATTTGTTACAAATTTATTAATTATAATGATTAAAATTTTAAATAGGTGTAAATCGTAGCCTATACAAAATATAACCTAATGTTTGTTTAATTTTATTTCTTAATTATGTCTGTTGAACATTGTTATGTATAATTTTATTAACTAAGGGAATTAAAAAAAAATTGTTGACGTTGGGGCTATGTGTATGGATGTAAAGATGTAACGTATACATGTAATTTGTAATAAATGTATTAATAATAACGATAAAAATAAATAAATGTATATAGTTCTTGAATAACTGTATTATAGTATTTTTATATTTCATCAATCTGTATTATTCGCGCTTATATACAGAACAAATACCCAGGTAGTTGTTGTGTATTTGTGCCGTTTGGTAGAGACATTGGTTCTATATAGGGACCGGTATAACACATCATATTTTCCAACACTTATCAGAGCGCTTGATGCGACACTGGATCTAAATGCTGGCACTTATTTGACTATTTGGTTCCAAGAATAAGCATTGCAAATCCAAAAATATTTTTAATTAAAATAGCATAACTTCAATTCAACGGGGCAATGCTATCAGCATGCCCACTGCCAACTGGTAGTGGGCTGGACAATTTGGACTATATATAGGCCTCCAATGGCCTTTATGTTGCCTAAATGTCTTCGTTGTAGAAGCTGTAATGTGTATATGTAGTTTGAAGTGTTTTGATCAAAAAGGCATATCATGGAGATCTAATTGTTTGTGTAAATCAAGCCCCGATTTCAAATATTTATTTTATAATGCTATTGGGGTAGAAAATCGGTTCATATATATTTTTTGTATATTTTTTGAAAAAAACACTTGTTACAGACTTTCGCTGACGAAGGCGCCCACCTTTAGGAATAATTATTCGTAGGCCCACCTCCATCTTTTTTGTATGAGTGATCATATTTTATAATTTATTGTTTTACTGTTTGTATTTATACACCCACAAGAAAACGTAATGTACAAATTACAGGCATATGAGACTTAACAACTGTATGTCTCAGGGTGACGGGCGCAGTGCAGTTCATCACTTGTGACGAAATGCATCTGTTATATAGGCATAGGACGTTAGCCCGTTAGCCGTGCTTATTCCTTCACAATAATATAAAAAAACGAGGTATACTAATACACATAAGCATCAATAATTTACCGTGGAAGGTCGCGCCTTCAAGATTGAACAGTAATTGTACTAAAAGCTGAAAAACATATTTATTACTGAAGATAATACAATGATGCACTTCAGTAATTAATGATGTAATAGAAATATGGGACAAACCATGCTATGAGAAGCAACCTATACCTATTTTAAAATAGGTACAAAAAGATCAGAATTCAATATTATGTATTCAACATAACAATATACATAGGTACATATACTACTCCTAATATATAAAGCAACTAAAATATAGCAGCATACACAATTCTGCTTTATAATATAAAACAATTGTGAAAAAGCCCTTAGAAATTGTAATAATAACATCAACACCAACGAAAGCATAATTGACCGCAGCCTTACGTTGTCAGTGTTTATACCTTACCAAATGAATGTGTAAATATCTGTTTTTTGGTCTGTCTCTGCTGTTTTCTGTGGGTTTAATGCTTTAAAATGTAGGTTTCTGTGTTAATACTGCAGACACTTAATACGGAGGCATTATACCGAATGTATGGAAACTTGGAAGCGACCGACCATCAAGTGCTTGTAAGAAACCCATTTCCTCCGTAGAGGGAAGTGTAACAGTGCTTATGATTTACGTGCAGCTACTGTGTACGGTTAGTTGGTATAACTGGGACCCATTGAAACTACAAGACAATGGAATGCCATAATCATTCAAACACAAGGAGAATGTTTCTAAGATTCCTATAAATAAGTTGATAACATCCTCTTTATTTTTCTTGATAAAACTTTGTATCCATTTTGAATTCACCTTTTTAGTTTAGCACCAATTTAGGATTTTTGAAGTACCTGCGCTATTATTTAAATTTGTTTTACCACCCTTCCACTAGGCTAGACCGAGAGAGCTTGATGTAAACAAGTTCTTTAGACACGAAGATAAATTAAAGTAAAATATGCAGTAAGTGTTAAACTCTCTCTCCTTAGTGGAGAAATTCCGGATATTTATTTGTGGCACCCAATCATCTGTTGTATTATTATCAGATTTTAAATAACTGAACTATACCAAAAAGCGTACGTACGTATGTAGGCAATAAGTATTTGGTAACTTAGTGCTGTAGGTGAAACAAATAATGTAAAATTCTATTCGTAGACACTTTGTGGTCACTTTAGCTGTCCAATGCACTTTATCTGATCATGAATCAATTTGTTAATCAAAAACTTTCAACGGTTTGAAATTAAGACTTCCTCTAAACTTGCTTTCTTTTCTATTTGGAATTTCAATCAGTATCAACCTTTGTTTTTTTAATCGATGTTTATCCAACTAGTGTTCTCTCGTGGTTTGGTCTGTTTTAACGTTTCATGATAATATACATTAATATTTAAGGTAATGACCTACAATCGATTTGCATAGTATTTTAACCCTACGCAATGTTTTTATTAAATTAACATCGGATACCTTAATAATAAGCGACTTATTTGTCATTTAGCAATTAGAGTGTATGCAAAATATAACGCAAGCAAAAAAAAAAAAACTGAGTAATTTTATCTTCTATAACTTTAAATAGCTTGACGATAAATATCAGTTATGTAGATAAATTCTTTGATATACGACTTGATAGGATGACATTAATGTTGTATACATGCTAAATACCTTCACCGACATTTTCTGAAGTTGTAAACGCACACGGTGTTTTAGGTCCCATAAAACTGAGGCTGAGTAATGCGTTTATAATAAGTGCCATCAGCAGGGCACAGTTTCACAATTAGCTACTGTTTATAACCAACCAAAAAAAGAGGTTCTCAGTTTTGTGCATTATTTATCATGTAGGTACATGTTACCTGATACAATCGTATGCGGTTAAATGATTTGAATGATTGTTTCTTAGGTTTCTTATTAGATAGGGTATGTACCTTGTGTGATCCCATAAAACACATTTTAGGAAACATAACCCCTGAAGTGGTAAATTGGCCTGAATTGGCGTTAAATGGTACAAATATGAAAAAGTAGGGATAACAAAATAAATATGCATGAAAATTGCCAATATTATATAAACAAAAGGTGTTTCAATAAATACAAAATTTAAAGGGTTCAAATTTGTAAGACACATAAAGGCGAAACATATGCACGCTTCGACAATGTTATATAGATAATAAATTTTCCTCCGTATTTATACGTAAGTAGGGCGGTTCTTTCTCTTTGGTTACGTTTTTGATGAACTATCTTCAGTAACAAAAGCCGCGAATGACGCAAACATTTCAATAATATTGACATTAAATTTTATGGATTAAGAGATATTCCATATTATAATTCTCTGCGGCAGTGTGAAATTGTAATATAATGTCTTGTAGTGTAGAAAAATATTTTATATTTGTTTTGTTATTTCATTATTATAAAACTCTGTTCGAAACTTTGTTACTACAAGTTTACCTCATTGTCACTAAAAGTTACCTTTCAACGAGTAAGTCATTTTTTTAAGTACATAAGCATTTCTTCTTACCATTACTTTTAAGCGAATTTTTTTCTTGGAATAGCTACAATATCTATCTTTTCTTCACTGCTACAATTTCATTCTTTTTCTATTTCATTTGTAAGCTTTGACGTTCGTTTCGAATCTCGATAGGAGTTTTTGCGTTAGATCCGTTTCTCAATAGATCTGGGTCGGCCGCTTACCTTTGATAACATACAACACTTTTACTTGATGCTTTCGTAAACATTGAGTAAATATATATACAATAGGAAAATGTAAAATGTAACATTTAGATAATAGATATTCTGCTTGTCTAGTATTGTATATTTGTGACGTCGTTTGATTGTATGAAATAAAACTTATGTTGCTACTTAGGTAAAATAAGTATCTGCTCTTAATATAATAACAGTACTATATTAGTGGTGAATAATTTTTGAGAAGTCGTAAACAATTTATGAACGAAACAAGGTTTCACAGGTTCCTGCCAATTGCATTTAGCCTACCAATTAGAACAAATTTTGATGCATGCATTGCTTCATCGTGAAGGATAATGTTCACTTTCCAAACATTTCACCTCTTGCCTCTCTTATCGAGCAATCAAAGTTCGATATAGTTAAAAAATTGAATACAAAAATACATAAACTTTTGAAGCGCTTGTCTCAGAGCTTGCCTAGTCAATTGGTAGCAACATTTGCTGCGGTCATAACTTGGATCACTATCTAGTGGCATTTACTACTGAGTGCTTCCGTGCTTCGAAAGGCACGTTACGCTGTCAGCGCCGGTTGTTGTCTTAGGATATATTTATAGCATGATAGTAGGATATTTTGGGAATGACGGCTTGGCTAGCTACCACGCTGAAGTAGAAAGCCTGTCGCCAAGCACCTAACCTAAAGGTTCCGGCAGCTTTTCTTGAGAACTAATAATTCTCGGTTAGCCTTAACAACACTTCCTATCTCCTCCCGCTTTTGCCCCTTCCTACTTTGCTCTTATAAACGGTACATTATTTTGTCTCCATACTTACATACCTGCTAACTCTCTACAAGTGATTGTAGAGAACTGACCGACATCCCAACTTGCAAAGTGCAAACCTCATTTCCCGAACTCGCTTTGTACATCGCACTTGTCCCTGGTGTTACAACATACAATAGTAAGTAACGTATTTAATCCTAAATGATACAGTCATCTTTCTACATAGATAGTAACCAAGAAAATAACGAACCGAGTAGAACAAGTAAGGAGAAAAATCAAATAAGTAATAAATCGCAAAAACGACAAAAATCGCGTGAGACTATCTTAAATATATTATCTTGTAAATATTTTCCGCGATAAATTTTATGTAAGTCGCAATTATATTGGATGACAAGTGCATTGGCGTGGAGGTTGCGCGTGCGCCGGCTAATCGCCGGGTAACGGTGGCAAACTGTAAAGCGCGCCACGGCCCGCGGACTGCGTGCTAAATTTGCCGAAACAACGATCTCTATATAGCGGGATAGATCTTAATTGGAGTCACCAAATTGGAGCTTTGTTTTTGGCAACTTTATCCAAATGACTCTAATATAGTGCAAAATGATGCGCTTCATGATCGAAGACACCAAAGGTAAATAATAAATATACAGTAATAGCAACTTTTAGTGCTTGTGAGTATTGTATCAAGTGAAGCTCGGACTTATTAAATAAATTG
The DNA here is from genome assembly GCA_963854805.1 of Plagodis dolabraria. Taxonomy (NCBI): domain Eukaryota; kingdom Metazoa; phylum Arthropoda; class Insecta; order Lepidoptera; family Geometridae; genus Plagodis; species Plagodis dolabraria. The sequence continues at coordinate 25,003,677 of OY978441.1, read as the reverse complement.
TTTATTCTTGGATTCGTATTTCGCAGCTTAATTTAATTTTCCTCAACTACTAATTGGTGGAAAACATGAAAATCATTTTCCTTGTTGGAGCATTGTCATAACGGTTAATTAATTCATGCCTGTATAGACACACATAAATTTTATTTCTAAAAAATGTTTGTTTTATTTTTGATCTTAGCAATAGTGTAAACTGCATGTACAGAAATTAATTGAGCAGCTAAATATACCTACTATATACCTGATCTTAAAGATTTTTATTACATTTTTGGTGTGTAGAAGCAATAGTTTTCAAACGCAATTTTACGTAAATAGGCGTAAAACTGTACTCGTAGTACCTAAGTGAACGAGATATAAAAACTAATATGTGCGTAGTACATTGTGTTCTATGTGGAGTGACAAGCGTTGTATTACAATTCGGTGGGAGATTTTATCCATCTCGTCGCTTTATTCGAAATGGAATGTTGTTTTTTTTTTGTTTTAGGTTATATATAGATACAAGGTGCAAATCTTAGGGTGGATCATCGATTGCGAAGTATTATGGAATACAGATTAACACCTACATATGTTCTGCTAAATTTACAGAAAAAAAAATAACTACACTTCTGCTCCACGCTTCTGGCGTTTTACCAACAAGGATAACGTAATAAAATAACTTCTGTAGGGCTGAGGAGTATCGGTTTTCCACTCGCTCTCAGAAGTTCTGTCGTAACTCCGTCATCACCTGCCGCCTTGTTGTTCTTAAGTTATTTCGGAGCCATTCTAATCTCGTATAGGCTGATCTCCGGGATGTCTTCGGTATAGTGTCGGGTTAGTTTAGCTCTCGTCCTGAGCTCCACTGAGAACAGATTCTCGTGTCGAGTTGTAGTATATAACTGTCCATGAAACCTCTCAAGCTCTTTCAGAATCTCCAGTTGTGATGAGATGATTTTGTCATAGTCGATCATCAGCTTGGTCATTTGGCTTTCCCCTATAGACAAATTTTTTTCGAGTATTTTGGAGCCTTGGTTACGCTCGATTGCGACCTTTATACAATTTGTATTGAAGGCGCGCAAGTCGTGTCGTAGTGCCTTCGAAATTCGTCTATTGAGCTTGCCTTAGTTCGACATGTCAGCAGAAGATCGCAGTCTTATCGCTATCCGTACTTCCATCATGGTCTTTCATCATTTGGTATATATAGGTACTACATACCTCCTTTTAGATGCAAGGACAGTTACAAATGCATATCAAGTTATTATGACAAACAATTGGCAGGAGTTGGCCTATAGGTAATGGTAACAAGCATCTTTCTATTTCTTTTCCATCCACAACGTTGGATTGGATAGATCGAATACATTAGTAGCAGGGAACTGACTAAAAAATACAATTATATAGAGTTTGGACACGTGAGATGTATTTTATTGTATTAACTTTGGTAGTAGAAGAAGAAAAATACAGATTTATAAATAACTCTCAGGTATTTATAAAAAATCCAGACTCTTGAAGATCTTTACGACAGATTCGTGGACATGGGACAGGTGGTTACAGTGATTTCACAATGAAAGACTTTTTCCTTATTGAGGTTTGTAGGGCGTCATTTAAATTTCGCATAACGATTTTTTATGCATCAAGGATTTATCTTGGTATTTAACTAAGTAGCACAGAGACTGCCCACCTTTCAGTATTTTTCCCTTAGTCGCCTCTTACGGCACCCATGGGATGATATGGGGAGATGCAATTGTGACCTGGCACGAGAATACTACGAATATATGACAAATACGGACAATACATGTAAAAATTACATTCATTGACCGTATTTGGCTACATGCTGCTAGGAAGGGAGACCACAATCGGGTCAAGAATAGAGGGAAAACAATGTGGTAAATTATGAGTCCTAATTACTGCGCGTTAGTAGCATGGGTCTTATGAGTTGAACAATGAACCTAAGAGCAATCAACTAAAACCATTTTTAAGAAATGTGTTGAAAAGTCCCATAAATATAGTGCGATGATAGGAAGGGGAAAAAATTTCAAGAATCTTTCATTGTACTTAATAAAAATAATATGCAATAAGGGGATGTAGTACATGCCATGAAGTATCTTTTTTGGTCAATTCTAAGTGATTTATATAAAAAAGCTAGATTTATTTTTACTTACGAGGAAAATAAAAAGATTAGGTACCTATAAGTGTCCTGAGACTCAGGAAGTAAGTTCTTTATGACTTCTTGAGCTTTTTATTTCTGATGGCGCCGTCAACATAAATTCGTCACTTTCACTATCAAATGACATTTCGGAAAATTATTGAGAATAATTAAAGGCGTACTGTTATATTATTATCAATTAAGTAAAAATCAAATAAATTGCCGCGCTTTTTATCGTAGTACAGATAAAGGTTGCCAACCTCCTTTCATTGAAAATCCAGAACGAAGAAAATCCCACCTCTATTTTCAAATTATTTGATATAAAACCTTTTTTGAAGTAAGTCCTGGAGCTGTAATTTTTAATTCTGGTGGCATTATCTTTATAAAATTGTCACTTCTACTATCAGATGACATTTTGGAAAATTGCCTATTTGGAATAATTATAAGCGTATTGTAAAATTATTTATATAAAAAACAAATATTTAACAAAACAAATAATTTGCCGCGCCTTTTTTCGTAGTGCAGAGAAAGGTTGCTAATCTCCTTTCATAGAAAATTGAGTAGGTACGAAAAATCCCACCTCTTTTTTCTAATTATTTGATATTGAACCTTTTTGAAATTTGAGGAGTGTAATTTTTTTGTAAAATAAAATAAAAGAGGAGGGCAGGTATGGTTTTTCATTCAAAATTCCTTCACTTTTACGGAAGTAAGGATAAAATTCCATATAACTTTTCCCGCCGCACATTTACAAGGGAGAAATGACAAACATTATAACACGTTTTTGAATGAGCAATGATACACTTTCTGACTGGGTGTGGTATAAGTATATTTTAATCCCATCTTCAGCATTGATTGGTTTGTCTATAAGTGCGAGCAAAATAGGTCTTTTCTGTTAGATAGTTTTTATTAATAGAGCTTGAATTAGGAACATGACCATTGTAGATATATGATATGCTCATGGAAGTAATAAGTACTACGTACAACAGGAATGAGCTCTATCTGTGCATCATGCAGCTAAAATAAAGATAATAAAACCTTATGCTAAGGCCGTAAGAGTCTTGTTGCGCGCAAAATAAAAATGAAGCCGAGTGAGAAGGCTACCACTGAACCCTGTGTCCCGTTCTAACAGTGACTTAGAGTTGCCAGAGTTAAGTTGATTTCAATCCTTTCGTTGTTTGTAGAAAAATTTGCGATTGAAGTATTGTAATGAAGTAAAAACATTTACTTCTAAAATGTTTCTAAATATAAATAATAATTTATTACCGACATTAAAGCAATATTATTTGTTGCTACGTGTAAAGCCTTACTAACGCAAAAAAATTGCGATTGGCGTATAGGTTTTCTTTTATTTGTATGAAATACGGACACCTGACCTGACAACCCCACATGAAATCGTCGACTCGACATTAATAGCGGTGTGTTTTTTGATTACGTGATATATTTGAAGAATTTTAATAAAAATGGGGAGAATTTGTGTCGTGGAGGCTTGCAGAAGCGAGTATTATCCTGATTATGGTTTATCTTTTCACAGGTAATTATTTTCAAACATAATTTGTTAGTGAAGAATTACGATGACCATGCATGATTATCTAATCCTTTTTTTATTTTAAGGTCATGAGGAAAATGCATACACACCCGCCAGGGAGCAGGTGGTTATGTCGGACTCAGGATCAATAGGGACCCCACTATCGACTAAAAACCTCATGGTGTTCCGTCGTCGTCGACTGGCGGCAGGGGCCACGGAGTTACTCGCGCTCTCATCCGCAGCCCCCATCGACGTCGCTGCCCGCCAGCCTCTGGGAATAACTCCCCCCAATGTACCGCTTTGTGGGATGCCCACGAGGGCATCCTCACCTCATGAGGACCTAACCCTGATGGGGGGTACTGGCTGTCCCCACGGCCGACACCCCAGGTCCTCTGAGCGGCGACGGAGTGCGAGTATGATCGGCTCGCCTCCGTGTCCGCGCTCTGCGGAGCGGTACAGAGAGAGGATCTCTCTCCCTTTTCCGCTCCTCCGCCTATGAGACGATTGTCTCAGAAAACGAGGCCACCGCCTCCCACGACCTCTCGTCACCGACCATCTTTACGATGATGGCCGTCAATGAGAAGTCGGGTCACTATCCAGTCCTAGTTCAAGAACAAATAACTTAAATACCTATGCATTTTTATTCCTTTCTCTATTAAAATAACTTTGTATCAATTTCAGATTTCCTAAAGATCCTAATGTTAGTTTAACTCATAATGCAAAATTAGAAACAATTAAACATTAAAGGATAAGCTGGGTTTGCGGCAGAAACTTCACAAGACTGTTTTATTTAACAATATTTGATTTAGAATTACACTTAACTGTTATTTCTTACCTAATTAATGAAATATACCACAATAGGTAGGTAGTTTATCGTAATTTTATCTTAGTCTAACTGCATGTCGTATACCACAAGCACCAGTAGCACGGTACAGGTACAGTATTTCAACTTCATATAATTGGACGAAACGCGAGTTATACCTACGCGCCTCGATCTCGGCCCGCGCTCAGTACGCATACAGTCGCGTCTCTTAATTAGAGTCAATGAAACATATAAGGAATAAGCTGCGTTTGCGGCAGAAACTTCACAAGACTGTTTTATTTAACAATATCTGATTTAGAATTAAACTTAAATGTAAACTTAACTGTTTTTTTCTTACCTAATTAATGAAATATACCACAATAGGTAGCTTATCGTAATTTTATCTCAGTCCACCTACATGTCGTATACCACAAGGACCAGTAGGTAAGTACCTACGACGCGAGTGTAAAAAGCAAGCAAAAACAGTAAATGTACAGTGCTGCAAAGGGCAAGTTTATCATCTTTGATTAAAATCCATCTGAAGCAATGATCTGCTGACGTCAGATCACAAATAATTTTTTATACATATTGTCCTTAAATCATATTTCAATATAGTTACCATCGCCAGAGAGGGATAAGAGGTACAGTTACTGAGCTCTCGTTCGGCTTCAATTTTGCGACAACAGCTTATTCCTGTTGTACGTAGTACTTATTACTTCCATGGATGTGCTCCATTGTCGTTTATAATCTTCTATAATTGGTACTTCGAATTGGCATAGAACCTTCATGGTTTGAGATATTTGAGTGAAACTTTTTTCACATGGTATCTATGAGGTTCATGTTGTAAAAAATGTGCAATCTTCGATTATCATCTCTGTTTTTTTTTATTCAGCTTAGACAAGAATGATGGATACTTCGAATATTCGAGTGATATTTGAATACGAGTTCCGACTCGGAACTAACACGGCAGAAACAGCTCGCAATATCATCAGCGTGTAGAGAGGGGACTGCTTATGAACGCACCGTGCGATTTATGTTTAAACTTGTGTTGCCTAGTTGAATCGTTACAGTAATGAAGGAAGAACGAATGAAGTTAAGCAGTCGGTCCCGCGGTGGTTGTCTTAGGATGGCAGTGGTTATTGCATGGTGGTAGTGCATTTTGGAAATGCCCGCCTGGCTAGCTACCACCCTCAAGTAGAAAATCTGTCACCAAGAACCTAATTGTCTGTTCCGGCAACTGTCCTTGAAAGCCAGTAATTCTAGGTGCCTGAACTGAACTACATCTTCGACCACATCATCACTTACCATCAGGTGAGATAGTGGTCAAACGCTAACCTATCAGGAATAAAAAAATAAAAATAAAATTGTTACATGTGATGAAAAGTGGATTCTTTACGATAACCGTAAGCGAAAAATGCAATGACCCCAGATCAAACGCCGCAACTGTGTCCTAAAGCAAAGCTTACCAATAAAAATGTAATGGTAACTGTTTGGTGGTCTCAACATGGTGTTATTCTCCGATCTGGTCAAGCAATAACGGCAGATGTCTACTGTGCCGAACTCCGAACAATGATAGCAAAACTAGCAGTGAAACAGCCCCGACTCATGAATCGATTTTCACCATTATTGCTCCATTATAACGCCAGACCTTATACAGCACGAGAAACCATTTTAACTCTACAGGAACTGCAATTAGAAACCATTCGTCACCCTCCGTATTCGCCAGACCTTGCTCCAACGGAGCGATTTGAACAATTTTCTACGAGATAAATGTTTTCTTCCCAGAAGGCAGTACGAAATGTTTTCACACAGTTTGTCAAATCTATATCACCAGAGTTCTATCGCAAAGGCATAAATGACCTTCCTATTAGATGGCAGCAATGTATATATACACATCTGGAAGTGTGATGATCAAAGACTCTCAATAAACTTTTGCGATGGACAGTGAACAATAGACTACCTAAGACTAATGTGAAAGTCATTTAATGTGTTTAAAAACACAAAGTTTCATCGCCAATTGAAACACGTAAACCAACGAAACCTATGTTATACCGAAATAAATGAATATCCCTATCATAAAAACGGGTGCATTGTCCTTATATTGCGTTCTTAGAGTCAGTTTATTTTAAAATAACACAGGTTCGCGTGTCAATAACGACCCTAGTACCGCAACAATGAAGGCATACACTTCGATTCAATCATGTCACGCCAAGAAAACTATGAGATTTATCCCATTACGGTACTTGTTGATCGATTTTCTATTCATGGAATGCTTTACATTGAACTTGGCTAATCAAATTCTCACCTTGTTAAAACGCTCACAGCATCATTGTCGTCACAGCTGTAAATTCTCTACATTATTAATTAAGTGTAATATCTAAAGTGTAGCGTGCAGAGTTACACCCTTGAGCGGCATAGTGACCGTTCAGAAAAAATAACAATTTATATTTTTTTTGGAAAATAAATAAGTATATATAACTTATTCATCTTTTATTTCTTTTATTTGTTCATTATAGGCTAGCCTTTGAATACTATTTCAGCTAAGGAATTGATAAATGATATTGTGGTTGAAGATGTTCTTTAGGCTAACTTAGAATTACTGGCTCTCAAAGTCAAAGTCAAAGTCAAAGTCAAAATCATTTATTCAATTTAGGCGTCTACGACGCTCTTATGAAGGTCAATTACAAATTTTAATATTGAAATATACTACATTGTACTGCCACGTTCAGCAAACAAAAGTTATAGAGCCACTGCGAGAAGAACGGGCAAGAAACTCGGGGCCATTCTTTTAAACGTTTTTTAAAAATGTGTTAAGTACATACTATATAATAAAATTATTACAATACTTAATTTACATTACGTAGGTGTTGGGCGCTAGCTTGGCAGAGGCGAACCAGTCCAGGCATTTTTGTCGTTTAAGTAATCACAAACTGTGTAGTAAGATTTCTTTATCAAAATATTCTTCACATGCAACTTGAATTTTCTTTCTGTGAGCGTTGTAATATGTTTGGGCAATTTATTATAAAACCGCACACAATTTCCTAAGAAGGACCTTTTATTTGTCTTTGCTAATCTAAAACCTGGCACCGCTATTTTATCTTTATTCCTAGTGTTATAATCGTGAGTGTCACTGTTTGATTTAAATTTGCTCAAATTTTTACGAACATACATAATATTTTCAAATATATACAGACTTGGTAAAGTTAAAATATCAATTTCTTTAAAAATATCTCTCAGGGATTCCCTAGGATCCATTTCATATATGGCTCGAATTGCACGCTTTTGTAAGATAAAGATTGTCTCTATCTCAGCAGCAGCTCCCCACAGCAATATACCATAAGACATAATACTGTGGAAGTACGCGAAATAAACGAGCCTAGCAGTAGCTACGTCTGTTAGCTGTCTTATCTTACGAACTGCATATGCAGCAGAACTAAGTCTTCCAGATAGATCATGTATATGTGGATTCCACTGTTAAGTTGAATCCATTTTAATTCCCAGGAAGACTGTCGCATTGTCAAAAGAGAGTTTTTTCTAGGCCAAGCTTAATGTTTGGTTCCACATAAGTAACATTTGGTAAAGAAAACTTTAAACATTTGGTCTTTTTTGAATTTAAGAGAAGATTATTAGCCGCGAACCACTTAGAGATCATAGATAACACATTATTTACATGAATAAGTTCACTATCCCTCCTATCTACTTTAAAAATTAGGGAGGTATCATCTGCGAATAAAACTATATCGCAGAAATTTTTAACCATGCAAGGCAGATCATTTATATATGCTAGAAACAGAAAAGGTCCTAAAATTGATCCTTGCGGTACGCCTTTTCTTACCAAAGACCCGGAAGAAGTATTGCCATTTATTCTAACCTTCTGTAGCCTGTCTGACAGATATGACTTTATAAGATCCAGAGCTTTTCCACGAATACCATAATGTGAAAGTTTTCGAATCAGAGTGCGGTGCTCTACACAGTCAAATGCCTTAGAAAGGTCACAGAATACGGCAATAGCATCCTGTGAACTCTCCCAGGCTTCAAGTATATGTGACATCAATTGAGCACCTGCATCTGTTGTGGATCTGCTCTTTGTGAAACCAAACTGATTCTCATTCAATATATTATGCTCATTAAAATGGGATAGAAGTTGTTTGAGCATAATTTTTTCGAATACTTTACTCAGAACAGGTAAGATAGAAATAGGTCTGTAATTGCAAGGGTAAGATGTAGCCCCCGACTTCAGAATTGGAGTGATTTTACTTTGTTTCATTAAGTCGGGGAAGTTTCCTTTATCAATACAAAGATTGAATATTGTTTTTAAATATGGTGCAATAATGCATATTATAGACTCTGCCACTTTAACTGACATACCCCACAAGTCTTCGGTGCTCTTAACATTTAAATTTTTAAATGTCTTTATAATTTCAAATATTGTTGTGTGTCTGAAAGAAAAGTCCGGTGATTTGCAGGGGAAATTATGTATTAGCAGAGTTTCTGCTACATCGGGACATGCATCCAATGACTTAGTGACTTCTAGGGGTAAGTTAGAAAAAAAATTGTCAAATATATTTGCCACTTGTATTGGATCAGATATTTGATTTTTATCAACATTTAAGACATATGTAGAATCTCTAGGTTTATTTTTTCCGGTCTCAGTATTTATAGTATTCCAAATGGTTTTTATTTTATTTTTAGACTTGCTAATTTTATTTCTAATCAAAAGAGATTTAGCACACAAGCAAACAGACTTAAACATTTTTGAATAGTTCCTAACATAATCACGAAACTGCTTGCAGGATGTCAAATTCTTCCTGCGATACAGATCATACAAATAATCTCTACTTTTTCGAATACCTGTAGTTGCCCAATCACCGAACTTCAACTTTCCATTTACTTGTTTCTTAATTTTTGGACAAACTTTTTGAAACTCAGTATTTACTAGAGAGAATAAACTATTATAAATGTCATTCGGGTCACTATGAGAAAAACTTGTAATGGCAAGCTTAGCTTCTATATTGGTACTGAGTATTTCTAGCCTACTGGTTGTTAACGGCCTATGTTCAATTTCATACCTTGCTGTTTCTCTGCTTCCATCAAATCTAATTGCTAGGCCCTCATGATCAGATCTAACACCCTTCATTATTGACTTTTGTTTAGTCTTACAGTTCGAGTATATATTGTCTATACAGGTAGCTGAAGTATCTGTTATTCTAGTGGGCTCACAGAATAGAAATTTCAAATTCAGCTCAGGACACACCGTTAGGTGCTTGGCGACAGATTTTCTACTTCATGGTAGTAGCTTAGGAGGCGGGCGAAGTCTGTAGTAAACTTCAAAAATATCCAAAATTGCGAAAACCGTAACTTTTACAAAATATAAACTTTGATTTTCACAACAATTATGATCCCGGCTCATTGGTGAAGGGTTATTTACTTTTTATGCCACGACATTTCGATCGAGTTGCATCCGGGGTACTGATACGAACACAATTTGAATTTGCTTCGCGAAAGTTTACAAAGTTGATGTGCTTGGTATATAGTTTATACTACTAGGTAACTATATAACGACATATTTATCTATTTGACACGTGTTTGTATTAGCTACGTATGTGTTATATGTGTTATTTTTTGCATGGTGGTAGGGCACTTTGCGAATGCCCGCCTGGCTAGCTACCACCCTCAAGTTGAAAATCTGTCGCCAAGCACCTAACGGTGTGTTCCGGCAGCTTTCCTTGAGAGCCAGTAATTCTAGGTTAGCCTGAACAACAACTTCGACCACATCATCACTTACCATCAGGTGAGATAGTGGTCAAAGGCTAACCTATCAAGCATAAAAAAAAAAATCCTGATTTAATTTTCATGAAAAATTGGTAAGAAGTTTATATTTTAAAAAAAATGTAAGTAAAAAAAGTGATAAAGATTTTCATTACTTATTTTGTTGAGATTTTTTTGACTGAATATTCACATCGAAAAACAATTGTCAGTTAGAGTTACATATTTAAATATTTTTGTGTTTGCAATAACGCATGCTCTGCGGATTACATTACAAATTTACGAGGGGAACAATTTTTTTGCTTCATACATGGCTCAAATTTTTCGTCTCGTAAATTTGTAATTTTGTAAGAGTTACATATTGAGCGCTAAGCGCTTTATTCTATACATGGGGTACCTACATTGAAAGTTTTGCGCAAATAATAAATACTTAAAACAATTTACATGAAAAGTAATTTATTTACTTGTTTTCAAAGTAATCTGCGCTTTTTCATTCGTTTCGGCCTCTTCAATGTCAAACCTCTCATCACTTCATCGTTTTTTGGGCAAATAAAGAAATCGCATGTTTCTGGGTCTGGGTTATAAGCGGGATGAGTCACGACCTCTACATTTTCAGAGGACAAAAATTTAATCGCGGTGTGCGCCGAAGCATTGTCTCTAAAGTTTTCTAAAATCCTGGGTAAACAAAATGATGGTGTACAGTGTACACTAACAACATTAACTGTATTTTGTTCTTCAAGTAGTAAAAGATACAGACAGAAACTGTCTTGGAGAAAAAAAACACAATATTTTTTTCATCCCACCATCTCGGAAAGAGTATTTTTAATCTTCAATATCTGAGTGGAAAAGCCGTTTTTATTCTCTAGAGGATAAAGTAAATTGAATTTAGAACATCGTGTGCACTAAATTTGTGAATTAAAAAAAACATTAAACCTATTTACTGCTACCTCTATTGTGCCGAATATATCATACAACTTTTTTTTAATTTGTTAAAAACTCAGACTCTGAACCTTCTTGGTGTTCTTTTTTCAATTTGCTTTGTATTTTTCACGTCATTGTTAAACCTTATATTAAAAACAAGAAACTTGAAAACAAGTGAAAAAACTAAAATGAGTGATTCTAGCGACGAGGAAGTTTGTTTGACGCCAACAGAATTTACTGAAACTTAATAATGCGCAAATGAGCTTTCTCCCTCAACAATCACGCGAGAAGTATTTTCCTCGCTGAGGTGGAATGAAAAGTTACGTGTTGCTCTCGAGTGCAAAGATTTTTCACCTCGTGCTCTTTTGATTCCCTCGCTAACGCTCAGGATTCGAATTTTGAATCACTCGCTGCGCTCGTGATTCAATTTTAGAATCCTTCGCTTGCTCGGTCATCAAAATTGAACACGCGGTTAAAAAGCAACTTTGCACTCTTGTATAACAAATAACTATTTGCCTACGCTTCTCGCCTGTCGGTTTGCTGTCGCTTTTGAGCTCCCATACTGAAGACTATTACTTTCTTTCTGAAATGTAACAATATATCCATGTTCAGCTCTTGTCACAACGTCATACAAACCATTTGGACGTCCGTGACTTAAAGAAAACAATACAACTATCTACTCGAGAACGTTTTTGTACTGGAGTGATTCACGAGGAATCCCGCAGCAGCAAAGTTCAATCAATTTCTGCGCACCAACGACTTACCTCCTCAAATGAGGTGGTAGTCCTAAATTTTTTTTCGCGTAATTCCATTTTTGATATTAACGACCAACTTTCTCTTATGATAAAAATAATAATAAGAGAGAATGAGTTTCTTATGTTTAAAAAATACAACATTCAAAATTCAAACTTTTATGTTTGACCAGAACTTTCAGTGATTGTTCCACTAAGTTTTTCGAACTAAATAGCCATTTAAATAAAATAGAAACATATTAATAGGTATTTCTACGTACGATACACAGCTATTATTAATACAATATAGTACAAATTAATATTAATTCCATGAGTACAACATCTGATACTGACATTCATCAAACTATACTTAGTGTTAAGTTCGAAACTTCAAAGTTTCAATCATACTTTTTGTTCACGCCCCTTGTTAACACTTTTACCTACTAATTTATAAATGTACGTTCACCACCTATTTAAACCAAGAATTGAGCGTAAAGGTTTTATTTCAAAATCTTCAGTTGAACTACAAACATCATCAAATTATAATCTGTTTTTAATCATGTCTGACTCTACAGTGGATGCTGCTAAAATTGAAATTGACAAATCATTGATCCTAAGTATTTTTTCCATGCGTCGCATAGGAATTTCGTTCCAAAACCCAAATAATACAACCGCGTACATTCTACAGCAAATTATGTTCGTGCTGTCGGTCTGCAGTATTTGCTACCACGTCTTTAGTGAAATCGCCTACATCGGCCTTACGTTGTCTAATTCGCCACGAGTCGAGGATGTTGTTCCACTTTTCCATACTTTTGGATATGGTGCTTTAAGTGAGAATATTTTACACTTTTTCCCGTCTAGACGCATCTGTTCCCTACTAACCTACTTCTATTCTTAACAATTGCCATTATGAAATGTTATAAATCATAAAACTTCATTTTCATTACTCATAGACTAGTATTTCACTACAATTTCAACTGATAGTAAGGGGATAGTGTGGTCAAAGTCAGTAAACAAGGTCAACTTAGAATGGGAACCAGCTCTCAAGGACAGATTCTAAGGACATACGGTAAGTGCATGGCGGCAGATTTTTTACTTATGAGTGGTAGCTATCCAAGCGAGCATTCGCAAAATGCCCTGCCACCATGTTGGTGAAACTAGAGCTCGCACCGGGGTCCGAGCCATTAAACCCCTGCGTGGCAGTCCATAAGCGCTAATTCAAACTTTTGATTCTATTTTGCAGGCATTGTAAAAGTGTTCGTACTATGGTATAAAAAAGATACTTTCGCACAACTTCTAAACGAACTTGCTGAAATATGGCCCATGGCGCCGTTGAGCCAAGACGATCAAAAAATCAAAAACAGCAGTTTGGAAGCACTGCGTATGGCACATCGATGTAAATAATCAAGAGTTTTGTATCATAATTTGAAACGAGTGTTAGTTAGACTTACATTATTTTGAATTATGGTACAAAATAAAACATTTTATAAGATTTGTCCATTGTTACTTATTAGATTACCTTTCTTAAAATTAACTACCAAAATCAAACCATTTACAATAATATTTACTAGAAGAAGAAAAAATCTAGCATGAATTTCAGTTTTCTATCAACACAATATATACATAAATTAATACCAATTAACCATTTATTGCAACAGTGGAAATAATGTAAATAATGAATTTCAGGGTATTTTACGGTTAATATACTGGGCGTGTGGTTCTACAACTTGACACCTATTGGCATCTACTTGTACCAATTATGGCAAGGAGACCCTGAAGCTGCTTTAGGCTTCGTGTGGGTCTCATGGTACCCATTCGATAAGCACAAACCTGTCGCACATGTACTTGTTTACATTTTTGAGATATTTGCCGGTAAGTATAAAACGTAGATAGATAGAAAATTCTTTTTCAAGACCCTTTCTCGTAAAGTGAGCTTTATTGTATCGTTTTTAGAGCCATAAACCGAACTATAACACCCTCGTGCATAATAATATTATAAACTAGTGCGTAATAGAATTATCCCTACAAAGTTTACTTATTAATTATATATTATAAATATTAATTATTAATTGCATTTTAATTTTATACGGGTAATACAGGTTTTATATCGCTAAAGATCCACTTATATTTTTAAAATACATAAATGTGGCCTTAATGAAGACGAAAATATTATTATCATAAATTTATTTTTATCAAATTATTTATAATTCCCAATAATTTGTAATAATTTGTGATAAATTTGCATTATATCACTAAAATTATACTTTTCAAGTAGGTTGTAAGGCTAAGTACATGTAATCAACCAAAAACATTAGCCGCGCGCAAATAAAAACTTGCGCGCTATTTTCCATAGTTTTTGTATGATGCTTGTATCGCATTTGTGCAATATATAGTAACATTAACCTTAAGTAACATTACAATGAAACATAACAAAGGAACGTATACAAAGGGTGGAAAATCTTCCAGACATCCAAACTGTAAAAAGTCATGTTGACAGTAATAAGTTAAACATTACTAATATCATAGTTACACTACGTTACCTAAGTATTTACACTATTACACCTTTTTAAATAAATACATAAAATAGACATATATAGATACTTACCTACATTAAATATTATCTAAATAAACGTACATACATACTTACATACCTACACTATATAAATTGTAATAATAATAATACTAAAACTTATGTACATATAAAATAAAATCTAATTCTAACGGAGGAAAAGATTAGCTAGCAGGAGTTTTTTTTTGAATACGATTAATGACAAAGGATGCCACTAGAAAGTCAAAGAAAATTCTTTTATTATTTAGCAAGAACAGTAAATAAAATATAATAACCACACAAAGATTATGTTCTATTTAGTACTGGAGTTTAAGCAACGAAACTTATGATATACGTACAGTAATCATGTCATCAAACAAAATGTTCCTCCTATTGACAGAGAGTGAAAGCCTTGATGATATACAATCATTTGACGTCAATTAACACATCGAGGGTAACAATATAGTTGAAGTAAACAAGTAGTAATTATTAATCCAATTCAAACGAATGATTATACGTTTCATCTGCATCCAAAAAACTTAAATCGAGCAGAGCATAATTGCGCTTGCATGATGAACTAAAAACAAATATACAGTAACCACTTTCATTGGTGAACCGCTGAGAATGAAATGAGCCATCCCATGAATGAGCAAAAACTAAGCAAGTTGACATGAAAAGTAGCATAGGCTCGCGATACATTTGGTTTCACTGCGAGATTTCTAAGAAAACCTTTAACGAGTTTATATAGGTACTTCATAATCGACTAGGAGAAAAAATAATAAGACGCCGCGCGCCGCGCAAGTGATGATGTCGAAGATGCTGTCAGAATTACTGGCCTCAACGATAGCTGCCGGAATACAACGTGCTTGGCGGCCGATTTTCTGCTTCAGAGTGGTAACTAGCCAGGCGGGCATTCGTAAAAAGCACATACCATCATACTATAACGAATGCCATCAGTACTAATGTCAATTGCGGTCACCCATCCAAATCATGACCGCGGCGGGCGTTGCTTAACTAATAGTTATTGTAACACCTACAGATCATATACGAATTTTACAGATTACAGATGATACAGGAAATTAACAGTATAGTAAATAATTGCGAACCGCATATTTCATAATTGTAACTTAACACATCGGATATTTAGGATTCAATTTGAATACTAAATATCTCTTTCACTTCACAAGCTCGGAAAGGTGTTTATGGATCCTTCAAAAATTACTTTAAAAAGTGAATTTTATCCGTTAGCGTCGAAAAGGTTTTTAAACTACGAACTTTTATAAAATTTCCACAAAAATGAATTTATATTCAATATAACCAATTGCAGTTATTTCATTTATATTTTTAATAAAAGTTAACACTTTTTTACGATATATCTAAACAAGAATTTTATTGCAATCTCGCTACATATTACTTAAATACCTACTCACTAATGTTCTTATTAATTGATTTTAATAGTTTTTGTTTGTATCAGAACGTCAAAATTATTTTATATTTTTTACACTCCGTCATGGCTGTATACCTACGTAAGCATTTGCTCTTAAACATGATATCAGTACTTAATATTATAAATGCGAAAGTAACTCTGTCTGTCTGTCTGTCTGTCTGTCTGTTACGCTTTCACGCCAAAACCACTGGACCGATTTGAATGAAATTTGGTATGGAGGTAGTTTGAGACCCGGGAAAAAACATAGGATAGTTTTTATCCGACTGCGCAAAAAGAGATTAATGTTTTCGCGCGATAACCGACATACGCGCGGGCGGAGCCGCGCACGGAAAGCTAGTAATAATATACTTGGATCATGCTCTTAACGTTTCTGAACGAAACATTTGTATAATCTGTGGTGTGGGCAAAAAGTCCGCCATCCGTTTAAAAAGAAGTTCGCGTATTTTGTAATAATATTTGTGCTGACTTGTGTATTAAAGCTCCAAATCATAATTATTTACTCGTAAATGTGATGAACAACATTGTATGTTTCACGGGTGGTACGGGAATTACGAACCTAGACTCAGAAAGCCCTCAGTCTGCGACTTCGAACTTCTACTAGAGCCTCAATCGTAATTCCTTACTTACCGCCCTTAAATACACAATGTACTATTGCGTCTCGTAAAATAAATCTTCGATATTGTAAAAGAAATCTTCGATACGTTCAAGATACTATATTTTGAACCACTCGCATTGCTCGTGGAACTTAAAATCCTTCGCTTCCTCAGGTTTCAATCAAAGTACTCGTGTTTGTTACAACTACGAATAAATATTTATGAAATAAATAAATAGTATCTATATCGCATATATATCAGAATGCAAACTCCGGTTTTGTTTTACTCGAGTTTCTGTCTCATTGTTCAGTATATTTTTAGGTCAAACTTGTGTCTGGATAATGGTATGCACAGACCTGTTGTTCTCCGGCATGGCGAGCCACATCAGTCTGCTGCTGAAATTGCTTCAACGTCGCCTAGAACATATCGGCACCACTTCTCAGACTGATGATAGGCACTACCAAGAGATTGTTGAGAACATAAAGCTTCATCAACGACTTATAAAGTAAGATTTTTTGTTTATGACTGTCATTTTATATCTAAGTAAAAAACATTCCCAATTTCTGATAGATTAATAATATCTTTGCTGAATCATAAACTAGTAGATGTTATAAGTATTTAAAACTAACTTCATGTCATTTGGTGGGAAAATTTCGTGTGTTTCGGAATAGTGAGAACTAGCTTCCCGCCGCGGCTTCGCGCGCTTTATGGCCCCTTCGGTCATAAAGTCATTATATCTCGAGCTACCTCGAGAGCTACTCGGAAAATCGTAATAAAATAGTATTCTGGGTTGGGTTGAAACCTACACTTACATGACTTGATAGATACAGTGAATTGGGATGAATGACAACGAATAATTAGAAGTATAATTTTAATATGTAATAATTTTAACTTGTAAGAATTTTAATTTGTGATAATTTTAATTAGTGATAATTTCAATTTGTGATTATATTAATTTGTGATAATTTTGATATGTGATATTTTTTAGGTACTGCTACGATTTGGAGAACGCATTCTCAATATCGAACTTTGCCAACGTCGTTTTAAGCTCAGTCAACATCTGCTGCGTCGTTTTTGTCATCGTGGTACGTAATGCTGAATAAATATTGAGTAAGTTTACAGAAATCAAGACAGGGTTATTCCATAATTTTCTCATCTGGATCTTTGTAAAGCCAACTAGGAGTAATAATGCGCTTAATAGATATCATGTCACTACTAAGTTTAAGTTGGTGAGTGTGGGATGTTGCTGCGAATTGGCATCTTAGAACTACAAATATTATTACATTGTTTTAGCGCACCGTGCGGCCAACTGTTTAAGTAAAGATACGAATATATAACTAGGTACAATTATTTTCACGCATTTTATTTTGTTGATATAGCGAAATTATATTATACTGACTCTTACATAAGTGATGTTAGGGGTCAGAAGAAGTATATATTTGATAATTTTAAATTTTCAGCTACTGGAACCGTTTTTGGCAGTCAGTAACAAATTGTTCTTGGGTTCAGCTCTCATTCAAATCGGAATGCTGTGCTGGTATGCAGACGACATATATTATGCGGTTTGTTTCAATACCTATCATCATTTTGCTTTATGTAGGTATGCATGCCAAAATAAACAAACCATGTTAGTTGCTTCAGTGCTTAATCTAAAAATGTTGTCTGACTTTTCAGTTGGAATAAGACTCTTTACTAAGGTTGCAGACATTCTGGAGAAAGACTAGGTCATTAGAACAATTTTAACTTATGCTAATATATGAAAAAACATACAGTGAAATACTCGTAAGATCGTTGAAAGTATTTAACATGGGCACGTTATCTGCGAAATAGAAGCCTATATTTTTGTAATAAGTGATGTAAGAAGTAAGAAATGATATAAGTGTTTCAAACTGTATGAAAACCAAGTCTGTAAAATTTTTCGCACTTTTTATGAGGTCACGAGAGCAATTTAGTCATTATGCGACCCAGCATTGTGTTATAACCATACACACCTGGCCGAGCAACCGGTCAGAATAAGTACTTACTAATACGTGGCTGTCGTGGTAAATATAAGTTAATATTATAAATTACACATATCAATATATAATATCCAGATGACCGGCTGTATGAGCTGGAAAACGAAACGACAAATATTAAGTGGACTCTCAGATGTCAGACGGTCTACTAAAGGAAGTAACAATGTTTTCAAAAACACAAAAAGTAAAGAATAATAAAAAAATAATATGCAAAATAACAAAACGTGCATGAAGATGTTGCCACTGCCACGAACACCGGTGCCTCTGTTCAGCCTAAAACACCTAACCCACCAGAACCCAGTTCGCTCGGTTATCCATAATGTATATGTACCTATAAAATGTCACACTTCACATTATAACCAGTTGCAGTATTATCTAAAGCTTTTAATTGCTATACGTAGTTCTTTTTAATCGCCACTGTATTACATACACTAGTACCTACCACTTATTATGTAGTATGCACTTGCCGTAGGATGCCAGGCGAGGCTATGCATGCACCACGTATCCTATGGGAGTAATAAATGTCAACGATGCAGAGTAGCGTTTTCAGTGGAACTGTCAATACATATGTCCAAGCCACCTGCCGGAAGCGTGGAGATTATGGCACACCTATCGCTAAGGCCTGTGCGTACACTGCGACTTTACGAACCAAAACCAAATAATCCTAATAACATGATTGTTCGACAGAATGCAGACGTAGCAGTGGCGGCTTACAAAAGCAACTGGCATGAAACTAATGCTCGTTGCCGGCGAGCTTTGCTGTTCCTTATAAAAAGGTGAATTTAATTAGGTAACTATTGGAATTTGAAGTGAGATCTTCCATTTCAATCATCAAATTCAACGTGATTTATTTTCATTTTCGCAGAGCCCAAAAACCAATTGCTTTCACTGCAATGAATTTTACTGATATAACACTAGTGACCTATTGTGCGGTAAGTTGACAATTATATGTATATATATACTTGCTGTAATTTATAAAAAAGTATTATATTTGTTTTTTCTTCTTGCAGATTCTATATAGGTCATATTCATACTTTGCGTTATTGTACACGATGTACAACAAAAACTGAAAAGCTGATGGCTGAAATCCTGAAGCATACAGAAGCATCCATTCTACACTACTAAAATCTGAGATCACATCTAAAATTATACAACTACATAAGTATATAACAAATTAAAATAAAAACATCTAAATATCATGGCAATTGTATATTCTCGTAGGAGTAGACAGAGCTTTCACCACATTTTGTCAATATTTGGTATATAAGCGACCCCATTATTGTAGAGCTAATGCACGTAATATGTAGGTGATAGTTATAATACATGCTGGCCTGTTATAGTAAAAACAATAACTGAAACTACGCAAATATTTCATGTGATTACCCAACATACGTTTTATCTCTCAAGCAGAAATACAGAGTGATTAGTTCTTCTAATCTTTAGTAATAATAACGAATGGGTGTGGATAGTGTATTACCTATTCATTTAGTGTAGCGAAAAAATCCTAAGTCTATGGTATTAATTAGTATATCAAAAAGAATATAATTCAATTTAGATACTTTTTAGTTTTGCCAAGATATTGTCATGGCTGAGATATGACTGAGTCATGGTTTGTTTATTGGTGTTTGTCATTGTAACTGTACGACACGTGGAGAAAAGTGATACAAACGAATAATTTGCAATTCAATTCCATTTGAGAACTGTATATAAACCTAATAAACATAATTTTATAAGGCTCGTATAGTCCGCAATCTGGACGTTTCGTGGGCAGTGACCGACAAACAAAACAGGATCTTCACCATAATAACCCCGCGAGAGCGATGAAGTCATCAGTTTCATTTATAAGTGATTCTATAGAAAATCAGAGCTTGCCGAGTATTCCGGTACACAGGGAAGTGGAAGAAAGGAAAGAATCACAGTCCACACTCAAAACCTCAAGGTTTAGCAACTCGATATACAATTATCGCGCCCCGACTCCTGTCAACAGCAGGCTGAATTCCAAAATATTGAGTCACTTGAAATCTTTTCCGAACACTTCCATAGCAAAGCAATCTAAAACCCCTGAGCTCAATAAAATAAACGAATGTGCAATACTGAAGGTTTTTCAGCACAGGGACTTCGGTAACTCTCCTTCTAACTACAGTCGAATGTCTGAAGACTTGAGTCTTCTTAATCTTCCAAAATCTAGATCTTACGTTCAAAATAGACCTCGATTTTTAATGCCTAGTATAAGATCCAACTGTTACAGAATGGATTCGGTAAGATCAATTGATACATAGTGTTAGTTAGTTGGTTAGTACACTTCGACTCAAACATTAACCTTTGAAAACATTTCGATAGTGCAGTGAAGGAAAACCTATGAAAAATAACAAAGACAAATGCTGTGTATATTTATCGAAACTGCAGCCTAGTGAAGCGGAGTTTCTGCGAATAGTCAACGAAAACACTGTCAAGAGTGTGGAAATATATCTTAAAGATCACCCTTCTTTGAATATAAACTGCATAAACTTCCAGGTCAGACTGTCAGCAATAATGCAAAGATATGATGATAATAATCACTTGTAACAGACACTTTAACACCTCTATGTAGGGTATATCAGCGCTTCACATCGCGGTGCGTAACAGATCCGAAGAAATGGTGGAATTCCTCTTGAGATATCCGCATACGGAAATTGGTGACACTGTGTTGCACGCCGTAAGAGATAACTGTATTAAAATATTGGGTAAAGTAATTTCTCGTATTCATTGCTAGTGGAAATCCGCTTGTTCGCTTTTTGGGGTAAGTGCGGCATTATTTATGTTTTTAGTTGTACTCTTGGAAGCTCAAAAGAAAGTTTCTCCTGGGTTAGAATTCGCAGGAGCAACGCACTCGACAATTTTTCCGGCACACGTAACGCCTCTAATTCTCGCAGCTCAGCTAAACAACTACGAAATCGTGAATCTGCTGATATCTCGTGGGCATACAATTATACGTCCGCACTCGCCAATTTGTGACTGTATAAGCTGCAAGTAAGTAACAATGACCGGATGAAATAATATCATTTCTTTGACCGCATTCTTATATATGCCAGATGCTGGTTAACTACACATTACATTCACACGTTCAATATAAATGGTCGTCAATTTATATATTATTTTCAATACAATCGCTTCAAATATTTGAATGGTGAGAAGAATTCGGGTAATTGCAAGTACCTGTTATTTGAGTATACTCGTATTTTAATGTTTATTGACTTTTTATTAGACTATTAGTTTACAATGATTATGCAGTTTGACCGTAATTAGCCACGCCTACGCAAATGGCATGTGTCTTGTTTCCGAGTTCTGATTCACAGTGCACCGTTAATGGGTAGTTTTATACCTTATGCCTGTTTTCCGAGAACCTGTGTGGTGAATGACGACGGCTTGCATGTGAGCAGTGCCCGACTGTCAGTATATAGAGCCATATCTGCTCCTGCTTACCTGGTCCATGTTACATCGGATCCAATCCTTGAAGCTTTTTATCTAACCGAGGAATTAGCAGCAAATGCAGCATCGTACAGACATTTGGCTTCGGAATATCTTCAATTAAGAGACGATATCAGAGATTTTACTGTTGGTCTTATAGGTGAGTAATTATGATCATAACGTATTTAGTATCTGTTGATTTCTTATGCTAACTAGAAAAAAAGAAATCACGAATCTCAATTAAATATTGCTTGCTATCAAAAATATAATAAAAATATTTTTGAAGGGAACTGCCGTACCTCCGGCGAGGTAGAACTGATCCTCAAGCAAACATTAGGCTGCGAAGGACGACGTCAATTCATTCTACCCCGTCTGCTCCTGGCCGTAACCTGTAAACAATGGGAATTTGTCGCTCATCCTAATACACAACAGGTAAATGTCTAATAGAACAAGTCGACCACATCATCACTTACCATCAGGTGAGATTGTGGTTAAAGGCTTACCTATCAGCAATAAAAAAAAATTATACAATAATTTTTAAAAAAAACTTGGCTGCTAATTACATATTTATTTTTGTTAAACGTTTCATTGTTCCATTGAAATCAAAACTGCAAGTTATATTATTATTATAGAATCGTTTTTTAAGCCCCTTTATTTTGATACTGCACTAGAGTTTGAAAGAAACGATTTTTTTTATGTCACAATATGGCGTCGAAAATCAGCCAGTTCGTTTTTAATTTTTTTAATGTAATTAATGTTACTTTCACTATCAAGACGAATCTAACAATATCTCATACATAGAAATCGGTTAAGCTGTTTGAACTAAAGAAGTGAAGGTGAACTAAAGAAACTCACAAACATATATACATACATGAATCCAGAAAACATCTTTTTTTGGGCAGTCGTATAAAGAGAATTCTTATCTTTAATTTTATAATTTTGAATGATGAACAACTTCAGTAAAGCTGATAAATGCAATAAACTTTGTTCTATCACTAGAACGTGTCAAAGTTCTGGCACATTCTTCGACCAGCTGTTCAAAAGTACAAAAGCTGCATATCATCGCTTTTAACTATGCATATTCAATTGTGATATGTATTTTACTACCGTGCACTCGTATATCGAACTGTTATTTAGATAAGTCGGTCACCACGCACTACTGTTAAAATTTCTTTTGGTTTTTAGGTTTTAGAGTCGTATTGGTTAGGAGACTGGTACAGTTGGCGCAGCAAATCGTTTCTTGCCAAAGTGCTGATTGTGTTGTGTCGTATTTTTATCCTGCCAATAATTCTACTATTTTCTATGGTAAGATTTGTTTTACTAAGTTATTAAGAAGATTTGGTCCGCTATATGTTTAAGTATTTAGGTATAAGTTACACCAGGTATACGTTAAGATAAATTTATGTAAGTGTTAATAGTTTCGTTTTCTCCACCGCTTTGAGTAAAAGTAGATTTATTGTAATAACAGTTTTATGTCGGTACATACCTAGTAACAATCACCTGCTTTCTTGAAAGTAGGCTAAGTTTACATTT
Source organism: Plagodis dolabraria (assembly GCA_963854805.1). Lineage (NCBI taxonomy): Eukaryota > Metazoa > Arthropoda > Insecta > Lepidoptera > Geometridae > Plagodis > Plagodis dolabraria. The sequence continues at coordinate 24,980,233 of OY978441.1, read as the reverse complement.
GCCAAATCAGTGATAGTGAATACACGAAAGCTCCATTAGCCTTCCCCACACGACTTTACTAATTTATCTTGTGACTTGGATAAAACATAATGAACTCCCCACTTTCCTCAGGTACTGCCAAGGCATCGGCTGCTAAAACATTACCAGATTCCTTTGAACAAACTGATCACTCACGTGGCGTCTTACTTCGTTTTTCTATCGATAGTATTCTTTATATCTAATCAAGATAAGAGCAAGTTACAACGTGGGCCACCACAAACAGGTATGCTTCTCACCAAAAGATTACATGAATCCAGATACCTACCAAATTCGTGTTGTTCAATTTGTCACAGAATTGAGCTCTAACGGTCATTAAATTCCGCCAAGGACCGGAGTTTAGAATATTCTGGGCCCTTCGTATTTAGATTCACTTATTCAGACTATCCTATAGGATAGTGATGTATACATCCTATCTGTCTTCTAATATTATAAACGCGAAAGTTTGCTGATTGTTTTGTTATTCATATCTCCGCAAAATATACGGATTTGTATGAATGTGGTATCAAGATTTCGAAGAGGAATTACAGAGAAGTTCCTGTTTAAAAAAATACCGCACTTCGTTGTAAGTATCAGTACTAATATAATAAATGCGAAAGTAACTCTGTCTGTCTGTCTGTTACGCTATCACGCCCAAACTACTGGACCGATTTGAATGAAATTTGGTATGGACATAGTTTGAGACCCGGGAAAAAACATAGGATAGTTTTTATCCAATTGCGCAAAAGGAGGTTAATGTTTTTGCGCGATAACCGAAATACGCGCGGGCGGAGCCGCGCCCGGAAAGCTAGTATCAGTACTAATATTATAAATGCGAAAGTAACTCTGTCTGTCTGTCTGTCTGTTACGCTTTCACGCCAAAACTACTGGACCGATTTGAATGAAATTTGGTATGGAGATAGTTTGAGACCCGGGAAAAAACATAGGATAGTTTTTATCCCACTGCGCAAAAAGAGGTTAATGTTTTCGCGCGATAACCGACATACGCGCGGGCGGAGCCGCGCCCGGAAAGCTAGTCTAATATAATGATAAAGTTTGTGTGAGAGTATGTTAATTTTCTTCATGACACAGCAACTGAAGATACTACTAGTGGATACTCGTATAATTTTAGGTTCGTATATACTATGATTTACGCAATTGCTGACACGTCTTATTTTCAGTATTCTGCCAAGATTCTGCATTAAGATTTAAACCATAAATAATGGACTAAATTTGAGATTATAATCGTTAAAACATTTAGGAGAAAAGATTTGCATTAAGGCTGAAAGACGTGTGTATGGAAAGTTAATGATCTAAAGATAACAAAAATGTCTTCTACCTACACTGATGACAGCTCAAAGCTTAAATACGACTTCCTTCTCAAAAAAATATGTTTCTGTATAGGGAGTGACATCATGAGAGGCTGAGAGCTGGTAGATGTGATTTAATACAACACAAGCGACACCAATAAATTGAATCATAAAATTCAGATTATACATAGTCTTAGAAAGTTCTTGCTATGTTGTCATTATTTTTTAAACATGTATCTTCTACCTAAATGAAGAATTCAAATATCCAATTAATTTTCTTGGCAGATGTGCTAGTTTTTAAACCACATTGTCACGTCTATGATATTTAAATCACGCGATACTGTGGTAAAAAAATGCATGGCTGTAACGATTCGGCAGTTTCACAAACACACGATAAAACATACTTACCTATTTGTTTTAAAAGATATTACTATGTTATATAAATAGATAGTATTCAGTAATGTTCATCAGCACATTAAAGCTGAATTGTTAGTGAAACCAAATCTACTATACCTTATTCTTTGTGTAATGTGTTATCGATGGGGAAGAAAGGTTCAAAGGGTTTATGGACCCAACGTGCTGGAATATACCATTTTTAACGTTATTTTTTTTACAAATAATAGTAAGACTAGATAAACATAAAAAACGATGGCACTTTTAGTTCAGTACCACCTAGAGCAGAAAGATATCTAAGTAACAACTAGTAAATGTTATAGTGCCTGGAGCACTGTGTAATTAAGAAAAACATATATTAAATGTGAATCTAGGTAGAAATCTCATAATATTTAATTAATTCCACAAAAGGCACGGACGAAATCTCGGTAGTGTACAAAAATTAAATTGTAATATAAATAAATACATACTGCCCATACAATATCCATGAATTTGATATCACAACAATGTATAATTTTTTTATTTTATTTTATACTATATTTTTTTTATTCGACTCATTTATCTCCGAACCTTATTAAATATATTAGAATTAGAACAAATTGATTTATAATCAATGTAGCATATTACCTACCTACCTATTTATTTTTTGAGAAGCTTATTTAATTATTTTCATCCATAAAATAATATAAATATGCGTACTTAATTAACGGTAAATTATGTTATATGAGAAAGTTATAAATCGTGAAACTCGTGAAAGTGCTATAACTAAATAATTTTGTTTCAATGCCTGTGATAAACGTAGACATTAAAAATTTTAACATTAGATTTATTAGCGCCTGCGTATTCCGTGATTGCCAATTGTTGAAATAGGTTCTATAACATTTGCTATGCGCAAATAAAATGTATGATTACCAGGTGCAGAAGCTCTTCTGATTCTCTACGTATGCGGCTACACCTGGTCTGCAATCCGGATGTGCATGATGCAGGGCCCGCGCCGGTTCTTCACAGCCATGTGGAACTGGGCTGAGATCATCATGCTCTCTCTGTTCTGGCTCACTTTCGTGTTTTGGACCATGGCAGCGGTTGATGCTGAAGCTGGTGACGATATCTATAAAACAGGTAAGTATTATATGTACTGTATGGCTCTCTTATAACAAATCTACTTTCCTAAACATATAGAAACATTATTTCGGATGGAAAAAGATAACTTCCAGCGGGACTTGAACCCGCAACCCCCAGAATACCGTCCTGGTGCATTACCAATTATGCTATGGAAGCGGGGCGCTGGACCAGTAATAATGAGGAAAGTTCGTAAACCATTCATTTCTTAAATAAATACTCCGGTTATTTGAAAAAAGTAAAATTGGAAGTCGTTGTATGCTGTAAATGTGAAAAAGTAAGCCAAAAAAATTAAGAATCCTACCCTCGGTGTAATCGAAAAACGGTCTGCAGCTGCAGAAAAATTAGTACAAGTCAGAAGTAAAAAAAAAATTGATGTTGCTGTAAAGCTATGAAAAAAAAAGAATTATCGTGGCTGCTTTGACTTTAGACTATATCCAAAATTGCTCATTACCCTAATAAGCCGGGTAATATTTTGCATTCCATGTACAATGGCCTACATATTTGATTTTTCTACTCGAGGGTGGCTAGGCAAGCAGGCATTCGCATATTGTGAATCACAAATGCTCTACTACAATGCAAAAAGGTAACGCAATACAGCGTATGTATTACGGTATTGGTACCTACACCATCGCCACGCATGTAAAAAGGTCTCCATAGGTATAATTAAAACTGTGTTTCCCAGAACGCAAATATTGGAACCAATACGACCCGACTCTATTAGCCGAGGGAACATTTTGCCTAGCGACAATCTTCGCGTTCTTCCGACTGATGTACTTGTGCCAACTCAGTTACCATCTAGGGCCATTACAGGTATGCAAATAGGGTATTACCAGAGACTTAAGGGGAAGATAGTATTGGCGACTTTAATTTCTCTCTTAGGTATTCTTCCACCGGGTTCTTATTTTAAAATGGAGATTCTATAATAGTTTTACTTACATACGATATTAATTTACGCTAGTCCATGGGGAGCTAGGTTAGAATGTCATCCCCCCATCTATTCCCGTAGGTATCGTAAGAGGGGACTAAAGGTAAAACACCGTAAGTTGGGCGTAGCTCCTTCTGAGGAACTGCTATCTTGCAGTGCGATCCCCAAGCAGCTTGCCAAGCGTGGGAATTATGGCAAATCCCTCTTAATGGGGGAATGGCTGTGCTTAGCAGTAGACGGTTTGGCTGATACAGTAACCCAAAGGTAAACAATTGCCTGGTTTCTTAAGGTTGATGTATGCGCTTTCAAAGTTCTTTCTTTATTGGTATACGTCTAAAGCTACCTTAATAGACACTTAGCTACTTATATGAGTATCAAAAATGTTTTTATAGTTATTGGCAGAGATATGGACATTCATAGAGAGTTTTGAATTCATAGATAATTTAAGTCGAACTAATAGATAATGTAAATAAAAAAGTAGGAACCGTAGTACTTTTACTACTACGGCTTTTACTTTTTCATCTAAGCCAAAACCGTTCCTCAAATCGTTATTTTTATGTCATATCTACTTAAGTATGGGTAAAATACCTATTACCTAGGTATTTCCCGGACTTCATTTTGATTGTTTTATTTAATTGCATAACTTATGGGGGTTAAAACTATTTGGAAGATATTGGTAGATACTTATATTGCGTAGATACGTGAATATTCAACTTATATAAGAAGTTGAGATTTTTTTTATGGGATTTAACGAAACACTAAGCCCACCTCTGCCAAAGTGCCCTGCGCCCATCACGCGGAAACATACAGTGGTTAGGTCTCGTGTGCATGTAATGTCATAATTATTACTGGTTCTCAAGGACTGCTGCCGGGATACGCCGTTAAGTGCTAGCCGACAGATTTTCTCTACATGAAGGTGGTAGCTAGCCAGGCCAGCATTTGCAAAATGCCCTTACAAGCTGTCTTCGGTGGGGATCGAACCCGGTGGGATCGAACCCTGTAGGTATGGCACGGCAGACCACAGCTTTCATAGCTTCAGTTGAATCTATATTCAACGGCCTCATATCTTCGCTACATTATCGCATACTAGCAGGTGAGACAGCAGCCAAAGACTAATCTGTAAGTAATTAAAAGAAAACAAAAGGGTTTCCTTACTTGCCCATATATCACTATTATTAGAAGCTTTAAATATTATATATTTCTCCAGCAAACCTTAACTACGCCTATAATGTACCTACCTACATACTGTGTAGTTACGAATTCCAAGTGACAGCTATTTCGATTTGTGGTTGCCGCTGGCACTTGCTAACATCTTGTTAGCTGCATATGGATGACACCACCGACCGCGTCGTCGTCGTTTGGAATCTCTATCGGATTAAGCTAGCTTTATTCACATGCCACCTGTGTCCCACTTAGCACAAACAGAGATCTATAAAGTTCCTGTCCTGTAAGTTATTTTAGTATAGGCAGGTAATGACTTGATAACATGTGTATATACGTACATACTTATTTGCTGAGTAAACAGAACCTAGTTAGTTGGTGGTAGGGCATTATGCGAATACCCGCCTGGCTATCTAACACCCTCAAGTATAAAATCTGTCACCAAGCACCTTACGGCGTTTTCCGGCAGCTGTCCTTGAGAGCCAATAATTCTAGGTTAGCCTGAACAAAATCTTAAACCATATCACTTACCATCAGGTGAGATAGGTCAAAGGCTAGCATATCAGAGAAAAATTGAAAAAGGTAGTAGAAGAAATAAACGTACCTACGTGTTTTCTGTTTTAAGTGATCCCTGAAAAAGTCTACACTACGACAATTATATCTAGGTAGGTATCTCATTGATATAGAGACAGATACAAGCGCATAGCCATCACAATACGAGAACACGTATCACCACGTCAAGGGTCTCCTTCAAGAAGTCAATGTACAGATTATTTTTTCAGGTATCATTAGGAAAGATGACTATCGATATCTACAAGTACATCATAGTGTTCACTATTATCATATGTTCGTTTGCCGCGGGACTAGCCCGATTCTACCAGTACTATGATGGTATGGTTTACGAAGATAAGTTCGGGATGAAGACAGTGCAGGTAAAATTTCCTTCTGTAGTGTATGTTAAAGGTATTAACTAAATTTCCCGATACTTACTCACATTTTAGATGTTTAAATTATTATAAATACCAGTGACTTATGCTAAGCGAAAATATAAAATAAAATCTGATAGAAAAATATAACTTCCAGCGGTACTTTTGGCCAAGCTGCGACGCTTCTCTCCTTCCGGGCTCGCTCGGTCAATTATAATTACATGGCACTGCTTTCATATTATAGCTGTTTTATTTCTTAAATGTTTTTTTTTTATATTTAGGTACTTTATTTATATTACTTAGGTATACCGCCTAGTATAGTACTCATGTACACTGTTCTGTATCTAACATACATAATCATTGCATTTTTTATTGTATGATTGTATGTCACCTAATTTCACGGATCATTGCCACACACAATGAAACATATAAATACAGTTAGAACAATTTAAATCTTATATGACCCACGTAAAGTCGACCTAGAGCCTCCAGCGACAGATGCAAGTGGTAACAAAATGAAGATTAAAAGTTGCTTTTCAGGCAAAAAAATGGGGTAAAGATATTACATTTATTTTCGACCCCAATATGTCGTTAAAAATACTCATTCACATCAATAACCATTCATTTAGAATATAGTGTAGTATTAGATAAAAAAAACATATCCTTTCAGAGCGTGTTAAAGTGGTCTATGTGTTAAATTTTGTACCTAGTAGATTATCGATAACTTGATTATCGATAACTCGATAGTACTTAATTTTAGCTGAACTAGGTACAAAATTGGAAATTTTTGGAAAGTTGAAATTTTTTACTAGGAGCCATAAGTGTCTCTCTTTTGCAATCAACGGCAAAAACGTTTTAGCTAATATAGGAATCAGTGACAAAAGCCCAAAGCGATGATATTTGCAATATGTCAAAGTATTTGAAAATAAGTCTCAAAAATAATTAATTAAATTTGCTGAACTAATGCAATGCATAATGTAAATAAGATAACTCTGTTTAGATATGCCCTGAATAGATACGGTCTACAACCCAATCACCCTATAGGATGTTATTATAAACGCGAAAATGATACTTTTCTTAATTACTCCTGATGCCTCTAGGTTCTATATACCTACATTTCCTTTCTTCAGGTGTCATCTTTCACGAGCTTGGCTGACACACTGAACACTTTATTTTGGGCTTTATTCTGCATGGCTCCGTTGGAAAGCGCAGATATAGTTCTAGAAAACACTCGAGGGTCGAAGCAGCGAAACGTAAACTTCAACAGACATGGTTACACGGAGCGCATCGGATATTTCTGCTTTGGGTGTAAGCACAGTAGATATTACATGGAGCTGAGGCAGTGCAGTAGTTTAAATGACGTAATCAACCAAGCGTCCCATACGCTACTTGCCAAGGCTGGAGTACATTTGCGGGCGGGGGGAAGGGTACAGTATACCTACTAACTTCCTAAAGGATACAACCAGACTTCTTGACTGTGGTTTTTCTTACAGGTTTAGCTATCTTATAAGCTGTCCAGCAGATTGACACAATGAAGATTTTTGTGTTTTAACCTTCGATAAAATTAATGACATAAGACCTTATTTGATTGTATTATTTAGGAAAATTACAGAAATATTAGCCTACTCAATAATGTTCATTGTTTTGATCCTGGATTAACACACAAGAGTACATTTCATGCCGATTTACTGAATAGTTCCCGAAAGGTCGCGATAAAATCAGAAGACAAGCGGATGAAACACTGAGCGGATGCTAGTTCAACATACCTTGAGGGCGGTGCACGGTAGACCTAGCATTAATTCCGAGATGATGTTGTATATACTAATGCTAGTTTACTTTATAAGAATAAACTCTTCATTATATAGTAAACTAGCTTTTATGCCGGCTATCGCACTAACCTCTTTTTGCGCAGTTGGATAAATCCTATGTCCTTCCCCGCATCTCAAACTATTTCCATACCAAATTTCGTTCAAATCTGTCCAGTAGTTTTGGCGTGAAAGCGAGACAGATAAATAGACAGATTTACTTTCGCATTTATAATATTAGTATGGATACACTGAGTCCGGGATTTTGGGAATGCGAAATGATAGTGTTTTTCCAATTTTCCCTTTGATAAAAGGATTGTTTGCCGCGTACGTTTTTCCGTACCTCATATCCATATAATATATAAGCAGATTAGTCTTAATGATCTACAGTAATATAGAAAATGGATTTTAGTATTTGAAAAGATATACAACCAGAATTTATTAAATATATTGTGCGGGCATATTATGAAGAAGACATTTTTATTTGTCAATATAATTAATAACAAACAATTCAAACTTAAAACTAACCTAATCAAACAACCCGCTTTTGATCGCTCCCGGTGCAAAGGTGCCCATAACCGGCCAGTTTCATACTTTTTTCAAAATAAATGAATCTTTGCATTAGTTGTCCACGACCGTGACCAACTAGGTACCCTGCAAGGAACAATATTCATGTTCCTAATTTAATGTCTTTTTCCGCCCTCTAAATGAAAGTCTCTAATAGAAAGCGTTCCTATGCTTGCACTTAAAGACGAACCAATCATTGTTATTCGAATAGATGGGATAAAAAATTTAACTTCACAACTTTCATAGTCTTAGGCCTTAAATTTTCTCACGTGAACTTGTAAGTTTTTATCTATAAGCACTTTATACCGGTTAGATGTTTTTCAGGTCCCGTGTAAGAGCCAAGCCTGTTGCCGTCCACATGGCACGGCACATTGTAATACTCTTGATCTGTTACAGAGAATTTCCTCATTGGAAAAACAATGACACACAGAGATTTGATCCCAGGTTCAGGTGTCCGACCTCGCGGTTTGGACATGACACTTATCTTGATGATGCTGCGCTAATGATGATAATAATACATTTGCTGATTACAGGCTTCGAAGTAATATCAGTGATAGTAGTATTGAATATGCTAATAGCTACCATGTCCAACACATTCCAAAGAGTTACCGACAATGTCGCTATAGAGTGGACTTTTGTGAAAACCGAGGTAATATTATTTTTATTGATTGATGTCGTGTAATAACGATTTAGTAGGATTGGATAGTGAATAGCCATGCCTTAACCTAGAATTTCTGGCTCTCAAGGACAGCTGGCGGAACAAAACATTAGGTGCTTGGGGACCAATTTTCTCCTTCAGGCCAGCTACTGCACTCAGTCGGTCCCGCGTGCTAACCCACTATCGCTAGAGTGTAGTACCTAGTCCGGATTTTTCTATTTAAGTGTTATACTCAAGTAGATCATCGATCATCGGTCATGATTAGGATGGGAGACCGCTAGTGGCATTTAAAGCTTCCGTGCTTCGCGTCGTTTACGCGTCGGTCCTGGGCTAAGTACGAGGGGTGATCCAAAAGTAATGATAATCAGGTATTTCTAGACCGTATTAAAATCTAAAAAAAAATTTTTTTGCTTGCTCATACATCCACAAGGTGCGCGAGAAAAAATCGTATAAATACACCATGATTCCAGGGAGATACATTCATTTGAATACTGACAACCGGAGTGATAACATCAAAATGGAGAAAAACGAAATCAGAGCTGTCATTAAATATCTCTCTTTGAAAAAAATTTCTACCAAAGACATACACAACGACTTGGTGGAAACATTGGGGCACGCTGCCCCTCCATATTCCACGGTTGCACGCTGGGCCAAGGAGTTTAAGCTGGGTAGAACATCCACGGAAGATGAACACCGTGAAGGACGCCCATCCACGTCCACCACTGAAGACAATGCCAAAAAGATAGAGGATATCGTGATGGCAGATCGAAGAGTGACCGTCAGGCACGTAGCTGAGATGACAGGGATCTCTTATGGTAGCGTTCAAAGAATTTTAACCAACGAATTGCACATGAAGAAGGTCTCTGCGCGTTGGGTACCGAGAATGTTAACAGACGAGCAAAAGAAAAAACGAGTTGACATTTCAAAGGTTAATCTCGAGAAGTTCCAAGCCGATAAAGAAAATTTTTTGTCACGTTTCGTGACCATGGATGAGACCTGGGTCCACCATTTCGACCCGGAAACCAAAAAGCAGTCGATGTCTTGGAAACGAGCCTCCTCACCGACGCCGAAAAAATTCAGTCTCAAGTTCGGCGGGAAAGGTTATGGCGTCCGTTTTTTGGGACGCTGAAGGAATTATTATGGTCGAATACTTGGATAAGGGAGCTACTATTACGGGCTCTTACTACGCAGACCAAATAAGAAGATTACGGGAGGCCATTAAAGAAAAAAGGCGCGGCAAACTGCGAGCTGGGGTGCTGTTTCACCAAGACAACGCACCGGCTCACAAAGCCGCAGTTGCGATGGCTGCCATTCAAGAAACAGGGTTCGAACTGCTCGAACACCCTCCCTATTCGCCAGATCTAGCTCCCAGTGACTTCAATCTCTTTCCTCGGCTCAAAGAACATCTCCGAGGCCAGAAATTTGAAGATGATAGTGAAGTGATGGCAGCTGTTGAGGCATTTTGGGAGAGTCAAGATAAAGATTTTTTTTCTAAGGGAATCCTAGGTTTAGAAAAACGTTTAACTAAATGTATTGCCTTATTATGAGACTATGTAGAAAAATAAATTATTTTTGTAACATTAACCACCGTGTATTATTTTGATTATCATTACTTTTGGATCACCCCTCGTACTACACTCAGAGTCTGATATCTGGTCTTATTTATTAGAATCCAGAAAGTTTCAGTATGACCTTAGTACAGATGTCAAACATGCGGCCCTCTGGGCATTTGCCTGCGGCCCGATGCAATTTTAAGAATAGCCACTTGATGCGGCCCGTATTTGTGATAATATTTAAAAAACGCGCTATAGCTTATAGCGCGTATTTTAAAGATTGCAGTATCAATTCAAGTATCCCCTTCAAATCTTTCATTTGAAGGGGATTTCAAACAACGTCTAGCAGCGAGTGTACGTATTCTGGTTGATAATGATGACCGCTCTATATACATATGAAATGTTTTTTTTTTATTATGGTTGGGTTTTGCGGCCCACTGACTTTAAGATCCTTATGCATTTGGCCCACCAATGACTTTGAGTTTGACCTGCCTGCCTTAGTACATATTATTGCAGGTGACAGTATCTACGCCAAAGATGGCGTAAGATCTACTTGCCTTACTTTTTCCTATTTGCAGGTATACATTGAGTACATGTGGCAGACAACTTTACCTTCCCCTTTGAATTTGATCCCGACCACGACTGGCCTGGCCAACATGATTGATTGGTTCCGTGCTAAGATGTGCAAAACGTCAGGCGCTCGAGCACGATGCTCTCTATCTCACTGCTGTTTCATAGTAAGTTAGTACTGTACACTCGTTTAGTTATAATTTCTTTAGTCATTATTCTAAATGAACGTACTAACTTCTACCGCAGTTTTCTTGGCGCGTATAATTTTATTTTGATTCAACTAAATTTATACTGAATATCATCATAATTTTTCCGTTGTTTTAGAGACGAGTTTAGTACAAAATGCGTTTTTTTTTTCAATTTTCCATCATCGCTCATGCCATTGGAATTTGCCTGAGGTTATAATTTCCAAAACAACAATCGGCGACCCAGGCAGCTGCATGTGTGTCTAGTTCATTTGGTTGAATAGATAAATGAATTAAATAATCATTTTCGCTTCATCGAAAATTTGCTAACTATATCGTTGTATATGTACTACGTTTTAATTCGTTCTATAGCCAATCATTTTTATTTCTAAGATAGAAAATCGTTATGTGATAATCATTTAGTACCTCTTGTGCGCAGTAGGTGGTATATGACAATTGATAAAGCTATGAAAAGTTGTGATTAAGCCCCTATTTTGTTACTTTTTAGGAGCGCGACATAGAAGCACATATTCAAAAGGAGTTCCCGTCGCTGATGTCAGTTCTCGTTCAGAGATACTTTAGTAATAGCAACAACGGTAAAAGCTGCAGTGCTGAATTAGAGAAAATGCGTCAGGTTATCACTTCTATTAAATACGCATTAGATAATAATACAGAATGAAATATATAAGACACTAAAAATATTAAGAAAATATTTTTATTTAAATTCTATGAAAAGAATTCTTGGTTTTCACTTTCAGGTTTGTACTGAAATAAAGAATAGATTCTATGACAAGAATACTCACAAGCTTGGAAAGATGTTTGTTTATCATTCGAAATCTGCGTTAAAATGTACGTTTTAACCGCAAGCATGGTATTTTTTTTTAAATTTGTACCTTTATTAATATAGTTCCAGAAAAATGAATTTACTAAATATTAGCATTTTTAGTAATTTTACTGGTAACTTTTACCACATAATTAAAAGGAAAGAAGCATTAATGGCTCAGTGGCATTGGCTATGGACCGCCGCGCAGCAGCGCCGAGGCTGGTTCGAATCCTGTCGCGGGCTTCAGCTTCACCTCATGGTGTAAGGGCATTTTACGAATACACGCCTGGCTAGCGACCGCCCTCAAGTAGAAAATCTGTCGCCAAGCACCTAACGGTGTGTTCCGGCTGCAGTCCTTGATAGCCAGTGAAATTACAGGCACATGAGACTTAACAACTATGTCTCAGTGACGGGCGCAGTGCAATTCGTGACATGCGACGTAATGCATCTGTTATAGGCAGAGGTTAGTCCGCTTAACATCAGGTGGGCCTCAAACTGGTTCCGTCACAATCAAATAAAAAAAGACCCGAAGGATCACTCCAATAATTATAAAGGCTAAAAAGGCTAAAATACACAGGCTAAAGTACTGGTCCTAGAAACATGAAAACTGAAGGACGTATTTCTTGTAAAGTGAAGGCATACACTTAGTCAGGGTTTATTGAAACACCAACCAAGTGATAAGCGTACACCAGGGATAAGCGAGGAAAATTAACTGTCTAAGAGGAAAAATAACACCAATAAGATCGCTGCACTCAGTGACGCTAGGGTAATGAAGCATATTTACTGGTGGTCTGTTCCTCTTACACCGCTCATTCACACCACCAGAGATGTGTGAGGATGAGTGGTACGACTAAGCGTAACGAAAGTGTGGAACGGTGTGTAGCTGAGCTGTACAAGGATGGGTAGCGGACTCTTTTCAGCTGTGCGAGTATAAGCGCTGCACCGCCTTGTATACATCCTCGCTCGCATCCCTCGCACACATCTGTTTTTTTATATCAGTCATTAAACACAATAGTACCACAAATCAGTTATGGCACTATTTTACAGGATGATCAAACCAAAATTTAAAACATGAAATAATGACTTGAATTTGTTGTTCGCTGATATATTTAGTTTATATAAGATTTGGTGCGTTTTTTGTAGTACTGTATCAGCCGGATTGTCTACTGCTGAACACAGCCTCCGCCATTATGAGGGTTTGCCATAATCCTCACGCTTGGCAGGCGTCTTGGGGATCGCAGTGTGAGATATTAGTTACAACCATAGAGATATAAAATACTATTTAGAGTGGCAGCCATGTCAGTTTTCTTAGAAAACGAGCGTAGCCAGTTCAACACATGTAAATTATACTTGACATTACATCTTTATGGTTCACTACAAACAATCCGATTCCCTGATTAGTCCCATTTTTACCCAATTGAAACGTTTAATAAACCAATTTATAACAGTTGAAATTACACCTTATCTAGAGAGTGGTAAGATTTAATTTCTTGTGAACATTGTCAAGCTATCCCTTTCAGTGAGAGAGACAGATATATGGTAATTCCCCTAATATCTGGTGAAGTTTGCCAGTCGACAATATCTGTACAGTAATTGTGCAGTCTCTCAGTCAAGTAAAATTCAATTTTAAAATCGTTCCTTGGTAAAATCTGAGCATAGACAATTGAAAAATAGTTCACAAGTTACTGCACGCAAAATGATTACGAGAAAATAATTATTAGGATAGCTAGTAAAATTTTACCTTTTTTAATTTATTTATTTGGAACAAAAAGTGGTATCCCATTGTCAAAGTAGCCAGTGATGCAGTACATTTTTATCGATAAACTTTTCCATAGGCTTAAAACGATTTAACGATTTAATTTTTAGGTAATGCGTTGATGTACTGTGCGTTTGAGCTATAAAAAGTTTTTATGCGGTTTTATATAATCATTTGAATATGTAGTAAGGACAGGCAAGTAAGCGTCTTGAATGAACCCTATAGCTTACTAGTATGTCTATACCAAAAGCTTTAAAGACCGCTGAAAACAGAAGCACGTGGAAGAGCATAGTACATCGAGCAATTAACACTACTTCAGACTAGACACGACCTTCAGCAGTGAAGATGCTGAATAAGAAAAAGACGATAAAAATTAAATAAAGCTATTACTACGAAGAACAGCTTAATTTCGATATAATATGTTATAGGCTCGTTTATTTGTAGTAAAATTATAACAAACACATGAAATTCGCGTAGAGGGTGGTATTAGAGATAGACACAGATAGGGATTCAGGAAAATCAGGGAGACCGACACAATAGTAACTACCAGCTAATTAAATTGGTAATCATTTTATTTCCATTGAAAAGAATTGTACTTATTGCATAATCGGCGATTGCTATTTCTTGATATTATTATTTAGCTAAAACTGAAAACAGTATATTTGTGTATTTCTCTATTACACATTTTAACAAATGAATTGAATGGCAGCCAATGAGATATTCTCCTTATTGATGATAACGAAAATCTAGGTTTAGGTTTAAAGAACTTTATTTCTCATAAGAACTAATGTTCACTTAAAATGAGATACAAAATATATATTATGTTAATTAATAGTCCTCTGGCTGGAAGCTATACAATGTTAGGGTAAATCTGTTAGGTATTTTTTCAGTTTATTCCTATAAGTAGTGATGCTACTACAGTTTTTTATTTCATTTGGCAAACTGTTAAACATCTGTACTCCTTCAAACAAAATTGTTTTTTTTCCATAGTTGGTACGCGTCTTAATCAGTTCAAGTTTGATTTTATTTCTTAAGTTGCAGATATTTTTTCTTTGTATGAATGTTAGGTTAGAGTGAATGGATTGTGTCATAGTATTTTTTATAAAAATGCATCAGTAGTACGTATAGAGTTTCTTCAGGTTAAATAGTTTAGTATCCTCGTATATTTGCTTTGTTGGAGTAAAATAGTGATAGTGAAACAGAACTTTGACTAATTTATTTTGTGTCCTCTGCAAAGGGCTTAAGTTTGTTGGCGCAGCTGATCCCCATATTTGAATTAAATATTCAAGATGTGATTTTACTAATGAGTTGTAGATTGTTGTGCGTACTTTTGGCTAAATAGAAAATCTCCAAAATAGACTAAGTCATAACCTAAAAGTTCGCGTGTTCGGTTCCGTTCACGTCTACGTTGCTGCAACACACCCCGCGATGCTGCAACGCAGCCTGCTGTACATATGAACTAATCCAAACGGAAAAAAAAGAAAAAAAAATCATGTGATGTTGTCAAAGTAGCTTTGGTTACTTTGACAACATCACTGGGTTGGGTAGCTTGTCATGGTGAAAGAACACTGCTTGAAATCCCTATCAATGCCATTCAAGTTGAGTGTGTAGAACCTCCTCTTAGCCTTCGCAGACACTGTCTCTCCGATAAATTCCTTTTTAAATTAGCTTAAAACTCAAACTGTTCTTGAAAAAAACTAGATTGTTTACTGACATTATATAACTCATGCAATAAAGCCTCATGTGAGAACCTCCTTTGTCTCCTCCGCAGCTATTTACAATAATTCACCCTTCTTCCTTATTCCCTCCTTCAGAATCCTGTTATGCCTTTGTACTCATCATCCTACGAATCATTCGTTTTCAAACCTAACATTATTTTGGATTTTGGTATTGATAAAAACACAATAGAAGCTAATAAGGTTTTAATAAATAAATTCTTCACAGAATACAAGGTCTGGACTGGCATGCAGATGCTTCTAAAAATCTAGATAGTCCAATTGGTGTTGTAGTTTGGATCCCATCTACGAGAATAATTTTCAATTATAAATGTCTTTCTACCACTTCCGTCTTTTCAGGAGAAGCCATCGCAATTCTGGAATCCATCCTTTTTGTAATATCACACAATCTGAATAAAACTATCATATTTTCAGAAACCAAAAGCTGCCTCCAATCTATTCTTGCTAACCCATTTCGGTCCAAATCTAGGTTCCCAATTGTTTTAAAAATAGGAAATGCCCTTTTCGAATGTAGCTCTCACGGCAAAAATGTGATCCTTGCCTGGATTCCTGTTCACGCCGGCACAGTGCGCAACGAATCTCAAGATCAAGATATCTGTTCGACTTTAAATCCATCTTTAAAAAAACCTTGAAACCAGAAATGGCAAATTTCTAGAATATTAAAAGCTAAATTCTATGGTAACATTAAACCTGAGATGCCCAATAAACTCTGGATCTCAATATTCCAAAACGCTGATAAAGTGACCACCTCTACAATATGCCGTCCGAGTCGAAACTATTCCTGTAACCCAGTCTTCCTGGCCAAACTTATAACTCCCTCTGTGAATGTGGTTTGGACGAAGGAAATGTGAAACACATATTCTTCTGTTGTCCCAAAATAAACTCTTCTCTCTACAATATTATCCCTAGAGATATCCCTCGTCCTTTCTCCTTCAAACGTATCCTCTCCTTAGTATTTATCCATATTCAAATAAAGCTGTAAATTAACTGTTCATATATTATATAACTTAACCAAAAGTTGTTCCCAGGAGTTCTATATTTCCCCTATATATATATAATGAATTTATGTGTGTGTATGTTTGTGTGTGTATATACATTTGTGTTCTTCTAGTAGTTAGATGAACTAACATCTAATGTTTCAGCACCAATTTTGGCTTGGGCAGTTCTCACCGGACATGACTCATTAAAACTAAACAATCTCCTTTGTTTGATAGTCCATCTAACTACGTGGCATTGTTGAAATTGTGGTGGTGCCCACAGAAGCCACAAAACAAGATTTGAAATTGAAATCACAACCTTGAAAGATTGCGTGTTCTTGAAAATATTTGAATAATTTGTTAATTTAATTGATGTTTACCTTCTGACCTACACGTGTATTTTTACGTCCAGGTAAAAGTTTTACATGCACGAAAAGCAGTGGGACAGATGGTGCTTGCTTTCGTAGGTCTAACAGGAAAGCTCCAAATTAGATATTGGAATGAGGTGACATTTAGTGACTAACAATTTATCGATAAAGTTGTCGATAAAAAAATCATGAATCACTTATATGTCAGATTGCACCGACTTTGTTCATCAGCGAAATATAAAACATTTAGGAATAATTTATTAAGTTTTCCGGTGATAGGATATTCCTACTTTCTTTACTTTTGTGACATCGCTAATGAATCTGCAACTTATAACAGCACAACGCGGCATTTTCATATAAATTGACGGAGATGCATGCGGCGCGTTAGCCGCGGGTCGACTGTCAGTAGCATTATAGTCCGTTGACGTAAATACTCCTGTTTAGGAGTATGGTGAGCTCGCGTACCACGCCCCCTTCACCTTTCTATTGCTTTCTCTTTTCTGTGGTTACAACCTTTCTTATAACTATCACCCATGCGGATATGCTGATAAACAGAACAAACATCGTTTTTGCATTTAATCTTGGCACATGTAAAAAATATCTCCATCTTGGCGTGGCGTCCTCGACAGTCTTTCAATTAAATTCTTGTCGCAATAGAATTATTCTCAGAATGGTCTATTCGGAAAATAATAAATTTATAATATTGAAACTATATTATATGCTCAAAATGTATTAGGTAAATATAAGAATATGAAACGGCGACCAGCACCAGTGCTGAGAGCACTAGGAATAAAAATAAAATAAAGGTGCTAGGATTTAGATTAGCATAGACAAATAAAAAGTATTTCTTCGGTAATGTGCCAATTTATAATAATATACCTAAAGATATTACAGTTTTCGCAGAAGGAAAATTGAAGCTGCATGTAAAAAAATGTACTTGTTTGTAGTGCAACGTAAGTTGAACTATAGATGTCGCTCCATCCCCATACAATGGTTATGAACGAAAGGGCAATTTAGAGTCATACGTCATCTGTAATGTTGGCTTAGCTGTTAGAGAATACCTCGGCTATAGGGAGTGAATGGCGCGGGTTCGAATCCCGCACGTGACTGTATTTTTTTCCTCTCGTTGTATTTTTGTAAAAACCTATAGATCTGGACTAGAAAGAATGCGACACTGTACTGAGAAAATATATAAAAATATTTTTTTTAACAAAATATCAACCGATTTCTTATATAAAATACGCATTACTAATGATATAAAGGATAACTCAAATACTACTTGTCAGATCTCACACAAATGTAAATGGGACTACATGACAAGCCAGCTTTAGAATATAAACAAAATTATTAAAAATCGGAACACCCTGTAAGTAAAGAGTTATGAGGAAACACACACAAAAAAATACAGTCTAGCTAAGAACCTCCTCCTTTTTTAAGTCACACATTAAAACAAACTACTTTGAGGGTGTATATTATTTATTTTTATATATAATAAAGATATATGATACACATACATTTATAAGTAAATTTATTTCTTTTAAATACATAGTATGAAAAATTCCTTTGTTTACACTTTCAGGTATATAGATAGAGAATAGCTTACTTACTTCTATGATAACATACGTGAACTTTCAAAAGGCGAAAAGACAATTGATCTGAATCGAGAACTCACAGATCTTTCCATAGTTTCATTCAAAACATGAGAATGAGAGAGAAATACTTCTAACATGGCTATATCCACCATGCTAGTGAGTGAAGCGGTAACGGAAATAATCCAATAAGATGACATCATGGGATCCTCATTAGTTGAATTGCTTTGTTTTTAACATCTTCAATTTCAGAATATGAGCTAACTGTATATTATCACATGATAATGAAACAGTGAACGAGAATTTTTTTTCTCGCTTACCGCTCCGCTTTCTTGAATTCTGATGCGTCCAGCATTCCATCGGCCAAGGCAAGTTTAGTTCTTATACACGCCGTTCCAGTACTCTAATAGAGCTTAATTTGAACCTGACCAGATTTCATCACATCCATTCCGGGCGACCTGTCAGAGCTAATTGTGCTTCTTCTTCTTATTTTATTTAGTGGCTTCTGCGGTATTTCCACAATTTCGCCAATGTCGCGTGGGTAGAGAGAATGATAAACGATGGAGATTGCTCGGTGGAATATTATGCTTTTGAATCGGCCAAATCTTGGCTAGCTGTCAAATATGACAGATTCTACATTTTATACCAGCTAAGCCAAAGACGATTACATAAACGAAGTGATTACTAAATTACTATTGTTTAACTGGGTAATGAGCCCGATTTTCATAACAGGCAGACATATTTTACTGCCTTATAAGTCCTTATCAAACTCATATTTAAACAGTAGCTATAAAGGTAGTTCCAGGAGCATCGAACATATCGAGCTCGACCAATATTTTCCCAAGGCATTGCTGGAGCGAACCCCAGCATTCGCGGAAAAGCATACATAGAGCCTGCTTTACGTTGTCCTTACGCGAGTTCTTTTAATATTAAAATATGTATCGTTTTCGAAATAACTAGCCAGATCGATCTTATAAAAAAACATGTAATAGACATGTAATTGAACAAACATAGGTACCACTTCTCAGACTAAACAAGTTGAGAATTATAATATATTATAAGATCCATATTTGTGTTGTAAGTAATATTTTTATTGCAAGCACCTTATTCATGTTATTAAAATTAGTACCGCAGCTGGCTAAACATAGACGTACCTACTTGGGTTTCAAACATAATATTGCAAGTTGTATAAAATAACAAGCGTATTGTGGAAAAACTATTTTAGTCTAGATGATATATTTTATAAAGTTTGAAGGTTGATTAAGTAATATTCTTGGGTTTGCAACAATCTTAAGTACAAAAAAAAAGAAAGCAAGAAACTCGCTGTAGTCACATCGCTAGTAAGATATGATACCCTCGGAGTACTTGTAGCGCCACTGAACCCACGATAAGTAGAAACAGTACAAAATCACATTAAACATATAATGTCATTCAAAACTTCGGTCAGATCACTCAAGTTCAAGACCACACGTTTCCAGATACAGGCTTTGGAGAAAACGCTCTCTGGACTGACAAAGAAATAGATAAAAATAATGACTGAGAAAGAAATAAAAACAAGACTCATTTACATGCTTAAGCTATCGAGTCCACCATCCAGCTCGAAGGACCAAATGCCCACGTCCATCTCATCACTCTCAACACTCACATTCTTACATGGAATTTTCCCGCTTTAGTGACGTACTTGACACCCTTGAATGGCTTGTATTTTGCGCCATACATGTCGAGTCGACTGACCCGCAGCCCGCTGACTGCCAGTTGAGGGATTGTAAAGTGAACGTTGATGCTCGGATTAGCACCTGAGGTGTCCGCTCCGGTTGCTACTGATACCTGTAAGTGCACAAAAAATATGAATAGATTCAGGCGTTACTTTGCGGAAATCCATATTTAATAATAACAGATTCAGCAGGTCTTGACTGTTAAGTCAAGATGCTTCGTTTAGAAACGAAACTAGTCGGGTATTCTTCCGGTTAGGCTGCGTGATGTTTGTGACGTCATTTAGATTTCAGGAAAATTAGGCGGAATTGTCACTAGATATATAATTTTATGCTTTTTTAAGTGTTTTATTTAAATATTATTTATTTATTTTTTTAGGAGACTTTTAAAAGTATTTGTTATTCACAAAAAATATGGTTGACTATATGAGCTGAAAGGAAAGCATGTGGGTAAGTAGAAATTCAACAGCAGTGTTTTGCACACTGCTGCTTACAGGTAGAATATCTGACACTGCAGTAGTACCTACCAACGCGGCAACACGACAAATGTACAAATTTTGTTTTATTTTGTGTGTATTTCTTTGATTAAATAAATAATTATGTGAAATAATGGTTTTTTTTACCTTAATTTATGATTTTTTACCTTAATTTACAAAAAAACTGAAATAAATAAAAAAAAATACTCCTAAGAGATTTAATATCATGTAGACGTGATATAAGTCAACAAATAATTTTGGCCGCTTAAATGTAGAATATTGACCTATGTGCGACGAGACCTACCTCCTGGTTTGTCACCGGATTGGCACCAACCGGTGACTACGTGTGGCGTATCGAGATTGAGGGTATCTTCCCACAGACGAGGGTGACTCAGCCCCCAAAATATATGATATATATATCTCATAAAAAGCGGTTTTCACTTGGAGCCCTAAATGGTATATATTTAGCGACATAGATAAATGTAATTCTATTTTTATTTCCATGTAGTATTTTTGAGAAAAGCTCTATAAATGCCTCGGCGGAAATGGCAATTGCCTGTCTCGTATCGTTGATAGTGAGCCTTCGTGACTTGTGACGAAATGTCTGATGAATCTGTTATAGGCAGAGGTTAGTCCGCTTATCATCAGGTGGGCCTCGAGCTAGTTCCGTCACAATAACATAAAAAAAAAGTTTGAGAAAAAATATTTACTTACACTTCCTCGAATATTAGGCAGTTTCGGTAGTTCTATGCGCCCGATGTCCCACAGCAGTACTTTGCTCACCGGATCGTACGAGTATTTCCCCTGGTTAGCGGTGAGAGAGCAGTTCAGCACGCATTTTGGCATGCATATTTCTAATGCCACATCTGAAATTTTAAAAAAGAATAATACATTTTAATGTCACGACACGTCTTGACGCAAGACACAAAAAAACTAATAAAATTCCGTGTTTTGATTCCGTACACATTTTTGTGTACGAAACTTTGTTTTATGCTTTTCATGGCTTGTGCAAAACATCTACACATTTACCAAGCGGGCTGTAAATGTGAGTAGAGGTACTGTCATTTAAACAAGTTTTCTGGGTCAAATAGATCTTCTATTTTTAATCCTTGTTACGAAATGAAGTTTTGACATATTAAATAAAATCTATATTTCGCGTCAAGTATCTAGAGGATATTCGTACCTACAAATTTTTATCAATAATTAAAAATAATTCTGCCGTTACGGTTAACAAACGAAAACTGTCACATTTGTGATACTAGCTTCCACACATGGCTTCACCTGCTCGGAGTCATTGCCCGTGGTCAGGCTTGCTTGCTTGCTTCGTAGCTAGAGTCGCTTATTAATTGGAATGGCTTTGCGCAGTTTTTTTTATGCCTCATATGTTAGATTTGACCACTATCTCACCTGATGGTAAGTGATGATGTGGTCGAAGTGTTGTTCAGGCTGACCTAGAATTACTGGCTCTCAAAAAATCCTTCTGGTCCGTTTAATTGTGTCCCGTGGGTTAGCTGGATATACAAGGGGTTTTTAATTCTTTTCGTAGTCCAACTATGTACTTAATTATTAATTTATAGATTTTAAAATATATTTCCCTGCAAATACGAATTATGGTCTATTATAAGTGCCTGGGCTGAATTTAGAAGTAATGATTACAAAATTACAAATTAACTAGAGAAAAATACAGTTCAACTTACATTGTACTACAAACAAGACCAATTTTACAACTGGTTTAATACTTGTAAATGATGACTTAACCTTATAATTTAAATAATGTTACGTTTGCAATAACACGTGCTCTATGGATTACATTACAAAATTACAAATGTACAAGAAAATATTATAGTCATGTGCGAGATTCAAACCCGCGTCCATCCACTCCTGTAGCCGGGGTATGCTTTGCTCTGACCGACCGAGCTAACATGACATTATGACTCATAACTCTAATTTTTGCTCTCGTTCTTCAACCATCGTATGGAGTTCAACTTACGTTGAACAAACAAGACCAATCTTGCAATTGGTCTTGATTGAAGATTTCTAGAAGACTTCTAAATTCAATTCTGAATTCCGCATATTTTATTTACTGACCGGGTCCATACCCAGTTGTTTGAACCGCGCCAGTGAAAAACAAAAATAAACTTCCAATTGTCACTGGTGAAATCTATTTGTTTGCTTCCGAGGATTTTAAGTTATCGTAGATACCTATCATATGTGAAGTGTGTGTGGAGAACTATTTAAAGAAATAAAATGAACTATTTAATGTGTAAAAGAAACTGATATAAGATATAATCCAAAAGATTAGAATGCCAAATAATTCATTAATGTCAACCGTATAGAGGCCTAGGGACAGGAAGAAGAAGATGTTAGAGTGCAGTTGGTGTCGTAATTTTCAGTTTATTTTTGTAGTTTTAGGCTTATAACTAATGTACAATATCAAGACGTGATGTAAGACAGCTTAAAAATCGATACGAAATAAGTAGTAAGTAACACTACGGTTTAAATCACGCAAACACTGCCGTCACTGCATACATTACAAAAGCTTGGTTCATAACTGAAATACGAGAATATGCACTCTTTGCGCGCAAACGATGTGAACCAATATGTAGCCGTGCTTATAACATCTGCTAACTGTCAATTTGCTTTTTCGCAATTGACCCAAAATAACCTTCACGTCAATTATTGATAATAGAAGTATTGCATTTCAAGGCATTCTTTTGTGAATAGATGTTTGTAGTGTTTGTACGTTCAACATTCTAACCACAACAATGAAAATCTCCTCATCTAACTGTCAATATTTGAGTTTGACGTTTGTACACACATTGCACTACCACTATTCTGTGAGCGTTGTTTGCGGCCGGAGGTGACGTCAAAGATGACGTCATTATTTATTTATTTATTTATTCATTCTCACATTATGCTACCATGGTGTCTGTTTAGCAAGTTATGAACGGACCGTTTGCGTGCATACAGTGCTAATAGCGCATATTTGCGTGACTTGAACCGTAGGGTAAGCATACTCACTGTCTAGGTCTGTCCAGACTGTTTTTGACAGGCTGTTAAGGCCAGCCAAGCCAATCCTGGTCTCCGATGGTAATGGCCTCCCGGAAACTAGTGTGGCCTCGATCACGTTTAAAAAACCACTAAGATACAATTACACTCACTTTCCAAAGTCCTGCCCATGGTCTGCTTAGGACCAACCGTCAAGTCCAGCCGACCTTGATCCCCGTTGTTCCTCAGTGTGAGGTTGTGCCTCACGTAGATTGGAATGGCTACGACGCTTTGAGACCCTATGTGGTACGACATCAAACGGAAATTGCCATCTGGTGGAATGAAGGAAAGTATCCTTTCCCCCTGAAAGAGTAATAATTAAAGTTGAAGCAAATACTAGACATCTGCGATTGGATTGGATCCAAAAAAATAAGATACAGTACTCTTTTTTTCTTTACCCAAATTACTTTAGCACTGATGTTAGCGCTGTATTATAACTATTTACTATTCGAAGCGCTCGCAGCGGGGCTTGCCTAGTCATTCTTAACCGATGAGCTTGGTTAAGCAACGTTTGTACCGTGGTCATAACTTTATCTCGATATTGACCGCTTTACCACTGAGCGCTTGAGCTTCAGAGGGCACGTTAAGGCGTTGATGCCGGTTGTTGTCTAAGGGTGGCAATCGTTATAGCATAGCGGTAGGGCATTTTGCGAATTTTAGACTAGCTACCACCCTCAAGTAGAAAATTTGTTGCAAACACCTAATAGTGAATCTAGGAAGGGTCCTTGAGAGCCAGTATAGGTTAAGCCAGTTAACAACATTGACCACATCATCACATACCATCACTTAATATTGTTAACAAAGACTAAACTATCAGAAATAACAAATGAACTAAAGAAATCCAACCAAGCATTGTTGTTGATGTTATTACACGACTCCTGAATATTTATTCACAAACTGTGCCAATTAACTTTTTCGCGTGTTAATTCTACAGTAACACATACGCGCTTTGTATAAATGTGTGCATATCCATGAATTAATCAGTACTAATCAGTACTAATATTATAAATGCGAAAGTAACTCTGTCTGTCTGTCTGTCTGTTACGCTTTCACGCCAAAACTACTGGACCGATTTGAATGAAATTTGGTATGGAAATAGTTTGAGACCCGGGAAAAAAGATAGGATAGTTTTTATCCAACTACGCAAATAGAGGTTAATGTTATTGCGCGATAACCGACATACGCGCGGGCGGAGCCGCGCCCGGAAAGCTAGTAAGAATATGATTCTATTTTATCTCAGGTTATCTATAAGTACTAACTTCTTCAGCTACATAGCATCATTTACAACAAGTCGTAACTTTAACTTTAACAATAAGTTACATATGTACTCACCTCCCATCTCTTAAATCTTACACAAGGATGAAAGGACACATCATCAAACAATCTCGGGTTCACAAAGGTCAATGTTAGATCTGGCATTCCACTTAATTTTATGCAGCAATCAATCTGGAATTCATAAAATGAAATAAAGCGTTGGGCACAAATTAAATTGTACTCATATGGATTGTGGGTAAGGTGGTATTAGCTACTAAGTATAGTTAAACTAAACTGTTTAATAGTTGTTCGCTGAAACGGGAACATCGATAACTTTTTATTCGTATACGTATACGGAAGACGAACGTACGCCCTACAGTAGTCACCGCAGTGCACAAAATATACGTATATATTGCGGTTATGCTTTTTGAGTTTATGGAAATGCTTCCTTCTGACTAGGTCCAAACCCAGTGTTCTTTTTATTTCTTCAGACATATAAAGTAAAAAATGTGATCAAAGGTGGGCGCGGGGTACCGCTTTCGCCGAACTTGACGCGACGCGAGCGTCCCTAACACTCCTTGAAAAAGAACGGTCCAATTTTACATACGTGAATCTTAATGTTTAATACAACGTGTTACCATCTAAGGGTCCGTTTCAGAATGCCCTAATAAAGTTTCGGGTTGCTACCCAACACATAAAATAACTGAATAATAAAAATCACAGTTAATATGCAGCGCGTTTCAAGCTTTACCCGATGGATAGGCTAAATCGATGACTGTCAAAGATATGTAGTGTTTTAATTATTAAATATTTTCTGGGTTGTGGGTTCTGGGGAACCTTCCCAGGGGCATCGCTCTATGCCACCCACCGCGTCGCAGGTTGCGGATAGCGAAACGGCCTCTAGATATGGAGGTTACTCTAGATCTGCTGCTGAGGCAGTCGCGGACAATAGAGCGGTCCGTCTAGAGGGGTGCTGGGAAATCTCAAGGCTGAGATTTTTCTATAAAATAGCACTAAACCTGATGATAGAGGATGACAGTGGCGAGAAGGAGCCGCCACTTAAAAC
Source organism: Plagodis dolabraria (assembly GCA_963854805.1). Classification (NCBI taxonomy): domain Eukaryota; kingdom Metazoa; phylum Arthropoda; class Insecta; order Lepidoptera; family Geometridae; genus Plagodis; species Plagodis dolabraria. Next base: position 24,954,238 of record OY978441.1, on the reverse strand, counting down.
AAAGCTCGGACCCGGGGAGACCAGCCTCGTGAGCCCTGGATCGGCAATTGGTCTAGGAGACACCAACTCCAAAATCAAATGGTAACTGCTGCCTTGTAGAGAGATGTTGGATCATCAAAGGCTAGGGTGTCATCCCAAAATGCTGGCGTGTGGTGCCTTGGGAAAGTGCTACACTATTCTCCCAAAAAATCGTATGAAATGAGTGATAATAATGAGAGTGTTTTGCCATGCAATCCGGCTAGCCCCCGGCGCTTACAGGTACCCGGGCCTGTAAGTGAGAAATTGGTTACCGACGACTGTGAGAGGGTGGGTACCCAGGCCCCCTTATCAGCGAATGTTACTGGTCTGAAAGAGAATAATAAAAAACTAGTTCAGCAAGCATTTCACCCTGGTCTATTCATGACTAGACCTAGAAGCTCATCTCTAAGCTCTGTGACAGATGCTAACACTAAAAACCTATCTCTATCATATTCTCTATCATAGTACTCGGAATATACAGTTGAGGTCAGATGCAGACAGTGAAATGAACAACCCCCCACCTGGCAGAGAGCACCAACACTAAGAAATGCCAAAAGAAAGAAAGTCTCATCACCATCACCGGAGAGAATTCCCATTACCAATACATTCAGCGGGCTCCCTGTTGATCAAGACGAAGACACACACAGAGAAGCTCCTAAAAAAGTTGCTAAACCACCACCCATAATCCTTTACGGTATTGAAGATCTCAATAAGCTCACAGAGCTTCTAGAAAGTACAGTAAAGAAAGCAGACTTCACCTACAAAATCATCAATCAAAACCAACTCCGGATTAATCGTACTAATGTTGAAATCTACAAAACTATAATAGAGATAATAAGACAAAAAGGTATAATTGGACACACATTCAACAGAAAGGATAAAAAACCCTATAGAATCGTTATAAAAAACCTTCATCGCTCAACCCCAATCAATGTAATCAAAGAAACCCTGGAACAGACAGGAAACACTGTGATTGGACAGATAATAAATGCCAAGTATGGGCCACATAAAAAACCGACATCTACCTTCTTTGCAACTTTGGAACAAAGTGCCAATAATAAAGCTGTGAAGAATGTAAGATATATAAACAATCAATCGGTGACTATAGAAGATCCGCATAAACGAATTGCTATTGTTCAATGTCAAAGATGCCAACAATATGGTCATTCTAAGAACTATTGCATGAGACCATACCGTTGCGTGAAATGTGCCCAGTCACACAGAACGGCTGAGTGCCCTAAGACCGATCGAAATACACCAGCGACATGCGCTTTGTGCCTCGGTGCTCATCCTGCGAATTTCAAAGGCTGTGAGGTATATAAAGAAATCCTATCGAGGAAATCTAATAAACATCTAAGTTTGAGAACTAGAGATACTTCGAAACCAGCAAGTAACTCAGCCAACCAGCTGCCACATCAAAATGACGATCCAGCTAGTAAAATTAAAACGAATACCAAGTATCCTTCAAAATCCATGCCACTACCTGATGAAAAATCTAGGCCAGACCCAGCTAAACAAAAACAAGCGAGATATTATGCAGAAGCACTGAAAGCCAACCACCATCAGGAAGCTAAAAATATAGACAGCCTACCACCAAAACTATCAACAGAAGAGATGCTACTCAAACAAGCAGAAAAATTTGACTTAATCTTACAACAAATGAGCACCTTAATTAATCTCATAACAACTCTAGTGACCAAACTGTCATAATGGCTTCCCTCAAGATAGTCACGTGGAACCTAGACGGACTATCTCCAAATGAGAATGAGGTTGAAGTTCTATTACACACCCACAACATAGACATACTACTCGTGTCTGAATCTCATCTTACTGAAAATCATAGTATCAAGATCCAAAATTATAACATTTTTGCCACTAACCACCCGGATGGCACTGCACATGCAGGAGCAGTCCCAACTACCGATGTGGAATTAATTGCACTAACATTGATCAGGTGACTGAACATATATATCTTGGAGTGGCGATAGACAATCGATTTAACTGGGCTAAGCATATTGATAGAGTTTGCGCTAGGCTACGTGCAGTTCTAGCTAAATTTTATATTATTAAAAATAGAGTACCATTTAACGTCTTGTTGACAATGTACTTTAGTCGAAAGCATTATATCCTATGGATTGAGCAGCTATGGTCGTACCTATAAAACGTATCTTGATCAAATTTATGATGTCCAATACAGATTATTGAAGCTAATAGTTCCAAAAAAAATAAAACAAACATATGCAGATAATCCGTCTGGTCTTTTCAAGTACTGTGGTATTATTCCCGTTCATAAAAAGGTTGAATATACCTTACTAATTGAACAATTCTTTCGAACTGAAATTCAGACCTTAAAAGTTCAGAACAAATTTACTAGAAGTGTATCCAATAAAATATTGACTAAACCTACCTTTTGTAACGTTTATGGTAAAAGAGCATCTCAATACATAATACCGGATTTAATAAACAAACTTCCTATGGAGGTTAGAAATAAATTAACGGAAAAAAATATTAAAACTATATTGAAAAAATATTTTCTTGGCTAATGCATAAACTGGAGCATCCTTTACCAAGCGTACGCACACACTTACTTAAACAATACGTCGAATGCTGTACCGCTTGTGTCAACATATTTGTATGTGTGCACCGTTGTCGGCTGTTGCTGTGCTACGAGTATTACTCAGCCAGCTCACCTGACCGGTTTTTAACCTTATCGCTAAAGCTGAAGTGGGTTCGTGTGCGCGGTAAACATAGTTGTGATTCTGCAGACATTCTTGTTTATAGCATCGTTTTATTTAAGTTTTTTATAGTATTCAGTAATTTTATTTTGTTTGTTTAATGTATAATTAAGCTCGAGAACTGATGTTTGTCTAGATAAACCTAACATTGGTTTTTAAGACAACAATAACCATTATTTGTAAATTTCTTTTGATTGATAAATAAATTAAAAAAAAAATAAGCTGTGATTGTAAGGTCTTGTATTAAACACTATGAACAACCACAGTTCCGAAAAGATCATATACAAGCAGCAACCATTGCAGTAGAAGATCGAAATGGTACATTCAATGTATCTGCTATATACTGCCCTCCAAACACAAATTAAAGGAAGAACATTACGTGGAGTTTTTTAAGACGCTTGGTCTGAGATTTATAGCCGGGGGTGACTGGAACGCAAAGCATGTTCACTGGGCTTCTAGATTAACCAGCAGCAGAGGAAGAGAGCTTAAAAAAAGTATAGACAAGATTAACCTCACCACAATCTCCACATCGGACCCAACAAACTGGCCTACTGACCCAAACAGGCTTCCTGATGTCATAGATTTTTTCATCACAAAGGGACTCTCTAGACTTTACTATACGATAGAAATATGCCTGGACTCCAGTACTAACCATGTTCCGGTAATATTGACAATTGGCACTACAGTCTTGAACATAGATTGTAACTTAAAACTATATAACAAGTGCACTGACTGGAACTCCTTCCGAGAACTGGTTCATGAGAAACTAAATCTGAAAAAAGCATTAAAAACCCAGACAGACATTGATGAAGCGGTAAGAATTGTAACCTCTGTGATCCAAGAATCTTGTTGGATTTCGTCGCCAGAAATCACCATCCGACCCCCCCAGAGTAAGACATACTGCGATGTCATACGGCAAAAAATCACCGAAAAAAGAAGGTTACGGCGCGTTTGGCATACCAGTAGACATCGACAAGACAAAACAAAATTGAACAAAGCTATACAGGACCTGAAAAATCTAATAACAAATGCTAATGACACAGCTCTGGATACCTATCTGGAAGGTCTATCCGCTACCAAAACAACAAACTACTCACTTTGGAGAGCGTGTAGAAACCTAGACCTACCTTTAAATCACAAGCCACCGATTCGAACACATGGTAGGCAGTGGATCAGAAAAAATCAGGAGAAAGCAGAAGCTTTTGCTGAACACCTTAGCCATGTATTCAAACCAAATGACCCTAGACCAGGTGCGGATGCTTCAGAAATTGACTTGATTCTCAACCAAGATCTCCAACTTGACTTACCCTTGAAACTAGTGACACCTAATGAGATATACAATAACATCAAGTCCATGGATAACAAAAAAGCCCCAGGGTATGACCTCATAGACAAAAGGGTTCTTGAAGAGTTGCCTCGAAAAGCAATTGTTCTACTCACCATGATATTCAATGCTATTACTAGAGTTGGATATTTCCCAGACCTGTGGAAAGTATCACAAGTAGTAATGATCATAAAACCAGGAAAACCTATCCATGAGATATCCTCGTATAGACCCATCAGCCTGTTATTGATAATGTCAAAGATACTGGAGAAGTCAATACTACACAGAATGATCAAAGTAATTAAAGATAAAGACATAATTCCTGATCATCAATTTGGGTTTCGGCAAGAACATGCTACTATCGAACAAGTCCACAGGGTATGTAGGACAATTAGGAAATCCTTTGCAAAAAAAGAATACTGTTCATCAGCTTTCCTCAACATGCAACAAGCATTTGACAGGGTGTGGCACAAAGGTTTGCTGTATAAAATAAAAACAATATTACCTCATACTTTCTAAGGAGTCTTAAAATCATATATAAAAAATAGAATATTTCAAGTAAGAGAAAAAGAATGCACATCAAAATTCTACGATATACTCGCAGGGGTACCACAAGGCTCCGTACTTGGACCCGTCTTGTATACGTTGTATACATATGACCTACCGCAGAACCCAGAAGCTATAACTGCGACCTTCGCTGATGACACCGCTCTACTTGCCTCTAGTAAATGCCCGATTGAGGCCTCTAGGCTACTCCAAAACAGTCTTAATGACATAGATGAATGGCTTTCCAAATGGCGAATTGCTGCCAGTGCTTCCAAATCAGTACATGTAACATTTACTCTGAAAAAACAGAACTGCGCACCAGTCACTCTGAATGATACCCAATTGCCACATCAAGATACAGTAAAGTACTTGGGTATACACTTGGACCGTAGACTCACCTGGGAAAACATGTTGAAACAAAACGGGATGAAATTAATTTGAAATACAAAGGGCTCTACTGGCTGATGGGACGAAACTCAAAACTAAGACATATGGCATACAGTTGTGGGGTTCTGCTAGTGCCTCAAACATAATGATAATTCAAAGGGTGCAAAACTACATCCTGAAACAAATTTCAAATGCACCATGGTTTGTCAGAACAACAGAGCTGCATGAAATACTCAACATGCCTATGGTGAAGGAGGAGATTGATAATCATGGAGCTAACTACATGTCTAGATTACAGAGGCACCCGAACCAGCTGGCGGGGCAACTCACCTTCCCTGAAACCATCCGTCGCCTTAAAAAGCGACGGGAAATCTTTGACTAAGAGTCATACTAATTGACTGAAAAAAGAAGGGGCTGACTTCGCTGGAAGTAGCGCCCTACACGACAAAAATCATACACTCCATCTGCTTATAGTTGCAAGACTGATCGCACGATAAAAATACATTAAAAAAAAAAAAAAAAAAAAAAAAAAACTGGGTAGGTAGCCGGAACTTCCTCGAACATTCTGAAACAGGCCCTAAATCTAGTTTTTTTATGCTGGTAGAGGTGAAACTTGTATATTTCACACGACAGCGATTTTTTTTACAGTCACATGTTTTAAATCCTTGACTGTGCTCAATAGTATAAGAATGACTCGCTGTGCTCGTCATTCAAATCTAGACTACTTCGCTTCGGGAATTAAGGTTGGCGCTTGCACCAAACAACAACTTTGCTTTTTTGTTGAACAAAATATATAACTACTTTCTAATTATTAATAAATAATATTTTTCTTTCGTTCTGAAGTAGAGGTACACTAATGTTATATAACTAAAATAATCATGAGGAATCTTAACAGCTTACTTATGTTAACAATAAAAAGACAAATTACTGACCAAAAAGATAGTAAATGTCTAGAAAAAAAGATCCGATTACGCTAATTATGAGACACTCACATATCCTTGTATTTCAGCAGAAACAGTAGCACCACTTTTATCAATTATTGCATCTACTTCTTCTATGGCATCAAAATAGGCCTCATTGTTGGCATATTTGACCCCAGAGCGCCTCCATGGCACATTAGATAATTGACCTGATGGTAAGATTGATGAAACACTGAAAAGAAAAACGAATTAATTAAGGCTCAGAATATAATCCAAAGAGAACACAGAAAATTTTCAAAAATGTTCTTCTTCCCATTTACCAAATACCTGTTAAATAAGATAAACATTTTTTTTTATTTGGAAGGTGTACTTTCTATATCTCACTTATACTTATCTACCATTCCTGATATAATTACATTTTTAAGAGATTATATTTTAACCTGGAGCAATTATTTAACAGTAAACAGGTCCTGGTAACTGAGCATAGTTGTTGAATTAAAAGTACATCTATGCCAACATCATTAAGAAGCTGCATTTGTAATAATCATTGTAGTAATTATTCTTCAATTTCATCATTATAAGTAATCATTCTTGAGCTGGGTCATAAACGGCAATCTCATAATTGCAACATAATAAGTCTTTCTCAGTTTCCATGTAAAATTATCTAATATAATTGTATTCTTTTATACTATTATTTGTAATAATTAATTGTCTATAATAGTTAATAATAAAATAATACAAATAAACGCTTTTTAATTTGATACTTTTTTTTAAATTATGTAACATATTATATACATTATAGCATTCGTTTTTTTACATTTATTTTTGTGCATTATTTATTTTCTTCAAATATTATTTAGTTAACTTTAATCCAACCAAATATAACTAGACCTTGAAACAGAAAATAAAACATTTATTTTCAAATTTGTTCTGAAATTTAAGTCCACTATGTTATACCTCATATTAATTCTTAAGATTTATCTGTCGCCAAGCATCTAGCTGTGTATTCCGGCAGCTGTCCGAGCTTACAGTCACTTCCCAGTCAGAGTAAAGCGGTTTACAATCCTCGACCACATCATCACTAACAGTTTATTTATTATTTATTTATTTATTTATCATCAAATGCTTACTGTGCTTACAGGATACCCAAAGCGCACAGTAGGCCAACCTTAAATAAACTTAAGTTAAGATTATGGTTGAAGCTTAACCTATCAGAATAGAAATATCAAACTTACTTTGATTTGCCTGTAACAGTATTCGCGATTGTCCTCAATATATTTGGTGGTTTAATCAATTCCTTCAATATGTTGCTTTCAGTGGCAAGTGGAAAACCATTATCCAACATCTCATCTAAGAGCTGAAATTTATATGAACAGCATTAAGTATATGGATCATCACTTAACAATCAAATTATGTAGATAGATATACACAATTAATTGCAGTAGTATTCTAAATTATTTACTAAGTAAGTCATGTTAATGTTACCTCATAAACAACTACATAGTTTTCTTTAATAATACTCTCTGTGCAGTCCGAAAAGTAATCCTGAAACAAATAATATGTTTGTGATCAAAATTACTTCACACCTTCTTCTGTTCTTTAATATAAATATATTATTATTAAAGTAATTTTAAAAATTTGTCCATCAATTCTTAATATTAAACCATCATAAGGGGATGGGCCGCATCTACAGTCAATGTAAATTGACCGACAAAGAAGACTTATTAATAAAATCATCTTGAAACTATCTAATAAGCACATAAAATTAAAAAAAAGCTGAAGCTCTCATTCCAGGATTAAGCAACCCACATGTCTAATGTTCTAACATCTCAATGATAATATGATCAACTGTGAGAATATTGTTGTATCAATAGCTACAGTACCCGAATGATTTGCCCGTGCAAATATAGGAAGACCAATTCCTAGGGCACTTTGCGAATGCTTGCCTAGCTAGCTACCACCCTCAAGCAGAAAGTCTGTTGCCAAGCACCTAAATGTGTGTTCCGGCAGAGCCTTGAGAGCCAGTAATTGTAAGTTAGACTGAAAAACATCTACACACACAACCACATCATCACTTACCATTAGGTAAGATAGAAGACAAAAAGTCAGCAACAAAATTTTTTTATATTATTTTGTGACTAAACAAATAAATGATGAAAAGGATAACCTTTTTGTATGTGTCTAAAGAGACATATAAATGTCTCTTTAGACACATACACTTTATATACGTCTTATAAATAACAATGAACTAGCCTAGCTCCCTAAAAACTAAATTTGTATTGACACACTATTTGTATTGCCTATTTAATTCAAACTGACTAAAATAGGTATTTAAAAAGATAAGTAAATTGAATTGTTATAATAATATTTATAAATATGGCATATATTTATATATACATATAAATCAAAGTTCTAATACACTAACTGACAGGCAATGCACAGCCTAAACAGCTGATTGCAGAGGCTCGAAATTTGGAGGGTGTGGTTTTCTTGATGCATAGGGGTGTACTAAGAAAGGATTCTATGAAATTCAACACCTTAGAGGGTAAAAAGGGGGAAACGGTTTGTATAAAAGTCCTTTGTTTTTTAACTTACAGTTCAAAATAAAAAAAGACATGATAAACAAGGGTTGAATTCTGGATGCAACTTTGGTTGGACTTATGAAAAACAAACAGATCAAATGTTATCAAATTTTAATTTCATGACTTATGGCAAACTACTTATTATTTACATATTGAGAAATTACCTGGAATGTATCAACCACCCTGTGCAAAAACTCAATTACAAACAAGGGTGCCACTTCTTGTTTACAAACTGCCACCAATGCCACTCCACCTCGTTGTATGGAGATCAGGTAATGATGAGGAGCGGCTAGAACTGGTGGAACATCCTACAAAAATAAAATGTTTGAGAAGTAGTTCAAAACTGCATGACTTAATATTTAGGCGTTTCAAATACATACATTTGGTGATGCTCTCTGTGCCTCTAAATAGTAATCGCATACTGATCTTGGTATCACACTGCGCCAGTGCTTCTCTAGAAACACATCCCTAGAACAGATAAGATGCAACTAATTTCAATTATTTGACGACACTTCAACTGATTCATCACGTTATAATTCTGTAATGTAATGAAGGTATTCATAATGTCGAGCTTTTGTATTTGTGAATCAGTAACTTGTACTACTTACCCTGAGGGGTTTATAATAAACAAACTGTGTATCATACTTTAAGCACTTTTACTAAAGATGTTTTGAAATGCGGCGGGTAATTTTCTCACATCAAAATCGCCAATGTTTCACTAATACGAGATTTATTCTAGCAATTCCCTGCTCTGCTTTGCAATTTGCATTTTCACATTTTAAAAATGTTTATGTGTACCTAAAAGTGCGTTCGATTTGAGACAATAGCGCCTGTACCAGTTATTAAATCGGCATCGTATCTAAACGATCATAAAACAAGATTTTGACTTTTTAGGGTTCGTACCCAAAGAGTAAAAACGTGACCCTATTACTGAGACTTCGCTGTCCGTCCATCCATCTGTCCGTCTGGCACCAGGCTGTATCTCAAGTCGTCGCCGCTATAACAACAAATACAAAAAGTTGGCCAAACGAGTCAGACTCGTGCACGTTAAAACAAAAAATAGGCCATGTGCGAGTCAGATTCGTGCACGAAGGGTTCCGTACCATTAGCTATACAACATTAGACTTCATATTTTAACCTTATTTTGTTTTAACGTGCGCTAGTCCGACTCGCACTCAGCCGATTTTTGTATTTGTTGTTAAAGCGGCAACAGAAATACATCATCTGTTAATACAAATCTTCTTAGCCTTGTGGACTACGTCTCTGGTAGCATGGACCAAGGTGTGCAAGTGGAAGTGTTATAATTTGATTTTCGCAAAGCTTTTGATAAAATTGACAGTGATATTCTGCTTCAAAAACTTAGCAATTTTGGGTTTACTCCTCGCCTTCTCACTTTCTTTGCAAACTATTTGCGTGGTCACCAACAATTTGTGAAGTACGGTATATACGTCTCTGAACCTTATGGTACCCCTTCAGTAGTAAGTCAAGGATCGGTATTATGACCATTGCTATTTCTAATTATGATAAATGACTTGGTTACAGAAGTTAAAACGGCAAAATGTTTGTTGTACGCTGACGACTTAAAACTTGCGCTTGAAATCAAATCACAAGGTGACTGTAATAATTTGCAACGTGACATCGATTCTATTCATCGATGGAGTGTGAGCAATAAAATGTTGTTTAACCCTGACAAATGCTACGTCATGTCTTATGACCGTAAACGTAACCCTATTCGACAAACGTACTATATAGATAATAATGCCATGAAGCGGTTGTCATCTATTAAGGATCTCGGTGTGACCTTTGATCGCGGCCTCACATTTAATGATCACGTTGCAATAACTGCAAAAGAGTCTTTCCGGCGTCTTGACTTCGCGCTGCGCAACGCAAAGGACTTCCGAGATCCTCAGATCCTCCAACTACTGTTCACTACCTTGCTCAGGAGCAAGTTAGAGTTGAGCGCGTCTGTCTGGAACCCATATTGTGATAACCATATCTTGTGCCTCGAGAAAGTCTAGAAAGCCTTCTTGCGAAATCTATAAGATCTACGGCTATTACCCTTATCTGTACCCCACTAACTCCTTACTTGGCCAGTTAGGGTATAATTCCTTGAAAACAAGAAGGTTGCTTGACCAACTAAAGACCGGCGTCAAAATATTAAGAGGTGCTATCGACTCGCCTACACTGCACAATCGTATGTGTTCTATATATTTGCCCGATATGTATATCCGCCATAGACCCGATCACAGACACGAGTTGTTCCACGTTGACCGAAAACGTACAGTATCCCGGAGTAAGACACCGATATGACGTATCATGAGTGGTCCATTCCTTAACACATAATATCCTAATATTGAAATTTTTTGTGATAAGTGGCCTGATATTTTCAATTTCCTCTTGACATTTTGTTAACTTAATACATACTAGTTGACATAATTATGTGTAATTGTGATATTATCATTTATATTAGACTTGTTTATTTATTGTATAGTTATGATGATTTTAATTCAATATGAATTTGACATATTTATGTGTAATTGTGATATTATAATTTATGAATGTAATATTTATATTGTTATTCTTAGACTTTTTTTTATTGATATGATTTATGAGTTTTAAGCGTTTGGCTTAATGTTGATAATAAGTGTAATTGCATTGTAAGCGTTCTTATTATTATAATAAATAAATAAATCATCTGTGAAAATGTCAACTGTCTAGCTATCACCGTTCTTGAGATACAGCCTGGTGAAAGACGGACGGACGGACAGCAAAGTCTCAGTAATAGGGTTCCGTTTTTACCTTTTGGGTTCGGAACCCTAAAAAGGTTAAAATATGAAGTCTAATGTTGAATAGCTAATGGTACGGAACCCATCGTGCACGAGTCTGACTCGCACTTGTCTAATAAATGCCCATAAACGCACTGCACTAAATCCAGGTTCAATGAATATTTTTGTAATCACTAAAATTTTAGAGACAAAAATTGTATTCGACACATTTTAGTATCCTGGCCTGGCCAGTGTCATCCTGGATAAATGAGTACAAAATTGTTCATGAAATTCAATGAGGATTCTGCATGAATTGTAGTGATGACATACTCATTGACCGTGGATTTGGTGCTGCCTGATTAACTCCATTTTGCAAAAATACGCTTTCAGCACGTCAAAAACGCAATAGAATGGCACCTAAAAAATATAAACGCCATAAGTGACGCCAATTAGTAACGAAGGAATTTATCAATTTTTGCGTATTTTAGTAATTTGACTAAGTAAATAAGATAAAATAGGTAATTTCATTAAAGAAAATAACAAATATAATACAAATAAGTTCTATCATATTCATGTTAATAGCAGTTATATAGACAACGGGTCAGGTCGTAACATGAACATAATTGGATGGAAGTCGGGCACGGGCTATTATTATGTTTTATAATATAGTAATTCAATTGATAACGCGTGCGTAAATTGAAATCTTTGTACTTGTTATCTTTTTTTAGTGAATATTAAAGGTTATTCATTGATATCATCAAAATAAAACTTTAAATAGGACCTATATCTATATAAAAATGAATCGCAGTAGAAAGAGTGTAGTTTGGGAATTTAACAATAAAAACAATGAGGAATCCTGGGTGAATAGATTATAGTGGAAATAAAACAACTCTAATAAATCTTGAAAAAAAATATATTATTGCTCATGGTGAAGCTATTGGACAATCAAGCAATATTCCTTCGACTTCTACATTAAATATCGGTGAAAATAATATTTTATCATCAAGTACCAACATTTCAATCTAAATTAATAAACCGCACCGAAAAGGCCACGCCGAATACACTCGAGTCGAGCTAATCTGTTGGATATAAAATAAAGCAGATAACGGGTCAACACTACTCGAGTTCTCAATTTCATCCGCACTTCGGACGGCCCGGCCAGAAAGAATGGGAGGTGACCTCAAATCAACATCACACATCTCAACATCACAAAACGAACGCTTATCGTGTAAAAATGTTTGTGTTATTTTTGCTAACAGCAGGTTATCCGAACGCCTTAAAAAAGTGCGGTTATTATGACGTGCGAGACATAAGTCACAAATGACAATGACATAACGAAGTGAGGCTTTGGCAAGCAGTATTGCCAAATGCCAAATGGATTTTAATCCTACATTTTTCTTAACTTTTGATCCTTTCACGAAAGCAATATAATATGTACATGTATTTTTGTGTTTTAGGTCATTCTCATAACTTTGGAGCAAATCAAATTAAATCAAACTTATTTATTTGCTAGATTAAACAGGTCCTAGGTTAAAATTATGTGGTGCTTTATATCTGAACCTTCAAGGCGTGCAAATTATGGATTCAATACACCAATTTTTGATTTCTTTGTTGTATCTATACTACCGTTCACAAGTTTTTGTTGGCCTATCCAGCCAAAGGTTGTCTGTGTCTGTGAGAGATTGATTTAGCGATAATACCAACCATGATACAATAATATAATATGTTTTATTAGACCATGAGACCAACGATTGTATTGCCACTTTACATCATCGAGATATACGTTAAGGTCAAGGTGCTTTACATATATAATCTTATATATGTATTTGTAAATGTACTTTTTTTAATTTTGTTTGTACCTACCTATGCAATAAAGAATATTATTTTTGTATCGTATAAATTTCAAAATGAATTAAGTATATACCTACGTTCTTAGAATACACTATTACAATACCTATTGTTCAATACTTAATAATTACCTATATTATTATAACATGATATAATTCCATTTCTCAATATATTGAAATTTATATTAATGTATACAATAAAATAAACGATTTGAAGCAGTGATGGCTCAGTGGCAATGGCTATGGACCTCTGCGTTGCAGGTCCATCGTTTGAATCCCGCCGCGGGCTTGAGCTTCACAGCAAGGTGGAAGGGCATTATGCGAATGCCCGCCTGGCTAGCGACCACCCTCAAGTAGAAAACATGTCGCGAAGCATTTAACGGTGTGTTCCGGCAGCAGTCCTTACGAGAGCCAGTGAAATTACAAGCACATGAGAAATAACAACTATGTCTCAAGGTGACGAGCGCAGTGCAATCCGAGACGTTGACGAAATGCATCTGTTATTAGGCAGAGGTTAGTCCGCTTAACATCAGGTGGGCCTCGAGCTTGTTCCGTCACAACGGTATAAAAAGGAAAAATCCTATATACAATATGTAATAATCTGTCAAAAAATTACCGGGAAAAGAACAATAATTAATACACAAAATTTTTGTTATTCAAATTTATTTCATCACCTTCAATACGCTCCTTCAGAAACGAAAATCTCCTTTACGTCTTCTATCGAATGAAAACGAGTGTATAGTGTATACACGAAGTGGTACTTTGAGTTTTTTAAAAAAGAAAGAAGTCAACCGGACTGGAGCTACATCTGGTGATTACGGTGGTTGCTCGATGGTATTTGTCGAGTTTTCGGTCAAAAATTCATTCACAATGATGGCCTTGTGCGATCGCGCATTATTGGCGGATTTTCATTTCTTTTTATTCAGATTCCCTAATGTGATTTATCAAAATATATTTTTAATATAATCTATATGGTCCGCAGTCAAGTTTTGTATTTTTTTTTATGTATGTTTATAGGTACTGTTACCTATCCTATAATTCGTTTCGTATCTTTAAAAATTACACAATGTTTTAGTCAGAATTATGTGGCTCCGTCTCATCGTAAACAAATTTATTGTTAATTGAACGAGCTAGCGCTTTCTTAAGGTGGCAGAACATTTTTGCGAATGCTCGCCTGGCTAGCTACAACCCTCAAGTAGAAAATCTGTCGCCAAGCACCGAGCAGTGTGATCCGGCAGCAGTCCTTGAAAGCAGTAAAATTACAGACGAGACTTGCCAACTGTATATGTTGGAACGTTTTGCTATAGGCAGCTTAGAGTTCAGCGCTTAACATCAGGTGGTCTGCGAGTTTGTTCCGTCACACTCACATAAAAAAACGCAATCAAACCGTCTCCGTTTCAGCATGAGCAAAAATGGATAAAGAATTTTCAGTCAATTCAGTTTTTGGAAATTTTTCATAACGGCAGAGCCACTAAAATTAAAAAACAAAAAGAAATGGAACCTACTTCCAATACTGAAAAGTATGAAATAACTTGTGGAAGTCGAAGCATGCTAATGTGAGGTCGGTGTTTTGAATCAGCATGGTATGAATTAACTTATGGCAGTCGCATAAGTTAATTCATACTTTTCTTTCAGTGTTGGAAGTCGGCTCCAATTTTTTCTCTTTTTAGTGACTTTCTTTTAAGATCATTGACTAGGTACCTTAAAATAGTGTTCATTGTCGACCATGAAATCATCTAGCTAAGCGAATACATTGTTCAGTAAATTGACTATAACTTATAAACTACTCAACCGATTTTAATTAAATGTATATGGGAGCACCTCGGGCGTATACCCTTTCCAATATAAATACAATTATCAAAATCAGCCAACTCCCTAAAAAGTTACGCGTACTGCTCACATTCATAAAAAAAATTCACTCCATATAAAAATATAATACACAATATGCTCCTTTTTGGAAGTCGATTAAAAATAAGTCCTGTAAGTATAAGTATGTAGTTAAATTGAATTTTGAAGCAATGATGGCTCAATGGTATTGGCTATGGACATCCGCGTAGCAGGTCCATATGGTTCGAATCCCGCCGCGGGCTTGAGCTTCAACGCATGGTGGAAGAGCATTTTGAGAATGCCCGCTAGGCTCGCGAGCACCCGCAAGTAGAAAATCTGTCGCCAAGCACCCATAAGATGAGGCACATGATGAGACTTAACAACTGTATGTCTCAGGGTGACGGGCGCAGTGCAGTACGTCTGGTGACGAAATGCAACTGTTATAGGCAGAGAATACCGCTTAACATCAGGTGGGCCTAGTGCTTGTAATGTTTCTAGGTTAGCCTGTACAACATCTTCGACCACATCATCACTTACCATCAGGTGAGATAGTGGTCAAAGGCTAACCTACTAGGCAAAAAAAAAAAAAAAAAATGTCGTGATAAAAAAAACGCCATGTGGTCCAACAGCATTTCACGTATCCACACACTACATCCACATTCCTAGCACTACTACTATTGCATGGATCCCTCATTCTTTATTTGGTATAAAGTTAGACTGATGATTATAATTTTATGTACATTCTACTAGGAGTTTATTGCTCTTGAAGCAGTTACAGAACGTAGGGACAGCAGTTGTATGCCTCTTAAATAATTATATGGGTGCCTATACAAGTATATATCTTTATGCTTCATCAAAATAGGTACCTACAGGAGCTTTAGAAATGACTATATTATTAAAATAGCATCCATTATTTACGCTTTATTTTTAAATAAATATCAGTGTTGGCTTTGTTAGACCAACTCAAAGGCTTTTATAAATAAAAAGGATTTAACATTTATTTAAAGCTAAAATTTATAACTAAATAGAAAGGCCTATCAATGTAATCTATTTGCCTTAAGCAAGGGATAGTCAACGTAAGAATTATTGTGGTCGCAGAATAAGCTTCACCAGCTTAACTGATTGTCATAATATGGAATAAATATGGCTTTGCGAAAAAAAAGTAATTTATGATTAGTTACTGATTTATCTGTTGAGAGAAGACTAAGTGGCGTGAGCACAAAACACTATAACTATTTTAAGAGTGAAAATATCTTATTAATTATCATGTATGCACCAGAAAAAAAAAATTTCTTTTTGATCAGCTCTAGCTTAAGTCCACTGTAATTTTTTTTAAATGTAATCCAAAGAAAAAGTTTCCCATGCTTGCACACTATGTAAGTTCAATCATTTTATAGGCAATTTTCCAGTTTTATAAGGAACCACTAAACAATGGCTTGCCCACCTAAGCCTAATTTATAGATACTACTGTTTACCAAGTCTTTATTACTTAATTACAGATTACTTCTCATTATATAAAAAATATGCTTTACACCCATTCCCATAAAATGAAAGCTAAGTCAAGCTGCAAAAAAATCCAATCATTGGACTTTTTGAAATCCATAAACCAGAAACATACTTAAATTATCACAGGATGCCTGATACATTGACTTGCATGAACATAGAACTTACACTATAAATATTTTTGGAAATGTATTTATAATGGAAAACTAATGAAAAAGGTGACTAATGATTACATTAGTAGAAGAAGCACTTACAGCATAGTTTACTTAGCCATTCTTAACCTATCAGCTAAGTTAAAGGTCATAACTTGGATGAGTGACTGCGAATGACATTACTACTGAGAGCTTCCATGCTTTGGAGAGCATGTTAAGCCATTGGTCCCAGTTGTCTTAGGATGGCAGTCGTTATAACATGTTGGTAGGGCATTTTACGAATGCCCACCTGGCTAGCTAACACCCTCAAGTAGAAAATCTGTTGCCAAGCAACTGACGGTGTATTCCGACAGCGGTCCTTGAGAGCCAGTAATTCTAGGTTAGCCTGAACAACATCAATCACTTCATCACTTACCATCAGGTGTGATAGTGATCAAAAAACCTATACAGCTATAGAAAAATAAAGGTAAAATGAATACATATGAAGAGCATACAATTATTTCAATAATATAAAAAAAACACACTCTTATTTTTTCAGTTTTATTGATAGAAAGCTTAAAATAATTTAACGGTTGGACTTGGCAACTCGCTCCAACTCATCTTTCTTTTTGATGGCATATGAGTTTGATGAACCCTTTGCAGCATTGATGAGCTCATCAGCTACACACTCAGCAATGGTCTTAATGTTTCTGAAGGCAGCTTCACGTGCTCCAGTGCACAGCAGCCAAATAGCCTGGTTTACACGGCGGAGAGGAGATACATCCACAGCTTGACGACGGACAGTACCAGCACGACCAATCCTAGTAGAATCTTCCCTAGGGCCAGAGTTGATAATAGCTGTTACAAGCACTTGCAGAGGGTTCTCTCCAGTAAGCAGGTGAATAATTTCAAATGCGTGCTTGACAATACGGACTGCCATAAGTTTCTTGCCATTATTGCGACCGTGCATCATCAGAGAATTGGTGAGACGCTCGACGATAGGGCATTGGGCCTTGCGGAATCGTTTATGGGCATACCTGCCAGCGGAGTGGGGCAAGTATTTAGCATACTTCTCCTTTACGGAAATGTAGTCCTGCAGGGACATGTCCGAAACCTGGACATCGTAACAACTCCACCTGCCAAACAACTTTATTTCGGGAATGTCGGCTGGTTGCGGCAATGGCATGGAGTCAACAGCCATGCTGCCTGTCTCGACATCATCATTCCAGTTTTCTTCCGCCATTGTTACCCTAAAACGAAACAACACAATTAATAAACGAACAGCCAAAATGAATACGTCACTTCAACTATTTTACTAATAAATACACGTACTTTTCTATTCAGAAATAGAAATTATAACCTCGTCTTGTCAAAAGAACACGAGAAAAAGGAAGTTGAGGTTGGAGGGAACCACAGACGTCGTCTCAATTTAATTTCTAAAGGTTGGCAAACCAGTGTTGCCAGGAGTCACCAGGAGTGGTTTGAGCTACACAACGAAGACGCAGCGGATGCGCGTGTCGCCGGGATGTATAGAAAAGAAACTTAGAATATATAAATATTAGTAACGAAATTTTATAATATATAAATATTATTAAAATAACTAGCCAAGTGCGAGTCCGGTCTTGCTCTTTCAAGACTCCTCATTGCAACAGTCAACCGAAAAAAAAATTTGTTCTGATCGCAGCTTTAAAAAACATAACAACTTCTAGGTTAGCCTGAACAACATCTTCGACCACATCATGACTTACCATCAGGTGAGATAGAGGTCTAATGCTACCCTATCGGCCACAAAAAACAAAATATATTGCGTTTTTGGCATTTGTAGTTTAATACGGGGCAAGGCATGTCTTGGCTCTGACTAATATCAGGGTGTGGAAAGGGTCTAAGACTGTCGAGCAACTGTTCAGATTGACGCTTGACAGGGAAAAAATTAAGAAGCTGACCTTTATTAATGGAGAGGCGCTTAAAGAAGAAAAGGTTAATAAGAGGAATAGAAATATAATAAAAAAATAATTTATTTCTGATAAAGATTACAGGTCTTCCAGGAAATGCAAAATGATAACAATAATATCCAAATCAAATAGTCTACTGCAGTTTCCGCCTTCTTTGATATCATAGCGGGAGTCCGTAATGGGACCAGTGCTGCAGGTATACAATTTATGCTTCAGATCTCCCCGAAGTAGCTAATACCACTACAGCCACATGTGCTGATGATACAGCTTTTTTAGTTAGCGACCGTAACCCGGCAGAAGCTTCTGCAACACACCAAAAAAGGACTGGATGAGAAAATCAAATGGATACATAAGTGGGGGATCAAAGCAAGCTGTTAAAATAAACGGCAACAAATCTCCTTGGATGGTTTTAGTTTTAAGGTTTGTTACTAGTGTCATAGCTATTTATACGTACTGTCGTGTCAATATGTAAAATAAATGTCTTCCCTTTTCTCAAATAATATCATTGTATTACTATAAATCCATCTGGTTATGAGCCCAGAACGCTCTGGCTAGCTGATTTTGCGGGATAATATTATAGTAAAAGGTCGGCGGTAAAGTCGAAAGTAAAAAAAGGGAGACGGCGGCGGTACAGTCGTTCGGTTGTTGTTGCGGTAAAGCATATTCAATTTGAAGTTTGAGGGCAATTCCAGCTGGGGGAAATTCAGACTACGGGTGCTACTAAAGGCGGCGGATGTATATGACGTGGTTGATGACTCTGTACCACGACCTACTGATGATGACAAAGAAAGCATAAAACGATGGAGTTCCAAGGACGCCAAAGCACAAGGTATCATTGTATCGAGGTTATCTGACAAAGTAATAAAGTAATAATCAATCACTAGTTGCGAAACAGCATCAGAGATATGGATGAAGCTACATACTATTTTTGAACAAAAGGATGAACTGTCTGTTCATCTTATACAGCAACGATTTTTCTCTCTTCAATATAAACCAACAGAAACCGTGTCTGAGTTTTTTAAGTAGAGTTGAGGAAATTTTGGTTCGACTGAAATCATTGAATTCTGCAGTTCCGGAGAGTATGGCGATAACAAAAATTACTTCTAGCCTCCCAGTTCAGTATCAGCATTTCGTTTCTGCGTGGGAATCGGTACCAATTGAAAACCGTACCATAAGTGAATTGTCATCGCGTCTACTGGTTGAGGAGCAGCGCTATCTTGCTCGTAATGGCAAAATTGACAACTCTGGTTCTGCTCTAGCAGCAATCAATAAAAATAGGAAGTGTTTTAAGTTTGGCAAACCGGGTCATTTTAAAAAAGACTGTAACACTAGTTTAACTTGTACATACTGTAAAAAATCAGGTCATGTTGTAAAAAATTTTTGGTGTAAGAGAAATAATAAGTCAGTATCAACAAGTAGTAGCAGTCAGTATCAGCAAGCAATGCTTTTAGTGTCTCTGTGCTGTCAGCATTAAATGTTAATAAGTACACATAATGTTTCAAAAACTGAGTGGGTGATGGATAGTGGTGCCACAGAGCGTATGTGTCACTCACAAGGTCTGTTCAAAAACTATAGGCCCTATAAAAAGGAAATCTTAATAGGTGATGGTTCAGTCATCGAGGCTATAGGTATAGGAGAGGTAAAGTTACTTGCATACAACGGAAAAGACTGGATTAGTATTACCTTGTCCAATGTGTTACACGTTCCAAGCAAACAGGTAAATTTGTTTTCAGTTAGCTCAGCAACAGATAAAGGATATGTTTTAAAATTGAACAGCAATTTCTGTGAATTCATAAAAGAAGACTGCGAACAGGCGGGTGCTATTGCTCTGAGAAGGGATAATTTGTACATTATGCAGTTCAAGTATGAAGATGGCAATGCATTAGTGGGTAAGCTTGTAAATAATTTGGATGAATGGCATTATAAAATGTGTCATTTAAATATTGAACTGGTGAAAGTTATATTAAAAAGAAACAATATTGATTTTAAAAGTAGTGACAGCAGTGGAAGTATATCTTGTGTTCCATGTGTTAAAGGTAAGATGCACAAACAGTCGCTTAATTTGAGTTTAAATAAAACTGAAAAGCCTGGTCAGTTATTCCATCTCGATTTATGTGGACCGATGGAACAAACTTCTTTAGGTGGAGCAAGGTTTTATATAGTCATCAAGGATGATTTTTCCAAGTTTAACACGGTCTACTTTCTCAAAAACAAATCTGAAACTGTCGGCAAGGTTAGAGGTTTTTTGCAATACGTCACAAAGAATTTAGGTTATAAAGTAAAGTTCATCCGTTCAGATGGGGGGACAGAATTTGTTAATAGAGAAATGAAAGCCCTCACTGACGAAATGGGAATAGTCCATCAGACCAGCGTAGCATACACGCCGGAACAAAACGGTCGTGCGGAACGCGAGATTCGTACCATTAATGAAGCGGCTAGGTCTATGTTAATATCTGCAAATTTAGACAAAATTCTATGGGCTGAAGCAGTTAATTCTGCAGTTTACGTTTTAAATAGGACGGGTTCAAGCAGAATCAAAGATAAGACACCATTTGAAGTATGGTATGAAAAAGAATTATTTGACATTACCCAGTTAAAGATATTTGGTTCACGTGTTGTCGTTCATGTTCCTGATCAAAAAGAAAGAAGTGGGATAGCAAAGCTGAGGAAGGATATTTTGTGGGATATGGTGATGACACAAAAGGTTTCAAAATTTACTTTCCACATAAAAATTACGTACTGATTAAGAGGGAAGTTGTTTTTATAAAACAATTTAAGATTGACACAGATGTCAAACAAGTTCAGAATCCAGAAGAACCTTTTTATGTAGCAAACAAAATGATAAAATCACAAGAATTCATAGAAACAGAAAGTACAAAAGAATCTGATGAAAAAGAAGGTACAGATGAATATATTGAACAAGAAGAAGGTGAATATGAAAGGGTTCATAGCTTTCTGGAAGACGACCAAAATCAATTGACAATTAGTGAAGATGAAAGTCAAAATGAAATTGAACAAGAAACAGATGAAGTCAATCAGAACAGTATGTCTCATGTAAATGCAACTATAGTAACAAATAAGAGGTCCAAGAGGAATAAAAAAGTACCAGAAAAATTCTAAGATTATGAGTTAAATTATCTAACAGCTGATAATAATAATTCTACTCCTCAAACTTACGCAGAGACAATGAAAAGTAAAAATAGATTAAAGGCTTTGATTTGGCTCAGCTGAGTCAGAAATAATGTGACTAAAGGACCATCTTAATAATAATTTCAGAATGAAAGATTTAGGTTTAGCGACAAATTATCTCGGGATTCAGATTAGTCAAGAAAATAACAAAACAGTTTTAAGTCAAGAAAAATATCTGAAGTTTTAGAAAAGTTTGAAATACAGGATTGTAAACCAGTAGATACCCCTATGGATAAAAATTTTGATTTCAAACTTTTAAACAGAGAAGCTTCGGAGAGTCAGCTTATTGAAACAAAGTGTAGGCAACTTATAGGTAATTTGATGTACGCTGTTTGCGGTACGCGGCCAGATTTGTGCGTAAGCGTAAGCTTTTTAAGTAGATTTCAACACTGTGCAAGTGAATTTATGTACAAGTGTCTCAAAAGGGTTTTAAAATATATAAAAGGTACACTTAATCTCGCTTTAGTGTATGACAGCACATCAGACACTGAAATCCAAGGCTTTGTTGATTCTGACTGGGGTGGGAATGTCAAGGACATGAAATCCACTACAGGATTTTTATTAAAAGTGTTTAATTGTATAACTGTTTGGTATTGTAAAAAACAGGCTTCTGTTTCATTATCATCTACAGAATCTGAATATGTAGCTCTAAGTTATGCAATGTGTGAAGCATTGTGGCTCAAGAATATTATGAAAGATTTTGATGTTTCTAATTGTAAAATTTTATTGTTTGAGGACAATCAATCAGTTATAAATATTTGTCAGAATAATGAAAATAACAAACGTCTGAAACATCTTGATATCAGATACCATTTCATAGTTGAAAGGGTTGCCACCAAAGAAATAATTCTGAAATCAGAGTACCTCACGCAGAGTATTCCATACCCTGGCGGTTCGCATGATGAACGAAGATGCAAATCGCTTCGTTCGGGTAAATGGAATATCCACCATATAGCGGTGGCGCTTCTGAGTATCCCTGGATGTCCGATTATAGAATGGGGATGGAGGAATCAAATCATGCAGTTCCGTGGCCTTTTTGACAGCACTCACTCATTACAAAAATTAAAAATTTACGACAGGAAAAATTTAAGTCACGGGATTCGAACCCACGTCCATCAATCCCTTTAGCCGAGCTATGCTCTAATCCAATTGAGCTAACATGACAATGAGTCCATACCTCAATTATTTCCTATAGTTCTTTTTTTTACCATCATATTCGGATGGAGCAACATCTATAGTTCAACTCACGTTGTACAACAAACAAGACTAATTTTGCAATTAGCTTTAAACTTCCGAATAAGCTGGCTGCGCATCTATACAATCACAGTTATAAAATTTGAACCTACTCTACTCCATGAGATCTAAACGTGGACAACCTCATTATTATTTATTAGCAAGGGTGTTATATACCGATATCTCAAATTCATAATTAGAATAGTTTTAAAAACAAAAAAATTAAAAATCTAAATATAAAATTTTGGCCACATTTATTTATTTATTGTATTAATAAAAAATATTAACCTACTCTACTCAATGAGATCTAGACGTGGACTAGCTCTTAATTATTTATTAGCAAGGGGTGTTATCGAAGAATAAGCTGAAAAAAGGCACCCGCTAGGGTGCAAGATAGTTATTTTTTGCCACACTTCTGATTTAAGACCTCACGAAATTTTTTTTTATTAAATTTCTAATCCAATATATATCTTTGAATAAACGCTATACATCAAACATCATAATTTCAGGTTTGTTATTTATTCCGTTTATTAGCTAGAGGCCCCCGACATAAGGATGGAAGGACGGACAGATTTACAGTCGAGCTTCGTTACTAGGGTTCATTTTGCCATTTGTTTATAGAACTCAAATAACTATAGTAACATAAAAGAATCTATTATTGCAAAATTTTCCGACTGGGCTTTCACACAACTGACCTCCATATTAGATAGGTATCTATCTATTTTGACTTGAAAACTCACACTAACAATACTATTTGCTTGTATTAAATTAATCACTATTGCGTAACATCAAAATATAGTAAAAACTAAACAATATAATAATTCCACGTCATGAACTGAGAGGATCGTAGAATTATCTGAACAAATCTTTGATTTTGTACGGGTGGAGGGCGCGAGACGCCATGCGTGAGGTCATCATATAAGCGATGTTCCAAACTACTACGTATAGAAATAAACGAAAAGAAAACTTTAAATTTTTTTGTAATGTCTTGGTGCATTTAAATCTATTAAAAAACAAAATGCTCAGAATGTCATAGCGCATAAAATATGACCACATAATCAAAGAAACATTAGAAATCAAATAAAGTCTTATGTGAATGATCGTCATTGGCCATTTTGACGTGAAATATCTTTAAAATTGCTTTCATAGGGTCGCAATCACAGAAAAGAGAAAGCAATAGAAAGGTGAAGGAGGCGTGGCCGGCGAGCCTAGCATACTCCTAAACAGGAGTATTTACGTCAACGGACTATAATGCTACTGACAGTCAACCCGCGGCTAACGCGCCGCATGCATCTCTGTCAATTTATATTGAAATGCCGCGTTGTGCTGTTATAAGTTGCAGATTTAATAGCGATGTCACGAATGTAAAGAAAGTAGGAATATCCTATCACCGGAAAACTTAATAAATTGTTCCTAAATGTTTTATATTTCGCTGATGAACAAAGTCGGTGCAATCTGACATATAGCGATTCATGATTTTTTTTACCGTCAAATTTTATCGATAAATTGTTAGTCACTAAATGTCACCTCATTCCTATCTCTGATTTGGAGCTTTCCCGTTAGACCTACGAAAGCAAGCACCATCTGTCCCACTGCTTTTATCGCATATAGAACTTTTTACTGGACGTAAAAATGCACGTGTAGGTCAGATGGAATGTAATTAACAAATTATGCAAATATTTTCAAGAACACGCAATTTTTCAAGGTTAAGAATTCAACTCTTGTTTTGTGGCTTCTGTGGGCACCACCACAATTTCACCATTGTCACGTATTTATATGGACCATCAAACGAAGTGGATTTTTTAGTTTTAATGAGTTATGTCCGGTAAGAACTGTCTAAGTCAAATTTGGTGCTTCATCTAACTACTGGACGAACACAAATGTATACACACACACACACACCCTCACATACATACACACACACACGCACCCACACACAAATTCATTATATATAGGGGAAATATAGAACACCTGGGTACAACTTTTGGTTAAGTTATTTAGTATAAGAACAGTTAATTTACAGCTTTCTTTGAATATGGACTAAATACTAAGGACAGGATACATTTGAGGGAGAAAGGACGAGGGATATCTATAGGGATAATATTGTAGTGGACAACACAAAAATATGTGTTTCACATTTCCTTCGTCCAAACCACATTCACAGAGGGTTTTAAAAAGTTATAAGTTTGGCCAGGAAGACTGGGTGACAGGAATAGTTTTGACTCGGACGGCATATTGTAGAGGTTGTCACTTTATCAGCGTTTTGGAATATTGAGAACCAGAGTTTATTGGGCATCTCAGGTTGAATGTTACCATAGAATTTACCTTTTCATATTCTAGAAATTTGCCATTTCTGGTTCCAAGGTTTTTTAAAGATGGTTTTAAACCATCCTTTTTCCATTTAGACTATAGATAGTTTTAGTTAGAAAGTCGAACAGATATCTTGATCTTGAGATTCGTTGCCCACTATACCGGTGAGACCAGGAATCCAGGCTAGGATCACATTTATGCCGTGAGAGCTACATTCGAAAAGGGCATTTCTTATTTTTAAAACAATTGGGAACCTAGATTTGGACCGAAAAGGGTTAGCAAGTATAGATTGGAAGCAGCTTTTGAAGTCTGAAAATATGATAGTTTTGTTCAGAATGTGTGATATTACAAAAAGGACGGCTTTCAGAATTGCGATGGCTTCTCCTGAAAAGACGGAAGTGGTAGCAGGACATTTATAATTGAAAATTATTCTCGTAGATGGGATCCAAACTACAACACCAATTGGACTATCTGGATTTTTGGAAGCATCTGCATGGCAGTCCAGCCCTTGTATTCTGTGAAGAATTTATTTATGAAAACCTTATTAGCTTCTATTGTGTTTTTATCAATACCAAAATCCAAAATAATGTTAGGTTTGAAAACGAATGCTTCGTAAGATGATGAGTACAAGGCATAACAGGATTCTGAAGGAGAGAATAATTAAGAAAGGTGAATTGTAAATAGCTGCGTAGGAGACAAGGGAAGTCCTCAGATGAGGCTTTATTGCATGAGTTATATAATGTCAGTCAACAATCTAGTTTTTCACGAACAGGGTGATTTGAGTTTTGACTTAATTTAAAAAGGAATTTATCGGAGAGAAACTGTCTGCGAAGGCTAAGAGGGGGTTCTACACACTCAACTTGCATGGCATTGATAGGGATTTCAAGCAGTATTCATTCACCATGACAGACCAAAGCTACTTTGACAACATCACATGATTTTTTTCTTCCTTTTCTTCCGTTTTGATTAAGACATATGTACAGCAGGCGGCATTGCAGCATCGTGGGGTGTGTTGCAGCAACGCAGGCACGAACGGAACCGAACACGCGAACTTATGAGTTAGTATATTTTGGAGATTTTCGTTATCATCAATAAGGAGAATATCTCATTGGCTACCATTCAATTCATTTGTTAAAAAGTGTAATAGAGAAATACACGAACATACTGTTTTAATTATGCAATAAGTATAATTCGTTTCAATGGAAATAAAATGATTACCAATATAATTAGCTGGTAGTTACTATTGTGTCGGTCTCCCTGATTTTCATGCATGTATACAAATTGGAATCCCGGTTGGCGGACGATATCCAGATTTATAGAATCACCCTGAGACTTGCGTAATCTGATTCTCATAATCAGGTTTTTGAAAGCAACTATCATCGGCTAACTAGAATAAAAATGTATTTCTCTACTATAACGGAAATTATTTATAACCAAAAAATTTATTTTAGATACTTTAAATATCTTATCGGTTAAATTTATTTTAACACTTTTTTCCTATACACATGAAATTGTTATTTCACTTGGTTTCAGATTTCATAAAAAGATTTAAATCTCACATAAAAATGGCTTGATTGTATTATTATGTTGAGAAATGTAAAGTTTTCTTAATTAAAAGCCCTCAATGTGCTATGCAAATGATCTCACTTATGTCAAGGTTAGCAGGGTGAATTGGCACATAGCCCTTTATTTGACACGTATGTATCACTAGTAGGCTGTACTTCCGCACCCACCCACTATAATAAGGCACTTTTTTTTATATCAAATTAATTTTGCGCTAGCCTGCGGCTTCGACCGCTATAATAATATCAAAACAAAAATTAAAAGTATAGTTCACGTGGTTAGATTCTACGTGGTAAAATTTGTCTTGACAATTTACATTGACTGACAACATTTACTTGAACTCATCTGCAATTTACCTCTTGTTATTATGTACCATGATTTCGACCTTAACCTCGTCTTTTATTTTTGTGAATCCCTATCTGTGCTTATCTCTTATTTCATTACGAATTTCATGTGTTTGTAATAATTTTACTAGAAATAAGCAAGCCTATAACATATTATATCGAAATTAAGCTGTGCTTCGCAGTAATAGCTTTATTTTATTTTTAGCGTCATTTTCTTATTCAGCATCTTCACTGCTGAAGGTTGTGTCTATAAATCGTTTTTAGTCGATAGAAAAATTTATCGATAAAAATGTACTGCATCACTGGCTAGGATACCACTTTTTGTTCCGAATAAATAAATAAAAAAGGCTAAAATTTTACTAGCTATCACAATAAATCTTTTCCCGTAATCATTTTTCGTGCTGTTATTTGTAAACTATTTTTCAATTATCTATGCTCAGATTTTACCAAGGAACGATTTTAAAATTGAATTATACTTGACTGAGAGACTGCACAATTACTCTACAGATATTGTCGACTGGCAACTTTCACCAGATATTACGGGAATCACCATATATCTGTCTCGCTGACTGAAAGAGATAGCTTGACAAAGTTCACAAGAAATTCAATCTTACTACTCTTTAGATAAGGTGTATTTTCAACTGTTATAAATTGGCTTATTAAACGTTTCAATTGGGTAAAAATGGGACTAATCAGGGAATCGGATTGTTTGTAGTGAACAATAAAGATGTAATGTCAAGTATCATTTATGTGTTGAACTGGCTACGCTCGTTTTCTAAGAAAACTGACATGGCTGCCACTCTAAATAGTATTTTATATCTCTATGGTCGCAATTAAAAAAAACCTAATGATAACAAAATCAGTTTATAATACAGTTTAGTGTCGCGGCTACATATCTATCATCCCCATCCAAATGTCAATTACACCACTGGATAGCTAAAGAATCAAAGAATTTATTACGCTAAGTAAGACCTTTAGCATATCACGTGCCGCGAAGTGGGAGCCCGCCATTTTGAGACGTTTTCCAACGACAAAAGCTCCTTTCTTTTGTCATTGACGTTTTCACGTACAACAAACGGCCGTGTCCATAACACAGCCACAACCATTTTTTTTCCATTCGGCCTTTTGTACCTAAAATCAGCCCTTTTCATATGGGATATTGGCCATTTTTATATGTATTTATAATAGCGTCCATCGAGACTTCTGTTCGAGACTCTCTGCTCTGAAATCATTACTACTGTTGATTCACCCGTATACCGTATATCACCCGTATAGAGATCAACTGGTATCAGTGATATTTCGGATACGGCGATTGTTGTTTTATACGGCTTACGAGCAGGTAAATCATTAAAAATACGGCAGCCATTTCAAAGTTAATCCACAAAGTTAATCAACGACCTTTCTAGTTTTTGTATACCTAGCGCCTTTCTTATGTAGTTACTTAGTTAATGAATATTGTGTTGTATTTAATTTTATGTGAATGTAAATTAATGTTATAAAAACTTAGATATGCGGTCCGTGTTCTTACTATTCTCCAGAAATACGGCAAATTTTAGGTTGAGTTACGGCAACCCTTAGAAGTACTTGGAACAACCATAGATCAGATAAAATACATAGAACAACACAACACTACCAAAGATAATTTAATACTACGCAAACACTATGTACCCGGTATAATTTAACAATTCAACATTTCTTATCTTATCAGCACAGATTAAGTATATGTAGCTAGTCTTATCAGTAGTAACTAGTACCTTGGGCTTGGTGCTCAATGCCCATACGTTTTTCATTAGGTACATTGTACGTACGTACACTATTATCAGCTAGGCCAAGATCACTTATATTTTATATACCACGAGTGAAGTGTAATAGTTTTCTATATCCTTTCCATAGAGTGGATATTCATTAATCACCAGTTTATAATTCATCGATATTACTTACAGTATAACTAGTGCGTGCGTTCTTATAGATTTGAACAGGTTAGCCACAAGTGTACAAAGTTCGCTATGGCTTCATTAAAGAATAGCAAAAACTTGCGAGTTTTTTCAGTGTTATCTCCAAAATACTTTCCACAAATAAATTCTCGAAGAAACCTCAATCTTCAAGAGTATCATAGCAAGGACTTACTGCGAAAGTACCAAGTTTCAATTCAGGAATTTCGCCTCATAGATTCTAATTTGGACTCCAAGCCTCTATCAGGCTTCAAGGCAAATGAATATGTGGTAAAGGCTCAAATACTGGCTGGTGGTAGAGGCAAAGGTCATTTCGATAGTGGCTTCAAAGGGGGTGTTCACTTAACTAAAAAGCCTGATGAAATTATGAGCTTAGCAAAGAATATGATTGGACATAAGTTGATAACTAAGCAGACTCCTGCAGAAGGTATACTGGTAGACAAAGTAATGGTGGCTGAGAGTGTCAATATAAAAAGGGAGACATACTTCAGCATAGTCATGGAAAGAAGTTATAATGGCGCTGCTATTGTGGCTTCCCCTGCAGGGGGTATGGACATAGAAACTGTTGCTGAGAAAACCCCCCACCTATTGAAAACTGTTCCTATTGACATTTATGAAGGCATCACTGATAAAATTGCCAATGAAGTTGCAGATTTTCTAGAATTTAAGGGATCATTGCGGAAAAAATGTGCAGAAGAAGTTAAAAAGCTTTGGCAATTATTTTTAAATGTAAATCATCTTATTATTCATTGGATATCTTGTATGAATTTTTTTATCAAAATTTGTCTCAAAATTTATTATTGTGTAGTAATTATGTTTTTTTATAATTAGTATTAAAAAGAAGTTTCATACATTTCTTTCACTACCATTGAGTAAAATAAATTATAAATGCTGCCTAACATATATTAAACTACATTTCAGGTAGATGCAACTCAACTAGAAATCAATCCACTTGTTGAAACAGATGATGCGAGAGTTATTGCTGTTGATGCAAAGATCAACTTTGATGACAATGCTAAGTTCAGACAGATGGACATATTTGCACTCGATGATGTATCTGAAACGGAACCTAGAGAAGTGAGCTTGGAACATTTTACTGCTATTTGATAACAATTATCTTTGGATTGATGGTGTGATACTTAATTTATACAATGCAGGATTATTAAAAATATCTGTGGAAGGTGGAACAGGGTGAAAAGTGGAACAAAAATATGTCTCCTAAAACCATTTTCAAGTAGCTGCAACAGATAAAGTAGTTCCCCTTACTGCCCCACTGAAAGTTTCCACCCTGTATACTCAAAACTAAATAGTAATAAATTTACTTTAAGTGGTCTCAAAAAGAAGTTTTGTACAATTATATCAGCCATTCATTTATCATAAGGTTAATTTTATAAACATTTGAACCAATAATATTTACATAATCCATGTTAATGTTTTGATAAGATAAAAATATAGTCTGCAAAACAAATCTATAATATGTATGTATATTGTGATGTAGCTGAGAGGCAGTTGAACTTATTGATCTAGGCTTATCTATGATGAATTCCATTAGGAAATAGCCATAATATTATAATAAAATGCAGTGGATTTCAATTATAACAATGATGAAGGTACCATACCTATTCGTTATAGAATTAACATTTTTAAGTTGATTATAGAATTAACATTTTAAAGTAATAAAACACATAATTATAACATGAAAAACTTAGCCAGCTTTCCATATCATTCCATTGAATTTTTCTAGTACCCAACTGGTCGCGTGCAGAATCTAATACTGGAAACATAGATAAAAAAGCACGCACGCTTGCGACGAATATCACAGGGGTAACAATGGGTAGTCCACAGCCTCTCGAGGATTTTACGGAAGCCCAACCATCCATTCCTTTTTATTATGTAAAATGTCTGAAATGTGTTTGTTGCGGACGCAAGACCTCGCGCGACTGCTGGAAGCTTTAGTGCTTTTATGAGATTCCTTCAAAAATGATAAATCCCTTTCGAAATACCTTAAACCGGTCGCGAAAGGAACCTAAAACAGAACGCTAACTGCTTGAAAGTGTGAATTTTGAATCTCTGGTCCAGTGCAATCATAGGCATGTTGCACTCGATGTCGCGAAATATCTTTTGTGACAACCCACCCGGTGTCAAGCGGTAATCTCTGCCTATAACAGGTGCATTTCGTCACAAGTCAATTTGCACTGCGACTCTGAGCCATAAAGCTGTCAAGTCTCATGTGCCATCAGCACCCATACCCTTCAAACTGGAACACAGTAATCCGAACCTTACTACTTTCTTCAATATCTCATATTTAGTAATTGTCACCATTGTTTGCCACAATTCAGTATCTTGCTGGAACTGTCTACAGAATGAATAAATTTGAATCAATACGTTTCCAGAAAGAAGCTGCAGCCCATAACCTTGTCTACATTGAGATGGATGGCACCATAGGCTGCATGGTTAATGGAGCTGGATTAGCCATGGCAACTCTGGACATCATCAATCTGAATGGCGGCAAACCTGCCAACTTCTTTGACCTTGGAGGAGGAGTAGGCCAGAAGCAGGTTGCAGTAGCGATGAGAATTTTGGAGTCAGACCCTAAAGTGAAGGCCATATTTGTCAACGTTTTCGGAGGTTCGAAAATCAGATATTTTATGCTTTAGGCTGACGGCTTTAGTGATTCGTCGCGTGGTACAAGGGCGCAAGGGTAAGACTTCAAAGGTGACCGAGAGAACCGCGGACAGCGGTCGCGCGTACCTTGTTACACAAGAGACGAAATGTACATTGTATCTGACTATCATGTGATATTTTTATTAGAAAATTAATTGATGACTATTTTTAATGAATTAGAAGGAAGTACAAACTATGTAGGCAAATAAAATATGTATTAGATATTCAACTTTTATAATTACATATGTGCAAGATACATAGATGAAAATTATAATGCAATAATTTAGTATTAATTTAAAATAAGAACTTGTTGTTTGTTCTATCCTAGTATCATTAATTACATGATAGGGCATTGTGAATACTTGGATAACCTAACCTACCAACCAAATAGTGTTTCGGCAGCATTTTTATTCATTCATATTTTATTCTAGTATTCAGGTATGATAGCATCAAGACGTGACATCATAAAGTCAGTTTATTAGTGAATATATTTTTTTTTAAAATAGTGTATTTTAACAAGTAGCATTGTAAAATAACAAGAATTGTTGTACTTAGTAAAATGTGTTGTTGACAGGAATCGTAAACTGCGCTACGATTGCCAACGGAATCGTGGCCGCGTGTAAAGAGAACCCACCAAAGCACCCCATGGTCATCCGGCTCGAAGGAACAAACTCAAATGTTGCGAGGAAGATCCTCGAGGAATCCGGCCTTCCCGTCGTGATGATCAATAATGCTGATGAGGCTGCGAAAAAGGTTGTCGAAATGGCCATGCAATAAAATCATTGATAGGATGATATGGTTTCCAAAATAGAACCATGCTAGAAGTTTTAACCAACAAACTTGGCTTGATACGAAATAAATCGTTTAGATGTTTTGCGGATTTCACACATACAATACTTAAAGGAAATATTTATTTAAAATCAACAAGACATTGTTTAAAGCATTTAACTCATACACAAAACCTTGTTTCGGAAACACGCACGTCAAGCGTCGTGCACAGCTCATGCATGATATATTTTATGTATATGAAAACCTTTTTTTATGACCTTTTTCATTGCCCCGAAGAAGAGATCGCAATAGAGTCAGCTGTAGATGAGTATATTTTTTATAGCTTTAGATAAAATCAACAAAAGAAAATACTACTGAAAGAATTATCCGATGCCAATTGTTTTTAACTCTTCTCCGACAAGTGTTTTTAGAAACGACATAATATGACGTCATAGCGATGTACTGACGCCGACGTTTTTACTATTAGGTTCATTATTGATTATCTAAAGTTTAGGTCCTAAACTATAAACGCAGTATATAAAAAAACTAATTGAATCATTTTTAAAACATTCAATGTTTAGTCGTGATTTATTATCAATTGCTACATACTTTAAAGATTTTTCTAAATTATGTTATTAGATATACAATCTATATTAATTTAAATCCATATCTTGTTCAGATTTCAAGAACTTTTCTCCTGTGTGTATGCAAGAATGTAATAACCTCTATGAGGCCTATGGAATCATATACCGGCAACTATTTTGCATTTTCTTTGTCGGAATTATGACTTATAAATAGAATATGCATGGTCATTTTGGTTTACCAAAATTTTATTATGCCCATATTTACATTTAAGTAGTTGTTGCAATAAGAGATACTTTGCAAAAACTTAAAAAGTTTTGCCATTGTACTCGAGAATAATGTTAAGAGAAAATAATGATATATGTATTGTAGATATCCAAAAAGTTATATGAATTACTTTTCATATTTTCACTATAGTGATTATCTTGTGTTCATAGATTTTAAATCTTACCCGAATTAAACTAACACAGTCTACAGGAAAAATAGAAAGACTGAGGTGCTCAAACTCTTAACACATTTTTATTATTTAGCATTCATGTGTATTTGTATTTTAAACATAATTTTCTTTCCAATCCTGTTAAAATGTAAAAAGTAATTTACATTGTTGAAATCGTTTTGTACATAGTTTGTAATTTTGTTGTTTAAATAAAGCCAAATATTTATAACATTTTATTTTGTTGCTATATATACCTAATATATTGACGCAATAACACAAAATCTTGAAGATGAGAAATAGAGCTCCAATTTAACTCTATAATAATATTTTTGGTCGACTCATTTGCACGATACCAACTTGTACGCCCACTTTATGAATCTCTGAGGGTCAACTTCCATTTAAATCTTATTTTAAACTTAAGTTTACAAATTTAATTTACAAACTAATAACATATCACTATAAACTTAGGTACATTAGAACTTCTACCTCAGAGCGGGCTGCAAGCATTGCATCAAGTCATTTGTGCAATAGAGATAGCGAACATTATTGTTTCGTGATGGCCACAGTACGAATCTTTAGTATCAATATTTTAAACTTGAAATAATGACCTTGGTGTTACATAATAGTTTTTAAAAGGTGGGCCTGCCTGATGTCGAAATGCTTTCGTTTTAATATTCAGACATATTCAATTAACATGCCTCACAGGTGCATTTCAATTGTGATTCATATCATTTTTAATTCATTTGACAGTAAGATCAACAGAAGCTAAATATTCTGATTCGGACGAAATTGTAATATCATCTTTATCATATGAAGATGATCCTGCTAAGAGCTGGGAAGAAGTGTAAATGAAAGTGTAGCTCATTTATCTATCTATACTTATAATAAAACTGTAACAGGTCCAATTCTGTACATGGCAGATATTTTGAAAAAAGAAAATGTACAGTACTCTGTAGCTGATACTGATGCCGAAACTATATTTTTTTTTATTTTTGTCTGTCTGTCTGTCTGTCTGTCTGTCTGTCTGTATCCCGGCCGCGTATCACTCCAAAACTACTGAATGGATTTCAATGAAACTTAGCATGATTGGAGTTCATACTACAAGGTAGGATAATTTAGCTTTTTATCCCGAAATTCAGCATGGTTCCCTTGGGAGAGGGGATGAAAGTCAAAATATACACTTAGTT
This sequence comes from Plagodis dolabraria, assembly GCA_963854805.1. NCBI lineage: Eukaryota > Metazoa > Arthropoda > Insecta > Lepidoptera > Geometridae > Plagodis > Plagodis dolabraria. The sequence continues at coordinate 24,919,473 of OY978441.1, read as the reverse complement.
GTAATTTATTAACGCGTAGTCCGATTTCAGACGTTCTTTTTAGGGTTCCGTACCCAAAGGGTAAAAACGGTCGGTCCCGCTGTCCGTCCGTCCGTCTGTCCGTCCATCCGTCCGTCAGTCTGTCACCAGGCTGTATCTCAAGAACGGTGATAGCTAGACAGTTGAAATTTTCACAGATGATGTATTTCTGTTGCCGCTATAACAACAAATACAAAAAGTTGGCCAAGTGCGAGTTGGACTCGCTCACGTTAAAACAAAAAAAGGTTAAAATATGAAGTCTAATATTGTATAGCTAATGGTACGGAACCCTTCGTGCGCGAGTCCGACTCGCACTTGGCCGATTTTTTTTGTTAGAAAAGTGGTACTTTAAAATTTATCCCGTAAATATTTCAAAGTCATCGGGTTTGAAGTTCAGCAATAACAGACATCACAACCTAAATATTACGTTCCAAATAACTTGACATCCAAAATGTACAGAAACCTTTCAACGTACGGCTCATCTTAAGCTGGCGTTTGCACTTTATCGTATAGGTATAATAGATAGGTCTGTAGTCGGACCTCTCCAAAAGACTGATTTTTCAAACGATAAAACACAGTTTTTTTTATTACGATAAGCACAACTTCCCTACGTATATTTTTCATAACATGCAATGTTCTAATCAGTCTAATCTATACCTATAACAGGTTGCAGAAGGCGAATAGGTAAGCGCGAGGGAAGACGCTTAAATTTATATATTTATACTTATAATAAAACTGTAACAGGTCCAATTCTATACATTGCAGATATTTTGAAAATATGTTTTGAGAGCAATCTGTAGCTGATACTGATGCAAAAACTGTTTTTTTTTTCTGGCTGTCTGTCTGTATCCCGGCCTCGCATCACTCCAAAACTACTGAATGGATTTGAATGAAACTTAGCACGATTCGAGTTCATACTACGAAGAAGGACATACGATACTTTTATCCCGAAATTCAGTACGGTTCTCTTGGGAAAGGGGATGAAAGTCAAAATGTACATTTAGTTGTAATTTATTAACGCGTAGTCCGATTTCAATCATTCTTTTTTTGTTACAACAGTGATAGCTCAGTGGCTTTGGCTATGGACTGCCGCGCACCAGGTCCATGGTTCGAATCCCGCCGCTGGCTTGAGCTTCACCACATGGTGGAAGGGCATTTCTGCGAATGTCCGCCTGGCTAGCGACCATCCTCCAGTGGAAAATCTGTCGCCAAGCACCTAACGGTGTGTTCCGGCAGCTGTCCTTGAGAGCCAGTAATTCTAGGTTAAGCCTGTTAACACCTACGACCACATCGTCACTTACCATCAGGTGAGATTGTGGTCAAAGGCTTACCTATCAGCAATAAAAAAAAAAAAAAACATTCACCACAATCAGTTTTTTAAACTACATAATTATCTTTCTTTTGACGGATACATTTCGGAGACTGCGCAATGGAGTGCACAATGTTGTCTTAGGTTTTCGCGATTGTTACACTTTGTAATTAAACAACTTTAAACGGTTTAAATCGCGTATATTTATCATTATTTTTGTCCCGACGTTTCAAACACTTTGTAGTGATCATGGTCACGGGGTGACTGTCGGGACAAAAATAATGATAAATATACGTGATTTAATCCGTTTAAAGTTGGAAGTGCACAACTTTAGTAGATTGTTATACAAGGGTCGAAAGGAATTGGTAACTTTCACCCGCGGTCAGCTCTTTACTTTTCATATCGAATTTAAAGAAAGTAAATAAAGTAGCTTTTCTAAAAATTATTCATTGATAAAATAACTTACTTACTAAAAATTTATTGAGAGGTTTGAACTATTTGTGAAATTTTACGTAAAATTTTGTTTGGAATATTTACGGGCAGCTATAGCCCGAATCGCATGGTGGTAGGGCACTTTGAAAATGCCCGCCTGGCTAGCTACCACCCTCAAGTTGAAAATCTGTCGCCAAGCACCTAACGGTGTGTTCCGGCAGCTGTCCTTGAGAGCCAGTAACTCTAGGTTAGTCTGAACAACATCCTCGACCACATCATCACTTAACATCAGGTGAGATAGTGGTCAAAGGCTAACCTATAAGGCATAAAAAAAAAAAAAGAATAGGAATCTCTCTGCTTTTCACTACTATATATATAGAATATAAGGAATAAAGATATAAATATAATATGTTTTTTATATTATTTATTTTGATTTTAATAACATGAGCAGTATATTTTTAAAATTAATGCGGCTATAGTCCAAGTAGGAATCGATGACTTACATCCGTGTTGAACACTCTACTTTTCATTTCAAATATGAGGAGGGTAAAAAAATAATAGTTTTTCTAAATATTTACTAAAAATAATAAACATGAGTAGAAGATACAAAGATACACTAGGAGTTAGAACAATGAAATTTAGGGAAAGTTTTAATTTTTTTTACCTACACTTTCTACCTTATATTTAGTTACTACCCTGCCAAACATAGTTGTTATTAATTGTTTTACAACAACAGAATATTTTACAACGAAAAATCTTAGACATATAACTTTGTTTACACCAATGTTTTGCCTTAGGTGGGAAGGAGCGTCTCCCACCCGCTACCCAGATCAAACAAACACTACTTTCCGAGAATGAGAAATAAATAAAAAAACGATCTACCGTCAAACAAACCGCCGTTTTAAAATCGAAATTCTAAAGAAACGCACAAGGTACTTTGCTTCAACATTTATTGTGCGAACCGGGAAAGAACTCTCTGAGTTACTTAACTACTGTCTTCTGGCAAATACAACCCGGGAGTTTTGAAATCCAAAGTAGAAAGCTCCATTCTGAGCTATGGTTTACTATAAGAGTGCTTCACCGCAGACCACAGTGTTGCTTAATATGACATAAACAGTGCACAAATGTGAATAATTAGTGTGCAGGTACGGCAATCGCGAACGAAGTCGCGGGTACAGCTAGTAAATAAATAAATACGTACGTACACAATCTATACTAACGTATTCATTAGAATATTAAACTACCCTTGTCTGGTATGTTAAATGTGGATACGAGATACTAAACGCTAAATAGAACTTACCTGTTACTCTATTTTTAGATTGAAACCACCAATAAGTTAGATACTGGTGTGGATGCTATACATACAGATTTTCTTTAAACTAAAAATACTTTTTAATTTTGTAAATTATTGTAGCTCTTATTCAGTCGAAACTAAAAGCTAAATTCGTATAACGCTTGCGATTGACAGTCCTTTAAGTTGACTTTTGTGCTATATGCAAATTTGGTCGTCATGTACCTAACTTCTTAAAACTGATGCAAAATAGTTGAATAGAATAATTTTATGGTATAATTGTTACACGAACATGGATTTTAGTCTGAACAGAATAAGAACTACCATAGTTTAGAGAATTTATGTGGAATCGACACCAGTAATGTTTCACCTCTTTCGATTGTAGACGCAATTGTCACTGATTGGTTTCGTACTTGGACTTACGTTCCGGAGGCTCTTTGAGATTGCCGTAGACTTGCTTTGGGCCTTAAGGTAGCCACAATGTTTTTGTTATATAAGTCATCATCAGCATCAAGGCAACCGGAACGTCCTCTGTTGAACACGTGTCTCCCATTGGAAGAATTTATATTTTGGGGATTGCAGTAGAAGCTGGTACCGGTATTTTTCCCATAGTTCCCGGGAAAAAATCGAGGGGTGACATACTAATCCGGCACTCCACGGGGAGTAGTATTCTATGTAGTAGCTGTATTGTTACTTGAGTTCTTAAGAGCAAACAATCGGTAATTAAAAACCTCATAATAATGTGGATAAAATGAATGACCGCGTACCATTGATGCTACTAGCAACGCAGAATTTATCCCTATGTCAGAAGTACCATTGATTAGTACTATTATGGGTACTACTGAAAGAACTAAGTTGCAACAGCCAGCGCGGGTGTATGTGGGATTAATATTCTGATTACACAGACCTACGAAAAAACATTTGAACTTCGACAAACAAAAGAAAGTCGAAAAAGAACCGCTTTATTAAATTAGCCGTGGGTATTATTCGGCAATCAATTTTAGAAAAGTATTTTGCATGGTAATACTGACATAGTGGTTCGTCCGGGGATTGGCCCCTGGAGTGACGTCACCCCAGCGTAACCTTTAGCAAAACGAGCAAACATTACTGGGCCTAGACGGGTCTTATTTTATTGGCATTATGGCGCCATTTGAGGCACTAAAGTTTTGGTATATTTGAAGAATAGTGGACGACGCGTTGTCTTTATAGATTTTACATGCTGAAACCAACCGTCACCAGTTTTTGATGAATTTCTCAAAACATGAGGTATGTCTGTTTTTTTTTAATTGAGTAATTTTACGGAGCACTCTAGCTATGCCAAGTTTTCAGTATTACTATTGAGTGGATTCGGCTCACTGCATTATCCAGGCTGAATAAAACGTGACCTAGTATTCTGTCATCTGCGCCATGGCAGTGCCACTTTAATGAAATATCGCTCTCCTTAAGACGAGGCTGCGGAAAAAATACTCTCATTCGACTAGTTTTTTTAACCAACTTAAATATGCAATCGACACGTTAACTTAAATATTTGATTTTCAAACCTTTTTCTATCCGTTGTTAAGACAGAAACACATTTGAAAGAAATTTACTCGATAGTTTTAATTTTTTTAAATGAAGCCTTTTCATTATATTATTGGATTTTTCTTGGAAACTACGTCAGTTACATATCAATAATAAATACACATAGAAAGGAAATGTAGTTTATTATCCACTGTAAAAGTAAAATTTACCTAGAGTTATTAGTATTCTCATAATAAATTAAATTGTGTTTTAGACTTACGACCTTTAGTTCTGTGCAGGATTACGGTCAATCGGAAGATTCGATATTCAACCTTATTAGCTTACGCTTACGAAATAAAATCAATGCGTAAGAGCTGTCCTTCAGTGCCGCGCTGTACGCCGTTGGACGTGGACCTGTCGCTCGCGCGCTATCACCTGAGCAGTATAAATACGTATCTTGGTAGGTATATCAATCAATATGGGAAATAAAGATAACTAAAAAATAAAAAAAGGAAGCAGAAGAGTCGATACAAAGACTTTGCAAGAATTATGAGAGAGGCAAAAGCGTATAATATTTCAGTTTTTTTTTACCTATTGCACCTATGCAAATTTAATATTCGTTTGTGTTTATTCTATTCATGAAACATACTATCTCGACCGAACTAAGAGATTCTATACCAACTAGGTTTCCTATAGTACTGTAATGGAGCTGTAAAATAACTATATGTCGTACTAATCTAAGTATGATTAGTAGGGTACTATAATAATATCTGGTATATGTATAATTATGGTCTCACCTGATGGTAAGTGATGTGTTTGAAGGTGCCAAACAGGTGTAAACTAAAATTATCTGGCTCTAAAGTACAGCTGCCGTTCAACCGTAAATGGAGTTGAGTGTTGCTAAATAATAATAACACAAGCGTAGCAAATCAAAGCATTTGGTAGGTATATCGCAATAAAACATCGAACATTCTTTATGTCCCTCAAGACTAGATGTAGATTTATATCAATGAAAGAATATTCAGCATCAGGCAAGTAGGTATATATTCAAGAGATTATCTACAAAGTCACCTGCATAGGTACTTTTAAATATACATTTTATCACTTAGACATGTACATATAAGTATCGATTTATACAAAAATAATAGAGTGGAATAAATAGATTGTGTATATACTCGTATAATAAAAAAGACTGTGCTCAAAAATGCACCTTCTTTCTCAGGAAACAAAATAATAAATCAGTCGAAGTCCGAGATCACTCGGAACAGGGAGAACTGTCGGAGTCGCCATCTCATATTATAAGTTTAGACTGTTCTTCCACTACACGAAAATAAGTGAGTAATTCTTTGAACATAATACTTTAGTATTGCTAAATTTGCAAATTTTATTCACAGGAAATTTCGTAAAGGAAATATTTTATATACTACCTATATTAGGCTAAAAATTATTTTGACCTATCCATAGCAGAGCAGCAGGTAAAATTAAATAAAATAACGTATAAATGTATAAATACAATGAAATTTTCTTTTTTACACTGAAAAAAAAACTTTACATTATTATCGCCCTGCACTTGTCACACCTCTGTAGGATCGGTATAAACAATATATTTTTTCTGAGTACCTACACAAAAGACAACGCATTGACATAATTGTGCGGAGTAAGACTTACATTTTATGGCCGGCCTCCTATCTGAAGCAATACTCCTTTGCGAATGCCATCGTTGATACGTATTATACTTGCCTTCACCCCCTTTTCGGTTATTAGGGTATTAGATAGATGGTAAAGAGCGATGTTGTACTCTTGACGTGCAAAAAATCTGACGTGCAAATTATCTGAATTTATGTATTTAAATTCATTTATTCATATTCCCAACACCCCCTTTCTGAAGGCCGAGCTTCAGCAGGGGCGGAGCAATTTGTATGGTGGCCGTGTTGAAATCGCCATTTTGGATTTTTGACAGGTGTCATTCGACTGCTCTCCCGACATTTATCCTTACAAATTATATTACAAATTGTGCGAAATTGATTGTCGGACAAACAGAAATGTACAGTTGCTTTTCTGAAGGCTTCAGGTAACTGATTGTCTGTAAAATGTATTTTGCAGGTATATATATCAATCAAAAATCTGATTGATATTATCAAACTGAAGTCTAAATGCACATTTTGCATGGTGGTAGGGCACTTTGCGAATGCCCGCCTAGCTAGCTACCACCCTCAAGTAGAAAATCTGTCGCCAAGCACCTAACGGTGTGTTCCGGCAGCTGTACTTGAGAGCCAGTAATTCTAGGTTAGCCTGAACAACATCTTCGACCACATCATCACTTACCAACAGGTGAGATAGTGGTCAAAGGGTAACCTATCAGGCATAAAAAAAAATGAACATTTGTAATATAACTAAATGCTAATTTGCCGTGTAGTATGGAGACAACAAATTAAAAATAGAAATTCTACAAAAAGATGAAGAATTTTGGACGAAAAAAATGGAGACAAAACTAGTCACATTCTATATGAACTCCCTTCTGCCCGAGCTGGTCGATCCCCACCACCCTAAGAAAAGACTGATCCGGGATCAAGAATATGCGGATACTTCTAGAAAAAGATAAAATCAAGAGGAGGCTGTCGAGGGTGACTTGCAACATCAAAGTGCAAATGCTTCAGTACTTCCTCCCGCCATAAAAAGAAGACTTGACTTAATGTTGTCTTAGGTTTTCGCGATTGTTACACATAGTAATTAAACAACATTTAACGGTTTAAATCGCGTATATTTATCATTATTTTTGTCCTGACGTTTCAAACACTTTGCAGTGATCGTGGTCACAGGGTGACGATCGGGGGGACTGCAAACTTGAAAAAAAACTTGACTTTCCGTTCCGATACTCGTTATTTCTCACGTACACTTTTGCATATCATTAATTCTGTATAATCATTAATACTGTATAAATTGAAAATAATATATTTTTTATTTCATAAATGATTTTTTGTTAATTTATATACATCTTAACTTAATTTGTCTATAACCACTTACTAACAATCTAAGAATCCACTGTTTTTATTTAAATGTCTAATTTAGTCACCTGTTCCAGTGCCACTCACTCTCTCACTTATCTGCCATGTTGCATTAAAAGAAGCTTGTATAACATGTTGTCTACAATGTTTCTGCAGTTGTGTTATTTTTAAAAAAACCCTAAGTTTAAGGCCATTACAATTGCGTATATAGACTCTTCTGCAAGTTTGGTAAAAAATCTTATCCTGCTGTTTAGAAGTGGCTAGATCTATATCTGGTTGGTCTATCTAATTTTTACCATAGTTGGTATCTAAAAGCAGAGTGGTAGTAAAATAACACCTTTCTGTTCACCAGTGTAACTGAAAAATAAAACGTAATAGGATGTATACGAACATATTTTCAACATTAGTAATTAATAGTTAAAAATTATATGATAGCAATAAAAAAACAACCTACTTTATATTATTATGGGAACGTGTACCGTAGCACAGTTATGAAAAACTATAATTCATATTTGTATGACGAGTCATGGTAAAATATATTGGCCACAACTAACATTTAATCAAATCAAATCCATTTATTTCAGGTCAATTGTACCCATATTCACCGAATATAATATAATGTTATGCTCATTCAATTTGATGGTATTTTACTTTATTCTAATGATGTGTAACATGTAATCTGATTAATCACATTCCAAGATACTGAGAACAATGTTGATTCATTCATAAATTATCGTCCACGCCAAGGGGTAATGAAATTTTTGTAGTAAGTTTAATCAGTAGAAATCACTTTCGTTACTACGGAGAATTTAAAAACACCCCCCATTTATCAATATATATCGTGCCGTTTGGGCTGATATATACCATCATCATATTCCGACCCTTGTCTCACTTTATTTTGGTTTGGTGCAATATGTTTTCTCTATAAACACAGAGACTGCGACACAACAACATAGCAAAGAAAAAAAAAGACGAAAACAATTTTTTTAATTAAAAAGTCTGGTAACTAACTGGTTGATATCGGTGCAATATGATCTCAATTTTGTGCTCATGTAACTGACTTAGACAGGTTATTTGATATACTGATGACTACATACTTTACTAGAGAGATTATTATACACATATTATTTATAGATTTTATCACTATTTAACAATAACTTTCATCTATATTCATAGTTGCCACTTACATTCGTTGCTAGAAGCACTGTGATCGTCAAGGCATTTTGGCAAATTACTTTTTAGTAAGTTTGACTGTAACTGGCAAACCGTTCGACCGATGTTGATGAAATTAAAATGAAACCAATTAAGAGTTAAACTGTACTAGCAAATAAATAATCTTCAAGATTGTAAGGTTCAGTAAAAAAGTTATGTGTGGTCAAACATAAAATAAAAAATAGACAAGTCAATTTAAGAACCCTCTTTCTTTTGGGAAGTCAGTTAAATATGAATAATATATATACCAATACATTCATACATAATAATATATACCAATAAAGTCGAGCAGACATGATCATATTGTAAAAAGTAAAACTTTTGGCTTTAGTTTTATAAGCTACTGTCGACCGTAAGAATAATTTTGGAAAGTAAATCAAATAATCAATTTCTTACTAAGAAATATTAGTAATGTTGATAAAAATACAAACGTGACATCAATTTCAGTATATACAAAGTTACTTTATGTATCGAAATGCGTCACGTGAATAAGATTATAAAAAAAGTTGAAATCGTCTCAATGGTATCTGTGTTCGCGAATCTAATTTCAAGTACACAAATATTTTTATAAGCGAGACGCGTGCGCCGCTGCACATCGCGTCGTTCGGTGCAGCGGGGATCGTTGCGCCGCATGGGCGGAGCTAGCGTGGGAATTATTTTTGACTGCCTGGACTTAATGAAGTCGAATCTATGTTGGCACTAATTTTATTTTTTGTGAAACGTTGAGGCAAATCGGAGTAGTTGTTCCGCCCTGATGACGGAAAATACAAGATTTGTAATTTACCAGTTGACTCGCATTTACACGTCCAAAATAAAATCCACGTAAGTCTACAGAAAATATTCCCTTTGAACTTTTATAGGTCGTGCGACTCCTTATGTACATATGAGGTATACGTGGACTTTTGGTTAGAGACAATATACGACTCCGTGCAGACTCACGGACAGGTAACGTGTTAAAACAAAACACGAATAACAAATACAGAATACTTTATAATTTTTAACAAGCACGTAAATACTACAGACATTACTTTAAAATAGATAAAAGTAGAGTAAGTAATTACTAATAATTATAATTAAGCACGGAATAAATTGAGCCGACGGCCTTGAGGAGATGCGTCAGTCTTATTTAGCGACATGTTGGCTTGTATCTCTTCGAAGGAAGGCAGATGCGCGAGTTTCCCGCGGGCTGCTACCGACGGCCGCTGGCTCAGCATGCGTCTGGCAACGCGGACAATGTCATCGGCAGTGATTTTTTCTGAAAAAATAATAAATTAGATTTGACAAATGTATACAGTATACAATTGATTACATTCGTTTTTTTATTACCTATAGGCCAGACTTTTACCACAATCTGAGTAAGTGAAAATGCTGAACACGATAAACAGGGTTAACCTGGAGTGGGAACTGGCTTCAATGACAGCTACCTGAACACATCAATAGATACTAGGAGACATATTTCTACTTGTGGTATCACCCACAAGGAGAATAGAAGAGAAGATGTCTCCTAGCTAGCCCTTATGCCATGAAATTATCCTGGACAACAGAATTAACATTACTAATTATGACAGTTTTCAAATTATGTAAGACGGCCTTGTACGACTTAGTAAGACCCTGCTGAAGCTTGGCTATAAAGAGAAGCAGTATATTATATTTGAAAAAAGTATATTCGTAGATCAAGCGGAAATTACATGTTCATATTTATAGAACTTATTAAGATATTCCTGAGGTGAAAGCCCCTAGGACCGTTCGGTCATTATAACGATTTAAGTATGGTGAAATACAAGTAGCGCATACCTATTTCATTGATGAAGAAAGATGGCGGCTTCCTCTTGCCTGTAGCCAGCACTTGCCTCCCAACATCTTCGAACACCACTGGCCGCGCTTCCAAGTTCATCAGGAGCATTGACTGTAGCTGGGTTTTTGCTCTCTGTAAAATTATTTGATACTTTTTAGTGGTGGAAATCAGAGTCATTTTTTCCCTCCTTTTTTGTTAGGCATACTGCTTCTAAGATCTTTGTCGCTCGCCTAAAATAAAGTTCACCGTCAACAACAATTGCAATGATTACGGTTCAGATGGTCTTCCATGCTGTACGTCTTCGTTCACCAGTAAAACGTCATCTAAGTAAAACGCTTTGGGAGCATAACGGCCTTCATTTAAAAAAGGACTCTTGTTTTGAAAACTGAACGTTTGCAATATAAAACGTCATAGGAATAAAACGCCCGCATATTAGAAGGTACTTTATTTTGCAATTTAGAGGGCGTGAAACAATTATATATGACAGGCGGGCGGGGGCGGCGTTGGGCCACCAAGCGGTGGGCGCTAGGCGTGCTAGTGCTATTTGTGTGTAGTGACGTGCTCATGTGTGTGTTATTGGAAATGATGTTCTTTGTAAACTCAATACAATAAGCATTCTCTATAAACTGTAGGTTTTATGTCAATGTCAAGTGTCACATCGTATATAGGTGACACAAATTGCTAGTGTATATCTTTCTCTTTCCTTTTTCTCATGTCGGCTGCGCTGTATAACTTTCGCTGTGTGAAGTACAATAAATTATAATCTGCTTTCATCTCAAAGTATTTCGTTTGTTTTGCCCCTAATCCATCATGTGTTTAAGGTCATTGGCTTATGCCGAAAATTTTTTCAATGCATAGCTACAAGGACGTAATGCTATTTCTTTAAATAAAAAAAAAATGCTCTACTCTGTAGACGATTCTGTATGCTTGGTTTCAATATTACACCTTTTTGTGTTTTAGTAATCCGTGCATTCAACATTAAAAATATATAATGGAAGCAAATGTTCCGTAATGCATATTAAATAAGGAAAATTTGCTTTCATGACATATTTCGTTAAAAGCGATTTACTATTATGACTTAAAATTGAGGACAATTTGTTCCAAAGACGTTTTCCACTACAGTCCGGCCGCCGAGAGAATGCGTTTGACAGTTCGTTTGGTGAATATATTTTCCCCAGTTCAAAGTAACTTAGTCTGTACTGTATCAGCCGGATCGTCCACTGCTGAACACAGCCTCCCCTATGTAGGGGGTATTTGCCATAATCCCCACGCTTGGCAAGCGACTTGAGGATCGCATTGCAAGATGGCATAGTTAAGAAGGCGCTGCTGCCCACCTTCCAGTATTTTGCCCTTAGTCGACTTTTACGACACCCACAAGAAGAAATGGGAAGGTGCAATTCTAACCCGGCACCCCACGGGGGGGTTACAACTTAGTCTGACTGCATAATATTGTATTAGTACATTTAAGTATCTAAAAATATATTGATATATTGTATATTTTACTCCATTTAAAATACACAACTACAACACAAACACGAAATCTCGCTAAACAAACGCTTTGTCTCAGCGGCACACTTTAGTCGGATCAATGGACTTTGTGTCTGGCTGACCACATTAAGCATATTATGGACAATCCATAATCATGCAATTGCCATTAAAATATCATATGCCCATTACTTTTTCGGGTAATTTGTAGTTCTTTTCGCTCGAAATCACTCCAAGTTGGCCTGAATCTATACTCAGTCCAACAATATAATGATAATAGGATAAATCAAGTTTTTTTTGACCTACCCTTAATTCCATTTCCCCGACCTTGCCCGCCATGTTGGCAAGCTCACGAGCAATCACAAGCGTCGTATCGTAAATACGGTTAGGCGGCGATGCGGAATGTACGCAGAAAAGGCCCGTGTCTCCGTAAGCGTGGTTATATGCTGTCGCGTTAAACATCCAGTGGTATCTGAAATAAAAAATAATATTATACTTTTCTTTAAACTTTCGTGAACTATATTCATGTTTCTAAATTACTGATGGGTCTATCCACGCACGAATTAACATCAAAATAATATTTACACTAACCTTGACGTTTCGATCAAGTTGCATTGACCGTGGTCACGAGTAGACTGAAGAAGCGGGTGTCATCGTCTTGAGGAGCGGCGGGAGTGATTTAAATCTACCCCCGCTTTGAAACGTCAAAATATTATTTTGATGTTAATTCGTGCCTGGATAGATTCGTCAGTAATTTAGAAAAATAATATTATGTTGGACAGTTGTTATTTTCACAGACGATAAATCTCTGTTGCCGCTATTACAACAAATACAAAAAATTGGCCATGTGCGAGTCGGACCCACGCACGAAGGTTTCCGTACCCTAGTGTATTATGAATTTATTGCAAGAAAAAATGGGCGTTGCCACCTTAATTAATACAAAGAAATTGTACCTGTTTAACACGTTGGTGTAAAGTCTGGTGTACATGCCCTTCCCGGGCCCGCCGGCGGAGAAGGACCCACCACCGCCCATCATCATGTTCAATACACACGTCGCAACGAAGTCAGGATCGCCGTGTGAGCAACCTGCAATCAAAAACATAATAATAATATGTTTATTTCCAGAAAGGCAGAAGGTAAAGTCGACTTCCCGCAGTGGTATGTTGGAAATTGCCCTAGGGATGATGACTATGGCAACTCCACCCATCAACGACTCGTAGCAATTTCAGTCGACAGAGACTGACGGGGAAAGAGATGTAGATATATAATACATAATCTATGACTATGATTATATAGAATATTTTTGGTATCATTATAATAAAATATCACTGGCGCGAAGAATTTCGAGTTCAAACCAAAGCGGCTGTATGTATAGGTATATCTATTATGATTACTTTTTGCTATTCTGGTAAATAGTGACTTAAGTAGATTTAAATAACAAGTACAGTCTATATTCATGTAATAATATTCTATGCGACACACCAAATGGTACAGCGCTGTATTCGTTAACTATTTTTCCATATTAGATTATTCATATTTTCTGCCTTTAAGCCCTCATATCGTTGTGGAGGAAAATTTAATGCACGGTACGGCATGCTTCGGCAGCCCGATGGGTGCTGTGGTATGCCGAAGCATGCCGCTGCACGTCGTGTCATCCCGCAGAAAGCCCAGCCAATCTAGCTTATTCCTAAAGTCGATGGTGTCGTTATGATAGATTGGGATTCAGTATTAATATCACTTCTTGCTGAAGATGAAGAAAGACAAATGCGAACTGCTAAGTTGAAGAAAATATATACAACACTTATCGTGTCATGACACGACACGGCATCCTAAAGCATGTGTGACACGAGAATCTACGGTTCAAATATATGGAAATAAAGTAACATGAATTCTAAACTCATTGTTTTAATATTTCTATATAATATGATTACAAGCACTACCGCGTACTAAGCGAAAATCATAAATTTACAAATTATTGGAATACAAAATGTTTTGCCCCGGGCGGGAATTGATTCCCGGTAGTGCTTGTAATCATAATATATAGAAATATAGAAGGGTAGCGACATCATTCCGAGAATGAAGTGTTTGAAAAAACACTTCTTTCGGTCAGATGAAGTCTAGTAGTCTGGTTGATGGCCGCGCACCGTCCCCTATGACGGTTTAAGAAATACGATTGGAGTACGAAATTTCGGCGACACAGCCGTATTCCCGGTAGCTTAATAGATAAAGCATCCGGCGCGAAATCGGAAGGACGCGGGTTCAATTCCCGCCCGGGGCAAAACATTTTGTATTCCAATAATTTGTAAATTTATCATTGTTTTAATGTTTAAAATGACTTGATCAGGAAAATAATGCCGTGCCGTATAGTGCCGTCAGTTATGTCTATTGTTAAGAAACCAAACTTTATGTGAGTCATTTTTGAAGCGCTCGTAGCGAAGTTTGCTGGGCCATTCTGAATCGATCAGCAAAGTTAAGCAACGTCCGCCGCGGTCAGGAGTTGGATGGGTGACCGCTGCTGATATTACTACTGAGCGCTCCCGTGCTTCGGAGGGCACGTTAAGGCTAGGATATTCGAAATCAACCTATTTTTGATTCACCCGGAAACAATGAAATATTCATTATTTTGATCTGAAAAAAATATATGTTGTAGTTCAATATGCTTGCTAAATTATTTTCTGGTTCAAAACACGATAATTACAACTTCACTCGATCATAAAAAATCACGAAAAGAGAGAAATTTTGATCGTTTTTTAGGTCATACGTGTAAGATATTAATCTTTTACTATAAAAAAATATGTCAAAAAACAGGCAATGATGTTTAGAAGAACATTTTCTGGTTACTTTTTCTCAAAACGGTTTGTTTATTTTTAAATACAATATTATTATATAACAGAACGCCCCGTCTGGCTTGATTCAGTCGTCTGTGAGACGTGTCTGAGGTAGGACCTGTGTCGATTTTGCCGACTCGCTGCATTCCGTCACTAATCGATCGCTTTCCTGTTAGAGTTATTCGTTGTACTTGCAGTTTTAAAAATGTAGCTCATTTTTACGTTTTTAATATCACAGTATACACGTAACAGAAGTGTAATTAATAAACATAGGTAGATTTTTTTGCTGTTTCTTTTACTTTGGTTTCCGTTTAAAGATAACTAGATCTAAAGGAATATTTTCAAAAAAAAAACACACTTGAAGAATAAGTAGGTACTTACATACCTACCTGAAAGCTCGGTATTTTTGACCGTGCGGGAACTTAGAACGAGCGAGTTGCTTCAATTTTGAAAAAAAAAATGCTTTTGTATGTCCGATTGTTCTCTTCTACAGGTCGCATTTCTCAACCGATTCCGAAGAGATTTTGTGAGCAGGTTTGATAAGTCAACAAAATTTTTTGGTCTATTGAGTTTTTGGAAATTTATCAAACTGACGGAGATATACATTATAAGGTGTTGAAAGTATGGACGCCTGCGCTAAGTACTAAGTAGAAAATCTGTCGCCAAGCTTACCTATCGATGTGTTCAGCAATGTGTCCTTGAGAACCAGTAATTTTGCGTGGTGGTAGAAGATTATGCGAATGCGCACCTGGTAGCTACTACCCTCAAGTAGAAAATCTGTCGCCAAGCACTTACCGGTCTGTTCCGCTATGTGATCTTTAAAACCAGTAATATTGCATGGTGGTAGAGGTTATGCAAATGCGCGCCTGGCTAGCTACCACCCTCAAGTAGAAAATCTGTCGCCAAGCACTTACCTATCGATGAGTTCAGCTATGTGTCCTTGAGAACCAATAATTTTGCGTGGTGGTAGAGGATTATGCGAATGCGCGCCTGGTTAGCTACTACCCTCAAGTAGAAAATCTGTCGTCAAGCACTTACCTATCGATGTGTTCAGCTATGTGTCCTTGAAAACCAGTAATTTTGCGTGGTGGTAGGGGATTATGCGAATGCGCGCCGGGCTAGCTACTACCCTCAAGTAGAAAATCTGTCGCCAAGCACTTACCTATCGATGTGTTCAGCAATGTGTCCTTGAGAACCAGTAATTTTGCGTGGTGGTAGAGGATTACGCGAATGCGCACCTGGCTAGCTACTACCTTCAAGTAGAATATCTGTCGCCAAGCACTTACCGGTCTGTCCCGCTATGTGTCCTTAAAAACCAGTAATTTTGCGTGGTGGTAGAGGATTATGCGAATGCGCGCTGGGCTAGCTACTACCCTCAAGTAGAAAATCTGTCGCCAAGCACTTACCTATCGATGTGTTCAGCAATGTGTCTTTGAGAACCAGTAATTTTGCGTGGTGGTAGAGTGTTATGCGAATTTTACCTGGGTACCTACTACCCTCAAGTAGAAAATCTGTCGCCAAGCACTAACTGGTCTGTTCCGCTATGTGATCTTGAAAACCAGTAATTTTGCGTGGTGGTGGAGGATTATGCGAATGCGCGCCTGGCTAGCTACTACCCTCAAGTAGAAAATATGTCGCCAAGCACTTACCTATCGATGTGTTCAGCTATGTGTCCTTGAAAACCAGTAATTTTGCGTGGTGGTAGAGGATGATGCGAATGCGTGCCGGGCTAGCTACTACCCTCAAGTAGAAAATCTGTCGCGAAGCACTTACCGGTCTGTTGCGCTATAAGATCTTGAAAACCAGTAATTTTGCGTGGTGGTAGGGGATTATGCGAATGCGCGCCGGGCTAGCTACTACCCTCAAGTAGAAAATCTGTCGCCAAGCACTTACCTATCGATGTGTTCAGCAATGTGTCCTTGAGAACCAGTAATTTTGCGTGGTGGTAGAGGATTACGCGAATGCGCACCTGGCTAGCTACTACCTTCAAGTAGAATATCTGTCGCCAAGCACTTACCGGTCTGTCCCGCTATGTGTCCTTAAAAACCAGTAATTTTGCGTGGTGGTAGAGGATTATGCGAATGCGCGCTGGGCTAGCTACTACCCTCAAGTAGAAAATCTGTCGCCAAGCACTTACCTATCGATGTGTTCAGCAATGTGCCTTTGAGAACCAGTAATTTTGCGTGGTGGTAGAGTGTTATGCGAATTTTACCTGGGTACCTACTACCCTCAAGTAGAAAATCTGTCGCCAAGCACTAACTGGTCTGTTCCGCTATGTGATCTTGAAAACCAGTAATTTTGCGTGGTGGTGGAGGATTATGCGAATGCGCGCCTGGCTAGCTACTACCCTCAAGTAGAAAATATGTCGCCAAGCACTTACCTATCGATGTGTTCAGCTATGTGTCCTTGAAAACCAGTAATTTTGCGTGGTGGTAGAGGATGATGCGAATGCGTGCCGGGCTAGCTACTACCCTCAAGTAGAAAATCTGTCGCGAAGCACTTACCGGTCTGTTGCGCTATAAGATCTTGAAAACCAGTAATTTTGCGTGGTGGTGGAGGATTATGCGAATGCGCGCCTGGCTAGCTACTACCCTCAAGTAGAAAATATGTCGCCAAGCACTTACATATCGATGTGTTCAGCTATTTGTCCCTGAAAACCAGTAATTTTGCGTAGTGGTAGAGGATTATGCGAATGCGCGCCTGGCTAGCTACTACCCTCAAGTAGAAAATCTGTCGCCAAGCACTTACCTATCGATGTGTTCAGCAATTTGTCCTTGAGAACCAGTAATTTTGCGTGGTGGTAGAGGATTATGCGAATGCGCACCCGGCTAGCTACTACCCTCAAGTAGAAAATCTGTCGCCAAGCACTTACCGGTCTGTTCCGCTATGTGATCTTGAAAACCAGTAATTTTGCGTGGTGGTGGAGGATTATGCGAATGCGCGCCTGGCTAGCTACTACCCTCAAGTAGAAAATATGTCGCCAAGCACTTACATATCGATGTGTTCAGCTATGTGTCCTTGAGAACCGGTAACTTTGCATGGTGGTAGAGGATTATGCGAATGCGCACCTGGCTAGCTACTACCCTCAAGTAGAAAATCTGTCGCCAAGCACTTACCTATCGATGTGTTCAGCTATGTGTCCTTGAAAACCAGTAATTTTGCGTGGTGGAAGAGGATTATGCGAATGCGCACCTGGCTAGCTACTACCCTCAAGTAGAAAATCTGTCGCCAAGCACTTACCTATCGATGTGTTCAGCTATGTGTCCTTGAAAACCAGTAATTTTGCGTGGTGGAAGAGGATTATGCGAATGCGCGCCGGGCTAGCTACTACCCTCAAGTAGAAAATATGTCGCCAAGCACTTACTAAGTTACTAGCCCGCTGCGCATTCGCGAAATCCTCTACCACCACGCAAAATTACTGGTTCTCAAGGACACGTAGAGGAACACACCGGTTAGTGCTTGGCGACAGATTTTCTACTTGGGCGTGGTAGCTAGCTAGGCGGGCATTATGGCTTACCACCATGCTATCCGCCATCAAGCTACCACTCTCAAAGAAAAAATCTGTAGCCAAGCAAATTGCAGTGTGTTACGGCATCAGTTTTTGAATATACCTACACTGAAAATCCTATTTGAAACTAATAATGTTATTGTTCCCACTTCCCGTCATTCATATCAAATAATATAGGTACGTGCTAATAAACCTATAATTATCTAAACAGCGCAAGCGATGAGTCTCGCCCCACTCCCCCCCGCAGCGTATCGCGCCACCGCATTAACGCACCCCCGCCCGCCCGCTGCACTCTCATTGACTAACATAAAATACATATACCGAAATGGAATTTGGTAATCGTATCGCAATTATGCTAATAGATATATACCTGTTACCCTTATTTCATTACGGTATTTACCGAAATCGTATCGGTAAATACCTACACCGTAATATCCCTGCTACGTAGCTGCTTACATGTGCTCACCCTACAGTTTAGAATCGTATTTCTACGGCCAAAGTGTTGTTTTTTTTATTAACTTACTTCCAAAAAAGGAGGAGGTTCTCAATTCGTCTGTTTTTTTTTTTTATGTTTGTTACCCCAGATCTCTTGACTGGGTGAACCGATTTTGAAAATTCTTTTTTTGTTTGATAGCTGATGCTTGTCGTTTGGTCCCATTTGAAATTTCATCAAAATCGGTCAAGCCGTCTTTGAGTTACACTAAAATTATTGAAAAAAAATGTTTAATAAAAAATGGAACCGACTTCAACACCCAAAAGTGTGAAATAACTTGTCGAAGTCGGTACCATGTGCACAATTTTGTGATAATAGGTACTTTTGAACCATCATGGTACCGACTTCAACAAGTTATTTCACACTTTTGGGTGTTGAAGACGGTTCCATTTTTTGTTAAAAATTTTTTCTTATTTATCAATTATATACAATAACAAAATAAAATAATTCCTTTTTATAAATTATAATATTAGCATCGATTAGTTTGTTGTATTTCAGAATACCTATGCCAAACTAAACTTACAAATCATTGAAAAGTAGGTATATGCAATAACTTGTTAAAGTCGGTACCATGCTCATCTAAAATACTCTATTTTCAACTTCCGCGAGTTATTTCATACTAATTATACATATACTCTACAGACGACCACATGCCAGTATGCAATTTTTCAGCTACCTTACTACGTATTGGTAACAAAAAAAATAAAATAAATAAAGTCTAGTCCATTATTCGCCGTTTGTTTCGGTAAAAGTTCTACACAATATATCAAAATTTCAGGTTAGTTACTTATTTCGTTTACGGGCTAAAGACCAATGACTTACGGACGGACATACAGACAGACATCGGGCACTCATAAATATGCGCTCCATTTTGCGTTTTGGGTTCGGAACCCTAAAATATATCCGAACCAAATCTAATAAAATTAGGTACTTATTGTGAAACGCATATTTTTATTCTATAAGCGAATAAAAATGTTCACAAGAACAAAACAATTATTTAGATGCAGTTCTGGATTTAGTAGCAGATACCTAAAGTTGATCAACTAATACACTGTGACTAATAGCGTGCGGCCTGGGACATCGAGCGAGCGACCTGTCGCTCGCTGTGCGACTAGAGCGCCGAGCTACGTAGTGTTAATAGCCCGCAACTCTCGGACGCCAAATTTGCCTACTGATTGAGAATAAACAAGCCTTAAGCTGTCGGTCCCGGTTGTTGTCTTAGGATGGCAGTCGTTACAGCATGGTGGTAGGGCACTTTGCGAATGCCCGCCTGGCTAGCTACCACCCTCAAGTTGAAAATCTGTCGCCAAGCACCTAACGGTGTGTTCCGGCAGCTGTCCTTGAGAGCCAGTAATTCTAGGTTAGCCTGTACAACATCTTCGACCACATCATCACTTACCATCAGGTGAGATAGTGGTCAAAGGCTAACCTATCATCAGGCATAAAAAAAAAAAAAGTCATTAGAGACTCTTAATTATCACTGGCATATTTTATCTAACATGTTAACGTGTTACTCACTTTCCAACCCTATAACGACATGTGATAATTCTGGTAGATCAGAACCGGGATACAGCGGGATTTCTGTTTCTTCCTGAAAATAATAAAAACATTTAATATAATTGACATTTCAAAATTTTAATTTATTTTGAATAGAAAATTAGAGAAACATATTATACTGTTGTTTTTCTGTTCATTGTAAAGTTTATTGAAAAAAGGGATACATACTTTTTTCTTTATTTACTTCTCATAAGAAAAAAATATGAATAGAATAACTGTTTATTCTATAAGGACTTGTGTTAGTTAGGCAATCAATAAACTGAAAGCACTTTCCACAACAAAAAAAATAATTTTAAGATATTATATTATATAAATAGCTTTTTCAAAGATATTATCTAATAATATTTATTAGCCTTTTCAATGATATTATATTATATTCAGGATGTTTTTATTGCAAAGATATTGCCATCACCGCAAGGTGGAAGGGCATTTTGCGAATGCTCGCCTAGGTAGCTACTACCCTCAAGTTGAAAATCTGTCACTAAGCACCAAACAGCGTATTCCGGCAGCAGTACTAGAGAGCCAGTAAAATTACAGGCACATGAGACAATCTGTATGTCTCATGGTGATGCGCGCAGTGCAATTACTTGTTGCGAAGTGTATCTGTTATAGGCAGAGGTCGGTCAACTTGACATGAGGTGGGTATGGTGCTTATTCCATCACAACCTCCAATAAAAAGGAGAGAAAATGTCCGACCCACGTACAGGCCATTGAGGCAGTTTGTATAATTTAAATGACAATATCTTTTTCGTGAAAACAATTATTGTTTTTATTATTTATTTACTAGCTTTCCGAGCGCGGCTCCGCCCACGCGTATGTCGGTTATCGCGCAAATACATTAACCTCTTTTTGTGCAGTCGGATAAAAACTATCCTATGTTTTTTCCCGGGTCTCAAACTATCTCCATACCAAATTTCATTCAAATCGGTCCAGTAGTTTTGACGTGAAAGCGTAACAGACAGACAGAGTTACTTTCGCATTTATAATATTAGTACTGATAGCAGGCTAACCTAATTACTGGCTATCAAGGACAGCTGTCGGAACGCAGTTCGGTACTTGGCGGTAGATTTTCTACTTGAGTGTGGAAGGCAAGCATTTGAAAAATGACCTACCACTATACAACTGCAAAAATGGACCATACAATGTTTGCGATGTCACAAAATACCATCCAGCAATGTTTGAAGCAATAATCTCTCAGCGGCAATAGCTATGGACTACCGCATAGGGGGCGAATCCCACCATGGACTTGAGCTCCAATGCAACCACCATTTTACAAATGCTCACCTGGCTAGCTACCACCGGCACCGTTAAGAAGAAAATCTGTCACTGTAAACCAGTTTGCCATCCTCATCGATATCTGAACGCTTGAATACTGTTAGTCATTACCTGTTCTAAACTGCCAATATATTGTGCCATTGATGTGTCCACCTTTGGTTTAAAACTGCTGCTGTCCTCAGAGTGCCATGTGGGTTTCATATCTACAAAGTATTTCTGTACAAACTCCACAAATGGTTCGTGATCAACCTGAAAGTAATATTGAACTTCATTTCATATTAAAACTTTTAATAAAGTCTGCATCACTCACTTATTTCACTCAACAAATGAAATTTAAATTTCCCTCACATTAGTTATATCGCTTTCATCTTTATATCCTAATCATATTCATGTGGAGTCAGTTCAAAATGTCTTTTCTAAAACAAGAACATACCATAAATATGTTTTTGATAACAGCACACAGGACAACTGTTAAACTTTGGTGGCTTAAGTTTTGTTGCCACCCATCAACCTGACGCAACCCTCCTAAGAAAGTGCTCTTGTTGGAAGTGCTCTTGTTGATAGCATACCAGCTTTCAGGTAATTAGGGTATTGAGTTGGCCCTGATATACACCCAATGTGCATCAAAGCACTCACATCAACATGAATCATGACTGGTGCTCACCGGACGCATTTTGAAGGATATATAACAGTTCACATATTACTTATATCTATACCGGGCACCTAATACTCATACCTGCTGATGGATTTAATTTCCAATCCACTCAATATCAAAGCCAAACAATTTAGAGCTTACTGACACCTCAACATAAGATCTAAACATAAATAGCCTTTTTTTCATCAGTCAATCTCATAGTAATTAAACAACTTTAAACGGCTGTAACTATGTGTAGCAATCGCGAAAACCTAAGACAACATTCAATCTCATGACAATAAGGCTTTAAGATGAGTGGTATAGAAGTTAAAAGTTTATATTTACCCCGACAGCCGCCACCACCATTCTATCAGGGGTATAGTGATTTTTCAAATAGTGTAAAATGGTGCCCCTGTCAATTTTGTTCACATTCTCTTGTGGACAAATCTTTGGTAATCCAAGAGTGTTCCCTCTGTATGCTGCCTGCAAAATGAAAACAAAGACAATAAATTTCTTATAATAATGGTGCTATACTTTTTATAATATTAGTATAAACTGGGTTTTTCATACACTAAAATCCACCTTGGGTATACCACTCCCCATACATTCGGAAATTAACACAGTTTAAACTACATTCTACAATAGCGTTTAATATATCAAAAGTTGCGTTTCCGTCTGAGCACCACTAATCTACAATAACAATACACTTGGTTAGTACTAAAATTTTACACCCAACGGCTATAACTATTTTGGCTTCAAAATTACATTAAAAGTCTAAACCAGTTTAATTTTGTAATTTTTTTTAATTAATGTTTTATAATTATTTTGTTAATAATTTTTTGTAATTATTAAATTTAGTCTTCTTTTAATTTTAACTACCAATAGAATTAGACAATAAGGCCCCAATGAACCCACATTAAGAGGCCGCTGAAGAGAAGCTCCCACAGAAAAATAGGTATTTTAACAAAATGATGCTGTCTCGCCGCTAAACGCCGGCCTCGCACTCCGCGCCCCGCACCGTCGTCAAATCCCATAAACATATAATATGTATAGGTACTACAGTACAGAGTCGTCCAGTCGAGTCATTATTGAATTCTCTTTGCACCCGCGCCGCGCCGCGCCACCGCTCCACGCCGTTGCACCGCCGCGCCGCCGCGTCGCCGCTCCACGCTGCACCGCCGCCCGCGCGCTTCTGGTTACTTTTACTTCTCGTCGACTTCAGTTAAATTTTTTTAACCAAAAACTGGACCCCACTTCACCAGAAGTGTGAAATATTTTGTTGAAGTCGGTACCAAGATAGTTGAAAAGTACCAGTTCAATAATCAATAGCAATATTGTGCGCATGGTACCGACTTCAACAAGTTATTTCACACATTTGGGTGTTGAATTCAGTTCCATTATTGGATTTAAAATAAACTGTCTTTTTATAGTGACCCTTGCTACTTACGGGATCGATTGGCATTCATTGTCAACGACTACATCATCAAGATAGGTAAATATTTTTCAGTTACTGGAATGTAACTCAAAAATGGCTTAACCGATTTTGATGAAATTTTAATGGGACCAAACGACAAGCATCAGATTTAAAACAAAAAATATTTTTTTAAATCGGTTAATTCAGTCAAAATTTCTGAGGTAACAAACATAAAATAAATACAGACGAATTGAGAACCTCTTTCCATTTTGGAAGTCGGTTATTGTATTTCGGTGTGACTTAGTTATTATATTTTTTAGTGTACTATTATTTCATTGTTTTATTTGCCTTCCTTTTGATATGAAACCTTAACAATTCATAGAAACCACAATGTTTTCATGTTTTAATTGATTACAAATATAATTGAATTATGGTCCCAGAGTATAATATATTAAAAAAATACATAGACAAATGTCATTTGCACGTCATTTAATGTACTTACCTGAGTACTTGATAGGGCAAGAGTTACTATCCATCCACCTTCCAGATTTCCTTAACATTATTATAGTTCAGCGGTTTTCTTAGTTACTCCCAACCGAGCAGTGTAACGACTACCTATCTTGATAATTTCACTGTTGACGGTGCCACACCCCAATCGGTGTCTTCCGGTCCGATCCCATGAAAATATGCCACATGTTATCAATTATATTTTCTATTATTCATATTTTCCGTTCTGATCCCACTTATTATTTAAAGTGGGATTTAACTAATTTACCAAGTACCAGAAGGGCAGAAGTTTAAAGTAATCATATCTACTACGCTGTATACATATGATTTCTTTTGTTTTTTCTTCTTTGTAAACATACTAGAAAATAAACTTATGGTTCTCGTCTTTTTAGTTTATCAACTGAATAATCCAAACTGAACAAACGATGTTGGTCTCACGATTATTATTATAAATAATAAAACTTTTACATTAAGAAAATACTGTAAAACTGTTTGTTGGTCCTTAGAAAAAAATAAAGACGAAGGTGATCATTTGCTTTTTACAATCGTCCTGTAATTATTACGCTTACAAGCTACTAACGTATATAAAGTACTTGTCAACAATACTAAATTGAAAGCATAAAAAACCTGTACCTTGAAAAAGGTCACATCGGAGAAGACTGCTGTTATAATATCGAGGACTTACCAGAAACTCGCAGAAGTACAAGACCTTAATGGCTACATGGTGACTCAATGGCTAGAAGACTAAAGTTTCGTAAACATATTGTGTACTCTATAAGGAACATCATCGAACATTTTATGGAATGCTGGCATTTTAAATTATATAGTAACATTATTAAAATGCACCACAATAAATACCAGCTTTGTTAAATTATTTAGAAAAAGATGCCAACTTAAATATATTACTTAAAAAACAATATAAAACAAGGCAATAATCACTGAAGCGTAGTTTCACAAAATAATTTGAAGAAATAAATGAATTTACCATGTTACAGATCAACTGCAAAAAGCTGAAATCACAGTTGGTTTTTTTGGAATAGTTTTGCATATTTTAATGTTATTGATTACTTATTGTCTTACTTTGTAGTCTGAATTGTTACTCTTAGGCAAACTCGTTTTATTGTTTATTTTGGAAGCTATTGACATCTTTATATAATATTTCGTAGATATAATCTAATATATGGCATGCTCTATAATATCTATACTGTTTATATATTTAATTACAAATTTTACATAAAATTGCTTGTTTGTTAATTATATGCTTTCTTCTAAGGTAAATTGGCTGAAGGTTTAAAAAATTATATAAGTATGACCTGCGGATATACAGCCAACTTTAGGAACAATTTTAATTTAATATTGTTTTTATACTGTTAGATGGAAAAAGCATTAGCTACTGGCAAGATTCGAGCCTGCAACTACAGGTACCTGTGATCGTGAGATCCGATCCCAGTCCTAATTATATATTTTTTCCATCAAACATTATTTTTATATTCTCGCTAAGCATGCGTAAATGGTTATAAAAATATACCCATATTGTTTGTATATAGTTATTTTCCTAATGTTGATTGTTAGTTTCGATATCTTAGTTGAACTTTTACAATAAAGAGTGATATCGTTTTAAAGCAGCTTGTTTTATTCTTATGTAAGTACATTTAAAAATAAAAGAAAGAAGTAACTCAAAGTATTTTTTTAAGGAAAAATAGCAGATAATGATTTTTATGTTTTAGTTATCGATTCAGCCACATTTATGTATGTACATATACTGATTATTTACTGATGAACTTAAGTTAATATAATTTAAGTGAGTTCTCTGCGTAAGTTTCATAACTTATAATCACAACTTATCTAATAGCTAATAATATATTTTATAAATATGTTTTTCTGTAACAAGATTTACAGTATGAAACTCCTATGAACTTCTGCTCTCCTGGTTACTTGCGTATTCTTATATTGGTATGTGTACCAATGTGTGTTGTCGTGTTAAGCATAGTTTCATAAATTTCTTCCTTTATTGATAACGTACCCAAGCTATAACTATTATCAGTCTGGACCATGAAACAATGAGTGGGATCAGACCGGAACGAAAAATTTATATTGTACTTGTATTGTATTTATATTGTCTTGCAATTTTATCTTGTAAATGATCGGTGTGGGATCCGATTGTGGTATCAGACCGGAATACACAAATCATTCCCGTAAGTGGCAGGGCTAACATTTTTTTTAACATAATACATATAATGAAACCTAAAAAATGAAAAATAATTTGTCGAAGTCACCATGACCACAATATGGAGATCATACTATCAAACTGTCATGGTACCGACTTTGACTAGTTATTTCAGACTTTTTGGTATTAGAAGTCGGTTTAATTTTTGTTCGTTTTTTATTGTGTGATGAATCCATTTTATAAAAAAACATGTTTTATGTGTATCGAAGAACAAATATCCTATACTTACTTACTTTAGAGACTTTACTAGATTTGCTACAAAATGTGCTGTGACATTTAATTTACATTATATAATATCTACAACGTCGGCTCAATCAATGTTCGTCATAATGTAAGCTAAGATTTCACGACAAAGATATACTTAGAAGGATAGGTAAAAATATGAAATTTATTAATAGGTAAAATCTGATGTCTGAACATGTTTTTATATTTATATATTGGGTTATGTACGTCTATAATATATTTTTTAGTTTCGATAATTCAAATGTAATATTTAGAAAACAATAATATTCGTAGAATCGAAATATCTACACCATCGATTTTTTCCCATCACTCACCATCCAACATATCGAAAATGCATATTGACATCACTAATGCAAGTACCTCTACCTAACTACTATGATTTATTCTGTGCAGCTACCCTGCCCCCCGAACAGAATTGTGCGATAAGGACAATTGCAGCTTCTTCAAGTTTTGACTTAAAATTTCCGCATAATTTGAGTTCTGGGAGAAAACTTTTCTCCTATAGTAAACATTAATCAAATCCAAAAAATTTGGTCTTATTTTATAACTGACAGAACAAACGATGTTTATAGGTTTTCCTTTTTCTTTATTTATCATTATTTTTCATATAAACAATTCACAAACTAGAGATACATTTTTTGAGAAAAAATCGGTATTTAAAAACCCATTAATTCAAATTCCTATAATATAATGATAAAAAGCAAAACTTACAAACCTCAATATTGATAATATCTGTAACCTTTCCAAAAATCATCAAAATCGGTGATTGTTTAGGGGGGTAGAAACATTTTCTCTTTTTGTATGAAAATTCGACACTTCCTTCTCGTCTTAAGCTAACTACAAAGGGTACATACAACATTAATTAATTTTACTTAATGGTGGAGACAGAAGGAACAAAGTATATTTATTTGATAAGTGATTCCTACTTGCACTTGGCTGAGTTTTCTATGCTTTTAAGACATGAGTGGGTATAATATTTCCAAATCATAAAAGAGAGAGGTACTTACAGAATGTATCATATCCATAAGAATAGTTTCTTGTTCAGGTCGCATGGAAAGAGTCTCCAGTTCAAAAGCCACAGCTTGCCTCGCAGACTCTATTTCATCTGTAGACAGCTGTGGCCTGAGTGTTACTTCTGCCAGTACCTGGAACATTTTTTATTGGTAATACTAGTCTATACATAAAATACAAGTGTGGAATTTATTACAATATTAGATGTCTAAGCCTTAACAACAACAAGTATTACACTGATTTGATCCCATTTTAAATTGACATTGAAAAAATAGGAAGAAGTTCTCAATATTTTTTTACATGTCATGAAACGTTAAAAAATTACCTTATTTTATTTATTTATTTACAATCAAACAACAATGTTTATAGTAGAGGAGATGTGATCGACCTAACCTTCACCCATCTGATAAATTGATGAGACATATATTTTTATCAAATATAATTTATTACCAAACAAGCCTATGATAACTTGCCTATAGAATAAATTTCATAGCTGTGGCAATGTGGTACCCAAAAAGATCGAAACCCAACTCGCACTTGGCCAGTTATTATCCAGTTCATGAATACCTAAACTTATAGCACGTTATAAGTTTTTCATTTTTATAATTATCATTCATTTATATTTCAATTGGGTTGCTTATGGAGATACTTTTAGGCCAACGTCGCGCATGAACCGCGATGCTTGCGGCGCGGCCGCGTCATCGAACGGAGCCTTAGCCATATTTCTTAATTCCACCTTAATTCTTTTGTTTTTGAAACATTAATCCATTAACTTGTATCTGCAATTGATAAGTGTGGAAATGCCATCGTGTAGTGATGCAGATGAACATAAACCATGTTTACTTTTTAATATGTAACCATTATCTGTGCAGAATACTACCCAAGTTTTCTGTAGAGAGGTTGGTTTCTTGTTAAGTAATTTTCTGGATTTTAATTGTGTCTAAAAGTCTACATTTCGGGACAAAGGAGTTTCAGGTAACCCGGCGCAGACGACTCGGACCGTCGAATCTGACGAAGGTATATGGTAGGTACAGGGCAGAAACGCGTTGCTGCCAATGTTTATTTCACATGAGCTAAGATAGCCACTTTTTCAATAGGTACCTATGTGGCGCACTAGAGTTTCGCGTGATTGTTAAACATGGTGACATAGCGCAGGAAACTAAGCCATGTGTAACAATCAAAGCAGCATTATTGCTCCCTTACCAACTGAAAGACATTGGATTTTCTATCAAAATAGAGCTCAGGTTGGTGAGTGAGTATAGGCTCATTGAAGACAATTAAGGCGTTTGTACAATACTTGCTCGGAAAGAACCTCATCCTTGTTTGACAGCGAGTTGAAAGTACGGACCTAGAGTCAGTTATTACAATGCTTAAAGCAAACGGTTTAGTCATCATCATAATGATTTTATAAAAAAAATGGCAAAATGAAACAGCCCACTTACTTTTTCATTATTAGCTGCAAAGTTTTGCTCATTTAGCCAGTGTCAACTTAATAAATCTTTTGTTTGATACTACACTTCCAATTTGTAATGCTTTGCTTCATTCAGGAAAAACTGACTGATTCCCACTTCGGTGTACTGACATCCTTGTGGGAATATGTCACTTTCTCCCCTTGGTGAGCAATGTACTATTATTGAGCCGTTTATTATTACTTATGAGTATGCACATTATTTTCAGGTAATGGCCTTACAAAAAACTTTTAGAAAATATTACTCCAGATCATACAAAAGAAATATGTCCCCAAATACGACAAGGAATAATTTAATGTTAAGAAAAAATCAAGAATTATTGGATTGAACCAGAAAATTATTAATAGAAAATGCAGGGGATTTAAGGTATTAAGATTATCATAGTGACTAAGGATAACTCTGTTGCTTTGAGAACTTACTAATAATGCTCTGTTGTCTTTTTAAGTAATAACCGAAGTGATATTTTGTTGTTGAAGAATTACAAGATGATTCATTAAAAACGCCACATGCGTTTTTAATTAATCATCTTGTCATTTGGTCTTGAATCTTGTATTTTTAAGGTACTAAATATATTCATAAAGTACTTTAATTGATTCATGGCTTTCTTTTTCCACTCCTCTATTTTACCACAAATCAATAAAACATCTGATTATTATTATTATGTATGTTATTAATACAAAGCAATATCTAGTTCTTAAAATATTTCAACCCTTCAGCCAAATATATAGTAATATCGGGTTGAAACATAGGTAATTAGTACAATGTTATGCTTTAATTGCCCCAATTCATTTATTTGAAGATATACCGTAAATGTTCCTACTTTGCCCCAATGGGGTTAACTATGCTCCAGTTCTCTCAAATGATCAAGCCTACACCATAATCTGCCAGATAGACTACATCATTAGTGAGGTAGGTAACCACTACAGAACCATCCCAAGGGTAATTTTTTTTTAATAATGTAATATATATAAACAATTTCCATGTGAGCCAACCCGCGGCCAGTAGATAGTACAGAATAAAATTTTACCTACAAAGATCTCTAATGTTTATCTAATATACATAAATGTATAAAATGTACCTGTGTTACAGCTTCTAAGCCTCTGGAATCAGCACTGGTAGCATATACTGTAGTGTCCCTTGAGCCTTGACAATCACATATACCCCCATGTCGCTCCAGCTCTCGCAGCATTACATCTCGAGTTGGATATTTGTGAGTAGCCTGATAACAATTAATAGATCCTCTCATGCAAAAGTAAGTAAATAATCTTTGCAGTCTTAAGAATCATAAAAGGAGGAATATAAGCATAAAATTATGTTTCAACTTACCCCAAAACTCAATTTTTCTAAGAAATGGCAAATACCATTTGGGTATGCTACTTCAAATCTTGGACCTGAGTCAATAACCACTGAAAAAGTAAGTTACTTATTATTATTACTCAGTAGTAAATATGTTTAGGTTACTGATTAAGAGTGTATTAAATTAATTTCGAACTCAAGAGCATTATAACTTTATAGTTTATTTGTTTTAAATTAATATTGTAGCCAAAATATATTTACGTGTGGGATTATAGCTTTGGATTGGTGGAATTATGGATTAAAATCCTCAGAAGATACCTTCTTACTCTAAAAAAGAAGAACCCTTGGTCCTATTAACACATAACATACATACACTCAGGAAGGACCACAAGATTGTCAAGCCGGAGGAACAATTGAATATGGGACGCCAAGTCCGAAGGCAGGTACAGGACACTGTTATCCTTGACTCAGGTACTTGTTATTCTACTGGGAAAGTCGTTGTAGTTTTTTGCCTTAGGCACTGTCTGTCTGTTGCTATAGTTGTCAAGTTGCAAGAAATCTGTACATCATATATAGTTTTGCTTTCTCATCATCATCAACATTCATTTGAAACTAGCTACAAAGCAGTAAAGGGCATGTCAGCTTGCAAAGCATGAAGTACCTAATATTTATATTCATCTACAAGGCGTATTTTTTTCTATTGCATAGCTCTGATATCTTCTGACATGGCACGCACAATAGAATAATCCCATCCATATCTGTACCTTTGTACATAAAGTGCATAGTGAGCCAGGCCCGGCATGAGTAGATTTAAAACCAAATAAGGAAAAAAACTTTCAAGGATTTAGTTTGGTTATTTTATTTTGCACTCAAATAAATGGTAGCTAAGTTTAAGTGGTAAGTTTGTTATCACATTATTGAAATAAATGACATCCTTTAAGGTTATTAACAACTTTGGTTATATTTACTTTTTCATACAAATGACCAAAACACTATCATAGTTGGGGTACACATGACTCAGCGCATACACTTGAGTTTCAAACAGTAACATTAGACAGTATGCTAATACTCAAGTTTTAAATACAAACACCAAATAATTCAATGCTTACCTCCAGCAGTACAAAACTGTCCAAACTTTTTCTCAGATGCAACTCTAAGGCCATTGCTAAGGACAGTTACTTCTGTTAACGTATCCTCAGCTTTCGCTGTAGAGAACACTACGGGAGGGAGGTTGGGCATGGGCTCTGACAAAGGCGGCAACGGTGTCACACTGCTTTTGTGCAAGGGCCGTACAGGGTGGTCCACATCTTGACTAAATTTCCTTGTGCCCCATCTTGGAGTGTTATTTAACCTGCTTATTTAAACGCACAAGGATAAGCAACAAAATCCATTTTTCTGAGTTAACAATTCGATATTGTTGTGATATAAAATAACCCTCATTGTTACATTTGCACAGTTTCTGTGAATTACACAGGGCCAGTTTTCTCTAGCGGCAATTTGAAACGTTTATAAATAAGATAATTACCAATCGAAATTAATGAGGTGGAAACAAAACTTACCCATTTTTCAATGAAAATAACCTACTGAAAATATTTTTCATTTCAGTAACGTGAGCCATTTTTCTTGGTATTCACTTATAACTGGGTGTAAGATATGCGTATGTGATACTTAATGCAAGTTATTATTGAATTTTAGTTCATACAATAGGAAAAGTAACATTTCGCCAGAGATTTTTTTTAGGATCTGAAATAATGAGCCACCATCTAATGTACTAATGGATATCATAGATCAAATAGAATATATACTACATGGATATCAAAGAGAATTTAATACTACGTACGATACGAATTACGATAGGTATCTCCACAGAGTACTGTACAGTAGGTCGTTCCGAACCTTGGTTAGAGCGCACTCGGAATGCACTCGGAGTACAAATTTTCATTCTAACGGCGCTCACAACCTTCGAGTAGAGTGCAACTTTTTAACTATCATAAGCGGTCGTTTTGGTTGAATCCTTAACAGACATGACCTTGACATTTTTTGACATTAACTCTCTCAGAGTTGTAGGCATTCTTTTGTATTTTGCAGGGAACGGTAGTTATTGATTTTCAAACGTCATTAAACGTCTATATATTTTGGTAGTTCCCCGCCAAAAAACTAAATTTGAGGTTATAAAACGACCGGGTCGTTCCGAACCTTGGAATAATCAAATAACTACACTCTGAGGCTTGGAACGTAGCCCAGTACTGTATTGGCTACGTTCATAGCCATGAAGTGTAGTTGTTTGGTTGTTTTTGAACTTACTCGTAGAACGCAACGACATGGTTGTTTTAAAACTACCTCCTATAATTCTCTCATCAAGGAATGCCAAGGTCATGTTAGTTAAAGATGCAGACTTTTAACGACTGATTTTGTTAGTCAAAAAGTTGCAACCTTCAAAGGTTTGGAAAGATCAAGTTGTGAAAATCGAACGCTCTACTCGAACGATGTGTTGATGTGAACGATGCGAGACGCGATGTTAGAGTGAAAAGTTGCACTCCGAGTGCGGCTTGGTTAGACCGCACTCGGAGTGCAACTTTTCATCTGAACGGGCCTCAGTATAGAGACAAGTGTACAATTTTGACCTTTCTTGACATACTATATACCATGGTCTAAGAAATCAAAGTCTTCTACTCCCGAAGAATCACAAGCTTGCGTCACTAGCAAATTGGCTCCTTATTAAAACATGATTGCAGCAGAATACAAGTTCATGGTTCTTTTTCATGTGAATGTTTTGTTCTAAAATATCAATAAAATGTTTCAAACGTTTAATAGAAAGTCACACATAAATCAATGTTCATCACAGTAAATGGTATGAAAAAAGTTGTCTCCCTATGGTTCCACCATTTTGCCAATATCGCCATCTCTGTAACACGTATATGATTTGCATCTGTTTCGCTCTCGCTCATGCACATTTGCGCAGTGATTAGCAAACTTTGTGGTCGGCCCATTTTTGGAAGCTACGAGTATAATAAAAAACATATAATTTTTTCTATTGTGACGGAACAAGCTCGAGGCCCACCTGATGTTAAGCAGACCAACCTCTGCCTATAACAGGAGACATAACAAGGACTGCTGCCGGAACACCGTTAAGTGCTTGGCGACAGATTTTCTACTTGAGGGGAGTCGCTAGCCAGGCGGGCATTCGCAAAATGCCCTTGCACCATGCAAAAAGTAACTGTAAGAGTAAAAGTAGAAAAAGCAGTGATTTGAAGTTTTTTTCATTTCCTGCAAAATTGTCTGTAGCCGAAGAATGGTTATATAACGTATATATCTAATTGCTTTAATTCCGATATTTTTGAGCTTTCTTACACCAAAATACAGATCACTGGCTTTTTTTTCGGCATAGAAAATAATTACTTGTTTTCAATCTATGAAAAATTTAAGCCTATTAGCATCGACGGTACCCATTATAAAAAAAACTATTCGGTGTCAAACACTCTGTACGAACTTGATAACCACAATTCATTCAATAATCATTAATCTGTGTAATCTAAATAAATAATTTCGTGATTTTCTTTATTAAAAAAAAGGTGAAATCTATTAACTATTATTTTACTGCCCCCAATTTCCTCAAATTAGGTATAAAGTTTGAGAGCCGTAGATAGAAGTGATGACAGAATGCTTGTGTCCCGGTTACGTGACATCCGGTCTCGGAGTGTAATACCTGGCGTAGTATATTATTGTATCATGCTTTATACCACCTTAAACAGGGTTATGGTGTCAACCCCTCGGAGAGTGCAGCCCCGAATAGCCCAGTCGAACATAGGATTCGACTGGGCTATTCGGGGCTGCACTCTCCGAGGGGTTGACGTCACATGTTATGCTGATGATACTCTGGTGACTGCACGTGGCCGAACTTACCAGGAGGCAAGTCTACTGGCTACAGCTGGAGTAGCTTTTGTTGTGGGCAAAATAAGGAGACTGGGCCTGAAGGTGGCCCTTAACAAATCCGAGGCCTTGTGTTTTCACGGGCCTCGGAACGCGCCACCAGCAGGTGCCCACCTGATAGTAGGCGGAGTGTCCATCGGCGTCGGCTCTACGATGAAGTATCTGGGACTCGTCCTCGACAGTCGATGGACATTCAAGGAGCACTTTAAACTCCTTGCCCCAAGACTGACAAAAATTACGTCTGCCCTAACTAGGCTTTTGCCAAATCTGGGTGGACCGAATGCTAAGTGCCGCTGCCCCTTTACAGCAGTGGTGCGATCGGTAGCACTCTATGGAGCACCTATATGGGCGGACTCTCTGAGTGCTTACAACAAGACCCTGTTGCGTCGACCACAGAGGGTCATGGCACTCAGAGTAACCCGTTCCTATCGCACAGTCTCTTTTGAAGCAGCGTGTGTTTTAGCTGGGACGCTGCCTTGGGACCTAGAAGCAGAAATTCTTGCGGTGGTATGCATGTGTACTGCCGAAGCTAAGAGTCGTGGATCCATGCCGCTCCCTGAGGAGGTTGAGCGCTGGCGAGGGAACGCTCGGCAGATGGCCCACCGCAAGTGGGAACTAAGGTTGGAAGTGCCAAGTGCTGGGCACCGCACAATTGCGGCCATCAGACCAGTGCTCGAAGAATGGTTAGAAAGAAGATGGGGTTTGCTCTCCTATCGCCTCGTTCAGATGCTCACAGCACACGGGTGCTTTGGCAAATACCTGTGCAACGTTGCGAAAAGGGAGCAACTACCAGTATGTCACGAGTGCGGTGCGGCTGAAGACTCAGCGCAACATACTCTCGAAGAGTGTCCAAGGTGGGTCACTGAGCGGTCTCAGCTTGTATACGTGATTGGAAATGACCTGTCGTTGCCAGGAATCGTTAGAGCGATGGTTGGCAGTGACAGGGGATGGAATGCGGTTCAAGCCTTTTGTGAGACAGTCATGACCCAAAAGGAAGAGAGCGAGCGACATCGAGAGGATGATCCACAAGCAAATCCTCTCCGCCGCCGAAGAGTCGGGCGCAGGCGTCGGGCGTATGCCCAAACGCTAGCCCGCTGACAGGGTTTGAGTTACAAGAACACCTGGGAGGAGTGTGGTGGTATGCACGTGTTCCGTCATACCACTGCGGAGGCGGAAAAAGTAAATATAAAGAGGGTCCGTATTCGGACGAATGCATCACCGCCGGGGAAACGGACAAGGTTCGCTGTTACCGTTTCCCCTGCCTATGCAAGAAGACGGAACACAGTGGAGTTTAGCAGGTAGGACCAGTGGACTCTTTACACCCGCTGGTGAGTCCGGCATAACCTTGTGTAAAACAGGGTATCCGTAAAAGGATTCTCCACTCAAAAAAAAAAAAAAAAAAATAGCTAACAAAACAAAAAAAAATCAAATAAAAAAAAACATCTAAAATGTTTGTTAGGGCTAGCAGGTAGGGATGTGAGAACATTGGAAATTAATCGATTAAATAAAAATCGATTTTCTTTGCTCAAAAATAATCGATGTTTTAAAAATCGTTTTTATCAAAATAATTAATCGATTTCTACGAAAAAAATCGATTTTACTGTATTTTTAAAAAAAACATGCTTTTCATATTCTAATAACAAAATTAAGAGATCCATATTAACGATTTATCAGATTACAAATCAAATAAAATTATATGAATAAAAAATGACCATTTCAAATAGGTTTTTTATGTGTTATTAAGGCAATGTTCATTTAAAATTTCAAGGTAATGAATTAGGAAACCAAATAGCACTATGGATACAAATTAAGTACTATGAAACGTTAAATTTAATATAATAAAAATGAAATGATGAGAATCCTTTTATAGATTATTGAGGTTACGTACAATAATAATATGTTTTATGTAATACACATAATGGTTTTATTTCGAGAAAGAATAAGTATAAATAAATACAAACATAAAATTAATCTTTCACATAAATATGACAAGAGGATGAATAACAATATGTTGCTAGGTAACATTGTCGATGACAAAGGTTAGATCCTTTTTACACAATAAAGTTTCTACCCTACAACACCACCACTTAATCCACAATGTTTAACACAGAACTGGTGTTTCTGTCCAGCAACTCCCTTTGTTAGCATATCAGCAGGCATTAGGTTTGTTTCACAATATTACATACAACCCTTTGCTCTGCTAAATCACGAACAAAATGATACTTAATATTTATATGCTTCGACCGTTTACCTATAGCAGGAGTATACACTAGTTTACTCGCACTTTGACTATCACTAAATATTGTAACAGTGTCTGTCCGGTCCGTCAGTTCAGCATATAACCCTTTAACTGAAACTACTTCCTTAGCAACCTCACAAATGGCAATATATTCTGCTTCAGCAGTACTCAAAGCTATACATCGTTCCTTCCTAGATTGCCAAGATATTGCAGCACCACCAAAAATAAGGGCATACCCAGAAAAAGATTTTGCATCTGGGCTGTTCCCCCAGTCCGAATCTGCGTAAGCTACTAGAGGTTTGTTACACTTTTTGTAACACAGCGATAGTTCTACTGTCCCCTTCAGATACCTAAGAACGCGTTTCAGAGCTGCCATATGAGTTGAATCATTGCATGAGTTGAATTGACTTAGCATCGTGACTGCGAATGATATATCTGGCCTTGTACAACATGCTAGGTACATCAGTGATCCTATGATCTCTTGATACCGCGTATCATCAGTTTTTGGTGCAGACTTGAGATGAAGGTTTAGCTCAATCGGTATTTTAACCGGCTTACATTCTAGCATCCCATATTTTTCTAGAAATTTCTTGACACATTCTTTCCCCTTGCAGCAGCCTTCACATGGTTCCGTGCTTACCGCTCCATATGACAGTCCATCTGCTAAACCTTTAAATTTTTCCATCAAAGGCCTACACAGGTGACCCAATCTTCTATGCCATAAATCAAAAGCATTAGAAGCTGTATCTGGAGGAGACGTAAGAACCATCGCTGCCTCTTTATCTAAAACATATAAGCCGTTTTTTAGGGGTGCTGTTAACAACGGGTTAACACCTATATCTATATCATCTTTATTTAAAACTTTACAACAAGTTTTATCAAAAACAACTACAAAACCTTTACTACATATTTTACTAACCGACAGCAAATTTGTCATCATACCTGGTACAACCAAAACATCCTCAAACCTTATTGAAAGATCTTTGGCAAACACATTTCCCTTGACATTTGAAACAATTTTGTGGTTATTCGCAGTTGTAACAAGCTTAGAACTGACGTTTTCCTTGTTGTCCAAAATGTTTCTGTCTGACGTCATATGAGATGTTGCACCAGAGTCTATAACCCATTTGTTTTCACTGACCGTCGCCGACATAGCAGTTATCAGCCCAAGAGTCTCTTTACTATCCTTCTTAGTATTATGTGTAACCTTCGATTTATTAAAAATCTATTAATATTGCTAAAAATATAGAAAATAAAAATCGATTATAAGAAAATAATTATCGATATTAATAAAAATCGATTATTTTCTAACATCCCTACTAGCAGGCAGAAGTCAACCCTAAAAGGTACTTAGCAATTTACCAATAACCCTGGGGTGCGTTTAGGCGGGTAGAATAAATTTTCACCAGAAGAAAATTTCGCCGATGCGGTCCGCCTAAACGGTGTCATAGCCGTACGTAAATTATTGTTGTCAAATTCAATTGACATTCGGCAAAGAAGTTTTTATAATTATATAAATCTTGAAAGAAATAAAATATCCTGGATACAATACATTGAAATATAATATACATTATTATTATTCTGTAATCCCGCGATAAAGTAGAACAAATTTAAACCCAAACCAATATTACCGTGCCAATACAAAACAATCCAACAAGAATACCTACAGGAAAACACCAACATATGTACACAACTTGTCTTGTTATATAGTATGTCTTCCCGCCCTTCCGTAATCTTTGGTATTATGATTGAAGTAACATGACATATAGCTTAAATCTGACAGCCGACGAAAATTTAGCGACCTCAAAAGGTCGCTAAAATTTAATCTACTTAGCGAAGATTTAACCAAGCGGACGCGCCTAAACGGGGCATATAAAATTTTAGTCTGTGCAAATTTTCGCCTCGAGGAGGCCGTAAACGGGGTGTTTGACGTTTATCTAGTTTAAATCTTATCCTGGCTAAGTCGCCTAAACGCAGGTATCACTGGGGTGCGTTCTTATTTGTCGTCCGACGACGGATGATCGCTCCAAGCAGAGCGACGCTCGTCATCCGCCTTTTAAGAACGGCTGTGTATCATATCTGTATCAAGAACACTACTTAAAATGTTTCACTGACTCAGAAGAAATGTATTTACAATTATGTACTTTTCCACGACACACAACTAAAACAAACATACATAATATAACAATAATAATAATAAAATTTTGTAAACAGAAGTCTACGTAAACAAAAAGTAACTTAAAACAAAGAAAAATCAAGTCCCAACTGTCAAATGAAACGTCAGGGCGATATTTATCCACCGATTTCGTGGGGCGACCGGTGCGTCGTCGAGCGATATATAAGAACGCTCCGGAAGATCATCAGACGATCGTTCCGGGCATATAAAAACGCCCGGGGCGTCGTCCGACGACGGATGATATCTCCAAGCAGAGCGACGCTCGTCATCCGCCTTTTAAGAACGGCTGTGTATCATATCTGTATCAAGAACACTACTTAAAATGTTTCACTGACTCAGAAGAAATGTATTTACAATTATGTACTTTTCCACGACACACAACTAAAACAAACATACATAATATAACAATAATAATAATAAAATTTTGTAAACAGAAGTCTACGTAAACAAAAAGTAACTTAAAACAAAGAAAAATCAAGTCCCAACTGTCAAATGAAACGTCAGGGTGATATTTATCCACCGATTTCGTGGGGCGACCGGTGCGTCGTCGAGCGATACATAAGAACGCTCCGGAAGATCATCAGACGATCGTTCCGGGCATATAAAAACGCTCGGGGCGTCGTCGGACGTCGTCGGACGACAAATAAGAACGCACCCCTGAGCAAGTAATAAATAATAATCATCACTCCCCTGGGGTGCGTTCTTATTTGTCGTCCGACGACGTCCGACAACGCCCCGAGCGTTTTTATATGACCGGAGCGATCGTCCGATGATCTTCCGGAGCGTTCTTATATATCGCTCGACGACGCACCGGTCGCCCCACGAAATCGGTGGATAAATATCGCCCTGACGTTTCATTTGACAGTTGGGACTTGATTTTTCTTTGTTTTAGTTACTTTTTATTTACGTAGACTTCTGTTTACAAAATTGTATTATTATTATTGTTTTAGTTGTGTGTCGTGGAAAAGTATATAATTGTAAATACATGTCTTCCGAGTCAGTGAAACATTTTAAGTAGTGTTCTTGATACAGATATGAGACAGAGCCGTTCTTAAAAGGCGGACGACGAGCGTCGCTCTGCTTGGAGCGATCATCCGTCGTCGGACGACATATAAGAACGCACCCCTGTATAACGAATTGTCAGTAAACAGGGCCCTGAAGAAATGAGTCCAAATTTTGTTCCTAAAATCAAAGTTACGCTTCTTTCTAATGATTGATCTGTGATTTGTAGATTTTACGAATTTTTATAAATGAAAAAAAAAAGAAGTTGCTTGTGTGTTGGTAATGTGAGAGTTTAAACTGTGCTCTGAAAATAAATTATAATTTCAAATTTCAATGAGATTGCTGATGTAATGTATTAAACATGAACGAGGACTTAGTAAGATATGTGTGACGGCGAATACAGGTTTTAATAGACGTACTTGCATACTATTTACGACAGTTTCTTAAGTTTTCAATTCTTGTAAATCACTTCAGCAGTATGTCGTTAAAGTTATTGAATTTTATGAGAGGACGGCCCTTTTCATCGTCGTTTAGAAGAACTCCTCAAGTATGTATAGTTGGGGCTGGACCAGCCGGCTTCTATGCAGCTATGCATATAACAAAAAATCTGGGTCTGGTTAATATTGACATTTATGAGAAACTTCCAGTGCCATTTGGACTAATCAGGTGAGTACTAACTTTATTTTCTTCTTTTTATAATTTGCAGACATGGAACTCATCAACAATATATTTGTTTTATAAAACCAAATAAAACAAAGAATTTAGATGAAGATGATTAAATTTTTTATTGTATTATGAAAAGAAAAGTTTGGCAATCATGAATGAAAAAAAATATCTGTAAAATATGTGTCCCTCTTCCTAGCGTACTCACCTAAGAAATTTTTGATTTTGACTATGCCAAAAAATAGTGCTGAAATAGTGACAAATAGTGCCGTTAGAAAGAAAAATAGTGCCACTATATAAAAAAAGTTACAGCTATAGTTTGGTGAGGTCGCTAGGATGATATCATTCTGGCGTACTCACCTCTCGTCCGTAAAAACGGCTCAAGCTACAATTAAGATTAATATCTCAAAAAATAGTGCC
Organism: Plagodis dolabraria; assembly: GCA_963854805.1. Lineage (NCBI taxonomy): Eukaryota > Metazoa > Arthropoda > Insecta > Lepidoptera > Geometridae > Plagodis > Plagodis dolabraria. The sequence continues at coordinate 24,878,534 of OY978441.1, read as the reverse complement.
AAAATAGTGACCACGGTACACCAAGTCTCAAAAATAGTGCTTCACACAGTCGAAAGTTATTCAGGTCTCTTGGTGAGTAAGCTAGGGTGAGGCTCATCCTAGCGTACTCACCTCGATATCTCAGGAATGGCTGCAAATTTCAATTCGTTCTTGGTCTCAAAAAATAGTGCTTAAATAGTGACAAATAGTGCCACAAAAAAGAAAAATAGTGCCACTCAATTAAAAAGTTACAGCTATAGTTTGGTGAGTTCGCTAGGATGATATCATTCTAGCGTACGCACCTCTCGTCCGTAAAAACGGCTCAAGCTACAATTGAGATTAATATTTAAAAAAATAGTGTTAAAATAGTGACCACGGTGTACCAAGTCTCAAAAATAGTGCTTCACACAGTCAAAAGTTATTCAGGTCTCTTGGTGAGTAAGCTGGGGTGAGGCTCATCCTAGCGTTATCACCTCGATATCTCAGGAATGGCTGCGAATTTCAATTCGTTCTTGGTCTCAAAAAATAGTGCTGAAATAGTGACTAACTATGGCAGAAAAATCAACTTGGTTCAAAACAAATAACATAGCTAAAAATACATTGGAAGTCCCACATACATTTTGTTTGGTCTACTACCTTCGAGAAAGTAACCCATAGAGAAGCCATGGTAGCTGCTTTGTACAAAATAAATTCAGTCAATTTTTCTCTTATCAAAACTCTTTCTAATTGGCTAAGCAACCACGTGGTTTATAGGGATGGGACGTTATTAATGTGCTAATTTAATCGATAAAATCAATATTTTGTTGAAATACAACGTATGCGTCTCTATTCTATCTTGAGCGTTGAGTGTGACTATTATGTTATTATCTGCTTGGCTATAGGAAGTAGGTAGACAGTAAAAACTACTTTCTATGTGTAACATTATGTGTCACCATTGTAATAATTTACCAAATGTACATAGCTAGTTTCTTATTCTTCAATCTATTGCTAGTTTATAACAACATCAAAATTAGTTTCTTATAACAAGCTTGAGTAGGAATTATTTGCAAATTCAATATAATACTATCTATTCATTAAGGAGTACTTTCAAAATTTTGTGATTTGATTTTTTTACACTTAAAGTAATAATATGTACATTATTAAATTCAAATAGCCATACACCGCTTTTAAATCTGTTTTTATACAGGTGCAAGAAAGAAATACAGAAGATTAAAACACCATAAAATAATATAAGTTTTGAAGCGCTTTTCGTTTCGTAGCAAGGTTTGTTTAGCTGTTCCTCATCGATCAGCAAAGTTATGCAACGTCCGCCGCGGTCATGAGTTAAATGGGTGACCGCTAGTGACATTAATATTGAGCGCTTCCGTGCTTCAGAGGGCACGTTTAGCCGTCGGTCTCGGTTTTTGTCTTAGGATAGCAGTCTTATAGCATGTTGGTATAGCATTTGCGAATGCCTGCCTGGCTAGCTACCATCCTCAATTAGAAAATCTGTCGCCAAGTGCCTAACGGTGTTTTCTGACAGCTGCCCTTGAGTTCGACCGAGTTGACCTTACTCGCTAGTAAGGTCAACTCGGCGAAGACCGCCTGTCGGGAAAGATCGTACATCGAAAATTACAAAAAAATCAGCAGACTTTCGAAGATGGCAACACAATCAACAGGCTAATGAAGCCGTTTTAGTTTTTATAGATTGACAGAAATGGCAGTGCATGTAGTGAAAACGGAAAAAAATAGTTTTTTTAATTTAGTATGGTGCGCGACTTGCATTGGGTGTGTACCACGTACTAACAAAAATGTTAAGAAGTGTTTAAATCTTAGTGGTTTTTCAGATCTATGCAAGTAAATAATTTTTTTATGAATATATCTATTTATTTATTATATGACATTGGTGTTATACACGTATTGTACTATGTTATTCATGATGAAAATAATAACTAACCTCTAAATATGTATTGGGGGAGTCCGTCTAGGTTTTGGAGGGTAATAAATGTCATATGCTGGTTTTTTCCACAGTCATAAGTCGTCATCGTTTGGTGTCTAATTAAGCTTCTATTTAAAATTACCGTCTTTGTTGGTTACATTTACTTACTTGATTATACTTCAAAGTATGTTAAATCTTAATTTCTTTTAGTTTGTTTTCGTTTGTTAAATAAAAGACTGATTATTTTGTTCACAAAAAATGCAAATAAATTTTGCTAGCAATTTTAGGTTTTACTTAAGAGCAGTCCCTAAGGTTAGTAGTTATTTACCTACGATTTTGAATCTTAGTATTTTAATACTAAGCACTCCTTTATTTTTTTCTATTAAATTTATCCAAAACTATTACTAGAAACATTTTTAATTTTATCGATTACTATTTTAGTACTCGTATAAGCTTGGAAGTTATGTAATAACATTGTACTATATAAAATCATTAATTATTATTCAACGTAAGATATGTTTTGCACCCCTGGAAGTGCGAAGTATGCCGGTCTTACCCGACAAATGCTGTATCTGGATAAGTATGGATAGTACGAAATAAGCTATAAAAAACCTTATTCCTGAGAATTAGGGTGCACAAATTAAGTTGTTACAAAAACTGGCACTCGCACACACTATCTATAACTACAAAGTCTATCGATACCTATGTACATTTGTCACTACGGTTTTATCAGACATGGAAGCCAAATCCGACTATTTGTACTGTGTTTACAAAAATGGTTGTTATTCCGTGACCGATGGTTTCTATGTAATTTCGACATATCTATTGCCAGATCAATTATATATTTTATGGTCTTGTTTAACAAAATTTGACTTAAAGGTTATAGAATAGCCAAAATAAGTCAATTTGTAACATTTTAAATGAAGTGTGATAGTGGTCAAAGGCTAACCTATCAGGCATAAAAAAAAGTTAGAATGAGTGCTTAGCATATATCGTTTTATAAGTTTTAATTTTACTATAGGAAAGGAATACATAAAGTAAGGACTATGTCTCACATAACTAAAATTAAGTGAATATGGTACAAGTCATAGTATCATCCCTAAATAACCTGTAATATCCAATATGATTTATAATAAAATTTATCAGTTATAAAAAAAAAACATTACGATACTGTAAGCACCTCACTAGGAAAAATAATATTTTAAATTTTGAAGAGTTCGATTAAATAAGCACATTAATTACGTCCCATCACTATAAACCACGTGGTTGCTTAGCCAATTAGAAAGAGCATTGATAAGAGAAAAATTGACTGAATTTCGTACAAAGCAGCTACCATGGCTTCTCTATGGGTTACTTTCTCGAAGGTAGTAGACCAAACAAAATGTATGTGGGACTTCCAATGTATTTTTAGCTATGTTATTTGTTTTGAACCAAGTTGATTTTTCTGCCATAGTTAGTCACTATTTCAGCACTATTTTTTGAGACCAAGAACAAATTGAAATTCGCAGCCATTCCTGAGATATCGAGGTGAGTACGCTAGGATGAGCCTCACCCCAGCTTACTCACCAAGAGACCTGAATAACTTTTGACTTTGTGAAGCACTATTTTTGAGACTTGGTACACCGTGGTCACTATTTTGGCACCATTTTTTTAAATATTAATCGCAATTGTAGCTTGAGCCGTTTTTACGGACGAGAGGTGAGTACGCTAGAATGATATCATCCTAGCGAACTCACCAAACTATAGCTGTAACTTTTTAATTGAGTGGCACTATTTTTCTTTTTTGTGGCACTATTTGTCACTATTTAAGCACTATTTTTTGAGACCAAGAACGAATTGAAATTTGCAGCCATTCCTGAGATATCGAGGTGAGTACGCTAGGATGAGCCTCACCCTAGCTTACTCACCAAGAGACCTGAATAACTTTTGACTGTGAGAAGCACTATTTTTGAGACTTGGTGTACCGTGATCATTATTTTGGCACTATTTTTTGAAATATTAACCTCAATTATAGCTTGAGCCGTTTTTACGGACGAGAGGTGAGTACGCCAGAATGATATCATCCTAGCGAACTCACCAAACTATAGCTGTAACTTTTTTTATATAGTGGCACTATATTTCTTTCTTACGGCACTATTTGTCACTATTTTTTGGCATAGTCAAAATTAAAAATTTCTTAGGTGAGTACGCTAGGATGAGGGACACTAAAATATCCACCCGAGGATGATGACAAATGTCAATTCTTTCACAAAAGTTTTTTATCAGTTTTTGGCAAAATGGTGAGTCTATTTTGTCAATCATATGGCAGATTTTGAGTTTTAAGGCTGCACTTGATTCGATTGGCTCCATATGGACTCTGTCCTTAACATAGCCCCACAAAAAATAAACTAGCAGTATTAAATCACACAATATGTCTGGCCACTTAACCGCAGAAGTTCATGAAATTATGAGATCAGGATATTTTGTTTGTAATAAATTGATTGTTTTATTGGCTCACCACATGTCAGTGATATCTACGTCATCAATAATAGGCAAAACTTAAGTTGTTAACATCTTGCATCATCTTCATCTAAATTCTTTGTCTTAGAAAATAAAGTTCTTATTGAAAAACCCTTTATTAGACATTAATTTATTTAGTGAGTTTGTGCGATATCATAAAAACAGCATTTCTGACACCTGAGCTAATGGATATATATTATTCTAATTATACCAATGTATTGAAGTTCAATTTGCAAACTATTGAATTATTTATGTTAGGTTAGATAAATTAATTCCATAGCAAACTATCTATTTGAGGGATATGCACTGTAAGTACCTAATGTAATGTATTTATGAGTAGATTCTCTATGTGTAAATAGGTACAGTAGGCGCTTGGTAATCCTGCACCCATATTTTTACGCCAATGCCGGTTTATTGGAAGTGCTAGATTATCGGATTAGTATGGGAGGTAAGAGCTAATATATAAAATATATTCTACATATCATAGCTATGTATCCACAATAAAAGACTATAAATGGTAAGGTATTTTTATTTAAAAGTAGTGAAACTGTTTAATTAATCAATAATGACAAGACATTGTCTCTGTTTTTTTATGATAAACTTAAAATTATATTACTTAAACAGTTCAACTGCTCTGTAATCCGGTGTCCCGCTGTGTAAAATGCCAGATTACTAAGCAGGTTACTGAGTAACTGAGTGCCGGATTACTGGGTGTGCCGGATTGGCGAGCGCCAGATTACCGAGCGCCTACTGTATATGAACATGGAATAAATTATATTTGTTAATAAATTAAAACAGGTATTTGTTTCAATTAAATTCTTACCAAATTCACACTTGAATGTTTGCATATTGAAAATATTTGTGTTTATATAGTTGTTATGTTAATTGTTTGTTCTCAAATTGACAGACAAGTAGGTACAATAGCCATGATGGTATACTATATGAGAAGTATACCATCATGGCTATTGTACCTACTTGTCTGTCAATTTGAGCACAAATTAAAATAAGAAAATCAAAAATTAAAGTTTTGCAAAGTGAATGAAGTTTTGTTTAGAAATAATTGTTCGAGTACAAACAAGTAATGCTGTTATTTGTTTGTGGGGGTGGACGATTTTATACAAGGTTAACCCAGACAAGACCCTACTTTAGTGAAAAATAAACTTTAAAACTTTATAAAAAATTATTGGTAAATTTAGCATTTTATGTGATGAAACACATTATCTATTAATTTTGTGCTATTTGCATTGCATTATCATCAGTGATCAGACTAGGAAGAGCTTTTCTTAGTACTTGTGGCATGTTTTCATAGTACAGACATGCCAGGCATCCTAGGATTCACTGGGATTTAACAAAATATACTTCTTGTTATGATTGGAAATGATTTTTAGAGGTACTCGTACTTGTGTAGTATTTCAGAATCACAACACAATAGTTTGCTCAAACGAATGCACTCTACATACCCGAAAGAGTGAGCTATACTATTGTTATGAGATAATAAAATTCTAAATTTAATGTGGCAAAATCGCATGGAGTTAGGATAGACAAGTTTACCAAACATATGCTCAAAAGTTTCTGAGTATCAAACAAGCTCCAACTGAACTAATACTTGGAAATGTCTCAAGTAAATTGTATAGCATCAGTGACATTAAAGATTATACCCATACTTCCTATAATTTTGCATATCAACAAGCTTCAGCTCATGCAATTTTTTTATTAAATTTCTCAATACATTTCAAATCCCGGGATCCCAGTGTCATGTCCATATTGATATATATATTTGAGATTGTTGGTGATAATGAGTTGAAGTAGTTGTACCTACTCCGATCACTGATTTCATAATACATCTCATAAATTAATTTTAAAATCTGGGTGTGTAGATGGCCTTCCCATGCTTTTGAAAGCAAGAGACTGTCTTTTAATATTTAAACGCATCATTTGGTGTCTTATATGCAGTGATCAGTGTAGGTAGATTGATTTTTCATACTTGCACCATGATACCAAAACATGTAAATGGTATTTATCTAGGAAGTACCAGAATTTCATAAAAGTTATAATAAAAGATGTTCATCAGCAAATTAAATATTTTAATGTTAATACAATTAATCATTATTGCATAACAATCATTATAGCATAACAATCATTTTTAATCCAATAAATGGTTACAATTTCTACATTCTGATTTTTAAAAATGTAGTAAAATTGCGTTTTCTTTTAAGTATGTTCTCTACCTCTATAGTACTTGTATGCCCTTCCACCATGCGGTGAACCTTAAGCTGGCAGTGGGGACAGAACCATGGGCCTGCGGCATGGCAGTCCAGTCTATTACCGCTCGGCTATCATTTCTCCAAAAGTGCTTTTGTGCTTGAAATTTTGTTGCAAGATTCCACCCAGAACAAAAACAGGCACACTAAAAAGTAACTTAAGGCGAGGCTTTTCACGGACTTTAGGTATTTTATGCGAGCGCGACGTATTCATTTACGCGACACAGTGCGATGCGCCGCGTGCACGCTTTTAGCTCTCCAGGTAAGGTACAGTAAAGTCCTACCTACGTAGCGGAGATCACGTCAGTATGACATTTTAGAATGGAATTAACATTTGTCGTGTATTGGTACATACGCCGGAAAAATAATCGGGTCTTGTAGGGGTTCGATCAGTACAGTAGTGTTTATATATCTATACAGTTTATTGTGTACCTACGGTTATTTTAGATGGGTAAATTATCATTCTTAAGAAAAACATTTTTATTTGTGAGAACTACATTAAATTAATATATTAAGGTTCTATTATATTTTTACTAGCTTTCCAGGCGCGGCTCCGCCCGCGCGTTTGTCGGTTATCGCGCAAAAACATTAACCTCTTTTTGCGCAGTTGGATACAAACTATCCCATGTTTTTCCCGGGTCTCAAACTATTTCCATACCAAATTTCATTCAAATCAGTCCAGTAGTTTTGGCGTGAAAGCCTAACAGACAGACAGAGCTACTTTCGCATTTATAATATTAGTACTGATTATAGAGAAAGCCGTTTAATGCACCTATTCATAAATGGTAATTTGGTAATATTATTATATTTTAAATAAATATATATATACATAAACTTCATTAAAAGAACACATTAAATGTCACAACCATGTCATGTGAGATTCCCAGAATTCAGTAACAAGTCTGTCTGTCACAGTTGTCCTATTAATTAATGGCGTCGAGTGACATAGCTGCGGAAAAATAAGTTTGATATTAGTTATTTTGTAAAACGAGTACCCTTATGCTGTCAAGACCGTGGCTCTTAAAATATGTATTTATGAATATGTCTTCGCAGATTTTTATTGATTTGGTGTGTTTAATAACAATTAATCTAGTGATTGTTTTAAGATGGCTACTTTTGTTTAATCTTTGTAGTTATAGCACGGTGCGAACATTTCACATCCATGGACGTCACAACCGTGGTTTTCATAGAACCACGGTTGTGGCGAGTGGCCCATGGTCGAGACAGAATCGTTTAGTTTTAGTTAAGTTTTTTTTAAATTATTATTTTCAGACCATGTATTCAACATAATAACAAACCTCAAAGAATTATATCTCGCGTTTAAAATAAAACCAAATTTCACAATATTTTTGATATAATTTAAGCTCATTCCAATGAACTGTTTTGCAAGTTTAATAAAAAAGATATTATCCAAAACGATACTTGTTAAGTTGAGCGCTTATAGAGAGCATTTTTGAAACTAAAAATATGTATCAATTGTCTTGGTTGTGACAGGAGCCCCATTGTAATAAATTTCATAAAGCTGTCCTGTACAGAGTGCTCAATTCAAAGTCAATGAGTACAAATCTTACTTCATAATCATCGCTCATTAAGGCAACCATCTTCAGGCAGATATTTGCCTTCTAGCAAAATTGGCCAGAAATAAAAATAAAATTTGCCAGATAGTGTCCATTATTGAAGATACAGTAGAACCATATCCCGTAAAACTAAAAAAAATTAAGTCATAAAACAGGGCAACAAATACTATATTTAGATATAATGTGTCTATACGCGCACTGTTATAAATCAAAATGTTATTTGGAATTAAAAATTAATAAATGAATTTTAAGTTACTATATAAAAGTAGTTTATGAAAATTGTAAGATAAGGTTTTTAACATATTTCTAATAAACTCAGTTAGTTAGTATGTGTGTTAGCTTCTGAACCGACTTCAAAAAGTAGGAGGTTCGCAATTAGTCTATATTTTTTATTATGTGTGTTACCTCAGAACTTTTGACTGGGTGAACCGATTTTGATAATTCTTTTTTTATTAAAGCTGATACTTGTTGTTTGATTTTTAAATGAAATTGAACGACAAGTATCATGAATGACACTCCAATAACTGAAAAATATTTTCCTATCTTGATGATATTATAGTCTTTGACAGTGAATGACAATCGATCCAGTAAGTAGCAAGAATCACTAAAAAGAGTTTAATTTTTTTTTAACAAAAAATGGAACCAACTTCAACACTCAAGTCACTCGAAGTCGGTTTCATGCGCAAAATATTGTTATACTAGGTACTTTTGAACTATTATGGCACCGACTTCAACAAGTTATTTCACACTTTGGAGTGTTGATGTCGGTTTCATTTTTCGGTAAACATTTTTTTATATTGAGAAATTGCATTAGTATTGGATTTGTTAGTAAATTTAAGTAGTATTTTTTTATAACTATAGAAGTAATATGTAACATTAAGTGATTTTTAATACTAGATGGATATAAATTGAATTATAAGTAAAAACGTAAATCTGGCTGTATGGAAACTCATGTTACGTCACGACTATGGTACTCAATGTCACACCCGAGACTTTGAACTAGTATTTTAATATTTTTCTAGGTTCAATGAGCTTGCGAAAATGAGTTATTATGTGTGATATACATAAAAAAAATCTAAATATATATTTTATTACAGTTGAGTTGAGGATTCCCCAGATAACAAGTATAAAGAGATACAACTGAATAAATTGAACTCATATTTTTTGGCATTGGACCTAACAATAGTGATAACAATTTACTAACCTTAATTTAACCATTGTGTACATATTAATAGTATATGGTTCGCAAATTGCGTTAAAAACTACACGAGTTAGATATAGTTTCAAACAATCAATTACAACATATCTAGATTCCATTCATCAAAATTGGTTTTCCTGATCCTTCAGGAACCGTTCGGAAAATCGAGATAAAAATTAGAATACGTTTTATGATTTATCATCTAAATCCATTCAGCGGTGTTAAGCAAATTTTTGGCGAAAAATGGGCTTGAATTCAGCACTCAAAGGTGCAAAATAACTTGTTGAAGTCGGTACCATGATAGGTCAAAAGTACATATTATTACAATATTGTGCGCATGGTCCCGACTTCAACAAGTTATTTCACACCCTTGAGTGTTAAAGTCGGTTCAATTTTTGGGGTAAAAAAAAATCCCCCATTTTACTACGAGTATTAATAAATGCATGTTTTTTTTATAATTATTGATAGGCTAGCCTTGGACTACTATCTCACTTGATGGTTATTAAAGATGTGGTCTAGGATGTTGTTCAGGTAACCCTAGAATTACTCCTAGAACTCTCAAGGACAGCTGCCGGAACACACCGTTAGGTGCTTGGCGACAGATTTTCTTCTTAAGGGTGGTAGCTAGCCAGGCGGGCATTCAAAATGCAAAACGCCCTACTACCATGCTGATACTACTGCCATCGTGAGACAACAACCGGGGCCGACGGCTTAAAAAACGGCTTGACCAATTTTGATGAAATTTAAATAGGACCATACGACAAACATTCAAATATAAAAAGAATCATATAAATCGGTTTATCAGTAAAAAGTTCTGAGGTAACAAACATTTAAAATAAATAGACGAATTGAAAACCTCCTCCTTTTTTGAAGTCGGTTAAGAAGCTAAAACACATACTAACTTTTGAATTTATAATATATATATTATTATTATCATATAATAATTAAAAAAGGGTGGAGTAAATCTATACGAAAAATTATAAAGTACAGATTTGATTATATATGGTAATGAAGTTAATACTCAAAGCCCAGTGTATATACACTGGGCTTTGATTATTAACTTCATTATCTTAGACCCTGGGTACGAAATACTAGGCATTTGGCAAAAACTAGATATAAAAACAATAATTTCATTGCATTTTAGCAAGCTTATTGAACCTAGAAAGTTATCAAAAAACTAGTTCAAGTCACGGGTGTGACATCGCATATCATGGTCGTGACGTGACATGAGTTTCCATACAGCCAGATTTATGTTTTTACTTATAATTTAATTTATATCCATCCAGTTCTAAAAATCGCTTAATGTCACTTTTTATTTCTATAATCATAAAAAAGACGACTCAAATTTACTAACAAATTCAATACTAAATTCAATATTTTTTTTTTTACCGAAAAATGGGCTTGACTTCAACACTCAAAAGTGCGAAATAACTTGTTGAAGTCGGTACTGTGATAGTTCAAAAGTACCTATTATCACAATATTGTGCGCATGGTCCCGACTTCGAACAGTTATTTCACACTTTTGGGTGTTGAAGTAGGTTTGATAAATAAAAATACTCACCCGTTTTAGTGTCCGTTGCTACTTGCGGGACCGATTGTCATTCATTGGCAATGACTATATCATCAAGATAGGAAAAAACCTTTCAGTTATTGGAGTGTAACTCAAAAAACGGCTAGATCGATATTGATGAAATTTAAATAAAATCACACGACAATCATCAACATTCAAATCAAATAAATCATCAAAATCAGTTCGGTAAAAAAAAAACGGACAAATTGAGGACCTCCCCCTTTTTTAACTGACTTCCAAAAAAGGAGGAGGTTCTCAATTCGTCTGTTTTTTTTTACGTTTGTTACCTCCGCAACTCTTGACTGTGTGAACCGATTTCAAAAATTCTTTTTTGTTTGAAGCTGATGCTTGTCGTCTAGTCTCATTTAAATTTTATCAAAATCGTTCAAGTCGTTTTTGAGTTACACTTCAATAACTGAAACATATTGACCTATCTTGATGATATAGTCGTTGACAATGAATGATAATCGATCCCGTAAGTAGCAAGGGTAACTAAAAAGATTCAAAAATAATTTTTGTTACCAAAAAATGGAACCGACTTCAACACCCAAAAGTACAAAATAACCTTTCGAAGAATATTTTGCGCTACTGTGATAATAGGTACTTTGGAACTATCACAGTACCGAGTTCGACAAGTTATTTCAAAGTTCCATTTATTTGTAAAAAAAAACAGCCCTTTTCTTAATATTAACACACATATTAACCTTCACGATACTAACTTTCACTACTTACGAAATCAATTGTCATTCACCGTCAATCAGGAAGTCATCAAGATAAGCGTAACGAGTCGAAAGTTAGCCCAGAGCATGTTTTATTTTGTTGTTTGATATTCATTTTGATCCTGTTCTGTGTGGCGCTGCGTAGATCGAAAAAATTGACACAGGTCCTACGTCGACGAGCTCTGCGAGCGCACTGGCGGTCAAGTGAGCGAGCTCTGATGCCATGAATTCATGTTAAAAAATCATATAAAATTAACATGATAACTTTTTTACATTTTTATTTATGATTTAATTACTTTTATTGATAAGTAATGTATAAAAAAATAATTTAAAATTAAAGATTGTTAAAAAGGGAGTCAAAAATCGTTTTTAAATTCGAAATAGAGGTAACTTTAGGATTTTTTTCTATCGAGTGAAGTTATTTATTATGTGGATCAGATTTATGAATTAACTCAAGAATATGCTTAAAAATAACATATATTTTTTTCAGTTTAATAACCGAGTTTTTACTTTGAGAAAAGTTAATTCTTGTATGGCGTTTTTTGGCCAGGATCGCCTTAATAATAATATAGTAAAATGATGTTTATTTTTTATATTATATGTTCTATAGTAGGTACTTGCAATTTAATTTTTCAAGGTTGTATCTAAAACCAGAACATAATCCGTCATTTCCAGGTATATACACACGTAATAGCTTTGTCAAATAGTGTAGCATATTATTTGACAAAAAAAAAATATTTTAGGGTATAACAATACATTGTATATAATTTATTATTAGTATAACAATACATTATATATAATTATTTATAATGTATTGTTATACCCTAAAATATTTTTTTATTATATCAACAAATGAAATAAATACAGTTAAGTACTCGCATTTAATACAGTAGTTTTTTTTTATGGAATGGAGCTGCTTTACATTTCATGTGCTATCAAAAAAAACTGAAAAATATTATATATATCTTTCGAAAGTTGTGTGGGTTCCTAAGAAAAGGTGTTAGCTGTATAAAATAACAGAATACCAATAAACATTTTAATAGTCCACAACAGTTATAAAATGGAAAATTTTATTTTCCCAATGATTTTAAAAGGGTTAAATAATTTGTTTTTATTTTCTAGATATGGGGTTGCCCCTGATCATCCTGAGGTTAAAAATGTGATCAATCAATTCACAAAAGTTGCAAAACAACCAAATGTAAATTTCTATGGCAATGTCACCCTTGGCAAGGACATCAGCTTAAAGCAGCTTAGGCAACATTATGATGCAGTGTTATTGGTAGGTTTAATTAATATAACTACCTAATAATAATAATCATTTCGTTGATAATGAGAACAATAGAATTTAATTCATAAATGGACGGTATCTTCCCCGCAGATGCCAAGAGGTTAACAGGATATTAAACAATCCAATTATTCTTAAGCTGGCAATTGAAGAATACACACAACTTAACTTTTTAAATGATAAATTCGACATAAAATATAATTGATAAATAATGTGACTTTCATAATTGTATAATGTAACTATGTCAAATATGACATAATGTTTAATATTAAGTACCTATAATTATTTATAATAATGTAAATTGTAACCAAATATTTGTACGTTGAATAAGGCAAGGACATAGTTGTACGAGGGGTGATCCAAAAGTAATGATAATCAAAATAATACACGGTGGTTAATGTTACAAAAATAATTTATTTTTCTACATAGTCTCCTAATATACATTTAGTTAAACGTTTTTCTAAACCTAGGATTCCCTTAGAAAAAAAATCTTTATCTTGACTCCCAAAATGCCTCAACAGCTGCCATCACTTCGCTATCATCTTCAAATTTCTGGCCTCGGAGATGTTCTTTGAGCCGAGGAAAGAGATAGAAGTCACTGGGAGCTAGATCTGGCGAATAGGGAGGGTGTTCGAGCAGTTCGAACCCTGTTTTTTAATGGCAGCCATCGCAACTGCGGCTGTGAGCCGGTGCGTTGTCTTGGTGAAACAGCACCCCAGCTCGCAGTTTGCCGCGCCTTTTTTCTTTAATGGCCTCCCGTAATCTTCTTATTTGGTCTGCATAGTAAGAGCCCGTAATAGTAGCTCCCTTATCCAAGTATTCGACCATAATAATTCCTTCAGCGTCCCAAAAAACGGACGCCATAACCTTTCCCGCCGAACTTGAGACTGAATTTTTTCGGCGTCGGTGAGGAGGCTCGTTTCCAAGACATCGACTGCTTTTTGGTTTCCGGGTCGAAATGGTGGACCCAGGTCTCATCCATGGTCACGAAATGTGACAAAAAATTTTCTTTATCGGCTTGGAACTTCTCGGGATTAACCTTTGAAATGTCAACTCGTTTTTTCTTTTGCTCGTCTGTTAACATTCTCGGTACCCAACGCGCAGAGACCTTCTTCATGTGCAATTCGTTGGTTAAAATTCTTTGAACGCTACCATAAGAGATCCCTGTCATCTCAGCTACGTGCCTGACGGTCACTCTTCGATCTGCCATCACGATATCCTCTATCTTTTTGGCATTGTCTTCAGTGGTGGACGTGGATGGGCGTCCTTCACGATGTTCATCTTCCGTGGATGTTCTACCCAGCTTAAACTCCTTGGCCCAGCGTGCAACCGTGGAATATGGAGGGGCAGAGTGCCCCAATGTTTCTACCAAGTCGTTGTGTATGTCTTTGGTAGACATTTTTTTCAGAGAGAGATATTTAATGACAGCTCTGATTTCGTTTTTCTCCATTTTGATGTTATCACTCCGGTTGTCAGTACCTATTCAAATGAATGTATCTCCCTGGAATCATGGTGTATTTATACGATTTTTTCTCGAGCACCTTGTGGATGTATGAGCAAGCAAAAAAAATTTTTTTTAGATTTTAATACGGTCTAGAAATACCTGATTATCATTACTTTTGGATCACCCCTCGTACTAACAACATTTATTTCATTTTATCATCGATGTATGGTTTACGGAATTTACAGAATATTAATTTTACGGAGATATTTTTTTTATTTTACGAATATTAACTTGTTTTAGACATATGGTGCTGAAGAAGATAAAACTTTGGGTATAGAGAATGAAAATGCAACAAATGTGGTTGCTGCACGAAATTTTGTGGGGTGGTACAATGGACTACCGAGCGACAAAGATTTAAAAGTAAGTAACACTTCCAAACGCACTTTCAAGTTTGTGATATCATTTTCAGATTTATTACATAGTCGTACCTTACACCCTACCCGTTATATGCTTGAATACAAACATGAATGTTTAAGGCGCTTTAAGTGCTCAATGCGCAATACCTTCAACTAGCTTGCACAGATATTTCGCAATATATATTTAGTTTGTTACAGTAAGAAAATTATAAGTTTATCTTGATTATATTATCTAGAGCTCAGTTAATTCCGAAACATGTGTAGAATAAAATTGCATACTTAGTTCACTCTAAATTACCTTCGATACCTACATTTCTTAATTATTCATGGTTGCGCCAATCAATAGTCCAAAACGTTTATACTAGCTTTTGAATTTAGCGCGCAGTTTCATTGCATTTGTTTTGACAGTCAATGGAAGATTGTTATCTATTCTATTGGCACTTCGGCATAGTTCCTATTCCCCTTCCCTTTCCCACGCACTACCTGGCTCGCGAGTACAAGCGAGGCAGACAACATTTACCGAACGACGCTGCACTCACAAATCGGCGCGTGCTCGTCCAGTTGTTGTAGTACTGCAGTTCCGCTAAGAACACGAAATAAGCAAAACTCGTGCGTGCGCTTCTATAAATTAACATAACGTTGTTGTGTCCGCTTTAAAACAGTGATTATTGGACCTTAGCCCTGAAGAGATTTATGGATTTGGATACTGAATGTTTCCTCCGAGCAGAATCGTCATCGGCGCCTGAACCACTGGTTTATGGCAAGCACGTGGAGTGCTTCTAAGAAGAACAGAACAGGTCAGTGCGTTTCTATCCTTGATCAGGCTGTATTCTCTCGTTCTTCTCCGCTGCAGCCTGAATTCCTTTCAGGAAGTGCCAATAGCTTAGGTCTCAATCTCATCCTATCACATCGCAATCACCCGCTCAAAATATACAGTCCACTCCCGCACCACCATTTCTTTTGGTCCGTTTCGAACCGAATTTCGAATTATTTGTAATTGTTTTGCATTAGTATTTTATTCCATATGGAATAAACGCATCGCACTTAAATATCTAGTTATTTCTCCTAGAAAATCTGCACTTAGGTATTTAGGTAATCGTAGGTATCCTAGTGTATAGGCACAGGAAACCTAACTGCTTAATCATTATTTTCACGCTGCATTCTATTGATTTCGTGTTCAATAAACGCATCGCATAGGTTAGCTAATAAATTTAATTTCTTGTATTCAATTTTAAAGCTACCCACATATTACATACAATATTCGCACTTGTTCGTTTGCTGATCGAAAACAGCTAGTTGATTGCTGGTTCATAGGCACTTGCATATAATTAAGTACATATTTAATGTGCATATTTATTCTTCTTGTTCAATAAAGGCAGAGAAGTAACCTAGCTAGTTTGATATTATTTGGTTTGTGTTTTTAATTGCAACAAAATTGTTTTGTTGTTTTGTTTGCATACATACTTTTAAATACGAAGTAAAAGAAGATATACATTTCGCGCTATCCGTAGCTCATAGTTAATTGTTAGTAATCTGTGTCAATGTATATGTAGGTACTCGTATATGTAGCTATTCTCCAACGCTTCTTGCGATTATTGTTTCGTTTGTTTACTTGCATATTTAATTAGTTAGTTACTTACGATGCCACCTAAAGTTAGTAAATCTGATAACGAGTTGAAGCTCTTACACGCTAAGCGGGAAATGATTTATTCTCGCCTTCAAACTATACACGATAACGCATTTAAGGTATCGGACTTGGCAATAAGAGATTCGTTTCTTTGTTCAATTGAAAACATTGATAGCATGCGCTCGGATTTTGAACACATTGTTCACAGTATCAATTCATTAGAATTAGATCCTGACTATGCAATCAATTATTCAGCGCTATCTTCATTTGACGATCTTTATTGTCGCATAAAGCGTGTCGCTAAATCGTTAGAACCACCGCCTAGTGTATCCAACTCGCATAGCACCAAGTTAATCGCGATAGACCTAAATTACCGCCAATTCAAATTCCAGAATTTAACGGGGATATTCGGAATTGGAGATTATTTATAAATAGTTTTGAGAACACTATACATCAAAATGATAATCTAAGCGATCACGAAAAATTATATTATCTTGTTGAAAAACTCACCGGCAAAGCCAAAACGGCTTGCGCAGGCATTACACATTGTTCCGAAAATTATAATTTGATTTTAGATACATTAAAGGTTAAATATGAAGATCAAAGATTAGTAGCCACCGCATATTTAGACCAATTGTTCGATTTGAAACCCATCACCGCTTGCAACGAACAGAACTTAGAAAAATTCTTGGACGTTTTTGCATCATCTGTTCGTGCTTTAAAGAATCTTAAAGTTGACGATTTATGTGACTTTTTGTTTTTGTACTTCGGTTTAAAAAAGTTGGATTTTGAAACCGTTCGCTTATTTGAAACCAATCAGGGTGGTCACGATAACGCATTGCCGCAATTCGACGACTTGGAATCATTCGTACGGAACCACATAAAAATATTGCAACGCACTTCGTCTAAACATGAAGCTAAGAAAGTTCCCGACCGCGCCCGCACGGATGTGGTATCTAGGTCATCGAAGCCTACTTCTAGCAATTGTTACGTAAACACCGGATCTACCTCTTCGCAATGGATTTGCTCTTTATGCAACTCTTCTCATACGCAGTTGTATAAATGCGCAGGTTTTATGAAACTGTCTCCTAATGAACGATATACGTATGTTCGTGCTAATAACTTGTGTTTAAATTGCCTCAGCGACAAGCACCACGCTTCGTCATGTAACAGTACACATAGTTGTCGCAAATGTACATCAAAGCATCATACTTTGCTCCATTTTGATAGTTACAGTAATGCCGCATCCAAAGTGCGCACAGTTGATTCATCGTTCCGCGGTAACACGTCGCTTGTAGTGAACTCGGCGCCCGCGCCTGATTGCGCTCGGGGCCCAGGTACTGTGCCGGCCGCACGTCGCACATACGGGTATTTGATACAAAAAACTGGCCAAAACCTTTTTTTGGTAATTTTGGGTCAATTGTGCCTCCTAATTATTTTTCATATTAATTTTAGTATAACCCAATCATTTCTATACCCTTTTCTCCAAAGGGACTTACGTGTGAAATAAAATCGAAATAAAATAAAACATTATTTTCTATTTCAAGCATTATGGTGATTTATTTGTACAATAACTAATAAAAAAAGCATTTAAAAATACACAATGATTTAAAAATAACGCTTACTTTTTACATAACCTTACAAAATACATAAATGAAAAGCTATGTACAAACTGTAATTTACATCGAAATAAAAGTTAAATATACATTTTCTTGTAATATTTACAGAGAAACTTATACAGCTAATATTCGTCAGACTCGCTATCGCTATCTGCTTGATCAGTACTAGTGCCCGGGTCAGCATTATCAGTGTCAGTGTCCGCGGGACACTCGTATTCAACTTTAAGAAATTGTAGAATTTCTTGCGATAGTGGTTTCCTGTTCCTTTTGAATTGCATTCTGCTGCTGCTACTAAGAAAGACATCAGAGGTCAGAAGAAGGCGGTTCATGACATCTTGGAGGCAATTCTTTCGCGAAAACTTTCTTGCAAAGTTTTGCCTGTATAGGCGGAAATGTTTATTCCGCGACTCAGCTGCCTCCTCTGATAATTGTCCAATCGGCAAAAGAGCATGTTTGATTACCAAAGCCCCATGACACAAAACTTTATGCAAAGTTGGCGTCATGGGGTGCCAGTTGTATAACTGCACATATAGTTCGGCTGTTGACTTCAGAAACACCGAAAATTTTTCCGTGTCAATAGAGAACCCACTCGAAATAACTTCTAGAATCAACTTGAGGTTCTTAAGGAAGTTTATATCAATCCCTGTTATTGAGGCAGTTGTTACAGGATCGGCAAAGAATCTCCTAGAAGTATTTCCATCGTTAGTATTTCCAAAGCCAGCTTTCGGCACGTCTACAAGCAAGCCCATTTGCTCTCGAAAGGCCTCTTGAATCTCTTTCTTTTTATCTGCCGAAAGCTGCTTTTCCTCCTTGTTAAGCCTCCATTTTTTGATAGGTAGTTTGTAGGCTATATGGAGACATGTTTCGAGAAATCTAATCCGAGCGTGCAATATTGATAGTCCAAATTTGAGCGAGTTCGAATCTATCAAACTTTCGTCGGTTTTAAGATTGTTGAAATCTTTGCTGGTCTGCTTGCATATGTAGCACTTCATTGTTGACGTGGTATTAGTTGCGGCATTGCACACTTTACCATCTACCATTGTAAGCACAAGTGTGTGCGACACCTTTATGACTTTATTGTCAGCCTCAACTTCAGTGGGGTTTATGTTTTGTGCCTGGTTTTCAATGTGTGCTATTTCGGATCGAGTCACTTCATTATTTTCATGCACAAACTGAATCCTTATAGGACGGCAAAATCGGCAAGATGAAGGAGCTGGATTCTGCCACCAAATCTTCAGTTGGCCATTCACATTACTTGTCAGTCGTAGGGGTACTAATGAGCTTATAAAAACATGGGCATCGGAGCCTGACTCATCTTGGAATTTTTGTTTAAATTCTTGTGCTTTCGAGCCATCACATCCCCATTTGCAAATGAGTTCCATATTCTGCCCTTCAATTTCTGTTGCTGTCATTAACACTTTCTGGAGGTACAGGCAAAGGCGTTGAGTGGTGTGGTCAAGAAGATCTTGTAAAGTAATTTCTGCTATCGATTCGGCGACAATAGATTTAGGATAGCACTCCGTTTTCGCTCTCTGTAGGAGAGAATAACAGGGGTATATGTCCTCCTGCCCATCTCTTATCACATTATATTGTTTGCGCGTTAGGTCGGCTTCCACGTATTTAATCAGTGCTTGTGTTATCGTTAACTTGCCGCTTTTTGAACTTTTGTCGGCTGAACTTATGATTTTGCGGAATCTAGTGGCTCGTCTCGGAGTCGCTGAAGCCTGTTTTATTATTTGAGACAAATCATTGTTGCCTGCGGCTCGTTCACTCATCACAGCAGCATACGTCAACTCTTCATGCGATATTTCTGATCTCACTTTCTCTGTTTTGCGCCTTTTGCTTCTTTCACTACATTCTTGGAATTCCTTAAGAGGTCGGCCGGGTTTATTGTGTCGCCAAACAGGTAGAGAAATTTTTTCTTTAAGCCATTGTTCATTCGTTTTTCGGAAACGACATTCTTTGTAGCTTGCTGAGGTCCATTTTAGCTTGTAATGATGTTTAAATGATTTTAAGCAATGGCGGAGTACTTTAGTTTTGTCCTCGGGGCATTTGGTCATTTCAATTAGTTTATGCTCAAGAAAGTCCAGTTTTTTATCTAAATTTTTGTAGTCGCACTGTTTTATTACGTTAAACATATCCTCTCTTGTTATTGTCATCGATGACTCATCATAAGGACCTGCCAACAAGAAAAAATCTATGTTAAAATCAAAGAAACACAAAGTGTTGTTTTTTTTTCGAAAAAAACCTATTTTTGTTCAGAGGCTATAATTCATAAGGGGCGGAAAGAGGCGGAAGGTTTTTTTCTTGATATGAAATCTAGAAGGTTCAAAGAACACGATTATGTATAAACTTTAGCTTAACTATGTTTATCTGATACTTAATTTGACGAAGGAAACCTATTTTACGTGTTTTTTTTTGCATAAAAATACTCATGACTTTATGGTACAATTAAAGAATGAAAAAGTGATCCTAACAGTAGCACAATAGATTCAAAATAAAGTACATACCTGTGCCTGAAGATTCCATGGTGGTTTTTGGGGTTTGCACTAAACACAACAGTATGATTAGTCTTAAACAGCAATTGAAATTTGCGAGCGCCGAGAAAACAAACGTGTCACTAGCACAACAGATGAGTTCCGACTGACGTTGAGGGCGCATGGAGCGCTCTAGCCCCTTCTGGGTACCGGTTTCTTAATGAATAGAGTGTCCCATTGTTAAAACATAACAAAGGATAGCTGCGCGGTTACTATTGTAAAAATGACTTTTGGCCAGTTTTTTGTATCAAATACCCGTATGTGCGTCGCGCTCAGCTCGACAGCACCGCGCATGTGGTAGCGGCTGCTCGCCCTGCAGCAACCGCCCGCCCTGCAGCGGCCGCCCGCCCAGACTGTGCCGCGAATGACGTCACGTTGTGTTCATTATCGTCAACTCGGGCGCCTGCAACTGTTTTACTTGCGACCGCTCGCGTCAAAATGTTGCATGCGCATGGTAAATCACACATAGTTCGTGCACTTTTAGATAGTGCTTCGCAGAGTAATTTTATAACTCGAGATTGTTGTCAACGCTTAGGATTAAATTATAGTAATCGCCCTTCGTGTTCCGTAGTGAAAGGAATTGGAGGATCAACTAAGGCCATCCAAGGATCCGTAAACATTAGATTCGAATCGCGTTTTAGTTCCAACGTTTCTTTCGAAATGGATTCGTTGGTCGTAGACAAAGTCACCGAACAGTTGCCTACTGTCTCGGTAGATACCTCGTTGCTAGTAAATTTTGTTGACTTGCCTTTGGCCGATGATACTTATGCCGTCCCAGGAGCCGTCGATATTTTGATTGGCGCTTCGATATTCCCGCACCTCCTGCTGACGCGTAAGGTTCAAGGTCACTCGGCGCACCCCACACCGCACGCACTGGAAACAGTTCTTGGTTTTGTTATAGTTGGATCCGCACCCGCTCTCATAGATAGTTACTCGACTGTGTCATATTGTTGCACCATCGTACCGCCGTTGGAGACTACCATCCGCCGCTTTTGGGAAATTGAAGAGGTCAATGTCCCACCGATCCTCAGTCCTGATTACAAAATGGCTGAGGAAATTTATAGTCGCACGACCACCCGCGATGAAAATGGTCGTTATGTTGTCGCGCTCCCCTTTAAGGGTGATGTTTTATCTCTTGGCAATTCACGCCAAATGGCTGAAAAACGCTTTTTTTGTTTGGAACGCAAGATGATGTCTTCTCCGAAGTTGAAACAGGCGTACGATGATGTGGTGAATGAATATCTGGATAAAGGCTTCATCTCACTCGCACCCGTCGAAACTGAAGAGACACAGAATTTTCCATCTTACGTTATCCCGCACCATGGGGTTATTAGGGATGACAAAGTCACCACAAAATTGCGTGTCGTTTTAGATGGCAGTGCTAAGACTAGCACTTCCGTTTCCCTTAATGATATTTTGCATTGTGGTCAAAATCTGCAAGGAAATCTGTTCGACATTATCGTCAATTTTCGATTATTTGCCGTTGCCCTCTCCGCGGACATAAGGCAAATGTTTCTTTGTATTGGGGTCAGAAATTGTGACCGCAGATTTCAACAATTTTTGTATAGATTCTCACCGCAAGAACCTTTGAAGGTGTACGAGTTTCAACGCGTATGTTTTGGGCTTAAATCAAGTCCTTTTCATGCGCTCCGCACTGTTAAACAATTAGCTATTGATGAGGGTGACTCTTATCCTAAAGCAAAGGATATCATCGACACTAGTCTGTACATGGATGACTGCGTTTTTAGTGTAGATAGCGAGGATGAAGCCATCGAAACTTCCGCTCAAATTATAAAACTTATGAAAGCTGGTCAATTTGACCTTGTCAAGTGGACAAGCAACTCGCAACGCGCTTTAGATTCTATTCCACCGTCGCATCGTTTATCGACTGTCAAAACTTTCGATGACAATGATACGCATAAGGTTCTTGGTTTGAGCTGGTCACCCGAATCGGATGTGTTTAGCCTCAAGGTTAGTTCGACCCCTCAAACTTGTACAAAACGTATAATTTTGTCGTGCATAGCAAGGATATGGGACGTTATGGGTTTCGTAGCACCTGTAGTCTTATATGCAAAACTCCTCATCAAAGAACTTTGGATTTGTAACTGCGACTGGGATGACACCGTGCCTGATAACGTTGCTAGACTGTGGGCTCAATTTAGGGAAGAGCTTCCTATGCTCGAGCAAATTCCAATTCCGCGCCATGTTGGTATTTCACAAGACAGTGTTATAGCTGTGGTCGGATTCGCAGATGCCAGCCAGAAGGCGTACGGAGCAGTTGTGTACTTCCATGTGCAAAATGGAAGCAGTATAACTATTAACCTCATCAGTGCAAAATCTAAGGTAGCCCCCACCAAAGTAGTGTCTCTAGCTCGTCTTGAGCTTTCCGCGCTTCTCCTATTAGCGCAACTTATTGGCGCTGTAGTCAAAGCTTGTAGACACCGCATTGTACTTGATAGAATTTTCGCATTCTCAGACTCAACCGTCGCGCTGTGTTGGGCCTATTCATCTCCCCATCGGTGGGACACATTCGTTGCAAATAGGGTCACGAAAATTCAATTGGAGTTGTCACCTCAAAACTTATATCATGTCGCCGGGACAGATAATCCCGCCGATTGTCTTTCTCGTGGTTTAACCCCATCTCAAATATTAGACCATCCGCTGTGGTTTTCTGGTCCACCGTGGATCCAAAACGCGTCTCATGAATGGCGGCTAGCTAACCGCAATACAACAGACTCTTCACACGGCGCAGAAGATAAGAGAGCATGTCTTTTCTCTCAGGCATCCTATAGTTCTCCCGCGAAAAGACCACGTCTTAGATTTATTGGTCGATTACTACCATAAAGTCCATTGTCACGCTGGTCCCGACTTGTTAATGTCTATTCTTAGACAAAAATACTGGATTCTTTCCGCACGTAATTTGATTCGCAGCAGAGTACACAAGTGTGTGTCCTGTTTTAAACTACGTCCGCGTGCGACGAATGCACCTGAAATGGCTGATCATCGGTCTTGCCGTGTGGTACAAACTGCTAAACCATTTGTTCATACAGGTACTGATTTTTGTGGGCCGTTCAATATCACTATTTCACGTGGTCGTGGCATTCGCTCAACGAAGGCATACGTATGCTTGTTTGTCTGTATGACAATTCGCAGTACCCATATCGAATTAGCGGGTGATTTGAGCACCCCAAGCTTCATGGCCGCATTTAAAAGATTTTTGTCGCGTCGTGGTCCAGTAAGTCGAATGTATTCGGACAACGGTACAAATTATATAGGAGCAAAACGCCATATGTCGGAGTTAGATGCTTTCCTACGATCTAAGTACTATAGAACTGAATTTGCTCAAGTTTTGGCTGAAAATCGTATAGATTGGATTTTCAACGCACCCACCGCAAGTCACTTTGGAGGTAACTGGGAGGCGAATATTAAGAGCTTGAAATCGCATTTGTATCGCGTCGTGGGATCACAGATTCTCTCTTTCGAAGAGATGAGTACAGTACTTACTCAAATCGAGGCTGTGATGAACACACGCCCCCTATGTAGAACTCTTTCTAGTGACCCTTCGGAGCCTTTAGCATTGACTCTAGCTCACTTCCTTTGTATGACCCCGCTTAAATACCTTCCCGCAATGGATATTGACGAAGACCGGCTACACGTTCTTTCGCGTCACGCGCTTTTAGGCAAACTTGTTCAATCGTTCTGGAAGCGCTGGAGAACCGAATACTTACAAGGCGCTGTAGTCAAAGCTTGTAGTGTAAGCAAAGCAAAGCTAGACAAGTTACATTTTCGATTTAAGCTACTTACTACAGTGTTGTGTGAATAAGCATACATAATTTAAGTAATACATATAAATGAAGAAGGGAAAGAAAAAATAACTATAATTTATTTCATTCTTTGGGCTACTACTTTGTGATTCCTAGAATTTTATTATCTTTACAGATTGATTTATCTTGTGAAACTGCTGTAATTCTCGGACAAGGCAATGTTGCCTTAGATGTAGCAAGGATTTTATTGTCACCAATTGATGACCTGAGGAAAACTGATATTACTGAACATGCTCTGAACACTTTAGCAGAATCTAAAGTCAGAAAATTGTACTTAATTGGCAGAAGAGGTCCCTTACAAGTTGCTTTTACAATCAAAGAGCTAAGGGAGCAACTGAAATTAAAGAATTGCAGGACAATTTGGAGAGCTGAGGATTTCCATGGTGTAAGTGATATCGTGGGCAGTCTTGTTCGTCCTAGAAAAAGACTTACAGAACTTATGTTAAAATCTTTAAATGAAAGTAAAGTCGGTACTGGGGATGAAAAGTTATTCAAACCAATATTCTTTAGAAGTCCTAGTAAATTCTTAGTAGATAATGTGAATAAAATAGTTGGTATAGATCTTGTCTGTAACAGATTGATTGGAGATAAACTGGATAATCAAAAATGTATTCCAACAGGTTGCAAGGAAATATTGGATTGTGGATTAGCCTTTAGAAGTATAGGATATAAAAGTATTAAAGTAGATAAAGATCTAGTCTTTATGGAAGGTTTATTAGCTAATAATAAAGGTTGTGTAATTGATGACAGTACTGAGAATTTAGCAAAACTTTATGTTGCTGGTTGGTTGGGTACTGGACCTGTAGGTGTTATATTACACACAATGGGGAATGCATTCCAAGTAGCTAAAACAATGTGTGAAGACCTCAATAAAATGGATTTTTCTAAAACCAAAGATGGATTCCAAGAAATCCAAAAAGTTGTTTTACAAAATAATAGTGATATAATTAACTGGGAGCAGTGGGAAAAGATAGATAAGTATGAAATCGAACAGGGTATTAAGAAAGGTAAACCAAGAGAGAAAGTTTGTGATGTTGAAAAAATGATAGAAATAAGTAAAACAAAGTTGTGATGAAATAAAATATGATAAGTAGGTACCTCGTAAGTATATTTTTGTTTGCTATTTATAAATATTTTTGAATAAACATTGAAATGGCGTACATATTAAAATGAAGTTTTAACTACAAAGCATTGATGCCAACTTAACCTAGTTGTTACAGATTACCCTTTTTTCAGGGTTTACATTAATTAAAAAAATATATAAATATAAATTATTCGAAGCCGCGTCATCCACCCTTACATTTTTTAAAGTTTTCTTTTATTTAAAAATCAAATTATGCAGACTGTACTTTGTACACATTTAAGTCTTATGTCATGTTAGCTCCGTCGCGTCGGTCAGAGCATACCCCGGCTAAAGGGGTGGATGACGCGTGTTCGAATCCCGCACATCAGTATAATTTTTCCTCGCGTAAATTACTAATTTTGTTATGTAATGCGCAGAGCATGCGTTATTGAAAAATAAAAGTTTCTGATTTTTCGTTTTTAAACTAATACCTACAAGGTTTATGAAATTAAATACCTATATTTTTACCGAATTCAAAAAAGGAGGCAGTTCTCAATTCAACTGTTTTTTTGTGTGTTTTACCTCATAACTCTTTACGGGTTTACCGATAATGATGGTTTTTATATTCAAAAACTGGTGCTCACCATGTGGTTTCATTTAAATTTGAATGAGATCTGACGAGTAGTATTTCAGTTATCCGTAAAAACGTATTTTATTTTTATATTTTATTTTATTTTATTTTATTTTATTTTATTATATATTTTACGTATTTTATGGTTTTCTTTTTGTTCATTTTTTAAGTTTTATTTTATATAAAAATCAAATTATGCAGACTGTACTTTGTATACATTTTAGTCTTTTTCGAACTTTGAACACAAAATTATATCAATAAATCATTTTCAACACCCTTGCTCTTAAAGTGAGCTTTATTATATCGTTATTAGGGCCATATAATAAACCGAACTGTATCACTCTCGTGTCGTGCATAATAATATTATACACTAGTTCGTAATAGAATTATCCCTACAAAGTTAAGTTAGTACTTAACTGCTAATTATATGCGAGTAAACAGAGCATTTTCTATTTAACCGGGTAATACAGATTTGTAACAACAAAGAGGTTATAATATGTTATCAACAATCAAATAAATGCCGCGCTATTTTCCATAATTTCCGTATGTTCTTTGTATCGCATTTGTGCAATTTTTTTTTCCTCACAAGGGTGTTGAAAAAGTGTGTGCGTGTGCATCGAGTGAGCATCCTCAGAAAAAAATAATAAAATAGGATAATTTAGTAAAAGCTCTAATATAATAGTAAAACCAATATACCTTTTCGTAAAAAGGTAAAACAGAAGATAAATCGTTTATAATGTGCTCACTCAGTTCTCACAGAAACCCATCAATATATTAAAATCTATTGAGCTTACAAAAAAATAATTGTATACTAGTTTTTAGTAAAAGTTGTGAAGAGTATAAGTATGTATTTACAGATCGCCTAGTGCGGTATTTAAAAATTTACAAATAGTTAATTGTGCTCACTCAATCCTCCATTTTCGTAAGGGCCGATTGCCCTGAAACTATAAAATTAAACTTCGTTATATTACTCATGTTTAGTTATTGTTCAATAGTGTTTCGTAACATACTAAACATAACTTTATTGTGATACATATTGTTATGTTTTCATTAGGTATTATGGTATTATTGGACAAATAACTATTTAATACTAGTCAGTTAGCGGATGTGGTAATGGCAACACCGAGCCGTCAGTGGCACCACCATTTTTGACGGTATAAAACATACGACACACTCTGTGATTGGCTGGGTGCTTGCCCGCTAAAACGAGTGGTGATTGTTGTCACGAAGTGAAGGGCCGAGGGCGAGGCATTCTTGAGACGACCACCAGGCTGGAAATATATGAGTCGAAGGGCTGTTCTGTTTATAACAATTCAGAAGTGTTTTAAACCCCCCCCAAAAAGTGAAGACTTGCTGCGGCCTAAGTGATTGTGAGTACTGTATCAATATTAGGTATCTAGCGTCCCTGCAAAGAATTTTGTCTTATCTTTAATGTTGAATTTCCTTTAAAGTGTAAATTTAATATCTACTCGTATGTGGTTAGATTTTGAATTGGTATAACATTTTCTTTCGTATTGTTAGTGCACATTATCTACCCGCAATGAACGATATTGCAGATGATCGCTTATCATCATGTGTAAGTTATTTTTTTATGCTTATGTATAGTAACTAACACGTTGCAATAGCACGTGGAACGAATAGTAGATTTTAATAATATATGAATACATTTCGGATGAGATATGAGAAATAATGAGACTTGACTATTTTGCCAGCTTATCTTAGGCTAAGATTCAGGGACAAGTCGAAGCGTGAACTAATGCTTTAATCCGTCAAAATGTAGTGGTTAGCTTCATAATTGTATTCAGAGACGTCTGGTACAGCGTTTAAACTTAGCGCGTGCTATGCTAAGCCAAGTATTGGAAATCGACTACTTTAGCCTGTCTCAAAGCAGGAGTGGCGCCTTCAGTGAGACACTGAGGCGTATGGTGCAATAAGTTCTTCAAGAACTCTTTGTTTTTAAATTGAAAAAGGCACTTATTTTGTTTCAATCACTCTAATGACATTCTACATACCGTTGTTCTTGTCCTTTTCTTTTTATATCAGGATGCACAGATAAACAAGAACCGGTAAACGTTCCATAAGTGAAAAATGTGCCATAGATAATAGAGTGTGATCTAAACAAAGAGCAAGGTAAGTAGGATTCAGACTATATCTCTGATTATGGAATTTAAAGATTGGCTTATCCGACGCTTGGCTAAGACTGGTCTTTGACCGTCTTACACAATTATCTCTGAATCTCAGCTTTAGAATAAAAAGAAGATCAGTTAGTAGAATTAAATATACTTTATTAGACTATACCGTAATCCCGGCGACAGAATGGATTTCTGTATTTTTTTCGTAGCTGTAAATTGTATTTTAATTTACACCCTTTCTGTGACCCTGTCAATGCATTTGATAGGTACATTTTGTTTTAAATTCAGATTTTAGTTTTGTGATACTATTCAAATTTATTATAAGTATTACGTAAGTATCAGTTTCTGTTGATTTTATGATGTGAGCGTGCATCATTTGTAAAAAGACGTGAGCGTGCGTCATGTGTAAAAAGACGTGAGCGTGCGTCATGTGTAAAAAGACGTGAGCGTGCGTCATGTGTAAAAAGACGTGAGCGTGCGTCATGTGTAAAAAGACGTGAGCGTGCGTCATGTGTAAAAAGACGTGAGCGTGCGTCATATGTAAAAAGACGTGAGCGTCCGTCATGTGTAAAAAGACGTGAGCGTGCGTCATGTGTAAAAAGACGTGAGCGTGCGTCATGTGTAAAAAGACGTGAGCGTGCGTCATGTGTAAAAAGACGTGAGCGTGCGTCATGTGTAAAAAGACGTGAGCGTGCGTCATGTGTAAAAAGACGTGAGCGGGCGTCATTTGCAAGACGATAACTGATGAAAAGAAGAAGTAAGTTTGCATTATTTATAGGAGGACGTGAGCCACTTATGAAAACTGAGTATACATTGTGTTAAATGAACGTGAGGATAATCTTTGCTTATTAATAACTTTGTATATGTCATTTTGAGGAAATGTGAG
This sequence comes from Plagodis dolabraria, assembly GCA_963854805.1. Classification (NCBI taxonomy): domain Eukaryota; kingdom Metazoa; phylum Arthropoda; class Insecta; order Lepidoptera; family Geometridae; genus Plagodis; species Plagodis dolabraria. Next base: position 24,849,349 of record OY978441.1, on the reverse strand, counting down.
CGTGTGTTATTTCATGCGTTAATTTAGATAGAATTGCAAGACGACGAAGACGCGAGCGTGCGGCTTGATAAAGAAAATTCATGCATGTATAGCATATTTCTTTAAAGGACGATTTGATCATACGCGGTGCAGGAAATTAAGAAAGAAATATTTCATCGTTATAAAACTAAAATAATTCTACTTTGCTATGGATGCGAATGAAGTGGCTTTGAATAACTCGTGCGAGTTTTATTAGAGTGATTAGACTCAAAGTAAGATATAAAGTAAAGAAGAAATTATATAAATGACTACCACTCAAGAGGAATATTTCTGTATGAACTGATGGAATGTAATGTTATTTATATATTTTAATGATTTGAAGCTTTTAAATCATTATTAGATAAGAAAATATGTCGGATATATATTATAAGAGATACTCAACAACACGCATTAATGATCATAATTTCTTTTAGTATCGTTAGATGATTCTGAGAATAGAGCAACAACAGATTCTTATTTCATATATATATATGCATATTTTTAGGGTATTGTTTATCAAAAACTTATATTTTGTAGAAGTAATGGGCTAGATATTATGTTTAGTGCGCAACCGCCTGATCAGTGATTCTAATGAGCAGTGTCGCGAGACATATGTAACGAAGGAAGCAAGTATCAACTTGGTAAGTCTGTGTCGAATCGTATTATTGATGTTACTGAATCAATAATAATAATGATAAGAATTTTAATAATAAGTGTTAGACGTTAATTAGTTCTTATTAGAATGATTAACGCTTGACCAACATTTGACCCAGAGAACAAAAGACCACAACATCGAAATATGGTTGAAAAAATGAATAAGTATGAATGATGAAAATATAATTGAGAAAACAGAAAAACATTTCATTTTGCCATTCAGAAATTAGCTAGTACAGCGAAAAACTGATTATATCCTTTGAACAACCTAAATTTCACTTGGACAGAATGGCAAACAAGTTTCATCGCGCTTTCCCTATAGAAGATAATTTTATGGTAGCTAAAAAAAATGTTTATTAGATAATGGGAGTATGAGAGGGCATGTCTTGCCCTTGAGTTAGCCTGTGGCATCGAGAGACATAAGTCTACGTTAAAGCATAAACTAAAGATATACCTAGATATCGCATATATCAAAGTGTGTGTTTTTTCGCTATGATGATGGACTATTTGGATTATGAAGTATTAGCAGATGAGATTAAACCAATCCAACACAAACCTATAGCTGTTGAACAATTCCAATGACAGAGAATGTCCATGAATCTAGGCAGTTCTCGATTTGGCGAAGCTATTTTAGAAAGTTTGTCAAAATATTTAGATAATTTTCATGACCATCTCAAAGGTACTAAAGATAAAAGTTTGATGACGATGGGCAGATGATAAATCAAAAGCTTTTACATGTTGTGAGTGTATTTATTTAGTAGTAGTTTTGGCACTTTCGAACCCAAAGTTGAAAACGGAATCTTACACAGATGTAAACTCACAATGAAGACTTTGAAAAAGTAGTGTTAATGTTACACATGTTAATTTATTATATCTAGAAAGAAATTATGATTAAATTAGTACGACGTCAGATAACTAAGTACAAAGGTAAACTATATATGTGTAAATCATGTTTACAGTTTAGTAACAGTGAAACAAAGTATCAAACTCATAACTGTTCTAAAGTTGTAACGACTTTACCACAAAAAAATAGTATACTTGGTTTTAAACATTATGAGAGAAAACTAAAGATAAATTTTATAATTTATGCTGATCTAGAATGTCTCTTGCTAAACTATGACAAAGATTGCTCTCATAACTATCATAATTAAAAAAAAAAACATCAACCATCTTGTTTTGGTTATTAGATTTGCTGTTCACATGACCCAAGTATGAATAAATACGTTTCTTATAGAACACAAGATTGTGTTGAAGTATTTATTACTACACTGATTGAAGATATAAAGCAAATAAGCAAAATATTGAGAGATAAAAACCTATGTTACCTTTAACCAAAGATGAGAAAGACAGTTTCGAAAATGCTTCTAATTGTCATATTTGTGGCCTCTTATTACTCGGAGATTTGAAGGTTCGTGATCACGAACCCATTACCTCCAAATATAGGGGCTCGTCGCACGTGTATTGTAAGTTGATTTACAGGGTATGTCCATTCATACCTGTGGTATTCCATAACTTATCGAACTATGACTCTCATATATTCATTAGAGTTAGCTAAATATATCTGTAACAAGAATGGTGACCACCCAATTCAAATAAAATTCATAGACTCCTTGCGGTTTCTCAGTTCAAGTTTAGATATCCTGAGTAAAAGCTTGAATGAAAAAGATTTTTTTCAAGTAAAAGACGAGCTTAATGTCGAAAATGTACATTTGCTGAAAAGCAAAGGAATTTATCCGTATGATTTTATTAACTCATGGCAAAAATATGAGTATAAACAAGTTCCTCCTAAAGAAGATTTCTATAACACAATAAAATTGGAACCAATGAAAAATATGATTTTGCTCAAACTGTTTGGAAAGAGTTTAACATCAACTCATTGGGCGAGTATACTGACTTGTACCTATAATGCGATGTTTTGCTATTGTGTGACATATTTGAAAAGTTTCGAGATGTAAGTCTACCGTACTATAAATTAGATCCAGCATACTACATCACCGCACCTATTTTTAGTTGGGATGCTATGCTACTTTATATAGGTGTTAAATTAGATTTGATTCATGATCTGATAATATACCAAATGATTGAAAAGGGTATTCGAGGTGGGCTAGCACAGTGTTCACTACGCCATGCAAAAGCTAATAATATTTATTTACCAGAATTTGACGACTTCAAAGATTCTAGCTATTTGATATATCTCAATTGCAACAATTTATATGGTTATGCAATGACAAAAAGTTACCTATTTCAGATTTTAAATTTCCAAATCAAAATGAAATTGATAAGTTTGATGTAATGAATGTATTAGATGACAGCAATTGTGGGTTTATTCTAGAGGTTGATCTGGAATACCCAAAATATTTGCATGATCATCATAGTTTGCGCCAGAAAAGTTTGTACCCATAGGAAGAAAGACGGGAAAACTAATAGCTTACTTGTATAATAAATTTAATTATATTATTCACTATACTCACCTCAAAGAATGCATAAAAAATGGACTAGTATTAAGAAAAATCCATAGAATACTGAGTTTCAGACAAGAAGAATACTTAAAGAAATATATTGATTAAATACCCGTCTTCGGCAATCGTCCACTACGATCTTTGAAAAAGATTATTTTTTTAAACTCCTAAATAATTCAATATTTGGCAAGACTAGAGAAAATAAACGCAAACAGGTTGAGGTAAAGTTACTTACCAAATGCAATGATGATACCAATATCACGAATAACTGCTTGGTGTAAAAAAAAAAAAAAATAGTTTCTAAGCCTAATGTGAATTGTATTTGTATGTTTTCTGAAAATCTGGTAGCGGTTCAGTTAAAACCCGAGAAAGTTATTTTAGACAGATCAATCTATATAGGTTTTGTCGTTTTGGAATAGGCTAAGCAGCACTTGTATCTATACCATTACAATGTAATTAAAAAGAAATACGCTAACAATGTAAAGCTTTTCTATACAGATACCGACAGCCTGCTCTATCTGGTTTATACGGATGATATATACAAAGACATAAAAAAATAATTAAAATGAATTCGATATAAGTAATTTTGATGAAAACAATCCTTATTACATCCCGCTAGGAAATGGTAAAGTACCTGGAATGTTTAAAGATGAACTTGACGGCCAATAGAGTGATTGAGATTAATCTTGAAAATTGTGCAAAGAGTGATCCAGAAAAACCACTTTTTAGAATAGAATATTATTTATTTGCTTCAAATGCGAGTACATTAGATGTTTTGAACAAATCGAACTAATAGATTATGTCCCCAAATTAATAGCATGTAACAATTATACTAAAACAGTCTAATTTTAAGAATAATTCTTATTGTCCTTTGAGCACAGTGATTAACTTAAACATAATTAGAACACATGAAAGTATTCTATTAATAAGTAAAATTTCATCGAGAGAGTAGCAGCAACCAGACTTAATTTTTACACGACTGCCCAAAACATTGTTTGCACATTAGCGAAAATAAATTATTTGCAAACTTTAAGAGTTCACTTGTTTATTAAACAAGTACAACATTTTACACACTTCTTAGAATTTATGATTGCAATATGCTTCATTCTAACACGTATTATGTAGGTATATTCAAATGAAACGCCAAATCAGCTTACAGTGTTTTTTTTTTAATTTTTAGTATCATACGGATTCAGAAAAGGCCTAATGTTATGTTTATATGTTGATTGTTTTGCATAATATTGAGTATATTAAGATAGAAAAAACACCTAATCAATAGATATGAAATTTCAAAAGACAATGAAATGAAATTTAAATTAATGAAAATAATAATTGTAATAATAAATATTGAATCTGTTTAGTGTCATTAGAGATAAATATACTTTTTGGGTCATCAACAATTAGAAGAAGAATCTTTTAATAACCTAGTTTTAAATATGTTTGTTTTCGTGCGCCGGAGTCTGCACGATGTCCGATGGCCGAATGTTATGTTTTCATTAGGTATTATGGTATTATTGGACAAATAACTATTTAATACTAGTCAGTTAGCGGATGTGGTAATGGCAACACCGAGCCGTCAGTGGCACCACCATTTTTGACGGTATAAAACATACGACACACTCTGTGATTGGCTGGGTGATTGCCCGCTAAAACGAGTGGTGATTGTTGTCACGAAGTGAAGGGCCGAGGGCGAGGCATTCTTGAGACGACCACCAGGCTGGAAATATATGAGTCGAAGGGCTGTTCTGTTTATAACAATATATAAGTAATTAATTATTTTGTATGCTCACTCAATCCACACATTTATGAAAATCAAAAAACATGAATATCATTAGTTTTGTAACCATTACAAAAAGCCCAGATAGCTCATCTTTTAGTATTTTTTTTTTACTAAATATCTGCTATTTCACTTCAACTTAAACATGTTTATTTTATGAGATGTCCTTATTTTATTGTTTGTATGAAATTTCGTAAATAATATAAAAATTGATAATTTATTTCTTATTTATATTTCGAAACAAATTTATTCGTATCTAACTAATGAGCGTTTGTTAGTGTATTTGTATGTTTTTTATTTCTTCACGCGCATACGGCTGTACCAATTTTGAGGAAATTTGATATGGAGGTAGATGAGGCACTGGATTAACACATATCATACTTTTGATCATCATCATCCATCACACCATGCACCACACGGGTGTAACCGCGAGGTGAAGTTAGTATATAATAAGTTAATATTCTATAATGTAAATACATACACTCAATAAATACATGGGTCATTTAATCAAAAAAGAAATAAGCAATTCAGAATTACAGTTTTGTAGGAAAACGCTTTCAAAGTTCGATATGGTCACGGATGTATTAATATTAAATCCATTCGAAAAACAGAATTTGTCACTATTGAAGCAGTGATGGCTCGGTGGCATTGATTATGGACGGCCACGCAGCAGGTCCATGGGTCGAATCCCGCCGCGGGCTTGAGCTTCACCGTATGGTGGAAGGGAAGGACATTTTGCAAATGCCCGCGTGGCTTGCTACCACACTCAAGTAGATAATCTGTCGCCAAGCACCTAACGGTGTGTTCCGGCAGCTGTCCTTCGGAGCCAGTAATTCTAGGTTAAGCCTGTTGACATATTCGACCACATCATCACTTACCATCAGATGAGATTGTGGTCAAAGGCTTACCTATCAGAAAAAAAAACTTAATTCAATTAATGGACTATTAGATGTCATGGAAAATTGGCATGTAAGCAAACAGTAAGAAACTTAAATATATATTTTAGAAATAAGTTCGCATTTATTTCTTTTTTTCATAAAAAAACAATAATCAAATCACTTAGGCACATGCGGAGTAACAGTCAATTATGCTGTTTTTAATTGATATTATCTTTTGAGTAAGTGGTATATTTATTTACCCTTAGCAAGCTTAGTGAATAATATTACTACGATACTAAGGGCATGTTTCAGAATGTTCGAGTAAATTCTGGTTATACTACCCAGAACATATTCATTAAATAAAAAACTATCTTTGCGTTTCAAAGTCATCGCCTATCCATCGGTTAAAGCTTGAAACATGCTGCATGTCAACTGTCATTTTTATCATTCAGTTATTTGATGTGTTGGTTAGCAACCCAAAACTTTATTAGGACATTGTGAAACGGGGCCTTAATTAAATAACTATAATTCCACATAAGATATACATAAATTAAATCAAAACAAAAACTAAAATTACCATATAATCCTATAGTTGACTAAAATTTAATATTTATAAAAAAAATATGAAGATGTGTTTGAGACACATAATCAGTATTAAGTATTTTGGATTTACTATCACTCAAAATCAACAGTGATTACAACAAAAAAAAAATAGATCTGAGTCAGATCTAATTTTTTTATCTATTCCTTAAAATCCTAGTATTAAAAACGTTTAAAATAAATTATTATAAAACCTTGCATAAAGGGGAGCAATCTTTTTGTGATGTACTCTTTTACTTTAAATCTTTCTTCTTGTTATGACTTTTTGATTTTGTTTGTTGATTGAGTTGCCTTGAAGCTTCGAGAAAGTAATCAAAAGAGAAGCCATTCTAGATGCTTTGTACGAAATAAATTCAGTAAATTTTTCTCTTATCAAAACGCGTTCTAATTGGCTAAGCCACCAACACGTGGTTTATGTTTGTTTTAGTGATGAGACGTAATTAATATGCAAATTTAATCGATATCGATAAAATCAATATTTAATGAAATACAACATAAGCGTCTCTATTCTATCTTGAGCGTTGCTTCTCTATGACGAGAATGTTGATATATTTGCTGACAACATAGGAACCCTAATAAGACATGTATATTTGTACTTAAATTTGAATTATCATGAAATTTTATGTAATCTTCGCTTATTAATCTCATTATGTGATAAATTGACATATTGATTTTATTGACATTTTGTATTTACTTTTCATTGTATTTTTTTTTGTGAATGTATTTTAATTTAGTATGACATTGGGTGTTTAGTAAATATTAATAATAATAATTGTCTAGAATTGTATAACTGATATATGATGTATTTTTAAGTGATGATTGCAATTTATGTTATAGACATGTTGGCGTTTTGGACATCATAGTCTGTTAGCCACATTGTTTTTTGAACGAATAAATAAATACTATGTTATTATGTGCTTGGCTATAGGAAGTAGGTAGACAGTAGAAACTACTTTCTATGTGTAACATTATGTGTTCTCCATTGTAAGAATTTACCAATTTTACGTAGCATTACCTATTGCTAGTTTATAACAACATCATTTCTAAATATTATGATTACAAGCACTACCGCGTACTAAGCGAAAATCATTAATTTACGGAATAAGTACGAGGACCACTGATGTTAAAAGTCTCTTGTGCCTGTAATGTATTAATTCATATTTTGCATTACTTTGCCCGATGTAACTATTCAAAGGGAGTACGGCGCGGCCCAGTGTTGCCGCGGCGGGCGCTCTTGGCTCGGAGTAGGCATTAAAGCATAAAAAATATATTTAAAAAACTTATAAAGGAATAGGAGTAGCAGAAGTCAACCCTAAGAGGTTGTTAGCATTTTACCAATAACCCTGTAGAATTGTCAAAACTCGCCATTAACCCATCCCAATGTGTCAATGACGTCAACTAATATTTTATTAATATTGGGAAAAGTCAAGCTGAAAAAATTACATCCGAGGCTACTAACTCCGAACTCCGTACCGACCTCAGCTAAAACACCCGTGTACGAAAATAACTCCGAAAGTCATTCACCCGTTAACTATGGCTATGTGGATTGTGATGAAGTTGAACGTATTATTACTTACCTTACCCTAAATCCAATTGTACTATCGGTTCGGATGGCATTTCTGTCTCTTTTATCAAAACAGCCAAAGATGTTCTTATAACATACTTTTAAAAATATTTGTTACTATTATATATGGATTTCCGCAAAGTAACGCCTGAATCTATTCAACCTAAAGATGTTCTGGTTCCTATACTCAATGTATTATTTAATTTGTGTTTCAATACCGGTATTTTCCCTCGCGTTTAGCCTATCTACAAAAATGAGTCTAGAGACTGTGTCGATAATTGCAGGCCTATCTCAGTATTAACAGACGTATCAATAATTTTGAAAAAAAAAATATATCAGACTAAGTAATTCAATTTATTAATGAAAACAATATATTGTCCCACAGTGTATTTGGATTCCGAACTGGAAAATCCGCTAACGATGCTGTTCTGGAGCTCACCGATTTACTAGTAAAATCCAGTGATAAAAAGTTAAAAGTAATTGGCATATTTTTTAGATCTTACTAAAGCTTTTGATACTGACTCTTTCCCCATCTTGCTAAACAAACTTGAAACTACCGGTATCAGAGACCTTACACACTCTATTTTTAGCAGCCACCTTACCCAACGCTCTCTATGTGTCAAAATTGACATGATGTTGTCAAAAAATGTTTTATTTGTGTTTCAATACTGGTATTTTCCCTCGCGTTCACCCTACCTACAAAAATGAGTCTAGAGACAGTATCGATAATTACAGGCCTATCTCAATATTAACAGCATTATCAATAATTTTGAAAAAATAATTAATATCAGACTAATTAAATTTATTAACGAAAACAATATATTGTCCCACAATCAATTTGGATTCCGAACTGAAAAATCCGCTAACGATGCTGTTCTGGAGCTCATCGATTTAATTGTAAAATCCATTGATAAAAAAATTAAAGGTGATTGGCATATTTTAGATCTTACTAAAGCTTTTACTATATACCTGTATCATTCCCCATCTTGCTAAACAAACTTGAAACTATCGGTATCAGAAGCCTTACTGCAGGGAACAGATACACTTTGGTGTACCTCAGGGTAGTGTTCTCGGACCTACTCTGTTTCTGATTTATATAAATCAAGTATGCTCACTAAGTATTCCAAATACTAAAATAATCACTTATGCAGATTATACTGTTCTTCTGATAAACGGACGAACATGGGAAGAGGTCATGGATTTTCTGAAAATGTGTTAACAGTTGTGACTTATTGGCTAAATCAAAATCTCCTAACGCTTAATCTTAAAAAAACTAAATTTATTACCTTCGCTGTTAAAGAGTGCACACATGTCAAAGCAGCCTTACACAAGACTGCCAATGTAGCCTTATAGACAGAGCTTCTAAAAAAAGTATTTTCGTGGTGTAATGGTGGGAAGCTCTATGGTAAAATATTCTTTAAGTTTCATTTTACATCGTTGGGAAGGAAGAGGGTAAATATTAACAATTTTATTAATTTTATTATATAACGTGCTACTTATGCAATAATAGTGTCGACGTGCTAATGGAGTGTGGCAATAGACTGCTTCACAAATCCTATCCGGTCGGCGTTTAGATTTTATAAATTTAATACTAAACAGGAACAAACCAAAATAATTATACTTTTCTGATAGAATTGTAGTTCAATAGTGAAATTAAACCTATTCACTCGAGTTCCGCTAATACATTTTACTAAAAAACTGTAACAACTTCAAAGATGTTGTAATTTAATAGGTATTTATTTATAGTAAACTGAAGAAAGTCACAATCCTATCGAAGAAACTGCGTCTGATTTTCTAATAAAGTGAATTAAGCCTAAAAAAATACACTTTTTGTGAAAAATACTTTTTAAAACTCATAAATTCAATTGAACTGACAGAATGTATGATGAGTCATGAGTCAACTGTCAAACGTTAGAAACTACTCACGGTCGCGTGGCCGCCACCGTGAGCGATGTGACGCGTTTACGACCGTAGCATTCGACAGCAGCGTATTTAATTATTGTTACTACGTACATAACTATGAAAAGCACGATTTCTTATACAGAAGGCAGCCAAGGTTTTTTCAAAGTGTGTTCACCGGCCAAGTGTGATGATTTAGGAATAAATAACTACTATATAATGGGCAATAAAATACTTATCATCCATTTTAATTTTCAATAAATTAGCATAAGGTTTGTAATGTGGACTACATTGCTGCAGAGAATGCGTTATTGCAAACATAAACATTTTGTAAAACTGGTTACTGGATTATACTGAAATTGTTTTATAGTGTTAATGAATATCAGAATTTAATATTATTATAATGTTATGCAATTGTGATGTAATTTAATGTCATCGTGACCATAAGTGTAATTAATTTTATAATACCTATAACATCTTTTTTAATATTTACACGCTTGCTTGCTGGCTGAAAACAGGGACGGAAATTAGTTAAGACCTTATATCGTATTGTATTAGGTATTTCAAATAAATGATTTGATTTGATCACTATAACGGCTAAATCACATAAATTTCTATTTAGCATATTTGTTAAGAGTTATATACACACATCAAAAGTGCCTAGGGATCAAGTACGTTTTCGTGTAAATCAAGTAAGTTTTAAACCGATCTCATTTGGATCAGGGGCAACCACAATGCTCAGATTTATGCGGAGAGTATTGTTTCATAAGTGATCATCCCTTTGCGAAGCCGTTTGGGTAATTCGTTTCATCTAATGCACGATAATGCACGTCCACATACGGCTATAGTCTTAACTCGTACTCTTGCCTCGCATCAACGTTCTGCCGTGGCCTGCTCAGTAGCCAGACCTCAACTCCATTGAACATGCATGGGATATGCAACGAAGAAGAGCTCTGCCAAGTATGGATGCCGTGCATACCCCACCACAACTTTTTGACTTGTTACAAAGAACGTGGGTGGCCATTCCTCAAAGTGATTTTGTTGAACTGATTTTAAGCATGCCAAATCTCTGTGCTTGTGTGATTAGTGTTAATGGTAGAAACACAGATTAGTAATTAATATAATTATACAACAAACATGGCAACAAACCTATTCTTTTTCGTTTTTCTGCCAAACAAGTCAGTTATAGTTCAAAATATATATGATCCCTATGCACTTTTGATGTGTGTATTATTGAATCATACAAACAATTTGCTCTAAGCAAAACTTGCCAAGTACACAAAGCTCCCTATCTCCAAAGTCGTGCTTTTTGCCTTTGTTTACCAACATAGAGCATGAGTAAACACTCGGCAGCTCGCCAACAGAGGGCGCTAGGACCGAAATAGAACTGTCACTGGCGGCAGTAGACGAAAGTTATCGCTCTGCGGCTCTGCGGTAGGCATTTCCGATATGCCAGACTCTATACGACTTGTTGTACAAGAAGATAAAATATTATAATTCTACAATAACTTGTTTTTTTTTATTGGTATCTATAATACCTATATTACCAACGAAAGCTGGAAGTTCTACTAGAGTTATCACTTAATATTAAAATATCGTCTTGGATAATTTTATTAATATTTCTGTATTTGTTAATATGGATATAGACATCTAGCATTTTGTATTGACATGCGTAGTAACAGAGATTTGAAATACATAGATTAGTTATATCCGAACGCCACTGCTCTGAAAGCTTACTAGAATTTACCTATACATACCTACGCACATGTATATGCAGTTTGTAATTACAAGGAAAGAACGATCAAATATTATGCGTTATATCTGTTGTTAGAAAGAGATAAATATAGCAATTCGTGTTACCACCGAACCACCACGAGACGTTCCGATCACCATTACACTGCGATCTCTTTCAGTCTCTCACACCAAACGATACACATATCTCGCTCATCCATTTCATTGAGATTAGTTCCTAAGATAGAAGATAAGATAGATATCGGCAGAATTGGCGAGAGATTAGCCCGCCTTCCTTCGGGAACACGTGCGTTCTGGTCTCTTGCCAGGGCTGTCCAGGGGAATTTTTGTCAGTCATCCCTACCGCCCCTGCACAGAGAGAATGACACACTGGCCCACACCGCAAAGGAGAAGGCCGATCTTCTGGGCTCTCTCTTTGCGTCTAACTCGACTTTGGATGACCAAGGGAACTCACCACCGACTATACAACGGTGTGATACTTCGATGCCGGATATTATTTTCCGGCAATGTGCAGTACGTAAAGCACTGTTATCCTTGGACATTCATAAGTCGAGTGGGCCAGATGGCATCCCTCCGATAGTGCTGCGGACTTGTGCTCCAGAGTTGACACCGGTTCTAACGCGTCTTTTCCGGCTCTGCTACTCATCAGGCGTTGTCCCGAAAACATGGAAGACGGCTTTGGTGCACCCGATCCCTAAAAAAGGTGACCGCTCAGATCCGTCCAATTACCGCCCTATAGCCATAACGTCTCTGTTCTCCAAGATAATGGAATCCATTATCAACAACCAGCTCCTGCAGTATCTAGAGGAGCACCAGCTGATTAGCGATCGCCAGTACGGTTTTCGTCGTGGTCGCTCAGCTGGTGATCTTTTAGTATATCTTACGCACCGATGGGCGGAGGTGGTGGATTCCAAGGGTGAGGCGTTGGCGGCTAGTTTGGACATAGCGAAGGCCTTTGATCGGGTGTGGCATAAAGCGCTTCTATCGAAGCTTCCTTCCTATGGGCTTCCCGAGAAATTGTGCGAATGGATATCCAGTTTTTTGGCAGATCGGAGCATTAAGGTCGTTGTCGACGGTGCATGCTCCGACTTAAAGCCGATTAATGCTGGCGTTCCGCAAGGCTGTGTGCTATCTCCGACTCTGTTTCTCTTGCACATCAATGACATGCTGCAACTCAGCGATATTCATTGTTATGCAGATGACAGTACCGGAGATGCCTCATACACCGGCCGCGCTAAAATTTCTCGGGAAAACGTTGTCGAGAGTCGGAACAAACTTGTGTCTTCAGTCGAGACCATGTTGTCAAATGTTTCGAAATGGGGACAATTGAACTTAGTCCAATTTAACCCCAAGAAGACACAAGTTTGTGCGTTTACCGCCAAGATATCCCCCTTTGTCGTATCCCTCCGTTTTGAAGACACTCCCCTTGCTACCTCAGCCAGCATCGGAGTACTTGGCGTCGACATATCAAACGTCGTTCAATTTCGCTGTCACTTGAAAGATAAGGCTAAGTTAGCCTCTAAGAAGCTTGGTGTGCTCGGAAAGGCGAGGTGGTACTTCACGTCGGCCCATCGCCTGCAACTTTATAAGGCTCAGGTTCGACCTCACATGGAGTACTGCTCTCACCTCTGGGCGGGAGCTCCCCAGTACCAGCTTCTTCCATTTGACCGCATTCAACGCAGAGTGACTCGAATCGTCGACGATCAAGTTCTCTCCGGTCGGCTCGACCCTTTGGCTTTGCGTAGAGATGTTGGATCACTCTGCATCTTTTACCGCATATATCACGGGGAGTGTTCTGAGGAACTGTTCGATTTACTACCTGCAGCTCAATTTCGCCACCGGACCTCCCGACAAAGCATGATGTTTCATCAATTTCATGTCGACGTCTGGCAGTCCACAACCTTGCGATTTTCACGGCATTTTTTACCTCGCACTGCCATATTATGGAACCAGCTGCCTGGTGAAGTATTTCCGAACAGTTACGACTTAGGAACCTTCAAGAAGAGAGCATATTCCCTCCTTAAAGGCCGGCAACGCATCCTCGAGACCTCTGGTGTTGCGTATGTTTGTGGGCGACGGTGATCACTTACCATCAGGTGAGCCGCCTGCTCGTTTGCCCTGCTATGCCATAAAAAAAAAAAAAGATAAAACAAAATGACGATATTTTCTATTTCAACAATAAAAGTAATAATTACGCGTGAAATGTAACAGTTTTCTTATCTCTCACAGTGCCTGTATAATTGGTGCAGAGTCTAAAGAAACAAGGAAGGCATATTGTCCACAGATTATTCCTAAAAAACACGATTAGCGGCGATGTATTAACCGGACGCACGGAAGTGCAAGACTGGTAGTGACTCAGGTAATTACCCTGAATTCGTCTAGTAAATATGGAGGCCATACAACTCATCTACAGGTAATAAAATCTTAGCATAGTAACAACAATTTGTTTATGAGAGTATCAAATCAAATCAAATCATTTATTGCATATTATGTAGGTATCTTAATTACTATTTACATACACATAATAACACTACATAATGACCCAAGTTTAGGTATGGCAACTTAGTGTGGAGCGGCCCGATTTTTTATTTTTTTTTTAATTTTTTTATAAATATTTGTCACATAAGTATTGCTCTATGGTATAATAACATTTTTCTATCAATAAGTTTTTCAATTTTTTAGTAAGGTCTTGTTCATTTTCATCAGTCTAATTCGTCCGGTAATTTATTAAATATTTTTATGGCCATAGCATAGGGACCACTACTTTGCATTAATAATCTGCACTTAGGTATTTCTAGTTTATGTTTAAACCTAAGCGGGTAATTACGTGGTTTGTCTGAAAGTTTTTTGAAATATTCAGGGTATTTTTTAACGAAATTACAAGTTTCTAAGATATAGATGGATGCAACAGTTAGGATTTTATATTTTATGAAATATGGTTTATGAAATTCTATTTTTGTGATGTCTGGAGCTTTGATATTTGCGAGAATGCGGATTATTTTTTTCTGTGCGACAAAGAGTTCATCTACATTTACACTATTACCCCAAAGTGTAATACCGTAACGGAGCCATGAGCGTAAGCATAGTACGCTGATATAGCTGTATTGAGGTCAGTGGCCCGTCGTACTTCCCTAAGGGCGTAAGAGAAACTTGATAATTTGGATTGTATTTTTTGAATATGATTTTTCCAATTTAATTGAGAGTCTAGTTCTAGGCCTAATAATGTTGCCGCGTTAATACATTGTAATTTATTATAATTAAAGGAAACATTTATGTCAAGAGCGCATTTTTGGTGGGGTCTAAATTGTATGAGTTTTGTTTTTTCGAAATTTAAGTCAAGATTGTGGTCAGTCATCCAATTGATTATATTATTAAACATGTCAGTGAGATTATTTGTCAGGTTATCATTATTTTTACAAGATGTCAAAAGAGATATGTCATCCGCGAAAAGTACACAAGACTCGTTAATGGTTTTAGGTAAGTCATTAATATAAATTAAAAACAGGATACATCCCAAGACCGATCCTTGGGGTATAGAGTTGTTTATTTTTATGGGGGTAGATCTTATTGTATTAACAGTTCCCGTGTCGCTATCGAAATGTTCAATTTCTACACATTGTATACGGTTTTCTAAATATGACTTAAACCAATTGTGTGTTATCCCACGTATTCCTATGTTATATAGTTTTTCCAGAAGTATGTGATATTGCACTTTGTCATACGCCTTCGTCATGTCGAGCAGGACCCCAATGGCGTATTTTTTTTCATCTATTATATTGAGTATTGTTTGGACATACTTAAATACCGCTAAGATGGTGGAGCGATTTTTCCGAAAGCCGTTTTGGGACTCGTCAAATATCTTATATTTTTCGCAATAGGAATTTACGCGCTTTTGCATCACTTTCTCAAATATTTTGGATGACGTAGGCAGGAGTGCTATTGGCCTATAGTTATTTAGGTCTTGTTTACTTTTTTTTTTTTTTTTTTTTTTTAATTACCTTATTCCTATTAGGTGGATTTATAAATTAGTTAAATTTAGTCACTAGGTATACATTTAATCAAGAATTTCGGTGCTAATCTAGGTAGGTATGTATTAAAGTTTATATGAAATAAAAAAACTGCTAGAGTAGGTATTTGCGAATCCAAGTCTGGCTACCTATCACCCTCAAGTAGAAAATCTGTCGACACGTGTATTCCGGCAGCTGTCCTTGAGAGTAAATCTAAATATTGATTCTCAGAGAGCTGAAATACAAAATCTTAGGTGATTGTAGGTTAGCCTGAACAACATCTTCGACCACATCACTTACCGTCAGATGAGATAGTGGTCAAAGGCTAGTCTAGGCTAAGTATACTTAATCGATACAAATCAAGAAGTACTTTTAAAAATAAAGATCGGTTTGGGTATGCTTTCCATGAAATTATTAATATCGTAACGAAAATATACGCGTTTTTTATTGAAGCTGAAAAATTGTAATGCAAAATTCTAAAGCTAAAAATAAAACGTAAAGAAACAATTTGATACAGCGACATCTACACGCCCTTGATAGCACTTTTGGAACAGTACCGTGGCGGCGAGTGGCCACACTAAAAAGTATGTAATAATGTTCATAGATGGCGCTATAATAGAGAAATATAACGTAAGCCGAACCAGTGTGTCCTAAGCTTTCTAACTAGCAGCTTAACACTCTCCGAAATTCTCCCGGCATCGAATGGAGCTGCAAAGAATGCTTGAAAAATATCTCTCGCAGGTCGAAGTTTCTTGTCCCCGATGACGATGGCGACGATGATGAGTCATAATCAGGTACCGTTGTGAATGCTCAAACTTTTGATACACGAAAACTGGTTCAAGATATCAGTCGTGAACTTAAGAAAACTTTTCGGGAGGAGATTAGCAATCTCGAGTCTTCGCTTGAGTACCTCAGTGATTAAATCACTACGATGGAACAGTCTTTATTAAAAAAACTATTATAAAAAATTTAGAACACAAAAACCAAGACCTGCAAAATAAAAACAAGAATTTGGAACTCAGAATGTCTATTTTAGAGCAAGATATGAATAGCTTTGAGCAAAAAACTCTTTCGACCTCTCTAGAAATAGCTGGTTTACCTGAAATTGCCCATAGTGACGTTAGCAATGTACTCCAAACAGTAGCCTCGAAACTAAACATGAATGAATGTGACATACAATCCTCACAACGTTTGCCTGGGACCAAAGAAAAACCGGGAGCCATCCTAGTGGAGATGAAGTCCAAAGTGCCCCGCCGGCAATGGATAGATGCTGCCAAGGAAAAAAGTCTCACCGTCGGACAGATATTGCCAGCCGTCCCCAAGGAGAAGGCTAATGATCGCATTTTAATTCAAGAAGCTTTAACTAAAAATCTTAAAACACTATTGTTTAATGCTAAAAAAATGCTTAGTAAGTCTTATCAATTTATATGGTGCAAAGATGGTAGAATATGTGTCAGAAAAACGAATAATAGTAAGATATATAATGTTCGATCAATGCAAGACATTACCCAAATTGAAAAACAAACAAAGGGATCCACTATTAGCTTTTCAACGCCCCTGTAAAATACCTAATTTTATTTTATTCTATTGTATAATTTAAAAAAAACAAATGGATACACATATAACAGAACTTTTTGATTGCACTTCTACGAACAATTTTTTTCAACAGCTACCACCTAAATGCCAACTAAGTCTGACATCTTTACACATTAATATTAGATCACTGATTAAAATTTTTACTAAACTGCTACAAATCATTCATACCTGTACCTATCCATTAGACATAATAGTGATTACCGAAGCTAATATTTCAGAAAATATTGTCAATTTATTGACACTATTTATAGACCACCTTCGAAGAACAAAAATTTGTTTGTCATGGAGCTAGGTAAGCACATTAGCAAGTTTGAAACAAAACAAAACCTTCTTTTGATCGGCGACACAAACATTGATCTGAAAACCATTTCATCATATAAAGACGCTTATTTAGAAACACTCAGCGAGCACGGACTTATGTGCGGAATTTCCGATTTCACTAGAATTGAAACTTAACGTAATAATAACACAAACACAAAAGTTATCACTAAATCATGTATTGACCACATCTTTAGGCGCTTCCGCACATTAATTCCGTACTCGGCGGTGCTAAACGTCGTAATAGCCGATCACTGTGCTGTTATCTGTGCATGCATTGGTAGCTCAAGACCGGAGCGTATACAGGATGGCACGAAACATACCATTGACTATGAAATTCTTCGTAAAGAGCTGAACAATATGAAATGGGAAGATACAAATGATATGACTGCTGCTAGCGATATTTTTAACTTTATTCGGGGATCGTTCCATAATGCGCACAAATTAGCAACATGCACTAAAACAAATGAATATTTTAACAAATATAATAAAAATAAACAATTAACTGTACCCTGGGTTGATGATAATATTACTCGGTTATGTGAAAAACGTGATAAACTGTACAACTCTTGGAAAAGTAGTTTAAATGATTCGAAATTAAGATTGAAATATAATAAAACTCGCAACAAAGTACATACATAATTAGAAAATAAGAGAAACACGTATTATATAAATAATATAAAAAATAATTTTAGAGATACAAAAAAAGTTTATAAACTAATCAATCAAATGCTGGGACGGGTAACGTTATCGATCGATGCCGCAATACTGAAAGCATTGATTAAAAAGATTAAAAGGATTAACTAAGGATTGACATTGAGTTAATTAATTAACTCCTAAGGATTGACCACTAAAACTATAGTCGCCAACTTCGCTACAAATTTTGACAGAGCAATAAAGGATATTATTCCCAATTCTAACACGAAACTAGTATACCCAAAAACCTATTGCAATCCAATCGACTCCAGTATTTTGTTTCAAAAAGCTACTGGAGACAAAGTACTTAAAATAATTCATAACCTTAACTCAAACAAAGCTTCAGGGCCAGATAAAATAATTGTCTGATATTAAAATGGTAGGACAGGATTTATCTACGCCTATTGCCAGTTAAATTAATTGTAGTGTCAAATCTGGTATATACCCCGATGAACTAAAAGTTGGTTGCATCAGACCTGTCTACAAAAAAAGCCAGCGTGATGATTACTCCAACTATCGCCCGATCACGCTTCTCTCTTCTATTGACAAAATTGTGGAAAAATATGTCTGTGAACAAATACACAAGTTTTATAGAAAACATGATATCTTATACAAAAATCAGTTTGGGTTTCAATCAGGAAAAAATACAAGTGACCTCCTGTCAAAATTTACTGATGAAGTGAACGTACATCTAAATGAGAAGAAACATGTACTAGTTCTATTCATAGATATTTCCCGTGCGTTTGACACCTTAGACCATAAACAACTTGTTAATAAGCTAGACAACTGTGGAGTACGCGGTCCTTTGCTAAAATGGTGCGAAAACTACCTGAAAAACCGTACATCTACCGTTAATGTGAATAACACGTATAGCAAACCCATAATAGCTACACAGGGCACAGCCCAAGGCTCAGTCTTAGGCCCTTTCCACTTTTATCTTACATCAATGAAATTAGTAATTGCATCAACTTCTGCACTTGTTATCAGTTTGCAGATGATACGTGCCTCATCGCAGCTGATAAAGATCCGCAACCAGCCTGTAACTTTTTGCAGTTAGATTTGAACAATTTATTAAAATGGTGTCACGATGCAAGCTTAGTACTAAATGCAAATAAACCAAAACTACTTGTCATAAAGTCACCTTACATTAAAAATTCCTCATTAAAAAAACTTTTGGCTCATGACCATAGCTGCCTGCACGTAACAAATTTAAATACGTGTAACTGCCCCTCTATAGAAGTCGTAAGCTGTCAAACTTATCTCGGTGTATTAATCGATAGCACATTTAACTGGTCCAATCATACCGAACGCGTTTGTAGTAAAATAAGGCAATTCTTAGCCAACATCACAATCCTCAAGAATCGCATCCCATTTAAAGTAAAACTAATGTTATTTAATTCTCTAGCTGAATCTTATGTACTGTATGGGCTCACTAGTTATGGTCGTACTTATACTACGTATCTTAATCAAATATATAAACTACAACTAAAAATTCTAAAAACAATCGTATCTAAAAATATTAGAATACAATTTTATAATGATGAAATGGGTCTCTTTAGACACTGTAAGACTTTACCTGTTCACACGCACTTCAAATATATGTTACTTAAAGAACACTTCTTTAACGAAACACTGAGGCATGTTATTAACCATCCTGTATACACTCGGGCAGTTGCTCAGAACCGGTGGTGCACGATCCGCGCTAACAATGTTTACGGTGAGAGGACAGCTACCTATTTAGTTCCTCGGTTAATAAATGAACTACCTTCTGATTTGCGTGAAAGTATTATTAAACGACCTGACCTGATCATCAACGTACTCGTCGCCCAAAATCGGGGAGTTGGAGTGGAGACGTGGCAACTTTTCACCCATGAAGCGCGTCCTATGGGCGACACTTATAACCATATCCTTGTGATGGGTATACCACCAGAGGATTTAGCAAACCTCCAACACGAGGGTTGTCGTCTGCATTATATGTCGGCGACGGTTTTCGTCAAGGTTAGACGATATAGACTTGGAGGGTCCGTGGCTGCGGCGGTGGTGTCGGGCGGGGCCGGCGCTGGTGACGCTGTTGTCGATGCGGTGAGTGGCGGGCCGGGGCCTGCGCCGCCCGCCATCGTCGGCGCGGACACGGACCTAACCAAGGAGAGGGGCTGGTCGAAGGAGGAGGTGGACCGTCTGCTGGAAGTGGGGGACGACGACGAAGATGGAATCTTGGGGGACATTATGAGCCTCAACATTCTGTGCCGGCGTCGTCCGTCATGGAGGCTGACCGTGCTCATACTCCTTTTTCAAACCCCAATAATATTTAAGTGTGCGTATCGCTTCTCGATCGCTTCCACTAATAAACAGTTGCGTAGGTAATTCATTCTAATTAATAATGGATCCACAAAACAAAAATAATCAAAGTTATAATTCTCAAAACTCAACCGTCAATGCGGCTGGCATAGAAAGGCTGGACATAAATTGTAAAATTAATATTATCCAAGCTAACCTCCAACACAGCGTCTCAGGTTTCGCCGCTCTGCGAAGAACCCTGGAAGAGCAACCTAACACATTAGCACTGGTCCAGGAACCCTACCTCAGTCGTGGAAAGGTGAGTGGTTTCAATGCCCTAAGGGGCAATTTGTTCACTCCCCCTGTGCAAGTTAAAACGCGGACTTTTGTTTACGTACCAAATTTATACAAAGCATCTATGTTAACACATTTGTGCAACGATGACCTTACAGTAGTTAAACTAGAGACGGGGCTGCAAGGACCACATAGTACAGTTATAGTGGCCTCGGTTTATACGGACATAGAGGCAGAAGCACCACCTTCAGCAGTTGAAGAGCTACTGCACTTTTGTGCAGTAAATAAATTAGAATGCGTCATGAGCTGCGATGGCAATGCCCATTGCTTTCTTTGGGGAAGCCCAGACACAAATAACAGAGGTAAGGATTTATTAGATTTTATCCTACGAAATGATCTTATAGTTCTAAATAGAGGCACTGAACCCACTTATGTTAGGTCCAATGCCAGAACTATAATTGACATTACTTTAGCTACCAGCGGAATTGCAGACACGATAAACGATTGGCGGGTAGCAACAAATGAGGCCTCGGGATCGGACCATAGAAGGATAAGGTTCAGCTTACAGGTAAGAAAGCATGAACCGCGCAACTACAGAAACCCAAAGAATACTGATAGAACACTACAGATAAACATTTGAAAAGGCACTAGAGATAGGGCCGCAAGTCGAGGCGACTACAGAGTTGGGGCCCCAAAACATTGAAGAGACCATAGATTTTGTGGCACGTTCGTTAAAGGAAAGCTATGAAAAATCTTGTCCCTTAAAAACGGAAAGTACTAAAATACTGAACAAAAAGGACAGATGGTGGAACAAGGAACTTCGCAAAGCGAGGAAGAAAATTAGACACCATTTCAACCGAGCAATGAATACCGATCTTGATGAAGATTGGCAAGAGTATAGAAAAACACGTCACCGATTCAAGATTACAGTTGAAGAAAGTTGGAAGAAATCGTGGAAAAAATACAGTAACTCTATTCAATCCGAAAGTGAAACTGCCAGAATTAAAAAAGTGATAGTACTTTTTTAAGTCTGGCAGTTTCACTTTCGTTGAAGAAAGTCGGAAGAAATCGTGGAAAAAATACAGTAACTCTATTCAATCCGAAAGTGAAACTGCCAGACTTAAAAAAAGTACTATCTAGCGACTCCCATGCAAAGCTAGGAACTTTGAAGAAGCCTGATGGCTCTTATACCATGTCAGACAAGTAACAGTTTGAACTTCTCTTACAAACCCACTTTCCAGACTGTCAGATAGACAATAAAGAAGAATGGGAAATGGATACTATGCAAAAGCCTGGCGATGAAGACTGGGCCTTTGCAGACAAAATTGTGACTGAAGAAGCTCTTCTTTGGGCAGTAAGTACCTTCCAACCATTCAAGGCTCCTGGAACGGATGGAATCTTCCCAGCGCTTCTGCAATGGGCCCTTAACAAGATAAAAACTCACCTGGGCATTTTCAGGTCATGTCTAGCATGGAAGTATATACCTAAATCATGGCGGGAAGTCAGAGTCATGTTTATACCAAAACCAGGTAAAACAGATTATACTAATCCAAAGTCATACAGACCGATAAGTCTTAGCTCATTCATGTTAAAAACCTTGGAGCGATTTTGTGATAAATACTTTAGAAATGGACCTATAGCGGATAACCCTGTCCACAAAAACCAACATGCGTACCAATCTGGCAAATCTACAGAGACTGCTCTCCACCATGTGGTACACAAGATCGAATCAGCACTGGAAAACAAGCAGTCCTGTTTAGCTACTTTATTGACATTGAAGGAGCCTTTGACAAAACCACCTTTTC
The DNA here is from genome assembly GCA_963854805.1 of Plagodis dolabraria. NCBI lineage: Eukaryota > Metazoa > Arthropoda > Insecta > Lepidoptera > Geometridae > Plagodis > Plagodis dolabraria. The sequence continues at coordinate 24,826,755 of OY978441.1, read as the reverse complement.
CAGTATTAACCATGGACTGAGAAATAGGGGTGTAGATGATAGAGTGAATACTTTTGTTACCAACATGCTCTCTAAGAGAGCAGCGAGAATCGAAACCTCTGGGACAACCCGTTGTCGTGTTACGAGAGGCTGCCCACAAGGAGGAGTTTTGTCACCTCTGCTATGGGTAGTAGTAGCGAATGAGCTGGTTGAACTCCTGAACAAGGATGGCATGGTCACTGTAGGATACGCAGATGACCTAGTTATAATGGTCTCTGGACTATTTGAGGCGACCCTCTGCGAAAAAATGCAGAAGGCTCTTCGCATAGTCGAGGAATGGTGTCAACGACACAGTCTATCTGTAAACCCACAGAAAACTGAATTAGTCATGTTTACACGAAAAGCAAAGTTAGCAAATTTTAACCATCCTACGCTGTTTGGAACAAAATTGGCCCTAAGCAAAGAGGTTAAATATCTCGGCATTTGGCTTCACAGCAAGCTTTTGTGGGGAAAACACCTTGAACACATCACAACAAAAGCTACAAAAATTTTGATGCAAAGTACAAGAGCAGTAGGGAAAGACTGGGGTCTTAAACCGAAGCTCTGTCGATGGATCTACACAGTCATTGTACGACCTGTCCTCACCTACGGCTGCGTAGTGTGGTGGCCACGAACAAGTCTGGTGACTGCAATAAAGAAACTGCAGCAAACCCAAAGATTGGCTTGCTCTTTGATCAGCGGCTGTATAAAATCAACACCATCAGCTGCTCTTGATGTCATCCTGGGCCTGACGCCACTGCATCTTCATATACAGCAAGAGGCGATGGCCGCAGCATAAAGGATAAAGTCAACAAACCAGTGGATAGGCACGGGACAAATCACTAACCATTGTCGAATACTAGACAAGGCCACTAAAATAATCCCCGAATCAAAGCAAGGCACTGACAAAGTAGCCAGTACCCACCTTGACAATAAGAAGTACAAACTGTCTACTGAAAACAAGGCCCTGGCAGATCTAGTCCCATCATACAATATCTACACAGATGGCGCAAAAAACAAGACTGGTGTAGGTTGCGGTTACTTCTCACCGGAACTTGGAATCTCAGAATCAAAAGGGCTGAATAAGACCACTACAGTAAAGCAAGCAGAGGCAATGGGCTTACTGCTTGCTGCGAGGGCAATATCACATCTAGACATAACACCCAGTTTAGAAAGTGACCGTGAGGACAAGCACCTTATTTTTACTACAGACAGTGCGGCTGTAATATATGCACTCAGAACACCAGTAACCAGGTATAGAGTCATAGCGGAGTGTCATGCTGCCTTACAAAGGCTGTCAAACAACTACAGAATAATGGTGACATGGACAAAGGGACATAGTGCATGCCCGGGTAACACCATGGCAGATATTCTGGCAAAGAAAGGAGCAAAAAAACAGGTACGTTATGACGTAAAGATCCTTTGCAAGCCATCAGCAATGGAAGTGCGGGAACTACTACGTCATCACACCGAGAGAGAACAACAAAACCTGTGGAATAAGTCAGAGGATTGTAAACAAACAAAAGCCATGTTCCCAACTCTAAACAAGAAGCTGACAAATAACCTGCTGAAACTAAAGCGTGAGGAACTGCGCATTGTAGCAGGCCTTATTACAGGTCACTGTAACCTGAATTACTTTCTGCATAAAACTGGAGCAACAGACAGTCCTCTATGTAGAGGCTGTATGCGAAAAGATGAGACCGTGGAGCAAGTACTATTGCACTGCGAAGCCACGGAACAAATAAGAATTACAACTGGTCTACAAGAGTCGTTCTCATCAACGACATCCTCATCACCATCACACACCTTACTGGAGCAGCTATGCCAGCGACCCAAGGTCCTTCTCCGCTACATCAGGGAGTTAGGATGGCTTGGGTAGAAGCTGGCGGGGGAAATGCACAAAACACCCCAAGCGGGACGTCAGTGCAGGACATATCGCCCCCAAATAGAATAAGAAGAAGTTATGATTATGTCATATAGTTTAGATAGAATGGATATCCTATATAAACGAATAGCATTTTCTAATTAGATCCTTTGAAGTCTGCTTATAAAAGTTGGCTCAACTCAAATTGCATTGCTACCGTCTTCCAATTAAGAAACATTTTTAATGGTTACCTAAGAGGCATACCAGCACTCAGCAGCAAAAGCAAATGGACTAGGTAAGTATGCATCGTACCTACTTATGCAGGTATCTGATTAAAAATTAGGCACTCTTAAATAAATACTTTCGTCTAATAAGCCTTAAATAAATAATGGGGAGATTGTGGCAATACAAGCAAACCACTAGCTTTCTGCTAGCTAAATATTAGTAAAATGCACAGTAAATGATCTGCGTGGCACTTCAATGCGTTCACCGACCGTCGTTGGATCGAGTCTGACACACAGATTACCTAGTGCTAAGATAAAAATCTCTCATATGTATCCCATACTGTAAGTTACAACGAACGTGTGCAGCACCCCTGTATTGTGACGTTATGTGGTCATGATCACGGACGCGATCTGACAAAAGAGGCTTTTTACATATATGACACGTTGTCGCGTTTTTGAAATCGAAGATTTCTTCAGGTATAAGTGGTTTCATAGACTTAGGGACACATAGTATAGAATTAATGTTTTCAACGTCTTCAATGAGCCTCGTAATAAAAACGTTTCCACAATCCTCTCCTCTATATGCAATATATTTATTTAGACTAGAGAGTATAAAAGATTTATAAAATAGTCTGACAGTGATAATAAATGTAGGTAAGTATCGCATAAGCTAATAGGTATGTACCAACAACAATTACAAAGTATAAGTACTGTTCGTGAGATGTCATACGACAACTTTTATGACCTTAATACTTATTAATTATTTTATTTTTTATAATCTAATATCTTATATATAACCTCGTGGGTGTCGGGGTAGAATTGCACCCACAATCTTCCTGTGGGAGTCGAACAAAACAACCATATTAATGCATTCAATTTCGTTTTGCTGTTATTTTATAATAATAATTTTGAATAAATCATTATCCACAAATCTGTATTTTACTTTACGATAAGCAATTTACGGACTTCATCACTATGAACAGCATTATCAATAGGGCGTTCGGATAGCCTATCAGTTCCAAAAATAGTGTTAACTTTGGACAATACCTAAATTTTGTATTGTCAATACCTAATTATAATTTGGTTTCACAAACGCTAAAAATGATCACGTAGGGCGTTCGTATTGGGACTTCATAGATTCATAGTTTTCGCTCACTGTTTGGATAGCTTTGAAAACGCTACAAATGACAGAGAAAAGTGCTTTTTTGACCCACGTCTTACCGTGGGAAAGTTGTGATCGATTTTTGACAACTTGGACATTCATATCTACCTTAACATTTTATGAGAAATATTGTGGTTCATTATCATAAAGAATAGAACTGGCGATGCCTCCGACACAGACCTATATCTTTAGCTGCAGTTCCAGAAAACGTTATTTTGGTTTTCAGCGGATGTCAAAATAAGTATAAGACGTTCGGATAGCATACAGTCATTGGTGGTCAAAAATAGAAGAAGCTTCTTTCCGAACGCTAAGATACAAATGCCACTTTTGAAACTGCTATAAACGCAACCGAGCCAAAACGAACGCACCTCAAGACGACCATATTTTGAAAATTAGTGTATTACCTACATTAATTAAAATGTTCTAGCGTAAACTCTTATCGTTTCCCATTTTATCGACAAGCAATCCCTATCGTAAACGTATTTTTTACATCTGTAAGTGGTGGTAATGTACGTACATTACTTGCGCACTGGTATGCGAACGAATAGCCGCACTCAATGCTCTGTGTGCACAACGGGCACACAACACAAAGTTTTTATTTTGTTTACTGTGTGTGCGTGAGCTTATTAAAAGTCGATAAATATTATTTTAAAAAATCGATTATAGGAAAATAAAAATCGTTTTTTTTAACATCCCTACATGATTCTATTTGAGGGATTTGGCATCCCAATAATATCCAACGCGATAACTTGTACGTGGTTGCAAAATACTTGGTCGCCAATTATCAGGCCGGTAAATCTGTTAGGGTCAGTGTTGCCAGACATGCGATAATTATCCTAGATCCACGATATATTTGAGTATCATGCGATAAAAATAACAGGCATGTATCGCACGTTATTTTATCAAAATTCTACGATATTTTTTTCAAATACACGATAATTTTGTTCTGAATTCAGATCTCTGTAATGGAACACAACTTTTTGTAATGATTGCTTGCTGAAATTTTATATAATCTATAGCAGTCCAGACTCCAGTCGAACGTGGATTGTGAGATGCTTTTTTTTCCAAAATACAGTTAAAAAAAACACTAATTTATATCCATTTCTTTTAAGGCGATCACCGTAGTGAAACGCGCACTTTTGGAATCTTCTTGTACCGAAACTATGAGTTCAAAATGTGCGAAAAAAATATATCATATTCTTTAATTCTTTATTGAGTGAATTACTTGATTAGTTTTTATTGAAACTAATTAGTTCTTCTGTAATAAATTGTAATCGGCGGCCCTTTTTAGATTGTTTTTTATTAATTTAAGAGGCATAGTTGAATTAAATGCAATGATTCTTTTTTTTAAAAATAGCAAATACTATACTCTAACGAACTACTTACTAACTTGTGTTGAAAACATTTTTATGAATTTTTACCACAAAATTATCTGATCGCGAGAAGAAATCGCAACGAAAATCAGTCTGCCCGCAGCGCTCGGGCCGTTTTGACGTGGGATCTGTGTCGTTCGTTACGCCATCATTATTGTGCATTTATTTTACGAAATATTACAATATTTTTTTACCATACGTTAATTTGGAAGTCATAAAATATTGAAACTCAAGTAAAACATTTATTGGGGAAGAACTTTTGTTTATATTGATTTATAAAATCTTTATAATAACTTTTTTGAGCGAGTTAATTAAAGATCAGACACGGCATTGTTAATTCCTATATTAGAGGTATCTAGATATTTAACCCTTGGTAAAATATTTCATTTTGTTATGTTATTATTAGGTTACTGTACAATTAAATGAGAACCTATTCCCAATACCCCTAACACACTTTCCGAGATGACCAACTACTATCTAGGTATTTATATATCCAATCATTCAAATAAAGGGAACTTACCTATATCTCTTTTATCTCTTTGACTTTAAAAGTTAAATACTTAGTATGTAGTTAGTCGGATTGAAATGTGTGTTACATCTGTATGAGTCCGCTGTTCTTTCGTAATACCTCTAAAAGCATGTACCCGTATCTTTTGAACCGTTACTTCTGTAGATAGTTTCAATTTTCATAGCAAAAGTGATAATGTGTACTATTATTATAATTTTATTTTATATATTTTAATTAGTGGGGTTCCTTAGGAAAAGTGACCCGGTACAATTCTTCTCGTACAACTTTTAATGGCAGCAGTCGAATGAGACTTGATAAAAACCAAATTGACATATTCAAGATGGCAGGTAAAATTCAAGTTGCTCCGATCCGTTTGAAAATCAATATCTGGGTGGTTTTAGGCGTCGTTATTCCGAATTTAGAAATTATTTTTCGATGACATCATTTTTTAAGATGGCCGCCATACATAGATGTTTTGAAACCATTGACTTAAATTGTTCTATGGGAAGGAGTCATGGGGAAAGAAAGTATTCTAAACTGAAAATAACAAAGTGGTTTTCGTGATATGATAATAATGGAAAATCATAAAAATGACGCCTGCCAAGTGAAGATATATGACGTATCTGGTAAACGGTTACAGATAAGAAAAGAAGTTTTGAACAAATGACATAGGGAATCGAGAGAGCAGCCAAATGACATGCAAAAATATCCAAAATAGCAGAATTCAAGATGGCTGCCATAAAAAGTGCTGAAGTGCCATCCTCCTGAAGTAAAGCTGAGCTTCAGTGTGATCGGAGTACTTTGTATGGTGGCTATCTTGAATTCCATCATTCTGGATTTGCCCTACGAGCTCTTCTTCTTCATCATACTACATTTAGAGCACGGATAGTGCGTGAGTTCAAAGGACGAGTGCAAGGCGAGGCTGCAGTCCGATTCGTGTGAGTGACTTGCGAGGCCGAAGGCTGAGGTCTGACTTGGGAGTATTTTCCATATCTTCAACTGGTCTCCATGATGAATGGCCGCGATAACCGAAGCACCTACGAGTGGGGTTCTTTAACCAATGTGACTCAGAAACTTGGTACGATTCTGCCTGTACCACTTTTAGTAGCGGTAGGGCGAATCTTATATGGCGGTTTCATTACAGTTATCTTTTGTATTGAGCATTGCATTGGGATTATACTTCTATTAAAATTTTGAACTTTTATTTTATTATTATTTGTATTTATTATTTTATCTCATAAATAAACTCTAAAATTGCAAAATGACTTTCTATAACTGAAATTATACCTATGCATAATAATTATTTATCTATAGATATATAGAAATATGATCAAGAGTAAAATTGCAAGTTTCTGTTTTAGAGTTGGTAAGTATATTACAGTAACCCAGTGGTTAGTGCGGATAACGCCCTATAAGTTCAAGTACATATTTAATATGACGAGTAGGATATGTTGTGCTGTTTTTGGTTGCATGAATTCGTCCAAACTAAACATATTAATTGTAAAATAGCTGCAGGTATCTATAACCAAGTAAAAGATATTCCCTGTTCTCCACCTTGTCCATGTTTGCCAAAACAATTTTTGATTAAGCTTTATACTTTAAAATTCAATAATAAAGCATTTCGTACGTTTTAGTCGAGGTGCAAATATTTTTTACTACCAATGAAAAACAACACGCATTTTTACACACTTCCTATTTAATTTACAAAGTATTTTCTCTAAACTAATAGAGGAAAAATTTGATTGTGCATTTGTTTGTTTGCATTGAATAGGCTCTGAAACTAATGGACCGATTTGAAAAATTCTTTCACCATGAGAATCCAACATTATCCCCGATGAACATAGACTATAGAAGATTTTCAAAAAAGTTAGGTCGTATGTAAACTTCGATAACGTAACATAAAGTGCGAAAAAAATACCAAAAAAAAACGTTAGGTATATCGCATACGCTGCGGAAATCATTGAAAATAAAGCCAAGTGATATACCCAATTTTATAGAAGACATCTATAAAAAAGTCCGCAGTACTATAAGTCTAACTATTACAGTTATGTCACAATAACTGGTTTTTTATGGTATTTTATGTTGAATTTATAAGTTTTGATTTTTTTGTTAAATACCCGTGTGAAGCCGGGGCGAATCACTACTTTGCTTATATAAAAAAAGTATATTTACAATCACAAAACAAAATGGAACCACAAAGTAGGCAAATGTAATTAAAATGCTGGAGGCGAGCAGCCCTATCGCATGTTTACGTACCGCGCGGCTGTAGGTAGTTATTTCGAGGACAGGGACGAGTTAAAATACTGTATAGATAATATTACCGTGGTTTCGTACCGCTTCATGAAGTCAAAGTACTTTTTTGAGCACAATATTGAGATAATACTTTTGAATTTTAAATTGTAACCTCGTTTTATGGACCATATATTCTCAGCAAACTACAAACCAATTAAGCTCCTACAGGTTCTTACTTGCAAATTCTGTTGATATGCAAAATTCAAGAAGATCGATTCAGGCAATCGAGATTCATTGACGGGGAAATATACACTGCTCAGACCTCCACCGAGACCTCGCTTCGCTTAGTCTATTAAAAAATATCATTACCTACAAGTGATAATATTTTTTTACCTTAAGAGGTTTGCAGTAACTGCAGATAAAAATGTTGTTATCTACACTTCTGTTCTGCCGCTTCTAATAGCGCACGAAACTCTACAATTTTAGCGAAGCTATCCGTGGTACGGCGACTAGTGCCGCCGTGCGACTGAATATTTTTATGAGTTAAAAGTTAACGCCCATTTTTATTAGCTCCGCCCGAATTAGAAATTATTTTGACTACGGTCTCGGCCTTAATGGCATAGTTTTGGTTAATTAGGCTGTAGTAGACTGTGACAGTGGTAGCGCAAAAACCTGTTGAGTTGATCTTATACCAAACCGAGCATGATTGACTGTTCACCAATGCTCAATTATTTACAGCTCTGAGAAAACCAGAGCACGTCAAAACCTACATGCTTTATCCACAGAAATTGAATCATTGTTGTTAATTACTATGTGTAACAATCGCGAAAACCTAAAATGACATTATTGTTGAGTTTTAATTCTGATGAAGAAATTACATTTTGATTAACATTAAAATAAGTCACATATTCAATCAAAAAATATTTTTACTTTTATATAGGTACCCATACTTAAGATATACTTGGCCTATGAGCCCTATGACCTCTCGAATAGACTTTATTCTACAGGTTACATGACGTACCTTTTTTTAAATATTGACTACGTTTTTCAAAAATATTATCGAATAGGTAAACATTAGAGGCCAAATGGACTGTAGCTGTATAAAAATAGGTTAAAACTTTGGGGATTCCACCTATAACTGTAGAGTTGGTCAGAAAGAGTGGAATTCAAATGCATCTTAAAAGCTCAATAAATATATTATATTATTCAGTGTAATTATATATTACTTTATTCGTGATTTTGAAGTGTTACCAGTGTTTATTTTTACTTATTATAGTCTAGCTGTACGCAATGTATCATATAATGTAATATTCCAGTTTATGTTTGGAATTAGTGTATGTTTATATGTTGTTTTTAATGCATTATGTTGTTCTTAACATTTTAATATTTTATATCACGTGGTATTTTTTGACCGGGAAGAATGCTTAGTTTGTACTCAATTCCTTGTCATATATGAAATCACCAATTTTTTAAGTAATGTTGGATCCTATTTTAACCGTAGTTCTTAAAGACAAAGCTATTTTAGTAAGTCAAAGGACACAAAATGTTGGCCCCTATAGTCACAAGATGGTTAACTGTACAGGTTAGCGTCAATAACATAGCATTAAATAGTACGATGTACTCTTTGAGTACTTTAGATTAGAAGAAGCACTAACAAAAATTTATCTAGAATGTATGTCTTACGTCCTAGAGCTATTCAACAATTTCAATCGCCTTATCAAGTCTGAAAAACCATTACTCCACCAGTTAAAACTTGTAATCCAAAAATTAATTGCAACAATAGCCAGCAACTACATGTAATTTGATACAAATACAATTGATAAAGTGTGATAACCGGAATAGACTAAACACTGAAACGATTACTGTTTTGATGGCTACTAAAGCAAATATTAAAAACGCTACAAAGTTTGAGCCATCAAAAGCAATGAAGCATGCAAATCCGACCAAAGCCATACCGTTATAGGGTCACATAAAAACAAACATGTGAAATACATAAATGTACACACAAACATGTTAAATAAGACCTGCATGTAACTACATATGTTGCAATAAATAATTGAGTATTGAGTAAATATAAATTATAGCAAGAGTAGTGAAGGTACTAACTGCCTAATAAAACATCACTTATAACTAACTTTCATGACTTAGTTGACTATATAAAATTAATGCTTCTTTCAAGTTCATGTTCAAATTAGGAACTCCGCTCTACCTCATCAAAATAGGTTATGATGACGTTTTAAAAACAATATTAATTAGCAAAGTAATTTTTAGTGGAGCTATTATAAATAATTTTTGGATTGGTTGGTATATCACTTATTACACTTTATTTATTGTATGACGTGTTTTTCAGGTTAACTATTAATTGCTCGATCAATAATTTTTCGTTGAACACGTAACAAATGAAATAAAGTGCCACATTATAGGATTAGTTTAGTTTTCTCCATAAAATAAGATGATGTTACTTTTTACGTGAAAATTTTACTTTTTGCTATACGCCACTGGCAACACTGGTGATAAGATTGATAACTTGCTCGGTGGACGGTGGGTGGTTGTTTGCATATATAAAGTAACTTTGTACTGAAAGTTGTATATAATGTGCTATAATAATTATTTATGAGTCAACCGATTAATTTTTTTATTTTTTTTGTTTGAAAGCAATATGATCAGCAGTGATTTCTAACCTAACATTAGGAAGAATTCCGTCTCTGACCTGAAAACCCAAAATTAAATATTTGTGAAAATCAACAAGCTACAAAAAAAAAATAACCAGTAAATTACTGCAATGAATATGAACACGAGAAATAATATGATAAAAATAGGTGATTATATTATAATACGAAAACAGAATTATATGAAGCTACATAAATTGAATAAACCGAACTCATCAATCAGTTTAGGAAGAGAAAGTGTTAATTTGACTGGAATAGATGGTAAGCATTACTATTCATATTTCAAATTGAATTGTTCCAGTAATAAGAGGAACAGAGAGTATACAGTAGAGTATACTGAAGAAACAATGACGTTGAAAGATGAAATTGACATCAAAGTATCAGGAAATGATAACAGAAATATACTTGATGATGGTCGCTCACAGAAATTATCTGCTGCAGATATTGAAGTGTTAAAAATAGATGCCAATAAAGCATCAGATATTGTTGAAACTCTTATAACTAACTCGAACACATTTCATAACAAAACAGAATTTTCTCAGGAGAAATATCTAAAGAAGAAAGAAAAGAAGTATTTTGAGTATATTCAAATTTTGAAACCTAATTTGAGAATGGTGGCTGAAATCATGTACAAGTTGGACCCTGCAAAAATACAGCATCTAAGATTGGACACATTGTCACAAATAATTACCATGACAAACATACAGTGTGATGGAGTACACTTGTTATATGATTCAGGATCTAATGGCTTGCTTGCTGCAGCGTTAATAAGTTCTATAGGAGCTGCTACAAGTGGTAAACTTGTTCACATGCATCCTGGAAATATGTCACAAAAGCAGGCATTATTGGCTCTGAATTTTAATGATGAGCAACTAAAAAGGTGTATTTCAGTTAATATTTATTCAGCTCTGCGGCAATACTATCAAGGTTGTGATACTAATTCCATTGGAAAAGAGAAAAATACTGTAGAAAATCCGCTCAAAAGAAAAGCAGAGGATGAGACAGAATGCAGCAGTAAAGTATCAAAAGTTGACAATTCAGTAGAAGCTGATTTGTCAGATGAAACTATTAAGGACACTAACATGAAATCATCAGAACAAGATGGAGACAATTCAGGTGTTGAGGCAATAAATACATTAAAACCAGCAGAAGGAGACTCATTGCCTCCACCTAAGAAACCCAAGTGGCATTTTGATAATATAGCAGCAGCAGAACTTCTCACAAATAAAGTAGATTCACTCATAATTGCTTGTAAAGATGATCCCCAGAATATATTTAAAGAACTTGTCAACTTTGTAAAACCTGGAAGACCATTTGTAATTTATTACCCAGTTGCTGAGCCTTTGCAGAATATGTATTTGCATTTAAAAACAATGAGCAATGTGTCTGCTTTGAAACTTACATGCAACTGGATGAGAAACTATCAGGTTTGATTACACAATTACTACTAATGAAAATGTTTAACTACAAGCTGGATTCGAACCTGCTACTATCCATCCCTGTATCATAGGCAGGACATGCTCTTCCAAGTGAGCTATCATAGCTCAAATTTATCTTTGCATTCCCATCATTCATCTGTCTTAATAGGATGAAGTTAAATCTGCAGCCAAATTAATTTTTCAATTAGCTTTACATTTGTTTATGATGACACAACCTGATACTTCTAACATTTTTTGCAATAATGCCTGGTAAGTAGATAAGCTTACAAAATAATAAGTTTTAAGGAAAGGAGAAAACAATAATTTTGAAAGCTTATTTACTTGGTCTTAATGTAAAAATTACGGTAAATATCAGGTTTGTTTCATATTTAGTATGCTTGAAATTTGTGAATAGATTTTTTCTTTCCTTTCAGTTTATTTTATACTTAGATTAACTGATTCTTGAAAAATTTTTCTTGGCTCTATTAACTTGTTTTACTAAATTAATATTGACCAAGCAAATGCAAAAAGTACAGAAGATTTGTTTCTTATATGTGATTAGTAACACAATTGCTGGTGTTTTATTAAAGATGAAAGATAGCATAACTGTTCAAAATGCCAAAAATCAGAATTATTTCTTGATTAAGGTAAAGTAAAGACCAAGGACAAAGTTAGACATGTAAAAATATTGTCAAATTTAGCAGTAATATGATGTTATTCCTTGTATAATTTTACCTTGATGCACTTCATCCCGTGGGGTGCCGGGATAGAATGTTACCCCCCATCTCTGCCCATGGGTGTCTTAAGAGGCGACTAAGGGACTAACATGGAAGGTGGGCAGCAGTACTTTCTGAGGAACCGTTATCTCAACAATGTGATCACAGAGATGCCTCCCAAGCGTGGGGATTATGGCAAACCCCGCCCTCCATAGTGAAGGAGGCTGTGGACAATCCAACTGACACAGTATGGCTGAAATACTAATGAAATGATCTTTTAAAATAACTAATCTTGTTATGAGGGTAAAAAAACATGATTTATTATGTACTAGAATTAGTTAAATAAAATGCCATCACTCTAGTATAAAACTTCTTGTTTCAGATTTTACCAGACAGGACACATCCAGAAGTTATGATGAATGGTTCAAGTGGATTTATTTTATCAGGCTATATATTGAAGTGACAGTAAATACCATACCTAAAATTATTTTTGTACAAACATAAATAAAAACAGTTAAATTAAAAAATTTATTCATCTCTCTCAATACAATTTCAATCTAAATGCATTATAAATTTTATAGGACATGTGTAACACGCAATTAATTGCCATTGTATATGCCCAGCAAATATATAATATTTAAACACTTGTCCTCTGGGTCAGTTAATATAATTATAAGTCGAGAATGATATATCATTTCTAATGATTTACAAAACTGATATATAAATTCCTTTTTAGCTGATCTATGTTTATTTAAAATTCTCCATTTTACTTCCAATTATTCCAAAACTATAAATTTTTCCAAATACACAAACAGTGCTATACAAACACTGGACCTGTTTCAAAGTATGTAGTATAGTTTCAAATTAAGTGCAAAGAAAGTGGCTTCCTCTAATCTAATATAATCATGCAGGTTGTCTGAAAGAGATTGCTATTTAACAAAAAAAGTTTCAACATTTGAATGCATCCATAAAATTATTTTGGTCACTCCCTTAGATGCTTCTATATATTCATTAAATATATCAGGTATATTGAACCTTAAAGAGCTGACAAGAGCTGAACTTTCATTAGTATAAGTCCGCATAGGAGTGAAAGGGAAGTAAATAATTGTCATATAATAGTGATAAAATCAAGTAAAGTTATTAGCAATTACGACAAGATGTTTATATTTACTAACAACAACTAAAGATTTTACAATAACTAAGCATTTATATTGTAATGTGTGATTTTATAATTTTCAAACAAATGTAATTTAGTGCATTTAAAACATTATACTTATGTAGAAATGTTCGTATATGGCAAAAATATAGAGAATATGACCAAAATAAAAACTGCTCAATCGAAGCTATCTAGCCCTTGTTAGCCCTTAAGCTGAGAACAAACAGTAATCAATTCACAACAGAGTAACGTGTGATGTCTTTTTTCTCTGTGATAGTTTCCAGAAAACTTTTGAGTTGATAATAAAAATATTTATACCACTGAAACAACTAGGTATTAATGGTACCAATAAATTAAAAGATTAGTTCAGACTAAAAATTTCGACACAATGTTGATAAGTTCTGTTAATAAGTACAATTTATGGGAGACAACAGGAAATATTAGCATTAGATTTTCATCTTGAGGCTTTTGATTGACCATTCAAGTACATCATTTTACAAATGGTGTATGAGAGCAATAGAGCTCCATCAAATGAGAATCGGCAAATAATTCTTATGAGGACGCTCGTTGTTTACACTGTTGTATTTTTTCTAGATTATACTACTTAACATAAGTAATGCTTGGTAATTCCATTTGCTAGTACACTAACCCAACATCCTAGGTGAGCGATGCGACCCGATGTGACATGTGAGTTGTTTTTATTTACTGGCTTATTTTATTACGATAAAATACTAAACGACTTATTGTTTTTTTTATGGTATCGCGACGGAACAAGCACGATGCCCACCTGATGTTAAGCGGTAACCTCTGCCTTATGACATGCAATTCGTCACAAGTGGCGGTTTAGGTATGCGTTAGACGCCACTGTATCCGCGCAAACAGTGGGTTAGTTCATAATATAGCGTATGGACACCACTATAGCAATATGACGTCACATCCGGTTTCATACGCTCACAGAAAAGAGGTAATGCCACAAATTTTTGGCAGTTAGATGAGATTTTTGTTGTTGTGGTTTAGAATTTTACACAGAAAATAATTTTGTTTACAATAGAATGTCTTAATATTGAACACATAACGTCTGTAAGTAATTGAAGTGAAGGATGATTGTGAATAGATAGGGAGCACTGACATGCTCAGTTTAGTATGAGATAAATATGTATGACCGAATAAATTAAAATGAATACAGTGTTATATATTTCTTTGAAATTAGCACTGAATTAAACTTTACTCGTCAGTTAAATTGCTACTTATTAACATCATTGACAGTTGACATATGTTGTAAGCGAGGCGGCTAGTCGGTTCATATAGTTTGCGTGCATGCAGTGCACATTCCCGTATCCCTTTTTTAAAGCAGTGTTTGCACGATTCGAACCGGAGTGCTACACGACTCTATATATTTCGTCGCATTGCCGCGTTTGTCGCTCACATAGGACAATAGGAATAACATATGAACAAAACATACACTGTAGTATTGTGAAAGGAATGTTAATCAGTCTAATCCGTGGTTTGCATTTTGTGTACAATTGTAATTATTGCCGTGACCCACACAATGATGATAACTTAATATTAATTTAAAAATACTATATTCGAGAGGAACATTGAATTGTCGCGAAAATTAGCATGATGATGAAATGAATTTGGCACTTACCTAGTATAATAAATTCAATTTTATTCAAAAAATGCCTAAAGCTTATGCATGCGCTAAATATATTTAATGACGACTGCTTTGTAAAAAAATGGGATATAGCATAAAATCTCTACCTTGATAAGTCTCTATGTCAATGAAGACGTCTGAACAGGTTTCACGACACACTTTTAGCCATTAACTCGGCCACGAAGCAGGAATGTCGTGTTTTGGATTTATGGATAGAATAGCCGGATCAATACAGACACCGGAAATTTTATAATATGCTGTGGCAAGTGCAATGTGATTCCGCATACAGACCACTTACAAATACTCAGCGATTCACACTTCTTATAGAGAAAGAAAAGCAATGTGAACATTTTATTGCTCTATGTCATAAAAAATATAATTATGCATTGTGTCAATACATTTAATATTCAGGTCGGCACTATAAGAACACTTTTTTTTACATCCATATTTAAGCACGCAACATAACTTCCATTCCAGCATTCAGTTATCCCAAAATATTCTCAAAAATTATTGCTATCGGTAGCACCGATTTTCAATTAATTTAATATTACAATAAATTGTTCTTATTTCTTTTGGGGAATGTTATTAGAAGTAATGGCATGAATAAATTATGCAAAGTAGAAGCAATAGCAAAGAGTACATGCCTATAAGCAATTCATATAATACAAAAACTATTATTAACCTTCCGCTGTATGTTTGTAAATAACCATGTAAGAATTCATTCAAATAATTAAATAATATATTACTCATTATATTACAGAATCATCATAAAATAAAAACATTTGTTATAAATATTAGAATTCATTAAACCTAAATAGTTTTACGCTAAACAGAAAAGCCAACAAAATGAATAAGATAATCTGGAGATCTTAGATACTGTCACGAAACAATCTATTCATCTGCATATAAATGGTACAAAACTAAAAAACAAAAAATTACAGCAGCCGTTTGTTATAACTATTTACTCGATAACTTTCAATAGAAGTCGAACGTGAGCCATACAAGCTCTTCAATCAATTGCACACATATTTTAAAGAACTTAAAGAGTTTGTCATACAATACACCGCTCAGTATCAAAAAGGAGTCTAAACCAAAAGATAATACTGCACCGAAGTTTGCACCAAACTTAGATATAAATACGCTAATGCAGTATAGGTAAAATATAGTTTAACTTTGGTATTGGTGTTATGAAGGCGTCGCAGCGTAGCGATTTAAGGGCGAATGACGTCACTGTGCGATCGCGTCAAGGCAGTGACGTCACGAGGCGAGCACCGCGGCTGTGCAAGGCAGAGACGTCACGAAGCGAGCGCTCTGCAGCTCTGCAGGGCGGTGACGTCACATAGCGGACGCGCCGCCTGCGCCACTCAGCTATGAAGAATCCTCATCGTACCATGTGCGGAAGTCGCAGCTCTCGTCATAGTCGTCCTGGAATCAATAAAATAAACTATGACTTTAACGTGTCACTAATGAAATACTAATCAAAATCTAAGACTGTCCTCAACATTTTTTTAACTTTATGTAATATTTTGTTGTTGTCGTCATTAAACTTAGAGGGATGGAAAATTTGAGTGAATGAAAGAATTTATACATATTTAATATCTGAAAGCCAGCTAATAAGCGGACAGATACAAGCTCGCCACCAAAATGAATGTAAAGAAATGTGAATTGCGAAAGCGCGATCGGATCAGTAGTTACAAAATATAAGCCATATATTGGATTTTCAACATACAAAATTCACCTTAGATGTACCACACCCCATACATTGCGAAAATAGCAAGGTCTAATCTACTTCGTACCATAACGTGTCATACATCAAAATAATGATGGAGACAACTGAACTGAACCAAACAAAACCAGGTTGCGTTCATGAATATTTTAAGGTATTGTTTTAATTGTCAGTTTTGATTTAATTTCAGTGTTTACAAAAATGTTAGGTCTTAAGTTGTATGGAACGTCGCCAAACTTCTGTGCGTCTCCGGTAGTAACTATATTTTATTTGAATAAAATATATTCTATTCTGTAGAAAATGTGAATATTTGAATAACTAGTGACGCATTATGAATGTTTATTAGATTAGATATAGACTGACCGCCATCCACGCGTGGTCGAGCACATCCTCAGCCGCGAACCTGAGTTCGGGCTGCGGACGGAGCATGTTAGCCACCAGGTCGATGGCGGCCGCGGACACGCGCTCCCAGTGCGGCGCGGGGAACTCCAGCCGAGCGGACAGAATGGCGTCGAACAACTTCTCTTGGTCGCCGTCCGGCGAAGAGAACGGAGGGAAGCCGCATAGCAGGATGTATAGGATCACGCCCGCGGCCCACACGTCAATCTGCAAATTGTCATAAGAAAAATTTGCCTGTTTTTGTTTTTCATGAAGTGCGAAGATAAAAAAGAAAGATAGTTATTATAGTTATACAATACTACAAAATTATAAAGTATAATAAACTTAACTTAGTTTTAATAAACAATTTTCTTAATAATTATTACGGTAGTCACATGTCCTGTAGTATTGAATGATAACTCATTTATAGACTTAAAGATCACTACATTTTCATCAAAAGCGGGAGCGAGCCAGCACCTCCCAGGTCATATCATAGTAAGAAAAAATGTTTGAATAATGAGCATACAATAAAAGCGTTTATGTTTTTATTTTTATTTTATTGACAGCCTATGACCACAATCTCAGCTGATGGTAATTGATGATATGGTTTAACACGGTACTCAGACACAACCTAGAATGGAATCTGGCTCTCAATGACAGCTGCCGGAACACACCGTTAATTGCTTGACGACATTGTCCAGATATTTGCAAGGCATAGAGTGCTGCATTTCCCAAATCGCACTTTTATATTACGAAAACACAAAATGCGTGTATAACATCGCAACACATTCAGATGCGCTAACTATATTTCGTAGTTATGCCTATTTTAAGGGTGCCTACATACCTAAATATTAATTGTAAAAAGTTAAAATAAGACAATTTAATAGTTGATTTGTCTCACCTAATACTGAACAAAGAATTTCTAACACCAATGTCTTCGAGCTGGATCAGAGGCTGGAAGATAAAAAATCAACGCACCTTGAGTCCATATCCAGTCTCGAGAAGTATTTCGGGTGCCACGTAAGTGGGTGTCCCACAGACGGCATGGAGAGGCCGCCACACCTCTACAGCGAGGCCAAAGTCAGCCAGCTTCAACCCTCGTATACTGCCATCCGGACCTACTTCCACCTAGATAAATAATGACACGAGTTATAATTTCTACAATGGTTATGTAAAAATTAAAAGTCACTGTACAATTTAAGAAATATTGTAACAGCAGTCCGGTCAATATTTTACGATTAAAACACAATTGTGGTCCGGTTTATGGAGAAAGCTCCATAAACCGGTCAATTTTGGATTTTATATGGCGTATAAATACCCGCCACAAAATGCGGGTACACTACCAAGAAGTGAGTTTTCTGTGGATATTATTGGCTTCAAAATGGCGCCCGGCCAGACATACTAAGCCAAAACTACCTTGTACAAAAACATGTTCTTGTTTTGTTATAAAAAATAAATGAAATATATTGAACCGATCGCATAAGTGAGATAAGGAAAGAAATATCATTATATCTCATTCTATCCACGAGAATCTGCATTATAATGTTTGTAGAGCATTAAGGAAAGTTGCGTCAATTTATTCAAAGGTCACGTGTAATAGAATGAATGAGTAATGCTCCATGCTTTCTCATAAACGACAATAATGCATATAATGATTCATTCATCTCGATAAGTTTGTCGTTGATAATGGTGATTGTTAGTCTTACCAATAGATTCTCTGGTTTGATGTCACGATGCACGATAGAAAGCGAGTGTAGGTATGCGATAGCTGATGTTAAGTGGCCGATTAGCAAGCGCGATTGCGGCTCAGAGAATTTGGAAGCGGCCGCGATACTATCGAATAAGTCTCCACCTATAAACATTCAAAATATATAAGTTTAGACAATTTTATAAGAAGTTATTATATATCATAAAGATCTCACTAAACTACTTTTGTTCAAAGTACGAGGGATCATAGAAATTACAATAACTACATAGCAAACGCAATAAACTATTTATTTAACACAGTTTACTATGCCATATACAAGTTGTGATATTCTATTAGTTGGATTTTTATTGTCTTATTGTAAAACGTTTCTAGCCTGGTTTCTTTTCGCTCTTTCAAAAAAATAAAGTAATCCATTTAGTCTTCGCATTCAAAACAAAATCATATTTCAACATAGGGAGCAAGTTCTTTCTTGTTTTCTAGGGTATGAGAAGGATATCATGGATATCTTCAAAACATAAATATAATTAACAATTATGTAGACTCTCATATTACCAACAGCAAGATTCCATAAAAACAGAGACTCAAAGATGAACGCATCACTAAAATCTAAGACCTAAGGACCGATATTCCTGCTTATAGGGAAAGTAAATACAGTTCAGAACTATTAGGATTCAGATCTTATACATTTGGCAGGTAGTTTATAATATGCAGACCGAGGAATCGAAAGCTCGTTTACTGGTTGAATTGTTTCAGCTCCGTGTGGGTTATCCTGACCCTATATATTTTCACAAAATGTGGAGGAAATGCTAAAAAAAAAAATAAGTTTTTAGTTTTTGCTCTACCGGAAAACCTACATACAAATGTCAAACTTGATGTGGTTATACTGTAAACTCTAAAGTTAAACAATATAAAATAAAAATCGGTCCAGTGATAGTCAGCCTTGATATAAAGATAACGACTGATTGATAAAAAAGTTTTGAATACATATAATACATCATCACAAATATAAATAGACGATCGTCGGAAGACTCGGAAGTGGCTGGATTTTTATTGAATAATATTTGGACAAGAATGGTACTACCGAGAATCAAAACTATTCGGCGTGATCTATAAAACTTCATTTACACACTTCTTGAAATAAAATAAAAAAATCTTGAATTAATATAACAGGTAAGATGTTCAAATTGTACATAATGATTTCTGGTAAATGACTATTGTATAAATAAAACGAATTCAAATGAAAGCTAATCAGTACGAATATTATAAATGCGAAAGTAACTCTGTCTGTCTGTCTGTTACGCTTTCACGCCAAAACTACTGGACCGATTTGAATGAAATTTGGTATGGAAATAGTTTGAGACCCGGGAAAAAATATAGGATAGTTTTTATCCAACTGCGCAAAAAGAGGTTAATGTTTTTGCGCGATAACCGACATACGCGCGGGCGGAGCCGCGCCCGGAAAGCTAGTTGTACATAATTATATCTGGTAAATTAAGCCTATTGTATAAATAAAACGAATTCAAAGGAAAGCTAATGATTGATAAGTAATAATGTTGTTCAATGAATTGGAAGTAGTGTTATATATTAAGTATGGTTGATTTATAGTTATTAAAGTCATGGTTCAGGAACATTAACACATTATAATGGATTAGATAATTACGAGTATAATGACAATGACTTACCACTAACGAGTTCCATAACAAGAAAGAGCCATTCAGGGCTGTCCTGTTCTTCAATCAGGGAGACTATACGCGGATGGCATAGCTTTCTCATGACTCGCACCTTAGAATAGAAAAAGAATACGAATTTGTACATTATTTTTTAAATGTTATTCTCGTGAGTTTCACACATATTTAAATATTATAATTTAACCGCCAAAATACTCGCAGAGGTTGTTATTGCTTCTCCCCTAATTTTTATGACTGATCGTTGAACCATTTTCTTCAGTGCCGTTAATTGTTAATTTGGCTGAAGATGTTAAATAGGAAAATCCTATATTGGGATCTAGCTTTAGAACACCTGAAGAAAATCATTGATAAATGCTTGGCAGTAGACTTTCTCTGAAATGTATTGCGCAATTCAAATAGTGTTTTATTTCATTTGAATATAAACAATTTAACACAGGTACATTTCATCAGGTAACTCAGAAAATCTTCATTCTGTCATTTAATTCAGAAAATTTGCTAGCAACACTCTTATGCAAGGTAGTAAAAAGATTTTATAAATTTAATAAGTTGCAAAGAGATACCAAACCAAAAGCGTCGTTCCATTTGCATACAACGAATTATTAATTTTTTTATGACTAAGAACAATAGGAAAAATGAATTTATTTAACTATAATTTACATATTTATTTGTTAAATGACATTTTAATACATATTTGTGCAGGAAAAATTAGAATTCATTTATAATCTTAGAGACAACCCATTTTAATGATTGTAAAATAATTTTTTTTGTCGTTTTAACTTTTATTAAATACGTCCATTTTTCTTATGGCGGCAGTATAGTATCCTATGTGTGACTAGTTCTTATACCACATTGACTACATTAATTACGATCCAGGTAATATAACGTGACTTACTTCTGCTTCTACGTAATGCTCTTTCCCTTTACACTTCGCCTTGTCTATGACTTTGAGAGCGTACTCCTTGCCTGTAGTCTTGTCTTTGCATATTCGCACAACAGCGAAATTGCCGTCACCTGTAAACAAAAAAAAAAGTTAGTAATAACGTTAAACGTATAACGTTGCAATGATAATCATAATAATTATAATTATTATAATACTAGCTTTCCGGGCGCAGCTCCGCCCGCGCGTATGTCGGTTATCGCGTAAAAACATTAACCTCTTTTTACGCAGTTTTTTCCCGGGTCTCAAACTGTTTCCATACCAAATTTAATTCAAATCGGTCCAGTAGTTTTGGCGTGAAAGCGTAACAGACAGACGGAGTTACTTTCGTTTCATGAAAAAAATCAAATATTCACAATATTTAACTATTGTGTTAGCGTTGTTAAATAGGTACCATTACTAAATATAGGTACTGGACATTTTGTGAAGTTTTTAACTCTAATCAAAATTTGTATTCTCGTTCTATATACTTGACAACTTACTTCAATAAAATGTGTAACTCTCAACATAGTAATTCTTATATTTCTCGACAACAATTTACCAAAATGTACTACAAGCGTTACATCTTGTTATTGCCCCATTCAGTCATTCTTAATAGTCAAAATTAAACTCAAAATACTATAAAATGGTTTGCAATACTTTAAGAGGAAGGAACCGTATAACGAGTTAAGACATTCTGCGTAAATGCGTCACTTTACGCACGATCTTCGCATCGATTCATTCATAAAACTGTATTTACGTTATTCGTATCACCGTTTACGTCATATGTTCATAACTTGTATTATGAAAACGTATAATGTGTTAATACATTGACGTTTTGGGGATTATTATTATTTATTTATTTTTTATTGGTCATATGTAAGCCTTTGACCACAATCTGATGGTAAGTGATGATGTGGTCGAAGGTGTTAACAGGCTTAACCTAGAATTACTGGCTCTCAAGGACAGCTGTCGGAACACGCTGTTAGGTGCTTGGCGACAGATTTTCAACTTCAGGGTGGTCGCTAGCCAGGCGAGCATTCGCAAAAATGCCCTTCCACCATGCGGTGAAGCTCAAGCTCGCGGCGGGATTCGAACCATGGACCTGCTGTGCGGCAGTCCGTAGCCAAAGCCACTGAGCTATCACTGCTTCAAATATATGCTAAAAATATTTCTAAAGTGCTTTGAGAATAAAACATACGTTTTCTTCTCATACCACAGAACGAAATATAATCAGCTACCATTGAAGAGATCCCACGCGCAGACAAGACTAAACAAACAACGGTTTTATTGTGGACCTTCTACTTGACAGTCTGTTTGACGTTGACTCCATTATGAGTTTTCTTTTTCATTTCATTCAACAACCATTTGGCTTTTGTTCAACAGTAGACATGACGTCTATCGTTGAATAAAAGCCTTAGAGGGGGATGGACGCGCTTGGCAGGCGTCTTGAGAATCGCAGTGTAAGATGCAAGTTACTTAGAAGGCACTGCTAATCTCGTCCAGTTACAGTATTAACGTAAAGGTTGTTCCATATTCTTATGATATAATGGATATTCAAATGAGATAAGGTAGTGATGATGTCTCTTAAAGTATTAAGAGAACATTTCATCTGGTAAGTTTAATTACTCACTGTCAAAGCTATTTGCAAATTAACCATTACATAGCCCGCGCCATTGTTTTCGCCAGAATCATCCAATACGTGTATCATATATAAATTATAATTATATATGAAACACTTATTATTAAGTACCGTATCCGCCGGATCGTCCACTAATAAATAAAGCCTCCGACATTAAGAGGGGGTTTGCCACGATGCCCAAGCTTGGCAGGCAAGCTTCTAAAGACTAACTATAGATTAGCAACCGGGACTGATGGCTTGATGTGGCCTGTGAAGCACGGAAGCGCAATAGTCTGTGAAACGAATAGGCAATCTTCGTCGCTTCAACACCTACCATGTACACCTTATACTGACCTATGATGCTGCCTACGCTGTACTTGAGCCGCAGTGGCTGCGGCAGCTGCGGCGCGGGCGGAGACTCAGCCGCGTCCCCAGCCGCGCCTCCGCCCGCCTCACTGGCTGCGCGGGCCGCGCCGCCGCCCGCCTTTACTGGCATACGCGGCTTCGGACCCGTTCTGTTCAACAAACAACATTACATAATTAATAGGATCAAACTTTACTTTATCGAAATCCATATTTAATTATAAATAATAAGTTAATATACTCGTATATTTAAAAATAATATTAAATCAATATTTTACACACACCTAAAAACATTTCTTATTACCATTTCGCCTAATTATCCTCCTAAGCCGAAGTGACAGACCAATCAGAAGAATTTTCGGCTGACTGCTGAAACTCTGTCTCGCTTTCACGGCAAAACTACTGGACCGATTTGTATAAAATTTGGTATGGAAATAGTGTGAGATGCGGGGAAGAACATAGGATAGTTTTTATCCAACTACTCAAAACGAGGTTATTGTTTTTGCGCGGTAACCTACACACGCGCGGGCAAAGCCGCGATCGGAACGCTAGTCAGCAATAAAAAAAAAAGTAATATGAATAGGATGTGGGTCGTTATACTCGTAGTGAAGTGATCATTGCATACTGAGAGTTTTCATCTCAATGTAACGCCGAAATTCGTGTCAAGTGTTCACTTCAACTCAAGTATAAATGCTGTTATATACTGTAAAAAGCCTTAGTAAGAAGTTGACAACCTTTTTGCGGCAGAAAGATAACAAAAGATTGTCTAGTGAAACATTATTTTACAATTCAAAAGGCTTTGTTAACGGGCATCGGACTTAGACAATGAAAAAAGTCATTGTATCAGGTTCAGTTACTTCTAAGGCACGGCAAACAGATTAATAATATATAAATACATGGAATCTATGAAGTCTTTATTCTAGACAAATTTTAATTGAAAATAAAAGAGTAATAGACAAAGTATTTATATTATTTTTTGAAAGGATGAACTAATAAAGTTTCTTGGACCTTTTTTTACATTGATGATAATAGGGTCTTTGGTAAGTGATGATGTGGTCGAGAATGGTAAACAGGTTTAACCTAGAATTGCTATCAAAAGCCCCAATACACCGTTAGGTGTTTGGCGACAAATTTCCTAATTGAAGTTGATAGCACAAGCCCGCACCGCGATTCGAACCAGGACACCCTGTATGGCATTCTATATTATATTTCCAATGAGCTATCACTGCTTCAAAAAAATATTTGTTAGTAAAATCTAATAACATCCTGAGCCAGGGATCGAACACAGGGACTCTAAATTACAAAGCGACGCCTTTAAGGCATAAGACCACTAAAAATAAATAATCCTTACTGACTACATGTGAAAAACCAACAGTTAGCAGTGTCAGTGTGTTTTTGTTGTTTTTAGGGTTCCGTACTAGAAAACGGGACACCCGTTTAAGTATCCGTTGCCCGTTGTCTGTCGGAACTTAATAGGTATCTTTGGAATACTAGGAGGAAGCCAGTTGAAATTTTCACAAAATAAGTGTTACTATGGCTTAGCAAATAATTATAACAAAGAGTTAAAAATAAAAAGAGGCTCCCATATAGGCAACGTGTTCATTTAAACGTTTTTGTTTTTATGCTAACGTATAAATGGTCAAACTTGGTACCATAAATAGTCGGATATCTAACCTATAAACACAAATAATTAAAACTGGCGAAGAGCGGGTCGAAATGCCGCTAAAATCACCGAACTGTATGAAAAGTAATAATTTTTGGTAGATTCTGTGTTGGCACGGAAGGCTTTATGTCCAACATGCACTTGGCCGGTTATATTTTCGTACTAATTTTCAAATATAATGCAAGTTGTAAAGCACTGTTATACAGAGCACAGTTTTGCAACAGTGAGAGTGAAACGGCGATTAACAATGTGGTTATTCGGTAGGTCACATTGCAAGGCGAACGGTCTTGCACAACGTAAATAGACAAATTACTGACCTAGTAGTGAACATTACCGGTACAATTTCAGCTTTAAATTTTGCATACATTTTTTCCTATCAGTTTTACCAGTTTGTCAGTTTCTTCAGCAAGAATCCGTCTTAGTAGGTACCACCGCAGTACCAAATATTGTAATTCGAAGTGGTAGCGTGCAAACACAACGGTTTTAAAGTGTGAAGACCATTATTAGCAAGTGAAATTCTTGAGCAAACGAGACATAAGGACTAAAGTCAGAGTGATGAGGACAGTGGAGTGTCAAACAGAACTAGGGCTGACACTGCATCTGTAATAGACAGACGAAACTTCTCACCATAAGGCGCGCGACTTTTCCGTCTCATCATTTCATCAGTACTAATATTATAAATGCGAAAGTAACTCTGTCTGTCTGTCTGTCTGTTAACGCTTTCACGCCAAAACTACTGGACCGATTTGAATGAAATTTGGTATGGAGATAGTTTGAGACCCGGGAAAAAACATAGGATAGTTTTTATCCGACTGCGCAAAAAGAGGTTAATGTTTTCGCGCGATAACCGACATACGCGCGGGCGGAGCCGCGCCCGGAAAGCTAGTAACAAATATAGCGAAAAGAATGCGAGTGTGAGTGAGTGAGGTTGTGATGTGTATATTTGTTACTCCTTCACACTGAAACGGCTGAACTGATGTGGATTAAATTTCGAATATAGATAGTTTAATTCCTGGATTAACGCATAAGATATTTTTTATTAACGTCTAAGCAGGTGAACCACGCGGCGGAGCGCAGTATATAATAATTTGTCCACTATATGAATATAAGCCTGCTCAGTTTGTAGTGGCGACAGTGTCCATTGCAAAACACGAGCTCCTAAGTTATATCCCCGAATCTGCCGGTGTTTCCTATAAATATATTCTCAGTAGCAATACAGAGTCAATATGTTACTATGTCCGGTAGATGACAATTGGCTCACCTCTTATTACGTGGAACCAAAAAATATGAGTCAAAAACGTGTGTGGTTTAGGAACCTCAGTCGCCCTATTAGAAAATTTAGTGGCGTGCTTTATATCCTTGAAAGAGGTAATGGGTTTCAAAATGGTAGAAGCTAGAACAAAACCAGCTCTCAAAATCTTTTCGTCAATAAAACAGCTATAAATAAAGTACACATTATTATGCTACTCCTGAGGTAAATTACTCCAACATATGGAGATCGACTCCCACTTTTGTCCGTTTTTATTTTATCACATGAAATGACGAGACATACAATTTCCGGAAGTGGACACTACTGTGCACTTATCATTTCAACCCATTAGTTCTTCATGTTTATTGCTATAAGGCAGCAACAGAGCAGAATACAGTTAGTTTCTTAGCGACAGATTTTCTAATTGATGGTGAAACGCTAATGTGTGTACATTCAAGACTCTCTACTGCCATACGATCATGCATATTCATCATCAACAGCCACGTCTTCCACCGTTGAACAAATGCCTCCCCAATTAGGGGGGAGGGGAAGGAGGGAGATTGCCATAATACCCTCGCTGTAAGTCACAAAGTCAGTGTAAGATGGCAGTTTTCAGAAGGAGCTGCTGTATACCGATTTTGATAATTCTTTTTTTATTTGAAAGCTGATGCTTGTCGTTTGGTCCCATCAAGCCGTTTTTAAGTAAAACTGCAATAACTGAAAAATAGTTTCTTATCTTGATGATAAAGTCGTTGACAGTGAATGACAATCAATCCCGTAAGTAGCAAGGGTCACTAAAAATAGTGACAAATTTTTTTTTACCAAAAAATTGAACCTACTTCAACACTCAAAACAATGAAATTACTTGTGGAAGTCGGTACCATGCGCACAATATTGAGGTAATAGGTACTTTTAAACTATCATGGCAGTTTAAAAGTATCGATATAATAGTACCGACTTCAACAAGGTATTTCACAGTTTTGAGTGTTGTAGTCGGTTCCATTAATTGGTAAAAAATATTACTTTTTCCCTTCGTTGCCTGTCCCATATTCCTGTGTTGTATGGTTTATAATTTATTACTATGGGTTATATATGCTATTCTAGCCTGGAACTCCACGGGGAGTGCACGCATAACAGCTAAGGAGAATTCATAACATTGATAAGGTCACTCACCTTGAATTTCTAGTAATTGGCGTTTTCCTACATTGTAATACAGCTTTGCTCTCTTCGAATTCTAGTTCAAAGTCTTCTTGGTTCACTCTGCGGACACACAAATAAAATAAAAGTACACACACAGATCGAAAATTACCTACAAAAATAAACAAAAACAAAGTATATACTTGCAAAAGAACAGCTGTGACAAACGGAGAGTATACGAATACATTGTTACTAGCTTAGCAACCTTACTAGGTAACGAAAGTTGAGGCGTGTAATGCCAAATGATGGTTACTTTTGTTGAATGGAAGTTCTGTAATTAACTGTAGTAACTTGTTTTGTTACTTTCTCAATTTCACGTGAACTTACATCGTATTGCACGTTTGTGACAAAATCGACATTGATTATCTGCATGACATATCACGCGTATTGAAAAATTACACATATTAAAATGTATTACATTTATGTTTAAATATTTCGTTCTCGTACTTATCCCCCTAATGTTTAATGGTGATGTGGTTGAATGATGACGAATATGAATGATGTAAAATGTGAATATATTTTCATCAAAAACAACACATAAGCCAGCTACAATGAAATTAATTTAAAAAAAATTAAGTCGTTCCATGTAAACTAATATCGTAAAGAGGAAAGATTTGTATTTTTGTATGTAACGAATAAACTTAAAAAGTACTGGACCGATTTGAAAAAATCTTACACCATTAGAATCCTTCATTATCCCTGATGAGCAAAGGCTAAAAAGAAGATTTTTTGTTTAAATACCTGCGCGTAGCCGGTGCTGGCCGCTAGTATAATATATAATTACTCGAACACATAACTATATTACACTTTATTAATGCCACTTTTGTTCGTCTACACTGCATATTTTTATGAATGCACAATACGTTTTCGAAGCGCTCGTAGCCAAGTTTGCTTAGCCATTCTGAATCGATCAGCAAAGTTAAGCAACGTCCGCCGCGGTCATGACTTGGATGGGTGACCGCTGGTGACATTACTACTGAGCGCTTCCGTGCTTCGGAGGGCACGTTAAGGCGTCGGTCCCGGTTGTTGTCTTTGGATAGCAGTCGTTACAGCATGGTGCTAGGGCACTTTGCGAATGCCCGCCTGGCTAGCTACCACCCTCAAGTTGAAAATCTGTCGCCAAGCACCTAACGGTGTGTTCCGGCAGCTGTCCTTGAGAGCCAGTAACTCTAAGTTAGCCTGAACAACATCCTCGACCACATCATCACTTACCATCAGGTGAGATAGTGGTCAAAGGTCAAAAACCTATCAGGCATAAAAAAAAAAAAAAAAACAATATAGTGAGGACAGTTTTGGCTTGATATCGTCACTAAAACGTATACGTTTTAGTGACGATATCAATATACAAGGAATAAGTATACTTATTCCTTGTATTAACGCACAAACGACACCACCAAAGTGCACAAAATTTGTATGAGAACAGCACACGAGAAGACCATCCTCTTTATAAAACTAATCGCACTTGTATATGTAGACTCATTTAACAGTAATAAAACGTGTCGATAGTTACCTTTCGTTTCCATACGCGAAGAAAACATCTTCGTCATCGAAGAACTGGTGAAGCGAAGAAACAGCGTTCCCTGATTGCGTGAACACTTTCCGCACGCATCCTGTGTCTAACTTGATGCATTCTGTTATCGCCGCTAGAGCGTGTTCTAGCGTCGGACTGTTCCGTTTGTTCAGAAGTAATCTGCTCACCTGCGACAAACAATGCTTATTGGAAAGACATAACGATTGCCTGGTATACACATGACTCGTGTCGTACCAGCCATCACTTGAATCAACTATGTGTGGCAAAAATGAAAAAGGTAAGAATATATCTAAACTAAAGGAAATATTTGATTGTTTGCATTGAATAGGTAATATCTGAAACTAATAGACCGATTTGAAAAATTATTTCACCATTAGAATCCTACACTATCCCTGATGAACATAGGCTATATTTTTTTTTTTTAAAGTTAGTGATCCTTAAGAAAGCTTCGGTAATGTAACACAAAGTGCGAAAAAAATCGTTATATCGCGTATGCTGTGAAAATTATTGAAAACAGAGCAAAGTGATGTACTACAATTTTATAGAAGACATCAATATCTATAAAAAAGTCCACAATACCATATGCCTAACTAATACAGTTATGTCACAATAACTACTGTTATGTGTTTAAAATTATAATTTTTGTTAAATACTCGTGCGAAGCCGGGGCGTACCGCTTGTAATTGATAAGGGAATAATAATAATGCAGAACTGAAAATCATTATCTACGACCTGATTGGATATCTTTTTCGAGACGGTAGGTGTGGAGCAGTTTTGAAAAATGTCTATTGAAGGAGCTTTTTTATTTTGACAGGGAGTGTAGTAGAACTCTTTGTGCGAGTTCGTCCGGTGAAGTACTGCAGCCATGCCTATTTCTACCCGCCAAGCAATAATGTTCACATTACTGCTTGCTTGTGGTGAAATTATAGACACATGAGACTTAATAACTTTATGTCTCAAGGTGATGGGCGCAGTGCCGTTCGCCTTTTGTGACGAATTGCATCCGTTGTCGGTAGAGGTTACCGCTTAACTGTGGGCTAACCAAGTGGGCTTCGTGCCCTACGTATTACAGAATAGCTTAGCTTAATTTATCAAAAGTAACCGATATCTGATCGTAGCAAGAATTGAGAAATCAATTATTTTGTTCATTTTAGACTTGTATTATGTTGAAATTACTGTATAGTATTATTTACCTATTTGAAAGGTTTGTTCATTTTCCTTATAGCTCACTGTTTGTAGCCATCGGCGCAAGGTTGTTTAACTTCTTGAGTAAGATAACATAAGTTATATAAAATGTATTATAAGATGCTCTCTGTTCTCTCGGCAAGTTTCGAGAGTACTAGCTGATTACGAAAAAAATGGTATATATTGCACTTCCTGGATAATTATACACCTACGTGTTAAATGTATATAAAATGTATCTTATGTCCATCTCCGGATTGCATAGCCTGTAATCTTCTCTGGCAGGTTTCAATAAATTCAGTTCAACGGTTTAGACGTAAAAAACTAAAGACACATTTTTTTTCGACTACACACTATTATTAATTATTTTCTGTGACAGATTTGGTTCCTATACAATGTGTAATTATTTTTTAAAACTAG
Organism: Plagodis dolabraria; assembly: GCA_963854805.1. Classification (NCBI taxonomy): domain Eukaryota; kingdom Metazoa; phylum Arthropoda; class Insecta; order Lepidoptera; family Geometridae; genus Plagodis; species Plagodis dolabraria. The sequence goes on along the minus strand of OY978441.1, from coordinate 24,796,119 downwards.
CTATGATAATTCATGTACTTAGTACTAAAAACGATCTGTTATTCATACTTTTAGGCATTGATGTATTTAAGTTTGACACACATTCTGAACCATTATCATTCGAAGCCAACAAAGTCGCGGTCAGGCAAACTTTTTCGGAAACCTAACGATTAAGATCTTCTAAGGATATAAGTAGGTATTTAGGTAATTAAGGTCGAACGCAAAGTAATGTGATAATGAATATTTTATGCCTACAAAATGTACACTCAATAAAACTATGATTCACTTTCTTAAAAGCAAATTGGTACACACACGTAATCAAAATCATGATTACATCGTTCTGGTTAAAGTACAGTTCTCTTTGAATAGTCATTGAACCACTGTGACTCATATTGCGTTGGAATAGGGACTGAAATATAATATTGGGTCCGTTTTTCCTAAAAGCACGTTTCTACAATTAGATTTTTCATGAGTACAGCGTTATTGGTAGAAGCGATTACAGCGTGAGGGCAGGCAATGGCCATTGGCGAGTGAAACTGCCAGGAAACCGCGTCGATAGCTGGATATTGTAAACATGCAATGTAACAATACACCGTGTGTTGCGAATTGGGATTGTAAATTAGTAATGATTGACAGATGTGGGTGATTTAGCGCACGAGTAAACAAGAGGAGTGACGTAAAGTGTAGCGTTTGAATATGGTGTCGGAGAGCTATTGGAATTTTGTGGCGCTTGTAGCGTAGCTTGGTTAGTCATTCATCAACTGCGGGTCACCGCTAGTGGCATGGCATTTACTATTGACCGCTACTTTACTTGCGAAAACGAAAAAAGAACGCAGCCTTGACAATATTGTTCTATCATTGACGATTATTGGACTTAACTGGCAAAGTGTCAGTATGTCGACCCGTGCCCGATAGATGGCAATAAGCTCATCTGCAATTACATGAGACCAACACATGTTTGAGGAAACTTGGGTGCATAGCAGTCACCCCTGTCTATCCTTCGAAGAATACAAGTTTGACTTTATGTTTTATGTGCGAATATAATCTGTAGGCAGTCACGCGTCCAATTACTTTCGTCTTATAATTTAGTGCGATCTCTTTGGAATATTAATTGAGAAAATTAATAACGGATACAATTCAAGATAAATTAAGCTGTTATTTCTGAACGAGGTATTAAATAACAGAAAGCTGTGCTGTGGTTTTGACAAATGAGAACTAACAAATGCGACGTACCGCAAGTGGAATATTTGTATCCAAAGAGACAGACATGGAATATAGCCGACCGTAAGGAAATTATCAGTTTTTGCACGACTGCCCAATAGGAATAAAATGTTCTTACGGTTCATGTATGTGAGTTTCACCACCTCTTTTAAATAACTGAAAGAAAGTTAGATGTGTGGGGGAAAGTTAGAATCCCAACATCATACCGAGTGAAACTAGCTATATTTTTTTTGGCAGGGCAGTCGTTTTTTTTTAATTAGTGGTAAATTTGTTATTGTTTTTGCCGTCGTATTTTTTTCGGTGGTTCTTTTGGTTGTCTTCATAGATTATATATTACACTATATCCGATAGGCAAGTTGTTTATTAGAAAGATTATAGTCATGCCATGTGGTATTGTTGGACGAAAGCCATGTGGTATTAAAGCACGCTCAATACCTTGTATAGTACTATTATGAAAATCTTTTGAACAACTTAAATTTATAAATTATTACCCTTGGATGAGGTCGAGCTTAGCTCAACATTGGTTGGTTTCATCAAGCTTCCACTAGAATTTACTGAAATTGGAACCAAAAAAAGGACAAAATCAATTATCCAATTTTGACGTCTAGTATTAGTAGGAAGTTTCTACAGACAAGTTTAATATTAAGGGTAGGTAGTTAAAACCAAGACATGATCTTTTTTGTTCGCGTAACAAAGGACTTTGGCGTGTATATATACTTAATTTCTAAGATTTTGCTGATATGTGATGGAGTCTGAGATAGCTCTAAGTTTGCTGTGACTTATCGGCCAAGGTATATTTCTTAGTATTATAGCTCGCTTTTTAATACAAACAGTAAAAAGAGAACGTCTATTTGTTATTTGATACAACTATAATAATAGCATGATGCTTTACCGCAAGCTAAGTATTGTTGATTCTTAGTCACGCATCGCCGCTGTGGTAATTATAAGTTTTCTTAGATCGAATTAAATGTTTTTTCTTCAGTAAGCATGTATATAATTATATTATTAACGTCAATTTGACTTGATTAAATATCTTACAACGGTGTCTTGCAGTATAACTATTTAGGTATGCGTGCCGTTGTAGATTAAAATGTATTATGCCATGTGTAGTGTATGGAATTCATCGTAAGTTCGTCTACATTGTCTCTTCTTACGTTAGGCTATTTTTAAACACATTAAATGCCTCTTTAATTTAATTATCAATCAATATTTTTATCTATACATATGATAAAAAAAGTTTTTCCTTTGATTAATTCATAAGTTTTTTTGTCTTTGTAATTATTGAGCTTGTACGGTTTGTACGTTTTTAATTTTTATACTACAGCTGATAGGTACCACTATCTCACCTGATGGTACTCACGTACCTGAGTCGTGATGATGTGGTCGAAAATATTGTTCAGGCTTCACCAGGCTAACCTAGAACGTCTGCCTCCTTAGGACAGCTGCCGGAACACACCGTCAGGCGCTTGACGACAGATTTTCTAGTTTAGGGTAGTATTATTAGTTAGTCTCACTCCCTATTCAAATTGGCCAGCTTTTCGGTTTGCCATATACGTCTTATCATCTTCCTACCTTTAGCCCACTCATTTACGGTTGGTTCGGTATAATGTCTTCTCTAACGACGTAAGAAAAACATCACAGACATGAACACATTCAAATAGGTTTTCGCTAACAACATACAGACACATTGTGCCTATAAACTATTGTTATTAGTTTTGTGGGCGCCTTCGTAACTCCCACCATCCTTGGATATGCTTTGGTTGGTTGTACCCGCTACCACTTACATCGACGGTGCCAAGCTGTTTGTTGGTCGCCTTATACGACACTAGCTATCCGGGCGCGGCTCCGCCCGCGCGTATTTCGGTTATCGCGCAAAAACATTAACCTCTTTTTGCGCAGTTGGATAAAAACTATCCTATGTTTTTTACCGGGTCTCAAACTATTTCCATACCAAATTTCATTCAAATCGGTCCAGTAGTTTTGGCGTGAAAGCGTAACAGACAGACAGAGTTACTTTCGCATTTATAATATTAGTACTGATTCTATTGGAGGATTTAGAAGTCATTATAATTTTAAGCCAAGGGAACAGTTAATCTACTTGAAATCTTTGGTATTTCAAGTTGACGTTTCCGCTCCTAATGTTGCCTATATTAGGTATAATTATTATAAAACTTAAGATTTTATGAGAAAAATATCTACAATGTGTTATTTTCTACAAACATATGTTGCAATACAATGTGTTATGAAGTCAGTACATATCTACGTCATACATCAACATCAAAGAGCAATGTAAGTTCTATGCACGTTCATTTTTAATTAATGTCAACATTTTAAAGAAACATGATGCGTTATGAACTTGTTAGTAGGTCACGTGACACATGCATGACCTAAATAAGGAATAGTAGTGAAAAATAGAATTGACATTCTGTTACCCACCTTCACTATTATCATCATAAGAGCACTTGTCGGTAAAGTCAGCTTTTGTATTTTCCTTTTCAATTTGATTTTATAATGCAACATCATAATTTTGGTAGAGGTAAGCATATCTAGGATTTCCTCTCACTCTTTTCTTATCAATAGTTCCTTCCAAGATGATATATTGTGCTATATCTCTGGTCACCTATCAACTTTTTTTTATAGTTGATATGCTAGCTAGCATTTGCCCATTATCTCAAGTGATGGAAATTGATGATGCGCTCGAAGATGTAGTTCACGCTAACCTAGAATTACTGGCTCTCACGGATACCTGCCAGAACACTGTTAGGTGCTTAGCGGCAGTTTTTTTACTTAAGGGTGGTAGCTAGGCAAAATGTCTACCAACATGCTATAACGACAGCTATTCTAAGATTACAACCACAACCGACGACCTTACGTGCCTTTCAAAGCACAGAAGCGCTCAGTAGTCAGAAGGTATCAGCCATCCTTGAACGTTGCTTAGCCTATGCGCATCGATAATTATAACAATAAAAATGGATGATATCGTTCACTGCGGATGTTAAGAGACCCTTTGATTTTTATGTTGATCGGTTACGAACAACTAGGCCAGCTACGTTACGAGACCTTTTTAATCCACGTACCTAGATTCCAGCTAGTAGTATCCTATCCAACAGGTATATATTATTACTAGCTTTCCGGGCGCGGCTCCGCCCGCGCGTATGTCGGTTATCGCGCGAAAACATTAACCTCTTTTTGCACAGTCGGATAAAAACTATCCTATGTTTTTTCCCGGGTCTCAAACTATCTCCATACCAAATTTCATTCAAATCGGTCCAGTAGTTTTGGCGTGAAAGCGTAACAGACAGACAGACAGACAGACAGACAGACAGAGTTACTTTCACATTTATAATATTAGTACTGAAGTACTGATTATTAATGAGAATTTTTGAGTGTATTTTTTACTACTCACTTCCGTAACGGCCGACAATATTTTGATACAAGACTTAACGCCGAAATAACACATCGGCATAACCGAATCGGGCTAAAACGTGGGCTTCTGTTAGAATTCGTTCAGGCTACCCAAAAAAGAAAGTACCTACGTAATGTAATTTACCTACATACATAATTAACGTCATGCCTGTTTCCTGGAGGGGTATGAAGAGATAACAGATTTCCACTTCCTAAAAACTTTGCGTACCTCTCTAATTGCTTCCTTCATTCGAATCCCATTCCTCATAAACGCCGGTCTGATAATGGTACTGCTGGCCTGGCTTTTAACCAGATAACCTAATTTCTATTTCCGAGGCCAGTCGGCCCAGCATAATTGAATGATTAATAGAAAACAGGGTGGTAAAAAGGGATCGATCCATGGTGAGTTCGACAACCGATTTATAACCGCAAAAGTTATTGCTGTTTCACACACTTTCAATACTACGAGATATTATACCTACATCCTATTATTGAGGCCGACCAGCATCATAATTGAGTGGATTAATTAGCAAACAAGGTGTGACCAACACTGCACGGGTCATTGGCTTTAAATGTAAATTAGGCCAGTAAAAACTACCTACCAACTGTTACTATACCTGTTTAGTATAGTTTCACTTTCGCATTTTATTTTAGGCAAGTGTTTCAATATATTTGGATATCACTGTAAGTGTTATTGCATTGGAATATTTTTTGGTAGCCGGATTAAAGACTTTATAAAGGTTTTATTATAAAAACTAACGTGGTTTTCACTCATTTTAGTAAATAATACAGCAATACTCACGTGAATCAGTCTGATAGCTCCGACTATAGTTTCAACCACATTCGGTGGTCTTTTTCAGTGCTAAGCGAGACGCCAACGCGGGTGTCCCGAGCTCTCCTTGAAAAAGACCACCGAATGTGGTTGAAACTATAGTCGGAGCTATCTGACTGATTCACGTGAGTTATCCCGTATTATTTACTAAAATTTATAAAGGTTTATAAATGATTAAAAGCACTATCGCATGTTAAGCGAATGTAACATTTTCCATGGTGGTTTCCGGCAGCTGTCCTTGAGGCAGTTGTCCTACTAGCCGGCGATGTGCGATAAGCGATTAAAGCTAGAAACTAGAGCGAGTGCGAATACTGTTCCGATAAACTAGTGGAGAGCGAGTTCTCGCCGGCATGCGGCAGTGTGAACATTCAGTGATCAACTATTAATATCAACTATTAATGTATAGAGCCAAAGTTAAATCAGACCTGAGAGGAAAGCGATCTACTTTCACAGAATAGACTTAAAAAGTTTGATAAAAATATTCAATTTCAGTTTCAATTTATTCAAAAGAAACAATTCATTTACAACATATAACATTAACACTTAAAATTATGTAAACAGAACCTATACTAAGTTGAACACTTGTGCTGTAGGTTACTGTTACATCCCTTCTTGATGAACAATACATGTTATAATAGCAGGTATATACAACTTGCTTTATTTATTCTTTATATATTTCCTTATATGTAATATACTTAGAATGTTTAGTTCTTGAACTACACTTTCAACGTACATTTGTCAGTAGGGCCAATACTTCTCAAGTAAAAAATTGTTTATTTCGTTACGGCTCAAACTAGTATCTCCAAAATAAAATTGCCATTTCTATGAAACCATGTCAATACATAGATAACCATAACAACCTATATTTTGGTCTGGAGCTCGAAAAAAACGTATTCTACAATGTTTACATTCTTTCTATCCTCATCATATTTATGAAGCTCATATTTATGAAGCGCTCGTAGCAAAGTTAGCTGAGCAATATTAAATCTGTAAATATGATTTTGATATCGAAGGACGGCGTCCATGTGAAAAGTATTATTTTATATTATTTAAGGGCTTTAATATTATGCATCTCATACACAGGATCCGTATCTTTTGTACGTTTCTTGAGCCAGAAAATAGAGGATAGCTATATACTCGCTTTCTCGCCAGCGCAGCGGTGGGACAAATGCCTGACAGCAAGTACCTACCTATTTAAAGCCTGCTTACCATCTTCTACCAAATCATTGCTTACCATCAGGTGAAATTGACGTCAATTGCAACCCAACAGCATTAAATAAAACGTTTCCTTTTAATAGAGTGCTCTTTATCAAATTTCGTAGAAACAACGAGGGTCGACATGACAATGTTATATGCACAATGAGTTTCCAACGAAAACAGTCAAATCAATAGGTACATATGCAACTTTATGTTGTATAGAGAACTATGTGTACTATTATTACGAATATGTACGATATAACCAAGATATGTCGCCTGTATTATTGTAACGTTTTTGCATAGATACTATATACACACATGCACCCACCTTTGAGCCAAAAAAATTTACATATGGTCAAAGATAATATCAGCTAAAATAAAAATTTCTAGTGGCAATTCCACCTATATAAAATAATAAAATTTTCGGAATAGTGACTTATTTTATATAAGTATCCCTTTTTTTTTTTCTAAAATATTAATTTTATTTTTTTATTTCACGGAAGGTAACGCCTAAGGGTCCGTTTCAGAATGTCCTAATAAAGTTTCGGGTTGCTAACCAACACATAAAATAACTGAATGATAAAAATGACAGTTAACATGCAGCGCGTTTCAAGCTTTAACCGATTGATAGGCTAAATCGATGACTGTGAAACGCAAAGGTAGTGTTTTGTTTAATAAATAGTACTGGGTAGTCTAACTGGAACTTACTCGAACATTCTGAAACAGGCCCTAAATCTATTAATTACATAATATCAACTGGAACTGATATAAATGACATTTGTCAAAAAGACGAAGACGCAGTAGCTGTTGTATACAGAAACCTAATAGAATGTTATACTTACAAGACAAAAAAAATTTGTAAACAGCTCACCTTACGGGGTTTAACTCCATTCCTTATAATAGTAACTATCCGTGGTCGAACCACATTGTCTCCCGCGGGGCTGACTCGCGCTGTCCCGTTGCCGGTAGGGGTGCCGCTACCATTTGACTGTAAATAACAAATATTCTTCAATAAAATTCTCTTTTTAGGGTTCCGTACCCAAAGGGTAAAAACGGGACCCTATTTCTGAGACTTCGCTATCCGTCAGTCCGTCCGCCCGTCCGTCTGTCACCAGGCTGTATCTCAAGAACGGTGATAGCTAGACAGTTGAAATTTTCAGATGATGTATTTATGTTGCCGCTATAACAAAAAATACAAAAAGTTGGCCAAGTGCGAATCGGACTCGCGCACGTTAAAACAAAAATAGGTTAAAATATGAAGTCTAATGTTGTATAGCTAATGGTACGGAACCCTTCGTGCGGGAGTCCGACTAGCACTTGGCCGATATTTTTTTAAATTCAATTTAGAAATACTATGTTTTTTTTTTCTTCTTCATGTCCTGATGCCTAGTAAGGCTGCGTTCGGAAACGAGTGATTTCTCACCAGTATAACACAAGATTTTGTAAAAGAAGAGTCATCTACAAAATGTAAATTCAAGCCATACTCCATCTTAGGTATAGCTTTCGACACTCACTTCATGTCTATATTCCCAAAATAAAGCCTCTTAAAGGTCGGACGGACGGACAGACGGATAGCCGAGCCATAGTATATATACACCAGTACTTAATATTATAAATGCGAAAGTAACTCTGTCTGTCTGTCTGTTACGCTTTCACGCCAAAACTACTGGACCGATTTGAATAAAATTTAGTATGAAAATAGTTTGAGACCCAGGAAAAACATAGGATAGTTTTTATCCAACTGCGCAAAAAGAGGTTAATGTTTTTTGCGCGATAACGGACATACGCGCGGGCGGAGCCACGCCCGGAAAGCTAGTACTATAATATGAATGAGTATATTTTTTTAAATATATCTAAATTAAAAAATTATACGTGTTTTGGATTTTAAATTAAGGGGTGGTGTGGGGGTAATTTTTAACAACATAGGGCTGAAGCTACAAACATTGTGAACAGACTTACGGATTTTTTTATTTTAAGCATTTTTAAATTTTTGCTGTATGAATGATATATTTGTTATTATTAAACCCCCAATTTTTACAAATGTTGTCATATTATATTATAATTTTAAATTCGTTTAAAATTATTAACCCGGTAAACTCAGTCGAAATAATATTAACCACGATCAATGATATTTCTTTTACAAAACTTACTAACATCAGTAAAATTACATAGTAACAAGATGTTATCACATTTTACTGACAATGAGTAAGTTTCATGACGCATAAAACATTCTTTCCGTAAAACATTGTTATGAAAACAGAAGATATTTTGAAGTATTGAGAGCTCTCTCAGGGAGTTGGTGTTTGCTGCCAAACGAATCATGCCACGGCTTGAGCTCAACAAAATGGTAGTAAAGGATTTAACTAAGTATGCACTAAGTACCTTATGGGAACAGTCAATATAGGGTCTAGCATGCGACAGCAACTATAGTAGTTGCAAAGTTGTAAAAAAAAACTAGCACTAGTTGTAAAAAAACCACCTCTACCTATAAGGTAGAGGTCGTTTTTTTTTGGATGATAGTTAACTTTTGACCACTTTCTCACCTGATGGTAAGTAATGATGTCGTCGAAGGTGTTCTTCAAGCTAACGTAGAGAATCACTGGCTCTCAAGGACAACTGCCGGAACACACCGTTAGGTGCTTGGCGACAGATTTTCCACTTGAGGGTGGTAGCTAGCCAGGCGGGCATTCACAAAATGCCCTACCACCATGCTATAACGACTGCCATCCGAAGACAACAACCGGACCGACGGCTTAACGTGCCCTCCGAAGCACGGAAGCGCTCAGTAGTAATGTCACCAGCGGTCACCCATCCAACTCATGACCGCGGCGCACGTTGCTTAGCTTTGCTGATCGGTTCAGAATGGCTAAGCAAACTTCGCTACGGGCGCTTCATATTGCTTATGTACAAACGTGAAAACCCCCATAATGTATTTCACAGTTAGAATGAACATCAATTATGATTTATGACCAAGCTGTTCATTTTGCGTACATTTCCCAACAAATAATAACATATTATGAAGTGCACAATAAAACGGTATCTATTGATTGGCATTTCAATCAATGTAGTTGTAAAACATAGTTTTGCAAAAGGAATGATTGCATTTATTGCTCATTTATGATAATATGAATGTCAAAATTCTTATGAACAAGAAAGCATTGTTTAGTTTTATTGTTGGCAACACACGCTTTCTTCAACTTCACTTGACACGGCACACTTCAAACATGACAAGTTAATAATCTTATGAAATATATCTAATGTTTTTTTTAAAATTATTTTTGCATACATTTAATACGTCCTGGTATTATATTTTTATGTAATTGAGACAGTATAAGCACGAGATCCACCTGATGTTAAGCGGACTAACCTCTGCCTATAACAGATGCACTGCGCCCGTCACCCTGAGACATACAGTTGTTAAGTCTCATGTACCTGTAATTTTACAGGCTCTCAAGGACTGCTGTCGAAATATACTGTTAGGTGCTTGGCGACAGATTATCTACTTGAGGGTGGTCGCTAGCCAGGCGGGCATTCGAACAATGCCCAAGCTCAAGCCGGCTCAATGGAACTTGTTGTTTGGAGAAAAGCAATGTATACTTTTATAGTTTTTTTTTTTTTTTTTTATGGGATAGGATGGCAAACGAGCAGGCGGCTCACCTGATGGTAAGTGATCACCGTCGCCCACAAACATCCGCAACACCAGAGGTCTAGAGGATGCGTTGCCTGCCTTTAAGGAGGGAATATGCTCTCTTCTTGAAGGTTCCTAAGTCGTAACTGTTCGGAAATACTTCACCAGGCAGCTGGTTCCATAGTGTGGCAGTGCGAGGTAGAAAATGCCGTGAAAATCGCAAGGTTGTGGACTTCCAGACGTCGACATGAAACTGATGAAACATCATGCTTTGTCGGGAAGTCCGGTGGCGAAATTGAGCTGCAGGTAGTAAATCGAACAGTTTCTCATAACACTCCCCGTGATATATGCGGTAAAAGATGCAGAGTGGTCCAACATCTCTACGCAAAGCCAAAGGGTCGAGCCGACCGGAGAGAGCTTGATCGTCGACGATTCGAGTCGCTCTGCGTTGAATGCGGTCAAATGGAAGAAGCTGGTACTGGGGAGCTCCCGCCCAGAGGTGAGAGCAGTACTCCATGTGAGGCCGAACCTGAGCCTTATAAAGTTGCAGGCGACGTGAAGTACCGCCTTGCCTTTCCAAGCACACCAAGCTTCTTAGAGGCTAACTTAGCCTTATCTTCCAAGTGACAGCGAAACTGAACGACGTTCGATATGTCGACGCCAAGTACTCCGATGCTGGTTGAGGTAGCAAGGGGAGTGTCTTCAAAATTGAGGGATACGACAAAGGGGGATATCTTAGGGGTAAACGCACAAACTTGTGTCTTCGTGGGGTTAAATTGGACTAAGTTCAATTGGCCCCACTTCGAAACATTTGACAACATGGTCTCGACTGAAGACACAAGTTTGTTCCGACTCTCGACAACGTTTTCCCGAGAAATTTTAGCGCGGCCGGTGTATGAGGCATCTCCAGTACTGTCATCTGCATAACAATGAATATCGCTGAGTTGCAGCATGTCATTGATGGGCAAGAGAAATAGAGTCGGAGATAGCACACAGCCTTGCGGAACGCCAGCATTAATCGGCTTTAAGTCGGAGCATGCACCGTCGACAACGACCTTAATGCTCCGATCTGCCAAAAAACTGGAGATCCCTTCGCACAATTTCTCGGGAAGCCCATAGGCAGGAAGCTTCGATAGAAGCGCTTTATGCCACACCCGATCAAAGGCCTTCGCTATGTCCAAACTAGCCGCCAACGCCTCACCCTTGGAATCCACCACCTCCGCCCATCGATGCGTAAGATATACTAAAAGATCACCAGCTGAGCGACCGCGACGAAAACCGTACTGGCGATCGCTAATCAGCTGGTGCTCCTCTAGATATTGCAGGAGCTGGTTGTTGATAATGGATTCCATTATCTTGGAGAACAGAGACGTTATGGCTATAGGGCGGTAATTGGACGGATCTGAGCGGTCACCTTTTTTAGGGATCGGGTGCACCAAAGCCGTCTTCCATGTTTTTGGGACAACGCCTGATAAGTAGCAGAGCCGGAAAAGACGCGTTAGAACCGGTGTCAACTCTGGAGCACAAGACCGCAGCACTATCGGAGGGATGCCATCAGGCCCACTCGACTTATGAATGTCCAAGGAGAACAGTGCTTTTTTTATAATGAACTAGCGGCCAGCCCCGGCTTCGCACGGATATTTAACAAACATTATAAATTGAAACACAAAAAGTAGTTATTATCACATAACTGTAATAGTTAGACATATCGTATTGCGAATTTTATTGTAGATATTGATGTCCTCTATAAAATTGTAGTATATCACTTTACTACTAAAACTTATAAACTACTCAACCGATATATGGGACCACCTCAGAGGTATACCCTTTCCAATAAAAAAAAATGGCAAAACTACCCTATAAAAAGTTGTGTATACAAAAAAATATATATACCAATCGACACTGACAACCTACTCCTTTTTTGGTAGTCGGTTAAAAATATGAGTAGGCAGTAGTAGTTGCAACTACATAAAAAAATCGCGCACCGTCGTGAGAGATAAGGTCTGCAGCACAAGAAGAATACTAGAGATTGAATCCAATAACTGCAACTAATATTTTTAATATAATAATAGCTCTCAAGGACACTAAAAGTATAGGATACGATGGAATACTGACCAGAGTATTAAAAGACATTGCTCATTTGATAGCTCCAGTGCTAACTCATATTATCAATCAATGTCTAGAGCAAGGTATATTCCCAGAAAAACTGAAAATTTCTATAATAAAGCCTCTTTATAAAAAAGGACTAAAGCATGAACTGGGTAACTATAGGCCAATAGCGCTTGTACCGGTATTATCTAAAATTATTGAGAAAGTTATCTATAACAAGCTTTATGAATATTTAGAAATTAATAATTTATTAAGCATCAATCAATATGGTTTTCGGAAAAATAAGTCGATCAATTTAGCAATCTATAATTTTACCTATGAAGTTACAATGGCTATGAATAATCGTAAAAAAGCAATGGCATTATACGTCGATATGACAAAAGCTTTTGACCACGTTAGCCACGAAATACTTTTAAACAAATTATATTGCTATGGTATCAGGGGGACAGCGCAAAATCTAATTAACTCATATCTACATAACAGAAAGCAAATAACACATATAAGTAGAATGTGTTCTAAAACATTAACAGAGACAGAATACAAATCTGAAATAAGAACAGTAAATAATGGTGTTCCTCAGGGCAGTGTATTGGGCCCCCTCTTATTTCTATGCTATATCAACGATCTCCCAAACATAACGACAAATTCTATGACATTATTTGCGGATGATAGCACAATTTTATTTGTAGATAATGATACTAATAAAATAAATAATGACATTAATATAACCTTGACATCTTTAATTGAATGGCTTAATGCAAATAATTTAAAGATAAATTTGGACAAAACCACCTTAATGGTCTTCAAACAACGCGATTCAGCACCATCTAACCTTTACGTACCTTATCTAGATAATAAATTAAACGAAATTGACGTAACAAATTTTTTAGGTTTGACTATTGACAATAAATTGACATGGAAATATCACATTGATAATATATGCAAGAAACTATATAAATCCTCATATGCCCTTTACAAATTGAGCAAAATATCAACCACAAATACATTGCTAACAGCATACCATGCTCACGTTGCTCCGATAATAAGATATGGTATCCTGTTTTGGGGAAACTCCACGGATAAACTGAAAGTTTTTATAGCGCAAAAACGATGTGTTCGAGCAATACTAGGCTTAAAACCGCTTGACTCATGCAAAGAACACTTCAGAACCTTAAAACTCTTAACAATGCCGTCGATTTATATCAGCGAAGTAGCGGTATTTGTAAAAAGCTATCCGAAGTTATTAGTCAAATATGAAGATGAAAGTAGGAGAGAGGGACAACTGCGTCATCTGCCAATGAAGTACAAATCCTTTTTGTTGCGTCGTAGTTTGTTTTGTATGGCTCCAATCATTTACAATAAAGTACCAAAAAGTATACGTGCTGAAAATGAGATTAGGACTTTCAAATGTGCTCTTAACAAATTTTTGATAGAAAAATCATATTATACTGTTAATGACTTTCTAAACGATAAAAATGTAAAATAATTTTATTAAAGTTATGACATTGGTATATAATTCTATAAGTGTGACATATTTTGTATTAATATTTTCTTATTAATGTGATCTGCAAATAATATTTCGAATGTATAAATAACCCTTGCATGCTATTTTTAGCGGAGATAGAGGAACTAAAGTAACCTATTTAAGACCACAATGTTTGTAAATGTTGTTTACCTATTCTCGCAAGTGAATAAATCATTTATGATTTATTTTATGATTTATGAATCCTTGTATAAGAACTAGTTGATGGATGTACAATGGGTACTATTGCCGTCACGACTAAACAACTTATTCTAGCTATTGTTGCTCAATTAGGTTGTAGTTTGTACCAATTGCCTTCTATTGGTTCCGTTGTCCAAACGCATAAGCATGTCTTTTCTTTATATTTGTAAACTGTTTCCGTTCGGTCTACACCTAATATATTGCTGAACTAGGGTCAAATCCCTCACAAACCTATTAACGCGTTGTCAGCAGTATATGGGTTATTGGTAAAATGCTAACAACCTCTTAGGGTTGACTTCTGCTACTCCTAACAAACATGTTGAGATGAATTTATTTTAGACTAGCTTTCCGGCGCGGCTCCGCACGCGCGTATGTCGGTTATCGCGCAAAAACATTAACCTCTTTTTGCGCAGTTGGATAAAAACTATCCTATGTTTTTCCCGGGTCTCAAACTATTTCCATACCAAATTTCATTCAAATCGGTCCAGTAGTTTTGGCGTGAAAGCGTAACAGACAGACAGAGTTACTTTCGCATTTATAATATTAGTACCGATGAGAAAAAACAAAACTATTTTTTTTTCAATTTTTTTTGGTTTTTTAACGGAATAGGTACAAGGACCACCTGATAATTTTATTTTTCTAATAAAATAAATGTGTGTGTCCATAAGTTGTTTTTTTTTTAAGACAACTGAATAGGTTCACACAGTAGTTCGTATATTTCTGTTCTCATACGCCGACAGCTAAATATTAACAAAAACAAAGGTCAAAAAATACGTTTCATAAACTGCGTTTCGATCAGAGCCCTAACTCTTGCTTCCTGAACTATCATGAAAGATACGAAGACGTCAATATTTCAAGATTTAATTATGGTGACTTGAAACTAGTAAGGACTCACAGGATGTGGCTACGAGCAAAAAATAGAATGCGCTCCTTATTCTACTTCATTTATAATTTTTCTGTTTGCTTTTAGTTGGGCAAGGATGTTTGTTTTCTCTTAGTTGTAATGTTTAATCAGACACAAAGATATATGCATTTCACAAAAATTTTACTTGTGCCAAACCATTTTATTAGGCCAATACATTTTCTATTATCCATCGAATTGTGGAAGGGCATTTTGCTAGCTGCCACCATCTAGTAGAAAATCTGTCGCCAAGCACCAAACAATGTGTTCGTCGGACACACTGTTTGGTGCATGGCGACAGATTTCCGGCAGGAGTCCTTGAGAGCCAGTAAAATTTCAGGCACTTGAGACTTAACAACTGTATGAGTCAGGGTGACGAGCATATTGTGTACAATAAACACAGTAGAAGTCCAAAAGTGGTTTGTACTATGCTCTGAACACTAAACAAAGCGTAAACAGTACAAAATTGCAAATTTACGAGAAGAAAAATTTAAATCATATGCAGATTTTGTTTAAAAAATGTTCTTTTCGTAAATTTGTAATTTTGTAATGTAATCCGCAGAGCATGCGTTATTGCAAACATAAAAATATTAAAAAGTGTAAAAAAGCTTTAATTTACGCCAAATTCTGCAGACAATAACAAGGCGATTTACCTGCAAATACCGGGACAGCCTGTTGTTAGCTCTCGCTGGGGATGGACTTGCACTGTCGCTTAAGGATTCCGGCCCACTCAGTCTGAAAGACTGAGGTGTCACTGCACTGGCTTCGTAGTCCAACCGTTTGAACGGTTCTCCAAAACCGCTGCACACATACGACTGACCATCTTCAAGATCATCAAGTTTACCAATCTGAAATTAAACTCTATGATAAAAAAGAAGATATTTGTGGGGCTGATGTAAATTTTCAAACATAACGCCACACGATATTGTATAGCACGAGACATCATTCATTAGCTAGCAGCGACGCTGTGCGTGTCACCAAAAAAGTTATCGTTTACACACTCACAGTGTAACCGATGCAGGTGACATAGGCAGTGAACGTTAGACTGACTAAAAATTTTACAAAACTGACCAGCAGAGCTATTATGTAACTCTCGGTGGTCTTCGTGAACGTCAGAGTGGACATCAATTTTTGAATTAACCGTCATGACGATTACCAGACTTTCTGAAGACGAGAGAATGAACGAAACTAGCCACTTTTGACGTAAAATTGGTATTATGTAACTCTAATGACAGCTTCAAGACCACTACGAAACGTCAAATGAAGAAGGGAGCTTTATTGCTCACTGGTTGGCGGGGTTTTTATTGCGAGTTTGCGTTGAGATAGAGATTTTCTTATTTTAATTGCAAATTCAATGATCCATATTGATTTATTGAAAATAATCACTTGCTTTTTTCTGATTTCAGCCACTCATTCTGTGGAAATTTGGACTTTCGTGTTAATTAACACTTGTGAAAGTCGAACAGGATTTTTCTTTGTTTCAATAATATTACTCTGATATATTATTTGCTTATTATTAATGCTAGCTTGAGTCTACTATTCAATTTCGATATTAATCTTTGATTTTAGGTAGCAATATGGCTGGAGCTATGTTGTTGGCAGCTGCAGAGGAAGAACGCCTTAAAAGGCTGTTGATCATTGAGCGCAGGGTACTCAGGCAGGCTAGCAAGCCTCTATTGTTACCTGAGAAGGAATTTGTCGGGCATTACCGTCTACGAAAAGCCGATTTCGAACAACTCTGCGAAGATTTAGTTCAGCTTTTGCCGGTAAAACAGCGCACTAGCGCTGTACGGCCAGAGATTAAGGTACCTTAGTTAAATTCCTTTTCAAATAATGTAGTGTTTGATGTTGCTAAATATGACGTTGATACTGTCTTGCAGATATTGGCAGCACTGGCATTTTATGCCAACGGCAGCTATCAAAAGAACATTGGTGCCTATTACCACCTAGGCCTGTCACAAGCCTCTGTGTCACTCTGTCTAAGAGATGTCACCAAAGCCCTGAATAACCCAGATTCAGGCCAAATATATAAAGTTTCCTATGACTATAGTAGAGCGTGAGGACATCACAAGGAGGTGAATTTTGCAATTTATAAATATGTACCTACCTATCTACTTTTAGTTTTCTTATACTTAATAAGCATATGCATCAGAGCAAAAGGCATGTGTTCACATCATTTCATGTACATTTAAAGATCAAGATACTATAAAATGCTGTCATATAAAAAAGTAATACTGATAATAAACTAGAACTTCTTTTTGCTGATTCATGGATAAGTATGCATTTCCTGGTGTGGTGGGATGCATTGATGGCACTCATGTTGCAATCATTCGTCCCAGTGAAAATGAAGAGGCCTACTACAATAGGAAGCAATACCATTCATTGAATGTCCTAATTGTATGTTATGAGTTTTGATGTAGGTAAGGTATAACACAGACATGTTTTTATAAACCTACTTACTAAAAAAAACATTTGTTTGTTTAGATTTGTGATGCTGATTTGCGCATCCTGCACATAGATACTCCTCTTTATCTCAAGGAATGTTTTCAATTTCTGCATCAAACACATTCTCTCTCTCTTCGTTCAACAAATACATTGCTTTTGGATATGCCTGTCTCATCATCAACATATTTTAATAAATCATTTACAAAACATGCAGTCTTCTTGTGGAATGCACTACCTGTTGATATCAGCTATGTCAAGCTAAGTCTAATTCTTTATTCAAAGATATGGTGAAGAAGCACTACTTATCAAACATATGCTGAATATGTTACATAATATGTAACATAATGAACATATTATGTTCATTATGTTTTGTATAAGATATGTATGTATTGTATTATATAAATTGTAGTATATTATATATTATGTAATATTATAATGTATTGTATGTAAATATAATATTATATTTAGTTATTGTATTTATGTCTTAATTATATAAGTATAGTTTATGCACAATTAAAGACAATTATATGTGTGCTGTGCATATTATAATGCATAAATACATATGTTTTATCATTATTTTTTATTATTATTATTTTCTCTTTTCGGAATCCCTAAACTGCAATATTGTAAATCCTCTCCATGCAAGGTTGCCTGTAAGAAATTGCTTAAGCGATAAGGCCGCCCTTTGTCCAATCTAATATATTAATTTGTTTGTAATAATTTTATTGTTTTCCTTAAGATTTGGAGGTCAGAGTCATGACTCTCATGTCTGGAATAATAGCCAAGTAAAGGCTATGATGCAAGACATTAATTCTGAAGCCATTGACGATGAAGAAATTCTAAATGACCGGTCACAACAGCCAGAGCCTACTGCACATGAGCGGCGGAACCACCAAAACTTAGATGGGGAAAGGCAAGGTGCTGTGCAAAGATTGTGGTTCAGTCGACACCTCACATAGGTAAAATAGTGCAATACAACAAGAGTGTAACAAACATTGCTGTTTCATGACTCTTTAAAAATATCTGATTTTGTTTGTTTTTTTTTACAGGTTGATGCACTATGCACCCCGTATCAAGGCAGGCAAAACAGTCATACTGTGTGGTCTTGGTGTAACTTTGTATTACAGAAGAAGGAAATCCTTCAGAAGGACATATAATAGGATGACAATATTAATAGGAACATAATAAAACGAAATTAGCAGAAGAAAAAATGAAGTTACAGAAGTCATTTCATATAGCTTATTAGTAAAATCATTTTAAGATGTTTAAACAATGTTTCACTGACTTTTTCACTAGATTTTAACTAGAGTAATGTTTTTTAAGAGTATGTTTGTATTTAAGTATATATGGCTTAATTCTTTGTAACCCTCTACAGCCTACATTGGAACACCAATTTTGATGTGCGATGTGTCAGGTTTTTTTTAAATAATTCTTTTGTATGATTATATGATACTAACTGCGATCCGCGGTGTCACCCGCGAGGTAATGATCATGATAAGTAGCCTATGTGCTATTCCAGGATATGAACCATCTTAATTCCAAATTTCATGCAAATCCGTTCAGCCGTTTCAGCGTGAAGGTGCAACAGATATACAACAAACTTTAGCCTTTATATTATATTATTTTTTATTGTATACCATTTTATCTCTAAATTGTAACTTAGTATTCTATCTGAATAATAAAATAAAAGAATGTACATATTCTAGTGAAGATAATATTATGGAATTTTTGTTACATTTTAAGATTCTCCACAAGTGTTTCTTGCTGGTTCTTCTCTGTGGATGTAATCGAACTAGCTGAATAAAAAGTACAATACTCAATAAATACTTAATCATTTATTTATAAACAATACAAAATACAGCAATCCTATCCTAATTCTAAAAGGGGTGATGAATCTTGCACCAATGTCCTGCTTGGGGTGTATTTGCATTTCCCTCCTGCCAGCCCAGCCCCAGCCGCTTCTTATCCTCAGTATCATGTATAGAGTTGCAGTGGAGCAACACATTCTACAGTTTCATTCTCATGCAAGCAGCCCTGGCACAGTGGACTCTGTTTCTCCAGTTTTGTGTAGGTGATAGTAGGTATAGATCACAATGGCCAGTATTGATCCCAATCATCACATGGAGATCTGCCCTCGTGAGCTTAAGTAGATTGTTAGATTATTTTTTGTTTTATATCAGTAAGGACACCGCATATTTAGTCAGACTTCTTGTTCCATAGATTTTGTAGTTGTTTCTCAATGTAGACATGCAACAGATTCTGTGAATCCTTTGCTGTGGGCTTACAGAACTATGCAACGTCTGTAGAGATATTCTTTTTCACTCCTTCCCTTGACAAGAATAACTGCTCTATTATTACCCTGATATGAACTGTGGCTCTTATTACAAGTCACCGTTACCTTATATAATTATGTCTGCTAGATTTTGTAGCGCCAAGTGACAATCGGGCATGACTCTTGACCTAGCTGTTGGTTTCCTGAGTGCATAGGTGATTTCCGCACTGTCAGTGGTAAATGTAAGAAACTCGTTCTTGATTTATCTTCTTGCGTTTTGTTTTTCTTGAGTAGAGGGTTGCCGCCAGCTCTTCCCACTTCTTCGCTTTTATTTGTTTTTCTAATTGGCACTTATTTATAATTCGGCCCACTGCCAAATCGGTATTCATTTCCATGAACTCTATTATAAGTTGGAGTTGTATGTCAGATATGACTTTGTGTGCAGGCATCCTAAAATGAGAAACTGTTATCACACTTTTGTTATGAGCCATGTAATTGTAACTTTTAATCACATCATCTAGTTTTACTTTGCTCACTTCACAATCACAAGTAATCTAAAATCATCCACTTCACGAATGTTTTTGTTTATCGCGCGAAACATTGACTGATGTTAACAAAAAAAAAACTAAATATATCTTGCGTTTCGATATTATTTTAGGAGATACATCATTAACAGCGTATCTAAGATTGTGCGAGTTATATTATGTACTTTAAGATATATAATTAAATGATTTTACTTCCTATTTAAATAATTATATAATCACAATATAATTACCATTTTGCGCCTTACAATTCCATGTAGTGCCAAATGGCCCTAAGATAGGGCCAGAAATTTCACGAAAGCATAAACGAAACGCACAAAAGACCCAATCTATTTCACTTTTGTTAGTTCATTCAACTTCCATCGTCAGTAAAAATGATAGATAATTCCCCTGAATCGCACCCCAATTGCCTTCGTCTTGAAGTTCACCAAGAGATAGCTAATAAGCCTGCAGGTGAAAGTGGTCATGGGGGTATTATACTTTTTAGACACTAAAAACCGACAAAAATGATTGTTTAATATACATTTTAATTTCTGGAATTAATATATTTAAAACTTGCCTTCAGCATCAAAAACAATAGGAATTAATTCATAAAAGGAACAATTGCTCTTTCTGTGATATTGAAAGATTCTGTGATGGTACATAGAATAATAGAAAATAAATAATATTAATAAAGTATTTCTTTAACGATTTTAGTTTTACTCTGTTGTAAAATCGGTAATACCTACATAAAAACATCAAACATGATTATACTAAGGCATATATAAAAGACAAATACAAACCAGACCTGACTTTATCAGCTACTTCCACAGAATGTTTGTTAAAAAATATAAAAACCTAAAATCCTAAAAAAATTATATATTAAAAAATTCACAACAAATATACTTCCAATCATCAGATCCTTCACTATATTTTCAACATATTTTTTTGTTAATATTGTCAAACTTCACATGTAAAAAATTTGTCTGTGAAACTAAGTTTCGTTAAGTTACAGAACAATATTTGTATCTCTTTCTAAAAAATTATTTTCTTCCATTAACCACTTCAGTTAATTTAATCTGTACATACAATTTTGAAATCCGAGAATGGAGTACATGTAAAAATATTATTTTCTTGAATTTTCAGGAAGCAATTACTATAATAACTGTCATGTTGCAGCATGTGATTCAAGCTTTATTTCAATATCAGTAGGTTTGATTTTTATACAGGCTGGCAACAAGCACTAATTTGGGTCTTATAAGGGCCTTAATCTACAAACTCGCTTACTATAAAAATCCACTATGTAGTTATTATCTAATGATTACTAAACAGTGAATATTATGATGTTTAACCTATAAACATCGAGCTTGTGAGGTAGATGCGTGATGAAATTATTATTTTTTAAATAGAACAATTTATTGTCTTCACCAAATTTACATGGATATTTTTTTTCATATTAGATGCATGTACAATAACTGTGCGAATTTGAACAGCTATTCTTAGGCAGTTTAATATTTTTTCACTTATAAACAGTACATAATATGTAGCTAAGCAACAGTTAATGTGGTCAACTGAAATAAAAGGCATTATTGAAGACCTGTATACATAAAAAATTGCCTTGAGCTAAATAACAACAATACAGATATATAAAAAGCGCTAAAAATATCATATAATCAAAAAATAAAAAAAATTCTAATGATTCCCCTGACACCA
Source organism: Plagodis dolabraria (assembly GCA_963854805.1). Taxonomy (NCBI): domain Eukaryota; kingdom Metazoa; phylum Arthropoda; class Insecta; order Lepidoptera; family Geometridae; genus Plagodis; species Plagodis dolabraria. Next base: position 24,774,173 of record OY978441.1, on the reverse strand, counting down.
ACCTTTCTAGGACATTCTCTTAATGGTAGACGGTATACCTGCTGCTATCTTTTGGGTTAATGGGTCTTTAAGATAGTAAAGAGAACTGTTCTGTTTTGTACACAATATGCAGCAAACACCACACTCACATTAATGTGAGTAGTGGCATAATATACCACTGATACAGTGCTGTTTCGCTTGTTGCTTATTTTACATTCAACCAAATGATATGGAACTCCTTATAATGTTTTGCTATTCTGTACCTACATACTCTTCAATATCATCACAAAGATACTGCACAGTTATATCAATTTCTGTTTTATACTAAAACTCCTGTAATTACAGTGCTCACAGAAGTGACACATGAAAAACCTTTTGAATAAGAAAGCCTAATTTACTAATTGTGATTATTTAAATGACGATACTTGGACAGTTCCACATTTGTCAAACTGCAACATGCCACCTGTGTAATTATACAAATATGGTATTAACTATATTACTATAATATATAATTTTTTTTTTTAAAGAATAGTCCCGAGTTTCTTTTCTTCTCATATCTTTCAGGAGTATAGTGAATATAACAAATGCCAATCATCATTTTCTTTTTATTGATATTTATTAAATTAAAAGATTATACTCACTTTTCTTCCATCCAATGAGTATATTGTCCGTACTCCGCTTGGCAGAGTGACATTGTCAACCAGCACCCTTGTGAGGTCAGCTGTTAAGCTATCAAATGACCTGCAAAATATTTTTTAATTGAACACCCATATCATATGTCAGTGAATAACCAACTAACTGAAAAGAAATACATGTAGCATGCGCTTATGTTTTGGAATAGCATATTGCAGGTTTTTATATTTCCAATTCATATGTGAAGTATAAATAGTCAATTCTAGGATAGGAAGAGGAGATTATCAGGAGGATAAATTATCATATTACAGCTTAACATCCGCTATGAATTTCAACTGCTAGCTTATGGTTGCTCCAATTCAATAATATTGATGACTTAGTTAACAACCTTTGGTTGACAATTTTGTTTGTTAAATTCTTGATTCAGAGATGAGAAAGCCAATAACTATAACAAAGTTTGACTAACAAAATGAAAAAGAAAGCGGGATCACAGGGGTACAGAAGTTTTACTAGATTGCATGTACATAATAGTAAACAATATCTAAATTAGAGGATGGCAACTAAATAAACTGAAAGAGGGTACATTTTGTGAAGATTATAGAAGAGCATTTCAATATTACTTAATGTATAAGCACTTGTTATCTATCCTACTTATGAAGGTATGCAATATTACAGGTAGCAAGCTAAAATGTAAAGTGAAAGTGTCAATTCTAACAAGATATCAATAGGAAAGTTTATAAAAACATTCACTGCCTACCTGTATCGTTCCGGCAACACTGGGATTGTAACACCTGAATAAAATTTATCACCGTTTCGAAAAAATCTGACTCGTTTTGCTTTCCGCGCTGGTTGCGCTCGCAACATTACATTACGTCGGTTCGCCCTAGATTTCAGTATTTCCATATCGCTAAAATCTTTTTCCAGCTCACAGACCGAGCTAGATCGGCTGCCACTTCTACTCAAATTATTCTCCATCTAGAAAGATAAAAGAAAGTTAGAACAAAGTTACCTATCAAGTAACGGATCACTTTTTACAGAAATTATTCACCCTCACCTTTTCCTCTTTCCGTTTATTTTCGAACTACGTGGTTATTTTACAAAATAAACATGAAGAGATATATTTTTAATTGTGCTTCATTCTGCATTTGCATTGACAGAAGTAAGTTTGAAATTAATTAGAAATAAAGTAAAATTTATGAATCACACGAAAATCGGAGCAGACACCAACCAAATGAATGAATGAAATGAATGAAAACTTAATGAATGAAACCAAATAAATGAATGAAATATCACTTTTTTTTCTGGTGCGAATGAACTCATGCAATCGATCAGTCTGCCGTCCTTTCCTTTCTACAGTTCATCGAACTACGGTACCAGTAAGAGAGAAGCCTATCAAACAGAAGGTGTCAATTTTTTTGTTGGCTAAATGTTTTTGAAAAGAAATTCTCGTGAGTTTCACACATATTTAAATATTTTAAATAAAACCGGCAAAAAACACTCACGTTGGGGATCGAATACGTCGACCCGGGTTTCGAGAATGTGATGAGTATTCGATCCCCAACGTGAGTGTTTTTTGCCGGTTTTATTTAAAATATTTAAATTGGCTATATGTGTTGGTATTTGGCTTTTGTTTTAGATTTTTGATGATTCGTGACGCGAGTTGCCAACAAAAGTTATTAACAAATGTTAGCAAACATGTTTCCGTTTCAGGCGGTAACATTGAAGGATGTTACCGCCTGAAACGACGAGTGTTGCCGACATTTATTACTTGGTGGATAAGTTTGCTCTATTGGCAACTTTTGTTGGAAACAAAAACGAGTTTGTCAAGTGGAGGGAAAACCATTCGACATTACCTTTGTTAATCGAAATGATCATATTTTTCACAGACACAACATACGATTTCTTTGTTTAATTATTAAGTAACTACATCAACAAAAGAAGGTTATCAATTCTACGTATATGTGTGTATGCGATATTATCAAAATTGCAATATATTCATTATATGTATAATCAATTAGAACTTCCAAACAAATCGTCAAAATTTTATAGGTGTATGTTTCTATTTATGTTAGTACGCATGTATTTTTGCTAACGCATTTATCCAAAATTATTTATTGGATTGTGACCAATTTTTAAGCTATTGCATAGCTTCTATCGCAGGCCTTGAGAGTGGAGACCGAATCCAGAAATTCCGTAACGAAAATAACCTAACACCCCCCACTACGACCGGCACATCGGTGATACTATATTTGATCAGCGCCTCTACAGTGCGTAAATGGAACTAAATTTTGGCAGAAAAAAAGGTTTTGAAACTAACGTGTCGAGATTTATAATTGCATAAGTTGATAAAAAATGCTATGTAATAGCTTTACCGCGGCAGTCTCCGAGTGTCACACGACTTATTTTTTGCCTTACTTGCACTGTTTCGTTGAAGTAAATACTTCAACGAAACAGTGCAATTTAAGGGCGCACTGAGCTTCTTAGGCGTGCCGCGTATGTGCGCGTAAGTAAGGCACGCCAACAGCATCCTTCCCCGTCTTCCGAAGAATTACTAAAGCGGATAGGGACAAAGCATCGCGGCTCTGACTAAAATGGGCGGAATATGCGTGAATTTGAGTATTTCCTTCGTATAATAAAACAAATACCTATTTGAAAAATGTTTTTTTATTATTCAAATACGGATGACTCTCCGTCAAGTATTTACGCCGTACTAAGGGTTTATTTCGTTTTTTAAATGTAACTTTGGATTTATTTTCTATAGAGAAAATTTTAAGTAATCGTGTTTCCAAAATTTATGATTTATAGAATGAATCCTTAAATATAACTTATTATATTAATTGCATAACTCAAAATTGAGAAATTAAGATACAGCAAGGGATCAAACGAACCACAATTACGTATCGCTGCCTCGGTGCAGGCTTAAACTAGCTACACCACTCCTATAGCCGGGGTATGCTCTAATAGCTAAGCCAACATATGACGTATGATTCTTATTTATCCTTACGTTATTAACCATCGTGTGAGGATGGAGTGACATCTATAGTTCCATTTACGTTGTACTACAAACAAGAGTAATTTTGCTTCATATTCTTTAAAGTATTCTTCTTCAGAAACGATACACTTACGCCAACGAATAATCCAATCGTCAAAACCATTTTTAAAAGCTTTTTCTGGAATTCAGTTCAGTTCTCGCTGCGAATTATCCTTTATATCTTCTACCGAATGAAAACGGGTTCCACGAAGTGGTAATTTGAGTTATGGAATAAGAAAGAAGACGGCTGGAGCCATATCTGGTAAATAAGGTGGTTGCTCGATGTTATTTGTTGGTCAAAAAAATGTTCATAATGATGGCCTTGTGCGAAGCATTATCGTGGTGCAAAATCTAAGAAACTTGTCGTAAAAAAGGCGTATCTCGTAAAAAAACTACATTGCATTGCGTTCTTTGTCATTTTTCAAAACGAGAATAAAAGATGGCCATGTTGGAAAAATATTCAGACGAAAGATCTTTGAAATTATCATAGATAGGGTATTAATTTTCCCAGAAGGAGTCGTGGGAGATAAAAATAATGTTTAGAATATATGAAGAGTTTGTAAACGTAGGTATGGGCAAAATCCGAAAACATGACACTAAAATCTTCCACGTAAAATTGGATGGCAAATCTTGAATCTATAAGACTTAGGGATGAGATCCAAAATAATATATCATTGCACCTTTTAAATGCACTTTTTAATTTAGTTGCTATATGTGGAAATATTTAACAGCTTTCAGATATTTGAAGCAGTTATGGCTCAGTGGCATTGGCTATGGACTGCGCAGCAGGTTCATGGTTTGAATCCCGACAGGCTTGAGCTTCACCTCAAAGTGGAAGGGCATGTTGCAAATGCCCGCTTGGCTAGCGACCACCCTCAAATAGAAAATCTGTCGCCAAGCACCTAACGGTGTGTTCCAGCAGCAGTCCTTGAGAACCAGTGAATTAACCGGCACATGAAACTTAACAACTATGTCTCAAGGTGACGGGCGCAGTGCAATTCGTGACGTGTGACGAAATGCATCTGTTATAGGCAGAGGTTAGACTGCTTAACATCAGGTGGGCCTCGAACTTGATCAGTCACAATAACATAAAAAAATGTTATGTTTTTTTATTCTTAGATCGCTGTTAATTTCCCTAAGATTGTTAAATATATATTTCTAGGTTAGCCTGAACAACATCTTCAACTACATCGTCACCTACCATCACGTGAAATAGCGGTCAAAGGCTAGCCTATCAGCAATAAATAAATTAGTTTTTAAATGCACACTCCGGCATTTTAGCAAGTATTCAGTATCAAAATCAGTTTTTTTTACAAGTAATTTATGTATGAGTGGAGATAGATCAATATCATAATAATATGCACGTTTTTTTTCGACCGAATTGATAGATAAGAATGCGGCCATGAATATGCAGGCCGTAAATCGGTCCTCTTAGCATCGTTGCTATAATTCGGACCGTACTCCAAAATTATCGCATAGCATAGATAAAACAAAACATTTATTGTCATAGCATGGTATTACCACTATTTATCTGTGGTCATGTCCGAATGCTGTGCTTTAATTGAAATATAAAGTTGCAAGGTATTGAAAATTCCCATTAAAAGTGCAAAATAACATTATATTGTAAGTTGTAAATTTTGGCAATATGCTGAGGCTTTAGTTAGTAATTGCTGGAGTTAGTAATTTTAAAATTATTTTTGTATATACACAGACTGATCACTAATATCATATGATAATTACAGTGTGTGGTCCGGGAGCAGTTAGGTAAATTTTATTTATTTATATGGCATCATAGAAACAGGTGACGCATTTATCATCAATTTTTTCGTTTTATGTCAAAAGTGCAGACAAAGACTGTGATTAATTTTATATATTTCTAGTTTTTCCACGTTTCTAATAAATTTTTGTGCAAAATGTCGTCACGGAAAAAGGTACTGTTGAAGGTAATAATCCTCGGAGATAGTGGAGTGGGCAAGACATCCTTGATGAACCAATTCGTCACAAAGAAGTTTTCCAACCAGTACAAGGCAACGATAGGCGCAGATTTTCTGACGAAAGAGGTAATTGTAGACGACAGAATCGTCACAATGCAGATCTGGGACACTGCTGGCCAAGAGCGTTTCCAATCACTCGGGATGGCGTTTTATCGTGGGGCGGATTGTTGCGTATTAGTATTTGACGTAACTGCCCCCAACACGTTCAAGTCCTTAGAGAGTTGGAGAGATGAATTTCTGATACAGGCATCGCCGAGGGATCCAGACAACTTCCCGTTCGTCATATTAGGCAACAAGGTCGATCTGGAGAACCGCGCCGTTTCCTCTAAGCGAGCTCAGCAGTGGTGTCAGAGCAAGAATGATATCCCATATTTTGAAACAAGTGCCAAAGAAGCTGTAAATGTTGAACTAGCCTTTCAGACTATTGCTCGCAATGCACTAGCACAGGAGACCGAAACAGAGCTTTATAATGAGTTCCCTGATCAAATTAAGCTTAATGCCAATGACAACAGACGTAACCGGGAAGGTGACAACTGTGCATGCTAGGCCTTATTGTGTTAACACGCTTCAGCCCTACAATATATAGTTATGGATTTTATAAAGTAAATACATATTAGTATATAACTATATTCTATAAGAAATGTTTCTTTTTTATTATCATGTAAAAATGTATAGAATTGTTAGGTGTCACACTGTTTTGGATGATTGTTTGCCATGCACATGTTGTTTATTTGTATGGTTGATGTTGCACTTCCACAAATTGGTTTGTAAAAATATATTAAATGTATATTATACTAAGCATACATTGAAAACATTCTGATTCATCTATCTGATTTTATTCCAAGTATGTATTGTTTTTTTATTTATAAATTGTGTTTCCTATTGAGTTTAACACAGCATTATAATTAAACAAGCTTATTAATCAAGCAAATAATTTAATGTGAGACAAGAATATTTCATAGTCTGAAGAAGAAAGGTTGATAAGTTTGTACATGACAAACTTATCCCATTTAGTAAAAATATTTATATTTGCTTTGTTGCCCAAAAGAATAATTTTATACAATTTATAGAATTGCAAGTCTTGCTACATTGTCTTCATAAAGACAACAGTTAAAGCACTGCTAAAAAGTTCATTGATGTATTTGCAACATCAATAAAAATTATTAGATTGTCACCTTTGGCGTATCATAGAGTTATTCAGATTTTATACTTTTGTTTTAGTGAAGAGGCCAAATGATAATTGAGTTTGTTGTGAGTTGCATAATAAATGCAATACCAAATATTTGTGTACGAAAAACTGCACATATATATTAAAATATCATCAGAATAAATTGTGTTCGTTAAAATGTTTGTTCCAATAATCATGTCTCACAACTCCAAAAATTTTTAACTATAATGTAATAGATTTTTAATTAAAATGATCATTTTCAAATGTTTGATTAGACTGCACACGGCGAGAGTTGTGCAGTAGGATGCATTTTTAAATTTATATATGTTGCTGTTTATAGAAATTTGTCCAATTATTGGTTTCAATTGATGTCAGTGTTTTATAAACTTCTTTTACATAGTAATACAAGATAAAGTACATACTTTTACATGTTCTGTATATGGTGTGTCTAAAACAGTGAGTTAATCTATGTGTTTGTAGTTGGTAATAAATATGTGATATACTTGTTTTCATATTGATTTTATGCATATGTTGAAAATTTCATGTTGTACCAGTAATTTTACAAGTCAAAATGTGATTTTATACAGTTTCATGCATTTGATTGGAATTAATGAATATTTGACTGCTGTGAATAGATAGCCAGAAAAGGATGGAAAAACAAATATTCTTGACTTTTACCTACCTACTTCAGCAAATATTTCTGTATATATATTGGGTTATTAAAGATTTAGTTATAAGTAGCTAATGATAACTGTATGTTAGAATGTATGGCATACCTACAATTTGGTGTTATAATTTATGTAATGAGACAGAACAAAAGCAAAGTAATAATTAATATAAAAATATTAAGTAATGTAAAAAGGTCATGACATCAGAATACAATACTCAGTATTTCATATAGCTGTAAATGCTTATCTACGCAAATGCCTAATGCTTTTAAAAAATAAGAGCTGAATTGATTGTAACAGCTTGTTTAGTTTTCAACCAGTTGATTGAAGCCATGTTCACACTGAAATTTTAGAACAGACAATATACTCTGATAGCAAAAATCTCTTTTTAGAGGTGAATACAGTATCGAGACTTGACTAAGGTGCAACTAAAATGATACTGTCAGCAGCCTTTCACTCTGTATATTGTCTAAATGGTATAATTTAGTGTGGGTTGTGCTCACTACATATTAAAGTTCATTAATTATAAACTTCATTTTTTAATTTAGTTCTATCTCATGACATGGCCTATTTTAGTTCACCACTTTTGAGGTATAGATCTATGCCTTGAATTCTCAACTCGTTCACATAACATCATATTATGTTTGATTATAAATAATCATATTATACTTTTAATTAATTTTATGTCTAAAAGTGGAGTATATTAAGATCTAGTAATAGAAAGTAACTAAATAATGTATGCTGTAATAATGGTTGCTTTTAATTTTATATCAATAAAATAAAAGTTGGCAAAACTGTTGTTTAATATTACTAACAAGTGTACCTGCATATAATTAAAACTACCTGTTTATAATACCCAAATCATTAAACAAAGTTAAAATAGGTCTATCTATCGACACGGCTGAAATATGTACCTATAATGTCTGTAACGTCGAATCTTAGGCTCTATGGAAAAAATCATGTGAAGGTCGCTATCCAAGGGATGTTCGAAGACTACGTACAATAATAATAATTCTCTTTTTTATATAAATAGCAAAGCAAATTCCAATAAGTAATTTTTCAGCAATAACTTTCGGTATCAGATTATCCATTTCACGTGTCATACAGTTGTGTAAGTATTCAATTTCACTTGAGTGGAACCATTCATTTTATTGAAAGCACAACCGTTGGCTTGGCACAGACTAGGTGTTAGTTAGTATGTGCACGGTCATAGAATAGTGAATACTTAGATGCGAGGCTGCGCATGCGGGGTAGGCGAGGTTGGGGCGGAGGGGCTGCCTGAGTGTTTCAGCCGGCTTCGCAGCCCGTTCAGTCAGTCTCGTCTGTGACATGAAAGGGCGCGATCCTACACACTTATCACGGTGCTTCGAGCAATGCATCACCATGAACAGCCGCCAGGGAATGCATGTAACGGTGAGTGCTAATCATAACATTTCACTGGAATTCTGACGCAGGCTAGACATATTTATTGCACTTCATGTATTATTAGGCTCGATTTACAGTATTTCCCTTGCTTCTATCTATACGGTGGTTGCGAGATACCGGAATGACCAGACATAGGTACAATACGTCTACCTCTACTGAACACCCCTATGGTCAATCTCTGTATTTTTCAGTTAGAGAGGTACGTCTTCGAGTAACACGTGCAACACAGTTACCAACTATATTTTAAGATTTTGGATATAAATTTAATGTCCTTTCCTCTCTTACCACAAAATATTTTTTTTTGTAATTAGGTAGGTATACCGTACAAATAGCGATCATATACACTTGTATAATCAGGGCTAACCTAACGAATTAACTTTTATAGATATTCGTATAGGAACTGATCTAGCTCACCTAGATTAAGAACTAAGGCATACGTAATACTTATATTACACGGATTAAATTTATCTATATAACGAATTTATTTAACGAACCATCCATATATTTCAAATTATTATAAATAAGAATTACACATATAATTCAGAGAACCAGTCTTTTTTAGTTTAAAATTAATTAGGTAGGTACGTATATGTTTCAAATCATACCAATAATATTTTATATTTAAAACTTGATATAAATATGTATCATAACTAGGTAAATTTGGAAAACAGGGATGATAGAATTTTTAACCTTAGGTCAAGGGAAACCTGAGGATTAAATCCAGGCGTTGAATTATGAATAAGCATTTTGATAAAACCTTACTCGGGTCTAGAATTCATTATAATAAGATTAATAAGTGTTATACAAACATCAATTCTGGTATTTTTCTTTCCGTCGGCTCTTATGAAGCCCAGAGGAGGATATAGGGTGCATTTCTAACCCCACGGGGAATTAATAAATGGAATAAAGTTCAATAAAGCGATATAGTCTGGAAGAGATCGCTCTCAGCGATAGGACCGCCCATTGTCACACCTACTCTTACTTTTTATGTTTTTAAGTTCTAAGTTTGTAAATTTGTATTGTGTCAATAAAGTGTTATCTATCTATAGTTGTGTTAGCACCAGTCAAAAACTTTTAACGGCAGTTTTTTTTGTTTCCTTATGTTTTTTAAATCAATTTTGTTAGCTAAATGACATAAATTAAAAAATATGTTAAGGTACATTGCTTAGGATCGGCTGTGCGAATTCGTACACCATGAAACTAATACCGAACCCACTTCGCAAGCTCGATATTAAGTGTATAGTTAAAGATATATAATGTAGGTACCCTTATCTAATTTTAGCACTTAATTTAAAAAAGTTACACACGTGAAAGTTATACCTGATATGGTATTGGCATATGAATGGGCATGGTAGCCCTAATAGGGAATATTAATGACCCATCCATGAAGAAGGTTTCGGTTTCGTACTGAAAGATTTGGGTAGATATGGAAGTCAGAGAGGGCATCGGTGCGAAGATCACCAATGGAAAGTCGGAGAGCTTGGAACGGGAGGTTCGTCCGAGTCTGAAAGTGAGAGCAGTTGTTATGACTAGCCAGAATTAATTCTCGAAAAAAATATTCTGGATGATTTTACCATAATCATTCGTGTAGCAACATTGTCAATCGATGGCAACTAGACTAAATGATTTGATGCAGCCAATGATCGTTGTCCCAATTTAGGACGATCATATCGTGGTTATTGGTAGACTCGAATATTATTAGTCTCGCTATTGAGGAGTATGTGACTGTGGATAGATAAGCAAAATATTCTTTATATAACTTTGACTAATAACTTCGCAACAATGATATGACTATTAATTTCATAAAGACATATAGAAATATGATCATGTCACCAGAAGGATAGGTAGATGCTTTTATATAATATGGGGTCAAGCTTATTGCCCTCAACAGAGTACCGTTCCAGACTACAGCCTGCTATTGAAAATGTATTATTAGAATAACCCAATAATAATAACATGAGTTGTAACCTAGGATTTCGAGATTACAAATTACAAATACTGTTGAGCCATGTAGTTACCTATTATAAAGTACCTGGGCAATATGGAGCTTCACGCAGCTTTTTTCGCCATCTTAGAAGTATTGAGGTACCTAGCAATCGAAGAGCAACAGTGAAGGAATCTCAAAAATGTACGAGATGGCACTGTATGACATATAAGTAAGTATACGTAGGTTCTTATCTATTCAGAATTCAAAAATGTTTTTTTGTGTAAAATTGCGTTTGAATAAACTTAATAAACTAATCAAATCGTTAGCCTTTTCCGAAATACAAAGAATTGCTCGTTAAAGTTTTTCGTTGATATTACATACTTGTATTACTTATATTATTATTGTTACTGGTTTAGTGGCACGCATAAAGTAACTTTGTATGTACTGATATATATATATTATGTACTGGCATGAGCGTAACGTCCCAGTTGCGAAATCTCGGGTTCAACACCGTCTAGTGCTATTGAAATTTTCTGCCAAGATCTTCAAATATAGGTACACAATTATTCTAGTATATAGGTAGTTGTATTATGTGATTGGTAGATGGGAATATAAGTGCATTCCTTATTTCAGAGGATTTGGGTGACAAAAGACTACTAGAATGTATGACAAAGTATACACATGACAATGTTAAAAAAAATTAGTCGTCGAAATCTAAAAATGTTTTGACCTAAATAAGTCGAATTATAAAATTGTCAACTATCTCTGTATATATCTCTGGTTGCGACTTGCGACCATAATTATCTGACTATATGTAAGTACTGTGCATCCCTTTGGGAATAGAGGGTTCTGTAATGTGTTACACACTACACTTATTTTTTTGGTAAATACATATTGTGTCACGCACGACATTATTTTGAATCAACTTACTGCGTAACGTTACGGATCACTATATTCCCAAATGAATGTTATAGGCACATTACACATATCGCCAGATGATATTATCGTATTTATTTGTACTCTACTCGATGAGCTCTAGACGATGACATCCCACATGCTAAGGTGTACAAAGATTTTATTTTTGCTACTTTCTCTTTTGTTGGAGCCGCCGCTAAACTGTTTAATTGAATTTCTAGTCCTATAAATTTGTTTTTGGGTCAATATTCTACCTAAAATATCTGAGTTCTAGGTTTGTAACTCATTCCGTTTACTAGAGACGTGTAAACTACGACGGACGAACAGACAGACAGAGAGCAGAATCTTGGAGTAGGGCTTAGTTTTGTACTTTTTGTATAGGACTCTACAAATAAGGCCTACGGCTTAGCAAGCAAACCTCATGAGAATCATTTTTAGATGTTGCATCAGAAGTCGAGGGGATCCTTTCATTTCTGACGCAACATTTCATGGAAGAAACGTCAGTTTTCTGTGTCAGTGTCTCAAAAAACACTCGTAGCTAACGTTATCTATTAAAAGAACCCGTTGAAGACAGTGACGTGCAATAAATATTTAGGTAAATAAAATATAAAGTAATTTAGTATTATAAGCTAAGTGAAATCATAAACATTTTTGCTTAGGAAATAATATTTAACGTTTATTGGCATTAAATCAGGTTACGATTTCAAAATACTTTTGACCCCCGAACTAGGTTAATCTGTATTTTGGGTACAGTTTTTTCATATATAAATAATTATTACTTTCTTTATTACCGAATAATTAAAACTAACTAACAGATACTCCGGGTGTAACCTGAACCCGAACCGAATGTGATCAGCTTAGAATAGCAACAGAAAATAGTTTGTGAAGGTAACATGCAACTTGTAAACCTCTTTTTGACACATTTGTTTCTGCATAAGGTCACACTTATATACCAAAGTAAGTGTACCTATATTTTACTAAAACTAAATTTACTATTATATTGTACAAAAGCTAGTGGGGACATACTAGGCCACCCACCCCAGGTGGACTGACGACATCGTGAAAGTCGCGGGTAGCCAATGGCTACAAGTGGCTAATAGCCGTTCTTTGTGGCGATCTATGGGGGAGGCGTTTGTTCAGCAGTGGACGTCTTCCCGCTGATGATGATGATTGTATAAAATTATGGGATATGATATGGGAATGTGCGTTTAAGTTCGTAAATATTAATTTAAATGTATAAAAAGCTTAGAGTTTAAGTTGTCTGGCGTATAAGGTAAGCTGTTCGTGATCGGGTATTTGAGTAGGTACACATTTTCTTTTCGTCTTTTAGTATGTGTTTTGTGATAAAGTGTTATATTGTGATTACGAAGAACTGTATGTAAGATGTACGTTTGTCTGAAAGTTAGTAATTCATCATATTATAGTCGTGTTGACTGGAGATAGACGACCCGAAACCCCACAATACCGTTCTGTCGAATTGACAATTATGCTATGCATGTCATGTACAACCTAAGATTTTTTTACCTGTAGATCAATTGTATGCTCTCCATATTTACTAGACGAATTCAGGGTAATCTTAGGAACGAATCTCAATGAACTGGATGAGCGAGATATGTGTATCGTTTGGTGTGAGAGAGTGCAAGAGATCGCAGCATAATGGTGATCGGAACGTCTCGTGGCGGTTCGGTGGTAACACGAATTGCTTATTTATCTTTTTCTAACAACAGATATGACGCATAATATTTGAAAGTTCTTTCCTTGTCATTACAAACTGCATATACATGTGCATAGGTATGTACATAGGTGAATTCTAGTAAGCTTTTAGAGCAGTGGTGTTCGGATATAACTACTCTAAGTATTTCAACTCTCTGTGTACAACAATGTGTAAGCGCATCTACACACACAACTAAGACCAACCCGACTTCGTGAGATGTAAGAACTGTTACTACATGTATATACAACCTAATTCGTAAAATATTTTTCTTCACCTTTTTTAGTGATGCGTTCCTACTGCCTACAAGATTCACTTGAGACAATGAATAAATTCAGGCGTTACTCTGCGGAAACCCATATTAAATAATAACAAATTTTTTGAGCGTTTTTCTAATACATAAATGTAATGTTTTCTTAAGGTATATTTAAAATATTTGTTATTATTATTTACTCGCCTATATTTCTGTTCACCATCTACAATAGAAAATACCATTAAATCATCGCATACCTGCGAACACATTTTTGATATTAGAGTTTTTTTCATGTTTTTCATATTTAGTACATATAACTAAAAAATTAAATTTAAGATGGATCACGTCAGAATTTAGAGGTATACTCTATCCAACAAAAAATAATCATCAAAAACAGTTCATATTTGACGGAATAATAGCGTAACAAATAAGTACTGTAACAGCCGGATCGTCCACTACTGAACACAGCCTCCCCTATTAAGGGGGTATTTGCCATAATCCCCATGTTTGGCAGGCGTCTTGGGGATCGCAGTTAAGTGGGCAGTTCTTTAGAAGGCGCTGCTGCCCACCTTCCAGTATATTTCCCTCAGTCGCCTCTTACGACACCCACGGGAAGATATGGGGAGGTGCAAATCTAACCCGGCACCCCACGGGACTTTTGGAAGTCGGTTTAAAAGATTTACTTGAAGCGAATTACAACTTAGTTTCAGCGGCATGTATTACAAGCACATGCTGTGCATAGTATAAATAATTAAATATTATTGATAATACGACAGGATGATATTCTGCAGTTGCGGGTCCTGGTCCTAGTGGGAGTCACCTTTTTCTTACCTAAAACTTTGATAAAGTTACCAATATTGTTACCTACTACAATACAAATACTAAAAAAAACTCAGAAGAACTTAAAAAAATAATTAAAATATTGAATATTTTATTTATGTATATGGTTCGCATATATTCTGCATATTATGCCTTATACATGACATGAATGTAAATATATCAATACATAAGTATGATATCTACTTTTATTTTCTGCACAATGAAATCATTATTATATGTGGTTAGGTTACATCATTCGCATCATCGATTTCGTGAATTGATCATAGGTACTTTACTGTCATTTTGTTTCATAAATAAATCGCCTTAGTTTTTATCAAATCTGATAATTTTGTTATGTCATTGCTGTATTTACTTCATTGCTATTTTTTATATATTTATCTATCTACACTTCTACATCTACACTAATATTATAATGAGTAATGATTTGTTTTTTGTATGCAACGAATAATGTTAAAAACTAATGGACCGATTGGGATGAAATTTGGTATGGAAATAGTTTGAGACCCGAGGAAGGACAGATAGTCTAAAGACTATCCTGTCCTTCCAATTTTGAATTCCAATTGCGAAAAGACAAGGTTAATGGTTTTATAACCAACAAACGCGCGGACGGATCCGCGGCCGGAGAGCTAGTTTAGAAAAAATAGCTACACAACATAAACTGATCTATAGAAAAGAGAGGATTTGTTTAATGATTGATTGATCAATAAACTGGAATTATTCATTTGTTATTATTTCTTTTTCTTTAAAGAGAGGGTGTGTTATAAATGGAAATTTGGAAAATAAAATCGTGGCTTTAATTAATATGGTAAAGGAAGATGAAGATGTAAGTAAGAAAGTTATGAAGTGGAATTATTAACGTCGTCTATATTATGCCACAGAATACAAAGGTACCTATATAGTAAATGTAGATAGATAGTCCTGATATATACAATATCCTGCTTCTTTTCGAGAATACGTCTACCTCGACATAATCTCGCCCAACCTTGAGAAATTCTGGATTGTGCTCTGAATCTAGTTCTGAACTAATTCAATGATAATAGTTTGCCCATTGTAATTTCCTTTTGGAATTGAGGAGTGTTTATTCAAATGTGAATTTCATGTAAATCTTCGGAAAAATTTATTGTTATTGTGTATCGGCTCTGTATAAAGAAGCAAAATTTATTAATTCCTCATATTTAATTTAATTTACGTTTCTGTACCTAGTTATATGAATTACGTAGGAACGTAATTAATTGTCCATCATATATACCTTTATATGTTTTTAGTTCGTTTCGTGAACGAACTATTTTAGATATTTAGATAAAATGCTGCACTGAAATAGCCTTTAGGGTATTAAATATTAGTATTAATATTAGTATTTAATATTAGTAAATATTAATATTAGTAGAGTTTGGAGTGGTCCAAATGCCTTTCGATATGTAATGTCAAAAACACAAAATGTCAAATTGATATCCACTCAAAAACATAACGTCTTTAGCTGCTTATATAAAAGGCTGCTTAAAATTTTGTGAACACCGAATTCAATATAGCTCGCATTTTCTGAAGGATAAGTGAAAATCACAGTTTGATAAAGCTAATAGATTAAAACATGAGCGTCCGTCCGCGGCCGTCCCAGAGTTAAATATGTTTATATCACGTTCTCCATAGCATATAGAAATACTTACGAAATTTCATCAAAATCTCCTCCAGACACAAACTTCTAAAATTAGTTTAATTTTCCATAAGATTGCGTCGTGCATTTCAATAAAATAATTCAACTAATACCTACTTATATTTTTTTAATAATTGAAACGCATTAAAAAAAATCATCAAAATCTTTCATACACACTAACTTTTTCGTATAATTCACAATATTTTTTTCGTGATCTTAAAGAAAGTAATTCATGTGATATTTTAATATCATCATGAGAAAGCATTTCAAACTTACGTGTGCATTCGTCGTAAGATACGCTGTATACCAAACTAATTGATTGCTATTTCTATGGCCGCACTTGATTTGATACCAACTCCTCACCCAAAGAATGTCTTGACACAAGAACAACGCGAGCCAAATGGCTATTATATATTAGTTTTATTTATTACTGTTTACATTACAAAGATTGTGTACGCTCAGAGCACAATTAGAGATATTTGTGGCGTTTTAGAATCGCCCACAGGTGAGCAAATGTCACTTTATGATACAAGTAACATTTTGCTCGCTATATTTGCCAACTCATAGTAAGTTTGAAGTCGGTGCGCGCTCATCAAGTAGTCTACTAAAGTTCATCTGATCTAAAGAAGTACTTATTAATGATATCGCTACCCTTCTATATTTCGAAATATGACTGCGGGTTGTATCGCGTGCTCAGCGAAAATTACATTTATACAGTTTTTGCGTACATTACTTCATTTTACTTTGAATAGGAATTGAACCCACGTCACCGGTTTTACGCACGCGGTGCCTTAAGGTCAAGTGGTCTTTGAAACAATTAAGATTGAGGACGTAGGACGTAGATACCTCGATTCGCATGCGAGTGAGCGAAACAGAACTACGTAAAACGGGAAGCAAGAACGAATTTTTTAAAATAAATTCATATATAAGTCATGGAGATAATAATATTGAGGTCAATGATAAAAGCAAGCACTTTAAAAACTGAAAAAACCTTTCAGGTTTCACATGGTTGCTACATATTAGAAATAAAATCCATATGTAAATTAAGCGAAATTTTAGAGCAGTATTTATGTTTTTTTAGAGAAATATATGCAATCTTGCTTTTGGATCAGGCATATTATTTGTAATAGTCTCTAGACTAGAATATTTAATTATTTTTTCTAGACTAGAAATAATAATTTAATTAATTAAAATTTTGTAAATATCTGTAATGCGTACACTTTTTCTAATAACATTTTTTAATAATAAGTTTCAAATTTTCCTTTTGAGACTCGCTTCACGTTAAAACCAATGGGCTATCGAGGATTGCTCGATGCTCTTATTGTATTATTTTAAGACTACTAGATCTGATCAAATGAATCAATCTGATAGAAAGAAGTGCTTATTCAAACATTAATTTCATTCGAGTGATGTCATTACACTTCTTTATTTCTAAATATGATTCTAAATTAACAGGGAACCGTCCCCTATCTACCCTTTAAATATATATTTTTTCTAACAAGTAGTTGACAAAACAATATTTATATGAAACGTTTCTGAAGATTTGAATTATGAACAGAATTTAAATTACTTTGATTCTCTATACCTTCAATTAGTTCGCTTCCAGCCTCCATTTAGTCAAACCACAATCTAATACAGGACAACGGCTGAATAAACATAGAGTTGCAATCTGTATGGCGATTACATCAGCTAAGTTTGCGGCTAGGAACCTACTAATTTTTTAGTCATCACCTACTATCATCTACTCTGTGGTCATAGCTAGTTTTTTACTACTACACCCAAACTCCAGCATCTATGAGTACATAGACTACTATTCAACTGATTGGCTGCTACTCAATGCAATGTGGTTTTGCTTTCATATACAAATAGACATAATTTCTACTTCATCAAGCCTTAATATATCTGAGGGGGTAGACAGAAGAGTCTGAAGTAAGCATATAAAGCAATTAATGGTTTAGCCCCATGTAATAGGCCCCGAGTCTATTACTCGTTAGCGCGGAATGTTGCAGACTCTGGACTGCTACAAACATTCAGGATTTTTTTCTTGTTATTACAACCCGTTATTGATGACCCGGGCATCGAACCCAAAAGCGCAAGACTCCAAA
Source organism: Plagodis dolabraria (assembly GCA_963854805.1). NCBI lineage: Eukaryota > Metazoa > Arthropoda > Insecta > Lepidoptera > Geometridae > Plagodis > Plagodis dolabraria. The sequence goes on along the minus strand of OY978441.1, from coordinate 24,755,873 downwards.
GCGAGGCTTTACCGCTTGTCTGACAAATCTGGAAGGATGACTCATTGGTTAATTTTGTGTCGGTATTTCCATGACAAGTGTATAATATAAACTTTGATAAGATACAATCAGTATAATAATCGGAACAACAAGTGTCCCGATAACGGTTCGTTTGAAGTGTGAAACGCGTTTGCAGGATAATAATAATTTTCAAAAGGATTAAAGTTGATGAATTTAACACACGTTCAGCAACTTTCAGTCCAACTGTAACTACGCCGTTGTCATTTTTAACTGTATTTATTATTGGTTAGGATATATCCGCTATACTAAAACACTTTCTGTGAAAATTCATCCGTATGCCTATTATAGTTCTAAAGATTTTGCACTTGAAAAGTCAGACGGTTGAACGGACTGTACTATATCTACGAGTATATTTGAATGATAAGGACTTTTATTTCGAACCTAAGCGAATTCATTTTAAATCGAAAAATTTACATAGTTACGTTGGTACAATTTTTTAGCTCATGCACATATGACAACATTTTTTATGACAGTGGCTCTTGCCATCAGCAGAATGGCCAGCTTTGTTAGCCAATGCAAAAAGCTAAAATTACAATCCATACTTAAATTTGATATCGTAGATGATGGGACCGACTAGTCTCGTTAAAATAATTTAGTACGTGTTCAGTTCTTTATTTTGCATTGACCATGAACCGTGAAGTTCCTCAATAGCAGCCATGAACCCACGATCTATGGTCTAGAACCGTTATAGAAGAAATAGTTTATATAACCATGAACGTAGAGTCCATTGAATAAAACTGTTAGTTTTTGTTCGGAATGATCTTAAGAGGGAGATGACATATTTAATATTTGTTTTTTAAAGGTACAAATCAATTTTCTTCACTAGCTTCCAGTCATGGTTACGCCTGCGTAGAGATCAGTTGTGTCGCGGGAACCTCTAGGAAATTGAGACAAAAGCTACATGGATCTAAGGAATATGATTTAAATTTAATCAAAATCCGTTCAGCAATTTCGAAGATGCGGCAATAAACACACAAGCACTTACTTTAGATTTTTTATTAACAGCGTACTTTGGCTGGCTTATTATATGAAGAACGGTATTTTATACAGACTCTCTATCTAAACATAACTATGCATGGTGATAAATCTGATTTTAAATTGGCTTTCATCCCAATAAAGCCTAAATTTATAGAGTTTCTAAAGAGCCATTACATTTTTTCTGGGTTGCTTTCAGGAAAAAATGAGGAAATTAATGTTTTGTTACAAAACCAATTTGCGTGGGTTTTTAGATTTTTAACAGCTCTGTCTAGCTACTAGTTATGAAGTGATTGATTGACAAAATTATATGTAACAGAATTACTACTTAATGCAAATAACTGGGGTTAAATTCCTTAGGCCTCCTGAAACTTTAGCACTCAAACTGTGTCTCCACGAGTCAATTTAAAGAATATCTACAAAGAGTCTTATTCGATTAAGTGTAGATCAGACCAATCAACCCATCAATGTTTAAAACGCACACCTATTAAAACGAATCAGCAGAATTAAGATCTGACAGGAATATCGTCCTATCGGCCCTATCTTAATGAGCAATGACATTGCGGGTAGGGCGAAGGACATATCAATTCGCTGAATCGAGAATAAACGATCCCGCACTTGAAAACAAACGACTGTAGTACCTACTTAACTTTCAGAACATGAACATTATAATAAATTGTTATTCGGTTTTTAAATGTGTTTTGTTATTAGTGTTATTACCAATGTTACGTAGTTTTTGTGTAAACTTCATAAGAGCACGTCATACGCCCACGATCTCGAGTTAGCAAAGAGATTTCACTCGCAATGACGCATGCGTGAACGTATTGATTTGTATGATGCTGATTGCTCTTCTCGGTAGTCTCTTGAACATCTTTAACACTTAGAGGATTTGAGTCCTTGTTGTAGTGACAATTAGCGTGTTTTATGACGTGCTTTGTTGGTGTAGCTTCTGTGCGATCAATCATTCACTTACAATAATAAGTGGGCATTTGATAATTAATTGATAATAAGAGCATAACAAGGGCTATTGTCTGCTTCGAATAATATTATCAGTTAACACACTGAGTATAGTGGCTAACAGACATAGTTAGCGTACATTTAATGGCCAGCCTTCCACCGTAGGCCGGATCACATGACATCGTTCGCAATCTCAGAATAACTGACCGTCGAGTCTAATTATAAGACAGATCTCTGCTGTACATTTGTATGTATCCAAAACAAATAAGAAAATTTAAAGGTATTTGAAAGGTCACTTCTGAATGTTTGTTGTTTAACCATTCTCTGCGGATATTTTAAAAGAGAACGTAGCACAAACCATTGTTTCATTAGATAATTAAGTTTACACCAAAGCTTCCAAATTGTATTATGTTCTAACGTGGTCCAGATTTTTGTATATTTTACCTAGGTAATTTTTTAAGGGTATTATAATTTTTTAAATTTATTTCTCGTATCTAAAGATACTTATTTGATAAGCTGAGGCAGTGATGGCTCAGTGGCATTAGCTATGGATTTCCGCGCAGCAGGTCATTAGTTCCAATCCCGCTGCGGGCTTGAGCTTCACCGCATGGTGGAAGGGCATTTTGTGAATGCCCGCCTGGCTAGCGACCACCCTCACGTAGAAAATCTGTCGCCAAGCACCTAACGTAGAGTCCTGCAGAAGTCCTTGAGAGTCAGAGAAATTACAGGCACATGAGACTTTAATATCTATGTATCAAGGTGACGGGTGCAGTGCAATTCGTGACTTGTGACGAAATGTATCTGTTGTAGGAAGAGGTTAGTGCGCTTAACATCAGGTGGGCCTCAAGCTTGTTCCGTCACAATAACATAAAAAAAATAATTGTAGATACCTAACAATGTAGTGCAATTTCTTCTGCGGTTTTATATAACAATATTGTAACGTGAAAGAATGAAACTAGTACACATGAAGTATCTACTTATCAACTTATTTGCGTATTTTTCTCAATCTAAGTACTTTTTGTGTCATGTGTTGAACTAGTTACAAGTATGAAAATGATGTCACCTTTACGAAATATGCTTGTACTACAAAATTGTTGCTGTGAGTGGTCTCTACGACTGCAGTTCACAGCGTAAAGAAGTAGAACACCTTATTGCAGAGATGCGGACTCAGCATTCTGCAAAGGGCAATACAATAAGTAAACTAGTTTATAACTTATATGTTAAATGCAATAACATGTGGCAACACATAATGTACTTGTTTGAGTAAAAATAAATTGGGAGTATCTGCAAGTAGCAAATTTTAAGTTGTAAATAATATGGAGTAGCTTTCATACTGATGTTAATATTTTCATGTCGGCGGAAATTTGTTCTTTAATCCAGGTTATTTATTTATTAATTCTTCTTCTTAATAATTTTAAAGAATTTTCTGGCACACTTTGCTGTCGAGTAAATGTTACGTGTGATTAAATTAATTTTGGTGATTTCTATTTACAAGTGTATTGCTTCATATAGATAGGATCCGATATATTAGTTAAAATGTACGATTATTTAGAAATTGGTTACGAAAGCTGAGAAAATAAATCTTAAATTGAACCATAGCTTGTTACAATTACTATTTAAAAAGCTAATATAAAACATAAAAACAAAACAAACATCTTTAGTACTTGGTTATGAAACACGGTTCCTAAGAAGTCGAGTAAAGTGATAGTTTTTAAATCTTACCTTTTAAAAACCTCTCTTACTCATACTATAAGGCAAAAGCAATAGATTAGGTTCAGACAGGCAAGCTTCTTGTTGCGTTACTATGATTATTTTGCCAGTTCAAAACGTCCAGACAGAAAACAGTTGTTTTTAGTTTTTAACCTATTATGTCCCAGTGCTAAGAAAAGATCTCCTCCAATTCCTTAAACAAACGGACTATTTAATGTTAAATTCATATCTTTCATTTAATAAAAAAATATCCGAAGAAAATAGTAAATGGTAAGCAGTAGGTATTATGTAAATGCGATGAGGTAATTTGGAAAATAAACAGGTACTTAAGGCGAAACAGAAGTTGAAATGCAAATAGTAGACTGACATTGGATAAATTTTTGAATAGAAGGTATCTAACTCAGTAACACGGTCTCACATAATTAGGAAAAAATAAAAAAAGTTTGCCAACTACATAACATAAATAAATACGCCAATTAAAATAAAACCAGCCAAGTGCGTGTTGGACATACACACCGAGAGTTAATGTGTTTGTACACAGAATGTACTAATATTTTTTTTTAATACCAGTCCGTTAATAATAAATTATTTTCCAAAGGTATTTCTATTTGTTAGACAATATGCCATACTTACGAGTACATATCTTCTGTAAAAAAATCAACTTTATGCTTCCAATTACCACATCTCTCAGACGGAAGGTCGGGCGCACTTTGAGTCGTACCTTGCCTTTCAGGGTACCACCTATTAACTAAAAAAAATTGAGTGATTAAAATCACAGCTTCAAAATCCATACTAATTTTATAAATGCGAAAGTAACTCTGTCTGTCCATCTGTCTGTCTGTCTCGCTTTCACGCCATGACAACTTGACCGATTTGGATGAAATTTGGTATGGTAATAGTTTGAGCTCCGGGGATGGACATAGGATAGTTTTTTTCCAACTGCGCAAAAAGAGGTTAGGGCTTTTGCAAGATAACCGACATACGCGCGGGCGGAGCCGCGGCCGGAGAGCTAGTTGTACAATAAATCAGTGTTATCAGTGTATGTTTGAGATTCCCAAATAGTTTAGTTTTGAAATAGACCCAAAACAAAAATGGTCTAAAAATTTAAACTTTGACGGCGACCTAATTAGTTATTTCCTTAGATAAAAATGTATAACATATTTGTACTTTACTCAACGAGCTCTATGACACGCCATTTGCTAAGTTGCAAAAATGTTTTTTTATTTTTTCGGCTACCTGTTCCATATTTTCTTTTCATCTTTACATATCCCCTATTTAAGTGATAAATAATTAAAAAGCCCATTTATAATGTTGTTTTGAATAAGTGGTCAAAACCAACAAACATTATCAACAAAACTTAGGCGTAATTATATTGTCCCGTTCTCTTACCGAACCCTACACACACGATTTGTTTTTTTGACCAATGGTGATCCATTGTTAAAATGACCGGAAATTTTAGTTTTCACCTATTGTAAAAATTCATTAACCGCTTTCCGAGACGTCTTACCTGATTACCTAACAGCTATATTTAGTATTAAAACGTCCGAATCCGATATTATTGCTGTTAAAGACAGGGTAGCGGAATGAAGGAAGGTCGACCCGTGAAGGTCGTGTGAAGGTCATAAAGGACGCCCGGGACGATAGTACAATGTACTATTAGGAGTTCTGTGGCGTCAGTAAGTCTGTCAATGTTTTCCCTGAGGGTTGTTCACCCATGCCATGTAGGGTAACGTTTATAACTTTGGTAAACTCGTATTTTGGGGCGTAAGTGTAATGCCTTTTATTATAAGTATTTTTACGGTAGAAGCAGTGATTGTCCAGAGGAAATTATTATATGGACTGCCGCTCAGGCGGTCTTGGTATATTGCCCAATAGTAGACAGACAGGCAACCCAACGGTTGGCAGCCCAACTGATAGAAAGTAGTCACCGTCACCTTAGGACTTTTGCAACACCAGAGGGGTTACTAACGCGCCGCCGATATCTATGGATTCTTATGACGCCCTTTTTAATCCACCCCATATCGTAGCGCAGAGGAAAGACCTCGACGGAAAGTTCCCTGCAAATATTTATAGTACGCTAATCCTGTTACGAGTTTAAGCTTAACTTCACGGTGGTAGGACACATTGAGAGTCCTGCTAGCTAAGCTAAGACTTCCTAAGGTTAACTAACACTCTTAAATAGAAAATCTGGCACCAAGCACCTGACGGTGAGTTCCATAAGTTGTCTTTGAGAGCCGGTGTGTTAAGCATGTTAACCATCCTCGACCATATCATCAGTCATCACTTACCAACAGCTGATATAGTAATCAAATGCTAATCTATCAGCTGTCAAAAATCAGTTACGTAGAATTAAGTCTCCAAAATCATTTTATAATTAAATTTAGTACTTAATATATATACCTCGCCTCGAATCGAACTGGAGCTCCAAGTTGCAATGCGGCAATTTTCTCAAACCCCACAGATTTAGTTCCATAGCATTTAGGAATTTAAATATTATTAATGAGCTTATAAGCAAGCTATGATTCAAGAACAAATATCGCGGTCCCAATTGCCCTTGAGGCATGACCTTCAATAAAAGTGCACCTCTGTATTTAACAGCACTATGATTTTTATTTTATGATTAATAATATAATAACTACGGCTTTTTACAATTACAGTAATAAAAAAAATATAAAACTCATACAAAACTTTTTTGGTTACTCTTTATTTATGTATTTAGTGTTAGTTTAATCGAAGTATATAAATGATTGTTACCTTGAAAACTGGATAGCACCAAACTCGATCACTGCCTATAAAATAACAATCATAAATTTTACTGTTCTAATACGTTAGTAAGATATATTTTATGAACAATAAAGCACGAAGTCAATCATCAATGAAAACGTATTGAACATTATGTAGATGGTGGTCGAAATTTCACACCCTACGTCACACATATAACAGTAGACAGAGCACACATATGTAGCCCAAGACGAGTGCTGTGGTGTTGTGCCTATGCGGTAGAATATTTTTTTTTATGCTGTCGTGAGAGGCCCACCTGGTGTTAAGTAGTAACCTCTGCCTAAAATAGATGCAGTCCGTCGCAAATGGCGAACTGCACTAAGCCCATCACCCTGTGACATAAAGGTGTTAAGTCTCATGTGCCTGTAATTTCCCCGGCATCCATATCCTTCAAACCAGTATACAGTAATGTGTACATTATTGCTTGGCGGTGGAAATAGATATGGTGGCAGTACTTACCTGGACGAATTCAAACAAAGAGTTCTACTGCTACTAAAATTATGTAACTTATCAGCTTACTAAAATTATATAAGTAATCATTATCACCAGTTTTTCAATATTCTAGAATCTAGTCTATGGACATTATTATTATAGATATTAATGATATTAACTATCAATAGCTTTCTTTTAGGCTATAGATAGACCGTTAAAAACGATACTTAAACGAACGATAGTTTTTACTAACTTTGATTAGTTACTAACGATATTAGCAGCCTTATAATGTTATGACCTAGAGACGAGCTTTATCAATTATCAATAGCTTCATAATATTCTACCCAATGCACGAACTATGTTAATTAACAACTTTAGAATATTCGTCCCTACGGATAAAGGTATAAAAAAGGAACAGAATGAAATCCACGACAATTTTGTCCTCTCACTGAGCTGGTTTACACTGGTTCTATAACCGAGAGGGTGCCACTGCGCTGTGGCCGCTGCAAGCAACCCCCGCCAGTCTTGTCAGTGACTAGTTACGCACACATAGCTGTGCATGTAGTAGTGAAGCTTTCATTCTGTAGCGTTCTTTATTCATGTGTCAAAGACGAACAATAATAGTTATCGAAATATTCTACCGTATGGACGAATGAAACTTATCGCCTTAAAATATTCTAATTGCACGTTACAATGTAGTTCGCCCTTAAAGCAGAATATTCATGAGGTATTTATAGCTAATATAATACCAAAAAATAAATATATGTTCATTTACATTTCACAATATATGATATATATGTAAACATCCCAAAGGACTGTGGTGATTCAAGCAGATTACATTTACATTTCAAATTATTCTGCTTTACACAAACGTTTTCAAATAACAACTTCATAATGGAAGCTAAAGTATCGTGTCATTCAATAACCCACTTAGAATTTCGTAGTTATTAAGGTTAGTGCCTTCGTAGCTCTTTCCGTTTAAAAGTAGTTTCGTCATACATTAAATACTAAGCGTTCAAAGTTGGTTAAATAGTGCATGCATATACTTAAATCTATAGTCTATGTTTCTTGATTGCCAGTTTTTCGTTTTATTATTTATTTTATCTCCAAACGTGAAAATAAGAATTCCCATGCAAAACTATTTTTCCAAATAATTTTAAAAATACACATTTACACACTTACACGACTGCCCAAAAAAGCAGGGTCATGTTTCATGTATGTATGTATGTTTGTGAGTTTCTTTAATCCACCATAACTTCTAATAGCTAAACGTATTTTAATTTGAGGGATATAGTATACGTCTTGATAACCCAAGTAACCTCCTCCTTTTTTGGAAGTCGGTTAAAAACTGAAGAATTGTATACGCCATATAGGGATAATATTTTTTTTTCTTTCAATCCCATCAAGTATCAAAATGAAGTGCTTTAAAAAACGATTTCATAAATACTCGTATATATAACTTGCAGTTTTAATATCAATGAAACGATAAAACGCTTAACGAAGATAAACAACTTGCAATCGGGTTTTTACTTTTTTTAATTAATTCATACTTGTTTCGGAAAACTGTCAAAGCCAAAGCATAGATTTTAGACGAAAACATTACAAAGACATTTAGCCTTAAAAAGTTATACAAAGGGTACTTAGTTTGTTTTTCACAATTACTTACTTGTTTTTAAACTTGAACGTGGCTGAAAATTTAATAAAAGAAGATATAATTCTGCACTGTAAAGAAAATAAATACCAACAGAGTGTGACGGCTCTGAACAATGATATTATTTATAAAAGTTGACGTGCATTATGATAAATATTCGCTCTAAATGACATCGCAAAGACGACTTAAAAGTCGTCTTTATTTGACCTTGAATTCAGTAGCAACATGTATCTACTCTAATATTATAAAGAGATGTATTTATAAGATTTGTATGTTTTTACGTATCGAATAAACTTAGAAACTACTGGACCGATTTGAAAAATTCTTTCACCATTAGAATCCATATTTTTTTTTAATTTTTGTTAAATCCCTTGCGTGATTATGAATAAGCCCGTGTGGGCCGCTAAAAAACTAGCGGCCCTTTTACACTTCTTAGTTAGAAGCACGGAAGCGCACTATAGTAACCACTACTGGAGCTACCGGTCACCTGTAGACGTTGCTTAGAATGATTTAGGTTGATCAGTTAGGAACAACTAGACAAGATAGGCCATGAGCGCTTCAAATTTGAAAAAACAAACACTAGAAATGCACTTTTGACGGTCTCCAAAAAAGAGGAGAATCTCAATTCGACTAAGTATATGTTTATTTTGCTTCGACAATTATGAACTGATTTTGATGATTCTTTTTAAGTTGAGTAGAGTATACCTTAAAATAGTCTCATTTAAATTTCATCAAAATCGGTTAAGTAGTTTTCAAGCTATAGTCAATTAACTGAAAATATATTTGCATACCTAGATTTAATGGTGTTTGGAACTCTTGTCGACATAGACAGTGAAAAGTATTTTAGGCGAGTGAATAATCTTATAAGCAGTATAACATCATTAATAAGAGAGAATAAAATAAATAATAGAAAACGAACCAAACTTCCTACACGAACAGTATTTAATAATTTGTGTTGTTCGGACCGTGTTTTTTTTTTATTGTTCATAGGTAAGCCTTTGACCACAATCTCACCTTATGGTAAGTGATGATGTGGTCGAAGGTGATAACAGACTTAACCTAGAATTACTGGCTCTCAAGGACAGCTGCCGGAATACACCGTTAGGTGCTTGGCGACAGATTTTCTGCTTTCGCTAGCCAGGCGGGCATTCTCAAAAATGCCCTTCCACCATGCGGTGAAGCTCAAGCCCGCGGCGGGATTCGAACCATGAACCTGCTGCGCGGCAGTCCATAGCCAAAGCCTGAAACTGAAGCAAAAAAACTGAGCTATCACTGTTTCAATATCGTGAGGTCAGTGTTTTGAATAATTTTCTTTCATATATTTCTGTGAATCGTCATTTTACTAATAAAAGAGTGCATGATTTGCTGCACGCATTATTGGTTCGTTGCCAAATCACATGGTTATTGACTAAAATGAAAACATTTTATGGAATAAATGAAAACAATTCACGATATTATTCATAACTCTTACAAGTTTGGCCAATTGAAAATGTTTATTCATTTTCTTATCAAATAAAGCATGTAATTTTGCATGCAATTTAAAATTATTGATGTAATTCAATATTGGAGAGCAGTTACTACATATCAAGTCTTCCGTGTTTTAAAACAAAATGCATAACGCTGACAAGAACTGAGTCCTTTACAACACAATTTGTTTGTTTCTCATAACCACTAAAAATCATTGTCTATTTTGAAATTTCATTTATATATAACAACTATTAATTTGCCGTTATCACAATGTTTCGTTATCTTTATTGCTTTGTATCAAGGTTTATAGTTGATTAAATTTGGTTCGTGGCGGCGTGTTTAGATGTACAAGAAGGTATAAGACGCACAGAACTCTGTCGACATCCGTGTAATTGCTACGAGTGCCAAAAATTACTCGTATAGCACGCGTCAAAATAGTTAAAAAAGTGCTGCTAGACTAGGCGTGATAGACAAGTGTGACGTTTCGCGTGACACAAACAGACATATACTAGCTAATCCTGAAGCCACTGATTCTATCGTATCATGTATAATTTGCGTCTATAGTGCATGTTTGGCAATCAAACTTACATATGTTTTTCAGTGACTACGCCTCTGGGAATCCGCATATATATGTCTCTTGGGAATTACGTTTTGAATTGGTATGAAAAGAACTCTAATTTTTTATCTGGCTTGTTTTGCCATTAATGTTAAATGTCATCACAATTAGTATTCGAATATACACTACTTGTAAGTAAAAACAGCAACATTTCTAAACTAAAAACACGGGTTACATTTTTGAGATGAGACTGCGTGACAATTTCCGAAACTAAGATTTGTAGAAAAAAGTTTAACAGTGTTTTTTGATATCATGTTTTATTAATATTCTAATTAGATTTAAACACGTTTGGTATTGCTCAATATGAGAATACAGAACGTATTTTGAAACAAAAACGCAAGTAGGTTGAGAATTTATAATATTTGAAAAATTATATTATTGTTTATTAGCGAGACAATCAGTTGTAATAATAATATACGGTTTCATATAATTCAAAAATCAATCGAAAACGTTTGCGGCGAAGGTAGCACATATACGTATAAAAATAAAAAACCTTTTCAGTATTCTTAGAAATCGAGCTCAAAGAACATACAACAGTTTATTCTAATAGTTTCAGATTCTAAAAATACATATAGACCTTAAAAATCCAACCTGTATAATTTTTATGGCTCTAGGGCAAGGCTGGCCAAGATTTTCCAGGTGAGCCAAATTTCTTGGACTGAGGCGGCTCCGGGCCATTACTTAAAGTAAATTATCATTATACATATCTGAAATGCTTTTTGCAGTGAGCGATGTGCGGTGTTTGTTTATACTGTACATGTAACCTTCATAATAAACAATTTTCCAAAAATATGAAAAATGTGTGAAAAAATTCTATACAAAATCATTTTCATAGCAGCTATGCTCTGCGGATGCTCAGTTTGATTTGAAGGTCTGTCATTACAGCCGAAGGTTTGCTATGGATATTCAGACAGATCACTAACTCTGATTCCAAATGAATACATAAACAAACAGCTGAATATTTTTCTTGACAGATTAAAAATCGTCAGATAGTTTAGTACGTTGCGATATATAGGGCGATGATCGTTTTAATATTTATTTGACACATGCAAGTGTTGAAAAATTGGTGGCATGCATTTTTTACTTTTCTTTGACTAACTTAAAAAAAAGGAGGAGTCAGTTCGACTGTTTTTTTTTGTGTGCTACCTTAATTTTTTTACTGGATAAACCGATTATGATGATTTATTTATATTCGAAAGCTGGTGCTTCTCATATGATCTTATTAAAATTTGATTGAGATTTGACGTGGTCCGTTTGGCCGGCCTTGGTCCAGATTAATTTTTTTGTCGTCTATTTCTATATCTACATACTTTATTACAATTATATTTGTATTGCAGTATAGAAATATAATATTGTCGATGGTTCTTGATAAAAATATTTGTCAACATGCTTACGATCTTGTAACCGGCACAGGCGTAGCAAAGCAAAGGTCCAGCAAAGCCGTAGCATACGCCGCGCCGTAGTGGATCTACGGCTACTTAGTGACCTACGGTTATGCTACGGAGTGCTACGTAATATAATTTTCCTATATAAGGGTTCTACCTTTAAATAAATTCTTAACCACATTAATATGTTTCTTTAAACAATTGCCATGAAAATATAAACTAAGGTTCCTGACAATGAAATTGTATTATAAATACAAGTACTGTCTGTGTTTTTAATATAAACTACATTAAAATAGTACTGTATTACATAAAACAGTACATTTATTTAAAAACCCAATAATGTCATTCAACTATACATTCGAAAACAATGTTATGAAGAAAACCAATTTATCAGATTCTAATAAACTAACAATCTTTCTAGTATCTAGACAGATCATTTGTTTATTCACACTTCATTTTTGAGACGGATAAAATTAATATTATTAGACGAGGTAAATTTGTGAACGAATAATCGTAAAGACGACCGTTAATGATCTTGTTTTTCTCATGAAAGCGTATTCAAACAAAAGAGGTGATTAAATTGTTTAATTTCGATATGTTTGGAGTAACGAGGTATCAGATCTCTGTCCATTGATCGGTGGGCGGGCGGCGGCGGCGGCGACAGAGCGGCCGCCCACGTGCTCGATCGCGCCCAGAATAGACAGTCTTCTCCGTACCACAGCTCTTTACTCACATCTCTCACGCACACAGCATCACAAACTTTCAGACATCGTAAAAACAAATAAAACAACATTAAAACCTACGTGATTCTATTTCCTGTAACTAAAACATTTTTACCAATTTCGCTATAAATCTCACGTCCGCGTGGTTGTGATTTATTAAACGTGTTGTGATACGTAAGCATTATTGTAATAGGTATAGGTCACGTATATTTGTGTTAAGTTAACAGTGCTTAGTTTGTTCGTATCCGTTGGGGTCAGTGCAAGTTTCGGTGCAATATTTTATTCGTGGGCCACGTGGACAAGATATTGAGACGAGTGTGTCCTCGGAGAAGGGAAGATTATTTTTTCCTTCGGGCTGTAAATTGGTGAATAGACTTGGCTCGGGTTTGGACTTTGGAGCGTGTTGGGGAATCTGTGGAGAGTCGGCGCCGGCGCCGCGAGCAAAGGTGTCAAGGTGCGGTGGTCGCATGTGCGATGCGATGCGCGACAAACTCACCGCCTTGTTGCGCACCTCCGTGCATGCTCCTGGACAAGTACAGGCCGCTGATAAATTGCATAATGGCTTCAATCCAGTGCTCGTGTTTCCAGAACAAGGTTTACACTTTTCCTTACTTATATTCCTTTTCAATAGATAATACCAACCAGATAGACGTGCCAAGTTTTGAAGCTTCGTTGCGCGATTACATTGAATTTTATTGATGTAATTAAAGAAAATGAGTGGAAGGTCAAATTAAAAAAAAGCGACACATATCTAATGTATGCTGCTTTTTATTATTAACATCTTTTGAAGTAAAATGTGATTTTCGTGGCAGTTATTTCTTGTTAGTTTGCTGTACTAGATTTTCCTGTGACCATGATGATATTTATATAATTTTTGATTACATAATATATCTTTGAAAATTATATTTTTTATTTTTTTATTTATTGGTTAGTATAATTAATAAATTCAGACGTTACTTTGCGTAACTCCCTACTTAATAATAACAAATATTTTACGGAAACGTTAAATTAATGTTTAATTGAAAAAAAATAACTAAAAGAGTCAAGAACTCACGAGGATGTTTCGTGTAGAAGCGATCAGCGTCGAAAACTCTTCCAGTTTGGTTACGTGACGTTTATGTCGTCGGTCACTAGATATATTTTTATATTTTAAGGAGTATTTTTTAAATAATGAATATAATATTTTCTTTAATTGTTTAAAAATAGTTGTAATTATGATTAGTATATATGGATCACGTTGGTAACATTTTAAATGTTTATAATCTGCAAAGTGCACATAATATGTTTATTGTGTATATGTCAAAATACATATTTTAATGGCAAAACGATAGCCTAGTTCCGAAACAGAATAAATAACTATGATTTGACATAAAATATAAATGACACAAAATTATAATGTACAAAAATATATATATATAGGATCTAATTCAATTTTATTAATAATGACTTGTTTTTTATACCGTCGGTAAGTTGATTTGATATGCCCATCTTACAACAGATATGCGACAACCGTTTTATTAACAAATAAACAAAGTTAAAAACTTTATTTTGTATTGATGTTACGAAAACTGTGAAGAAACATTTTTGCGCGAAATTCAGGAAGCTATAGCGGCCACTTAATAACTTTGGTTGACGAGGGTAATTCGTATTCCAACAACAAGACTTCCTTGCTTTAAGTATTATTATACTTTGAATATCGTTCAAATTATAAATACACAATTTATTAAGTTAAGTACTCGTATTTTCTCCGGGAAGTGATTTGATTCCCAGTGCTGGTTCGAAATAGAAAGAGTTCTAGTTAAAAATAATCGGATGATGGTAATTCTAGTTGAAGTATTAATTGAATATTATTTAGATTTTTTGTATAAGATGGGAACTATAGGTATCAAATGGAGCCTTTTAAATTTTTGCCACTGCTTAAATCTGTAGCGTGAAATTTAAAATAAAATGTCATGCGGTTGTTGCTAGGTTTGGTTACCATTGTAAATTATCGATCATGGCATTCACGAATTACTACATTGTATATAACAAAGTCGCTTCCCGCTGCCTGTCCCTAATATGCTTAGATCTTTAAAACTACGCAACAGATTTTGATGCGGTTTTTTCTAATAGATGAAGTAATACAAGAGAAAAGTTTATATGTTATAATACATGCATAATACAATAATTTTAGAGAAACACTGATAATTTTATAGACTTCTAATGTGATGTCAAGAGTAGCCTTTAACCTTGCAAGAGTGACCTCTAAAGAAAGCATGTTTGTATAGTCTAATGACAAAAAAACTGTAAAGACATTCTGTAGTATATTTAGCATAAGCATTGCACCCGTGCGAAGCCGGGGAGGGTCACTACTATGTAAATAATATACCTCGTATTTCTTTATCTTGGAAAATAATTGAACACCATGTAGCAGAACCAAAAGTAGTTTGCCGAGTAGTTCTTAACCGATCAATTCGATTAAATAAGTAACTGAGGTCATTACTTGGATGGGTGATCGCCAGTGGCATAGCTAATTTACTACTGAGTTCTACCCTGCTTCCGAAAGCACGTGAAGCCGTCTTTCCCGGTCGATGTCTTAGGATTGCAATCGTTATAGCATTATTATCAATATTTTTTATGCCTGATAGGTTAGCCTTTGACCAATATCTCACCTGATGGTAAGCGAAGATGTTGTTCAGGCTTACCTAGAATTGCTGACTCTCAAGGACAGCTGCCGGAACACACCGCTAGGTGCTTGGTGAAAGATATTTTACTTGAGGAGGTAGCTAGCCAGGCGGGCTATCGCAAAATGCCCTACCACCATGCAATAGCGACTGCCATCTTAAGACAGCAACCGGGACCGGCGACGGCTTAACTTGTCTTCCGAAGCACGGAAGCTTTCAGTAGTAAAGTCACTAGCAGTCATCCATCCAGCTCATGACCGCGGCGGAAGTGGCTTAACCTCGCTGATCGGTTAAGAACGACTAAGCAAACTTTGCTACGAGCGCTTCAAAATTATGCAAGTATTATGTGAATGCTCGCCTGGCTAGCTACCACCAAATAGAAAATCTGTCGCCAAGCACCTAATGGTGTGTTCCGAATGCTGCCTTTGAGAGCCAGTAAAGATGATAAGTTTGGACATAATATACCATTCTGACTCTAAATGGCCCACCCTGTATAACTAACAACTGCAACATAATATTTGACAAACAAATACTTACTTATATTTAAATAAATTTGTTTGTGTACGTTTGTACCTAGTGAGTTGACTCATTTTGTATCGATCTTAGACGACTCGCAACGTTACGTTGGTTGTTCTTTTTGTTGCTTAAAACTAAGATTATTTGCTTAAAAACTAACAGAATTGTGAATAAGTTAGGTACACAATATTATGAGACATATAATTAAATTGAGATTAAAGAGATTGAGGATAAAATAATGAAAAATATACGCGATTTAAACCGTTTAAAGTTGTTTAATTACTTGAAATTAAGAACTTGAGGTTTGTTTAAAATATTCAGCATGCATTCAAATAATTTACAGAATATTACAGTTTTGTTGTGGTTTTGAATGTAGCTCGTCCGAATCAAAATTTTTGTATAATTCCTTAGAGTTCAGTCTTTTTTTTTAAGAGTTCTTTCTTGATATCGCTGATAAAAACCATATAAGAAGACTTCCTAATACTTACACATAGATTGCAGCCTGTTACATCAATGTTAGGTAGTGGCTACTGTAAACTGTCTTCACTCCGCTTTCCCTGACTAAGAGTTCCGTGTAAATAAGTACCGCGTTCTGTCTCCTGTATAATGTACCTATCCGGCATTTGATTAAATAAACCATCAAGCGAGAACTACGAAACATGAAGGCAGTTAAAATTCGTCAACAAGTTTAAAAATAAATGCAATAATTAGTCTTTGTAATACAACGTAAGTTGAACTATAGATGTCGCTCCATCCCTATACGATGGAACGAAAGGAAAAAAAAGAGTCATGCGTCATATGTCATGTTGGCATAGCGGTTAGAGCATACCCCGGCTAAGGGGTACAAAATTGCAAAGCGAGGAAAAATTATAGTCACGCGGGTTCGAATTCCGCACATGACTATAATTTTTCTTCGCTTTGTAATTTTGTAAAGTATCACAGTTCCTTGACAGTCAACACTGCATACCTGGGGTCATATTGTTTAATTCCAATGGGAATAAAAGTGGTTTTGATTATGAAATTCGTTGCCATGGCCATCGTTTTTAAAGGAAAATAACACAATTAATAAATCTCCATTGACATTCTAGTTACACAATAGGACTCACATTTTACTTACACAAAAAACACCTGGTCGGGTCAAGTATCAAGCATTTGCTTAATCTCTACAAATTAACAGACGATATTATTGCAATTCAATGCAGCAAAAACGCGCACGCAACATAACATTTAATGGTTTCCGATCCGTAGAATTCCTCTGTTCCAACAGATTTTAACATAAATCACGTACTGATAAATATTTAGACAAGCACTCCTCCACTTGTAAATATTATATCATCCTCAACATGTATCCATATACTTATGGGTGTAAATAGTACTTATACTACATTTTTATCCAGACTTGTCTGGCAGAGTGACAGTGAGATGATAGGAATATTTGTAATGTAATTAAGTACAACCCTATAAAGGTATATATTCAATATCAGACGATTGTAGGTTAGAATCAACACAACATTCTAATCTAGTAATATACTCGTGACTATATCCCTAATACTAATCTAGTCATATGAATGTATCACTAAATTTGCTTTGGTAATATTGAAGATAGTCAAAATGTGTGAAGTACTAAATTCGTTCGCGGGAAATTGTAATAAACACTGCCTAGTGTATACCTATAATGTTAGTCAGAATGTCAGTATAATTGTAAATTCATTGGATACGATCAGTAACATTACGTAAATAACTAAAAGAATCAGCAACTTCATGTTCATTTTAGTTTATCAGTCAGCATTAGAATAGTCTCCGGTAGGTCACAATGTATTTTATTAAATCACACCAAAGAATGTTTTTATTTGTGTGGGTGCAGAGATTAAGCAAGATCAAGGGATCTTGCTTAATCTCTGCACCCAGGACCGATATTGTCATTAATAATAAAGATTTTATTTTATTAATAACACAAAAGTAAAAAATACTGTATATCATAATATAGTTTTTGTGGTATAAAAATATAACTATGTCCAAAAGACTTATTCCGTAATATCACTTGAAAGTCTTGAAACCCTAGTAAGATATTGAAATTCTTCTGTATAATGAACTAGCTATAGGATTAAGAATAATAATATGGCTATATCCCCAGGGATATAATTATCACGAATGTAACTATTCTATTGCAAAACATGCACCTGTAATAGCTAGGTAATATTATTTGGGTATTCACGTGACTTGCGTGCGTCATTGCGCTATATTATATGGCAGATAAATGTCTTCATCGTAATGTACGCAAAATATTTTCTCGGCAATATTAGAACATTTTTAACTCAGAAAATTCTTTACCCAGGAGCTTCGACTATTATTAAATAACGACTCACTGTACTGGATTTTAGGTAAAGCCACAAGTTTACATATATATTACAACATTGTTCTTGATAATTTTTCAAAATACGTAAGTCATAATCTAAAGAGTATTTAAATTAATCTTTTAAATTAGGTCTTAACATGCAAGGTTATCTAAAACAGATCTTTTCGCCGTTTACTTATTTCTTGTGCATTAAAGTTATTTTATAGTGGTCCTCAATAAGTATTTCGTAATACAGAAATGATGTTATTTCACGAAGTATAAAATTGACGGGGTCATAACAGGCATTCAATCAGCTAGTATGTTCACACTCCTTCGTGACTATACCTCAAAAATGAAATCATGCCTTTTTGAAATAGGTATAGGTCAGAAGCTCAAATCAATAATTAGTGACGTCACGTCGCCCAAAGTAACTGTAAGTAGATTGTTATTAAATATCAGAATATGATTCATATACAAAGTCTATATATAGGTAATATATCTAATAATAAAGCAAAAAGGTATTTCGTAACGAAACTAAGAAAACGACCATTTGTTCATGTTAGTGCGCAAATTACCATTCTAGATAAATATGAATAGAGGCTAAGTTTCTAACTAAGTCAATGAGGAAAATGTTCGCTCGTGCTCAAAGACCGGATTGTCATAGCTGCGTATAATATATCTTACTGAGCCATACTTAGCATTAGCAGTGAGCAGAGGCAAGTATGGATGTGGATAAACGTGCCGCGAAAAACCGGGCTCGAAGCCACCTTCGTTAGGTCGTACTGAATAATCCCCTCTTTCTACCTGTATTTCGTAAATTTACTAATCTAGAGAAAAGACGAAGAAGAAAGAAGATAAAGGTTGAAGACGGGTAGCTGCCAAATAATGTGCCGAATGGGTGGTAGATGCTGAATAAAGAGCTGCGGTTCCCAAGACTCCTACAAGGGATTGTGATAATTACCCCCTTGGGAAAAGTTTTGTTATGCATTAGACATTATGGACGCGCTTAAAGAATGCAGTTTTTGAATAAATCTAATTTGGGAAAGGTCCTTACAGTTACTGGTCTAATGAAGAAATAATTATGTCTACAGTTTGAGGAGCTCAGTGTGTGGTGAAGTGAGAATTGAAAGGTATTCTAGCTATGATGTTGTGGACGCAAAACTCGATATTTGATAGGAATCTCAAAGAGACTGTGCTATTATAAGTAGGATACGTATGTCAGATATTAATCTCTTTTCCTGGAGTGGTAGCATGTGCTGCCTATACATAAACAAATAGGTGTAGTATACTCATAATTAATAGGTATAGTAAAAGGTACGCTAAAATCTACGAATAAATAATTCGTAGGCTAAAATCATGTTACACACACACATGTTACATGCACCGTAGAGTTGGTGTAGGTATCGCTTGCTTGCCTACGTGAGGTAGAGCATGGGTAGAGCACACATTGTTTGGGTTATTTGTTCATAATGTGTCCGGTGTGTCATGACATGTGATACTAAGTGTGCTGACAGGATGACAACTTGATCCTTAACTAGGCATTGAATTCTTTTATATAGTGGGTGTCGAGTTATTGAAGATCAATCGATCCATAATCGAGTTTTCTCACATCGATGGATCGATTTATGAAAGAATTAGATGGAAACTTGAAACTTGCCGAGTACCTACCAACATATGTATATGGCCGATATCTTTAGTACCAACATTATGTAAGGTTCTCAGCCTACTATTAGAACAATAAAACCGTAAGAAACGTAAAACCAAATGGTTCTGCGATAGGCGACCTCATCGTTTTAATAGTAAAATAAGTTATATAGGTAGTTATACTGCTATACCTGCGATATGCAAGTATGTGACAGTAAATATAAATAAAATCATTGTGCTGATCAGAGATTACTTAGTAAAAGTGGGTCATTACATTAAACAGTCGATTAAGCTGTCCAATTGCTTTGCAAATATTGGTTTATCATTTCACACAATCACAGATTAGATATATAAATCCTGAGCCTTTTGTTTCGGCTCCCCACTGTGTGGTGAAATGGATAGTCAAGGACTTGATAATGAAATATCAAGGTTACTTGCGTAGACCCAAGGTTATTTGCGCAGATATATTAGCTACAGTATAATATAACAGGTATAACGTTATAATAGGAAGTTACAGACTCTTCATAATGGTCATAAATAACGTTTACACACTCATATTTATTATTCTATATGTCATTTCGGTAATGGTAACTACAACGTAATCGTTTGTAAGTTTCTTTGGGTGCGTTTTCAACTCTTTCTTGTCAACTAATAATGAAAAACAACTAATATGACAACCGAGTTTAGCCGAAAACTGGCTTTATTTATTCTGGCTTGTGGATTACTTTATAATCTAATTAAAAAAATATTTGGGCTTCCTCCATCTTTGTCTATTTATATATCCACTTTCCAGTTTTGTCTTTTTCCTATTTCACCTAGAGCAAAATGCTCTTGTTTTAGATAAGCTGATCGATTTGTAGTAGAAGTACTTACATCGAAAACAATACAATTTTTAAAAAAACAATTTGAAATAAAAACAGAGTCGAGAGAGTAAAATTCACTTCAGAACGCACAACATTATTGTGAAATTTAAACTACTAATTTTAACTAAAAGATAATTTGACAGTGTAACATTCGTTATTCTAGTTTTGTTTCTGTGAATAAATTCTGTGATTATAGAATTAAAATTAAACATTTTGCTTAATTTGTCACCTACAATAGTTTAAGAAACATCGTCGAAATTTAAAACTATTCTGGACTATCCTGGCAACACAAATAACTTTAATTTATAACTTGTCGCGGAAACTCATCTTCCTACCATAGTTACAAATCAAACTTTTATATTTTCTCTATAATAAGTACAATTACTTTTTTCTCAGCCTTTTGGCATGTACAGTTAGGACTGATTACTTAGTTTCTATATATCTGATGCGAATCGAGAGTCTAATGTCTCTCTCTCTCTCGTGACAAAATTCAAGGTTTTGTATGTTATTAATTACTATTCTATATTCAGTGTCAACTGCAAATCCTGAACATAGTTGATAAGAACTGGACATGACCATGGATACCATTTCTGTGTTTGAAAAATTCATGACGTTATCTTCCTGGATGCAATGCTCCTCGTAAAAAATATGATGAGTGAGATGAGATGAGTTTATGTAACAGTTAATACTGCAATTTGTCAATTTGCCCTAGTAATTGTGACCCTATTAGTAGCCCAATATTTTACGTTATATTGTCTAGTGTGATCATAAGAAGAAGGACAAAATTAGCATAACCATTTGATTAAATTACATTGGCAAATAAGCATCACTATGCTAGGAAGCTGGCAGTGCCGTATAGGTATTTAAAGTACTTATTAAATTAAATTTGGCTTGCAATGTATCTTCCTTTTCTTTTGTTCGCTACCTCCCGATAATTCATATTATCTTCATAAGCAAGAAAAGGGTATAAATGAAAGCAGCAATCATGGCAAATATAAATTCGTGGTATCTGCCTCCTCCGAAAAAAACGGAAATTTCATATTTGTGCTTGCTACGATTCTTGCAACACCACGTATATAGGTCACACTAAAAGTATTGCGTAACTTAAAAATACAACGTGTTATGAACAAAATATTATGTTTATTGCTTTTAAAAATACTCTCCTTTACATTTTAAACATTTTTTCATGCTATCGAATCATTTTTTAAAACAGGAGGACCACAGATCTGAACTGAAGGCATGTTTTCTACGTGCTGATTGAACGCTATCACTGGCTCTTCGGAGTTGGTAAAAGTGAAAGCTCTCATCAAATTTTAGATTTTGGGGAAAATATAGAAATCACAGGATGCTATATAGGTCGGGGCTATGTACAGGATGGGTGACGAGTTGTACTTTTTTGGAAGCTAAAAATGACTTTGTTTTGTTGCGTAGTCGTGATGTAGGAGAAAGCGGGTATTTAGCTAAGATTTTTTTACCTGTAGATCAGTTGTATGGCCTCCATATTTACTAGACGAATTCAGGGTAATTGCCTGAGTCACTACCAGTCTAGCACTTCCGAGCGTCCGGTGAATACATCGCCGCTAATCGTGTTTTTTCGAAATAATCTGTGGACAATACACCTTCCTTGTGTCTTTAGACTCTGCACCAATTATACAGGCACTGTGAGAGATAAGAAAACTGTTCATTTCACGCGTAATTATTGCTTTTATTGTTGAAATAGAAAATATCGTTATTTTGTTTTATCTTAGGAACGAATCTCAATGAAATGGATGAGCGAGATATGTGTATCGTTTGGTGTGAGAGAGTGAAAGAGATCGCAGCATAATGGTGATCGGAACGTCTCGTGGCGGTTCGGTGGTTACACGAATTGCTTATTTATCTCTTTCTAACAACATATATGACGCATAATATTTGAACGTTCTTTCCTTGTCATTACAAATTGCATATACATGTGCGTAGGTATGTATATAGGTAAATTCTAGTAAGCTTTTAGAGCAGTGGTGTTCGGATATAACTACTCTAAGTATTTCACCTCTCTGGTATTTAGTCGTCTTTCGCGAACTTGGTAAACAAATGGTAGAATACTCGGCATTGACACTCTTTTGATCTTCAAGTGGAATTGTGCAGATGGGACCCGTAGCTGAGAAACAAACGCGATCATTTTTTTACCAAAGTTACTCGCCCGCCTCACTTTTGTTAGCCTGATCTCATTTTCAACCACCTATTCACAAGATTGCTGTTTTTTTCGGGTTCAAAACAATAAATCTACGTTTCGTCTCCTGTGACAATGTCATAAACAGCATTAGAATGTCCTTGGTCGTACTTCAACCTGTGAGCACCATTCCATGCGAACCCACTTCTGCTCTGCTGTCAGTTCATGAGGGATCCAGCGACAACAAAGTTCGGAATTTTTAATTCTTCATATAAAATTTATTGAATTTGGCTTATACCAATCCCCAATAGTCTTCGAGCTGTCTCTCATAGGTAATCCGCAGGTTTTCTTCAATTACCTGCTTAACAGTAGCCACATTATTTTCGTTGACAGCAGTTGAAGGCCGCCCTTCACGAAATTCGTCATGAAAGAAACCCAACCTCTCACAAATTCAGCAAACCATCGCCTCACGGTGCTCCAACAAGGTGCTTCTCTCCCAAAAGCATTTTGAGGACGAGCAGCACAGTCTTGCGGAGAGAGAACTTTTAAAATCATAAAAAATCTACGCTCTAAAATCATTTCGACTTAATTTCATTACTTTATTGCGGAAACATTGAGGTGTGAAAAAAAAAACAATTGACAAATTATTTCCCGCCAATTTTCTTTTATTACTAAAAAGCGAAATTCAAATAGTTCCGATTAGCTACAAGTGCAAAACTTTTAGTGTGCCCCATGTATAAGCGGACTCAAAATACTGCTTGCTGCCAAACTAGCGTGACTTTACCGCAATACTGTTGATCTAGGTAGGTACCAGAATAGTTATGCATGATACATTTTGAATCACGTCATAACTTCAGTCAATCTGCATACAGATCATTCTGTTCTGATTCAGATTTTTTTTTAAAATAGCTCTAACTCTAGAACTCACCAATTTAAACCAATCTTTCAATAACATCCGCTGATAAAAATCGCACTTCAGCTCTATAGTGTTCTCTTAGTGTAGGTATTTCTAACATTTTTATTTTTCTCAAGTTGAGAATGTAGCATACTTTAGAAATGTATTGTTGTGACTGTAGTCCATACGAGAATTAACAGTGAAAAGGTTACCTTTGTTCATATCAGTGCCTACTCTCGACCTTGAATCGATTTTCTGCTTTTACCTTTATGACATGGCGATGGTATACAGCATTTATAGTCTTTATAAAAAAACGCACTTTGGAAAAGTTGTTGCGAAATATGTGTTCCAAGGCGCAGACAGTGACAGTGGGCCTATTGATTTGCGAGTGCTTTTAATCATCGCTGCATTTTGAGATAAAACTTGCAATTATACTGTGTTTTTTCACCTATACAGAAGAAAAGTCCAAAAAATAGAAAAACTTACTAATATGTAACTGTTTCTCCGTCAATAATAAGAATAAGATTTAATTAGATACCTTTATAAATAATTTATCAAGTTTTATGGTCTATAGTTTACTTTAAATACAACCAGAGGTTATTCAAAGCATACTTCGATATATCTGATATATAATATCGTTTATACTACACCTGCTCGGAAAGTACCTTGATACTTTATCAAATTTACGGTAGAAAGTACGTCATTGCATATCGAACAAATATGCGGGGAGAAAACGCATCTGAGCGGGAGAGAAAAGTGTATGAAAATCCATTTCTTACGTGGTTTTTCTTTTTTAATTTTGGGTAAGACTATGCGCTGGTAACCTAAATATCAAAAGCCAAAAAGTTTTTACAGTGACTTTTTATCTCCAAGTTCGCAAAATGACACTGGCCACTATAGCTGTGTGTTGGATGGTGTCAAACAATTTGAAAAAAGAACATGTCAAAATTGCAGACGCCATTGGCGCCATTTTCAATTTGTGTGTTGTTTGAGGATTCAGTTTTCGTAGAAAAGTAAAATAAAAGGTAGGTGTAGTATAAAGCACTATGTATCACTCGAGAGAAAGTGCGATTCCCGATCTCGGCTGTTTTAAAGCCCTCGCCTACGGTTCGGGCTTCAAACGACACCCTCGACGGTAATCGGTCACTTTCTCCTCTCGGTGAACAATGTACTATTAGTCCATATTTCAGTTGGATAGTAATACAGAAATAAAAATTAATTATTATTGTCAATTATTGGGACTTTTTGATATCTTGTTCTTGAACTGGCTAGAAAAAAAGTCTTTGACAACAGTATTCTCCCGATTTTTTTAAAATTATATTTCCTCTATATACTTACCTACGAGTAATTATGCTGTGTTTTAAAACTATGCAATGTAGTTTAGTAATGTAGATAGTCAATTTTGTTGTTCTTTACGCTAATATTCAAGTTATATTAAAGATATTTACTTGTTTTTCAACTTCTTTGACTTACTTATCTGATTAACATAAAATTTAGTATCAGTTAACATATTCTTTGAAATTGCAATTTCACTGAATCAAAAAACACTAAAAGTATAATAGGGTACTGAAAAAAAGTACTTCTAGCCCTTTTTATATATACCCTGAGTATATGTAAAAAGAGTAGGACAACTTCTTGAATTCGTGATATCATATCTAAGCCTATGACTACTTACAATGTAAAATGTATTTTCATAGCAGCACGTGCGACATAGATCAGGATAAGGCTAAAACATTATTTAGACGTGCATGGAGGAAGGATTTGTTTTATAAATCGCACATTACCTTCTGTGAAATATTTCATTTTAATTTTCCTATAAATGATGTATTATGTAATAAATTTCATTGAATGAAAAGATTAAATAAAACTTTACGTATCCACTAGAATCCAGTAACTTCAAAAAGAATAAGATGTGGAAAGTTGGACACACCGTCTGTGATTCAAAAAAGTCTTCTCAGGTTACTTCTTAAACCTCTATATTTATCTTTGCCATAGAACTATGGATATCAAAACAAGCTAAGTTAAAGTATAAGTTTGAAATTGCAGACAATAGCCATGTGTTAAACCATTTCTATTGTACTCTTCTACACAATAATTTCTCTATAAATTTGCGATTAACATTTACAATTCCATCATGCTATATAGTCAGTAGATATATTATGGACTTTAGCTCATCATGTGTACTGTGATTTATATAAGAAAATATTGATTTAGGTTTTATCAGTTGTTTTATATGTTTTAAATGTATTGTATAGTTCTATTTTTTCTGTTGCCACACGCATTTCAAGGAATGCTTCAAGTCCCTGTAAACAATTGAGTGGAAAAGTTGGCAAAACGCACTAAACAAGTGATGAAAGTGGCAATTTATATAAAATTTATTCGACAGCCATTGTGACGCCAACTATTCGGTTTATTTCAGACTAAATATTTTGTAGATACGCAATTTATTTTGGTACTACCGACTGAAGTAAAATCTTTGGATTTTAAAGACAGTAGACATCTAGAATGTGACGTGACATGGGTGTGTCGCGCTTTTCACGTGTTTTACACCAGTAAAATAAATCAAGAGTTATATTTACTACCTATTCTAGTACTTTAACGTGGTTCATAACATAATTGATGGCATTACTGGGTTACATTTCACACCAGTCAGTCGGTTTCGGTTCGTCTCATACAAATATGAAGATTGTTATTTTCTATCAATGTGAATTCATTTTAGTGTTGTGATTTTATTTTTGTGATTGACATTCATGGTCTCTGTAGTAATTTTGCTGAATGTGAAGGAAGCTGTTGAAGAATCATCATGGACGATACAGAAAATACAGAGAGTAATTAGAATAAATTTTTAATATATATTATAATTATCGTCAAAATCTTTTTCGTACATTATAAATTAAATCTAGTATAAAATATTTTTATATCACTAAAATAAAAAAGCTTAACAATTGAAAGTAAAACAATTGCGGATATTTGTACCAATTCTAATATTATTTCGCGTATCTCTCAAAAGCAATTTACTCTACCGGATTCTATTTTAAAACAATAGTGCTTGCCTAGACAATTGTTTGCTTTTCTACGCCAACATGTAATAATCATCATTCATCACACTGATGAATGAATCTATCAAAGAAAATTTTAGACATTGAAACGGTTTTTTTTTATACAAATCAGCATGTGAGTACTTTCAGTTAAACTTTTTCCTTAGTATTTAGGTAGTTACTTATGATTATTAATGCATAAATTTATATATATTTTTCCGTCAGACAGTTCGCAATCCTTATATAGTGTCAAATACTTCGTGTTACTATTAGTTTTGTTTGTCATTTTCCAGCAATTTATTTTATGTAAAAATGAAATATTTACTATCGCTCTTTTTTTAAAAGGTGTATCCTGTAACAAAAAAAAATTCGAAATAAAAATCCTACTATTATGATATATATGCGAAAATATATGTATGTATTTCACTGTTTACCTCCGACACAGTTAAATGGATGTTTGATTGATTGGAAATTACATTAGTAGTACTAGTTAAGGCGAGACCTCAAAACTTAAATAAATACTAAATTACTAGGTATCTACGAGGTTTACAGCAGGTTTAGGATAATAGCAATTTTTACAAAAAACAACAGGCTTTATACTTCAAATACACATTATTAGCGATAACTACTCGTTAGATTTCACTAAAATGTAAATGGGACCACATGACAAACACCAGCTTTTGAAGATAAAAAAAAAATTATAAAAACGGTACACCCTTTAAAGAATTATGAAGTAAACACACAAAAAAAGAGTAAAATTTGTATGAATAAGGTGTAAACTTTCCACTTGATTAGATTTCCTTCCCTTGGCAAGGACGTCGTTTGTTATTCTCAGTGATATGCCAGGTTATATAGTACTTCACAAGAGAACTTCATAACTTGTTTAAAAGCAAACAGCTAATATAGTGAAGAACAGAATATATGGGTCATTCTTTAGGACAGGTTTTTCAAGCGGCTTTACTTAAAAATAATAGAAATCCAGAAGTCAGCAAGCCATATTTTTTTTTGCGAATACCTTAAATCCTCTCTTAACTGGTTTACTGATTATTATTCAATTATCTTTATAATTAAATATCTTTAAAAAATAAAATACCCCAATTCTTTGATTTTCGTGGAGTGTCCCAAGCCCCGAACTGGTCACTTAGTAATTAATATATTTTAAACTAAACGCTACATGCTTACCAAAAAGAAACCTGTAAGTCTTAAGAAGTTAACAATGCTATAAAAAATAGACCATAGTTCAAAAAGAACTACATTTCGTACAAAAAAATTAAATGTAACTGTCCCGAGGTTTTTGCTGATTTGCGTGGATTATTATAATTTCGATTGCACATCTCTAAATACGTGGCCCCATGATGCACCATCCTAATTCAAGTTAGAATTGGTTGCGCTCCAACACGGCCGGGAGAGTGGTTGAGTGATGGTAAGTCGTGTTTTCAAAAAATATATGGTAAGAACTTCGTTGCGTGGGTTTGGTTTCTCAAAACTTTGATTTGCGTGGTACAATTATCTCCAGTGTCTGTGAATTTATTTATTTAATAAAATATTGTGCCGAACAAATATAAATCAACGTAACGTATAATCAAAACACAGTTTATTTGCTTCAAAGGTTTTTGTTTATTTTTAACATAAGGGGTTTATTTTGATTTCCATGGTCGTGATTTGCGTGGTTTACGTGGTAGTTTTGACCCACGCAGATCATTTTTTGACCATGCAAATGAAATAACTTTGAGTTTTGTACTAGTTATGAATAAAAAAATTTTTTTACTTTTTTATTTATGCTGATTATAATAAGAGAAAGCGTTATTTTTTGAACTGTGTAATTAAGTGTTATATTTTTGTAATTTCTTTAACAAATAATAAATAATGTTGGACTGATTCTACTAAAAACGTTTCTGTCTTAGTAACCTATATTTTGTTGCCTTATACAAAAATAACTTATTTTCAATAGGACGGACCAATAAGTAACTCGTTTGAGATAGTTAAATTAAAATTTTCATTTTTGTGGGTTTATTTGTGATTTGCGTGGTCTCCATTTTTTTAACCTCGATTATCTCTGTAAGTAAATCGCTCTTCGAGGTGCCTTTTTTAATAAAAATATTGCTTTTACGTATACTTTAAGATTCTGAAACAAATTCAAAACAAATAATGAATTTGAAAATTGCCACGAAAATCACCAAAGAATGCCTCACTCGAAGAATCACCCATATGCAGGTCAGTTGGTAAGCCAGCTAACAAACACAGTGCCATCTGCGAAATAGTTATCAGTAAACAACCCCATTACTATACAATGATAATGACATAAATTAAGTAGTTACTGAAATATCTATGATATCGAGTAATACGTAACTAAAACACTTCCAATCCACTTTTCGTCTCGCTACTTGGGGATTACTTTACGCTTCAGTGCAATATTTTGTGCTGCCCATCACTGCCAGTTTGGTACTGCAGTTTATCAACTCAACTCGGTCACCAAGGTCTCTCATGCACTGGAAACGCTGGTCGAATTTCCCGCCACCCCAGCTTTAACGATATTATCCGGGCTTTTACCAGCGCCAATTTTGCAGCTATTCTCGAACCGAATGGCCTAATGCGTGACGGTATGACTTTGGTTCCATGGAAGTTAGGGCGGCCATTAGTGTGGTAACACTAATGGCCACCCTAGCTTCCTACATCATCCTAGCTACATGCGTTGACACTTTACATCTTTCTGAAACAAGTCTGAGGGCTAGCGCCGCGGCTATACTTCCGTGGAGCGACGGACGTAGCGGCGCAAGTGTGATAATCGCGTTTTATCTTAATTACGCCGTTACAAAACATATACATAAGTTACTCTATATCGAATATACTAAAAGTTAACTTACTTATTGAGTTCCTTAGTGTATTTATTTTTTGTATCCAGGGAGCGCACGCGAAGGGGGACTGGTATGGCGCGGGTGCTCCGCCGGCTGCGACGCCGAAGACAGCGCGGCGGGAGCGCTCGCCGACGGCAACCTCAACCCAGGAGACAAGGTACAGAGTAATTTAAGCTGGAAATTAGACGGTATTTTCAATTTAGCTCTCAGCGAGCCGGATCACGCTGTTGTTAGTGCCAAGATATGCATACAGCTTTCTTGAAGTGATCTGACGAAAGACATATCGCATCGGATATGCCCTAAACCTAGATCAAACATTTTGATTAATTCTCATGAGTATAAGTCACTTTTAGTTACGTCAAAATATGTTTTATTTTCACATTTCGCTACTTCCATTAGTTGCGGTAAGTGTGGTCACAGAATGTCGCTACCTTTTGGCAAATAAAATGTACTAACGTTTTCTAACTCCCGTAATTCCTGGAACCAACAAAGTGCAATGCCTATAGATATTAAAACAGATAAAACTCTGCATCACCATTATGTACTAGGACATTAATTTACACAAATTAACTATTTTAATAATCACATACCTATATAGTATATTGCTATAAGTTTTCGTCGTTTCACCAAAAATATATACGAAGAAATGAAAACCAAACTTCGTTATTGGTAGTACTGAATTAATAATCAAAAACAAATGTTGACTTCAATGATGTATAAACAAACCGGCCAAGTGCGAGTGGGACTCGTGCACAAAGGTTTCCGTACCATTATCTGTAACCTACTCTTGCAAGAAAGCGTCTACCTGTCACCGTTATTAGTATCGAGCAAGAAACGGTAAATAAATCAAGTTTGTTGTATAGGAGCCCCCCTTAAATATTTATTTTATTTTATTTTTAGTATTTGTTGTTATGACGGCAATAGAAATACATCATCTGTGAAAATTTCAATTCCCTAGCTATCACCGTTCTTGAGATACAGCCTGGTGACAGACAGACAGACGGACGGACGTACAGCGAAGTCTCAGTAATAGGGTCCCGTTTTTACCCTTTGTGTATGGAACCCTAAAAAGTACAGTAAAAAAAATATGACCAATAGAATAGCCATTATATAGATGTTAAAATCAAATCAGCTAAAAAAAATTAGGTATAGATGTACCGCAATACATACGCCTATGTTTTAATTAGATTAACACAAGAAACCCAGACTTTGGGCGCAGACATTTTTCACAAGCAAGAAAACAACTTTAATTAATATTAACAAGGTTAGGTCGGATTATAATAACGGGAAGGGTAAATTTCTTCCTACCACAAATTTTCATATTTTACTTTTGGGTCATACAGGCATATATTTTTACAGAGTAGGTATGTAATGTAGGTATTTGAAAAGTATATGCTTGTATAAAAAAATAATACTATGCAATTTTACTCAGAATTTTCTTATTATTCTTATAATTTGCTGATGCATACATAATTCATTAGTCGTTCATTAACTTTGATCTTTTTTTAAGTTTAGTTTTTTAAATTTAGGATTTTTTTTTATATTTTAACTTCAGATATTTATTTGTTATGTTTGTTATTCCTAGATGGCTGTTAACTTCCCTAAGATGTTTAAATAAAATAAATTATGTTCGTTGAGGTTTTTGCTTCACCATTGAAGGTATCAGTTTATATAAAGCATTTTAGTAAAGAAACGTAGAGCTCCTTTATGATCGTGGGTAGGTATTTAATGGCGTAGTTTTCTGAAAGGGCCACTTAAGAACTTGTTGAAAGACACTAAGAGCACTTGATATACTCTGTGAAATGTTCAATGCCACTTGGGTCTTGAAATGTCGAGGCTACATTCTTATCAACAAGAAAATCTTTCTACAAATATTTTCCAACTGGACTTAACGCAATTTTGTAATCAAACAAACATATCAATCTACTCGTACTTCTATACTTACATGTGTGACGATTTCTTATCGTTAATGATTTTCAGTTAAGTACTTTGATAAATTTCGAAGATATAATATTTTTGAGTTATATTTTCTAGAGCTTAATAGGGTTTTGATATTATCGGTTCAATCGGAACGTCTACTGTTGAACAAGGTCTCCCCCATTGCATTGGGGAAATTTGCCATAATCCCCACGCATAAAAGGCGCCTTGGGGATCGCAATAGAAGTTGCCAGTTTTTTATAAGGTGCTGATCCCATCTTGCGGCATTTTTCCCTTAGTTGCACGTTACGACCCCCACGGCAAGTATTAGCCGGGTGACATTCTAACCCGGCACCCCACGGGCTTGCACTGTACCCAAAAGGGTACAAAGGAGCCCTAATAATGTGACTCTGAGGTCTGTACATAATTTAATCGAATTTGTGATTCAGTAATTATTCAAGATCAATTCAATTTAGCTTTATAGCCATTATCAATTATCATACATAGAATATTAATATTTCCAACTCATTCTATATAGACCGGCAGCGCGGCGAGTCGGTCTACGAGTAAGCCGTGTCATATTGACGGACAGATATGACTGACAAGTATCAGTGTGAAATTGATATGTCTCAATTTACCCTTTATGTACGGAACCCTAAATACAGGCAAGGTGCGTAGGAATGCGAACGAAAAATGTGTTTTCTCTCATTTAGTTCGGAATTCGCTAGTACAAGTCCAACTCGAATTTGTTTAGGGACTTGCTAACTGTAATTTATAATTTTATGAAATATCCGCCATTATTTCACATATTACCTGAAAATTTGAATTGGCGACACCCTACGGTTCAAAATATATTCAACCCTTGAAATATAGATAAGACGGAAATACGGCGGCGCGGCGGCGTAAGCAAAGACTACAATATGTGTACTGGGCGTAAGTTGGAGGTTACACGTAAAGTTTGGTATCAGTTCAGCCGTGACATTGATCACGATGAAACTGCTCGATTGATAGAATGACGAAGGATATTACACGGCCAGTCAGATTGACCATCAGCCTACACGTGTACTCGATATAGATAACAGGCATTATGGATTTTAATTATATGATTTGTACAAAAAAAAACCTAAGTGCGAGTCGGGCCCTGTCCTTCTTCCGCATTGCGACAGTCCGTAAAAGAAAAATGAATTATTGTTGGTTTTGATCAGAGCATCAAACTAATCAATGTTTTTGTTTTGCTAAAATATAGGAAAGTATCGAATAAGTATCGCTTCGTAAGTACAATTCGAGAAAGTAATATGCTTGGGACCTCCCGCTGGAGGCCTTATTAATTCTTCTTGGTGTCTTGTAAAGCACGTGTAACATATAATGCATGCACATATGAGAACAGCACCCTATTGTTCTTTATCCAATAGGTATATGCCATATTAATAATGCAATAGTTATGCGTTATTAAACTTATTAATAACAAGCAGTAGAAATCTTTGTTCCAGTTCGTCCGGAGAAATACTGCCACAATACCTATTCCTACCGCCAAGCAGTAATGTTCACATTACTGTGTTCTGGTTTGAAGGGTATGGGTGCCGGTGAAATTACGGTCACTTGAGACTTAAGCCTGCACCGAGGCAACGATACGTAATTGTGGTTCGTTTGATCCCTTGCTGTATCTTTATTTCTTAATTTTGAGTTATGTAATTAATATATATTATATTTAAGGATTCATTCTATAAATCATACATTTTGGAAACACGATTACTTAAAATTTTCTCGGAAAAAAATCTAAAGTTACATCTAAAAAACGAAATAAACCCTTAGTACGGCGTAAATACTAAACGGAGAGTCATCCGTATTTGAATAATAAAAAAAACAGCATGTTTTCTATAACGTATACATTTTACATTTTTCAAATAGGTATTTATTTTTACTATACGAAGGAAATACTCAAATACACGCATGTTCCGCCCATTTTAGTCAGAGCCGCGATGCTTTGTCCCTATCCGCTTTAGTAATTCTTCGGCCGTCGGACGGGGACGGATGCTGTCGGCGTGCCTTACTTACGCACACATACGCGGCGCGCCTAAAAAGCTCGGTGCGCCCTTAACAATCTAAGTGTGATGGGCGAAGTTCAATTTGCCACTTGTGACGAAATGCAACTGTTACAGGCAGTAGTTTTAAAACCATGTGGGCCTCGTGCTTGAACCATAATGATAAAACAAAAAAAAAACAAGAAAAACAATTGCATAAATGATTTGATAGTCTACACTTTAAATTTTTGGTCTAAAATGAATTATATCTTTTACTTCTTTGACGGCACGCACGTATTTAGGTAAGTATTTATTTTTTTAGATAAAAATAAATTTTGTACATACTTAATAAGCTCCAAAGATTACACCCAAAAAAAAACTATTTTGCACTCCAGGTACGATGTGGGATGTCATTGTTTTGCTAAACCACTCTAGCGACCACCAACTAATAAACTGTGGTGTTCCTCAGGGTAGCATACTCGGCCCTACGCTTTTCCTAATTTATATCAACGATAGCCTTAACATTCAGCTGAACAATACTGAAATAATAGCATATGCTGACGACACTGCGATTTTGATTAATGGTGAAGCGTGAGACCTTGTGAAGATTGCATCTTGCAGAAAACAGTCTTTTCAAAATTGCCAAAGCTTTGAACAGGAATTTACTTACTCTAAACTTGAAAAAAAACCTAAATATATTGCTTTTGCAAAGATCATCATCTCTATGCCACCACCTGAATATGTCCTAAAAATTCATCACTGTTCAAAGGATGATAGAAGCTTAGATTATACTACCTGCACTTGTAAATTCATAGATCGCGTTCCTGTCATAAAATATCTAGGTGTGTCAATTGATGAAAATTTATCCTACAGACACCATATAGATTTGTCATCAAAAACACGTAAACTAATCCATGTTATGAAAAACCTTTGCGACTGTGCTCCGGTTCCACTGCTACGTCAAGTGTATTTTGCCTTATGTCAGTCTATCATCCAGTATTGTGTATAGAACGGTGTGGGGTGCTGCTGGTATAACTCATTTTATGAAAATCGAAAGAGCATAAAATATCTATAGTGAAATATCGTGCGCTTATAAAAGTCACACTCCGGAAGCCTTTCCGTTTTCCAACAGATGCTCTATTTCAAATTCAAATTCAAATTTATTTATTTAGACAACTTACTTCTATACAATGAATTTCAAGTTTTATGTGTTGGCCAGCTCTTTATTTTCAGGGATACAATAAAAACTCACATTGATCTAAAAAGTCACTTAGACAACGAAAAAATCATGATAAACCGTGCATTTAGAATTCCAAAACCGTATGTTAGGTACATCTTTATTGGCAAAACGCTGCCCTTCTTTTTCACACCCCCATACGTACAACAAAGTGGCAAAAAAGTGTGATATAAAAAATCTCTCAGTCAATGCCTGTAAAAGAACTGTTAAGGATTGGCTGCTCAAACTATCTCGCAAAGACTCAGAAGAATCAATATGATACCGCTACTGCTCAGCACACTCACTCAATATATTTCACACGCAAAGTACGTATAAAACCAACGAATGGACAAGTGAACGAGTATATGTGAGTCCACTCGTTTCAGGCACATACGCGCACAGCCTCTCACTCTCTCATACCCACCCTCTTACATACATCCTACGACACACATACCATACATACATTCTACACTTTACATCTATATTATAAGTACTTAAATTAAAATTATTACTACAACAAAATTCTTATTTACCTACTTGAAGATAACGGGCACATATTATGCAGTCCCATTTAAATATATATATTTTACTTTGTTATTGCAACGCATTTTACATAAATTTAAACTTAATTATACCATGGTAGCTGTATCTATTTTTATTTTATCATAAACAACACAACGAACTTTTTGAAAAACGCACTCGATCCCCAAGATACAGGCTTAGTGCTTAGGGCTTAGTACAATAAAATTATCTTGTCTTATTGAGTGGAGAACAAATATACTTATCTAAAAATATGAATAAATGGCCGTCATAGTTATCATATTTAGACCATATTGGGGACCAGAGGTAAGAAATTTCGATATATTTTGTATAATATTCTCTATTTAATCAACAAATACTGAAATCGCGGATTTAAAGTTGGTTTTAAAGCTGATATCAAAACCAACAAACTTTTTTTATGGGTAATTTGCGACACCCTAAAAGAGGGAGGCCTGACTCGCTCTTGGCCAATTTTTAAGATATAATCAGAGACAAATATGGATTGTATGTGGCAGATTGATCTCGTCAGTCTCTAATCATATAGATAGGTGTATATCTCGTATATATATAGTTAATATTTGTTCTCAGCTGGAGGGGTCGGACGCAGCTCCGGACGACCCTGTTCACCTCAAGAGACGGGTGGGACTCTTCAGTGGGGTGGCTCTAATCGTCGGCACTATGATCGGTAAGAACCAACACCCTTACAACCTATTAGTCTTTCAATCTAATTGAGCGTGTTGTTAACCTTTATATAAGTAATCTGCGTAGAGTAAAAATGAGCTTTACTTCGTAAATAGCACACAGAAATAGGCTCTCCTCTCATGGAAATTAGTCCGAAAACATCGTACCTAGCAACATTTTTCGGTTTGGTATATTATATAATCATCATCTATATACATGTCTATACTACAAAAATATAGGTATGTGCTCAATTAAGTTAATTCCATTGCAAGTTGCATATTTTATGAAAAGTTTATGAAAACTCAAACGCTGTGCTGATCCTGAAGCGAAACGTGTCAAAGAGCTTTTCGATCTGAAAGTGTTACATTTTGTTTGAAGTTATATTTGAATCTAAGCACCCAATATATATCAGAAATAAACTGATCGTAAAGAAGTCATAGTGAGCTTTGAAGCCAATATGTTTCTGGAGGAATGTGGGCTCCCAATATGATTTATATAAATATTTAACTAAAATATCTATGTTTATTGAACGTGTGAAATATTATTATCCATGGAAACCGCTTGAATGTTAGTAACATTTGCCAAAATCAATTAAGGTCGGCTTAAGAAGATTTACGTGAAAAATTGAAATCTACAGCATCGCAGTTATTGTAGATAAATATGGTTTACCACCACCGGTAATTGAATAAGTACTTTCTGTATGATATATAAGAGAACAAAAATGTTAGTTGTAAACTATGTCACCTGATGCGTTCATAGATGTTGTTCAGACTATTGAATTATAGGCTCTCAAGGGCAGCTGCAGGACACACCGTTAAGTGCTTAGCGACATATCTACTTAAAGGTGGTTGCTATCCATGTGGTCATTAGCTAAAATGCCCTACGGCTATGGTATAACGATTGCCATCATAAGGAAAGAACCTGGAACGACGGCTTACGCCCTCCAAACCATGAAACGCTCAGTAGTATCGCGACTAGCGGTTACCCATCCAAGTCATGACCGCAGCGGACGTTGCTTAACTTAGTTGCTCGGTTACAATGATACGGTTGCTTCAAAATGATACGGCTCTGACAGTCATTCAACTCAGTTGTTTAAAGAATTTCGTAACTTTTCATATACCATGAATCACATGCGGTCATAGAAACCTCGTGATGATGAACAAATAAACATTGATAAGGTCAACTTCAACTTCTTTTTTGTGGGTGGCTTCTGTGGTGTTGCCACAATTTCGCCAATGACGAGTCGCACGGATAGAGTGGGAAACAAACGAAAGAGATAGATAAAGAGACTGATCGGTATAATTAACAAGTGATCGGTTGCTTAATTTTTCTTTCAGGATAACTTTTAATAGAACTTAGAACAACATATGACATGTACGATCAAACAAATATAATATCTAACTACATAACAATATATACATAAACATACATCTAGAATATACGCCATCACGTTATTCATAGCTTAATTTTATTAATTGAAATACATTTACCAATTATATATACATATGGAGTAAACACAAGTGACAATAGACTATTGAAGTTAACAGGGAGAGGGATATCTGGGGGAAGTTTGTTATACAAAGAGTAACTCAGCTTTGGACAGTCGAAAAATATATGATCCGTATATTGATAAGGTCAACCTGACTGTTAAATCCCTCACACGTCAAAAATACACAGATAAATTTGTCATAAATTATGACATGACGAGCGAGCATGTGTAACAAGCCTCACTGTTTTAATCCATCATCATGATTATTCATTTAGGCGTAAATTTTGACGTCATGCTGCTACAAAAGTGCACGCACGTGAATTGTAAAATAACGTCATAAAATTAAAATATCTGGGAAAATACATATCGCACCAGATATGATGCATATGTAAGTACTTTTGAACACAGATATTTATGAAGCAGGTTGTCCGTTCGAGTAAATAATATTCGTTGAAGAGGCAATCGAACATTCAACCATAATATTGTTATTGAATAGAATATTGAAGCAGTGATGGATCAGTGGCATTGGCTATCGACTGCCACGCAGCAGGTCCAAGGTTCGAATCCCTCCGGGAGCTTGAGCTTTTCACCGCATGGGGAAAAGATTTTGAGAATGCCCGCCTGCATAGCGACCACCCTCAAGTAGAAAATCTGTCGCCAAGCACCTAACGGTGTATTCCGGCAGCTGTCCTTGAGAGCCTGTAACACCTTCGACCACATCATCACTTACCATCAGGTGAGATTGTGGTCAAAGGCTTTACCTATGTAAAATAAACAATTAAAACGTTTGTCATTGCTTAACAATCCTCCATTGGGAAACATCAGTGTATAGTACAGGTACCTACCTAATAAATTGAGAATTTTCAGAACCACTTGTGTGCTGATTTTGTGTATAAATGAAAAAAATTTACGCCCTTCCAATGTTTTTACTACTACATGCAAATATACATGTCGTCATACACGTATACAGGGAACCTCGCCAATATCATTGATTTTTAGTCATCGCATCGTGGTATGTGTGCGATCTGCGCGAACGTGTCTGAATGCACGCACACACATTTAAATAATCACGTTTTGTGGTGGGGCGTGCATTTATAGAGTGAAAGATCTCTACTTATATATATACTCGTTCATAATGATTTTTGTTTTATAGGATCAGGAATTTTCGTCTCGCCCTCTGGGCTGTTGGAGCGCACAGGCTCAGTGGGCATAAGCTTCATCATTTGGATGGCATGTGGCCTGCTCTCGTTGCTTGGTAAGTGAAAAGCATTCTCTACTTCTCAATCGATAAAAAAATTAATGTTAAAATTGGCTGAGTGCGCCACGCTATTTGTTGGATATGTACTCGTACCTACACATCATTCAAATGTCGTGAGCGCTACGAAAGCGGTATTTAGGTACGTGAGCGTGACCACTAACCAATTGTTCAATAAAATCAATAGCTACAATGAGCATAATCTATTTTTATGAAGTCCGTGTAGTATTACACATTATTTATGACACAAGCATTCGAATCTTTTGTCTTTGAAGTGTTACCTATTAGTCAATCTGTTTTCCGACACCATTTTAAAACTAATACTGTGAACAGATTCTTTTATGGTTTGAGATTTAGACGATAATTTAATGCTTAACAATACGACACAAAAAGCTTTAATGTAGGTACACCTTTAAATTGTTATTTATACGTTTTGTATGAATTCTAAAAGGTAAAGTAAAAGTTTTAAGCTGTCAATAGGAGACCTTATTTCCAATAAGCCGAGTAAATTTCATTCGATTTTTTTGGAATCTTTGAAATACTTGATAATTTGAATTCTACAGTAATTAACACAAATAAGATAGCGTTGTCATTAAACTACCTTTGATATACTAGTTACGAAATAAATCACGTTTTAGTGAGATATTAGCCAGTAATATACATAATTAGGTATATCCCTTTAAGGATAGTATCTATAGGTAAGTTTGAAACTATAAGACATACAAAGATGTCTTCTTAGGAACTATGTCATCGATATTAGTGACAAGTAAATTGCATTCATAGATTTAAAAAACCATGTACTCAATTTCTGAACAACTCTGTTTAATAACTTTTAAGATATTATTTTAAGCTAGCGATTTCCAAAGGCAAGTAGAATGGTTACCAAAGCTTGAGTATTATATATGTTCTATGGTAAAAGCGCGATAAAACTGTTTAAATAGTAAATTTTCCGCTGTAGACTTAGTTCGCACCATATTATTATACTGCTGCTTATTCGGTATAATTCGGTACTGACACACGTTCGTATGTCAGTCAAATTGTTATTTCACTGGACACAATCAGTGACATTATGTAAATAATTCTAGTCACAGAATATAAAAAGGTTCTAGATTACAAAACCCCATGTTTACACAGAGTCAACATGGTCTCCGGTAGGTTTTTGTGTATCAAATTATCTGTTTTTACTTACCTTTGTATTATACACAAAGATGGCTTACCCACTGTCTCTTCAGGTAGACAAATTTAAATTAACTTAACCTACCACCATATAGGTATACGGTATGAGCTAAATGGGCTGAGGTAGGTACGAGCTAAATGGGCCCTAATAATTTAGTATATTTTCTACCATACCCAAATTTATGATGTTAAAAACCATTAAATAAATGTAAGTAAAATAAAAAAATAAAATAAAAAAAAATAAAAAAGCCTTTTATTTCTTGCTTAATCGACTTACAGTTTCAATAGCAAAGTGCATGCAAAATTATTCACAAATTCAAATAATTAAAATAAAAAAATGTTAAAATGTAAATTATGAATTAAAATAATAATATATTGAATTAATTAATCTGTTAGCAAGAACCCTCTCAGTGAAAGGTAAAGGCCTCCTCCAGAGTTGACCAGTACTCTCTATTCTGTGCCGCTCGCGGCCATTCAATACCTGCTACTTTTATGATGTCGTCTGCCCAGCGTGCGTTTGGTCTTCCTCTTTTTCTCTGTCCTAGTGGACCTGCCCATGTTGTTGTCTTTTTAGTCCAGCGATTATCACTAACTCTCGCAACATGTCCAGCCCAACGCCATTTAAGCTTTAGTGAATAGCTGAGAGCGTCAATGGCTCTAGTTTTTTGTCTTATATCAGTGTGGCGGATCTTTTGGATTTTCCTAATTTTTAAAATGCTTCTCTCCATACTCCTTTGGCAGGATGTAATTTTATTTTTTGTTTTTCTGGTAAATTTCCAAGTTTGGCAGGCGTATGTTAATGAGGGGAGAAGACAGGTGTTCATGACTTTGGTTTTCAACCGTATGGTCATATCACTTTTGAGTATTTCTTTGAGACTCCAGAATTTTTTCCATGTGATGTTGATTCTTCTATCTACTTCTAGTTGGTGATTTTGTTGGTTGAATGAAACTTGCTTTCCCAGATAAGTGTAGGCATCGACATATGTTAAAGATGAGTTTTCGAGATAAATAGGTCTTATTGTATGGTTCGTCATGATATTAGTTTTTGATAGGTTGATTTTCAAGCCTACTTTACGACTTTCTTCGTGTAGAGTGTTTATCATTATTTGCAGTTGATTTGTACTTTCTGATAGCAGGACTATGTCATCGGCAAATCTCAAGTGGTTCAAATAGCATCCATTTATATCTATGCCGAATTTTTTCCAGTTTAATTTGCTAATGACGGCCTCCAGCACCGCTATGAAGATAGTTGGCGAGAGTGGGTCTCCCTGTCGTACACCTTTTCTTATTTGTATGGGTGGCCCTGTAGTTTCCAGCTTCACTCTACTAGTACTAGTTTCGTAGATATTTTTTATGACTTTGATGTAGTCTAGTGGCACTTCTTGAGAGAGTAGAGTTTCCCATATTGACGAGTGGAGCAGAGAGTCAAATGCTTTTTGGTAGTCGATAAAGACGATGTAGAGTGGTCTCTTGAACTCTTGGTATTTTTCTATCAACATTTCTAGCGAATGTATGTGATCCACTGTTGAAAAACCTTTTCTAAAGCCCGCCTGTTCAATAGGTTGGTATTTATCTGTGCTTTCTCTTATTTTTTTCTCTATTAATGAGGAAAATAGTTTATATAATGAAGGTAGTAAGCTTATCGGTCTGTAATTGCTTATGTCATTTGGGTTTCCTTTTTTGTAGAGCAAAATAATTTGAGATTCTGACCATTGACGGGGAGTGTTCGAGCTGTTCAGTATCAGATTGAACAGTAGAGTAAGTGGTTTCGCTAGATACGCGCATCCAGTTTTTATGACTTCATTTGTGATCCTGTCGGGGCCTGGACTTTTCTCAATTTTTAATGATTTAATCCCTTTAATCACTTCGGATTCGTCTATGACTACTCTCGTCTCTACTCTATTTATATCTGGTAATTCATATGCATGTTGATTTGGTGCGCTATATAGTTTCTTGTAAAATTCTGTTGCTATTTTCAGTATTTCCGTTCTATTTTGGGTTTTTTCCGTATTGTCTTTCAACTCTTCAATCCATAATTTGTGTGTTCTCAGTTCCTTATACGCTTTCTTGACACTGTTTGTAGTATTAAGATGTTTTTCGATTGTTCTAATACGGTGCGCCTTATAGTCTAGATGGATACGTTTACTTGTGAGTTTGTAGAGTGCTTTTAGTTCATTTTTCATGGCTCTTGATTTAGGTTTTATCTTTTGTAGTTCTTGTCTTCTGCAGATTAACGCCTTTGTGAGTGTTGATAGTGCTTGGTTTTTCCCTGGATTTGTACTGCGTGAAACATCGTGAGTTATTTTCAGGCTGGTGTCTATTGCGTTAGTTATGTCGTCATAGCACTTCTGAACAGTGTCCTCATCTCTCCAGTTCACAAGTAGGTTTGTTAAGCAGCTGTTCAGCGTTCGTTTGTATATTTGCGTTTCTTCTTCGTTTTTTAATTGTGATCTGAGGTATTGGCCGAACTTTTTACGACTTTTTGTTTTGGAAAGGATGTTTAATGTTACTCTTACTGGTCTATGATCCGATGGGTAGGTAATGTTTAAAACCTGTATATTGTATATGTTTCTGTGTAAGTTTGTTAAAATGTAGTCTAATTCGTTCTTTATTATACCGTTAGGCGATCTCCAAGTCCATCTTTGTTTCTTATTTTTTTTGAAAAAGGTGTTCATAATAGCCAAGTTGTTCTCGTGCGCGAAATCGATGAGTCTATTTCCTCTACAGTTTCTATCTCCGTAGCCGTATTTACCTGTGGCGGATTCATTGGGATTAGTTTGTCCTATTTTGGCGTTAAAATCTCCCATGACTATAATATTATTTTCTGAGAGTTGCATAGCTTTGTCGACAGTATTATAGAAAAATTCCAATTCCTCGTCGCTCGACGCATCCGTTGGAGCGTAAACTTGAATAATGCTTAATTCTAAGCCATTAATATTCATCCTTAATAACGCCACTCTTTCTGACAATCCTGTGAATCTTGTGATAAATCTTTTTAGATATTTTTTTACAATAAAGCCTACTCCATATAATCCAGGCCTTTCTCCAATGTAGTAGAAAATAAACTCATCGTGTTCTTCAATAGTATTTCCAAGTTTTCTTATTTCCGAGAGACCAATAATATCGAAGTTTATATTTTTCAAGCACTCAGACAATTCTAATAGTCGTGAATATGTCGACAAAGTTCTGACATTGTATGTAGCTATATATAGGGTACTCTGATGACTGGTTTTTTCGCAGTTTGTTTTAATTTCCTCTGGAGGGTTTTGGTCGTGATCCTCCACGGTGACCAGCCGGCTTGGAAGATGTATTTTGTTCTTTATTTGTGTATTTAGTGTGTTTTTCATGTGAGAGGGGGGCGGTAGTTGCTATGATTTAATGTTTTTGCTCAATTGTTCGTTTGATGAGTTTTCAAGGTTTTTGTTAGTTAAAAAACCGAGTATTCCTGGTTTGAGAACTCCCTCTGATATACTTGACGATCTCTGCAGCCCTGTTTGAGTTTTGTTCTTCTTGTTGGCTTGTGTTCTTTGTTTTGTTCGTGAAGTGTCATGATCATCTGGTGATGTTGGTAGAGTTCTTTTCTTTGTGTCTGATGGTTCTGCGTTTTTGTGGCGTATTATCAATTTATCATACCTGATGGTGGCGTAGTTTCCTTTCTCTATTTCTATTTTTGCCTGTTCTTGTAGTTCCTTTCTTTTTTCTAAAATGTGCTGTGGGAAGTCTTCTTTTATATAATAAGGGGTATCATCTAGTGATTTTCTCCGCTTAAAAATATTTATTTTTGTACCCAATGTAGTGAATGTTACAGTGATCGGCCGAGGCTTTACTCCTTTTTTCCCTATTCTCCTAGTTTCTTGTATATCTCTACTTTCAAGCCCTATTGATAAATAATGGTGTAAGAAATTTATTATGTTTTTTTCTAAATTCTCATAAGATGTTTCTGTCTCCGCCAAGCCAAATATTACTATGTTTCTCTGTTTTGACTGTTTCTCTAGGAAGTATAGTCGTTTCTCTTGGTTTTCTAGCTTTTCTTTAAGGTTTTCGTGTTTTTCCTCAATTATTTTAAATTTTTCTTCTAGTGTGAGGGTTATATTTTGCGTAACTTGATTTGTAACATTTACGGCTGATTGGACGATAGTCGTTTTTTGTTCGTCTAGTTCTTTTTGTATTTTTCGGAGCATATTCATGACTTCTTCCATGGTTTGAATTGTATTATTTTATGGTTAACAAAAATATTCTTTTGTTTTGATACTTATGTTGCCCTCTATTGGTTTGGTTAGGTATTGCCGCGCGAAAACACTGACTTGGTGCGACTTGGTGTATGGCGACTGGCGAGCTAAGCGATTTTCAGTGAATCCTCTAGATGGCGCTATTTCCTTGATCGGTATTGAAATGTCAATCTGATATTTTTACGAAGTCATCATGTATTATATTATTGGTTAGGATTTTTTTTTTTCACTTTATATTGTTAATTGTACACTTCATATAAGTTTTTGTATAATATTGAATGTTACGAACAAATTTTTGCGCGGAGATAAGTCGCTGGTAGTCTAATAATGCCGTATTATCACTTCACTTTTATTACGTGTACTTTTCACTAATTGATGGTTTTTCACTAATTTGGGTCTTTTGTCCACAATATATATTGATAGTCATTTAATTCTGATTTCACTGCACTAGATTTTATATTGAATAGCACTTGTTTATATTTTATAATCCACAATTAAC
This sequence comes from Plagodis dolabraria, assembly GCA_963854805.1. Lineage (NCBI taxonomy): Eukaryota > Metazoa > Arthropoda > Insecta > Lepidoptera > Geometridae > Plagodis > Plagodis dolabraria. The sequence continues at coordinate 24,711,133 of OY978441.1, read as the reverse complement.
ACGGAGCTGATACTTATCGTGGCTCAATGGCGCCATTATCCTCAGTAAGTAAAATAAACAATATTTAATTACAAATACCGGGGCGACCGAGGGATGCTCCGTAGCGATCGATGTTAACCCAGTTTTCTTACCGACTCAGTGTGAAAAGCTAAAATGATTTTCTCCTTAATAATATCCAAGGGTGTAACTATATCGAACTTCTACTTACTTAACCTTAAGACCGTACAATTTATTTACACCCTGATATCGTACATATTATTGACACTTCTATTATAATTAACATTTTATCAATATCCATGATTTTATCGAAATTGCTGGAGCCGTATTTACATTCGAGAACGTACATTACATTACACATTCACGTATATAATATACAATAAAAGCAATCATCCGGGAACTTTGTGAGATGGTTTGTTTGGCTCAAACGTTCCAGCCTTGAATTCAGCAACTTATAATCCAATTTATGTTACATGAAGTCATAGTATACATATTTTATAAACAGGAGCGCTCGCATACGCGGAGCTGGGAACCATGAATACATCATCAGGCGCGGAGTACGCCTACTTCATGGATGCATTCGGCGCACCGCCCGCGTTCCTGTTTTCTTGGGTAAGCAGTCATGCGAATCTAAACTTTGATTTAGAGAAATTGTTCAATCTTGTTAAAAGAGTTGTTTGAAACCTTCTGCAAGATCTGGATCTCGTAAAAAAGGAACGATGCAATTTGCTGCATTAAGTGATGAGAGAGAATAGAATAGATTTCATAATACTGCGTGGTTGTATTTCAGAAAGATCCGAAGGGGTTCTATTTCACACGATAGTTCTTTGAACAAACATCATCACCAACCATCTTCGCCATGTCGTATGTAGGGTATGTAGGTACATTATGGTTTTTCTAGTAACAAAAAAAAAGACACAAAAATATATTGTTAGTATTCTGATTCATGCCTGTCTGACCGCAACCCACATAGAGAATGCTGTTGTTGGTAGTATACCAGCTATCTTTAAGAGCTCCAATATGCAACAACGATTTACCATCCCAACATCATTTTTGTCCGCCTATGTCAATAGAGCATAAAATTAGCTATTCACAAAACGTCTAAGAAATTTCCGAAACGATTCAGATGCTATGTGGTGCCTGTAATCAGGAAACGCGAGGTCGGTCGGTCGGTTTCGGTAGAAACTGCTGGTCTAAAATTTGTAAATGTGATACCTAGGCCTAATATTTTTATGTCGAATATTGTACTATGCAGCTTACAAATTTAAAAAAAGTATTTTCCTCAATTTCATGTTTTTGCTGCAGACACATACCTATTTTGCTTAAATATAATTATTTTACTTTAATATATTTATGTAATTTTAGTCTTTGGGCGTATACCCCAACTGATAAGGTTAGATTTTTTGTTATAAACAATCCTTTTATATAAGAGTTTTCATGTCACTCCCTGAACAGGCACTTAGTAGGTACTTATTTCTTCTATATATTCTTTATAATTTTGACATTGAGAAAATCATGAAATATACGCATAGGTTATTTAGAAGAAGAAAGAATAAAGAAGAAGAGAATACGAAACCTTGTTTTCGTTATTTAGTAGATAGGCTCAAACTGCGACTGAATTTATTTATTAATCCTCACGAATCTTTACGGAGGCAACCTTGCCGAATTATCTATCATATCAACCTGTAGCTGACCCACCTTTGATTACCTCGCCCTGTACTATTATATTTTCATACAATCTTTTGGCCCCAATTTGACCCGTGCGCTGAATTTATTCCTGCCACAAAATTCTTCCTTAGGTGACTACCCAACATAAACTACTTACCTACCAAATTTCATAGGTCAAGTAGATTATGTGTTCAGTCAGTTAGTGAAGAAGTAACCTTTCGCTTTTATATTAGGACTAGATAATATGTAACAATACATATTATACCTATGTACGCTTTTGATGACTACCCTCAAGTATGGAATATTATACCCTTCTCTCGTCACTTAGATATAGCAAAATGGTATTGCCGAATTTGTCTAGACATTGTTCCTGGTGTGTTCTCGAGCTGGTTTTCATGGGTGTTTCAATTGGGGCCATGTATAGTGCTTTTGCACTACTTGTGAACCTTGTTTGTCAAATTCAGACTCAAAGGTGCTGCCACTTCCGATTGGGGAGTGGAGCGCGTGCGATGATCGGAAAGATGCAGAGGATAAATTAGGTATTTAACAATTTTTACTCTAATAAATCGGACGGTTTTAATGCGAGGGAGTCGTTAACTGCGGCTGCGTTAGAGGATAACGGATCTGAAGCGTCATTGTTTTTGGCACACTTGAGATCATTATTTGTATTCACTATTGATCCGTCATAACTCTTGCTGTCCGCAGCTTGCCGGCTCCTTAAGTCAAGAACTATATGTTATGCCCGTTTTAGGTATCGACTTTGGTGCTGAAACCGTCACAAATGGCTATCATCTGTCTGAGCTTCGCAAAGTACGCGGTGGAACCGTTTGTATCGGAGTGTGAACCGCCCAGCGAGCTGGTCAAACTTGTGGCGGTCATTTCTATTGGTGAGTGGTCAATTGGTTTTATTAACCGGCAGTCTATGACCTTGTGGACATTTATTTGAATTCGGTTCATGGTGAAAGGAAAATACTTACAGAATTTTATTGCATGGTCTTTCAGAATTAAATTTTATCTATTCTAGGTGTAGGTACACTTTTGAATCAGTAACTTTAGAGTCATGTTGTAAAACTTAGGATCAAATTTCTATACTATGTGCTGTAAGCTTGAAATGCACATTGTCGCTAACCAATTAATTCAAAAACATAAGTGTTTTTTGTGCATTGGAAATGTCACGTCTAAGTCGCGCTATCCCGGGCTCATTTCCAGGCTTGTCCTAATGTGAGTATGCGGAAACCATGTACTTCTTTTATAATTATTACCTATAAAATTCAAACCTTTATATTCATTGGTATAAGCAATTAAGTATTAAGAAGGAAGGTCATCTTTCCGACGCAAATTGCTTAAGTTAATGTAATTTAAGAGTAAATGAACAACGGTTCCCTTTTTCCGTTCGTCCGTCATGACAAATCAGCTCAATTAAACTGCCCAGAGACAGACATAGTGTTATAATAAGGAGTCTACTTATAGATTTTGCGGTCGCGACTCAATTAAAATATTTTCGAGTGTTCTGAAAGGTCAATGTAGAGATGTAAAGTCACAGAGTTTATTAACATTTTCATGTGCGGTATTTAGAGATGTAAAATACTTACTAAAAATACGTAGGTATGCACGTGCAGGTAAAACAGTGTGATGCATTAGGTATGCATAATAGAATTACATCACTAATTATCTGTACAATTAACATGTTTTACAATCCGGCTAATGACGCTATAATATCTTTTCGAATAAAATCGAAGTCTACCGAAACGCCATGTTATTTGTTCGAATAAAATCGAACTTTCCCAGAGACTCTATATACCAAGACTGTTCTGTTTGTTTGTAATGGCGAAGGTAGTTTTTTAGAATAACAACGTTCTCGCTTCTTCCATTATTTTTTTACTTTGACTTTGATTTCCTAGTATATACAATTATAATATATAAGTATAAAATATAAGTCAGGAACTGTGCTCGGTAGATGAAATTATGAAATCAAAACATATCTGGCCAATTGTTGTTGGTTTATCCACCTCTGCTGACTTCAAAGGGGATTTAAAGGCGTTGTGATTTGTCTTTATGCTTTCTAACTCTACCTCAGACAACCACATAGATTTTTGAAAATAAAGATTAGACACCAAGGTCAGGCAGAATGGGGCAACTCTTCCAGACTAAATCAAAGATTACAGTGTAATCTAGGACCAATTTGCCGACATTCAAACCACACAACACATAGAATAACAAAATCATTGTTGAGATTTCTTGAAGGAACTCATCGGTCTATTAAAACTTTGTTATTTAGGTAAAACAATATTACTCATAACTAACCATGATCTCCTTTACAGTGATGATATTGGCGGTGAATTGCTACAGCGTGAATTTGGCGACGAACGTGCAGAACATCTTCACGGCAGCTAAACTCGTAGCAATCGCTATAATCGTCTGCGGAGGAGCTTATAAATTGATATTAGGTAATGACAGCCCACGTGCAACAAAAACTTCAATGTACTTTATCATTACTCCACATTATTACTTCATTTAAATATTTTTAAGTGCTTATTTATACATAATATTTACGAGTATATGACAATTTTAAATCAAAGCGGTAAAACTAATCGACAAAATAACCATGAAAATTTTTTTATGTTTAGATAATCATAATTTGAATGATATTACGAAGTGATACAACAATTTTTGACTGCTCAGAGAATTGTATTGTCAGATTTTCATTTTTAATCGCTCTCATTCCCACATTCATAACGGAATGTAAATATATAAAAAACTGACGGGATGTGTGTCATTATGGTGCAGGTAATACGCGACATTTACAGGAGCCAAACTTCGCCAGTAGCACGGCTACATTGGGCAACATTGCTACCGCATTCTACACTGGCCTTTGGGCTTACGACGGTTGGAATAACCTCAACTATGTCACTGAGGAAATCAAAAACCCATCCAGGTGAGCTTACACATTATCAACCGTATTTACTGATAAATCCACTGTTTTGGAAATATTTTAATTACAGAAGCAAATCAACCTTGAAGGCTTAGTAATTAAATAACTTTAAACGGTTTAAGTCGCGTATATTTATCATTATTTTTGTCCCGACGTTTCAAACACTTTGCAATGATTGTGATCAGTCACCCCATTACCAATCGCGAAAACCTAAGACAACCTTGAAGGCTGTCTCAATATTATTGTCGACATTTACACACGCGAAAGTAATCTTAATCCAATTAAGACTTACTAATATCGTTAAGCAGCGTGTCAGTCTGGTGTTTTTTTATTGATCATCCGAAACACTTATATACTAGTTTGAGCTCTACCTAATGTTGCGAAGAGCAACTTAAGTTACTTAAATACAAATCATTACGCTACAAATGAAAGCAATTATTTAAAACCATATAAGCTTATTTTATGCTCATGTCACGTATCAATGAAATAGCTAATTCTATTAAGATAGTTCATAGTTAATCAATAATTAAATTCATAATTAGACGAAATTTAATGAGCACCTTACTATTTTTTCTTTCTAAAATTATGTGTTGGTTTTATGACAGTGTTTAAGTTTTTATTTTTGTCTTAAGTGTGCATAAGTTTTCACGTTTCTATGTAATAAGTAACTACCTAAATTTCTTGATAGTCTAACCGTCAATAATATTTTAGGAACCTTCCACTAAGTATTATAATCGGAATCCCTCTGGTGACACTATGCTATGCGTTGGTCAACGTGTCCTACTTGGCCGTGATGTCGGTTAGTGAAATGACTGACAGTGAAGCCGTGGCGGTTACGTTTGGAAACCGACTTCTGGGTCCGTTGGCTTGGCTGATGCCGCTAGCAGTGACTATTTCTACCTTTGGCTCTGCAAATGGAACCTTGTTCGTCGCTGGAAGGTAATTCCTTTGTTTATAAAATCTCTATAGTTTTTTTTAGGCACTTGTGAATTGGTTGTGGCGGTTTGAGCATGTAGAAAGGTGAACAATTTTTGTCACCAAGCACCAATTTGAGTGTTTCGATTCCGGCAACTGAACGTGTGAATAGTGTATTGTAGCGTCTGCTAAAATGTCCAACACCACGACGACTGACCGACAGGTATGATATAAGATTGAAGCAATACCTAGTCTGGGCAAAATAGATCTAGGGTAGCGTTGAAGAGGGCTCTGTGTAATAAATCACCACATTACATAGGTCCCTTTTTTTAATCAATATCTTTTTAATTTTCTGTAAGCTGTATGATATGAAAGGCTTTATATTATGAAATTTTTTAAAAGAGTTGTTGCTTAGTGATTTCGGAGATAATAGAGGGTGATCCAATAAGTTTCACCACAGGTAGATCACCAAAGTGGAAGTAAACAATAGTGTGCTTTAATGCGACAGTTTTAAGACCCATGGAAGATCGCGGTGAATGTATGACACGTCTTAACCTTTAGGGTGCTTTTAATTAGACCTTGAGAGCCCGTAATACTAGGCCTAGTTCGATTATCATCCTCTATATACTCTAAGTACATCATCACTTATAAACAAGTCCAGTGAGACAATGGTCAAGAGTTAGCCTATCAGCTATTAATAAAAAATATCTTAAGAAAGTATAGGCTCATATGTAATATAGTATAATATGTAATATATGTAGTACACACTAATCGTGACATATGCTTCCAGGTTGTGTTTTGCTGCATCACGTGAGGGTCACCTGCTGGACATCTTGTCGTATGTTCACGTTCGCCGCTTCACTCCCGCACCTGGACTGATATTCCATGTAAGCCGACTGTTTTAATTGTTTATTTTTTTTTATTTTTTTTTATGCCTGATAGGTTAGCCTTTGACCACTATCTCACCTGATGGTAAGTGATGATGTGGTCGAAGATGTTGTTCAGGCTAACCTAGAATTACTGGCTCTCAAGGATGGTTGCCGGAACACACCGTTAGGTGCTTGGCGACAGATTTTCAACTTGAGGGTGGTAGCTAGCCAGGCGGGCATTCGCAAAGTGCCCTACCACCATGCTATAACGACTGCCATCCTAAGACAACAACCGGGACCGACGGCTTAACGTGCCCTCCGAAGCACGGAAGCGCTCAGTAGTAATGTCACCAGCGGTCACCCATCCAACTCCTGACCGCGGCGGACGTTGCTTAACTTTGCTGATCGATTCAGAATGGCTAAGCAAACTTCGCTACGAGCGCTTCGCTTTATTTACTATAAAAGTGTATTTATTTATTTGCAGAAAGAAAGTTACAGTTAAATTCTTACATTACATAAATATCGTGATGTCTGCATGATATCTCGATGAATTTCTGTTACCATATTTAATGACATACTTGATACAGATGAGTGATAAAGGCGTAAACAATAACAAGATACATACATAGAACGTAAATTTGTGTGCCCATTTACCTAATAATACATTATACAGTAGTCCTACGATTAAATCTCTCATAAACAGTTACACAGAGAGATTAAAACAAGAATGAAAAGTAAATTACACAGTCTAAAAAGTTTCATTCTTACCTTTTGATCCCTCCGTAATTTGTTGCCCTCCTCTTTGTTGCAGTCTTTAATTGCGGTTGCCATGGTACTGTACGGCACTATTGACTCTTTGATCGACTTCTTCTCATTTACGGCGTGGATCTTCTACGGAGGCTCTATGTTTGCTCTGATCGTCATGCGATACACGAAGCCCCACGCACCCAGACCTTACAAGGTAAGTTCTAGAAATTGTGTTGAGTTAAACTTGAGTTTAACTCAACACAATTTCTTGATTAATTCAAACTATTTGAGTTAAACTGAAAAAATATATGGTTATGTAATTTGTACCCAAATAGAGCTTTAAAATGCTTATGATGAAAGAAATCATGAACAGCTAAATCGTAGTTTTTTGAAATCAGATCACATTTGGTGAGACTATGAAGAAGAAATTTAGGTAACGCATCGAAAACACCCTTCTGTCTAATATTTACAAATGCGTCACGCCTCTGCATGGGCTACTAGCTGCTGTACTGGTGGCCGTTGGGGCTAAACCCTGTTGTCTGTGACGTCATCATCGCAAGATTTGGTATTACCATGTTCTCTTTCAAACACTAATTGCACTTTTTGATCACCAATAATACGAACATTTTAGAAAATCTATTATTTTATAACTTAGTTTAGTGTGAAAAATTTAGTTTTCCATTTCTAGGTGCCGATAATAATCCCGTACATAGTGCTGCTGGTGTCAGCATACTTGGTCGTAGCCCCAATCATCGACAAGCCCCAGTGGGAGTACCTTTACGCAGCAACGTTCATCCTAGGCGGTCTGCTCGTCTATCTGCCGTTTGTCAAGTGGGGGTACTCACTACCATTCATGGGTAAGTATATATAATAATCCCCGACGTAGTCTTGCGGATGTCATCGTGGCCTCAATCATGGACAAGCCCAATAATGAGAGAATCTCTACACACGTTCATACGATTTCACGTTTTACAACGACGTTTATCCGAGGTAGTCTGCTGGTCTATGAGTCGCTTGTGTAGTTTATACTCCTTGCCATTGGATAAGCACAAACCCGTACAAACTGCTACTGGTGTCAGCATTCTTGGTCTTGATCGGGAACATCGACAAGCCCCATTGAGAGTAATTAAGCGCAGTGACGTTTATAGTAACGGGTCTGGTCTTTGAAGAAGTATACTAATATTTTATAAACGTGTCCGCTGGTATCCATTGTTTGTCAAGCCTTTATTGCAAGTCCTAACTCTAACGAATAAGAACAAAACAAACCATTTAACCATGGTACTTATACCTGCCTACGAGTGACAAAATAACAAAGGCAGAAAGCCAATATGCATTTATACCAGTACTTAATTATTTTTATTAATTGAATGCGATAAATAATGATAACATTAGCGACGTGATTTCCCCTGTAATGTTCTGTTGCCGGTACTGTGCTAGAATAGCGCTCTCCAATAGAATAACTGACTTCTCGATAGTGCTCGTAGAATCCAGACCTCCTGAGGATGCTTCGTGTAGAAACGATTGGCGTCGAAAACTCTTCCGGTTTGTCTGCGTGACGTTTGTGACGTCAGGTCGGCTTAACAGGAAAATAAGGCAGAATTGTCTCTAGATATATTTTTAAGGGTTTTATTAAAATATTTGTTATTATTAAATATGGCTTTCTGCAAAAAAACGCCTGAATCTATCGTTACTTTTTTTTTCAGATAAAATAACAGTTTTTCTACAAATGGTACTGGAGGTGGTGCCAACTTCTACAACTTTCGAGTACTGAGGTGTTTAGTCTGTGCTAGACTTTAAAGAAGCATTTGTGACAAAAGTTACATAACAATTGTTAATTTATACCATATCTGAGTATGATGTACTTGGTTTTTGATACATAAAGTATTATTCATATTACTTTGGCCCCTATTTCGCTTCTTTGGCTAACTTGTTAGGTAATATGAAAATCAGTGATATGTATATCAAATCTCATTATAGTACTTACTGTAAATTCTTAGCAGTTATGAGATATAGATAGGAATTTAAAAGGAGTGAAATAGACCTTGTGAAATTGATGTTAACTATATTTTTTGACTGATAATCGTTACATTACGTCAAAATCAAAATTTAATGGCCGTGATTTTGTGTAACTGCAATATTTATGAGATTTTAATGTCCTATAAGTATAATAATGATTATGGGTGTTTTTATAATAAATATTTTATAGCAATGTTGTCTTACCCGGAAATTGTACGGTTAATTCGAATAATATTAAACCATTCTGGGAAGTCACAACGGCGTTGTGTTTTTTGCCTGATCAATGGCAATATTTTGTGAAAAATTAGTTTGTAGTATGTTCATCGGTCATTTCGTTAGTTTGCACGAATCATTCCTGTGGGGGCTTCTTTGAGGAGCGATTAGCCTTCATCACCGTCTGCATGGCCAACTATAAATAATTACAATACACCAACTATTAAGTATGGATAATAGTAGTTTTAAATATTTATTAGGCTGTTGGCCGTCATTGCGGCAATATCGATTTATGAAGGGTTGTATATTGTATCAAGGTGAGGGCCGAGAATAGAGCTTTAATGCCACGAGTCAATTACCAGGTATACGTATCACTGGACTCTTACGTATAATTATTATCGATCTTTGATAACCTTCACTATGACGCCGAACCAACCGAGTGAAAATTAAACCTATTTTATATATAGTTTTCTTTTTCTCTCTTCTATCGTGTACACAGGAAGTTACGGAGATGGAATTGGATTTCATGAACGACCTCAAGTTAACCGCTAGAGTTGTTTATGCTCGATCCACTTCTATTTTTAAAGTATCTATCTTCAATAGCTATCTTTCAACGTTTGCCGGTTGATGATATATTTTGCTCTCTCGGATATTCTGTATCATTTGACGTAGGTAAGTACGAGTACGTACTTACAACTCAGAAAAAGCTCGACTAGTTTTAGATGCTATACTCGTTAATGTCCCAATCATTATGTAGGTAGAAAATGTACTTATCCGGGAAACGGGATATATACCTGAATAAGTAAATTATTGTTTTTTTTTTATGCCTGATAGGTTAACCTTTGACCACTATCTCACCTGATGGTAAGTGATGATGTGGTCGAGGATGTTGTTCAGGCTAACCTAGAGTTACTGGCTCTCAAGGACAGCTGCCGGAACACACCGTTAGGTGCTTGGCGACAAATTTTCAACTTGAGGGTGGTAGCTAGCCAGGCGGGCATTCGCAAAGTGCCCTACCACCATGCTGTAACGACTGCTATCCTAAGACAACAACCGGGACCGACGGCTTAACGTGCCCTCCGAAGCACGGAAGCGCTCAGTAGTAATGTCACCAGCGGTCACCCATCCAAGTCATGACCACGGCGGACGTTGCTTAACTTTGCTGATCGATTCAGAATGGCTAAGCAAACTTGGCTACGAGCGCTTCAAATATTGATTGGTTCATGAAATTTTTAAGGCGGCAGTGCGGAGTTTCTTCTGTGCTCTGTTGTTCACGGACGTAAAAATTGTTTTGATTTTCGTACACTTGAGTTCGATCAAATGATATTTTATTTAAAAATATATGTTAAATGGTCATGGGACGGTGAGAAGTAACTTCATCAAAACGGAAGCCCAATTTGCTTCACTATGAGTGATTGTGCTAAACTCATAGTTATATAGTTCATGGTTCATTCATAGACAACATTAGTAAGTTATCAGAGTATATGTTTTTATTTGATCGATCGATTTGTTTATCGATCGATATTTTAGATACTTGCCAGGGGATAGAATAGCTCAGTTTGGCAAATACTGTTATATACAAGGTGTAAATTGTATTCGTTAATTTCGTGAAATGTACGTACACACTCAAAACGTGTCAGAATAAATTTTATGTTATATTTTGAAATAAAACTTAAACTCTTATTCTAGCTCCTTTATGAAGAAGATAATCTGAAGCTTTTAGACTCGTTTTAATAAATGCATCTCAAAGTTGGTATCGATCTTATGATCCGGGAACTCAACTTTGAGATGTATTTATTAATACGAGCCTAATTGCCATCAAATTGAAATTTTACTTAACCTTCCGTTTGACATAAAACAGGGATATTCATTCATAAACAAATAAAGGAAGATCAGATCCTTGACTACATTTCTAACTATGCTATGTCTGTAGCACCTAAAAAGCTCCTGTTTAAATTTTGATAATAATTAAGATATCAAATTTTTTTTTCTAACATGCAACAAAATTCGTCTTCATCATAGAATTATTAATTTAGTTTTAATGTTAAAACGATTCTTTCAATAATTTGATCCTGTAGAAGATCGTTTTTGTATTATAGTAGTACCTAATTTATATTTCTTTGTATTATTATTAGGTCCTTTGTGCAATAAAATTTTTGCAAGCATTTTACGTACATTTCAAGAGGTTAATAATTTCAGTTTAATTACGTCATTACTTGAAACCAGTCCTCTCGTAGCGTATAGGAGCTTCATACGTGTTGTTAAAATAGTAGTGCTGTGTAGTGCTTAGACACGCAAATGAGTAAATTATGTCTATAGATATAGATATAGAGCGTATTATTCATATTGACACGATAAATTGTTGTGAAAACAAAGACAAAACTTCAAATAAATAAAAATAAATGACAAACTATCCCCTTTTAAAGACTAAAGTGTGTTTTATCAAGTACCTAGTTATTAAAATCATTTGATATCATTGACGGTTTAGTTTTGTGATCGGTAAAATTTGGTCCTATCATTCCTTACCGGGGCAAAACGACGCCGGCGATATTGTCAAAAAATATTTTATATTTACGATATTGCTTCAATTGTTTTTATATTACATTTTTAGGTGATCTGTAGTTAGCCCATATGAAGCTCGAAATGATATTTTGTCGTAGAATATGGTTGATATAATTGAAATTGTGACATTATTACAAAGTAAACACGGGCACACAGTAAGTACACACCTAACGATGTGATAAATTGTTATGGGTAAATTCTAATGGTTTTATTTTGTATAATTAAAATGTCAAAAGCATACATGTACTTACAAATATAATACTTAACTATGTGTGTACACTTATCTCTCAAAGAGAACAGAATTATTTATTGTTATACACTACCATTGAATAAAATTTTAAATAAAGACATCTAAAATCGATTAACACGATGTTTCATTTCCATAGACTATGTGGTTATTTGATTATTAGTAGTCTGGACTAATATTATAAAGAGGAAAGATTGATATTTTTGTATGTAACAACTATGTCTCAAGGTGTGACGGGCGCAGTGTAATTCGTGATTTGTGACGATTATTTTATTTGTGTTATAGTAAGAGATTAGTCCACTTAACATCAGGTGGGCCACGAGCTTGTTCCGACATAATAACATAAAAAAAACATTCATGAACATAGGCGATCGAATAAGTTGTTTTTTTTTTTCATATATGTTAATCACCCGCGCAAAGCCGGCGGCGTGGGCCGCTAGTAATGAAATTGCCATTTTATTGTAATAGGTACTCCGAATTGGCATAGAACCTTCATGGTTTGAGATTTTTTTGTGAAACTTTTTTCACATGGTACCTATGAGGTTCTTTTAAAAAATGTGCAAAATTCGATTATCGACTTTCACTGGGATAGAGCATGATCTAAGGGCGCAGTATATTATTGTATCATGGGCTAGAGCACTTTCTTACATTTTGTGTAAGTATAAGTGACGCTGTGAGCAGGTTGTAGCAGTAGCCTCTGGCTCATAAGAAGTTTAATAATTAAGCTGTCGGAGCCGTATATTCCCACTACTTCAGTTGGTCAGACTTTTTCTCATTTATTCAGTTTAGAAATCAGAGACTATCCAACCAAATAAAAATACTATTTCATTAATTTACTGAAACTTCTCAAGTTATGGATGTACTATTGTGTATGGGCATACATTAAGCTACCTCTATCCTATTTATGGACTCCTAGTACCTACTTCATATGCTTTTATTACTATGTTATGGATGTACCAAGAACATACGTACATTAAGCTACCTCTGTACTATTTTATTTGTTTTTAGTACTCTGTTTTATTTGTAGATTCCTAGTAGGTACTAGTAGTAGGCAGTTTAACATCTTTATATCGACATACTCCCTTGAGAAAAAAATATATGTAGATATATTAACTAGTGGGAATAGAGGGTTGGAACACACTGAAGTGCTAAACTATAGATTTTTTACTAAGAGATAACTCCTCCAAAGCTATGCTTTCAAACAAGATGTCAAGATTATGTTACCAGGCTCCAATCAATGGAAACATCAAAAATACCACCAACCGGAAAACACAACGATGAGATTAGTTTCCATTAAGTTTCATTATAAACTCTTGGCTGTCCAACCATGTGATGAACTGCGGTGCATATGCTTACTACATATAATTATCATAGTATGCATCATCTAATCAATTTAAGTAGTTTCCATTATAGAAGCTAGAGACATGAGACATGGAGACTGAAGCCAGTGTTAACAATATTTGCATGCTTGAATTAGCGAAAGACTAAGGCTCAATTCAAAACGAAGGTAAGGAACAAAAGGAATAATAAATTCCCTCATGGATGGGCATGGGGGCGAACAGTTAGTGGACAAAAGGTATATCCCGCAGCTGACAGTAAAGAGTACCAAACCATTTTTTAACTTTATCTCTATCACTATAATGTATAGGACAAAAGACTGCCGTTGTCAAATCTCAAATACCGCTTGTGTATAAGAGCTCTCATATTTCAACCGATGATATGCCTTATTGTGATAAAGACAAAGTCGACAATGGTTTGTTTGCTTACCGAAATTCACACCGAAGTAGAAGCCTACTTCGGTGCTAGTTGAGACTTTTTGTACAGAGTACCAAACCTACCTGTGAGGCGGGATAAGGTCATGACGCTAATGATTTAAAAACTACCAGTATCATACTTTTAATAGCTTTCCAAGAACACATCATATCTTTCAGGATCTATCACAGCGATTGATGAATCGACATAGTAATAATTAATATAGGTTTAACGTAAAATTAATTCCTAGTCTAGATGTCAAAAATCCAAAATGGACGATTCAAGATGGCCGCAGTACAAAGTGGTTCGATCCCAGTGCAAGGTTACAACTGCTGCAGGGATATTACCGCTACCTGACTGCGACACTTTTTTATGCCTTAAAGGTTAGCCTTTGACCACTATCTCACCTGATGGTAAGTGATGATGTGGTCGAAGATGTTGTTCAGACTAACCTAGAATTACTTAAGAACAGCTGCCGGAAGACACCGTTAGGTGCTTGGCGACAGATTTTCTACTTGAGGGTGGTAGCTAACCAGGCGGGTATTGGCAAAATGCCCTACCACCATGCTATAACGACTGCCAATCTAAGACAACAACCGGGACCGACGGCTTAACGTGCCCTCCGAAGCACGGAAGCGCTCAATAGTAATGTCACCAGCGGTCACACATCCAACTCATGACCGAGGCAGACGTTGCTTAGCTTTGCTGATCGGTTCAGAATGGCTAAGCAAACTTCGCTACGAGCGCTCCAAACAATATTTTGACGTGGGCGTTTTGATATTTAAAATTATTAGCTAAGTATATAATAGAAACACAAAATATGTTCAACAATATTTATTGTTGTCAATAAACAAAGATCACAGATCTTTGAACAGTTCGATACCATTTAAAATATTTTGGCGATAATAAAATTGATGGTGTCAAAAGTGGCTTTCCTTCCGAATATTATAATACATAGCCAGTTTTGAACCATATTCAATAAAATAATTATGGTACAAAGTATGTCATCTCCTACATATTGCAATATAAAATAATAAGTATATCTTTTAAAATGTCAAAATAATGAAATAGGAGTCAAAGCACATAATATGCAATTATTTTTAATATGTGATGTATTTGTATTATCGTGTAAATAATAATCAAAATAAAGCGAGAAAAATGAAGGGCAGATTTTGTTCTTATAAAAGTACCTAGTACACAAGTGAAAAATCATATTTATTGGGTATTATTTGGACAACATTTATAAAAATTATCACGAAATTATTTACGAAAAATTATCGTGTCACAAAGATTTTCTGGTGAATATGATAAACATCAAAAAACAGTTAAACACTGAAAACAAATGGCCACATACACAAATAGATTTACAAAAACAAATAGCCATAGGTTCAATACAAATACATCTATTCGAGTGAGTAGTGTAGATTACACAGTATATTAACTTTATGAAATAAAAAAAACATCATACTTACAAAATTACAAAGGAAAAATTATAGTCATGTGCGAGATTCTAACCACCGCCATCCACCCTTATAGCCGGGGCATGCTCTGACCGCTAAGCCAACATGACTAATGACTCGTCCTCTCGTTCTTCACAATGACTCTATTTTTTCCTCTCATAATTTTGTACTTTAATGCGTGCAGCATGCGCTATTGCAATAATAAAAATATTAAAACATCATACTAAATGAACACAAACTAAACAATACTTACACTAGTTACACATTATATTGCCAACATCAATACAAATAAGGTTATGTACCAACAGTACAAACAAGTACAAAACTGGCCAATGTATATCTTAAATGGTATGAATTGACTTAGAATCGCAATATGTCAAGGCAACTTTGAGGTGGAGAACACTTGTTTCTCATTTACGTTGCATCGATCATATTCATTTATTCTGGCACATATTGGTACAAAGAAATGCGTCTTATATTCATTATAAAGAACCATGTTACATCACATGCACGGTATATAGTACTAAAAAGCTAGTCCTCCGAAAATGGGCTTGTACGCTATTTCATGATAATGAATATGCAATTACCTACTGAAAGCAGCGCGCCAATGGGGGCATAATTTTTTTTTAAATAACAATAAACGGAACCGACTTCTAACTCTGAAAAGTATGAAATAACTTGTTAAAGTCGGCCCCATGTTGATGCAAACCACTCTATTCTCATGGCCGTTTTGGCACTCATTTTCATGGCCGACTTCAACAAGTAATTTCATACTTTTTTGTGTTAGAGTCGGTTCAATTTTTATATACAGCAGTCACACCGGGAGGAAAGCGACGACGCAGGCGACGGTCGGACATACTTGCCTTCACTACAAACTTTGGAAACCCACAGATTACATCTATACATAAATAGGCCCTTAGAGTAAACAATGATACTTTCACAAAAAAAAAACTATTTCACGAAAAATAGAGCCAGTAATTCTAGGTTAGCCTGAACAACACTTTCAACCACATCATCACTTCCCATCAGGTAAGATAGTGGTCAAAGGCTAACCTATAAGGCATAAATAAAATGTTCAAGGAAGATTAGCTATTCTCAATAAACCAAACTGATATGTAAGAACTTCTAAGATAAAGGAAGCCTTTATTATTGTCGACCGAGAAAACTGGATCATAGATTCGATTTATCTGTCTATTCTAGTTTATATATATTATAGATAACAATTGATATTCATTACTTTTGTTTTTAGTGAATGATGCAACGTAAATGTAACGCGTGTCCGTTATAATATTCACACGGTTAATAATCTATAAGTCAATAAATCTATATGTAATATCTACAACATTCTTAGAACCTAAGATGTGGCTTATTCTTCATCATATGTCTGAAACAAAGAGAAAACATATTCAGCATAAAGTTTGTTTAAGGAGTCCTTTTCAGCAGCAGCATTTTAAAACATGATCTCACAAGACTTGTTCAAACGTTTTATCATAGTTTCATGACAACCATTCTGAGGATTTAAAGAATATTCGAATGGTTTCAGCATTATTCTTTTAAGGGCAGTGCGCACGTAGCGTTTACATCACCATACAAACGTAGAACGTCATATTTTAGACGACAGAAGTGTTGAAAATCGTAGAAACTTTGCATAGTCTAAGAGTGGGACTTATCGCGTCCAGTATCATCTTATCTTAGTTGAAATTCTAGTAAACAATAGTAATTACTAGTTTCCCAGAAGTCTCGCACGACGCGGCCAAGATACCACTTGATACGATTGTGATCGATTACCACGACTTCCTGGCTGGCCACGTTCGTGTTCAACTTCATACATACATAAAATCACGCCTCTTTCCCGTAGGGGTACGCAGAGACCATAGATTTCCACTTGCTACGATCATTACATATCTCTTTCGCTTCATCTACACTCATCAATCCTTTCATACATAAGCGTCGGTTTAGGGTACTCCTGACCTCGCCTTTTTTCAGAACATCTTCAATCTGATTTCGGAACGTTCGCCTCGCTCTTTACTTCCGTTCACTTGTCTATGTATACCTGTTTAGTCAATCTCATTTCATTCATTCTTTCTACATGTCCAAACCATCTTAACATACCTTTCTCGATTTTTATCACTTTATCCACATTCACACCACATCGTTCCCTTATCACACTATTCCTTATCCTGTCACTCCGTTTGACTCCAATCATGCTTCTCAACTTCATCTCGTCATATTTTTTTTTTAATTCTATAGCTCAGTACTTGTCAAGTTTCACAGAAGCCTAAAGGCACGGCACGGTCAAGATCTTGATACTAGTATGTTATGTTATAATATTCATTACCGCATCTGCCCAGCAAGCTATGTACAAATTCGACTTCATCTCGTAGTTCATATTCTTATAAACATTAGCTCAGTACTTACTTATCTAGAGTTTCCCAGAAGCCTAGAAGCACGGCGCGGTCAAGATGCCGCTTGGTGCGGCTGAGGTTGAGCACCATAACCGCCCAGCGGGCCACGTTTGCGTCCAGTTTCATCTCGTCGTATTTTAAGTGGAAGGCACAGACTGTAACAATTCCAAAACGGCATAAGTATAACAAATGTTCCAGGGAGCACAACATTTTTACGGCGAGCGAAGGATATTACGCATTTTAGGATCACCCTTGATCCACCTGGCTAGCTCACCTAGAATGATGTAAGTACTATAAAAATAAGTAACCTCTAATAGGTACTCGTAACTGATTATGACACGTAGTCTTTCCCGAGTTTCGAAAATATCGGGATAAGTAGAAAAATCGGCACTCAATAAAACCGAGTACGAATTCAATAAATCGTAAAGGTTAACTCTATGATGTGGAGAGAAATATTGTACTATTTCCCTCCATAGACCTCGCATTCTTCGGACATGTTTTGAGGCGAGGTAGCCAGTCCATTGAACACTTTGTCGTTTAGGGCAAGGTAGAAGACCGCGTGGTCACCCATGCGATGGACTGACCAAATCAAATCTGCGGTGGACGGTGCATGAGTACACCAGGGTGACCGTGAATATAGGGCGATGTCGTGACATTGTGAGGCGCATTACATCTGCCCCCACTACAACTACATGACGACCACACCGCTCTGTCAAGAACGTAACGACTGAGAAGAAAGACTTGATATGAAATCTGTACCAGTAATTAGGTACTAATAAATAGACGATTAACATAATATTGATAATTGCACAAAAGAACCGCATGAATCGCAAACATTAAGTAGAGCGTCCGAGACACGACCTTCATTTTTTTGACTACCACAACTAACGGGAGAGCAGAGCTCACAGACTGACGCTGGGCGCGTTTGCAGGGGCTAAGTTTTCCAGAAACATATACTGAAATTGTGAGTCGTAATAACGTCGACTTAGTAAAAAAAAATACAACTTATTATCTACCGTTTGAAGCAAATCCAAACGTGAAAACACGTGACTTTGACAGCAATTTCATCGAAAGCATTTATGTACGTGTGTAATATATATATATATAAATGCATATTATCATTATAACGAAGAATTTTCTTCAATAGATACTAATACCCAGACATAATACCACTTAAATAACATTATTAAACGGGTCATAATGGGTTGGCAAACAATATTAAACATTCATAGTGAACATTGCCAGACATAATAAATAAAATAGGTCTTTTCATCACCTTTCGCTATCACACGAATATTCAAGAGTTTCACAAACTTTCCACTTTGCCAAGATACGGTACCATTGGCAACCATCCACATCGTCCACTTACGTGAATATACTGTGCAGGAAATGGGTGTTTTCACATTGACCGACGCGACGTCGACACTGACCCGATAGACTTAACGACTTTAGTCTAGTATCAGCTACGAAATAATTTTCTAATTTGACTTTGACGGGTTAAACGAATCATCACGTTTGATCTTCACGGACATTTCGTCGTTTGCCGCTCACAGTGTTAAAAAGTTATATACAGATTCAGATTCAGATCATTTATTGCTTCCATAAATAGTACATACAATTTTTGAAGCGCTCGTAGCGAAGTTTGCTTAGCCATTCTGAATCGATCAGCAAAGTTAAGCAACGTCCGCCGCGGTCAGGAGTTGGATGGGAGACCGCTGGTGACATTACTACTAAGCGCTTCCGTGCTTCGGAGGGCATGTTAATCCGTCGGTCCCGGTTGTTGTCTTAGGATGGCAGTCGTTACAGCATGGTGGTAGGGCACTTTGCGAATGCCCGCCTGGCTAGCTACCACCCTCAAGTTGAAAATCTGTCGCCAAGCACCTAACGGTGTGTTCCGGCAGCTGTCCTTGAGAGCCAGTAATTCTAGGTTAGCCTGTACAACATCTTCGACCACATCATCACTTACCATCAGGTGAGATAGTGGTCAAAGGCTAATCTATCAGGCATTAAAAAAAAATAAAAAATAATACAAGTTGTTACAATAGATAAGAGTACAGTCATATTATTATACACTTGTTCATTGCCGGTAAGCTAGCCTTCGACCACAATCTAAGCTGATAGTTAGTAATGATGTGGCTGAAGAAGGTAACTGGCTCTCAATGAGCTGTCAGTACACACTAGAAGCTCGTATGTGCTTGACGACAGAGTTTATACTTAAGGGGACGATGCAAACCAATTAGGAGCTTGTAATGGAAAATAAAACAAAATATAAATAAAACAAAGTTCGAACGCAATACGCGCGGCGCGTGGCGGCTACGACCGTTTCTTTGTTTAAAAATGAAAGAAAATAATACTACTTCTAATAGATGTGGTAGCCCGATTCTAAACTTTTCAACACGGATCTGTTTAACATCACGATTTAGCATAAGTTAGACAAGAACATTCACTATCGTTAAGAGTTGTGACTAAAATCCGATATTCGCCCCCTTAAAGGCCTTAGTTAGCCAGGGGAGCATTCGCAAAATGTCCTACCACCGTGCTTTAATGACTGCCGTCCTATGATGACACCCGAGACCGCGGCCTAACGTGCCCTCCGCAGCATGGAAGAGCTCAGTGGTACATGCCACTAGTAGTTATCCATCCATGTAAAGACCGCAGCAGACGTTGTTTAACCATAGAGGATCGGCATTTCTTATTAATTAGATACTGATATATTAGGGATAACCTAGTAGGTTGGTTAAGAACGACTAGGCAAGCTCCACTACGAGTGCTTCAGAAGAAGTACAAACGAGAGGAGCGTTACATCGGTGTTAGAGATGGTCTATGGCAAAAACGATCTAATCTAACTTCATTCAGTCGCCCAAGTCTGCCTCCACTATTGATACTGGAAGGATCCTTGGCTCACAGTGCTAAAGAGAAAACGCTACTCTTTTAACGGAGTTTTCACGTTTTGTTAGATACAGCGGGCACTATGGTCACTTTTCAAATGACTCTAAAGTCCTAATCTTTTATTGAACAATGCAAGCATCTCTGATATGGCTCGGTTGTATACCAGCTCGAAGCCTTAGATTCTATTCATAATAGAACAAAGAAAGTTGTTTGGGCATGTTGCGTTGGTGGAAGACTCCAAGCAAAGCCTTAAACATAAAGGTAATGTCGCCGATATATATATAAACTAAAAGTATTAAAGTACTGAATAGCTATCTTCTAGGGGTGCATTGTAACTTTCCTCCCAGTGAGACTGCGGTCAAATGCTTGCTCAGTGTTTATTTAAAGGGCTCCGAAAACCTAGTTTTAATCTGTAGTGGTAAGTAATGGTACACCCAGGCTTTATTCTGCCTTCTTCGCCTGCAACGCGCTGGACCAGTAACCGCAAGGTGAATTCGTTACTAAGGAAGGAACCAGCATCTCAATCCAAGCACCGGCATGAAAGTAAAGGCGAAAATCTATAAATCCAGGTTTTACTTATCAATAACTTACTATTAGCAAATATCTGCACAGGGTTGCCGTCCCAGGGCCATCCTTTGAACTGCCACGCGGGCCCTTGCACGAAAACAGCTACAACTCGGTCCCATTCTGCTGCCGATAGTCGGCTGGGGTTGTCCACTACGCGATATGGTACCTGGAAACAAATAAATACTAGCAGACCTGCCTTTGATAACCTTCGCCTGGGCCTCAATAATTTAATTTTTAGCCCCAATTTGACCCCCAGATTCATCCTTGTCCCAAAATCCTATCTACCTTGACTTCTATTCGCCACAGACTACTCAACAACCTGCCAAATTTGACCTTCACAGGTCAAGTTTTCGAGATTTCGTGTTGAGACAGTGGGTCAACGAGCGACTTTTCCCTTTATGACATAACATTTATTTTCATTTTATTCATTTCAACTTGATGTGATAGAACTCTTTTTTCACATTCAACATTTAAAAGAGAAATTATACTTTAACACATAATTGTAAGAAAACTTACTGTGATTGTGGAAGCATTGTTAGGTACATGATCGCCGGTTGCCCCTTTTCTTCTTTGCAATAGAACTTCATTTTCACGTGCAGCGCCTTCATTTTTCTTCTGCTCCACCGTCACGAATCTACGATAATCACAAATATATAATCAGTTACCTAATCTGCTTTAAAGATCCTATTGACCATCCTCGTAGAAAAACGTCATATAATAGTAGCCGGTTGACATTTACTGAGAATGTACGTTTTTATGGCGGATTGCCTATGAATTATTAATAGGTTGGTAATTGCCTATGAACTAAATTAAAAAATAATTAAAGGCATTAGAATACAAGATACTTTTAATTTTGATCTTTTTGTTAGTGTTTAACTTAAAAAAGGTAATACAATGAAGCGTCAAACTTTACACAGTTAAAAACTGGATTTTTAAGCGCTCGTAGCGAAGTTTACTTAGCCGTTCTGAAACGATCAGCAAAGCTAAGCAACGTCCACCGCGGTCATGACTTGAATGGGTGACCGCTGGTTCATTACTACTGAGCGCTTCCGTGCTTCGGAGGGCACGTTAAGCCGTCGGTCCCGGTTGTTGTCTTAGGATGGCAGTCGTTACAGCATGGTGGTAGGGTATTTTGCGAATGCCCACCTGGCTAGCTACCACCCTCAAGTAGAAAAATCTGTCGCCAAGCACCTAACAGTGTGTTCCGGCAGCTGTCCTTGAGAGCCAATAATTATAGGTTAGTCTGTACAACATCTTCAACCACATCATCACTTACCATCGGGTGAGATAGTGGTCAAAGGCTAATCTATCATGAATAAAAAAAAACCTTTTTTTTCGTTACCTAATAGATCTAAGTACTCACTTGAAGTCTTGCAACATGTCTTTAACGTTGAACATGGAGATGAGTGACGTGGCCGCGGCGGGGATAATAATGATGGGTGTGCGTGAAGGGCGCTTGCCCCCGCCCCCGGGGGGCAGCCTTGCCGCCGCCACTGGCAGCAAGTCACGCCGCCCTGGCGTACCCGGCACCGGACCGTTTTCTGTACAATTAAACATGTCAGGAGTTGAATAGACCTTAAAAATGATTTGAAGAGGTTTCTTAGAGTACATATTAAATTTGTAGCAGCAGGAAATTTTATGTTAATCTTGATCATACTCTATTATTCATGCTGAACGTTACATCGAGACATCACATGTTTTTCACGTAACACTTGAATCTTCCTTCAGTGAGCGCTGTAATATCTTTAGGAAGTTTCTTACAAAATAGCTCAGAATTCCCTGAGGGTGACTTTTGCTTTGTCTATGACACATTGGTAATGAAGTCATTGCTTTTAATCGTAAAACTTGTATGTACCGTTATTTTATCTTTTTGCCTCGTCGTAACTGTCGCTGTTTTATTTTAATATACTTAAGTTTGCACTACGGGTAGCATGCATAGTATTTCTAAATATATACGGACTCGGTAAAGTGAAATTTACAGGATGAGACGTCATATTATGATGAAACGGAATAAATAAATAAAATATCAATTTATTTACAATAGTCGCTGAGACATTTGCTAAGATCCATTTCACCCATCTCTCTAAACATGTGGTGTGAGCATTCGTGGCACCCATCTTGTAATGGCTTTTGAGAGGTTCATTTTTGCGAAGTATATTCTGCTAAGGAGTTTCTTTATTATTGGAGCATCTTCGAATACAAGTTTCTCAACAATTGAGTTTTTCCTTGTTTCGTCAGGAATTTGACAAACAGCGCGGTGCTTGATTTAGGTAAATACTTTCTCGTCAGACATTTAGTTGCACTCGAGGCTCGATAAAAACTTCAATCAACCAACAAGTATTTGCCAGATTAATAGTTTATATTTGATAGAAAAGCCATAGACAAAAACTACCCTCATTATAGTAAAAAGTTACAAAAAAGTTCCGCTACTAAGAATACTTTGGACACTCTCGTAGCATCATCAATCAATTAAGTTAATCAGGCATGAGTATTTTTTTAATTTAATTGAAAGATCGGAAGCAGTTGTGCCAGCGACCCATATGTATATACCCTACTACACTATTTCAAATAGTCTGGAAGAGATTGAAAAGAGGCTCACCTAAGACTGAAAGGGGGTGCCACCTCCCAGCTTCAGACTCTTAAAAAGCACCATAAGCTGGATGCAGCTTTTATTGCCTAACAATAAATTAACTATGATTTATACTTACGTGGCATCTGTCGTGGATGATTGGGCGTCTGTGGAGCGCGTGCTGCTACTGGAACACTTGGACCTTCTGTCACGGACTTAAGGGTCATACCGTGGTATGTGCCCATGGTGTCGATTTTGAACCCTTCAGTCTCTGTAAGACGAAAATTAAAGAATTAATTATAAATTGATAAATATATATCATTGGAAAGAAATACAGAGATAGAAAAAGTATACATTAATTACATAAAGAAGTAAAAAACCTGACTACGATTTATATATTTTCGTTAAAAGTTTTATCAATCCATTGTAATTGAAACTGCAAGTTATATATATTTATGGAATCTTTATTTGAAGCCCTTCATTTTGAAACCCCAATCAATGGGTTTGATAAAAAAATAGTTCCCAAAATATTGCGTCTAAAATCTGCCAGTTTGATTTTTATATAATTTTTATGTCGTTAGTGTTATACTTGCGCTATCAAGACGAATCTAACAATATCTCATACATTAAATATGCTTAAGCCGTTTCGAAGTTATAGTGGAATAAAAAACTGTGAGTTTCTTTATACATACATACATGAACCCTGAAAATATAACACTCCTTTTTTGGGCGGTCATGTAAAAAAAAACAGATTGGAAGAGATCGTCGATAAGTCCACCTATCGTACTTTGGTTTACGGATAGTTCTTCTATTTTTCGTAATGTATATATTTTTAAACAATTATACACTGAATTCAAAGAAAGTAAAACAAGGGTTATTATACTTACCTTCTTTTTGCCTAATGAATCTTTCCTGATCGTATCTGTTGTACTGAGTCTGTTGTGCAGGCAACACTGTGGGCTGCGGCATTATCACTGGCTGAGGTCTCGGTGCTCCAGGCCTACCTTCCTCCCGTGCCTTAATACTCGTCAATAACGCCGTTATACTCTTTAAAAACATCTGGAAGAAAATGACATTACTATTAATAATACTGGCAAAGGGAATCCTGGTAAGACGAAGGTGATATCTAGAATCAGTCATAGCCGTTCATTCATGCCATTCAATAGCATGGACATTTTATCAGGGATGCTTGAATTTAACACACAATGCTCGTTTAAAACTTTATAAAGGAATCAAGTGGCGGTGATGTGTGGGAAGTCCTTAGAATAAGTATATGCGCAAGGTTTGGAAAACTCATAGATATATGATAATGTGATATGTAAATGAGTCCATCTGTGATCATTAAAACAATATGATTTTGACTTATCTGGTTGACTGTATGAACACAGACAGACTCATACATGCTATGAGTCGCCGGGTCTAAGAATATAAGGACTGTTAAAAGGCGACTTAGAGAAAAATACGGCTAATGAGCAGCAAGTCCAAACTCACTTTGATAAGATGTTGCTGTAAATTGGGCTTAAAACAGGGATCTCTACTATCTTAACACCCTCATTGCCGGAAAGGTAGGGGGTACATAAATAAATAGCTTTTCACATTTATCCTTTTATTCTAATTACTAAACCGTTGTATGGGTATGGAGCGATGTCTAATTAAAGTTTTTCTTTCATTGTGACTTTGAAAGCTTATATGCTTAGCTGCCGTTAAAGTAAAAACAATAATATAATTATTATCACACCACCTTTTTATAGCTTGCAGAAAATATAATGATATAACCATTTTATTTTCTAGATGTGACCCATCCACTTACTTTTCCATTGCTCTGTAAAACTGTAGTTCTTGTTCTCCATTGCCTCTCTCTACTGATAATATCTTTTGTGAGATCTACATCGTAATCTAAGATAGCTCTCAAGTCTGATCCATCAACTCCCAACGTGTCATTGAAGTCATTGCTTTTAATAGTGGTCCTCTTTTTTGCCAAACGCTTGGCCTTGATAGCAGCAATCTTCTCCACGGACATAGCCTCTGAAAGAGACCTAAAATAAAAAAGATAAATAAGAATATGGCCAAATTTTTATCAAGCGGTTTAATATTATAATGGAAAAT
The DNA here is from genome assembly GCA_963854805.1 of Plagodis dolabraria. Lineage (NCBI taxonomy): Eukaryota > Metazoa > Arthropoda > Insecta > Lepidoptera > Geometridae > Plagodis > Plagodis dolabraria. The sequence goes on along the minus strand of OY978441.1, from coordinate 24,685,219 downwards.
AACATAAAATTTAATTACATCGCAACAAGATATTGTGATATATAATTAACATTTTCAAATACAATTGCTTGTCACATAGGTGGTATCTGTATTGAATAGAAGTTATGTTTACACACATTATTTTTAGTTGTAGTTTATTTGAGGCATTATTTACCACTTACTGAGTGAAAGATTTGAAGCGGTCGTAGCGAAGTTTGCTTAGCCATTCTGAACTGATCAGCAAAGTTAAGCAACGTCCGCCTCGGTCATGACTTGGATGCGTGACGCTGGTGACATTACTACTGAGCACTTTTGTGCTTCGGAGGGCACGTTCCGTCGGTCCCGGCTGTTATCTTAGGATGGCATACATTATAAGTAAGGTGGTAGGGCATATTGTGAATGCCCGCCTGGCTAGCTACCACCCTCAAGTAGAAAATCTGGCGCCAAGCACCTAATGGTGTGTTCCGGCAGCTGTCCTTGAGAGCCAGTAATTCTAGGTTTGCCTGAACATCATCGACCACATCATCACTTAACATAAGGCGAGATAGTGGTCAAAGGCTAACATATCACACACAAAAATATATATATATATATAAATAAGATGATAATCTTCTAACTTTCGGCAGTCTAAATTCTGTATTGGTGGTATGGTGCCATGTTAGAGATCTCTCAGTCAAAAAATAAACGCCCCCTCCAACGTGAAAAATAGTGTATAGACGAAATACGCGCAACCTCACCAATATCATTGGTTTTTCAGTCATCGTGGCTTGTGTACGATCTGCGCGAACGTGTCAAGTAATATCGCTGCACGCACGCACATCAGGCTTAGTGGAGGGGCGTGCATTTTTAGACTGAAGGATCTCTACCCATTGCTTTGTTTTTGATTGATTTATATATATAATTTTTCCTGTGTTTTTCTTCTTCTGCTTAACATAACAATTGCAGATCTAGCAGACCATTACAAATAAATAACTCACAAATATTCTGCACGGCACTGCATGGCGTTGGCCTATATTTCGCATGGCTATAATATCACTAACGCGTCGCAGGCTGTACCCACGTCGGTGTTACGCCACCTCGTTGTTTTAAAACTAACAATGTTCAACATTTGAACATGTCGTCTGGCTTGTCCTTACTAGTAATATATAAGTCAATGATGCTTATGTTGGTAAAAGAGTTTGAAGGCCATAGCATGCTCATTGAGATACTACTTGATACGTTGACCAATATTAAGTGACAAAGAAAAACAACTAATCCACCCCACGAATGCTGCTATTATTATTCAAATATAGTAACTTAATTACTTGATGTTGTCAACAGTGACAGATGCTTCCTTAGGTGCATCAAGGCGGGCAGCCAGTTGCTCCCTGACTTTCTGAACATGCGTCTCCTCAATGCGAGGCTTCTTTGCCACAGATTCGCCTCCATCATGGTCAAGAGTTCTTTTAACCTGAAAAAATGTTAGAACAATAATAACATTAGAGATACGAATTACTTAGCTTTCCATGGATTCACCGTGCGGGTGCCGGGTCCGTAGCGTTGCAGAGGAAGAGGCTAGAGGGATTTGCAACCCAGGAGTAGGGTTAAGAGGCCTCTTTACGATATATCAATGCTCCCCTTCACCGCTCGAGCCTCCTCCCCTACCTATCCAAATTTGGTAAGATCCTACTAATGCCGCCTTAGATACACGTTCTAGGATGCCCAAAGCAGGCCAAAGTCTTTAAGTAGGTTATATAGGGATTTCGCTGGTTGATTCCCTTGCGCCAACTTCTACAGCATATATATTAACCACATAACCGTTTTTGGTTATCATTTGTAAGGACATAATATTTGTTTTTTTTATTGCGTGGTCTTTAGTTATGTTCATTTCCCACGGCACAGTAAGTTCTATAAGTAATATGTGTTTTAGATTTTTGAGTATAGAAATTTATCTGGTCTGGAGGACGAACACCAATGAATCCTCAGGAATTTTGTAGCGTTTTTCATACGTGTCCATCAAAAGAGTCCAATCGGGAGCTGCGCCTAAGATGGAGTAAGGCTTGGATTTAGATATTGTAGATAACGCTTCTTTTACAAAATCGACGTATCGTTTGTTTGTGGTCAAACCTTTTTTTCCTCCAGCTACCGAGACTCGCCGCTTCTCGTATGATTTCGAGGACTATCATGGCGACGTGAATAATGACCCCTATCAAGAAGCACCTTGCATCCTACCAGTAAGTTCCTTGCTGTACCTATCGCCTCCCGATAAATACTGCAAGACTTTTTGGTGGCTTTCCCCCATCTTACTACGTTACTTTGGTCTGGGAGGGTCATCTGAAAGGCGTTTAGATAAAATTTGATAAGGCAGGTGACCAATCGTATATCAAGGTACTTTAACGCCAGAGGGATACAAAATTCACCTATGGTGAGCCATTCGCTTTGCATTTCTAAGCTCATTGCATGTACTTTATAGCTATTATTTTTGTCTTGTTGTAGTAAAGATTTTACAATGTCTTTGTCCTCAACATTCTTTTTCGAGTCAAAATACGCTTTGCTAGACTGAGCACCTATCATAAATTGTTTGTGGAATTGAAGCCTCGAATCAAAGTCAGAGGCACTTTTGTCTTTTGGGAGAGATGTGACTATATCGTCTTGAGATTTTAATATGACGTGCGTTTTGGGTACTCTGAGGTGTTTATAGAGCTGTGATGGTTTCTTTAATTTCATCCCAAAATTAGTTTGATCCCTAAATAATGTCTGCCGAAAGTGCAAGCCCCAACCATGACTTCAATGTCCTTATGATGTTTACATCCAGCTTAGTTAAAAGGGATTTAGTATTGTTGTATACTAGAAAAGGCCAAGTCAGAGAAGAGTCCCGGGTCATAGGACATACTTTTGGTATTCCGTCTACCCGGACACAGACAGTGGCATTTACTTGGTTTTGTTCTCAACCCTTCAGTCCATGCGCAGAACTCATCCACTTCTCTTAAAAGTTCCTGACATTGTATTGGGTTCAGTGTCAGAATTGCAAGGTCGTCAGCAAAAGCTAAGATTGACTCTGTGTATCTGTTATTGATTTTAAGCCGATAGCCCCACTTTTTTTCATGACTAATAGCTTGTCAGCTCAATAGTAAAGCGTTAATTACTATATTAAATGCTATTGGTGACAAGCAACAACCATGGAACAAACCCACATTGTATTGCAATGTGTTTTTGTGTCCATTTTTAGATGATATAACAAATTTTAATTGGAATGCGATGATGTTGCTGATCACACGTGGAAAGTAATACCATTTCATTGCGAACATCAGCAGTTTGTGCTGCACAGACCCAAACGCATTCTCTAAATCTCATCCAGCACACCGTTATTTGTCTTTCGTATGTTCTGGCATCTTTTAAACTTTCCGCTAGTAGAGTATTGTGTTCCAGGCATCCAGAAATTCCAGGCAAAAACCTATTCTGGTGATTGGCCCTGAAATACTTGTTATTTATTATAAAATGTGTCATTCTAGTTTGTAAAATTGAGGAAAATATTGTTACCCCTATATTTAAAAAAGGAAGCAAATTAGAACCATCAAACTATAGGCCTATTAGCCTGACCAGTGTGGTATGCAAGGCTATGGAAAAAATCATAGTTAAGCACATTTCGTCACTAATCACAGAGTTATTACTGAACATCAACATGGATTTTGCCCACATCGCTCCACTGTACCCAACTTGCTGTCATGCTTATCATCATGGATGATAAGCATTTAATAAAAGAGAACCTATTGATGTAATTTATCTGGATTATGAGAAAGCTTTTGATAAGGTTCTTATGAAGAGATTACTACACAAGCTAGAATTTGTGGGAATACACGGGAAACTACTAACTTGGATCGAGGCATTCCTATGGCAAAGAACCTTACGAGTGAGAGTAGGTAATACAATGTCTGACCACAGAGAGATATACAGTGGTGTACCACAGGGCTCAGTGCTGGGTCCAGTGCTGTACGTTATATACACCTTTGATTTTCCCCATTGCCTAAAATGTGATGTTAGTATCTTTGCTGATGATACCAAAATATTTGGAAACTCTCAAATCGACTATGAACGCCTACAGGATGATTTAAACAAAATAACCAACTGGTCCATGGAATGGCTAATAAATCTCAATCCATCAAAATGTACAGTATTGCACATAGGCAGTTGCAACCCTCAACTGACATACAAGCTGGGTGATACTAATCTGATGGAGGTCAAAGTGCAAGCAGACCTAGGAGTTAAGATTTCAGAAGACTTGAAGTGGGAAGCGCATTTGACATCAATCACTAAGAAAGCTAAAAGTCTTATTTAACTCATTAGAAAAGCCTTTGGCGCTTTGACCCCTGAGATGATGTTACAGATCCACAAAACCTTTGTAAGACCAATTCTAGAGTATGCATTTCAAGTCTGGAGCCCTTATTTTGTTAAAGACATTGAACTCCTTGAGAAGGTATAACGCAGCTTCATAAAAATACCATGAGCCCTAAAATGACAGCCATATGAAGAACGCTTAAAAGTTTTGAAGTTCACAAGTTTAAAAGATCGCATGGATCGTAGAGATCTAATTGAGACATATAAGATCTTAAATGGTCATTATGACCTTAAGATTAATAAAAAATGTTTATACGCAATGAAAATGTCCATTTAAGAGGACACCATCTTAAGTTATGTGCCAGCTCTTCAAATAACAATGCTCACAAAAAATTTTTCAGCAATCGAGTAGTCAATGCATGGAACAAACTTCTGGAAGACATAGATTCAGCACAAACTGTAAATCAATTCAAGAATCGACTCAACAAATATATTACATGTAACAAGGGGAACTAGTAGAGAGTAGCAGGATACAGGCAACTATCAGTTGATACAACTGTCTGCTTGATAATAAATAATAATGATAACAAATAATAATAATAATCATAATAAAATATTTTGGATATAGTGTTTGTTAGTGCGTTCGGCCTAGTATCTTTTAGATGAGTATTTTGTCTTTTATGGATGCGTAGCCCTGTGAAGGGCAAGTTGCGATCCCCCATCCCTGAGATTTGATTTTTTTTAAATATATAACCTCACTATTGTTGGGAGGCAAGGGTAGACCCCCCCTGTGAAGAGGAAATTGCGACCCTCGACCTCCCTCCTTTCCAGATATATTTTATTTAATATCTCATTTTTATTATAAAAATGTTTTTTATATTATAACTCAGAACTCCCTGGTTCACTTCGCCCCTTCGCTCCACTTGGCCTTGCAGGCTTGCTCCACTCAGGATCTCCATAGCAAGCTTCTAGCTCCGCATTTTTTATATAGTAGGGACCACAAGACCAGGTGGAATTGGTGTGCTCTGTATCGGATCTGTGACTCAGTTTGAACTTAACCCAATCCACTACACTAATAACCTAAGCTTTAGCAATTAGAAGGTCGGTAGCACATAGCAGATCAAATGGGTGGAGTGACACTCAGGGGCGATATAGCGAGAGCCCCTAAAAGTGCCAAATTGAATCATGATAAGTAAAATTTTTTGAAGTAAGAATTAAAAAATATGTCATAGAAAGGGGAGAGGGCAGGGGTCACTACTTCCCCTTCACAACGGGCCGTCTGATCTTCCCTGCACTGCTCCTCCTCTCTAAAATCAATGACTGACAATAGTGAGGTTATCAATTTTGAAAAATCATATCTCTGAGGGAGTGGAGGAATCGCAACTTCCCCTTCACAGCAACGGGCCTACACATCCTCTTGCACAAGCACCCACCCCCCACTCGTCTTAAATTGATGTTCAGTTCAAGAAAAAACTCTATGAACATGTTACATGCAACTAGAAAAATTAGTAGAATGTAGCAGGATACAGGCTACTATCAGTTGTTACAACTGTTTGCCTAATAAATATAATATCAGTTATATGTGAGCTAAGCTACAGGTGGATAAATACATATTAATTTTCACATTGTAGTTGCATGTAACTATTATAACGTTTCTTTCTTACCTGAGTTGGAATCTCCAATGGAGCACTTTTGTCAATAGATGCACATGTGGCAGTTTCACCATTCAAGTATGCCAAAAGTTCTTTACGATCTGGACGCCGCACAGCTGATATATTGGCAGCCTATGGAAAAAGAAACATTCCTTACTCCATAACATGACCCCATTTGAACCAATTACAAACTCACTGTGAAGTTACATACCGCAGCTTGCCTAACATACACTGGATGCGTCAATAGGATATTCTTGAGAATAAAAAGAAGGCATTCTAACGTATAGTATTCTTTGATACTGCCTTCTTTGCCAGATCTGAAACAATACTTCAGTGAAAATTATCCTATAAATATTAGGTGTAATAAGTTTCATGTTGTTCCACTTACCCCCACATAAGATAGTTAGTCTTAACATTTTTCGGCCAAGAAAATTCACCAAATATGATCTGACCATCGCGTTCAATAATTTCTTTTTTGTTTACGTTGTATTGTCGAAGTAAACTGAGCGGATCCGCCATGATTACTTCGTAGTGGAATCGTTTGTTTCACGGATATTATCTTATTTTATTTCTCTCCGGATTGTAATTACAAAACAAACTAGTATTACATAAACATGATAATACTGGTAGAAAGTAAGTTCATCTCAACTGAGCACGTAAAATAACTTTGAAAATACCTCAATACTACTCTATGACTAAATTATAAAAGGAACTCTTTAATCTGTGATGTTAAACTTCACACCACAGATCAGGTCTATATTCTTGCAATAGATTTATGTTATCAGATTCAAGGATATATCATGGAAGTAATAAGTACTACGTACAACAGGAATGAGCTGTTGTCGCAAAATTGAAGCCGAACGAGAGCTCAGTTACTGTACCTCTTATCCCTCTCTGGCTATGGTGACTATATTGAAATATGATTTAAGGACAATATGTATAAAAATGATTTGTGATCTGACGTCAACAGATTATTGCTTCAGATGGATTTTAATCGAAGATGCTAATGATAAACTTGCCCTTTGCAGCACTGTACATTTACTGTTTTTGCTTGCTTTTCACACTCGCGTCTAATAGGTAGGTACTTTCCTACTGGTCCTTGTGGTATACGACATGCAGCTGGACTGAGATAAAATACGATAAGCTACCTATTGTGGTATATTTGATTAATTACTTAAGAAAAAAAACAGTTAAGTTTACATTTAAGTTTAATTCTAAATCAGATATTGTTAAATAAAACGGTCTTGTGAAGTTTCTGCCGTTCATAGACTCTAATTTTGCGATAAGAGTTAAACTGACATTAGGATCTAGGAAATCTGAAATTGAAACCAAGTTATTTTAATAGAAAAAGGAATAAAAATGCATGTATTTAAGTTATTTGTTCTTGAACTAGGATTGGATAGTGAACCGACCTCTCTTTGACGGCCATCATCGTAAATATGGTCGGTGACGAGAGCTCGTGGGAGGCGGTGGCCTCATTTTGCGAGACAATCGTCTCTGACGTCGATGGGGGCTGCGGATGAGAGCGCGAGTGACTCAGTGGCCCCTGCCACCAGTCGATGACGACGGAACACCATGAGGTTTTTAGTCGGTAGTGGGGTCCCTATTGACCCTGAGTCCGACATAACCACCTGCTCCCTGGCGGGTGTGTATGCATAAATGCATTTCTCTTATGACAATAAAATAACAAATAAAAAAAAGGATTAGATAATCATCCATGGTCACCGTAATTCTTCACTAACAAATTATGTTTAAAACTAATACCTGTGAAATGATAAACCATAATCAGGATAATACTCGCTTTCACAAGCCTCCACAACACAAATTCTCCCTATTTTTACTAAAATTCTTCAAATATATCACGTAACCAAAAAACACATCGCTATCAATGTCGAGTCAGCGATTTCATGTTGGGTTGTCAGGTCAGGTGTCCGTATTTCTTACAAATAAAAGAAAACCTATACGCCAATCGCAAAATTTTTGCGTTAATAAGGCTTGACACGTAGCAACAAATAATATTGCTTTAACATGTTGGTAATAAATTATTATTTATATATAGAAACATTTTAGAAGTAAATGTGTTTACTTCATTACATTACATCAATCGCAAATTTTTCTACAAACAACGAAAGGATTGAAATCAACTAAACTCTGGCAACTCTTCTCTGTTAGAACGGGACACAGGGTTCAGTGGTAGCCTTCTCACTCGGCTTCATATTTATTTTGCGCGCAACAAGACTCTTACGACCTTAGCATAAGGTTATATTTTCTTTATTTTAGATGCATGATGCACAGATAGAGCTCATTCCTGTTGTATGTAGTACTTATTACATCCATGGGGTATATTCACGTGGGCACTCGGAGTCATAGAACATAATAACACTACGCTCGGAGTGCAACTTTTCACACGTTTATAAGGAAGAGATAAGTTATATACCGGAAATACAGAGCCCCTTTACGTTTACTCTGCCAGCCTGTTATGCCGAGACTACTCTCAGGGTGTTCAATTTGGGACTTGTGAGCAAAAATATCGTTTTCGCTCACCGTTCGGATAGCTTTGAAAACGCAAAATATGACAGAGAAAAGTGCTATTTTTGACCCACGTCTTACCGTGGGATCGTTGTGTTGGTGTTTTTGGCAACTGCTGGTTTGACAGTTGTATTTGGCGCGATAGAAGTGTCATTACACTTGTTTATGTGGCTTTTAGAGATAGATTCCTTGTTTCGTCCTGTATTTTCAGTTATTATTAACCACAAAACATAATAAGTCTATCTTGTCACTGATCGGCGAATCCAGCATCCACGATGGGCTCAGTATAGAGCATCTGCTGCATGCTGGAAGTCACCTTCACAGAGAACTTGCCATGATGTTTAGCTTTTGTGTTGGACATTCATATCTACCTCAAGTCAGACCAAAATAGAAGTAGTCGGCCTGAGTACTTATTTTATTAGATATATCGAAAATATCATATCCAGAAATCGTTGTTTTGGTTGTCAGTGGTTGTTAAAATATGTTTTTCAGACGTTCGGATAGCATATAGTCAATGGTGGTCAAAAATAGCAGAAGCATCTTTCCGAACGCTAAAATACAAATGCCACTTCTGAAACCGCTACAAACGCAATCGAGCCAAAACGAACGCACATTCTGATATCGTGACCCGCAGGCTTATTAGCTAACTCTTGGTGAACTTCAAGACGAAGGCAATTGGGGTGCGATTCAGGGGAATTATCTATCATTTTTACTGACGATGGAAGTTGAATGAACTAACAAAAGTGAAATAGATTGGGTCTTTTGTGCGTTTCGTTTATGCTTTCGTGAAATTTCTGGCCCTATCTTAGGGCCATTTGGCACTACATGGAATTGTAAGGCGCAAAATGGTAATTATATTGTGATTATATCATTATTTAAATAGGGAGTAAAATCATTTAATTATATATCATTAAAGTACATAATATAACTCGCACATATCTTAGATACGCTGTTAATGATGTATCTCCTAAAATAATATCGAAACGCAAGATATACTTTTTTATTTTGACATTTGTTTATGTTTCACGCGATAAACAAAAACGTTCGTGAAGTGGATCAAATTAAAACTAGATGATGTGATTAAAAGTTACAATTACATGGCTCATAACAACAGTGTGATAACAGTTTCTCATTTTAGGATGCCTGCACACAAAGTCATATCTGACATACAACTCCAACTTATAATAGAGTTCAAGGAAATGAGTACCGATTTGGCAGTGGGCCGAATTATAAATAAGTGCCCATTAGAAAAACAAATAAAAGCGAAGAAGTGGGAAGAGCTGGCGGCAACCCTCAACTCAAGAAAAACAAAACGCAAGAAGATAAATCAAGAACGAGTTTCTTACATTTACCAATGACAGTGCGGAAATCGCCTATGCACTCAGGAAACCAACAGCTAGGTCAAGAGTCATGCCCGATTGTCACTTGGCGCTACAAAATCTAGCAGACATAATTGTATTATGTAACGGTGACTTGTAATAAGAGCCACAGTTCATATCAGGGTAATAATAGAGCAGTTATTCTTGTCAAGGGAAGGAGTGAAAAAGAATATCTCTACAGACGTTGCATAGCTCTGTAAGCCCACAGCAAAGGAATCACAGAATCTGTTGCATGTCGACACTGAGAAACAACTACAAAATCTATGGAACAAGAAGTCTGACTAAATATGCGGTGTCCTTCCTTATATAAAACAAAAAATAATCTAATAATCTACTTAAGCTCACGAGGGCAGATCTCCATGTGATGATTGGGATCAATACTGGCCATTGCGATCTATACCTACTATCACCTACACAAAACTGGAAAAACAGAGTCCACCGTGCCAGGGCTGCTTGCATGAGAATGAAACTGTAGAATGTGTTGCTCCACTGCAACTCCATACATGATACTGAAGATAAGAAGCGGCTGGGGCTGGGCTGGCAGGAGGGTAATGCACAATTCACCCCAAGCAGGACATTGGTGCAAGATTCATCGCCCTTTTAGGATAGGATTGCTGTATTTTGTATTGTTTATAAATAAATGATTAAGAATTTATTGAGTATTGTACTTTTTATTCAGTTAGTATGATTACATCCACAGAGAAGAACCAGCACTCTTGTGCAGAATCTTAAAATGTAGCAAAAATTCCATATATTATCTTACACTAGAATATGTACATTCTTTAATTTTATTATTCTGATAGAATACTAAGTTACAATTTAGAGATAAAATTGAATACAATAAAAAATATTATAATATAAAGGCTAAAGTTTGTTGTATGTCTGTTGCGCCTTCATGCTGAAATGAATCATACAAAAGAATTATTTAAAAAAAACCTGACATGTCTCACATCAAAATCGGTGTTCCAGTGTAGGCTGTAGAGGGTTACAAAGAATTAAGCCATACATACTTAAATACAAACATACTCTTAAAAAACATTACTCTAGTTAAAATCTAGTGAAAAAGTCAGTGAAACATTGTTTAAACATCTTAAAATGATTTTACTAATAAGCTATATGAAATGACTTCTGTGACTTCATTTTTTCTTCTGCTAATTTCGTTTTATTATGTTCCTATTAATATTATCATCCTATTATATGTCCTTCTTAAGGATTTCCTTCTTCTGTAATACAAAGTTACACAAGACCACACAGTATGACTGTTTTGCCTGCCTTGATATGGGATGCATAGTGCATCAACCTGTAAAAAAAAAAAACAAAATCAGATATTTTTAAAGAGTCATGAAACAGCAATGTTTGTTACACTCTTGTTGTATTGCACTATTTTACCTATGTGAGGTGTCTACTGGACCACAATCTTTGCACAACACCTTGCCTTTCCCCATCTAAGTTTTGGTGGTTCCGCCGCTCATGGCTCTGGCTGTTGTGACCGGTCATTTAGAATTTCTTCATCGTCATTGGCGAAACGTTGGTCATACACAAAGTTATGCAAGACCGCACACACATTGACTATTTTCCCTGCCTTGACGGTTGCATAGTGCATCACCCTATTTAAAAAAAAAAACAAATTTTAAAAGGGATATACAATACAAAATTCTTTATTCATTAACAATCTTAAGGAAAACAATAAAATTATTACAAACAAATTAATATATTAGATTGGACAAAGGGCGGCCTTATCGCTTAAGCAATTTCTTACAGGCAACCTTGCATGGAGAGGATTTATAATATTGCGGTTTAGGGATTCCGAAAAGAGAAAATAATAATAATAAATAATGATAAAACATATGTATTTATACATTATAATATGCACAGCACACATATAATTGTCTTGAATTGTGCATAAACTATATTTATATAATTAAAACATAAATACAATAACTAAATATAATATTATATTTACATACAATACATTATAATATTACATAATATAGGTACTACAATTTATATAATACAATACATACATATCTTATACAAAACATAATGAACATATGTAAAATATTCAGCATATGTTTACTGAGTAGTGCTTCTTCACCATATCTTTGAATAAAGAAATAAACTTAGCTTGTCTGATATCAACAGGTAGTGCATTCCACAAGAAGACTGCATGTTTTGTAAATGATTTATTAAAATATGTTGATGATGAGACAGGCATATCAGAGTCATACAGGAATATAAGTTCAAGTAAAAGTAAAACTCTGCTGGAAGTTTTGGATATGATGTTGTGATGGTAGGAAGACAACAAACTACTTACATGTGTGCCAAGACACATCGGAAATGAGTTTTCAGCACACCAATACAACGCTCTACCACATTCCATGTGCGAACATGCTTGTAGGTGTATAATTCTTCAGGCGAGTTTGGCACAGCGTTGAGGATTGGTGTCATCATCCATGGTCGCTGTGCATAGCCCGAATCACCTGTGGTGTTTTGATACATTATTCATTTAATCACTTATGAATGGTTGGTATGATTATATATATATGTGTATCTGTGCAACCAATTGTCCTTAAATTTGTTTACTTACCTAAAAGCCAACACCTTTCCCCTTCAGCATTAATGTCTTGCATCAGAGCCTTTACTTGGCTATTATTCCAGACATGAGAGTCATGGCTCTGACCTCCAAAAGATGCATCTATGTGCAGGATGCGCAAATCAGCATCACAAATCTAAACAAACAAATGTTTTTTTAGTAAGTAGGTTTATAAAAACATGTCTTGTGTTATACCTTACCTACATCAAAACTCAAACAACATACAATTAGGACATTCAATGAATGGTATTGCTTCCTATTGTAGTAGGCCTCTTCATTTTCACTGGGACGAATGATTGCAACATGATTTTATATATGACAGCATTTTATAGTATCTAGATCTTTAAATGTACATGAAATGATGTGAACACATGCCTTTTGCTCTGATGCATATGCATCAGAGTAAAAGCTTATTAAGTATAAGAAAACTAAAAGTAGATAGGTACATATTTATAAATTGCAAAATTCACCTCCTTGTGATGTCCTCACGCTCTACCATAGTCATAGGAAACTTTATATATTTGGCCTGAATCTCTGGGTTATTCAGGGCTTTGGTGACATCTCTTAGACAGAGTGACACAGAGGCTTGTGACAGGCCTAGCTGGTTAGGTACCAATGTTCTTTTGATATCATTAAATGCCAGTGCTGCCAATATCTGCAAGACAGTATCAACGTCATATTTAGCAACATCAAACACTGTACATTATTTGAAAAGGAATTTAACTAAGGTACCTTAAAATTCTGGCCGTACAGCGCTAGTGCGCTGTTTTACCGGTAAAAGCGGAATTAAATCTTCGCAGAGTTGTTGGAAATCGGCTTTTCGTAGACGGTAATGCCCGACAAATTCCTTCTGAGGTAACAATAGACGCTTGCTAGCCTGCCTGAGTACCCTGCGCTCAATGATCAACAGCCTTTTAAGGCGTTCTTCCTCTGCAGCTGCCAACAACATAGCTCCAGCCATATTGCTACCTGAAATCAAAGATTAATATCGAAATTGAATAGTTGACTCAAGCTAGCATGAATAATAAGCAAATATATCAAAATAAACAAAGAAAAATCCTGTTCGACTTTCACAAGTGTTAATTAACACGCAAGTCCAAATTTCCGCAGAATGAGTGGCTGAAATCAGAAAAAAGCTAGTGATTATTTTCTATAAATCAATATGGATCTTTGAATTTGCAATTAAAATAAGAAAATCTCTATTATGTTATGTATCTCAACGCAAACTTGCAATAAAAACCCGCCAACCAGTGAGCAATAAAGCTCCCTTCTTCATTTGACGTTTCGTAGTGGTCTTGAAGCTGTCATTAGAGTTACATAATACCAATTTTACGTCAAAAGTGGCTAGTTTCGTTCATTCTCTCGTCTTCAGAGAGTCTGGTAATCGTCATCAGAAAGTCTGGTAATCGTCATGACGGTTAATTCAAAAATTGATGTCCACTCTGACGTTCACGAAGACCACCGAGAGTTACATAATAGCACTGCCGGAACTAATGTTTACTCACACATGTAGGACTATGCATGTGTGCAATATGGTATTATTTCTAAAATGTAACATGTTTTGCTAACAAAACAGTTCTGCAGGGTAAGGGATTTGTTAGCATAACGCATTCAATCTTAGAAATAATATAAACATAGCTGCCATATATATAAACTGTGTATGCCACACGCTGCCACACGGATCGCCGTATGTATAGCCTTGGATTTGGCATAATTTCAAAATAACTTAGGAGAGATAACCCTAATTTTGGAAAAGTAAATATGTACTAGATCATTTTTTATAATTATCTATAAAGCGGTTTCGAAATATATCATCTAACTACTAGTACTTAAATTTTGTAATTATTTTGCAAATATAGCAGCCTTAATCAACTGAGTAACTTTTCCACCCCTTATCTCTGACGGGTTACGGACATGATCATGTTCTATACTGGTGTACATTGGGTCCATCCATAGGCAATATACATTATGGTCTCCATAATCTTCCATATGGAAACATATTATGGATGTTGACACTTAACATTTTACTTTTAAATATGTATATTATATAATTATATTTATATATGCTGAAGTTTTGTAAGGCTTGTCTAGTCATGTCCAATGGTTAATTAATAACTATGGAAACAAGTGCGTAAGCGGTGATCTCTAGATAAACATTTGCAAAATGCTGCATTCATAGACTATTCTTATACTTTTAAATATATTATAATTGATTTCTGTTGGTGGCTCAACCACATTATAGTGTGCAAAATGTACTGCATTATAGCTTTAAACTCAAATGTGGCAAGTAAAATAACTACCCGCAGAACATATAAGAACTAAATATGTCTCGAGCATAGTGAATTGTCAATCCGAATGGTGGCACTGCACATAGGGAGGTGGGATGACACAAGTCGATAGATGGTATTTAGGAATCACGTGTAACATGGGGAACAATAACCACAATTAGATAAAATGGGAGAAATTAGGGGAAACCTTTATTTTACCAAAAGGAGTGAGCTGTCTGCGAAAGGTTGGGAACCTGAGCATTTATGTATGGTAGGTATTTATGGGTCATATCTGAAACATTAACATATCTGAAAACTTAAAACGTCAAGTGAAATTGGACAGCGAATCTAGGAAACTATAGGACAAAGGAAAGGTTAAAAACTTATGTGGTAGCGCTCTTTATCGTTTTCCAATAAGAAAAAATAAACAAAAGCTTATATCTCAGAATGTACAAGGGATTGGTAAGGTATTTGTTCTTCCAGAAGGATTTGTGGGTGCTTGGAGTAATGTATAGCATAAACAAAAGCGGGGGTTTGTTTGATATCGGGGAAAATCCGATAACATGAAAATGTTATCTGTTTCATTATCTCTGGTCAAGATTTATCTAATGTGATAAGGGTAGCATTGCACAAAAATCACCATCTTCATCAGTTTGCTACTTTTTAGGTATAAAAATTGGTCACTAAGGAAGTCTAAGCAGACTCAGGAGGATATAGATGTTGACTACTAGTGTCAGCTGTTCGTCCCTTCGGACCAGTGTAGTGCGCTCTCGTGCTCTAATGTATAGAGTCCCAAAGGATAACGGCCTGTTTGCACTTCGATTAGTTTTTAGTAGCACTGTTTAGTGTTTAGTGGGTGTCTTTAGTAAAGCTGTTATGTCCAAACTTGTGAGTAGTGTCGTATATTGCTTGGCTGTTGTATTTAGTACTTCAGTATTCAGTATCAATCATGCAATCTACGTTGGCGGGCTATTAATTTAAAATAAATGAACATATGCGTTCTCATGATTTAGATAAATAAGATATATAAAATGGAGAGTTGGTTTCGGGAATGGAAGAGTACAGTTATAAGTTGATGTAAACCATTGCGTTGCGGTTCTTTTCACTGTAAATATTTGTATAATATATAATATAAATATATATACAAATATATATTATATTATAAAAAATAAATATTATTTTTATTTGCCATTATTTCAAAATGAGACAATATATCTACACCATACACCTTTTAGCTGTGCTACAGGCACCTAGCTGCGCAAAAAAACGTCCGTCCAAATGGCGGCTGTCGGACCACTTGAGATTTTTAAAATTTTATTTTAGAAAGCTGATTGCTAACCACTATCTCAGCTGATGGTAAGATAACTTGTTATTGAAGATGTCGTTCATGCTTACCCGGAATAACTGGCTCTCAAGGACAACCGCCGACACATTAGGAGCTTAGCGACAGATTTTCTACGCGTACTTATACTTACCAGTGAAGGTTAAGGAGGGGAAAAAACGTATTCAGACTTTTTTAGTAACACCACTTAATTTTAATCAATGTGCAAACAGGCCTTTATAGCGCACAGATGGATTGGGAATACTTTTCTCGGGGCATAGAGTTACATCGTCTATATATGTTATACGTAGCACCGTAGCAACAGATGGCGCTATGAGAAAATTCAGAAGTGAATTCCGATATCAATTTGTTTTCCAAACATGGCCGCCGGTCGAATCTAATGATATTTTTGTGGTTTTATTCTAAAAACTATCTTAATTTTAACGTAACTGAATTCCGTCGGTCGATTTAATATGCCATAGTGACTTCAGCTTGAATTATAATGACTTCCACTCCAAAGACTGAGAAATGCGGACAAGGTAAGTAAAGCGTAACGTAGGTAATGCTTGATCTTTGATATTTTGTTCTAAATCATAATAATTTTGTTCGATGTTTGCTATCTGAAACAATAAATAAATGTTTATTTGACACCTATGCTGCAAATTATAAGTTTACCAATAATTTAAACATATAAGTAATCTATAAAACTATGTGTAACTCAAATATTCCCTGTGAGGCAGGCACATAGATAGTTGTGTTCATATGTGCTAGGATATGTTGCAGACTGGACAGATCACTCTAGACCAAATCTTTGCCAATATTATATCTGAATTTCTTGTGCAGTACCTAAGTAATTCCTACACTGATAAAATATAAGTAAACTAAAAGTAGAAAGGTGGAATCTGTATCACAAAAAATTTGTTTGTTTATCACCTCATAAAATCAAAACAGGATTATCAAATTCATTTGTTTATCTCTTCATGGAAAATTATGTACAATAGATAATACTATGGCTTAATGATAATAATTATTCAAATAATAGTAAAATAATTTTATGGTTTGAACTTGAGTTTACTATTTTAATATTATTGTTACTATTTTTTTATAATTTATATAGACTCCAGCCTCAATGTGCATCAGGTTGTCTATCTTGGATGTTAGGTTTCTACCAGTTGCTGCCATTAACGCCTGTCTATGGCTATTTTATTCTGTTTTGTATAGAAAAACAAATACATAACATAATAAAAAAAGTACCTTCCGTACACCTTACCTGCCGCATACCTCACAAAAGCAAATGTGATTTGATCTGTACTGCTAAATGATATCAATCAATTGTACAATGTGTGGGATATCAATTAGATTTGTCAAAACTGTATGTACAGTGGGCGGAATAGAATAAAAAAAATCAAATAGACAAATTGAAATGGTAGAAATGTACCCTTAAATCAATGTGTGTGTGTGTGTGTGTGTGTGTGTTGTCTTGCCGTCAATTTTGCCTTGATCTCACAATGCTGTTTGCATGTTGTAAATACAGCTAAGATAATATAGAATTAGATTGAATTTCTAATTGATATGTACATTGTTATATTCATATTTCAATTTGATGTATATAATACTCCTATTTTTTTGTATGCTTGCATACTTTTATCTATTTTCTTGATTTTTTGTTGCAAGTCAATGTTTGGCAAGCATATACAAGGCAAGATGTATGCAGTACATAACTTTCTTATTTAGGTTTTATCAATTTATAAGCTTGTCAGTTACAGGATGTTTTTCGGAACATAAAAAACATTGTTTCAGAAGCATGCACTGTACATTTCATAGGTTCAGAAATTCAAATACCAGTAACTCCCGCCAAATGACCAGATTTTATGTTTTTGACAAATCTTCCATTATGTAGCTTGTGAAGACTGGCTTTTTTTGTTTCTTTATATATCCTTTAACTTCTACTTTTATTGTATTGCTTGTGGTGTGGTGGGAAAAATTATTGGTGTCTTCAGCCAGGAATAAATTTTGCATCTGGTTTTATTTATCTAAAAATAACACATTACTTACACAGGATGACACAAATTTAATATAATTAGATATACATATAATACTGGTTATCTAAATATGTACATACAGATGACACAAAAAATATAACAGTGCTTAATTTTATTGATCACTTTACTAAACATTTAATTGAAATATCAATAAGGGGAGAAAAAGAAAAGGACAAAAGGCTCTTCTTAATAATGTTACTAATAGAGAATGAACTTTTCCTGTTGCCTATATAGTACTTCAAGTCTGTAGATTTTCTAAAGCTTCTTTTACTTTGGAAACTAAAAAATCCAACCCTCTTCCAAAACTGAAAGTATGATAAATAACTAACTACTAAATAACTTGTCAAAGTTAGTTATTCAGAATATCTTCTTACAAAGGAAGTTTAAAGTATTCTCGGTATTGGAACTGTATTGGAAACGGGACCTGTTACTAAGCTTCGGCTGTGCCTTGGTCCATCCAACCCTTAAAGGGCATTAACATTGGAATGGAAATAGTAAGCTGTTTGAAATCTTCACAGAATATGTGTCAGTATGGCGAATTGCGTAATAATAATAATAGTCACAAATGTTATTGCTCGGCTGCAATAAACATATCCCCGGGCAATGTTACTCCACTGTCGGCTAATTTGATGCGGGGCGTGTTTGCTCTGCTGAGGATAAAAGACTATTAACCACCCTACTACACAAAATAACTTACCTCGCCGAAATGCTGGGCAAAGTAAAGAATTTGAAAGAAGTAAAGATTCCAATAAAGCTTACCGATAAACCAGGCGAACTACGAACTTTGTTCATGTTGTCCAAGCTAAGTGAATTGCTTTCTCTGTAATATTATTTTAGATGTTTATTTTGCTTATTGTCATTGGTTGGTTTATAATGTATAACAATTTTGTCTTCAAATATTACTATTTATTTTACCTCAAGTACCTGTATTGAAGGTACATGATGATAAAAATTCGTTTGTATTTTGGTGTATCTGTGCGTCATGTTCTCCAATGAAATGTACGAGAAGGAAGAATAAGGTTGTGTGTGTAGATTGATCGCACATTCTCTGAAGTTAAGTCTGTAATAAATATTACTATTATAGTTATTTATTGTAGTGGGCTTTGGACTCTAGCCTCCACTAATATATTATTGCCATTGAAGTTCTCTGCTTGATTATTGATGGTGGCTACGAGCTCGTTGAGCCGACCCGTCCCAGATATAGATAACTTATGGTTCCCCATACAAAAATCATTTTCTTCAATGTTTTTAGAGTTCAGTACCCAATTGGTGAAAATGGGACCCTATTACTAAGACTGTACTGTCTGTCTGTCACCAGGCTGTATCTTATGACCTGTGATAGCAAGACAGTTAAAATTTTCACAGATAATGTATGTCTGTTGCTGCTATAACAACAAATACTAAAAATCGGGCACGCGCACAAAGGATCGCACGGTGCTGATTTATTTGTTTTTGTTCTGTCGTTAAAATGGTAATAAATACAAGGGTCAAACTTGTTATGATTATAGTCAAATATGTAATATACTATAATAAATAATAATCACCGGCCAAGCGCTGATCAGACTCCCGCTAAGGATCTAGAACTGTATTAAAAAAAAAAACTATTTTGTGGTACATTCTGTATTTGTACGAAGTCCTCGGTGTGAGTCCAACTCGCATTTGGCCGGATTTATTTATTAGTAATGATAATAGTTTCTATTATGAATCACGTTGACATTTTGCAAAGTGACAATTTGCGACGGTTAACCACCACTAGATTTTTCACAATTGTGCTTTGAGTGCAACAACATATCTGACGCGAAAATGTTGACCAAAGTCGAGCACCGTGCTGTTATTAAATTCCTGACAAGAATTTCGTTCCTTGTCTACCCTTCAAAAGTGATCAAGTAAGTTTAAAAGGCGCATAGAAAGCATTGAATTTGACCCTCGATCAGGTTTTTACCACCACGGAAGAAAACGTGAAAAAGGTCGAGAAACATTGACACGAACATGCTCGAATCGAAAATAATTCGTTAACAGAGATGACCGAGCTATCCGTGGGTTTCATACATTCAATACTTTATGACTCTGAGCCTCTCAAAGTCAGTGTAAGATAGGTGACCCGTAAGATCACACCACAGCAGAAACAAGCGCGAATTGAATGTTGTTGAAGAGATTTGGAGATTTACGGTGATGATTCTACTAGTGTTTTCGATCGTTAATCGGAACCTAGGTTCGTCACTTCGACTCTGATAGCGAACACGAGTAAATGCAGTGGGTCAAAAAGGGTGCAGCAACTCCGAAGAAGTTCTATCACGCAATCGGTCGGAAATCTTTTGGTCTTTGAATAACCCAAAAAAGGCTAAAGTATATTAACTATAGCAGCTACCGCAACCACTGCGTGATTTGGAGGTAGCAATTAAAGAAAAAAAGCGAATAAAACTGTCTGCGCCGGGTGTCTTGCTCATTCACGACTACGCACCGGTCCAAGAGGCGTGCAATGCCAACTTGGTATGGCTGCAATAATGCAGGAGAGTAGTTTTCAAAAGAGTATTCATCCACCTTACATCCCAGACCTGGCGCCAAGTGACTATTTCTTGTTTTTTTTTTTTTTTTTATGCTTGATAGGTTAGCCTTTGACCACTATCTCACCTGATGGTAAGTGATGATGTGGTCGAAGTAGTTGTACAGGCTAACCTAGAATTACTGGCTCTCAAGGAGAGCTGCCGGAACACACCGTTAGGTGCTTGGCGACAGATTTTCAACTTGAGGGTGGTAGATAGCCAGGCAGGCATTCGCAAAGTGCCCTACCACCATGCTTTAACGACTGCCATCCTAAGATAACAACCGGGACCGACGGCTTAACGTGCCCTCCGAAGCACGGAAGCGCTCAGTAGTAATGTCACCAGCGGTCACCCATCCAACTCATGACCGAGGCGGACGTTGCTTAACTTTGCTGATCGATTCAGAATGGCTAAGAAAACTTCGCTACGAGCGCTTCAAAAGTTCAGTATAAAAGAAATTCCTGGAAACCGATTTTCCGATGATAAAGAGCTCGAGGCGGTCATAACCGATCATTTTTAAGAGAAGAATGTAACTTATGGTTGAAATGGCCGGTCACTTCTCCATACAAACGTCGTAGGGTGATCACTCCCTTATTTGAGATTTTAGGTATAGAATTAAGCATAATGCCGATTGATCTCGTCATTATCTAGGCTTGTATGATGCCAAAATTTCAAAAAGATGATTAAGATGAAAGTTATGAGCCTCGAAAACTATATATAAAAATGTAGGCTATAGTAACGATAAGTTCGCGGAGCTATGTAGAAATACAAAATGATTTCAGTTCATTCTGCATTTAATATCCATACCGAGAATATACTTTGAACTCCCCTCGTAACATTTTATCAATATCTTTTGAAGTGATACTGATACCCCTTAGCAATGGCTGTGGACTGCCGTTTAGAGTCTATGGTTCAAGTCTTGCCGCGTCTTTATTTACGAGTATCTCACGCCGTGGGTTAGAACTTCACCGCATGATGGTAGGGCATTTTGCGAATGCTCGCATGGCTAGCTGACTTTGAGAGTTAGTAATTCAAGGTTAATCTAAACAACATCTTCGACCACATCGTCACTTACCAATAGATGAGATAGTGGTCAAAGGTTATGTTATCAGTAATGAAAAAATACACATATCGACTTTGTCTTCAGACATATATTTCATTATCTCAATTATATATGTAAAGTTATTTAAGGCCTGGCTTTTCAATCATCAGATAACTTTTTATTCAGACTGGGTAAAATGCTACCTATCAAATTTAAAACAAATGAACTTTCATTTTAATCAAAGAGTTCTTTTTAAATTGGGTGGTTATACAGTTATTCTTCTTCTACCCTGATGATTCAAATTATGTAACGATACTTTATAAGATTAATTTTACGTCTATTATTGATAACGATTGTTAGCGGTGTTTTTATCGTTTACTTCCGGAATTAAGCCGGTGCTATCTTACGTGTGGTTGTCGATAACCTATACACCAATCAAAACGTTATTTCTCCATTGTTATTCCGTTATCTTTTTACTCCCTGTATTACATGTTTCATTCTCATGCGCAGAACCTATGAAAAAACGTGCTACGACCCTTTAATAATGTTTTTTTTTAATGCTTGATAGGTTAGCCTTTGACTACTATCTCACCTGATGGTACGCGATGATGTGGTCAAAGATGTTGTTCAGGCTAACCTAGAATTACTCGCTCTCATAAAGTGTAGCTTTTTTCCAAAATTCCGCCAGGTCCCTCCTGGCCCAGTTTCATAATAATGCAGATAGTTACTAGGCTACTGTTACTAGTAGTGGCCACCAACTATAGTAGTTTTACATAGTAATTAAACAACTTTAAACGGTTTAAATCGCGTATATTTTTCATTATTTTATCCCGACGTTTCAAAGACTTTGCAGTGATCGTGGTCACGGGGTGACTAATTGATTTTGTTTGTCACATGAGTTATTAAGAAATTATTTGGTCTACCGTCAGAAATTTTTATATTAATCATAACGTTCCCTATTCACGCAGTATTCGCTCACAGTGTCCAGAGGTCTTGCAGATTTATGTCGGCCTTGGGATTTAATTCATTTGATAACAGGATCCCAAGCAGGTGGTACTTGCCATCCATCATCCCTATTGAAATTTGGGTACTTTTTGATTTCAATAGCCTCGCGTAACATTCTTGGTATAAACCGGGTCTCTCTAGCGAGGATTTGTGGTTTGTCGAACCGAATGTAGTGGTTGGGTTTGTCCTGGGCATGTTCACAAACCGCAGACTTGGTTGAGCGTCTGTTCTTCATGTCAGCAATGTGTTCTTTTACTCGGATACCAACGCTCCTCTTTGTTTGCCCAATGTATGACAGCCCACATTCACAATCACAATACCTGCATCTTGTAAGGGAATATTGCACTTAACAGGTCTTAAAAATTGGTTGATCTTCTTGTGCGGCTCGAAGTAAGTTTTTATTGAAGCTCGTCTCAAGATATTACCAATTTTGTCCGTGACACCCTTGATGTAAGGTAAGATGGCAGGTTGTTTAATTACTATGTGTAACAATCGCGAAAACCTAAGACAACATTATAGTAGTTTTAGTAAAATTATGCCATAGAAATTATTGAATGTTTATTTTGGCTATAAGCGTTAAAGTGCCCTAATATTATCAGCTTACATTTTTAAGCGCTCGTTGCGAAGATTGCTTACACGTTCTTAATCCATCAACTAAGTTAAGTAACGTCCGCCGCAGTCATGACTTGGACGGGTGACCGCTAGTTTCATTACTTTCCGTGCTTCGGAGGGCACGTCGGTCCCGGTTATCGTAGGATGGCAGTCTATATAGCATTGTGGTATATAGGGCATTTTGTGAATGCTGCCTGGCTAGCTACCACACACAAGTAGAAAATCTGTTGCCCAGTACCTAACGGTGTGTTTCGGCAGCTGTCCATTAGAGCCAGTAATTCTAGGTTAGCCTAAACAATATATTCGACCACATCATCACTTACTATCAGGTGAGATAGTGGACAAAGGCTAGCCTATCATAAGCTATAAATAAAAAAGGCAATTTACTAAGTATACAAATAATAGAGCTCAGCATTAATGCATCCGACACGACAATTCCACGATCTAATCCAACGGTATACCCGGCAAAGGTATAATTGAATATTTTATATCTACAGTTTGACCTTTAAAAAGAAAAATTAACCGATTTCCTAAAAAGAAGTAGGTTCTCGAATCATGTGTTTTTTTAACGTTTGGTCCCCCCCGAACGTTTGACTGGGTGAACCGGTTTTTAAAATACTTTTTGTGTTTGAAAGCTGATGCTTGTCGTTTGGTCCCATTTAAATTTAATCAAAATCGGTCAAGCCGTTATTGAGTTACACTCCAATAATAGAAAAATATTTACCTATCTTGATGATACAGTCGTTGACAATGAATGACAATCGATCCCATAAGCAGCAAGGGTCACTAAAAAGACTATTTTTTTTACCAAAGTAGAACCGACTTCAACGCCCAAAAGTGTGCAATAACTTGTCGAAGTCGGTATTTTATAACTTTCATGGTACCGACGGTTCCATTTTTTGGTTTTTCATCATCTCTATCATATCTCTGCTATCTTGATATCTATGTAAATATGTGACTCTGTGTTTCGTTGACTTAAAATAAGTGAATAATCACTTGGAGCATACTTAACCATAAATTTATTTGAATAAAGTTATTAGTGTTTTCCTATATTGAGAAAGTTTCCGTCTCTCTTAAGACATACAAATTGACCGTGAAGCTAAAAGTGGCGAGAAGTAACCAATGCAATCATAATAGAAATACTTAACTACACATTGTCTGCGCTAGAGTACCACTTTCCAAACATTTATTTGCGAAACTGATAGATACTGAATATATTCTCAAGCATTTAGGTACGTAATAACCGCCTTCAGATGCAGGTGTCGATACAAAGAATTTCTATTTAACAGATATTTGATTTCTGGAATAAAACTAAACAAGAACTCATTATTATATAATATAGCCTGTTCGACGGTTGGTTGGTTGTCTGACGCATCCTCATAGTGGAATACAAATTAACGAAAAAGCCAATGTGTCGCTAATTATAAACACCCAATAAAATATAATATAAGACGCGATTTCTACATAAAGACAAGTGTAAATAAATAGTAAAACGACGTAGTTTTTTAAAATCTGTAAGTAGTTCATTCGTTCCAGATTAGTAATTAACATTAAAAAAGCCCATGGTGGTAGAAATAAGTGGAAATAAATAGTAAAGCGACGTAATTTTTTTTAATCCGTAAGTAGTTCATTCGTTCCAGATTATTCATTTTCATTAAAAAAGCTCGTAGCGGTAAGCGTGCGCTGTTACTATAATCAACCAAAATATGCTTCATCTGCCGTAAAGAGGTTGTGGTCATGTGATCTGGTTAGGAACTACGTATAGGTTTGAGCTCAAATATACTTAGTTAAGTTTTCGTGGCAGTACTCTATCTAGTTAAGGTTCTCCTGAATAAGGCCGTACTCCACTTGACGCCAATAAAGTTATTAACGATAATTTTGACCACATTGTGTGCATATGTTTATATCAAATGTTTGTAATTATATGTACCATAGACGCAAAATGTGGTCAAAGGTATCTAAAATAACGTTATTGGCGCCAAGTGGAATACGGCCTATTTATTACGCAGTGTGTGTATTACATATTAACACAATGTCGTTCTAATTTTTAATTGTTATGTTTATCCATAGTATTCTGTTAAAGAGCGCAAGCCCCGATCGGAATTCGTAACGGGATCGCAAACTGAATAGGGTTATTTGAATTAGACATTCCAGCTTGCCGGAGCCAGCGTAGACGCGAAATTATTATGTGTGCCGTTCGTTCCGTCTCGCTGTCCGATTACATATTTTATTTATGTTCCTGTGGTTTCTGAACAACGAATGAGAATCGCCAAGTGCGGAATACCGTTTTCAATATCATTTTGTCAGAGCTATGATCAGTCTATAACCTTAGCTGGACAATGACGTAACGTTTGCATGAAGGTAAAATAAAGTACCTCAATTGGGGCGTATTTAGTTTGGTGTAAATTTTTGACTGCACATTTATTATCCCAGAGATTTATCATCCGCGTCACCAGTTCCACGATTTTGTAACATGTAGGTATCTTGTAGTCGACTGTGGTAACATTGCATAATTTGCAAAGCTGCCACTGTGTTAAAATTTCGTAAAAATAAAATCTGAGTGCAGGGGACTGCCTATGTTTTGACCTAGCATTTTTATTCTATGGATATAGATTCACATCATTATGTTGTGCATAAACATAGTACAGACAGATTGATGAAGTATGTCCACCGACATACTTAGCGCAGAAAGATAGAAATCTGTTCCGTCGTCATGTACTTACTTCTTGCCTCGGCAGTCACGAAGGCTTCCTGAACGTGATCGCGGTCATCCAATTTCCTAGTCGTTATAAGAATTCCGCTGCAGTGGCTGTATTTTCCCTAATTAGAAGTGTGTCATTGCTTGGAAAGTTTCTGGCATCATGTCGTATTTCTAAACAATGCGCAGTACGTACTCCGCAAAGACATTTTGTTTCATCTCTAACAACAATCTCTAGAACCAAGTACAGACTTACAGAGGCAGTAACGGGATCGCGGTCGGGACTATGTCGTGTTCGAAACGCGAATCTGCGGCTAGGGCGTTCCGCCGCTCCATTACCTTGATGAATATACTCATGATTTTCTAAAGGTTTACCTCATAGCTAATATTATACTAAGCGTCGTTTAGACTCAACTTCAGCGTATCATTTCCTGACAAGCCCTTAATGTAGGTACATACTTCGAGAAATGTATTGCCGAAAGTACGTCGACTCATCAATAATTTTAAAAGCCTCACTCATTAAAACTGTGAAAATTGAGTTCGCTTAAATCTAAATAAACAACTTATCCGTTTAACTTAACTTACTCGTTTAAAAGAAAATAACTTGTCGCCTTAGTACTCTTTATTGCATTGCATCAAAATCTACTAATATTCTATGAACACATGTATTGTAGTAAATATTATGCGTGTAGGTTATTGTACTTATGCTGTACAGTTATTCGAGGTATTTCGTAATATTCTTCTGAATATAGAGACCCGTTACATGGAACCATTTGCACTTGCAACATGTTGCCTCGATTACCGGAGCTATTTTCATAATGTCTTCTATGCAAATGTTGGTTTAAGTGTGCCTATTCCATTTTCCCCAGTGGATCTTGATGGATGTTTGTCGCGGCCCAGGGCGAGTCGATTGCCTTGAGCCGCTAAGTAGCAGCATCTGACCATAATTTACTTGTAGTTCATCTTGACTTGTGAGGAAAGTGAAAGGATCGTATATAAGAAGTCCTTAGATTTTTTTACATATGAGGCTGCATACATTTGTGCTTCCAAAGCATGCACGAGTATACCGATGATTGCTTAGCGTGACTGCAAATGGAAGGTCATTGTTTTCGAATACATTTGAAAAATGATCATACATTGAAATAACTTTGACCGTCAAATTATTGTGTTATTTGTGATGTGGTGGAAGAAATTAATATTCGGTTCTAGTGTTGTATGGGTTCTGAAAGAGTGAAGTATTCATGTACTTTATAAGTATAGGTCTTAATTTTATATAGTATATCTATAGTTTGCCGTGGCAGGGTAGAATTTCACACCCCACTTTGCTATCTGTGGGTTTCGTGAAAGGCGACTAAAGGTAAAATACCGAAAATTTATTTACACTTGGGCAGCTGCGCCTTCTGAGGAACTGGTATCTTACTGCGATCCCCAAGACGCCTGCCAAGCGTGAGGATTATTATAGGAAACCCCCCTGTAATGAACACAGCCTCCCGTGTTCAGCAATGGGCAATCCGGCTTATACAGTACAGTATATCTATAGTATATATATTATATCTAGTATATATCTTTTTATCTCTATATGTGTGTTGGAAAGAAATTGATAATTATCAAAAATTGTTGACCTTAACATTTTTTGTTTTAAATTGTACCCATACACAAGTTATAAGTGCATAATAGTATATTATGATATAAGTGAGCTAAGTTGCTCATTATACACGAGGCTGTGGGATGCAGCCCGAGCCGTAGGCGAGGGCGTAAATGAGCTGAGTGTACATAATATACTTAGCCTTAAACCTCTTTGTTGTTACAAATCTGTATTTCCCGGTTAAATTGAAAATGCTCTGTTTACTCGCATATAATTTGCAGTTAGGTACTGACTTAACTTTGTAGGGATAATTCTATTACGCACTAGTGTATAATATGATTATGCACGAGGGTGTTATAGTTCGGTTTATGGCCCTAAGAACGATATAATAAAGCCCACTTTACGAGCAAGGGTGTTGAAAAAGTAATAGTCAAATCCCAGTCATGTAAATATCAATTAACAGTCGTGACTTACGTTACGTCGGACTTGACGGTGGCTTAACTTGACTTCTACACAACCTGGGACTTGACTGTGATTTCTGCAATGAAAATGTAACAAGCACAACATACTACTTCATTAATAGTAAACGTAAAAGCAGTTTAGTCCAATTTGAAACTATAAAAGTATATCTCGGAAAGAGTATTTTTAATCTTCAATATCTGAGTGGAAAAGCCGTTTTTATTCTTTAGAGGATAATGTAAATTGAATTTAGAACATCGTGTGCACTAAGTTTGTGAATTAAAAAAAACATTAAACCTATTTACTTGCTACCTCTATGGTGCCGAATATATCATACAACTTTTTTTTAATTTGTTAAAAACTCAGACTCGGAACCTTCTTGGTGTTCTTTTTTCAATTTGCTTTGTACGCGGTTTTTTTCACGTCATTGTTAAACCTTATATTAAAAACAAGTGAAAAAACTAAAATGAGTGATTCTAGCGACGAGGAAGTTTGTTTGACGCCAACAGAATTGACTGAAACTGTTAATAATGCGCAAATGAGCTTTCTCCCAAACTGAAATAAAAGTGTACCTATCTTGTGATTGTAAACGTTTTTTTTTGCATTTAGTCATTTCCTCGCTGAGGTGGAATCAAAAGTTACGTGTTGCACTCGAGTGCAAAGATTTTTCACCTCGTGCTCTTTTGATTCCCTCGCTAACGCTCAGGATTCTAATTTTGAATCACTCGCTGCGCTCGTGATTCAATTTTAGCTTCCTTCGCTTGCTCGGTCATCAAAATTGAACACGCGGTTAAAAAGCAACTTTGCACTCTTGTATAACAAATAACTATTGTCAACCGACTAGGTTCTAGCTATATTGGAAACTTTGTTGCAATTTTGATAAGAGTTTAGTTATTTCCCAATATCAGTGATAAAAAGCCGTGTCCTATTTGGTTATATTATGTTATTCATTTAATTATTTATTGTCCAAAATTTTTACAAAACATAAATTTTACTTAAAATTAGAGACTGCGGATGCCTGTAGGGCTTATGAGCAGTCAATGAGTTCGGTTTTTGATAATATGCAAAATAACAAATTACTCACATGTGAAATAGCCATTTAGGGCCCGTTTCAGAATGTCCTAATAAAGTTTCGGGTTGCTATGCAACCCTTAAAATAACTGAATGATAAAAATGACAGTTGACATGCAGCGCGTATATGTTCTGGGTAGTAAAACCGGAACTTACTCGAACACTCTGAAACAGGCCCTTAGAGTACAATCAGTGTTTTTCAATCTGTGGGTCGCGACCCCTAGGGGGGTCGCATCACCTTAAGCGGGGGGTCGCCGGCAGGAGGAAAAAGTTAAGGGCCTGTTGTAGTTATTTTAAACATTTTTTAAAATCTGTAACTCAAATAGCACTGAAAATTTAGATTAAATAAAATCATTTGCATAAAGTTGAACATACTCTCCAGGAACGTATGAAGCCGAAAACATGATTATGAACAATTTCTTCGATAAAAAGAATTAACAAACATGACACCATTTCGGTTTTTAAATGACTGGAACTAAAAGATACTATCATCAAACCATGTGGAAATTATACCAATAGATAGAGCTTGTTATTTATTAGTAACGTATGAAGCCACATTTTCTAATTCAGCTATAGTTTTTTAACAAGAAAAAAAAAACTACAAATCTAACGATTCAAGCTCTCACGCCCTCCGTTTAGTGCCCGCCTAGGCGTCATCGAGGTAGGACGCGTGTCGTTTTCTCCAACAAAATTCTGCCGGTCAATTACGTGCTAGAAATAAGTTAAAAAATTAATTAAAAATGCAAAGTACGATGGAGTTGAACAGCCAACAGCGGCAGTCAACATGTATGTTCTCCATAAATAAAAAAAAAACTTTCTCGATGGCATTGTTTTCACGCGCCATAGTAAAAAAGTATAGTATGGTTTTGGAAACAGATTATAGCTGTCTGAATCGGGAGATCACGAGAGCATTAGAAGGCCGCTTGATAAAGGTTACCGCTTGGCTACCCACATAATAAAATTAACCGATGCAACTACCGATAAGTTTGGGTATTTTCGTAATATGAAATATTATTTCAATCAAAATATCCTACTGTAATATATATTATAAAACTTGGCCTGGTTAGATATCTCGAGAAGAAAATCTGTCCCCAAGCACTTATCGGTGTGTACCGCTATGTGTCCTTGAGGACCATTAATTTTGCATGGTGGTAGGGCATTTTGCGAATACGCGCCTGGCTAGCTACCACCCTCGAGAAGAAAATCTGTCGCCAAGCACTTTTCAGTGTGTACCGCTATGTGTCCTTAAGAACCATTAATTTTGCATTGTGGCAGGGCATCTTGCGAATGAGTGCCTGGCTATCTACCACGCTCAAGTTGAAAATCTGTCGCCAAGCACTTATCAGTGTGAACCGCTAAGTATATGTCCTTGTCCTTGAAAACCAGAAATTTTGTGAATAAAGTTACTCTGTTTTGGTTGAAAATTGATATCAAGGTTGTGCTGGGCGTCATGATTCCCAAAATGGACTTATTTTTACACGACTGCCTAAAAAAGGAGAGTTATGTTTTCAGGGTTCATGTATGTATGTTTGTGAGTTTCTTTATTCCACCATAACTTCTAAACGGCTTGACCGATGTTTATGTAAGAGATATCGTTAGATTCCTCTTGATAACCCAAGTGACACTAGGTAAATAAAAAAAAATGAAAAACAAACTGGCGGATTTTAGACCCAATATTGTGAGGTAAAAACAAATTTTTCTTCCAAACCCATCGAGTGGGGTATCAGAATGAAGACCTTTATAAAACAATTTCATAAATATATATTACATCGCAGTTTTAATTTCAATGTAACGATAAATCGCTTAGCGAAAATAAATAACTTGCAGTCAATACTTGTTTCGATATCATCTGCCCACTGAATAAAGTAACTCCGATTTGGCTGAAAAATGATACCTAGGTTTTTCTGGAAGTCCTTATGCCAAATTTGGAATTCATTTTTCGATGACGTCTGTCAAGAGAATAAAGTTACTCCGATTTGGCTGAAAATCGATATCTAGGTTTTTCTGGACGTCTGTATTCTAAATTTGGAATTAATATTTCGATGACGCCTGCCAAGTGAAGAAAGTTACTCTGATTTGGCTGAAAATTGATACTTAGGTTTTTCTGGAAGTCATTATGCCAAATTTGGAATTCATTTTTCGATGACGTCTGCCAAGTGAATAAAGTTACTCCGATTTGGCTGAAAATCGATATCTAGGTTTTTCTGGACGTCTGTATTCTAAATTTGGAATAAATATTTCGATGACGCCTGCCAAGGGAAGAATGTTACTCCGATTTGGCTGAAAATTCGTATCAAAGTTGTGCTAGGCATCATTATTCCCAATATGGACTCATTGTTTCAATATCATCTGCCAAGTGAAAAATTTACTCCGATTTGGCTGAAAATTGATACCTAGGTTTTTCTGGACGTCCTTACTCCAAACTTGGAATTTATTCGTCGATGACGTCTGCAAAGTGAAGAAAGATACATCGATTTAGCTACCAATCGGTATCTGGGTTGTTCTAGTCGTTCTTATTCTGAATTTGTTATTTATTATTCGATGTCATCTGCCAAGTAAAAAGGGTCCTCCGATTTGACTGAAATTCAAAATCTAGGTTGTTCTGGACGTCATTATTCTAAATTTGGAATTTATTTTTTAATGACGTCTGCCAAGTAAAAAAGTTACTCCAATATGGCTGAATATCGATACCTAGGTTGCTTTGGGCGTTTTTATTCTGAATTTGGAATTCGTTTTACGAAGACGTCTGCCAAGTGAAAGAAGGTCTTCCAATTTGGCTGAAAAATTAAAATTCTAAATTTGAATCGGTCAAGTTGAAATTTTTTTTTTACTTTGCAGACGACGTTGAAAAATAAATGCAAATCCGAAATAATGACGCCCAGGTTAACCAAGATATCGATATTCAGCCAAATCGGACTAACTCTCTTCATTTGGTAGACGACTTCGAAAAATAAATTTCAAATTTAAAATACAGACGTCCAGAAAAACCTAGATATCGATTTTCAGCCAAATCGAAGTATCTTTCTTCACTTGGCAAACGACATCGAAAAATAAATTCCAAATTCGGAATTAAGACGTCAAGAACAATCTAGATTATGAATTTCAGCCAAATCGGAGTAACTTTCTTCACTTGACAGGCGTCATCGAAAAATTCATTCCAAATTTGGAATAAAGACGTCCAGAAAAACCTAGACGTCGATTTTCAGCCAAATCGAAGTAACATTCTTCACTTGGCAGATGACATCGAAAAATAAATTTCAAATTTGAAATACAGACGTCCAGAAAAACCGAGATTTCCATTTTCAGCCAAATCAGAGTAACTTTATTCACTTGGCAGACGTCATCGACAAATAAATTCCTAATTCGGAATAAAGACGTCCAGAAAAACCTAGACGTCGATTTGCAGCCAAATCGAAGTAACTTTCTACACTTGGCAGACGACATCGAAAAATAAATTTCAAATTTGAAATATAGTCGTCCAGAAAAGCCGAGATTTCCATTTTCAGCCAAAAATCGATATATGGGTTTTTCTGGACGTCCTTATTTCAAATTTGGAATTTATTTTTCGATGACGTCTGCAAAATGATTAATGTAACTCCGATTTGGCTGAAAATTTGGGTTTTAATTAACATTTGATTGTCCGGAAGAATGACGCCCAGCACAACCTAGATATCAATTTTCAGCCAAAGCGGACTAACTTTCTTCACTTGGCAGACGACATCGAAAAATCAATTCCAAATTCGGAATAAAAACGCCCAGAACAACCTAGATTTTGAATTTCAGCCAAATAAAAGTAACTTTTTTCACTTGGCAGAAGTCGTCGTTATACAAATTCCAAATTTGGAATAATAACGTCTACAACAACCTAGATATCAATTTTCAGCCAAATCAGATGTATTTTTCTTCACTTGGCAGACGACATTGCAGAAATAAAATTGGGAATAATGACACCCAGCACAACCTAGATGTCGACTTTCAGCCAAATCAGAGTAACTTTCTTCACTTGGCAGATGACTACGAAAAATCAATTCCAAATTCAGAATAAGAACGTCCAGAACAACCTAGATTTTCATTTTCAGCTAAATAGAAGTAACTTTTGTCACTTGGCAGACGTTATCGTTATACAAATTCCGAATTTGGAAAAAATAAATCCATATTGGGAATAATGACGCCCAGCACAACCTAGATATCGATTTTCAGCCAAATCGGAGTAACTTTCTTCACTTGGCAGATGACATCAAAAAATAAATTCCAAATTCGGAATAAAGACGTCCAGAACAACCTAGATTTTGAATTTCATCCAAATCGGAGTAACTTTCCTCACTTGGATTACGTTGAAAAATTAATTGCAGGAATAAACCCCTCCAGAAAAACATAGGTAGGTACACTAATCATTGAAAAGTATGCAATAACTTGTTAAAGTCGGTATCATGCTTATCTATAATACTCTATTTTCAACTTTGGCAAGTTATTTTATACCAACTATACATATACTCTACAGGCGACCACATACCAGTATGCATTTTTTCAGCTACCTTACTCATATTGGTAACAAAAATAATAAAATAAATAGAGTCTAGTGTATTATTCATCTTGTTTCGGTAAACGTTCTACACAATATATCAAAATTTCAGGTTTGTTACTCATTCCATTTACGAGCTAAAGACCAATGACTTACGGACGGACATACAGACAGAACTCGGGCACTCATAAATACGGCTCCGTTTTGCGTTTTGGGCTCGGAACCCTAAAAACAATGTATCCGAACAAAATCTAATAAAAATAGGTACTTAGTGTGAAACGAATATTTTTATTCTATAAGCGAATAAAAATTTTCACCAGTACAAAATAATTATTTAGATGCAGTTCTGGATTTAGTAGCTACGATACCTACAGTTGATCAACTTTTTAAGTTACACTGTGACGCTAATAGCGTGCGGCTGGGGACATCGAGCGAGCGACGTGAGTCCTGACGCGCGCTGTGCGACTAGAGCGCAACGCTGCGTAGTGTCAATAGCCCGCAACTCTCGGACGCTAAATTTACCTACTGATTGACTAAAAAAGGGCCTTAAGGTAGACTACAATAATAACACATTTTTAGCGATAAGAGGTTCAATTTTCAACAAAAAATATCAAATCGTGGTGCTATTTTTGAAACGTTAACAATCAAATCATTTTCTAAGTTCCTTTTTAGTTTTAATATCCACCATTGTAAAGAATGGTGGATATTAAAAAATAAATGAAGTGGCGGATAGTACTAATAATTTTAGAGATTCTCCCTTGCTAGATATGTTAGTATTCTTGTTTTCTTTTCTTCCAGAACATGCTGACACTTTGTGAATAAAATTTTATTTTATGTATGCCGTCAGCAGCTAAATCTACGGGACATTCTCAAATCAGTCAGCTCTGTTGATTTATACAAGAAAATATTTAGAATAATCCACTACGCCCATTGTCAGATTCAGAGTGTAAGTCGGGAAAGTAAACTAAAAGTTTATCTTGCAAACTATGCAAACTCTGTATCATGCAAGGAATGTGAGCTCTTACAACAAGGTCTGATGCACTATCTTCAACAATCTTCTGAACAGATGGAATATATTTAAATATATGGCTTTGTAGAGATGTTGACCATAAATTAAGTTTTGCATGAAATGCGTGACTTTATCTTTAATGAATAGATTCAGGCGTTACTTTGCGGAAATCCATATTTAATAATAAATACTTTTAAAAGTATCCTAAAAAACATTAAATAATATTTAAATAAAATGTTTTTTAGGATACTTTTAAAAGTATTTATTATTTATCTATGTTAAAATATTTTCTGCTCTAATAAGTAAAGGCATCAAAGTCAAAACAAGTCATTATCGTACGTAGTCTTTTAAATTCTTTGCAAGGGGGTCGCCAGAATTTTTCGAACTGTAAGGGGGTCGCGAAATCTATAAGATTGAAAAACACTGGAGTACATAATCAGAAAATTTGAAATACATTATTAGTTGCACCTTTGAAGTGTGTCCGCCCTCTGGCTCGCTACGCTCGTGCGTTTTACATCTCCAGTGCAACAGATAAACTACTTCCCTTGTTTAACGTACTATTTCTAAAGAAGTAACATAAAAAGCAACACTTAATTCGCCTGTATTTCCTACCTACAACACCTACATTTTGGCACACGTTTTGAAAAGTAACGCTTTCGCTGCACCACTGACGAAGCATTCCCTGAAATAAAATAATCTTGACTTTACTAAGACCTCAAATATTCACGATTGCGATAATCGATCATGGTATGTTGGTAGCATGGCGTGTTGGCTGTGCTGGTGCGTACCTATTTCCAAATATCAGCACGAAACTCGCATTGGAGCATTAAAGACGTGAGAATCTCGCGTGTGAATTACTATACGCCGATTATGGTCAATTATACCAATTGACAAATTGCTATTGAAAGGTTCTCAACCTTCAATTCAACCAATGCTACAGGTACCAAATTTTACTGTTTCGCGAGAGAGGTGCGTTTTAGATTTTAATGTTAAAAATACTTGTTATTTCTGCCATTGACGTGTACCTGATTGTGATCTTGAGATTGAAATAGTACTACACAATTTCAATAACTTAATTTATCTTTGAATCGTTTCTCTGTAATTCGCTTTTGTACTGAAAATACAATGAATGCCTATATTTTTGACGATTTGCATCACGGGCCTTGCGCAGCAATTCGCTCCATCATTACGGTTTTATTGCGCAGAGTCGCGTCGTGATGAGCTGCTTCGTCGCCGCAATGTTGAATAAAGTTAGCCATCACGTTGTGGTGAGCAGAGCGTGATTTTCGTAATGCCAAAAAATATAGCATAAACGTGTCAAGCATTTAACAAGATTCCGATTTGTCTCTTGTAAATGTCTGTGAGATTTATTGCAAACATTACGAATTTCTTTCAAAAAACACTTCAATAAAAATAAACGTTACTACATACATACATACATACAACAACATACATAAATAAAACATATACTTTTAAAATATCTTACATATTATGTTCATTACATCACAACATCGAATGAAATGGTGTCAGTGCTGTAAATTACGGTGTTTAAACTCACCGGCCGCAATGATATCGTGCATTAATTCATGCTGTAATAGAATGGATATACCGGTAAAAAAAGTTCTTTTATGTAGAGGATGCCGTATCGTAATGTAAGTGCGGGTGTAATGATCGGCCAATATACCTAGAAGTGTAGGATCCCGTTAGGCTTGGTATCACGAGCGCGGCTAGTTTATTGGAAAGTAAGCAGCGCGGTCCACGGCCGGAGTGCCTGTGCGGGCTGCTGCTTTCAAGAGAACCCTTAATCTGCTCGTTACGACGCTGGTCTAAGCCACCGACTAATTGCTATTGCAAACCAATGCTCGCCGTGAAATTTGTTGCAGATCTTGCATTATTTACTACCAAAAGTGACATATTTTGTCGATTACTATGCTCTATCCAAGTTTTCTCAATGTTCTATTTATAAAGAAACACCTAATTCTCCTCGTTTATCACTTTATTTAACAACGATGTTACCAACTATTACGACTTTATATTAATTATTACTTAACAGAAATATGTCTTCTACAGTCTACACAATAATTTCTCCACGTCCGGAGCCAACGAGCGATCGTTTCAGAATGATCCACAGTACTCGGGTTCGTTCCACCCCTACCCCAGTAACTCGTAGTGGTGGGAACGAGAACGGAATGGGAGGGGAGCACGATACCAGTGTTGCCACTATTTTAAATGTTACCAAAATGTTATTAAAAAATAAATGTTAATAAAAAATGGCTATAGAGGACGAAACTGTTAGGTAAATTTGAATATGAGTATTATCAGGTATATTCAAGTCATTGGTCCGGGTCTTTCGTAAAAATAGGTGTACCTCAGGGATCAATTTTGGGACCTTTTCTGTTCCTAGCGTATATTAGTGATCTGCCTTGCATGGTCAAAGATTTCTGTGATATTGTTTTATTCGCGGATGATACCTCTCTGATTTTTAAAGTAGATAGGAAAGATAGTGAACTCATTCATGTAAATAATGTGTTATCTATGATCTCTGGATGGTTCGCCGCTAATAATCTTCTGTTAAATTCAAAAAAGACCAAATGTTTAAAGTTTTCATTACCAAATGTTCCTTATGTTGAACCAAACATTAAGCTTGGCCTAGATAAACTCTCTATTGACAAAGCGACAGTCTTTCTGGGAATCAAAATGGATTCAACTTTACAGTGGGATCCACATATACATGATCTAGCCGGAAGACTTAGTTCTGCTGCATATGCAGTTTGTAAGATAAGACAGTTAACAGATGTAGCTACTGCACGGCTAGTTTATTTCGCATACTTCCACAGTATTATGTCGTATGGTGTATTGCTGTGGGGAGCTGCTGCTGAGATAGAGACAATCTTTATCTTACAAAAGCGTGCAATTCGAGCCATATATGAAATGGATCCTAGGGAATCTCTAAGGGATCTTTTTAAAGAAATTGATATATTAACTTTACCGAGTCTGTATATATTTGAAAATATTATGTATGTTCGGAAAAATTTGAGTAAATTTAAATTAAACAGTGACAACCATCA
The DNA here is from genome assembly GCA_963854805.1 of Plagodis dolabraria. NCBI lineage: Eukaryota > Metazoa > Arthropoda > Insecta > Lepidoptera > Geometridae > Plagodis > Plagodis dolabraria. Next base: position 24,647,529 of record OY978441.1, on the reverse strand, counting down.
TTACAACACTAGGAACAAATATAAATTAACGGTATTATGTTTTAGATTAGCAAAGACAAATAAAAGGTCCTTTTTAGGTAATTGTGTGCGGTTTTATAATAAAATTCCCGAACATATTACAATGCTCACAGAAGGAAAATTCAAATTGCAGGTGAAAAATATTTTGATGAAGAAATCCTACTACACAGTTTGTGATTACTTAAACGACAAAAATGCTTGGAAAATTCCACCTCTGCCAAGCCATCACATGTCTCCTACGTAATTTAAACAAATATTGTAATAATTGTATTATATTGTTTATAATTATAACACATTGTAAAAAGACGTTTAAAAGAATGGCCCCGAGTTTCTTGCCCGTTCTTCTCGCAGTGGCTCTATAAACTTTTTTTTGCTGAACGTGGCAGTACAATGTAGAATATTTCAATATTAAAATTTGTAATTGACCTTCATAAGAGCGTCGTAGACGCCTAAATTGAATAAATGATTTTGAATTTGAATTTGAATTTGAATTGGCACGGTTACATGTTTTGCCATAGTTTAAGAACGGCTGTTGTGGCTTTCGTGAACCAAGAAAGTTAAGTAGTTCCTCAGGCTCTGAATAATTTAGCGCCTGGGCTCCACTTCTTTCAAATAAAAACAACTATCGGAAGAGCCTCAAACCATTTATTTGCAAGACCAAAGAGTTCTTGTAGTGAAAAGTGAATTGTTTGCTTGTAATTCCACCCATAAATAATAGCCCAGCTCGTTTACCTTATGCAACCAACCCTCTATGGTTTGAGAGAGAGAGAGGTCCCTTTTGTTGGGTCAAATTCAGGAATAACATTATTTTTATCATTGTTATTTAATTTAGAATCCTTATTTGACTCTCCTTTCCATGATAACAACAAATTTAAAGCATCCTTAGACTTAACCGACTCACAACTTTTACGCTTCCTTCGTGGTGGGGCTTCAAGCTCGAAGTGTGCTTCGAGTGTATCAAGAAGATGAACTGCGACGTCGGGACTTCCTTTTCTGTCATCTTTTTTTTAAGGAGGCGTACCATGTGGAGTGCCTTCCCTTCTAAAAAGGATTCATAATGTTTATGCTCAACTCCTTCGCTCGACTCTGAAACTATTAAATATAATCAGCGAAATAATCTGTTCTACCCCATTTCAATAATTGGACTCTAAAGGGAATAGTTTGATTAACTGGTAACCTTTAAATAATTGATAGTTTAAATTATTACAAATTTATTGTTAAATGTACCATTCAACTTGAATTTCATCGAAGATAGCGTGTGTAAGTCTACTAAACCTTACACAAACCAAATAATATAGTAAGTACAACTGACCTTCATGGCAGGCACACATAACCTGCAGGCACACTTAACCTGCGAATCATCTAACAGGCTCACTTAACCTGTTTCTTGGTGTAATACTTGTAATAGGCACACTTAACCTATGAATATCTTACAGGTGCACTTAACCTGTTTCTTGGTGTAATACTTGTAATAGGCACACTTAACCTATGAATATCTTACAGGCACACTTAACCTGTTTCTTGGTGTAATACTTGTAATAGGCACACTTAACCTATGAATATCTTACAGGCGCACTTAACCTGTTTGTTGATACTACACATTCGATCTCCTTTATACGTAAATTCTGAAAATTACTAACAATAGTTTATTAGTTATGATAGAATAACGTATTATGTCCACTGACCTCAAGCAACCCCATTATTGAAAAAGGATGTTATCGGAGAGTTGCCTTAATCTAATATCCAAATCTAATATCCAACGACTACAAAGTTTTAATAATTATTTTGCATCATTAGCACTACCGGGGGGTTGTCCCGGCCAAATTCCGGTTATAAAAATTTATAAACAACGTCACTAATGTGGAATGAAAATGAAAATGAAAAATATTTATTTACAGCATTATATGGAAAAGTTAGACACAATGATTGGCTTAAAAATAATTAAACATATCTCCCAAATAATGCCGAGATGGTTAATATATTTGTCAGCTGCTTATGACCTTCACACTAGGCAAGCCTGTATCGTGAAGATCTTTGACGATTAACTAAATGACAATAATAATAATGACACCTAAGTCTTAAAGATAAGAAATATATAAAGTTTTATGAACTACGTGTGAAACTTAAGGGCATATTTTAGACGAACGCCCCCACACAAAACGCAGCCCCAATGTCACCCCAATAATAGCGAATAAAACTCAATTATTTTTTTTTTTACCTACGTAATCACCACCCTAATATCTAGGCCTGTGGTGCACCAGATTTTCATTAAATTATACAGTTTCCAAATTACACCAGCTCAAAAACCCGCAATTCTAGATAAAAGAAAGACCCAACCCTAAGCATCCCTTTCAAGAAAAATAAGCACGCCTTTAATACCTCCATTGCACCAAAAACATGGGGAACGTAATGAACCCTCCACAACGGGAAGATATTTATACATGTGTACCACACTTTTTAAATAAATCTGGAGCCACGAACAACTGGCTCAAACTCCTAAAAACGAGCGCTATATACCAAACGCTATATGATAAAATTTCAATTATTAGTCCAAAAGAAAAAGGATTTAAGCCAGAAACGACAGGTCCATCAATACACTATATTTACATGCGAGTCTTTTTTTTAATAACAAGTTGAGTTTATATAAAAGTTCACGCCCCGGCTGGCGGGTATATGTCCTTAAGCATTCACACTGTATCTCTGATAATGACGTGGGATGTTATCGGAGAGCTGCTCCGATTAGAAACATCCGACGACTAAATCCTTTGCATCATTATGTAGTGCATCACCGACAATACCAAGGAGTAACCCCGGCCAAATGTCTTGATACATCTATACATCATGCATTAAACCTTATCAGAAGATAGCCCTGACCAAACGTATTAATTCTGAATCGTTGTGGTTGCGTAAGCATGGCATAATACAAAGTAAAAAAAAAAAAAAAAAAAAAAATCATCAATTTAATTTAATTATGTAGGTAGATTGAAAAGGAAGATCGTTCTTTTTAAATTTAACGATAAATAATTTCAAAATATATTATATGTAACAGTACCTTTGTGAGTGTATCCCGCTTCTGAAGTATAAAGAAACACCTAATTCTCCTCGTTTATCACTTTATTTAACAACGATGTTACCAACTATTACGACTTTATATTAATTATTACTTAACAGAAATATGTCTTCTACAGTCTACACAATAATTTCTCCACGTCCGGAGCCAACGAGCGATCGTTTCAGAATGATCCACAGTACTCGGGTTCGTTCCACCCCTACCCCAGTAACTCGTAGTGGTGGGAACGAGAACGGAATGGGAGGGGAGCACGATACCAGTGTTGCCACTATTTTAAATGTTACCTGTAGTCATACGATTAAATAAATAAATAAACTATTTTAAATCGTCGAAGTTTTTAAATCATGACATATTTTTATTAATATCAATAATATTATATGATTATCAATAATATAATATAATTGTAAGTAGAAGTATTTTTATTTTGTGATACGTAGTAATGGTACTGACAAGTCGCGTGCCTGATGGTAATCGTCATGCCTGCTCATTACAGTTGCAGTGTCAGCGTTCTATGTCACACTGCACTGACATCGCTCCGAGACATTACTTAGTATGTCTAGTTCGTTCAGTACTTTCTTCAGCGCCGATACAGAACTGTTTGCACACAACAGTTCTGTGGTACGCGTGTACGCTTCGATGCAGATATTTTACAATGTGGCGGTACCTCCAACACAGACTAAAGACGTTGACCAAAAACTCGGTATCAATAACAAAACCAAGTTTATCAAAAGTTTCAGTTGTCTTTTTAACCGACTTCCAAAAATGGAGGAGGTTCTCAATTCGTCTGTATTTTAATTTTTTTATCTCAGAACTCTGGACTGGTTGTACCGATTTTGAAATTTATTTTTCTGTTTGAAAGGTGATGCTTGTCGTTTGGTCCCATTTTAAATTTCATCAAAATCGGTCTAGCCGTTTTTGAGTTACACAAAAATACCTGAAAACTATTTACCTATCTTGATGATATAGTTGTTAAAAATGAATAATAATCAATGCCGTAAGTAGCAAGGGTCTCTAAAAAGTGTGAAATTTTTTTTTTGCAAAAAATGAAACTCACTTCAACACCCAAAAGTGTGAAATAACTTGTCGAATTCGGTACCATGCGCACAGTTTTGTGATAGTAGGTACTTTTGAACTATCATGGTACCGACTTCAACAAGTTATTCTTGGTTTCAGTTATGGTTTATGTATATGAGACCCACGTACAGAAATTAACTTACGTAAGTACATATTTCAAGTATATTTTAAAGGGCTCTATAATTTGTTTTTGGCCGGAATATACGGCCCGTAATATTGTTTCGATTTCTAACTTCTTATGTAAATACTGTTCCTATTTTATCTAGGTTTCTGTAATGGAGTGTAAAGATCCGTGACTGTGCACTCTTTTATTTGTTTCTCATCGTGACAACAGAGTTACCGTTCATTTATCTGTCTATAGTAAAAACTGCGTCTATACAAAGAGTTGGTTAAGTTTAAATTTAGACGCTTTCATGGCGTGATAGGTTTTTGCAATAGTTACTTGCTTATTAACTTCCTGAAAGCCTATGAAATCTTGACATGATTATCGTATTTATGCCATCGTCTGTTTCAGTTTCTAAATGTCTTTCCTTTTTACAGTAGGTGTCTCGTACAGTGTTAGGTACAGTGTTCTTCATTTTAGAGCTCTTATTCCGAACCTCAGTTGTGGCGAAGCTTATTCTTTCTCAGTTTTTAATAAAATGAATCTTTGTTATGTGGCCCCAATGTCACACGGTCATGATTGACACTAATGACATGACATTGCAATTAAATGAATTCGCTGTAGACCGTTAGCAGATTTCATTTACACGTAGACCTGGGCTGGTATGGTCAATTGACACACATCTGTAGCACACTTTGGACTTGCCAACATGTCCGCTTTGGTAATTGCATGTGCATGCCTTGCCACAAATTGAATAGGTGTGCTTAACAGTCTGTTGAGCCCCAATTTACAGTTTTTCTAGCAAAATTCTTTTGATGAATTATGCACGTCCATCACTATTGTTTAACTGTATGATCATGTAACCAGATACACGAATTAGTTGGTATTTCCTCAATTTTGATTGTTATGTATGGTTGGTGCATTTTGTTATATTCTGCTTGTCCTCAATAACAGCTGGGGTGCATCGTAATTCTATATTCGCGTTTACACGTCATGTCGCGGAAATAGTTTATTTTATTACGCATATTATGCAGACAATAAACTCTTAGTAAAATTATTTATTTCAACTTTTATAAATCAGCTAGTGCGTGTAGTACAACTAGTGTTTGCAGAGCTTAGAGCTTTGTACAGCAGGAAGACATTACTAGCGTTAAGTAATCGCTATTGGACATTGATTTGGTCGTTATGTTAGGACAGGTGTGCGGTGCCCACCGACACAGGGTAAGATGTGCGGCGGAGGCAGCACTTTCACTCTCGTCGGTTGACGTTGGATCTGCGCTGGTGGCTGTGAACGACCAGCGTAGTCGGCAGTGGTGCCGCGCCGTCGCTAGCCGCCGCCGGCCGCACCGACTGAGAGCGCGTACCTCCGCGACACTTCGACACCTCAACAGCTTTGTCAAGTCAATACAATACCATGCTCCGCTGAGCTTGATCTCGGCCGCTCGTTGATCTTATTATAACAAAAACATAATTGGATCCACATTTTTACATATATATTTTTGTTTATTTATACGCGATACTTCAAAAAATCTATTATAATTTTGTGTTGTTTTAGCATGCTATTAAAATTCGTTACCTGTTATGACACGGTGAAATTAATAGTTTAGTGACCAAAATCGGCGTTCACAGAGAAAGTCGTAAATTCCGATGTTCAAGTTTCCCCAGTGTAAATGTTTATCGAGACGCCTTGGTTTCGTAACTAACTAGAATCCATTCGTGACTTAAAACAACTTATTCATTACGCATCTGAGAGTGAACTCTTGTATAATTAACATGTCGTAACATCTTAGGTCCTCGGGCGGTGCTTGTGTTTAATGTGAAGGAGCAATATTGGTATGCCGTGAATGAGTGATGACAAAACTGCTGGACATACTATTTTATTTATTGAGGCCCGTGTAAAATTAGACTGTATTGGGTGTAGTGTCAAGGTTGGCAATGTGAGCTGGACGTCAGTCTGTGGAGCAGACGCGCGTGATGCTCACGAGTTTACATTACTTTCCGAGCGTCTGACGCGTACTGTACTGTAAATAAATAGTGATCTAATTGTATCTACATTGTGGACTATTTTTGATTATGACCTTAGTAAACCAGTTTAAACGCAGTGGTGAAACTCACAAACAACACCGAGGCGCAAGCACAAACTGCAGTTGTGCCAACTTTCAACGTTTTCTAAAGGGCCTCCTTTCCTCGATGGCAATAGCATCCGCCTTGCAGCGATCTCCGGTTGCTATGGAAATATCCGCACTCTGTGACCTCAACTAGAAATGCTCGCGCAACAAGTTTCTGAAAAGGAAGAGAAATCGTGTGGATATTGCTATTAAAGTTGACAAATATAATACTAAAAATGCCTCATTATGACGAAAGTTTTATTCACGCCGACAATTTAAATCAAAGAAGAAATAAAAGAAGTTACCATGTTTACAAAAATGGTGTTAATCCCCGTGCTCTACTGGAAAAGGCTGAAGTGTTACATGACCTAGAAGAAAGGGGAAAAAGTGCAATTAAGCGCAATATTAAACATATTAAACATCGCAGTAGCCGCACCAAGCCGGAATCACAATGTGCGTCACAATTTCCGAATCCTGCAAAGTATAAAACTCCCGATATAATCGTGGACCATTATCCTCGAATCAGTGTATTTGATCCAAATAAATATAACGACCTAAGAAATAACAATGTATCTCCATTGACTCCTTGCAAAAGTTTGGATAACTTGACTTCAAAAAACGGAAAGAAAAAAGATTTTTCAAAGGGGAAGGTAAGAAATGGAGTTAGTCTTCAAAATTTGGTGGACGATGGAAATTTAAAGCATTTCGTTTCGCCGCTGGATGATCGATTGTACGCCAGTCGTAAAGATGACAACAAAAACTCTTATTCTGTGGTGGATGCCGGTTGTCGGCCGCTGCTGCGTCGAGGGTCGCAAGGAACACCTGCTCCTGGAGTTGGGGTTTATCGACAAATAGCCGTTGACGGACTCTGTCGAAAAACTGCACCTGGTAATAATCCTAATTTAAGACTTACCTTGCGCATGTTGACTTTTGAACGAATACGCAAAAGAAAAGGAATCCTTAACGGTTTTATAAATTTAACAAGGTATCCTATAATAATTCATACTCTTATTAACTAAATCGTTTACTTGAACACGTTTTTCATTAGCTTTAGTTATATCTCTAAAATTTGGTAAGAATGTACGCAACAAAAAAAGTAACTGTTTTCATCCACATCTGATTGACCTACATATTTGTTTAAAAATTAGCAGACTTATAAAATTATGGCGACAATATATTAATGAAATACAGCATTGAACAGCTATCATGATGAAGATATACGTATAGTGACTTTATTTTGTTTTGCTGTGCGTTGGTAGGGTCTTTTACGCTCATAATAATGGCGTCGTATACGCCTCAAATAATTGTAAGTGATCTCGACCTAAAAAGAAAAAAGGCTTCAGTGCACCATAGATGGAAACCGCAATGGTAGCAGTACGTTCAACGAGTGTGGTGTTATTTTGAGTCTTGTATTAACGTGTACTGTAATAATTGCACATTCAGATATATCATCACATCATCCGGAATGTCCACCATTGAACAAGGCCGGGAGGGATTTGATATAATTGGCGGGCGTCTTGGGGATCACATTAGAGGTTGTTAGTTCCTCAGAAGGCGTTTCTTCCCGCCTCCCGGTATTAGTCCCTTAGTCTCCTTTTACGACACCCACGGGAAGAAATGGTAGGGGGGTCTAATGATAATGGTTTTCATACATCAATTAACTTACAACGCCACGCTAATCTCAAAATTAAACGCATTCTATATCAATATCAACAACGCATTCCATATCAAGGCTATTTGATATTTAAAAAAATTAATAGTTCTATTTCAAACGATAATTCAGGTAACGTGATACAAAGTTTCATTATCATGTTGCAAAATTGAAAGTTGAATGTAATAGATATCAACGCCCTATTTCCATAGAGCGAAACGGAAAAGTCGTTGCACCTGACGCTTTCGATTTTTCCCTTCCTTGTCCTCATCTTTACACCTTACGGATAGTGGTAGTGCATTTAATGAATTGCTCGATCGTGTATAACAATACGTAAGAGCCGCGAGAACTCTACACAATTGTTTCTATTGTTGACATAATGTTAAGGCCGTGAAAAAAGTATAACGTCAGAGGTATTCTCAATGTTGCGCATGTTGTTGTTATTAGACGGAAGAAAAGGAAAATTAGAATTTATTTATGAGCATTTTGACCTATCTGTGTATTAACATATAATCTATCCGAAAGTTATGTATATTAAGCGAATTGAATAATTAATTCAACAAAGTTGTGGCTACCACTTTCGTTTTCGAAAGATGTCAGTAGGTTTGTGAGATAAATCTTTGATCTCTCAACACTTTGATTAGATTAACTTTCGTTTTCTGGATTTCCATTGGTATTTGTGATATTATCTCTTATACCCTGTTAAACGTGTTTCTGATTCGGTCTGCTTCACACAATAGGTATTATACTTGCACCATGAAAACAATGAAAATGTTTGACCAAAATTAGTAAAGCAAAATAAACAATTTTTTTTTCTATTCTTATTTATGATTCGACGCATTCTCCACGGATTACATTAATTACAAAATGACAAAGAGAACACACAATTTTGTAAAATAAACTATTTTTTTATTTTTATTATTATCACATATATCATAGTTATCGAAACGCACTCGATCCCGGTTATATTTGTAATTGAAAGGGACGATTGGACAGGACATGCGTGTAATACTGGAGCTGCATGTTAAGTAGTTGTTGATATCAAGTATGTGTGTTTATGAGGAGTTTCCTTGTGTTGTATGTATGACGCACGCCGTCCTGGCTTGAGAACGAGCATGACCCACGTTAGGCGTCCGTCTGTCGCGGTACTCGCTGTGCTTTGCAGTGTGCACAGAGGTTCACTTGACTGGCTCAGTCGACAGTCGTCACCGCGACTTTGGGCGCGTCCCCCTGTCGCCTTCTCGGTCGTATTTATAAACTCGCGCGTCATCAACTGCATCATATTGATAAACTAAGTAATACTCAGTACTTACTATCCAAAGTGTCTGGTTAAATTGTATCTTGTGCTATATGAATGGTTGTTATGTATCAAGATATGAAAATCTTCGAGACTTTCCCGGTTTGAGACCTTGGTGTCAAGTAGTGAGCTGACGTCATTGTCTGGTGGGTATTTAATTAAATATCCAGCTAATTGATTAGTTTTTATAAATACATGCTAACATTTTGTTGGAAATCTCGAATGATTTGAAGTAGGTACATTATGTTTGTTGACATAGGATATCTGCAGTTATATGTGCGGTAAACGTTTTATTGTTTCCTGAACTATGTCAATTGTAAATAAGTTTCTGTAATAGAACATAATATTTTAATGGATTACACACACTCAATATTAATAAAGTCATAATGTGTAGGTATACTTTTTCTTTTTGATTACGATTATAAAACCAATGATTGTGGAGTAATTCAAATTCAAATTTATTTATTGGCCTTATAACTACATATGTTACACTAGGCAAGTCAGCATACATTTTTTTTTTCATATTATATAACAAAAATTAAAAAGTAAAATTTAATGGTCATAAAATAATCTAAAATTTCAAAATAATCATAATGGATTTAGTTATAAAATAAAATTTTAATATAAGTCAATAATTTAATTTTAAATTCATTTCGTTAGTTATTAATTAATTAAATTCAAGAATGAAGATTCGGTTACTTCTAAATTAAAAAATTCTTTAAGCGAGTATAGTGGAGTAGACTCAAAAAAATGTTTCATTTTCCTTTTAAATTCATTGGAGTGTAGATTGGCTTTAACCAAAGGTAACTTGTTGAACATACATATTTTGTTCTCAATGCCTTGTTGTTTTATAGTAGGAAGCTTAATTACTGTTATGGTCCTCCCTTACCTCACCCACCGGTCGTACCCCTGTCATGACGGTGTGGAGGGTGGGTCTGCAACTATATCACCATCCAATTATTATAAAGCTGTGAAAAATTTAAGTGTCGAAAAGCAGGCTTATTTCAACAGTATAAATTGTACCTAAATTTATTTAATAAATGTAATATATTTTGCAATATTAGCATGAGACAGCCGTCATATTTTTCGTATTTGAATTTCTTTTTGGGGTACAATTATTAACACTTACTTATTATGAATATAATAAATATCGATATGTTGAATCAACCAGTAAATAACTAATATTTTATCAATAGACCATTCCCAAAAAGGTGCTAGTTAAAAGTTGGTATTACGACGGACTTTCTATAGTAACATACACACGATCGTTTTCCAGCGTATTTAAGCAATAGTAAATAAAAAGAGATAACTGTAACTAATTGCACCATACTTCTGTTTCAAACGTACGTGATACACAATTATTACAATAAGTAATTTTGTTTTTCAACATACCAACCTTGACTCGCTGATTATAAGGAAGTCACATGATTACGGAAGCTGTAGGTATATATTAGCCAACAGAGTTCGACTAGACATAAACAGGCACAAGGTAACGTTCGATGCGAATCATTGGTTTTGATTACCAATGCTAAAATCTTCGTAGAGTTGTGCGATATGTTTCTTTGTACGTCAGTTCTTGTTATGGCAAGGTTTTTGCAGCTTATACTTGATATCCTTTGACTATCTTATTACCAGGTCAATTATGTAATTTTATTACTGAACTAGCTTTCCGGGCACGGCTCCGCCCGCATCGCGCAAAAAAATTAACCTCTATTTGCGCAGTTGGATAAAAACTATCCTATGTTTTTTCCCGGGTCTCAAACTATTTCCATACCAAATTTCATTCAAATCGGTCCAGTAGTTTTGGCGTGAAAGCGTAACAGACAGACAGACAGACAGACAGAAAGAGTTACTTTCGCATTTATAATATTAGTACTGATAAATCGTTACTAACAATATTTGATTGAAATCATAGAAAAATGGCAGTTTTACAGTTAGATATTTGTTACTAACTAAACATGTTATAAACTGATGGACTTCAATAAAACACAGCCATGGTAAGTAACACATGATAATATATAATGCAAAACCGCAATGATTTCAATCAGATTTAATTAATAACAAATTACATAATTGGACCACTGATGGTAGGTGACGATGTGATCGAAGATGTTGTTCAAGATATGCTAGAATCACTGGCTTGATGAATAGCTGTCGCGGCACACCGTTAGATGCTTGGTAACATATTTTCTACTTGAGTGGGATAGCTAGATAGGCGGGTAGTTATTCGCCAAATGCCAACCATTATGAATCCTGGTTACAATAAGTCCATCAGACACGTATTCATTAAATATTTCAACTTATTGTTGTCCCGCTCATTTTTGGTAGAAACTTATTAATATTCATACTATATTATAGTTTATTAACACATTATTCATCTTTTACTCACACCCATAGCTCCATAAGGTTAACGCCTTCCTTACAATATAATACTAGTCCTATAAAAGGCGTCTGGTCTAGCTCGCATTAGTTGTGTAACGATACTTACTGTAAATGTAGTTAGTGTATAATTATTTTATGCCAGAGTCAGTCCCGTCGAGTTGCTCATTAGTGCTGTAGCCTGCACATAATTATAATAATTTAAAATGAGCTTTTAAAGTTAGTTACGTGTGTGCGTACCATATAGTGTGTTATTGATACTTACCAAGTGTATACTGCGACGTCATTCGAGGTAGCCTTGTTGATTAGATAATCGTTTAATAAAATCAAAGCATTTGTCTGGATATTGCCTTCTGCTTGCTACTTGAACAGTACCAGTGGCACTAGCTATGGACTGCCACGCTGGAGGTCTCTAGTTTCAATCCTGCCGCGAGCTTAGGCTTCACTGCATGGTGGTAGGAATGCTTTAGAAATAGCTCGTTTGGATAGGTACTACTTTCAAGTAAAAAATCTTTGGCCAAGCAACTAGTGGTGTATTCCAGCAGCTGTCCTTTGGAGCAAGGTCGACCTGACAATAGGTGAGTTTGTGGTCACATCTGATCTGGCTTACCTATCAGATCAGCAATAAAAATAAGCTTTTCATTGAATTCTAAAGCCATAAAATCCATGTCTATTATGGACAATAACGTTTGAAGGAAAATAATTAGTTTTGTTATTGTGATCTGTATAATGATGTGACATGCCATGGCATTATGTACCCGGTTTTCCTGTATTGAGATCGGAACTGTGTAACTAAAATAAATGTATGTCAAACAAGGACAATATAAAACACAAAGATAATGGCCACTTGAGGAGCCTTGTCCCATATTTGTATTCTACCAACTTGCCATGTTGTTGGTTTCCTGTATTTTTGTATTGTTTACTGAAATAATCTTGTGAGGTCAGGGTAACACGATTCGTTAACTAATGAAAGCCTGTTGGTACCAGGTTGCAAAATGTGCTACAGTTAATAATACTTAATTAAATTGTAAATAAATCCATGCCCATCATAGATAATGATAACATTTGAGTTTCATTCATAAATTGATAATACCGACTTACCGACTCCGCGTGATACGTAAGAATAGTTAGATAGAATAGTTAGATAAATTATGTCTAGTCAAAAAACTCAAAATGTCAACATAATGGGAAGGGAACCCGCACTACACGTGCCGGTTCCACGTTACGTAACAAGTGCAACCTTTTATTCCTTGCGACGTGATAGTTTAAACTATGATTAGTGCACAATATTTGCATTAAAGTTAGTTTCCATCGCCTTGAAGGCAAAAGGTTAAAACTCCCGGTTAATAGAACCCGGAGATTCAAGTTCAATTCCCGGTCGACGTATTTTTTAAATAATATTATGTGATTCGTATATATAGCAGGTGTTGGTGATTAACTATAATAGAAACTATTATATTTAAAACATTATTGAATCATAACAATTTTGTATCCATCTTACTCTAGTTTCTCGATGAGTCAATCAAATGTAAAAAAGACTTCTAATTTTAATTGACATGGTGTTTTGTTATGAATGTTATGATGTACCTACAATGATCAATGAACATACATCAGAGCATCCGATATTAATTTTAATAATATTATTAATCGCGCATCTACACATTTTGTAGTTACAATTGACGAAAACGTGTTACTATTCATCGCCAAGCACGGAAAATAGCTAAGAAAGTTGTAGAAATGTGTGTTGACGAATTTTTTTGTCTTATTAAGAAATAAATACTTACATGAACATTATAGTATCATTTTGTTAGAAAACTACTTCACTTTTTATGTCACTTTGTCAACCTTACTTATGCAATCATAAATTAATACTGAGTAGCATTAAATAATCCCAAAATCAGGCCATATAAAACGATTTAATGCTTGTTAAAAGTTAACTCACGTCTCTTAGTAGGTACGATAGGTAGTGCAATATGATGAGATTTTAAATATAAAAATAATTATGAGTATAATGTTGGTTGTCCATAGAAAACGATTCTTCCGAAGGCAGCTCGGGGCATCGCGGTTCGCTGCGAGGCGCCAACAAGCTGGCACGGCGTGCACGCTCCTTCAAGGACGACCTACTTGAGCGCATCTCCAACATGCGTTCCCCAGCACAACAGCACCATCCGCCGCATCTCTCGTCCGCACTCAGGTATTGTGATTCAACGATGGCTCGATAAATTAAATTAAATTACCACATCATATGTTTTTGGGTTCCGTAAACAAGATATCGAGATCGTTTTTATATTAAGCGACTTAGCCTAAGACTTCCGTCCCCTACAAATACAAATAGTTTTTAATGACACAAGTTATATAGGTACAGGGTAAATATGAATCCATAGGTTCCCGAACTAGCGTCCGCTGTGTTTCAGGAACCATAAACTACATCACCTTTAAGGGGCAGTATCTTTTATCATTTGAAAACTGTAATAGCTAGCGAGTTGGTATTATTCTTTTGTGTTTTTTAATGGACATCTTAAGAGTTTACAAGAAAAGTAATATTTCAACGTTATTTGTTTTTTCTCTATCGTAAACAGAGTAATAACATACTAATATATATTATTTGTGTATGGTAATACATTATGTCACAATTATGTCTACAATCACTTTTTTTCTGTACAGAGTCACTCAATGAATGTAAGCTTCAACTTGTGCTCTCTTATATACATCAGTTCACTTATGAGGCCCCAATTTCTCGAGTTATTTTTATTTTGCCAATTTTGTGCAAATAGTAATTACTGTGGGTAAACTAAGGTCCTAATTTCTTGGCTGTTTGATAAGGATCGGCTTCCATAATTACCTTTAATTCATTGTTATTAGGGTCTCGTCTTCCTCGTGGTTCATTTTTCAAGTCGAAGTTACCATTACAAAAGGCGAATAAACCCAAAACGTACAGATCTTTTTGGTATCATTTCCAAATACAGCATTAAAATAGCAGGTTCTCACTTACTTCGAAACTCGTATGTATTCGAAAAATACTCTATCTTTTGTTATTTCTCCAGGTACTTAACAGAAAATTTGTTTAACACACACTGAATGTAAAAACAATTGAAAATATAACTATAGTCATACATTTAAAAAACAAAAAACAGAAAGCACTTTTTAAATACGTTTTTTTCACTCTTTTTAGTGATGCGAGTGAATGATCGTGAAGCAGCATTGCTTACAAGATTATTCACTCGCCTAAACTATTGTTCAAAATTTACATAAGAATTGCAATTACCATTAATCCATCCAAGAATACTTGGACGATCAAAATATGTATTTGTATAAATTTTTTTTTATCCCTGCATTCCTTTTATAGAAGCATGCACTCCTTTGTATACAAATACATTTTCAGTCTATAGACAATAAATTAAAAACTAAACCACAGAGTTACAAATTTACGAGAGAAAAAATTATAGTCATGTGCGGGATTCGAACCCGCGTCCATCCACCCCTTTAGCCGGGGTATGCTCTAACCAATTGAGCTAACATGACACAATGACTCATGACCGTAATTCTTGCTCTCGTTCTTCAACCATCGTATTGGGATTGTGTCATGTTAGCTCAATTGGTTAGAGCATACCCTGGCTAAAGGGGTGGATGGACGCGGGTTCGAATCCCGCACATGACTATAATTTTTTCTCTCGTAAATTTGTAATTTTGTAATGTAATTCGCTTAGCAGGCGTTATTGCAATCTTAACAATATTAAACCACAGAGTTTTGTTGAAATTTAAATGGAACCAACTCGGTGGTATAACCTACTTAACTACCAACAAAGAAATATTCATCAAAATTAGCTCGTGATTGGCGAAGTAAACGGGTAACAAAAATAAATAAAAAATCAGTGGAATAGAGAATTTCCTCCTAATTTAAAAAAGGCAGTTAAAAATGGAATTTTGTGTCATTTAAGTTTTATATACGAATATTGAATGTATAATTTTAATCCAAGGTGAGTCACTACGTTAAAAACGTATTTTCATACTAGAACCTATGATGTATCCGCGTACCCCCCACGCGACGACTAAGGAATCGTTCAATATCAAATTGATTTTACGCTGGGTTTTCGATAAAATCCCTAAGGTATAGTTTTTTTATTTGTATTGCACATATTTTAGCCTCAGGGTTTCGTATCCAAAGCGCTTAATTGAACCCTATCAATATGTCTATATATGTCAGTTCCGTAAGTCATGGGTAATATAAAAAATGGGTCTACGTCTTAAATGAATTGAATCAGTCCATTTTGTAACACATCATTTAGATATCTCGTGTAGAATGTTGGCAGGAAACTGAATATTGGATTAGAATCTCAATATTAAGGTGGTTTCATACATGATAAGATTTTTGTTGCCATTTATGCCCATGTGGTGTATCATTGCCAAGTTCATAGATAGGAGTACAATTTTATTTTTCTAAAATAAACTCTTATGTTCCAGGGTCTATATCAAAAACTAAATTATCTAGTTAGGTATCCCCAAGTTTTGTGTATCGTGTATGTTGTATATAAACACCATACTATAATGAACCTAAAAAGTATGGGTTGGACTCACGCTGTGGACCCCGGACTAAATATAATAGAAACACGTTATTGAAAATATGAAAGTTAAAAAAGTATCATGAATTGGTACGAAACCCTCGATGGGCGTCTCGGTGGGGTTTTTTTATAGACTCATATTGAATATGTTAAGACAATCAATATATGTTTACATCTAAAACCATATGTATGTCTTTTTTATCTACCATAACTACAACTGTTGATTGCTATTCCAATAAATTACCGTTACTTTAATATCTTGTTAGCCATTACGTACACTTTGCTTATTTCATAACACAATTGCTATTTGTTGTATATTTTAACAACACTGCGCGTACAGCGCTGCGACTTAAGATAGAAAGTAGTATATACCGTCATTTTCTCTTGCTATATGTCTCGTGTATACCATTAATTTCTCAAACTATTACTGCCCTACGAACCGGAACATAATGCGAAGATTATTGCTTGTTGTTGGAACATTATGCGATGTCGCGCAGTATAAGTATTATTTTAATATATTTTTGTCAGCTATACCTCTCTCACTATCTCACCTATTGGTAAGAGATGATGTGGTCGAAGATGGTAAACAGACTAGGCCTAGAATGACTGGCTCTCAATGAATGCTGCCGGAACACATTGTGAGGTGCTTGGCACAAATTTTCTACCTGAGGGGTCAATTAGCCAGGCGAGCATTATACAAAAACTAATGCATTCTGTGAATAAAAAAAAGATGTTAGTAAACTGAAATCAGAATTTATTTTTGCCTACTATAAGTTTTAATGCCTAGAGCAAAGTCGTATATAGTTGCTTCGACGAGCGAAGCGCAGAGGACTGCTAGGGACGATGCTGACTGACGTGTGGTACGGTGGGCGTGCTTCGGCAGCAGGAAGAACGATGTGGTACGAGTTACGACCCGGCATGCTTCGAACACGCCGCGTCGTGGTATCCCGCAGAATGCCAAGCCTTTAGCGCAGTGTTTTTCAATCTGTGGGTCGCGACCCCCAGGGGGATCGCGGAACCTTAGTCGGGGGGTCGCCGGCAGATGGGAAAGGCAAGGTAGACAACAAAAACACAAGTTTAGTGAGAAGGATGGGCTTGTTTAATTTTCAAAAATGTATCAAATCGTGGTGCTATTTTTGAGACGTTAACAATCAAATCATATTCTAATTGAAGTCTATTTCTCTTTTTAGTTTTAATGTCCACCATTGAAGAGAATATCATAAGCTTTGACGGTTTCATACTCTCACGTGATAAAATATCGCCACAAATTAAACATTGAGGTTTATTATTTAGGACTGTAAACCCCTATTACAAGTAATTGTCGTCGTAATGTCTTATTTTTTTTTCGGTTTTGATTCATCACTGACACTCAAACCAGATGTTGAAGGCTGCGATATTTTGAGAAACTTATCGGTTTTGCAAATGCGCGGAGCAAGTGTAAAAACAAAACATAAGCAATCACATCCGTACAAATAACATTGCGGGGGCGCTGTCGCAGTTTCAGATTTGCCCGCGCTAGTGGGCGTCCAACTTACCTCTTACTTAGTTGCAAACCTCTCGCGAATTCTTGCACTAATAAGTAAGGTATCAAAATAAAGAAAATCATTATCGTACGAAGTCTTTTAAATTATTAATTCTTTGTTTGTCTGAATGGGGGTCGCCTGATTTTTTCAATCTGTAAGGGGGTCGCGAAATCAATAACATTGAAAGACACTGCTTTAGCGTATTCAACCAGTTTTGCTCTGCGTGGATCTAAAGTTGGTGCTTGGTGGGGTCGTTATGATCGTTTGGGATTTAGTATTAAAAGCAGATCATGCTGAACATGAAAAAAGACAATATCGAACTACTAGAGAAATTATAAAAACCCCTTCGCATCCGATTCAACCCTATTTCAATTCGTCACATTGTCCTTTGCGTCTCGCGGATTCGGTGGCGCGCCACGGCAACCAGTGGAATGAAACGGCATGACTCGGTGTTCTGCGGCGTGAATCGGTGTTCTGCGGCATGACACGAGAGCTCAATGTATCGAAATAAAGTAATATGAATTCCAACTTCATCGAAATAAGGTAGAAAATATGATTATTCAGAAATAAAATCCTTTACCGTGCCGCGACGTCAGTCAGTGCTGGCCCATATGTTACTGGTGACCACAACAACACGCTAGCCGAGCGAGCGAAGCGAGCGTGCCGCGTTAGCAGCTGGAGATGCACTATAACATGTCATGAATACATCCAGAATGTAATACATTTCCAATTGCTGTTTAGGAAATGTATAGAATTCCAAGTAAAAGTGCATATTACAAAATATATCATACATTTCCTATCTATTTTAGGAATTGTACACATTTCCTAGAATTTCAATACAATAACGGATTACATTACATAGTTTTCCGTTAACATATTCAATAATAACATTCCTGCTTTTAATTTGGTTTGGCCAATGTTAACAAGGACAAAATAGATATTTTTCGTATCTCGCTGATGAGAACGTTTATTGGCATTCGTTGTTATTTAGCTACATGTAGGTGTTATATTAACAAGTCTTGTTTAGCATATTATGGCTGCCACCTGTCGAACAACGTCTATTTATTAAATTCCAATGCATGCGCAACAATGTTCAATGGTAACAACTAAAAACTTTACAAAAGTCAGTTTATTTTTCGAACTCGAATATAGGTAGTTCGTTTAAATAGAAATATATATATGTAGATATATTAATTATGATTACATATTGAATTTTTTTCGTGTAGCTGCTTGAAGGTTAAATTTCAAAATAATATTGAATGATGACTTTGCCAAATCATAGTTCAAATTAAATACACCGTTTGCTAAATGTAACGTTTCAAATTTGCTATTATTTCTTGTGCTTGATACTTTTTCTAAGCCTGCTTTATGAGGAGCATTTCGCTTTTGAAAATTTTCATAATTTATCATACATTTCATAATAATTGGCCCTGTGAAGTAACTTGTGGCGTACAAAACAGGTGGGTACTTGTAGATAAGAGAGTAAATTGTTGTTTTACACGTCATCGTGCGGGGTTTTCTCCTTATATCAGTATAATATCTCCCGTGTAAGTAACGCAGTGTTATCTTGTGGATTGTTTACAAAGCAATCTTCAAACTGTATTGTTTCTTATCTATATTGATAAATTTACATTTTACATACATTACATCGCTATCTTAACTTGTCAAAAGCATAAGAAATAGTCAGTTTTATCGCAGCCGCCGGCAGCTCAACAGTGTCATTTGTTATTTCGTGTTTAATTCTACGAAATAGTCACGTTTTTAGTATCAGTCGGTATTCGGTTTTGAAATACGTTTGACCTTTGTTAATTGTGTGAATTTATGAAGTGTAATAATAATGAAGTATAGCATGTTGGAATCGTTAATGTAGACATTGCACTAAATGAGTCTGTGATTGTGAGTCATTCGCGCGTTCTACCAGTGTCGCACTCATTACCACATTGTCCGCTGAAATCTCATTAGTTTAGTGCGTGCACTGTTAAGTGATTACATTTTAATGTTGGCGCGGAGCTGTCACGCTAACTGAATTGTTTTTATTTATTTTGTTTATATGTAGTTTTTATTTCTTTTTGTTACGGTCGACTCAGTGAAGTTGTTGCACTAAAGAAACCTAACTAGTGTGATAGATAAGTGTTTTAGGCGTCCCAGACGTGGTGCCTCTCAGGCTTTTGCTAAATGTCGAACGCGGTGCGATCGCCCGTCGGTGACTGGTTCAATATACGCGCCTATAGACTGCACAGGAGATTCGCTAACAATGGAAAACGGTACGAATTGGTTAAGCGTTACGTGTTTTGTAAACAATAAGTACATGCCGGATGTTACAGTGCATCGCCCGAGGTTACTACTTTTTACATTTAGTATAACATCATTTATATAAAACAGTATTTGTGATGTCAGATAAAAAAATTCGCAAGGTTTTGCTACCGGTTACTCATGCAAGGTTGTTTGCTTAGCCTTTGAGATACATCTGGGTAAACAAACTTTCGTCAAAACCGGTTCAGTAAGGTGATCTTGATTATGAACAGCCAATTTGTTGTTGGCAATAAATCGTTTCTGTTGATCAGGTTGGTTTATAAATACTATATATAGTATTATATTATTCGAGATGTATATAAACAACATATGATTGAATGTGCTGGTATTCCTGGCCAATAAAATATGTACTATATTGTAATTTGCGTGTTTATTGTTTTAACAGTTGTTTTGTTAGTAATGTAAATGCGGAGTAAGGTGATCAGCGACCTCCTACTTTATAGTGCTTATCCCTTTGTATAGTTTACATCGGGCAGCGTGGGCCTGCAATAGCTGCATTGCATTTAAAGCGTGTTTCGCAACGCAGCGCATTCCTAACGATGACATTATTATTTTGTAATTAATCAGCTTCCGCTTGCGACTCTTTTGTTTGGAATTTAGGTATATCGCCTTTTAGGAATTAGTTAATATCTGTATTCAAATAATTTAACAGTTTAGTATTATGCATATCATGTTTGAAGTTAACATGTCTGGAAGTTAATTAAATTATACTAAGCCCAGAAAAGCATTGGTTCCCAAACTAAGCAAAAATCTGAGAGTTGAAACTCAGAGAAGCGATATTCTGTATTGGATTAATACAAATTGGAATTTGATGGTTATAAATAGGTAAATTTTCTGACCAAAACATAGTTGAAGTAGTAATATTGAAATATTATAACATACATATTATAGAATGTTATAGAAAGAATAGAAATATAGAATTGAATTGGCCTTTGACCACAATCTCACCTGATGTTAAGTGATGATGTGGTCGAAGGTGTTAATGCTTAACCTAGAATTACTGGCCCTCAAGGACAGCTGCCGGAACACACCGTTAGGTGCTTGGCGACAGATATTCTACTTGAGGGTGGTCGCTGGCCAGGCGGGCAGTCGTAAAATGCCCTTCTACCATGCGGTGAAGCTCAAGCCCGCGGCGGGATTCGAACCATGGACCTGCGCGACAGTCCATAGCCATTGCAACTGAGCCATCACTGCTTCAAAAATTGGTAAAAATCTAGGTACATCAGATTTTAATAATAATAATAATCTTTATTACCTGAAAATACATACATATTTTTACACTAGGAGTAAGTACATTTTAAGTGCTGGACAAACAGTTTATTAAGTCCAGGCAGTCAAAAATAATTCCCACGCTAGCTCCGCCCATGCGGCGCAACGATCCCCGCTGCACCGAACGACGCGATGTGCAGCGGCGCACGCGTCTCGCTTATAAAAATATTTGTGTACTTGAAATTAGATTCGCGAACACAGATACCATTGAGACGATTTCAACTTTTTTTATAATTTTATTTACGTGACGCATTTCGATACATAAAGTAACTTTGTATATACTGAAATTGATGTCACGTTTGTATTTTTATCAACATTACTAATATTTCTTAGTAAGAAATTGATTATTTGATTTACTTTCCAAAATTATTCTTACGGTCGACAGTAGCTTATAAAACTAAAGCCAAAAGTTTTACTTTTTACAAAATGATCATGTCTGCTCGACTTTATTGGTATATATTATTATGTATGAATCTATTGGTATATATATTATTCATATTTAACTGACTTCCCAAAAGAAAGAGGGTTCTTAAATTGACTTGTCTATTTTTTTATTTTATGTTTGACCACACATAACTTTTTTACTGAACCTTACAATCTTGAAGATTATTTATTTGCTAGTACAGTTTAACTCTTAATTGGTTTCATTTTAATTTCATCAACATCGGTCGAACGGTTTGCCAGTTACAGTCAAACTTACTAAAAAGTAATTTGCCAAAATGCCTTGACGATCGCAGTGCTTCTAGCAACGAATGTAAGTGGCAACTATAAATATAGATGAAAGTTATTGTTAAATAGTGATAAAATCTATAAATAATATGTGAATAATAATCTCTCTAGTAAAGTCTGTAGACATCAGTATATCAAATAACCTGTCTAAGTCAGTTACATGAGCACGAAATTGAGATCATATTGCACCGATATCAAACAGTTAGTTACCAGACTTTTTAATTAAAAAAATTGTTTTCAAGTCTTTTTTTTTCTTTGCTATGTTGTTGTGTCGCAGTCTCTGTGTTTATAGAGAAAACATATTGCACCAAACCAAAATAAAGTGAGACAAGGGTCGGAATATGATGATGGTACATATCAGCCCAAACGGCACGATATATATTGATAAATGGGGGGTGTTTTTAAATTCTCCGTAGTAACGAAAGTGATTTCTACTGATTAAACTTACTACAAAAATTTCATTACCCCTTGGCGTGGACGATAATTTATGAATGAATCAACATTGTTCTCAGTATCTTGGAATGCGATTAATCAGATTACATATCATTAGAATAAAGTAAAATACCATCAAATTGAATGAGCATAACATTATATTATATTCGGTGAATATGGGTACAATTGACCTGAAATAAATGGATTTGATTTGATTAAATGTTAGTCGTGGCCAATATATTTTACCATGACTCGTCATACAAATATGAATTATAGTTTTTCATAACTGTGCTACGGTACACGTTCCCATAATAATATAAAGTAGGTTGTTTTTTTATTGCTATCATATAATTTTTAACTATTAATTACTAATGTTGAAAATATGTTCGTATACATCCTATTACGTTTTATTTTTCAGTTACACTGGTGAACAGAAAGGTGTTATTTTACTACCACTCTGCTTTTAGATACCAACTATGGTAAAAATTAGATAGACCAACCAGATATAGATCTAGCCACTTCTAAACAGCAGGATAAGATTTTTTACCAAACTTGCAGAAGAGTCTATATACGCAATTGTAATGGCCTTAAACTTAGGGTTTTTTAAAAATAACACAACTGCAGAAACATTGTAGACAACATGTTATACAAGCTTCTTTTAATGCAACATGGCAGATAAGTGAGAGAGTGAGTGGCACTGGAACAGGTGACTAAATTAGACATTTAAATAAAAACAGTGGATTCTTAGATTGTTAGTAAGTGGTTATAGACAAATTAAGTTAAGATGTATATAAATTAACAAAAAATCATTTATGAAATAACAAATATATTATTTTCAATTTATACAGTATTAATGATTATACAGAATTAATGATATGCAAAAGTGTACGTGAGAAATAACGAGTATCGGAACGGAAAGTCAAGTTTTTTTTCAAGTTCGCAGTCCCCCCGATCGTCACCCTGTGACCACGATCACTGCAAAGTGTTTGAAACGTCAGGACAAAAATAATGATAAATATACGCGATTTAAACCGTTAAATGTTGTTTAATTACTATGAGTAACAATCGCGAAAACCTAAGACAACATTAAGTCAAGTCTTCTTTTTATGGCGGGAGGAAGTACTGAAGCATTCGCACTTTGATGTTGCAAGTCACCCTCGACAGCCTCCTCTTGATTTTATCTTTTTCTAGAAGTATCCGCATATTCTTGATCCCGGATCAGTCTTTTCTTACGGTGGTGGGGATCGACCAGCTCGGGCAGAAGGGAGTTCATATAGAATGTGACTAGTTTTGTCTCCATTTTTTTCGTCCAAAATTCTTCATCTTTTTGTAGAATTTCTATTTTTAATTTGTTGTCTCCATACTACACGGCAAATTAGCATTTAGTTATATTACAAATGTTTTTTTTTTTTATGCCTGATAGGTTACCCTTTGACCACTATCTCACCTGTTGGTAAGTGATGATGTGGTCGAAGATGTTGTTCAGGCTAACCTAGAATTACTGGCTCTCAAGGACAGCTGCCGGAACACACCGTTAGGTGCTTGGCGACAGATTTTCTACTTGAAGCTGGTAGCTAGCCAGGCGGGCATTCGCAAAGTGCCCTACCACCATGCAAAATGTGCATTTAGCCTTCAGTTTGATAATATCAATCAGATTTTTGATTGATATATATACCTGCAAAATACATTTTACAGACAATCAGTTACCTGAAGCCTTCAGAAAAGCAACTGTACATTTCTGTTTGTCTGACAATCAATTTCGCACAATTTGTAATATAATTTGTAAGGATAAATGTCGGGAGAGCAGTCGAATGACACCTGTCAAAAATCCAAAATGGCGATTTCAACACGGCCACCATACAAATTGCTCCGCCCCTGCTGAAGCTCGGCCTTCAGAAAAGGGGTGTTGGGAATATGAATAAATGAATTTAAATACATAAATTCAAATAATTCGCACGTCAGATTTTTTGCACGTCAAGAGTACAACATCGCTCTTTACCATCTATCTAATACCCTAATAACCGAAAAGGGGGTGAAGGCAAGTATAATACGTATCAACGATGGCATTCGCAAAGGAGTATTGCTTCAGATAGGAGGCCGGCCATAAAATTTAAGTCTTACTCCGCACAATTATGTCAATGCGTTGTCTTTTGTGTAGGTACTCAGAAAAAATATATTGTTTATACCGATCCTACAGAGGTGTGACAAGTGCAGGGCGATAATAATGTAAAGTTTTTTTTTCAGTGTAAAAAAGAAAATTTCATTGTATTTATACATTTATACGTTATTTTATTTAATTTTACCTGCTGCTCTGCTATGGATAGGTCAAAATAATTTTTAGCCTAATATAGGTAGTATATAAAATATTTCCTTTACGAAATTTCCTGTGAATAAAATTTGCAAATTTAGCAATACTAAAGTATTATGTTCAAAGAATTACTCACTTATTTTCGTGTAGTGGAAGAACAGTCTAAACTTATAATATGAGATGGCGACTCCGACAGTTCTCCCTGTTCCGAGTGATCTCGGACTTCGACTGATTTATTATTTTTTTTCCTGAGAAAGAAGGTGCATTTTTGAGCACAGTCTTTTTTATTATACGAGTATATACACAATCTATTTATTCCACTCTATTATTTTTGTATAAATCGATACTTATATGTACATGTCTAAGTGATAAAATGTATATTTAAAAGTACCTATGCAGGTGACTTTGTAGATAATCTCTTGAATATATACCTACTTGCCTGATTCTGAATATTCTTTCATTGATATAAATCTACATCTAGTCTTGAGGGACATAAAGAATGTTCGATGTTTTATTGCGATATACCTACCCACCAAACCAAATGCTTTGATTTGCTACGCTTGTGTTATTATTTACGGTTGAACGGCAGCTGTACTTTAGAGCCAGATAATTTTAGTTTACACCTGTTTGGCACCTTCAACCACATCACTTACCATCAGGTGAGACCATAATTATACATATACCAGATATTATTATAGTACCCTACTAATCATACTTAGATTAGTACGACATATAGTTATTTTACAGCTCCATTACAGTACTATAGGAAACCTAGTTGGTATAGAATCTCTTAGTTCTGTCGAGATAGTATGTTTCATGAATAGAATAAACACAAACGAATATTAAATTTGCATAGGTGCAATAGGTAAAAAAAAAACTGAAATATTATACGCTTTTGCCTCTCTCATAATTCTTGCAAAGTCTTTGTATCGACTCTTCTGCTTCCTTTTTTTATTTTTTAGTTATCTTTATTTCCCATATTGATTGATATACCTACCAAGATACGTATTTATACTGCTCAGGTGATAGCGCGCGAGCGACAGGTCCACGTCCAACGGCGCACAGCGCGGCACTGAAGGACAGCTCTTACGCATTGATTTTATTTCGTAAGCGTAAGCTAATAAGGTTGAATATCGAATCTTCCGATTGACCGTAATCCTGCACAGAACTAAAGGTCGTAAGTCTAAAACACAAATTAATTTATTATGAGAATACTAATAACTCTAGGTAAATTTTACTTTTACAGTGGATAATAAACTACATTTCCTTTCTATGTGTATTTATTATTGATATGTAACTGACGTAGTTTCCAAGAAAAATCCAATAATTTAAAGAAAAGGCTTCATTTAAAAAAATTAAAACTATCTAGTAAATTTCTTTCAAATGTGTTTCTGTCTTAACAACGGATAGAAAAAGGTTTGAAAATCAAATATTTAAGTTAACGTGTCGATTGCATATTTAGGTTGGTTAAAAAAACTAGTCGAATGAGAGTATTTTTTCCGCAGCCTCGTCTTAACAAATTAGTTTATTACTAGTGAGACCCAAACTAGGCTCGAGGCCTGTATCTTGGGGCTCTGGAGCGATATGAACAAATATAAACTTTATTTACTTGGAAGGTCCAAGAGTACCTTGGCACATTATGGCAGAAATACAAGTCTGGTCTTAGAAACATTAAGTGGTGAAATGTGCGCGTAGTGAATGTATATGAATTGTCGGTAAGAAGATATTTTGAAAGTTAAAGTAGGGGTATGTGTGTGTGGGTTGTGTGTGTGTGTGTGTGTGTGTGTGTGTGTGTGTGTGTGTATAGGGTCAGTGTGTGTTAGGATGAATAGTGTGTAATGTATATGAGGGGAGTGTGTTTGAGTATTTATTAGTCTACATTAACTACTAATCAAAAGATCTTTAAGAAAACTACCGGTAACAATTATTATTATTATACTAGGTGAAGTCTATAGTGAAACTAACATTCCTATTCTAAAAATACCAGCTTGTGACCTTATCGCCATTGATTAAATCATATTTCAATCGGAAGGTAGTTCAAAGTCGCTAAGTCCAAATGGAACAGAAAGTCCTTTGTGTGTCATACATATCATATCCCTGTTTCAATAATAAAAGATGCGTAGTAAGCTGTGCATATAAGGAAATAGTCCTACGTTGACGTAGACCGAAAGACATACCTGCGGTATTACGGTTTTAAAGCCATCAGCACATAAAACGGCGGTTAATGTACAACGCGTTCGTTATACAGACAGCGATAATAAAGAAATGTATAGAAGATTACAAACAAAAAATGCGCGCCGTTGATGCGCATCGCATTTGTTGTATCGGCTCATACATACATATCTATGTACCTATAGCAAACTCGGTCTGACTCCACAGCATCGCGTACATCCCGCGCTCAGTGTTCTGAAGGCTTCAATACAGGGGAATTGCCGATGATTAAATAAATGCAGTCAGCTTAGGGACGCAATCGGGACACGTCGTCGTCAAATGGTTTTGTATTGTTTGAACGACGTCATTAAATGAGCAAACAGTTCAGTAAGTGATTTGTAGATTCAGTCAAAGCGCAGAATACATATATGTTGTTTCTTGATATCCGTCGAGTTCAGTATGTATATACAGCGAACACAGATACAGAATAATTGCCATATTTATTTATTCAAAAAACAATGTGGCTGACAGACTATAATGTCCAAAACGCCAACATGTCAAAAACATAAGGTGCAAACACAAAACATTATTGCTTAAAAATACATAATATAAATAAATGTAAATAATATTTATAATAATTACATTATATATATATTAATTGAATTTAACGTGAAGTGAATTTAGCAATGAAATATTGTAAAATGAGAATGTTTATACGT
Source organism: Plagodis dolabraria (assembly GCA_963854805.1). Taxonomy (NCBI): domain Eukaryota; kingdom Metazoa; phylum Arthropoda; class Insecta; order Lepidoptera; family Geometridae; genus Plagodis; species Plagodis dolabraria. Next base: position 24,619,826 of record OY978441.1, on the reverse strand, counting down.
TGTGCGTGAGATGCAACGCTTTACTTCTTGGCATCCGCAGTGGACGATATCGTCCATTTCTATTGTTATAATTTACTACGATGCGCATCAGTTAAATATTGTTGTTACTAAATTGTTACAGATCGCATTCCCCACTTAGTCCGAAACTTCGGAACATGGCGGCAAAACCCAATGCGACCGAGGAGGGGGAGATCACACCTGCCAAAGAACTTGAAAGACTTGTCAAAGAGGTAATACGAGATTTCACTAACACTAATTAATTTATTACAACCGTTACGTGCATTTTTTTTAACGACTATAGTTATGGATATTACGTCGTCTTGATTTATTAATATGTATATTTTAATTCCGCTCACTCTTCACACTCGTCTTGCCGTTATTAAAGTCAAGAGATGCTTAATGTTGTTTTTTGAGCATTTATGTAATTTTATGGCAAGAAGACTTGTTTTGTGTGTGATTTTGAGGAAATTAAATCGATATAATATTGCTTACAGGTTACATTCGGTTTAAAACACTTCTCTGATGTCATCACCAAAAGAAAACTGGAAATGCTGCCCGACAATGGCACCATAGTATTCGAATCTATTGCAAATATTCATAAAGGTAACTAACTGTTTATGCAATATATATTTATAGATTATGTATATTAAAGTGTTTTTTAAACTGTATTTATAAGGCGCTAGTGACGCACTATTTTAATAGTTCTGCTTATATTTCGTGTTGTAATAGGTACCTAACCTAAAAAAAAAAAATATTTAAACAAATTTTGACACCTTACGTCTTTTCCGTTTGTTAGTTTCGTAACTATTTGCACTCTCCTTTTGTCGTGAAGTATTTACTCATCTTAAAACTTTTCTTTTTTCATTAAGTGATGATGATGCGGTCAGTGATTCAGACTCACATAGAATTAATGGCTCTCAAGGGCAGCTTCCGGAACTCACCGATTACTTAGATGCTTGGCGTCTGTTTTTTTCTAATTAAGGGTAGTAGGCTACCCAGACGAGTATTTGCAAAACTCCCTACCAGCTGCTGCTATATCGACTGCCATCCTAAGATATCAACCGAGATTGACGGCTTAACGTGCCCTCCGCAATCAGAACCACGAAAATCTTGTTAATATTGGGAATATTAATCAAACTATTTACGTTTCCAGCTATAAAACCGTACTGCTGTCGGTCACCACATTTGATGAGCGCCGTGAAACGCCTATGTGCGGCATTGGCTATGCTAATCAGACTCTGCGATGAGATCACAGCGGTCAGTTTGCGAGCCGACGCTGGGAACGAGGAGTTAGATACCTCAATTGCAGCGTTGTCACCGGAACACGTCAGTTCAGTGGTGAAGGGAGTGACTGCGGCAGTGGAAGAAGTAGCGTCGCTAGCTCAGCAACACATGACGCGGCCGGCGCTGTCTCCGAGACCGGCGCTCGTCTCACCCAGGGCTTCCACCCAAAGGAACTCTTTACCTGGTGAGTCTATAGTTGGTTTTATACATTTTAACTTTAGCATTGTCTCCCGAACACGCCTTTTCAGTCGTGCATTTGGTTATGGCTGCTGTGGAAGTATTCTCGCTAACTCGGCAACAAATGACTCGACTGTCGCTGTCTCCGAAAGATGTGTGAAAGGAAATTTTGCGAATGCTCGCCTGGCTAGCTACCACTTTCGCCTAGCACCTAGCAGTGTTGTTCGGCAGCAGTCCTTGAAAGGCAGCGAGTAAGTAATTACAGGCAGTAATTACAATTAATGAAATTACAGGCACATTAGATTTAACAACTATATGTCTCAGGATGATGGGCGTAGTGTAAGTCGCCGCTTGTAACGAAATGCACATTACAGGTAGAGTACAGGTACCGCTTACCTATGGCTTCCGGTGGGCGACGGGCGTGTTCTTTAAAAATCGCATCAAAAATGGCCAGCGGTAACAACATAACAACATATGTTGGTATTATACTCGTTACCTTAAGGGCGCACCGAGCTTTTTAGGCGCGCCGCGTATGTGTGCGTAAGTAAGGCACGCCAACAGCATCCGTCCCCGTCCGACGGCCGAAGAATTACTAAAGCGGATAGGGACAAAGCATCGCGGCTCTGACTAAAATGGGCGGAACATGCGTGAATGCGTGTGTTGTATTTCCTTCGTATAGTAAAAACAAATACCTATTTGAAAAATGTAATGTGTATACGTTATAGAAAACATGTTGTTTTTTTATTATTCAAATACGGATAAGTATTTACGCCGTACTAAGGGTTTATTTCGTTTTTTAGATGTAACTTTGGATTTATTTTCAATCGAGAAAATTTTAAGTAATCGTGTTTCCAAAGTGTATGATTTATAGAATGAATCCTTAAATATAATATATATTAATTACATAACTCAAAATTAAGAAATAAAGGTACAGCAAGGGATCAAACGAACCACAATTACTTATCGCTGCCTCGGTGCAGGCTTAATTATTGTTATCGCTTCATATTGATCTTATTAGGAGAGGTCAATACACACCACTAATAGCTTATAAAAATCCGATTTCTAATCCAATAAAGGACATGTTCAATCTCTAGAAAGTGACAGACTGTTTAGAAATCCCAATTAATCTGTCCAATATGTCAAGTTGTTGGCAAGTTAGCTTTGGCACGCATGTAACCGTTGCGCAACCGTGTAATGTCGCGTAGATACTATCTGAGCTTTGCTTGTCTCATAATGATGTGTAGCAAATCCGTTGTTATTGTATCCGAGTTGCATTATCATGGTTGCGAATGTCGGTGACGTCGCCTGTCTGTATGTTTTGCAATATTTGTAATAGCTGACAAAAGATTGATACATGTTTGATTATACATAAGAGACAGTTTATATGGTGTTGTTGAAAGTAAAGATTTATATTTGCTTTAGTGGGTTAAACCTAATTATATTATTCTATTTTAAACTACAATGGGTTTCCTTCAAATTTTCAAATGCCTTTATGTAGTGTGAAATGTTTTACATTTGAGTTCAAACGGTTTTCCTTCTCGTTTTTACTGTTGGTCTGTTGATATTGGTGGCCATGTATAGGAAACTAACAGTGACACATCTGATTTGTACTATAATATTACTGTTAACATCAGAGTATTGAGAGAAAAGTTATTGTACCGATCACATGCAATTTTTTTTCTATTTGATTATGACGGAACAAGCACTTGGCTCACCTGATGTTAAGCGGACTAACGTCTTTCTGTAACTGATGCATTCCGTCACAAGTGACGAATTGCGCTACGCCCGTCGCTCTTAGACGTACAATTGTTAAGTCTCATGTGCCTGTGATTCTGGCTCGCAAAGGACTGCTGCTGGAACAAACTGTCAGGTGCTTGGCGACAGATTTTCTACTTGAAGGTGGTAGGTAGCCAGGCGAGCTTTCTCAAAATGCCCTTTTACCATGCTGTGAAGCTCAAGCTCGCGGCGGGATTCGATCCATGGACCTGCGGCATGGCAGTCAATAGCTATTACCGCTCGGCCATCATTGCATGTAAGTGGTTAAGGATAGAAAGACGATGATGATAGTGATAATGATTAGAAAGATCAATACATGAAATAGCACCTAGTGTACTGATACATTGGCTGACATATTAACGCCAACACTAAACCTAGAGACCTAAATCTAGGGAGATTACATTTTATTTTAGTGAGTAGATTTATTAACTGATTTCCAAAATGGTGTAATTTTCTCAAGTTAACGCGTAAATTTTTCAATGCTGCAACTTTTCAAATGCTCTAGTACTACTTTATTTTTCGGATGACCACGCATATTTTTTTATTAGGTTGTCAGATTTATTGATACTATTTTGTTGGATATAGTATGCATCAAAGTGGGTTCTGTTTTAATGTTTATAGATTTCACTAGGCAGTACCCAATTAATTAAATAAATCTCACAATATGCCTTAACGTGAAGATCAGCTCAGTGCGACTGTATCAGAAAAATAGTATTATACATGAGCATGTTCTCACTTTCCACCAGGTGAGCAGACTGATCGTTTATCCTCGTACACCCATTAAAAATGAAATTTTTACCTGATGTCGAACCTAATTGTATTATTATTTTAAGCTATAATGTGCTCAGCGCCTGCGAAACGCGAACGTTAATTACTTTTTAAAATACGTAATTCGTTAATGTATACTAATATAGACCTAAGTTCGTCATCGTGTCTGACAATATTATTAAAAACAATATAAAAGATCAATAAATCATGTTTCATATAATAGTTTCGTTGCTGCGAAATGAATTCATCCATCAGACTTTTTCTTCTTTTTAAAGAATTTGAATACATTGTTTCAGATATTCCCCTAACTCCAAAAGAGCGGTCACTACTGACAGGCGAGCCAGGCAGCGAGACGGCTGGTGTGCGAGCGTCACACTCTTCTGAATCAGTCCTGGACGCACCTGACTCGCCGCCACCCAAACCTGCAAGGCCTAACCGGTAACTAAAACAACATAATATATTACACAATCGACCATTTATCACTGCTGTGAGTATCTCCCTTGTCTATATCTTGGACAACGTTATGAATGTGTTTTTCTCATAAGTGGGAAGACTAAGAGATGTCAAGTCATCTAAAGGACATTTGATCCGAGTGATATCGAGTTTATAGATTTTTTGTATATTATTGTTTATATGATTGTTTATATATCAATTCGTGGTCATCGAAGTATGTAGTTTAAACAGATTTTTGAGTCTGCGACTTATGGCAAACTTCTTGCATGAAATTCTCACAACACAATCTCTTTGCGCAGTACGAAATATAACGATATTTTTATGCACTTATGCTTAAAAAGCAGACTATATGCACTCGAGCAAAAATAGCCGTTTAGTCCGCTTATAACAAGTGTAAACAATACCTTAAATATAAGCTTCTGAAATAGGGTTTACAAAAATAATGAAAAGTCATATGGGATACAAAGCTGGTCCGTTTAGATTTCACATGTGAAAGCTAGTAGCTAGCTAGCAGTGTAGGGATTTAACTGACGATAAAATAAACAAGTTAAAACTAGTAACTAGATAAAGTTACTTTAGACTTCATGCTAGTCTTTTCTGAGGGCTGGCGCGCGAGCAGATGGTGAGCTTTTGATTGATACCATGCAATGCATTATCTTGCGTTGAGATATAGGTAGTAATGTTTTAAATACCATGAAATCTTATGATCCTATACAGGGTTATTGGTTAAATGCTAACAACCTCATAGGGTTGACTTCTGCTAGTCCTAACAAACATTTCGAGTTTTTTTTATTGTATAGAAAAAGTTTTTTTTTGTGCGTTTTTGGTGGAATTAGTACAAAGTCCATCTGATGTTAAAAGTCGCTTGTGCCTTATTTCATATTTTATTACTTTGCTTGATATAAATATTCGGAACTCTATTCAAAGGAAACACGGTGCGGTCCAGTGTTGCCGCGGTGGGAGCCCATAGCTCGGAGTAGGCATAAAAACACAAAAAAAAAAAAAAGATAATTATTTATCTTTCGTATAAAAAAAAAATTTCAAAATGTTTGTTAGGACTAGCAGCAGTCAACCCTAAGAGGTTGTTAGCATTTTACCAATAACTCTGTATATATTAACGGTAGGTAATTAAAACAATATGCTCTATAACAAAACTGTATGATAAAAATTAGGTCAGATTTACCTACTTGAACTGGAAACTTAGAATTGATAAACTAAAGGACACCTCGTGTTTGGCTTATGCTGTCATTATGGCACCGTTTACGAAAGCTAATTGTGGCACTATAATTTTATGGTCTGGAAATAATTACCTAGATGCAAACGCACGGCAAATATGTTGACTTGAGCTAAATCTTTGTCGTATAAAGATTACGCACCACCGTTTATGTAATGTCGTAATACTATACCATGTCTAATTGTCGTCTCAGGGTGACTGGTGTAATGTATAAGATAGCAGTTCAACGCACTTTGTGGCATCTAAGAAATGTCGCCACTTTTCTAAGCAGAAAATAACATATTTGTAAACAGGTTACTTAGTCGGCCTGGAAGAAATAACCACATCGTTCCTCCTAGTTTTTGTCTTATAAATTCTAAAGACCATAAACCCTACATATTAACAACTTTCTATATAAACATATACCGATCTATCACTAACTAAAGACTTCAACTTATATCAACGTCCACTTTCTCAACAGGTTGCAAACATTAAGTGAAAGTGCAATGTGTTACAGGAAAATCGAGTTAGCGCCACCCCTACCGCCGAAGCGCAAATCCGCCAACGACAACTCGCTCCTGGGCCTGTCCATTGACAGGTTAGTTAATTAGCCAAAGGACAGGTTCTAATGTTGTTTAGAAACCACTTTTATAATCATGCCCTTACCAACATACAAATAGAGGTTAAAAGGCTAAAAGCTTTGATTACGGAGACTTTATTTAGATGTTATGTTTAAGGAGGTTTTGGCAAATCGTTTAAAAAGATTCTCACACCTTTCTGATCAAAGTTCTCTATCAATATAGTTATTTCATTCTGATAAGCATAGAGAACTGTAGAAAGATCTTTGAGGACTTGACCAATATAACACAGTTTTACTGCAGTTTGAAAATTGATTTTGATATAGCTTTTCAATCTTTAGTTAGTTGTTAAGTGACGTCAACTATATTATCATATATATATATATTATAAATCATAAAATACCGCTAATTTATCGTATAGTGTTTGTTTGCATTTAATCATTCTAAACGACATAATTTAGTTTGAATTTCTATTACCTACTCCAACGTCGCGGGTCGTGTACAATGGAAATCATATAAGTATTGTTCGCGTTATGCTCTCTATATAATCTTTTTCTCCTTTCCGCTTACAGATTGTCTTTGCAGTCCCACAGTAGTGGGTCGTTAGACTCCATGCTGAATGTATCAAATGACGAAGACCGGAACTCAAACCTACACGATTCTAATCACGACCACGTGTTTACGTCTCCACCGAATTCTGATTTACTCGGTAAGTGTGCATTTTAATTACAGTACAGAAGTCCGGTAACTTCGTACGCGGGCACCTCTGCAATGGCTAACCTTGGCGGAGACGAAATATTCTAGACAAGGGAATGCAATTCAATCCAAGGCTAGATCTCGCGAGACCAGGAACTTCTATTGACGAATCAGATAGATCTTTCTGACAATTTTTAACTAAAAATATCATGTACTATGTGTAAATATCAAGTGCTGATTTCACCGTTCGTATGACAAAAATCGTTTAACTTAACTTAGTTCTGCTTAAATGAGATCAAATGTGAGTTTTGACTCGGTTTACGTGCACACGATATCATCGACAATATTTTGATCGCGATCAAGTTTCGCGGGTTAGGAATATTGTGATTGGTGCAACGTAAAGGATTGCTTAGCTTATTGGTTGACGTTTACTAAACTTATATTAGACATATTCATACCTTCAGAATAATAGAAGTTAGGCGTCATTGTACTATTTGGAAAATCACTTCTGCTTTTAAATGACTTCTAATTTTGCCTGTGGTATTAATCTCGCGTCCGTCCGAGATTATTCTCGTAAAATATCGATGAGATCTCGCCAGAACGGGATACAATTCCCTACGATAAACTATATGGATAGGCAGCGGGTAACTAAAACGCCAGAATTCCTTAATATGTATATTATTTCGTCCCCTCCAATATAGGACTCCTCGTGGAATATTTGCGCGATCGAATTTGCTCAACTATAGTTAATAGAAAGGAATTAAGAATTAACATCTTGTTCCAGTATATTTTGTATTGATCTGTGGATTACTTCGAGGCAAGACTAGTTTAAAGCGACTTACTTGGAATTTAATACGACTTCTGTCTTTCTTATTTGAAAGTGATAATCACAGAACAGCAGACCCACATTAGTTCGCCAGTATCGATATCGCCTCAACACTAGACAGTAGTTCAGTAATCTTGTATCTAACTTTATATTACAACGTAAAATAATCAAAGACGTATCGACATCGCCTCGAACGACACGAGACTAGCTTGCGAGTAGTACTGTTAATAAAATCATGCTTTCTTCCCAGAGTGCCCTCTGCGAACAAGGCGTGACTTTATTACTTACTTCTCAATACGATGCGAATTGTGCTTCAGACTACTAGACTGTCTGAACGAATGAAGTGTTTTTGTAAATACTCAAACTTTCATGACGATTTCCCAACGTTTGTGAAATTTAAATATAAGTTTCTAGTACTGACGCACAAGGAGGAAATTTTGTGCTCTATTGGTCTCATGTGATATTCAGTAAGCACGCTATAGTGCTTAAAAATCAAACTTAGAGATTCAAATACATTACTTTTTATTTGTCAGGTATGTGTAGCTGCAACAACGGCGGCGAGTTGCGCGCCTCGGTGGACTCACACGAGTCTCACATGAACTCGAACCATGCGCACACGCACTCGAACCACAATCGGTACGTCAAACAGTATGTACCTGCTGTGTGATATTCTATGCTTTTATCTCCCACTTATTAGAGTCTGCAGTTCGAAACTACTCGTAAGAGTGATAGGTCATCATTTATGAAGTTAATTATATCGAGCGTTTATGATAGATCAATGTCTAAAACTGAAAAAAATGGGTCTAAGATGTCCTGACTTGGAAATTTTGCAAGTTGTCACTAAACGTTTCTTACTTCAGTTATTGTTTATGGCATGATTCAGTAATGCATTTTTAAGATGAATCTCTGAATCAGGCACTGCTGTTCGAACACACCTTAGTTTTTGAATTAAGGCGATTAGAGTCGCCAATGGCCTTGAGCATCTGGACCTAATCGAGCTTACTTTACTCGCGCATCGCCGCATACGTTCCGCGCTCGCTGCACAAATATAACGGTCAAAGAATATGCAGATGCGCGATGCGCTCCGGTAACATGGCACTTTATATTCCTACCGTACGATTCTAGTGAGTATCCGCAATTGCAACTGCGACTGAGATCAGTCGTCAAATGAAAATGTATAGTGTACCTACCTAGGTTGTTCTGGACGTCTTTATTCCTTTTCTTTATTTTTCAATGTCATCTGCCGAGTGAAGAAAGTTACTCAGATTTGTCTGATACTCGATATTTAGGCTGTGCTGAGAGTCATTATTCCGAATTTGGAATTATTTTTTCAATGTCATCTGCCAAGTGAAGAAAAATGCTACGGTTTGGCTGAAAATTGATATCTAGGTTGTTGTAGACGTTATTATTCCATGTAAAGAATTTGTTTTACGTTGACGTCTGCCAAGTGAAAAATGTACTTCGATTTGGCTGAAAATCAATATAGGTTGTTTTCAGTTCGCACACAGACTCTTTAAAAAATCTGCAAATTTTAGTAATATACTACATAAACGAGTTTTCCAATTAAAATAACCTGTCATTCGTACAACTCTTGCAAGAAGATTTAGCCCTTTTATTAAAACATATTTATATAATCAAGTCCTGAATTTTTCAGTTTATATATCACCATATAGCATCATACATACAAACACGTAAATAACACAAATTTAGTTAAAATATAAATACCACCTGTGTGGATAATTTATAAAAAAAAAAGAATGAAACTGAACAAGATGTTATTTTATGGATAATTTGTAAGTTAAATTTATGTTTATAACTATTTTGCGTGAAAAATTGTACTGAAGTCAACTGTGCACTGTACAGCTATCAATTAAGGTCTTAACGATACAAACTTCAACGTCGCAGTGTGAAGACCACCAGCAATACAAGATTTGGAAAAAGTGTTATTGGCTTAAATAAAGATTTATATTATTGTTTATATTATTCTTATTATTCTGGACGTTTTTATTCCAAATTTGGAATTTATTTTTCGATGACGTCTGCCTAGTGAGAAAAGTTACTAAGATTTGGCTAAAAAATCGATATCAAGGTTTTTCGGGGCGTCCTTATTCCAAATTTGGAATTTACTTTCCGATGACGTCTGCCAAGTGAAAAACTACTTCAATTTGGCTGAAAATCGATATCTAGGTTGTGCTGGGCGTCATTATTCCGAATTAAGATTTATTTTTTTAATGGCGTCTGTCAAGGGAAGAAAGTTACTCCGATATCTAGGTTGTGCTGGGCGTCATTATTCTACATTTGGATTTCATTTTTCAATGACGTTTGCTATGTAAAGATAAATGACGTATCTTTAAAACGCTAATATATATCGGATAAGAGTAAGAAAATTATAATAATCAATCGTTTATTCAAATCTCCTTATAAATGAGATTATAGCCGACGCGGATTTACTCGTTTAAAAACGACGATATAAAAGGAAGATTTGTATAATGGCGAAAATACATTGAAAAATAAGAATAGGGACGACTGTGTCGTACGCAAAAATACAAAATGGCCAACGTTTGTGCTATTGGACATGTCGGCCCTAGAGAAGGAAGTATTTACCTTTAGATTTTCCCGCCCATAGGTGGGAAGCAGTCTTCCACCCGCTACTCGCATCAAACAAACACTACTTTCCGGGTACGAGATATGAGATGAATAATTTCTTGTCTAGGAAATAATAATATGGGCAATTTATCTACAGCTATATTGTAAAGATTGGTTCCATCGTGAAAAGGTAACCGTACTTTTCTTTAAACTTTCGTGAACTAAACTCATGTTTCTAAATTACACTAACGAAAACCAAGCGGGGTAGATTTAAATCGCTCCCGCCGCTCCTCAAGACGATGACACCCACTTCTTCAGTCTACTCGTGACCACGGTCAATGCAACTTGATTGAAACGTCGAGGTTAGTCAAAATATTATTTTGATGTTAATTCGTGCGTCTTTGATAAGTAATCTTAATTTTTCTACTCTTATCGTACTGCGGCGATAGGGAACTGCTAATCATCCCACGGCCAGCAGGTAGGTAGGTAAACTCAGGGAGTAGGTTTGAAAAGTTTATTAGGCCAAGCCTTATCAGGTTGCACAGCCGCACAGTTCTACTGAAGTTACATAGACCGGAGGGAGACACTGGCCTGATAGTACACGTGATCCAGGTCCCAGATGTGGCGGTCTTGGCGTCAGCTGATAGTTCTGGATCTCGGTAGTGAGTGCTCGAAACACCCGTCCTCGGATTTAATCAGTGAAGTGGAATCCTGGAAGGAAGACACCGGCTTAGTAGCTGATATTCCTCAGCCAACTGTTGCCAAGCCGCGCCGACACGATCGTGGTACTGTTACCAGCGACTCACATTTTAAAACTCACAGTCTAGCGCGGTAGGGCAGCACAGCTGTTTACGTTACATAGGTTTTAGTCAGCACTATGAAATAACAATAATAAATAAGGAACTCACCCTAGAGGGATTCACGCACTTCACAACAAGTTATTAACAATTAAGATCGATAGTACGAATAGAAAAGCGTCCAGGAAAACTATCGACTTGTAGCCAAATCAAAGTAACTTTTTCCACTTGGCCGACGTCATTGTTAAATAAATTCTAGATTTGGAATTAAGACGTCTAGAACAACCTAGATCGATATCTAGGCTGTTCTAGACGATCGATCTTTTCAGCTAAATCGAAGTTACTTTATCTACTGGGCATACGTCATCGTAAACAAATTCTAAATTTGGAATAATAACGTCTAAAACAACCTAGATATCCATTTTTAGTCAATTCTGAGTATTTTTCTTCACTTGGCAGACGACATAGATAAAATTATTCCAAATTCGGAATAATGACGCACAGCACAACTTAGATATCGATTTTCAGCAAAATCGGAGGAACTTTTTCACTTGGCAGACGTCATCGGAATATAAATTCCTAATTTGGAATAAGGACGTCCAGAAAAACTTAGATATTGATTTTCAGCCAATTCAGAGTAACTTATTTCTCATGGCAGACGTCATCGAAAAATAAATTCCAAATTCGGAATAAAAACGTCCAGAACTACCTAGATTTTGAATGTTAGCCAAATTGGAGTGACTTTCCTCACCTAGCAGATGTCGAAAAATGTATGCCAAATATTGAACAAAAACGTCCAGAAAAACCTAGATATCGATTTTCAGCCAAATAGGAGTAACTTTTTTCACCTGGCAGACGTCTTCAAAGAATTAATTCTTAATTCAGAATGACGATGTCCAGAACAACCTAGATTTTCAATTTCAGCTAAATCAGAGTTACTTTCTTCACATGGCAGATGTCGTCGAAAAAATAATTTCAAATTTGGAAAAAAGACGTCCAGTAAAACCTTGATTTCGATTATTAGCCAAATCGGAGTAACTTTCTTCACTTGGCAGACGTCATAGAAAAATAAATTCCAAATTCGGAATAAAGACGTCTAGAACTACCTAGATTTTGAATTTCAGCCAAATCTAGGTAACTTTTTTCACTTGGCAGACGTCATCGGAATATACATTCCAAATTCGGAATAATGACGCACAGCACAACCTAGATATCGATTTTCAGCCATATCGGACTAACTTTTTTCACTTGGCAGACGTCATCGAAAAATAAATTCCAAATTTGGAATAAGGACGTCCAGAAAAACCTATATATCGATTTCCAGTACTGTAACTGTAACAGTCAGTTCGTCCTCTGCTGAACACAGCCTCACTTTTTAAGGGGGTATTTGCCATAATCCCCACACTTGGCAGGCGTCTTGGCGATCGCAATGTAAACTTACATTGCGATCAATGACAAAAAATACAAGGCAGTTCTTTAGAAGGCGCTGCTGCCCCCCTTTAAGTAGTTTTCCCTAAGACGCTTCTGACGACACCCACGGGATGATATGGGGAGGTGCAATTCTAACCCGGCACCCCACGTGGCTAATCTCCCTTACCTATCTCTCACTATTTTCGAGATACGTTATCCATCTTCACTTGGCAGACGTTATCTTTATGTAGTATTAATTAACCTATATCAAAACACCTAATACAATTATCAAGAAAAGCTTAGAACTCCAAAAGATGTATGTAGCCCCATACAAACTCTAAATGTAGTAGAGAACCATTTTGTACCCTACAAACTACTAAAGCCGGAAACTATTTACCATAATATAAAAAAAATATATTATCTTTAGTTAACCAGTTATAACATGAGAGCGTTATAGACATTACTAATTAATTTTGTACATATATTATAAAACTTTTCATTGATCTTATTGATAAGGCCGCCTATTGTAATTTACCCACAACAATGTCAATTTCAAGTTTTGATTCTTTTCATATGTGAGACAATTCGAATAAAATTTGTCTACAAAATACCAATAATAAAGCGTCACCGCGCATACTTCACGTCGCAATCAAGTTGGCCCTCTGCAGCGAGCGAATCATTGCACGCACACAGCTACGAATCTCGCGTGTCAATGCACTAATACAAAGACAAGATCGTTATCAGTCGAAAGCGCGAGCGGAGCTACGAGCGACACAGCCTCCCCGTGCCAACGCTTGCGCAACACTGCCGCCCGCGTCCGCGCAGAGCACCTCGGAACCGCAAGCGTTCTGAATCTGAATAATTCGACATTTTCTTAGGAAAATATCAATGGATTTACAAATGCTATGTTATAATTGTAGTATAACAATCTATAAATTTAATGGTACAATTTATTTTTCAAAAATCGTAGCCGTTTAGAAGGAGTTCGCCATATAAGTCAAGAAATAGTATGTAGTTTGAATTTTTTTTAAGGCAAAAGTAATAGTAATACCGTAAAATCATATGTTGCAAATGTTGTACTTGAATTCATCTATAAAATATATTTTTTTCAAGTCTTCAACTTCAGCGGTTACGGAGGAGTTCGCTTTAGAAAGTACGAATTTGACGTACCCAAGGGCCTTAAACTGTTTCACAAAGTTTTATGTATGACGATTGAAAAGTTTACCGTTTCAAATAAAAGATAAGTTGACAATTCGAAATACTAAAATTCAGAAAAAACCTGTTGGTATGTGATGATATAGTCGAAGATGTTAAAAAAGAAAACCTGCGAGAAGGAACTGTTTTCGTTTATCTGTCTGCTTTGCTGTAGAAGTTAATATTTATTTTGTACTTAGACTTCAACTTGTTGTTTTTTTTACCTCTAATAATCTGCTTCGATATCTTTGCTTTCAACAGTTTTCTCTGTATTATTATTTATGTGTCTACTGTGTTTTGCTTTGTTTAGTTTCTCCAACGAGTCTGGGTTTGTGTCTGTGGGTCACGCTGAGATTTCCACAGAACACAGCTTCACGTCTTCGTTTTCTTCGCACCACTATTCAAACCATACAGATAGGTAATTTGTTTTTTATCTTCGTGGGTTTATGAGGTATTTTTTGTTTGCAGAACTGTAATTGTGATGAAACCTTTATAATATCCCATATTTTTGTCTAATATTATGACCCGTAATTACTTTTTGATCAGAATTGTTAAAGGGTATCTTTTTTGAAATGATATAAATGTTCCATTATAAAAAATAAACCTTTGCTTTATATCTTGAAATTGGAATAGGCTTTGAAAAATTACGATCTTCCTAAAACGCCAGACCCCGCTGGTGTGACATAGTAACAGGAACAATAACTGTTGCATGTGGCGTGCTAGGACAGTATGTGTGCGAACATACTGTCTAGCACGCCACCCAAAGCTACACCCAAAAAAAAAACGTTCAGCTGCATCCGTGGTGGCTCTTAAGGGCGACAATCTGTTCTTCTTATTAACATCTTTAAGTTATTCTTGATCGTATATGAATGATATGATCTTTAGTGAACGTTATTGGTAAAAAAATAATAACAAGAACCGATCGCTATTTTGAATCGCAGTTCGTATGCAGCTGAACGCGTTGGTTTGAGCGCATCTTTTTATACGAACGTAACATTCAGCCGTTATTCGGTAGCAGGCGGCGCGGTGCCATAGACCATAGCCCCCCACCAAGCGAGCCTTCCTCACCCCGCAACAGATCCTGAGCTGATTTGAGCTCGGGGCGTGCCACACGATTTTTTTCGAACGGATATTTAAAAATGATTATTTTAGAAGATTTTCGTGTGCCAAAATTTTCGCAACTGTTTCACTCGCACATTTATCTGTGGATATCAAACTACGTTCGCAACGAAACAAGTGTCTTTGTAACAGCGTATCGCATAAAGTAAATATTATTTTCTTTACTATTGACACCACGGCGACTACTTTGCAAGTTTTAACCGATTAAACTTTAACGATAAAAAAATACAATATTAGCAGAAATACGTCCTATCCTATAAATAAAAATAAAATATGATGACTTTATTGTTACATTATAAATAAATATTATGAATCTATTAAGTATGAAGTCAATCACTGCATGAAATTATTTCTTAATTATTTTTTCCATAACTATATGTTGAAATGTAAACCTTCAGAGATTTAGGAAGGTAATTATTCAAATAATATTACTATATTAATAATGCAGGATATATTTTATTATAAGATGAAATAAGTATACAATTACAGTTCTGAAATTCAGTGTTACCTCGTGTTGTGTTTAAAAATGTTTTGTGTTATTTTTTGTCTTTCATTTCACTGATTCGCACGGTTAATCCTAATATTTAACTCTTTAAATCCTCACTCTCTAAATTTTCATTTTGTATTGTTTTCCGTGTTTTTATTTAATGTACTATGGTGTTGACATCGTAATAGGAATGGGTATAAATACCTCGTTTTCCTTCCGCGTAAAATTGCATACATTGTATACTGTAGTATGTTAAATATCCTTCTCAAAGCTTCCTGTTATTGTTTTTGCAGTACTTTTAACAGTACAGACTGTGTGAGCGAAGTCAGATGCACAGTACAGAGCTTTGAGAGCCGCATGAATGTAACCAATATGAACAGTGTAACATCGCACCATTCTTCAAAGTGAGTGTCCCCGTCTCTTTAATTTGTGTTTTAAATTGCCTCCAAATGTTGAACCTAGCACCAATAAACTTCATGGACTACAGGTACATTGATGGTCATATCCTTAATCATGAATGTGATACATCCTGATATAATTGCATAAGACATTTGAAGTGGGGTTTTAATTGCTACACGCATATTAATCCTGTTAAAATGATATAAGTTACGTTATTTCGAATGCAAATTATTTATTTTTACATTACATTGAAATAGTATAATTATCTGTCTTAAAAGAGAACATTAGAGTAAAATTATGTGACAAACTTACTTACAAGTTCGACAATGTCTGCAGATGGCAATAATTATATTGGAACGTATCACGCCAACTATGCTTTATCAGTAATCAGTGTGAATTAGCGTTGCGTGACAAAGGGCTTAGTTTAGTTAATAATTGCTTTATGCGGGAGTAAATTATGCTCAATACTGAGAGGTTGAAAGATAAAACGTGAGTCCATGAGGCAAATTCACACTGAAGTGTGGTATTTTTAACGTTTTTGTTAACTTACACTGTGACTTAACAACCTGTAACTAACACTTGCTTACGGTATAATAAAAGACGGACCACCTTAGCGACGTAATAGGTAATAATTAATTAGGACTTCTTAAAATCTGATATTTAAAGTAAATTCAAAACAATTGTATTCCATTTTATTCATACAATTAATGGTAATAAACACTTTTTTGCCGTGGCATTAACATTTTCAATGTCACGTTGATGCAGCTCGCTTGCGTTTCTACAACAATCGTAAACAATTATGTTCGCGTTTCCTAATCCATGCTTCTAACATTTTCGTAACCGCTTCTGTTGACGGCAGACTGGCGAGCATAACGTCAGATGAAAGTGAGACTCCACCCGAGCTACCGGTGAAGACGCGGCGGAACATTCGCGCGGATGTACAACAAAACTTCCCCACTGTTGAAATCAGGTAAGCTGCCTCTGCTTCTATTTACCTCGAATCAGCATAACGAAGGATAGCTTTCCAATCGCTTATAAACGCTATTGTCATGTGTTCAATACTTCAATTGTTTTTGATCAGTGTCTTCTGCGCCAATGCTCAAAACAACTTCCCTAGTGTCGAAATCAGGTAAACCAACGTTGCCACACGCAACCTTGAAGTTTTGAAGAAAATGGCCTTTGATGGATTCTATCTTTACTTGTAATTTTATTGTGTGTACGCAATGCTAAGTGCCATACTTGTGTGTAAATGGCAATAGTGTTAATTAACTTGCAAGTAGTTTCAATATTGTTATCGTTTATTTTGAAATGATGTGCTCGTTAAATTTCGTGTTTAAATATATAATACTTTCAATCGTACTGTTTGAAATAAACTAGTTTAGGTTGCATCCTTCAACTATCTTTTTGGTAAAACTATGAGATAGTAAACGTTGTTATGCTCAGTTTAAAGTTTCTCTAAAGTTCAGAATAGATGTAGAACTTCTTGACTTAGCAAAAGTTTTGAAGGAACTGGAATGTTAAAAAGCAGCAACACTCGCCTTTACCCGATAACTAACTGCATTTATCAGTGGTAATCGTCATGAGAAATGGTCAATACATGTCCCCACCATGATCTTAAGTACTTATCTCATAACAATTTTACGTTTACTTTTGGTATGTTAAATGGTAGATATCTAGATAAGTAGCCAATTACCGATTATCAAAGATAAAATTACTTTGATTAAGATATGGCTTCCAATCTTAGTTGACTATAAATGCTTACAACTTAAAAACTGAAATAATATTAAACATGAAGTCAAAAAAATAATTTAGTTATTTTATGTAATTTATTTAATTTTTATGTTGTAATAGTAAAATGCACTGAAATTTTTCTACATACATACCACCAGATCTGACTTGTAAAACAATATAGTAAATAAATGATATGCACAATAAAATCAATACCAAACATTCTTGTATGGTAAGTAGTATGGAGTTAAAGCGATATCCGACGTGTGTTGAATGGTAGTACACTTGGTTCCAGATCGTCTCCAGTGTGTTCGCTGCACGGCGAGGCTCGGCCGCACACGCTCGCCGACCACCACCCGCCGCGTCCGCCGCCGCTGCCGCTCAAAAAGAAACACAGTCAGTATACACCCTAATAATCACTCATTTCTCTTCTAAACACTAGAACCATTGGAGCGAAATGTTCTTGGACTACCTTATAAATTTTCTTATTTGTAGTATGTGAAAGTTGACTTTTTGAACTACTGGATTTTGATTTATTACGAGGTAAACTTTTAAAACCTTTTTTTTCATATTTCAACTATATAAAAATCTATTCAATTCTGTATAAAATTACAGTTTCTATCTATACATTTTGCTTCAATGGTACCCCCTTATTTATCGAATAAAAATATATTTGTAAAAGTTTTGTATTGCCTATGCGTGTCAATAATGTCACAGTATCAGAGAGGATAAAATATTTTGTACGATATTTTACTTATATACAGTCTATAAATGAGGGGATTAATCTTAACAATGATATATATATATCTGGGATACTAATCGTTGTTTATATTTTGGTCGTTACTACGATTGGAAATGTATCAAAACTTTCATTTTGCATCGGTTACAATTGAATTGAGGGTATGCAAAATACAGTGCATGCAAAATTGAATGTTACATGCGCATGATACCAATTGTCGATGAAAGCTAACGAAAGTGGAATCAAGCAAATCAAAGTTGTAATTTTACGGATCTCGCGCACAAACGTGGCGGCAAATGTATGCTATTTGTTCCTTGATCGTGCACTGTTCTATCCGTGTCTACCAGTGATTGAGTTACATATTTAATGCACTCTCTATCTTTGTACCTTCAGTGATAGTCAGTCGCCGTCATTACCTGAACTATTTTAACTTAAGGGCGGGGTTAAGTGATCTGCTGGTCATAATGTAATATATCTTTATGCAATGCTTATATTTAAACAATAAATTAAAACAGTTCAGTATTTGACGGTAGACTGATATAAAAGGACGCTAATAACCCTAACTATATAACGTACTCTCGTGTATAACTCAGGGTTACACTGATCAAACTGTATCTTTTTAATGCTTTAAAAAGTATCAACAAGTTTGAATCCTTACGTACTATATTAAATATTTGAACGCGATAAATAATTTTTATGTTTTGTAAATAGGGTTATTAGCTAATCCATGTTTGTCGGGAGTCTTGGTATATGAATGTACTGTGAATATTGTGGGGCTATAACGGCATGTTTGTCTGTTGTGCCGGTGCGGCGCGGCAGTGTTCCAAAGCGTCGCGTACAGCGGTGAGTGGATCTATGCATGCTATGCGCTATTTAGCTCTGAATCAACCAAATTTGTAAAAAAATGTGAAAGACAGTTTCGAGTTCACCGCTGATAGAGAGTTGAAGCTGCTATTTATACTGTAGTCATAACAACTTAACCGAGTATGAAATCGTCGCTGTCAAGATATATTTAGTCCGATTGCTGAGGCGTATCAAATGTCGTTGTAGACACGCCTAACAGGCCTCATATACCGTGCTGACCTGTAAAGTGCACACAACTCATTAATTTATGTAGTTCAACACTTTTATCTAGAAGTTAATTTAAATAACCTGCCACTTGGCATATTCAGTGGCATAAAACCTCTTTAAATTTTCACGTCAGCTCTGGTTCTCGTTCAATCTTAAGAAACTCGAAATTGTATTTTGCTTTCACAAACATTACAGATCCACTCCAAGAAGAAGACTGGTTGGAGATTCATTCGTCTTGCTTTTAGCAACCAACGCAGCTTATTGTCACTGACACTATTCTAGCCATTCATGTTTTAAAATATTGTTGCAATATGGTTCTGCCATGATGAGAACTTTCCATAGCACTGGCTCTGTTAAGCTGGATCCGACGTGTGTTTATGAAATATTGTTTGTATACCATCTATTCGAAAAACGATGACCAGTTCTTCAATAATTGCGAGCGAAGCAAACCTTTCATAAAGGGCAGTAATGAGTTTTAAATTAAGAAGATTAATATTGTTCTAATATTCCGCTACCAATGGGATAGTTATGGGATTATTATTGGTTGTAGATTGTTACTGGCTGGTTAGCTGATACAAGCCATAGCTGTATAGAAGAATATTTTTCTCCTGGCAATTTATATAAATATGGTTATCTCTCTCGATGCGCTCAGGATTCTACTCTAGTTTAATTTATTAGCGTTTAGTCTAGAATTCTCCTGCTTTGAATAGAAATAAATAGCGTTATGACTTGCCGTTTGATTATTACTTTGCTCACAATTTTGCAGTTGTAAACATAAGGAAGTCACGTTATAGAAAGAAAAGTAGAAGGACATTCATTGCCCGGCCAAGTTATTCCATTCCATTCTATAACATGCAAGTTGGTTCGAATTCAAGGCCTTTGGCTTAATATTCAAAAAATATATCATCTTTTACGAATGAGATGAGTTCGATTAATTTTAAATCAAAATTATGGTACGGTGGAAAATATAAAGAACCATATTTCATATTCATTTATGGTTACGGTTAAAATGGGATGAGTTCAAAGTCACGGCAAAATCGCTTATCTCTTCACGTGGGAAATGAACACGCGTTATGTACAAACAGGCTTACCGGCGCTTGAAATTATCGGTTAACAACAACAAAACACGGTTGTCTGTGTTGTTAATTATCACCTGAGATGATGAATGTAATTAGAGCTTCTTCACGATCACGTGGCCTTGCTGTTTCATGTTATTTCGACGACCGAGTCCGGAAGACGCACTTGCTTGGCCTGGGCTATTTGTGTATCGTTGATTAAAAAATACAGGTGTATTGAAATTGGTTTGCTTTTAGGAGTATATTCCGTACTGATAAGGTCATTAATAGGGTTGAGTGTGCTTGTTTCATTTGTAAATTGATTGTTATATTTGATATTTTGCAATTGAACTATAAGATATTGAGACCATTTGCACCAATTGCTAGAAATAAACGTTAGATCATATGTATTCATCTTTACGATTTCAAGAGTAGAATGATTTAATTAACAGTACTGTCGTCACCCTTAAACCTCAGTTCACATACCAATTTCATTACGCCTCTTGTGAGATTTGTATGTACTTTTATAAAGTAGTATTATTTGTGCAGTTATGGCGTACATGGAAATGTTTGGGAACTGCAGTCACCCGCCTAGCTCCGCGGCAGTGGCGCCACCTGATATGTTCCGGCATTCAATACACACATACAATTTGGCGAGGTAAATATATCATATCTAAATTCCGTTAGGGACCGTAAAACAATTATTTTCATAATATCAATCAGTATTTGACTTGAAATTAACATTTAACATATAATTGTGTCTATTTTTCTACTTATCTATCTTAAATATTATACAACGACATTTTTCAATAATATCATAATTAGTCATATGTTTTCATGTATTATTTTACAAACGGTATATTTTTTGTAATTTAGTACGCAAAACACTGGCCCTGGGGCTTTAACGGTCCAGCGTCATCAGCAAGTTCAGAGATCCATTGCTCAGTCGTTCACTGTTCAGCATTTTGGAAACCCCCCTCTAAGGTGAGATTCAACTGAATGTCGTATTGTTATGTGAGATATTATCTCAATGAGACATAGAGTACCTATAAGTAAAATTACTATTACTGGAGCTTTTGAAAAAAATATGTCGAGTTCGCGGTATATAATATACTCGCAGTCCGCCCCGGCTTCGCACGGGTATTTAACAAAAATTATAAATCGGGACATATAAAATGTAGTTATTATGACATATCTGTAATAGTTAGACATACGGTATCATGGACTTTTTTTTGTAGATTTTGATGTTCTCTATAAAATAGTAGTTTGCTCTATTACATTACTTAGCTCTATTACCAACAATTTCCTCAGCGTACGCGATATAACCAAAAAAAGTATTTATTTCACACGTTGGGTTAAATTATCGAAGTTTTCGTACGGATTCCTAATTTTTGAAAATATTCTATATCCTATGTTTATCAGGGATAGTCTAGGATTCTAACGGTGAAAGAATTTTTCAAATCGGTCCAGTAGTTTTTAAGTTTTTTTGTTACGTACAAAAATACAAATCTTTTCTCTTTATAATATTAGTGTAGACAACGTTTGTATTTTTTTAGTCATTTGGGTCGCAATGAAATGCCGTTTTTCCCTCGCTTGCGTTTTGGGGTGATTTGTTCATGAAGAATGTATAATCCCTTTGTACTAATGAGAGCCGTTTATGGCTAAAGTTCCGCGAGGGAAGGATACTCGAAATCAACGTTTCGTATTGTCCTGTTTTCTGCCTCAAAATTGAGAATTCAAATAATATTTGGGATAAAAAGTTAAAGAAATAGTATAGATATACAATTTTTTAAATTGGATCCAGAAAATGACTCCTATCTTTCATACTAAAAGCTTGAATATAGCGGTAAAACGGGGTTTTTATGTGATAGTAATATTTTCTTTAGTAATAATTAGTTGCTGTAGAACGGGAAACGTCAGGGGCGTGTCTATAGCTGGCCTAGTTTTATGCAAATAAAAATAATTAATCAGCTCAGTGTTGGAGTAGAAAACGGGGGCGTAACGTCGATTTAGTTTTTTTTTTTTTTTTATTTCTGATAGGTTAGCCTTTGACCACTATCTCACCTGATGGTAAGTGATGATGTGGTCGAGGATGTTGTTCAGACTAACCTAGAGTTACTGGCTCTCAAGGACAGCTGCCGGAACACACCGTTAGGTGCTTGGCGACAGATTTTCAACTTGAGGGTGGTAGCTAGCCAGGCGGGCATTTGCAAAGTGCCCTACCACCATGCTGTAACGACTGCTATCCTAAGACAACAACCGGGACCGACGGCTTAACGTGCCCTCCGAAGCACGGAAGCGCTCAGTAGTAATGCCCAACCAGCGGTCACCCATCCAAGTCATGACCGCGGCGGACGTTGCTTAACTTTGCTGATCGATTCAGAATGGCTAAGCAAACTTGGCTACGAACGCTTCAAACTTAGTTAAATATTGTTCCTATTCCTATAAGCAACGTGCCTCTTATGTGGGGATCTTAGCGTAAGATAAAGTTCTTTAGAAGGCGCAGGTCCCACCTTCTGGTATTTTTGCTTTAGATACCTCTTACGGCATCTTCAGTGCAATTCTACCCCGGCATCTCACGCGGAATGGCAATTGTTAAATCATTTAAAAAACCTTATGCATTCAATTCACCTCACATTTCAGAAATGCAAATGACAAATAAGTAAAAGGTCATATACGCAAAACGACACATTTCTAATTATAATTCAGAACACCAGATTGACATGCTAATTTAAAAACTGTAAGATACAATGTTATACAGACCTCAAATATGGTATCTGCCAAAGTGACAGTAATTATAATTTTGTTTTTATTTCGTATTCAGTCTACAATCGTCCCAAAAAATGCCTCAAAATCGGAAATTACACCACAGAATAGAAAATAGATACTTACACGGAGTACAGACCTTATGTTTATTTTACAGTGGTTCGGAAGACAGCGTTAGCATGACAACATCGAGTGGTACTAGTCCAATACCCACCGAGCCACCGGCGCTGCCTCCCAAAATGAAGAAACAGGTGGGTAATCAACAAATGCAAAGAGACTAACTAATTCGTTTGGTCTGTACATTTTTTATTTGTTCACCACTGAACCTATTGCATGAAGCTTAGCAGAAAATACATACCCTGTTTAGGCACTTATTCTTACTATTTACTTTATTACTTTTCATCTTGTATATTAAGTACTTTTTAGAGACCTGTAGAAATATTCATTTAATAAGTTTCATCAACATTTAGTCGGTAGTTTTTAAAGTTTACTAATGTTTGGTTTATTCTCAGTAGTTCCAGTAGTCAGTCCCACGTGGTATTACTACCATACTCATTGTGGTTTATTATTCACTACGTAGTTTGTAAGCAATCTGGTTTTGAAGCAGTTATGACCTAGTGGCAATGACTAAGGACTGTCGCGCAGGAGGTCCATGTTTTTTTTTGGACTAGTGGTCACGCTCTGTTCCTCGGTGAGGCTACTGAGGTATACGGACATTTTGGGAATGCTTTCTACCCTCAAGTACAAAACCTATCCCCAAAAACCCAACACTGTGTTCCGGCAGCTGTAATTGAAAGCCATTATCTTCTAGAATATGCTTGCCTAACATAACCACATCATCACTTACCAACAATTGATTTGATGGCCAATGCAAAACTAGCAGCTGTGATAAAAAAGTCAATGTCTCAGTTAAGGAAAAAGATGTCACAATAAATCAAGACACAAATACAGTGACAAAAATTCGAGCATGGTTAACTAAGCGGAGACATTACGTAACCCTGAACGCTAGTAAAAGTTGGCCGGTATTATGTAAATCGTGGTATTGTTTACAGATTCAAGTGAACTCGAGCAACGAACTGCTGCCTCCGCCGTCGCCGCGTCCCTCGTCGCATAGTAGCTCGGCCGATGAAACTATACTGAATAATATTGTAAGTACATACTCAAATTGTAAATAATTTCTTAATTACTGTGAACTTGGGTTTTTAGCTTTTTAATGGCGGATGTAAAAAATTTTAGATTAGAACCAATTTTTGTTTGAGTTGTGGTGCAGTGTCACAAATTATGGTTAGGACATAACTCAAAATTAAAATCGTTCCTTACGTTAATTTTTGTTTATAAAATGTAAGAGTTTTCAAATGTTTTGCTTCTTCACAATTGTTTGGACGCGGACGGTCGCGTTCTATTCAAGCTACTAACGGTGGCTAGATCCGAGGCGCTAAGAAAGATGGCATAATTTTTTAATAATCTATTTATGGAGATACTTTTGAGGTTGTTGCACCAAAAAAATTTAAAAATTACACCTATAATCACAGTATCGAATTTCCAGCGCAAGCATTTCGTCCGCGTGGACACCTTATAATATTGTTTAATCTCCATAACGTTCAATCTAGATGATCCAAGCTCCATACTTATTTTTTAAGATGATTTCTTTTCTCTGCCTTTCACGTCTAAACAGCGAGGTCCCAGGTTCGGGTCCCGCATAGCGAAATTGTTATCAGTACTAATATTATAAATGCGAAAGTAACTCTGTCTGTCTGTCTGTCTGTTACGCTTTCACGCCAAAACTACTGAACCGATTTGAATGAAATTTGGTATGGAGATAGTTGATGAGATGAGACCCGGGAAAAAACATAGGATAGTTTTTATCCGACTACGCAAAAAGAGGTTAATGTTTTCGCGCAATAACCGAAATACGCGCGGGCGGAGCCGCGCCCGGAAAGCTAGTTGCTTTATATATGCCTCGGAGATGGCTATGCCCTCGCCCTCTTTAAATATGTGATATCCCCGTATGACATGGTATATACCTCTTGAATTGTGGGTTATTGCCTTGCCTTTAAGGCTATATAGGCGTTACAATTTTTGCTATCCTCATTTAGGCAATAAAACGTTACAATAAGATACATAAACTTGCATAAACTTCGGATATAAGTAGAACTTCGCATACTCCGCATACGTGAAATATAGTTTATTTGTTTCAGAATTCTGACGATTCCTTTGTGAGCGTCACCAGTCCGGGTAAATTTCCGCTTGAAGACGAATTGGAAATGCTTGTCCAACAGCCGCCCACACCGTCACCAGTACCATCCCAGGTAACTAATTTATTGATGGGACTACTTATTTATGACGCTTTCATTGTTCTTGATGATGCATTGAAGAGATGGCCAGGTGATTCATATGGCCATTGCCTGCATATATATGTATATATAGTTCTTTTAATTGCGAGTTACGAGAAATCGGACTTGCAAAAGGGCTGCTGTGAAGTTTTCTCTTAATACAACTTTTCGCAACTTGAAGTGAACCTCGCACTAACTCCGCCTGCTAAAGCTTAACAAGGTGACTTATTGTGGCTATCGTGGCCAGGAAACAGTAATAGCTCAGTGACAGTGAGTTTCGAGTGCAGAGTGGGTATTCAAAGGTTTAAATTTGTATTACCATGTGATATTTCTCTTTAGCAAGAGTCCGCCTTGGTGGGTACCACTGCGGTGTCAGATTTTCTGCCCAAACACAACTGTGTTTAGGCCTGAAGGGCACTGTAGCAAGTGGGCTAACGAGACATAAAAACCAACGTGTCGGAGTGATGAGTGCAGTGTCAGAGAGTATGGTGATACTGCAACTGTATTGATAGGTTACCATGATGCGGACAACTTGTCCGACTTATCACCTCATAAGATAAAAATAAACCGTTCCGTGGCTTGCGCTTTACAGCTTGGCCAAACGTTCGCCAGGAGAGCTTTTAACTAGGACTTTAGTGATCTACTAAATAGGACTTTAGTTTTTTGACAACTGCACGTTTGACAGATGAACTTCGCAATAACGGAAGAATTTTATCACCCAACATTTTTTTTGGATTTAAATGACGGAATCGTCAAGTGTGTGAGTTCAACTTGCACTTAGCCGGTTTTATTGACATTATTGATACAGTAAACTAATGTCAGTATATTTAATCTCTTTTCCTTTAACAGCGAAGTGAAAGCAGTACAGAACCTCCGGCTGTGGCCACGAGCGAAAGACCTACAACTCCCGCGCCACCCGACCCCGACGATATCATACTCCAAACGGACATCAGCCAATGGCTTGTGCTCAAAGTACCTAGCAAAGACGGGCCCGAAGTGAGAGGCGGACATCCCGACGCCCTCATCGTACTCGCCACTAAAGCTACCAAAGGTACCTTCTATATCACTCCATATCTACTCCTGTTCATACTTGGATGAGGGAAACATTAATCCATTTAAAGTATCCCCCTTACTACTAATCGTTCCATAACTTTATCAAACATAGTTTTGCATTGCGCAGTATTAAATGAGATGGTTTGAAACATTTGCAGCTGAGTTATGGTTAAGCAGGTGTAGGTTATGAAATCTTCTCTGCGGTCACTACTAGGGTTGGCACTTACTACTTAGCGCTTCCTTGCAAATCAAGGCACGTTGTTGATTTAGGATGGCAGTCATTAAGCTATGTCGGAGGCATTCGGGCGACCTGAAATCTCTGATACTTTGCATAATGGTAGAGCACTGCGATGCCCGCTAGCTGCCACCATCAAAAAGAAAATTTATCGCCAAGGACCCAACCTGCAGCTTCTGCGGCTGCTGTCCTAGAGAGCCAGTTCCCGTTCTAGGTTAATCCTATTTACCGCATTAGATCATATCATTTACTACTAAGATTGTGTTCAAAGGGTAGGTCAATAAGATAAAATAGTTAGGTGATGAAGATAAATGACGTTTGATATAGTTACGGAATGATTATGAGCCAGGGGATAATGTATAGCTAAACATGGTTCAGGCATGAATTTGGGTTCTACCAATCTTATGCTAACTTTAATCATACATTAAAAAGTGATTGTTATCTTACATCAGTAAATTATTCATCAACACAGTTCTCAGTGATTTTATCTTAATTCTACATACATGGTCTGGATGGTACCAGCATGGAGATATTCATTCTCTTACATCTAACTAACTATAATACGATATTTATGAACAAGAATGTTTGAAAGTCATGTCTGTTAGATGTTGGCAATAGACTACCAATATTACAAACATAAATCTTTATAATAAGAATGATAACTCTATGACCATGCTTCTAACATCTCAACTGTCATGCTTTCACTTTACAGAGACGGACGAATGTAAGTCGTTGATCATTCTTGGCGGGCAAATAAGTGCGGTTTTTATTTTACTAATGATGTTTGCAGCTTTGCCAATATTGCTTGTTAAGTAGCTAATATTCATTCTTACAAGTGTTATTTTCGGGCTGTCTCGAAACATCTACCTACTTTTTACAAAGCTATATAAGCACGAATTGAAAAAAGAACATGCAGAACACATTATTTGTAGTTGAGAAAATAATAATATTTTTAAGCACGTGAGTTCTTTGCTTCGCACTGCATGATTTGTAACATATTTTTGAAGTAGTTGATTTTAAACTACTAATTCAAAATCACAAAAGGTTTTAGACACCCCTAACACAGCAATGAAAAATAAGTTACCGGCTTCACTTTTGCTTAGTTTATTTGTCAACTACGTATTTTGAGTGCAATGAAGAACATTCAAAGATTATTTCTGAGGTTTCGCTTCGAAGTTAGATACGTTATAACCCGGTGTAAAAAAGGATCGAAGATGGCACTACAAATCATTACGTCTTACTTGCACACTGTAGACTGTATCTCTGTGTTGTCTACGATTCGTTTCTTTATTAGCCCTGCTTATAATTATATTATTTGTCAGATCTATTTCAAATTTCTTTAGTAGAGTCGATTCCTGTTGTATTTCAGTTTGATGTCCCTTAAATTCTTATTAAAATGAATACATACAAAAGTACAGTTCCGCATAGTATATTACGTTCTCCGAATTTCTAAATACTTCAAATTACTCCGACATTTTACAAGTGTCAGTTACACTAATATTACGAAAATAGAAATTTCGCAAGTATCTTTATTTGCTTTGATTAGTTGGTGTGTAGAGTTATGTTTATAGAAAGGTCTCGTTGCACTCAAATAGTCGTAGTTTAGTCCCATGAAGTGTTATTGAGTTTCGGTTGGATGTATAGATTTCGCGTACCAAGAGGCGTTCCTGGCGACGTACCGCACGTGGGTGTCGCCGGCCGGGCTGGTGGCGCGGCTAGTTCGTCGCGCGCACCACTTCCGTCCGCGGCCGCACGAGCTGCGCTCCACGCTTAGTCTACTCACGCGCGTCGTCGCTGACCTCACGTAAGTACCACACCCTGTATTTCATTAAGTTATGTCTTTTCAAAATTATTCAGAAATATATTTTGTATAGGATTTACTATTAATGGCAAAATAAATAAAACGTATTCAGTTATATCTACTTTCCCATTAATAATAAATCCTAATGTAAAAGCATAAAAATTAGGGATCAAAGACAATATCTCATAGGATCAAAGACAATATATCAACATTTTGTATTTGAAATATGAACAATATGATTTGTGTGGAAAGCGTTAAGCTTGTTTAAAGACAGTGTATGCGTACACCTCCCAAAAATGGACTTAAATTATCAATTAAAGAAGTAAATACAGCGAGCAAAGCGAGTGAAGACTCTTATAGTTCCAGGGAATTATGATTGAATGATTGCTTGTACCTGAGTTGATCACTCTTACTTTTTATCAGGAGGCATTCACAAACTCGTTTACCGAAAATTATTTACAATGACAAAAACCTCGTGTCATATTTTTGGTCAGAAAAATCTATAAAGCTTCTATCCTCATGCTCCCTTTGTTCGGAAACCGTCCAGAGCTTGTTGTGTAATTAAATTATATTGATGTATGGGTTACTTTTCCACCCATAACAATTGTATAGATTTTTCTCTTTGTCCTACGGACGGACGGCCAGTCATGCTCTTTGGGTGCGGAACCATAAAATTAGTTACACATTTATATTTTTTTTCACATTTATTTCTAAGTTTTATAATGCGTACGGCCGATGTATGGAGCACCCTACCAGGCAGCGTCTCTATTTCCCGATAAGTATAATCTGGAAGTCTTCAAGTACAGAGTAAATAGGTATCTGCTGGGCAAGCATGTTACACCGTCGACCGCGTCGTCACTTTCCATCAGGTGAGACTGCGGTCAAATGCTTGCTTGTAAAATATATAAAAAAAAATACCAGAATTATGACTGTGGCTTTTGATTTTGTCTCATGAACATTTAAATAAAGGTAGGTATTCATTAACCTACTGACAAAGTACACAATGTTCGTTTGCCTTCCTATCCCAAAAAAAACACACACATAAAAATAAGTTGTAAGATTTTATATACATTTAATGTTTACTTCTATAAAAAATCTTCCTTTTTCTTGTCAGAGTCAATCTCTGACTTTGTACGTTATTTTCTTTAAAAAAGTTGTCAACCTACCTACAGCTTTCTGCAAAGATGTTGTATAAACAATCAAAATTTGGAATGTTAAATACGACGTCGACGATCTCGTCGATGAACGAGAAAATACTAGCAGATTAATGTCCAAAATCAAACTAAGTCGCGCATGTTAGGGTATGTTGACAAGTGCCACTGGTAGCTAACTTGTAGACTAAACGAGATCTTGTGGTTAAAGATAATAAACACACATTCACTTAAAATGGTAACTGGTTGTAAAGGACAGCTGCTGGAACAGGCTTAGGTGCTTGGTCACAGACTTTCTACTTAAGGCGAAGGGTTAGGGCAAAACACAAAATCGAGGTGTTTTTAGGCATGTTTCCTGGTGAAAATATTGTGCGTTAAGCTTTGAAATAAATATATCCTGTAACACTTGAAGTTGCTATCCAGGTTTCACATACAATTTGTTAGTTATAGTAGGTTAGGATTAGTACCCCCAACTGTTTGAGCACCATGATTTCAGTATTTTTTTAGAGGTTATCAAATTCGTTTGGTACCAAACTTGGGCCAGTTATTCTTTAAGTTTTTATGAATGTTTTGTACCGATGGACAGTACTACGAAAGTTATTACAGTTTATCTATTTCTTCAGGATGTCAGACCTCGATTGCCCGCTGATGCAAGAAATTATGGAGTTCATCTACTGGCTAGTCGACGCTGAGGAGCTTCCCATAGCCAAAGCATTGAGACAGATTCTAGTCGACAAACAGAAACAGTTGCATTTTCAACAGGTAAGGATGGCTCCATTGTCTTTCGTCGCCTTGATAAAATATAGCTGTAATAAAATAGTGTTTTTGTTATTTTGGACAAAAACTACAAGAATTATATTAAAAGAAAACTACTCTTATAGAGTCTGTTAGGTCTCAGATTTGCATTATACCAGGCTGTACCTAGCCTTAGTTTTAATGTTCAATAGAGTAGAGTATTGTGCACCAGCATAATGAAATCACAATCTGCATATGCAGCCATGCCCAGGCAGCATAGAAAACTCAGATACAGATATTAGTACTACCAGTACCTAGCAACCTAATAAGGAATTGTCATGGTGATCAATTTTACTATATAACAGAGATTTACAACATGTAATCGACCCTAGGTTTTTGTCCGAAACCTAGGTCATACCTAGGTCATGCCTCGACATACGATTGAGTTTAGCTGGTCACCAGGTGGGATTTGGGCTTGTTCCATCTCAATCCCTAAAAAAAAACACATCGCACATTTTACGCGTTCCAAACATTTTACACTGCGTTGCTGATATGGGATCTAACTGTTGATAGTACTTTTAGTTTATAGACAAGTCAGAAAAATACGCACAAAATACAAAAAAATAGTACTTAAGTGCGGATCAAACCTACAATGAAAAGTTACAAGACATTTGATCTTTTGCAGACAAACAACAGATACGAGTACGATAATCCATGCTTCGGCTCCGTATCTCTCCGCCGCGACACTCTCCTAGACTTCAAGGCGACAGAGCTCGCGGAACAAATGACGCTTCTCGACGCGGAACTATTCATCAGAATAACCACTGCGGAAGTACTGTCGTGGCCGCGTGACCAGTCAGAAGAGAGCTCGCCAAACCTCACCAGGTTTACTGAACACTTCAACAAGATGAGCTACTGGGCACGATCGCGGATATTAGAACAGGTATGACGTTGCCATATCTTTTTTCTGCTGGAAATTCACCTTGTAACAACAAAATGAAAATGACAACAAAAATATAGTACACGAAATTGCACTTTCTACTTTCGAATGATTATTTAGGTAAACAGTTCAATCACAAAATTCCTTTTTAGTTACCTTAAGAAATAAAAAAGCAATTTCCCTAAAAAAATGTTGTCATGCTATATATTTTTATTTAAAAAACTATTAGTGATTGATCAATTAATATAAAGTTTGTTGCCAATTATACCTCAGTTTGCAGTTACTACAAGCAATTACTATAATACCATTGTTTCTGTGTGACGCCAGAATTGGTGACAATTTATTATTAGTCACATTAAGCAAGCTAGCGGAAAGGTGGATGCAATAATCTTGACGTAATTATTAGGCAATTTTATTACATTCCTTCCTTCCCGTGCCGGGCTAGAATGTCTCTTCCCGTGGGTGTCGTAAGAGGCGACTACACAGTAGATAAAGATTAATCGGTTGGAGTAATTTATTTTAGAGTCAGGTGTGTAATCAGCGGATTGTGTTCTATGCTACGTTCTCATCATAGAAATGAACTGGGTCGTCGAGGAAATTACAATATAATAATAATAATAACTATTATTTGCTTAAATGTATGATATGTAGTAATTCAATGCCAGGGAGACATATCTGTATTACATAATATGAATAAATATCTAGGCTTTTACAAGTTATTACAAATTTGAATGCAATTGATAAAGAAACATTATACAGTTAATGTACTAAGCGCGCCTGTCTAGCCAGTATCGATGGTCGAGCGCGAATTCCAATCCTGCACCAGACGAAAATTTTGTGCTCTAATAATTTGTAAAAGTTAATTGCTTTGTATGCAAAAGTGACTGAAAATCATATAAAAAAGAAATAATGATATAAATTCACGGCCACATACTGAGCACAGTAAGTGTTTTTGTAGTGATTCTCTTTTGTACTCGTATGTGATTCATTATTATGAGTTTAATAATATGTTTTTATACCCTTCATGCTATGATAGATAAGTCTTATTTGAAGTCATAAGGTAAGAGCTAAAACTGCGCTACTATTTCAATATACTGTTACTAAGCCGGTAAATACTTACTTATTTAATATTTCATATCGCTTTCATATGTTTGCAGGAAGAGGCTCGCGAAAGGGAGAAATACGCGAGCAAGTTCCTAAAAGTGATGAAGGCGTTACGTAAAATGAATAATTTCAACTCGTATTTGGCGCTGGTGTCTGCGCTGGACTCGCCGCCGGTGCGTCGGCTCGGCTGGCCGCAGTCCATAGTCGACAAACTGCACGACTTCTGTACGATCATCGATTCTTCGTCCTCTTTCCGCGCTTACAGGCAAGCGCTCGCGGAGACTCAACCGCCTTGCATACCATACATGTAAGTTATTCCTCTACCGCTACATGATATTTTTTTTCTGGTGTTTTCTTTAATAGTATTCTTTTGCGGGTACCATGTGATTTTTGTTATTTTTTCTAACAAGTATCCATTTTGCGCATAGGCTAGCCTTTGACTACAATCTCCCTCTGATGGTAACTTACTTATTGCATGGTGGTAGGGCATTTTGCGAATGCCCGCCTGGCTTACCACGCTCAAGTAGAAAATCTGTTGCCAAACACCTAACGGTGTGTTCCAGCAGCTGTCCTCAGAGGCAGTAATTCTAAGGTAGCCTGAACAACATCTTCGACCACATCATCACTTACCATCAGGTGAGATAGTGGTCAAAGGCTAACCCATCAGGCATAAAAAAATCTTATTATGTAGTCCAAGACTGAACAGGCTTAGCCTATAATGGGAACTAACTAAATTTTTGGACTGATAGTTATCACACATAGATAGACGTTTCACTCCTGTGCTATCAGAAATAGCTGTTAAATATTTGATTTCTTCTGGTACATCTATAGCATCTGAACGAATTGCTTCTACAATCAATGTTTTAGTGCCTAATTGTTGGAGTAGTCAAAGAGCTCAACATATAAATTTATAATTCAATTTGTTTTATAAATATACTGAATTATGAACTGTGTAAATGATTTTTGATCAGACTTACGATTGTTTTTAACAAAGCCGATAAAAAAAAACTAAATATCGGTATTTTTTTTCGATATTATATATAAAACTCCGGTATTGATATATTTAAAAATATCGATATGTTGAGAATCCGATATTTTAATAAATATCAACAGTCCTAATGGGAACTGGCTCTCAGTGACAGCTGCCGGAACACATCGTTAGGTGATTGGTAGCTGCTAGGGAGCCCGGTGGGTATTCGCGAACTAGGCCACCAAGCAAATGTATGAGTTTTATGACTAGCCTTTAACTACTCTCTCACGATTTAGTAAGTGATGATGATAAGTGAGTTAAATTATTTACTTTTAGCAGTTTATTAAATGAGTAATAAATTTGGACACTGTGGGACAAACCCTATCTACATCTGCGTAGATATATAATATTAAAATTTTATAAAATGTAAAATTGTTTTATTGTGTGTTTACAGTGGTCTAGTCCTTCAAGATCTGACGTTCGCTCACATCGGCAACCCCGACCGGCTACCCGATGGTAGCATCAACTTCATAAAGCGGTGGCAACAGTACAACATCATGGAAAACATGAAGAGGTTCCATAAAGAGTGTGTATTGTGCATTTATTTTATATAAACACTTTTCCCACTGAGATAAGTTGTTATACAATTTAAGATATACAGTTTAGGAGACCATCCAACCAACGCCTCCAATGGTAAACTTAACAATGCCACTACCATATTTGCTCTGAGTATTCAGTAAATGTTATTGGCAGGGGCAATAGTATAACTCCAGGCTGGTCAGGTTGAAATCTTCATATAGATAAAAAAAATGCAATAGAGCATTAATACCGTTTATTCCACTCACCTCGGGCATAAGAACTTTACGAGCATGAGAAATGACAACAATAGTTTAGATATTGTAAAAAATCTTACCCGGATCTCGAGTATTACGTGCCGTGATCTACAATAGTTAGATATATTACAACAAAATGAAAAATCGATAAAAGAGACGAATATTCCATCGACCATCATCTTTCAACTTAACCTATATAAATATTGAATTCTCTAATATGTCCCATAGTGGTGGTCTTCTCTACAGTAGTTATTTTATTATTATTCTAACCTAAAATGGACTGTAAGTCCATTTCAAAAGTGTGAAAATTTACATTCAAAAATGTTTATGATGCTGACAAACTTTAAAATTATACCATCGGACTGCGCAGGAGTGAAAGAGATGCAGCACGAATTATCTATCGCTCTTTCGTTGATTATGAAATTACTTTTGGTGGAAACCTAAAAAGAAAAAATACTCAAAACTTGTAATTTAAATTGAAAATGTGAATTATCTTGATGAGGTTTTGCTATTTTATTGAAATATTTTTATATACATATAAAAAAAAAATAAGGATATTTTCGTTACTAGTATAATTTACAGTCACATTTACAATTTTATTCAATTGAGAAAAATATTTGAAACGTGTTTTGGCTATAATTCGGCAAAGAGAATATGATCAAGATTAACATATAATTTTGTAACTTCTACTTACGGTATAAATTTTGCTAAAAACCTGTTCAAGTAAAGCTATTTAGCACTTATCAGCGCCTTAACGTGGTAATGAACTCTCCAGCAGACAGTACAAGTTCAAGAAGAACGAGCGCATCCAGGCGATGTTCAACGAGTTCGACGACGTGCTGAGCGAGGAGGCGATGTGGCAGGTCTCTGAGAGCATCAAGCCGAGGGGAGGACGAACTAGGAACAATCCGCCGCCTGCCGCTGCGCCGGCCTCCGCCGAGACTGCCGCGTAGGTGCGACCTGCCAAGTAGGCGCGACCTGCCGAACAAAAGTATGTTTTGTTTACAGCTTATATTAATCTTTTTTATATTGTGTCAAACATGAAAAACATCATTTAATCATTAATAAATACACACTGATGTCGTTTCTGTGACAAAACTGTAAATTTAAAATTAAACCATGATATTTTTTATTTAGTTCATACCAAAATTTCACTCATACACGTAGAGTACTGCGTGCGCAGACGAGGGACTTTTAAACGCTAATGTCCGCCAAGAAGTAGCCATGAACTTACAAGTAGCAATTTACTCGCTGGGTTAATAGAGCGCGTGCACACTATTATTGCGGCTCCAATGAATTTATATACAACATTGGCGGCGCGTTTTTAGTAACAATATAAAATTTTGGGATTCAACATTCGGGAAAGCAGTCAAATGATAGTTGTCAGAAGAGTACATAACATTTTTTATTGTGTATCTGTTGTATTTTTTCTTAGTAAAAAATAAGTGCCTATATTGCGAAACGTAAACGCGAGCGTCCCTAGCTCTCCTTGAAAAGTAACACTAGATGTAGTCGAAACTATAGTTCGATCTGTCTCATTTGTTCACGTGAGTCATCTCGTATTATTTACAAAATGTACATTGTTAACATCATTCTTTGAATCTTACGAAAGAACTAGCAAATACTGGGTATTCTACTGCGATGCGATGCTAAGATAACCATGTTATTAATATATAATTTTTAATTTTAATGTTAATTGAATTCAAATGATTTATTTCGTATCAAATTCAATTCAAATAAAATGTAGTGATGTTGAATATATTAAGAATAATCGAAATTATGATAGATACACCAACTTCCTCAGGAGTTTTGTAGTGTTTTTATTTTCAAGTGTTACACGGAACGAATGTGGATTTAAGTTTATAACTTAATAAAAACTACTGTGGTTTCGATAATTTTAAATATATATTGTCACAGAAACGACAGCTGTGCCGTAATTAAATTATATGTCATAACCTGTAGCAGTGGCGAAGCGTGCATATATTCTAAAGGCCCAGTTAAAATTAAAAAGTTCCAATTGCAAGTTGGGACTCGCATGCCGAGGGTTCCTTGCTACACTATATACTACAAAATTTTGGATGGACGCGGGTTTGAATCCCGCACATGACTTAAATTTTTCCTCTCGTAAATTTGTAATGTGATTCGCAGAGCAAGCGTTATTGCAAACATAAAAATATTGAAATTATGGGGTTGCGTCATCATTAACAAGTTGAATGCTAATTGCAAAATTACTTTTGTTTGTAGTACAACTTAAGTTGAACTATAGATGTCGCTCCATCCCAATACGATGGTTAAAAAGATCGATAAGGAAAATTTCATTTTGATTGGCATGTTAGCTCAATTGGATTAGAGCATACCCCGGCTAAAGGGGTGGATGGACGCGGGTGCGAATCCCGCACGTGACTTTAAAATAAAATCCTCTCGCAAATTTGTAATTTTGTAATATAATTCGCAGAGCATGCGTTATTGCAACACAAAGATATTAAAATACACTATATATGTTATTATATTTAAAAATTGTTTTTTCATAAAGTTCGGTATCCTTAGTAGGATTACATATCCGTATCCAGTTTCATTATACGTTGTTTAAACCTTAGAGTTCTTGCTACAATCATGCCAAGAATGACGCATCTTGTATCCGTTTTTACGATGGAGAAATTACCTTAAAAATATGTTCCTTCTAAGGGCACTTAATTTTTATTTTTGTATTTACATAGTATTATTACTTTTAAGCACCCTGCCTTATTTTCACCTATTTTCTAAACCAGTTTTATGATAAATGAATGTTTTACGAAAACTTAAAAAAAGCCCAAAAGACAAAAAAGTGTTTATTTATGATGATTTGAAGCACGGAAGCACTCGTAGTTAATTAATGGCCACTATTTTAGGTATTAAATCCACTTTTATAACCTCACTCAATAACAAGCCGTATACGAACACATTGGTAATTATAGACACAAATTAATTCAAATATAGGTATACAAATGAATTCATATAAACTATTCTTATCTAAATCTATTGATTAGATTTAGAAAGTACCTACACAAAAACAAAACAAACACCGAAATATTTAAAATTTTCTTTTAACCAAACCATACATGATCTTCCAAATGATATGCGTTATTTTTTCAATACATACTATATGTTTCTACGGTCTATTGAATTATTAGTTAATTAAATTGTTTATGACATTCTAAATTATATTTAAATACTTGACACAAAATGTACGTATTTCTTTGAAGTGTTGTTGTTTAGCATACATGAGTTGATTTTTATTAATGTTTATAAAAGTAGGTATGTACATGTTTGTGATTTCGTCAAGGTAAGCCGGAGGGAATCGGCATATGGCAACGCCAATAATTGAAATAAATCATTTACTTTTCCTACACTCGTATAACGCTTTAAATATAGACCTCGATCTATTTAGAACTCATTGAAAGGAAAAATGTATACATGTTACCAAACTAAAAATATTACGCGTGTATATCACTGAAGAGGTTGGCAAAATTGTCCAAACACATACATTTACTCAATACAAAGCTAGCACAATAAGATCTGAAAGTTGTTCGAATTTTTTGTTGATTTTTCAAAAAATGTATCAAATTTTGTCTTTTATTTTCAGGTATAATCCAAAGAATAAAATAAAATGAGAAACGATCAGATTGAATGTGAGTATGTAAATGAAATTGCAAGTTGGATAAAATTGTGATTATCTGTTCTAAAAAGGCCTAATTAATACTAGTATATTTATTCGTAATTGTGTGTGCGTTTTCAACTGTGTTCGAGCCGGGATCGAATGTGTGTGAACAGAGGAGATGAAGCGAAGAGTGATGCGTTCTACTCGCTTACGATTTCAAAAGCTTTCCACATTGAACAATATTTATATATCTCTCTGAATATACAAGCCAAATATTCTGTATCAGTATTGAATCGAGTTACTGTCGTCTTTTACATATCAGCATGTG
The DNA here is from genome assembly GCA_963854805.1 of Plagodis dolabraria. NCBI lineage: Eukaryota > Metazoa > Arthropoda > Insecta > Lepidoptera > Geometridae > Plagodis > Plagodis dolabraria. The sequence continues at coordinate 24,581,584 of OY978441.1, read as the reverse complement.
ACTTGCATAGAATGTACCTACCTACTATAACGAGCGACGCCTTGAGTGTTTAGGATAAACTTGAACTCTTCTCGTTGTTGTATTCGCCATTGATGTCATTACATTGTAAGCAAGCTTCGAAAGTTAACTTTTTCAATACATCGAATTAGAATGAAGTTTTTTGAAATCTTAGAAGTGTATTAACACTTACATTTTGTTTTACAATAATTAGTCGGTTGTTAAGCATTTTGAATGTATTCGATTGTAACGCCGTATTGTTATTTTACTATTTTAGAGGGAGTTTTTGAACACGTCGTGTAAGTTATCTACTCAAAATGGGTGCTTTTTTTCAAACGAGTTAGATTTTACACCTGTGGGTGCAGGTTTTAAAGAAAATGTACAAGGTTCCGTGTTATTTTTTTAAACCATAGTCCTATTTCAATCACTGTTTTTAACATTATTGCGGGAAACAAATAAATGTATGTAATATTTTTGTACAGAATTTTTAATGTAAAGAGTATGTAACACATCTTATACATATCAATAAGTGTGTGCCAAATCGTTGAAGGCTAAAGAAATTACCCATTTTAGTAAGAATATACTTACACGTTAAGTATAAGTACAAATGCATGTATTTATTAGACTTATTCTCTCATTGCAGTAAAATGAGAGCTTGTGCTTTGAACTCGTGCTATACAAGTACGTATTTTGTAAAAACTACATTGATTTTTCAATGTTTACTTTGCATTAAGCCGCGTCTCCGCCAAACAAAACTAGCCAACCTTTTGTCACCAAAACACAAAAGTTTCAAACTTTTGTCTCGTGGACAACCTGATTTACAGAAACGTTTGTGCACAAGTTTTGGCAGCACAAAAGTAGAAAACGTTTGTTTAGTGGAGACCGGACTTTACGTTCATACCACAAGGGAAGTATAGCATTAAAGTTAGCATAGAAACAATTTAAAATGTGCATCTTTATTCCTTCCAATGCTCCATCTTTCTGTTAGTATCGATATTTTGCTCTATCATTCAGTTGCTGATAAAATAAGTACATGACATTTAGGTACTTAGTTCTCTTCTAATGTTTGGATGAAAACAAAAATTAACGATTTATAAAATATCGTGTCAATATCACAGGAAGCGTAATTGATTCGATTTATGCTATGTGTATTTTTGTGCGTACCTCTTAAAAGATTGGAAGCATAATTTTATTTTTGATATTCAAAAACTATATTTTTCCTATGAATTGCTACCTGCAAGGAAGCACACGATTTACGAATGACGTACTTTTGAGATCTACTTATACTTATTTATAAATCTTTACTGTTTGCGTGATTTTACTCTAAGGTTTAGAATCATTGCGGGCTTCGAAGCCGTAGCTAGGTATTATTATAAAACAAAAATAAAGTTCACTCGATTTAATAGTTTCGTATTATAATGTTTGTAATAGTGATAAGAATATAAATAACACTTTATTAATAAAAATACAATTTGTATTATTTTTTATCAGTTGGTTGTCATCTGTTTAATAACAACGAAATATTTTATTATATTACTGATAATAGATAAATTTGATAATTATATTTTTATTAATAAATGTAATCATGGTATAGCCAGCATTTAATTTGCCTTAAGACAATTGAGTCTTGAATGAAAAAACAGCAATAAATAATATTGATGATTCTTTGGTAGAGATGCTGCACATTTGTGATACTATTCATGTAGAGTGGCGCTTACTACTCGAGTCTTATTGACGTCCTCTATACGTAGGCAATTATATTAGACGAAATTAGTAGTAAGCGTAAATTAAACCCCATTTTATCTCGCTAAGGCCCGGTATAACACTATGTTGTAGTCACGTTAGTGATCAATATTACATTATAATGAAGGGCAATACGTAACCTCGTCTACGATAACACCACAAATGTATACAGCACAAAGTCAAACAAAAGTTGAACGGCGGTTTCAATAATAATATAGGAGAATCGGACTAGTCCGACTGAGCTGTCACTACACCTGAGGGATAATGTTATATTCTAATTATTTACTTAATAAATGATAGTAAAAAAACATGTTCACTTTTGTTTATTCGTGCCAGTTACAGTCGAAATTTATTTTGATTTTGATGTATATTTGTGCGCGAAGATACCCGAAAATGAAGATGTCTTTAACGAATGAGTGTTTAGGAAATGATAACATAAAATGAACAGATTTGTGCAGTTGAATATAAAGCCGTGGTTACGATTGTGCCTAATATCTACATTAATCATACGTAGACTAGATTCGCATCGAGTGTTGTTCGTAAATAATTTATTAATCGATAAATAACGCCTATTACAAGCAATACAGTGTGTAAGGTATACAGTCTTCTATATTTGCATCGATCTGGTAGTTGTGTCATTTAAATAGGGCACGTCTCATGCAATAAATAAAACTAGACCAATATTTAGAAACATTTTACAATGCTTTACTCATTATGTGCTGATATTGTATTTTGTATTATATAAATTAAATATTTTGATTGCTAGATAAGTTAATAGGATATGTTACCATTATTTCTCTGGTATTATTATTTATTTAGTGAATTATGAATTTATGTAATGGTTTGATATGATTATTAACTAAAATATATTAAAGACTGCCTAAATTAATTATTCAGTATAATTGACATGTACATTTTAGTGAAATATTGTTTATTTTGTCTTCGTGTAGACCATGTTTCAATAGTAAAAATGACACAATTTCGTTTTTATACTTTACCTTTGATATTATATTGTCACAAGTTGATATTTACAAATGAAATGCATTATAGTATAATAAGTATCACCCTTAGTGAACTTCGTACATATTTTGTTGTATTAGCAGGTTCAGTATTATGTTAATAAAATGCCATAATGTATGAAATGGATTTAAAATATTATTTCTTGTTTATTCCCTTTGTAAGTGTTGGTTTTACTTTACTGTAACTTTAAATCTTACTTATAAGTAAATTTTATTTTATACTATTATTTAGTATGTTCTACATTATTGTACATTATAATTGATTATACATATTATACCTAATTCACTTTGTAATCTGAATAGCATGCTTGTACAGTCTACATTTTGTGTGTCGATTTCTTTTGTAATTATTTTGTATAATGAATATAGCACGTTATTTACAACATACTTATTGTTTTTCTTTTTATCTTTTACCCTCAGAAATTTTGATTATTATTTTGTACGAAAAGTATAGCCTGTAAAAATATGGAAAAACACAAGTATTTAATTTACAACGCAAGATAAATAATCTCTAAATACTTGAGATATTATGTAATATATACAATGACTAGGTAGGTTGAACATCTATAATTGTCGATTCTCTTATCAATTTATGTGATGAAACTTTCAAGTAGATGTCATTTACTTTACAAGGTGTGATCGTTATCGTATCCATTAGGGAGCTCCTGATGAGAGCCAGCGGGGTCCTTCAGAGATAAGGAACCCACTCGATTTTGTAAGTACGTAGCCGTGTACTGTTTTATCTGTATATCTAATTAGGTGATCGGTTCTAAAGATCCCGTTGCATTGTTTCTACCCGGTACGTATAAATGCACAGTGCGTGGTCGCGGTCGTCAGTACGCCTTCAGCGTATATTAGTAGTTGTCGAAACATCTGCTCTGTAGAATAGAAAGTAGTTGAAATGATTCTCATGTTAATAAACGTTATGTTAGTTATAGTGAGTGGAGCACCTGTTTTGGAGGATCAGATTCTTTCTCTGGTGTTCGGTAATGAAGGTAAATAAACTTCTGTTCGTTAAGTAAATATAGTGTAGATAATTTTATTGTAACGCAGATGGAAGTATAATATTGAAGAGGATTATACAGCGCGTACTTCTCCATACAAAAATAAAAAGTTCTTTTCTACCTCTTAATATTGCCCGATTTCGGTGATTTTTGTGTTCACTTATTGAATTCATTGACGTAGAAAATTGAGGTAGAAATAGTACATTGTTCACCTAGAGGAGAAAGTGACCGATTACCGTCGAGGGTGTCGTTTGAAGCCGAGCCGTAGGCGAGGGCTTTAAAACACCCGAGATCGGAAATCGCACTTTCTCTCGAGTGATACATAGTGCTTTATACTACACCTACCTTTTATTTTACTTTTCTACGAATACTGAATCCTCAAACAACACACAAATTGAAAATGGCGCCAATGGCGTCTGCAATTTTCACATGTTCTTTTTTCAAATTGTTTGACACCATCCAACACACAGCTAGTGGCCAGTGTCATTTTGCGAACTTGGAGATAAAAACTCACTGTAAGAACTAAGGGCTTTTGATATTTAGGTTACCAGCGCATAGTCTTACCCAAAATTAAAAAAGAAAAACCACGTAAGAAATGGATTTTCATACACTTTTCTCTCCCGCTCAGATGCGTTTTCTCCCCGCATATTTGTTCGATATGCAATGACGTACTTTCTACCGTAAATTTGGTAAAGTATCAAGGTACTTTCCGAGCAGGTGTAGTATAAAGAGATTTTTCTTTTTGTATAGAGAAGTACGCGGTATATAATCCTCTTAAACATAAGAAGTTATTGCATTATAAAATAACGACCAGAGGAAAATATTATAGTAATGTGCGGGATATTTTATTGCGTTATGTAATTTAATCATAGCAGATACATAAGCCGTAAATTAAACACCAAAACGGTTTAATATGGGTGACAAACTATGACTTTCATATTAGTCTATGGGTGCAATCTTATTATGAGAATTAATATGTTGGAAATTTCAGACCTACAAAATATTATTATATTATTTAGCTATTTTTTTACCGGCGGTATACCTTAATTAAGAAAATTCTACGAACTATATAGGTACAATACAACAGTTACTACGATAAAATGCAATAAGACAACCTATAATTCATTGCAGACTCACAGGTAGTCCAAATGCTCCAGCCCTTCTACCAGTTTGCAGCGTACCCAGCATGCTGGCAGTATTGCCCAGTTGAATTTGCAACGTTTATTAGTTAAGCGAAATAGGTGCCAGCATTTTGATCAGCTTTTTTATTACTTTTGGATATCTTTTAACCACGACAGGTTCCTTACAAGGTGAGTTTGGGAAACACTTTGAAGGCGACATGATCCTGACTGAGGAGCAAAAATTAGCAGTATCAGAGGCAGTGGACGCCAGGAACGGATTAAGAGGTGGCGCGAAGCGCTGGCCAGAACATACCGTAGTTTATCAAATCGAAGAGGAAGATTTTGGTCAGTATATTTTTTTCTTCGGTTTGTAACTGATAGTCTTTGTTGCGCTGACAAGTGCTAAATAGCTTTCCTTGAACAGATTTTTAGCTAAATATAAATTTGATCATATTATCTCAAAGAAAAGTCCGAAACATGTTTCCTTAAAATTTTCTCGATAGAATAATTCTCTCGATTAAATAAATTCCAAAGTTGACTCTAAATTACGTTTGTAACGTTAATATCTTAATTCTCTATTTACTTATGAATGTGTATGAAAATATATTATTGAAATAGCAAAATCTTATCAAAGGGGACAAGAAAAGTTACATTTTCGATTTACGTTACTAGTTTTGTGTTATTAAGCTTACTTTCGGATTTTGCCTAGTTCTGGCTAGTGAAATATAAGCATATCTAATAACAAGAATTAACTTTTACATTGACAAACTGCTCCGCCCTTACTGAAGCTCGGCCTAAAGGCCTCGCTTCAGCATAACGAAAGTAGATACTATATTGTAGAGGATATGACAACTACTATGCCTGTTCCAAAAACACGATTAATAATTTAATATATTACTCTATACTTAAAAAAATAAAACATGAATACAGTTCTAAAATTTCCCTTATTTTTTTGTGTGTAAATCGCACCAATACTAATTTTATTTCTAATTATTATGATGCTGCCATGTAATGAATTACCTGAAAGATTTTTCCATTTTTGAAAAGTTCACTTTTGATCATATGAATTTATTTAGAAAAAATAAACCCCGAATACATGATGAAATATATAAGTTAGCTCCAAAAAATCTGAACGCAAAACCTTACCGCGCGGCGCAGCAACATTATCTTGACGCGACCAATCAGATGTGTTCATTTCTAAGCGCCAAATCAATTCACCAATCCAATTGAATTTTGAAGTTTGTCCTTGTTTTGTTAATTGTGAACTTGATGAGTCCGAAATCAAAGCATTAAGTGTATGAGAATTACACTTCTTTACATATTTATTAGTAGCTCACGCTATTTAAATATCGCTTAGTTTCGCTCACTTGCATGCGAAACGAGGTCTGCTCGTTCTACGCCCCAGTCCATCCTGTTTTACACACTTCATCATTAAGACTACTTCATCTTAAGGATTTAAACAGTTACCAAGATTATAGCTGTTCTCATGGCATATTTTTTTACTTGTTCAGCTATTTTTGTCGGTGACCGTAGGTTTTAATGTCTGAATAATCTTTAAAAAACATGTCAACAACTGGTGGGCTAAACATGTGTCAATTTTAAATTTAATCACGAGTAAATAATGCATACTCATACATGAAACCAACCCACCCATTTATTGGATTTATCAGACGAGGAGCAAGTGGGGATCATAAAAGAAGCAATGGATGAAATCGCTAATAAGAGTTGCATCAAATTCCGCCCTTCAAAAGGAGAAGAGCACGCAGTTATTATTACAGTAAGTTATCATATATAACTCTTATAACATATAATATATAACACTTATTAAATCCTTCAGAATATATAGTATGTCTCATCTATAAACTTTTCTCCTGGAATCCTTAGGTCAAGGTATCGCCTCGGCACCGTATTATCTGAATATAATCTGAAAAATCGGCAAAATTGCTCGGCTGACCGTCGTCGGGGAACTAAATTGAACTGATGAATGAATGTATAGTTATTTATACATTTAATATTGTTATAAGAAAGCCTTCCACAATATAAATACTGTTGCAACTTCAAGTAGAGCGTACGAATAATAGAGGTCGGTGGACCGAAACCATTATTAACATAAAGGCTGTTGCAACATACTTTATTTTAGTTAAATTCACAGCTTTAAAAATGCTCGAAATTCAACCTTACCACAACGGAATACTGGACATGACGAGGATGATGCAATTAAGAATTAATAGGCATCTGTCGTGCCCCGTGGGGTGTCGAGTTAGAATTGCACATCCCCATATCATCCCATGTGTATCGTAAGAGGCGACTAAGGGAAAAATACTGGAAGGTGGGCAGCAGCGCCTTGTAAAGAACTTTTTTCTCCAAGCGTGGGGATTATGGCAAATACCCTCTTAATAGGGGAGGCTGTGTTCAGCAATGAACGATCCGGCTGTTACAGTAGGCATCCGTCATCCACTGGACTTTCGCACTAGTGGTTGTACCGGATATTCAAGTTCACCCTTCAACCCAATTCGCTCGTGTGTGAACCAAATCAAACGCTTTATCGAAATCATCGAAAAAAATAATTAAATTGACAATAAACGTGTGATTATTACTCTGAAGGTATATATTATTATGTGACAGTTGTTGTTTCAGTTTCAGCTTCGTTTGTAGTTTTTGGTTTCTTTTGTAATATCAAGACGGGAGTGAGGTGTGACAGCCGTCAGTGATTGTTGACGTAGCATTTTTGATTTCATACGTAGGATACCATTGACTTAAAAATACCTTCAAATAAGACTTAGTTGTGAAGCTGCCAAGGTGACAGTTGATATCGTATAGTTTCAGTTTTCATTTTCCTGACAGCTATCAAACTTAAAAGGGCTCGGAAAGTGTTGACGTAGGTATAAATTATTGAGGGTATATTTTATATAAATTGTGTCTCAAGTAGGAAATTAAAAATGTAAAATTTAACACTTTGTCACTTTGACAGCTGTCACACCTCACACCCATCTTGATATTATTTATTACTTTGAAGAAGTCCTAATTTAGAACAGAACTAACTGCTACATCAATTGTCACGTTGACATCTGTCATTTCAAGTCTTCAGAGTTAATCCAATAGCAAAAGTAACATTCATGCGTTTCTTGGCAATTATTATTTTTTATCAATTGAATTATTTTTTGTAGTATCACTGAAGCAGTTGATTTGGTCGCTATCAGTGGCTGGAGGGGTAAACTTGAATTCCCCGTCCTCCCACCAGTGGGAAAGTCCAGTGGGTGGACGGGGCATCAATTGCCTTAATTGATGACAATCAGCAATGTCAACGGAAGTACATCTCCATAATCTATTCCAAACGAATACCACATTCTCATATCAATGGTATGTACCTAAGCATTTATTTTTAATCATATTTATTTTACATACCAAGTGAGGTATTCACTAGGTAGGTATTTACTTTTTAGAAATATTAAATGAAATAATAAGGTAACTGTACCATTCATGGTCAGCGTTCTATTGATGGTCAATTTCGATTTAAAAGCTGCAAAATAAGAGAACTAAATGTTGCAGGGAAAATGGCAACACTTAATACTAAACCATAGACATTCTGCTTGTAAAAAAATGACGTCTCTCATTTTGACACTTCACATTTGTAACATGGCGAGCCTTTGAACGGAATGAAATGGTGATCATATAAAATATGTGTAATTTTTGATAAGGAGTTAAGTAATTTTGATATTTTTTTTGTTGTAAGGTATGGGGTTTTGAGTTATACCTCTGTATTGATACTAAGAGTAACATACCTGTGAGGCGAATGATACCACAAAATTCTCATATTTCGATCTTGGAGACTGCATGAACAACGCTGACCTTTACTGGAACGTCCAATTATGATATTTCCAATGATGGTCAAAATGGCCATGATTGGTGTAATAGGGATTTTGTTATGTTTGATCAAAGTTAGAATATTTGTCCATAGTTATAAAATTACATTTTATTGGTGGCTCGTTCTCGCATTATGGTCCAGTAATGGTTATAGTTACCATTATTGGGGTGACCATGACTGGATGCTGAATCATAAACCATAATGTTTGCATTATATTAGGCGGAGGTGCTTGCTTTTTGCTCATATTTAGGCACCTAAATTTAAAGTAGATTATCGGCTAATGAAGGAAGGGCAAGGTGAAAAATTAACTACTTAGTTATTTTTATCGACATTGATCTAATTTTGATTTGTATTTGATTGTTTAAGTTTGAAAGATTCTAAGTAAATAAAAAACAAATCTTTTGCTTCTTTTATCACGAATGACAATGTATTGACAACCTTAGTGACCATAATTGGTGCTGGCCATAATAGGAAATGACCATGAATGGTGGGTCAACATTGGGTTTTGGACTGACCATTAATGGCTCTGGCTACACTTACTTTTCAAATATATTTTTTTACTTTGCTATCAAAGACAAGACTTATTTATAAGCTTTAGTATGTTATGCATTCCTACTTTAATCAATATCAATAGTTTTGAAACCGATCTGGATTTAATTAGATAATGATACAACAGTAAATAAAATTAAAAAATCTTATAGTGACCATAGCTGGTGCATTTACCTTATATCTACTCGAAGAAAATTATAAAACCATGGCTTTTTGTAGAGGCAGGAAAAATGTAATAATTATATATATTTTAATCTTATTACAATTAATTTATTGTAACCAAGTGAGTATCAGTTCTTTCTTCTCTAGATTTCAAAGAATTATATATTTATAATATTTTAATATTTTATTATTTTAATATTTATAAAGTATTATTATATTTTTATTGTCGAGTATGTAAGCGTTATGAATACATTTAAAGTAACTTCAAATTTAATCCTCCACGTGTACCTACTATACCAAAACAGACACGCGTTTGACCACTCAATCAGCTGATGGAAAGTGATGACGGGGGCGAAGATATAGCATGCTTGTCTGAGAGGTACATGTTCACTCTAGACTTAAATACTTCGGAGTTATTATTGTCTAAAAACATTATAATATGTTTTTATACACATTATCTTACTATTTCAAAATATAGGGATGTATTTGCTTCCATTGTATCAATTTATTCATAATTTGCTTGATTAAACTAACTCACTGTAAATAAAACAATAACAAACTGATGAACTAAGAAGTTAAACATATTTTTTCCTGTCTGTACCGAATTACCTACAAATTTGTTTTGGAATCAGTTACCTTTATGTATACACATAATATGTTTAATCCAGTTCAAAATTTGTGTAACATAATTGAGATAAGAAAATTGACTGTAATTTGTTTTATGTATCTAAAAATAAATAGTTTTAAAAGTGGTATCTATCCGTTCGGAATACAAAATAAATAGTATTGTTACAAAGAAATATAATTGGTATTATAATGTGGTATTCGTTTGGAATAGATCAACGAAAGGCATTCGTTGATCTCTATTCCAAACGAATGTACGTACAACTCTTATAAGAAATATATGTTGAAATATTTAGAAGTTTTAACTCGGGTATAAGTTTATGACACCATTGTACGTTATGTTACGATATGTATTACTACGCTACGCTAAATACTATTAGGTATTTCATACAAGTGTGTTTGTCTTCTCTTCTCGACAAAAAGGATTTTGTATAGGTACAGATAGGATGGAGGTCCGGAATTAAACCAGGAATGGGAGTACTACAAAACTTAAAGGGAGATGCTCCCTGATTTTGGGTTACTTTGAAGGTGAACTCCTTTTCAGAGGAATATTGTTTGGATGCAAGAAAAATATATCTTCGTACATTATTTTTACCTATCTATCAACCTGAAATCTGAACTCCTGAGTTATTATAATTTTTTAGAAACTCCTCAATGACAAAGAATTTTAGCATGCTAAAACGTGATGCACGGATTGAACGAATCCGTGATTAGTTAAATCCGTTAGATCTGAACAAATTCGTGTTTTTTATTTGACAATTGCATCCATGTGATAAGTATTATTTTCTTTAATTTTAACGCAATTCGGACATTCAAAAGGTTTGCTTTATTTTCCGTTATAAGCTCTTTTTTTATCTAAGTCGCCCCCAATTCCACGCGTTTTAATTGTTTTCTTTATGACAAAGACCATCTAATTTGTACAGGGTACCAAAAGCGGTTGTTTCTCAAGCGTCGGTTTCAGCACGGTCGATGACGACGGTGCTGTAGTCAACCAAGTACTGAATTTAGCTAAGGGATGCTTCAAGCACGGAACCGGAACAGTCGTGCACGAAATGCTGCACACTCTCGGCTTTTATCACATGCAGAGCACTTACGACAGGGACGAGTTTGTCAAGATTGAATGGGAGAATATTATAGCTGGTAAGGATATTTAATTTTTATATAGGAGCCCACGCAGTAAAGTTTATTCTAAGCAGAGTATTTTTTCTGTACGTATTGAACGCCTGTGAATTTGTTTGGGAGTAGGGAGATAAAATTAATGTATTTAAATTAAATCTTCGCCTAGCTTTCGAAATATGTGTATGATAGTTTCAGTCATGTATGAAAATGAAAGTTGCTTTTAATATTTTTATGTTTGCAATAACGCATGCTCTGCGGATAACATTACAAATTACAAATTTACGAGAAGAAAAATGTAAGTATCCCGCCCATGACTTAAATTTTTCCTCTAGTTTGTAATGAAAGTTAGTTGCTCTTCTTTTCAAGCTGGGAAAAAGGCTTGGTATGATTTTAGGGTTATGCACATATAATATAGATATATTATTGATTTCGACGGTTTTTATTATATATTTAAATATTAATGACAGATTAGATAGCTGTCAGAACTAAGACACGTTGTTAATTACGTTGTTTTTATTACTGAAAATTGTACACACGATTTTTATTTCATCTAGTTGTAGGGCACATTATACCAACAGCGTACTACAAAGGTGGTTGGTAGTATCACAGCCAAAATAAACTGTGGTAACATATTACCACAGTTTATTTTGGATGGATACCTTTGTTACTACTGGTAATATACGACCGACTTGAACCGGGAAAATGGTTGCAGTCTAGCCATATAAGAATTTAGATTGAGCTAGAGATTTCTGAGTCTACCTCAGATATGTGTTTGTACCTACTATGTTATTGTCTTTATTAGCAGCGGAATTTTTCGAATTTATGATTTGACTGGACAGTTATACCGTTTGGAAGCGTTAATTTTTAAATCACATTACCTACTTACAATCAATGACACAATTATTGAAACGGTTCAGTGTGAATTTTGGTAGATGACATAAGAAAAACAATGATTTTCTAAAAAAAAAAAAAAGGTGCCGACGCCTTTAAGGAAAGTGTGCAAGTAGCGCTTCTTATGCAAACGTAGTTTCATCATATTTTCAATATCAAATGTTCAAACTCTGTGAAAGTTTGCTCTCATATCTCTGAGCCTACTATATATGCTTCGTTTGCTAGTTTTCCGAAACTAAAATTAAGTATGTATTTTTTTTAGAATAGAATATTTATTACAAAATTACAAATTTATGAGAGAAAAAATTATAGTCATGTGCGGGATTCGAACCCGCGTCCATCCACCCCTAGAATATTTATTTTATTGCCACAAGTAATGTTTCACATCATACATAGGTAGGTAATTATCTTAAACATTTAATAATAATATATTCAAAAATATTCGGAGAAACCATTTTGTATGGGAATTGTTATTTCATTTAAAGGTATAAAATAAATGATACATTTAAAAATTTACAACCAAGAGGCATAGATCCAGAGATAGGAAATATTTTTTTTTTGTACCGGCGGTATGCCTTTATTAAACAATATACTATGAACTATAGTTCATAGTATATTGACTATACAACACTACAGCTACTACAATAAAAGAATTTAGACAACCTATAAGTCATAGCAGACTCATAGGCAGTCCAAATGCTCCAGCCCACTCCAGAGATAGGTAGATTAGGCTCAGAGATATGCATGCAAACTTTCACAGAGTTTGAACATATGGTATTTAAAATATGACAAAGCTAACGTATACATACTACGTTTGTATAGAAAGTACTATTGCACTCTAGCCTTAAATTAAACAGACAGAAGTAATGATGACCGAGCGGCAATAGCTATGCTTAGCTCATGGTGATAGGGCATTTTGTGAATGCTCGCCGCGCTAGCTACCACCCCTAAGTAAATAATCTGTCGCTAGTAACTCAACGGTGTGTTCCGGCAACTTCGCCTTGAGAGCCTGCAAGTTCTAAGTTAAGCCTGTTTTGTCATTCTCGACCAAATCATCATTTACAACAGATGATATGGTGGTCAAAGGCTAACTTATCAGATGACTACAAAATTAACAGTAAATATCTAGCTACATATATTTTCAAAAGAAAAATATAATATCTCATATTTCTTCTGTAGAATAATATAATATCGTATCGTGTTTATTGAATTAATACTTGTCAACTTAGGAACGTACCTATTAAGTTTTTTTTTTTTTTTTTAATTTTGTATCTACACTTCACAGACTCCAGGGTCCGTGACTTTTTTCAACTATGACATATTTTATTAATAAACAAGAAATATGTAATAAGAAACATGCAACATTCAAGGGGGGAACAGTGTTAAAAGTTTTTTTTTTTTTTTTTGTTAATGTTATTAGCACTAGCATCCAGAGCAGACCAGTATCCTCTAGCAGCACCCGTTCACGAGTTGACGCATGTGCCAGCCATCGCCTTCTCAACCATTTTTGAGGGAAGATGGCGACCCGACACACAACACCGCCGCTAGACAACACCTTTCTGTGAGCGCTCAGGATACCCGTGCCAACGATTACAATTATAAACATAATTTGGGACTACAATAACATAATATATACCTATTAAGTTTTATGCACTTTCGAAGAACGTTAAGTAGCCAGTTGGGTTATTTTGTTATTTCTGACATAAGTATTGTTATAATTTGTGTAAAGGCACGGAGCACAACTTCGCGAAGTACAATAACGATACCGTGACCGACTTCGGAGTAGAGTACGACTACGGCAGTGTCATGCACTATCCGGAGACAGCATTCTCCAAAAATGGAAACAAGACGATCATTCCACTGAAGGTAAGTGGTTCATAACGTCACCTCACCTCCTGTAGTCAAATCTCAAGATGGGTGGATCATAGAGGTGTGTAGAGGCATGGGGCATACTGCATGTTTTTGGAACTGGCCATTTACAATAAAAAATAAAGCAGTTATACGGAATTCGGAAATGGAACTCTCTAGAAATATGTTACTTTTTTATTTGGGAGACTGTCATTTGTTATCTCATTGTGCCGTCCTTTAGTAAATTGTGTGTCGTTATCGCAATGAGTTTAATTCGTGAAAGTTTTCACTCAATGAGGTTTTACGATTTTTGCGTCAAAAAGAGAGTTGCGAGAGACCTCATCTGGCATTTGGTGATGAAGCCTCATATCGCATCTCTGTGTATTCGTGGTTTCGAGAATTTAGACGTGGACGTGATCAACTCCATGACGATGTAAGTAAATGTCGGCCGGCGACAGCGATTACAGAATCCACGACGTATGTCGCCGTGTCTATAATATCGTGACAGGTGACGAAGCCTTGATGTACTGGTTTGAACCCGAAAGAAAAAGCCAGTTGGCAGAATGGATCTTTCCTTTTGAAGATTTACCAACGAAAGTTAAGAGAAATCCAAGCATTGGTGCGAAAATGGTTGCGTCTGTTTTTGGCAAATGAGGATATTTCACGACAGTATCGCTTGAAGACCAAAGGACTGAGATTGGTAACACAATTCTTGTTTGCCCAGTCTTAGTTCATGAAAAGTGTACTCGAAGCAATATCGTCCTTCACCAAGATAAGGCTTCTTCGCTAAGGTAACGAAAGGGTACTTGAAGGCTTCAAATGTAGAACTGACGTGTCATCCGCCATAAGGCCCAGACTTTGCATCATGCGACTTCTTTTTATTTCCTAAAATTAAAAACAAAATTTTACAAGTACTGAATCAGCTGTGTATGTGTTCCACGAAGCTATTGAAGAGGACCCTAAAGAAAGCTAGCCCAACTGCTTTTTACAATGGTTCCAGCGTCTGCAAAAATATGCAAATTGGGAGGGCATATACTTTGAAAAACAGTATCATAAGTCAAATATCTTTTCTTATTTATCAAAATCTAGAAACTTTTAGTATGACCTAAGTAGTACCCAGCCAAACATTTCACGCACTCACATTTCGCTAAACAAATGAATTATCTCAAGAACAAGCTGGACAAAGTGTCCAGC
The DNA here is from genome assembly GCA_963854805.1 of Plagodis dolabraria. Lineage (NCBI taxonomy): Eukaryota > Metazoa > Arthropoda > Insecta > Lepidoptera > Geometridae > Plagodis > Plagodis dolabraria. Next base: position 24,566,448 of record OY978441.1, on the reverse strand, counting down.
TTGTTCTAGAGATTATCATCATATATTTACAGAAGTAGTTTTGTAGCACAATATTTTCTAGCGCGAATCAAACTATACAGTCTCGGCTTGAAGCTCTACGTGTCGGGCGCCTCAACTGTTTGGCCATCAAGTTTGATGGAAAGACGCAATTTTTTTTGTTCTGTTGGGGATGGCGCCTCCCTAAAATTACTGGACAAAGACACAAAGTAGTAGTTCTCTGACACAAAGTAGAACTATTTTTAAACACTTAACTTTCTTATTGCTGTCACTATACTGTTCAAAACTTGACACGTGAACGTTATTTCGTTTTATCTGGCAAAATTTTAAATACTAGGTATATTGAGATGGCTAAGCAAACCGAATACCAGGGACCGAGGTAGGGTCGGTAGGTAGGTACATTCTATTGATTTTTCACTAACACAATAACTGTACATATTGTAAAGCTTTTAGTAACGATGGTTGGTCAACTCCGGCCTTAATAGCGCTAACCCTCCCCAGGAATTCTCATTGGTAGTATCTTGGCTACTATATGGCAAAAGGACTGAAATATGGTGCTGAGCCCTTTGTGCCCATTGTGCAACGACGCCCCACTTATACGGCTATTTATTATTTGTGGATTGCCGCTCTTAGCATTATGTTCCATTGATCGCCTTTAACGAACATTCAAAGAGGTCGATATAAAATTCATAATTTTTCTCCCACAGGAAAATGTCAACATCGGCCAAAGAAATGGAATGTCTGACAGCGATGTTCTGAAGTTGAACAGGATGTACTGTGAAGGGCCCGAAGTTCACAACGAATTCTTTCGAGACTGAATATTTAGAGGAGAATAGGTTTTATAGTTTAAATAAGTACTTAGTATAAGTTGGTGCTAATAACCATAAAACAGATTGCTAGCAATGCAATGTTGTTTTAATCTCTGCGGAAATACCTTTACCTAATCCACCGACTTACGACACGCCAGACTGTACCGATGACAGCATTCATTATAAAGAAAGTGAAGAATATTTAACTAGGTTGCCAGTAGTTGCCTGCAACACCTGTTACCAACGCAGTTACCTAATATAGATAGTGGTAAGATAAAAGGTAGGATCTTACTTATCCATATTTAACAAAAGAAAAGGCAAAAACTGACGTTTCGAGTTATAAGTAGCAACTTTTCTTGAAAATATACTATGTTTTGTTTTGGCAAACCAATACTATTTTCAAGTTCTAAATTTAATATGACCACCGCGGCAGGGAATTATTTACTTATGATAAATACATTGGTATTATCAATTAACTGCACATTTTTTAAGACATAATAAAATTAGACCACAAACTCCATCAGATAGAGTTTGCATATGGAGACATGGTCTTTTGCCAATTAGCTGATATAGACAAGTAGTGATCTCGATTCTAAAAAGCATTTTCTAAATTTATAATCAGATAGAGTAACTGACGCGCACATTAACCTACCTCTATATCTATCTAATTTCCATTGCTTATTTTAACAAAAAGAAATAATTAGTGAATTTTAGATTCAGAGCATGCATAGGTACTACTGGTACCATTGTCACTTTCCTCTGTCACATTACGACACAAAATTTCTTAGGTGTTTTCTATTCTATAATCTATTGGACACCTTACGGCAATTCTTACAATGGTGTCAAAGATCAACACGTTGTTTTGTGTACGGCACAGTTTCTAGCTGACAGTGGCAATGAAAGATTGCGGATTGCCAACATCCATACCAAATTGTATTGAATAACATTGGTCAACTATACCTAATGCAATTTGCTCTAATGTTCGATCAAGTGAAACGGTGGAAAACTTAGGTATTTAGATAATCCTAATTGTATTAACCTATATTTTAGATAAATGCATTGTTATTATTTTGGTAAAAAAATACTTGTCCGTACTTGTAGATTGTGTTGTGTTCTTCGATATGTACTCAGCTATTGATTTGGGCTGTATTTAGTCTATTGATTTATCTACACGCGTCGATTCTTGCTTGAGTGAGACGAAACTAGATCTGAAGACCTCAAACTAAACTCCAAATGCCAAGTAGAGCGAAAAAGAGACCAGCTAAGTCAAACTTTTCTTTATTAGCGATCCGCATTGCAACAACCCTTCTGTGGCTCGAATCCCGTCTTGGAGTTAACCTTCACCGCAAGGTGGTAGGGTAGGATCCAAGGGTGCGGTAATAACATCAGACATGACTTAAAAAAGTGGTCTACTTACACAAAAAGATAATTAAAAATATGTTAAAAGATAGAATCGACTACATTATTAACATACACTTTGTCTATAGTGCCAAAACATAAGTTTAAAAATAGTTATCAAATTAAAAAGGGTTGTTAAATAAAATTTTGTTGTGATGAAAAAATATTCGTATCTGCCCTTTAACGACATTGATGGTTTATGAAACACATTGTCAATCGATAGATAAACTTTCTTAATATATTTCCGATTAAATATTTACTTAATATATTTAATCGGAATGTACGATTTGTTGCATTTTTGACGAAGGGAATACATACTTGCAACTGCCGTGAGCTGATATGAGCCGTATTTCAACATTGGCTTCTTTGATTTTCGTATTGGCCGACAGAGTTAATATAAGGACTGCAAAGCCCTTAAAAACTTAGACCACATCATCATTTCCAATGGTCAAAATCTTACCTATCGACTATAAATACTGTTACTGTTTTTGAAGTAGTGTTAGCCGAGCGGTTATAGCTATGGACTGTCGTGCCGTAGGTCCATGGTTCGATCCCTTATGCTGCCAGCTTGAGCTTCATTGCATAGTGGAAGGGCATTTTGCGAATGCTCGCCTAGCAAGCTACCACACTCAAGTAGTAAATCTGTCGCTAGCACCTAACTGTTTATTGCGGCAGCAGTCCTGGAAAACCAGTAAGTAACAATGAAATTACGGGCACATTTGATTTAACAACTGTATCTTTCAGGGTGAAATGCGTTTCGTCACTTGTGACATAAGGCATATGTTATTGGCAGAAGTTACCGCTTACTATAAGAGGGCCTCGTGCGTGTTCCGTCAAAACAAAATTTAAAATAAAAGTCACAGGCACAGCCTTCGATCCTGATCGAAGGGCACAGCTTAATACTTGTACTAATGTTCTTAAGATGGCAATAACATATTATGATTGAATTACAGCAACTGCAGACTCTAAAATTAATAATAAGATTTGAATAATTATTAAAAATATTATATGTTGCTATATATGACCCAGTTCTTCTTAATAAAGTTATTAATAAATGTCCTGCAATTATATTTGCTGTTAAACGAACAGCAAATATATTCAGCATTGTGAATCAGCGTTTTAAGTAGGTATGTTGTTTAAATAGAGTACTTGCAGACTGCAGTCCCTAAATAGTTTATAAGTGTAAGTTTTGAGGTAGATCCGTAGCAAAAATTATCTAAAATTGACAAGTTCCCCACATTTCTTTTACACTTAAAAATTGTATTCTGCGCAATGAGCTCTACCTACAGCACAATCCACTTGCTGTTAGAAAAAAATATGCCCCTTTTTTCTTTTTAATGCTCTAAATAGTTATTTAGCCACATATAATCACTTTGAGCACGAGGAAGCACCCTATATAATTTATTATATATAATATTTTGGATATTAAACAATAATAAAAACAGGATTGAGTACCTAATTACTTAAATATTGTAGCTCTTGTATAGCGAAGTTGGCTTAGCTGTTCTTAAACGATGATCTAAATTAAGCAATGTCCGTTGCGGTCATGACTTGGATGGGTGTCCGCTCGTGACATTACTACTGAGCGCTTCCGTGCTTCGGAGGGCGCATTAAATCGTCGATCCTGGTTATTGTCTTAGAATAGCAGTCGTTACAACAAGTTGGTAGGGCATTTTGCGAATGCCCGCCTGGCTGGCTATGCTCTCATGTAAAAAATCTGTCGCCAAGCAATTCTTGAGAGCCAGTTATTCTAGCCTGAACAACATCTTCGACCACAGCAACACTTACCAACTGGTGAGATAGTAGACAAAGACTGGCCTATCAGCTTTAAATAAATAAAAAAATAAAAATTCAATAAATTACAATTGCGATACCCACAATGACAAATCAACAACTGTAACTTGACTTGCTTTCGCCATTACACCTGTTCAGTTACAAATGTTACAATACTGAATTAGGTTTATTGTCGATTTGATAAAATAAGTCGTCCGGTAAATTTAGCAATGACGATCTTGCGCGCGGCGACCGAGTGGTGCAGGCCCCACGGCTGTCGCAAGCGACGCCGTCGCCGCGGCATTTGACGACCAACATCTTGTGAAATGGTCGTATCCGAAGCTATATTAAACCTCGCCCCACCCCGGCAGGTTTTGTCAAACGCAAAAAATCAAACGCGAGAGTAAAAGCTATCCATACCGGTAAAATTAACATAAAATCAATAACAATGTTCGCAATATCGCTACATACCGTTAGTTAATATGACACACATTTTTCGAAAACGTGTGAGTTGATTCGAGTCTACGGAGACAATAGTAACCCATGTATATGTGTAGGATATTTTTTATAAACAGTAGATATAAGTCGGTACAATGACGCGAGTTTTGTGGCTAGTGGTGCTTGTTAGTGCGGTGCAGTGTAAGCCGATGACCCAGGATGAATTAGAGGACTTTAGTAACTTCTTGCTTATGACATCGTCGTTGGATCTTCATGTTAAAAGTAAGTACAGGCCGTAAACTAATATCGCCTATGTAGGTAGTGCTCCAACTTTAAAGTTAGACAAAAACGCCTGTTGCATAGGGATGACTAGTACGATATAATAGTCAGTATTCCTTTATAAAAGTAATTGAATGTGAGACTATTCCAATAGTGCTCTCCTGGAAGAAATTCAAAAAAAGATCATTGTTTTAGAAGGTGCGGATCCAGACGATGCGTTGGACGAAGAGGAGGTAGCATCTGACCATGCGTGGGAGGAAAGTGGGAAATTTGAAGGAGATTTGATCCTCAATGATCGCCAGCGGCGTTTGATCGTTGAAAATGTCGAAGGACTTTCGAGGAACGGCTTAACAGACAGCACAAAGAAGTGGCCAAATAACGAAGTCGTTTATTTTATCCAGAGAGAACATTTCAGTAAGTGAATTTGTTAGTTAAGTTTTACATCAAGGTTCAATTGTTTTCAGCCGTATTTACTAATTAAATATTTTGTTTTTCAGCCAGTGGGCAAGTCCAAGCTATACAAGATGGCATAGACGATCTAGCACGCGCGTCGTGCGTCAAATTCCGTCCTTACAGGAAAGGGGATCGTGACGCGGTCGTTATACAAGTATGTTTTTTTTTTATTAAATACTAGCTTTCCGGGCGCGACTCCGCCCGCGCGTATCTCGGTTATCGCGCAAAAACATTAACCTCTTTTTGCGCAGTTGGATAAAAACTATCCTATGTTTTTTTCCGGGTCTCAAACTATTTCCATACCAAATTTCATACAAATCGGTCCAGTAGTTATGGCGTAAAAGCGTAACAGACAGACAGAGTTACTTTCGCATTTATAATATTAGTACTGATAGTGATGTCAGTTTATAGGTACCTATAACTGGCCAATATTATGTAGGACATAGAAACGTGCTATATTTATATGAGTTCTTATTAGCCCACGGATTAAGTGAAACTGTAGCGCTGGTGGTAATATTCGTCGAGTCGGAAACACTTGGATGGGTATCACCACTTGCCTTAAAAAAGGTTTGCATTGCTGAGATTGATAATTAGAGACAGATGATTTTTTTTATCTTAATGTCACTTGTGGCATTGATCCTGTACCACACAGATTATATTTGATACAGTAGTAATAGGGAGGGAGTACTATGGGTGTAGAATCATGCAAAAAATATTTTTTCTTGCAGGGAAGTCGACGTGGTTGTTTCTCCCAAGTGGGCTACCAAGGAGGTTACCAAGTCCTGAATCTCTCTGGTCGTCACCCCGTAGGGCGCGGGTGCTTCCGCCACGGGACTGTGGTACATGAGCTATTGCACTCCCTCGGATTCTACCACATGCAGAGCAGCCCCGACAGAGATGACTATATCGATGTTATATGGGCTAATATTGTACAACGTAAGTGTGGTCTCTATCACCCGTTCTTTTCCTGATGCGCCTTACAGTGTCATCCAAACATGAACTATAACGATGTAGGTTAACTTATAGAACGGTGTAGGGCTTTTTTCTTATTGAATTTTCCACTTACTCTCCTGTTTGTAAGCAAAGATGATGAAAACTAAACTTAGAATGGGCATGTAATTCCGTGACTTACAACACGGAACACACCGTCAGGTACCTACTTGGCGGTAAATTTTCTACTTGACGGTGCTAGCTATATTACCAGGCGAGCAGCAAAATACCCCAAAAAAAATTATACATAATATTATATCTCCAATTTTCTGATAATCTTATAATGATTTATGAGTATGTATGTAGACAAAACATACTGTACTGTATGAGCCGGATCGTCCACTGCTGAATACAGCATCCCCATTTGCCATAATCCCCACGCTTGGCGATCGCAGTGTAAGTTGGCAGTTCTTCAGAACTACCCACCTTCCTGTATTTTTCCCTTAGTCGCCTCTTACGACACCTACGGGATGATAAGGGGAGATGCTATTCTAAGCCGGCACCCCACGGGACAAAACATACTATTTTATATTTATGATTAAAACGCACGTTTTCGGGTGGAAATTCTAAATTAAAAACAATTTTATCTATGTTAAGGGTTGTAGCTAGGTTTGGTAAACATTCTACATGATCCTGATATTCACATGTTTAAAATTATTGCTTAATTTTTTTTAAAGTTATTGAACACCAATGCACATGATCTCATATACCAATCCTAAAACCGTCGAAAATAATAAAAAATACGTTTATCGGTAACAAAATTACTTAGGTATTATACCTATATTTCCTCTCCATCAAAAGGTTGCCTGGATGAGATCGCTGTTAGTGTTAAATCCGCGCATTGTAACACTTAATTGTAAGCCTTCGTATTTTATTATATTGCAATGTAGTGGAGTGTATCTACAATAAAGAGTTATCTATCTATTTAAAATGAGGAATCAGTGCTATAATTAAAAAAGTTTGTAATTGTAAATAATATGTTCTAAATCTCACTTACCACGTAATCTAGTACAATAGTTAACTATAATAGTAAGTAGAAACAAAACCAAAATATTATAAGTGGCCCCGCCGCCTTAAACATTATTATTTAAAAATAATAACAGCCCTAAGGCTATTTTTCTTCTTATTTATAATGCCTCGTTAACGGTTAAGAATGTGGAGGTTCTGGGTTAGATTCACGTATCGGACTTTTATAAGGTCTTACTGATTAAGAAATTATCTGTAGCAGCAGTCGCCTGCAGTCCGATCAAGGCCCGGTAGATGATAACTATATAGGTTTGCTCCCTAATAAATGGAACCAAAACGTGTCTTCTAGACACCTCTACATTACGCTTTGAGGATATTGACGTAGATATATGTATTTATGAATATACGATCGAAATGATCTACACTTGTAGTAAAATAACAAGGAAAATTGTACCTAAAATCCATTCGATTTATTGCATAAGTGCATGATTATCGGAACAGAAAAGCGAGTAGCGTCCACGACCACAACTGGGCTCGGAACACAAGCCGCATATAAATTGAGCTTCCATACGCGCAACGCATGCTACATTATCTATTGAATGATGTCCCTTTGTACTAATGCAAACATAACGTAACTTCTAAAAGTAAAATAAACATGACGACGTAATTGTTATAACTGCCCATAATTCGTTTTGTTAATTCGCAGCTGCGAGACATAACTTTCGCAAATACAACTCGTTCTCCGTGTCTGACTACGGCGTCGGTTATGACTACGACAGTGTCCTTCATTATAGCCGGCGAGCTTTCTCTGTTAACGGTCAGGACACCCTTGTGCCAAAGAAGGTGATAAAACTTGTTTTATGTATATTAATATGTAAAATTAAACAATTTGATGACGATGAGCTCTCGTCTCTAACAAAATATCGATTATTTATGTTTTCAGAACGGTGCGGAAATTGGACAACGAGTGGGACTTTCGGATAAAGATACACTCAAATTAAACAAAATGTACTGCGATGCTGACAATGATAACCTCCAAGCAGACGAAAACGCAACTCCGAAACCCAAGAACAAAAAGAAAAAACCTAAGAACCAGCCGTTTGAAGGACATGGGATAGGATACCATCAAGGTAAAACAGTGGTTATCCAATTACCCGCGGCAGAAACTTACAAGATATCAAATGTAAATGTACCATCAACTCATGTGTTTGATTTTAGTAAAACGCCGCAAATCCTGTCGACGCCGAAAGCCGGAGGATATCGATTTGGAGAAGAAGTAATATATCAGCACACGCCATCAATATCGCAGAACATAGACACTATAACAGAACATAAAAATATTTATGATAATCCAAGTCTGAGCAAAACTACGTTTCATCATCATCAACAACCTAATGACGAGAAAGAGGAATCTGCAAAAGAAGATAAAAAAAGCGTTTCGTCACTTCCTAATGTTTCGAACGAAATAAAACCTGATCATGCCCCTATCGATGAACACGATAAAGATTTAAAAGAAGCTTTTCACAGATTAACTCAAATAGTGAAGCAACATGTTTACCCTCAAAACTATGACAACGATTACAAGATCAATAAAGATTATAGCATATTTCTTACACGATCAGAACCAAAGAAATCAAATACTTTTAAGGGTTCATTAGATGATGACTTTAATCAACCAATTACGTATGACTCTCCGCCACCATATTTGTTGAAACAGATAGAGAAAACAAACGAAGATAAACTTGTTTTGACTGATAATTTAAACAAAAACTATACACCCAGACAATTCGAAGATACAATGGATAAATTATATGGGGTTTCGTTGCCTACGAAAAAACCTTACAGTTCTAACGAGCAAACCGAGACACCTCACTATGCAACTTTAGAATATCTCCAAGGAAGACAAGACTTTAGCAATCTATATTTGCCGGAAACACCAGAAGATAATAAACAAAGAGACGAACAATCAGAAGCTCCTGACAGTGATAAAAAAAAATTACATGACAGTATTAAGATAAATCCGCATGAACAAGGTTTTTACTCTGATTATGTACAAAAAAGTGTTAAAAATAATCCAATAGACGCTTCTTCGGAAGATATTAGAACTGAGAAAGAAACGCTTAATGAATATAAACAGTCTAATATCCCCGTTAACGAACAACATGATTCCAGAGATAAACCTTATAATGATAGAATAGATTCTTCATATAGATTATTGCTTCCCACTAAAAAGCCTTACAGTTCAGATGAACACACAGATACTCCTATTTATGCTACTTTAGAATATCTCAAAGACAGACACGATATCAGCCATTTATATAAGCCGAAACATAATGAATATGAAAAAGAGCCCTTTACTGTGGGTGACCTCCCGACAACACAAGATGATTGGTATAACAAAGATATCTATAAACAAAATCCTGCTAGTTATGATCGCGACTCATACGCTGATAATATAGAGACAGACCGTACAAAGCTCCAAGAGGATAAAGCCAAGGGCCAAATATTAGATGCATCGCATTATGATAAAGGTGACGATGATGAGTATGAAAATGGAAGAAAATCACTTAAGAAAGTAAAACCTAAAATAGTAAATAAGGCCCCAGATTTTTTCACGAATCATAAAATGAAAGGAGATAAGATAGGTGTTACGGATGGTTCTAAGCATAATAATAGTGATAAAAAGAATGAAGAAACCAATCATCGGGTTAGGGGCTATGAATACGATTATCGTCCTGACTTAAATGAAGGAGACACCTATACATTAACAGATGCTCAAAAATACGATTACATTGACGACGAAACTAGTAAAGAATCGCCAAAGCCAAATAAATCAAAATCAGAAGCACTTAAAAGTTACCAAGAATATCATCCAGATTATGAAAAAGATGACGATGATGGCTTATCAAGTGCGTCAAATGAAAATGTTAAGGAAAACAGTGAAGAATTGTCAAATAAAACTCAACGTTATTCTATGTTTAGTGCTCCGGTTCCGCTTACCAAAGACTGGTTCAAAGCGAGTTATTCTATACCCGAAGCATATGAACATAAAGATAATGTAGGATTAAATAAATATGATTATAGATAAATTCATACTCATTTTATGCAGTAGGAAATACGTTTTTATTTTTATAAATATACTGGTGCCGATTCTATAATAATGCTCTAAATTATGATACGAATTCGTATAACGCTTGCGAATAACAGTCCTGAAATTTGACATGTCTATTGAATTGCGAGTGTGTTATTCGCAGATTTCTTTGTCATCTTAGAAGAGTTATTTTGTCATGTAACTTGGGATGTAACAAAGAATATTTTGAAGTGATGAAAAATGTACTTAGTAATTATATTTTTTTCAAACACTTCGTTAGTACACGTCACCCATATATTTCATACAAACGTATTTATACGAATACAAAAATAAATAAATAATTTAACTATATCTACTTATGACCTAAAAATATTACACTTAAAAATTCTGAGCTCTGTTTTCTACCAGGAGGCAATCATAAGTAGAAAACAGAGCTCAGGTCACTTATAAATTTAATAATTAATTAATTTATAATTGGTAATTATATTATTACCAATTATGTATATATGGTAATGTGTTTACATGAATATGGATTTTAGCATAGATAATTTTCAATTTAGAGTATTGTTATAGACCACTATACTTATGTGTATTACCTAGTATTACGTAGAAGAATCACACTCTATGTACTATGATTTTTATGTGATTAATTTGTGCACCTACTTATTTAGTTTGTTTGTAGTTGTATCAAATAAATGTATTGTTGAATTGTTTCTGAATGTAATGTTCAACTAGCTGCGTCCGGCTGTTTCACCCGCATATAAAATGATTAAAAGTGACGGTGGTGATGGAAAGTTACGAAGATAATGAAAATAATACAGAACGTGAACTATCTCAATTTCAAGTTTTATCCAAATCTGCTCAGCTGTTTCAGTATAGGAGTAACAAACATACAAGTACACACCAAAATTTTTGCATTTATAATATTATGATGGTCATCATTCAATAATTAGTATACAAAAGGTATACCTACACTAATCCTCCTATTGACAATCGTTTCTTAAAAATTATTATCTGAAAATCATCTTAATTTTTAACCGACTTCCAAAAAAGGAGGAGGTTCTCAATTCGTCTGTATTTTTTTTTTTTTTTTTTTATGTTTGTTACCTCAGGTCTCTTGACTGGGTGAACCGATTTTGAAAATTATTTTTTTGTTTGAAAGCTGATGCTTGTCGTTTGGTCCCATTTTAAATTTTATCAAAATCGGTCAAGCCATTTTTGAGTTACACTAAAAAGACAGAAAAAAAAAATTTAACAAAAAATGGAACCGAATTTACACCCAAAAGTGTGAAATAACTTGTCGAAGTCGGTACCATGCGCACAATATTGTGATAATAGGTACTTTTGTACCATCATGGTACCGACTTCAACAAGTTATTTCACACTTTTGGGTGTAGAAGTCGGTTCCATTTTTTGTTAAATTTTTTTATATATTCTGTGCTTAGGAGTGGAATTATTACGTCCTTAAACTATTATTTGTATGAAAAAAAACTCTAATCCTATCATGAGGTAGTAAATGAAAGAGATTTTTGAGCTGATTCTTAAAATATACCATATCATTATATGTCGGTTACTTATACTATAATCCGTATATATATTGTGTCAAGTTGTTTGTCCGCGATGGACTCCTAAACTACTGAACCGATTTTAAATGAGATTTACACACCGTGTGGAATTTGATCCAAATTGAAAGATAGGAGAATCTCAATTTACAGTCGCAATTACCCGTGCAAAGCCGGGGCGGGCCGCTAGTAATATTATAAAGAGGTAAGATTTGTATATTTGTATGTAACGAATAAACATAAAAAGTACATACTGGACCGATTAAAAAATTTTTTTCTACATTAGAATCCTAATTATCCCTGATGAACATGGTTTAATTTTTCATATTTTTAAATAAATTGTTTTCTTTTTGATTTTTTTGTTAAATACCCGTGCGAAGCCGGCTCACGCTAGTTTTTAATAAAACCAGAAATCATTTTGGATACATTGAATACAAAGTTTGGGCTCCCTCAGATACGATACTGCTGAATTACTTAATTTTCATAAAATGTATGTCTAATGACTTAATATTCTAATATCTAAAATCATGAAAGCAATTTTTTATATTTTTATAACATTTGAATGAGACAGTTCCTAAAAAACCTTTAGGAATTTACGAGGCTTATGGTACCGTATCCTGTACTGTGGTATTTTTGTTTATTGGTGTTATCTAAGTGTGATATTTCTCAGTGTTAGAAATCATCAGCGACCACGAACCCTACCTCTACGCCAGAACTTTTGCCCCATATAAGGGAAGCAGTTTCCTGAAAATCAACAATTTCGACAGTGTATTGTGAAATGTCACACCAAATCGAATGACCAATTATTGATGGCTTTTGAACCGTCCTGTTTACCATGTAGTCAATCACAAATAAAATTGACGATCCTCGCTGTGATTGGTCACTTGTGAATGAAGCTCTAACCAAATGTTTGTTAGCGGTCAGTCTTGAGAAAACTCTCTCTCTTTTATATCTCCTACTGTTGCTGGCCTCCTTGAACATATAAAAAGGGGCAAATATCAGGATGCACAAATTTGTGACCGTTCTTCGGAACGTGAACGTTGCGTGGTCAAGGATTTCGCAGATGATACCTCTCTGATTGTTAAAGTAAAGGGTTTTCAACAAGAACTTTGTTTTCTAAAACAAAATACAAAGAATTTAGATGAAGATGATTCAAATTTTATTTGTAATAAATTTTTCATTTATCATTGCCAAACTTTTGTCTTCGTATAATACAATAAAAATTTGAATCACCTTCATCTTTATATTCACAAAGTTCTTTTTGAAAAACCATTTACTAAATAGGAGAGATAGTGAACTCGTTCATGTAAATAATGTGTTATCTATTTTTTTTAACGCCTGATATGATAGCCTTTGACCAGTATCTCACATGATGGTAAGTGATGATGTGGTCGTTGATGTTGTTCAGGCTAGCCTAGAATTATTGGCTCTCAAGGACAGCTGCCGGAACACACCGTTAGGTGCTTGGCGACAGATTTTCTACTTGAGGGTGGAAGCTAGCCATGCGGGCATTAACAACATGTAACGAATGTCATCGTAAGGCAACAAACAGGACCGACGCCTCCGAAGCACGGAAACAGTAGTAATGTCACCAGCGGTCACCCATCCAACTCCTGACCGCGGCGGACGTTACTTAAATTAGTCACCTACGTTATTTAATTACATACATTGTTATATTTTTTATTATTATAGGTACATAAGGTGAATATTAATATATCTGCCCCAATCATAGCCCCACCCATCCCCGATCCAAAAAACACAAATATTTCCCAACTGTTGGCATGTGGAGAGCAAGGAGAGCCTGGGATTCACATCCGAGGCGTTGCTCTCTATATGGAAGGCAGTAAAGAAAGACTCTGAATAAGCTTCTGCCACGCTGGAGCCAAGAGCCGCGTCCGATTATCACCTGGACTAGCTGGCCTGCTGAATGGGAGCAGCTTTAAAACAACCTTGAAGCGGAAAACGTACAACGCCATGCCAGTGAAGGTTGTCATGGGAACCCCATGTCGTTTGGTACGACTGAAAAACAGGACGGTCGTACTAATCGAGTGGACGGACAGGACACCTTTTGCTCAAGCACGTTCGTTGCTCTCAAATATTTCAGAAAATGCCGACAGAGCCCGAGTGATAAGCGTAGACGCAATGGTAATAGAACACCGAAAGGGAGAAGTCGCGGACCATCTTGGTTGCATTAAAGCCTCAGAACACCATGAGGTAGTTGTGTATGAAGACAGAGGAGAAAATCTTAGTTACCTCAAAAAATCCACACACTACAATGCAACTGATTGTTTGGGACATCCGATCCCGAGTTCAGTTACCAAAAGTGGTTCAGAAAGGCTCCAAGAAAGAACAGAGGCAGAAAGAAGCCAGGAGTGTAGCCCAAAAAAGAGTAGTGGCCGTGTCGCCGCATTCCTGACAGCTTTCGGTACAGCAGTGGGAAGCTTATTCCGACACCCATCCCAACCCCGAAACCCAATGCCCACAAAACCACCACCCCGTGGCTAAGCACCACCAAAAGCTACCCGGACGAGAGCCGACATGGGACAGGTCAGTCCGCCCCGATATATCCCGGCACAGGAAACAACAAGCCATGCAGCTAATGCCTTAATAAAGTTTTTAGCCATTATAAGGGCGACCAGAGAGGTCAACCACAGAAACTGCGAAAACATCTTGCAGTCCTTCAGGCTTAAAAATGAAAACCTTTTAAAGGTGAGACTCGAAGAGGCAGAAGCCGCTATATACAACAACGACACATCCCAGGTCATCAAGGGGAAAATGTTAGGTCAGTATAAGGCAGCATACAATGCAACAGGCGGATTTGTGTCCCTGGACGAGGGAGAAACGGAGCGACTAGGTAGGCCTAAATACGCGACACCACAAAATGACCCGATTGTAGTAACGGCCCAGTGCACCAAAATAATGTTAGATGACCGTATCCTCGAAATGGCGAAATCTATTTTGGGGGGATCGGAGATCGAAGCATTCTGGAAAGACTGGGAAGTACCGAAAATACAATGGGTAAATGGAGTTCCAGGATGTGGCAAAACAACTTGGGTGGTAAGGCAATTCGATGTGGACAAGGACATCATTATCACAACAACTACAGAAGCAGCGAAAGACCTGAGGGAGAAGCTTGCGCACCGAATTGGAGACTTAGTTAAAACCAAGGTGCGCACAATGGCTTCAGTCCTCGTAAATGGTTTTAAAAGAACTGAGAGCTACAGCCGCCTAACGGTGGATGAAGCTCTAATGAACCATTTCGGAGCCATAGTCATGGCTTCCAGGCTATCTGGAGTTGTTGAACTTGTCCTCAACGGAGATGTCAATCAGCTGCCTTATATCGATAGAGAAAATCTCTTCGTATTAAGGTACAACCGCCCTAACCTGGTAGCAAACATCACCCAGGAGTTGTTATGCACGCATCGGAACCCAATGGATGTCGCGTACGCACTGAGGGAAATATACTCTGGTATATATTCCTCAGCTCCCCGTATTAAGTCCCTTAAGCTTGAAAGGTACACAGGTGCAAAAATTCCCACACTGGAACCTTCATATACTACGCAGATGACGAAAACGACGCCATAGGACGGTTCGTTAGGAAGGCGATGGTTGAGACACCAAAAGCCATCCATGATTACAACCTCAAAATGGCGATCAAAGATCGAAATAGCGCAGTAATGGAGGCCCTGTTAAAATGTGACGTGGGAGAATAACAAAATATGTAAATTTCTGTAGGTATATTATTTTATTGTAGTCCCAAATTATTTTTGTACTTAATTGTAATCGTTGGCACGGGTATCCGAAGTGGTCATGCTCACAGAAAGGTGTTGTCTAGCGGCGGTGTTGTGTGTCGGGTCGCCATCTTCCCTCAAAAATGGTTGAGGAAGGCGATGGCTGGCACATGCGTCAACTCGTGAACGGGTGCTGCTAGAGGATACTGGTTTGCTCTGGATGCTGGTGCTAATGCCATTAACGGAAAAAAAGAAAAAAAAAAAACTTTTAACACTGTTCCCCCTTGGAATGTTGCATGTTTCGTATTTCATATTTCTTGCTTACTAATAAATTATGTCATAGTTAAAAAAAGTCACGGACCCTGGAGTCTGTGGAGTGTAGATTTAAAATAAAAAAAAAAAAAAAAAATTATATATCAATAATACTGCGGGGGTGGTGTGGAATCGATAACTGAATGTGTTCCACTCATGTTACAGTTTCACACACATAATATCAGTAGTACAAAGCATTGCGTTGCCTTTGAGCAGTATAGCGACGACCGCGGTTTACTCCCTTCATACATGTACGAACGTCACGCTAAGTCAATATGACGCTATACTAGGACAAAATAGCTGTTTTGCGTACCTATTCAAACGGACGCGGAGGCGTCGGCGGCGACAGTGAGGGCGCGGCGTGGAGCTAGATTATGTCAGGTTACCAGCAAATCTAGAGAACCTACCGAATGCCTTGCTTGATCGCCAATTGATTCTCTATACGGACTCCTGTACAATCAGTAGGTACCTACTTACTTCAATCAGAAAACATCAATAGATACCAAGGTATCTAATGTCCACGTAAGATGACTAAAATGTATACCTACGTTTTTAATCGCTAATTTATTTATTGATATTAGGATCCTCGAAAAGTTATAGGTCATTAAACGTTTCAAATTGAACTAAAAATTTTCTTAACCACATTATTTCTTATTTCAAGTTTACCTACGTAGGGTAGGGGAACCGGTCCACCGGCCGGCACCTATCCATCGGCCATTCCTGATCCTCTTGCAGTATTATTTAGATATTAGCTACTTACTATTGCAATATAGGAACGAAAGTCTTGTAAGTACTCTTTGATTGAATCGCCTGATACCCTAAAACATTATTTGGTTGGGTTACTAGAACAAACGATTTTTAAAGAATTGTTTAATTTCACGTTGGCAGATGAGAAAGAGTTAAGCACGCAAATATAAAAAAAAAAGTGACTCGTCTCTCGTTCAACCGTAAGTTTTTTACTGTTATACTAAGTAAATGTTGATTGTTAATAGTTTTATAGCTGAAGAAATAAGTTATAGTCATTCTTTCATAATTATTTTAATAGTAATTGATTTTAAATAACGATTTTTTAAGGGGCCGGAAACAGAAGCAAGATATTCTTTAATTATTCTATTTTCGGCCAGGGGTGGCCGAGTTTTAGCGACATGCACCTTAAAATAGTTTTGTTTCTTTTGTTAACGTGGTAGTACATGTACGGAACTACTCTTTTTATTAAACTACAATTACAGTTAAGATTTTCGTTTTCAGAATTCGGCCGTCAATTTGCATTAGTATGATTAAATAACGATATTCACATTTTACAGATGGCCGAAAACATAAGCCGTAATTAATTGACATTCAGTTTTCGGTCACATAATATTGGTATGAAAGAAATGCGACCGAAAACTGAGGTATGGAAAACGGTGGTATTAGTTCTTCGTCCATTTTTATTAATGTACTTAAATTCGTGTTAAAAAGTCTTGTTTTTGTACATAGTTATTGATATTCATTACCTACTTACGAAGTTACTAATCTCTAATATTGTTTTTAAGCATTTTTTGTATTTTTTTTAATATGATAACAAAGGTTTTAATAATGAGCACCTGATACCCTCTGAAGGCCCTATGTGACAGGTGTCTCAGGGAGGGCAAATTCTCAAAGAGTGGAAGAGGGGCAAGCTTCTCCTGAGGAAGAAAGGCCGTCCCGCGGATGAGCTTTCGAGCTATCCGATTATGGTAGTTGACGATGCGGGCAAACTGTTGAAGCGTATCGTGGCTGCCCGCCTCGTTAAGCACCTTGAGACAACAGTGCCCAACCTAGCACACAACCGATCCGATTATGGTAGTTGACGATGCGGGCAAACTGTTGAAGCGTATCGTGGCTGCCCGCCTCGTTAAGCACCTTGAGACAACAGTGCCCAACCTAGCACACAACCAGTTCGGGTTTCCGAGAGGTCACTCGACCCTGGATGCCATCTCCAGCGTCCGCGACCTCTCCAAGGAGGCGTGCTCCAGAAGTGGTGTGTTGTTGGTCGTGTCATTGGACGTTGCCAACGCCTTCAACACGCTGCCCTGGAGCACAATACACACCGGACTATAGTATCAACGAGTTCCCCACTGCCTGAGAAGGCTAGTCGGGGACTATCTCACCGATAGAGAGGAAGTCTTCCCGACGACAAATGTGGAGGTTTGAGGTCCCGTGACGCGCGGCGCGTGGCGTTCCGCAGAGCTGTGTCTTGGCCCTCTTCTTCTGGAAAGTCAGGCATTTGGGTGCTTTGGGGCGCCAACCTTCGTGGAGTTGACGTCGTTCGGGATAATTACAGAGAAGTGGAAATAGGATGTCCACGGATGGTGTCAGGACGGTCGTGGCCAGAATCAGAATGCTGTGCCTGGATAAGGCGCTCCATAAGTCCAAGGCCATATATTTTTATGGCCGATGATGGGCGCCATCTGCAGACTCTACATTGTTGTGGGCGGAACCTGCATTCTGGTCAGGACAACGTTGAAATATCTCGGCGTTGTCCTTGCACCTTGTTGTAGCAAATAGAGGTTTGAGGCGCATGTGCGGCAGCTGGGCGCATGGGGGCCATGGAGACAGCTGGTGCTATGAGTCGCCTCCTTCAAAACACCAGAGGAGGAGAGGGGAGAGCTTTCTGCGCTGCGAGTGCATCTCCATCTTGCTTGCGGTACGGACAGTAATGGCACTTAGAGTGTTTCGGGGCTACCGGACACTCAGCTCTCACCACATGGGACAGGCTCTTCGCAGGACCCACACAAGAGGGGGGGCCGGTGCTCGACTCGAATCGATCCGGCCCGTACTCGGAGAGTGGGTCCAAAGAAGGCATGGGAGGCCCTATTTCAGACTGACACAGGTTCTCGCCGGACATGGCTGTTTCGGGAGATACCTGTGTAACATCGCACGAAGGGAGCGTTCCCCGGCCCCCAGTGTGGCTTCGCGGAAGACTTGAGGCATGCCCAGGAGAAGCGGTCGTATATGTGTATATCGTATACCTATATATCCCTGATCACAGTTATGGGGCCCGACCTTTCATTGCCGGCCATCATCGTAAAGATGGTCGGTGAAGAGAGGTCGTGGGAGGCGGTGGCCTCTCGTGTGGAACAATAGTTTCGCAGAGGGAGGCGCAGGAGCGGCCTCCCGATTTGAAGTGGCGAGCTAATCGAGCTCGCACGCCGTCTCCGCTCATAGGACCTGGGGCGTTGGTTGTGGTGGCAGCCGGCGCCTTCCATCAGGGTTAGGTCCTCACAAGGTGTGGGTGTCCCCCTGTGTTCCGGGGCATCCAACGAGGCGGGAGAGGGGAGGGCTTTCTGCGCCGCGATTGCATCTCCATCTTGCTTGCGGTACAGAGAGTAAAGAGTGTTTCGGGGCTACCGGACACTCAGCTCTCACCACATGGGACAGGCTCTTCGCAGGACCCACACAAGAGGGGGGGCCGGTGCTCGACTCGAATCGATCCGGCCCGGTATGCCTAAAAGCATTTACCCCATGACAAAAAAGGTATAAGATAAATATGATTGTACAGTTTCACCTAGACGGATAAAAATAATGTATAGTGAATTATAGCTGATAGGCTATCCTTTGACCACCATTTCACTTGATAGTAAATTATTATGTGGGTGAAAATGTTATTCAGGCTACCCTAGTATTACTATTAAAGTGTAACAAATTAAATCAAACATTAAAGTATAGTTTTAAGTATGTACTGCCAAAACAATGAGGATGTTGGAATAAATGTGTGTTGGGCTAGTAGGATATTTTAAATGGATACATACATACATATTTAAATATTTTAAATAAAACCGGCAAAAAACACTCACGTTGGGGATCGAATACGTCGACCGGGGTTTCGAGCATATCAGATGCTCATCATCAGGGCGAGTGCACAGCTGCGTCTGCGAGCTCCCGACGGGCACTGCGGCGCGCGGCCCGCGCGGCTCGGCGCGATATCGGCGCTGGCGGCAGCGGGGAGCTGGGTGGGGGCGGAGCGAGCCCAGCGCTGCTGGTGCTAGGTGACGAGCTCCTAGCGTGCCCGGCGGAAGACGCCGGTTTTATTTAAAATATTTAAATATGTGTGAAACTCACGAGAATTTCATTTCAAAAACATACATACATATTACACATAAAAATGTTTTTTTTTATTAATTGTATGGATACATTAATTTTAAATCAATATTAAATGTTCTGACCGAAAACTGGGTACTGCTGACCGAAAACTCAAAAAAATGGCCGAAAACCGGCGATTTCGCTATATTTGGCTTTATATATTTTTCTAAAAATAAGGAAACACTTGACGTTCCATTAAATATTACATACGTAAATTACATTATATAGGGTACATATATCAATAAACAGCGCAGGGCTCAATCAATTGTATAATTTTATCTAGCGTCTTAAAGTTGAAGGGGCCACTAAATGGCCGAAAACTAGGTATTCTACCCTATGTACAGTCGCCTGCAATACTAAGTACACACAGTTATTTTCAAAATTGTGGTAAAGACTTCTGTTACTATCTATGTACACAGATAAAATCAAAGAATAATTTGAATTGTTTCACTAATGTTTATGTTAACTTTGATTATTAAGAATTTAGTGACATATCACATAATTATGAAAATTACGAAGTGTATACTTATTATTGCAGGCGACTGTACGTACAGTATTGAGTAGCAGGTACTTAGGTATGCCGTGTTGTGTTAAGCGCACAACACAGTGTTCGCAACCGACAGTGTCATGGTTAGACATCAAAATGCAAGAAATAGAATTAACTCAACATGTTTCGGTGTAAACCAAAAATTAGTGCGTTTAATGAAATATATATACTGAAAATTTCAGCTTCATATGTAAAGTATTAAAGAAGATATGAACAAAAAACTAAAACAATAGCGAGATTACTGGTTATCCGAGCAAATTCGAAAGATAGAAAAAAAGCGGCGGTTTCATACATACTGATGGTCTTCCCACGAATTGTAGCTTGTCAAGCATACCGTCATCAACGGCTCTCAAACTTTAGGTATACCTAATTTGAGGAAATTGGGGGCAGTTAAATAACAGTTATTAGATTTCACCTTTAATTTTTAATAAAGAAAATCACGTGAAATTGATTTAAGACATGATTTTGACAGATTAATGATTCTTGAATAAATTATGGTTATTAAGTTCGTACAGTGTATGTTCGTAGTTTTCTTATCGTATCGTCGATGCTAATAGGCCTAAATTTTTCGTAGATTGAAATCAAGTAACTATTTTCTATGCCGAAGAAAAAGCCAGTTATCTGTATTTTGGTGTACAATTTAGTTTCAAAGAAAGCTCAAAAATATCGGAAGTAAAAACCAATTAGGTAGATACGTTACATAACCAAAGAAATTTTACATTACATACCATATTTAGTAGTCGCAGTAAGAATGAAACAATTTTGCAGGAAATAAAAAAACTTCAAATCACTGCTTTTTCTACTTTTACTCTTACAGTTACTTTTTGCATGGTGGAAGGGCATTTTGCGAATGCCCGCCTGGCTAGCGACCCCCTCAAGTAGAAAATCTGTCGCCAAGCACCTAACAGTGTGTTCCGGTAGCAGTCCTTGAGAGCCAGTGAAATTACAGGTACAGAGACTTAACATCTATGTCTCCTGGGGACAGGCGCAGTGCAATTCGTGACTTGTGACGAAATGCATCTGTTATAGGCAGAGGTTAGTCTGCTTAACATCAGGTGGGCCTCGAGCTTGTTCCGTCACAATAGAAAAAAATGATATGTTTTTTTATTGTACTCGTAGCTTCCAGAAATGGGCCGACCACAAAGTTCTGATTCACAAGAATCACTGCGCATATGTGTATGAGCGAGAGCGAAACAGATGCAAATCATATACGTGCGACAGAGACAACCTTTTTTCATACCATTTACTGAGATGAACATTGATTTATGTGTGACTTTCTATTAGACGTTTGAAATATTGTATTGATATTTTATAACAAAACATTCGCATGAAAAAGAACCATGAACTTGTATTCTGCTGCAATCATGTTTTAATAGAGAGCCAATTTGGTAGTGACGCAAGCCTGTGATTCTTCGGGAGTAGAAGACCTTGTATTCTTAGGCTGAGATTCAGAGACATTTGTGTAAGACGGTCAAAGACCAGTCTTAGCATAGCGTCGGCTAAGCCAATCTTTAAATTTCATATTCAGAGATATAGTCTTAAGTCCTACTTACCTTGAACTTTGTTTTGATCACACTCTACTATCTATGGCACATTTTTCACATATGGAACGTTTACCGGTTCTTGTTTATCTGTGCATCGTGATATAAAAAGAAAAGGACAAGAACAACAGTATATAAAATGTGATTGGAGTGAGTGAAACAAATTAAGTGCATTTTCAATTTACGTAAAAAGTTCCTGAAGAACTTTTTGCACCATACGCCTCAGTATCTCACTTGGCGGCGCCACTCCTGTTTTGAGACAGGCTAAAGTAGTCGATTTCCACTACTTGGCTTAGCATAGCACGAGCTAAGTTTAAGCGCTGTACCAGACGTCTCTGCATACAATTATGAGGCTAAGGCTTAATTTCACCATACCATGTTTGTTTACGCTAAATCAGGCATTAGCTAATGGGTCTTTAAAAATAACAGAGCTGTTAAATCAGTCTACGTTCTATGAAGTTAACTGAATTAATCATCCATTAACAGTTGGTGGGACACTCGGTTCCATTAACAGTCCGTTAAAAGGATTAACAAGGCGTCAAATAAATAACAGAGTATGGTGAAACTAGGCCTAAGCACTACATTTTGACGGATTAAAGCATTAGTACACGCTTAGACTTGTCTCTGAATCTTAGCCTTAGACCATGGACTATCCCTATTTTAATTGTCTTGTCTTCTTGTATTTATGGCATCTGTGATGTATTGTCACAATTCTGCCAATGTCCGTACATGCTAGTGTCATAAATCATGTGGAGAGTATTTATATGAGAATGGTTGGTGTTTACGAGGGAGAATCCAGCAGATGCTTTCCAATCATGAAGATTATCCTATTTTAATTATATTTTCACAGATTGACAATCTTTTGTTAATGTCAATAATAAATCACAGTTTCAATAATTTCACAGTATTTTTTTACTACACCATATACTGATTAATGACTTCGATGTTCAAATAAGTGTATAATTTCATACATAATTTGTCTCCTTTTGATTAATGGTAGGTATGTTTAATAATTCTTGCGTTACAAACACACCAAAACTTCTTTTATTCTCCTCATCGCCAGGGTTGCCAGATATCATCTACTTAACTCAATTCGCCTAATTTTGTCTATCGAGTACCCTAAGTCGCCTAATATGTTTTTTTTTGTTAAGTAGCCTAACTTGCCTATGATTTTAAGCTACGTAGCCTATATTAATACACGTAAAATATAACAAATTGTTTATTTTATGTGAGTACCTACCTACATACTTACAAATCCTTTTGTAATAATACTAATAAATAACAGCTAGTTAGAATGAGTTACTACCCGGATGAATTTAAATAGAAACATGGATTCATGGACGTCTCATTTGTCTTTATAATAGAGTTGTAGAAATATTGTTTTTACTCTGTATTACGCGTTGGTCCGTCTCTATCTCACTCCTACAAATAGTGGATGCAATACCGCGAAGAGAGCAAGCAGCATGGAAACAAACAACGGTGGACGTGCATATTACATTTCGTTACACTCATACAATTATCAAGAAGTAATTTAATAAATTTGGGAAAATCATCAGATAGCTTAAATCACCTGTTCTTTTTTCTAAGAAGCCTTAATGGCTACTGGTAGCCGTTTGCATTTTTTGGTCGCCATTTGACCCTCCAAGATAGCCTTAATGGCCATAATTCGATTAATCTGGTACCCATGGTCGTCGCTCGCCTTGCCACTCACGTGACGTCAGTAGCGATATTTTAGGCATGAATCAAGGGGACGAGTGGTTTACGCGTGCTAGCGTTTACACTATCACGCTCTCCCTTATTTCGACATGAGACACGTTTCGAGGATCACATTATGTTTTCGTATAAAACATCGATTCGCATTTATTAATTTTATCTTAATAATTTGATATGTATGAATTTAACCAACTTTCGTAAATTTTCACATTTGCTTACTAGGATAAAATATGCTTATTTATTTATTATTAAGAATGGCTATTTATTTAAGTATTTGTTATCTTTATTATGTTGCAATTTTAAATGAAAATAATATAGATAACATAAATGCACAGTCGTCCATCTTTAAATGCGGTTTTAGAGTTACACGCTCGTTACACGATACTCGTTTGGAAACGACTAAGAAATATGACGTTTTACTATGATATTAATATATATATACATTAATGTACTGCCAATTTGTAGTGGGCTGGAGCATTTGGACAGCTTGCCTGTGAGCTTTCATTTAGACAGCTGCTTATATTGTATTAGCTGTAGTGTTGAATTTAGTTCGTACTATTTTGACAATAAAGGCATACCGCCGCGCCGTTAAAAATAATATTATTATATACATTTATGTTTGATTTACATTACATGGCGTTTATGTTTGATTTAAACAAGTGTTATACTGGTGAGAAATCACTTATTTCCGAACGCAGTTTTACATATCATTTATGCAGTCAGTGTCAAGCAAGTGTCATGTTTGACATGTTTATACAATTTGTTTGTGATTGGACTGATTGGTCAAGTCAACTCAAAAGGATTCGGATTTCGGAAGGAATCAATTATCAAACAAAGTTTTGAGGCCTAGGTCTAATTTAAATTCGCCACAAGTTGCTATTTAAAGGCTTTGTCATGTTTATCTTGTAGAAACGACAATGCTCTTGATAACACGAATCATATGTTAGTAGGAGTTAGCAGTGTAGATAGTGCTAGAGCCCGTTTGCCATGATTATCAGGTGTTGGTGACGATTGAATTGATTCTTATTTATTTTGAAAATAATATAATTTAATGGGTTGCGGAGTGTCGTGCGTCAACCGTGCAACAATGTCTTTATTTGGTAGACATTCCACTAATGACGGTGATGTGCGAGCTAAGCTAGAAAGGAAATTGTATATCGCTAAAGAATCTCCGGAGCCTGAGTTCGATTTGTCTGATTGCGAACTACGACAAGTCCCATCCGGCACGTATTCCATTTGCAAAGTGTATAGAAAAGAGTTCCTGTATCTTCAAAACAATAAGTTGCAGTCCCTAGAAGGAGGTGGCCAGGTATCAGATTTATACCTTATTAAAATCCTTAACTTGAATTTTAATAAAATCTCTCAACTTCCTAGTGATATAAGGTTTTTAGCGAACCTTACAGAACTTTATATTCAGGGCAATAATATCAAAAACTTACCAGAAAGCATTCAATATATACAGAGCCTACAAACTATGGATGTGTCTAGAAATAAACTTAGAAGTCTGACACCTTCTATAGGCAAGTTGAAAAATCTTAGACATTTGAATATAAAACATAATACAGACTTGAATGAATTATGCCCGGAGCTTTGCCATGCTATAAATATGATTCACCTAGAGTTAGATCCCAGTCATTTCACTTTCCCTCCCTCAGAAATTTGTATTCAAGGTACTGAAGAAATTATGAAATATCTATGTAAATCTATGGATATTGATTATAATTCTCCATCACCAGTAGATTCAGATATGAATAGTGTTCAAACACCAAGCTCAGTTCAAAATCCTTTTGTGAGAAGCAATACAATGACCTGGGAGGAACAGGAAGCTGTATTCATAGAGCAAGAAAATAGACTTCATAGAGCTGCCAAACAGCAAAGAGAAAAGTTTCTATCGCAAATAGTACTGAATCAACAAGTATTGGATTCAGAAATCCTCAAAGTTCATGAAGCAAAAGAAACAGAGAGACAGAATTTGCTCAAAGCCATCCAGGATGATGAAAAAGAAATAGCATGTCTCGTAAGCAACTTTGTTCAAACTGATTACTTGAACCCGGAAGTAATTCAACAACAACTAGCATTTGAACAGGCTGAACATGACAGACTGTTAGAAATTACTAGACAAAATTATGATAATCTTAAGAAGTCTGATGTACTTAGAGCAATGGAAAGTCTTATAGAAGAAGACTATTCCATTCAAAACTCAAAGAAAACTTACACAGACTCTTTAAATAATATGAAACAGAGTGTGCTCATGCAAGACTTGGAGGGAACTGAAAAAATGGAAATATTGTTAAAAGCTAAAGATCAATCTCGTTCAGTGTTAGTAGGGCAACTTTTAGAAGATCAAGATGTACAAAAAGCACTTGTTGCTTCTTTGCTTGAAAGAACAGATACACGAAGTTGGAGTTTGAATCAAGAAATTTCTCTTATATCATCACATTTGGCCCGCCTCAGTGTGATTGAACAAGAGAAGAAAAAATTACACATAGACTACAATTACAATGAATTGCTGCACCAAAGAGTGCATCTTATTAACTTGCTGGATGACTTGTTTAATCAACAAAACAAGCGAAGAAAGCAGCTCATTGACACCCTCAAAGAAATAGAGACTGAATCAAACAAAAAATCAGACTTCTGGTTGCAAAGTTATCAGAGGCTAATAGACTCTGCACCAAAGACATTGTTAGATGTAGGCAAGAACCTAGACCCAGTTTTAGCTAATTATCTCCTACAAGAAGGTGTCATACATTGCTTACCCTTTTTGGTAAAGTTCTTGTTTTCCAATGAGTCTTTAATGGTGATTACCTCAGAAAAGCTAAAAGTGAATGGTGTCTCTTTATCTTCAGATAGAGAAAGTATTTTGAGAGCAATAAAATGCTATGTGGGAGCAAAGAGTGAAAATCATAACTATGTGGAACCAGCTTTATCAGAACCAAGTGCCCCACCTAAAGAACTTATTGATGAACAGATGATTACAGGCGTAGTGAGTAATAATGAGACTGATGTGTCAACACTTCAGTCAGAATGTGTAGTGTGCATGGATGCTAGATGTGAGATGGTGTTTGTTCCATGTGGGCACATGTGTTGCTGTCAGTTATGTGCTGGACAAAACATGGAATGTTGTCCTATGTGCAGAGCTGATATAGAGAGGACAATAAAGGTTATGATAGCATGACCACCTATATTTGCAAACAATGCAGGTAATGATCAGTATTTAGTATATTTCTTAATCTAACCCATGTGTAAGTGGCACAATACATTCAGGACCCTATAGCCTCACTTAAACTTATGCCAAAATTAATTATGTTACAATTTTGTAAATTAATTTCCTCCACACTTCCATTTGGCAATAATATTTGAATAGTTACCCAGGACTTTATTCTTGTATTATGCACTTAATCTCGTAAGATTGGGAAGTTGATGTATGTGCAACAGGTGTGCAAATTCACACGCTCGATCTTTCGCTGTTGAGAAATTCCATTCCCATGAATAAAGGAGATCCTGATATAGTATGTCACTGAATCTTCTTGAGCCCTATAATAAAGTTATATAAAGTTTTATTACATTGTATATTATTGCTACTTTTACAAGTTTAAAAGTAAACATTCAAAAATACATTGTGATAACCTTCAAGCAGTAGATTTTGGTGTCCTAGATCAAGCCAGCTGCTATTTTCAACCAAATCATCTCTTATCCACAAATGGATGTTATAGTGGTCATACATACCCCAGCCTACCAAGCATATAATATCAATAACATTAACTTCACATCTTCTTGTTGTAATTATGTTATGTAATCGACCGAGCATGCATCATTGCAAAAATAAAAACATCTTAAAGCAAAAATTGGTCTTGTTTGTGGTACAACATAAGTTAAATTATAGATGTGGCTCTGTCCCCATACAATGATTAACAACATTAGGGCAAATCAGAGTTATGAGTCAAAAATATGTTATGTTGGCTTAGTGTCCGGCTATAGGGGTGGATGGCGTGGGTTCGAATCCTGCACATGACTATAATTGTTCTTTTTGTTGTAATCGTGTAATGTACAACCTGCAGATAGAACACAGTAGGTCAAAAATGCGAAGTGACTCATTTTGCCAGTGGACCTCAAGGCTGTGATGGTTTTCAGAGTTTAATAACTATTATATATATTGACCAATATTATTTTTACCTTTCAGAGGCTGGGAAAGCAGCTGAAAATGTGTGATATGGTGATTGCAAGCACATCATTGAAAAAAGAGTGGAGTGGAAAGTTTACTGAAGTGAATCACTGCTTTCAGGATTGCACAATGATTTCAATCACTTTATGCCTCAATACTCTGGCTTTAATGGATGTTTTTATAATATTTATAGCACTTTTTTATAAGTTGTTGTATAACGGAATGATGACTGCCTTTAGATTTTCTATTGTTATAGAATGAGATGTAGTCAGGAAGGATATATATATGTAATTAAATAACTTTTAATATATTTAATTACTTATAAATCACTGTTAAAAGTTTGATAGCAATTTGTATTGCTATAGTCGAAGACACTTGACTTACCCTCTTACTTATATTTGTTACATACTTAATCAACAATAATAATTTAAATTAAATAAACAAAAAGGTATAAGTAATATACAAAAAGAAAAAGTCTTGCTCAGTGCTGTTGCATGTAGTTATGAAGCAATTATAAGTATGAGAGTAATAATTGTCTAGGTTGTGTCTAAAGTAATAAGTTAGGCATTATCAATGATAAAACATTGAACATAACCAATAATTGAATATGAACCAAGTGAGATTATGAAGTAAGTAGATACTTACCTAATTAAAAAGTACTGATAAAAAATAGTTACATTTTATCTAGAAGTGTAAAAAGCTTCACATTAATATGCTGCTTATATTTAACTAATATAATTTAATTTTGCTCCAAATTTTCCATGATTAAATATAAACAGTATTTATAAGTGAAGTCTAAAATGCTCATTCACTATTTAATAATTTTAAATGAGTACATTTACATTTCATTTAATAATTCAAGTTGTAATTTGTCATTAATTTAGTAAGTACATAATATATGACCTATTTTATTATTCATTGTTTACCATTGATCTGGTAACAAATAAATATAGGTTGATGAACAAAATTATGAAGTATATACAATCACATTTCAATTTCAAGTTTGTGTCATCACTATCTCACCTGATGGTAAGTGATGATGCGGTGGAAGATGTTGTTCAGGCTCACCTAGAATTACTGGCTCTCAAGGACTGCTGTCAGAACACACTGTGAGGTGTTTGGCGACAGATTTGGGTGGTAGTTAGTCAGGCGGGCATTCGCAAATTGCCCTACCACCATGCTATAATGACTGCCATCCTAAGACAACAACCGGGACGGCTTAACGTGGCCTCCGAAGCACGGAAGCTCAGTAAGTAGTATTGTCATCAACGGTCACCCATCCAACTCCTGACCGAGGCGGACGTTGCTTAATTTTGCTGATCGTTTCATAATGGCCAAGCAAACTTCGCTACGAGCGCTTCATAACAATGAGCGCAAATCCGACGGCTACTTGAACAAGTTCATCGTGTTTACCCATCATTTCAATTAAAATTGTACCTTATTATGTTATAACTGTATGTTATTTTGTATTAATTGTGATTGAGATGTGATTATTGAGGAAACGCTATCGAAAATGATGCTGGAGATACCAATATATTATTATGCCATGATATTAAATCTTGTGTTAAAGCGAGAGGATGTTAATAAACATCTATGATATTTATTTACTTGAGTTTATTGAATTATACTCATGATTACACATACTACCTGTTGCTGGCATATTTTATATTGTACTTGACAAAGTTCTTACATATTTTGAAGCAATAACTTAATATCACTATCAAAAGTAATTTAGTTATTTATAGTTTACCATATTCGACTAGTCATTTCAAAATTCTATTTTTAGTTATATATTTTAGTATAGTTACTGTCCATCAAATTTAAAGAAATCATTTTTTATTACAAAATTACAAATTTACGAGAGAAAAAATTAAAGTCATGTGCGGGATATTATTTTAATACTATAATATTATTTACTATAATATTATATATAGATATTATTTACTATAATTTTTTCACTCGTAAATTTGTAATTTTGTAATGTAATTCGCCTAGCAGGCGTCATTGCAAACTTAACAATATTAAAATCATTTTTTATTTAATTAAGGTTAACTATATAGGTCACGTTGCCATACAAACGTGGTTGGGTGATTAATCTCTTATTTGAGGTTTTAGGTCCAGAAATAGGTATGGTAGGCTTGTATCGCTACCATTTTTTTCAAATATAATGCAGTTGAAAGTTATGAGCCATAAAAACATTATATGACAGTGTTTAGAGGCTGATAACTATTTAAAGTAAATTATCTTTTAAAAAAGTTGTTACAATACAAGGCTAGATACAGCAGAGATCCATCGATATCATGCTTAGTTCTGGACTTAAAACCTCAAATAAAGGAGAAATTACTCTTCCGCGTTTGTATGGAAACGTGAGCGGCCAGTTCACCTTAAGTGATGAAACAGACAAGCCGCCCCCCTGATTGTAACCGTAACGCCTATGCTCCTGTACATCACAGTTGCATTATCACCCATTCTCGTTCTGTTTGGCACTGCACTGCGCTTGGCAATCCAAGACTTTAATTCATACGTCTCGTTTGCCCAGTAATTTCACATGTTACGGTGCCCTTCACGCCTAAACACAGCATTGTTTCCACACTACTGCTTTGAGGCAAAATTTGACATTGTGGTGGTACCTACCTATACGGACTCTTGCTAAAGTGACCTGGTAAAACACTGGTTCATTATTTTAAAGTCTTGACTTCACCAAACAAAAGTTGGCACTTTTTGTCACCAGCTGGTGTTTGAAACATAAAAATTGTCAATTTTTGATTGGATGAAGGCCCGCACGTGTTTTACCCGGGACTAGCTGCGACATGTCGGCGGCATGTCTGTGACTTCTGTTCGCTTCGTGTATGACAAAATGCTAGGCTCAATATTGTGCCAACTAGGCACACTCCAGAGACATCGAAATCTAGAGGGATTAAATTGATTTCATGACAAACGTATCTATAATAAAACAGTAATCGGGATTAACAATTCGCTAAAATTACTTGCTTGAACTTTTACAAAAAAAATGTATAAGCTCAATTTTTTTAGAGCTACCCAAATGTGTTTGTGTTATGAAGTAGATAAAACAGTTTCTTAGAGATATATTCAAAATGGATTTTATTTACCTAAATAAATTGGTGATTATATATATGAAATCATACCCCGCTAGATTTCGAGTTTCCTACATTGAGCGTTTTTTCAATCAGAGTTTATTTCTTAGATATGGACAATAGTGATTGTAATTTAATTGAATTGGTTTGTTGGTACATTCACGATATCAAAACCAATTATTTACCTACCAATGTTTGTTACTAACCTTAGGTACTGTTTGGAATACAATTAATTAGGTGCCATTTTTTCTTGATAGTGATTGAAAATAATATATCGTGCCTATTGTTATTTGTGATAATATTTACTATTTGGTATTATATGCGCCTGTTTATATTCTCAGATGTGAGAGTGCTTTTATGTTAAATGCAAATTAATATATGTTGTTATAGTTATTTTAATTTTGGGTACACTGGATTTACGCACACACAACTTAATGTGTTAACCAGACTTATTAAAGTGCACTTGTTTGTGATCGAAATTTGTGTTCATATAATTATGTATATATATTACCTAACTTGAAGTAAGTTGGCATCATAATGTATGTTTTATATAACCAAGAGCACTAAAACACTAATTTATTAACCATTTAATAATAAAAAAGTCTACATTGTTAAGTTTTTGTTTCAACACTGCATTGATAGTTTGATATTCGATAGTGGAGTTATACGCTACACTCTTATCCATACTCACACCTTTTCGTAAACTGCTGTTCCAAAAGCAATTATTTTTACTACTTTATTCTATCTCTATAGATAAGGCTATGTATAGTTGATAATATTGTACATTGAAGGGTATGCAGAACCTACGATACGAGATTATTCTTAGTGTAGGTGATGTACGACAAGCCACTATGTTATGCCTAGTTAAATAATAATTATTATCAATATCCTAAATGTAAACTTTCAATTGTACCAAACTATGTGAAATAAATATATTATTACCATATTACTCATATATGGATTAAAATAATCCACGGATTTAGGAAGGGACGGATCTAGGATTTCCTAAATCCGTGAAATAATCTTTTGAGCTGTAAGCTAGTGCCTAATTATAAGTACCTTTTATGCTTGTTCTATTTATTTTAAGCAAATAATAGCTTTTATGTTAGATTATTTATATTATAAACTTACATGGTGTTTGTTCAAAGCTAAACCCTGAGGGGTGATAGGTTGTTGGTTATGTACATATCTATGTTGTCTTAGACTGAAGTCTCGATATATCGTGATATCATATTAAGAGTGATTTTTTGATGTAACATTAGGCACTCGCTTGTTCATAACGCTAATAGGGCCATAATATATTAAATACACCTTATTAGCTGCTTAAGATCAGCTGTGCGAATTTGCACATCTGTTGCAAATGCACCTAGTACCGCATCTACCTCGCAAGCTCTATGTTTCGAGGTTAGTTATCTTATATACCTAATATTGCGAATAGTTTAATTCTCATTCATTCATTTCAGAATCAACAATACGATCATCGGTATCCATACAATTAACAGCCTTGCAAAATTTCAATAGATCTATTCTCGTCTGAAAATTTGTATTTTAATTTGTATAGGTACATTGAATAAAAACATGTTTTGTATGGAAATTTGGCTGGAATAATTAAATTTTTCAAAAATTATTAAATAGGTATACCTAGTTATTTTTATTCGTGATAGACTTCATACTAACATTACAATAGATAACCATATGGAGCTCAAAATTATGTAGGTAGGTACCTACAGACTGCTAACGTTGCTGTCCAATGAAATATGACAGTTGTGTTGTAGATTTTCGTATATATTGCACTTATAGGGATTATCGCTTTACTGGATATAAGTGTTGCAGCAGCGGCCGACAATGTTAGAGAAATTACCAATTTGAAAAATAAAAACCATTGGCATAAAGTGCTCTAGTCGAAATCGGACTTAGGTGTTTGATATGCCAGTAGAAAGTATAGGCGCTTTTCATTTTGTTCTTATGATAATCGAATATTATGTTCGGCTTAGTTCTTTGTTTGGATTCTTTGGTTATAGTACCAGCTTTGTTAAATTGATTGAATAGATATTAAACTGAATTTTGAAATGCACATTTAAATTATAGTTTGGTCGAGTGGAATAAGAATAAACTAACTTTAGTCAAAAAAACCTACTTTACGAATAGCTCGAAAGAGTCTGGGTTCAAGAGAATTTACCTGATATGTACCTACCTCACACAGCAATCTGTCACCCTTCAAGACTTTGCATCGTGCTACTAAACACCTTGTTTTTTTAAATCATCTTTGCTGAATAATATTAGTCCTTAACCAAGTAATATTATTGATTACTGTTATTTTGAAATGTATGCAAAAGATACTAACTATGTATGCCTTTTTCGTCAATTATATGCTACTAAATGGCTGTTCAAATACTCTAACGTAAGTTTGTGGACTTTCTGTGTATATGACGTCTATTTATAGTGCGCCAAAAATATTTTAATTGAACAGAAAATGTATTGCAGTGTTACCTTTTATGTCAAGTACTTTTACCATAATTATAGGTGTAACCCTAATATAGTTCAACCAAAAGCGATTACAGTTCCCAGGAGTGGATGCCCTTTGCCGATCAAACAGTGAGCAGCGCAGCAGTTCGAATCTTGTGACAAGCTGGAGCACTTAGAGCATCTTGAGAAAGCTCGCCTGACAAGCTACTCCCCTCAAGTAGAACATCTATCGCCAGGCACATAATAATTCCTGCAACTAGCTTTGAGACAGTTCCCATGCTAGTCCTGGCAACAATTTCCACCTCAGCCAATCACAATATAATTAATTCAGCACTTACCTACAGGTGAGATTGTGGTCAAAAGTCCATCCTGCAAACGTAACCTGTTTGATCATTTACGCTACTACTTTAAGGGCTGGATTGCACCGCATTTGGCTTTGGTTGAATCCGCGAACAACTTTCCAATTTCGACCTTAATCCGACGAAAAAACTGACGTTCTTTCTGACGAACTATTGGCAGCTTTCAAACCGACTACAACTGACCAGTAACACTATGCCTCGAATTTGACGTTGACCGAAGATGGTGCAACTCAGCTAATGATGTTTATTTGGACTCCACCTACATAATGCATTTAAGTACTAGATACTAAAAATATCTTTGTGTGTGAGTACTATATAAATTATCAAGACTATGATCCACATCGGTTGGCTTTAGAATCTCCTTTTCTGGACGTCTATTAACCATGAATTGTGTGATGTAGTACCTAAGATAGAAGCTCGAAGGTGTGACGGAAAGCATTTTGAAGGAGTTTTGTGATATATTATAATTATTCATGTTTGTTTCACATAAAAATAAATATTGTCTACACTAAATCACATTTATTTTATCAACCTATTATACTATTATTATAACGAGTCTGAAAGGTCAGATGTAAGTAAAATAATACCTACGGAGTGTTTAACTTCACATTAGTGAAACTGTAAGTGCCTAGCAGGCTATTCTGATAATTTTGGGAAAAATAGTTTGGCCACACGGTCAAATTATTACGTGGCGTGGGCCGTTTCTTTTATTTTAAAAGATGGTATAGTTCTTAAGAAGGCGGTGCCCACCTTCTAGTGTTTTTCCCCTAGTCGACTTTTACGACACCCACACGGGAAGAAATGGGGAGGTAAAATTCTAACCCGGCACACCACGGGGGACGAATAACATATAAGTACCTACCAGCAGTCTTACTGAAAAAAATAACTATCTATACCTATCTAGTCTGTTTTTTAACAAACGAGTACTGAAAATTTTACTGCGTTGCTATTGGCCCACGTAAACAACATTAGGATAAATATCTCCTTTTTTTTGGCAGTAGTGTAAAAATGGTCGTCATTTCTCAATCATGTGGTAACTAAGATAGAAACAAATGTACCTACAGAGTCGACAATCATGTACAAAATATGTTAGATCAATTTATTATTAATGTAGGGTCATTGCGTTAATTAGCCGGCCGGCGTTACTTTTCGGCCTTTTGGTGGAAGTCTTAAAGTAAAATTAAGAAAATAGAGTTTTTACAGTAGGTACTTTTTCATTCTTCTTTACGT
Source organism: Plagodis dolabraria (assembly GCA_963854805.1). Lineage (NCBI taxonomy): Eukaryota > Metazoa > Arthropoda > Insecta > Lepidoptera > Geometridae > Plagodis > Plagodis dolabraria. Next base: position 24,531,435 of record OY978441.1, on the reverse strand, counting down.
TCAACATCACTTAAAATAGTTGGACAACATCAGATATTTTTTTTACGCGGGTAGCATGTACAAGTGATTTATAATAAATAATTAAAAACGATACCGGCACTGGATGGTGACTGCGTGCATAAATTTAGTAAAAAAATAGTGACGCGCGATTCATTTCAAGGTAAGTTATTTGATGTGGTTACGGGAAACAATGTAGATGTTCATTATAGTCTATGAAGAAATAAATGAAGATAAGGTACCAATTGTTTTTATTGCGATATTACTTCAAAAGCTATAAAAAAATATATGGCCGAATATTAACATATGAATTTATTAAAAATTTTAGTTCTCGGCCTAGGGGCCGAATACTAGCTTATGACTACTTAAATTATTTTTGTCTCTTATTTTTCATCGTCCGCTATATAAAACTCCTTTTCAATTTACTATTGCCATACACTTATAGATCCTGGCTATCAGTTTTCGGCCGCATTAGATACGGCGAAATAGATGAATAACAGTTCTATTTCAGTAACGGCCGAAATCTAAAATTGCGACAATATTTTAAGTTAGTTTTCGGCCTATCAAAAATGCATGGAGTAAAATTAGGCCCAAAACTGAATGGATTCATCAATTTGTCGGCCATGTTGCTAAAAAAATTCCTAACGCCGATAAAAATATATGTTATTATTGCATAAATATCTTTCTTCATTGTTTTTAAGCTTTTTTTAGAAGTATTTGGTTGGAGTACGTAAATCAACACTAAATGATAAAGTGTGAACACTGAATAATAAAATAAACTGAAACAACGAAACTACTGACGATTTAGGCTTAAATTTATTTAAAAAATTGTCTGTCTAGATGGCACCTCCAGAAGCTAAACAAAAAATAACTCAATATTCAAAGAAGTCTGTGATCTTGGCGCTTAGGGATTTCAGAGAGAAAAATTCGTCTATAAGGGAAGTTTGCCGACATAACGGAATTTCTATACAAGATCTTATCTCTGAAAGAACTAATGATACGATTAAAGTGCGGCCTAATCCTTTTATCATAAATGAAGTCAAAAAATATCTCGTAGATTGATTATTGAACTTAGCAAAGTGTAGTTTTCCTTTAAAGAAATCAGATTTACCAGACTTGGTCCAAAAAAATTTTATAAGACTGTGAATCCAAAAAAAAAAACTAAATGATCACGCTGGACAATCCTACTTTTGCTTTTAAAAAACATCATATTTAGATATCTGAGACAAAGTTGTTAAGTCTCATGTACCTGTAATTTTACAGTACATATATCATGCAGCAAACGAAATTATGACAAAAAAGTGAAGCAAGACCACTGTGTAGCGGAAATTACAACATCAAACCTTACATCAATCCAAAAAGCAACCAGAACACCAAATTTTACTTAAAATGATTCTGTAAAAGAAATAAAACATCGAGAAGCCCTTAGAAAATATTTGGTATTACCAAACCATCCGCAGAAATAATAGAAATAGATAGAAATAAACAAATATTTTCTACTACATCTACAGCTGGTGTACGAGCTCATACTCGTACACCAGCTGTAATATGGCGTCAGTTTTACGAGGATAAAGAGAAGCTAAAACTAGAAAAAAGAACTTGGTGTCTACCAACATCTTGGTCTTTACCAACTTTTTCACTTTTTCTAAAGGCAAGAAAATCTGAAATGAAGTGAATAGAAAAAGATCCGTTAAAGCAGTCGATGAGAACAACAGTTTTGAAAAGAAATGTGTCGAAAGAAAATAAAAAGCAATAGAAGAAAAGCTAATAGCTATATTTTTAATAAGCGACACAGAAGATGCTCTAAATTGTATAATTTAAGATGTTGGGGCCCAAATTTGAAGATATGCATTATAAATCCTTCAAATGCAATGCATGATTAAATCTAATTGAAAATTAATTATGAAGATATTATATATTGATGACTTGTTTTTTACAAGAACATTAAACTTAACTTCATGATTAGAAGTAATTTGAAGCATTAGGTTCAATACGTATTACTTAATTAAGAAGTGTTTAAACAAAAATAATCCCATAAATGTTACATTTTAATAACTACTCATACATATAATGATGGTTTTATTAAAATGACTAAGATATAACTACAAGGGACATATTTTTTAAATAGAACTGAGAGAGGTACCTAACTACAACGTTATTTTTTTTGTGATATTGGCGATAAAAACTATTAATGATTTCAGAGAATTTATGACTGTTAGTTAAATTACTAACAGTCATACAAGTTAGTAAATTATTAATCATAACATGACAAAGAGCAGTATCTAAAGGAAGTGTATATTCCCTTGGTAATTGCTTTATTAAGTTAGGTATACTTAAAAAAAAGCTGATGTTGATTATGGCAACGAAACTTATAATAATATAACTAAACTAACTCTCTGAAATCTTTCATGAAATTTGTGAGTAAATTGAATAAAGAATATAAGTACTCGTATCAATTTTGTACATATTACGGACTGCCTTTAGTTAATTTTAAAGAATAAATCCTTGTTGTCTTGTAATTAATCTATTGCTGGATGAATAATTAAATCAATTCGAAATTTAGAGTTCAATTTATCTGATTTTTAGTGTGAATTTACTTAAAAGATTTTAATTTTAAACGGTCATATCACAGTGGCTGAAAACTAAAATATATGAGCCCGAATACTGACACATACGGCCGAAAACTAGCGTTTTCACCACTTTTATAATTAAAATTATGTAGTAAAATAACTAAGCTCCTTGTCAAGAAATTTTGTGATGGAAAACTACAATATATAAGCTACCAAGAAACATAAATTGTGTAATTATAATCCTTGCAGTTATTTTTTGGCGGTATCTTAAAGTTCGTGTTTCCGCTAAAAGGCCGAAAACTGACGTAATCACCCTACTATCTGCAGAAATTTCAACAGAAGAATAACGATAATTTTTAAGATTACAAGAATTGAAGTAGAATTATTTGCTTTATATGTTCTAGTACTTCTAGTGTTTAATATATATACCTAACTATTACAATATTGTTTTATATCATAAACGCGAAGAGAAAAATTTGTTACGAATATACTAAGTATGCAAATTTAAATCGTAAAACAATTAAGTACTTATTTTTTTCTACAGTACATACAGATACATTTCAGAAGTATTCAATATGAACGGGCCTTAACTATTTCAAAACAAGAACAAAGGAATTGACGGCAATGACCCATCTCACTCTGACAATATCGGAAATGTGCGAGAGCCATACTCAGTACCTACTCGTTTGTAAAAAAATTTACTATAGTAAGAATGATTGCGCTATGTGATTTTACAATTTCAAATGTTAACTGTAGGTTACCTACATATTGCGTGTCTTTTTAATGGATAAGTGTATTTCCTTTTATCTCCCGAAAAAAGCTAACTGGATTAATAATAAAATAAGTGAATAGAGTAAAGCAATGACACGAGTGAAATAGGTAGTTATAGGCGGTTTATGAATCACGATACGGTAGGTACGCTTGTGTTAAAACCTCGGGGCATGTGTGTTTTATTTTGTTACTTTGTATAATCCAAAATAAAGACGTGGTATTTTATCAGTACTAATATATAATATATAATCAGTACTTATATTATAAATACGAAAGTAACTCTGTCTGTCTGTTACGCTTTCACGCCAAAACTACTGGACTGGACTGAATTTATAAGACTGATTTGTTATTCAAAAATAAACTTGGTTTTTTAAGTAAATCTACCAATCAAAAAACAACACGCATTTTTATTGAACACTACATGTTCAATTCGCAGAGTATTTTATTTGTTTATATAAAAAAAGTATATTTACAATCACAAAACTAAATAGAAACACAAAGTAGGCAAATGTAATTAAAATGCTGGAGGCAGGCAGCCCTATCGCATGTTTACGTATCGCGCGGTGGTAGGTAGTTATTTCGAGGACAGAGCCGAGTTAAGATACTGTATAGATAACATTACCGTGGACAGGGGCACCTTAAGGCTGCGTATCCATCAGAGATGAGCAGTGTGCGATGAAAAAGTCCACCAATAGGATCAATTGGTGGGTACCTATTTTCCTAGCACACACTTTCTTGCACATGTTTGGTGAACACGAAGCCTTACGTCAATTTAGGTACGGTATACTACTAAGTGATTGCCAGAAGTGTTCACTGCTGTGAACAGCAAGCGACCGATGCCTTTATCGATAACGTGCCTTTGCCGAAGTCCTGTGCACTCTGCCCTTATAACGAGGCACTTCGTGGTGACCAAACCAGTCAAACTTCTGGGTTCTCTTTTCATTACAGCCCTGATTTGGCACTAGCGACTTATTTTATTCTAAATTACCTAAATTAAAAAAATAACTCAAGGCGATAACTTATTGAGTATTTCACGTAGGTAGGTACAATAAGAATTTTTTGGAGAACAAGTTTGAAATATGACGTCTCTTATATAGGTAGATAATAATATATGTAGGTAGGTACCTAATTGAAACCTTTTTCACTTTTTGTGACTCCTTGGTATGGGTGTTGTTGTCTAATAAAGGTGTACCAATCTTCGTAAACGTGTACGAGTATCTATACCCAGATATTTTTTTATCAAAGTAAACACGCAATCTTGAATCATTCGTTATTGACATCAAATAAGTAGGTAGGTACCTACCTACATATTATTAAAAGAATATAAATGCTTATTTGCAGTAGGACTCGAACGAGTTCGTCCGGGAAAGTACTGCCACCACAACTATTTCCTACCTACTTACTTAGCTAATGTTTGCATTACTGTGTTCCGGTTGGCATGGGTACAATTACAGCCACATGAGACTTAACGACTTTGTGACCGTGGGCCTAGCTAGTGCTTGTTCCGTCACAATATAAAAAAGAAATCTATATTTATAAAAACACTGTAACAGGTCCAATTCTGTACATTGCAGATATTTTGAAAATAATTTTTGAGAGCACTCAGTAGCCGATACTGATGCCAAAACTGTATTTTTTTTTTGTCTGTCTGTCTGTCTGTATCCCGGCCGCGCATCAATCCAAAACTGCTGAATGGATTTAAATGAAACTTAACATGATTTGAGTTCATATTACGAAGAAGGACATAGGATACTTCTTATCCCGAAATTCAGCACGGTTTCCTTGGGAAAGGGGATGAAAGTCAAAATGTACACTTAAATGTAATTCATCAACGCGTAGTCCGATTTCAATCATTATTTTTTTAAGGTAATGAATAGATTCAGGCGTTACTTTGCGGAAATCCATATTTAATAATAAGAAATACTTTTAAAAGTATCCTAAAAAACATTAAATGATATTTAAATAAAACACTTAAAAAAGGGTAAAATTATATATCTAGTGACTATTCCGCCTAATTTCCCTGTTATCTACGTGACGTGCACCATGTAACACGTCACGGATTTGTAATCATGTCACAGGAAATAGGTACCCACTCGGTAAATCAGTATAAAAAGGAATGGTGACATAAACACGCAACTTTTTATATAACGCCACAATATTAAAACAAGCGACACTTGTATAAAACTAGAGATGGGCCGAACATGGGTTTCACCGAATACGAACATTCGGCCGAATGTTCGGTAAAACTCATACCGAACCGAATATTCCGCCGAATGTTCGGCACAATTGATTACGTTACTTAAATAATGCGCCGGACACTCCCACCCGCTCCCCCGTTGTACCGCCGATGTTATTATTGCATCATCTAGTAAACAGTAAAACTTCACCGCGTAAGTTTGTTATGGGAATTTTTATATTTCAAATTTATTATTATAAATAAAAAAAAACTTAATTTCTCACAATTCAGATCTGATTATAATAACGCTATTTATTATAAAGAGTTCACAGTAGTTGTACGGTCCAAGACCATATTCTAAAGATGAAAACATTTGTTTATTTGATATGTAAAATAAATATAGTGATTTGATGATAGTGAGCCGCGTGAGATACGATCAAATCGATGCTTATTACGAACTGGTCATTTACTCAGAACGATGCCAAAAATGATTACGCGGGGGAATATGCGGTTGCACCGTACAGTAGTTTAACCCCAAAACAGCTACATACTTATAAATAGTTTTTAATAACCATATTTTTTATCTGCTGTTATTGGAAATAAAACTACAGTGTCTACATAAAAATACTGCAAATTACTTACCACATAAAAACAAAATATAGGACACATTTAACACTCAACTCATGATCAATCGGTTTAATACCGTATTAATTTGAGTACCTACCTTTTTATCGAATATTCGGTGATTTGACCGAATATTCGGCAAACCTGCCGAATATGCCGAATACCGTATATATAAAACGAATATTCGGCCCATCCCTAATAAAAACAACTTTTTCCTTAGCCATAGAGTTCCAGTTTAAAATATTGTAATCACTTTTTAAATATTGTTAGTGCCCCATTCTGGAAAAATATAGTCCGTCCTATGTAAGTATGTATTTCTAGTCTGACTGCTGACATATATATAAAACTAGAAATAATATCACGCAAGTTAATAAGGATGTATATAGGTAGATGATAAATGGATGAAATAGGGTGTAAAATTATGTGTTAAATAGTTATAAGCTCAATTCAACGGTGATTTATGTCATTTACAGTTAAGGGAAGTGTCTTCGTAGGGCTCATACTAATCAAATTTCGAATGTCAGTTTTATCAGATTTCTGAAAATTCTTCGGAGACTTCCTTTTGCTTATTTTCACATATACCTACTTAGATCAGTACTAATACTATAAATGCGAAAGTAACTCTGTCTGTCTGTCTGTCTGTTACGCTTTCACGCCAAAACTACTGGACCGATTTGTATTAAGGCGATTAGAGTCGCCAATGGCCTTGAGCATCTGGACCTAATCGAGCTTACTTTACTCGCGCATCGCCGCATACGTTCCGCGCTCGCTGCACAAATATAACGGTCAAAGAATATGCAGATGCGCGATGCGCTCCGGTAACATGGCACTTTATATTCCTACCGTACGATTCTAGTGAGTATCCGCAATTGCAACTGCGACTGAGATCAGTCGTCAAATGAAAATGTATAGTGTACCTACCTAGGTTGTTCTGGACGTCTTTATTCCTTTTCTTTATTTTTCAATGTCATCTGCCGAGTGAAGAAAGTTACTCAGATTTGTCTGATACTCGATGTTTAGGCTGTGCTGGGAGTATTATTCCGAATTTGGAATTATTTTTTCAATGTCATCTGCCAAGTGAAGAAAAATGCTACGGTTTAACTGAAAATTGATATCTAGGTTGTTGTAGACGTTATTATTCCATGTTAAGAATTTGTTTTACGTTGACGTCTGCCAAGTGAAAAATGTACTTCGATTTGGCTGAAAATCGATATCTAGGTTGTTTTCAGTTCGCACACAGACTCTTTAAAAAATCTGCAAATTTTAGTAATATGCTACATAAACGAGTTTTCCAATTAAAATAACCTGTCATTCGTACAACTTTTGCAAGAAGATTTAGCCCTTTTATTAAAACATATTTATATAATCAATAATATAGACTGAATTTTTCAGTTTATATATCACCATATAGCATCATACATACAAACACGTAAATAACACAAATTTAGTTAAAATATAAATACCACCTGTGTGGATAATTTATAAAAAAAAAATGTATGAAACTGAACAAGATGTTATTTTATGGATAATTTGTAAGTTAAATTTATGTTTATAACTATTTTGCGTGAAAAATTGTACTGAAGTCAACTGTGCGCTGTACAGCTATCAATTAAGGTCTTAACGATACAAACTTCAACGTCGAAGTGTGAAGACCACCAGCAATACAAGATTTGGAAAAAGTGTTATTGGCTTAAATAAAGATTTATATTATTGTTTATATTATTATTATTATTCTAGACGTTTTTATTCCAAATTTGGAATTTATTTTTCGATGACGTCTGCCTGGTGAGAAAAGTTACTAAGATTTGGCTAAAAATCGATATCTAGGTTTTTCGCGGCGTCCTTATTCCAAATTTGGAATTTACTTTCCAATGACGTCTGCCAAGTGAAAAACTACTTCAATTTGGCTGAAAGTCGATATCTAGGTTGTGCTGGGCGTCATTATTCCGAATTAAGATTTATTTTTTTAATGGCGTCTGTCAAGGGAAGAAAGTTACTCCGATATCTAGGTTGTGCTGGGCTGGGCGTCATTATTCTACATTTGGATTTCATTTTTCAATGACGTTTGCTAAGTAAAGATAGATGACGTATCTTTAAAACGCTAAGATATATCGGATAAGAGTAAGAAAATTATAATAATCAATCGTTTATTCAAATCTCCTTATAAATGAGATTATAGCCGACACGGGTTTACTCGTTTAAAAACGACGATATAAAAGGAAGATTTGTATAATGGCGAAAATACATTGAAAAATAAGAATAGGGACGACTGTGTCGTACGCAAAAATACAAAATGGCCAACGTTTGTGCTATTGGACATGTCGGCCCTTGAGAAGGAAGTATTTACCTTTATATTTTCCCGCCCATAGGTGGGAAGCAGTCTTCCACCCGCTACTCGCATCAAACAAACACTACTTTCCAGGTACGAGATATGAGATGAATAATTTCTTGTCTAGGAAATAATAATATGGGCAATTTATCTACAGCTATATTGTAAAGATTGGTTCCATCGTGAAAAGGTAACCGATATACTTTCTCATTTATTAGGAGATTTGAATAATTGATTTATAAGTACTTTTCTTTAAACTTTCGTGAACTAAACTCATGTTTCTAAATTACATCGAAAACCAAGCGGGGTAGATTTAAATCGCTCCCGCCGCTCCTCAAGACGATGACACCCGCTTCTTCAGTCTACTCGTGACCACGGTCAATGCAACTTGATCGAAACGTCGAGGTTAGTCAAAATATTATTTTGATGTTAATTCGTGCGTCTTTGATAAGTAATCATAATTTTCCTACTCTTATCGTACTGCGGCGATAGGGAACTGCTAATCATCCCACGGCCAGCAGGTAGGTAGGTAAACTCGGGGAGTAGGTTTGAAAAGTTTATTAGGCCAAGCCTTATCAGGTTGCACAGCCGCACAGTTCTACTGAAGTTACATAGACCGGAGGGAGACACTGGCCTGATAGTACACGTGATCCAGGTCCCAGATGTGGCGGTCTTGGCGTCAGCTGATAGTTCTGGATCTCGGTAGTGAGTGCTCGAAACACCCGTCCTCGGATTAAGTCAGTGAAGTGGAATCCTGGAAGGAAGACACCGGCTTAGTAGCTGATATTCCTCAGCCAACTGTTGCCAAGCCGCGCCGACACGATCGTGATACTGTTACCAGCGACTCACATTTTAAAACTCACAGTCTAGCGCGGTAGGGCAGCACAGCTGTTTACGTTACATAGGTTTTAGTCAGCACTATGAAATAACAATAATAAATAAGGAACTCACCCTACAGGGATTCACGCACTTCACAACAAGTTAATAACAATTAAGATCGACAGTACGAATAGAAAAGCGTCCAGGAAAACCAAGATAAGTATCGATTTGTAGCCAAATCAAAGTAACTTTGGCCACTTGGCCGACGTCATTGTTAAATAAATTCTAGATTTGGAATTGAGACGTCTAGAATAACCTAGATCGATATCTAGGTTGTTCTAGACGATCGATCTTTTCAGCTAAATCGAAGTTACTTTATCTACTGGGCATACGTCATCGTAAACAAATTCTAAATTTGGAATAATTACATCTAAAACAACCTAGATATCCATTTTTACTCAATTCTGAGTATTTTTCTTCACTTGGCAGACGACATAGATAAAATTATTCCAAATTCGGAATAATGACGCACAGCACAACCTAGATATCGATTTTCAGCAAAATCGGAGGAACTTTTTCACTTGGCAGACGTCATCGGAATATAAATTCCTAATTTGGAATAAGGACGTCCAGAAAAACTTAGATATTGATTTTCAGCCAATTCAGAGTAACTTACTTCCCATGGCAGACGTCATCGAAAAATAAATTCCAAATTCGGAATAAAAACGTCCAGAACTACCTAGATTTTGAATGTTAGCCAAATTGGAGTGACTTTCCTCATCTAGCAGATGTCGAAAAATGTATGCCAAATATTGAACAAAAACGTCCAGAAAAACCTAGATATCGATTTTCTGCCAAATAGGAGTAACTTTTTTCACCTGGCAGACGTCTTCAAAAAATTAATTCTTAATTCAGAATGACGATGTCCAGAACAACCTAGATTTTCAATTTCAGCTAAATCAGAGTTACTTTCTTCACTTGGCAGATGTCATCGAAAAAATAATTTCAAATTTGGAAAAAAGACGTCCAGAAAAACCTTGATTTCGATTATTAGCCAAATCGGAGCAACTTGTTTTACTTGGCAGACGTCATCGTAAAATACATTCCAAATTCGGAATAAAGACGTCCAGAACTACTTAGATTTTGAATTTCATCCAAATTGGAGTAACTTTCCACACTTGGCAGACGTCATAGAAAAATACGTTCAAAATTCGGAATAAAGACGTCCATAACTACTTAGAGTTTGAATTTCTGCCAAATCGGAGTAACTTTCTTCACTTGGCAGACGTCATTGAAAAATAAATACCAAATTCGGAATAAAGACGTCTAGAACTACCTAGATTTTGAATTTCAGCCAAATCGGAGTAACTTTCTTCAATTGGCAGACGTCATCGAAAAATAAATACCAAATTCGGAATAAAGACGTCTAGAACTACCTAGATTTTGAATTTCAGCCAAATCGGAGTAACTTTCTTCACTTGGCAGACGTCATAGAAAAATAAATTCCAAATTCGGAATAAAGACGTCTAGAACTACCTAGATTTTGAATTTCAGCCAAATCAAGGTAACTTTTTTCACTTGGCAGACGTCATCGGAATATACATTCCAAATTCGGAATAATGACGCACAGCACAACCTAGATATCGATTTTCAGCCATATCGGACTAACTTTTTTTACTTGGCAGACGTCATCGAAAAATAAATTCCAAATTTGGAATAAGGACGTCCAGAAAAACCTTTATATCGATTTTCAGTACTGTAACTGTAACAGTCAGTTCGTCCACTGCTGAACACAGCCTCACTTTTTAAGGGGGTATTTGCCATAATCCCCACACTTGGCAGGCGTCTTGGGGATCGCAATGTAAGTTGGCAGTTCTTTAGAAGGCGCTGCTGCCCCCCTTTAAGTAGTTTTCCCTTAGACGCTTCTGACGACACCCACGGGATGATATGGGGAGGTGCAATTCTAACCCGGCACCCCACGTGGCTGCCCACCTTCCAGTAGTTTTCCCTTAATCGCCTCTTACGACACCCACGGGATTATATGGGGAGGTGCAATTCTAACCCGGCACCCCACGGTGCTAATCTCCCTTACCTATCTCTCACCATTTTCGAGATACGTTATCCATCTTCACTTGGCAGACGTTATCTTTATGTAGTATTAATTAACCTATATCAAAACACCTAATACAATTATCAAGAAAAGCTTAGAACTCCAAAAGATGTATGTAGCCCCATACAAACTCTAAATGTAGTAGAGAACCATTTTGTACCCTACAAACTACTAAAGCCGGAAACTATTTACCATAATATAAAAAAATATATTATCTTTAGTTAACCAGTTATAACATGAGAGCGTTATAGACATTACTAATTAATTTTGTACATATATTATAAAACTTTTCATTGATCTTATTGATAAGGCCGCCCATTGTAATTTACCCACAACATTGTCAATTTCAAGTTTTGATTCTTTTCATATGTGAGACAATTCGAATAAAATTTGTCTACAAAATACCAATAATAAAGCGTCACCGCGCATACTTCACGTCGCAATCAAGTTGGCCCTCTGCAGCGAGCGAATCATTGCACGCACACAGCTACGAATCTCGCGTGTCAATGCACTAATACAAAGACAAGATCGTTATCAGTCGAAAGCGCGAGCGGAGCTACGAGCGACACAGCCTCCCCGTGCCAACGCTTGCGCAACACTGCCGCCCGCGTCCGCGCAGAGCACCTCGTAACCGCAAGCGTTCTGAATCTGAATAATTCGACATTTTCTTAGGAAAATATCAATGGATTTACAAATGCTATGTTATAATTGTAGTATAACAATCTAGAAATTTAATGGTACAATTTATTTTTCAAAAATCGTAGCCGTTTAGAAGGAGTTCGCCATATAAGTCAAGAAATAGTATGTAGTTTGAATTTTTTTTAAGGCAAAAGTAATAGTAATACCGTAAAATCATATGTTGCAAATGTTGTACTTGAATTCATCTATAAAATATATTTTTTTCAAGTCTTCAAATTCAGCGGTTACGGAGGAGTTCGCTTTAGAAAGTACGAATTTGACGTACCCAAGGGCCTTAAATTTGGTATGGAAATAGTTTGAGACCCGGGAAAAAACATAGGGTAGTTTTTATCCAACTGCGCAAAAATAGATTAATGTTTTTGCGCGATAACCGACATACGCCCAGAAAGCTAGTATAAAATAAAAATGAAAAACTGGAAAATCAGAAGCATAAATTAGAGTCAAGGATATGCATGCAAGTATCGTGGATTTTGAATAATAGTTGAAAAACGAACGCACAACGTAGTTTTGTCAAAAGTACGTTCCTATGGAAAGAAGGTACTAGAAAAACACCATACCTATGTAAAAATTAAAAATCTACGGTTGCTTTTTCATAGTGCCTTATTTGTAATGATGTTGAACTCACATAACGACATGGACCATATCTTAATGGGGTTTGGTGATTTGAACAAATCAATTATTATAAAAAAGATGTTATAGTATAATAACCAACTTCGTATAATATTCTGTATCACAACATCGTTCTCATCGGGCTATTACGGAGACACTTAGCTGCCCTGTGTTTCAATATTGAGCGATGAAGCATCAGCACAGCTTTATTAAAGGTCGTAAATCAATTTGAAGAGCATGTTGTGACAGTATCGAGTTGATGAGTACCTAACCTATTAGATTTAACTATAGGTATATTATGTATTTTATTTACTTACTACCAGTAGGTCTATATAGTAAGGTATATCTGTTCGCCTTTACCTACTTTAGCAGTAGGATATGTCAAAACATTATGTAGGTACATTAGATGTTGTATGGTTTCACTTTCAATTGCCCTATATCTATAGTGCCTATATTGTCTAAGATACTTGAAAAGGCTATGTTAAATAGACTTGATAAATTTCTGACTAAACATAAAATTCTTGCTAATGAACAGTTTGGATTTCGTAAGAGCAGTTCTACTGCACTTGCTTGTTTCAATTTAATAAAAGCCGCTACAGAGAGCATAAATGAGGGCACTCCAGTTGTTTCCTTATTTCTTAATCTAAAAAAGGCATTTGATTTTGTAAATCATAGTAAGCTGCTACACAAGTTAAGTTTATACGGCATTAGAGGTAATGCTTTGGAGTGGCTACGTAGTTATTTAAATAATAGAAGACAATTAACTGAAATTACAAAAACAATTTTAAAGGGTCACAAAATTTATGAGAGGAAGAAATTTAGATCTCAAACTATCATAAATAAGAAAGGAGTGCCTCAGGGAAGTATTTTGGGACCTCTCCTTTTCCTGCTTTACATTAATGATCTCCCTGATCACACAGTTCACCAGTGTGTTCTGTTTGCAGATGACACTACAGTTCTTATTAAATGTAATGACAAAAAATCATGCCAACAAATCGTGAACGAAGCGTTAGCGGATGTAATTAAATGGACATATAATAATGACTTAAATATTAATTTAAACAAAACTAAAATAATTCAATTTCAATCTTATAATACAATTCCACTATCCCTTGACATTAAATATATAAATCAAAAAGTAGAAGAAGTTAGCTGTTATAAATTTTTGGGTATACATTTGGACAAAAATCTCAATTGGAAAGAACATGTTAATGCAGTTTGCCAAAAACTTAGCCGTTACACGTTTGCCTTAAAAAAGCTGAGACAAACAATATCTGTTGAGGCCGCCTTAGCCGCCTACCATGGCTATGTTTCATCGGTTCTTGGTTATGGCCTTATAATCTGGGGAAACTCGGTTGAGTTAGATAAGGCCTTCAAGGTACAGAAGCGGTGTATCCGAGTCATAAATAGGGCTTGGTTTCTTGACAGCTGCAAACCACTATTTAAAAACAATAATATACTTCCCCTACCGTGTATGTATATAAGAGACCTGTGTATCTTTGTAAAGGCAAATCCAACCTATTTTCAAAAAAGAAGTGATGTTATTCCAAGACAAAAAGATCGAAGTATAAAAACTTATTATACCATCCTCTATGCCAAAAAGTTATTTATGAAAAAAATGTTTATAATATGGCTATTACTGTTTTTAACAAATTACCGGACAACTTAAAATCTTTGACCGGAAACAGCTTCAAAACTAAACTGCACAATTGGTTATTGGACAATTGTTTTTATAGCATGACAGAATATTTTAATGTATAATAATTAAATGTATTTTATTGTTTAAAAAAAACTATATTTTTAGGAATAAATACTAATATTTGTACACCTGCTTGCAGGTTGAATGCATTGCTATATATTTTTTCCTAACATCTGAAATTGTAATTATTGTGCATTCTGACAAATAAATGATTGATTGATTGATTGATTGATTATTTTATGAAACTTTACCTACTGAATATAAATTTAGAATTTTGGTCCTATATTAAGCCAAAAATGTACTCAGACTACTTTTCTCCTAAGCTCTGTTTGACTTAGAAAAACAGTTCAAAATAAATAAAATTCATAGGTCACACTCTGAGTGTTACGCTCTATTTTGAGTACCAGTCTCAGTAGTACCATATGAGTAGTAAATTAATTATACATACACGTTATAGTAGATCTATGGGCTAATTTGCATGATTACTTTTCATAGCATGTGCTCGAAAATATCACATTCCGACATTGTCGAGCAGGTGCTGCAAAAAGCTACTATGACCTTCGAACAACGCGTCAACTTGTGTCAATAGTACTTAAAAGACACGCAAACTTAGAAAGGAACAAAGCAATCAGTACTACTGTCTGTCTGTCTGTTACGCTTTCACGCAAAAACTACTGCACCGATTTGAATGAAATTTGGTATGTAAATAGTTTGAGACCCGGGAAATAACATAGGATAGTTTTTATCCAAAAAGAGGTTAATGTTTTTGAGCGATAACCTACGCGCGGGCGGAGCCGCGCCCGGAAAGCTAGTATGATATATAACAATATAACAATATCATATTGTTTTGTTCCTTTCTAAGTCTGCGTGTATTTTAGATCAGAGGTAATTTTAGGTCACTTGGTAACCAACAAGTGCCCGAGATACTTAAATACAAACAATTTTGGTACCTACCTACCTCTTTAACTTTTGTTACCTACCGATGGCTAGTATTGTATCTGGACATTTTCCTCCGGCGGAAAGATCATAATGTTACCATCCTACCCACTTTATAAAATAAAAATCAGTGAAAATGAGATTTTATTAATTTTCATTTCAATAGATGATTTTATACCTAATCTGTATGTTGGGTACTTACAGACCTACCTAGTTTATAGTTAGTGCAGATGCTTAGGTTGTAGGTATACGGTTATACGGCAATGAAATTCATTAAATTGACTAAGGAAATCATTTTATGTGGAGTAAATATACCTACCTTTTTAGGCACTTAATATCTAGTATAGTAGTAATAAAAGTATAACAGTAGATATGGTCTATTTCAGCATTGCGTTACCGACTATGTTTGCTGTGGACATAAAATAACTGTTTAATATCCAGTATCAGTGCAAAATTTCTATTTGTACAGAGACGAGCTACTGCTGTTGTTTGTAATGTTTTGTCACCGCCTACGTATAATAGGGTCTTTGTTACTCTACAGAGCCATAATAATAGAGTTTACACGCAAACACCAATTACGGGAAAGCCTTTCATGTCAACCTCCATTCCGTTCAGGAACATAGAGGACTGAAGCTGAGGCAATTTTCTAATAAAGGTAAAGAGCTAAATATTTGGCAAGAAACTCTATTGCCTGTTTCTCTTGAATACACCACTGAATTGTTATACGAATTTTGTGAAACAAGGTTCTGTCATATAGATTATTATCTCTTAGTTGAGCCTTTAACGAGATGTTCAGAATAGAGAGCTCTTCTGAAAATTACTTCCTATTTCGTCTGCGAAATTGCTAAACCAAGTGAGTTGTGACGTGTGAAGTGAAGCTTTTAATGTATTTATGCTGATGTGTACTGTGGTTAGTCTACTGATCAAAGCCTTCCTTAAAGATGGAGGGAGTTTGCTATAAACGCAGGTTCGGCAGGCGTTTTAGTGTTTACAGCAATAATATTATAGAGCAATATATTTGAATGTAATTAAGTTAGTGCAGATTACGATACGAACAAGTAGGCACCTAGCACCACACTAGAAGATAAATGCTACGTTACCGTCTGTCAAAGTATTTTTTGATTTAATTAAATTTATTTCAGTCAAAGTAAATAGAATCATTTTTTTTTATTTTATTAGACTAGCCTTTGACCGCTATGTTACCTCATGGTGAGTGATGATCCCGACGAAGATGTTTTTCAGGCTACCCTAGATTTACTTTATTATTATTAATTATTTATTAGTGAGCCATCACAAGGACATCTGGCGTAAAATGCTGTTATAGGTGCTTGGTTGCAGATTTTCTACTTGATGGTGGTAGGTTTTCTTTTATTGCTGTTAGGCTAGCCTTTGATCTGTATATCACCTGATATAACTGACGAAGCGGTTGAAGATTTTGTTTAGGCTTACCTAGAATTATTGGCTGCCGTCACCAAAACACAAGTAGGGCTGCCGTCACCTAAACCACCGATACCGGATAAAATCTTTAAAAAACCCGGACATTTGGGTGAAATTGTCCCGGACACCCACGAAAAAAAATTATTTGCGCAAAAACTAGAGTTTTACAAACATAATTATTCACTCTTCTCTTTGACTATGAGACAATCTGGTGATAAAATAATGAGGAACAGTGTTATTTGGCATCAAATTAGAAATAAATTATATTTTTTGGTTTAATAAATAATCAAATAACTATTAGTACCTAGTTAGACTACAAACTACAATAGTTCCAAAATTTTTGAAGTCATCTTGTTTGGTTACGTAGATTAAGTACCCAAAATGGTAAAACTATTTTTGTGTAAATTAAAAAGAAGTAACAAGTTTAAATTTTGACGCGCTCAAGATCTTTTTACTTTACAAAATTACAAATATACGAGAGGAAAAATTATAGTCGTGTGCGGTCCCGCGTCATCCACCCCAATAGCTAGGGTATGCTCTGATCTGACCAACTGAGCTAACATGACAATTGTCACAATGCTTAGTGTCATGTTAGCTCAGTCGTTTAGAGCATACCCCGGCTAAAAGGGTGGATGACGCGGGTTCGAATCCCTCACATGACTATAATTTTTCCTCTCGTATTATAGTAATTTAACATAAAACAATTAAAATCTTTTTACTTATTTCGGTATTTTTCAGATGTTCAAACTTTTGTCAAAGTGATCTTTTCAAACAGGAATTTGGAAAAGTCAAAGCAACTCAGGTCCTTAAATTTATACTTTATTTCGATCAGAGAAGAAACCGTATGTTTTTTAGTGAGTTTTTTCCTTCATCCATTGCCGCGAGACTAGCGAATTAACTCACAATGTAACTTGAGTTGCCAACTAATATCAAGATTATCATGTTTTCCGCTAGATTTCACTAGATGTTTTTAGCGTACGGTAATGAGAAAGAAGCAATAAACACCCTAGAAATATTCTAGACCTAGCGCCAAATGGGCCAAAACGGCAACACAGTAAGTGAATGATCGGGGTCGGTGGCAGTTTTTTATGGTGGGGGCCGGCACGGCGGCACTGGGAACGTTCTGTTGTTGTTGTAGATTTTGCAGCGCCGGGGTTAACTTGTATGCAGCTTACGAATGAATATGCATATATGCAGCGCCGGTGTTTCAATTAATTGCTTATATTTTGTTTATTTGGTTTTGTTCATTTTCCACAGACTCCGGGGTCCGTGGCATTTTTGAAGTTAACAGAGAATTTATTTAGTAATTACATTAATAGGGGGAGCATTTTTACATACTAGGGGAACACAATTTCAAGGAATTCACTATTACTAAACAGTTGCAAACAGATTTGCACTGGCATTCCGAACGGACCAGTGTCCTCAAGCAGCACTCGTTTACGAGTTGACTCGCGTGCCAGCCATCGTCCTCCTCAACCATTTTTGACGGAAGAGGGCGACCCGACACACGATGCCACTGCTTGCCAACACATTTTCGTGAGCATGACTGTTCCGAATGCCTGCACGAATCAGCTTGCTAAAGGGGGAGAAAACTATAAATAAGTACTAAATTTAACACTACCATAAAAAAATGGACTTTTTTTTTGTTTTAGTCTGCCTCTCCGACGTCCATTCCCACCAGGGCCTCTATCACCACACTGTTGCGATCTCTGATTGCCATCTTCAGGCTTATATTTCAATAAATCCGGATTCCCCGCACACAAAAGTGTCCGGGTTTGACCCGGACAATACAAATATTGTCCGGGTAAAACCCAAACCCCTACCGGACGCCCCCCGGACGCCCTCTAAACTAGGACAAATCCGGGGAAACACGGACGGATGGCAGCCCTACTCACAAGGACATTTGTGGACTCACAAGGACATCTGTGGCCTCTCACGGACCAATACTGGTATAGCATGGCTTTAAGCGTTCTGATATACTGATACTCTATATGACGTTAAAACGACCCTAAATTCAGTCAAGACTATGTGGCCATGATAGCGCGCGTCCAACCACATTATTCTGGTCTTTTTTATCAAATCTTATCACATGAACAATATTTTATGCTGGTATCTCATGACATGATATATTTTGACATTATTATAACACCACTGCTTTTTCTGATCGACCAACTTTTTTAAACATACTTTTTGTCTGCTCGTTGCCATGGCTGTGTCATGCTGGTATTGGGGGAGGTAGGATTACCGACAGTGGCCTCCCTTTCTTTATTTTATTGTTGCTATAGTAAGAATAGATAGTTATTTATACCTACTACACCATTAGATTCAGATTTTCAAATATTCCAGTCCCAACTCACTTAAATAATCCCGAAAGGTGTTACCAAACGATGGCACCGAAAAAACCTTTTGCTTACGTCAATATTTTCTATTTGCCAAGAACTTTCGGCGCGGCGATGTCTTGAGATGGTGCTCTTAGAATAACTGCCGAGTCAACAGAGGTAGAATAAATAATGCCGACATTTTTATTCAGGACATGTCGTGGCGAGGCCGAGGGCTTCAACAACGTACGCCGGGCTTTGGGCTACGCTTGCCCTTACGACTTTTTATCTTACTACACTTGGTACCTGAAATCTTTGGAGAAAAGAAAATTTTAGGTTGTATTTGTACGTTTATATTAATTTACGAAGATGGTAAGTATACATAAAGTTTGAATATCATTATTTAAATTACTTGTTTTCAATGTGTACTTACTCGTACTACAGTAATTTCATCGTAGATATTATAGTTCACATGTCTACTAAGTCTATTCCGGAGATAATAATTTGACTGAAATAGACATTTGAATTTAGGCTTACATTCGAGCACGTTATTTAATTGAGTGTATTAGTGTTAATTCTAGTAGTTATTTGAAATTAAAATTTGCCTGCCTGTTGTGTTATTAAGTGATGAGCATAGTATTAGGATTCCTGCCAAATATAGGGATTATGGAAAACTCCCCCTTAACGGGGTAGGGCTTTGATCATCCCTAGATGTTATGGCTGTTGATAAAGTGATGGTAAGCATCACGGCTGTCCATTACAGTTTCAGTGTCACCGCCCTCTATCTCTTTGACTGCGCTCGTTACTCAAAAACGCTAGTTGTTATGTTTCGTTCGCCTTGTAATTTCACTTGCTACAGTAAGTACCTTTCATGCCTAAACACTAGTGTTTGCACACTACTGCCTCTTCTATAAATCTTTGACGTCATACAGTTTATTTTAATTTGCATTTCCGTAGCACGAAAAAACCGCTATCTACGTATCTCGATTATGTACAAAGCATTTTATATATTATTGTGATTATTATTATTATTTTTTCCTAATGATGTACTTAGTACCTCATTATATTACAATCTAGCCAACAATACGGACTTATGAGTAATTTTAGCTTGACTTAAACTGCCAAATAGAGTAAAGTTAAGAATGTGTCCATTGACACTATATGTTCTTGTGTTCTTTATATGTAGCACTCACTTCACTACTTATCACTGTCACTCAACTACACTAACTCAAAAGGTTTTGTCCTTTTTAGCCTTCTCACTATGTCTGTGTTGTCAAGGAGCTGGATTGCCTCAACATTCGCGTGGTGGTGAAGTAATGTTCGTGAGCTTCTGCATGCTTTTTTATTATATCCACAACGACATCCGTTTTCAGGTCTCGATGGAAGTCGACAGTTCTTATGTACCTTGGTGCATTAACTATACCTTTGAGTACTTTATTTTGGAATATTTGGATTATTTGGATGTTGCTTTGTTTGGTACAGCCCCAAAGCTGAGCTCCAAAGTCCATACTGGCATAAGGACTTGCTTGTACAATACAATTTTATTTTGTATACAGACAACGAGGAATGCTTTCCAAGTAGCTAGTACATCTTCTTGTAACGAAGTTCTAACTCTTCGCGTTTCTTTTTAACATGAACTTTCCAGCGAAGCTTTGCATCGAGTGAAATTCCAAGGTGTTTGGCAGTATTTTCGTATTATTGTGATTATTGCAACAATATATTAGAAATTGTCGCGCAGAAGGTTCTCTGCGTAGAGAAAAGTAGGTAATACACCGAAGAGTTCACCCGCTGGAAAAAAAAGTTATAACTTTATCGATGGATTGACCCACGTGGCCACAGGTGATCTCATGGTGGTATTTTTAGCCAATACTTACTTGGATAACTGCCACCAAGTGCAAAATCAAATGAAAGTCAAAATATGCCTAAAATAAGACTATGCGGATAGCGGATGATAACAACATAAAATTAACTTGGTCAATCTAAAATAAACAGTAATAAAGCTTAGACATCAGAATAACACATAGGTTCTAATTTGTAAAGATATTGTGTGAATTGTCGAAAATATAACGATAAGTGTCAAGTAAGTAAAAAAATCAGCCATATGCGAGACATTCTGGCGTTGCGCTGCAAAAACCTTAAGTTTCACACGTACATAATGTATAACGGAAATGTTTATCTTAAATTTTCCTACAAAAAAGCCCGCGACAGAATATATCGTATGTGTATATTTAATGTGTAAGCCATTATCGCCAAAGTAGTGAACCATATATCCTATAAAAAATATAATTTATTTCTAATGCATATTCAGTAGTAACAAATTGATCCTTTTCAAACTAATATTATAAACTTTATCGCCATTATCGCCAAAATAGTGAACCATATATCCTATAAAAAAAAATCTAATGCATATTATTCAGTAGTAAAAAATTGATCCTTTTCAAACTAATATTATAAAGGCGAACGTTTGTTCTAACGGCTGGACTGATTTTGAGGAAATTGGGTATGATACATATTAGATAGATAGATAACTCTTTATTGAAAACATCATAATAACAACAATAAATTTAATTCTAAAATATAACTTAACACCAAGTATATCACGGGGCGGTCTTATCGCTATATATTATAATATAAATACTATTATTATTATAATAAATAAATACATAAATACGTCATAGACATAAATTATCTATACACGTATAATTTTGTACATGTTAAACACAATTGAATTAAAAAGGATTTGTACCACAGTGTCCATTATTATAGAAATTTAGAGCAAGAGAAGTTTTTGACTTGATCCTTAAAAGATTTCAATAAAGGAGCACATTTAATTTCTAGCGGTTGTAGATTTCACAGTCCGACAGCTTCAGTGGCAAATGAATAGTGGTAGAAGGTAGTTTTACTTGCAGGTTGTTGCAGCGTTAAGTTTTCTAATGACCGTAACGACAGAGACTGGGTGGAATGAAGAAATTTAAATTGTTCCTTGAGGTAGCTCGGGGATAAAGGATTGAGAGATAATATATCGAGCATTGCGGCGATGACGAATAGGTACTTGAGCTTATTGCCAAAATCGGAGACATGATCATATTTAAATCTAAATCTTATACAAAAATGTATGGCATGGGATAAGGCGCTGGATTAACACATATCAGTATTTTTATCATCATCATCCATCACCACGCGGGTGTAACCGCGGGGCGCAGCTATAGTTCATTATAATTTACAGTCTGTCAGTGACGCCTTTTTATTGAAAAAACAACCTCAAATCGGCCCGGAAAACGGGGAGTAATTTGGTGAGCGTATCTAGAAAGCTCCGTCCTAATAGAGTTATTATTATTTAGTAAAAAAAATGGCGGCAATATGTCAAGACTTAAACATTTCTAAATGATACCTTTTCATAATATTTGGTTTTAAAATATCCAGCTAACGTCAAAGTCCAAATCATTAACAAAATTACAAATTTACTACAGGAAAAATTAAGGTCATGTGCGGGATTCGAGCCCGCGGCATCCACCCATTTAGCCGGGGTATGCTCTGACTGACTGAGCTAACATGACAATGGGTCATAACTCTAATTTTCCCTACCGTTCATTAACCATCATATGGAGATGGAGCGACACCTATATTTGGAATTAAGTTCTACTACAAACAAGACTAGTTTTGCAATTACTTAGCTTTAAACTTGTAACTGATGCCACAACGCTATATATTTAATATTTTTTATATTTTTCCTCTCGTAAATTTGTAATTTTGTATTATAATCCGCAGAGCATGCGTTATAGCAAATATTTACATTGTAATATTCTACATAGTACTGTGACGTTCAGCAAAAAAAATATAGAGCCACTGCGAGAAGAACGGCCAAGAAAATCGGGGCCTACTATGGCACGCTGAAAACATGCAGCAGCCTTCTCTTACAGCGTGCCCTTTCTGTTTGTCTTGTGCCTGTATGTGTATATTGTAGTGACAAAGTATTCATTATAATTTTATTTCATTGAAAAACGCAGACATATCAATAAAAACCAATTACTTCGTTAGAGTGTGTTAGTATTCAAGCTGTATCGCGAATACGTGGCCCGCCGCCAAGGTTATTGAATCAGAGCCTCCTCAGATTTTGGGTCCCTTTGTAAAAGGACTCCTTCTCAGCGGATTACATGACAGTGAAAACAATATATTATGTGGATATTAAACCAATGGATCAGGAAGGAAAAAAGTGTTAAATTTGTAGGTTTAAAAATATCTGAAGTGAAGCTGTATCCAAAAAATTCACAACACAGGGTATCCTAGTGTTGGTGTTATATCCACCCACAACACAGGGTATCCTAGTGTGGGGGCTATATACACTCGAGAGCAATGAATCCGGGTCACTTCAAGAATGTTAAAAATCTCGGAAACTAAAAATGATAGGTTAATGCAATAAATTGTATTTAATAGACAATGTAATAATCCTTAAATGAAAGTAAAAAAAATATGAGTCACCATACATTTTATTAACACAAAATTACATAAAGAAAAAAACTGCTGATCTCTCCTTAAAACAAAAATAGGAAACATGAAATTTTTGAACTTTATTACGATTTTCTTGAATTTTAATACTTCGTATTGCCTCCTCGTGCTTCCATTACTGCGTTTACGCGGTTTGGCATGCTGTACACCAAGTTCCTTATACGATTTTGGGGAATATTCTCCCATTCCTCTGTGAGAGCAATTTTGAGCTCACGAAGCGTGATTGGGGGAGGGTTTCGTTGTTTTACGCATCTGCCTAGCTCGTCCCAAGCATGCTCGATCGGGTTGATATCCGGGCTGCGCGCTGGCCACTCCATACGAGTAATGTTCATCTCTTGAAGGTAGTCATTCACAATCCTACCTGTATGAGGTCGGGCATTGTCATGCATAAATATAGCATCCTCACCTAAATTGACCATAAATGGACCAACGTGATCATTGAGGATTTCTTCCACATATCTTACGCTAGTTAAAGAGCCGTTTTCTATGATCACCAGCTCTGTGCGACTTTCAGAAGAAATTCCGGCCCACACAAGTACAGACCCACCACCGTAGGCTACTTTTTCTTCGATGCATGCTTGCTTGAATCTTTCCCCTGGTCTTCGATATACTCTGTGTCTTCCTGTGTTTCTTGTGCTTGTAGAGCATAAATTTTGATTCGTCGGAGAACATAACTTTTGACCAATCTTCAATACTCCAATTTACGTGGCTCTGGGCATATCTTAGTCTCGAAATACGATGCCCACGCTCCAGTTTAGGGCCGTTTGCAGGTCTAAGGGGTTTTAAGTTAGATTCAGCAAGCCGACGTCTTACTGTCCATGCACTTGGGTTACTTCCTCCGAGGCGTCGAAACTGATTGGTGAGTTCAGTTCCTGTGAGAAAGCGATTTCGAAGCATGGTGTTCACCAAGTATCGGTCTTCTCGTGCTGTGGTACACCTGGTTCTGCCCGTTCCTGGTCTGCGTAGGTTAGAACCAGTTTCTTCGTAACGTCGGAGAACTCTTTGTACTGTTGACAGCGACACACCGACAGTCCTGGCTGTATCGCGCTGACTCCGGCCGGTTTCCAGCATTGTAAGTATTCTGGTGCATTCTTCAGGCGTAAGCGACATAATTTCAGCTTGAATAATGAATATAGAGCACTATCAACATGGTTTATGTACCCACATAAATGACAGATTACAAACAAAAGCAAAACCAAATGCTGTAATTTCGTAGTTCCATCTTCGAAAGTGGCCCTTTTTCAAATTTGATTTTTTTATGATATAACTTTACAATAACTAAGAAGTTTTAATACCTTCATTTAAGGATTATTACATTGTCTATTAAATACAATTTATTGCATTAACCTAGCATTTTTAGTTTCCGAGATTTTTAGGATTCTTTAAGTGACCCGGATTCATTGCTCTCGAGTGTAGTAATAATAATAATAATAATAATAATAATAATAACTTTAATCAAAATGACTACACAATTCAGTCAAGATATAAATATGTCATTCGGATTAGATAAATGTAAAACACTTCATATTCGTAAGGGTAAAGTCGTAAAAAGTAATAATGATAACAGCATCGAAATAGATTTTTCATCTATGGAAACAAATGAAACCTATAAATATTTAGGCATACACCAATCTAAATCAGTTAACCACTCCAAGTTAAAGAAAAAACTCACAGACGAATACACGCGTAGACTTAATCTCATTTGCAAAAAATCTTTGTTCGCCAAAAATCTTTTCAAAGCCATCAATACATATGCAATTCCAGTACTAACATATTCCTTCGGCATAGTTAAATGGTCCCGAACTGACATCAATCAATTAGAAATAAAGACTAGGACGACACTTACAAAACACAACTATCTTCATCCTAAGTCTGCCATCGAAAGGATGACCATTAAGAGAGAAAAGGGAGGTAGGGGGCTCATTGATCTGAAAATGTTATGGGAAGGACAAGTTAACAACCTACGCAAGTTCTTCTATGAAAAATCTGAAACCAGTCGTATACACTTAGCAGTAACAGAATCTGATCAGAATTTCACACCGCTCAACCTGAAAGACAGACTCGAATCGAATTGTTTGCCTCAAAACACAGAATGTAATAAAATAAATACATGGCGTAGGAAGGAATTACACGGAAGGCACCTTCATGATCTCGAACAGTCCCACATAGACCTTGAAGCCTCAAATAAGTGGTTAAAATTTGGATCTTTATTCCCGGAAACGGAGGGTTTTATGATCGCTATACAGGACCAGATAATAAACACCAAAAACTTCAAAAAACATATTATAAAAGATCCAAATGTACAGAATGATAAATGTAGAAAATGCCATAGACAACCTGAAACTATTCAACACATCACAAGTGCATGTCCGACTCTAACACAAACTGATTACACCCATCGACACAACCAAATAGTACACATTATACATCAAAAACTAGCCATAAAACATAAACTAATTCCTGAAAAAACGATACCTTATTACCAATATACACCACAACCAGTGCTGGAGAATACGAACCACAGGATGTATTTTGACCGTGCCATACTTACCGATAGAACAATACACAACAACAGACCTGATATCACAGTTATAGATAAAGAGAAAAAAGAAGCATATATAATAGATGTAGCAGTCCCAAATACACATAATGTACAAAAAACCATAACAGAAAAAATTCAAAAATATACAGAGTTAAAAGAAGAAATTCACAGAATTTGGAAAATGAGGAGTGTTTACATAGTACCGTTAGTAATTTCGAGCACTGGTTTGATCCCGAAACAGTTGCTGCATTCTCTCAATATAATATCTTTACCGGAAAATACCTATATAACAATGCAGAAAGCTGCAATTTTAAACACCTGCCGTATTGTTAGAAAATTTTTACAGGAAGATTCAGTCAATCACGCTAACACATAAAATGTATCACACTTGGCTAAAGCCCGTGTAATGCATAAAACCGAAGTATGTTCAATATTTCGAGAACTAACATATAAGAAAATAATAATAATAATAATATTCTTTATTTCAATCAACTAGGATCATACACACTTACAACATAATCTACTACATAATATCTACAATAAATCTACATAATCTTCTAAATTAAAATTTTACATTAAATTAACCCTTTAACATTGACCTTAAACTTGACTACAGACAAAATTTAACTATTGTAGTGACTATTTATTGATATAGGTTAATAAGCTCGAACAAAATTTCAAATACTCGTGGCAATGACTTACCAGGACCTGTATGATCGCATTCCCCGATTTAAAGAGTGAGGCCCTAAATCTGGCAATGCGATGTCTTATCAGTGCATCGAGAGCCGGCACACGAGCCGCCGCAAACATTTCGGACGCGCTACAGTACCGCGGCAGGCGGAACAATATCCGGAAAGCGTCGTTATACTGCACCTTAAACGTTCGGTAGCTTTCAAATTTATACCGTGACCATAGTTGTGGAGTGTATAGTGCCGTACAATACGTTTTAAACATTAGTATTTTAGCCTCCTGCGAGCACCCACTAAACCTTCTGCCAATCATATTGGCACGAACGGCAAGAGACCGCCTTTCTCTGTCGACGTCCAGATCGTCTCTCAGGTCACGAGTCACGACATGGCCCAAATACTTGAATGTGGTCACAAAAGATAGCATACTTCCGTTCAAGTACAAGGAAAGGCAAGAGTTATCTTTATGGTTCGTTCCAAATATCATTGCCACCGACTTATCAACGTTATACACTAAATTGTGATCTTTTGCATATTTTTCACACGTTGCCAATAATATTCGCATCGCACCAATGGAGGGGGTCAACAAGACCATATCATCGGCGTAGCTAAGGTTATTTATAAACTTCTGACCAATGGAACAGCCAACACAGGTCTTGTTGAGCCCCTCGATGAGCGCATTAATGTAAAGATTAAAAAGCAACGGTGAAGTAAGGCCGCCCTGCCTTACACCACACGGTAAAAGATACTCGTCCGAATAAGCGTCACGCCAGCGAACCACATTACCTTGTGAGCCGTACCAACTTCGAAGAAGGTTGATGACATCATTCGAGACGCCTACCTCACGAAGCTTCTCCCACAGGAGAAGATAGTTTACCCTATCGAATGCCTGGCTTAAATCCAGGAAGCAAGCGTATACTTTAGTTTGTCTGGATACATAATAACTTACAATTTGTTTCAAACTAAATATAGCCATGTCGGTAGAACTCTGTTTCTTAAACCCAAACTGTGCATCATTTATTTCAATGTGGTCAGATAATAAATTGAGTAGAACAGAGTCTACAACTTTAGAAAAAACAGTGGCAATAGAAATAGGTCGGTAGTTTGAGCCTGTTGATGC
Organism: Plagodis dolabraria; assembly: GCA_963854805.1. NCBI lineage: Eukaryota > Metazoa > Arthropoda > Insecta > Lepidoptera > Geometridae > Plagodis > Plagodis dolabraria. Next base: position 24,503,487 of record OY978441.1, on the reverse strand, counting down.
ACTCGTCTTTTTACTTTTTATAATCGGAGTAACGACCACCCGCAGGAGGTCCGGGGGCAGAAACGAGTGTCTGAGACAAGCATTCAGGAAAATTGAGATAAATACTATTACCCATGGGCCACCAAAGCGCAAGTGTTCCACGCCAAGCTGATCATGGCCCACGGCTTTACCCATAGGCATTTTTCTAATGATCTCAAAAATCATGCGTTCATCAATATGGGTATATGATTTAACAGTACTCATAACGGGGTTTGGACAACTAGGACTGGAAGCAGCCACCAAAAATCTCTGCTTGAAGTTTTCAGCAATAGTCTTACTATCACTTTCTCCATCAATTGACGCTGGTACTCCGTGTTTGGTTTTAGATAATTTCGAACTTTCTAACCAAAATTGACTAAAGTTTTTATTTGAACATGCATTGCTGATTTTATCTAATCTAATCTGATTTTCATTTTTCTGGCACCATTTAAGCCGCCCTTTAAATTTTGATCTGGTAATTTTCATTTTCTCGTAATTTGATCCAAATGTTGGAGCTCCAGCGTCAATCCACTTAAGGTAGTTTACTCTAGCTTCTTCGTAAGCAGCTTTAACGTGCTGATTCCAACCCGGCACAGCTTTAGGACGATACACATGCTGCCTACCACTTAGTGCAGCAGCTTTTTGCAAGCTAGCAATAAAATCGCTATAAAGCCGGCATAGTAGGTATTTATGTGATTCACAGGCACAATTAGCACACGTACTTAATTGACGCAATAAATCCCAATTAAGAGTTGATAAATTTTCACTGCAATAAGACATATATAATTGTATATCCTCACCGTTTCTCTTACCCCACCAATATGGGCTCGCGTCACTAGAAGCGGGTGGTTTAATCATATTTACGGCTATTTTTGTAAATTCAAACTCAACAACTAGTGGCCGGTGATCTGACCAAAATACGTCCTCAATAACATATACATTCGACAAGGCAGACCACGCGAGTCGGGTCACGATGCAGTGATCGAGCCAGCTCTTAGACTCGTGAGCATAACTAACGTAAGTGAATACGTCATCTTTGTCTTGTAAAAACATGTGATCAGCATAAATAAGGTCATTTTCTGCACAGTAATGTATTAACTCATTACCAAATAGTGTATTAGTATTTGCATTAAAATCACCTAATACTACGGAAACATTTATGTTATGGTCTTCAATTAAGCTAGTTACAGCACTCAAACAGTTCGTAAATTCAGTAAGATTTTCATGTTTATTCTGCGGCATGTAAACAGAGAAATACATATGACTGTGGCCTGAAATTTCTGTTTTTAAAGCACATATTCTAGGTTCGGAACATTCGATAACACTTACATTATTAAATATAGAAGTTCTCCACAGGAGAGCCACTCCACCGTATGGTCGTCCCTTCAAAATACCAGCTGACGTATCTACGCTTGATGTACCGTGCGCAGAAAAATCTTTATGAATAGTGGATAAGAAAGGAAGCTCATCAGGGAGGAGCCAGGTCTCCTGTAAAGCTACTACGTCATAAGTATCACATAATTGTCTTATTTGATCTACGCTTCTTTTTACAGATTGACAGTTAAAGCTAACGAACTTCATTGTGTCTAAACTTATTTTCCCAGTATGGTCTATATACAATACCTAATGGCCAAAAGTCGGGGTTCATAAAAGTTTGTTTTTTATCAGACGAGATAGTTACCTTAAACGACGCGAAGCTAGTCGGTCTATAGGGTTCAATTTTTACTACCTCTAACACTTGTTCGCCTTTAGTCTTGACGTAATCAATAATACCGTCCTTACTAACCGATAGATCTAGCCGAGACACATACAAACAAACCGATCTTGTAGCAGCTTTAATAGACGAGGATTCCGGCACTATAGCTTGGCCTTGCCTATTTTTGTTTGCTTTCTTCTTGTAAGATACAGTCACAAATCCGTCGTCTTGTTCGATGGGCATCCGGTTTACCTTAATGCGGGGTTGAGACAGTGCGCTATTAACTTCCTTTGCAGCACGCTTTTTACGATAAGTAATGTTGTTGAACGGGATGTCAGGTGAATTTCTCTCCAAGCGCATAGAATCGTCTTTACTATGGACAGCGTCGGTAGCTATGCGGTTAGTCGCGGGCCGTGACACAGGTGCAGCGGAACATGGAACCGGTTTAGCAACCAGCTGATCGCCGCTACCCGCTTCTCTGCCGCTCGCGCTCGTTGTGTGTATTGCACTCGTATCGGTTGCAATTTTATTGTGCGAGGGTGAAACGTAGCGAAATTTTTGAGTTTTGGTTGAAAGAAAGCTACTATTACTACCTTCTTTATTCTCAGAACTGCGTTGTTCTATGCCCTTTCTTAAAATTTCGAGGTCGGATTGCTTCGCATATGAACTTTTAAGGATGTTCACTTCTTGCTTAAGGATCATTAAGTCTTTTAACAGCACTGACACATCAATATGGTCCCAGTGGACCGCTGGTAAGCGGTTCAAGTCTTTTACCACGTAGGTACACTGGGAACTCGGCTCTGTCTCCTTGATGATCCGTATAATATCTTGAAGATTCCTTTTATTCTTTCTTTCGCCTTTACGCGTCGGGTATCCAGTGTTGACCGAGCCCGCAAGCAGTACTTTAGCAATGTCAATTTCTTCTTCTCTAAAATGAGATTCACAGATCTGTAGGAGACTCACTTCGTCCATCACATCTACTTTGCATTGAATAAAACACAGTAGCTCGTTAATCACAACGCGGCAAGAACACGGATCTGGCATTTTAGATCCACACACAGAGACGTATTTTAAGGACACGTCCGCAAGCAAGCGAAGCGCGCGCGCAAAGCAATGTTAGACAACTTCTATGTTAGCTATTTTATTGCTTAGTATTATAGTAAATAGACAAATGCTACTCATCTATTGTTAAAATTCATGTCTTCTGTCTGATCTATATATATGTTTTTTGCACAATAACCATTATTATTATTCGCCATTAAAGTTTTACTTTTCTCGGCTTCAAGCCGGTTTTAACTGTAATTAAGGGCCTTGGCCAAGTAAATTACAGTGTGCTATTTGTAGCAGTTACGGTGAGTGTGAAGTTATTTAATTTTCCGCCAAATGCATTAGCTTTCTTACTAATCGGCAAGTGTTAAGGATCGCAGCTTTTTGTAATTTTATTATTAAATTATCCTTTACATCTATGACTTTTAGGCTTTGGTGAATATGATTTGGTACTACTCCATTATTATTATTATTATAATTTATGGACCTCAATGACGGGTTAGTGGCATACGCACCCAATGTCAACTCCCCCCGTGTCAGTTGCCCACGATCTCAGTTCCCCCCGATAAATTTTGAGCGAATATTTTTTTGTGATTTGTACTGTCAGCAGCGAAAGTGTATTTAAAGTTATTTAAAAAAAAATGAGGGCACACAAGTTTAGGTTGGTTGGAAGAGATTTTTATTATAGATAAGCTTACTTTGTAAAACTTATGATAAGAACTTACTGTATATATTATGCAAGTATAAGAATAAATAAATGATTATAAGAAAAATAAAGGAGAGACTGATTTTCTACGATCAAAAAAAGAGATTAATATATTTATTAATTTGAAAGTTTCATTGTAAATATCAACAACAATATTAACATTACAGCAGGCAAAAACAGCCTTTATAAATCTCTTAAAATTGTACAAAGTATATAAAATAAACAATATTAAACACTCAATAAAAGGAAATCAACAATCATAAAACATTTAAAATTACTAAAAGAAAAAACTAAAAGTTAGATACTATAAGGGGTTAAGTATGAAATTGCCGTTTTATACTGAAAAATTTAAATTGTTTTTTTTTAATTAAACATTTTTATTTAATTAAAATACCACATACCATCACTATCTATAAATTGCTGCCATTTAATAAGAATGTCATCAATGCCTTTGCGATAGAACTCTGGTGATCTAGATTCGACAAACTGTGTGAAAATATTTTGTACTGCCTCCTGGGAAGAAAACTTTTTATCACATAGAAAATTGACCGAATCACGAAAAATTACGGAGGGTGACGAATGGTTCCTAATCGTAATTCCTGTAGAGTTAAAACGGTTTCTCGTGCTGTATGAGGTCTCGCGTTATCATGAAGCAATAATGGTGAAGATCGATTCATGAGTCGGGGATGTTTCATTACTAGTTTTGCAATCATTGTTCGGAGTTCGGTACGGTAGACATCTGCCGTTATTGCTGACCAGATCGGAGAAAGCTATAGTGAATAACACCATGCTGAGACCACAAAACAGTAACCATTGCCTTGGTAAGCTTTGCTTTAGGACACTGTTGCGGTTATATTTTTTATTTCTCTTACAATAAGGTTAATGCGATAATTCTGTTTGCATCTTTGATGTAATCAAACAATACAAGGGGCTTACATTTTGCGGGGATTAATATATGAAGTGGTTCCTTGAAATTTGTTATTGGAACTTTCAAATCTTTGCTATACTTTCTACAATGTGTTTTTCACCCTTCTGAATGCTGGAATGTCCAAAGTACAACAATAATATTTTAATTCTGAAAAATTTCAAAATACGCCTTTCAAAAATTATTTGCACTGATATATAGTTTTTGCATAATTCTGTTTTCACTTTTATCTGTGTTTCTGGGTGCCCACTATTAGTATCATTAACCCAAATTTTATAATTTGTAAGAAATGCGCTAGACTGAATGGTGATTTATAGTTAAACCCGTCAGAATTTAAAGATTACGAGAACAATAGAATTTCATTCATAGTACTGGCAGTGCCGTTTCCCCGATATAATACCTAGCTAGTATGCATACATTTTGAATTTTGAATCTTGCATTTTAATAACACAATTGTATGTGTTATTAATACGCAAGATATAAAAACCATTCGAAACAATTGACTAAATATAATTTTAGCAATTATGATATTGAAATAAATATATTATTATCAAGAGAAACTCTTTTTTGCTAACGGTACATTTAATATATGGTAATTATTTCTTTCAATCAAATTTATCGGGGGGAACTGAGATCGTGGGCAACTGACACGGGGGGAGTTGACATTGGGTGCGTATGCCACTAACCCTCAATGACCTTCATAACGACAAATATTTTTTGCATAAGTATAGCTTTCACTGAATTATTAATATAATAATATATCGTTTATTTGCCAGAACTTTTGGTAACAATCTAATTATAATTACTAAGCAACATATATCAAATTAATTAATTGGGACCAATTATAGCCTTTATCACTATATTCAAAATGGCCAAGTGTTAATTTTTCTAATTTATGCCCTTTTCAGTCAAGGTTTCGTCGTAACAACCACAATGAGGAAAAAATTACAGGTAAAAAATAAATTACTTTACAGATATCTAGCTGCTACGTTACAACGCATATTAATATCGAACCTTATTTAAATGGGGTTTTGTTATTTTTTGTACCTACTAACCCTGTAATAAGACACTATAAAAAAAAGCTTTTCATCTAGCTTACCAAGTCCATGCAAAATGTTTTAGTTAACAATATTTATTTCTTATGCACGGCAGCAAAGTTGTTATTTGGCGAGATTACTTTATGAAACCGGAGGAAGCGAAAGATTGTAGGATTGTACCATGGGCTAAGCGAGTGGTTTAAATATATAATACTGAGCGTAAGTTTGTGAGGTTAAAAGATTAGGTATTGTTATTAAGCTTCAAGTGTCCATACATACATGTCCATTATGAACGTTTACGCCATTTGCTTTGTTGCAACAGAACACATAAATCTTCATTGGTCGTTTCCACACCGGCAATTTTGGATCGAATGTGTAACTGTGTAAATAAATCTGTACCATGTGGTAGATGCTTCCTTTCAATATTTTCATGCGATAATACTTTCGCAAGCAAAACTGTGGTCGAACACACATGTATGATAAGCGCAGTTAAAACTATCGTCAAGTATACACGTGTGATAGGCATGTACAGTTTGGATAACACCTGATTGATAGGCCTACCTATACACTTATCACTTTTAATGATTTCTACAAGTGTAAAGAGTCAATTCGATCCGTGCCTTAGCTTATTGGAGCTTATCTTATATCATCAAACCAATAGAGATTGTTAATAAGTATCACTTCTAAGGTAGCTATCCTAGACATAATATAGATATTACATATAGACTTATACTCTTATTTAGTTGTACATGTAATATGTTAGTCCATTGAAGAACCCAAGTAATTTAAGTAGAAGACCAATCACTACGTTCCGTTGGTGCGATTGGAAAGAGCTTACGTATCAATATCAGTAATGAAACCGTACCGAAGCAGGAACCACACATCACTTCCGTGCGCTGTAATATTCATTTCGATCCGTACTTTTGCTTATTGGAATATTACTAATTGCGTCCTGCGGTTTCATCCGCGTAGACAATGATTAAAAGTGATGATCATCATCACTTCATATCATCAATACATTTATTTTTCTAGTTCCAAAACGATCTACATTTTAATTTGCATCAAAATCGGTTCAACCGTCTCAGCGTGAAGGAATAACAAACATCATAATATATAATATTAGTGTGATAGTGTGGTGTGGTTTAGTGGTATTTTAAGTAGGTACATAACAAAATATTAGTATGGTAAGCAGAGACTACGAGTCATTGATTTAAATATCTCAATGCTACGAGTATTAAGAAACCTATACTCGTCGGTACTTAAAAGGTAGATATGTTAAGTTATGTGATTAAGTCGAGGCAGTCAAAAATAATTCCCACGCTAGCTCCGCCCATACGGCGCGGCGCAACGATCCCCGCTGCACCGACCGACGCGATGTGCAGCGGCGCACGCGTCTCGCTTATAAAAATATTTGTGTACTTGATATTAGATTCGCGAACACAGATACCATTGAGACGATTTCAACTTTTTAAAATCTTATTCACGTGACGAATTTCAATACATAAAGTAAATTTGTATATACTGCGATTGATGTCACGTTTTTATTTTTAACAACATTACTATTATTTCTTAGTAAGAAATTGATTATTTGGTTTACTTTCAAAAATTATTCTTACGGTCGACAGTAGCTCATAAAACTAATGTCAAAAGTTTTACTTTTTACAATATGATCATGTCTGCTCGACTTTATCGGTATATGTTATTATATATTGGTATATATATTATACATATTTAACTGACTTCTCAAAAGAAAGAGGGTTCTTAAATTGACTTGTCTATTATTTATTTTATGTTTGACCACACATAACTTTTTTACTGAACTTTACAATCTTGAAGACTATTTATTTGCTAGTACAGTTTAACTCTTAATTGGTTCATTTTAATCTCATCAACATTGGTCGAACGGTGTGCCAGTTACAGTCAATTTACTAAAAAAAATTTGCCAAAATGCCTTGACAATCGCAGTGCTTCTAGCAACTAATGTAAGTGGCAACTATAGAGATATAAAATACTATTGGCAACTATGAATATAGATTTATTGTTTATTGTTTTTTTTTATTAATTTTATCAAAATTGAGATCATATTGCACCGATATCAACCAGTTATTTGAGACTTTTTAATTAAAAAAAATGTTTTCAAGTCTTTTCTCTTTCTTTGCTATGTTGTTGTGTCGCTGTCTCTGTGTTTATAGAGAAAACATATTGCACCAAACCAACATAAAGTGAGACAAGGGTCGGAATATGATGATGGTACATAACAGCCTAAACGGCATGATATATATTGATAAATGGGGGGTGTTTTTAAATTCTCCTTAGTGATGAAAGTGATTTTTACTGATTAAACTTACTACAAAAATTTCATTACCCCTTGGCATCCGCGTGGACGATAATTTATGAATGAATCAACATTGTTCTCAGTATCTTGGAATGCGATTAATCAGATTACACATCATTAGAATAAAGTAAAATACCATCAAATTGAATGAGCATATTATTATATTATATTCGGTGAATATGGGTACAATTGACCTGTAATAAATGGATTTGATTTGATTAAATGTTAGTTGTGGGCAATATATTTTACCATGACTCGTCATACAAATATGAATTATAGATTTTCATAACTGTGCTACGGTACACGTTCCCATAATAATATAAAGTAGGTTGTTTTTTTATTGCTATCATATAATTTTTAACTATTAATTACTAATGTTGAAAATATATGTTTGTATACATCCTATTACGTTTTATTTTTCAGTTACAGTGGTAAACAGAAAGTGTTACTTTACTACCACTCTGCTTTTAGATACCAACTATGGTAAAAATTAGACCAACCAGATATAGATCTAGCCACTAAACAGCAGGATACGATTTTTTTACCAAACTTGCAGAAGAGTCTATATACGCAATTGTAATGGCCTTAAACTTTGGGATATTAAAAAAAAACACACAACTGCAGAAACATTGTAGAGAACATGTTATACAAGCTTCTTTTAATGCAACATGGCAGACAAATGATGGAACAGGTGACTAAATTAGACATTAAAATAAAAACAGTGGATTCTTAGATTGTTAGTAAGTGGTATAGTCTACAGAGGATAAAGACAAATTAAGTTAAGATGTATATAAATTAACAAAAAATAATTTTAGAAATAAAAAATATATTGTTTTCAATTTATACAGTATTAATGATTATACAGAATTAATGATATGCAAAAGTGTACGTGAGAAATAACGAGTATCGGAACGGAAAGTCAAGATTTTTTTCAAGTTTGCAGTCCCCCGATCGTCACCCCGTGACTACGATCACTGCAAAGTGTTTGAAACGGCAGGACAAAAATAATGATAAATATACGCGATTTAAACCGTTAAATTTTGTTTAATTACTATGTGTAACAGTCGCGAAAACCTAAGACAACATTAAGTCAAGTCTTCTTTTTATGGCGGGAGGAAGTACTGAAGCATTTGCACTTTGATGTTGCAAGTCACCCTCGACAGCCTCCTCTTGATTTTTTCTTTTTCTAGAAGTATCCGCATATTATTGATCCCGGATCATTCTTTTCTTTGGGTGGCGGGATCGACCAGCTCGGGCAGTCCATATAGAATGTGACTAGTTTTGTCTCCATTTTTTTCCTCCTAAATTCTTCATCTTTTTGTAGAATTTCTATTTTTAATTTGTTGTCTCCATACTACACGGCAAATAAGCATTTAGTTATATAACAAATGAGCATTTAGTCTTCAGTATGATAATATCAATCAGATTTTTTATTGATATATATACCTGCAAAATACATTTTACAGACAATCAGTTACCTGAAGCCTTCAGAAAAGCAACTGTACATTTCTGTTTGTCCGACAATCAATGTCGCACAATTTGTTAGAATGTGTAGATAGAATTTGTTAGTTCGTTTATGAGTGTCAAGTAAGGATAAATGTCGGGAGAGCAGTCGAATGACACCTGTCCAAAATCCAAAATGACGATTTCAAGACGGCCACCATACAAACTGCTCCGCCCCTGCTGAAGCTCGGCCTTCAGAAAGGGGGTGTTCGGAATGTGAATAAATGAATTTAAATACATTAATTCAGATAATTTGCACGTCAGATTTTTTGCACGTCAAGAGTACAATATCGCTCTTTACCATCTATCTAATACCCTAATAACCGAAAAGGGGGCGAAGGCGAATATAATACATATCAACGATGGCATTTGTAAAGGGGTATTGCTTCAGATAGGAGGTCGGCCATAAAATTTAAGTCTTACTCCGCACAATTATGTGTGCGTTGTCTTTTGTGTAGGTACTCAGAAAAAATATATTGTTTATACTGACCCTACAGAGGTGTGACAAGTGCAGGGCGATAATATTGAATTTTTTTTTTAGTGTAAAAAGAAAATGTCAATGAATTTATACATAAATATGTTTTTTTATTTAATTTTAACTGCTGCTCTGCTATGGATAGGTCAAAATAATTTTTAGCTTAATATACGTAGTATATAAAATATTTCCTTTACGAAATTTCCTGTGAATAAAATGTGCAAATTTAGCAATACTTTATTCAAAGAATTACTCACTTATTTTCATGTAGTGGAAGAACACAGTCTAAACTTATTATATGAGATGGCGACTCCGACAGTTCTCCCTGTTCCGAGTGACTACGACTGATATTTTTTTTTTTGAGAAAGAAGGTGCATTTTATGAGCACAGTCTATTTTATTATATATACACAATCTATTTATTCCACTCTATTATTTTTGTTTAAATCGATACTTATATGTACATGTCTTAGTGATAAAATATATATTTAAAAGTATACCTATGCAGGTGACTTTGTAGATAATCTCTTGAATGTATACCTACTTGCCTGATTCTGAATATTCTTTCATTGATATAAATCTATATCTAGTCTTGAGGGACATAAACAATGTTCGATGTTTTATTGCGACTCACCAAACCAAATGCTTTGATTTACTACGCTTGTGCTATTATTATTTAGCAACACTCAACTCCATTTACGGTTGAACGGCAGCTGTACTTTAGAGCCAGATAATTTTAGTTTACACCTGTTTGGCACCTTCAACCATATCACTTACCATCAGGTAAGACCATAATTATACATATACCAGATATTATTATAGTACCCTACTAATCATACTTAGATTAGTACGACATATAGTTATTTTATATCTCCATTACAGTACTATAGGAAGCTAGTTGGTATAGAATCTCTTAGTTCGGTAGAGATAGTATGTTTCATGAAAAGAATAAACACCAAAACACAAACGATATTAAATTTGCATAGGTGCATTAAGTAAAAAAAAACTGAAATATTATACGCTTTTGCCTCTCTCATAATTCTTGCAAAGTCTTTGTATCGACTCTTCTGCTTCCTTTTTTATTTTTTAGTTATCTTTATTTCCCATATTGATTGATATACCTACCAAAATACGTATTTATACTGCACAGCACAGGTGATAGCGCGCGAGCGATAGGTCCACGTCCAACGGCGCACAGCGCGGCACTAAGGACAGCTCTTACTCTTACGCATTGATTTTATTTCGTAATCGTAAGCTAATAAGGTTGAATATCGAATCTTCCGATTGACCGTAATCCTGCACAGAACTAAAGGTCGTAAGTCTAAAACACAATTTAATTTATTATGAGAATATTAATAGCTCTAGGTAAATTTTACTTACACAGTGGATAATAAACTACATTTCCTTTCTATGTGTATTTATTATTGATATGTATCTGACGTAGTTTACAAGAAAAATCCAATAATTTAAAGAAAAGGCTTCATTTAAAAAAATTAAAACTATCGAGTAAATTTCTTTCAAATGTGTTTCTGTCTCAACAACGGATAGAAAAAGGTTTGAAAAATCAAATATTTAAGTTATCGTGTCGATTGCATATTTAAGTTGCTTAAAAAAACTAGTCGAATGAGAGTATTTTTTCCGCAGCCTCCTCTTAAATAAAATGTTAAATTCTTTGAGGTAAGTAGGTATTTATAAAGGAAAAACCTCGCTGTACAGAATTTGGAAATACTTTTGTATGAGTATTTTGCATTTGTTAAAATCTGCTAAAAATCTGCTTACAAAGCTAAAGTTACTGGCCACTTACAGACCCAGAATGCTCATTTGCACAGCATTGATTCTTTGAACCATAGTAGGTACCTACGAGTAAGTGCTTTATTAGTAGCCCTGATAAGTTTAAGATAAACTCATAAATTCATTCAAATAATTCAACCACTTACTATGCCTGCCAATTAAAAGGGCTCTATAAGCAGAGCTCAGCCTCATGAATATGTACGAGCTTCGCCCTAATACCCTTACGGGATAATATCTCGATAAAGTCAACAACGTCCTATCTAGACTTTCGGATACGATATATTACCCGCCTAAGCCGTCCTCGCATTCTGATGAATTTATATTTTCAACAAAATGCTAAAGCGATTCGTCTCAAAGCTTTTGGGAACTTTTCAAGCGTACAGTTTAGTCCAGTCATCTTCATTTTCTGGCCATTGAGAAGCAATGGAGCGAAATATTATTTGTATGACCTTTTTATTCAGAAATTTAACCAAACTTGGGACGTATAGGATGAGCGTTGAAAGTCATGCTGGTTGGTTGGTAGTTGGTACCCACATACTTCATACTAATCTATATCTTTTTATACTCTTCACCCGTGCTACCTATTTGTGCCATCGTATTACCGAGCTAGAATGTATCGTATATTAGCATAGTAGGTAAAGAAGATTACTTGTCTTCCATGTAAATATATAGATTTCTATGTAAATGGGGCCTGTAATTCTGCAATATCGTCCAATTGAGGAAATGCCGTCTGTTTCGTTTCATTCGACATAAATTGGGTCAGTCAAGGCGATAATCTATTTATTTCGAGTCGCCCGGCTTCCTTTTAGAACTCCTCTTATTGGACAACACAGATATTCTTAAAAATGACTTTTCAGGGGTTCCGTAGGAGGAAACGGGATCTATTACTAAGTCTATGATCTGGGTTCGTCCGCACATCCTACCTTTAAAACGTTTACACGGGGTGGTTCATTTAGATGGGTCAGTATGGACAATTTGAAACTACAAGACGTAGGTATAAAGCTCTTTTCTAAGGAACGACGTCATCAATTTTAGTGTTAACAATAATTGGAACAATAAAAAAACTGATAGCTTCCAGAAGTGCCAGAACTTTAGAATTAACCAGGGTTCTATGGAGTACAGTCACCTTTACTGATAATTTACTGGTTTGCTTTAACTTTTTTTATTGAGGTTTGTCATTTTAACTTTTTTAAATGCAACGTTTTTGTACTTATAACCTAGAGTGTGTCTTATGTTATGGCTCATAAGCAGTGAGTTTTAATAAGTATAAAATTAATAATATACGTCTTATAGTTTCAGACTTGCCCATAAAGACCCATCTAAATGGCCCATCATCATTTACCAAACTAAAATGATATAATAGGTCCAGCTTGCTGTAGCTGTCCTTGGGAGCTAGTAATTCTAGGTTAAGCATGTTAACACCTTAGACTACATACCTTCAGGTAAAATTGTGGTCTAAGGCTTACTTATCAGTAACCAAAAAAAAAAACGGATATGTTTATGGAATATTTTCTTTGTTGGATTGTGCTACTCATATTACATATACATGTATAATATACATTCCACATAATGTACATTGTAAATTGACACCTCGTTAGCACGGTAATATTATCTATACAGTATCTTAACTCGGCTCTGCCGTTGAAATAACTACCTACAGCCGCGCTGTACGTAAACATGCGATACCCGCATCCAGTACTTTAATTACATTTGCCTACTTTGTGTTTCCATTGAGTTTTGTGATTGTAAATATACTTTTTTTATGTAAACAAATAACATTCTTTGTGAAATGAACAGGAAATGTTCACTAAAAATGCGTGTTGTTTTTTGACTAGTAGTTAGATTTAATTAAAATAACATGTTTGTATTTGAATAAAAAATCTGTCTGAAAAATTTGGACCGAAAAATATTTGTGAGACGTACGAAATGCTTTAATATTAAATTTTAATGTATGAAAAATCCGCATTCTAATATATAGCTCACCTATTTCACTCGTGTCAATCACTTCCTTTACTCTATTCACTTTTTTTATTAATCGAGACTTTTTTTTTTCGGGTGATTAAAGGAAATACTAGTCCATCAAAACTACTAGTAAGTAAAATTATTTCCATATGACGCCATATATTTTCACTGATATAAATATGATTCCAACCACACAAATGCCCTGGATGGATTCCGTCTAAGCCCGCAGCGCGAGCGGAACCACAATTAGGATGAGCCACAGATTACCCCCTCTAGATTCCGCAAACTAGACGGAGGTCGCGCGCCACGCATTAGCCTAAATAGTTAGATATAAATGAACGCTTTGAATCATAGCTTCAGTTTCGACCAAGTGTCAGACCCGTAAGCGCCTAAACGCTCCCGTGTTTTAGCGCCAGTGAAAATTTGTTTTGAATTAACAAAATAAGATAAAATTCTACATGTACAGTGAAATGGTATGAATAGTTATCTTGGAGTTCAAATTACCAAAAAGAAGGAATAAGATTTAATTAATAAGTCAGATAATTTTGTTTTACTGGTTATAAGAGGGGTCAGCGTATACTGGTACTAATTGGGTAAAGATCGTTTCTTGTCTCTGTTCCACATGGTAGCTGTTGCAAGCTTTGTCTCGTTTTGGCGAAAGCACGTGCAACGCTAGTGTTGTGAAATTCTCTAAATTAAAGACGGTGTCGACATCGACATCGAAATAATATAAACATTATAACAGCAGTCAGTATATAAGCCTAGCAATTATATTTTTGGACAACTAATTTTTTTAAGGTTTCCTATATTAATACCCACCAGGGAATAACAAGTTTTACATCGTTTTTTAACCTTCCAAAAAAGGAGGAGGTTCTCATTTCGTATGTTTTTTTAGGGTTCCGTACCCAAAGGGTAAAAACGGGACCCTATTACTAAGACTTCGCTGTCCGTCCGTCCGTCCGTCTGTCACCAGGCTGTATCTCAAGAACGGTGATAGCTAGACAGTTGAAACAGATTTTTCATTCACAGATGATGTATTTCTGTTGCCGCTATAACAACAAACAAAAATTTGGCCAAGTGCGAGTCGGACTCGCGCACGTTAAAACAAAAAAGGCTATTAAAGGTTATATGAAGTCTAATGTTGTATAGCTAATGGTACGGAACCTTTCGTCTGCGAGTCCGACTCGCACTTGGCCGTTTTTTTTTGTTTTTCTTACCTCAGAACTTATGTGTGGGTGACCCGATTTTAAAAATTCTTTTTTTTATTTGAAAGCTGATGCTCGTCATTACCTACGATTTAAATTTCATAAAAATTGGTCAAGCCGTTATTGAGTTACACTCCGATAACTGAACAATATTTACTTGATGATATAGTCGTTGACAATGAAAGACAATCGATCCCGTAAGTAGCAAGGGCCACTAAAGAGAGTGAAAAATTTTTTTTTACCATAAAATGAAACCGACTTCTACACCCAAAAAATTAAATAACATGTCGAAGTCGGTACCATGCGCACAATATTGTGATAATAGATACTTTTGAACAATCATGGTACCGACTTCAACAAGTTATTTCACACTTTTGGGTGTTGAAGTAGGTACCGTCTTTTGGTTAATTTATTTAAAAAAAATTATATATACGTAGGTATATACGCATCTAAGTCAACAAGTAGGTATTTGCAGAAAATACAATATTAACTATATTATTTTTTAAATATGCAGAACGAAAACTACCTTGATTGTTTAGAGAAGTCTAGGTAAAAATATAAATAGTATTTTTATCGACAAGATTCAAACGTAATTATCGCAAGTGTAATATGTTCCTACGACTAAGCCCATCCCTACGGCGAGTGTCCGCTTGGTATAATAACTAGCGTGACCTTGAAATAGCCAATGAGAGCGCTTTTGTTTTAGTCCCCGCAACCCGCACCTACCTCTAACTTTGGTGAGCTCGGATACGAATAAAAATCTTGTAATGTGGTATCTAGAGGGGCTAATCTGTGGGATGAGCTAAGCGCCAACGCAACGCCACATTTTCCACAGTGACTTATAAGGTGTTGGACGTATCTGGGGCTGGCGGAAAGCTAAGCGGTCGCGACGGGGCCGGGTGTTAAAGTTTCAGGCTGGCTATCGCAACAGGGCTTACGTTTTGCGAAAGTGTCGTTTGATACCAACAGACGGTCACCCTCAAAACGATACATTGTATGATCTTCTGAAACGAGTTTAACCTAAAATTTACCGTCGCAGCAACGTCTTCAAGTTCATGAATGCTCCTCATTTAGGTAGATCTCCTCCCACAAAGTAAAATTCAATTTCTTTTTTCTATTCATGTACCTACAGCCTAAGATTTTTTACCTGTAGATGAGTTGTATGCCCTTCATATTTACTAGACGAATGCAGGGTAATTACCTGAGTCACTACCAGTCTTGCACTTCCGAGCCTCTGGTGAATACATCGCCGCTAATCGTGTTTTTTAGGAATAATCAGTGGACAATATGCCTTCCTTGTGTCTTTAGACTCTGCACTAATTATACAGGCACTGTGAGAGGTACGAAAACTGTTTCATTTCACGCGTAATTATTGCTTTTATTGTTGAAATAGAAAATATCGTCATTTTGTTTTATCTTAGGAAGTAATCTCAATGAAATGGATGAACGAGATATGTGAATCGTTTGGTGTGAGAGAGTGAAAGAGATCGCAGCATAATGGTGATCGGAACGTCTCGTGAGGGTTCGGTGGTAACATGAATTGCTTATTTATCTCTTTCTAACTGTGTTCGGATATAACTACTCTATGTATTTCAACTCTCTGCCTACAGCAAATATTTTGCATGGTATGGAACCGGTGGCGTGCGAGTCGGACTTGCACTTTAGACGGGATTTTTTGAAGTGACGATGACGATGTCGCTGTCGGCACAGAAGATATACTATTATGAAGCTTAATATGTGTACTGAGATGTCAGTCACGTCAAAGTAGGTACTTAAAATTGTCTAAAGCCAGATTTAGATTCTGAGTTTTAGTCGATATAAGTTCTTTGTAACACCAAAACATATTGCTTTTAGTATATCATTACTTTTAAGACACGCCTGAGTTCGTACTGACGTCAATAGAAACGATACATAATATAGCATAGATCCCCAACATCACGACCTACATTGTTTTCCGGCGTCCTGTCATAGATTATCGGGGGTAAGAGCTGCGGCGCCCCGGAGGCGGAAAGTGACTTTCCGTTTTGCCCGGTCACTGCTGTCGGTCCGTAAATTTATTTGACCTTTTGCTATTTGAAATTTTCTATTTAGTTTATCTCCATCTCACCGACTATACCTACGTAAATACTTAAGTACCTTAAATTTAATGCGTTATCCATTAATAAGCATTTTGAGGCAATGATGGCCGAGCGGTAATAGCATGGACTGCCGTTCATAGCATGATGGAAAGGCATATTGCGAATGATCGCCTTGTTAGCTACCACCCTCAAGTAGAAAATCTGTCGCCAAACACCTTACAGTGTTACATAATTACAAATTTACGAGAGAAAAAAATATAGTTTCGGGATCGGTATTCGAACCCGCGTTCATCCACCCCTTTAGCCGGGGTATGCTCTAACCAATTGAGCTAACATGACACAATGACTCATTACTTTAATTCTTGCTCTCGTTCTTCAACCATCGTATCGGGATGGAGTGACACCTATAGTACAACTTGCATTGTTGTAGACCAATTTTGCGATTGGTTTTAAACTTGTAAATGATGACACAACCTTATAATTTTAATATTGTTAAGTTTGCAATAACGCCTCGCAAGCGTTATGCAAACTTAACAATATTAAAACCTTACATTGTGTTCCAGCAGCATTCCCAGCCAGTAAAATTACAGGCACATGTGGCTTAATAATTGTATGTCTCAGGGTGACGGGCGCAGTGAAATTAATCACTTGTGACGAAATGCATCTGTTATAGGCAGAGGTTAGTCCGCTTAACATCAGGTGGTACTCTTGCTTGTTCCGTCACTATCACATAAAAAATATATGTCTTGATCTTATTAAATCACGTTTATGTATGGACGCTTAATATCTACTAAAGAACCCTCAGAAAGAACCTAATAGAATCCAAAGTCCATGATCGAGGAACACAGTTCATTAGAGTCACTCTTATTTTATACCTACTAAGTAATATTATAAAAAACTGGTTTGAAATCCCAGGATATTATAAGTTAAAAATTAAATTCCATGATTGAAAAACAAAATGTAAACTAACTTTGTGAACTGAAAGGTGTGAACATGCAAGCAAGAATATAAGGGTGCGTTTTGGTTTTAGGTATTAGCATGATCCCATAGCTCAAACTGTATTTTTATTCCGTTTACCTACTTATTATAGTTCAGGAAAGTACCCTTTGAAAAGGTTGGACAAACTCACAGTCAAACACCGCAAATAAATAGGAATTAAATAAATAAAATATGTAGATATAATTCATCTTTAGGGCTTACAGAAACCAAAAACTTTAATATTTAAGGTATTGACAGCTGACGTCTATCTCCTTGGCACTTTTTTTGAAGGTTTTTTTTGTTTGGTCTATTTATTATATATATTTAATTGATCACGGACGAGTAATACGCGAAATTCAGATAATATTTTTTTCAACACTCATAACGTTACTTATTACGCAATTATTCACAAGTGAGTTATAGAGTATTTTTTATATTAATGGTTGAGTGCCTTTGTTCTTAAAAAAAGCTTCGATACAAAAAAATCCTGTACTATTGAGTACAATTAAATTAATGTACCTACTGTTTGTTCATTTCTTACAACTTCGTATTGAAATGGATAATTTGTACTTGTGCGTGTTTCATAAATAAAATTTTGACTCAAATACTAGGAGGATAGATACTTCCTCCTAGCTCAAATATAACTTTCATTTTCCCTGTAATTAAGAAAACTTTGTGGTCCCCATTTTGTACGTGGCTAAAACGCTATTCGCGAAAATCCAAAAAAAAGAAATATTATTCTTTAGTCTATAGCCGATCGCCATGCGCGCGCATAGGAATTGATAATTTTTTCCCGCCATTGCGAAAAAAATTTCACTTACCTATGTACTCGTTTTCACTGTTGAAATTATTTATTGACCAAGATGTCTAAAAGTACTAGTTATGAAGAAAATTATATACGTTGTACACCGTCCGATATAAGATGTGAATAGCTTAACGTTATGGTATGGAAAGTTTACTACCTGAAAACTACCAGGAAAAATATGTATTAGCATACCAAAATTTCAGACAATGGCAAAACAACAGGTTATAAAATGTGTTCATGGCGTAGGTACTTTAAAGAATTATCATATAGTACAAACCTAGCTCTTGGTGGTGTACATATATTTATATACTCAATGTTAAAAAGTACAGTCCGAACAAGGAATGGAGTGGACCTAAAAACATAAGGTGCATCAGGGTAAGTTCGGACAGATTTCAGGCTATTCGTAGAGTGTTTAGTAATTTTTTTTTTCTCGTTTCTTAAAGTAGTTCTCCATTTGCAATGCTTTGTATAGTGTTTATTAATAAAAATACTATAAGTTCTTTATTTTTTTAACGTTTAACTTAAACGAATAGCTCAATTATGACTTTGTGAAAAACGAATATGAAGTTTAAGATACGACGCAAAGATCGGACGTCCGCATGGTAAGTTCGGACTACTTTATAAAATCGCTTCGCTGTAGCCAATATCATAAGGCTGAGGTGAAGAAAATATCCGTACTTAGACCATGAAAGTGTTCGAAATCTATGTTTTTGTTTTGTGTCACACTACACACAACCGGCGCAACGCGGCGATACTCGCGGACCGAAGCGAGGGAAGAAACAAAATGGCGTTTCGCGCCATGCTGCCGGCAAAAAGATATGCTTATTTGATTTATCCGGACTTCCCCTGTATCCGAACTTACCCTATTGCACCTTACTCTAATTTGTCATATTATCTAATGAGACTATCCGATGGATTTAGAAGCAAGAAATCAAAGGTTTTATCGTTTGACATTGAAAGTTTTGTAAAAGATGCTCCAGATAACCAATATCTGGCTACTAAGGTTAGTTAAATTAATTTTATCTACTATATCAAATTATTTTTTAGTATTATTTTCTTCACAAGTGTGTTGAAAAACGTCGTTTGATACATGTGTGTATTGATGATTACTGTCCTCGGCTCTCTTAAAACCCTCACCTATCAGCTTGGGTCGGATCGCAATGGCGCCTCAGCGGTTATCACCAACATTACACATATGTACCATAATGTACTATTACGTTATCTAACATTACTAAACATGCGATTGCTTAGAAACCCATATTTACAAATTCAAAACAGTAGTGGTATCTTTACTTGATTGTGTTTGCTTTAATACTTAAAACATTGAACATCCTGAAGTTGAAAATATCACCTAAAATAATTATAGTAGGTATACATTATGCAACAAGTGCGCGAAGTTGTTTATTACAATCTTTGTTTTTTATTTTCTTGACCTTTTTGATAGCAATAATAATCTGATTAAGAAGGTTTGTAATGAAATCTTCTAAAGTTCTACTTCAGTAGGTAAAAAACTCTTTGGTTTGTTTTTATATGAAAAACGATAATCTGATGCAGGTTTATAATTAAATCTTCTAAAGTTCTACTTTAGTATGTAAAAAAAATTGGTTTGTTTTTATTTGAAAAACGAACGAAACAAACTACAATCTCCTTGGTGAGAAGTGTGGAAACGTTGTATTTTTTATTTAAATTTAAAACACTAGTGCGGTAAAGTAAACAAAAAGCACGAATGCGTAATAGACTATATTATGACACTAAATTCGGTGCATTTAAAGGCCCGTTACGAGCGAGTGTGATGACAACGTTGTTTAATTTATATTTAACAATTTACTTACATCATTGACAACTTATACGTAGTGCTGAGTTTGAAAAATCGATTTATGGGGACTGAACATCGAAGTCAGAAACACTCTATCGTAGTCAGAAAGTATCGTACAAATCGGTTCAAATCTTAAGAAGGTATTATTTATAACTTATAACAAAAATATTTCTTTAGAGAACCAAGTTACTTATATATAACAGAAAATGTATGTTTCTTTTAAAAACTACCCACCAAGATCAAACAATAGCAATAGGTAATTTCCCCAACCGATTTTTATTTAACATACAATGACCTTCCAAAAATATCTAAAAATACACTCCATTCTGTTTTCTTTAACCTCATTTTAGGAAACCTGAAACTGACATTGTAATCAGCCAAAAAGAAACTCAATATCGATGTAATTACGGCTGTCCTAACCAGGCAAGGGTTTTGTACTTTAACCGAACTAAACAACAGTGACCAAGCTTCAACTTTACAAAATAATATCTACACGTCTTTGATGTCCCGAAGGGATATAAAGGATAAGTTCGATAGTTATGTTGTTGGTCCAATTAAAAAGGACCCTTCATTATTTGTACATTACCATATTATACTAATTATATTCGCAGTTTCATTTTTCAGATTCCTACCAAGAATTTCTTAGAAACACGGTATTCACGATGTTGAAATTAAACCCGGGCTTAACATATTTCTGTATAGTATCTTTGTTAAATAAAGATTTTTAAGTTTCAAATAATGTGCTCAGTGATACATTTTTCACAGTTAGATGTATTCACTTCCCAACACTCATAACGGTGTCTTACTGCAACAGCCGGATCGTCCACTGCTGAACACAGCCTCCCCTATTAAGGGGGTATTTGCCATAATCCCCACGCTTGGCAGGCGTCTTGGGGATCGCAGTATAAGTTGGCAGTTCTTTAGAAGGCGCTGCTGCCCACCTTCCGGTATTTTTCCCTTAGTCGCCTCTTACGACACCCACGGCATGATATGGGGAGGTGCAATTGTAACCCGGCACCCCACGAGGCAACGGTGTCTTATATTATAGTCTTATTTATGATATCGTGTTTGTTCATCATCAACTTTTTTATATGACGGTTTGGAGATCACAGTTGGTGTTATTATAGATAGATAGATGAACTCTTTATTGAAACACCATAACTTAGACAACTGTAGCAAACAAATATTAAGGCTGAGTGTTACAATGGGCGGTCGAATCGCTCAAAGCGATGTATTCCAGACAACCTATTTGTAAGAGAGAGTGTTTTGATTATATCAAGCTTTCTTGGTGACTATCATTGGATGTTAGAAAAAAGCACTTATTTATTCCAATACCAAAAAATCCGAAGGTATAAACCACATTTCGCAGTGTAGTCCACATTTCGCAAAGTAGTTCCATAGATACAGATTTACTGTGTAAGTAACTGAAAACAAACATACAAACAAATCTGTCACAAATTTATTCATGAAATGTTTATCGTCACAGACAACTCAGCAACTTGCAGCTTCATCAGAACATGTTGTGTCCATTTTTAACTTCGAGCATTATGCTACAATACTACAGTATTGGGAAAATTTTATTGGTTTACTATGCCCGAATGCAGCGACCTCTAAAGAATCGCATAACATTACGTACTGTATTTTATACTTGATCACTGTTGAAGTACTCTATTATCCTCCTCTTTCACAAGTAAAAGTCACGGTTTATTATTACTTTACGATACATACTCGTACCTACATTAATTGTGAGTTAGTCCGCCATTATGGGCCTAATGACAAAAAGATGGTGATGCACAAGCGTATTTAAAGGAATAAATCCTTTAAATACGCCTATATAGGGAACACTATAGTGTATAGCGTATATACATTGGTTTATGTTCGCTTTGGCCGATTATTGTTGTCCTTGGAATTGATTAATATACTGCCATTATATTAAAATTTTAAGACAGTAAAAGTCTACAAACTTAAAACACTTTTAATATGTTTACTTATTTCCAGTAAGTACTGATAATAAGTAAGATCGACAATTAATCTCTTTTAAAATAAAATATGTACCTACAACATTTTGACAAAAGTACTCGAGCATATTATGCTGAAAATTGAATTTTTTTTTTATGATACAGTATTAGCTAACTTAATAATTTTATATATAGTTAGCATTTGGCCAATATCTAATCTGTTGGCGAGTGAAAACTATAACGACGGTAATCGAATTCTTACCGCAAACTAGTTGTATCCATCATTAGATGAGCGATTCAGAACTATTGCAAATGTTTTTTTACACCATAACGCATTAATAGACAGACTCACAGCTAGCCTAGCGAAGCAGCCTAGCGAAAATTCTACAAGTTGACAACGTGGGGAATTGTCTACGAGATGGTTATCAAACTTGGAACGTTGAACACGATTGCTAGAGTTAGGTGTCGACTTATCTGCAGAAGGGTTAGTTATACTTATGGCGAAACATTCAGAAGCATGTTGTAATACGATTCTGATTCCATAGTTAAATCACAATGTGCGGTACCTCCTTCCAGTAGTTATACTCTTAAACATGATTACAAGCACTATCGCGTGCTAAACGAAAATCTTAAGTGTAATTAGGTATCCGGGAGGACGCGGGTTCGATTCCCACCCGGGGCATAACATTTTGTGCTCCAATAATTTGTTAAATATGCCTTTATCTTAAAACACGTTTTTTTTCAATTTAATCGACTGTCAATATCTATTCCTAACAATGTCGCTGAGTTTACACATTCTTTTTTATTGTTTTGGTATGAAAAATTAATGTCAAGCGCATTTTTTTGACACGGGTGAAATTGTAAAATTGTCTTGGAATAATTTATGTCAAGGTTATGATCGGTCATCCATGTTATTACATAATTAAGCATGTCATTTAACTTAAGATTATTATAGCACGATGTCAGAAGAGAAATATCATCCGCGAAGAGAACACAGGATTCGTTAATGTTAAAACAATTTTTTGCGAGGTCATTAATATATATTAAAAATATAATACATCCAAGAACGCTTCCTTGATACAGTGATTTATTTTCTTAGGTTTTGATCTGACTATATTTATTAGCTCAGTATTATAATCAAAGTGTTCAACTTCCACAAACTGCTCGCGATTGGTGAACCATTTATATGCTATTCCACGTATTCCTATGCCGTATAATTTTGCTAAAAGTATATTATATTGCATTTTATCATAGGCTTTTGACACATCTTATAAGATTCCAAAAGCATATTTTATGTGATTAATAATATATACAATTTCTTGAATATACTGCTAGAGTGGACGATCGATTTTTGCGAAAGCCATTTTGTGAGTCATCCAATATTTGATATTTTTAACAAAATGAGTTGACACGAGTTTTCATACTTTTTTCAAATATTTTCGATGAAGTGCATAATTATGCTATCGGCCTATAGTTTTGCAATGTCTAGTTTAGTCATTTTTTTATGCACATGTTTAATTAAAGCTATTTTTAATTGATCAGGGAACGTTCCTTCTGAAAAGGATTGATTAATCAGCAGAAAATAAGGCATAGTCAATTCTTCCGCGCAATGTTTTATAATTATACCTAGGTGGTAGTTCATCCAGTCCAGGGCTACATTTGCATTTTAAATGTTTGTTAATAAGGTATATTTCTCGAGGTTCAGCGGAGCTCAGGAATAAAGTGTTAGTAGTGCCACGCGGCGCTGCCTGCCCCCCTCCATACTCCTTTCATACCGAAGCAAAATAGTCATTAAATATGTTAGCTATTAAGTTCGCGTCCAAAATTATATTATTATTTATTTTAAGATTTATATTAATTTTTGGTTTTTGATATTTTAGTTTGTGCGATCTCTAATTATTTTCCACATAGATTTAGATTTGTTTTAAGAATTTTTCATTATTCTTATACATTGGTTTTTCTTCGATATGTAAACGTTTTTTTAAAATAATTTAACAATTGTTCTATAATGCCCTACGATAGCCGGATGCTTAAAACATGTGACAATTGGTCTTAATAGCCGTTTATTTCTACAGGAGATCCTTATTCCTTGTGTCAACCACGAATGTTTTTCATTATTTTTAATTTTATTAATTTTAATGGCACACATCGATCTAATATATCAAACAATATATACTTATGTATATATATTTTTTTTATGCAAGATAGTCAAGCATTTGGCCGCTATCTCACCTGATGGAAAGTGATGATGCGGCCGAAGATGTAGCATGCTTGCCTAGAAGATACCTATTCACTCTAGACTTAAAAACATCCAAATTATACTGATCGGGAAACAAAGACGCGGGCAATGGGTATAATATATATATATGAATATATAATTATAATAATATAATAATAATAATATATGAGTATAATATAGAATTAAATGTTTTATAATCATCATTTATTTTTTATTCTGTTGTCAAAATATTTAACCGGTCAATATTTTTGAATTCATTTAAAAAAAAATCCAACCGCTTTTTTATTTTCTACATTATTGGTGTTTTTTTCGTTTTCAGTATGTCCTTAATTTTTAACATAATAGGTACCTAAGTGATCAGAAAATCCGAATTCCTGAACTAATGCGTTTATTTTATTTATATCACAATTTGCAAACAAGATGTCTAAGTACTCATCAAGATTAGATATAATTCGAAGGTTTTACAATGGTAAAATTGTAGTACTTCAATCTTTTATCTTGTCCTTAGTACGTAATATTTGTTTAAATAGTCACCAGACCTTTCTCAGTCGATTAAAACTTTTCAACTTACCCTTTCCACGCAGTCACAACCACTTCTTTTGTTTGCAGTTTAGGGAATCGCTTCAGTACTTGAAGATTTATTGAGAAAGTTGATTGTGCGTCTCTGAAGTATACGCGGCTTATACAATACTGTTCAAAACCGCTCTCATTCAATAGTCTCCAAAGCACTGAAAGAAACTTATAAAGCTTTTTACCGATGATACAGAACGGTATCCATAAGTTTTTATGAAGGTTTTATCCAAAATATGATAAAATTGTAATCTTGATGATCCTATTAATATTATTGATGATTAGTTTTTTGCAAAATCTCATAGAGTACATTATACCATTGAAGCAATGACGGTCTAGTGGCAATAGCTATGAACTGCCTCGTAGGGGATTTATGGTTGTAGGGGATCCATGGTCAAAGGTCAGTTTGCAAACGCTATTCTAGGTAGCCCTTAAGTAGAAAACATCTTCGACCGCATCATCATTCTTACTTATCATCAGGTGAGATTGCAGTAAAAGGCTAGTCTCAATAATCAATAAATGAAAAAAAAATTAGGTGGCTTTGTAAGTAGTAAAAACAATCGACTCATAGCTTGCGAAAGATTCACTTCATACCCAATGAGGAAGACCACTCAGAACTTGGAATGTTGCCATCTTTTTAAAATAAAATTGTCAACCTTACGCGAAGAGCCACATTTATGAAATTATATTCTACCTGAGACTTGATATATGACTCGTGGAGTGCGGCAATTTCCTGAGGAAGCGTAGTCATAGCAACGAGGCGTCGTTAACTCCAGACTTAAATGTGGAAAATACGGCCCTAATGTAATAACCTCCAGTTATGACTAAATGTTACGCGTTTCTTGCTGGTGTACAATTGGTGCGAAATCACTTTTTATCTCCAAATTAAAAATATTGTACTCCTTCTTCCGGGCCATATACCACGCTAAGTGGCATCGGCGCAACTGTATTTTCGTCCACTCCCTCTAGTTGTACATCATCTTGCTACTAACACCTCGCACACATAGCTTTCTTCACGCAGTACATCCATAACTTCATTGGCATATACTCCTATACAGCCTATATCCACATTGCTGCTATAGTTATTAATCCCACATGTAATGCCCATACCACGCTAGTTTATTACTCTTCAAAATTTTTGACCAGTACTACTTTCTACCTTTTTCTGACATACTCATTTTTAATCCTGTCAATTCTAGCTACATCACATTTAACGTTCTAATCTCTGCAACATGCACTCTTCTTTCATCCATACCTTTTGTTGCCCTGTTTATTAATATAAATCCATACAACGTGAAATGGGCTTGAATTTTTGCCGTTAAATATTTAACAGCTGCTAAATAATTTTAATATTGTTAAGTTTGCAATAACGCCTGCTAAGCGAATTACTTATTAGTTTTTTATTAATTTTTCTCTGGTAAATTTGTAATTTTGTAATGTAATTCGCTTAGCACATTGCGCTTAGCTGTAATTGCAAACTTAAGAATACCTATTAAAATTATAAGGTTGCGTCATCATTTACAAGTTTAAAACCAAAATTGCAAAATTGGTCTTGTTTGTTGTACAACGCAAGTTGAACTATAGGTGTCGCTCCATCCCGATACGATGGTTGAAGAACGAGAGCAAGAATGATGAGTCATTGTGTCATGTTAGCTCAATTGATTAGAGCATACCCCGGCTAAAGGGGTGGATGGACGTGGGTTCGAATCCCGCACATGACTATAATTTTTTCTCTCATAAATTTGTAATTTTGTAAAGCTGCTAAATAAGTTGTTGCTCATGACATTTATTTTAATGGCGATGATATAACGAACTTTCTTGACTGGATTCTAGAAAGTTCGTTTTGGGAGAGAATGGACCTACCTACTGTGGTGGTACAGGCTAGTGTGATCGTCTAAGTTAAGAGTTATGATATATTGAGAAAGGATTACTTGATTCAGAGATACGAAATCATAGGAGAGCTTTACTTAATGTGATTGTAAATCATCACTCATGTCTTACACAAGTTTTATGTCAGTACATAGGCTGAATGTCCATAAAATAATCACTTTCATATTCCTCCTGGCTTGCTTTAAATAAGAGAGGTCAACAAGTAAATTAATTAAAATAGTTAATTAAATTAATTTTATTAGTGTATGCGTTTGATTCATAAGGTATATGTGGAAGAGTTATTTCTAATTAGACCATCCTTAGCAAGTGGCAGGATTCAATACAAGAATGCCTTATTTTATGTGGAAGGAAAGATCATCTCCCCAATAGAAACCAGTCCAAGTAACGTCTAGGGAGACCTACAACGCGGCTCAGCGTACACCGAAGTGTTTTCAGGGCGGAACCAACCTTTTAACCTATCATGAGCTGAGGAGCTCTATTTATTCTTATAGCGAAATAAGCGCTATTTGTATATTTTATCAGCCCTTTTAAAACCATGGATTTATGTATATCTCAAATATCACGTGATTCAACACAAAATTTGTGTTTGCCTGGCCAGGCTTATAGAAATCTATAGGTCGGTTCAGATGAGAGGACGTGTATTGTGACGTATTGTACTGCCGCTTCTAGGCACAACCATGTAAAGACTTGTGAAATCTAGGTCCCATATTCTTGTTATAGGCCTTAAAATATAAGACAGTAAAAGGCACGCTCTCCTAAGATATCGTTTTGCAGTTATTCCCTATCATAGTCCAAAAGATATAATATAGATGTTTAGAGTTAATGGAAATGTATACTGTACTTATTTTAATATACTCCCTGTTGATCAGTAACTGGACTCGATCTCCCCTTGCTGTCTGCTCGCAGGACTTTGTGTTGGAGATTATATGACCTATCTATCTAGATTAGATGCTACGTTATAGCCCTAATGAAATAATTTATGTTATATTACTATCTTAAATTAGGTAAAGAATACTCTATACTCCAGCATATTCTGCTATACTAAATAATTAGACTCAAATATTATTTTACTATCCTAACTGTTATTAACTAAGTAAACTATCGTAAATTATTTATCAAAACAATTATAAATTTATCTCAAGATCTAATTAAGTGTGGATTACTATTTCAATAGCTAGAGTTCAAATATTCATTTAATTTACTTTAGATTGAATTATTCTTAATATATATTATATTCTATCTGATTGGAAAGGTTCTTAATCATAAAATAAAATAAGTTTAATATAGATCATATTAATTTTTATTATAATGATCTTAAAATTTGTTGTGGTATTTAAGCGACACTTTTTGATTATTTAAATCATGAAAGTTACATATATATGTATCTATAAAAATACACATATATATTAATCACATGATCCGCCATTCATTTCCTAGACTTTATTAAAGAGGAAAATAGAATGGCGTTAACGTAAAAACCTCTTTAGTCGTATTACACAGTGCAGTAGAATCAACAAAACATATAATATATGTTAATATACACAATTATTTACAAAATAAAACCATACCCATATGTAATTGTCAACATAACAAGTGATATCTTTGACATGAATATACTAATTGTATGTAGCAAATAAGATATATGTATTCAATAAGGTAATACGATTTAATACTATCATTAATAAATTGACTATTCAATTTAATTTAATTTTCATTACATCAAACCCTCTGAAATTCCATAGAATATATATATTGGGTGTAATTTTAAATTTATCACTAGAATTAACTCTATATAGTATGTTGAGAATAGGATTTATCAACTTTACCGAATGATTGTCTTCTAATATCACTGAATTTAAACTTAAGTTGTTAATTTATCAAATAATAATAAAACACTGAAGTTACTGCAGTTTTTTAAACTGACTTCCGCGTTAAACCAGCGCTAATCTGTTAATGTTTTTCTCCTGTCTCCTCTCTTCGTCTTTGCAAGGTCAGAATTCCATCCCCTCTCTGTATGTAAGGAAACACCCCCATCGTCATCGATTGGTTGATCTAAAATAAAATAAAACAGCCACAGATCATTTGTTCTATGATAGGTCAATTCCAGGATCGGTTAAGTAAACACCCTCGCAACAAGTGTTTTTATATTCTCACGGTTTGCAGCTTTGCCAAACCCCACAAAAAAACCCTTCAAGCCAATTTTTTGTGAGTCTCTTTTCGAGTGGCCATAAAATCAAGAATAGATTTTGAATGCGTTTGTTTTTATCTTTTAATAGCTTCCCGGCGCCAGACTGTCAATTTTTTGTGTTTTTGTGTTATTTTTAAAAATTCATTTAGGCAGCTCTACTTATTCGTCAAATAAAAAAAAACTTCGTTGTATGTGTCATATACGAGAATACACTATTACCTATACTATATAATATGTGAGATACCTCCACATAAACGCCCCCAAATAGATACTAAAATGTTGTCATGAATTTGTTTAATATGACATACTTTTTTGTCATCTATTTTCCTTTCTAATTACACATATTATGTTTGACCACATATCTCTTATCAAATGACTGATATACTACATCTCTCATTAATTTCTGTTGTATGTTATTCACTTGGACTAAACTAGAATTTTACGTCTGTCATTATTTATTTGTAATACCTAAATAGATGTATTGCGTTATAATTTCCTTTTATCTCTCTTGATTCAGGGTCTACTAAGGTATATAAATTTTTATATGGGATTTCACCTATAATATACGGTCCCTCGAACAAGCGTGCAAATTTCTGTGTTATTTTTCTTTTAGCGTCCGATTTGGTATATATTTTTAATTTAACTAAATCCCCTATTTCGAATTGGACCAGTTTATGATTTTTGTTGTATTGTATTTCCCGCTGGCTTGCGGTTTTAAGTATGTTACATCGGTTTGTTATCGAATATCTTGTAATGTTTCTACGCCATAATTTGATTTGTTACTTATGTCCATCGAACTACCATTTTTATAGGCCCTGTATGTACTTCCAAGACTCGTTTAGACTTCTGACATAGTTTACACGTCCTTACTAACTGTCCTATCTTACGAGACATATTAAAATAATATTGCGATCTCATTAAAGCATGTACTTTGTATCGTCCAAAATGACCTATCTCTTCATGTATGCTTAAGATCAATTCCCTCTGTAATTCGTCAAGAACATATACAATAACGTAACTATTTGATACAGTTCTCCTTCCTTTAATATAAAGTATTTATTTTCCGCAGTACCTATGTCCTCCATGCGTTTAATTATATCACGAATTTTTGTATCGTTATTTTGAAGCTCACGAATATCCTTACAATTTTGTTTTATCCTTTTCCCTAACTGTGTTTTAAATAGATTCATCTCAGGCCCAACAGATTTATTTGTTATTATATCTGTGGTCCCCTTTATATGTCTTGATAATACATCTGCGACTACATTATCTCGATCCTTGACATGTTAAATGGTAAAATCAAACCTACTAATATAATGAATCCAACGTAAATAAAGCAGTGATGATGGCTCAGTGACATTGATTATGGACTGCTGCACAGCATGTCCATGGTTCGAATCCTGTCACTGCTAGAGCTTCACCCTCAAGTAGAAAGTCCGTCACCACGCTCCTAATCTTTGTACTCCAGCATCTGTTAATGATTTATTACAAAATCAGATTACCCATACTTCGTCGTCGATCCACCCTTTCTAATTTTACGAGTATTTATTGTAATAAATCTAAGTATAAATCTAGGTTTCCTATCGTATATGCTATGATATCACTATAATAGTTCATACAGAATCCACGTACATCATTCACTGAATTTCGACACGCCCCCCCAACCTTTCGATATCGCAATTATTAATCTCTCAATTGGAGTTTAATTTAGCGTTAGTTCGTATCCCCAAATGTTCTTATACTAATTGTTCTTTCATCCTCACAATTTACCACACCCATCAATCGTTCTTACAGGTTTTCTCGGTATACGAGTTGGAAAGCTCTGTATGTTATTTAAATTTTCTAATAAAGAGTTAATAGTCATGGCGTTAGCCACGCCCCCATAACCTTATTACTTAGTACCCAGAGTTCAATCTAACGTTTGTTCATAATCCCAATGTTCAATAGTCAGTGTCCCTTAACTTCCACAATTTATTATGCCTCTTACCCGTTTCAATCAATCATATCTCGTTTTTTTACAAATTATTGGAGCATAAATTGTATGCCCCGAGCGGGAATCGAACCCGAATCTTTCGATTTTGCACCGGACGTCTAGATCACTCGACTCATTCATACCTTATATGAATGACGTAGGTAAAGGTTTGTACTTGTGCTCCTAGAGCCAAATGCTCCTTGGACCTGTATAGTTGGTATCGTAATTTCAAGTAGATTACACCCTTCTCCTATGACGGAATGATATTTCTCGCTTGTAATGCCACTAATTTGACTCTGTGTCCATTATGATATCTTTAATAATTCTGCCATACAACACATACATACCTCAGGCAATGTAGGCAATGAGTAACCATTAACCTGTTCGTCTATATCGTCTAACTTATAAAATATTGTATAATGTATATATCTATCCGAACATACCACACACACACACACATCTCCTGTATCATCAGATGTTTCGTTCGTATTGGATTGGTTTTCCAATACGATTGTTGTTTGTCTGTTGACGATTTATAGTCAATATTATACCGCTTAATCTCGTTTAAGTCATACTAAGTAGAGTCAGTTTATTGCTAACTTGCCAACCATGTTTCGTGTGAATTTTTATAAGATATATATATATATATATATGTTCCTCCTAGAACACTCAGAAGTTCTTTCATTCCCAATAATATACAATCTTTCGTAATTAAGAATCATATGTATTAAGTAATACTAGTCCTTTTGAACATCCCCGCCCCCAGATTTTGATGGATTAGTAGAACCAGTTTCCTTAATAAAATCTATCGCGGTTCTCATTACACTCTGTCTTCCATTCTCACGTGATGTACCTCTATTATAATTCCTACAATATCCAGCTCTTCCTCTGTGAAATTTTCTACCTCTAAAAGAACCCCTTTGCCATACCCCGGCAGTCATTACAGCGGTTACTGGGTGACCTCCACGTATAGGTTGTCTATCTTTATAGTATCTCGTAGGTGTTTGATGCCTTAAAACAATATTCTGCTCTAAGTTTCTGAGGAAATTAGCTCCATTTATAATCGTAGGTTCCTCAGGTCTAGTAAACCATAGTTGTTGAACATCTACGGAGTAATGTCTCATTAAAGAATTTACGATATCCCTTTCACTAAATGCTATTGTTAAAGATTGCAACGTCTCTGTTTGTTCGGCGAAATGTTCACTCATAGAGATACCTGAATTAATTGAATATTCCCCTCTTATTATTTTGTATCGTACTGATTCTTGTATTTGATCAGTCCAATAAATTTGTCTAAAATCAGCTTCGAAATCGGAAAACGTGTTCCAGTTCTTTGAATATAATTCTAAGATTTTCCGAGCATGTCCAGTGACGCATTCTAATACAATGTCAATTTCGCGATCAAACGCATTTAATGACTTAATATAATTCTTAACTCTTTTTAAGAATGTTATAGGATTTATTTGTGATTTTCCGTCAAAAATAGGTTTGCTAATGGTTGGTTGTATAACAAAAATATTTTGATTTGGTATTGGAGTTCCGTTACATTCCTCAGATGCAATGCTAACAGTTTCGCGTGACGAAGTGCTCGCCAGGTTCATGTCATTCTTATTGGGATTTAGTAATTCTAACTTTTCTTGGAACTCGTTCATCTTAGCTAACAGTAATTGTAATGTCGAGTTATTTAAAGTTTCTTGTTCCGTTGATATATCCGTATTGATTTCGTTATTTAATCCGCGTTTCCCTTTCGTACGTTTACCTCTACTCTCTGCCATAATGTTTTAAAGAAGTCTAAATAGATGTTAAGCGCGGAGTTTAAAGTTTTTTTTTTTTTTTTTTATATCGTTCGCGTTTTATATTATAAAGAAGTGATATTTAATGTTGCGAGTTGTTTTCCTTTAACCAATCTGTGGAAATATACACAAAATGTATGCAGATACTGTAAATTAATGTAATATTTCAATAAAAATGTATATGTACAGTAGTTAGTAGTATAAAATAATGCTCATGCAAAACAATTCTCCTCTGCTGCGATCTCTGAAAATGTAATAAATTTTCTATTTTTATTCTATTATCTCTGAAAGAAAAACCCTGACTTCCTCAATAATTTATTTCTACGTTGTGTTTTTCGTTGTATAATCCTGATTCTATTTCAATCGTATCGTTATGTCGATGCGTAGTTGAAAATTCTGGTCTCCGGCACCATCTGTGGTGGTACAGGCTAGTGTGATCGTCTAAGTTAAGAGTTATGATATATTGAGAAAGGATTACTTGATTCAGAGATACGAAATCATAGGAGAGCTTTACTTAATGTGATTGTAAATCATCACTCATGTCTTACACAAGTTTTATGTCAGTACATAGGCTGAATGTCCATAAAATAATCACTTTCATATTCCTCCTGGCTTGCTTTAAATAAGAGAGGTCAACAAGTAAATTAATTAAAATAGTTAATTAAATTAATTTTATTAGTGTATGCGTTTGATTCATAAGGTATATGTGGAAGAGTTATTTCTAATTAGACCATCCTTAGCAAGTGGCAGGATTCAATACAAGAATGCCTTATTTTATGTGGAAGGAAAGATCATCTCCCCAATAGAAACCAGTCCAAGTAACGTCTAGGGAGACCTACAACGCGGCTCAGCGTACACCGAAGTGTTTTCAGGGCGGAACCAACCTTTTAACCTATCATGAGCTGAGGAGCTCTATTTATTCTTATAGCGAAATAAGCGCTATTTGTATATTTTATCAGCCCTTTTAAAACCATGGATTTATGTATATCTCAAATATCACGTGATTCAACACAAAATTTGTGTTTCCCTGGCCAGGCTTATAGAAATCTATAGGTCGGTTCAGATGAGAGGACGTGTATTGTGACGTATTGTACTGCCGCTTCTAGGCACAACCATGTAAAGACTTGTGAAATCTAGGTCCCATATTCTTGTTATAGGCCTTAAAATATAAGACAGTAAAAGGCACGCTCTCCTAAGATATCGTTTTGCAGTTATTCCCTATCATAGTCCAAAAGATATAATATAGATGTTTAGAGTTAATGGAAATGTATACTGTACTTATTTTAATATACTCCCTGTTGATCAGTAACTGGACTCGATCTCCCCTTGCTGTCTGCTCGCAGGACTTTGTGTTGGAGATTATATGACCTATCTATCTAGATTAGATGCTACGTTATAGCCCTAATGAAATAATTTATGTTATATTACTATCTTAAATTAGGTAAAGAATACTCTATACTCCAGCATATTCTGCTATACTAAATAATTAGACTCAAATATTATTTTACTATCCTAACTGTTATTAACTAAGTAAACTATCGTAAATTATTTATCAAAACAATTATAAATTTATCTCAAGATCTAATTAAGTGTGGATTACTATTTCAATAGCTAGAGTTCAAATATTCATTTAATTTACTTTAGATTCAATTATTCTAAATATATATTATATTCTATCTGATTGGAAAGGTTCTTAATCATAAAATAAAATAAGTTTAATATAGATCATATTAATTTTTATTATAATGATCTTAAAATTTGTTGTGGTATTTAAGCGACACTCTTTGATTATTTAAATCATGAAAGTTACATATATATGTATCTATAAAAATACACATATATATTAATCACATGATCCGCCATTCATTTCCTAGACTTTATTAAAGAGGAAAATAGAATGGCGTTAACGTAAAAACCTCTTTAGCGTATTACACAGTGCAGTAGAATCAACAAAACATATAATATATGTTAATATACACAATTATTTACAAAATAAAACCATACCCATATGTAATTGTCAACATAACAAGTGATATCTTTGACATGAATATACTAATTGTATGTAGCAAATAAGATATATGTATTCAATAAGGTAATACGATTTAATACTATCATTAATAAATTGACTATTCAATTTAATTTAATTTTCATTACATCAAACCCTCTGAAATTCCATAAAATATATATATTGGGTGTAATTTTAAATTTATCACTAGAATTAACTCTATATAGTATGTTGAGAATAGGATTTATCAACTTTACCGAATGATTGTCTTCTAATATCACTGAATTTAAACTTAAGTTGTTAATTTATCAAATAATAATAAAACACTGAAGTTACTGCAGTTTTTTAAACTGACTTCCGCGTTAAACCAGCGCTAATCTGTTAATGTTTTTCTCCTGTCTCCTCTCTTCGTCTTTGCAAGGTCAGAATTCCATCCCCTCTCTGTATGTAAGGAAACACCCCCATCGTCATCGATTGGTTGATCTAAAATAAAATAAAACAGCCACAGATCATTTGTTCTATGATAGGTCAATTCCAGGATCGGTTAAGTAAACACCCTCGCAACAAGTGTTTTTATATTCTCACGGTTTGCAGCTTTGCCAAACCCCACAAAAAAACCCTTCAAGCCAATTTTTTGTGAGTCTCTTTTCGAGTGGCCATAAAATCAAGAATAGATTTTGAATGCGTTTGTTTTTATCTTTTAATAGCTTCCCGGCGCCAGACTGTCAATTTTTTGTGTTTTTGTGTTATTTTTAAAAATTCATTTAGGCAGCTCTACTTATTCGTCAAATAAAAAAAAACTTCGTTGTATGTGTCATATACGAGAATACACTATTACCTATACTATATAATATGTGAGATACCTCCACACTACCCATAAAATTCTTACACGCAAAATTTATGTCTGAAATTCTCTAAATTAAAGCCATTAATTACATTTTGGTATCCAAACGCGCAGTCTAATATCTTAATCGTCAGAGTTACAGTTTATAATCATTTCAAAACTATCGCCTGCTAAAGAAATGAGGCATTGAAAAAAATATGTCTCAAAATTTATTTAATGAATTTCCAATAAGTATGTTGTTATAAAAACAATTCTTAGTCTTTTATCATGTTAAAATACCAAATATTAACCAGAACACCCAATTTTAGTTATCATAACTGTTGATTGAAAATCTGCTTTCCAGAATCGACACCAAGCCTGTTTATGACATAGAATATTGAATATTAACTATATAAGTACTTTCATATCTAACATAAAAGCCAACGTCTTATGACATTTCATTTTAGTCGTATATATAATAATATATATAATAGTCTATATATATGTATAATATTACCCCAAAACCTGGATTTATCTGCACAACGGATGGAATTGGTAATAAAGAGACGATGTATTATTTACCGTAATTACTTTAATTTATACGCCCATTAGTGGCGTAAACTACGGAATCCCACGATGAAGAGGCTCGTAAAATTAGGAGAAGGTTCGACTGGCGTTGACGAATCTAATCAATTCTTGTTACCCTATGTTAAGTATGTCAATTTTCACACTTTGAAAATAATGTTTATAATATATGATGTTATTGAATGAATCACCTATGATTGAAAAGAAAATCCGTGAGTTTCTCACATAATTAAAAATTATTTATTAGGTATATTTATATACCTAAGATGAAATAAAAATATATGATAAAATATATAATCAGTACTATCAGTACTCAGTACTAATATTATAAATGCGAAAGTAACTCTGTCTGTCTGTCTGTCTGTTTGTCTGTTACGCTTTCACGCCAAAACTACTGGACCGATTTGAATGAAATTTGGTATGGAGATAGTTTGAGACCCGGGAAAAAACATAGGATAGTTTTTATCCGACTGCGCAAAAAGAGGTTAATGTTTTCGCGCGATAACCGAAATACGCGCGAGCGGAGCCGCGCCCGGAAAGCTAGTATAATATATAAATCAGTACTTAATATTATAAATGCGAAAGTAACTCTGTCTGTCTGTCTGTCTGTTACGCTTTCACGCCAAAACTACTGGACCGATTTGAATGAAATTTGGTACGGAAATAGTTTGAGACCCGGGAAAAAACATAGGATAGTTTTTATCCGACTGCGCAGAAAGAGGTTAATGTTTTTGCGCGATATTCGACATACGCGCGGGCGGAGCCGCGCCGGAAAGCTAGTAAAATATATGCTTCAAATAATCATTCACAAAAACTTTAATCCTAGAAAGAGTCGCTTCAAAATACACGCGCTTTTGCCTCATGACCGAGCGAGAACTTAGTTCGAGCGAAGCGTCTCTGCTTCAACTTCGACAAAAATGCTTTCGTATGTCCGGTTATTTTCCTCTACAGGACGCATTTCTCATCCGATTCTCACGAAATTTTGTGAGTGGGTTTGATAAATCCATAAAAATTGTTTATAGCGATTCAGTTTTTGTTTTTTTTCTAAATGACGTAGATATAGATTAAAAGAATAAAGTATGGACGCCTGCCTTAATTTAACGGCAATGTCCATATGCACGTCAGTTGCCTAAAAGTGATAGGCTCTCTTTCTCGTATATTTAATTATTTATTTTCCATATTTTTGTAGCCAGTATATTAATTAGAGACCAATACTTTACCAAGTATGTAAAATTATTGAATATTTACTAATTACCTTCTTATTTCTGATACAACTAGCCTTCGCTGGAGCCCGCGTGTCATTGATTGTCTTGGACAAAAGTAAAAAAAATATTTTATTATTTACATTACATATCTAGATTTTTGGATTTCTTGACCCATTCTCCCATTAGCATTGCAGTGAACCTTTATTCAATTGTAAGCTGTGCAAGGCCAGACTTGCGAGGTCTACAGCTCGGAGAGCCACTAGTGATATAATCTTAAACCGTCCTTGCCCATTTCTGACAAGAAAAAAATGTAGTATATTTTTATTGAATTTGGTTATAGTTGCTCAGTAAAGGTTTTTTTTCAACAATAGCTTTGTTTTTTAATTGGGGCCGCACCAATAGCATGATAGTTTTGACAATTTTTGACGTACTTGTAGTAGATGCTTTGGCAATTGTTACAATGAATTCAATTTTGCTCGAAAATCGCATTAATATAATCAAATCCACCATGAAAATACTGGATCTGTTAAAATTACATTTCCTAACATTCTTGGTATTTTCGAACAACACAATCGTTCATCTGAGATTGTTATTCTGGCCTATTATTGATGACATGGGTATCCCTGACATATGGTTTCAACAGAACGGTGCCACATGTCACACAGCAGCCAATGAATTGATCAATTTATTGCAAACGAAATTTCCCGATCGCATAATTTCACGAGATTCAGCGGTTAAGTGACGCGTACAAGATCGTGAGATTTAACACCATTGGATTATTTTTGTGGGGCTATGCTAAGGACAGAGTCTATACGGAGCCAACCGAATCGATTACAGCCTTCAAACTCAAAATCCGTCATGTGATTAACGAAATAGACCCGCCATTTTGCCAAAAAGTTATTAAAAATTTGATGAAAGAATCGACATATGTCAGCGTGCTCGTGGTGGACTTTTGCCAGAAATCATATTTCATTTATAATTGCCAAATTTTTCTCTTCGTAATACAATAAAAATTTAAATCATCTTCATCTAAATTCTTTGTTTTTATTTTGTTTTAGAAAACATAGTTCTTGTTTTAGAACGTTGCGTATATTACTCGTGAATAAGGAGTACTGATTTACGTACTGTTTACTATTGCTTACACTATTGCTTCATTACGTATCTGTAAGTATTCTGTGCGTCAGTTGTCCTACCATACTATATACCGTTCGTTCCGACCAACCGAAAAAGTTGGACAATAATAATTAATTTGACCAACAAGACTATAGACAAGGCAATTTGTCGGCGTCGACTGTCAAAATTGTGACGTCTATGATTAAAGCTCTTTATATACGTCAATATTGGTTTATTACTTTTAAAGAAATAATATTTTTAGTGGCAATGGCTAACATGCTATGCGCCTTTGAGGGTACCACTGACAGAATACTCCGTGGCAGAAGCAGTAGTGTGTTCAACACTTGTGTTTAGGTTTAAAGGGTTCTGTAACAAATGGAATAATTGCTACTTAATAAACAATACTTGAAAAGGCGTTCCATAGGACGGGATACTTATTCGTCCTGTCACTTTGTAACATAACAAAAAGGGTCAAAGATAGAGAAAAGGTAACCAGAGTTTATACAAATAATTTATCACATAAATAACTGTTTTATAAATTTATTTGTCTCCTGGTATCACTATAAAGGTACTTCCACCTATTAACTATTTTTTGAATACGATCTTTCGTTTATACACTTATTAGCTACAATCTTTTTATTTTAATAACGTTGTTCGCCAGCGTATTAGGCACACATGCATCCGTTCCCATTCTCTGTTCAAAGAAACTGATGGTTGGATAATTCCGGTTGGTGTGTCTATTGGCGAGCGCCAATCTGTTGGTACAGCCTGTTGTCCCGACAGATTGTAACGTCTACAAGGCGCTTTAGGTTTTAGTATGTTCAACGCAACGCGCGCCGTGCTGGATCACAGAGTTTATTATAGCCCCAAAAATAGTATATTTTTCTATAATATTTCGGATTTGAACTGAATTTTTAACAGGCTAAGGCAACATGTTAGATACCTTTGAAAGAATTTATGAAATTGACTCTATTAATAATAATGATTGTACTCT
The DNA here is from genome assembly GCA_963854805.1 of Plagodis dolabraria. Taxonomy (NCBI): domain Eukaryota; kingdom Metazoa; phylum Arthropoda; class Insecta; order Lepidoptera; family Geometridae; genus Plagodis; species Plagodis dolabraria. The sequence goes on along the minus strand of OY978441.1, from coordinate 24,463,776 downwards.
TTTTACGTGACTTTTTGCTTACTTAAGTGAGAATTCATTAGAAATAACCGCCTCAGAACCCTCTCAGCCGCGAGAAAATTTTTCATTATTATGAAAAATGTGTACATATTATTGTTATTTTATTCCAAGTAGGACGAACAGCCCACGAGATTCTTGGTCTTCAAGTAACATATTATCATGATTCACTCAACATGCACGTCTTGTCAAATGACTTTGATATATGAACCCTCTCTCGATCACCTCTGACTATCAGTTACGAACTGGAATTGAAACCAAACACTAAGCGATACTTCTGCATTCTGATATAAAATAGATATCAGCCTCGTTGGACGACAGTATTGCTTCAGAATGTCGTGGTTCTGGGTTCGATGTCTGTGTTGGACAGTTATCTTGTTTGTTTGGCAAAGGAGTCTAGAACTGTGCCCAGTAAGTGGCAATAGGTTGGGTGGCAATGATAACATGAGAACAAAACATTGCTGATGAATCGGAGATGCTTAGAGGCACTTCTGTCTAGCCATAACGATGAGCTTTGTTTGTGCTCATTCATAACACTCCTCCGTTGCGGTCGCGTGGCAAACTTGCAAAAAATTTTATTATAACCAATAAATAAAACAACTTTTTACTCTAAACAGCGATAAATGATAATTTGTCGATGTCAGTGCCATACTTACCATAAAGGAATCAGCGCCAACTTTTATACTATTACTAGCTGACCTGAGTTGTGTTAGTTATAGTATTACTCATGACATTATTAAGACGTTTGTTAAAAAATTTACCTGGCCACCATAAGCAGAACTCAAAGAATTAAAAGAATTTCAAAGAATTTTATTGCAATATTCGTATTGAAAAAAAATATACGAGATATTGTGATTCTACTCGTAGATATCCTTGTAGATAATTAATTACAAATAATAATAATAAACCTTACACGACATGTTTTTCTTAAAACTACGCATATACATTTTATTGTGTTATTGCAACCCTTCTATTATATAAGTATAGGCCTCCTCCAGTTTGCTCCATGTTTTTCTATTTTTTTGCTTAGTTTTCTATTATTTTTTCTGCTATTGCTATTCTTTTGGCTATCTATCTGTTATTGGGACGGCCTTTTCTTTTTTTTTGCTCATTGGTCCTTCCCATGTTAATTTTTCTAGATTTTCTAGATTCTCTAGATGTCTTGCCCAACGCCACTTTAGTGTTAGAGTGTCAGTATTTACGCAAAAAAACAGTACAAGACATATAGGTAATGATATAATGATAACCCCTGCCAAGCGTGGGGATTATAGCACATCAACATACGGACGTAGCCGGAACTATATTATTACCGTACCAGAACAATAAACATGCAAATGTGCCATGAAATGTGGTTGACTAAACTATATAGTATATATATATATATATATATATATATAGTAAATAAATCCGTCAGCTTATCAAACCACCACAAACTAAGCCACTTCAAAACACGTTGCACTAAATACACAGAATACCCAGCTGACGTAGAATATTATAAAACCATTCATACCGCTGCCCATAGAGGAGACTATGCGATACAATCTCTACATCGCATGTCCAATCGGTTAGGATATTCTGTAGCTTAGGTATCTAAGTGAACGTAATATAGGTACAGTAGGTATAGGCATCCAGCTATGACACTGCCGGTGCTCCACGAGAATAGGTGTTCAAATAGTAGTAGCAATAGGCTAGGAGTTGGCTTGTCTTACGTAATTCTGTTAGACTTACATGTGTTGACATAAAGGTAAGAAAATTTTGCATTGAATTCACTCTAAGTCCACATTTAAGTTAGCCTGTTTGTGTTGTGGCAATCTCAAGCAGAAGTTACTGGAATAAATTAAGACTATTACGGTCAATTATTCGGCAAGATATAATTCGCATAAAACACTTATGATGATACAACAACATAATAAAAAATTACAATTTGTTTTGTGTACCAGCGCAAAGAACGGGATACGAACTAATATTAGAAAGTTTTCATGTCAACCACCCGCGCCGTTTAATTTTTTAACTTCTGTATCCATAATTGATGATTGAAAGTCGCGGCAAGCCAATGACTAATAGACAATCATTACGGCGTTCTATGGGGGAGACCTTTATTTAAAAGTGGACGTCATCCAGCTGATAGTTTTTATGTTTCCGTACCCAAAGGGTAAAAACGGGAGCCTATTACTTAGACTTCGCTGTCCGTCCGTCCGTCCATCCGTCCGTTTGTCACCAGGCGGTCAAATTTCAACTATCTAGCTATCACCGTTCTTGAAATATCAAGAACGGTGATAGCTAGATAGTTGAAATTTTTACAGATGATGAATTTGTGTTGCCGCTATAACAACAAATACAAAAAGTTGGCCAAGCGCGAGTCGGACTCGCGCACGTTGTAACAAAAAAAGGTTCAAATATGAAGTCTAATGTTGTATAGCTAATTTTACGGAACCCTTCGTGCGCGAGTCCGACTCGCACTTGGCCGATTTTTTACACATAATATCTAGCCCCAATTGTTGTGTAGGTACATTTACCTCGACGCTACTTACCTTACACGACTAAATTTATACATGTTTCATCGCGATTAAGTCCCGTTAAATACTTATAACTGTGTTCAAGTCGCGAAAGTCGTAAATTTACTAATTAAACAATTTCGGCGTCCATAAAACACCTTACTGGAGAAAATCACAGGCTCTACCACCACTACGAGTAGATTCTCTGTCCACCGAAGTGAATTACGCCCGTTACAGCTAAAATTAGGTGTCCGACACAGATAACTCGTTTTACGAGAACCTATTTTGTCCCTCCTGGTTGCATTGGTTTTCTGCCGTCAAAACTTAAATCAAAGATGTAGTCAGCTCTACATAGATACTTTTTACCGGGTTATTGGTAAAATACTAAGTCCTAACAAAGATTTTGAGATGTTATTTCTTTTATTGTATTTTTTGTGTTTTTTTATGTTTTTTTGACGGGATAAGCATGAGGACCACCTGATGTTAAAAGTCTCTTGTTCTTGTAATGTATTATTTCACATTTTTTATTACTTTGCTCGGTTTAAATATTGAAAACTCTATCCAAAGGGAGTGCGGCTCGGTGCAGTGTTGTCGCAGCATTCAATCTCATCGCAAGATTGTAGTTAAAAGTTGTTAATATGGTTAATTCACTGTTTCATATCAAAAGTGTATGTATATAATGTGTATGTATATAAGAATGCATATACAGATGATCGAAAGCAACTAAGGAAAAAAGAGCTAAATGAGCAGCATGCTTTCATCGAAAATGGGGTGTTGCTGCACATATGCAGAGCTCATTACTAATTGAACGCTATTACTATTCAAAAAAGTCGCCGTAACCGAAAATAGTAGTGGTAGTAAGGCAGTAAGGGATACCAAATTCAATAAGATTTTTGTGGTTAAGTACCTTCTTTGTTGAGATAACGGTAGAAGACGATAGAATTGTCATCAATTATGGATTCGTTTTTGGGAATAAAAAACGGTCAAAATAAGTGAAGTTTGTTGCTGTAGCTGAGGTTTTCTGTTTTTAATGATCAAATTAATTATTTCGTTATATTTTTGCCATACAATTAACTCTGAAACTCTTAAATGACTTTGAAAATATTTTTATTGGATTCTTTAGAAAACAATAATTTTTAACTCGATTTACTGAGTCGTTTGCGCGGAAACGCTATAAATGTAACAAACATTCAACAAGAGCAAAGCTGCGTGCGGAACCGAGTGTTCAAAAGATTACTGTTGCCATTCCAAATTAACAAGTAAAGAGTATTCGGAGGAAGAAGCCAAGTTTCGATTGAACCCCGCTCGGGGCGAATATCGGAGAACTCTTCAAAATAAAGTTGACGTCACGTTCCCTTTATGGTAATCATCTCATGTTTCGCAATCGAGGATAAAATTAAGGACAAAGAATATTTTTGCGGATAAAATATTTATATGTATGTCACATAATAATTAGATAGACAATTTAAATAAACTAGATGTAAAAATAATCTAACTGCACTGCTATCACCGACCTCTCTACCTATCAATCTCACTGAAATTCGGTGTTATAAGGTGGTGAGTGCCGAGCAAAGTTATGTAAAATGGCTGGTCAAATTTTTCATGCTGATAGGCTAGTCTTTGACTATAATCTCCCCTGATGGTAAGTTATGATGTGGTAGATAGTAGAGCGGACATAACCTGGATTAGAACCGGCTCTCATGGACAGCTGCCGGATCATACCGTTAGGTGCTTAGCGACAGGCTTTGCTGATTGATTTTGCTGATTTTGCTGTTGCTATCCTGGCAGACATTCGCGAAATGCCCTTCCATCATTAACGACTATTCTATCACAACAACCGGGACCGACACGACGCCTTAACTTTCCGAAGCACCAAACGCTCAGTAGTATATGCAACTAGCAGTTTGCACCCATCCAAGTAACGACTTCCGTTTTTCAAACTAATTGATCGATTAAGTAACACTAGGCAAGTTCCGCTATGAGCTCTTCACAAAAATGTATTCCGATATGGCTGAGAACCGTTGTAACAATACCCGTAATGGATTTTTAAAAAAGTATCAATATTCTGTCAGCAATTCGGAAGCTACAATGCCACGAGACAGAAGACACACACACACAGATATATATAAACCTACAATGTATGACACCATATAGCTGTCGAGGTGTACAAATAATCTCTTTATAGAAGAACAGTGGAAAAAACCAAGTGTCTGTTGTATCATTTCGTAAATGTTTATAATTTACATCAATGTTTTAATTGTGGTGCAAAAAATTATAATCACGTTTTGTGTTAGTACTTTTCATTACCACACTGTCTAATGTTTTAGATGTGTAGTGTCATTTGGAGACATCCAAAATGGATACTAAAAATTTATTGACAACGCGTCATGGCAATTACATTTTTATGTATGCCGTGTATGCTGACTGAATCATCCATTGCCGGATTTATGTTTCTACAACTATGAATTTTCAATTCGAGAAAACAAAATACATACCTAGGTATTTTATTTATTGTTATACTTACCATTAATCAATATCGTTTTTATTTCGATGTACATTACTTTTTTGTTGTTACGGGCCCATGGGATAGAAACAGGATTCTATTACTAAGACTTCACTGTACGTCTGTCTGTCAATCATCATGCTGTATCTCATGAACTGCTGACTAGACAGCTGAAATTTAAAAAAATGACGTATTTCTATTGCTGCTTTAACAATATATACTAAAAGTGGCCAAGTGCGAGTTGGACTCCGGCACGAAGGGTTCCTTACCCTAGCTCACACAGAAAGACGTAGAAGAATATATTTTTAGCTCGGCACCGCACACGTGGCAGTATTTTCGCCTAGAATAAAATATTCATAGATGAATTTATATTTCCATATGAATATATTCAGTACTTTAATATTTTTATTTTTTCAATAACGTATGATCTACGGGTTACATTACAAAATTACAAATTTACGAGAAGAAAATATATCCCTCATCATCTACGTCTATAATGTTTGGTAAATTTGTATATTTTTAATATACAGTACTTTTATATAATTGCCAATAAACACTCAAGTTTCATGTCAAAATAGGCGACCTGGGAAAGAACGCACCTATGAATCAGCACATCAACACTTTCACGTAGATGTGAGCGAGGTGCTGCTGCAAATTCGGCGCATATCAGGGATAGTGAACGAGAGGTACCGCGGGCAACCCTTCAACGAGAGAATAACAATGGGTTGCTTCACGAAGACGGATGGCCATAAAACCAAAACCAAATCTATTTACAATATCTGTCCTTGTGTTAGCTAAAGCATATTTCAATAATATTTTCTTTGTGCTGTCCTTTACGTTGTAAGAAAATACTTATATTTGATGATGTTAATAAGAGTTACTCTACACGTATTCAAAGTTGCTGTGAAATACGGCAAAGTTGCGTTACGTAAATATTTTCATGCCGTCAGATTTCAGCGAGTTCTGAGTATTGTAAGGACTGAATGCCTATTATTGACACTCTTAACTTTATTGATATTTTGAAACTTTCCTTAAACTTCTCGTTTGTACAAAATTGGGGACAACAACATTTTATGAAATAAATTAATGAAAGGAAGCGCTCGCCTAAATTATCTCGGGTAACTTTGGTTCGTAATTGGGACTGAAAAACAATTTAATCTTCTATGTCAATGCCTTACAAATATTTTTCTTTTCGGAGCTCTACGAAGATTTAAACAAATATTTAGCAAAAGATGGATAGAGACTTTAGTCTAGAATTAAAAAAATATATATCATAGAGAATGAGTTCCGGTGTTACTATGCAGAAATTTAAAAGCAACTCGAAATAACCTAATTTCTCTCCTCTTTCTCAATATGGTGTCACATGCGAACCTTTATATAAAGCGACAGTGTTAGCCGAGCGGTAACAGCTACGGACTGCTGTGCTGAAAGTCCATGGTTCGAACTCATTGCCGCCAGCTTGAGCGTACTCACTTGCAAACGAAACGAGGTGTCTCCGTCTTACGCCCTCAGACTGACTTCTTTCAAAGACAGCTAACCTAACCTTAATCGGAATACTTTTAAATGACAGTAATAACGCGTCGATGAAATTGTAATCAAATCTGTGAAATACGGAATGAGTTGTTAATATAATTTCTCGTTGGTCTCAACTCTAAACTAACTTTCTTCGACTGTTGGACGGGTAGGAACTGTTGTAGCAACTACGCTATAACAACTTTTAACTGGCTAAACCACGTCTAGTTGTGGTTAGTTGATAACTAGGAAAATTAAGCCGTAGAAAATGCACAGTATTTTTATTGCTGTTCCAGAATCAAGATAATCACAGAAGTATGGAACGTTCAATGCAATGGTTATACTTTTAGATATATATATAGATAAATACCTTACACTTTCTTGACGTATTTTGAAAACATTATCAGGTATGACAATGGGCGGCCTTATAGCTGCGAGCGATCTCTTCCAGAACTCCCACAATTATAAGCATATGCTTAATAGTTATATAATTTTGATAAGAATAATACAGCCTTTCGTTTTTAATTTGAATAAGTGAAATCCGGAAAATAGTGTTTGTGTGGTGGTAAAGTTAGATGAGAATGGACACACCCTTTTTTTCAATCTAGCTACGCTTTTTTAAAATAGTTGGAAATGGTATACCTACCAAATTGTTTCTATTTGAGTAGTGCGCCTATTATGTTTGTAGTATTTATAAATACACTAGCGGCCAACCCCGGCTTCGCACGGGCATTTATATGACTATAAATTGAGATGTCATCTATCCTATCTTTCAATTTAGATCAAATTGCATACGGTGTGCAAATCTAATTTAAAATTGGTTCAGTAGTTTAGGATTCTATCGCGGACAAACAACGTGACACGTAATTTTTATATATAAAGATATGTTATAGGGAATATCTTATGTAGGGAATATCTAATATCTTTGTATAGGGAAAGATATTAAATAGAGGCTCACTTAATTTAAGAAACGACATCCACAGGTGACATTCTAGCCTGGCACTCCACGAGCAATATGTGCTTTAAAATTTAAATATATTTCATGTACTTGTACTTGATGATTCACGTGGTTTCTACGTTCAATAATATGAAATATTTTTTTTTATTCGATCATGGTAAAAGGTGAAGCGAGTTGAAGAGTGTGCGCTTTTCAGATATGAAAATTATACATGATATTCTAGACGATATGGCAAATACTATGCCCGATTCAAAAACATATGATTCATGATGATATATACTTTTTGATACAAAACAATCATAAATACAGCTTAAAATTTTGCTTCGTTTGTCATATCCTTTAGAGTAACTATTATATACTAGCTTTCCGTGCGCGGCTCCGCCCGCGCGTATGTCGGTTAAGGCGCAAAAACATAAACCTCTTTTTGCGCAGTTGGATAAAAACTATCTTATGTTTTTTCCCGGGTCTCAAACTATTTCCATACCAAATTTCATTCAAATCGGTTCAGTAGTTTTGGCGTGAAAGCGTAACAGACAAACAGAGTTACTTTCGCATTTACAATATTAGTAGTGATGTTATTCATATCTGTAAGGTTCACACTCTCTCTGAAAATCGTGTTCGAAAATTGCCTTACAACCCACTTCGCCATATAATATTTTCTATAGATAACGAAAACTGGGCTTAACGGAAATTTGCAATAAATTATTTTCTTAAGATAGCGACGGAAAGTTTTAGTAATTACTGTGGTAAGGTAATAAAATAATACAATATCACCAATATACCAAGATAATAAAAAATACAATATCTTAATTTTTTTTCTTGAAAGAATATATCAATTGATATGTCTTTCAATATCGTTTATTATCGAATTTTCTTCTGTAACGTAACAACATAACGTTTCACAGTTTTAGTTGTTAAATTAAAAATATTTTGAAGGTTCTGTAATTTTTTTAATTAATCTATTTCGTGAGCGTTTGCAATCCTAATTCCTTTGATTAAGCCATTCTGTAACATCATTTAAAACATTCTGTAAGCAGAAAAGAATAATTTATTCAAACGCAAACAATTTATTAATTAATTAAAGACGATCCCAACAAAAGACGCAGTTATTAAACTTAAATTTCGGGAAAGGAACCGAGTAATTCGCGATCTTGGATTCAAAGAGGTTTTGAGAGATGTCGAGTAATTGATATCAATTAGGCTTGCGTCGGCAGCGGGTGGCCGCGGGCTTTCACAATGGCCCATCCACTCATTACTTTCCGTATCTCGGCCACAGATAATATCCTAGATACAGCGTTGCTTAGCTAAATAATGGCCTCGGGAAACTCCGTCCAGATCGTCCCGTTGATAAATTGTTTTGGTGAACTGCGTTAATTCTTTACGAGAGTGGCTATTATACTGTGCAAATGGGATTTCTATGGTTTAGCTTTTGTTTTGTAGATTTTCGTTTAATCTTATCATTTGTTTGTAGGATAGTATAATAGGAAAACCCTCCGTAGATATGACACTTTTGGGTTATTGAGTTTTGTTATTTGTATTTAAGATGTGAGCGTTTCATTGGGGGTTCCAACAAAAAATACTATCTATACCTATCTCTGAACGTTTTTATGAACAATGATCATTTCCACTGAGAGGCTTTCTGGGATAGTTTCCGGAATAATTGTCATAGGTATAATAACGTTAAGAGTTATATTTAATACTTTAGTACAAGATACCACCCTACCTCTCACCTGGATGATAAATCTATAGAGTTACAGTAGCTATTAAATATTTACAGTAGCTATTTTAACATAAAAAAAGATATAACATGACTTTTAAACATCGTCCCATTGAGATAAAAATGGATATTTTCTCTACATGACTTTGTTTTATTAGTTTCTATTCTGCTGTAAGGACACAAGTATGAGGCCCACCTGGTGTAAAGCGGTAACCTTTGCTTAAAACGGATGCAGTTCGTCACAAGTAGTGAACTTCGCCCATCACGCTGAGACATAAAGTTGATCAGTCTCATGCGCCTGTAATTCCATCGGTACCCATACATTTTAAACTGTAACACAATAATGTGAACATTACTGTTTAACGGTAGAAATATATATGGTGGCAGTCTTTCACACAGAGTGTTCTATAAAGCTACTAAAGCTAGACTTGAAGTTTTCGTTTCATTACTAACCCTTCTAATCCTTTAAACTACCTGCAATCCGTGTCTTCATTCATCAGCATGCACAATGGACATCGACAATCATTTGCGTTCACTGATCGACTCGACTCAAACGCCGACACTTATTTGGCTCAATGAATAATTGTGCAATGCTACAAGCTGGCTAACATTTTTGAAGCAGTGATTTCATAGGGTAACACTGGATTCAGTATATTTCACAGAGCAGTGTCAGCATTTTGCGTCCTCAATTAGAAAATGTTTCACCAATGATTTAACGGTGTATTTTATCAGCTGGCATTGAGAGCCAGGTAGCATTCTTATTCATATTCACATGTTTTCTGCTTTAGTAACTATGAACATAGAAACAGTGATGTTGTAATCAGTCAAGACGAAGAAGTAAATTAATTCTTATCAAATCTTGATTTGCCAACGCACTTCATGATATTAAATCTTTGCGTGTCATTGTCTGAATTGTCAATCCACCATGACTTTGCAATTTTCTATGGTACCAGTCATTCAGTGAAAAAGATAATGGACATTGACAGCTTATCATGGAAGCTTTATACAATTTTAATCACTTGCAGTTTCCGTTGCGGCTCGAATTTGTAATGACCATCAACAAGGCGTAGGGATAATCACTACAAGTGTTTGGATTATACTTGGGAAACCCATGTTTACCACATAGGCAACTAATCGTGGCATGCTCATGCATCGGGATCTATTTGAATTAATTATGTTCTAGATGGAAAAACCAAATCTATCGTGTCTATCAAAATGTCCTTCCACAAACACAACACCAGTACAAGCAAACGGTCTTTTACTTTATGTAGCATTGCAACGCAAGTTGGGTAGATATTATTATAGTATGTGATATCAGTAGATTTTAGTATTCTCTGTAATACCTTTAACATATTTTACTTAAATAAGTAATTATGTATATATACGATACGATTATACAAAGAATTTAATATTTCTGGAAGTTTAGCACATGTATGAAACTTGGGCTTCCTAATCTACGTCATAACTTGGTCGTGCTTAGCGAGTACGGACGTTGCATCATTATTCCATACAAAATATCAGGACTAGAATAAAGCTACCAATTTTTCCTAATCTTTTCGCAGATAGTTTAACCGTGGAATTAATGTTTAATCCGATATTCAGTTTATCAGTAGGCGTTGTATAATGAGTAGCACAAATTGGTTAATTATCGGAACATTCCGGAGAGTAGGAGTGAGATCGGACTTAGCTTAGATCTCTTCTTAAATGCCTGTATCTACGAAGCAATGAATGACCAAATTCACAATACTATGTTCGGAGACTGCCTGAGGAGCCAAATCCATTCACTTATTCTTCGCCTGGCATTGATACTGGAATTTAATTTCACCGGCCCTTGTATCACATGTAGCTATAGTCCTACCACTATGCTGTCGTTTACGTTACCTACGTAAACAACAGGACAGTGGTACCCAATGATACCAGTCTTCAACCAGTATTGATATGCAAAAAAAGAGAGAACTGACACTTGAGAAACCGCGGCATTCTCTATTGAACAAACGAACATCCATCAAGGACAATCTTTCCCTCACGAAGTCGGATATCCAAGAACACAAGCCAGCGGGAAACCCTAACGATAAAATATTTTGAGAAAGACCGTCCTGCCATACACTGTCAAACGCATGTGATACAGATATAAAGAGACGGCAAGTACTAATTACGAATTGTTATAAAAAAGTAATTATTTTGTTAACTAGAAAGTACTGAAAACTAAGTCAACATTTTACTTCTCCAAGCTGATAAAATATTAGGTACGCTATGAGTGTAGCCAAGACTTAAAAAAGACTGCATGACTACAACAAACATGGCTCTAAAATGTCTATGATTAATTCTGTGTTCTCTAATAGTTTGGTCCTAGAAATCCCCAGATTAGGAGAATGAATCAACTGAAACTATAGATTCTCAAATAATCCGTCGATTGAGTAATCCGCAACTAATTGAATGGATTAGGCAGGTCACCCCTAAGGCTAGTTGTTAGGTGCCTAACTACCTTGCCTATCTCGTTTTGATGGAATCCCAAAAGACCCGAGCGAAACGTTTTCTCTTTTGTGGCTGAACTGTTTGGCTAGCGGGTTTATTTTCGCTGAATAGTAATAATTCTCGGTAAAACAAAGTGAGCTTGGAAACTTCTTAAGCCTCATTAATGTGAAGTGAATAGACCTAAAATTATATATTTTTAGAACATAATATAACATAAAGCCTGGGCGATATAGGGTCCTACTGGTAGATTGGCCTTACCGCCGCGCCGGGGCAAGATGATATTTGCTAACGCGACCCCATCGTGCCCCGCCTCGGCGGAGAATGACTCACGGGGATGTTTTAGTGGTTTGTAATCAGTATTACTAAAAGTAAGTAGTTAAATAAGAAGGTAGCCGTACAAAACTTTTTTGCACACTATAAAGTGGGGTGATCGCCAAGAACTTATAGTATAGCTTAAATATTGTATGTAGCTAAAGTTAAATAAATAGGCCGCCACCGTCATAGTTGTTCATGTCAGACCATTTTTGTTACAGGGTTAGTTTAGTTAGGAATCTAACGTGGATGTAGTTCTAAAGTTGTTTACTTCTAAAACTTTCTCATCAATATCAACATGCATTTCATTATTTTACGGGCTGTTTCAATGCGGAACCTTAAACGAAGGAGGCTTGACTCACACACTCACTTGGCCAGCTTCTAACTACTACTTTTAAAGGATAAGTGTAGCACGAGTTAGAAACCTCACAATATTTTCTATCGTGAGGCAATATAGTTGCTTCCGTATATCTCGAGGATAATAAGGGCCTCATCACACTATCATATATTCTGAAGGATCCTATACTCCTCTATAATACTTTTGCTGACTATACCTATTCACTATAATTTTCTTCCACCTCTATGAGAATAGAACAAAAGATACGTTTTAGACACATACAGCTTATGAATATGTTTTATAATCACATTATGTAGCTTCTGCTATAATGCTTTCGCGTGTTAATTTCACGATTTGAAGAACTTTTTTATGGTATTTTGTTGAAAATATAAATTCATCAGGATGTCCGAGCGGCTTAGGCGGGTAATATATTGTGTCCGAAGGTCAAGATGGGATGCTGTTGACTTTATCGACATATTATCCCGTAAGGGTATTAGGACAAAGCTCGTACATATTCATGAGGCTGAGCTCTGCTTATAAAGCTCTTAACTGGCAGGCATATCAAATGATGGAATTATTTTAATTTATTTACTTAAGAGCTTATACAATTTTGGAGCTATATATATACAAAGCTCCTGCTCAATAAAACCAAAAGGTATAATTATATCGTTTCATGCAAAGAAATTTTATTCAATAGATGAATGACGTGTGAATCAGAATTCGGGGAATGTAAGTGGCCTGTAACATTTAAGATGGGTACACACCACAGATAATATTTTATGCCTTTTGTTAATAAATACAGACATGGTAAAGTATTATTTATTACATGCAAAAGTATTTTGGTACTAATACTTTGCAGCTAGGCTACTTATTTTAATGAATATAACATTCATCAGAAAACCTCACTCTAAAAATCTTTGAATGAAAAATCTTATTATATGATGATATCTTACTTTTATGTAATAGATAATATTTCAACCAGCAAAATGTCGGATCGAAATGAATATTACAGCGCACGGAAGTGATGTGTGGTTCCTGCTTCGGTGCGGTTTCATTACTGATATTGATACGTAAGCTCTTTCTATTCAATTTCCTCGGTGGGCTTTGAAGTCGTGATACTGTATGAATGCCAACACGCATCAACAAAGTGATATGTTACTTCTTTGACTTTCGTTCTTCAAATGAATAAATTGAAACTATTACATTTGTACCTTACTGTATCGCCCGGATTGTCACTGCTGAATACAACCTCCCCCACTATAGCGGGTTTGTTTTTATTTTTTTTGGTATTGTTTTCAAAGTATTTTAAATATCTATGTAGCCATATAGTATTTTCTCTAGTATTTTAAATAGTAATTAAAATATAAGCAAAAAAGTGTTTTGCCGTGTCAAAGTTCTCTTCGGTTATGTAGCAATTGTTGTGGCAAAACACTATATGTGGTAATACTGTGTTTTACCTTTTCAAGTAAGACTTGTTATATTTTATTTCATTGAGTGATTTACTGTATAATATCATCTATTCATAATACTAACAGCGTTATATTACTTACAGCGTTAATTAGCACTCCACGTTATAACAAGAGCGTGGTGATGAAAAATATGGTGGTGATAATGATGATGAAAGTGAGCAATGCCTGTCTCCATAATTTAAGCTGTGTCCATTCCAAGTTTATATACGTTTAGCGATTTCAGCTGGAGGGGGACAAACATGCACTTAAATCTTTGGATCTGTAATATAAGTGTGATTAATCTCTTAAATTTACTATTACTGATTAAAAATAAATTAGTGATAATGAAAATAAAAATCAGAACATAATATTTTTTTATTTAAGGTCTGAAACGCAAAGTTACTTAAGTTTGCATTTGATCTCTTACTTAAGTTTTCGCGCACTTTTTTTCTTAATGCTTATTAAGATTATATACACTGCTAATATAATATACAATATTAGGTATATTAGACAATAGTATCAATCACAGAATAAGATATTGTATAATTGGTATGAGATCAGCTTACATGAATAATTAAAATTACTTAATGATTTACCTAACCTATATTATCTTTGACATTATTTTTCTGGCACTGTTAACGAAACAAGAATATTCAGTTATCTCTACGTTGATATTTATTCGTAGAGTTATCCTAATCTATGACATTCTTTAATGGAATTATTGCGTATTATAGTTAGCTCATGATAAGTGACAAATTGTTATTTATCTGTAATCAAATATTGATTTAAAATCTAAAATACGGTAGGAAACAATACAAATGAAATAAGAAAGTTGAGGAACATTTCATTCATCAAAATCCGCTACTTAGTTCGCATTTACCACAAGATTTTCATAGAAATACGAGTATGTTCTTTATTGTGGAATAGATTTACAAAGCAATATAGGTAAGTTCCTTTTTTTAAGCTCACTTATTCCTTTTGGTGCAGTTTCTCTTGGAATTGCAACTAAAATATCAACTTGACCAGAATTTATATCCAACTCAAAATATTTTTTTTCTTTTCAGAAAGTTAACTTTTTAATATTCTCCATTATAATCATTCTTCACAAACATTGAGACTTCACCTCTTCGGAATTCAATAACTAAGATTTTGTGTATTGAATTTTATATTTGAATTTTTGTCATATAAAACATTGAAACTATTTAATTAGCCCTAAGTGATGTGAACTCCATAACTGTTGCGCGTTATATCTCTTATTTCCGAACACCAACCCGCGCGCCCGCGCATACCCCCAATCACGCGATATCCTTACTAACCATTAATAGCTGAGCTTCAGCCAAACGCCTTTTGGTGACCGCAGAACGCGTGTCTAGAAACGTCGGTTTACTTAACACTATAATTTTTGCGCGCATTGTTTTGCTTTGGTAAAACACGGTATGTTTGATTGCCGTGTTTTGGAGTTTTAAACCGTAAAGTTTTTTGAATACAGTGTTTTTTAATTTGTATTATATCAGTTTAGGTTAGTAGATTTTTTTCTTTACAGAAGCATAGAATACCTACATTAAAAAATACGCTAGGCCCTGTTAAAAGAAAACACTGTAACTTGACTTACAGTGTCTTGCCATTGCACGGTCGTGCTGCTCACCTTGCGGTATTTTACCCTTAGTCGCCTCTACTTCCGACACCCGCGGGGAGAGATGAGAGGGTGATATGGGTGAGGGTGGCCCGGCCCCCCTTAGGGATACCTATATATACCTTAGAATGACTTATTATTAACTTTCTCAATAGTTTAATTTTTATTATTGACATGCTGACCTATGACACAATCTCATCTGCTATATAGTAAGTTATGTGTGGTCGACAATGTAAAACAAGCTATTTACTAGACGAACGAATCCTGTGTAATTATAAGACAAGATTAGAAATGTAACTAAAGAAAATAAGTGATAAATACACGCCACATACACGAGAGACAAATAGCTTGTAGTTTCTTTATAAACACGGGAAAACAAATCGGAAGCTCGGCAGACAAGTTAACAAGACTGCTACCTCCCTTCGGCGTTCGAAACTATAGAAACACAGTAATAAATTAGACTATCTACCTATAGATTCACGTGTTTTATGGCAATGTTGTTTACGTGATTTGAGAGAGACAACAGATAAAAACTGAAATATAAACTTTTTATTTATTCGTGTAAGTGATCTTCAGTATACCGTGATAAATATTCCTCATTTGATAATTCATAGATTCGGGCATTACTTTGCGGAAATCCATATTTTATAATTACAAATATATTAATCATATTTTAACAAAATATTAAATTAATAGTTGAAAAAAGTACTTAAAGATATATCTAGTGACAATTCCGATTAATTTTCCTGTTAAGACGACGTGACGTCACAAACGCCACGTAGCCAAACCTTGTAGGTAAAGAATTTTCAACGCGTTTTAATTCAGGACATTCATCCTCAGGACTTGACTCTTCAAGGGCACGATTGAGAAATATTCTCAAAATTCTCATAGAATGAATAAAATTAATGTTTTCGAGGGCAGACATCAAGAGTCTGCCATAGTACCCATTTTCTTCGCATTAGCTTATTTGAATTACAGCGATTAGCTCATATAAAAAAAAAATTGGTTGTTGGTATTGTTCACAGCTTCAAAACGACACAATAGTTAGGTTAGGTTAGGTTAGGTTTACCTAAAGCCAAATTGTTACAAACAATAGTTAATTAAACACTGGCCCAATCATAAGTTTTCACTTAATATAAAGTGGAATTTAATTATGTTTTTTAATTTATTTATGAACGTTTGTGTTGGCATGTTAAGCTTGAGGGTCAAAATATCCCGAAGTGAAACTGCGACAAATTAAACACATAATATAAAGGATATGGTATGTACATGAACTGAAATGTCAGATTCTTAATTAAGTACTTAATATTTGACTTAGAATGGCCTAAAATTTACCATTTTGATGCATCATTTTTTTTAAACTGATGCCTTTTACTAATTAAGTACCCATGACAGGATAGATAGAGGACAGTTTTTTTTTATGTTTTTATTGCTGATAGGCTAACCTTTGACCACTATCTCACCTGATGGTAAATGATGATGTTGTCGAAGATGTTGTTCAGGCTAGCCTAGAATTACTGGCTCTCAAGGTCAGCTGCCGGAACACACCGTTAGGTGCTTGGCGACAGATTTTGTACTTGAGGGTGGTAGCTAGCCAGGCGGACATTCGCAAAATGCCCTACCACCATGCTATAACGACTGCCGTCCAAAGACAACAACCGGGACCGACGGCTTAACGTGCCCTCCGAAGCAGGGAAGCGCTCAGTAGTAATGTCACCAGCGGTCACCCATCCCACTCATGACCGAGGCGGACGTTGCTTAACTTTGATGATCGATTCAGAACGGCTAAGCAAACTTCACTACGGGTGCTTCAAAATATACAGACATGTAAAGTATTTAGACTTTAGGGTTTTTTACTAAGCCAACACTGTCCGTCTGCCCATCCGTCCAAACGTAAACGTTCGTTAGATCTTTAATAAAATTTTAAATTTTAGGCAATGTCATGCCATAAAAATATATAAATGTCATTGCGTTAGAATTCAACTGCATAAAGACTACATAATATAGACTACTTGTACTTCTGTTAAATAAATCCACAATAATCTGAACGAACAAAACACTTTATGTGATGATGATTAAATTCCAAAGAAACTTTAAATACAGGAAGTAATCATCACCAAAAACAGTATTCTAATTTCGCTACTACACTTGTTACATTGAAAAATTATCGAACATTACATTCTTCAAATTGCTATTGGTAAAAAATATTTTACTCTTTATTTTGATCACTCGAATGATAGCGGGTAAAATAGCAAAAATGAAATCATTCCAAAGAATATTTGGCATTAAGTACGTGGCCGGCTATAATACCGAAGTCAAAGTATTCACTATAATGTCCATTTTAGGGTTGCGTACTATAAAACGGAATCCTATCACTAAGCCTCGGCTGTCCGTCCGTCCGTCTGACCTATAAACCGACCCCACATGAGTGGGTTGACGGTAAGAAGGTGACGAAGCACTTGGTTGATGTTTCAGCTGCTCCACTCATAGGGAATGCCTGACATTAAAGTTTTCAGTTCAGTAGCATTAAACATTTTGAAACAGGTCTACACGACGTATTTAATAATTTATAGTCCTGATAAAATTCACTTTGAAGTGAGTCTGATAAAGTCCCTGACAGTTAATTGGCAAATATTTCCAGAAAAGGTCACCTAAATATTAATAGAATCCAAATATACAATTCACAGAGAGTGTTTGACGAATAAAAATCGCTGACAATGAAATATTCCGCTCCTCAAATCTTATAAATAAGTGCCTGCTCGCTTTGAAATGAACAAATTAATTTCACGTTTACGTTTGGTTTTGTTTTGGTGAAAATGACTGAGAAATTCACGAGACGGTGAACAGATTATGCGTTATTTTGTTACTGCTTATTCAGGTATTTTCATTGTTTAGAGTTATACTTAATTGGTATTCGTCTACACGATATCCTTCTGTTTCCGTTCTTCTCAACCGCTACGGAATTAGTCTAGTAACATAGTAATTAAACAACTTTAAATGGTTTAAATTGCGTATATTTATCATCTGGTAACGCGTTTATTGAGTACTAGCTTTCTGGGCGGGGCTTCGCCCGCGCGTATGTCGGTTATCGCGCAAAAAAATTAACCTCTTTTTGCGCAGTTGGATAAAAACTATCCTATGTTTTAATAGTTGGATAAAAACTATCCTCAAATTATTTCCATACCAAATTTCATTCAATTCGGTCTAGTAGTTTTGGCGTGAAAGCGTAACAGACAGACAGAGTTACTTTCGCATTTATAATATTAGTACTGATTAGTCTGGTTACCTTTTTAATTTCTTTCCAAATTCCAGACCCAAATTATCTTATAAATGTAAAATATGCTAGTTCAGTGATGAAAATAAAAGCCGTACAATTAAAAATAAACAGTTTATAAGGAAAAAAATAACCACTTTTTTAACGTTTTATGTTACCGCATTGCACCAGTACGAAAAAGAAAATAAAATTATCGAAAACTCGCTTAACCATTTTTTGTTACTATCGATGTAATTTTTAAATAAAAATGTTGGATTGATTAATGAATTCATTACAGCTTCAAAGCTACATCATATCTGCGTTTTATACATCGAGTTACTAACCCGGCCCGAGAGTGGAACTGACAGTCTGATCAATCTGGCAACTTAATTGTGATTTCGCACTCTTTCGAAATTAAAAATATATTTTTTCTTAGTGTTGTGCTATAGATAGTGCTTATGGTAATTTACCCTTTTTTCAATTGCTGCTAGGTGACTTTTTGCCAAAATCTTGCTTCATGGTAAGTGATGACGTGGCCTAAAGTGTTAACACGCGTAACCTTAAATTACTGGATCTCAAGGATAGCTGCTAGAACACACGGTAAGATTCTGGTCGATAGATTTTCAACTTGATGGTGGTGGCTAGCCAAGTGGGCATTTGTATATGCCCTATTACTATTCGGTCAGCTCAAGCCCTAGCAGGATTTAAACCAGTGCAGCAGTGATAGCTCAGTGGCTTTGGCTATGGACTGCCGCGCAGCAGGTCCATGGTTCGAATCCCGCCGCGGGCTTGAGCTTCACCGCATGGTGGAAGGGCATTTTTGCGAATACCCGCCTGGCTAGCGACCACCCTCAAGAAGAAAATCTGTCGCCAAGCACCTAACGGTGTGTTCCGGCAGCTGTCCTTGAGAGCCAGTATTTCTAGGTTAAGCCTGTTAACACCTTCAACCACATCATCACTTACCATCAGGTGAGATTGTGGTCAAAGGCTTATCTATCAGCATTAAAAAAAAAAAAAAAGATAATTTCTAAGGAAATCCATGGCAATTGCCACTGGCCCATCACTGTTTCGAGTCGAATTTAAGCAGATATCGTACAACTTATTCTCACATTTCCATATAAAATAATTTTGCCTTGCATAGTTAGTAATATACCTATACATTTAACACTTAGCTATTTTCAATACATTTTATGTAGGTAGTGCATAAAACATAAGTACCATCTATAAATTCCTAGATAATTATACGTTACATAAGTGTAGGTGTACCGAAACGTATGTCACGTAATGTACTTCGAAAGAGGCCTTAGGTATATATTAAGTAGGTCTCATTGGTAGGGGTTATATATGCCATTAGATTTGCCTACTATCTATTTTCTTTTTGATACTTTCCTAATATTTATTAATATAAGTTTTTCATTAAGATCGCAGTTTCAGTTTTAAAAAAATCTGCTAAGTGCGAGTCGGACTCGCGCACGAATGGTTCCGTACCATTAGCTATACAACATTAGACTTCATATTTTAACCTTTTTTTTTTTAACGTGCGCGAGTCCGACTCGCACTTGGCCAACTTTTTGTATTTGTTGTTATAGCGGCAACAGAAATACATCACCTGTGAAAATTTCAAATAGCTAGCTATCACCGTTATTGAGATACAGCCTGGTGACAGACGGACGGACGGACGGACAGCGAAGTCCCAGTAATAGGGTCCCGGTTTTACCCTTTGGGTACGGAATCCTAAAAATCCATATTGGATGTCATAGGTTATCTAGGGAGTCATTGCATATAATATTATTAATATTATTTGCTAAGCACTTGTTCTAACTCAATGACCGAACGAGCGGGAGACGCGAGCGAAGTCTCCGTTTCAGTGGGTTAGTGGCATACGCACCCAATGTCAACTCCCCCCGTGTCAGTTGCCCACGATCTCAGTTCCCCCCGATAAATTTTGAGCGAATATTTTTTTGTGATTTGTACTGTCAGCAGCGAAAGTGTATTTAAAGTTATTTAAAAAAAAATGAGGGCACACAAGTTTAGGTTGGTTGGAAGAGATTTTTGTCATAGATAAGCTTACTTTGTAAAACTTATAATAAGAACTTACTGTATATATTATGCAAGTATAAGAATAAATAAAGGATTATAAGAAAAATACAGGAAAGACTGATTTTCTACGATCATTTATTAATTTGAAAGTTTCATTGTAAATATCAACAACAATATTAACATTACAGCAGGCAAAAACAGCATTTATAAATCACTTAAAATTGTACAAAGTATATAAAATAAACAATATTAAACACTCAATAAAAGGAAATCAACAATCGTAAAACATTTAAAATTACTAAAAGAAAAAACTAAAAGTTAGATACTATAAGGGGTTAAGTATGAAATTGCCGTTTTGTACTGAAAAATTGAAATTGTTTTTTTTAATAAAACATTTTTATTTAATTAAAATACCACATACCATCACTATCTATAAATTGCTGCCATCTAATAAGAATGTCATCAATGCCTTTGCGATAGAACTCTGGTGATCTAGATTCGACAAACTGTGAAAACATTTTGTACTGCCCCCTGGGAAGAAAACTTTTTATCACATAGAAAATTGACCGAATCATGAAAAAATACAGAGGGTGACGAATGGTTTCTAATCGCAATTCCTGTAGAGTTAAAACGGTTTCTCGTGCTGTATGAGGTCTCGCGTTATCATGAAGCAATAATGGTGAAGATCGATTTATGAGTCGGGGATGTTTCATTACTAGTTTTGCAATTATTGTTCGGAGTTCGGTACGGTAGACATCTGCTGTTATTGCTTGACCAGACCGGAGAAAGCTATAGTGAATAACACCATGCTGAGACCACATAACAGTAACCATTGCCTTGGTAAGCTTTGCTTTAGGACACTGTTGCGGTTATATTTTTTATTTCTCTTACAATAAGGTTAATGCGATTATCCTGTTTTCATCTTTGATGTAATCAAACAATACAAGGGGCTAACATTTTGCGGGGATTAATATATGAAGTGGTTCCTTGAAATTTGTTATTGAAACTTTCAAATCTTTGCTATGCTTTCTACATAATGTGTTTTTCACCCTTCTGAATGCTGGAATGTCCAAAGTACGACAATAATATTTTAATTTTGAAAAATTACAAAATACGCCTTTCAAAAATTATTTGCACTGATATATAGTTTTAGCATAATTCTGTTTTCACTTTCATCTGTGTTTCTGGATACCGACTATTGTTATCAGTAACCCAAATTTTATAATTTGTAAGAAATGCGCTGGACTGAATGGTGATTTATAGTTAAACCCGTCAGAATTGAAAGATTACGAGAACAATAGAATTTCATTCATAGTACCGGCAGTCCCGTTTCCCCGATATAATACCTAGCTAGTATGCATTTTTTTTTTTTTTTTTTTTATGCCTGATAGGTTAGCCTTTGACCACAATCTCACCTGATGGTAAGTGATGATGTGGTCGAGGATGTTGTTCAGACTAACCTAGAGTTACCTAACTACGTTACCTACTACTACTTACGTTAACCTAGAGCATACATTTTGAATTTTGAATCTTGCATTTTAATAACACAATTGTATGTGTTATTAATAAGCAAGATATAAAAACCATTCGAAACAATTGACTAAATATAATTTTAGCAATTATAATATTGAAATAAATATATTATTATCAAGAGAAACTCTTTTTTGCTAATGGTATATTTAATATCTGGTAATTATTTCTTTCAATCAAATTTATCGGGGGGAACTGAGATCGTGGGCAACTGACACGGGGGGAGTTGACATTGGGTGCGTATGCCACTAACCCGTTTCAGTTTCGCCAAAAATGTTTTTTGTACCTCTGTCCGGATTTCCGGTTGTTTTCATCTACAGTTCACATTTCACAACTGATTTTTGTGAAATTATTTGAGCAGGTTCGATTTTTAGTTTTATTCAATCGACTGCCCGAAAATGAGTGTGACCTTTTCAGGGTTCATGTATACTATCTATGTGTGTTTGTGAGTTGAAAATCATACTCGCGGTTTTTAGACATATTGTTAGAGTAAACATTTTTTTCTTCCAAACCACAAGAGTGCGGAATCAAAATGTAGGACTTTAGCAAACGATTCCATAAATATCTATAATTTGCAGTTATAATTTCGATGGAACGATAAAACATTTAATGAAAATAAATAATTTACAAGTCGCCTGGTCGGGTTTTTACTTTTTTAATTAATTTATACTTGTTTACTCGAAGTGTTTGCTTGTTTGAATAAAATCGTATGTGAGTACGGAGCTTAATAAGGGGTAATGACGTATTCTAACGCGTGCTAGTTTGATTTATCAAGATAATTAAATACTGGGATTCAGTTTACGATGTACATACCTATATAGATATAAAATAAATTGCATCCCAAAATTGATGCGGAGATCATGAGATCGGCTTTCCGCATTGCAGGCGTATGAACATTCCTTTATAGGTACCATAAAATACTGTTACTGACGTTTACGAGTCATTCGATAATTTCCTTAGAATTATATATTTGTGAGGAGTTGGGGAAAATTGAGTAGACAATCAGTATTAAAATATTAGGATGCATGATGGAGCACTCAAAAAGCATGTTCACTACTTTTTAATTCCTTTCTACATGAATATGTATATTCGTCGCGCAGTAATACGGTAGCTGCTGTTGTAGTCTGTGGAGCGGGTGTTGATGACCACGATGCATTGACCCTTAGCATTGCAATTCAATGAGGCAATACTGCTAGCATACTGGGCACGCTGCTAACTGGTACCTAGTGGGCTAGTGAAATAGGACTGCCTGTGAGTTGGCAGTGACTTCATTGTAGTAGCTGTAGTATTGTATAGAGTTCGTAGTATTTTGTTAATAAAGGCATACCTACCGCCGGTATAAATAAAAATGACTTTTTATCCGAACGGACATTGCAAAACCAATCTTCATTTGAAGAATAGAAATTATTCTGACCTTTTCAGTAACGTAAATTACCCCTTGCCTTGCAACTGTTATGAACAGGCGTGAAGCTAACCATCAGTCGGGTGACTGGTTTGTCTCATTACTTCATTACAAAATAAAAACAAATAATTCAAAAATTCAAAAACACGCCTGCCGTACCAAAAGGTGAACAAAAAAAATTACAAACAAGTTACAAGATTTTAATGTTGAATGGCCACAAGGAAGGTACTAAATAGATTATATTTACCGTGCAATTAAAACACCGTTGTGCCCAAAAATGGAAAACTTATAACCAATCTTTTCATAGAAGTCGGGGGACGGTTCACTTAAATAGTTCTTTACAGGCCCTCCGACGAATTTATGAAATATTTGTTTTTTTTTTATACCTTTTAGTGATAAAATAATATTTTTGCAAACGCACAATGTGCCACAAATGATAATTTGAATTTTTTGGGAATCAATATCGCGCAAAAGATAACGCGAAATTATTATTTTTTTGATTAATTGGTCATTAATATGGTAGCTGAGGTGTTTTAGTTCTTGCAGAGACTTTTTGTCATGGCATTTGCTTTCGTGGATCTAAAACTCCAATTGCCAATCCTTCTAGCTGTCTGTTTCGATTAAGAGCGACATCAGCTTGACCCTTGGCAGACATTTTTGCGGCTAGATCCAGGACGGCTCTGTCAAGGTAATATTTATAGATAATACTACCGTGGCTCTGTCCAGTGTTGTTCCGTGCAGTTTGTGCACTGTCACACAGCCCAACATAATATCAGTAATAGCATGTGCCGCTCGACTTTATCTTGACCCAGTGACGCGTCAAATTATACTGTGCTAGGCTCAATTTTGACACCCAAACCGACTGTGATGCTACGTATTGTTTTCTCATCGAACGCAACGAAGACGGCTTGCGGTAACTCTCCTGGTTCAAGTTGGTCACGACATAGCGCTGGCTGTACGCATTTTCAGATGACCCCATAGCACCATTTACCAAGCCGTGTCCAACGTTAATATTTTTCCGCAACATTACTCTAGAACAAATACCAACTTTAACTTTTAAGAATGGACAATACCTCCTGTTTTACTGGGGTCAGAAGGTATAAATTCGGGGTTTGGCCGCTGTCCGTAGATTTAGGCTTCTACGGAGGTATCTGACGCTACCTACCTACCGGATATATAAATATCCGGAAAGTTTTGTTGAGTTGGGTGGTCATCGTTTGATTGTAGACATCCACCTGTCCTGTCATGGGAAATATTCGCACAGACTCGCCATCTGAGAATGGTCCCGTAATTGGTACTCTACGACGATCCAGGATTTCAAGATGCTGCATGGTGAGTTGACCAACCTGTAGACTATTCAAAATATCCACAAATGTGGTGACGTCTGCATGCCTCATATTCTGTGGCAGTTCGCAGGAGCTGAATAACGCCCATTAATCCACTTCAGCGTTTAAATGTGACGGTTGTTTAAAGCAGTATGCCCCGCCGGCAGATTTAGGTACTGGTGGAAGCTGCATCATATCTCCAAACAGCAATATGTTGACACTTCCAAAATAAGCTTCGACTACTTTCATTTATTGTAGCTGGAGGTGAATGTTTCTCAAAGTTATGTATGGCACCATGGAAATCTCATCAAAAATAAGCCGTTTTAAACTACTCCACTTTTGCCTCTCTCTCTGAAGACGTTCTCGGTCAAGAGACGCATGGTCTCTGTCCTGCCGCATAACGGTGTTGTATTTATTTATAATACTTATTTGTCTACAAGAAGCAAGCGTAGAAACGGATAACACAATATTTATTTCTTTTATTATTAGTGAACGAATGCATATTGAATACTACTGTTATATATTTTTGTTAAGTATTAAGCAAGTTCTAGACGGTGTTAGTATACGTTGTAAAATTTTCACTAATTTTTTTTTTCCGATTATTTTATGAGCCATGGCTCCCTCTTTAAGTTTTTAAAACGTTCACTAGCCTGTGTTACCCGGAATAACTCAACGTTTCTAATGATATCACATACATCGCAAAATCGGTTAAGCCGTTACGAAGTTATGGTGGAATAAAGAAACTCACAAACATACATACATACATGAACCCTGAAAACATAACTCTCCTTTTTTTGGGCAGTCGTGTAAAAAGACGTGTAAAGAGAGACCAGGTCCATGGTTCGAATCCCGCCGCGGGCTTGAGCTTCACCGCATGGTTTAAGGGCATTTTGCGAATACCCGCCTGACTAGCGACCAAACTCGAGTAGAAAATCTGTCGCCAAGCACCGTGGTTTCCGGCAGCAGTCCTTGAGAGCCAGTGATATTACAGGCATGTGAGACTACTATGTCCCAAGGTGACGGGCGCAGTGCAATTCGTAATTTGTGACGGAATGAATCTGTTATAGGCAGAGGTTAGTCCACTTAACATCAGGTGGGCCTCGAGCTTGTTCCGTCACAATAACATAAAAAAAGTCAGCCCAATGTTTCAACTTACCAGTAAGAATCTTTTAGGCTTTATGTTACGAGAAACAACATATAATTCAAACAAAATATAACTTTTCATAAATTAAAATAGTTCAATTCACTGTATACAAATGAAGCTTTGGAAGTTTTCAAGCTCACGTTGTTATACCCTGAATCATTACTATTCAGTGAAAATATACTCATTAGTGTCAAACAGTTCAGCCACAAAAGAGAAAACATTTCGCTCCGGCCTTTTGGGATTCCATCAAAAGGAGATAGGCAAGGTAGTTAGGCACCTAACAACTAGCCTTAGGGATGACCTGCCTAATCCATTGAATTATGTGCGGACTAGTCGATGGAAGAAATACTAGAGAATTGATTGTTTCAGATAGTTTTAAAAACTTTTTATTATTGTGTAACTTTGGGATCTCCAAGCATATAAACTTTGTCGAGAAGTTTTTTTTCTCCAAATCTAGAGTTTCCTAGGGGCCCTAGAAACTATCAGAAAACTAAATTTAATCATAGTCATTTGAAAATCACATATGTTTATGTTCTTTTTTGATTTTTGGTTAATTGAGTATACATTTCAGCTCAAAGCATTATAATTTTTATGGGTTTTGTGACGGAACAAGTACGTGGTAATCTCTGTCTATAATAGATGCATTTCATCACAAGTAACGAACTGCACTGCACCCGTCACCCTGACACAGAGTCGTTAAGTCTTATGTACCTTTAATTTAACTGGCTCTCAAAAACTGCTGTTGGAACACAATGTTGGGTGCTTGGCGACAGATTTTTTCTTGAAGGTGGTAGTTAGCCAGGTGAGCATTCGCCGAATGCCCTTCAGCCATGTGGTAATGCTTAAACCAGCGGCGGGGATCGAACCACGGACATACGGCACGGCATTCAATAGCTATTACCGCTCGGCTATCATTGCTTCATTGATAATCGAGCAAAGCAGCTCGTTGACGACAAAACGTTAGTAAGGGCTTAGCTGCAGAGCCTCAAACTTTGGTGTAAAGCTTTTAAGCTTTGGCTTATGAGTATTTTACAAGTTTCAATGCGGAAAGTGAATACCTACTTGCTCAACATTCTTCCATCACCACTCTGCCATCGGACAACAGCACGCAGATACGAAGCATTCCTTACAATCTATTCTATTCGTTATTAATTGAAATTCAAAATTAAATTCAAAATTCTAAAAATTCATTCAATTATGAAATACTTATATTTCTAGTTTTTAGGGTTCCCTACCCAAAGGGTAAAAACGGGACCCTATTACTAAGACTTCGCTGTCCGCCCGTCCATCCGTCCGTTCGTCCGTCTGTCACCAGGCTGTATCTCAAGAACGGTGATAGCTATACAGTTGAAATTTTCACAGATGATGTATTTCTATTGCCGCTGTAACATCAAATACTAAAAATAATATAAAATTTTAAGGGGGCTCCCATACAACAAACTTCATTTTTTTACCGTTTCTTGCAAATTCAAATTCAAAATCATTTATTCAATTTTGGCGTCTACGACGCTCTTATGAAGGTCAATTACAAATTTTAATATTGAAATATTCTACATTGTACTGCCACGTTCAGCAAAAAAAAATTATAGAGCCACTGCGAGAAGAACGGGCAAGAAACTCGGGGCCATTCTTTTAAACATCTTTTAACAATGTGTTATACACAATATAATACGATAATTACAATATTTGTTTAAATTACGTAGGTGACAGGTGTTAGCTTGGCAGAGGCGAAACTTTCCAAGCATCTTTGTCGTTTAAGTAATCACAAACTTTGTAGTATGATTTCTTAATCAAAATATTTTTCAAATGCAACTTGAATTTTCCTTCTGTGAGCATTGTAATATGTTTGGGAATTTTATTATAAAACCGCACACAATTACTTAAATAGGACCTATTATTTGTCTTTGCTGGTCTAAAACCTGGTACTGCTATTTTATATTTATTCCTAGTGTTGTAATCGTGGTTGTCACTATTTAAT
This sequence comes from Plagodis dolabraria, assembly GCA_963854805.1. Classification (NCBI taxonomy): domain Eukaryota; kingdom Metazoa; phylum Arthropoda; class Insecta; order Lepidoptera; family Geometridae; genus Plagodis; species Plagodis dolabraria. The sequence continues at coordinate 24,435,699 of OY978441.1, read as the reverse complement.
TTAAATTTACACAAATTTTTCCGAGCATACATAATTTTTTCAAATATATACAGACTCGGTAAAGTTAATATATCAATTTCTTCAGATTCAGATTTATTTATTGTTAGACTGTGTTACATGTAGTTCTTAAATATTATAAATAGTACCAACAGCTAAGTCCATTCGCACATACAATAATAATGTGCTTATATCTAATACATATTTCTAGTCATTTAATTATTAAGGCATGAATAATTATATAATAATATAGTAGGCGTGAAAAAAACAATATAAATCCAAATAAAATTAAATAACGTCAAATTTAGAATCTATCTATAAGAAAGTCAGTCAATTTATAGTAAAGTTTTTGTGAAAAAAAATTATACAAACTTCTTTTAAATGCAGTGACACTCTCCGATTTTAATATTGTTTCTGGCAAATGGTTGTATATCTTAGGACCCATACCGCATACACCTTTTCTAAAACATGCTGTTCTGTGTGCAGGAACTTTCAGCTTATTTCTGCTTTGTGTACCTTTCCCGAATTCATAAAGGTACAGATTGGTTCGAACAAATAGCGACATCTCGTAAATATATAGACATGGAAAAGTCAGGATCTTAAATTTGGAGAAATATGGCTGGCAGGAATCTGTCGGCTTCAAATGACAGACAGACCTTAAGCATTTCTTTTGGGCCTTGAATATTGTTTCCCGTTCCGAACAGTTTCCCCAAAATATAACTCCATAACGCAAGGTAGTTGTTACGTAAGCATGGTATGCTGTAAGTACAGCTGATCGACTAACTACTTTTGATAATAAATAGAGAGCATAAGAAAAACTGCCAAGCTTAGAGCGAACAAATTCAGCGTGTATTTTCCAGTTTAAGTCAGAGTCAAGATGTAGACCCAAAAACTTTGTGTCAGATATATCTTTAATGTCATTATCATAATAAGCAATTTTACATGTCAATTTCCTGTATTTATTAAATGTCATGATATTTGTTTTGTCAAGATTTATCAGTAAATTATTGAATGTGCACCATCTAATTATGTTACTAAGAGCTAAATTAATTTCAGGCTCGAGTGGTTTCTGTTTTTCACCTACAAAAATGGCAATGCTGTCATCAGCAAATAAAACCATAGGCTCTTTAATGGCACGAGGTAGGTCATTAATGTATATAATAAAGAGTAAGGGCCCCAACACACTCCCTTGAGGTACGCCATATCTTACCACATTAGAAGAAGATGTATATTTTATTTCAGTGTTGGTTTTAGGACACATTTTTATTATTTGCGTTTGCTGAGTTCTATTACTAAGATAGGATTTGATTAAATCTGAGGCATTTCCTCTTACTCCATATCTTTCGAGTTTATTGACAAGAATTTTGTGATCTACGTAATCAAAAGCTTATGTAAGGTCCATGTACATGGCATAAACAGGCAGCTTTTTCTCTCGGCCGGACATAACAGCTTTGATTGAATTAAATACAGCCATGTTTATCGACTTCTTTTTACGAAAACCAACTTGTTCATCAACAAGGATATTATATTTGCTTAAGTATGAGTATAGACAATCATGAATGTATTTTTCAAATATTTTAGAAAAGACCGGGATTAAAGCTATTGGCCTGTAATGGCCGACAATTTCTCGATCTTGTTTTTTATATATTGGCTTTATTATGCTTAATTTTAATTTGTCTGGAAACATTCCATTATCTATACACAGGTTCATAATGTGACTTAATATTGGACATATGAATCGACCTCTTTTATAATCTTAGTATTTATTTCATCATATACTTATATACTTGAAGTATTATATAAAGATTTGATAATTTTGAGAATATCATTCGGAGCCGAAAGCGACATGAACATGGAATTCGATTTGTTCCAAATTAAAGTATTCATGCAATTTTGTGTACATACCTTTACTTTGTCATTATTATGTGTTGCATTATTAACATAAAAATCATGAAAGGCTTCTACAATGTCATTAGGATTTGTCAAAATTGTAATATTGTACCTTATTCTATTAATATCATTGTTAAGGGATCTGTTATTTAATTTATTATTTATAATGTTCCACGTAGCCTTAGATTTATTAGCTGCCATTTTTATTGTATAGTCATTTCTGGATTTTTGTGTAAGTTTCATTATACTTTTTAAACGTTTTGCATAATTTTTTAATGATGTTTTATTCTCTATAGTCCGTTTTTTTCTGTACTTCCATAACATCCGTCTCTTTCTCTTAGTGCAAATTTTTATGCCCTTAGAAATCCACGACGCTTTTTTGTGCATTGTATGTTTTCGCTTTACTACGGGAAAACAAATATCATAAAGCAATTTAAAAGTTTCGTGAAAGTAATTAAACGCTTCATTAGGACAACTACTCTACTATCAATAACATCGCTAAAACTCAACCTAGATAAGTTATCCCTAAACTTTTGTATATTCTCTTCGCGGTAATCACGACTGTATGAGTACCAGTACTTGATAGGATAGTACTTAGGTACAGGACATGTAAAATATTGAGACGTATGGTCCGATAGTACTAGTTCGTTTATTTTACAAGACGAGCCACGGACATTATGAATAAAATTATCTAGACAAGTTTCACTATTTGGTCTTGTTATTTCATTCAGCGATAGTTTCAGTTTGTGGTTTCTAATGATATTTAAGAATGTTTTAGTAGTTTTATCATCTTTCAATATGTTAATGTCAAAATCGCCACAAACGACCACCTTTTTCTTGTTAAAACAGATCCTATGCAGAATGTCATCGAAGTTGTCATAGAAAATTTCCTTGGAAGCATTTGTATTCCTAGGTGGTCTGTAAATACAACTAATTATAAGGTTATGCTCAAACAATTCTATTGCACAGCTCTCTATGTTATTGATGTTACTCAGACTTTTGATATCATGTAATTCCCTAAATTTATGTCTATTATGAACGAGTAAACATGACCCACCACTACGCTTTTTCCTACAGTACCATGCGGCCAAAGTGTAATTTGGTATTTTTAAACATACTGTATCGCTGTTGATCATATTGTGTTCAGTGATGCATATTATATCTACAAATTTATTTTCCGAATTTAATTTATCGAGATGTACCATAAGTAAGTCCGATTTTGAGATCAAACCATCAATATTTTGATGCAAAATGTTTATATTATTTTCAAAGCCGAAAATACTTACCAGCACTATCACTCTCAACTATTGCACAGGGTTCAGTATCGGATTCTGATACAATACTAAAATCAGTTTGTGTTGCTACATTTACTTTTGGTACAATATTTATCGAATGTATGCGTTTCCTAGCTTCATAGATCTTGATTTTGTATTCACGTACTTTCACTTCTCTATTGATAATCTTACACAAGTTGTCACGTAATACATGCTTGTTTGGAATATTCTGACTGTAGTACATATCAATGTACAAAACATGCTTATATTTAATGCACAGGTGCCTTAATTCATAATTCAATTTATTTTCATTTAAATATTTGTTGTATGGAATCTTTGTATGTCGAAAATAATTTAGAAAACTGTTTAAAAAGAATTGAAAGTTTTCCGGGTTTTTGTCATTCATGCCTCCTAATATAATTATGAAGTCATTTTCCGTTAGTGTCAACAATTCCTTCTTATATGAATTTAAAACATCTCCTATGTTAGCTTCTGCCTTCCAAAACGATATAACCTCAAATTCTGAGCCAACGAAGCTCTGTAGGGTTTGTTGCATTCCGATACCTCGCTGGTCAGCTAAAATGACAATCTTATTTTTAGTCCATTCTTTATTCTTCTCCATATTCTCTGATTTTTGTCTTATTTCAATCATTTCTACTTCTTGCTCTTTTAAATTTACTTTTTTATTAGTACTTCTACATATTTCGACTTGACTACTTCTCTTGTTTCTATTTTCGTACTGTTTTGTCTCATTTTTTGTATAAACACCACTTTTTGTATTTTCTGCCTCAAAGGTTTCGGGGTCAAATTGTTTTTGATTATCTTGTTCCGGACTTTCTAGAGTTTTGTTTATGTCACTAGTTGTAGGAGTGGAAATTATTACTTTTCTTTGTTTCTTTTTCTTTCTACTCTACTTTGGTGTGATTTTGTTTACGCTAGTAGACAAGCTTTCTGATATACCAACTCTTTTCAGCAATTCTATAGTTTTATCTTTTTTTATGATTTCTGATTTAAGAATGTTTATTTCACATAGCAGATGATCTATTTCATTTTCCGCACTAGATAATTTTTGTGTTATTTCATTAACTTTTGAATGTAATGCAATAATTTCTTCATTTTCTTCGAGAGATGTGTTTGGTAAGCTTAAAGCGGTTTCTTCATAGACAGAGGAACAATCTTTAGAAATATTTGACATTGAATTACATCGTCGAAAAGGTTTACGTTGTGTTATATTATTTGATTCCATTTCTAATTTTTCACAGTTTCTAGGTGGCGTGACGGCAGGCAGACGCGGGCGAGGTAGGTACGCGGGGGAGATGCGCGCTCGCCGGCCGCTCAGCTAATTGCAAATATTCTGTTTCCTTATATTTTGAAATTAACTCACTTGTATCTCTTTCAATTTTGAACCAATTTCTTTGAAATAATCGTCACAAGATCGCTCGTTTCTTGGGCTTGGTAACTGTATAACTTTGAATGTGAATGCGTCACTTTTAACCACTTTTTTAATTAAATTATACGGAGCAAATACAATACACTGTTGCACGTTTGACGTACCGCGCGTGTGTCAAAATGTTCTTAAAGATCCCGTATAGATTCCATAGGATCCATTTCATATATGGCTCGAATTGCACACTTTTGTAAGATAAAGTGATAGCGCCAAAAAGTAATTATTTTATGTCTTCGATTAGGACTGTATTATGTTAGGAAAATAGTACACACAGCAAGAAAAAGGGGCGGAAATAAAGAAAGACGAGGGAATGCAAGCCTACCAGACAATCCAGGAGCAGCCAGGTAGTAGAACGGCGCGATATCACACACGCCGGCGGGCCCGCCACGCGGTCTTCTTCAGCAGACACTGCAATCCTTCGTTCACCTTTTATCACTGATGTGCTATCACGTCACGCTATCACTAGGAATTTATAAAGAGCACAATGCTCTGGGTTTAAAGTTTATTTGTACGTAGTTTATAATATTATTTGCGGAGCGTTATAATTTGTCAGCCGAGCTGGCGGCGGGTGAGTTCAATACTAGTTTATTTCTTCACGCCAGGTGGCACTAGTGCACTATACCAAGGGCGGATGGCGGCAGTTTTGCTTGCATTTAAAATGGTGAGGATGTATGGGGAGAGGGAATGTACTTTCATATTAAGCCGTGACGTTATTTATATTTCTGGCGTTACCATAAAGATTGTCTCTATCCCAGCAGCAGCTCCCCACAGCAATACACCATACGACATAATACTGTGGAAGTACGCGAAATAAACAAACCGTGCAGTAGCTACGTCTGTTAACTGTCTTATCTCACAAACTGTATATGCAGCAGAACTAAGTCCTCCGGCTAGATCATGTATATGTGGATCGCACTGTAAAGTTGAATCCATTTTGATTCCCAGAAAGACTGTCGCTTTGTCAATAGAGTTTAACTATGCCAAGCTTACTGTTTGGTTCAACATAAGGAACATTTGGTAAAGAAAACTTTAAACATTTGGTCTTTTTTGAATTTAAGAGAAGATTATTAGCGGCAAACCATTCAGAGATCATAGATAACACATTATTTACATGAATGAGTTCACTACGAGTATCTTTCCTATCTACTTTAAAAATGAGTCAATTTAAGAATCAGTATCAATTGCTCGATACTAATAAAGATGACAGGTAGACGCTTTAACCATTCACAGAATATTTAGTTTTATGTTCTCTTTAAATACAATTAATTAAAATAAAATAATTAACTAAGGGGGCTCCCTTACAATAAAAGAGGCCGTTTGCTATTTGCTAAAAATAATAATAATGAAAACACACAAGCATGGTCTCAATAAATGTTTAAACATTAAATTAATCTGCGGTTGAGCCAACGTCGCATGAGGGCAACGTTCGAACTCGCTAAGCAAGACCAAGTTACAACGTAGATTAGGAAGCCCAAGTTTCATACATGTGCTAAACTTCGTGTAACTCGATGCTTTGTATAATCGTATCGTATATCCATAACTACGCATTTAAAATCTGCTTAAGATATTACCATGCTTAGCCATATTACCATATTATCTTCTTACTATAGGTATTAGATGTAGCCAGCATGTGTTATGCAATGCCACATAAAATGCTTTATGCAAAGTAAATCAGATTTTCCGACGCGGGAGCAAACCACATTCAGTTATCTATTGGAGAAGCAAGGATTTTCCAAATTTAATCCAAAAACTTGTAGTGATGATTTATGCTCATTGTTGATGATAATTGCTAATGCGAGTGGCACTGGAAACTGCATCCTTCTGAACTCGAATGGCATATCTGTCAGAACTATTGGTATGATGTCAACAATACATCTTCTTGTTTAAACTTTCGAAATTGTAGTCTCGGGACAAGTATCGTCCATTATCTTTTTCACCGAATGTCTGATACCGTTGTCAAGTCGTAGTAGATAGATAGAAATTTTGGAGTAGAATGATACGAATGCCAATTTTTTAATCAAGACTTGCGGCGGCATGTTTACAAATCACGTGAATTTAAGAATTCATTGTTTTTTTGTTTTGTGATGATGTGTGTAGTCAAACAATGTAGTACATTTTCCGAATGAATCCTTAAATTCACTTTATCTGCCAAAAATATATGCTATTACAAAATTACAAATTTACGAGAGGAAAAAATTAAGTCATGCGCGGGATTCGAACCCGCGTCCATCCATTTTGGGCAAACTTAGAAATCGCACGATGATCGCATCTAGTTCTTTAGATTATGTGCGGGATGGGTTACGAGCGCTAACTTTTCAAAGGCCAATTTTACTTAATTAAGTTCGCGGTGCGCGACAAGTTATTATCACGGTGCAACATGAAATTGAACTCAACATTAAAAAAGAAGATCTCCAAATTTGTAAAAAATAATTTTCATTACGCAACAACAGCACAACAGTGTTTACTCGAAAGAAATAGTTGCAAATATTATTTACATATCATATAGGCAGCTAATTGTGGCATGTGAACATGTGGGTTTGGAAATATATTTAGAAACTTTATGTAAAGTAAATATAAAAACTTAAGAGTAAATTTAAAGCAGAAAATCGATCGCCAGAATCCCGGAAAATGGCATGGTCAGCTACATTTTACCAATATATCCATAAGGTATAATGAAAGTTTTTTAATCTATATTGTCTTCCTTTCAGAACTCAATTTTACAAACGTAGAATTGACCGCTTAGCAGCCCTGGTGAAATAATCTACACCGGAAAATAAGTTCCATTAGATTGCTTGATGCCTAAGTGGGATAAACAAACCTAGCTTGTGAGAGATCATCTCAGTCAATACCTACTCATCCAAGGGGACAGATCACTCAGAACTTGGAAACTTGCCACCCTTTTAAATATAAATGTCAACGTTATGCGAAGCGCCCAGATTCATGCAATAATATTATACTTGAGAGTTTATATACGATACGTGGGGAGCAGCAATTTCCTGAAAAGCGTAGTCATGGCAACGAGGCATCGTTACCTCAAGACTGAAATCTTCAAAAATACGGGCCTAATGTAATAACCTCCAGGACTACATGTTACACATTTCTTGCTGGTGTGTTGTTGGTGTGAAATTACCTTTTTACTACAAACGTAAAATATCGCCTCCTGACTGAGACAACACAGACAAAACGAAGGTGCTTAGACGCCTCATACTGCCCTGCATATTGAGATTGATTTCTTTGCGGAAAACTACTATGGGAGCACATGTTAATATATGTTGTAGCGTTTTATATATCACTAGCTTTTCGGCCACAGATCCGCCCGCGCGTACTATTAAGGCGAGGCTTTCCACGGACTTTAGGTATTTTATGCGAGCGCGACGTATTCATTTACGCGACACAGAGTTGTGTGCGATGCGCCGCGTGCACGCTTTTAGCTCTCCAGGTAAGGTACAGTACAGTCCTACCTACGTAGCGGAGATCACGTCAGTATGACATTTTAGAATGGAATTAACATTTGTCGTGTATTGGTACATACGCCGGAAAAATAATCGGGTCTTGTAGGGGTTCGATCAGTACAGTAGTGTTTATATATCTATACAGTTTATTGTGTACCTACGGTTATTTTAGATGGGTAAATTATCATTCTTAAGAAAAACATTTTTATTTGTGAGAACTACATTAAATTAATATATTAAGGTTCTATTATATTTTTACTAGCTTTCCAGGCGCGGCTCCGCCCGCGCGTTTGTCGGTTATCGTGCAAAAACATTAACCTCTTTTTGCGCAGTTGGATACAAACTATCCCATGTTTTTCCCGGGTCTCAAACTATTTCCATACCAAATTTCATTCAAATCAGTCCAGTAGTTTTGGCGTGAAAGCCTAACAGACAGACAGAGTTACTTTCGCATTTATAATATTAGTACTGATTATAGAGAAAGCCGTTTAATGCACCTATTCATAAATGGTAATTTGGTAATATTATTATATTTTAAGTAAATATATATATACATAAACTTCATTAAAAGAACACATTAAATGTCACAACCATGTCATGTGAGATTCCCAGAATTCAGTAACAAGTCTGTCTGTCACAGTTGTCCTATTAATTAATGGCGTCGAGTGATATAGCTGCGTAAAAATAAGTTTGATATTAGTTATTTTGTAAAACGAGGACCCTTATGCTGTCAAGACCGTGGCTCTTAAAATATGTATTTATGAATATGTCTTCGCAGATTTTTATTAATTTGGTGTGTTTAATAACAATTAATCTAGTGATTGTTTTAAGATGGCTACTTTTGTTTAATCTTTGTAGTTATAGCACGGTGCGAACATTTCACATCCATGGACGTCACAACCGTGGTTTTCATAGAACCACGGTTGTGGCGAGTGGCCCATGGTCGAGACAGAATCGTTTAGTTTTAGTTAAGTTTTTTAAATTATTATTTTCAGACCATGTATTCAACATAATAACAAATCTCAAAGAATTATATCTCGCGTTTAAAATAAAACCAAATTTCACAATATTTGTGATATAATTTAAGCTCATTCCAATGAACTGTTTTGCAAGTTTAATAAAAAAGATATTATCCAAAACGATACTTGTTAAGTTGAGCGCTTATAGAGAGCATTTTCGAAACTAAAAATATGTATCAATTGTCTTGGTTGTGACAGGAGCCCCATTGTAATAAATTTCATAAAGCTGTCCTGTACAGAGTGCTCAATTCAAAGTCAATGAGTACAAATCTTACTTAATAATCATCGCTCATTAAGGCAACCATCTTCAGGCAGATATTTGCCTTCTAGCAAAATTGACCAGAAATAAAAATAAAATTTGCCAGATAGTGTCCATTATTGAAGATACAGTAGAAGCATATCCCGTAAAACTAAAAAAAATTAAGTCATAAAACAGGGCAACAGATACTATATTTAGATATAATGTGTCTATACGCGCACTGTTATAAATCAAAATGTTATTTGGAATTAAAAATTAATAAATGAATTTTAAGTTACTATATAAAAGTAGTTTATGAAAATTGTAAGATAAGGTTTTTAACATATTTCTAATAAACTCAGTTAGTTAGTATGTGTGTTAGCTTTTGAACCGACTTCAAAAAGTAGGAGGTTCGCAATTAGTCTATATTTTTTATTATGTGTGTTACCTCAGAACTTTTGACTGGGTGAACCGATTTTGATAATTCTTTTTTTATTAAAGCTGATACTTGTCGTTTGATTTTTAAATGAAATTGAACGACAAGTATCATGAATGACACTCCAATAACTGAAAAATATTTTCCTATCTTGATGATATTATAGTCTTTGACAGTGAATGACAATCGATCCAGTAAGTAGCAAGAATCACTAAAAAGAGTTTAATTTTTTTTTAACAAAAAATGGAACCAACTTCAACACTCAAGTGTGAAATAACTTGTCGAAGTCGGTTTCATGCGCAAAATATTGTTATACTAGGTACTTTTGAACTATTATGGCACCGACTTCAACAAGTTATTTCACACTTTGGAGTGTTGATGTCGGTTTCATTTTTCGGTAAACATTTTTTTATATTGAGAAATTGCATTAGTATTGGATTTGTTAGTAAATTTAAGTAGTATTTTTTTATAACTATAGAAGTAATATGTAACATTAAGTGATTTTTAATACTAGATGGATATAAATTGAATTATAAGTAAAAACGTAAATCTGGCTGTATGGAAACTCATGTTACGTCACGACTATGGTACTCAATGTCACACCCGAGACTTTGAACTAGTATTTTAATATTTTTCTAGGTTCAATGAGCTTGCGAAAATGTAAAGAGTTTTTATGTGTGATATACATAAAAAAAATCTAAATATATAATTTATTACAGTTGAGTTGAGGATTCCCCAGATAACAAGTATAAAGAGATACAACAGAATAAATTGAACTCATATTTTTTGGCATTGGACCTTACAATAGTGATAACAATTTACTAACCTTAATTTAACCATTGTGTACATATTAATAGTATATGGTTCGCAAATTGCGTTAAAAACTACACGAGTTAGATATAGTTTCAAACAATCAATTACAACATATCTAGATTCCATTCATCAAAATTGGTTTTCCTGATCCTTCAGGAACCGTTCGGAAAATCGAGATAAAAATTAGAATACGTTTTATGATATATCATCTAAATCCATTCAGCGGTGTTAAGCAAATTTTTGGCGAAAAATGGGCTTGAATTCAGCACTCAAAGGAGCAAAATAACTTGTTGAAGTCGGTACCATGATAGGTCAAAAGTACATATTATTACAATATTGTGCGCATGGTCCCGACTTCAACAAGTTATTTCACACCCTTGAGTGTTAAAGTTGGTTCAATTTTTGGGGTAAAAAAAATTCCCCCATTTTAGTGTCCCTTGCTACTTGCGGATTCGATTGTCATTAATTAGCAATAACTATATCATCAAGATAGGAAAAAACCTTTCAGTTATTGGAGTGTAACTAAAAAACAGATAAGAGTACAACTACACCGCGGTTTCCACAGACGAGTGAAACTAATTCTACACGGTCGTGAACTACAAATATTTGTTAAAGAAGTTGGAGTTGGTTACCCCTCACTATGCTTAAGTTGGTGGGGTGGGTACCTAAAACGTGTTCGCTAAAATAGAGCAAAATTTTTGAGTTCTTCCGTACCTTACTAATAGGCGTGCGCCTAGAGCGCTTGTAATGACTAGTAGTATCCTAATAGATGCAGTGTTCATTATGGCAGACTAAAGGCATCTCGTTTGTGACTGAGGTTAATTAATTATCAGTAATACATAATTAATGATCGATTAAGTGGCTACTGCGGGCTTGCCACAAAGGTGCTAAAATGAATGTTGATGATTTCATTTAATCATAGTCACTGACAACTTTGTGTATCATTCTACTACGAGTATTAATAAATGCATGTTTTTTTTATAATTATTGATAGGCTAGCCTTGGACTACTATCTCACTTGATGGTTATTAAAGATGTGGTCTAGGATGTTGTTCAGGTTACCCTAGAATTACTCCTAGAACTCTCAAGGACAGCTGCCGGAACACACCGTTAGGTGCTTGGCGACAGATTTTCTTCTTAAGGGTGGTAGCTAGCCAGGCGGGCATTCAAAATGCAAAACGCCCTACTACCATGCTGATACTACTGCCATCGTGAGACAACAACCGGGACCGACGGCTTAAAAAACGGCAAGACCAATTTTGATGAAATTTAAATAGGACCATACGACAAACATTCAAATATAAAAAGAATCATTTATATGATTCTTATCGGTTTATCAGTAAAAAGTTCTGAGGTAACAAACATTTAAAATAAATAGACGAATTGAAAACCTCCTCCTTTTTTGAAGTCGGTTAAGAAGCTAAAACACATACTAACTTTTGAATTTATAATATATATATTATTATTATCATATAATAATTAAAAAAGGGTGGAGTAAATCTATACTAAAAATTATAAAGTACAGATTTGATTATATATGGTAATGAAGTTAATACTCAAAGCCCCAGTGTATACCCATACACTGGGCTTTGATTATTAATTTCATTATCTTAGACCCTGGGTACGAAATACTAGGCATTTGGCTAAAACTAGATATGAAAACAATAATTTCATTGCATTTTAGCAAGCTTATTGAACCTAGAAAGTTATCAAAAAACTAGTTCAAGTCACGGGTGTGACATCGCATATCATGGTCGTGACGTGACATGAGTTTCCATACAGCCAGATTTATGTTTTTACTTATAATTTAATTTATATCCATCCAGTTTTAAAAATCACTTAATGTCACTTATTATTTCTATAATCATAAAAAAGACGACTCAAATTTACTAACAAATTCAATACTAAATTCAATATTTTTTTTTACCGAAAAATGGGCTTGACTTCAACACTCAAAAGTGCGAAATAACTTGTTGAAATCGATACTGTGATAGTTCAAAAGTACCTATTATCACAATATTGTGCACATGGTCCCGACTTCGAAGAGTTATTTCACACTTTTGGGTGTTGATGTAGGTTTGATAAATAAAAATACTCACCCGTTTTAGTGTCCGTTGCTACTTGCGGGACCGATTGTCATTCATTGGCAATGACTATATCATCAAGATAGGAAAAACCTTTCAGTTATTGGAGTGTAACTCAAAAAACGGCTAGATCGATTTTGATGAAATTTTAATAAAATCACACGACAATCATCAACATTCAAATCAAATAAATCATCAAAATCGGTTCGGTAAAAAAAAAACGGACAAATTGAGGACCTCCCCCTTTTTTAACTGACTTCCAAAAAAGGAGGAGGTTCTCAATTCGTCTGTTTTTTTTTACGTTTGTTACCTCCGCAACTCTTGACTGTGTGAACCGATTTCAAAAATTCTTTTTTGTTTGAAAGCTGATGCTTGTCGTCTAGTCTCATTTAAATTTTATCAAAATCGTTCAAGTCGTTTTTGAGTTACACTCCAATAACTGAAACATATTGACCTATCTTGATGATATAGTCGTTGACAATGAATGACAATCGATCCCGTAAGTAGCAAGGGTAACTAAAAAGATTCAAAAATATTTTTTTTTACCAAAAAATGGAACCGACTTCAACACCCAAAAGTACAAAATAACCTTTCGAAGAATATTTTGCGCTACTGTGATAATAGGTACTTTGGAACTATCACAGTACCGAGTTCGACAAGTTATTTCAAAGTTCCATTTATTTGTAAAAAAAAACAGCCCTTTTCTTAATATTAACACACATATTAACCTTCACGATACTAACTTTCACTACTTACGAAATCAATTGTCATTCACCGTCAATCAGGAAGTCATCAAGATAAGCGTAACGAGTCGAAAGTTAGCCCAGAGCATGTTTTATTTTGTTGTTTGATATTCATTTTGATCCTGTTCTGTGTGGCGCTGCGTAGATCGAAAAAATTGACACAGGTCCTACGTCGACGAGCTCTGCGAGCGCACTGGCGGTCAAGTGAGCGAGCTCTGATGCCATGAATTCATGTTAAAAAATCATATAAAATTAACATGATAACTTTTTTACATTTTTATTTATGATTTAATTACTTTTATTGATAAGTAATGTATAAAAAAATAATTTAAAATTAAAGATTGGTAAAAAGGGAGTCAAAAATCGTTTTTAAATTCGAAATAGAGGTAACTTTAGGATTTTTTTCTATCGAGTGAAGTTATTTATTATGTGGATCAGATTTATGAATTAACTCAAGAATATGCTTAAAAATAACATATATTTTTTTCAGTTTAATAACCGAGTTTTTTCTTTGAGAAAAGTTAATTCTTGTATGGCGTTTTTTGGCCAGGATCGCCTTAACCTCTTTTTGCGCAGTTGGATAAAAACAATCCTATGTCCTCCACCGGGTCTCAAATTATTTCCATACCAAATTTCATCCAAATCGGTACAGTTGTTTTTGATCCGTTACATACAAAAATACAAATCATTCCTCTTTATAATATTAGTGTAGATTGATGGTTTTATCATATTCACATAATATGAGGTAATTCACTTATCAACAACAGCCAGACGTCCACTGCTGAACAAATGCTTTCCCTGTTATCGGGGTTTGCCATAATCCCCCGGCATGCATCTTGGGGATCGCAGAGTAAGAATGTCCGTATGGATTGAGGAGCCACTCCAGGTTTTAGAGGTAAACTCTCACCCTCATTTAGTAGCAAATCTTAAAATTTTGTAGGACAAATTCTAGAATTTGTAGTATAATGCATCAAAAGTTATATCAATTCAAAAGTGGCTCCTCAATCTAAACATCTGAATTGAGGAGCCACCTAGATTTTCGAAAGTAATGGTTCAATATATCTGAAAATTTGGTATCATTTAGTAGTAATCGTGTATGGTACCTACTAAAAGTCCGAGTTTCGTACTAATGAAATTAAAAAAGATACGATACAATTAGTGTGGCTCCTCAATCTATATATAAGAGGGTGGATTTCCAAACATGTGATCGGTCCATTGTAACTTTCGACTTTCTTGTCATTTAGTAGGGAGAGTATTCAAATTTGTAATATAGTAATAAAGTAGTAAAACTGAGTAGATTAGATAAAACAACACATATAAATTGGCTCCTCAATCCTGATTCCTGACGTTCTGCATACAAACAATTTATTGTACCTATATGGAATCACAACGAAATCAAAAGCCAAACCAATATTTAGTAGTAATGACTACTAAATTACAAAGTACAATTCATCGCTGCATATATTCGGCAACTATAAAGAAAGTTAATTTTCAATATTCCTTAAGGATTCACTAACTAGAGTGACCATATTTTTTGAATGTAACCAGTATGAGTATGTATAATAAAATTTAATTTTGAAACATTGACCATAGATACACAGATTTCTCAAAAGAAGGTTTAAGTTACTAAATAAATAGAAATTTTGTGCATATCGAGCCGCTGCGGTCGGTAAAATATTGGAATGGCGGCGGCGGCACGCCACCATTCCGATGTTTTATTTAAGATACCGCGCACGGATGGAAGTGGGTATATTTAAAGGTACGGGTAGAAGACACTTATACAAACAATATTTTTTTTAAATAATATGATACACTAAAGTGTGATTGTTCCAAAATATTTGGAGGTAAACATCGCTATACAAGACCAATGTAAATCATTAAAAATTAAGTAATTACGTGTGAATGGGTACGCATTCTATTTTATTCAAACAATTACAGTTCATAGGTACGTTTAACTATGAGTATAGAGTCCCGTTGATTCCATTAGTAGCACCCTTTGAAACGTATACAAATTTAAAGTATATAATTATTCTAATAAATTTTATCTCATGTTATTTAGAAGCTGTTGTGTTTTTTTGCTAAAAGTAATAAAGGATTAATATATAACATCTTCTAGCTGCGCCCCGCGGTTACACTTGCATGGCGATAGATGATGTTGATGATAAAAAGTATCCAGCGCGTAATCTCTACCTCTATAACAAATTTCAACAATTATTAGTCCAGCCGTTTGAACGTACAGAAGTAACAAACATACAAGCACGCTCAGAAACCTTCGCTTTTATAATATTAGTTCGATGAGGATCAATTTGTTACTACCAATATAGTGATAGTTTTAGGATGTGTTGTGATTCAGTACATTCAATATTTGTTAAAATAGTTTTATGTGGAAATATTTGTGATGTCTTGTAATAATTAAAGCAACCTAGAAACTAGTATTTGAATACAACGGTAGGTATGCGTATACTGCATTTTGCAAGTAATGCATTTTCAATCGTTTTCGTAACGCGATCTTTACCTCCTAATATTTTGCTTTCTATAGGGTACAACAATATTTAATAAAAGTATGTGTCCTATAATCATATATTACTTTCACACGGAAACTTAAAAATAAACAGAATGGCGGTGGGTTGATATGCCACAAAGGTTCTATTCTTTAATTATTATATTCTTATTAATAAGTAAAACCTTCTTTTGAGAAATCAGTGTAGTGTATCTATGGTCATTGCTTAAAAATTTAATTTTACACTACTACTTATCCTGGTTTCATTCAAATAGTGTGGTCACTCTAGTTAGCAAATCCTTACGGAATACTGAAAATTAACTTTTTTTATAGTTGCCGAATATATTCAGCGATGAATCGTACTTTGAAATTTAGTAGTCATTACTACTAAATATTAGTGTCATTGGCTTTTGATTTCTTTGTGATTTTAGGTAGGTACAATAAATTGTTTGTATGCAGAACGTCAGGATTGAGGAGCCAATTTATATGCGTTGTTTTACCAAATCTATTCAGTTTTGCTACTTTATTCCTATATGACAAATTTGAATACTCTCCCTGCTAAATGATAAGAAAGTCGAAAGTTACAATGGACCGATCACATGTTTGGAAATCCACCCTCTTATATATAGATTGAGGAGCCACACTAATTGTATCGTATCTTTTTTAATTTCATTAGTACGAAACTCGGACTTTTAGTAGGTACCATACACGATTACTACTAAATGATACCAAATTTTCAGATATATTGAACCATTACTTTCGAAAATCTAGGTGGCTCCTCAATTCAGATGTTTAGATTGAGGAGCCACTTTTGAATTGATATAACTTTTGATGCAAAGCTTTAGAATTTGTAGTATAATACTACAAATTCTAGAATTTGTCCTACAACATTTTAAGATTTGCTACTAAATGAGGGTGAGAGTTTACTTTTAAAACCTGGAGTGGCTCCTCAATCCATACGGACATGTAAGATGGTTCTTCAGAATGCGCTGCTGCCTACATTTTTTTCTTTTATTGCCTGTAGCCATAAGAATCCCATAAGAAGATATGGGGCATACAATTCTAGGCTGGCACCTCACTGGGACTTTTACATGGGTCACCTATAATTTTCTATCGCTGAAATGCTGGTGTAACTCCCAAGAATAATGAAATAAAAGAAGCTCTATCAATAAAATACCCCAAAACCTCTATTTATCTTCACAAAGGATGGAATCGGTAAATAGACAATGAAATATTTACCTTAATTGCTTTAATTTATACGTCCATTAGTGACATAAACCTCGGAATCCCACAATGAAGAGGCTCGTAAAACAAGGAGAGGGTTCTACTGGCGCTGACGCTGTTGAATCCAATTCTTTTTACTCTATGTTAAATCTATAAAAAAAATTAACCAACGCTTTTAAAATTAAAGGCTCATAATAATATTTTCAATAATTATACTGTATTTATATTTTATAAGCTAGCCTTTGAGTACCATCTCACCTTATGGTAAGTGATGATGTGGTGGAAGATGTTGTCCAGGCTGCAATACTGTTCAGTCATAAATTACTTTATTATTGCTTAAGTGCTAACTTTGACCACAATCTTGAAAGCTTTAGCATATATATACAATTAATGTAGATTTTTATAAAAAAAAATACATTACACCACGATACATTTGTTATCATAATACACTCAGAAAGTTTTTGTGACATTGTATTGATTACAATTATTTATTTAAGGTTTATATTATTACGTATAATAATGCATTGTTACACTTAAAATATTTGAAAATAATTATAACATAAAATAATTAAGTTTGTAATGTATTTATTTCTATGTAATCTTTACAAAAGTACTTCAATTTATGTTTTATAAACACAGTCAATTGACTCGCTAGTGGACAGTAGAGGGGACTGTTCCGCTTTGTAAAAGGGAAACGAATTCAGTCAGTTGTTCGCCAGCAATAGAGCGGAATAGTCGTCTAAATAGTGTACTAGCGACTCAGAAGTGTTTGTTATGTAAGTGAAAGTTACCATTACTGTTTATTTAGTTGGTTTTGTTAACGCTTATTATGCAAATGTAATAAATGGTATTATTGACCATATTGTTTGAATTGTGTGAAATATAATGTAACTACCATCAATATGTATATTCATTGTAACGACCTTTACCTTAGTATATAATGAGAAAAATCTAACACATTATGAATGCCTACTTGGTTAAGTATCGACAAGTAGTGCTTCGCTGTGGCTTTGTGTGATGCGTAGGTATATATCGCCAAATAATAACACAAAAATCAGAAAAGGACAGATTACTTGATAAACACGCAAACACTGACTTCATATTTCTAGAAAACATAAAGATTAATTTAAAATGTAATACGCGGACAACTCGAGAAGTTGTTTTGGAGGGAAATACGGCTCCCGCGGCTCCGACTACGCCTAAGTTGGTTATCTCGCTAAACCATTAACCTGTTTGTGCAGTAGGGTAAAAACTATCCTGGGGTGCTTGGTTAGGATACCTCCTCGTGTGCTTGAATGCTGCTGGTCTCTTACGGATGCCTTTTATCCGGGGATTACAGCAGTGTTTGGGCCGGTGCACCCTGGGCAGCAGTCAATAACTTCCCTATATGAGATCTTGTTGGCTGCTGGCTAAAATCCTGACGAGTAGGTGCTCTCCGCGTGTCCCTATGAAGGTAGCATAGGGCACAGTGGACGAGCAGGCGGTTCATCCGCGGAGTTGGGGTCTCGAGAAGGGACAGCGGACCCGTAGGGTCGTAGGATGGCCGGCCTGCAAGGCTAGTGGCATGTCAGGTTCATCCTGGCGTGCAACGAGGTGGAGCGACGTCGTTGCTTTTGACGGTGAGCGCGGCAGGGAGGGTCAACTCGGCCACCCTGTCGGGCAAAATTGGAGGAGCAGCTGCCTTTCCGCAGCTGCAGCGGACCTTCGGGTCGTGGGATGGCCGGTCTGCAAGGCCGGCGGCGCGGCAGGGAGGGTCAACTCGGCCACCCTGTCGGGCACACTCTCGGACGGCAGTCGCTTAACAGCGGCTGCAGCGGACCTTTGGGTCGTGGGATGGCGGGCCTTCAAGGCTCGCGGCGCGGCAGGGAGGGTCAACTCGGCCACCCTGTCGGGCATCATGCGTCTCCGAATCCTACGGTTTCGGTGCCTGCCTATGGGATGCATGGCTGGGGGGAACCCGGTCGCGAGGGCACCAAAAGGGGACCTCACCCCTTCAAAAAGGAACAAAAACTATGGACCAGAAAGCGATTGTTAAAAATCCCCAGGTGGGTAAATCCCACCCTTCGAAAGAAGGCTGCCCCACCGTATCTGGGGGGGGCAACAACCGCTTCGCGGGCTCCGGCCCGCGCTCCGACGACTACTGCAATCTCAACAAGGACACCGATTCTGCTACAAATGACAACACTGGCAAGACAATGGACATGATGGAGGAGGAGGCAGCAGGCGTTTCCTCTGCGTCTGAAGCGGGCGCAGGAGGGACCCCACTGCACAAAGTGCTTCGGATCCCGTCTCCGAATCTATCGGAGACGGATTCCGTAATGACGTGGGAGACCGTGTCGTCGCGCGGCTCCCAAAGGAGGAGAAAACGACGACTAGAGGAGGACAATGAGGACCTTAGTGACCCCTTACCGTCACCAAAGGTCCCAACCGCAAGGCGCGGTAAAGGACGAGGACGAGGAAGGCCACCCACGACCGGCCAGTACGTGGGCCTGGCGAAAGCCAAGGCTGAGTTGAACCGGGCGCGGGAGGAGGAGCTGCAACAGAAAAGAGCGGCTGCCCAGTTTCTGAAGGTGCCGGAACCTACGGCTACCAACATGAGGCTAGGTGACTGCGATGCCGCTCATCTGGAAAAAATTCTCCTGGACTCGGTGGACACTGTCTTAACAGTGGCCACCAAGTCCAAGAATTTGAAGGGCACGAGTGTCAAGGCCCTGAAGGACGCTGCGATGAGCATCAAAGCGTCCTTCCAGGAATCGCGGGCCCGCTCGATGCCCGAAGAGATGGCACTGCTGGTCAAGGCCAACCAGCAGCTGGCGGCGGAGCTCAAGGAGCTCCGACGACAAATGGAAGAAATGCGGTCGGCACGGGTGGTAGCGCCAGCGGCTCAGCCCCCTATGCCCCTCATTGGCGACGAAGCGATGCGAAAGGTCATGGTGCAGGTGGGCACCATGATTAACGCCCGCTTCGAGGGCTTAGAGGAACGGCTGCTGCCGGCGAAAACCCTCAGACCCCCTCTCGCTGTAGATCAGCGAAGGATATCTGAGGTGCAGACACCGGTAGCGACCACGAGTCGCGGTGCCGCCCCGGATAACACCCCGGGGCAGAAGAAGAACGCTGGCTCTGCTGTGCAACCAGCAGCAGCTCCAAGTCGCGGAGCCGCCCCTGAGAAGACCCCGGGGCAAAATAAGAAGGCTAGGAGCAAGGCAGCGAAGGGCCCTGCTCCTGCGGCCGTCGCAATAGTGCCTGCCCCTGCCTCGGCTCCATTGACTGAGGCATGGCACGTGGTGGCCAAGCGTGGCCTTGGGAAAAGGAGGGACAGGGTGGCGACCAAGGAGCAGACACCTGCTCACCCGGCGCCTACGCCGACAACGGTCCCGCCTTCCCCGCCACCCTCTAAGAAGAGACCTCAGCCGTCCCCGCCCAAACCAAAGGGCACGGCGAAACTCCGCTCCCCCCGGACCGCAGCTGTGGTTATCACGCTGCAACCGGAGGCGGCGGAGAAAGAGATGACTTACGCCGGAGTCTTGGGTGAGGCCAAGGCCAAAATAAAGCTCTCCGAGCTGGGTCTGCCGCCATTGACCATCCGAACGGCGGCCACTGGGGCCCGGATCCTCGAGGTTCCTGGCGCGGACAGTGCCGCGAAGGCGGATCTCCTCGCCAGGAGGCTCGAGGAGGTGTTTGAAGGACACGAGGAGGTAAAAATTACCAGGCCGACCACCACCGCTGATTTGAGGGTCACTGGCCTGGACGATTCGGCCACCCCAGATGAGTTGGCGAACGCGCTAGCAATCCAGGGCGGGTGTCCCGTGGCGGCTGTGGCGATCGGGGTCATAAGAAAAGGACCGGCGGGGATGGGAACGGCGTTTGTGCGTTGCCCTGTTACCGCTGCGAAAAAGATCGCGGCCAGCGGGCGCGTTCTGGTGGGCTGGGTGGCGGCGCGAGTCAGCATCCTCGACCCCAGGCCGCGTCGCTGCTTCCGCTGCCTATCGTTGGGCCACGTTGCGGCCCAATGTCATGCCGAGGTTGACCGCAGCGATGAGTGTTATCGCTGCGGTCAAAAGGCTCACAAGGCCAGGGACTGCTCCGCTGCCCCCCGCTGCTCACTTTGTGCGGCTGCGGGTAAGCCAGCGGACCACCTCTCCGGGGGCAAGGCATGCGCCAAGCCCCCGTCAAAGTCAGGGGCTCGGCGGAAGGCCGTCGCGACTGAGGCAGGAGCCCAGCCGCGACCGTCTCCCCTTGATAAAGGGCGAGAAGAAACTATGGAGGTAAGTTAGTGATGGCCCTAACTTTCCTCCAGGCGAATATCAATCACTGCGCCGATGCTCAGGACCTCCTCCTGCATAGCATGGCGGAGCGATTGATAAAGGTGGCGGTGATCGCCGAACCGTATAGGGTACCACCCAGGCCTGACTGGGTAGGAGACCTGGACGGCTTTGTGGCAATCGCCACCCAATCGCCGGCCCACTCCCCCCCCATTGAAGGAGTGACGAGGGGCAGGGGATACGTGGCAGCTACAGTGGGTCAAGTTATTGTCGTGGGGGTCTATCACTCCCGTAACAGACCCCTGCACGAGTTCGAGGCCCTCCTCAGCGAGGTGGGAACCTTAATTGGTCAGACCCGCCCCCGCCCTCTGCTCGTTCTTGGGGACTTTAACGCCAAATCCCCGGCGTGGGGTTGCCCAGCGACGGACCCACGGGGCAGAACCCTTTTAGAGTGGTTGGCTGAGGTTGGCCTCTGCGTGATGAACAGCGGGACGGAAAACACTTGTGTCCGTCAATGGGGTGGCTCGATTGTCGATCTGACGTTCGCCACCCCAAACCTTGCCTGCTGTATACGCGACTGGCAGGTGTTGGTGGACGTGGAAACGCTCTCCGACCACCGGTATATCCGGTTCAGCGTCTCCTCGTCTCAGACGGATGCAGTGCGATCGCATGAGATCGGTCCGCGATGGGCCCTGAAGCGTCTCAATGCTGAAGTACTGCAGGAGGCGGCCCTCGTCCAGGCGTGGAATAGAACTTCTCCAGACCCGACCCTAGTGGACATTGACGTGGAGGCGGATGGGTTGTGTGAGGCAATGTCGCGCGTCTGTGACGCAGCAATGCCACGCGCACGGGCCCCACAGCCCAGACGTCAAGTCTACTGGTGGTCGGAGGAGATAGCCGAACTCCGGCGAACCTGTGTGAAGAGGCGCCGCCGATACCAACGGTATCGTAGGCGGAGACGGCGGGAGATCGAGGTGTTGGATTCCCTGTACGCCGCCTACAGAGAGGCTTCCAGGGCTCTACGTGTAGCCATTAAAGAGGCCAAGAAGCGAGCCTGGGAGCAGCTGCTGGAGGGGCTTGAGCGCGATCCGTGGGGCCGCCCATACATGTGGGCGAGGCAAAAGCTTCGCCCCTGGGCCCCCCCCACCACTGTCTCGCTTCTCCCGGCGGTACTCCAGAGGGTGGTTGATGGCTTGTTCCCCGGTGCCCCGGGGACAGACTTTACGCCTCCCACTGCGCAATTGGCTTCAATGGTCGATCTCGACGCGATCGAAGACGAGCCTGCCCCTATCTCCGACGGAGAGATAGGCGCCGCGTTGCTCAGGATGAGAGCCAAAAACACGGCACCTGGGCCGGATGGCATACCGGGTCGCGCGTGGGCACTCTCCTTCGAGCATCTGGGGCCCTACCTGAAAACCCTGTTTGACAGATGCCTCAGGGAGGGCAAATTCCCCAAGCGGTGGAAGAGGGGCAGGCTTGTCCTCCTGAGGAAGGAGGGCCGTCCCGCGGATGAGCCTACGGGCTACCGTCCCATCGTTTTGCTTGATGAGGCGGGCAAGTTGTTGGAGCGTGTCGTCGCTGCCCGCCTTGTCAAGCACCTGGAGATTACAGGACCAGATCTGGCACCCACCCAGTTCGGGTTTCGGAGAGGTCGCTCGACACTGGATGCCATCTCCTACGTCCGCGACCTCTCTGAGGAGGCGTGCTCCAGTGGTGGTGTGTTGCTTGCCGTGTCGTTGGACATAGCCAACGCTTTCAATACGCTGCCTTGGAGCACGATACTCGGAGGGCTGGAGCACCACAAAGTGCCCCAGTACCTTCGAAGACTCGTCGGGGACTATCTCTCCGATAGAGAGGTAGTTTTCCCGACGATGAACGGGGAAGGACGAAGTCCCATGACGCGCGGCGTTCCGCAGGGGTCGGTTCTAGGCCCCCTCCTGTGGAACGTCGGGTATGATTGGGTTCTTCGTGGTGTTAACCTCCGTGGCGTCAGCGTCGTTTGCTACGCTGACGACACATTGGTTACAGCCCGAGGAGGGGACTACAGAGAGGCGGCGATTCTGGCCACGGCCGGTGTCGCGACGATCGTGGGCAGAATACGGATGCTGGGCCTGGAGGTGGCGCTCCATAAGTCAGAGGCCATTTATTTTTATGGCCGACGACGGGCGCCACCTGCAGGCTCCACCATTGTGGTGGGTGGAACCTCCGTTCCTGTTGGGCCGACGCTGAAATACCTCGGCGTCGTCCTCGACAGTAAATGGAGATTCGATGCGCATATGCGGCAGCTGTCCCCCAAACTCCTGGGGACAGCTGGCGCATTGAGTCGTCTCCTCCCGAACACTAGTGGAGGAGGGGGGAGCTGCCGCCGCCTCTATACAGCGGTGGTAAGCTCCATGGCCCTGTACGGCGCCCCGATATGGGCAGGCTCCCTCCGCCGAGAGAGTACCTCTGCCCTACTTGCAGCGCAGAGAGTGATGGCAGTGAGAGTGTGTCGAGGGTACCACACACTCTCCTGTGAAGTTGCGTGCGTCCTCGCTGGACTGCTCCCGTGGGACCTTGAGGCTGAAGTCCTAGCCTCGGTATACCAGCGCAGAGCGCAGGCTCGGGAGCGGGACGAACGACCGGCGCCGCGAGAGGTAGCGCAGTGGCGCGATGTCGATGTCATTCCCAGAGGCTGGGCCCGTTCAATAGGGTAGCGACGTCGATGGGGGCTGCGGATGAGAGCGCGAGTGACCCCGCAGCACCTGTCACTAGTCGATGACGACGGAACACCATGAGGTTTTTAGTCGGTAGTGGGGTCGGTGTGTATGTGTAAATGCATTTTCCTCATGACAATAAAAAAAAAAAAAAAAAAAAGGGTAAAAACTATCCTATGTCCTTTCCCGGGTGAACAGGCTTAAGGTCTTTCCTTGTTCGTTTCCCTATCCAACAGTCTATCCAAATTTAAATCCTCGCGCCACCTACTCACAACCGGCAAAAGCGACCACACCCGGCACGCGGCGGCAAGAGGAACTATGCTGTGTCGACCATCTTCGAAACAAAAACGTGTACCGCGGGAACAAATAATATTAATTTTAAATAAACTCCGTATAATAAGGAGGAAGTGAAGTGTGGAAGGAACGGGTGAATCTACGAATATCAGCTGTGAGTACCTACCTATTACAATTCCTTAATTTTATCCAGACTTTAGCCTGTAACCCAAAATTTCTTCTATTCTAATTCTAGTTTTTCAATTTAAACGTAAACATTAATTGTGGTCCTATTCGAGCGCGAATGCCTATGGTAATAACACTAATTGTCTATTTTCAGTTGTTTTATTGGTATAAAACCTTTAAATCTCGAATTATTTACAAAATTAATTGTAAAAGTATAATCCGACTAAATATCGTAGGTTATACTTTAAGTACATACTATACGGATTCATTGGTCATCTTAACTCAGTAGCATTATAACAGCTTAATATATTTATGGCCATAAAAGTCGATCTTAGCTGGATTATTATCTGTTTATGGCATTATAACATATTATATTAAGGGATTCTTTACCACACATTTCACGGTAACATTTTATTAACCTCCTATCTATTATCAAGTTAGGTACATCTACCCTCAGGTTATATATAGGTATCTAATTATACTCACCTACATACGCGAATTGTTTTCGTCTATCATATCAAACTCATTGTTCAGATATTGTAATAAACAATGGAAGAAATTAAACTTAAAATACTTCGATCGCGACGCGAATATGTTTTCCGTGCTATGCAAATCCTTTACGATCTTGCTAAGGAGATGGTTCAAGATCGCTCAAAGGTATCGGCATTCAAGTCGAGATACACGCGATTACATTCAATTCGTGATGAGTTTGTTCAATTGTGTGACGATGTACAATCTTTGGAGCTAGCCATAAAACCCAATCAACAGATCGATCAAAATTTGATCAGTTCTTTTGATGAGTTGTACTATGAGGTTATTAGTGCAGCGGATGATTTAGCTATAACATGTGATTCGAGCGTGAACCGCAGCGCACAATTAGACGGCGAATCGTCGGCGCAGCCATCAGCTGCTACGTCATTAAATGCACGCTTACCTAAACTCGAGTTACCTAAATTTGACGGCAATATACAAAATTGGCAAACCTTTTATGATACCTACAAGACTTTGATACATGAAAATAAGTTAATCTCGGATATTGAAAAATTCCATTACCTTGTTTCGTGTTTACACGGACATGCATTGTCTATTGCGAAGGGAGTACCAATGACTGCAAGTAATTACAAAGTTGTTTTCGATACTTTAGTCGAACGTTATCAAAATAAGCGTATCTTGGCTTTGACGTATTTAGACAAATTTTTTAATCATCCCGCCGTGAAATCTGGGAGCTTCCAGGAATTGCAAGCGTTAACAAATATACTACATGAGTCGTTTTATGCACTCCAATCTTTAGATATTCCAAACCTAGGGGAGTTTATTTTGTTCCATTTAGCTTCGCGGACACTCGATGCAGACACTCGTAAACGTTTTGAGTCACAAAACACTTCACAGTTACCTACACTCGCTGAACTATTGAAGTTTCTTCAAGACTACGTAAAGATCTTAGAAACTAGCCTATTGTCCTCCGGTAATCTTAATGTTACCCGTACCTTCAACGACAAAAATCCTTCGCCGGCCAACAATAGGCAAACTTATAGCAGACCAAAACGTACATCTTATCTAGCGAAATCTACTAATCCAACAACAGCGTCAACAACCGTAGCATGTTCCTGTTGTGGCGAAGCGCACTCTATCTATAAGTGCCCCGTATTTCAATCTTTAGACTCTCAAGGTAGACTCGCATTAGTAAACAAAAAGAACATGTGCATAAATTGTTTACGTACAAATCACATCGTAGATTCATGTTTCTCTAAAGTATCTTGCACATCATGCGGATTGCGTCATCATACATTGTTGCACATTGAACAAGTGCAATCAACAAGCACTCCTATCAGTCAGGCGAGTACTGTAGCTCATGTCGGGAATAGCCGTGGTATAGTACTACTAGGCACTTGTCAGTTGCGCGTGTGCAACATCGCGACCGGTGCACAGCACACCGTGCGCGCCTTGATAGACAGTGGCGCACAGGACTGTTTCATTACTACTGCCTGCGCACTCACACTCGGTTTAAAACTCCGCCGCTGCAATCTTACGGTAGCCGGTTTAGGACAGAACACTGTGTTTCACGTAAAGGGTGTTACGGAATGTAATATAAGACCACTAGACGCCGACAATCCACAATATCATATTAAACCGATTGTTTTGGATAATATCACTGCTCAGATGCCTAGCATTAATGTACCGTCAGTCGTTCGAGATCATTGCAAACATTTAATCTTAGCTGACCCAAATTATGACATTCCCGCACAAATTGATCTTTTGATAGGGGCCGAACTATTTCATGAAATCTATGATGGCCAACGCATGAAGCTGGGGCCCGGCTTGCCTGCCGCTCTGCATAGCGTTTTCGGTTGGATACTCAGTGGAGCGGTCAATACCGATGCATTAGTACCTCTTCCCACTGCTTCTTCATTACTAGCTTCCACACACTCACTGGAAGAGCAGATAAAGCGGTTTTGGGAAGTCGAGGAACCACCGCGTATACCTATTACCGTACCCGAGGACGACCTGTGTGAACGTTTGTACACAGATCTGACTTATAGAAAGCCTAACGGTCGTTATGTAGTGCCTATTCTCTTAAAAGACGATAACTATACCTTAGGTAACTCATACAACAGTTCTTTATCACGCTTAACTAACCTTGAAAGAAAACTTAGTCGACAAGACCAACTCAAGCATGATTACGTAAACTTTATGCGCGAGTATGAGAGTATGGGTCACATGTATCCTATATCTAATCCTATTGTATGCAATAAAAAACGTTATCTTATTCCACATCATTGCGTTATTCGTCCAGAAAGTACGACAACTAAATTACGCGTGGTGTTTGATGCAAGCTGCAAGACAACAAACGGCCTATCTTTAAACGACATTGTGTTCACTGGGCCTAAGCTCCAAGTTGATATTATAGACATAATAACGGGGTTTAGACTACATGCGGTAGTGTTCACGTGTGACATATCAAAAATGTATCGTCAGATTTTAATAAGACCTGAGGACCGTTGTTATCAGCATGTGCTATGGCGAGAGTCTTCGAGTGACCCAGTCAAAGAATATGAACTCGCTACTGTCAGTTTCGGTGTAAGTAGTTCACCTTACCTCGCTATACGCACTTTACATAAATTGGCTGAGGATCACGGTGCTGAGTACCCACGCGCCGCTGAGGCACTTCTGCATGAGACCTTCATGGATGATATCACGACTGGAGCGCCCACTGTGAGTGAAGCTATCGAACTAAGAGATCAACTAGTAAAATTGCTTAGTTGCGCACAGTTTGAACTCCGTAAGTGGAGTAGCAATTCCAACGCGTTCCTTGAAACCTTACCAATGGACCATTGTCAATCTCCGAAACCTTTCTTAGAAGAAGGTAATAGATCTGCTTTAAAAATCTTAGGAGTTCAATATGACCCTTCAGGTGATGTCTTCACTTATTCTCACTCTTGTATCGAGGATGGTGAGTTTACTAAGCGTTCAATCTTGTCCCACGTGGCTCGCGTATTTGACCCACTGGGGTGGCTGGCACCTTTCATTCTGAAGGCAAAATTACTTCTTCAAGATCTATGGCGTCTTAATCTCACTTGGGACGAACCCGTACCTAGGGACATAGCTAAAGACTGGCGGGAGTTTACCTTCGATCTACCAAACTTAAACCTTATTGAAGTACCTCGGCAAATAATACCCCCTCAATCAGCACATCCCACAGAAGTGGAACTCATCGGATTCTGTGACGGATCAACTAAAGCGTACGGTTGTTGTGTTTATCTCCGCGTAGTCACTTTGGACAAGGTTAAAACACATCTATTAATAGCTAAAACTAAGGTAGCACCACTCAAAATTCTCACCGTAAATCGATTGGAACTTTGTGGTGCGGTGTTGCTATCTAAGGTCGTAACTCGTATCTATACCTTACTTAATAAACGACTTAATATTAAAAATGTCGTGTTATTTACAGACAGCTCGACCGTCTTGTCATGGTTGAACACAGAGCCGCATAAACTTAAAACTTTTGTAGCACATCGTGTGGAACAAATTAGAGAAACTAAATTTTCAGCGGTGTGGCGACATGTTTCCACCCATGACAACCCAGCTGATATTTGTAGTCGAGGTCTCTCGTGCTCAGAATTAGCTACTTGCGAAAGTTGGTGGTCAGGTCCAAAATGGCTGACTAGCGATCCTTTTGACTGGCCTGTATCAGCAGTTGAAAGGCATCAAGACGTCCCAGAATTGAAGCTATTGTCACACTTGTGTCATGCCAATTACATGACACAAGATGCTGACGTGCTCGAAGATCAACTGGAACGTTCCTCCAAGCTTTCACGTCTACAACGAGTGGTAGCATGGATCTCTCGATTTATAAATAACTCTAAACTTAAACGCTTTGAACGGAACTTGTCACCCTTTCTAACCTCCACAGAACTAGAAAATTCTTTAGAAAGGATAGTTAAACATGTTCAACGTAAATATTTTAGTGATGTTATAACACAACTCAAATCAAACAAAACGCTACCTCGACATCTTTTGAAACTAGCTCCTTTTTTAGACTCTAGGCAAGTCCTGCGTGTTAGGGGAAGAATCTCACATACAAACTTACCTGACTACGTCAAACATCCTTACCTATTGCCCAAAACGTCTCGATTGAGCAACCTCCTGATCGACTATTATCACGCAACTTACCTTCACTGCGGACCTCGCCTGCTTCATTCGTTACTTCAGCGTCGATTTTGGGTGCTTGGCGTTCGAAATCTTATCCGATCTCGCTTATCCAAATGCGTCATCTGCTTTAAGGTAAAACCAAGGCCTCTTCAACCCATTATGGGTGATCTTCCGTCTTCCCGACTGAAAGCAGGTCAATGCTTCCAGACAGTAGGTATTGATTTCGGCGGTCCCTTCATGGTTAAGGAAAGCAGGCGCCGGAACGCTAAAATATACAAGGCATATTTGTGTCTGATGGTTTGTCACGCCGTGAAGGCCATACATCTTGATCTGGTCACGGAGATGACTACCGAAGCTTTCATAGCAGCGCTAGACCGTTTCGTATCCAGGAGAGGTCTATGTCAATACATAGTCACTGACGGTGGCACTAACTTTGTGGGAGCCAAACGCTACTTATCTGAAGTTTCTGAATTTCTTAAAAGAGACAAGGACTCAATCTCGTCCCAGCTAGCATCTCGCGGTATTTCGATGAAATTCAATCCCGCATCTGGTCCTCATTTCGGTGCCATCTTTGAAAGTGGTATCAAATCTACAAAATATCATCTAAGACGTATTGTAGGATCCCAGGTTCTTACCTATGAAGAATTCTATACCGTCTTGACAAAGGTTGAAGCCATGTTAAACTCCAGACCTTTAGTGGAGCTCTCATCCGATCCTTGTGAGGTTGACGCTCTTACAGCCGGGCACTTCTTAGTGGGTCGACCTTTAGTTTCCCTTCCGGAGCCGGTACATGCTGAAAACGGTCCTCTGCGTACTCGGTGGCAACTGGTACAGAGACTATCTCAAGGTTTCTGGCGATCCTGGCAAAGAGATTATTTACATACCTTACAGCAAAGGAGTAAATGGTTAAAGGACGGTGGGAGACAACCTAAGTTGAGCGATCTTGTTATTATCTACGAACCAAACTTACCAGCAAATGAATGGCGATTAGGTCGGGTTGTAAAACTACATCCTGGCAGGGACAACATTATTCGTGTCGTGACTGTAAAAACATCTAAAGGTCTACTTGTGAGACCTGCAGTTAAAATCTGTCCTTTACCAATAGATGAAGGCAATTAGACTTATATCACTTACTACCTTATCTATATATTTATAATATAACATCTAACTCTAACTCATATTTATATATATCTCAAGGAATTTTAAAAATAAGCCATAATTTTAAATACAATAATCTACGAAGTACATAACATCTCTCTAGTACCTAATGCATATACACTATAATAAATGTCAATAAAAAAAACACTATGTAAACAGAACTATGAATCCGTAAAGTATGTATGTAGAATCCAAGTCATGAACTCATTTATCTTATGAAATCCCTGGTTGATTTCAAGTGGGGGGATATGAACAGGCTTAAGGTCTTTCCTTGTTCGTTTCCCTATCCAACAGTCTATCCAAATTTAAATCCTCGCGCCACCTACTCACAACCGGCAAAAGCGACCCCACCCGGCACGCGGCGGCAAGAGGAACTATGCTGTGTCGACCATCTTCGAAACAAAAACGTGTACCGCGGGAACAAATAATATTAATTTTAAATAAACTCCGTATAATAAGGAGGAAGTGAAGTGTGGAAGGAACGGGTGAATCTACGAATATCAGCTGTGAGTACCTACCTATTACAATTCCTTAATTTTATCCAGACTTTAGCCTGTAACCCAAAATTTCTTCTATTCTAATTCTAGTTTTTCAATTTAAACGTAAACACCGGGTCTCAAACTATTTCCATACCAAATTTCATCCAATACTTTTTAAGTTTATTCTTTACATACAAAAGTACAAATCTTTCCTCTTTATAATAATAATATTAGTAGGTATAGGCGAATGCATCGAGAAATCTCGTTGGGCGAATGCGACGAGTGGAGCAGCACATTTCGTATTGATATCTTGAAACGGCACCATCCTTAAGTTTGTAAATATCGGTTATTAAATATATGTATATGTACTAGTCTTTAACGGTCAGTGCTCTAATTTCTAATACTAATAGCACTGCCAATGTTGTGGTAACCCTCGTGATATGTAAAACAATTTCAGCATGCTTGAAACACCTCCCTAGAAAAATTACAGGGTCTCCTATGAGTATATTCTCTGACCATTGAAGTGAATTACGCCCGCTACAGCTAAAATAGGTGTCCAGCACAGATTTCACGCTTTACGAGAGACTCTTTTGTCTGGACGCGCTAGTTATCTACTTTCAAAACATAAATCATTATAAGATGTAGGCAGATATCCAATGTAATTTATTTAATCTCGTTGCTAGATTTTGGTTGAATGACGTTTCGACAGCATACTTCCGATATGTCAGCCTGTTATTTCTATTACGTATATAGTTACTAGGAAAATAATGTATAACGTGTTAGTCGTAGCTGTGTCATGCTATGGTAGTTATTTATTTATACCTGATAGGCCAGCCTTTGACCACCACCTCATCTGATGGTAGGTAATGATGTGGTTGAAGATGTTAAGTGTAATCTAGAATTATTGGCTTGGTGACAGATTTTCTACTTGACTCAGTGGCGGTACGTCACTTAGTTGATCGATTAAGAATGAATAAGAAAGCCACGATATGAGCGCTTAAAAAAAGCGTGCTTCATAGTAGTGACAGTCATTTACGCGGCAAATAATTTTAATCTCTCTTTGATTAAGCTTATAACTTTTAATTACTTGCAGTTGGTAAATTGTAGGTCTTAATTTATTTATAATTAATTAAAACACTTTCGTGACTATTGATTGGACTACTAAATCCATGTTTAGAGATTTTTTTTAAATAGCCAATAACTAAATGACCTTGTCAAAAAAATAGACTTCTTCATGAAAATTATTACAAAAAAATATACCAATTAACTCCAATTTTTGGAACAGACTGAATTTCGTATATAATAAACGTAATTTCCCATTCATCGTCCCCATTGCCTACAATGTGATGTTAGTATCTTTGCTGATGATACCAAAATATTTGGAAACCCTCAAATCGACTATGACCGCCTACAGGGTGATTTAAACAAATTAACCAACTGGTCCAAGGAATGGCTAATAAATCTGAATCCATCAAAATGTACAGTATTGCACATAGGCAGTTGCAACCCTCAACTGACATACAAGCTGGGTGATACTAATCTGATGGAGGTCAAAGTGCAAACAGACCTAGGAGTTAAGATTTCAGAAGACTTGAAGTGGGAAGCACATTTGACATCAATCAGTAAGAAAGCTAAAAGTCCTATTTATCTCATTAGAAAAGCCTTTGGCGCTTTGACCCCTGAGATGATGTTACAAATCCACAAAACCTTTGTAAGACCAATCCTAGAGTATGCATTTCAAGTCTGGAGCCCTTATTTTGTTAAAGACATTGAACTCCTTGAGAAGGTACAACGCAGCTTCACAAAAATACCACGAGCCCTAAAACGACAGCCATATGAAGAACGCTTAAAAGTTTAGAAG
This sequence comes from Plagodis dolabraria, assembly GCA_963854805.1. Classification (NCBI taxonomy): domain Eukaryota; kingdom Metazoa; phylum Arthropoda; class Insecta; order Lepidoptera; family Geometridae; genus Plagodis; species Plagodis dolabraria. Next base: position 24,403,017 of record OY978441.1, on the reverse strand, counting down.
CAGTTTAAAACATCGCAGGGATCGTGGAGATCTAATTGAGACATCAGATCTTACATGGTCATTATGACCTTAAAGATTTTGAAAAAATGTTTATACGCAATGAAAATGTCCATTTAAGAGGACACCATCTCAAGTTATGTGCCAGCTCTTCAAATAACAATGCTCACAAACATTTTTTCAGCAATCGAGTAGTCAATGCATGGAACAAACTTCCGGGAGACGTAGTTTCAGCACAAACTGTAAATCAATTTAAGAATCGACTCGACAAATATCTTACATGTAACAAAGGGAACTTGTAGAGAGTAGCAGGATACAGGCAACTATCAGTTGATACAACTGTCTGCCTGATAATAAATAATAAATAAATAAATAAAAATTTAACTATATCGCGATCTTTGCTCTTTAATATTCTGAGGGCATATTGTTTCGGGCACCATACATTATTAATGTCTTGCTCGTGACTGTCGACATAAACATGCCCGGGAAGCTGTGAAGAGGTACACGTGGGATGGGAGATCAGATCTCATCAGGCACATACAAAAAAAATGCATTAAAGTAGATATATTATGTATAAGAGTGGCCTTTTTGATTAGTTGTTAAGGCAAACTTGTTTGTAATCAGTAACCACTTCCTCATACGAACTTATTGTAATAGATGTCTAGAATATTATTGTCCTTAGCTGATGAGCAACTTACTATATACTTGCTTGACCCAGTTCTCCTATATATTCAACATTTTTGAATGTTCCTAGTTTACTTCTGTCTGTGAAAACATAATACTCCTTTTTAATGCCCTCTAATTTTATTTACCTGAGTACGACCCAGTTATTAGATGAGATACCTGGAAGTAACCAATCTGTACTTTTTGCTGATGTCACCGAGTCATCAATCTGGAAGAGGGTGTTCAAAAGTTAATGAGATTTCATTTTGGAGAATCATCAATATATATTTTTCCAGGTAAAAAATACCAGAAAATGAACTTTTTTCGGTTGTTATGTCCTATTATATAAATAAAGTCCGTTAGTATAAATATACTGTCCTATAATATAAATTAATTTTGCGTTATATTAAATGGTAACTGATAATGATATCATGACCCATCACAAAATATAAAATAATATTACACAAACATATACACATATTTAATCTTGATCATTTATGTTACCGAATTGAACAGAACCACTGAACTTTTGTGCAGTCTTTCTGCAATGTTCAAGAAGTGTTCATTTTCATCTATTTTTACAATATTGTTAATTTTAAAGTTTATAATAACAACTTTATTATGAAATAAAATACTGTTGAATAGTTATTTGAATATGAAGTGTATAAGTATTTTTCAATTTCAAAGAGCACATAAATTCCTCGGCTATTTCTAGGCCAACGTTTTTCATTTTCATCCAATTGGATCGAGTTAAGTCAAGATTTGCATTAGAGGCTTCGTTCAATCGTTGATTCGCAGTTGCAATGCAGTTATAAAGGACTTTAACTAATTCTATTTCCAATAAGAGCCAATTGTAAGAGGAATAGTTTTCTGAAGCTGGAATCTGAGCATCGGAAATGAATATAAATTGTTCCAAGTTATAGTCTTATATATACTTAAAAGCATTAATTACATATTTATACAAACCTATTCTAAAGAGGGAAGTTTGCAATGTTCCTCAAACGATGGGGATAATCTCCAAAATTACTGATGATTTTTTTTATTTTTTTTCTGTGGCATGGCATTTATGTGTTATTTTGATTTTAATTTGATTTTGTACGAAGTAAAATGGTACACCTAAGACAAGTCAGAATTAACTTAGCTGCTTTATTGCTTTATCGGTGTGCATTGACCACGTTATGGATAGAGACAGTGATAATAATAAAGCATTCGTTCTACTTAAGTAGGTATATGCAGATTGCAGATGCAAGATAAGGACATTATCTCCTTGCAGTATATGCTATTCCTTGTTGGTTAATCCCTATAACTTATTTTTTTTTTATTATAGATAATCATACTGTACAAGTGAGAGGTGATGATTGACGGTGCTACTTTAGATTCGTACAGCCACAAAGTATGGGGCAAACTCACATATTATGTACAAAACCTTCAAAATGTATGAGTAACTATTGTAGATATTACTTGCTCAGTGGGAATATGTGTCAAAAACCTTCGACAACTATCACAGTGAATAACATTAATTTAAAAACAAAAGTTTTCCTTTTTCAAGGAAGTTTGATTTACATCACAACAAACAAATCGTACTAATCGTAAAGTAGGCTATGAATGGGTTGGATGGTTACTATTACATAATCCTCAGCGTAACCCTTTGGGTACGTTATCCTAGAAACGATTTACCCTGAACTTAATATTGTAAAAAACTTTACCATACTGCAAATTTCTAAACGTGAGCAGGTACTTAACTTTACTTACTGTGTTAATTGAGCTGTCAGAGAATAACATTTGTCATTAGAATATAGATTAAGTCGCAGTTTTGGATTTGGTAGCGGGTACCTGAAGTCGATCAATTGTTCTAGTTATTCTGTGTATCGGGCTACTTGACGCTCGATGGGCTCGCTCTGTGTCACTGGAGTGCGTAGTGCTCATAGCCCTAAACTCTCGCACGCCGAATTTACCTACTTATTGCACTTCCTAATTATCAAACTGCCATAATATATTTACCTCAGATCTACTGTATTTAACCTCAGCGGATGTGCCGACGAGATCAAGCGCCGATGTGCTATAAACACGATCGGCGGTAGAGCGATTATGGAATGTGTGGAAAGAGAGATATATAAAATAAGGAATATTCGACTAAGGAATATACGGGGCTGGAACATGGTCGCTCAAATAACTAGATTTTCAAAAAATCGATGCCTTGGAGATGTGGTGTCGAAGACAACTTTTGAAAATTTCATCCTCAAAGAACTTCATATACAGAATAGGCTTTCGTTGACTGTTCAGCTACGAATTCTCAAGTTCTTTGGGCACATCTCCAGGAAGGAAGATTCCATGGAAAAACTTGCGTAAAAGGCAGGGAAGGCAGTTTTTTTATTTATTTTTTTATACAAAAGGTGACACACAAGCAGACGGTCCACCTGATGGTAAGTGGTCACCGCCGCCTATTAACACCCGTAATATCCGCAGCACTACTGGTGCGTTGCCTACCATTAAGAGAAAGGACTCTATTCACGCTTCTTTTGAAGCGGTTTAGGTTGTAAACCTGAGGAAAAAACTCAGGGGGAAGAGCATTCCACAATTTACAGGTACGTGGCAGAAACAGACGATTAAATCGAATAGTGCGAGACTTCCACGTATCTATAATGTGTGACGATAGCGGCCAGTTCGGTAATAAAAGCGTGAAGGAGAAATGAGGTCAAAAATCTCTTCAGAGCATTCCCCGTTATAGTACCTGTAGAACAGGCATAGCGAGCCAACGTCACGACGTACGCTCAGCGATTCCCACCTGTAGGTCAATTTTGGGTCATAGACAAGTCTGACGGCTCTTCTCTGTAAGGAGTCAAGTGGGTCTAACTGATACTTCGGTGCACCGCTCCAGAGATGAGAGCAGTACTCCATATGCGGCCTAACCTGCGCTTTGTATAACAAGAGGCGTTGATTAGGCGTAAAGTACTGCTTGGCTCTATAGAGTATACCGAGATTTTTAGCAGTCAGTCCTGCTTTGCTCTCCAAATGACTTCTAAACTGGACCTCGCTAGATATGTCGACTCCCAAAATGCCAATGTTGTTCGTCAAGAATACCTCAAAGTCAATCACCCTCAAGCTGGACTGATCTTATCACCACCTTTCTAAAGCTACCGCAGTACAATGTGCTCGCAATGCTATCACCCACCTCCGATGGAAAAACATCGTTAGAAGTGCGGCTACCTTGGAAGTGAGAGGTGACGACGAGATGCAACCCTGTCCATCGAAAAAATACTACGGGTCATAGATCTTTGATGTGACAGGAGTCAAATGAACACTTTTTAAAATTTTAGTTTAGGGGAAATTTTAGTCTGACGATTCAACGGTACCACGGTTAATAGAGAACAGCACAGTACCTTGTACGGAACCATGTAATGGTACCACGACAAATGAACGAAAGATCGTACAAACGGACAGACCGATGGTCAAGGATTAGTAAGAAGGTCTCGTTTTCCAGTTACAGAACCCTAAAAGAGAAATCTCTTTCACTTCCCTACTAAAGGGTTTTTCAACAAGAACTTTGTTCTAAAACAAAACAAATAATAAGATGAATAGGATTCAAATTTTTATTGTATTACGAAATTAAAAGTTTGGCAATTATGAATGAAAAATGATATCTGGCAAATGTCCACCGGCATGTGGCTGATTGTCCTGCCGGCTGACTGTGGTCGATTCTTTCATCAAAGTTTTTAATCACTTTTTGGCTAACGCTATCGTGAGATGAAATTTTGGCATATTATTGATGACACGGATATCACTGACGGAAAAGCACTCCGACCCCACTGCATCCGCAGCACTTTGTGTGGCGGGCATTTAGAATTCCGCCATTTTGGATTTTTAACACATATCATTCGAATGCTTTTCAGATTCTCTACGATAATTATTCAAACCTCCCGTATCTATCTCTTAACGTTTTCGAGATACTTGGCAGATGTCATCCAAAACAATACATATTCAGAATAACGACGTCCATTACAAAATAGATATCGATTTTCAGACAAATCGGAGTAACTCTTTTCACTTGACAGACGTCATCGAAAAACAAATTCCAAATTCGTAATATGGATGTCCAGAACTACCTAGATATCGATTGTTAACCAAATCGGAGTTACTTGTTTCACTTTGCAGACGTCATCGAAAAATAAATTCCATTTTCGGAATAAGGACATCCAGAACAACCTAGATATCGATTTTCAGCCAAATCGGAGTAACTTTATTGACTTGGCTGACGTCATGAAAAAAAAGGTCTGAATTCGGAATGAGGACGTTCAGAACAACCTAGATTTTTATTTTCAGCTAAATCGGAGCAACTTTTTTCAGATGGCAGACGACATCGTTATGCAGTATTAACCTATATCAAAATACCTAATCATACATTTATCACAAAAAGATCAAAACTAGGTGGCGGGCGCAGTGCAATTCGTGACTTGTGACGAAATGCATCTGTAATAGGCAGAGGTTAGTCCATTTAACATCAGGTGGGCCTCGAGCTTGTTCCGTCACAATGACATAAAAAAAATTACAAAAACTATTTGTCTGGTTCTATTATGGTTTTACAATACAATACATATTAATACTGTGATAAATCAAACAACATCATCGTTTGCGTCGTATTGCTTTGTGACACACCTTAACTTTGTCCCCAGGCTGAGCTGGTTCAATCCGGTTTTGTACCCGAGCGGGCGCCCCTGCAACCTTAAAAAAGTATTTTTTGTCGTCATTCGTATAATAACAACAAGCTATATCACCGGACTACGCAGTCAGGGGCGTGATAAGTATGTTTTTGATACATACTGAAGATAAAATGCATGGTTATTGGTGAAATGCTAACATCCTCATATGGTTCACTTCTGGTAGTCCTAACAAATAGCTTTAGATGTTTTATTTGCTTTGTAAATTATTTTTTATGTTTTGACTGAATTTGTACGAGACCGACCTTATGTTAAAGTCTCTTGTACCTGTAATGTATTATTTCATATTATTTATTACTTTGCTCGATGTAAATATTCAAAACTCTATTCTAAGTGAACACGGGTCCAGTGTTGCCGCGGCGGACGCTCTTGGCTCAGAGTAGGCAAATCTTACTTCTGGTTTCGTCTTTCTCCCAAATCGAGGACGAAGCCCTAGCCCTTCTGTGGCCGCGACGTCTCGTTATACTCAGCAATTCTGAAATAGATAAATTTATATACCTAAATATGGTTATCACTTGCTGAGACAAAATTATATTTCTAGACATAAAAATTCTGCTCCATTAATATGTAATTATGATTTTTAATCAGCACGCGATAGTGCTTGAAATAATATTTAAAAATATTGAAGGGTAGCGACATCATTGCAAGAGTTAAGTTTTTGAAGCACTTCTTTCCATCACATGTACGTCTCACAGGCATTATGAAAAGCCACTAGCGGTCATCCATCGAATTCATGAACGCAGAGGACGTTACTGATCGGTTAAAATTACAAGGCAAGCTCTACTACGAACGCCGCTTGAACCATAGTTACTGTGAGACTACTTCGAAAAGAAAAGACAATTTCGTCTATAACCAGTGCAATATGCCGTGAATATTTATTTTGATTGTGTATTCTCAGTTGATTATTTATTTTTTATAATTTCCTCATTTAAATATTTTTGATATCTGTTTATAATTAATTTTTATTTTTGATATTTTATTATTGTATTATATCTATATATCATTAGTGTAAATCGTGTGTAAATGCGGTTCTTATTTGAAATAAATAAATAAATAAATAGTTTATACGGATTAAACGGATGTTGCTTGTAAAATTTCCAAAATCAATATTTTTACAGTCGTATTTTATGTAATAAAACCAAGGTCTGTAACCGGGCCATTGATAAGCGTGTTTTTTGTCACTAGCTACTGAGAAAACGATGATAGTAGCAGGAGCCAGTGGAATCATTAATTATATGACGATTATTACAATTTAAGATTTACTTCTGGTCTACTTACCGCCGTTTCAAAGACATAGACAGACGGACGGACTGACAGCCGAGGCTTAGTAATAGGGATTAAGAATTAACATTTTATAATGTCAGGGGTTACTAGGGGATTTCAGAAATGATGGTGTTTGGAAGCAATGGCAACGTATGTGCACGTTGGTAGAAAAATAATAATATTTTCGATCAAAATTTCTTCAAAACCTCAATATAAAATGAGGTTTTCAGTAATATATATCTACTTTGTTATCTGTATCCCATGAGATCTAGTCTCGACGATGACACTTCATATGCTAGATTGCAAACATACTTTTATTTATAGCTTACCTACTGTGTTAGTTGAACTGTAAGAGAATAAAACTTGTCATTTTAGGATAAGTTGTTGCAGTTTTGGATTAGGTTCCTGAAGTAGATCAACTGTTCTAGTTATTCTGTATAAGCATGGCTGGGATATCGAGCTACTCGACGTTCAACGGGCTCGCTCTGTGTCACTGAAGCGCAGCGCCGCGTAGTGCCCTTAGGCCGAACCTCTCGCACGCCGAATATAACTATTGATGGCAAGCCCGCCTTATGTATAATAATAAAATGCCGTTGAAGAATTCACGATTTTCATCGTCATCGTCTTCATCGTAGTCATCATCGTCACATTCATTGTTGTCTTCACTGCTGTCTTCATCGTCGTCTTCGTCAATTGCGGCATTCATCCAGGTGGATTTTTTCATTTACGTTTTGTACTCATCTGAAACAAAAAAAACCTTAACAATAAACATTACGCCCCATCGACGCAAAGTAGGACCACATTTCCCACGGTTAGTAGCTTGAATCCTCGTCCAGTCTGCAATTGGACGACCAAATTGTGTAACTAGAATGACAATAGAGATGAACTTTATTTGGCCAGTTTTCTTTGAAAACGTAGCCTATTTTGGAGTTCCTATTTCAAAATGAAATTCATTATCATCACCATTCTAGTAAGACAATAAGGCCTCTGGTCATTGACCGTGTAACGTATTATCTCGATGCCTCTGGTTGGGATAATAGATAGAAGATAGATAGAAAACTCTTTATTGTTACACCACATATAAAATATTAAAGTTTACATCATAACATTTAAATAAATAATAATAACATAGTGTTACAATGGGCGGCCTTATCACTAAAAGTGATCTCTACCAGGCAACCTTAGGATGGAGTTGAATAAACAAAACAGTTGGGGCGGGTGTAGTCTAACAATTAACAATGAAAAAAGTACAAATTCATAAAAGTATTTTAAAAATAAAACGAATTTTACTATAGTTTCTAAACAAATGTATAAAAATAGGATGTAAGTTTTTAAAATAAATAAATACATAATATATATACGCATAAATAAATATATACATAAATATATACACATATCAACATACATAAATAGATAATGATATATGTATACATATATACGTATATATATATATATAAATAAATAAATTATATAAAGATACATACATATCATAATATTATCCCATACAAAGCCTAGACATTGACAAAAATGTAGTGCAAAATTAATTGGACAAATAAAACTTTTTAACTTGATCCTTGAACATTCTGAGAGTCGGTGCTTGTCTGATAGATACAGGAAGAGAATTTCACAAGCGAGCAGCCTGAATGGTGAAAGATTTGCTATAAAACGAACTAGTATGAGGATGGATTTCAAGTGTAAGATTTTCTGAAGACCTTAAAGTGTATGAAAAACAGTGAAGGAAATCAAAACGTTCCTTGAGATAGCGCGGGGATGTAGGATTAAACAATATATTGTAAAGGAGACTGAAAATATGAGCATTCCGGCGAAAACGTATTGTCAGCCAATTGAGCTTAGAACGAAACTGAGAGACGTGATCATATTTGCGTAAACCAAATATGAATCTAATACAAAAATTTTGAAGACGCTCAAGTTTATCTAGCTGTTCCTCCGTAAGATCTAGATAGCAGGCATCAGCATAGTCAAGAATTGGAAGTAATAGAGATTGAGCTAATGCAATTTTAGTGGCTGTTGGAAGAAAGTTGCGCAACCTTTTTAAGGATCCTGCTGCGGCAAATAGCTTGCGACTGGTAATTTGTAACTGTTGATCCCACCTCATATAGCGATCCATTGTTATTCCAAGATTCTTTACAGAGCTACTAAAGGGAATAGCAATACCATCAAAGAAAACTTGAGGAAGTAATACCCAGTCTATTGTTGACATTAATCTTGAGCTACCAATAACTATTGTTTGTGTCTTAATGGGATTTACTTGTAACCCAAAAGAATTGCTCCATTTAGCTATGCGATCAAGATCAGCATTAACAATCTGAATGGCTTCAGGTAGTTTATTCAATGGAGCCTTAGAATAAATCGTCTGCATATAGGTGGTAGAAAGAAGTGAGGTTGTGAGAAATCGAATTAATAAATAAAGCAAACAATAAAGGAGATAAGACGCCACCTTGCGGGACGCCTGCGGTCGTGCTACACCAGGAAGAGTATTCATCTTCAAGGCGAACACGCTGCCTGCGCCCGTACAGATAACTGCAAAACCAATCAACTGCCGTTGGAGAAATGTTAATTGAGCTAAGGAGAGCAAGAAGAATGTCAAAATTCACAGTGTTGAATGCGTTGCTAAAATCTAAAAGAGTTAATACAGTAACTTCGCCATTGTCCATTCCAAGACGGATATCATCAGTAATTTTTATGAGAGTAGTTACTGTGCTATGCCCAGGTCGAAAGCCAGATTGAAAAGGGTTTAAAAGTCTGTTACTAGTTAAGAATTTGGTAATTTGGTTGTAGATAAGACGCTCGAGCACTTTTGACAGGAATGGAAGGATTGAAATGGGTCGATAATTGGAATAAGATTTAGGGTTTGATTTTTTAGCCAAGGGAATAATTTGAGCGTCTTTCCAAATTGAGGGAAATACTCCATCAGAGACAGAGTTAATAAAAATGTGACAGAGAACAGGAAGTATAACATCTAGTATGGGCATAACCATGTTACGACTTATGCCGTCAACACCAACAGCATTAGAAGTGATTGAAATTACGCTCTTTCTTAACATCGCAAGCGGACAGTTGATTAAAAATAAATGGCGAATGGTCGGGAGTCGGTAAAGTTGAAAGGTAACGTAAGGTATTGTTTTTATCTGAGATGTTAATATCAGACAACGAAGAGAAATGTTGGTTTAGAGAATTGATATTTACATCATTTGGAATAGATTCTTGTCGTGATTTACCTATTCCCAATGACCTGAGAAATTTCCATACTTTGGCAGGGTCCTCATTAGCGACAGATTTGTGAACATGGTGGCGTAAAGCATCCCTACACACCATATTGCAGCGATTGCGAGATTTAACATACACAGCTTTATTTTCATCACATGGTCTACGCTTGTATTTACTATTAGTGACAACTTTTTTATGCATTAACACTTTTATATCATTGGTTAGCCAAGGAGCTGGAAGATGCTTTAATTTTATAGCTCGAAGAGGGGCATGCTTATCATACAACTGTGTTAATAAGGAGTTGAATATAGCAACTTGGTCATTCACAGTCACTGAATCATATACCGGAGACCAGTCGACTACTTGGGCATCATTAAGAAATGCTACCTGGTCCATGCCACTAAAATTGCGCTGTTGATTTTAGGTTTTGCTTTCGGAGGACGAATTTTGTAAGATAGGAATATCAGATCATGATACGAGAAGGCATCGGCGGAACATTGACCGTGCTTAGCAACATGCTGGGTGGATGATACTATAATCAAGTCGAGAAGTGAAGGAGAGTAGTTAGGGGAGTGATGAGTAGCATTTAAAGGTAGAATATGCATGTTGCAGGAATTAATGACAGCTTCTAGTGAAGAAGTACGACAATCACGTTTGAGAAGACAGGTGTTGAAATCACCCATGATAATGGTGTGGATATATGAAGGGGTAAGATCTTCAAGGATCTGTTCAAATGATGAGAAGTAATTATTACAAGAATAGTTGCTATAATAGGCTCCGAGTAAGATTTTATTATGTGAAAGAAGAACCTCCACAAAAAGATGCTCACCAGCATTTGATATAGGCGGTTGGGATGAGGTACTGACTACTGAGAAAGGAATATGTGATCTAAGATAAATAGCTACCCCATCCCCACGGCTGTCACTACGATCATTTCGGATTAGGTTAAAGCCGGGCAAGGAATATGATAAAGAGGGTAAGCACGGCTTGAACCATGTCTCAGAGACTATTATGGCGTGAATATTTTTGTGAACTAGAGATGCCTGCATATCGGGATAATGTGCCGGAATACTTTGCGCGTTGATATGAATCACGTTAAAATTCTTCGGTACATCAGAAAACTGTGCGTCGAGAGTATCGTTAAGCGTTGGAATGCTTTCGAAACTCTGGTCACTAAGAGAACTGCTAGAAGACAATGACAAATACTCAGCACTATCACTATCATCCGCGTTTTTAAATAAGTTTAACATATTTCTTAATATGAGATATATATATATTATAATATAATATACTAATAAATATATTTATATATACTAAATATATACTTACAAATAATTATTATTAAATATATTAGTATGAGAGGTTTTTTTATAAATATCCACCTGCCAGTTGGGTACCAGTAGGTCAAAGAATACATTTAACAAACACGCACAATACACACGGATACTAATATTTGTTTTTACCCAGAGAAGAAAAAATGAATAAAAACACCAACACATAGACACAAACTAACCACATCAGACACATATATGCATATAATAAACTGTAAATTATGTTACCTATGACAATATGAGTTAATTATATTTAGGTCATTTTGTCACCAGGCTTGAACAGAATAAGCTATTGTTTGTGATAAGCTCTATGGTTGGTGGTAAACTCTATGGTTTGATGTGAAATAAAAAACTTCAACGTGAAAACAAATGTCAAAACTGTTTTGATACGAGAAGGTAGTAAAATTATTTAGAATGATGTAAAAAGGACAAAAGCTACATATTAACTACCTACGTAAAGTGCATAAAATTAGAAGACATACATAGGGTATATACCCAAATACGAACAAACCATATTGTAAACAAAAATATGTACTAATTATACCATCAAGAAGAGATTGAAGCAGTAATGTCATCGCTTTTTGGAAGCAGCTCGTCTCGGCTTGGCTGTAGCTATCGACTCCTTGGGAGCATCATGCACTGGAATCGGTGCTTTCGTTCCACCAATCTTATCGAGCTCTGCAAGAGAGCTGATACGATGTCGTATTCCGTCAGCACCCGATATGAACACGAAACCGTCTTTCGTCCAACATTTGCCAATGCCATATCTTTGGCAAGCCACCATGAATGTTTGATGCCGTGTTTTAGTTAAAAACTCAGATAGAGTTAAACCGGATCCTTTTAAACCCGACTTTGCGAACCATATCTTGTTTCTAATCTCCAACGTACGCAATTTAAACAGGATTGGTCTGGGTTTATCAGGAGTGGACGCACGACCCATTCGGTGACAGGGGCTGATATCCTCGACAGTAACACTTAACTTCGTGTGAGTTGCTACGGCCCTGGCTACCACTGATGCAGTATCTTCATCCTTGGATTCCAAAACGCCATGTAGCAGCAGGATCTTACGACGTCTACGCATTTCCATAGAATCCTGCTGTTGAACAAGCATGGCCACCTGATCTTGAAGGCATTGAATAGCTGTCATCATAAAGGAGCGGAATGCAGTAAAGTCTGATGCCAAGTTGTTTACATTGGTTGAAGGAGTTGCAGCTTGAAGCTCACCTTCATAAGCATCCATCCGCTGCATAAATAACTGCTGGAGTTGGGCTAAGATTTTTTACCTGTAGATCAGTTGTATGCCCTCCATATTTACTAGACGAATTCAGGGTAATTGCCTGAGTCACTACCAGTCTAGCACTTCCGAGCGTCCGGTGAATACATCGCCGCTAATCGTGTTTTTTCGGAATAATCTGTGGACAATACACCTTCCTTATGTCTTAAGACTCTGCACCAATTATACAGGCACTGTGAGAGATAAGAAAACTATTCATTTCACGCGTAATTATTGCTTTTATTGTTGAAATAGAAAATATCGTTATTTTGTTATATCTTAGGAACGAATCTCAATGAAATGGATGAGCGAGATATGTGTATCGTTTGGTGTAAGAGAGTGAAAGAGATCGCAGCATAATGGTGATCGGAACGTCTCGTGGCGGTTCGGTGGTTACACGAATTGCTTATTTATCTCTTTCTAACAACATATATGACGCATAATATTTGAACGTTCTTTCCTTGTCATTACAAACTGCATATACATGTGCATAGGTATGTATATCGGTAAATTCTAGTAAGCTTTTAGAGCAGTGGTGTTCGGATATAACTACTCTAAGTATTTCACCTCTCTGGAGTTGGGCCATTAAATGCTGTACTGCCTCCATATTGAAATTGAAGTGTGTGCAATGAATACCAGTATCTCAGTTTAATTTTGTGTGAAGTGACTATATGATAAAGATAACACCCACTGGCAAGTATTTTGTACTAGATTTTAATTATACATTAAATTTAGACATAAAGGAGAAGATTAACTTATTATTTTTAAATAAATTTACTCAGACAAAATTTTATAGATGTTTTATACTCTCCTACCCGCGCAGAAATATAATGGGAGTTAACAAATTTACAGGGTGAACACTGTCGCTTGTGTAAGTGTGAAAACTGACTGCAAGGTCCACGATTTAATTGTGCTTATCATAGAAATGTATCTTCCAATTTGCGTTACGGATTATTACTTTGGGGAAACTCTGTGAACGCTAGATAAGTATTTGTAATGCAAAATAAATGTTTAAGAGCAATAACTGGAGCCAGACAAACACAAAGTAGTGTACCAATATTTAAAAGGCTTAAATTACTTCCCTTAGCATCATTGTATATTTTAGAGGCTTGCCTATTTGTTAAACAAAATTGAAATAGCCTTGACATAAAAAGTACACGTAAGCCACGAAAAACTCGTAAAGACTACTATGTGTTCCCCCTCAGGGCTACAAAACTAATTTTTTTAGCAAAAGTATTTTATTTACGTAATGTGCACTAAATTATACAACCATTTAATAGATACAATGAAACCTATAACATTCATCAAATTTAAAAACAATCTAATGAAACTATTACTGAACAAATGCTATTATACAATTGACAAATTCTTAAATGATAAAAATCTTGACATTTTACCTAAATAATAATTACTGCAAGACATAAAATTAATAAGAATATAATTAATTGTATCATATTGATCTATGTAATATTGTACGCCTGAAAAGGTAGCTGTTGATACAGTCATCATTTTGACCAACATGTAACACACAGCTGACAATAAACAATTTTGAATTATATCATTACTAGTCTATCAGTCATCGTGTGTGTATTTTAAACACGTACTTTCGTAGACAAAGGATAGTATAATGATAAGCTAGCCTTTGAACGGTTTCTCAACGAAGCCACGCACGCTGCCGGTAAGTGATGAAGCGGTCAAAGATATTGTTCAGGATAGGCTACTAGACTAGTTCAACTAGAAATGTCTCAAGGACGGCAACCGGAACATACCGTTAAGCGAAGCTATGTTAGCCGAGCGGTAATAGCTAAGTATGGATTGATGTGCCGCAGGTGCATGTTTCGATTCCCACCGCTGGCTTTAGCCGTAAGGTGGAAGGGCGTTTTGTGAATGCTCACCTGTCTAGGTACCACCTATCAGAATCGGAAATCTTTAGTGGCCATTATAACAGTAAACGAGATTTGAAATGGTTGTACCTATAAATGAGTTATAGTAGTGAATTTTTGGTTCATAATGAAAAAATTAAGATTCTGATAACGTCATATTCATAATTCATAACAGTGTGTTCCGCCACCAATCCATGAGCGCAAGTAAAATTACAGACACAGAATGTCCCAGGGTGACGGGCGCAGTGCGATTCGTCACTTGTAACGAAATGCATCTGTTATGGGCAGAGGTACCGCTTCACATCAGGTGGGCATCGTGATGTTCCGTCGTAATAACACAATTAACAATTTTTTGGCTTGAATATGTTATCTAGCTAGGCGAGCATTGGCAAAATGCCCTAGCACTATGCTATAATGACTCCCTTTCAAAGACAACCCATGGGGCTGACGACGAAGCAGTGATGGCTCAGTGGCATTGACTATGGACTGCCGCGCAGCATGTCCATGGTCCGAATCCTGCCGCGGGCTTGAGCTTCATCGCATGGTAGAAGGGCATTTTGCGAATGCCCGCCTGGCTAGCGACCACCCTCAAATAGAAAATCTGTCGCCAAGCACCTAACGATGTGTTCCAGCAGCAGTCCTTGAGAGCCAGAGAAATTACAGGCACATGAGACTTAACAACTATGTCTCAAGGTGTCGGGCGCAGTGCGACTTTTGACGAAATCAAAAATGTTATAGGCAGAGGTTAGGTTAGCTTGATGATATAGTCGTTGACAATGAATGACAATCGATCCCGTAAGTAGCAAGGGTCATTAAAATGATTGAAAAAAAAATTTTTACCGAAAAATGGGACCGACTTCAACACCCTAAAGTATGCAATAACTTGTAGAAGTCGGGACCATGCGCACAATTTTTTTTTATTGCTTATAGGTTAGCCTTGGCCCACTATCTCACCTGATAGTAAGTGATGATGTGGTCGAAGATGTTGTTCAGGCTAACCTAGAATTACTGGCTCTCAAGGACAGCTGCTGGAACACACCGTAAGGTGCTTGGCGACAGATTTTCTACTTGAGGGTGGTAGCTAGCCAGGCGGGCATTCGCAAAATGCCCTACCACCATGCTATAACGACTGCCATCCTAAGACAACAACCGAGACCGACGGCTTAACGTGTCCTCAACGAAACACGGAAGCGCTCAGTAGTAACGTCACCAGCGGTCACCCATCCAACTCATGACCGCGGCGGACGTTGCTTAGCTTTGCTGATCGGTTCAGAATGGCTAAGCAAACTTCACTACGAGCGCTTCAAAATACAATATTGTTATAATAGTTACTTTTAAACTATCATGGTACCGACTTCAAAAAGTTATTTCACACTTTTGGGAGTTGAAGTCGGGTCCACTTTTTTATTAAAAAAAATTTCGTTGAAATTTCCAAAAGAAGTATTTTTTGTCGTCATTAGTATAGACAAGGCATCACTGCACGGGTTAAACAACTCCCAAATTCTCTTTTAGAACAACTATGGATCGAAGTTCATTTACCTGGTGCTATAATGGCAATTGGTACAGCTTACAGGCCTGAAAAAGTCAGTGTCCATGATGCAATAGATTACCTTGGGGAATAGGTTACTTTAATGGGAAATTGCAGTTATATATGTTTTCTAGGTGATCTAAATATTAACATCATGGATAGTGCTTCGACACAGACAAAAGATTTAATGCTGTTTTCCTTCCAACATGACTTACATCAATTGGTCGCGGAACCTACAAGAGTTACCGACAATACTGCTACTTTTTTTTATTGATATTATTTTAACTGACTGCCCTTCCAAGTGCAGTGAAATTAATGTCATTCATAATAGAGATTTGAGTGATCATGCTATGATTCTTGTAGACTTTAATATAAAGAAGCCAAAATTTACAAAAATAGTCAAGCTTAAGAGATTCTTACAGGATATTGATTTCACATCATTTTTGACCAATCTACAGTCAATCCCATGGCACTATATTGATAGTTTTGATAATGTTGACCAGATGCTTGAATTTTTTAACACAAATATCCTTTCTTTATTTGACTTACACGCCCCAGTTAAAAAATCAATTGTTAGAGACATACCTAAACCGTGGATCACGGATATGCTAAAGTTCATGATGCAGTTAAGAGAAGAAGCTTTAGTGAAAGCACAAATAACTAAGTCTGACAGTTCAAAAGAGTACTACCGTAGTTTGAGAAACCTTGTTACAGCGACGAGAGAAAGAGAGAAAAAGGCATTCTTTAATTACTCTATTACTAAAAATATTAATAAACTTGCTCTATTGTGGAAGAATATTAAAAATACTACTTTAATAAATAAAAACCCCCCAGTCATGATACCAGACCACCTTAATGACGGTGATAAAATCAACAGACATTTTGTTACTTTACCACCCTATGATAAAAGTAACATAGAAAAAATAAAATTAGAAAGGGATACAAATCAACGGCAATTCGAGTTAAAATCGTCTTCAGAGGAAGAAGTTCGTAAAATAATTTATAATATAAAAACTAAAGCTATGGGTCACGATAGTTTGAATATAGATATGATTTTCCTAACTCTAGATGAAACACTTCCAGCTATTACTAAAATTATAAATAAATCTATCTCAACACACACCTTTCCATCTAGTTGGAAAAGTGCACTAGTAACACCCATCCCTAAGAAAAGTACTGTCAATCAACTTAGTGATTTGCGACCAATTTCGATTTTACCTGTGTTATCAAAAGTCTTAGAAAAAGTAATACTTAACCAAGTTATATCATATTTACTTAGAAAAAATATACTACCAAAGTACCAGTCAGGTTTCCGTAAAGGTCATGGCACAAAATCTGCTCTCCTCCATATAACTGATGATTTGACAGAAGCCACAGATATAGGACTGTCTAGTATTTTGGTTTTATTAGACTATTCTAGAGCATTTGATTGCATACTCCCCGAACTACTCTTGGCTAAATTAGAACACTACGGTTTTTCAAAAAACACTTGCCACTGGTTCCAGACTTTCCTTATGAACAGAGAACAAATTGTAGTAACTGACAGCATAGATGGACACCCACCAACCAACCCATGGTCTTACCAACCTTGCGGTTATGAAGACCGAAACAGCAGACACTTTGGCTAGCGCCAACGTGTCCTACAAATTATCCCACCTACTATCTATCCTGTACACTCTCCCCCTTCTGGGGCTGTCAAAAGACGGCACAAACGACCTTCGTCGTCGGGCAGTTCTCTGGATTCGCGCGCAGAGCGCGCGGCGTGCCATGTGCGCGCGAATTCGCGCAAGCGCCGGAAGCTCCCCGCATCCCGTACCAGGTCCGTGTAGTAGACTGGGCCCTCCTCGTGACGGGAGATCCCATCCATCATTCTTCCTCGCATCTCCTCATACAGCGGACATTCCCACAAGACGTGGTGCCTGTCCTCATCTGCCCCTCCACAGTCGCACATCCCTCCTACCCGCAATTTCATTTTCGACAATCTTAAATTAAAACAGCCTGGACAAAGGAAATACTCATCACCCCTGCCTGTGATACAGGGTGTGCCGCAAGGTTCCTTATTAAGTTCAATCCTCTTCACAGTTTTTACTGCCGATCTACCCCTGTATATAAATTTTTGTAAATACCATTTATATGCTGATGATACACAGCTGTATTATTCTTTTCATGGTAAAGATGTGGAAGAAGCGATTAAAAGAATAAATGAAGATCTAAATAATGTACACACCTGGTCAATCAAGAATTGTATAAAAATAAACCCATATAAATCACAAATGTTAATATTGGGAACTAAGCATCAAATTAATTACGCTTTGGAATGTAAAGAAAAAATTAGGATAAATGTTATTGATATAGAAGAGGTAGAATCTGTATGCAATTTAGGACATATTCTAGATGGTGAACAGAAATATACACAACATATTAATAATAAAATAAGAACAGCATTTTTTAAATTAAAAACTCTTTACAAAATAAGGCCTTACATCAATGAGAAGCTCCGTCACCATCTAACCGAATCACTCATCCTCTCACACTTTAACTATTGTAACGTAATATATGGTCCTAGGATAAATCACAACCTGGAACGGGCAATTCAACGAGTGCAAAATGCTTGCATACGGTTCTCTTATAATGTTACAACGAGATAATTTATAACCCCATATTTAAATAAACATGGTATTTTAAACATGAAGGCAAAAAGAGAGTTACAATATGCATGCACAGTCAAAAAAGTTATCTACACCAAAAAACCTGAATACTTATTTGAAAAAATAATATGGATAAAAGATATCACTTCAAGAAGTGCCCGTTCCACTTCCACAAACCTTATCAAAATACCAGCTCACAGTTCAGCGCGATTCAGGGGGTGTTTCAGGTTTGCAGCAGCACGTATATGGAATGACTTACCTCCTCCTCTAAGGAATAAAATAAGTATAGAGTCTTTCAAGATGAAATATAAAGCTGCACTGCTTAAAAGACAACTTGCTGCTGAAAATCTGAGACATGCCTATGAAAAATGTTTGCCTTTAAAAAACTATTTTATCTTATAACCCTATAAAGCACTGCCTTAACTCATATGGAAAATCAACACATACATTACTCACACACACACACACACACAAAAAACACACACGAGATAAGATACCTCACTGCATTGTTACTTTTTTTTGTTTTTTTTTGCTCATATGTAAATTTTTATATATATATATATATATATATATATACATATATATATATATACATATATATATATATATATGTACAATATATATATATATATATATATATATATATATATTGTTCTGCAATAATTTAATTTTTATGTACTTATGTTCAGTAAGTGTAAAAAATTAACGTGGCCCCCATTACAATGTTTCCGACAAAACCTAAGGAAACGGGGGTGGCTGAAAATCAGCGCCACCCGGAATGTATATTTCGGGTCGCACAAGCTGAGCCACCTCCCTTTGCTTTGTTTCCTCCTTATAGTTAGTTTGTTATAAAGGTTAATACCTACCTATAAGTTACCTATGTAATAGTACTAAAGGAAAGCAATAAATATTTTTATTATTATTAATAACATCAAGCTCCATCACCGGACTACGCAGTCGGGGCCGTGATAAGTATGTTCTTGATCACAGAAAAGAGATATTTTATATATCTATGTTCTTGATAGATACTGAACATAAAATGCATGGTTATTGGTAAAATGCTAACATCCTCTTAGGGTTGACTTCTGCTAGTCCTAACAAACATTTTGGGATGTTTTTAAAACTATGAAAAATAAAAATTAAAAATTTTGTTGTAAAGTGCAGTGATTTGTGCATGAATTTTGAACTGTGGTGAACACTAGTTTGATGTGAACATGGTCGTCCAATGACCTTTGAAGACAGTGCATCATCACCCTGCACGTGAGTTTAGATTGAGCAAACTGGCCAGTAGCTTAGGTCTTGGTATTCGTAAGCGTGAAGGTGCAAGTATAAGAAGACGGCAGTAATTTTATGTAAGTTACGTGTCATTTTTATTTAATGTTCATTATGCTATTTATCAAACCTCGCTAGGCAAATCTAGAATCTAAACATACTTTGTGAATTGAAAAGGTAGTGTTCACTAAAACTGCGTGTTCTTTTTTGACTAGTAGGTAGATTTAATCAAAAATCCATGTTTATGTTTGAATAAAAAATCGGTCTTACAAATTTGCGACCGAAAAATATTTTTGACATATACGAAACGCTTTATTATAAAAATTTAAAGTATTAAAAATCCGCATTCTAATATGTAGCTTATAATTACCTAATTGACTTGTATCAATCAGTTTCCTTTACTCTATTCCCTTTTTTTTATAATTGAGACATTTTTTTCGGGGGATAAGAGGAAATACTACCACATTATGTACCGTCAACTATATGTAGACCACAAAATAATTTTACTTACTAGTACGTAAAATAATTTTATAGTCTACAATAATAAAATATAGTCAACATTCTTTTACAGTTTCCACTACTAATAGCAAGCCCGCGTAAAGTATAATAATAATAAAATGCCGTTGAAGAATTCGCGATTTTCGTCGTCATCTTCGTCATCGTCTTCATCGTAGTCATCATCGTCACATTCATTGTTGTCTTCACTGCTGTCTTCATCGTCGTCTTCGTCAATTGCGGCATTCATCCAGGTGGATTTTTTCATTTACATTTTGTACTCATCTGAAACAAAAAAAACCTTAACAATAAACATTACGCCCCATCGACGCAAAGTAGGACCACATTTCCCACGGTTAGTAGCTTGAATCCTCGTCCAGTCTGCAATTGGACGACCAAATTGTGTAACTAGAATGACAATAGAGATGAACTTTATTTGGCCAGTTTTCTTTGAAAACGTAGCCTATTTTGGAGTTCCTATTTCAAAATGAAATTCATATTCATCACCATTCTAGTAAGACAATAAGGCCTCTGGTCATTGTCCGTGTAACGTATTATCTCGATGCCTCTGGTTGGAATAATGGGAGTTAACAAATTTACAGGGTGAACACTGTCGCTTGTGTAAGTGTGAAAACTGACTGCAAGGTCCACGATTTAATTGTGCTTATCATAGAAATGTATCTTCCAATTTGCGTTACGGATTATTACTTTGGGGAAACTCTGTGAACGCTAGAAAAGTATTTGTAATGCAAAATAAATGTTTAAGAGCAATAACCGGAGCCAGACAAACACAAAGTAGTGTACCAATATTTAAAAGGCTTAAATTACTTCCCTTAGCATCATTGTATATTTTAGAGGCTTGCCTATTTGTTAAACAAAATTGAAATAGCCTTGACATAAAAATTACACGTAAGCCACGAAAAACTCGTAAAGACTATTATGTGTTACCCCCTCAGGGCTACAAAACTACTTTTTTTAGCAAAAGTATTTTATTTACGTAATGTGCACTAAATTATACAACCATCATTCGATTCACGTACGGAACAAAAAATAACTTTGCGCCTCAATATTTGGTAAACGAGAGAAATTTATGCTTATTAGCTACTTCCAGTTATATTGAATAAACTTGCCAAGTTCTAGTTGGTCTCACACAAGGGTTTCGTATCAACACTGAATTAACTATAATAATAATAATAAAGCCTCTTTATTCCTCATTTACAACTTTTTGTTATTTCTTAAATATAGCACATTTAAAATAAATAAAATAAAAACTGAATTTACATCTGAGTATTTAAAACTAAGTACTTAATTTACTATATTTTATATTATTTAGCTGAGGACCCCTCTTAGGGTAAAGGCCTCCTCCTTTTTAGCCCATTCCTTTCTGTCTTGAGCTAATGCCATCCATTGTTCTCCTGCCGATTTTATAATTTCGTCTGCCCATCGTTCTTGTGGCCTCCCTGGTCTTCGGTCGCCTTTGGGTCCGGGCCAAATTGCTATTCGCTTGGTCCATTTTTTAACATCAGTCCGCGCTACGTGTCCTGCCCACTTCCATTTTAACCTTTGTGAATGTTCTAAGGCATCAATTAATTTTGTTTTCTTTCGGATTGTTGTGTTTTTGACTCTATCTTTTAATTTGATACTGAGGATATTGCGCTCCATGGCTCGTTGACATTTTTGTATTTTATTTCTAACGATTTTATTAAATATCCATGTTTGGCACCCGTACGTTAGGCAGGGTAATATGCAGGAGTCCATGACTTTTTTCTTTAGTTTAGGTGAAAGTTGCGATGTTAGGACCTCTTTGTGACTTCTAAATTTATTCCATGTTATCGCTATTCTTCTCCTAATTTCGTCCACGTTTCTTGATTTTTTGAACGATATTTCTTTCCCTAAGTATATGTAGGTATCTACGTAGTCTAGTACGGTTCCTTTCACATTTATTGGTTTTTCAGTACTATTGGTTACTACTTTTGTTTTTGATACATTGAGCTCTAGACCTATCTGTACGCTAGCGTTGGTTAGCTGGTTAATCATCTCTTCTAGTTGTTCTGAAGATTCGGATAAAATTAATATGTCGTCTGCGAACCTGAGGTTGCTGAGGTATTTTCCATCGAGGTTGATCCCTTTTTCGCTCCAGTTGAGATTCCTCATTATGTGCTGGAGCACAGCTATAAAAATTTTTGGGGATAAGGGATCACCTTGTTTGACTCCTCTGCATATTTTGATTGTAGGTCCCGTTCTATCCAGCTTCACTCTACTAGTACTTTGTTCGTAGATATTTTTTATGATATCTATGTATGTTTAAGGACATTTTGGCATGTGAGAGCGTTCCAGATGCTTTCGTGGGATATAGAGTCGAAAGCTTTCGCGTAGTCAATAAATGCGAGATATATAGGACGCCTGAACTCTATATATTTTTCAATAATAAGGTCAAGGGTGTAAATATGGTCGACAGTACAGAAACCTTTGCGAAAGACAGCTTGCTCTACTGGTTGTTCTTTTTCTATGATTCTTCCAATTTCTTTCTCAAGGCAGGACGCAAATAATTTATATATTGCAGGTAGCAGGCTTATTGGGCGATAGTTACTAACATCATCTGGGTTTCCTTTTTTATACAGTAGAATTATCCTTGAATCTGTCCATTTACTAGGAACTTTACGTTGCTCTAGTATTTTGTTAAATAATGTTGTTAGTAGAGGTGTCAATAGGAACTTGCCAATTTTTAAAGCTTCGTTTGGTATATTGTCTGGTCCGGGGCTTTTCTCGTTCTTTAATGTATCAATTTTTTGTAAAATATCTGCTTCTTTGAAGTAACTGATTGTATTTACTGGTGCGCTTGTATATGTTTCAATATTTCGTGTTAATTCTTGATTATTTTTATTTTTTATCTCATATAATTTTCTGTAGCAATCTGTTGCTACGTTTACCACATCTTTTCTTGTTTGTGCTTTGTTTATTTTTGTTTTTAGGTGTGGTATCCAGGTTTTTTCCTTATTAAGTTGTTTATTGGCTCTTTTTAGGCTACCGGTGTGATTAAGATGATTTTGAATGATTTGGAGTCTGTAGCTTTCGTAATCTCTTCTTATATGTTTATTAGCAAGTTTATAGAGATTTGAGAGTTCTACTCTATCTGCCTTTTTGAGAGGAGATTTCTTTTCTAGTGCAGATCTTCTTTTTATTAAATTTAGGGTTATTTCGGTCATAAAACTTTTCCTATTTTTCGGTACTAGGGAGTTGCAGTTGCTCAAGCTGTTTTTTATAATATGCTCTAATTTCTCATATAAAGTCTCTACGTCTTGATAATTGTCGACGGTAGTTTCGTTAATTGAGCTTTGCTCTAGTGAGTTTATGTAAGTTTTTTGATCGTCTAAGTTTTTTAAATTCAGGCACGTACCTTCGTAGTTTCTTCTTGATTTTTTCCTTATTTCAATATTGAGTGTACCTCGCACCATTCTATGGTCCGATGAGAAAATGTTATTATTAATTACTTCAATATTTGTGAACATTTTTGGCTTGTTGCTAAGTATGAAATCTATTTGGTTTTTGTTTTTTCCGTTAGGTGATATCCATGTCCATTGTGATTTATAGTTTTTCTTAAAAATTGTATTGATAATTGTAAGGTTTTTCTCAAAAGCGTGTTGGATTAACCGTTCACCTCTATCATTTCTTTTATCGTAGCAATATTGACTCATTATTTTTTTTTATTCTTGATAGGTTAGCCTTTGACCACTATCTCACCTGATGGTAAGTGATGATGTGGTCGAAGATGTTGTTCAGGCTAACCTAGAATTACTGGCTCTCAAGGACTGCTGCCGGAACACACCGTTAGGTGTTTGGCGACAGATTTTCAACTTGAGGGTGGTAGCTAGCCAGGCGGGCATTCGCAAAGTGCCCTACCACCATGCTGTAACGACTGCCATCCTAAGACAACAACCGGGACCGACGGCTTAACGTGCCCTCCGAAGCACGGAAGCGCTCAGTAGTAATGTCACCAGCGGTCACCCATCCAACTCATGACCGCGGCGGACGTTGCTTAACTTTGCTGATCGATTCAGAATGGTTAAGCAAACTTCGCTACGAGCGCTTCTAACTAAATTATACTATGCTCTCCTCGTTTTCGCTGTCCTATTTTAGCAGTAAAGTCTCCCATCAAAATTACGTTCTTTTTAGCGTTATTATGGGCTTCTTGGAGTGTGTTATAGAATAGGTCAGTTTCCTGTTCGGGTGCTTCCAAAGTTGGTGCATAAGCCTGTATTATTGTCAATTCAAAGTTATTAAACTTAAGATTTTAGTATATTTTGTTTGTACTTCTTTTTAATTAAGAAACCAACGCCGTGGTGTCCGCGAGTCTCTCCTGTATGGCAAAATATGTGGTATTCATCCTCTATTATGTTTGTTTCAGGTCTGCGAATTTCCGATATTCCAATGATATCGTATTTAATGTTATTCAAAAATTCTTTCAGTAGCAGCATTCTTTCGGGTGAGAGAAGAGATCTTACATTGTATGTGCATATGTAAAATGCGTTGTATGTCTTTGACAAAGGAGGGTTGTAGTCGTACTCTCCCGCGGGGACCAGCCGTACTGGGAGAGGAGGAGGAGCCGTGGTTAGTTGCTATTCATATTGTGGTCTGGTAAAGCTCTGAGTTTCTTTAGGCTTTACAGTAAAATAATTCGTCATATTTACTTTGTTCTTTTTAGGCTGTTGCCTTCTGCCGTTGTCTACGTTTTTTTCTACAGAGTTGCTCATCTCTGGTGATTCGGATAAGTTTCTTTTGTTTGTTGTATGTGGCATTAGTGCATGCTTTTCCTTTTCTTTTAAAATGACAATTTTGTCATATTTTAAGATGGCTTTTCTGCCCTGTTTGTTTTCCTCCTTAAGTTTAGCTTGAAGTTCCTTCCGCTTGTTGAGTACATCAAGTGGAAAGTCTTCTTTAATATAATAGTTTGTGCCGTTTAAGTTTTTTTTTGTTTTTGAGAAGGTCAATCTTCATTCCCATAGTAGTGAAAGTTACCACTATCGGTCTAGTTTTTTCGCTTGGTTTACCTAATCGTCTGACATACTCTATATTGTTTGCTCTACAATTTATATTCATTTGTGTGTTGATAATTTCCAAGATTTTACTTTCTATTTCTTTATAGCTTGATTCCTTCTCTTCTATGCCAAAAAATAAAAGATTTTTCCTTCGTATGACTCTATCCATGCACCCTATCGTTGTTTTTTGTTTCTCTATTTTTTCTTCCAACAAAATGTTGTTATTTTTTCAATAATTTTGAATTTTTCATTTATATTTTCATGTATAGTTTTAGTTATTTCTTCTTTCATTTCTTTTATGTCTATTTTATGTTGTTTCATTTCCTCCTGGATGATTTGTAAAATTCTGGTTATTTCTTCCATGACGAGTTTTGAGCTACCCAACGATAGATGGCGCTAGTATATTGCTGCCCTCTAGCGGTCGTTTAATGGACGAATCTAGACGATGTATATTGACGTTCCGCTACTTGACGCTAGATGGCGTTAGTAGTAGCAGACAAGCAGAAATCAAGTGCTGATTCACTTAATCCAATTTTGAGGTTATGTAAATATAACAAGTTCGAATCACTGGCTTTAGCACTGGTATTTATGTATTCTTGTTAATTGTTTTTGCCATTTTATAGTTCTGTCCACTTCAATAGTTGTAATGTACACTAGTTTTTTAGAAAACACCAAAAGACCGTTAACACTTTTATTTTTAGTTTTTGTCACTGTTCCTTGATTTGCACTCAAGACTAAATGTTTTTTAGCGGAATCGTATATAATTTTAACTTCTAGAACTGTATTCACTTTGGTAAAGTCACTTTTTATAATTTTAAACTGACACAAAATACGAGCATAATGTAAACACAACCAAGGTGGCGCCCTCCTCTAATTAACTACCACATCGTTTAAGAGACATAGACAATGAAGACATTTTTAAATTTAGACTGAAAATATTTCTTATCGATAAGATATTATTATTCTATAAGCGATGTTTTTTTTATGATAAGGGCATTTAAACAGTAATATTGAATTTAATAATGACGAATGTAATTTGATATATTTTTCTCGTGATTGTAATTTTAGTTTGAACACAATTAATACTTA
Organism: Plagodis dolabraria; assembly: GCA_963854805.1. NCBI lineage: Eukaryota > Metazoa > Arthropoda > Insecta > Lepidoptera > Geometridae > Plagodis > Plagodis dolabraria. The sequence continues at coordinate 24,376,596 of OY978441.1, read as the reverse complement.
ATTTTTGCATGCCAATTTGGTTAAAGCATGGCGATCCTTCCTATTGACTACCGTCTACATATCTATTATTATTTGGTGCCCACGTTTTGCGAAATAAATATTTTGAATTTGAATAAAATCGTTAAGTATATATTAAATATAGTCCGAAGTTTGACGCTTGTCTTAATTACCGCTTATTACGATAGAGAAACCACAAAAAACCGAGTGATTTTGCATTGGGATTGGGACCCTGTTTAACTTTTTTGATTTTTTCATATTCTTTTTGGCAATTCAAAATACTTACTTAAAAATATAGTTGAAATTTTCTTAGTAAGTACATTCACTAAGAAAATTTCAACCAGCAATATTATAACCGTTTCAAATAGAGATACTGACCTTCAAAAGTCGTATCTATGAATATATAAAGAAATTAAAGTTAAGCTCAAAAACAGCAGAACGCAAGCCTTATCGCGTCGGGCGTGGTAGAAGTAATGGTGGAATAAAGAAACTCACAAACATATATACATATATGAACTCTGAAAATATAACTCTCTTCTTTTTTTAATCTAACGATATCATATTATAAAAAAAAACATTGTCGATAGCGATATCGACTCATAGTAAGTTCACGCTCAAACACCCGTGTTTTTCATATATTAATCTAACGATATCTTATTCATCAAAATCCGTTCAGCAGTTTGGAAGTTATGGTGGAATAGAGAAACTTACAAACATGCATACATACATGAGCCCTCAAAACATACCACTCGTTTTTTTGGGTAGTTGTGTAATAAGAATCTTTTCAGTCACGTGAATTCTAGATGGTTATGAGTTACTAAGTAACTGACTACATGGTCAACTGTAGGCACACAATGCCATAGATTAGCTACTAACAATGTCCCAATAGTAAACGAATCTGAAGCTAAGATTGGTTCAAACTTATACAGGCTGTCGTAATGACAGCCTTCAGATTCGTTTACTATTGGGACATTGTTAGTAGCTAATCCATGGCATTGTGTGCCTATAGTTGACCATTTAGTCAGTGTAAATTTAAAGTGCCTTTGGAGGAAATAATGGAAATAAGCACCTTTCCAGTAAATATCACGCGTGTCCTAGCCGGCACCTAATGCGTCCCAGTAGTAAACGCGGTAGCCAAGTTTTTCACAAACTTATTGCCGTCAAGCTACTAAAGTGTGTCTGTGACTTAAACTGAGTGTATTCCTATTGCTATAATTTGTATATTGTTTGTGAGAAGTTGTACGTAATTTGTTTTCTTTATTTTTAGCAATAAATAATTATTTTATTCTATTCTATTATTCTAAATTATACTCGGTAAATTTTAAAAAATACGTTAAATTTACTTCAAAAGAACTAAGTACATCATCAAATAGGTGTATGGATTGAACTTCACCTATCAATAGCATTCGTAATAGTAAAATGATAGCCAACTATAAGAGACAATAAGCAAGAAATGTGGCAAGAAAATCAAAAAATTTAGATTTTTTTATTATTTGAATATACTATTTAGGTATGATAAACCAGATTCAATTTGATAATTCTTACAATATTGACGCAAGTGATCAGCTACGGGTGACCGGTTCATGACTACGCCCACCTTATAAAGGAATTTTGCGAGCTCTGTAATACTCGTATATGAAAAAAATCGGACAAATGAAATACTAGTCAGGTAGTGTGCAGATAGCTATTTCGGAATAATGACTTCCAGAACAACCTAAATTGCCTCCAGATCGGAGTAATTTTTTTCACTTGGCAGACGTCGTCGAATAATAAATTCCAAATTTGGAATAACGACGTCGGGAACAATCTAGATATCGATTTTCAGCCAAATCGGAGTAACTTTATCCACTTGGCAGACGTCATCGAAAAATAAATTTCAAATTCAGAATAAGGACGTCCAGAACAACCTAGATATCTATCTTCATCCAAATTGGAATATTTTTTTCACTTGGCAGACGTCATCGAAAAATAAATTCAAATTTCGCAATAGCGACGTCGAGAACCACCTAGATATCGATTTTCAGCCAAACCGGTGTAACTTTCTCCACTTGGCAAACGTCATCGAAAAAAAAACAAATCTGGTATAAGGACGTCCAGAACAACCTATATTTGACTTTAGACAAATCGGAGCAACTTTCTTCAATTGGCAGATGGCATCGTTACGCAGTATTTACCTATATCAAAACACCTAATACATTTATCACAAAAAATCAAAACTCCAAAAGATGTACAATGTCCCATACAAACAGAGAACCATACTGAAGTCGCTAAATCAGATTCACCCTACTGGCATAAAAAAGTGGTACGGTCAGAATCGTACCAAGGTATAGGAACTCCATTCCCAAGTGCTTTGGTTATCGTGGCACTTTGGTATACGAACTCCATTCCCAAGTGCTTTGGTTATCGTGGCACTTTGGTATACGAACTCCATTCCCAAGTGCTTTGGTTATCGTGGGCAGTTACCATGGAGACCAGTCGGGGATGTGGAAAATACACACTTGGTAAATTCTTGTATTGTATTTATTATTTAATTTCTTTGTATTTGTTATTATAGCGGCAACAGAAAAACAGCATCTGTGAAATTTTCAGCAAGCTGTTACGGTTCATGAGATACAGCCTAGTGACAGACAGACGGACAATAAAGTCTAAGTAAAAGAGGCCTGTTTTTACCCTTTGGTTACGGTACCCAAAAATATATCTTACCTATAGACACTTACTATCTTGGTAGGTATATACTCTATTACAAGCGGAAAAATAATTTATAAGTACTTTTTTTTGTAGCAAATATATTCGCAATCGCATTTTGTAACATAATATTATGTACAGAGAGCTAAGTACCTACCTACATATTTTTTTAGCGTAGCGTGATAGTAGGACTAGCGTAGGTATGTATGTATATACTAAATACAAATAACTACATAACGTAATAGTAGCACTTTCTTATCTAAGAACTTGACTCATGTGCAGACTCATTCTCCGGTACATCACTGTACGTTATAAACATTTGTTATCCATTTCAAAAAAATACTGTCCACTCGCGGAAGTTCAAGATCTTAGCCGATGAAAGCAACACAGGTCCACCCAGCATCACGTTCTCCCCCGGACTGAGCGCGTAGGACGAAGAGTTCTCGTATCGCATGCGAGCGAATGAAATAGAACAACGCAAGTTGCTTATAATGGAATAACGTAAGCGACAAAGAGTAAATAAATTTATAAAAAAATAAGGTTTATTAAAACGCAATAAAACGAACAACCACTTGATTATGCCTTTACTAAATATTAATTACATATACTTTATTAATTAATTGGATATATTGTATTGACACATACCCTAATTAAAGAAAATTTCAGAGCCTTTTTCGCGATTTTTTTCTATCGAGGGAAATATTAAAAATCGCGTTTTCAAAACATCTACGTTATGGCTTATATCCTAAAGAATAATATATATTAATTTTATATCTGTAACGTCTGCGGTTTTTATAAAAGACCACTTCGAAATTACAGTTTTGCTCGCTCACTTCACCTTAAAAAGGATACCGTGCGGCGCAACAATATATCGGATTCGATCATTTCTGAGCGCTAAATCAATTATTCATCGCATCGTATGAAACAAATATCACCAATATTATCAATACAAATTATATTTTGGCGCCAAGATTTTACGTCATTTAATAATAATCTCGTAACAACTTCTACAGTTATGAACCTAGAAAACTGTAAGCTGGCATATGTATAGGGAACAAGTCAATAACGATGTTCAAAGAATTTAAAGGAAAGGAAAGCGTTGTTAATAAGCTAGTATCCTTGGCTATACAACACAAGAAACCGCATCACTCTACCTACGGCAACGGTAAGTTATTCAAATCGTGAAATTAAAATATAAAACTTTCACCCGATACATTTTGCCACGCAAACACTCACCGATGGAAACTTACGTAATAAATAATCTCGTAACTACTTTTTAACTACTAAACGTAAACATCTGAAATAATTCAGGTGTATAGATTACGTGTAAATAATCATATCAAAAGAAAAAACAAAGTCGTAGGTGGTTTAGTTTTTGAAAAAAATTATAATTGCGCTTTCATACAGTTTTCGCGCCAAAATTCTTAGAAAAAGATCACGTTGTTTTAATTACGTTACTACTTTTAAAATATTTGTCGTAACAATATTTAATATAATAGTAAATACTCGTATTAAAAGTAAAATCAAAGTTATAGGTGGAATAGTTTCAGAAAAAAAAATAGAAAAAAGAACAATGCTGTTTCCCGCCATTTTCGTCGTGTGTTTAAATCCTTTTTCCTATAAAATTTTCCATGAAAAGGTCTATTTTCATTTCTTTTTTTCGTAAAAGCCTATATATATGACGAGGATTGCATTGGTACCAAGAGGTTATTATATATGTCATAATATTAATTGCATCAAATAAACCCGATTTAAAAACAAAATACCGCAAAATCTGTATAAATATACTTTTATTTCGCTATTTTTGTCTACTCAAAATAAATGGATGAAAATGTTATTTTTGTATGATACACGTTATATATTGGGGTATATGGATATGAGGGTTTCAAGATTGGAAAATGTCTTAGAACTTAACAAAAACGTGAAGACGCGTCGAAGGAAAAAGAGCTTGAAAAATGCTGTACAGATGCGTGGACTGCTGACATCTACCCTGTACGCACGACGGACGTTGTAGGAGTTATAGCATGGTGGTAGGGCACTTTGCGAATGCCCGCCTGGCTAGCTACCACCCTAAAGCAGAAAATCTGTCGCCAAGCATCTAACGGTGTGTTCCGGCAACTGTCCATCAGCCAGTAATTCTAGGTTAGCCTGTACAACATTTTCGACCACATCATCACTTACCATCAGGTGAGATAGAGCTCAAAGGCTAACCTAACGAACATAAAAAAAACTGTCATCATCATCATCAGCCGGACGACGTCCACTGTTGAACATAAGCCTCCCCCATAGAACACCACAAAGACCGGCTATTAGCCGTTTGTAACCATTGGCTACCCGCGACTTTTATGATGTCGTTACAAGTCGTGAGAAATAATGGCTTATTTACGAAGCGGTTCATCTTCGTAAATAAGCCATTATTTCTCAATGTTAGTCTCGCTTGTATGATATCTGTGATGAATTATAGACGTATTTGCAAGGAAGATAAACATATTTTCAAACTAATGATATGTTGATAATTCTGCGTGTCTTGACTTTATAAGTCCGACATATAAGAAAGCAGTACCCGTATACTTCTTTAAATATTTAATAGGGTTCTCTGGCGAGCGTTATAAACGCCATGCTCGGCGGAGAGAGATGAAGCAATGATGGCTCAGTGGCATTGGCTATGGACTGCCGCGCATCAGGTCCATGGTTCGAATTCCGCCGCGGTCTTGAGCTTCATCGCATGGTGGAAGGGCATTTGCGACCACCCTCAAGTAGAAAATCTGTCGCCAACCAACTAACGGTGTGTTCCGGCAGCAGTCCTTGAGAGTGAGTGACATTACAGGCAAATGAGGCTTAAGTACTACGTCTCAAGGTGACAGGCGCAGTGAAATTCGTGACGTATATCGTGTTATAGGCAGAGATTATCCGCTTAACATCAGGTGAACCTGATGTTAAGCGGATAAAGCCTGAACTCGTCCTGTCATAATAACATAAAAAAAGAGATCGTAGCAGGCGGTGGTCTCCTTCTGCGAAGCGATAATGACGCAGAAGGAGGCCGCGGAGTGGGTCAGGCTTCGATGTCCATGCTGCTCCGCTTCGGCGCAGATTAACGGGGGCAAGGAGGCGGCAGTTCGTCCTCCCTACTCCGTAGTGGGGTCACTGGTGGAGATTCGGGGGATTCTTCACCAGCTTGCACGGCCCCACACGTTTGGGGGGTGGCCTTGGTGAGCCGGGTCGCCCCTCCACAGGTGTAGAGACCCGATTGAGCTCGGGGCTACCGACGGGGCAAGATAGGGTCGCGTTAGGAGTCACTATCTTGCCCCGGCGATAGCCTCGAGCGAACGACAGCTCACAGGGGGTTTTAGTGGGTTCAACTCCCACACATCCCCTTCGGTGGAACCTCCATGGTGGAGTGGTAGTGCGAAGGCATTTCCACAACTCAAAAAAAAATACGGACGCTTACCTTCTATTTCTTTGTCGACGGCATCTCTATACATCCTGGCTGCGCCAGCGACGAGAGTGGCTGAAGTCCTTAAGGACATACTGTTGCTCCCAAGTGGTTTATCGAGGACATCGCTTATCTCATTCCTGAAATAAAAGAAAACAAGACTTTTAGTCATAATTTGTTTTTCTGATCGTTCATAATAGGTACCTCTTTTTATAGATAGATAATACTTTATTGTTACACCACACAAGACAATTAATAAGAAGTGAAATTAAAATTTACAGAGATAGTGTTACAATGGGCGGCCTTATTACTAAAAGTAATCTCTTCCAGGCAACCTTTGGATGGAGAGGATTTGTAAAACCGATAGTGACGGGGTGTAGTTAAGCTAGTAAAATAAATACTAATATATACAATCAATTTCCAATATAAATCACACATATCTACTATAATATCATATACATATTCTTAAACAAATACTCTTACATATATATATAATATTTAGATAAATATATATAATATATAAATATTATAAATAAATACTTACAACACAGAAATAAGCAATATCACAGTTTATAATGAAAACCGTTATATGGACAGATATAACTTTTTTATTTGGTCCTTAAATACATTTAAAGATGATGCACGTCTTATCGAGATGGGCAGGGAATTCCATAGGCGGGCTGCTAGAACAGTGAAAGACTTGTCATAGAAAGAGCTAGTATGTGGTGGGATTTGAAGTGTAAAATTTTCTAATGACCTTAACGTGTATGATGGACATTGAAGGAAATTAAAACGTTCCTTGAGATAGCGCGGGGATGAAGGATTGAACAATATGTTGTAAAGGAGACAGAGAATGTGAGTATTCCGGCGAAGACGTATTGGAAGCCACTTGAGCTTAGAACGAAATTGAGATATATGATCATATTTGCGCAAGCCAAATATGAATCTAATGCAAACATTTTGAAGTCGCTCAAGTTTGTTCAGCTGGTCCTCAGTTAGATCGAGATAACAGGCGTCAGCGTAGTCAAGAATGGGCAGCAAGAGAGATTGAGCTAAAGCAATTTTAGTGGTAGTAGGCAGGAAGTTACGCAGTCGTTTTAAAGACGCTGTGGACGCAAATAGTTTACGACTGGTGACTTGTAACTGTAGATCCCAGGATTCCCAGGTAATACAGCTATCAATTGTTACTCCCAGATTTTTGACAGAAACACTAAAAGGGATAGCAATTCCATCAAAAACAACGTGTGGAAGAATTGCCCAGTCTACTTTTGACAACAACCTGGAACTCCCTATTACTATCGTTTTGGTCTTGCTGGGATTCACTTTCAAGCCGAAGGATTTGCTCCAATCTGCTATGCGATTAAGGTCAGAATTAGTTGTTGAAATGGCGTCAGATAAAGTCTGTAATGGAGCCTGTGAATATATCTGTAGATCGTCTGCATATAGGTGGTAGGATGAAGACAAATGTTGTGAAATAGAGTTAATGAATAATACAAATTATAGAGGAGATAACACGCCGCCTTGCGGAACGCCTGCAGTCGTGTCACACCACGAAGATATATTATCTTCAAGGCGTACACGCTGCCTGCGTCTGTACAGATAACTGTGAAACCATTCGATTTCCGTTGGAGATATGTTTAGTGAGCGAAGTAAACCTAGGAGGATGTCGAAGTTGACAGTGTTAAATGCATTACTGAAATCTAACAGAGTCAGCACAGTGAGAAGACCATTGTTCATACCAAAACGTATATCGTCCATGATTTTTAATAGAGTCGTGACAGTACTATGCCCTGGTCTAAAACCAGACTGGTACGGATTAAGAAGTTCGTCACAGGAAAGAAATTTGCTTACTTGATTGTGGATGAGACGCTCCAAAACCTTGGATAGAAACGGAAGAATAGCAATAGGTCGAAAATCTGAGACTTTTTGAGGGTTCGGTTTTTTGGGAAGTGGAATTATTAGAGCATCTTTCCATGCAGATGGAAATACTCCACTGAAAATTGAACTATTGAAAATAAAGCATAAGATAGGGAGGAGAATGTCAAGTAAGGGTACAACCATGTTACGGCTGATGCCGTCACTACCAATAGCATTAGAATTAATGGACAATATGCTCCTCTGAACATCACAAGCGGACAATCGGTTAAAAACAAATGAGGGATAGTCAGGAATTGGTACAGTAGAAAGACAATGTAAGGCATTATTTTTATCCGCGTGGTTAATATCAGATGTAGATGAAAAATGAAGGTTGAGCGAATCAATGTTTAAATGGTAAGGAATTGTGTCTTGACGAGACTTACCAATACCCAATGACCTGAGAAACCTCCACACTTTGGCAGGGTCCTCGATATCAATTGATTTGTGGACATGGCGACGAAAAGCATCCCTACACACCATATTGCAGCGATTCCTAGATTTCACATATGCAGCTTTTGTATCATCACAAGGGCGATGCTTATATTTATTTTTATCCACCACCTTCTTGTGCATTAATGCTTTAATATCATTACTTAACCATGGCGTAGGAGAATGTTTTAATTTGATATTTCGCAATGGGGCATGTTTATCATATAGCTGAGTTAATAACGAGTTGAAAATTGTGACTTGATCGTCTACCATCTCGGCATTAAATACTGCTGACCAATCGATTTTTTGAGCGTCACAAAGGAATACCTCCTGATCCATACCACTAAAATTACGTTGAAGAATGACTTTAGGCTTAGCTTTTGGAGGACGAATTTTATAGGATAGATATATCAAGTCAGGATACGAAAAGGCATCAGCTGAACATTGACCGTGGTGAGCAACATGCTGTGTGGAGGAGACCATAATTAAATCAAGAAGTGAGGGATTACAGTTTGGGAAGTGATGCGTAGCATTGAGAGGAAGAATATGCATGTTGCAGGAGTTAATGACGGATTCCAACGAAGAAGTACGATTATCATGTTTGAGGAGACAGGTATTGAAATCACCCATTATAATTGTGTGGTCGTATTGTGGAATTAGATCTTCTAAGAGTTTTTGAAAAGATGAAAAGTAATTTATGTCTTTAGAAGGGCTATAATAGGCTCCGAGCAAAACCTTTCTATGTGATAGAAATACTTCCACAAACAGATGCTCACCTGCATCGGAAGGAGGTGGCTGAGATGAAGTGCTAATTACAGAGAAAGGAATTTGTGATCTCAAGTATATAGCCACCCCACCGCCTTTGCTACTAGTGCGATCGTTACGAATCAGATTAAAAGTAGGCATAGAATATGATACAGATGGTAAGCATGGCTTAAGCCATGACTCGGAGACTATTATAGCATGAATATTTTTGTAGTCAAGAGACGCCAACATATCGGAATAGTAAGCCGGAATACTTTGCGCGTTTACATGAATGACGTTAAAATTTTTCGGTACATTAGAAAACTGTGTTTCAAGAATATCGGAGAGCGATGGAATGGATTGGAAACTGTTATTACTACTCGTGTCGGAAGACAAGGACAGGAAATCATCTGCATCACTGCTATCATCTTGCATTAATAAGTTAAACATGTTATAATATATAAAAATACGTGTTTAAAATAAAGATATATAGATATATATATATATATATATAACAAATATATAAAAAAATTATGAAAATAAATAATAATATATATATATAACACAAACAATTTATAAATCAGGTAATACTCCACTCCTCCAGTTTTGTGCTTTTAGAGTAAAACAGAAAAACTTAGTGTACCATAAAATAAATTACAAATTAAAAACATACAGCTCAAAAGATATTACAACAATTATTGATAGCAAGTTTTCGAATAAATATTAAACTAGTTAATATGTATTATTTAAAGGTCTAATATTTAAAATTCTAAGTAGGTAGTCGATTAGAGATTTACTACGATAACATGGCCCGCCCCTCCAAATTTCTGTTTTAATGTGTGTAGTCCCATCCTTACGAAAGAGTTTGTAAGTTGTAATTATTCGTCTTCAGTAGCTGGCCGGCAGCGGTCAGAGACAGTCAAGTCGTTGAAACTACGTCGCTCAGTGACACGAAAGTACTGATCGCAAGACAAATTACCAGGTCATGGAAAAGTCTAGAAAAAAAATTATTCGGAGTCAGGTAATTTTGTTTGATTGTGAAATAAGTTTACGTAATGTTTTGATTGACATTTATGTCTATTACTGTAAAATCATCGATACATAAGTGCATTACTTTCATTTTGTAAAATATTTTATTTTTCAGGCAAGAGAAGTGATAGCTACAGTATACCAACATATGAAGCATGAGGCTGAAAATGGAGTGGAGCGCTTGACAGACGCTAGATGGAGAACTTCAAGAGCTGTGGGAGTTAGCGAAGAAACTATAACAAGAATTCTCAAAGAAAAAGCAAAATGTAATGCAACTGGTACACAAATGAGGAGCTCACCAGTCACCACATAAAAACAAAAATCCTCGCAAACGTTTAAAGCGTGACATCGATGAATTTGACAAGGGGCTAATAAGGCGTACTGTCAGTAACCTTCATACAGAGTATAAACAATATCCAACATTAAAAGCTCTGAAAAGGGTGCTTACTGAATAGATACATTTTGATGGATGTTTGGAGACATTACGGCGTATACTTCTTGATTTAGGATATGAGTGGAAAACTACTGAAGACAATCGTCAAGCTCTAGTTGAAAAACATGACGTGCAGTTGCTTCGCTATAAATATTTAAAACAATTAAAGAAATATAGAGAAGGCAGGAATATTGTTTATACTGATGAAAGCTACATTCATACCACACATGTACAAAATAAATCATTGGGTACTAAACAAGAATTTGTAGCAAATAAAAAAAAATCTAAAGGGTTACGCATCATAATTGTCCACGCCGGTGGAATAAATGGTTTTGTACCCAATGCTTCTTTGATTTACAAGGCTAGTTCAAAGACGGGCGACTACCATGACAGTATGAACTACGATAACTACAAGAAGTGGTTATAAGAACAACTACTGCCAAACATACCAGAAAAGTCCGTAATTGTTATGGATAACGCCTCCTACCATAACACATTTACTGAAAAAGTTCCCACCAGCAACAAAGCAGCCATGAAAGATTGGCTCGTGACAAAACACATCGACTTCGAGAAAGACATGAAAAAAATCGAACTCTATGATATAATTTTAAAAAATAAGGATAATTCTACAAATTACGCTATTGATGGCGAAGCAAAAAAATATAATTGCCATATACTCGTATTAAGACTTCCTCCATATCATCCCGACTTAAACCCTATCGAGAAAATTTGGGGAGTGTTGAAAAACTACGTAGCCAACAAAAAAGTAGACCAAAACTACATATCCATCATGAAATTACTTCATGAGTGACTGGACATGATCGATCGCACAATGTGGGCCAACACTTGCGGACATGTGGAGGAAACGGAATCCGAATACTGGAAAAAATACGACAATGAGCAAGAATTTATTATTCACGTAAGAGAATCCGATTCTGAAAATGACACATCAAGCTTCTATGACAGCGATGAGCAAAATTATAGTTCCAGTGCCAATAGAAATAATTTAGATTTATAATAATGCCTGGGCAGTATGATTATTGAATAATGCCTTTATCAGTGCTGCTAACTTAGCACGTTCAGCGCCAGATCTAGGGCTTTTTTTGCTAAAAGCGCGTTATAGCGCCTAGCGCTAAATCTAGCGCTTTTTTGAAATCAAATTACAATACCATAATCACAAAATTTTATAAACTAGGTAAAAACAGTGAAATGCTGATATATTATGTTAATTATGACTTAGCGATTACTCGACATACCTATATTTTGGGGAATATCTAACTAGTGTATTCGTTTCATCTGATATTTTACTGTTCCCAGGTCCACAGATTCACCTAATGTTATTTAGGTTTTTAAGAGTTTAAAGATAAAATGGATTTACGTTTAGCAAAGCATATAAACCACTTTATGAAAGTGGCAGCAAGATATTGAATACAAACACTACTAGTTAAAACCTGTGATTTGTGATTAAACAAAGGCGCGCTGTACATAATATTGTAAACTGTAATTTTCGATAAAGATGTGTGTCATTAAACGACATCGTGAAACAGCCTATCATGCCAGCATGAATCGGATGAATATTATGATTAAAAGCTGATTAGTTACTTATGTTGTTAAGTATAATATCCTTAGGAGGCACCTACTCGTTTAGCTATTTATTTGATATGTATCCATATAATTGTTATTTCATGATAGGTACCTAAAATTTTTTGTACATATTTTGTGAATATTTGACTAATCAAATACATAAAATACGGTCAAGTCCCTTCGTTATTAGTCACTGCTTGGCGTCACTCACGATGTTTTTATTTTGTAGTGACATTTAGCGCGATGTAGCGCGTTTTTGACTTGCCGATAGCGCTTTTTTGTTAAATTGAGTTGGCAGCACTGGCCTTTATTAACACTTGGACCATGCGTTTTTTTTATAATAATTGTGATTACTTATCTTTGAAAAGGATTGAGATGTCGTAGTAATTAAAAGTGATTTTAGTGATTGAATTTATATGTCGAATTAAATGTGTTATAATTACATTAAAAATGTTTTATTTTACTGAAATCGTTAAACATGCAAAATATTTCAATATTTGTACACAATAAAATTTATTGATAGTTTTTGTGCAATCAGTACATACTCGTAATATCTCAATTGTTATCAGATTTGTTGGTCAACTTACCAAACTTGTTGACCGCGCAAGACAACGCACGTGTCCGTTTCATAGAGTACGTCAGTGCAGCGCCATACTAATAATAAAGAGCGATTAATGAACGCCACTAGTCGAGCAACAAATCCATAGATTTGCTAGCTCGACTAGGTGTTTGATGGCAGTAGCAGTACGCACACATGCGTGGTGGTGCGTTGTAAATACTTTCACAAATACTTTCAAACGTTTTGAATTTTGGAGGGGCGGGTCATGTTATCGTAGTAAATCTCTACTCGACATAAAGTCTCAACGTCAAATTTAACACAGCGTAATAATATGTCAGCGCGTACAAAGACAAATATATTTAAAAATTAATAAATAAAGAAATAGAATATAATCTTCGAACCTGCTTGTAAACATGCTAATGTGACTAACAAAGGGATACATTGAACAAGCTTAACATATAATTATACCTACTCAGGAGTTTGAAATGCAAACAATATGGCTTGAAGTTAGGAAATATGGCCTTGACTTTTATAAAAAACATATAATCAATAATAAAAAAATAAAATAATACACAATTATGTGTATATTTTTAATGTATAAGGTCTCACTGTCAAACACCTAATAGCTTATTTCACATAGCCTGTGTACATAAGTTGTACGGTTTTCATGGTTGATAGTTTTAAAGGAATAAAATCGTGAAAGGGATAGAAAACATGATAATAAGAAACAAACTTCATATTGAAGCTCTAGGCAGGCCCTCCTGTGTTTACGGATATCATTGACACAGAACATAATCATTATACTATAAGATACATGTCTATGATGCAAACCATAGACATCTTGATTATAAGTCTCCGATGAAATGTATTATTATCTTTGGCTGTATTGTGTTTAGTGTTATTCATTTACTAATCTATGGACTGGATTGAGTTAAGGATTTGATTTTACTACCTCACAAAAGGTAAACACATTAAACAAATAGTGCAAAAGACAAACGCTGTTGAGAAAAAGAGAAATTAATGACGGAGCTCATTGAAAAACCTCACTTTTTGAGCAGCATTTCGTCGGGATCTGGGTGCAGCCGCGGGATTTTTAGTAGTAGCAGAAGTCGGCTTAGGCGTCGCCAACACTTCATACTTCTCCAGTTCTGCAAGAGAGTTGACGCGGTGTCGTTTTTCATCAGCACCCTGCACGAACACGAAGCCATCTCTTGTCCAACATTTTTGGATACCAAACTTTTGGCGGGCCGCCATAAATGTGCCACGCCACGGCTTCGTCAAAAACTCGGATAAAGTGACCCCTGACCCCTTCAAACAAGTTTTCGCTAACCAGATCTTGTTTCTATTATCCAAGCTACACACTTTAAACAAGATAGGACGGGGCTTATCGGGAGAGGACTTGCGACCCATTCGATGGCAGCGGCTGATATCCGTCACAGAGAAGTTGGAAAGCTTCATCTGCACGGCCACAACTTTGGCCACTACAGCTGCAGTCTCTTCATCTTTGCCCTCGGCAACACCATGAAGCAGGAGTATTTTGCGACAGCTCCGCATCTCCATACTGTCCTGCTGTTGCTTGAGTGGGCCTACCTGATCTTGCAGGCAGCGCACAGCAGTCACAATGAAATCTCAGAAAGCAGCAAATTCCGATGCCAAGTTAGTCACGCTGGCTGATGGAGCAGCAGCTTGAAGGTCACTTTGATATGACTTCATGCGCTGGTCAAACAAGAGTTGAAGCTGATCCACTGACTGTTGAATGGCATCCATGTTAATGTGTAATGTGAAGTAACCAAAGTGAAAGTTAACAAAGTGTTTATGGTGACTGACTAGTAAGGAAAACACTTTCTGGCTGGTACTGAGTCCTAAATTTTACTTACATCAAAATCAGGCACTTTTATAGTAATTTAATATTATTTTGGATTAAATTTTGCTAGACAAAATGTATATTGATGTATTATTTACAACTACCCCCGAGGAAAAAAAAATTTACAGGGTTATTAGAACAATGCTAACAACCTCTTAGGGTTGACTTCTGCTAATCCTAACAAACAATATTTTTGGCAAGTTTTTTTGTGTTTTTATGTTTTTTTTTTTGACAGTATAAGTAAGTACCTGATGTTAAAAGGCTCTTGTGTCTGTAATGTATTATTTCATATTTTGGATTACTTTGCTCGATGTCAATATTCAAAACTCTATTCAAAGTGAGCACGGCGCGAACCAGTGCTGCCGCGGCGGGCGCTCTTCGCTCAGAGTAGGCATTAAAACACAAAAATATTTTTTTTCAAACCTTTTTTGTTTCTTAGGGCTAGCAGAAGTCAATCCTAAGAGGTTGTTGGTAATTTACCAATAACCCTGTATAGTAGAAAATGGGTTGTGTAAGGTAAGAAAAATAAATTAGTTACTGCCAATTGCGAGTTTGACTCCTACTTCAATGGTTCTGTAATAAAACAGGATGTACAAGAAAATGATTTTTTTATTTATATTATTCGAGACCCTAAGCGGGAGTCCGACACTCACTTAGCAGTTACCTATAAAGGACGTCCCACGGGTATGCCACATGGAGAGAAAGTTTTTGAATCAGTGATGGCTCAGTCTGCCGTGCAGCAGGTCCATAATTCGAATACCGCCGCGGGCTTGAGCTTCACCGCATGGTGGAAGGGCATTTTGCGAATGCCCGCCTGGCTAGCGACCACCCTCAAGTAGAAAATGTGTTATGGCAGGCAGAGGTTAGTCCGCTTAACATCAGTTAGAACTCGAGCTTGTTCCGTCACAATATCATAAAAAAAACATCTAGATCTGAAAATACATATTATCCTTGGATAAATGGCTCGTCCGAAAATTTTTCAGTTTATTAACTATTATACTAAGTACTTAAAAACTACACAACCGATTTTGACGATTAAAATGTGATCAACTTGAAGTTACATTGTACCCAACATAAAAAATAATAATCAAAATCAGTTCATACATACAGTAAAGTACATACAAATAATATGAGAAAAAGAACATACCCTACAATCAAACTGAGAAACTACTTCTTTTTTTTAGTAGTCTATTAAAATAAAACCTACATACATACAATCGCATCTGTATTCCCCGAAGGGGTAGACAGAGGTGTGTAAGTACCTACCCACGTTTCACCAATTGGGTTCTGGTCCCATGTAATAGGGGTCGAGCCATTGCACGCCAAGCACTGCTGCTGAATTTCTATTCTACGTTACGACTGTTCCTTCCACCATCTCATCAGGCATCACTATCAGGTGAGATTGTTGTCAAAGTATAGCTTATCACCAACAAAAGTAGGTACTGCTCTCGCGCATTTTATTACTTAAACCGACTTTTCCGATCTGATGAGAAGATATGGTGATAGATATATATGAAGATATTATATATCTTTAGATTCGTTTAGAGGTTAACTGTGGGTACGGCGCCGATGCAAAAATGACTGGGCATTTAATTTCATGTCAATACATAAGAGAATGCTATGCGTCAATAAAAGAAAGGCTAGGGAATGAAGAAATAAACTACTTCTTCAGACTTCATTTTAAGATACTCCGTATTATGAGCCTCAGAAACTTATTGAGAGTAAACTAATTGTTAAATGTGACAGCATAATGGATGAATTCTTCCGCTGCCTTTTTGTTTGCCTGTTGATGATGTACATAATATAAAGGATATTTGTTTGTTTACCAAAGCCCATCCAGTTTTATTAAAGAAAAAAGATCACAGTATGAACATATATTATATCAACCTCCATGCCGCAGAGTCATTTATAAAAAAATGTAAACAATTGGTGTATATAAATTTATAATAATTTACCAAATACGATAAAAATGTTAGAAGGCAATTGTTTTAAAAAACAATTATGTGATTGGGTCCTCACAAAATGTTTTTATAGTATTAAGGAATATTTAAATTATAATTTCAAAAATGAATTTTAATATTTGCACGTCTTGCAGGCTAAATGCTGTACCTACCTACTTGACAGATTATAAAAACTTGTTATAGTCCGGCCGCCGAGAGAATGCGTTTGACAGTAAGTGTTGTGGCTTGTAAATGGAGTAAAATATAAAATATACCCTATTTATATATACTTAAATGCCTGACTAATACAATATTATGCAGTCAAACTGTCTATGTTACTTTGAAATGGGGAAAAAATATTCACAAAACGAACTGTCAAACGCATTCTCTCGGCGGCCGGACTATAATGTAAGGATTTGTACTGTATTCTCGCATATAAAATATTGATTTGAAACGAGATTTAATTTAACACGCGTATCAAAAACCGGCTGTTTCTTATCACCAAATTTTCGGTGATGTCTGTCTACTCATGCGTATAAGAAACAGAGTTAGCGAGTTATATGAACAAAAAATAGTCTTACATACCACATCTTATCATATGGAGGAGTAGGCCCATCATTTTTAATACGATGAGCTGTGAGCCACGCTTTTTTGAGGATTTCTGTACAAATAAACTTTTTTCTTTACGTTCGTCAAACCACCTGCAGGGCTATCACGTATCTTCTGTAGCAATCAACTGTTGATTGCAACAATAAAACCGTCAGTTTTGACAAATTTTGTAAGACAGATAGATAACAGACCTTCATGCGTCCGAACGTTAGTCACCGACCGTTTTATTTCTTTTATACCTGAGACGATAACTGGCATATACATTGATCGAATTTAAAATTTCGTACTATCCATTCTACTAAAAAGTTTGTAAAAATATAGGATATATACAGGTTGTACTCCCATGGTCAGTATTTCCTTTTATTTCATATTATTATTACTCTAAAATCTAAATAAAACAAATAAAGGCAAAATTCTTACCTGTTACGTGTGAGCAGAAATTTTAATGAGATAGACAAGAGAGTTGGCCTAGACTTATTTTGTACAAGCATTGCATCGGCTAGGCGGTTGTTGAGCAGAGAGTTCTTCGACTAAATGTTTGAATTTTATTATAAGCAGCAGTCTAAACATTAAGACTAAGTTGTAACCTAGTGTTCATTATTTGAATGTCAGTTATAAGATAGTTATCCGTGAGGACCTATAATTGGTTATCTGTTGTTATTATTAGTTATATAAGTCAGACAGTTTAACAAATATCTTAATATTTGTTATACTGTTGGTCTTAAGTTTAGAAGTAACAGTATAACAAGTATCTTAATATTTGTTATACTGTTGGTCTTCAGTTTAGAAGTAACAGTATAACAAATATTTTAATATTTGTCATATATGTATGTTAATAAATGCCAATATTAACTTAAATTTTGATCTACTTAGATTTCAAAAATAAAATTAGATTTTAGAATAATAATAATATGAAATCAAAGGAAATACTGACCATGGGAGAACAACCTGTATATATGTATACTATGTTAGTACAACTCTTTATTAGAATTGATATTACGAAATTTTAATTCGATCAATGTATATGCCAGTTATCGTCTCAGGTATAAAAGAAAAAAACGGTCGGAGACTAACGTTTGGGCACAAGAAGGTCTTGTTACCTATCTGTCTTTTTCATTGATACAAGATCTGTCCAAACTGTCATTTTTGATTGTTGCAATCAGCATTTCATTGCTACAGAAGATACGTGATCACCCCGCGGTGTCTTGTAGGCTCCTGTAGAAGACGTACGGCCATATATTCTATTTGATCTATGGTACGGCCGGTACCCTCTTATTTAATTTTATCGTGTTAAGGCTTCTTTCGGAAACCAATGATTTGTCTCCAGTGTAACACTTGTCAGCTAATCAAGGTTATCATCATGTCATAGGTTAACTGCCGTTTCTGAACAATCGAGTAACTCAAGACTATTCATCACACGAGTTAAACGTAATAAATAAATATGACTACCTCTTTCAAAGACAAAAATTAATCACATAAAATATGGAATATCCTAATAGAGTGTGTTTATAGTATGTTTGTTACTTTTTCACACTCTAACGGCTGATACAATTTTGATGTTTAGTTTTTGCTCCAACATTAGCGAATTAGGCATACATTTCGACGATTTGGTATATTATAAAGGCGAAAGCTTGTATGTTTGTTTGTTACCTTTTAACTCAATACCGGCTTGACCGATTTGCATAAAATTTAGGATGCAGATACCTATACCTAAAGTAACTTAACACAAAGGCTGCAGATCGTTATCATCATAATAATTGTGTGATTAAAACTGTGATAAACTAACTAACTTCAGTGCTTTCTCCGAAACATGGCTATGAAAAACAAGTCAGATGATCAAGATCAGCATGCCTATTATACTTATTCAAGAAAGAGTAAATTTAATGATTTGTTAGGCAAAAAATTGGTTTTGGTTGTTTTTGGTTGGTTATTTGATATGGTTTCATCATAGAAGTAATAAGTGCCTACTTACTAGTTTTAAAAATGGACGGGCACACAGTCATGTTCTTATTCCAGTCAACTTTAGCGTTTACGCCATCTACAGGCGAAAAGCCTGTAGTACAGGCATTTACACCAAAGTTAAAACTACCTTTCATGTGACATAATACAATAATGCACTTGAAGGAAATGCACTGACCCCTCGTGGATGACGTCTCAGTCCCCCTCAAACTCCAGTAGAAGTAGATAGTTCTAAACTAAAACGCGCTCCGCAAATTCAAACTCTTAAATAATCGCTGTCAAGCAATTGGCAAAAATAAATGACTACTTAAGTAGATGTATTGTGAAATTCACTACTTTGTATAAGCCGCAGTTCTATCATAGCCATACATGTGAGATTCCGTGTGCTCATCATCAACTTGAAGAACTGCCGTCCGGAGCGTGGCGTGAGAGACTATAGGACTCAGTTGCAATGTTGTTGCATTTTGATAGTGCTTGATCAGAAATCACATGTAATACACATTATTTATAGGTGCCTACTTATCAACAAATATTTTAGAAAAAATTTATAATATATATATATATGTATATCCCTTGGAATTTTACAAGGTGTATGAAAATTATTCAACAAATGGGCTCTCAATGAAAACTACCTACCATTCATTTGAAAGATGAAAAATCTCTCCATGTTTTGCAACGGGTAACATATCCCAGTGAACTTTTACTTGTTTTTCAAACGGCCTCGAGTGAATGTATTCACCAAGGTGATGTCCGGACTGCACTCGGGTAAGTTTTACATTCACCCAGTGATTTTCGAACGCACGCAAATTTAATCAACCATCGCCAATATCTTTTAGTGCATGGTACAATAATATACCACGCCAGGTATTACACTCCCAGACCGGATGTCACGTAACCGGGACACAAGCATTCTGTCATCATTTCTATCTACGGCTCTCAAACTTTATACCTATTAGGGGGCAGTAAAATGACAGTTAATAGATTTCACCTTTTTTTTAGTTCGTACAGAGTGTTTGACACCGAATAGTTTCTTATAATGGGTACCGTCGATGCTTATAGGCCTAAATTTTTCATAGATTAAAATCAAGTAATTATTTTCTTTGCCGAAAAAAAAGCCAAGAAAGCTCAAAAATATCGGAAGTAAAAGCCAATTAGGTATATACGCTATATAACCAAAGGAATTTTACATAACATACCATATTTAGTAGTCTCAGTAAGAACTAAGAATGGCTTCGGTATTGTGGACCTCAAATGTCTACAATACCGAAGCCATTCTTCGGCTACAGACAATTTTGCAGGAAATGACAAAAATCTTTAAATCACTGCTTTTTCTACTTTTACTCTTACAGTTACTTTTTGCATGGTGAAAGGGCATTTTGCAAAAGCCCGCCTGGTTAGCGACCCCCTCAAGTAGAAAATCTGTCGCCAAGCACCTAACGGTGTGTTCCGGCAGCAGTCCTTGAGAGCCAGTGAAATTACAGGTACAGAGACTTAACATCTATGGCTCCTGGTGATAGGCGCAGTGCAATTCGTGATTGTGACGAAATGCATCTGTTATAGGCAGAGGTTAGTCTGCTTAACATCAGGTGGGCCTCGAGCTTGTTCCGTCACAATAGAAAAAAAACATGTTTTTTTATTGTACTCGTAGCTTCCAGAAATGGGACGACCACAAAGTTTGCGAATCACTGCCCATATGTGCATGAGCGAGAGCGAAACAGATGCAAATCATATACGTGAGACGGAGACGGCGATATTTGTCAAAATAGTGGAACCATAGGGAGACAACCAAACCAATGTGATGAACATTGATTAATGTGTGACTTTCTATTAGACGTTTGAAATATTGTATTAATATTTTAGAACAAAACATTCACATGAAAAAGAACCATGAACCTGTATGCTGCTGCAATCATGTTTTAATAAAGAGCCAATTTGGTAGTGACGCAAGCTTGTGATTCTTCGGGAGTAGAAGACCTTGTTTTCTTAGACCATGTTTTAGTGTAAGTTTAGTGGACTTTTTGTGTAAAAGCTAACGTGTTTATTTAAGAAGAAATTGGTTATGTTCACCTCAGAAGTTCGGAAATGTTTTGTTTGTCATTTGAAATATGCATGCTTTTCATTGTAATGGCCTATGTTTCAATTAACTTTTCTGTTTTGACGAATGAATTGCTCAAAATTAAGGGTTGCAAAGTAGTAAGTTACGAGTGAGATATTCGTATCCTTATTGTGTTTACGAGATGCGTTATACAATTGCGCGAGCTGTTTTCTATTTGACTGTACTGATACCGCTATCGGCCGTGCAACTCCACCGGACTTTGGGCGAGGCCCTCTTATAGCCCTGGAGGGGGAAATACCCAAGTCGGGCGTAGAAGGCAAAAAGCGGTTTCAACCTCTGTCTCCTGCGGGCGCCAAACACACACCGCTACTAAAGGAGGAGTTGACAGCGAGATCAAGGGCACCACGATGTGGTGGTACGGAGCTCGACTTGAATTTCTGCCGAGAGACATTGGGGGGGTCGGAACTAATTGTTCCGGTACAATTGCAGTGTTGTATTGTTGAGAGTGGGCCCTACGGAAATTCACTATGTGACTTAATAAAGTCTCGAATATGGAGAGACACTAATCGAGACTTTATTTTTGCCTCGAGCTAGCCGGTGAGCTCGGTGTTTGATTGTGTACGACGCGACCAGAAACAAAGTTAGCCTTTTTAAAGCCAACTTGGAATTGCTATCTCCGCTTAAGTCTACACGGTTTCTATAGGTACGGACATCCTATATTACCATTCTCAGCTTCTAATATACAATTATTACAATAAACTTCAAAATTGTGAACGTATTTACGTTTTCGCTTAATTTAAGTACAAAAGTTTTTATTATGTTGCGCTAAATCCAAGTAGGTATACCTAACACATAAAAACGATAGTCCTAAAATTTTAATGTTTCTTTTCAATTTTAAGTCAAGAAAGCAGTCATTTATATGACGACAAAATCTGCTTAAGACTACCCGCAGTTACACAGAATGGAGAATGCCCAGTTCACTTCGAGACTTAGGTCCCCTGAAAAAAGTGTTGTGTCCTGATTATTTCTTTTTTAATTTGTTAATAAAACTGTCTAATTTTAGAATCAGTACCCATTTTTGATATTTTTACCCTGGTTTAAGAGTATTTAATTTTATATTTAACTAATGAAGTTATGAAAATTATCAATCAGATATCATGTTACTGCCTATGACCATAATACTTATAAGACAAATCGAATTATACTATAATCATAAATATCAAAATCCGCAACCTCATGGTTTAGGAGGTAGGTCTCAACAACCTTATTCTGGTCTGTTGACTGAATAATTATTCAGACCTAATATTAATGCAAATCTTCTACGTCATTGCTTAATTCTACACAATATAACAATAAAATTGCTCTATTTACTCGCACATGCTCCCAGTTGTAAGATTTTGCCTGTCTGTATTGATAACATCCTAATTGAAATCTTCTTAAATCACCTAGATTAAATCTAGGAAATTATCCAGATTGGGAGCAGTGCTATCAATGTTTTTAAAGATCGCACGTTTTCTATTTATATTTCAAATCTGAATAAATTCTGTAAGTATTTTACCCTATTAATCTAATCTGAGGAATATCCAGATACTCGGAAGCAACCGGCCTATCTTCTATTGTTGTAAAGAAAGCATTTAACAGGCTACAGGCTATTTTACAATCAACCAAAAGCGACTATGAGACTTGACACTTGACAGTAACTCGATATGACATTATAACACAGATCAGTAGTGTTGCTAGTTGACATTCTTAAATCGAGTCCAACCATATCGATTTATTCCCTAATTTAAGTGTGTGTCACTGTGTAGACAACTGTGCTTCCACGGTATACCATCGCCGATGCCTTATATCAATAGGATGTTTTTCAGAACTATCAATAATACCTAAAAATATAAAATAAAATAATAATAGTAAATGAAATAATTGAGTATACTAACGGTATGGATTGTTTCTGCGCTGTCGATAGATTATTAATTAAATGTAAAACTAACAACTAGTAAAAAAAACTCAATAAATAGCAATGAATTAAGTTATTGCTATGTATTTTTAATCGATTTTAGATTGTGAAAAAATGGGAACTATAAATAACTGGCAATTCGAAGTTGGCAATATTGTAGTGCATATTATCTTTGGAGGCATAAGGACTATGTATCCAGTTGCCAATAAATTATAAAAAAATATATTATCTTTGGTTGGTAGTTGTGAAATTACAGGAAATAAATAATTTATAAAAATAGTACTCTTTAAGAAAACTTTTAATGCTAGAGTGAAAAGAAAAACGCTGTGTATGATAGAAGAGCTAAAAAAATATGTAACGATTTTAGCATAATATTTTAATGGGACACTCCGCCATATAAGGGACCTGCCATTGACCATTCTCCTATAATTTTAGGATTATATTTTTTAAATGTTAAACTTATTTGGACTTTAGCGCAAACAATATAAGAATTTTCATATCTTACTTCATTTTAGTTCAAGTTGTGGTGAATAACAGAATAATTCCCATTCAGGTACATTTATCTCGATTATTTATTGAATCGTTCCCGAAGAAGCAATAGAACCAAAACTCAAAGGGGGCGAAGTCGTGAGCAGGAGCTAGTGCTTCTTAAAACAGAAGTCATCTTTTTTTATTACCAGGGCAGATTACCAGCTTACTGTTGACATTTCTAATTAACCAGTACCTATAGAAAGAGTATTCGGAGGAAGCCAAGTTTCGATTGAACCCCGCTCGGGGCGAATATCGGAGAACTCTTCAAAATAAAGTTGACGTCACGTTCCTTTTATGGTAACCATCTCATGTGTTTGCCATCGAGGATAAATAATGTTTAATTTTTTTTATTATTTATTTATTTAAAGGCAATATATACATTATTTTCCTCTAAGTGCCTCACTAATTAAATAAATAATATCAAAACACCGATATTATAATACATTGTACATCGAGGGGTGAAAACGATCTATTTCTGTTCGAGAGTATGTTTTATAGATACTTAAAGGAAACTCGAGAACAGAAATAGAACTTTTTCCCGAGTGATACATATTGTTTTATACTACACCTACGAAGAAAATAAAAACATTAGGTACCTATAAGTTTTCTCGTATTTGCCCTGAGACTTCTCAGGAAGTAAGTTCTTTTGTGACTTCTTGAGCTGTACTTATTTCTGGTGGCGCCGTTACTATAAATTGTCACTTTCACTGTCAGATGACTTTTGGGAAAATTTTAGAATAATTAAATGCGTACTGTTATATTATCAATTTTGAATCAATTTTATAAAAAAATAAAAATTTAACAAATCGAATTAATTGCCGCGCTTTTTTATCGTTGTGCAGAGAAAGGTTGCCAACCTCCTTTCATTGAAAATGTAGTACGAAAAAAATCCTACCTCTTTTTTCTAATTAATTGATAGAAAACCTTTTTTGAAGTATGTTTTGGAGCTGTATATTTTATTTCTGGTGGCGTCATCTTTATAAAATCGTCACTTCTACTAACAGATGACATTTTGGAAAATATTTGAAATAATTAAAAACGAATTGTTAAATTACATTAAAAAAGAATTACATTACATATGTATTTACTAAAATAAAAAAAAAACAAAACAAATGAACTGTCGCGCTTTTTTCGTAGTGCTGTGGTGGTGCAGGGAAAGGTTGCCAACCTCCTTTCATTGAAAATTGATTACGAAATAAATCCCACCTCTTTTTTCTAATTATTTGATAAAAAACCTTTTTGAGATATGACGGTTGTATTTTTTGTTGTTGGCAGCTAATAAAACAAAAGAGCGCTAGCAGGGCAGGTATTTTAATTTTTTCATACAACATTATTTCACTACTGCGGAGGAGGGAAAGTAGGAAAGTATGAAACACCATATCACTTTTCCCGCCGCACATTTATAAGGGAAAAATGACAAACTTTATAACACGCTTTTGAACGAGCAATGAGACATTTTCTGTGTAAGTGTGGTATAAAATAATCATTGTTTTCGTCTATGTAATGAATAAAGGTTATTTAGGTAATAGATCGACATAGAGGAAACTTTTCATTAACAATCATCACTTTTTACTTCATATTAAAGAACTTAATTTTAGGATTATATATATCCATAATTTGCATCAATATATCATTCATGGCATAAAATAGTAAGTTATACCTACATAAAGTTGTATAAGGTAACCAAACATTAGGATGCTTACGTAGGGCCTATATAACGGTTTAGACGACATTCCCATTGGTAGATACGGCCAACTAACAATTATGCAATTATCTATCAGATACTTTGATTTCGATTAATTCGCTAATAATATACAGGGCTATTGGTAATATGCTAACAACCTCTTAGGGTTGACATCTCCTAGGACAAGGAGATGTCAACCCTTGTCAAAACAAACATTTTGAGATGAACATTTTTTGTTTTATTTATGCTGACTAAATCCTCCCCTTTGTATATTTATTCCTGTTTGTAACAAATGTAAACCTCCAAAATGGATTTTTATTTTGATATTAGTAGCCTAATAAAAAAACTTATAATTTTTAATGCCCCAAACTTTGTTTTTTTTTTTACTTTATCAATACTCTAAGTGTTACCTTTTTATGTCAAACGAAGGGTATAAAAAAGAAATCATCCATATTATGTACGTACACCCAGCTCACATCAATATTTTAGAATGAATTAATTACCGGGGATATGCCTCGTCAATCCAAAAGTTCTCATAAAATTTTCGATAAACACAGGTGGTGTATCTACTCGTATGTAAAGTTTCTCTGAAATACGACAAAGTTACGATACGTAAACACTTTCATATCGTCAAATTTTGTCGAGTTTTGGGTATTGTAACGACTGAAGGCTATTGACATTCTTAACTTTATTCGTAATGTGAAACTTTTCTTAAACTTCTCCTTTGTAGAAAATGGGGAACAGCAACATTTTATAAAATTAATAAATTTATTCGCCCGTCAAATTTTAGGGTAACTTTGGTTCATAATTGGACTGAAAAACAATTTTGTTTTCTATGTCATTACATTAAAATTATGGTTATATTCAGGGCTTAACAAACATTTTAAACTTTTTGGTGATTTGCGATAAGCATATTAAGATGAAATATACCGTTGTGTAGGTCAAATATTTGATTATATAAAAAAATATTCAGGCGTAACTTTGTTCAACTCTAAAGAATATTATTTGTCACATGCGACATTTTAAAGTCATGCAAAAACAAATAGCCAAAAGTCCCCAAGGTAGGTTTTTTTTTTCCAATTATTTGTAAATTCATGATCCCCAAGCTAGGTTTAAAAAAAAGTATTATCCTCCCTTTTTCGCATCTAATGGTTTAACCTTAGCTGATTATATTGACTAATAATAAAAAAGACTTCATGTAATAATTTATAATATGAAAAAGGAATCGTATATTACATCGCGACTCTTTGCGACTGAGCAGGAATAATAGGTATATGGTAATAATTATTATGCACTTTATCCAAAAACACTGAAAACGATTATTTGACGGGGTTTCGAAGCTTTGATCAAAAACATCAATCTTTTAATTCTTTTATAAGCTTGCAGTTGCAATTCTTAACCCTAAAAAACGAGGGCCGACTTGCGCATGGACAGTTTGTTTAATATAGATATCTACCTTGTTTATGCCCTCTCTGGTGGAGAGTAATCGAAGGTGGTAAGCAAGTTTAACAAAGAACGGGAACTGGCTTTTAAGGGGCGGTATCGTAGAAGAGTTTGCCTATTACCGATTAACTAGGTTAAGGCCCTTGGGTACGTCAAATTCGTACTTTCTAAAGCGAACTCCTCCGTAACCGCTGAAGTTGAAGACTTGAAAAAAATATATTTTATAGATGAATTCAAGTACAACATTTGCAACATATGATTTTACGGTATTACTATTACTTTTGCCTTAAAAAAAATTCAAACTACATACTATTTCTTGACTTATATGGCGAACTCCTTCTAAGCGGCTACGATTTTTGAAAAATAAATTGTACCATTAAATTTCTAGATTGTTATACTACAATTATAACATAGCATTTGTAAATCCATTGATATTTTCCTAAGAAAATGTCGAATTATTCAGATTCAGAACGCTTGCGGTTCCGAGGTGCTCTGCGCGGACGCGGGCGGCAGTGTTGCGCAAGCGTTGGCACGGGGAGGCTGTGTCGCTCGTAGCTCCGCTCGCGCTTTCGACTGATAACGATCTTGTCTTTGTATTCGTGCATTGACACGCGAGATTCGTAGCTGTGTGCGTGCAATGATTCGCTCGCTGCAGAGGGCCAACTTGATTGCGACGTGAAGTATGCGCGGTGACGCTTTATTATTGGTATTTTGTAGACAAATTTTAATCGAATTGTCTCACATATGAAAAGAATCAAAACTTGAAATTGACAATGTTGTGGGTAAATTACAATGGGCGGCCTTATCAATAAGATCAATGAAAAGTTTTATAATATATGTACAAAATTAATTAGTAATGTCTATAACGCTCTCATGTTATAACTGGTTAACTAAAGAAAATATATTTTTTTATATTATGGCAAATAGTTTCCGGCTTTAGTAGTTTGTAGGGTACAAAATGGTTCTCTACTACATTTAGAGTTTGTATGGGGCTACATACATCTTTTGGAGTTCTAAGCTTTTCTTGATAATTGTATTAGGTGTTTTGATATAGGTTAATTAATACTACATAAAGATAACGTCTGCCAAGTAAAGATGGATAACGTATCTCGAAAATAGTGAGAGATAGGTAAGGGAGATTAGCACCGTGGGGCGCCGGGTTAGAATTGCACCTCCCCATATAATCCCGTGGGTGTCGTAAGAGGCGATTAAGGGAAAACTACTGGAAGGTGGGCAGCCACGTATATAGGTTTTTCTGGACGTCCTTATTCCAAATTTCGAATTTATTTTTCGATGACGTCTGCCAAGTGAAAAAAGTTAGTCCGATATGGCTGAAAATTGATATCTAGGTTGTGCTGTGCGTCATTATTCCGAATTTGGAATGTATATTCCGATGACGTCTGCCAAGTGAAAAAAGTTACCTAGATTTGGCTGAAATTCAAAATCTAGGTAGTTCTAGACGTCTTTATTCTGAACTTGGAATTTATTTTTCTATGACGTCTGCCAAGTGAAGAAAGTTACTCCGATTTGGCTGAAATTCAAAATCTAGGTAGTTCTAGATGTCTTTATTCCGAATTTGGTATTTATTTTTCGATGACGTGTGACAATTGAAGAAAGTTACTCCGATTTGGCTGAAATTCAAAATCAAGGTAGTTCTAGACGTCTTTATTCCGAATTTGGTATTTATTTTTCAATGACGTCTGCCAAGTGAAGAAAGTTACTCCGATTTGGCTGAAATTCAAACTCTAAGTAGTTCTGGACGTCTTTATTCCGAATTTTGAACGTATTTTTCTATGACGTCTGCCAAGTGTGGAAAGTTACTCCAATTTGGATGACATTCAAAATCTAGGTAGTTCTGGACGTCTTTATTCCGAATTTGGAATGTATTTTACGATGACGTCTGCCAAGTAAAAAAAGTTGCTCCGATTTGGCTAATAATCGAAATCAAGGTTTTTCTGGACGTCTTTTTTCCAAATTTGAAATTATTTTTTCGACGACATCTGCCAAGTGAAGAAAGTAACTCTGATTTAGCTGAAATTGAAAATCTAGGTTGTTCTGGACATCGTCATTCTGAATTAAGAATTAATTTTTTGAAGACGTCTGCCAGGTGAAAAAAGTTACTCCTATTTGGCTGAAAATCGATATCTAGGTTTTTCTGGACGTTTTTGTTCAATATTTGGCATACATTTTTCGACATCTGCTAGGTGAGGAAAGTCACTCCAATTTGGCTAACATTCAAAATCTAGGTAGTTCTGGACGTTTTTATTCCGAATTTGGAATTTATTTTTCGATGACGTCTGCCATGGGAAGTAAGTTACTCTGAATTGGCTGAAAATCAATATCTAAGTTTTTCTGGACGTCCTTATTCCAAATTAGGAATTTATATTCCGATGACGTCTGCCAAGTGAAAAAGTTCCTCCGATTTTGCTGAAAATCGATATCTAGGTTGTGCTGTGCGTCATTATTCCGAATTTGGAATAATTTTATTTATGTCGTCTGCCAAGTGAAGAAAAATACTCAGAATTGACTAAAAATGGATATCTAGGTTGTTTTAGACGTTATTATTCCAAATGTAGAATTTGTTTACGATGACGTATGCCCAGTAGATAAAGTAACTTCGATATAGCTGAAAAGATCGATCGTCTAGAACAACCTAGATATCGATCTAGGTTGTTCTAGACGTCTTAATTCCAAATCTAGAATTTATTTAACAATGACGTCGGCCAAGTGGAAAAAGTTACTTTGATTTGGCTACAAATCGATACTTATCTTGGTTTTCCTGTACGCTTTTCTATTCGTACTATCGATCTTAATTGTTATTAACTTGTTGTGAAGTGCGTGAATCCCTCTAGGGTGAGTTCCTTATTTATTATTGTTATTTCATAGTGCTGACTAAAACCTATGTAACGTAAACAGCTACCGCGCTAGACTGTGAGTTTTAAAATGTGAGTCGCTGGTAACAGTACCACGATCGTGTCGGCGCGGCTTGGCAACAGTTGGCTGAGGAATATCAGCTACTAAGCCGGTGTCTTCCTTCCAGGATTCCACTTCACTGATTTAATCCGAGGACGGGTGTTTCGAGCACTCACTACCGAAATCCAGAACTATCAGCTGACGCCAAGACCGCCACATCTGGGACCTGGATCACGTGTACTATCAGGCCAGTGTCTCCCTCCGGTCTATGTAACTTCAGTAGAACTGTGCGGCTGTGCAACCTGATAAGGCTTGGCCTAATAAACTTTTCAAACCTACTCCCTGAGTTTACCTACCTACCTGCTGACCGTGGGATGATTAGCAGTTCCCTATCGCCGCAGTACGATAAAAGTAGGAAAATTATGATTACTTATCAAAGACGCACGAATTAACATCAAAATAATATTTTGACTAACCTCGACGTTTCGATCAAGTTGCATTGACCGTGGTCACGAGTAGACTGAAGAAGCGGGTGTCATCGTCTTGAGGAGCGGCGGGAGCGATTTAAATCTACCCCGCTTGGTTTTCGTTAATGTTATTTAGAAACATGAGTTTAGTTCACGAAATTTTAAAGAAAAGTACTTATAAATCAATTCAAATCTCCTAATAAATGAGAAAGTATATACGTATATGAGGTTACCTTTTCACGATGGAACCAATCTTTACAATATAGCTGTAGATAAATTGCCCATATTATTATTTCCTAGACAAGAAATTATTCATCTCATATCTCGTACCCGGAAAGTAGTGTTTGTTTGATGCGAGTAGAGTAGTTAGTAGTAAATAGTAGTATTAATTGAGTGGAAGACTGCTTCCCACCTATGGGCGGGAAAATCTAAAGGTAAATACTTGCTTCTCAAGGGCCGACATGTCCAATAGCACAAACGTTGGCCATTTTGTATTTTTGCGTACGACACAGTCGTCCCTATTCTTATTTTTCAATTGTTTTTCGCCATTATACAAATCTTCCTTTTATATCGTCGTTTTTAAACGAGTAAACCCGCGTCGGCTATAATCTCATTTATAAGGAGATTTGAATAAACGATTAGTATAATTTTCTTACTCTTATCCGATATATCTTAGCGTTTTAAAGATACGTCATCTATTTTTACTTAGCAAACGTCATTGAAAAATGAAATCCAAATGTAGAATAATGACGCCCAGCACAACCTAGATATCGGAGTAACTTTCTTCCCTTGACAGACGCCATTAAAAAAATAAATCTTAATTCGGAATAATGACGCCCCGAAATCCTAGATATCGATTTTTAGCCAAATCTTAGTAACTTTTCTCACTAGGCAGACGTCATCTAAAAATAAATTCCAAATTTGGAATAAAAACGTCCAGAATAATAATATAAACAATAATATAAATCTTTATTTAAGCCAATAACACTTTTTCCAAATCTTGTATTGCTGGTGGTCTTCACACTTCGACGTTGAAGTTTGTATCGTTAAGACCTTAATTGATAGCTGTACAGTGCACATTTTCAGCCAAATCGAAGTACATTTTTCACTTGGCAGACGTCAACGTAAAACAAATTCTTAACATGGAATAATAACGTCTACAACAACCTAGATATCAATTTTCAGTCAAACCGTAGCATTTTTCTTCACTTGGTAGATGACATTGAAAAAATAATTCCAAATTCGGAATAATGACTCTCAGCACAGCCTAAATATCGAGTATCAGACAAATCTGAGTAACTTTCTTCACTCGGCAGATGACATTGAAAAATAAAGAAATGGAATAAAGACGTCCAGAACAACCTAGGTAGGTACACTATACATTTTCATTTGACGACTGATCTCAGTGGCAGTTGCAATTGCGGATACTCACTATAATCGTACGGTAGGAATATAAAGTGCCATGTTACCGGAGCGCATCGCGCATCTGCATATTCTTTGACCGTTATATTTGTGCAGCGAGCGCGGAACGTATGCGATGATGCGCGAGTAAAGTAAGCTCGATTAGGTCCAGATGCTCAAGGCCATTGGCGAATCTAATCGCCTTAAGCGACATTCTCTGTGGTCAGCTAGTGATCGAGTGTGTTACGTAAGGCACGTTAAGTCGTCGGTTCGCGTTGGTGTCTTAGGATGGCAGTCTCTGTAGGTATTTTAGCAGGTATTTTACTTAATCTCGCCTCGATTACCCACAGGTAGTAACGATGTATTCTGGCAGCTGTCGTTGAGAGTCAGCAATTCTAGGCTAGCCCGAACAACATCTTCAACCACTTATAAACAGATAGCGGTCAAAAGCTGCCCTAATACATGAAGTGTTTGGCTACAAACTTTGGTGGAAAAAAGCCAGACAAGTCTAAATTAAAAAGTACATTATTTATACTGCATGTAACATTATTTCAGTTGTGCAACAATAACAAAAATGAAATGATCTAAATGTCTCTACCTATATACTTCTATACAATTCATGATTAAGTACATTAAGAGGTCTGTGGTGTGATGTGCTTCCGCTGGCTAGGTCTAGCCCGGTAAAAGTTTCAAATGTATATCAGTTTTCAACTGGCCATCCCAAATGTTTAATACTTACAATATGTATGCATGTGTCTCATAGTTACGTCATTATAAAGTTTCAATCTCAAATCTAAGATCAGGTTCATAATATATTTGATTTTAATATTTTTATGTTTACAATAACGGATGCTCTGCTCCATCACAATATGATGGTTATAGAACGATTGGAAAAAATTTAGTTATGACTCATTATCATGTTAGCTCAATTCACCAGAGCATACCCCGGCTATAGAGGTGGATGGAAGCGGGTTCAAATCCCGCACACGACAAATTTTTCCCCTCGTAAATTTGTAATTTTGTAATTCATATATTTGACTTTGATTTCGTCTGCCAGTATGCTTCTTCGGAAACTGGTAGAGCTCTGCCAAAGTAACAAGCCTGTAAAACGACTATTTCAGTACCTATATGTTATGTTCAAGTCAAGTAGAGCTCTACAGGATTCAGAGTAAACATCTATGGCACAGACTATGTACTAGTCTATGGCGAGAAATTCCAAGTTTTAAAATGTTTGTCGGGCTTGTAACTTCATAAGTAGTATTCAGCTTCAATAAAAGATTTTCAAATAATATTGGACCCTTATTTGTGTCTCCCTCATGATATAAAATGAAAGAAGTACAATACTACAGTTATTTATTATATGTTATTTAACTTAATATCTACTAAATTTCATGAAATGTTTCAGCCCAATTATATTGCACCCCTGTTACAAAATCCGTTCTTAGCCAACGTTTCTTACCTATAAACTACCTAACTACCAAATTTCCGCTTCATAGGTCAAGTAGTTTTCGAGATTTCATGTTTCGTCAGTTAGTAAGTCTAATTTGCAATCGGTAATTTGTTTTTTTTTTTGATTAATTATTTCATTAAAGACTTTTTAGAGTCCCGACACAATCTTGTTAAAATATGCGTGGCATTACTAGATCACACTAATGTTTCGTATGATACGTATTTTTTTTCGTATACGTTATGATTATACAAAGTAGGTATCAACGTAGTCCAAGTTTGGCACGAGTACCTATGAAACTTGGGCTTCCTAATCTACGTCGTAACTTAGTCATGTTTAGCGATTAGTTTGAACGTTACCCTCATGCGGTGTTACCCAAACCGCAGGTTAATTTAATGTTAACAAAGTTATTGAGACGATGTTTGTGCAATCTATAGATAGTTAATACATGTCTTATCTCACAAAGACGCACAAAGTGTTACGTAGGTAGAATCTTCAAATAGTAGGAAGAGGTCCATACATAAATATTTGTTGAGTATATAGGTACTCGAATAAATGATTTATTTCCTATTAATTTTATTATGAATTTATAAAAAATTTAACTGAAAAAACCTGTTTGTTTTTTAATCCGGAACATTTTTCCTAAGCATAAGAAAGTTGGAACCGATGAATCGAAGCGCTCGTAGCGAAGTTTGCTAAGGCGTTCTGAACCGTTCAGCAACGTCCGCCTCGGTCATGAGTTGGATGGGTGACAGCTGGTGACATTACTACTGAGCGCTTTCGTGCTTCGGATGGCACGTTAAGCCGTCGGTCCCGGTTGTTGTCTTAGGATGGCAGTCGTTATAGGATGGTGGTAGGGCATTTTGCAAATGCCCGCCTGGCTAGCTACCATCCTCAAGTAGAAAATCTGTCGCCAAGCACCTAACGGTGTGTGTGCTGTAACTGCAGCTGTCCTTGACAGCCAGTAATTCCAGGTTAGCCTTTCTACCATGCGTTGAAGCTCAAGCCTACGGCACGATGTAACGTTAATCGTTACATATATACGTATTCTGTATAAAATATGTACTAACATAATATATTTACACTTACTAAATAATATTTACACTTTAACCTACTAATAATTACAACACAAACATAAACAAATCATAATATTATTAATTAAATAAATTCATCAACGCGAGCAACATTTTAGTCATATGCCTTATCGCTCCTATTGTATTGAAGCGCAGCGGCGGAGGTCTGTCCGCGAGCTCGGCTGGACTCGGGCCGCCCCGACACACCGCTCACTGGTTTTGAGGTGAACGCACGTTACCATAATATATCATCGGTCTCCGCTACGTACGCTTTTAAAGTAAACAAACGTAACCGATAGATAATATTGACGCGTCCCTATCGTTTCCTCAAGACATTTAATAGATATTATTAATGTGATTTCGACCCCGCAATTGGGGTCCAATATCCACCATTACCTGCATCACCACATTTGGCCTCAAACGACACCGGAAGCTGGGCACATCCGAAACTTGGACCCTTGGACCCTAGCGTGCGCCCACCGATACGGCGGCTCATATGCAGGATAGTACTGGACCAGCAGAGGAGAAAGATAGTATACAGTAACGTAGGCTCTAACCCACGCTCTTTGCCCCTGCCGCAGCTTGGCCTCTAGGCATTTAATTAAAAATATAAATTTTGTGATCACGAAGCGTCTGTCTCTATTTACACCTAGACGTTACCCCGTGACAGCGATTCGAATCATGGACCTACTGCGCGGCAGTCCATAGCTAATGCCACTGAGCCATCACTGCTTCAAAATAAGTTAATTGAGTGTAATATAAAAACTACTCAATCGATGTTGAAGAATTTAAATGGAGTTGGAGTTTTTTTTATAGCTGATAGGCTAGCCTGTGAGCACTATCTGACCTGATGGTAAGTGATGATGTGGTCAAAGATGTTATTTAGGCTAACCTAGAATTACTGCCCCTCAAGGACAGCTGCCGGAACACACCGTTAGGTGCTTGACGACAGATTTTCTACTTAAGGCGATTAGAGTCGCCAATGGCCTTGAGCATCTGGACCTAATCGAGCTTACTTTACTCACGCATCGCCGCATACGTTCCGCGCTCGCTGCACAAATATAACGGTCAAAGAATATGCAGATGCGCGATGCGCTCCGGTAACATGGCACTTTATATTCCTACCGTACGATTCTAGTGAGTATCCGCAATTGCAACTGCGACTGAGATCAGTCGTCAAATGAAAATGTATAGTGTACCTACCTAGGTTGTTCTGGACGTCTTTATTCCTTTTCTTTATTTTTCAATGTCATCTGCCGAGTGAAGAAAGTGACTCAGATTTGTCTGATACTCGATATTTAGGCTGTGCTGAGAGTCATTATTCCGAATTTGGAATTATTTTTTCAATGTCATCTGCCAAGTGAAGAAAAATGCTACGGTTTGACTGAAAATTGATATCTAGGTTGTTGTAGACGTTATTATTCCATGTTAAGAATTTGTTTATCGTTGACGTCTGCCAAGTGAAAAATGTACTTCGATTTGGCTGAAAATCGATATCTAGGTTGTTTTCAGTTCGCACACAGACTCTTTAAAAAATCTGCAAATTTTAATGTAATATGCTACATAAACGAGTTTTCCAATTAAAATAACCTGTCATTCGTACAACTTTTGCAAGAAGATTTAGCCCTTTTATTAAAACATATTTATATAATCAAGTCTTGAATTTTTCAGTTTATATATCACCATATAGCATCATACATATAAACACGTAAATAACACAAATTTAGTTAAAATATAAATACCACCTGTGTGGATAATTTATAAAAAAAATGTATGAAACTGAACAAGATGTTATTTTATGGATAATTTGTAAGTTAAATTTATGTTTATAACTATTTTGCGTGAAAAATTGTACTGAAGTCAACTGTGCACTGTACAGCTATCAATTAAGGTCTTAACAATACAAACTTCAACGTCGCAGTGTGAAGACTACCAGCAATACAAGATTTGGAAAAAGTGTTATTGGCTTAAATAAAGATTTATATTATTATTATTATTCTGGACGTTTTTATTCCAAATTTGGAATTAATTTTTCGATGACGTCTGCCTAGTGAGAAAAGTTACTAAGATTTGGCTAAAAATCGATATCTAGGTTGTTCGGGGCGTCCTTATTCCAAATTTGGAATTTACTTTCCGATGACGTCTGCCAAGTGAAAAACTACTTCAATTTGGCTGAAAATCGATATCTAGGTTGTGCTGGGCGTCATTATTCCGAATAAAGATTTATTTTTTTAATGGCGTCTGTCAAGGGAAGAAAGTTACTCCGATATCTAGGTTGTGCTGGGCGTCATTATTCTACATTTGGATTTCATTTTTCAATGACGTTTGCTAAGTAAAGATAGATGAGGTATCTTTAAAACGCTAAGATATATCGGATAAGAGTAAGAAAATTATAATAATCAATCGTTTATTCAAATCTCCTTATAAATGAGATTATAGCCGACGCAGGTTTACTCGTTTAAAAACGACGATATAAAAGGAAGATTTGTATAATGGCGAAAATACATTGAAAAATAAGAATAGGGACGACTGTGTCGTACGCAAAAATACAAAATGGCCAACGTTTGTGCTATTGGACATGTCGGCCCTTGAGAAGGAAGTATTTACCTTTAGATTTTTCCGCCCATAGGTGGGAAACAGTCTTCCACCCGCTACTCGCATCAAACAAACACTACTTTCCGGGTACGAGATATGAGATGAATAATTTCTTGTCTAGGAAATAATAATATGGGTAATTTATCTACAGCTATATTATAAAGATTGGTTCCATCGTGAAAAGGTAACCGATATACTTTCTCATTTATTAGGAGATTTGAATAATTGATTTATAAGTACTTTTCTTTAAACTTTCGTGAATTAAACTCATGTTTCTAAATTACATTAACGAAAACCAAGCGGGGTAGATTTAAATCGCTCCCGCCACTCCTCAAGACGATGACACCCGCTTCTTCAGTCTACTCGTGACCACGGTCAATGCAACTTGATTGAAACGTCGAGGTTAGTCAAAATATTATTTTGATGTTAATTCGTGCGTCTTTGATAAGTAATCATAATTTTCCTACTCTTATCGTACTGCGGCGATAGGGAACTGCTAATCATCCCACGGTCAGCAGGTAGGTAGGTAAACTCAGGGAGTAGGTTTGAAAAGTTTATTAGGCCAAGCCTTTTCAGGTTGCACAGCCGCACAGTTCTACTGAAGTTACATAGACCGGAGGGAGACACTGGCCTGATAGTACACGTGATCCAGGTCCCAGATGTGGCGGTCTTGGCGTCAGCTGATAGTTCTGGATCTCGGTAGTGAGTGCTCGAGACACCCGTCCTCGGATTAAATCAGTGAAGTGGAATCCTGGAAGGAAGACACCGGCTTAGTAGCTGATATTCCTCAGCCAACTGTTGCCAAGCCGCGCCGACACGATCGTGGTACTGTTACCAGTGACTCAAATTTTAAAACTCACAGTCTAGCGCGGTAGGGCAGCACAGCTGTTTACGTTACATAGGTTTTAGTCAGCACTATGAAATAATAATAATAAATAAGGAACTCACCCTAGAGGGATTCACGCACTTCACAACAAGTTAATAACAATTAAGATCGATAGTACGAATAGAAAAGCGTCCAGGAATACCAAGATAAGTATCGATTTGTAGCCAAATCAAAGTAACTTTTTCCACTTGGCCGACGTCATTGTTAAATAAATTCTAGATTTGGAATTAAGACGTCTAGAACAACCTAGATCGATATCTAGGTTGTTCTAGACGATCGATCTTTTCAGCTAAATCGAAGTTTCTTTATCTACTGGGCATACGTCATCGTAAACAAATTCTAAATTTGGAATAATAACGTCTAAAACAACCTAGATATCCATTTTTAGTCAATTCTGAGTATTTTTCTTCACTTGGCAGACGACATAGATAAAATTATTCCAAATTCGGAATAATGACGCACAGCACAACCTAGATATCGATATTCAGCAAAATCGGAGGAACTTTTTCACTTGGCAGACGTCATCGGAATATAAATTCCTAATTCGGAATAAGGACGTCCAGAATAACTTAGATATTGATTTTCAGCCAATTCAGAGTAACTTACTTCCCATGGCAGACGTCATCGAAAAATAAATTCCAAATTCGGAATAAAAACGTCCAGAACTACCTAGATTTTGAATGTTAGCCAAATTGGAGTGACTTTCCTCACCTAGCAGATGTCGAAAAATGTATGCCAAATATTGAACAAAAACGTCCAGAAAAACCTAAATATCGATTTTCAGCCAAATAGGAGTAACTTTTTTCACCTGGCAGACGTCTTCAAAAAATTAATTCTTAATTCAGAATGATGATGTCCAGAACAACCTAGATTTTCAATTTCAGCTAAATCAGAGTTACTTTCTTCACTTGGCAGATGTCGTCGAAAAAATAATTTCAAATTTGGAAAAAAGACGTCCAGAAAAACCTTGATTTCGATTATTAGCCAAATCGGAGCAACTTTTTTTACTTGGCAGACGTCATCGTAAAATACATTCCAAATTCGGAATAATGACGCACAGCACAACCTAGATATCGATTTTCAGCCATATCGGACTAACTTTTTTCACTTGGCAGACGTCATCGAAAAATAAATTCCAAATGTGGAATAAGGACGTCCAGAAAAACCTATATATCGATTTTCAGTACTGTAACTGTAACAGTCAGTTCGTCCACTGCTGAACACAGCCTCACTTTTTAAGGGGGTATTTGCCATAATCCCTACACTTGGCAGGCGTCTTGGGGATCGCAATGTAAGTTGGCAGTTCTTTAGAAGGCGCTGCTGCCCCCCTTTAAGTAGTTTTCCCTTAGACGCTTCTGACGACACCCACGGGATGATATGGGGAGGTGCAATTCTAACCCGGCACCCCACGTGGCTGCCCACCTTCCAGTAGTTTTCCCTTAATCGCCTCTTACGACACCCACGCGATTATAGGGGAAGGTGCAATTCTAACCCGGCACCCCATGGTGCTTATCTCCCTTACCTATCTCTCACTATTTTCGAGATACGTTATCCATCTTCACTTGGCAGACGTTATCTTTATGTAGTATTAATTAACCTATATCAAAATACCTAATACAATTATCAAGAAAAGCTTAGAACTCCAAAAGATGTATGTAGCCCCATACAAACTCTAAATGTAGTAGAGAACCATTTTGTACCCTACAAACTACTAAAGCCGGAAACTATTTACCATAATATAAAAAAATATATTATCTTTAGTTTACCAGTTATAATATGAGAGCGTTATAGACATTACTAATTAATTTTGTACCTATATTATAAAACTTTTCATTGATCTTATTGATAAGGCCGCCCATTGTAATTTACCCACAACATTGTCAATTTCAAGTTTTGATTCTTTTCATATGTGAGACAATTCGAATAAAATTTATCTACAAAATACCAATAATAAAGCGTCACCGCGCATACTTCACGTTGCAATCAAGTTGGCCCTCTGCAGCGAGCGAATCATTGCACGCACACAGCTACGAATCTCGCGTGTCAATGCACTAATACAAAGACAAGATCGTTATCAGTCGAAAGCGCGAGCGGAGCTACGAGCGACACAGCCTCCCCGTGCCAACGCTTGCGCAACACTGCCGCCCGCGTCCGCGCAGAGCACCTCGGAACCGCAAGCGTTCTGAATCTGAATAATTCGACATTTTCTTAGGAAAATATTAATGGATTTACAAATGCTATGTTATAATTGTAGTATAATAATCTAGAAATTTAATGGTACAATTTATTTTTCAAAAATCGTAGCCGTTTAGAAGGAGTTCGCCATAAAAGTCAAGAAATAGTATGTAGTTTGAATTTTTTTTAAGGCAAAAGTAATAGTAATACCGTAAAATCATATGTTGCAAATGTTGTACTTGAATTCATCTATAAAATATATTTTTTCAAGTCTTCAACTTCAGCGGGTTCGCTTTAGAAAGTACGAATTTGACGTACCCAAGGGCCTTAAGGGTGGTAGCTAGCCAGGCGGACTTTCACAAAATGCCCTACCACCATGCTATAACGACTGCCATCCTAAGACAACAATCGGGATCAACGGCTTAACGTGCCCTCCCAGGTACGGAAGCGCTCAGTAGTAATGTCACTAGCGATCATCCATCCAAGTCATGACCACGGCGGATGTTACTTAACTTGGCTGATCGGTTAAGAACGGCTAAACAAACTTCGCTACGAGCAGTTCAAAATATAGCGGTATTTATACTATTTTATTTATTTCTAGTCTATAGTCCATTTAAAACCTGATTTATAATGTATAGATTTAAAGTTATGAAAAACATAGTGCTAGGGTCTAGGGATGCCATCACCTAAACCACCGATGCCAGACCAAATCTTTAAAAACCCGGACATTTGGGTGAAATTAAGTTTTTTCTCGGACACCCATGAAAACTAAATTCATTTGTTTTTCATTACAGCTTCTTTGCGCAAAAACTACAGAGCTATAAACATAATTATTAATTCTTCTCTTTCTGAGGCAATCTGGTGATTGATAAAAATAATGAGGCGCAGTGTTATTTGGCATCAAATTAGAAATAAATTATTTATTTTTTGGTTTTATAAATAATAAAATAGCTAGTAGTTAGAAACTACAAGCTACACTGTATACAATTCTTTAAGTAAAACTTTTTTTATGTAAATTAAAAATAAGTAACAAAATATAATTTTGACGTGCTCGAGATATTTTAACTTTACAAAATTACAAATATACGAAAGGAAAATTTATAGACATGTGCGGGATTCGAACCCGCAACACAATTAGCATTGTGACAATTGTCATGTTAGCTCAGTCGGTCAGAGACTCAGAGCATACCCCGGCCACGGTAATATTATCTATATAGATAATAAATATACCTATAGATAATATTACCGTGCCCTGGCTAAAGGGATGTATAATGCGGGCTCGAATCCCGCACACGACTATACTTTTCTCTCTCTTGTATATTTGTAATGTAATCCGCAAAGCATGCGTTATTGCAAATATTAAAATAGTATTACTTATTTCGGTATTTTTCAGATGTTAAAATTTTTGCCAAAGTGATCTTTCTTTTCCAACAGGAATTCGGAAAAGTCAAAGCAACTCAGGTCCTTAAAATTATACCTACTTTATTTCGATCAGAGAAGAAACTGTGTGTTTGTTTAGTGAGTTTTATTCCTTCGTCCATTGGCGCGAGATTAGCGAATAAACTCACAATATAACACGATTTGCCAACTAATACCAAGATACACTAGATGTTTTTAGCGTATGGTAATGAGAAAAATGCGCTAAAAAGCCTAGGAATGTTCTAGATCTAGCGCCAAATGCGCCAAAACCGCAAAACTGTGAGTGAATGATCGGGCTGTTTTTTATGGTGGGGGTCAATGGCGGGGAACGTTCTGTTGTTGTAGATTTTGCAACGCCGGAGTTAACTTGTATGCAGCTTACGAATGAAATGACGCCCCCCGGACGCCCTCTAAACTAGGACAAATCCGGGGAATCCCGGATGGATGGCAGCCCTATGCTAGCACTTTTACGAATCCACCTAGCACTTGTGAGGTTTAAAACAATTGTTACATTTGAATAATATACCAACTACTTTTTCCTACGTGTTTTTAAGGCTATTGTTTAACAACTGTTTTGTTTGATTAACCATTAGGTACTACTAGTGTTCCTCTATGCAGTAAGTGAATACGGGTCATTCAGAACCCAATTACCAACTGATATTCAAAGTCAGTAATAATCGTATGAAAATAGAAAATCACTGTTCACTAGATTCGAGACTCAAAGAATGTTCCTGCTTTGTCTAACATTTCGTGGATCTAATATTCAATGGCCCGTGTTACAGTCGCGGGCAGCTGACATGAATGTTGCATGACTTTGTGCCGTGCTCAAACACGATTGGAGTGACAAGAGTGAGCACGCGTGTCTCTGAATATTTGAGTAGCTGCTCGCATAGTTGATGCCATTAGGCAGATTCAACTGGCAGCGTTTGAACAGTTAAGTTGCATGCAGAGATGTACTCAGTTCATTCTGTTTCAATCAAGTCTGTAGAAACTTTAGATTGCAATGTATTAAATTTGTCATTTATCTCAAATTGCGTTATTAAAATTTCTGTTTTAGTACTAGATTTAGCACATAAGTTCGCCTCAGGAACTACTTAATTAAATCGAGATTAAAAGTATCCTGTGCTGTCTCTCATGAAAATCTGTATAAAACCCGTTTAGCCGCTTCAGATGTGATTAAAAAAGTATAATATACTTGATATTATAGTACAATATAATATACTCGTATATACCAAAGTATATTTTAAATGGTATGAAATGAATCAGTGGTACTTTGAAGGTTCTATGATTTTACTTTGCAGAGTGATTTAGTAATCCATTATCAAATAACGCAATGTTATTGTAATTTGGAAATGGCATATATGTAAACAAATAAATATTGTGCACAAAGTAAAGAGATACAAATTGGAACGCAAATCCGTGAGACGCGATGCCGTTTTCCTTGTGTATTCAGAGGGATCACAGTCGTTAACTGCGATATTCAACCATAGCAATTATTCTGATCGCATGCCTGTTATTTTTGTCTAGAATGCCATGAACATAGAAGTCAGACAGCGCCACGAATAATATTGGCTTTTTCGTGCATTCAAATGTCGTCGTATTTATGTCGTGTTAGTAAAGGTTCTACAAGTGCCAGAAAGACGCAACTTTGGTGCGATCGCAGCGACGATACACTACTGTGCGCGATGCTCTCAAATGCACAATGTATTTTTCAAACAGCCAGTAATATTAGTAATATAAGCCAGTAGATCATTAACTTTTAATTTACCGAAATCCCTACGCTTAGTGTGACCTAAAACTGTTTTTTTATGCTCTAGTGCTTAAACATCTAAGCGAAACATTTTTTTTAATTGCTGATAGGTAAGCCTTTGACCACAATCTCATCTGATGGTAAGTAATGATTTGGTCTAATGTGCTAACAGGCTTAACCTAGAATTACTGGCTGGTGAAAGCTGCCGGAATACACCGTTAAGTTCTTGGCGACAGATTTTCTACTTGAGCGTTGTAGCTAGCCAGGCGGGCATTCGCTAAATGCCCTTCCGCCATGCGGTGAAGCTCAAGCCCGCGGTGAGATTTGAACCTGGAA
The DNA here is from genome assembly GCA_963854805.1 of Plagodis dolabraria. Classification (NCBI taxonomy): domain Eukaryota; kingdom Metazoa; phylum Arthropoda; class Insecta; order Lepidoptera; family Geometridae; genus Plagodis; species Plagodis dolabraria. Next base: position 24,333,281 of record OY978441.1, on the reverse strand, counting down.
CTGCTGAGCGGTAGTCCATAGCCAATGCCACTGAGCCACCACCGCTTCAAAACTAGATATACGTATAAGCGTGTAAATAATTAAACAAAGCGAGTAATATCCACTCATCAATCCTTATTCGCAGAACACATGTCTTTCCAAAACCATCGCCTTCGCTGTGTATTTCAAAAAGGTACCCAATACAATATTTAGGAATTTAGGAAGAATCAACTTTCAGAGGGTTTACCGTGCTTATCTTAGATAAATGTGAAATCACGTCCCAGGCACAAGGTTGGCCTGGTTGGGTGGTGATAGAAGTGACAAATTTGCGATATGTACCAACTTTATATATACTATACAATACAAAAAAAAACTGTTTATTGAACACCAATTTTAACAATAATTATGTAACAGAGGTATAAGCAAAGGGATGTATAATGGCCTATATTATTTATGGCCACTGTTCCTGTTGTTGCTTTTACTTTTATTTCCCATATAAGCATATACCTTTAAACACAGGGAACACATGTTTAATGGTACCAATTAATTGAAGTTTACATGACCGTTCGACTCCAAAATGTGATCAGTCCTCGATGTAACTCCACCATAGACTGATAAAAAATATGATTACATTTTTTATTTCGTTCTGCAATAACCCAAGATCTTACCGTTATCATCTTTTTACCCTTATCTCACCTATTTGGGGTCGGTACAATGCCTTTAATCTATGTATAATATAAAAACTAAATGGCACTCACTCACTCACTTACTACACACGAAATCACTAACTACTAGGGGTTGGGGTATTTTCGTCGCAGTGATTTTTGGTCACAGATTTAAGATTCCATATTGTGATTGCAATTTAGTCAAAGACATAATTTAATGGAATCAAAATTAATCAATTTTTGTGCAAATTGGTCACAGTACGTGTTGAACAGAAAAATTGACAATAAATTAAAGTGAATGTTAAGTTGGTTTATTATTATTCATATAGTTATTATTACTATAAAATGTAACAATGCACAGATTAAAGTATTATATGTATATACTAGCTGTACCCGCGACTTCGTTCGCGATTGCCGTACCTGCAAACTAATTATTCACATTTGTGCACTGTTTATCTCATATTAAGCAACACTGTGGTCTGCGGTGAAGCACTCTTATAGTAAACCACAGCTCAGAGTGGAGCTTTCTACTTTGGATTTCAAAACTCCCGGGTTGTATTTTCCAGAAGACAGTAGTTAAGTAACTCAGAGAGTTCTTTCCCGGTTCGCACAATAAATTTTGAAGCAAAGAACCTTGTGCGTTTCTTTAGTTATTTCGGTTTTTTTAACGGCGGTTTGTTTGACGGTAGATCGATTTTTTTTTTATTTCTCATTCTCGGAAGGTAGTGTTTGTTTGATCTGAGTAGCGGGTGGGAGACGCTCCTTCCCACCTAAGGCCGGGAAAAACATTGGTGTAAACAAAGTTATATGTCTAAGATTTTTCGTTGTAAAATATTCTGTTGTTGTAAAACAATTAATAACAACTATGTTTGGCAGGGTAGTAACTAAATATAAGGCAGAAAGTGTAGGTAAAAAAAAAATAAACTTTCCCTAAATTTCATTGTTCTAACTCCTAGTGTATCTTTGTATCTTCTACTCATGTTTTTTATATAATAAATATTTAGAAAAACTACTATTTTGTTACCCTCCTCATATTTGAAATGAAAAGTAGAGTGTTCAACACGGATGTAAGTCATCGATTCCTACTTGGACTATAGCCGCATTAATTTTAAAAATATACTGCTCATGTTATTAAAATCAAAATAAAAAAACATACTATATTTATATCTTTATTCCTTATATTAGTAGTGAAAAGCAGAGAGATTCCTATTCGGGCTATAGCCGCCCGTAAATATTCCAAACAAAATTTTACGTAAAATTTCACAAATAGTTGAAACCTCTCAATAAATTTTTATCAATTCGATATGAAAAGTAGAGAGCTGACCGCGGGTGAAAGTTATCAATTCCTTTCGACCCTTGTATAACAATCTACTAAAGTTGTGCACTTCCAATTTTAAACGGATTAAATCACGTATATTTATCATTATTTTTATCCCGACAGTCACCCCGTGACCACGATCACTACAAAGTGTTTGAAACGTCGGGATAAAAATAATGATAAATATACGCGATTTAAACCGTTTAAAGTTGTTTAATTACAAAGTGTAACAATCGCGAAAACCTAAGACTACATTGTGTACTTTCATTGCGCAGTCTCCGAAATGTATCCGTCAAAAGAAAGATAATTATGTAGTTTAAAAAACTGATTGTGGTGAATGTTTTTTTTTTTTTTTTTTTTATTGCTGACAGGTAAGCCTTTGACCACAATCTCACCTGATGGTAAGTGACGATGTGGTCGTAGGTGTTAACAGGCTTAACCTAGAATTACTGGCTCTCAAGAACAGCTGCCGGAACACACCGTTAGGTGCTTGGCGACAGATTTTCCACTGGAGGGTGGTCGCTAGCCAGGCGGGCATTCGCAAAAATGCCCTTCCACCATGCGGTGAAGCTCAAGCCAGCGGTGGGATTCGAACCATGGACCTGCTGCGTGGCAGTCCATAGCCAAAGCCACTGAGCTATCACTGCTTCAAATGTACCACATTTTAGAGTTTTATCGTAGTAAGCTTGCAAAACTAAATCAGGGTGCCGTGCTGCCCGTGGGATGCCGGTCTGTCCGTGGGGTGTCGGGCTTCCCGTGGGGTTCCGGGCTGCCTGTGGGCTTAAGATGAGCCGTACGTTCAAGGGTTTCTCAACATTCCGCGGTCCGAGTTATTTAAAACGAAATATTTAGTTTGTGATATCTGTAATTTCTGAACTGCAAAACTGACTGACTGAAATATTTACGGGAAAATAATTAAATAACCACTATTGTAACCAAAAAAGAATGATTGAAATCGGACTACGCGTTAATAAATTACAACTAAATGTACATTTTGACTTTCATCACCTTTCCCAAGAGAACCGTACTGAATTTCGGGATAAAAGTATCGTATGTCCTTCTTCGTAGTATGAACTCGAATCGTGCTAAGTTTCATTCAAATCCATTTAGTAGTTTTGGAGTGATGTGAGGCCGGGACACAGACAGACAGCCAGAAAAAAAAAAAAACAGTTTTTGCATCAGTATCAGCTACAGATTGCTCTCAAAACATATTTTCAAAATATCTGCAATGTACAGAATTGGACCTGTTACAGTTTTATTATAAGTATAAATAGATAAATGTAAGCGTCTTACCCCTCGCGCTTCCCTACCCGCCTTCTGCAACCTGTTATAGGTATAGATTAGACTGATTAGAGCATTGCATGTTATTAAAAATATACGTAGGGAAGTTGTGCTTATCGTAATAGAAAAAACTGTATTTTATCGTTTGAAAAATCAGTCTTTTGGAGAGGTCCGACTACAGACCTATCTATTATACCTATACGATAAAGTTCAAACGCCAGCTTAAGATGAGCCGTACGTTGAAAGGTTCCTGTACATTCCGGGTGTCAAGTTATTTAGAACGTAATATTTAGGTTGTGATGTCTGTAATTTCTGAACTGCAAATCCGATGACTTTGAAATATTTACGTGATAATTTTTAAAGCACCACTATTCTAATTAATAAAATCGGCCAAGTGCGAGTCGGACTCGCGCACAAAGGGTTCCGTACCATTAGCTATACAACATTAGACTTCATATTTTAACCTTTTTAGGGTTCCGTACCCAAAGGCTAATAACGGGACCCTATTACTAAGACTTCGCTGTCCGTCCGTTCGTCCGTCAATCCACCTGTCACCAGGCTGTGTCTCAAGAACGGTAATAGCTAGACAGTTGAAATTTTCACAGATGATGTATTTTTATAGCTGTTATAACAACAAATACTTAAAATAAAATAAATATTTGAGGTACCCCCATACAACAACCTTGATTAATTACCGTTTCTTGCTCGATACTAATAACGGTGACTGGTAAACGCTTTAACTATTCGCAGAATATTTAGTTTTATGTTTTCTTTAAATATAATTAATTAAATTAGAATAAATAATTAAGGGGGCACCCATGCAATAAAATTTCAGATAATGGTACGGAACCCTTCGTGCGCGAGTCCCATTCGCATTTGGTCGGTTTTTTTGTTTTAACGTGCGCGAGGCCGACTCGCACTTGGCCAAATTTTTGTATTTTTTGTTATAGCGGCAACATAAATACATCATCTGTGAAAATTTCAACTGTCTAGCTATCACCGTTCTAGAGATACAGCCTGGTGATAGACGGACGGACGGATGGACGGACGGACAGCAAAATCTCAGTAATAGGGTCGCGTTTTTACGCTTTGTGTATGGAACCCTAAAAAGAACGTATGAAATCGGACTACGCGTTAATAAATTACAACTAAGTGTATATTTTGACATTTATCCTCACTCCCAAGAGAACCATACTGAATTTCGGGATCAAAAGCATAAATTATCCTACCTCGTAGTATGAACTCAAATCTTGCTAAGTTTCATTGAAATCCATTCTGTAGTTTTGGAGTGATGCGCGGCCGGGATACAGACAGACGGACAAAAATAAAAAAAATACAGTTTCGGCATTAGTATCAGCTACAGAGAACTGTAATTTTTTTTTCAAAATATCTGCCATTTGCAGAATTGGACCTGTTACAGGTATAAATAGATAGATATAAGCGTCTTACCCCTCGCGCTTCCCTACCCGCCTTCTGCAACCTGTTATAGGTATAGATTAGACTGATTAGAGCATTGCATGTTATGAAAAACATACGTAGGGAAGTTGTGCTTATCGCAATAAAAAAACTGTGTTTTATCGTTTGAAAAATCAGTCTTTTGGAGAGGTCCGACTACAGACCTATCTATTATACCTATACGATAAAGTGCAAACGCCAGCCTAAAATGAGCCGTACGTTGAAAGGTTTCTGTACATTTTGGGTGTCAAGTTATTTGGAACGTAATATTTAGGTTGTGATGTCTGTTATTTCTGAACTTCAAACCCGATGACTTTGAAATATTTACGGGATAAATTTTAAAGTACCACTATTCTAACAAAAAAATCGGCTAAGTGCGAGTCGGACTCGCGCACGAAGGGTTCCGTACCATTAGCTATACAACATTAGACTTCATATTTTAACCTTTTTTTGTTTTAACGTGAGCGAGTCCAACTCGCACTTGGCCTACTTTTTGTATTTGTTGTTATAGCGGCAACAGAAATACATCATCTGTGAAAATTTCAACTGTCTAGCTATCACCGTTCTTGAGATACAGCCTGGTGACAGACGGACGGACGGATGGATGGACGGACAGACGGACAGACGGACAGCGGGACAGACCGTTTTTACCCTTTGGGTACGGAACCCTAAAAAGAACGTCTGAAATCGGACTACGCGTTAATAAATTACAACTAAGTGTATATTTTGACTTTCATCCCCTCTCCCAAGGGAACCATGCTGAATTTCGGGATAAAAAGCTAAATTATCCTACCTTGTAGTATGAACTCCAATCATGCTAAGATTCATTGAAATCCATTCAGTAGTTTTGGAGTGATACGCGGCCGGGATACAGACAGACAGACAGACAGACAGACAGACAGACAAAAATAAAAAAAAATATAGTTTCGGCATCAGTATCAGCTACAGAGTACTGTACATTTTTTTTTCAAAATATCTGCCATGTACAGAATTGGACCTGTTACAGTTTTATTATAAGTATAGATTAGTAATAAATATTGGTGATACTAACACAAATTATTTACAAAACTACTATTTCTTTATAATTACTTTTTTGACTTAAAATGACACAAACACGTAAACTTTAACATTAATAATGTCTTCATTATAGAATGTATTTGCTATTATTTTTAATTATTTACCGCATAGTTAGTAAACGCATGCAAAATCACACATTATAATATCTGTATATTTTCATCGAACCGGGGGCACAAAAATGTTGAGAACATAAATTATGAAAAAATGAACATTGTATTCATATTGACACTGTCTTGTACCTTAATGCATTAAAAGTAATAGCTATGACCAAATTGTTTTCATTAATTTTAAATACATTGCCTTTTGACAAAATTTTACTAATTATGCCTTATTATTAAAATAATAACAAAGCTGTGACTTTTTTGCACTTGTAATCAAATTTCACTGTGACCAAAATACGTTAACCCTTTTATAGATATGAGACGTCTGTTAAACAAATTTTGCGATAACTGAATGAAAGGGGTCAAATTGGTACTAAAAGGTTGTATGAAAATTCTATAACTAAGTATTTATTTATTAGGTTTTCCAACAGACTTAACATAAACACATGAGTAAATAAACATAAACAAATTAAAATGATAGTGTCAATCCACTAACAGGAAAAAACATCATGCAGAATTTAGAATTAATAGGAGGTCTTCTGTATATAGTATAAGTATATATGTATATAGATATAAGTATATACATATAAGTACAGTACAAAGACTTTTACGAGAGCATTTGCTTTGATAGATTAAGTCTGCTTATCGTCTTTGATAACATCATCATTTATCATTAATTGAGATTGTGATCAAGGGCTATCATAACATTGCTATGTTAGCATTAACACCTGCTAAACGAATAAGCTTACAAAATTTCAACGAAAGCTTACAAAATTAACTTAACTATTAGAAATACAAAGAAAATTTAGCCACTAGCTTGCAAATGTATAAACTACTAGCTTTCACCTGCAGTTTCGTTTCGAGCGCTCGCTAAAATTGAGTGAAAAGCATTGAGTGAGTAAGTAGGTATGTGAGTGTATGCGTTTGTTACTTCTTCAAGCTGTTGGATGGAGCAAAGGGTGAATAGATTTTAATGAAAATTGGAATATCCATACATAGTTTATAGTTTGTCCAACAAAACGAGTTAGCATGCCACCCTCTCTTTTGCACAATCGTATTAAAGTGACAAGGATGCAGCACCGACTTAAGTTGTCAGGGCCGTGGGCGTGTGCTTTTTACTGGTGACCAAAATCACTCATCAGTTAAAAATAATAGTAACATAATCTGTAATTGAAAGCAAATATTGAATATAATATTTACATTATCTAATGTTGTGTATAAAACGATTATGCTACGATTTCAATAACTTATTTTTTTTTTTATTTTCCTTGTTCAATTCAATTGTAAGGGGAATTTTATGTTAATAAGTAGGTACATCATTTTAGAAAACCATTCTTCGAATACGTTGGCATTTATATCTTTGTGGTAGTCACCATATTTTGTTGAAATAATCTGCAGAGCATGCGTTATTGCAAAAATAAAAATATACAAACCATTTTTTTATTCATAAATAAATAATCCTTCTTCAACAATAACTTATATGGTAGAACTATTAAAAGTGTTTGAATTAAACTGCTATATTAAATATTAAAAAAAGATCTCATATTTTGTACTTTTAAGCTATGTGATGTGTCTGAGACGTTTAATATTGATAAAGATTATTAAAATAACTAAAGTTTTAAGATAGAGAACCATGCTTACTGGGACTTGGCGCGAGGCTTGAAAGGAAGTAACCATAACGACATGCCTCCCTTATACAGACCAGTCCCACTAGTCCCAGCGTTCTTTGACGAAGACAAAGCTGAGTGCCTAGCTGATAGCCTAGAGGCTCAGTGTTCCCCTAACGTAGATCACGTTGACCAAGCTCACCTCGATTCGGTGGATGCTGAAGTCGAACGTAAAAGCTCTGTGGTCACCTCTGAACTCCCACCAATCACCTTAGCGACTTACGCTGAGGTGGAGAGACTGATCAAGGCCCTCCGACCGCGCAAATCCCCCGGTGCCGATGGCATCTCCAACAGGGTTCTTAAAACCCTCTCTCCTCCTCTCATCCATCTCTTAGTCAGCATCTTCAATGCTGCTATGAGCCACTGCTTATTCCCAGACACCTGGAAATGTGCAAATGTCATTGGCATTCACAAACCAGGCAAAAGCTCATCTGACCCCACCAGTTACCGCCCCATCAGCCTCCTCAGTGCCTTAGGCAAACTTTACGAGCGGTTACTTGCAAACCGTCTCCAGTCCCATGCTAAGGAACACCACCTTATCCCAGATGAGCAGTTTGGCTTCAGACCCGGACACTCATGCGTCCAACAGGTGCACCGCCTCACGGAGCACATCATTGAGGGCTTCAATAAGTACCCCAAACCCCAGACTACGCTAGCAGTCTTCCTCGACGTAGCGAAAGCTTTTGACAAAGTCTGGCACAACGGCTTGATCTACAAGCTATACCAATTTGGCGTGCCAGAACGTCTTGTGCTCATCCTACAAGACTTCCTTAAAGCCAGAAGCTTTCGCTATCGCGGGGAAGGCACCCTCTCCTCCCCCCACCCAGTCAGAGCCGGAGTCCCTCAGGGCTCCGTGCTATCACCTATTCTCTTTGCACTGTATACCAGTGACATCCCACGCTCTCAGCCCAAAGTATTCCTAGCCCAATATGCGGATGATACCGCCATTTACACCACTGGGTGGCATATCAACAGACAGTCCTATTTCGTCATGCAACGGGCCATCACCGAGATCGGTGACTGGTTCCGAAAATGGCGCATCGCGGTCAACCCAGCTAAAAGCACAGCTATGTGCTTTACTGAGAAGACACGCTCCCCTTACCCGAAACCGCTTATTTTGTTCGACGAACCCATTCCCTGGGTTCCTAGAACAAAATACCTCGGAGTCACCCTTGATCGTCATCTCACCTTTAACGATCACATAACAACCGTCCGTAACAGAGCGGCCTTCATAATGGGTCGCCTTGGTCCCCTACTTCGCAAAGAGAGTAAAATGTCTCTTAGTAATAAGAAGACACTTTACACTGCCTGCATCCGCCCCATCATGACTTACGCATCAGTAGTGTTTAGTCATGCTAGTGAGGCCCACCTTCATAAACTTCAAGTCATCCAAAACCGTTTTCTTCGTAATGCAACCGGCGCCCCGTGGTATATCCGGAACACCGAGTTGCATTGCGACTTAAACCTTCCCTCTCTAGCGCAGTTCAATAAGGACTGCGCCCGCCGATACTTTGATCGAGCGCCCCACCACCCGAACCCATTGGTTGTCCAGGCATCGAACTACTCGACTGCCTCTTCTATCCCATTCTTCAAACCCCCCCGTCGCCGACCACGGCAGGTATTAGACGACCCGGATGACCCCATCGCAGCCATTACGTTGGCAGCTTTAGCGTTATCCGCAAGTCGTCGAGGTAAAATCCCCAGGTGTGAGGTAATCAGAGGTCACACAATCAAACACCGAGCTCGCCGGCGAGCTCGAGGCAAAAACAAGGTCACGATAAATTGCTCTCCAAATAGTCAAAGAGTATTATTCAGTAGGGCCCAATTGTGCAACACTGCAGTTGCACAGAGGCATTTTGCTCCGATCCCCCCCATGTCTCTCGACAGCGAGACAAGCCGAGGTCCGAACCACAGTGGTGCCCTTGAGCTCGCTGTCAACCCCTCCTATAGTAGCGGTACGTTTTCGGCGTCCGCAGGAGACGGAGGTAGAAAGCGCTTTTCGCCTTCTACGCCCGTCTCGGGAGAAGTGCCTTCGGCACTTCTCCCTCCCGGGCTATTGTAGGGCCAGGCCCTCGCCCAAAACCCGGTGGAGCTGGACGACCGCACAGGCGGTAGCCAGCATCTATGTCCTCCCTAAACAAGATAGAGAGGTAATGTGTTAGAGGTAAATCATGTTCATTATTGCAAATGTAAACAAGATAAAGTACTCACTTGGTTCAATGTTATCACATCTAACTAAATAGGCACATAATGACGTCATGTTTCATTTATACATTTCATGAATACCTCATCAGACAGTATATTGCATATTAATATAACACTGTTGAGGGTTGGATTGTATCAGTCTCTGAGGATTATTATACTGCACCAATATACCTAATGAGTTCATACCTAATGAGTTAATTTAATAATTCTCTTTATCTTACCGTGACAAGCTTATAGAGTTCCAATAAGCATATTTTATACTTTTAAGTATCCAGTTTTTATGCTTATTATAGCTTTCTCAAATGCTGAATGAAGAAATTCAAAAAGTATTAGAGCTTCGTAATTGTGATACTAAAAAAAACTTTTTCGTACCTTTGCACCACGTTCTGATATTAAGACTAGTGCACTTTGAAGAGAAGCGATTTCCATACAAACGTAGTTTCGCCATGTTTTTGCAAACACGTTGAAATGTTGTGTGCACGCATGTTTTTGAGTTGAATATCTATACTTCCGGTTTGCCAGTTTCCATATATACACATTTTAAATATTGAATTACAAATATAGAGATAAAATAAATAAAAATATCTACCAAACCAGAAGGATAGATATTAGGGTCAAGGTGCATGCAAAATTTGAAAAGAAAGACTGCTGTTAAAATTTGGGGCAACTACTAAGAGAAAGAGCTATGAAGACACTAAATTTAAGGTAATAAAGGTGTAATTAGAACTTAAAAAAAATTGTACCGATCATACGACATGAGAACATATTTTAAAAAGTTATAGTTTCTTTGTTGATGTAACCCATCCTTAAGAATATTCTTTGAAGTAGTAAGCCCCCTATTATTTGGCTAATGAGGGCGTTAAGATTGCAAGCAATATTTTGTGCTCATTGTGCATGAACACTGTACTCAAATCCAGCTAATGAGTTGGATGTATCTACCCTCAATGACCACAGAAACAAACATGGCGATCTACAAATAGCAAAGACCGCGACTCCAACAGGTAGACGAATAATGATATCATAGATGCTCGCATCGCGTGAGGCACGTCCACAACGTTCGTGCCTTTGAATTGCGCTTCTTTCGCGCACAATCCGAGCGCAGTGGATCGTCTGGCGTAGACCCTGCTGTTCGACTAGAAGGAAAGTCACTACTCGCCTTATATGGCATCCAACAGGAATATTTGTTATCCTAAGTCGATTACACGAATGTCAGTTCATGAAGTTAAATCTACTCATACAAATAAATAAATAAATTGTGCGACTTACTCGTATTAGGGAATATGTGTATTTTCATGTTTTACTTACCTAACCTTAACACTACTCTCGATTAAGCTTTTTACCATGCCTCATACTAAACCCAGTATAGAGTAATTACTCACGTTTGTGTACTTAAGGTATTAGGATTGATTAATGGTCTGCATAAACTAGGAACACCGAAACTGTATAATGTAGAAACTAACGTGATATACTAGTAGGTAATAATAAGTAGTAATACCTACGTCTGAGAAATTAGTCTCAGAGGATCTGCTAAACTATTGATGGAAATTGTAAGATATAAACTATAATGCTACTAAAAATATGCTAGCAGCGTTTGTACAAAAACATAGGAGGTATAAACTGGGTTGTCTGTTTAAAACGCTGCTGTTTACGTCTGTTTGCAACTTTAACTTTGTAAAATGATTCTACAAAGTTAGTGTCCTCCATTTTACAAACTAGCGAGCGTTTGTCAATAGCGAACGCATCATAATAATAAAAGGAATATAGTACCAGCACATTAATTGCTGCGTGTGGTTGTGTATAAAAACGATTTTATTTCTATTTAAAAAAATATAGCGGGCATATAAAACGATATCTATTTATATATGACAATGTTTAGGAAATAATTCATATAAACCCTACGCATAAATAATGTATATTTTCGTTGTATAAACCAATGTTTTGACAGTTAAACACCTGTAAAATAAAGTAAAAATGTGTCGATGATAGTATAGTATAAACTCAAAATGTGGATATGTTACTGTTTTATGGTCACAACATAATTATAATGAATTTGAGTTTTTATCTTAATACACCATCGCCCCTGTTTACAACGTAAGACTCATTATATAGATCTCAATAGCCTGAAAAATAGATTTTCAAATTTTCCTTTTGGCTCAGCAAACCAAAACCACAATGATAATCGCCACGCGTATATTGTTATAGCTAAAGTAATTGTGTTCGCTAAGCTTTAAACTGTGTAGGTATTTAAAAAAAATGATGCAATTTTCACGACGCAACGTGGCGACGACGCGCGACGGTGGACGGCGGCGAGAGGCGTAACTATTGATATTTTGCTACTAACTGTTATTTAATCAAGTACGAATGACCGTGATTTTCATTGTAACTGCTGATTTATGTGTAGCATAATACATACCCTCTGAGTCTGTTATTGTCCTTTTGTATCAGCTCAACAGCTATGCGCCCTCTCGACCGGATGTAGCAGTAGAAAATATTATAGGCATTTTTTCTTTCCACAAAATGCAATTTTTATATTAATGTACCTATCTATTTCAGCAACTTACATTTTTACTCTGTGAGATCTAAAATCTATGTATTTTAGTTATTATTTATTATTTATTAATAAATAATAACTAAAATACATTGATTTTAGTTCTCTCTTCTTATTAAAATTTTTAGACAACTTATCACACATTATTCCTAAAGGAGAACTTTTCATTTCTCTTTGCTAATCGTAAACTTGTCACCGCTGTCTTTTTCAACCCAGGGTGATGCTTGTTTACCATTTCCGACCACATCATTACTTACCATACCATATCGCGATATCTTGGTCAAATGCTACGAAAAATTTAATAAAAACTAAGTTTCAATTTCCTTAATGATATCGGGTTATTAGGTATATCATAGGTATACGGGTATCTATTAGTTTTACGCTGCCAAAATATTCTCAATTACACAAGTTACATAACGTCTCAGAGCTTAATATTTGATATTGAAAACAAATAATAACGCAATAACCATTATCATTACTTTCATAAAGGTTTTGTTATCATATTTTTCAAGGACCTGCCTGTCCCGTCCAAATTGACATATTGAAGGCAACGGCATCCGCTGAATTGAAACGAACGGCAATTTATCTGAGAGATACGACATCCAGGGTCCGCCGATTACCTATACATTGTCGTGACAAATAGTTTCCATTTGCTATTTTCTGATGGAGGCTGCTTTTTATTTTCTAAGCTCACAACCAACAAATTTATATATCAAGATCAAAAGTGTTCCAGCTCAAAATATGACTGGAAATGGAGTGCTGTGTTTGTTATAAAAAGAAAACTGCTTTGAACTGTCTTCGGGTCAATGATGTCATTTAAGCCTGTTTGCCAGTAATGCCAGTGAACCATGGCATTAGCCATTTGGTTTTAGGTTTTGTTAAGTTACTATCTGTACAAAATGTTATTCTGTCTTATATCGTATTTGAGATCATGATTGATGTATAATAATCTCAAAACAAGCTTAAGTCGCTTTAGTTACAGCTCTGTCACTACACTGCCAGTCAATCTGTCAATAATTTAGATAAGAGAACTAGGTAACAATTTACAAGTATTTAACCTTATCACAATTGTAATTGGAGTTGCTCAATATTATTTTCGTTGAGTTAAACAACAAACGTCAAAAATCTCAGTCTATTCTGAAATGTATATGTCAACTCCCATACCAATTTAAATGTTGCCATAGAAGGTTTGTTATCTCAACCTCCACGAAACTAACTTTAAACCTCAAAGTCCTTCCATATGGCTACAACTACAATGTAAATATTTGCTCTAAAACCACAATTCACACACTACACGGTTTGCAATATTTCAAAATATAGGTTGGTACAATTACACAAGATAAATTCCGAACAACAACATTGCTCTCAAGATCACCAGCCAATAAAAATTGTGTCCTCTTTTCGATTAAAAATCTAGCTAATTAAAACAAATAACTTTGTGCTCAACTCGAAAACAAAGGCTGTTCGTGACATTGACAACGATTCCTTTTGCAACTTTTGCAATTAGAATTTTAATCGTGTCTCTGTCAACTTTTCAGATGTACGGATGTTGCGAAGTGCGCAATAGTTCACAAAGTGATCCCACGATGTATTTTAATGTATAAAAGCTATTATTAGTAAGAGTTGTGAGCTTGAAAATATACGACCTTAGGATTACGACATGTTACCGCTTCTTATCTTACTTTACTCGTGTCAATTCCCTTTTGTCCCTTCACAAGTAAAACATCCGTAAAAATGAAGTCTCTACGAGAATCTGAACGGTTTCTAATGAACTCAATTTATCTTAATTCTTATCATCGATATATAGGTAATATATTTTTATTTGTATGTAAAAGAGGGTATAGTAACTAATATATGTTAAGTGACTGAAAAATTAGGGTCCGCCTTGACTGCCTGTTAAGACAGGCTTGAAAATACAGGGGTCCTTTTTGCAATAAAGTACGAGTATAACATAAGTTGTCAATCGCTTTTGGTGTCTAAAGCAATTGACAATTTATGTTATTTCAGAATTATGTTCATTACAACATATTACTTTTTGAAGCTCCATATTTCGAAAAATCACAAATCATGTTTGTTAATTTTAATTTAGCAAAGCTTAATGTTAATTTAGTAAGGCTAGTTTATTTGAACCACAGATTAATAAATTTAGCCGTATTTGCATTTTTGATGCGATGACATCGCCTACCGATAAAGAGAAGACAACAACTTGTTTAAATATTACATAAAAATTCACGTCGAATAGCTAACGTTATCTTTAATATAGAAGTCACATAATTTAGTTATTCGTTTTTGGAACTCCACTGTTATTGTACCTACTATTTATCTTATGCACATAAATAAATAAAAGTAGGTAGGTAATTGAAATTCTACTGTTGATAATCTGATAAATAAAATTGTGAAAGTAGCTTAATTAAAGTAACTACTTCGAATAACTTTAGAAGATTAAGGACCTGTAGCCCTAGCACGAATAACTTGCGAGAACGTAAACGTTACGTTAACGTATCGAAATGTCACCATTTTATATAGGATTTGATCAGCGCCCCTACAGTGCGTAAAAGGAACTAAATTTTGGCAGATTGGAAGGTTTTGACATTTAACGCGTCGAGATATTAACGTGAATGTTTCGTCACGTAAAAAGTTTTGTATGAAATCGTGAGCACGAACCTAATTTTAACGTAAACTCGAAGGCTGGCTATCGAGAGTCTGTCAAAAATCTGCGAATGTTTGTCATTGAGATGGTTGACGTAACGTTTTGAATTTGTAATAAAAACATTGAAATTTCATGTTTTTAATGTGTTTTTTCATTCATATTTCAACTATGAAAAGAGTTACAAACGTAGCAGCATGATTACAAGTTGAAATGTACCATTTCATTTATCAGAAACAAAGTAAGTGTTAATTAATTTATGGCACTGTTTGACTAAATGAATGTTGACCTTCAGTATGTATCCCCTGGAGGGGAGTGATGCTAATGTACGATGGACCCAAATCAGGGCATTTTCTAAAACTCTGCATCAAACAGCCTCTAAATTCCACCGTTCCAGCCAACATTTACACCAACTTCGCTCTTTGGATATGTCTCGCGGCGCTGCAATGTTGTTATGAAAGTCTTCATTGTGCATGGTCAAATCGAAAACAATAAAGCTCTCAGCAGATCGCCCATCATTTAGATCAACTAAGGCTGTCAACAAATGCACCAGAAGAAGGCAGCGATACTAAAGGAATACCAACGGCTCGTCAGACTAACTACCTATACGAACTCTGAGGTGATGACCATGCTCAAGCCAACAGTCTAACCACTACGAAGAGAAGATTGATATGAAATGTAGAAGCTGTGATATTTTTATATTATATTATTAATTTAGGTTCTCAATAAAAGTAAACGAAGTGCATTTGTGCGTTTTATTTATTGGTATATCGAAAAGTTCTTGGCTTACGAATTTAAGGATTATACAATATCCTCTTGTTGGATGACGTGAAAGGCGACTAAGATAAGGATACGTGACTGCTCGCCACTACTCAGGTCGGTGTGAATGGGGTGTTGCTACGCATTGGGCGTACAACAGTGCTGATGAAATGGATCAGTGTGCGCTCCTAATGGTTGGCGCACACTGTTCCATCCGACGCCATTTGCTTTAACCTTCAGTATTTTTCGTATGGTAGGTACTCCAAACTGCAACGCGCATATAACTATTCAACGCTTCGACTAGGAAGACGGTCGCTATATACAGCTATCTTAACACTAGCATCCGTGAGTAGGTCAATATAGGTACCACAACCTCGTCTACGAATTGCAACCATGCAATGTTTACCTACAGTGCTGTGTGATTAAAGATTAGCCAGTGAAATTACATACAGACACATGTATAAAAGACTATTGGGTGGCGAACTCATAGTAGAAGCATTTTTCTTCCCCCTCTGATCGTGCTATGGGCCTGGGTTTACTTGATATAACGCTCTTTTTGCCACACTATTACTTAAAAATACAGAAAAGGAGATGGATAAAAAACAAAGCTACACCAACAGTAGTAATTACTTTATTTTTGGCAAAGTAATAACACACACAAAATTATAATCCAACCATAAGCTGACTCATACAAAATAAACACGTTTAGGTCCTAAAATTATTATAATTTCAAAACAACACTATCAATCCGGTTGCAAGTCACAGCACTCCCGATTTTTTGTAACGGTGCATTCATGGAATGCCAAGTGGTTTGTATTTGCAAAACTATTAGGTATGTTACTATATACTCGCTCCAGTTTGTCACAGTATTCTTCTTTCCCAGAACAGACGGTAACAATACCGCTGGGGACCAAAATTCTATCGGAAATCTCCTTCAGTGAACATTTAGAACCAAGAGGGTACAATAGCCTTTTTCTGCTAAAACACTATCAAATTTAGCGCAAGCTACTCTTCACGACGGCTGACGACCCTTCAGGGTTTCATGAGACTCCTCCCTCTGATTTAGGTGTAGATTCTGATAGTAGTTGTTTATAATTAATATATAGTAGGTAAATTATCATCAGTGGCACAGATTCTAGGCTTGAGAATTCCTGCCTCATAACTATTTATATATCAAATTTTATATTAAATACCTATAAAGATGTTTTATTACAGTTTAGTTTTCACCAAATAAAACCCAAAATTGACAAATAGCAATCATAGAGGACTTTGTATAGGCTGAAAACGTAGAAAGAGTATAGTTATAGAAGCGCTATGAGCGTATATCTAAGGGATAGCAATAGTTTATGACGTTGTTTATGGATATGCCAGTTGAAAGATTTAACCATATTGATGGGGTAAAAAGCAGCACCATTTTAATTATATTATGATAAACATTAATACCGGCCCGACCTATAACCTATCATCACATACTCAAGTTGTTGCCAATCTACAATCACTATAAAACCTAAGTTATTGGTTTTGGATTTTTATGATTGTTTATAGAATTTAAACTAAAGTTGTAAATATAATTTTACAACCGAAGATATGTTTTTCTTTTGGCTTAGCTATCATAGTCTAAATACGGGAAATTATTACAATCACGTCATCTAAACAACACCCAGTAAACTGGAAGTATAGAACTTATAGGAATAAATAGTGTTGGAATTGGGTCCGTTCTAAAATAAGTTAGGTACATTATGTGTTGTCTTGCGAAAGCAATGAGATTCAAAATGTTCGGAGCATATTCGAGCATTCCTTTTTTTTGCCTCCGGTAAGCAAAATCCATATAATTATCTGGTATAAATTATTTTTTTAACTGGCAACATAGAAATAACGTAATTTTTATGCACATAATATTATATTAAGGTAAGTACGAAAGTTATGACAAATTTTTATGTTGCACCATTGTATTATTACTAAAATTTGCGTATTCTCGAATAACCATCAATTTCTAGACAACATGCGAGTGAGAAATGCAGTTAATCTTTACTTACCTTGTTGCCTAAGCTTCTAGTAATGATGATGATTTTGACCTGACTGTGACAGATTTTGACTGTTTCAGCACAGTCATGACT
The DNA here is from genome assembly GCA_963854805.1 of Plagodis dolabraria. Classification (NCBI taxonomy): domain Eukaryota; kingdom Metazoa; phylum Arthropoda; class Insecta; order Lepidoptera; family Geometridae; genus Plagodis; species Plagodis dolabraria. The sequence goes on along the minus strand of OY978441.1, from coordinate 24,315,462 downwards.
TAATTTACTATAATAAATAATATGCTTCAACACTTTTTATACTTGTTTTAAAAAGACAAAATGTAGGGAGTCAAGACATCAAAAATGTAAACCATTGTAAGTAATCTAAACAACGGTTTAAATGTATTTTTAATGCTACAGTAAACTTGGACTGGAACAATAAAAATGGTTTAAAAATAAAAATAAATTTAAATCCGTTATTTTCCGTAGGATAAGCTAAGTATAAACTTGTCGAATATATTATCGGCTGTGGTTTTCGTGAGATAAATAAATAAATTAGTATTTTTATGGGAACACTACTTTCTGGGTAATAGTTTACTAAATAGTTTCTAACTCGATGAAAACCCTAATAATTAATGAAGATGCATGAAAATATTGGGGTCACGTGTAAGCCAAGACTATCTTCTCTAGTCGGTTTATAAGAGAAAAGAATGGCAACATTCACATAGATTAAGTAGGATAGGGAAACCGGTCCACCGGCCGGCACCTATCCATCGGCCATTCCTGATCCTCTTGCAGTATTATTTAGATATTAGCTACTTACTATTGCAATATAGGAACGAGTCTTGTAAATACTGTTTGATTGAATCGCCTGATACCCTAAAACATTATTCGGTTGGGTTACTATAGCAAATGATTTTTAAAGAATTGTTTAATTTCACGTTGGCAGATGAGAAAGAGTTACGCACGTGTTAGTTAGAATAATGAAAGTCAAAGTCAAAACCATTTATTCAATTTAGGCATCTACGACGCTCTAATGAAATTTTAACATTGAAATATTCTAACATTACTGCCTCGTTCAGTAAACAAAGTTGTATAGAGCCACTTCGAGAAGAACGGGCAAGAAACTCGAGGCCATTCTTTTAAATGTCTTTTAACAATGTGATACTTACTTACTATATACACTTCATTTACACTTATCAACTATTGATTGACATATTCATCGTTATATAATACCAAAAAAAGAGTATAATAAATTACTTAAGGCGATCCTGGCCAAAAAACGCCATACAAGAATTAACTTTTCTCAAAGAAAAAACTCGGTTATTAAACTGAAAAAAATATATGTTATTTTTAAGCATATTCTTGAGTTAATTCATAAATCTGATCCACATAATAAATAACTTCACTCGATAGAAAAAAATCCTAAAGTTACCTCTATTTCGAATTTAAAAACGATTTTTGACTCCCTTTTTACCAATCTTTAATTTTAAATTATTTTTTTATACATTACTTATCAATAAAAGTAATTAAATCATAAATAAAAATGTAAAAAAGTTATCATGTTAATTTTATATGATTTTTTAACATGAATTCATGGCATCAGAGCTCGCTCACTTGACCGCCAGTGCGCTCGCAGAGCTCGTCGACGTAGGACCTGTGTCAATTTTTTCGATCTACGCAGCGCCACACAGAACAGGATCAAAATGAATATCAAACAACAAAATAAAACATGCTCTGGGCTAACTTTCGACTCGTTACGCTTATCTTGATGACTTCCTGATTGACGGTGAATGACAATTGATTTCGTAAGTAGTGAAAGTTAGTATCGTGAAGGTTAATATGTGTGTTAATATTAAGAAAAGGGCTGTTTTTTTTACAAATAAATGGAACTTTGAAATAACTTGTCGAACTCGGTACTGTGATAGTTCCAAAGTACCTATTATCACAGTAGCGCAAAATATTCTTCGAAAGGTTATTTTGTACTTTTGGGTGTTGAAGTCGGTTCCATTTTTTGGTAAAAAAAAATATTTTTGAATCTTTTTAGTTACCCTTGCTACTTACGGGATCGATTGTCATTCATTGTCAACGACTATATCATCAAGATAGGTCAATATGTTTCAGTTATTGGAGTGTAACTCAAAAACGACTTGAACGATTTTGATAAAATTTAAATGAGACTAGACGACAAGCATCAGCTTTCAAACAGAAAAGAATTTTTGAAATCGGTTCACACAGTCAAGAGTTGCGGAGGTAACAAACGTAAAAAAAACAGACGAATTGAGAACCTCCTCCTTTTTTGGAAATCAGTTAAAAAAGGGGGAGGTCCTCAATTTGTCCATTTTTTTTATACCGAACCGATTTTGATGATTTATTTGATTTGAATGTTGATGATTGTCGTGTGATTTTATTTAAATTTCATCAAAATCGATCTAGCCGTTTTTTGAGTTACACTCCAATAACTGAAAGGTTTTTTCCTATCTTGATGATATAGTCATTGCCAATGAATGACAATCGGTCCCGCAAGTAGCAACGGACACTAAAACGGGTGAGTATTTTTATTTATCAAACCTACTTCAACACCCAAAAGTGTGAAATAACTCTTCGAAGTCGGGACCATGTGCACAATATTGTGATAATAGGTACTTTTGAACTATCACAGTACCGACTTCAACAAGTTATTTCACACTTTTGAGTGTTGAAGTCAAGCCCATTTTTCGGTAAAAAAAAATATTGAATTTAGTATTGAATTTGTTCGTAAATTTGAGTCGTCTTTTTTATGATTATAGAAATAATAAGTGACATTAAGCGATTTTTAAAACTGGATGGATATAAATTAAATTATAAGTAAAAACATAAATCTGGCTGTATGGAAACTCATGTCACGTCACGACCATGATATGCGATGTCACACCCGTGACTTGAACTAGTTTTTTGATAACTTTCTAGGTTCAATAAGCTTGCTAAAATGCAATGAAATTATTGTTTTTATATCTAGTTTTAGCCAAATGCCTAGTATTTCGTACCCAGGGTCTAAGATGATGAAGTTAATAATCAAAGCCCAGTGTATGGGTATACACTGGGCTTTGAGTATTAACTTCATTACCATATATAATCAAATCTGTACTTTATAATTTTTAGTATAGATTGACTCCACCCTTTTTTAATTATTATATGATAATAATAATATATATATTATAAATTCAAAAGTTAGTATGTGTTTTAGCTTCTTAACCGACTTCAAAAAAGGAGGAGGTTTTCAATTCGTCTATTTATTTTAAATGTTTGTTACCTCAGAACTTTTTACTGATAAACCGATTTATATGATTCTTTTTATATTTGAATGTTTGTCGTATGGTCCTATTTAAATTTCATCAAAACTGGTCAAGCCGTTTTTTAAGCCGTCGGCCCCGGTTGTTGTCTCACGATGGCAGTAGTATCAGCATGGTAGTAGGGCGTTTTGCATTTTGAATGCCCGCCTGGCTAGCTACCACCCTTAAGAAGAAAATCTGTCGCCAAGCACCTAACGGTGTGTTCCGGCAGCTGTCCTTGAGAGTTCTAGGAGTAATTCTAGGGTAACCTGAACAACATCCTAGACCACATCTTTAATAACCATCAAGTGAGATAGTAGTCCAAGGCTATAGCCTATCAATAATTATAAAAAAAACATGCATTTATTAATACTCGTAGTAGAATGATACACAAAGTTGTCAGTGACTATGATTAAATGAAATCATCAACATTCATTTTAGCACCTTTGTGGCAAGCCCGCAGTAGCCACTTAATCGATCATTAATTATGTATTACTGATAATTAATTAACCTCAGTCACAAACGAGATGCCCTTAGTCTGCCATAATGAACACTGCATCTATTAGGATAATACTAGTCATAACAAGCGCTCTAGGCGCACGCCTATTAGTAAGGTACGGACGAACTCAAAAATTTTGCTCTATTTTAGCGAACGCGTTTTAGGTGCCCACCCCACCAACTTAAGCATAGTGAGGGGTAACCAACTCCAACTTCTTTAACAAATATTTGTAGTTCACGACCGTGTAGAATTAGTTTCACTCGTCTGTGGAAACCGCGGTGTAGTTGTACTCTTATCTGTTTTTTAGTTACACTCCAATAAGTGAAAGGTTTTTTCCTATCTTGATGATATAGTTATTGCTAATTAATGACAATCGAATCCGCAAGTAGCAAGGGACACTAAAATGGGGGAATTTTTTTTACCCCAAAAATTGAACCGACTTTAACACTCAAGGGTGTGAAATAACTTGTTGAAGTCGGGACCATGCGCACAATATTGTAATAATATGTACTTTTGACCTATCATGGTACCGACTTCAACAAGTTATTTTGCACCTTTGAGTGCTGAATTCAAGCCCATTTTTCGCCAAAAATTTGCTTAACACCGCTGAATGGATTTAGATGATATATCATAAAACGTATTCTAATTTTTATCTCGATTTTCCGAACGGTTCCTGAAGGATCAGGAAAATCAATTTTGATGAATGGAATCTAGATATGTTGTAATTGATTGTTTGAAACTATATCTAACTCGTGTAGTTTTAAACGCAATTTGCGAACCATATACTATTAATATGTACACAATGGTTAAATTAAGGTTAGTAAATTGTTATCACTATTGTTAGGTCCAATGCCAAAAAATATGAGTTCAATTTATTCTGTTGTATCTCTTTATACTTGTTATCTGGGGAATCCTCAACTCAACTGTAATAAAATATATATGTAGATGTTTTTTATGTATATCACACATAAAAACTCTACATTTTCGCAAGCTCATTGAACCTAGAAAAATATTAAAATACTAGTTCAAAGTCTCGGGTGTGACATTGAGTACCATAGTCGTGACGTAACATGAGTTTCCATACAGCCAGATTTATGTTTTTACTTATAATTCAATTTATATCCATCTAGTATTAAAAATCACTTAATCTTACATATTACTTCTATAGTTATAAAAAAATACTACTTAAATTTACTAACAAATCCAATACTAATGCAATTTCTCAATATAAAAAAATGTTTACCGAAAAATGAAACCGACATCAACACTCCAAAGTGTGAAATAACTTGTTGAAGTCGGTGCTATAATAGTTCAAAAGTACCTAGTATAACAATATTTTGCGCATGAAACCGACTTCGACAAGTTATTTCACACTTGAGTGTTGAAGTTGGTTCCATTTTTTGTTAAAAAAAAATTAAACTCTTTTTAGTGATTCTTGCTACTTACTGGATCGATTGTCATTCACTGTCAAAGACTATAATATCATCAAGATAGGAAAATATTTTTCAGTTATTGGAGTGTCATTCATGATACTTGTCGTTCAATTTCATTTAAAAATCAAACGACAAGTATCAGCTTTAATAAAAAAAGAATTATCAAAATCGGTTCATCCAGTCAAAAGTTCTGAGGTAACACACATAATAAAAAATATAGACTAATTGCGAACCTCCTACTTTTTGAAGTCGGTTCAGAAGCTAACACACATACTAACTAACTGAGTTTATTAGAAATATGTTAAAAACCTTATCTTACAATTTTCATAAACTACTTTTATATAGTAACTTAAAATTCATTTATTAATTTTTAATTCCAAATAACATTTTGATTTATAACAGTGCGCGTATAGACACATTATATCTAAATATAGTATCTGTTGCCCTGTTTTATGACTTAATTTTTTTTAGTTTTACGGGATATGGTTCTACTGTATCTTCAATAATGGACACTATCTGGCAAATTTTATTTTTATTTCTGGCCAATTTTGCTAGAAGGCAAATATCTGCCTGAAGATGATTGCCTTAATGAGCGATGATTATGAAGTAAGATTTGTACTCATTGACTTTGAATTGAGCACTAGCAGTACAGGACAGCTTTATGAAATTTATTACAATGGGGCTCCTGTCACAACCAAGACAATTGATACATATTTTTAGTTTCAAAAATGCTCTCTATAAGCGCTCAACTTAACAAGTATCGTTTTGGATAATATCTTTTTTATTAAACTTGCAAAACAGTTCATTGGAATGAGCTTAAATTATATCAAAAATATTGTGAAATTTGGTTTTATTTTAAACGCGAGATATAATTCTTTGAGATTTGGTATTATGTTGAATACATGGTCTGAAAATAATAATTTAAAAAAACTTAACTAAAACTAACCGATTCTGTCTCGACCATGGGCCACTCGCCACAACCGTGGTTCTATGAAAACCACGGTTGTGACGTCCATGGATGTGAAATGTTCGCACCGTGCTATAACTACAAAGATTAAACAAAAGTAGCCATCTTAAAACAATCACTAGATTAATTGTTATTAAACACACCAAATTAATAAAAATCTGCGAAGACATATTCATAAATAAATATTTTAAGAGCCACGGTCTTGACAGCATAAGGGTACTCGTTTTACAAAATAACTAATATCAAACTTATTTTTACGCTGCTATATCACTCGACGCCATTAATTAATAGGACAACTGTGACAGACAGACTTGTTACTGAATTCTGGGAATCTCACATGACATGGTTGTGACATTTAATGTGTTCTTTTAATGAAGTTTATGTATATATATATTTATTTAAAATATAATAATATTACCAAATTACCATTTATGAATAGGTGCATTAAACGGCTTTCTCTATAATCAGTACTAATATTATAAATGCGAAAGTAACTCTGTCTGTCTGTTAGGCTTTCACGCCAAAACTACTGGACTGATTTGAATGAAATTTGGTATGGAAATAGTTTGAGACCCGGGAAAAACATGGGATAGTTTGTATCCAACTGCGCAAAAAGAGGTTAATGTTTTTGCGCGATAACCGACAAACGCGTGGGCGGAGCCGCGCCTGGAAAGCTAGTAAAAATATAATAGAACCTTAATATATTAATTTAATGTAGTTCTCACAAATAAAAATGTTTTTCTTAAGAATGATAATTTACCCATCTAAAATAACCGTAGGTACACAATAAACTGTATAGATATATAAACACTACTGTACTGATCGAACCCCTACAAGACCCGATTATTTTTCCGGCGTATGTACCAATACACGACAAATGTTAATTCCATTCTAAAATGTCATACTGACGTGATCTCCGCTACGTAGGTAGGACTGTACTGTACCTTACCTGGAGAGCTAAAAGCGTGCACGCGGCGCATCGCACACAACTCTGTGTCGCGTAAATGAATACGTCGCGCTCGCATAAAATACCTAAAGTCCGTGGAAAGCCTCGCCTTAACTTCACAACATCTTGATTCGGCAGCACTTCGTCGTTAAAGCCTATTTCCACACCGCTGGAGGTCTGCTCGGCATGGCGGTCCGTCAGACACTGAATCGGGCAGCACTTCGTCATTGAAGACTATTTCGATACCACTAGAGGTCCGCTCCGCACGGCGGTCCACAGACACTGAAGCTACTCGCAGTGAGTGAACAAATAAGGTGACAAAGCGACTACCGTCACAACACATTACTCTTTATAATTGATAATTGTGTGATCTCAAGCTCACGTATGGCAATGAGTATAATAAAATCTTCAATGTTTTTACACATATAAATAAAGCACATAATATAAACTATTTTATATAAGTATCTCAACAAATGTCGCATGACCAGTTAAACTACTTATAAAATATACTTACAGTAATAATAACATCAAATAATGATTCAAGTGATCTATACATATGGCAATAAGTATAATAAAATCTTCAATGTTTTTACACATCATAAATAAAGAACATATTATAAACTATTTTATATAAGTATCTCAACAAATGTCACATGACCAGTTAAACTACTTATAAAATATACTTACAGTATTAATAACATCAAATAATGATTCAAGTGATCTATACATATGGCAATAAGTATAATAAAATCTTCAATGTTTTACACGTCATAAATAAAGAACATATTATAAACTATTTTTAATAAGTACTTTACACTGTCACGTGATCAATTTCGATACTTATAAAATATACTTCCAGTAATATTATCATCAAATAATGATTCAAGTGATCATGATAATCAATATATTATGCTTAATCACAGTCTAACAACAAACACAATTAGGTACAGAATTAAATTCACACCACAGATAAAGTAGGTATACCATGGATAATTAAACAAATACTTATTTTCCTCTTAAAAACCACAGAGTATAATTAAAACGAAATGAGATTGTTACATTAAACCAGTTGTTTAATCTTAAGCTTAAAGCTAATCAAGTGAAGATGAACAAATATTTCATTACATAGTAAGTCAATTTTCAAATAATCTATCACACGCAAATACAAAAAAAAATATAGTAACTCGCATCTCGTTCAACCGTAAGTTTTTTATTGTTATACTAAGTAAATGTTGATTGTTGAGATGTTGAGTGTCGGTAGTGGGGTCTCTATCAAACCCGAGCCTGACATCACCCAACTGCTCCCCGACGGTTGGGTATGCCTAAAAGCATTTACCCCATGACAATAAAAAAGTATAAGATAAATATGATTGTACAGTTTCCCTTAGACGGATAAAAATAATTTATAGTGAATTATAGCTGATAGGCTAGCCTTTGACCACCATATCACCTAATAGTAAATTATGACGTGGGCGAAGATGTTGTTCAGGCCACCCTAGTATTACTAGTATTACTATTAAAGTGTAAAAAATTAAATCAAACATTAAAGTATAGTTTTAAGTATGTACTGCCAAAACTATGAGGATGTTGGAATAAATGTGTGTTGGGCTAGTAGGATATTTTAAATGGATACATACAAACATATTACACATAAAAATGTTTTTTTTTAATTTATTGTATGGATACATTAATTTTAATCAATATTAAATGTTCCCACCGAAAACTGGGTACTGCTGACCGAAAACTAAAAAAAATGGCCGAAAACCGGCGATTTCGCTATATTTGGATTTATATATTTTTCTATAAATAAGGAAGCACTATTAAATATTAAATACGTAAACTACATTATATAGGGTACATATATCAATAAACAGCGCAGGGCTCAATCTGTATAATTTTTTCTAGCGTCTTAAGGTTGAACGTGTCACTAAATGGCCGAAAACTGAGTATTCTACCCTAGTCATCTTGCATCTGTTGGGAGCCAGGGACCACTGTCTCCCAACAGATAAAGGGGTAGGTATACGCGAAAAGGATAAACAATATTGATATCTGTCTCGCTCATTATTATTGCGGTTATGGTATGTGCATCCTTCTCTAATAATTAGTACAATTCATTACGCCGATTCTATTACTATACTCTTTCTACGGCTGAAAAAGAATTCAAACCTCTTTTGGAATGAATCATTAGCTCTTAGAAAGAAGGTACAATTAATTTGATTTACGCCGGATGACGTCACTTTCGTAATCCTATCGAGTTCACGTTAGCCAAGAAACGATGCGTTGTGCTGTCAACCATCACCTCCTGCGTAAACGTACTGTAAACTCGATACGTTTACGTTACGGACTATCGAAATGTTCGTGCTTGGGCTACTGTTTCAGAATGTTCAAGTAAGTTCCGGTTTTACTACCCAGAATATATATAAAAAATAAAACACTATCTTTGCGTTTCACAGTCATCGATTTAGCCTATCCATCGGTTAAAGCATGAAATGCGCTCCATATTAACTGTCATTTTTATTATTCAGTTATTTTATGTGTTGCATAGCAACCCGAAACTTTATTAGGACATTCTGAAACGGACCCTAAATATAATTAATAATATAAAGATCATACACGTGTGATCATCTTGTGTGATAACATCTTTATACATTTTATGTCAAGGGGATTCTGGAGAACCGATGAGTTCACTGGGATTCCCTGGGGGATCAGGTCAGGGGATCCAGGTGACCGATTCCTACACAAAAGCGCTTGTTTTCGGAAAAATCTATAAACTTTTAGCATCTTGAAAACGGAGACGTTTCGCATATAAAAGCACTAGCTATCGCTATTCGAATCGGAGATTATTCAATCGTAGGTCAGATTCAATTTTACCCACTTTAATACGGTTCGATAATCCTGAAAGATACGAACGGAAATATGAAAGGATCTATTATATTTTCCTTTATATTATTTAACGATATTGCCTTACTGTTTATTCGTGCGTAAAGATAGAACGTGGACTGTTTAGCTTAGGCACGCATGATTTGCGTGGGCTGGGAAAACGGAAGCAGAGCAGGTACGTGGGATCAAATAAATGGAAGTATGTTACTATAGAGCTCTTTGCTCAGCTTCTTTGCTCCAAATAATCCGAAATTCTATAACGAATATAAGCATAGCGTCTATTACTAAGATAAAAAAAAGAATTATAATAACATTCTGTTTGTTGTCAAAAAAACAGGGTATTTTATATCATATTATGAATAATTATAATCAATTATGAATATTATAACCACATTACCAAATTATTGGAGCACGTTTTTTTTTGTTCTGGACAGGAACTGATCCTTCAATTTCGCGCCAGATGTCTATTCCATTCGGCCACCGGAACCTTACGTTTTCGACACGAAATATTCAGTTACTTTGTGCTACAATAGTATTACTTTAACCGTCATAGGGGATGGTGCGCAGTCATCAACCAGACCACTAGACTTCATCTGGCTAACACTCGGAATTATGTCCCTCCCCTCTATATTCCTAAATATTATGATTACAAGCCGACCCCCCGGTAGCCGAGCGGTTGAGGCATCAGGCGCGAAATCGGAAGGACGCGGGTTCTATTCCCGCCCGGGGCTAAACATTTTGTACTACAATAATTTGTAAATTTAGAATATAGAATGTTTCAATATTAAAATTTGAACTTGATATTCATAAGAGATTATCGCTTAAATTATTATTCCCTCAAGGAGCTGGTAATTTTGCCACTGTGTCTCTTCAAACCGTATATACTTACTTATAAATTGTAGCGTTCGTAGCATTGTTTACTTAGCCGTTCTTAACCGATATAAGATCTCCACCGCATGCGCTGTACAATGGCTACGCTCTTTTTGCAAATCATTACATTAATATCGTCTGTATGTGCCTTTGACAGTGCTCCTATTCAATATCTAGGTCATCTGTCATGTCTTCAGTAGCAATATCTCCTTAATACTTAAACAGAACTTCACAATCAGGTTTATTACTCATTCCATTCAGTTAGACACTCCGGATTAACGGTAGACAGACAGGCATCAGAGTCTTCTAAATAAAACTCCGTTTTATCTTTTTTTTTACAGAAACCTAAAAGGTATGACCAATTTTTGATTTTTTCAGAATTCGAAACAAAACTTGCACGAGGGACAACTGGACCAGCGTAAAATTGCTTTTTGTCACAGTATTCCCAGCGAGCATATTACATTTTTAAATTTTGGTTTAATCGGACGATGAGTGAGTTGGGTTCGCATTTCTGCACCTCAGTTCTAGGAAAATTTTTATTTACCGCGACTACAACATTATTCTTTTAATGTGAAGTAACATTTGTAATATATTTTCATAATACTGCTTTATTGATTTCCATATACAGAACTTATGTAAATTTTTATCTGTATAGATGTTTGTAATGACCACAATTCTTCGAAATATACATATATTTTTCTATTTTTCATGTTAGCTCAGTCGGTCAGAGCTTACCCCGGCTATAGGGGTGGACGGAGCGAATTCAAATCCCGCACATGACATAATTTTTTCCTGTCGTAAATTTGAAATTTGAGATATATTTCTTGTTATTTCAACCTCATGTATGTACAAATAAATCCGAAACCATTGACATCAATAAAGTTTCAAGCATTACTTTGTTAAGTGCCAATTCTGCAGCTAACAGAGATATTTACCAATCAATTAGGTACATTTACTTATTAAGATTCCGAGCCCAAACTAATCTCCAGCTACTATTTTTAAGGTTTTTTGTTCGCTTCTGCGTTCAACACATTTGGAGGCTGGTTTCAACTATTCAGTCACAGTCCATTGTTGTTAAACAACTTTTAATTTACAATATGATTTAGGAAAGAATTTCTGCAAATAATATTATTATTTATCGACTTTGCTACCTTAATTTCTACATCGTAAGGTTAGATACTACGATGTACTAAATTATATTATTTTGTTAATTCTCTTATTACAAGATCCCTTTCTGATCTACTCCCAATACCACTTGCTATTATCCTGCCTTAAATCTCGTCTTTATCCGCTCGGACTATATTATTCATCCGGTTTTTCATACTCCCAATCCTAGATATCAGAATTGTTAAACTTTACACGTAGATATAATATGTAATATATTCATTTTTAAAGTTAAGTTTAAACAATTTATAAGTGAGCATATTGCATTCCGGGCGGCACTCCCGCCCGCCTCATCTCCGTCCGCCCACGCCAACTGCGCCCGTCTTCAACAGAACAAAATTTAAACAAATAAAACTTGTGCTACATTTCAAAAACTTGGACTAGTTCGCTGATGTAAATAACGACCGTGGGTATGGGTGGGACAGACTGCGGTAGCCCAGGCACTTTGTTACGATAGTACTTAGTACTCAACTAAGCAACGAAAGAGGCGGATATATGAAGAGAAAATAAATACTGCCGAAATGGTAATACTAAGATGGATGTGTGGTACAATTGATATGGATATATTATGAAAGTAACTATATCAAAAAAGGTTGAAAATATGTATATATATATTATACTCTTATCTAAACTTTCCACGTTTGGTTAGATATGTTTTAACAGAAGTATGGGCGAGCCTGTTGCCCTCTACCAGGCACAGCTCAAAGCATTGGACTATACAGCTTCGGCTTACAATATCGTATGTATATTGTATAAATATGTTACTTTTTTAGTTCTGTTTCTTTGTGAGTGTTGACATATGTAGGATAAAAGGTATTTTAAAAATGCTCTCTTAGAAGAATAACACTCCAGGAACCGAGTACGGAGTGCTTTGATATCTTAAAATTTTCGCAATATTCGAATTAATTGGTACGGCAGATATTCTATAATTAAATTTGAGAGCAGAGCAAGCATAACTGCTGACTAAAGTAAGTTAAGGTCAAAAAATATTTTAAATTCGAAATAAAAAAGAGAGAATTCTTCGGAGGGTCTAGATGTTGAAATTCAAAGCCTTTCAGGACGACCTTTCCGAAAGACGAGACGGGATGCGAACTCTAAGAAACAGGAATTTTAATTATTTCTGTCTGTTTAGTATTCTGTCAGTCGCCGTCTGTGTACAAAGAAATATAAAGCATGTTCTTAACTTTTAGGGCGTCATGTCATTTTTTCAAAGATAATAGTCATTAAAAACCTTCCCTTGGGTTAGGTAAGTGCTGGTTGGGTACTCACTACCGCAATTTTGCATTGAGGTTCATGATTCTATTAATTAGAGTTAATGTTCAATTATATGTATCAATTTGGCCCCAATAGGTACCTCCAAAATTTGGCTGTTAAGTAATTATTTCAAATTAGGCTGGTGTTTATTTTGGAATGACTGTCTGGAAATGTGAACAAAGTTTGAAGAAAACAGACAGGTACTTTCTAGTCCAGCATATTTATTCGTAGTGTTCAGCATTATACTATATATGTACCTATATGCAGTTTGCATCAGGTGTGATATTAATATAGTAGCAATGACATTTTGGAGGGATTTGTGCTTTTAAGGAAAAATGCTCAAAAACAATTATTACATACCAATTTTATGTAATAAAATTGCTTATAACACACATCATGCACACTTACTCTTCATAAACACAATCTCCCACATACCTACACTCTCCCACACACATAATTTTTTGTATATTTATAGGTGCTTAAGGCAGTGTGTCTAAGTTTTCTTTGTTTGAATTAATACCATATACTGTTAAGGGACTGTCTTGAAACTATACCAAATACCAATCTAGAAACCTTTTTTTTATATGCCTGATAGGTTTGACTTTGGCTTTTGACCACTATCTCACCTGATGGTAAGTGATGATGTGGTCGAAGATGTTGTTCAGGCTAATCTAGAATTACTGGCTCTCAAGGATAGCTCCCGGAACACACCTTCAAGTGCTTGGCGACAGATTTTCAACTTAAGGGTGGTAGCTAGCCAGGCGGGCATTCGTAAAATGCCCTACCACCATGCAAAACAACAACCTATACTAAGTAAGTTTCTTTTGGCTGTAGGTCACAGATACAAATTTAGAACTTGGTAAATTAAGAGCTGTAGACTATGGGTCCGTTTCAGAATGTCCTAATAAGGTTTCAACGCATAAAATAACTGAATAATAAAAATGACAGTTAACCTGCAGCGCGTTTCAAGCTATAACCAATGGATAGTCTAAGTCGATGACCGTGAAACGCAAAGAGAGTGTTTTATTTATTAAATTATTTCTGGGTAGTGGAACCGGAACTTACTAGAACATTCTGAAACAGGCCCTTAGTGAAATAAATAAAATAATTCAAAATACCTGGTTTTTTTTTTCAGAACTGCTATCGTATACCTATATCAATATGGAACACCCTCAAAAAATTTTATATGCGGAACCGTCGTCGGTAAATCGAGTTAATTAATGAAATCTTGAAGCGCCTACCACGCATACGGCACGGGCGGTGCGTGAACTCCACCTAATTGGATTGATGCCATTATCTACGTTTTTACATATATGATGCGGGCATGTATGACAGTCTCGTATTTTGTAACATATTCTCATACTCTGAATATTCAAGTACTCATGGGTCACGTCATTTGTGTTGCTTTCTCGTTATGATTCATATTGAAATTTGTTCACTCGTGAAATACAATGCGTCCCTTTTATTTCTTTGCTTGTATATATCAAAGAAGTGCAGAATGTCGGTGCTACGGTGAATAAATTGTAAATTTCATTCCATTGTCAACTGTAAACACAAAACAAAGGAGGAGAATGTAACATCGTTGAAATGTAGAATACCTAGTAAAATTTATTTCCGTGCATGCAATAAAGTGCTTGTGTAATACATTTCGAGTAGAGTGTATTTTGCGAGTAGTTTAGTCAAATGCAGATCCTACGCCGTAGATTTATTTAATTCAAAGGTTCGAGTTATTTTCATTGTAAAACTAAAAACTTATTTGAAATTTTATCAATAACATAACACTTTCACATGACGTTCCACTCTTTGATGACACTCACGAAATCCACGCTTTGATGCTGGTTTCGCTGTCCCCAGCACCTCCAGTAATGGTTTGTATTGACAAAACTGGTCATCCGTGACATTCAAAAATGGTGCATGTCATTTTAAGGAAAATACATTTAAGGAGTTATTACCTAATATTTACGCGAAATTTAAATCTTTTCTCGGAAGGAATCTTATACGACTTAGATGCATAGATCATATCACATAGTACAAAATGTTATAAAAATAGCTGCTGATGGTCTACCCCCTAAATTTGAATGCATCATTGTGAAAATGTATTCATATTTCTACATGTAAATCTGTCTTGTTGAATGATTTATATTTCAATATAGATAGACTTCATGCCCTTTACTCCTTGGGTTTCAATACAAATATTCGAACCAAATAACAACCTTGCATAACAAATAACTATTTCACCTCTTTCCAGTACGAAAAGGACAATTTGGTGCTCAAAAGTTAACTGATTTTTGCTACGAACGTGAGCAATTGAGTTCCGAACAAAATGCTACTTTCAATCTTCAGAACTGCAGCAATTTTCAAATCAGAAGGAGTTTCTCATATCGTTTTTGTTTGTTACGTGATTACTCTGCCTACAGCGCAGTGTTGCCAGATCCGCGAGTTAAAACTTATCCGCGATTGAATGCAAAATTATCGTGTTTTTATCGCAAGTCCAAATTTACTTTATAAGTTATTTAAGCAAGTCTAATAGGACAATATATATATCATTTATACGGCAAACATTTTGGGATCATGGCACCATGCCAGATATCATAAAAAAATTTATGTAGATCCTAGATCTAGATAGGACCTGTTACTTACTTTTTTAATATTGTTAAGTTTGCAATAACGCCTGCTAGGCGTAAATTTGTAATTTTGTAACCTGTTATTTATAATACGAGGCAACTTTAATGTTAGGCGCCTAGGTACCTAATTTTCTGGTAACTACACGCAGGTTATTTATATTCTTATACAAATTATTTTTTTAGGATGGGTACCTATATTAAAGTAAATAATATTTTTTGATTGAATATGTGTCTTACATTAATATAAATCAATATGTAACTTCTTCCTCAGTATTAGAACTCGATGATTCAATTTCTGTGGATGAGGCATGTACTCGTATGTCTTGACGGGCTCTGGTTTTATCAGAGCTGTAAACAACTGAGAATTGGTGAACATTCAATCATGCTCGGCTTGGTATAAAATCAATTCAACAGGTTTTTGCGCTACCACTGTCACAGCCTTCTACGGCCTGAGTAACCAAAACTATGCCATTAACAGAAGTGGTTATAAGACGGTATCGGTTTATTTATAACTGTATTTTGGGAAAATCATTTCACATTCCACGGTCGACTGGAGTCTGGACAGGAGCGCGCTCCGAACCTCGGTTAGAGCGCACTCAGAGTACAACTTTTCACTCTAACGTCGTTCACAACATGAGAGAATTATTGGCACTCTTTTATATTTTGCAGGTAACGGTAGTTATTGCTTTTCAAACATCATAAAAAGTCTATAAATTTTACAAAATTCCCCGCCAAAAACGATATTTGAGGTTATAAAACAACCGAGAGTTTCGGAACCTTCGAGTAAGTTAAAGCAAACAAACAAGGAACGCGACCCTGCTATAAATTACAGAAAAATATTACAAAAAGTTGCCTTCCGTTACAGAGATCTGAATTCATAACAAAATTATCGTGTATTAAAAAAAATATCGTAGAAGTTTGATAAAATATCGTGCAATACGTGCTTATTATTTTTATCGCATGATACTCAAATATATCGTGGATCTAGGATAATTATCGCATGTCTGGCAACACTGCTCCAGCGCAAAATCGGAGGACCAGGGCCCCTACTCTAATTCGTCGAAGTTTCGAACTTCGGGTCCGAAAGAAATATATCCGCAAAACACGTATTGGCTCACTTTGTTTAACTTCGTTCGTAGCATAGACTAGCAAGCATTTGCCTGTCTAGATTCTGAATAAGATATTTTTGAATTGGATTCGTATGGTTTGTACATTTTCATAATATGAAATTATAATTTATTCATAGGTAAGTAGTCAAAGTCAAGGTCTAAATATGCAGAAAGAACACAAATACTAATGAGGATATAAATACCTATGGAAAACAAAGAAATTAACGTAAATTTTAAATACGAGTATCAAACTTCTAGAACAGTAGCGACACCTCTCGCTGATCCCTAACTACATAGGACTGTCACTCTTACCATATGAAAATGTTCTTTAATTTCTCTCAGTTAAGACTTAAAATTGATTGAGGCATAATAATGTTCTCAGAGTAGTATGGGAGATTCCTTAGAGGGCACGATTTGTGATGAACGATGCGATCCGACCATAGATTATATGAAACAACGAACTTCGTACCGCAAATTCGATTTTCGTTGTCTAAAGTGTCACTCGTAACACGAAAAACGAAACTTCGTTGAATTGTAGTAGCGACCCAGGGTCCAATCCCGTCTGGGACAAACAAAAATTGTATTCCAATAATTTGTAATTTACAGTCACCACGCAATAGTGCTTCTAATCATGTTAAGAGATGACAAAATCTTGAAAGCAAAGATATGCATTACTTAAAAAAGTAAATACATTTTTCTTAAACGGAACTGACTCCTTTCATTTACAAGTATGAAATAACTTGTGGAAATCGGACCATGATAGTGTGAGGTTAGTGTTTTGAATCTGCGTGGTTTTGACTTCAACAATTTATTTCATACTTCAGTATTGGGAGTCGGTGGGTTTAGTTTATAATTTTAACATAGGTATTGTTTATTTATTAAAATTTAAATCTGTACTCACACCAAAAACAACTATGCTTCCTTGTCGAACAAATAAGTATTTTTCGTTTAGAATGACTTCCTAAGAGATAAAATTTTTTGACCTCAATTAGTCGTTAAACAGTTTAATTAGTGAAAAGATTAGACGTCTGGATGTGTACACGCCCTTGTCTACGTGAATTCACTTAATAAAGTGCATCTAATAGCTGGAGACCGTGTTTTCACATCATTTCATTTTATTTAGTAAGAAGGGTCACCTGCACCTGTGTCACTCTCATTGGGTCGCCAAGATACAGGTCTTGCCAAGTTTTGGATCCGCAGTAAATTATAGTATGTATTGCTGTTATTAAATTTGTGTGAACAATGTTCTCAGTTTAAGTAATGTAATACATTTAATACTTTCTGGCAATCAAATTAATTATTATTTAGGGTTGTTACGTGAACATAAAATATTATATAACATATAAATAATTATGATGATATGTACAGAACACAAAATTGATCTATTATAAGTATTTTTTTTCGAGCTCTCACAAAATTTTTAGGTTTCTAAAGACAAACGGAAACCATGACAATATAAATGCGAGATCATAAAAAAACTTGGCGACTGCAACTGATTTATTGTAAAAAAGTTTTCGATTAGAACTTTGAAAGTCCAGAGGGGCTCGAATTTTCTTCTATTATTGGTACTCAAACTTTTCAGCTTTAAGTTTGGAAGTCCACAACTTTGTTTTACTTCCAGTGATTTCGTTTCTTTCTAAGAAAAATAATGAAACTTTGAAAAAAATTAATCGTAAAGCATACAATATTAGTTATATTGTAACGGAACGTTAACCTCTTATATACTTATGTAAAATATATATGTACATACAAATAGTATTTTGCCCAAGTGCAAGTCGGGCCTCTCTCTTTTAGGGTTAAGCATTCCAAATGTACGACAGTAATAAATGTTTGTTGGTTTTGATTACAGATTGAAGGTTTTCTGTGTTCCGAGGATTAGACACTAGGACTAGTTTTCTTTTTGAAGTAATAGTACGAAATAAATTATGTCTAAGATTGCCAACATTAACGCCCCCCATTTCTTGGCTTTTTGTAAATACCCACTGAAATAAGTCTGCCTATTCTCTCACTGAGCTCTAGGGGATGATGTTACATGCTAGGGTGCAATTTTTTTTACATTCAGTTAACAATCACGTTTCTGAAGTACATATGAAAATAAATCAAATTTTTACGAAATAATAAGGGTTATTTTTAACATTCTACACAAAACTTCTTAATTTCCAAGTTACAGACCCGTAACCTATGGATGGACGGACAGACATAAACATACAGACAATGGAGTCTCATTAACTAGGCTCTTTGCCCTTGGGGTACAGAACCCATAAAATTACCGATTGGATGTAATAGTAATGCTTACTTATTTATATTTTTTTATAACACATTTGCTGGTCTTTTACAGCTATCTCACGTCATGATGCGGTCGACTATGTAATTCGGCTTCAAAATCACACAGATTACGCAAACATATTTTTTTCACAGAATCAACTTTGAGTAATAACTCAAAAATTAATACATACTGTAAATTAAAATCCGAATTCACTTTTATAACTCCAGTTGCTTCTAGTGAAATATACAACTGAACTATGAGTTTAAATGAAACAGAGAAATGGATGCGATGACATTACCACTATACAAGCAAATTATATATATAGACAAAAAGTGAAATTATAGAACGACATAAATGATTGTTTTTGTATCGAATGAATTATATGGCTTAGGCGCAGAATGTCTCTTTCGCAAAACGTATCTTAGTCGCAAAATGTATCTTTCTCACAATGTCTCTTTCGCAAAATGTCGCGACTGAAACTTATAAAAAAATTAGACTTTTACAGAAAAATCATTTATTAAAGTTATAGGGTACACAAATCATAAATGTCACAATTCTGCTACTAAAGTTTACTTAAGTATGTATTACAATCCAAAAATATATTTTGAAAGGCATCTAAATTTTTATAACAAAATAAAACCTATAAACATTGAAATAAGGTAAACAAGTGATAAGTAAACAAATTATAAATGTCATAATTTCGTACTTAAATAAAATTTAGTATGTATTTAGGTTTAAAAAAAAATTGGTACAATATTTCGATTTTGAAAAAAACTATTTTTACAGAAACATATATATCTTCTCTACTTAGATTATAATAAACATTGATAACTATAAAAAGTGATACCAAAGAAAAGGCAAAATACAAATAAGACACAAAAATGTATTTTGATACGAGTACAGTAAAATCCAAGTTAAGCTATTTGAACATTTGCAAAAATATTATATTCTTAATGAATTGTTGAAGCGTCAAATCCTTACGCTCAAGTTGTCTCAATAGTTTTTTGGATTTACTGTCAAAGTAAATGTCTTTCTTCTTACTGTTCTTTGTTTTTGTAAATAAATTATTTGTGATTTACTTTCTTTTCTTAATTTTTGTATAAAAATGTATAAATTGGGCTTTTTTGGTATGCGCCCTGCATTTATACGCTGATGCCACCCTTCTGCTGCGTTAGTTGTGCGATGGCGTTGGTGGGCACAACTTAGCAAGGATGGTTGCATTTTTGGGTACCATTGGTTTTCGTAATAGCGACGAAAATTGTTCATTTCTTGAATATCTGGAGCTATACTTAGAACGTATCCCCAGGCAGCGGGGATTTGTTCAGCGGGTACCAGTGCCATTATTGCAGTGATTCTTGCCACATTTCGGCCTTCCCTTGTACGTAATAACCGTTTTTTATCTGCATTTTTCCATATTGCTGCGTTATAATGTCTATAATTTCTGTTATTATGTCTGTTTATATAATGTCTGTTATTTCTGCTCCGGAAAAAACTGATCTTGCGGCATTAATTTGTGCCATTTCATAATCACTTTTAAATGTTTTTATGATTATACCCAATTTTTCTTTTAGAATTTTATACAGACGCGTATATGTCTCTTGGGACTTATTGGGTAGTAAAGTATAAATTACTGGCATAATACTTGTACAGTTTTTACTAGATTCAATGTCCAAATGCAAGACATAAATTGATAATAAGGTGGCCGCGCTGACATAAACGTGCCGTCTGCAAAATATGATCCGGGTTTCTTAACAATCTTCTTTCCTAAGCGTGTTGCAAATACCAACATTTTTTCACTTTGACCACCTTCACAAATTAGGAAATTTTTACCTAGAACTTCTGGTACAGTCGTAGTTTCGGTACAGGTATGTTGTAGCCTATCTACGTTTAAATAAGACTTTCGTGCCCTATATAATGTGTCTTTGATCGATTTAAAGGAAGGAATTCGATAGTGTTCATAATTAGGTAGTTTTTTACGTATTTTTTCATAATTTTCTTCATAAATTTGTTGTATTGGACGAAAATCTTGACAAATGATCTTCTTTAAAAACATTATGTATTCTTTAATTAAATTTTGAAATTCCATTGACTCCCATGAATTATCTAATGATATTGAAGCACTACAGTCTCGTCTATTTATGCACCGCCACAAAGAACTACCACTTTTATTTGTTTTGCTCTTATTATATCTGCACTCACAATTTATAAGTGTTCTGTGTCCTTTTTGATTAGTAATATATTCGATTTCTTGATCCATGTTTAAGCTCAAAATCACTAATGTTTTTCTATGAAAAAGTAACAGAAAACAGACATCTCGGACCGTCGTTTACACTTCGGCAGCAATGAATGACACATACATTTATAAGATTTTTCATAATACCCTCACATAATGAATAACACATATACTTATAAGATTTTCAAATACCCTCAAAACATGGTTTTTATATGTGGTTGCCATGATTGAGCTCATTGTACTTGACAACATATTAGTACATTTATGGATTTAAAAATAATATAAATAGATATAGTAAATTTAATTACTAAAATATTATACATATTTTTTTCCTGATTTAAATATGTCTACATTTTGTTGTTATACAAAATTTAGATTTTTTTTTGCCTGATCGGTAAGCCTTTGACCACTATCTCACCTGATGGTAAGTGATGATGTGGTCGAAGATGTTGTGAATACACCGTCAGGTGCTTGGCGACAGGTTTTCAACTTGAGGGTGGTGTAGCTACACAGGCGGGCATTCGCAAAGTGCCCTACCGCCATGCTGTAACGAATGCCATCCTAAGACAACAACCGGGACCGACGGCTTAACGTGCCCTCCGAAACACGGAAGCGCTCAGTAGTAATGTGACCAGCGGTCACCCATCCAACTCATGACCGCGGTGGACATTGCTTAACTTATCGGTTCAGAATGGATAAGGAAACTGCGCTACGAGCGCTTCAAAAATATAAGTATATTAAAAGATGCATTTCAATATATATATTTTCTTTCAATATATATTTTTGGATTGTGATACATACTAAAGTAAACTTTAGTATCAGAATTGTGACATTTATGATTTGTGTACCCTATAACTTTAATAAATGATTTTTCTGTAAAAATATATTATTTTTTCAAGTTACAGTCGCGACATTTTGCGAAAGAGTCATTGTGCGAAAGCGATCTTTTGCGAAAGAGGCTTTATGCGAAAGAGACATTGTGAGAAAGATACATTTAGCGACTAAGATACATTTTGCGAAAGAGACATTCTGCGCCTAAGCCGATTATATGGAACCATGTCTGCAGATCAGGCATAGTATTTGTCATTATCCTGTATTATATTATATATTTAATTTATATCTGTAAGATATATAAAAAAATACTTTTTCCAAAAAACATGTTTCAAATTCGCCTTTGTGAGACTCACTATCTTTTAGATTCACAGCCAGACTTGTGATCGGATTACGGTGTACTGTCCTGCCCTGTCTGCCCGAAAGCCTTGAGCCCTAAAGTTGGACAAAATAAATTAAATAGCCACACATTCTACATGTTGGCTGAAATGGAATTCGCTTAAATTCATTAATATTAAATTAACGAGGGACCTTTGAGAATCAATATGTATGTATTCGAACCTACCTAATTATGTAAGTACGTAGTTTTTACAAATGGAGATAAGTCTTTGATTTTAAGTCTCATTCTCATTTGTTTGTTTCCTCATTCACATTTTTCTGCTGACTAGCTGACACGTCAGTTCAGTCAACAGAGAAGGAATCATTCCAATCAGTACTATCAGTACTAATATTATAAATGCGAAAGTAACTCTGTCTGTCTGTCTGTCTGTCTGTTACGCTTTCACGCCAAAACTAATGGTCCGATTTGAATGAAATTTGGTATGGAGATAGTTTGAGACCCGGGAAAAAACATAGGATAGTTTTTATCCGACTGCGCAAAAAGAGGTTCATGTTTTAGCGCGATAACCGACATAAGCGCGGGCGGAGCCGCGCCCGGAAAGCTAGTATGAAATATTTCGCGGTCCTGACTTCTACAACATTTTACTTTAAAAAGTAGCTATGGGAACATTCTTATACCTAACTGAATGTAATAGATATTTAACGTCCTAAAATCGGTTTTTAAAATCATCATCAGATTTATCTATCAGGTTGTTTGTCGTTGAATAGGGTAGGTACGTAATGTGAAAACTAGTAGATTCGTTAAATCATCTTTCATGGTTGTTTTTAAAGCGTTTCAAGGTTAATAAATCAACCATCGTAACTTACCCAGCAGTTGAGTTAATTATAGGTAGACGGGGTATCTTTATGTGGTATAAGAGAGTGAAATTTTTTAATAAAAGCCTTAATAAGAAAAGTATGGAATATCTTATCAAAGTCGGTAGGTTTGAACCAGGGATTAAAATACCGCTTCATAAAGGTTACCGATTGAAACGATAACCGTAGGTATGGGTAACAGATATAAACGGTCACCGCAATGAAACGGTAGTACCGTTTCCTTTACGATTACCCATATGAATACGGTAACCGCTAAAAATACCGATACGTTTCGGTATTTTTGTAAATTGAAATATAAAACTGTGCGAGTAGAGGCGCCCGCAACTGACACGGTTATAATAATGAGTTACAGTTTTAGGATTCATCAGATTATCATACAGCCACTAAGTATTTCACGCGCGCTTAGATAGCTGCCACCCTCAAGTAGAAAATCTGTCGCCAAGCACTTACCGGTGTGTTCCGCTATGTGTCCTTGAGCACCAATAACTTTGCGTGGTGGTAGAGAATTATGTGAATGCGCGCCTGGCTAGCTACCACCCTCAAGTAGAAAACCTGTCGCCAAGCACTTACCTATCGATTTGTTCAGCTAAGTATGTGTCCTTGAGAACCAGTAATTTTGCGTGGTGGTAGAGGACACGCAAAATTACTGGTTCTCAAGGATACATAGCTGAACACACCGATAAGTGCTTGGCGACAGATTTTCTACTTGAGGGTGGTAGCTAGGCCGCTGCGCAATCGCGAAATCCTCTACCACCATGCAAAATTACTGTTTCTCAAGGACACATAGAGGAGCACACAGGTTGGTGCTTGGCGACAGATTTTCTACTTGAGGGTAGGAAGCTAGCCAGGCTCGCATTCGCAAAATCCTCTACTACCACGCAAAATAACTGGTTCTCAAGGACACATAGCTGAACATATCGATAAGTGCTTGGCGACAGATTTTCTACTTGAGGGTTGTAGCTAGCTAGGCGGGCATTATGCCCTACCACCATGCTATCCGCCATCAAGCTACCACTCTCAAAGAATAAAATCTGTAGCCAAGCACCTAGCAGTGTGTTACGTTACGGCAGCAGTTTTTGAATATACCTACACTGAAAATCCTATTTGAAACTAATAATGTTGTTGTTCCCACTTCCCGTCATTCATATCAAATAATATAGGTACGTGCTAATAAACCTATAATTATCTAAACAGCGCGAGCGGCGAGTCTCACAGTACTCCCCCCACTCCCCCCCGCAGCGTATAGCGCCACCGCATCACCGCACCCCCGCCCGCCCGCTGCACTCTCATTGACTAACACAAAATACATATACCAAAATGAAATTCGGTGATCGTATCGCAATTAAGCTAACAGATATATACCTGTTACCCTTATTTAATTACGGTATTTACCGAAATCGTATCGGTAATACGGTAAATACGTTTTTTTCACCCTATTCTTTTAGTGAGACATACTGCATAAAAATCAATTTTCACTCATCCACGATACACAATACTCGTCACCATCGACAAGACTTGCAACCATGTCATTGAGGCCATGGCATACCATGGCCATACCGTTTTAATTAATAATAATAAATAAATAAATAATAAATAAATGGCATATTGTACATTTTTAACACACTTGCTCGTATAGGGCCTTTAAATGCACTGATTTTAGTGACATGATGTTGTCTATTACGCACTCGTGCTTTTTGTTTACTTTACCGCACTAATATTTTAGATAAAACAACTTTTCCACACTTTTGATGAAGGGAGATTGTAGTTTGTTTCATTCGTTTTTCATATAATAAAATACCAAAGAGTTTATTAGCGAAATCAGCGCGCCATTGATAAATAAATATTTTTTTATCAAAATTTTCGTATTTGAGGGACAAACGTGTGTTGAAAAACGTCGTATGACACTTGTGTGTGATGTTGATTATTACTCACTTGCGCTCTATCGCCTCGGGTGTTAATGGTCAACATACCACACTTGTATCATAATGTACAATTTCATCACACTTGCACGTAAACAGTATCTAAAATTACAAGTTAACTTGACCGTAATGCCCCATATAAAACCCTCGAGCTTTCTTTTTGCCATAAAAACCAAGGTCGTTAAGTATTTTTTTTTGATTTAAGCACAGCCTACATAATGCAAGTTCAAGTAAGAAGTTTACACGCAATAAAAATTGTCTTATAATGTTATCTAAACGAGAATTTCATTGCAATCTTGCTAAATGTTACTTAAATACCTAATATTCGATTTTAATTGTTTTTATATGTTAAGCGGAAAGTTTCCCGTCTTGGGTATAAAATTTTGTACTCCAATAATTTGTGAAATATGATTTTCGTTTCGCGATAGTGCTTGTAATCATAATTTAAAAAAAAATAGTTTTTGTATGTATCAAAACGTCGAATTCTTTTTTTACATTCCGGCATGGCTGTATACCTACGTAAGTATTTGCCCTTAACGTTTCTGAACGAAACATTTGTATAATCTGATGTATGGACAAAAAGCCCGCCATCCGTATAAAAAAAGTTCACGCATTTCGTAATAATAGTTGTGCTAACTTGTGTATCGAAGCTATAATTCATAATTATTTACTCGCAAATGTGTTGAAAAACATTGTACGTTTTATGAGCGATTCTGGAATTATTAACAAAGTCTTCGACTTTGGGCTTCTACTAGAGCCTCGATCGTAATTCTTTACTAAATACATAATGTACTATTATTATCAGTTATTTGAGTGTGACTTGTAAAGTACTTTGCCGATGCTAATGGAATTTAAATCTGAGTAACTGTAAAGAACGACCTACTAGTATCAAAAAGATATAAGAAAAAATATATAAATAACAAAACATATACAATATAAAAAAAAAGGAAGTGTTAAGATTGTTACATACTAACACACTTCCCTTCAGGAAGACGATGTATTGGAGACGACAAATAATTTTTAAAATTGTGTTAAATTGATAACAAAAAAAAGGAAAATCTAAAAAGAGTACGGACCCAGAGTCTGTAGTGCAAAACATTTAGTAATAAAAAAAAGTATCAAAAAAAAATAATCATCTAAATCAATTCATACTTGGCAGTAACAAAAAAAAAACAAAAAAATTAGAACCTCCTCCTTTTTTGAAGTCTCTTATAAAAAAGAAATATGTATTTACTAAGATTGATTATTCGCGTAGATTTTGATAGTCTTCTTTACTACATTTGTTCGAAATATTATTTAGACAATAGTCTATCTCGCAGACAAATAAATTTCTATGATATATTGGTCTGTGGTGTATAATATAGACTACTTTACTATACTTATAATAAATTACCAATGTCAGAAGTCTATTCATAGAGTTTCAATTTTAAATTTAAAGTAACCTATATAACTGACTACGAATATAACATTTTTGAAATATAGGTAAATAAAATAAATGTAGTCTGTAGTATCGAAATATGTTTATCCGTCCTAGGTTTATCCGTACATAATGTGTTTTTTAATTTTCATAAGTTGTTAGCAGATTGACACCAAGGAGGTTATTGTGTTTTATTCAATTTCCTTACAAAAACAAACCAAGGAGTCTTTCACCTTCGCTGTTGAAGATACGAATCACTTATAACCTCTTTAATGTTGGAGGAGTACCGAAGGCAACGGCCATTTTTTTTTTACTTTGCGCGCGTATTTTTACGATACTCAAGGTGATATATAGTTGTGAGTGATTTGTATAGTGATAGTGATAAAGAACTTAGTCACAAGTGCATTCAAAATGACATTCGTTCTACAATTATTATTCCGATCTCGGCTTGTGACCTAATAAAGCCCTCGCCTACAGTGGCTCAGGCACAAAAGCCGTGAATTCTTTCATCCGGAAATGTTTGATTCTTTGATCCCGTATCGCGTATTATGAAGCAGTTTCCTAGGAGTGTGATATTACCGAGTTTGAAGCAGGAGCAGGTGCAATCAGAAACTGCTTGTTTTTAAGAGATGGCGCCGACAAAGGAGGTTCTACGTTCGTCTGCATGTTTTTATGTAAGTTTGTTAATCGAAATGTCTATATCAATCGCGGAATGATTTTGAAAATTCTTTTATTGTAGATAGAATAGTAATATCTCCGAGTTGCTACCAATTAGATTACATTTTATAGTTTTTTCACATACATTTTGCATACTTTCATACATATCATTCAAATTTTTAAACAATTACGCAATTTCATTTCTTCTCGTTCTTACTTTTTTGACGCAAACCTCCCTTAACTCTCTTACTTACCTCTTACTACCAGAGAATATAATATACTACTGTTATCTACTTTCTTAAAAAAAACATTTCTTACTTACTTGCCTATCTATAAATGTAACCCACGCACAAATTATTTCTAAGAAAGAATGTGAACGAGAATGTAATTTATATATTATATTATTTATATAAGAAATTGTTCATTTATCTGTAATGTTATTGAAATAATTCATTCATACGTATCCTTGATTTTTTTACTCTTCCTGCAACATTCAATGTCAAATTTCCATAACTGAAATTCCAAATTTAACCCTACCGGATTTTTTATATCTTGAGTTTTAGACAACGCGGTCATACTCATAACCGATCTTGGGACACAGAGTAGTTTTCTTGAGCCGGCCCCTCAAGAAAACTCCGTTGAAATATTAATGGCAAGTTTTGATGTTTGATGGTGACCCTGTATTGTGGGTGAGTGACATATGCATCACTCTATATAGGGAAACCGATAACTAGGTCCCATTTTAAAACAATTATAATCAACACCCATACGTTCGAATACAAAAGAGTAGATATAATCAAAAGCCTTTATATTATAACTAGCTTTCCGGGCGCGGCTCCGCCCGCGCGTATGTCGGTTATCGCGCAAAAACATTAACCTCTTTTTGCGCAGTTGGATAAAAACTATCCTATATTTTTTCCAGGGTCTCAAACTATTTCCATACCATATTTCATTCAAATCGGTCCAGTAGTTTTGGCGTGAAAGCGTAACAGACAGACAGACAGACAAAGTTACTTTCGCATTTATAATATTAGTACTGATAAATTAATGACTTACTACGCTTAATTTTCAGCTCTTTCTCGTTTTCACTCACTTTAATCACTTACCCATACTTAAAACGATGTCACATTTACATATTATTAGAACACAAATTTTAAAGCGAAATCGAACCCGCATCCTGGTTTTAAGTGCCTTGACAGATCGGCTATCGAGACTAGCTAATTAATGAGCTAATTATAGTAAAATTAGAAGATGAATATTTCAATTTTACTATACCTAATTATATTCTAATTATATAAAATAATTATTCTAATTTTACTATAATTACTGTCAATATTTACTATAATGACTATTCTATTTTTACTATAATACTGTGTGTAATTCGATTACATATTATATTTGTTTAGCATGCGATAGTGCTTTAATTAATAACATAGATGTGTTAACGCTTTCTTTGAATTTATTCTTTTAGACGTTGTATTTCCCAATTCTTATTTATTATTTGAATAATCATCAATAAACGCCTGTCAATAGGCAATCTCTGCACGGCTGAAGGCAGCACAAATTTCGTAGACACAAAGCTCTTCTAAATATGAGGCAATACTCGTATGTTCGTTTATATGGAGTATGGCACACGTGCATGTGATACGAGATGACAGATGTCTGCTCGAACGTGCCAGGCAAGAGAATAATATTCATTCATTGCTTTCTATGTATACAGTTGACACGTTCAGTTTATTGTGGAGTTAACTAAAGCTTAGTAGGTACCTAACCAAATCAAGATACATAACAAATTATCATTTTTTCGCATGAACGTAGAGAACCAACATTAGTAGCATATCCTTTGAAGTTATAAGAACGTAGTATAGATAAATCCATAGAGATATAAAAAAGCCATCGAGCAAGTAAATAAAGCAGTGTTTTATTTACGTCACGGGTATTACTATATGTTCTACTAGCTTTCCGGGCGCGGCTCCGCCCGCGCGTATGTCGGTTATCGCGCGAAAACATTAACCTCTTTTTGCGCAGTCGGATAAAAAGTATCCAATGTTTTTTCCCGGGTCTCAAACTACCTCCATACCAAATTTCATTCAAATCGGTCCAGTAGTTTTGGCGTGAAAGCGTAACAGACAGACAGACAGACAGAGTTACTTTCGCATTTATAATATTAATAATATAATATAGTACTGATGGTCACGGGTCAAATTTAAGAATCTACATGTAAATCTCGACTAGGGAGTTTTATTTCAGTTTAATCACAGTGAAGCGAGGATTTGATACCTGGATTCTGAGAGCAGTGAGAGATTCCCGGCAGTTTTGTCCTTTATAATATGTATTAGTAACGTTCCTATCCTCTTCTGCGTATGAAGTATATACTGACGGTAGCCTGTAAGTCACCTGATTGACATTAGACCACTGCAGTATTATAGAAGTTATTCTGGTTATGGTATTAAATAACCTAAGCCAAACCTAAACAAATTGTAGGAAATATTTTACTCAAATTCTTATATATATACTTATATGTATGATCATGGTCATTATTATAAATAGGTCTCATACATACTACTGCTTACTATATGCATATAGTGCGGTTTAAATCGCGTATATATATCCTTATTTTTGTCTCGACGTTTCAAACACTTTGCAGTGATCATGGTCACGGGATGCCTCATTGGTTTTATACGTCAGACTTTAAACTAGTAGAAAGGGAGTTAATGATAACAAAAGATAAACTTTCAAAGCGTTTCAGAGATTGCATTTTGTGACCCCACATCTCCCTAACCAAGGTTATTTATAATGTAATATCTTTAAATACATTGCGTGCGAAACACACACACGCAATGCAAACTATTTCTTGCTTAATTTCCTTTCAACTTTGAAATAGAAACAATAAAAAATAATTGCCTTATATTATGTTATGCCACTACACAGTCCTAACTACGAGTATTTACGAGCAAATTTTCCAAACAAACCAACAACGAAGAGCTCCAAGGTGAAGTGAAGTTTTTCGTATGGCTATTCAAGTAATAAAGTCCTGTCATGTCAACCCTATTTTTACCAACCATAAAAGCCCAATGGGACTTAAGCTATTGGAACACGATACAATATCAGGTGAGGTGAACGCTCAGGAAAACAACAAGGAACTTTCTCGAATAGTTCCTCCCTTGGCTTGTTAATATATGTATACTCCTAATAGATCAACATTATGTAAATTTGGACGTATAATGCAGGTGGTATTAGTGTGTCAAAATCATTGTTCTTTTTTTAAAAACCTAGTTTTATAGATTACCAGGCGTCTGATTTTATTCAGGAGATTTATATTCAGACTTTTAAACGCTCATGATCATTAGGAAATTTAATAAGGTATAGAAGCTATTGGTTCAAAATTCGTACAAAAATTGATGGGAATGTTATAAAATTAACAAGGTATCTCTCCCGATCGGTTTGAATACTAAGCGCTCGTAGCGAAGTTTGCTTAGCCATTCTGAACCGATCAGCAAAGCTAAGCAACGTCCGCCTCGGTCATGAGTTGGATGGGTGACCGCTGGTGACATTACTATTGAGCGCTTCCGTGCTTCGGAGGGCACGTTAAGCCGTGGGTCCCGGTTGTTGTCTTAGGATGGCATGGTGGTAGGGCATATTGCGAATGCCCGCCTGGCTAGCTACCAGCCTCAAGTAGAAAATCTGCCGCCAAGCACCTTACGGTGTGTTCCGGCAGTTGTCCTTGAGAGCCAGTAATTCTAGGTTAGCCTAAACAACATCTTCGACCACATCATCACTTACCATCAGGTGAGATAGTGGTCAATGGCTAACCTATCAAGCATCAAAAAAAAAAGAATAATGGTGTTGTCACGGTACAAGCTCGAGGGTCACCTGTTTAAGAGATAACCTTTGCCTATAACAGATGCAGTCGCCATGCAGTGACGAACAACTGTGCTACGCCTATCACCATGTCCTTTTTGTCGAAAATTTCATTGGCACCCACACCCTTCAGATTAGAACACTGCACATCAACTGTAACTTTACCGCTGGGCGGTAGATATAGGTGTCGTGCCAATACTTCTCTTTTAGTTTCAACACATCACTAGGGTTCTGCTGTTATTAAAATTAGCTTGATACGCGTAGAAATGTTTCTCTTGAAATTATTTTATCGTGATTGGTGATGTAATCGAAGATGGTTAATAGGCCTAATGTAGACAGCTAACTAGATCTAAATTTTTTTAAAATTATTTTTTTATGCCTGATAGGTTAACCTTTGACCACTATCTCACATGATGGTAAGTGATGATGTGGTCGAAGATGTTGTTCAGGATAACCTAGAAAGTACAGCTGTAGACACCGTATATAGGTTTTCAATTTCAATGCTGTTTTTTATATCTGTATATTATTCTTGACCAACATCTGATTATCTGATTTGTTTGCCGCACTGCGCTTTGTGCGGATCTCAATGAATAGTATAGCTATGAGTACCTATATACCAACATCTTTGTTAGGTCAATGCAATGTAAGGGTCTTTTTTAGTAGGGTTTTTAGACATAATTTATATTACTTATTAACATTTTTTATAAGAAAATGATTTCTTGCTCGAATGGGTTACCATATTACAGCATTTACTTCATTACCAATTCTATTACATTTTTAGTTTTAACAAGTTTCCACTTCGTGCTAGGTGAGATTCTACCGCACCAGAAAAGAGAAAATATGATTCAGCTAGCAACACAAGAGCATTATAAATACATACATATCATATTTAAGGGATCATAGATTAACGTGTGTTATGTCATGTTGGGGCGCGTTCAGAACCTCACAAGACAGATTAAAAAGGAAGTCGGGGTTTGTTCCGACCTTCAAGAAAAACCGTAACAATGCATTTTATTCAATTACATGAAGATGATGAACTGTTTACACTGATACTGTGTGACAGACCGGAGGGTACGTAAACTTGCAAGTTGATTGTTCCGGTGGGATCGCAAACCTGAACGTTGGTTCCGTAGATAAAGTGTTATTGGTTTCGCGAGTACCTGAGAAAACTTCGCCGGTTTATAGGCTTGGAGATGTTTACTCTAGTCAGTATAGACCTGTTTTACTATTGTGTATTTTCAATGTATTAAATATTGAAATACTACTTTCTATAGATATATGGTAATCCGTAATTTTGAATGTTATTGTAAAAATTGTTCAAGTGAAATTCTCGTGAGTTTCACACATATTTAAATTCGACTACTTCTAGCTCCAACAAGCTTAATGTGTTCGAAACTCGGGTCGACGTATTCGATCCCTAACGTTTTTCTGCTGGTTAATTTAAAATTATTGTAAAATTTTGCAGTATCAAACTATTACTACGACTTTTTAATAGCCGTGATCTTAGGTGCAGATATTTCTAGCATAAATAACGCCGCATAGCCTTGCAGGAGCTAGTAGTGTATAACACCCAGTTATCAGCATACCGTAACCGGTCATCAAAGGTTTGAGGCGCAACAGAAGCATTAAGTGAATCTATGTACTCGTATATCAAATGTTTTGAAGTGATGGCTCAGTGGCATTAGCTATATGGACTGCCGAGTAGCAGGTCCATGGTTAAAATCCCGCGGGCATATACCCGCCAGCCAAAGCGTAAACCTATTTATAATCTCAACTTGTTATTTAAAAAAAAAACTTGCATGTCAATATAGCGTATTATTAGACCTGTCATTTCCGGTTTGAATCCTTTTTTTAGACTAATAATTACAAAGTTTAGTAGGTATATAGCGTTTAGCATTCGGCACTCGTTTTAGAAGTTTGAGCACGTTATTCGAGCGTATAGTAAAATGAGATTGGAACTGCGTTTGTATGGGGGCTTTCGTCTAAAATATACCCTTCAGCTTCACTGCATGGTGGAAGCTACCACCCTCAAGTAGAAAATCTGTCGCCAAGCACCTAACCGTGTAATCCTGCAGCTGTACTAGAGAGCTAGTAATACTAGGTGAGCTTAAACAACTACGTCATCACTAACCATCAAGTGAGATAGTGGTCAAAGGCTAACCTAACACGTATAAAAAAATAACTACTATATACTATTTAACAACCGTGATCTTAAGTGCAGAACTGTCTAGTACAAATAACTCCCCGCATGGCCTAGATGGAGCCATGCAGAGTGAATAGCACCCAATTATTAGCATACTGTAACAGGTCATCAGAGGGCAGGATGCGCAAGAGAAGTATTTGACCTGAATGTATGTATATCAAGTACTCGGCAAATATCTTATGTCTATATAACGTTCAGACTACGTATCTACTAGTACGACGAAAAAATAATATCCCTGCGCTTAACAAGCCTTTGGAAGCGATTGTTTTGCCATCCATACTAGTCCGAATTGGTTCAAATGTATTTAAAGCGTTCATGAATCCAAGTGAAACATTTAACTCCAAAGAATCTCTTTCAATTTAACTTCAATAGAAACGGAAAATTTTCATTCATAATTCTATTACTTATTCTTGCCAGATCAAAGGGCAGGCAAGCGAGTGAAATGTAATATCTTAATAAAGTTAAAAGGCGCCTGAGATATAATAACTCCACTCTATCACTCCACTTTCTTGTTGCTAAGGCATTGGTGTTCCAAGTCAAGGGCGGCATATCAGACGGGCAACTTCATGAACTTTTTTATGGGAGTTAAATGTCTTTTGAATCTTTTACTACACGAGCAAGGGCAGATCCACGGAGAACAAATTTTAGTACACATATCAGGAGCTAAGCAACGGCACCTTCCGAAGAACTGTGATACACAAGACGCCTGTC
Source organism: Plagodis dolabraria (assembly GCA_963854805.1). Taxonomy (NCBI): domain Eukaryota; kingdom Metazoa; phylum Arthropoda; class Insecta; order Lepidoptera; family Geometridae; genus Plagodis; species Plagodis dolabraria. Next base: position 24,281,371 of record OY978441.1, on the reverse strand, counting down.
AAGCGTGGGGATTAGGGCAAATCTCTCCAATAAGAGACCTTTTTTCAACGGAAGATATTCCGGTTGATGAGTTATGTATAAAACAAGCCGAGTTCAGCCTGACCTTCACACATCATATTCCAATATGTAACATGGTCATAGATATAGTACAATTGATGTTGAATAGTGAGAAAATAAAATAAAAAACAGCGGATATGTACGGTTGAACCTAAAGTAAGACGGAAATGCGGAAGTACCTACATGAAGTGAGTCTACGTAATTTATCAATGGGAGGGTGTAACATACATAATATTAAACTTACATAATATTAATTATACAAATGTCTCTGTGACCTGAAGACAAAATAAGTCTTGATTGTTTCTTGCAACTGAATTATAACTTTTTTACGATTTTTGTATGGAGTAGGGAGGGTGTAACATTCTAAGCCCGGCACCCTGCGGGGTATATAAACTTACATAATATTAATTAAACAAATGTCTCTGTGACCTGAAGACAAAATAAGTCTTGATTGTTTCTTGTAACTCAATTATAACTTTTTTACGATTTTGTAGGGAGTAGGGAGGGTGTAAAATTCTAAGCCCGGCACCCTGCGGAGTATATAAACTTACATAATATTAATTATACAAATGTCTCTGTGACCTGAAGACAAAATAACTCTTGTTGTTTCTTGCAACTGAATTATAACTTTTTTACGATTTTTAGTCCCCTATATTCGCCGCTTACAAATACGAATACTTGAATCGACAAAAAAAACATATACCGAACCTTCTCACAAAATTTTACAAAGATGACACTACTACTTAAATAATTAATACACTAATATAATACTGAACATTACAAACACACGTATCTCAACTCAACATTTCATTTTCCACTCTGGCCTACACACACTGTTTCATTTACAATCACAAAATAAATGCAGTGTCATTTATTAATTTTCATTTAACACACTGACAAGTTGATACTTTTCCAGGCAGATCAAAGTCATTTTAATTCAATTATTATTATTTTATTTCAACCGGCTGTATGCCTAATAACTAAATACTACAAATTATATACAACACTACAGCTAGGTACTGCAATGAAAGCATTTAGACATCCTACAAGTCATTGCAGACTCACAGGCCGTCCAAATGCTCCAGTCCACTACCAGTTGGTAGCGTGCCCAACATGCAGGTTTTTTTTTGCATGGATATTTATATTCATAGCGCATAGGCTAGTTGGACTATATTTTGCTGTATTATTATTTTTTACTTCTTAATATTTCTTCTATAACAACCGCTGTTATCCTAAGATTTTTTTATATTTCAAATCACTGCTGTTATCCGATTCTTTGCACAAGCAATTTTTGATGTGGTGTTTTAAGCTTTGGTAAATCGTTCTTTAGACTATTCTATGTCTCGCCAAACATCCACACGAGTAGAGCAGGGATATGCTGAAAACAGCTAAGCAATGCTCTTTTGAAAAGGGGACATTGCTGCACAAGCCAAGCCATATCCTTATCGTCTATGATCATTTCAAATTTGAAATATTTTACTAATCAGGTAATTTTTGAAGGCAATACATAGATATTTTACTTTATTTTATTTATTTATATATTTGATTGATGTATGTACTGCTAACACATACACTGTTTATGTAGAAACTGGAACTAACACACATAAATACGACCTATAGAGAGATGTTAGCTTCAGCATATCATTAGTGACAATAGAGTGTATTATCAGATCATACAACTGCAACATACAAGTTTTTGTTCTGCGTAGTTATAAGATCCAATCAACCTGATATCTTTTTATTCCATGTCAATTATTTGAAGAGTAAACAAACAATACTTGTATGTGTTAATCTTCATTGAATCCAAATATTTATAATTTATCTCGCATCAGCCGTAGTAACAAGATTTTTCATGTCGCGTCATAGATGCCGCAGTCAGCTTGTTAATAGGGCTCTGTTTTGCTCTTTCGGTACGGAACTCTAAAGGGAGAACCCATTTCTCAGAAACAACGATACTTTTCAGTTGATTACTAAAGATATTGATTAAAAAATAACACTAAAAAGGAAAACAACAAAATATCACACAGTATTATATGTCTTGGCATATTGATTCGAAATCTGGTTAGTCCATGTCTTTGATACTATGTCAGAGTCGGTAAGTCCACAAAGTAATTGACAATTAATGCGCGGTTTAGTGCGTGTTTACGGCACAAAATCCATCCAAACTGCTGCGATCACGTTCACTGTAAATCGATTTTAATGACCTCTTTCGGAACATTATGTCGAGATTTTAGCTGCACTGTGAAATCAGTGTCATAGCTTACAATATTAAATCTTGGACGTACCTACCCTTATTAAAACCGGTTTGTTCTCTTACTAAATCAAGATCGACATTATTGTAGCTAATATTATATATCGAAGCTAATACAATACAACTCTGTCAAGAAAGTAAAGTTTGTGACTTGTAGCGAAAAGTGTGACTTCGGTTCTGATCGGCTACCCCCTCCACCCATAACCTGTGAGAAATAAACCAATAATGACCGATATAAGCATAATACTCTCACCCCATTGTATTTACGACTGTTATTGAACTTATTTAGGATCTTCAGAAGGACTCCTCTACAGAAGAAATGTTCATTTATTTTATGTTTCGCAACTTTCTATTATAATTAAACCAGTCCATAAGCTTTATGACTTTAGACAACTCAAAAACTTTCTGTAACTTTTTACATTACAAATCAAAGGTTGTCCAGTGCTGATGCAAAATAAAGCATAAACAACACGTGTAGGAAGCCGTAACGTTTATGAATATAAGCACTATTCCATATCCTTCTGTTGGATGTCGGAAAAAGATTAGCAAATGGAAAATGCACATAATGAGCAGCATTCAATCACACCGACATGAATTGGGATATGAATGGCGGGCATATAACAGAAATGTAGCTATTTTTATTGATAAATGCCAATTCTTCACTTTTTTAGGTTTCAGTACCTCAAAAGGAAAAAAAAGCAGAACCCTTATAGGATTTTGTTGTCTCACTTTGCTATCCGCCTTTCAGACAGACAGGAACCTTTTTCTCAGGAACGCGTGGGGGTATCAAGCTGAAATTCATATCAAATACTCAAATCTACTGTTCCTTAGAGCTGTGAAAAATCAAACTTCTAAACCAACGCCATCAAAAGATACAGCTGTTTATGCAGCAAATTTTCGACACTCGCAAGGGAATCAAAACCTACAGGTTCTAGAACTAAAATCTTGAAATTTGGTACCAAGCAACGTCATATAGCACAGGTAAATTTTTAGTAACATCATATATAATAAAATTGAATAATGATAAATAATTTAGAAAAAAAAAATACTATTACTATAACTTTTACTAATATACCTACAGGTTTGTACGAAATGGACAACCTTATATCCGAAGCCGAAATAATTTAAAATTATGTCCTTGTTATTAGAGAAAACCTATTTTGATATATTCTTGAATTGTTATTTGTGTTGTTGTACCAGACATATTACACAGTCTCCGAAGACATTGATAATGCTACAAAAGAAGATGATGACCTTCGTACATGTAGCAAGTTTTCGTACTGCGAACATAATTCATCCTGTACTTTAACTAAGTCCTAGGATTAAGTTGTATTTGCATGGAATTAAACGAGGCCTAACGCAAAATCAAAACGCTAATGGCGATGCTGGAGCTGCATGAAATTCCAATAGGTATAATAGCAATATAATGATACGGATTTATCAGCATGTTTGTGAAGCTGTTAGGCTATTCATTTTGAAGCAATCAGCCAACACGGTTTAATTAGTATCGTGGTATTAATTAATATATTTAAATGCAATATAATCTAAACTGCATTATATTGTTTGATAGATATACACCGGAGCTAATTTGTTCCGAAAAGCTAGATAGTAAACTCACATAGACATAATTTATACAATGTTTTAAAGTATATTGACAAAACAATTACTAATAATTATTAATATAAAGTAATTTTAGATACTAGATAAAACTAGAAAGTATATTCATTTTCGAATAAGTGAATATACTTTCTAGTTTTATCGAATAAGATAAAAATCAGTTGCCATACACCCGATGCATGGTCCTTTTTATTCTGAGGCATAGAGCACTCCTACAGCTGTCCCCGAGAGCGAATTCCCTTTCTAGGTTTAACCTGTTTAATAACTGCGACCACATACTCACTTACCATCTGAATGATTAATTAATAAACTAACATGATAGTAGTCAGAGGATGATGGGAATAAAAAAAGATACGTGAGAGCAAAACGTAGAAAAAACGCTACATTATTCTTTTGCAGCACAAATAACAGCTACGAATTATATTCTTAGAATTAAATCCATAAAAATTTGATCATATCGTTTGCGAGTTGGATTCAACTTTGGTGGGAAAAAGGCAGTGGTTTAGGCAGACTGTCACACTTCGTTATTCTATTGAATTGTCGACTAGGGCTGTTGGGTAAACAGAGATGTAAAATTTATTTGCAGAATTGTGAAGAATATTTTTAGAAAGATGTGTTTCTTAATGTATTATCATCGCATAAGTTTGAGTCACGATGTAATTTTAACTTGTAATGTTTGTGATCAAATTCCATGCAAAAATACAACTTGTTAGGGTTGGTAATGCAATCACACTATATCACAGCTTTTTCGATAGAACAAATGCAGTTATATATGGGCCTGGGTACACGGAGAGTTCAATTGAAAAAAAGACCCCGTGCTTAACATATGAAATCCGAATATCAATCCGACCAATCCACTACTAACACACAACACTTTGATTTTAGTATGCGCTATCTGTGGTGTGGAGAATTTTGTGCGTGATATTCAATCTTGATCCTCACTTTATAGGTACGTGACCGTGTATCGGGGAGGGCACAAGCTGTGTAAATATAGCTGATAGCGCCAAAAAGTAATTATTTTATGTCTTCGATTAGGACTGTATTATGTTAGGTAAAATAGTACACACAGCAAAAAAAGGGGCGGGAATAAAGAATGACGAAGGAATGCAAGCCTACCAGACAATCCAGGAGCAGCCAGGTAGTAGAACGGCGCGATATCACACACGCCGGCGGGCCCGCCACGCGGTCTTCTTCAGCAGACACTGCAATCCTTTCACCTTTTATCACTGATGTGCTATCACGTCACGCTATCACTAGGAATTTATAAAGAGCACAATGCTCTGGGTTTAAAGTTTATTTATACGTAGTTTATAATATTATTTGCGGAGCGTTATAATTTGTCAGCCGAGCGGGCGGCGGGTGAGTTCAATACTAGTTTCATTTCTTCACGCCAGGTGGCACTAGTGCACTATACCAAGGGCGGATGGCGGCAGTTTTGCTTGCATTTAAAATGGTGAGGATGTATGGGGAGAGGGAATGTACTATTCATATTAAGCCGTGACGTTATTTATGTTTTCTGGCGTTACCATACACCCCTCCTTAAAGGGTCACCTTTAAATACAGTCATAAAATAAGAGAGCGTTAAACGCGCGTTAATTGAAGCGGGACATTAATTATTAATAGAAATTATAACTTATGAAATATTCAGCGATGCAGTAGATGTATGATACAAACTATACGTTAACTTAAGATTAACTACTTACTAAAAGACTTATTGCCTTGGCAGCGGGCAAAAACGCACGACTGGACGGAGGTAAGTTCTCTTGACGGTTCTCACTGAAACTACGCGTATGACACCGTCTTTAGAGTTAGGGTGAACCTGCTCTACTATCGCCAATGGCCAAGAAATGGGCGGTGCATTATCGTCAATTACTATCACGACAGTGCCGGGAGTAATAGGTGCGGAAGGCGTATTCCATTTTTGCCTTACTTGTAAGCCGTGCAAATATTCCATTCGCCAACGGTGCCAAAAAGACTGAACTAATATGTCCAGGAGAGAATGCCTATGAAGTAAGCTAGCAGGGTAAGATTTTACTTCAGGAGCAGGAAAGGAGAATAGCGGAGCGGTATGTTTGCAAAAGTGGACTCGTTGTCTCACAATACGTCCAGCAGACAGGATCCAGAATGTTTGGCGTGGAAGCGACATCAACATTTCTGGTCCAGCGTGTAAGTATTTTAAATGGTAATAATCAATGATCATATTTACGACGTGATCATTGCGCGGTAATATAACAGGATGCTTATGTGCATAGTCCAGGTTGCTATTATTGAACCGTCCTCCAACGAGAATCAACTCGTTATTTACAAACGGTCGTAAACGGTTCAAAGCTGGAGAATTGTTATTAAGAATACTAGAGTATTCCTGTGCAAAGTGCTGGCTTTGCACAGCGCGGAGTATTTTATTTTCAGCGAAATTTAAATCAACAGCAGTCACTGCAATGGTGCTGCGGCGGCGGGGCAATAAATTTGTGAACTTACAAACGTATACAAATATACGAAGAAGTTTACTCCAAGAGGAGATGCGGAGAGCGAGTTCATATAAAGCGCAATGCTTTACAGGCGTGCACACAGTGTGCGTTAAAACCTTTTGTTCAGGTACATCCTTAACAGCTTGAATATTCAAGCTCCTAAGAGGCCACTAAGACGTATTTAATGTAGCCCATGATGGTCCATGCAACCATAGAGGGTGCGACATTAACTTTTCCGGCAAAATACCTCGACTGAGTATATCTGCGGGATTGTCTGCGCTGAAACAGTGGTAAAAGTTGTCAGTCGAAACGTTGTCAGTAATCTGAACAACGCGATTGGCGACAAACGTTTGCCATCTGTGTGGTGAGTTCTTTATCCAATATAGCGCGACCATAGAGTAAATGAATGCGTAAGTCTTTATTGGAATGAGACGAGAATAATTATCTCGAACCTTACGTAGCAGTTTTGACAGTAAAACTGCTCCGCAGAGCTCAAGGCGAGCAATGGGTATTGGCTTAGTCGGAGCAACTTTAGTCTTCGCGCATACCAGGCGGACAGTATTACCAGCAACAGTACTCACATGGATGTATATAACGGCTCCGTATGCGCTCTCACTGCTGTCGGAAAAGGCCAAAAGAGTGACGTCACAGTCCTCAGTCACGCCGACATGACGCGGAATACGTAAGTTATTGAGAACTGGTAACTCTTTGCAGAATTGCTTCCATATCTTAACTATATGTGGCGGCGGTGTATCGTCCCAGTCTGAGTTAAGTTGCCAAAGTTGTTTTATCAACAATTTAACGAATCCGACCGCAGGATCAACAAAGCCCATTATATCCCACAGACGGGCGACAGTTGACAAGATCGAACGCTTAGTGCAGATCGCATCAGTGGCGGGCGCGGTTATCTTAAAATAGAATGAGTCATCATCCGTGGACCACTGCAAACCTAATATTTTATGCTGCATATATTTATCAAACTCCACTTCAGCTGGAATTTTGTGTGAAGCTGGAATATTGTCCAAGACAGCCCTGCAGTTGCTGTTCCACTTAACAAGGTCCCATTGTGCACATTTAAACAACTCAATCAGCTGTTGTGACGCCAAGACCGCTTCTCGTTCGCTGGGAAGCGAGAAGGCAAAGTCATCCATATACAACGAGGTAGTCGCAATGCTACTCGCGAGCGGATATTTCGCGCCATCATCCTCAACTAGCTGTTTGACCGTGCGAAGAGCATGATAAGGGCTAGAACATATGCCAAAGCATACGCGATTTACGTGGAACATGGTTAAAGGATCTTCTGGTCGGAAGCGGTATAAGAAGCACTGATATCGGCGATCAGCTTCGCGCACCATGATTTGAAGAAACTGTTGGCGACAATCTGCAGTCATTGCTACGGCGTGTAAGCGGAAATTCAAAATTATTTGAATTAAGTCGCCTTGCAGATTCGGACCTGAGTGCAGTATGTCATTCAGGGCGCGGCCGCCACAGCTGGGCCTGCTACTAGCATCCATGACGATGCGGAGTCTAGTTGACGTTTTATACTCACGTATGACTGGATGATGCGGTATGATATATATAGGAGTAGGGTCATCACTGTCGTACGGGGGCGCGGGAGAAATATAATTTTTAGCTAGATAATCTTTAATGACGTCATCATATGCCAGCCTCAATTGAGGTGAAGCTTCTAGTTTTCTTTCTAAACACATGAAACGCCTGCGTGCGGTTTCAAAAGAATTTCCTAGGGAATATACATCCTCATTAAATGGCAGGCCGACTACGTATCTACCATTTACGGGATCACGAGTCGTTGTCGACTTGTAAAATAATTCACATTCAACATCGGCGGGAGGCTGAATGGGCGGCACGGTGGGCAGCTCTTCAAGCTCCCAAAATCGCCTGACTAATGAGTCAATAGCGGCAGGCTCTTGAGCGAGGCAACATGTCAAGGCCTGGTTAGTATGAAGCGTAGGTATAGCAGGCACGGAACCCATTATGATATATCCTAATACGGTAAATAGCGCAGGGGGCAACAACGAGTCGTGCGGAGCATGAACTACACCGGGGAGAAGTAGGTGCGGGAAAAGTGAGGCACCTATCAATAAATCAATTTCACCAGGCACCCTGAAACTCTCATCAGCTAACTGTATACCCGATAAGTGCGATAAGACGGAGGTGTCTACCACAGCGGTGGGCAATAAATCGGTAATTTGATCAACAATAAGCGGCGAAATATTATAATGAATATTATTGTCAAAGCGAGAATGTATTTTTAAATTCACTGATTCGGTTTTAATTAATTTCTCAACACCACCAAATCCTTTAACGATAGTAGGTTTCGTATATTGCAGTGGAATACCTAATTTATCGCTGCATTCCTTTCGCATGAAGTGACTTTGGCTGGCTGAATCCAGCAGAACGCGAATAATATGTCTAGTGCCGTTAGCATCATAAACGGCGACCTGTGCGGTAGATAATAATATTGTAGACATATTATTGCGCGCGGACGCATTTACTGATAAGCAAGAACTATCAGTAGATGTGTACGTAGCGCACAACGCTACGTCCGAGCGCGCAGCCCGGGCATAAGATGGTTGTGACGTAGGAGGTGCACCAGAACGCAGCACGGCTGAGTCACCGTCCTGCTGCGTATCACATTGTAAAGAACTTGCAGCAGGAGGTTGTTTCGAGAGCACAGGTGCTATTGTAGGCTCCGTAGCCTTGAAATGTAATAAAGTGTGATGCCTCTGTTTACAAACGCGGCAATTAGAATTAGATGAGCAATTAGACACTTTATGATGTAAGCTGAGACAATTCACACACGCATTATTGTCCTTCACACATTTAAAACGCTCCTGAGGGGACATCCTATTAAAATCAGCGCATTTAAATAAGTGCTGATGTGCTATATTACTGCAAAGGCATTTGCAAGCGGAATGATCAGTTGATGTACTGACGTAAGTTTGGTACTTAGGCGGCGAAGCATTATTACGTTTACTATTGCTTTGACGCACACTATTTACATTCGAGTTTGTTTGAGTACGTTCAAGAACCTTAGCGCGGGTTTTTATAAATTCAACAGTTTTCAAAGCTAGGTATCGTCGAAGAACAACTCAACTCAAAGGCGCGGACAGTATCAGAGACTAGTTTCTTGAACGCAATATGAAGTATTATTAAATCAGTAAGATTGTCTAACTTAAGATTTTTTAAAGCGCGCACTGCACTTGTGAAGTTATCTGTAAATAAATCAAAGTTGCTCGCGGAGGCAGACTGCAAAGGTTTGAACTCAAACATTTGATTTAAATATGCGGTGGCGAGCGTTCGCTTATCTTCATACTTATCAGTTAGCGCTTGTAGGAACAAATTATAATTCTCTGGACTTGGAGTAATACCAGCGCATACTAATCGAGCTTTGCCTGTCAACTTACCGATCAGGTAATACAGTTTCTCGGCATCCGTGAGGGATGGATTATCATGCACGGTTTGCTTAAAACTCGCATAAAATAGCGGCCATGAACGAATATCACCCGAAAATTCGACTAATTGAATAGAAGGCAAAGAAGGCCGATGCGACGGTATACGCACGTTCGATTCCTGGCACAGTAAACATTGAGACTGTATTCTTTTAATTCTGCTATATAAAGACTCGAAAGCCACGAGACTATTATAGTCAGCTTTAGCGGTGGGAGTTAACGTCAACAACCGAGAATTATAATCGTCTAAAATTTGCACAAATTGCTCACGTAATGAATCGACTTGTGATGTTTCGTCAAGAAATCTTTCTCTGTTCGCGGTATTTGTATGAACATCAGAGGACTGATCATACATATTTTGAACTATCTGGAAGATAGCTTCGCGTTTGGCTTGTATCATACATAACTGCATATCTTGCGGTTCATGTTTATCGCGATCGCTGTCATCTGTTATAGGTTTCTTAGGAGGCATTATGTAATAATGATAAGTTAATAAAGGTCAGTTTTAAACGGAAGAATTAAGTTGGTTACTGAATGTACGCACGATTAACGTAGCGCTGACCTCCGCTACGCGGTCGGATAATATCAACCGATCCGAGCGCACGTAGCTGAGATGAAATGTAATATATGATATATAATATATGATGGAGGTAGAATTAAATCTGCAATCTTCGCAGTGAATAATTATTATACAGAATCTCTTATCAGGTTGTTAAGAGCATGCCTGATAAGGGCGGAAGGTTATATTATGTTTTATGTAAAGGAACATACGGATCGATAGGACCACCAAATGATAGCGCCAAAAAGTAATTATTTTATGTCTTCGATTAGGACTGTATTATGTTAGGTAAAATAGTACACACAGCAAAAAAAGGGGCGGGAATAAAGAATGATGAGGGAATGCAAGCCTACCAGACAATCCAGGAGCAGCCAGGTAGTAGAACGGCGCGATATCACACACGCCGGCGGGCCCGCCACGCGGTCTTCTTCAGCAGACACTGCAATCCTTTCACCTTTTATCACTGATGTGCTATCACGTCACGCTATCACTAGGAATTTATAAAGAGCACAATGCTCTGGGTTTAAAGTTTATTTATACGTAGTTTATAATATTATTTGCGGAGCGTTATAATTTGTCAGCCGAGCGGGCGGCGGGTGAGTTCAATACTAGTTTCATTTCTTCACGCCAGGTGGCACTAGTGCACTATACCAAGGGCGGATGGCGGCAGTTTTGCTTGCATTTAAAATGGTGAGGATGTATGGGGAGAGGGAATGTACTATTCATATTAAGCCGTGACGTTATTTATGTTTTCTGGCGTTACCAATAGCTTTAATATGGATTAGATAGGCTTAACGGATTGAAAAACTAGCCACGTACAGGTCGGTACCCCTTACCGGATGGTTTCTGTTCCGTACTACCACACAACGGGTTTTCTTTTATTTACACACTTTCAAAGCAAAACTTTTTTAGCTGACCACCTACCTGGTGACACACCCCCTCATAGACATACACATCCTAACCCAAATACCCTAATTCACATTGAAACTTTAATATAATGTATAAGCCAATAAAATTACTTGATAGATGTTCAGCATAATTTTCAGAGCATGTCCGCAGCCATCAGCTATAGTATCTAATAATCCGAGAGGTTCTACATAATCGACAGCCTTTGCCAATGCCAATAACTTGCGGTGCCCCGTTTCACTTACTGGCAGCCAAATGACCGGCAAGTTTACTTCCATGGTAATTAACCCCAGTGTAGCCGTGATTTGGCAGATGGTGCCAATATTAGTTGATCGGACTTTCTTAATAAAACTGGTTTATTGTATACAACAATCATATATCTTCATTCTTGTTTTACAAAATTTACTTTCTTTTATCTGTACTTGATGGCGTATTTTATCAAACTAGCCATCTTGAAATAGGATTTTATCCTCACATACTATAATGTGATGATGATAACCTCTTTTAAATATTATTACTAACAATATTCCAAGTAGGTCCTGGACTTGAAATATTGCTTAACTCGGACAGTTTTAAATTGTGGGTTTAGAGCTGAAAACTATCACATTGTTGATTGAACTCACCTCTACCGGCTATAGGCCCCATACCCAATTCCGTCTTTGCAACGGAGACCGTTATCAGAGGTGCGAAATTTTCCCTCATTAAGTATTCCACCATCTCCGTATCACATTATACATATATATTAGAAATATTGATACACAAATGCACCCCCTTAAGAGACCAACCATTATTTGTTTTGCGATATCGGGCCGTGCGCATAAGAATATATATAAATACTTAAGTATATTTTGATCGTTTTCAAAACGATTTAAAAAAATGATGAGGTTATAAATTCGATTCTTTTTAGTGTTTCGTACCTAAAAAAGAAAAAAATGGAACCCTTTTAAGATCATTCTATTCTTAGTCTGTCTGTCAAGACCCTTTTTCTTAGAATGCGTGGAGGTTTAGAGTTAAAATTGATTTCAAATACTCAGGTCTAATGTCCCTTGGAGCTGTGAAAAACCAAACTTCTAAGTCAATGGAATCAAAAGATGCCGCAAATTTTCGACACTCGCAAGGGGATCAAAATCAATAGGGCACTTCCCGTGAACTCAGCATCTTGAAATTTGGTACCAAGCAACGTCTTTTATCATATATTATACAGTAAACATTGCGAAAAGCCTTTAGTAACCTTTTATTAACATCATATAGTAAAAATATTTCTAATATTTTTAAAATACCATGACTTTTACCATACTACCAACAGGTTTGTACGCAACCCTCGGTGCGCGAGTCCGACTCTCACTTGGCCGGTTTTTTTCCCTGTGTGTGTTAGGTACCTCATAACTCTTTACAGGCTGTACCGATTTTGATGATTTTTTTATATTCGAAATCTGGTACACAATATGTAAGGGTTACATCAGTACCTGCGTTGCAGGTATTGCAGTATAATATAAACTAGATAGGTTCGTCGCTAGATGGGTATAAATAACCCTAATAAATAATAAGCCCTCAACCATATCATTGCAAATTGTGAAAATACTATTATAACCGACTTCAATGAATAAGTACCTACATCTTGAGCAATAAAAGTGCTTTTTCAATGTAAGTTGATAATCCAGTCTAGTCCTGGAGCTTATAACTTGGCCATCTTAATCGATCACAAGCGTAAAATTAATTAAGCCGTATTTCATTATATTTTAAATTTAGTGACTTACGGAAATGCCAAATAGTTGAGTTAAAACATGTTGCACCTGGACACAATTACAATAAACATCTTAATGTACATATATTAAGCCACATAATTATTAACTTTAATGTATAGCTAGGTATAAATATACAAATAATAATAGTTATAATAAATTGTTTTATAGTTGATCTTTTTGTGCTTAAAAAAATGACAACATGCGTGTCTGCAATAGGTGGCACTAGCAATTGAACTGTTCCAGAATGTTCCAAGATTTTGTGTCCGTGAGTGATGTCTATGTGTGCGTTACTCAAGATGCTTAACTTCTGTACTTTCGGTGTTTCGTGGCCGGAGGGAGGTAAAGTGTTAACTTGTCTGACAAGCTTCCAATTTGTTTTTTCGGGTATCTATGAAAGGTAAATAAACTACAAGCTGTTTGACATATCAACAATAAACGCCCCTTACAAGTGAACTTGCATGGGGTCTCATTTTCTTTCGGTATCAGCTCGTCATATATTTGGAAAAATTAGATAAAGAAAACTTGCAATTCTGAGCTAATTAAAACATGGAAGAAAATAAACTGCGTAATTTTTCCCTAAAATATTCATGACGCTGAACCCCTGTCTTCAAGTGGACTTTTGCCCTTGTTGAGCTTTAACGGGAGTTAAAAAAGGGTCGAAATATTTCATCATATTTTTTGTAAGTATACACTTTGGAGTATGCAATTAATCACTTGGATTGTTATTTTTCAAGATGAAAATCTAACTAAGGTAATAAACCGAAATAAATCTTAAGGCACATGTTTAAGGCATGACGTCATGTTTTAATTTAAAATGGGACCTGATTTCAGCAACAACTAAGTATACAGAAGTTATTAAAACCTGAATAATATATAGTAGTATAGTAATTAGGATCTTCAGATTCTTAACAACATTTCCAGGATTCACTCCATTTTGTCTCTAAGAGCTAAAAATTTTTTTTTTTTTTTTTTTTTATGTTATTGTGATGGAACAAGCTCGAGGTCCACCTGATGTTAAGCGGTTACCTCTGCCTATAACAGATGCAATTCATCGTTCAATTGACGAATTGCACTGCGCCCGTCACCTTAAGACATAGTTGTTAAGTCTCATGTGCCTGTAATTTCACTGGCTCTCAAGGACTGCTGCCGGAACACACCGTTAGGTGCTTGGCGACAGATTTTCAACTTGAGGGTGGTCGCTAGCCAGGCGGGCATTCGCAAAAAGCCCTTCCACCATGCGGTGAAGCTCAAGCCCGCGGCGGGATTCGAACCATGGACCTGCTGCGCGGCAGTCCATAGCCAATGCCACTGAGCCATCACTGCTTCAAAAAAACTAAAAATTTATTTGCTAACGTTCGTTGAGTAACGGCATAAAGTTTTTATCTCCTCCTATACGACATTGTCGATTTTTTTCAAAATCTATTACTATTTTCAATCGAGGAATAGGATCCATGTGGAATCGTTTGTAACACCCCTGGTGTTGCAAACGTCCATAGGCGACGGTAACCACTTCCCATCAGGTGGGCCGCCTGCCTGTCTGCCTACTTAAAGGCAATAAAAAAAAAAAAAAAGACAATCAATATATTATTTAATATCGGACGGATCGATTATCGTAATGGACACGTTGCAGCAGCGTGCACTGAAATAAGCCTTATTTCGTACTGGCCGGTAACAAGCTGCTAAGAGAATAAAATATTTGTGGCATATCGAACCGCCGCCATTATTGATTTTTCTAAAGTTTCCACACGATGAAAGTAGTATATCTTGGTAAAGTGCACTTCCAAACAGATCATTTTTAGTATACATAGTACGTTTCTGAAATATTTGGCTGTGAAAATCGCGTTATGAGATCAATGACAATGATTAAAAATGCAATTATAACGTGTGTATATTGTATCCAATTATTGGATCTATTTATTGCAAGAAAGTTTACATTTTTCCATGAAAAACTGTTGTTGAATGATAGGTTACTATATCGTATATATGTACAAAACGCAAAAATAACGCAACTTTATTTGTAAAACCATCTCGTCTCCTATCCCATGACTAGTAAGGTTAAATTATTATCAAAACTACGTATATTATAAACAAAACACGTATAAAACATATAATGTATTATTAATCGTGTATATAAAAATCTATGAAAGAAATGTGTATATAAAATCGTGTATATAAACACAAATTAGGTTTTAAATATCTGGTTCATAACTTTTGAGAAATCCCATCACAGCTTAGGTAAGGAGGCACTTATATTGAAGAACGTAAGAAAAATATCTATCACTTTGTTGGTGCGTGATAGCATCCGAACAGTCCCATGACTTCAAAGCCCACCGAGGAAATTGAATAGAAAGAGCTTACGTATCAATATCAGTAATGAAACCGCACCGAAGCAGGAACCACACATCACTTCCATTCGCTGAAATATTTATTTTGATCCGACATTTTGCTGGTTGGAGTAGGTATTACTTATTTCATAAAAGTTAGCCAACATCATATTGTTAGTATGCAAAGATTTTTAGAGTGACCCACTTTACCTATGGTATGTGACGAATGTAAAATTCATTGTGGTTACTTGAATAGTGGTCTAGCTGTAAAGAATTAGAAAATAGCTTTTTACTATACCAGCTCCGAAAGAGGTTCATTTTTAATAGAGAGGTAGATAGTACGTCATTTATGTAGAAAAAAATAATTAAGGGTTAAGTGAAAGTTGTATGGAAATCCATGTGTAACGCGCTGATCGAGAAGAAAGTGTACGTGAAAATCCTTTGTAAAAGTGCTGTGTATTTTTATTTTTTATTTGTAACCTAATTATAATTGCAATATATTTAAGGTTATTTAAAGTACAAATTTGTCCTTTACTTCCCTCGTAGTTATTGTACAACTATATGAATGAAGTAAGTACGGTAGAAAGTAACCAATTCCCATCGAGGGTAGTGAAGGGTGTGCGAGTGAGTGGGTGGTAAAGAAGGTATAGTTTGAGGCCCAAATTTTTTTTGTTTTATATTGCCTGTTTTGATTTGTATTTGTAACTTGCTATTAATAAATAAGCCTATGTTTATATGGGTTCCTAAATCAGTTAAACTAATTCTATCATTTCATATTCCTGCCGATAATCAAGGGTGTTATAGAGCTCAGCCTTATGAATATGTAGAGCATCGGTTTAATACTGTTACTGGATAATATCTGAATTAAGTCAACAGCATCACATCTAGACCTTCGGAAGCAATATATTACTCGCCTAAGCCGCCCTCGGACGGTTTGATGAATTTATGTTTTAACAAAATACTGTAGCGGTTCGTCTCAAAGCTTTTTGAAACTTTTCAACCGTAATGTTTAGTCCAGTCATCTCCATTTTCTGGCCATTGAGAACCAATGGAGGGAAATATTATTTTTATATGACTTTTTTATTCAGAATTATAAGGAAAGTTGGGACACATAAGGCGGGCATTGAAAGTCAAGCTGGGAGAGGTTGCTTGATATTTTATCGCAACCGACATCCACATTGACATCTACTAATTACTGAAAAATATAATTAGTATTTTGTATATATTTTAGCTAAATAGGTTGAAGACGTGCGTACGTGTCTTCCATTTAATGTCAATTTCCATGTGAATGAAGCCTGTTATTCTTAACTGTGTGTCACATAATATGCTAATTTCTAAGCTATCGCAGTACGGTCTTAAGGGACCTTTTCTAAAATGGTTATATTCTTACCTTACTGATCATAAATTGTATGTTGCAATAAGTGGCTTTGATTCCAACGTACATAAATTAAATCTGGCGTACCACAATGCTCGCATTTAGGCCTTGTCTTCTTCAATATTTTCATAAATGACATAACTGATTGCTTCTTATATTCAACCCCTTACAGCTGACGATCTTAAATTTGCAAGATGCATAGAATCAACCGCAGATATGTCTTTACTTCAAAGTGATCTAGAGAGGGTACTTATGTGGTGTAACTTGAATGCAATGATATTAAATATTTAAAAAATGTTTTCATATTAAATTTACACGGAAGTTGAACATTTTTCCATCCAAATATTTTATTTGTCAGAAAGAGATACAAGAAATTCATAATATCAAAGATCTGGGTGTCATTCTGGATAAGAAACTTACGTTTGTACCTCATATAGATTATATTACAAAAAAGCTTCAGGTATGCTTGGTTTTGTAATAAATGGCAAGATATTTCGTAAAAACAGTACAAAGAAACTACTGTACAACTCTCTTGTGCGGAGCATTTAGGATTACTGTAGTGTTGTATAGCGGCTCAATACGCTTCTCATAGCCTTTGAATAGAGAAAATTTAAAAAAAATGTGTGGCATTTGGCTCGATCAACTAAATATGCAAGAAGATATATATTGTGGGGGTCCTTACGCTATGGGTCAATAAAACACACGCTTCGATGTAGCTCAAATGGTGGACTGTATTTCTTTCTTCAAATTATGTTACAATTTCTTCGTATATCCTATGTAACAATTTGTTCTCGCTGGTACATGAAACAAGGAATGAAACAAAGATGTGGTTGACTCCGAGAGTCAGTTAAGAATGCATGCTATCGTATTTTTTTTTTTTTTAGGGAGGACATAGATGCTGGCTACCGCCTGTGCGGTCGTCCAGCTCCACCGGGTTTTGGGCGAGGGCCTGGCCCTACAATAGCCCGGGAGGGAGAAGTGCCGAAGGCACTTCTCCCGAGACGGGCGTAGAAGGCGAAAAGCGCTTTCTACCTCCGTCTCCTGCGGACGCCGAAAACGTACCGCTATTATAGGAGGGGTTGACAGCGAGCTCAAGGGCACCACTGTGGTTCGGACCTCGGCTTGTCTCGCTGTCGAGAGATATGGGGGGGATCGGAGCAAAATGCCTCTGTGCAACTGTAGTGTTGCACAATTGGGCCCTACTGAATAATACTCTTTGACCATTTGGAGAGCAATTTATCGTGACCTTGTTTTTGCCTCGAGCTCGCCGGCGAGCTCGGTGTTTGATTGTGTGACCTCTAATTACCTCACACCTGGGGATTTTACCTCGACGACTTGCGGATAACGCTAAAGCTGCCAATGTAATGACTGCGATGGGGTCATCCGGGTCGTCTAATACCTGCCGTGGTCGGCGACGGGGGGGTTTGAAAAATGGGATAGAAGAGGCGGTCGAGTAGTTCGATGCCTGGACAACCAAAGGGTTCGAGTGGTGGGGCGCTCGATCAAAGTATCGGCGGGCGCAGTCCTTATTGAACTGCGCTAAAGAGGGAAGGTTTAGGTCGCAATGCAACTCGGTGTTCCGGATATACCACGGAGCGCCGGTTGCATTACGAAGAAAACGGTTTTGAATGACTTGAAGCTTATGGAGATGGGCCTCACTAGCATGACTAAACACTACTGATGCGTAAGTCATGATGGGGCGGATGCAGGCAGTGTAAAGTGTCTTCTTATTTCTAAGAGACATTTTACTCTCTTTGCGAATCAGGGGACCAAGGCGACCCATTACAAAGGCCGCTCTGTTACGGACGGTTGTTATATGATCGCTAAAGGTGAGATTCCGATCAAGGGTGACTCCGAGATATTTTGTTTTACTAACCCAGGGGATGGGTTGATCGAACAAAGTTATAGGTTGCGGGTAACGGGGGCGGCCCTTCTCAGTAAAGTACATAGCTGCACTTTTAACTGGGTTGACCGCGATGCGCCATTTACGGAACCAGTCACCGATCTCGGTGATGGCCCGTTGGAGGGCGGGAATGGACTTTCTACTGATATGCCACCCAGTGGTATAAATAGCGGTATCATCCGCGTATTGGGCTAATAGGACGTTAGGCTGAGAGCGTGGGATGTCGCTGGTATACAGCGCGAAAAGAATGGGTGATAGCACGGAGCCCTGAGGGACTCCGGCTCTGACTGGGTGGGGGGAGGAGAGGGTGCCTTCCACGCGATAGCGAAAGCTTCTGGCTTTAAGGAAGTCTTGTAGGATGAGCACAAGACGTTCTGGCACGCCAAATTGGTATAGCTTGTAAATCAAGCCATTGTGCCAGACTTTGTCAAAAGCTTTCGCTACGTCGAGGAAGACTGCTAGCGTTGTCTGGGGTTTGGGGTACTTGTTAAAGCCCTCAATGATGTGCTCCGTGAGGCGGTGCACCTGTTGGACGCATGAGTGTCCGGGTCTGAAGCCAAACTGCTCATCTGGGATAAGGTGGTGTTCCTTAGCATGGGACTGGAGACGGTTTGCAAGTAACCGCTCGTAAAGTTTGCCTAAGGCACTGAGGAGGCTGATGGGGCGGTAACTGGTGGGGTCAGATGAGCTTTTGCCTGGTTTGTGAATGCCAATGACATTTGCACATTTCCAGGTGTCTGGGAATAAGCAGTGGCTCATAGCAGCATTGAAGATGCTGACTAGGAGATGGATGAGAGGAGGAGAGAGGGTTTTAAGAACCCTGTTGGAGATGCCATCGGCACCGGGGGATTTGCGCGGTCGGAGGGCCTTGATCAGTCTCGCCACCTCAGCGTAAGTCGCTAAGGTGATTGGTGGGAGTTCAGAGGTGACCACAGAGCTTTTACGTTCGACTTCAGCATCCACCGAATCGAGGTGAGCTTGGTCAACGTGATCTACGTTAGGGGAACACTGAGCCTCTAGGCTATCAGCTAGGCACTCAGCTTTGTCTTCGTCAAAGAACGCTGGGACTAGTGGGACTGGTCTGTATAAGGGAGGCATGTCGTTGTAGTTACTTCCTTTCATACCTCGCGCCAAGTCCCAATAAGCCTGGTGGCTTGGCACGAGGTTTGAAAGTTTGTCACCCCATTGTTGATCACGCAACTCAGACATGCGACTTTGAACCATGCGTTCAAAGTGGCGTTTCCTAGTTTTGTTCTCTTTACTGGGGTAAGAGTCGTAATGTCGGGTCACTGCTTTACTTTCCGTCACTAATCGTCTCACATCCGCTGGAATGACAAGGCGCCGGTCGTCCGGCACCATGACCTCCTTTGCGGATGCACCTACTACGGTGGAGAGGTGATTAGTGAACGAATCGATCGCAAGGGTTACGTCATCTTTAGTCAGGATGTCGTCAGGGATCTTGTCAAGGTCCGGTGAACTGATAGCCTTTAGGGCAACGCCTAATTGCTTCCAGTTCACTATCGTCTTAGTGGGGCGGGGGAGGTCTGTTGTTGGGTCGGGACCTAGTCGCAGTATAATGGGTCGGTGGTCAGAGTGAAGCTCGTGAACCACTTCTATGGAGCGTAACTGGAGTGTTACGCCTCTGAGTAGTGCCATGTCAAGCAAGTCAGGTCGAAAGTCTTCCGTGTGAGGGTAGTGAGTGGGCTCAGTGGGCGCAATTATGTCAAAATTAAGTTCTGCGACTAGTTTTTCAAGTGCAATGCCTCTGGGATTGTTGACGTTACAATTCCATAGGATGTGCTTACTATTGAAGTCGCCAATCAGAAGGACGGCGCTTCCTAATGAGAACAATGCTTCTAAGTCAGCTCGGACGATCGGCTTTTGACAAGCTTGGTAACAGGACGCTATGACTATAGGTTGATGACCAGTCATAGCTAGAAGGCAACAAGATGCTTCCATATTAACAAGAGTCGGGGTAGGTAAGGGGATGCAGTGCAGGGACCTTTTGTAATAGATAAGAGTGCCTCCCCCACGGGAGTTCACTCTATCATCACGTACCGTTCTGTAATTGGCAAACCTAGGGTTCGCCTTCCCCGGTTTTAGAAGGGTTTCCTGCACGCATATAATGTCGATAAGGTGGGTGCAACAAAAGTCGTGGACAAGGTCACGTTGTCTAAAGAAACCGTTAGCGTTGAATGACGCTAACGAAACTGAGCGCGGTTTCGTGCGTGCGGTTGTACTACCCATAGTGGTTGTACTGGGGAGGGGCCTGGGGAACGAAGCGCTTAAGGGCGCTTAGTAAGTTCGCGTGTTCCAATGTGTATTGGATCACGTCCGCTGGGGATTGAGCGTATTGCATCTTGTGGAATAGGTCTTGTACCTCATTGATGTCAACCGACATAGCCAGATCGCTGACTAGGTTGATTGCCTCTTGAAGAGGGGCAGCCATCAATGGCATAGGGGGAGCTTGTGGCCGGGAAGCGGCGCGGGGAGGGGCGCGAACGGTGTTGGCAGCGGGTGCCGGGAGCGCTGGGCGAGCCGGGGCCGGTGCGCGGGCAGGGGCCGCGGCGCGGGCGGGTGCGGGTGCGGGCGCGGGCGCGGGCGCGCGGGCCGGGGCGCGGGCGGTAGCGACGGTCTTAACCATACTGGGTGGTTTAGACCATGCGTTACGGGCTGGGAGCGGCGCGGGTATTACCTGTGAGGCAGGTACTACCGTTAGTTTAGGGCTGACCCGTTGGTAACGGTCATAAGAGGGGCGGGTCGGCCTATGCCTTGCCACCCTGTGGTTCACTCGTGGTGCTTTAGGGCACCCACGGTAATTCGCGGTATGCCCTTGAGCACCGCACAGAACACAACTGGGTGGGTCCGGCGAATCCCGGGTGCGAGTGCACGCTGCTGTCGCGTGATCGCCTAGGCACTTAACGCACCTAGCGCGAGCGAAGCAGAAACGGGAGGCGTGCCCGTATAGTTGGCAGTTATGGCACTGCGAGGGACTTCCATTTTTGTATGGGGCTTGGACATCGAGTCCTGAGAGGCCACAGACCTTTTTTAAATTAAAAATGGCCTTGCCCTCTGGTGTACGGTCTAGTACTACGAGTACTAGGTCATATGGACTGCGGTCCTTCCCGCTGTACATGCGGTGAACCGCATGCACAGGGAAGTCTTGTGCTTTAAGGTCGTCACATACCGCATCGGTATGTATCTCCTTAGGCACACCGCGAATCACAACGCGAAGGACTTTCTCCTCTTCGAGCGCATAAGTATGAAAACTTATGCTCTCTTTACGGAGGAGCTTTGTTAGCGCTCTGTGGTCGCTACTGGTGGGCACTTGGACTTTAATGCCCTGCTGCGTGGAGCGGGCATTAGTGTAATGGATCCCACGATCCGAAACTAAACGGGACAGCATGTCCCATTTGGTTTTGTCCTGAATGAACAGGGGCGGAGGCGGTTTTTCGCGGCGCGCGCTCGCGTCCTGAGGGGACGCGGCAGTGGTGGCCGGAGCGGAGGGAGGAGACGCGGGGCGCGGGGCGGGGGTCGGCTTCTTGCCGGAGGCGGGGGCCTTAGCGGGTGCCTTGGCGGGAGGGGCGGAAGTTACGCAACTAGCGGCTTTAGGAGCACGCTTGCGTTTTCTATCTACGACGGTATAGCCGTCGTTATCTGAGTCCGAGTCGGTGCGTAAGGCGCGACTCGGATCTACCTCCATCTCCGCTTCGGAGTCCGAAGTGGGCTCGACAACGGCGATGGAGGGACGGGTGCTCGCTGGCCTCCCGATCGGTGAGCGCGAGCGAGACCTCTCACGGGGAGGGGCTGCCACCGTGCGTCTGTTGTCTGGGCCCGGAGCGGGCGAAAGCGGACTGTCCTCTGAGAAGGACCGGGTCAGAGGAGGGACGTTGGCCTCCGGGATTGAAGTCCCGGAGGGAGCAATAAGAGTGTCCGTAAGGCGGGCACTCGCTTCCTCTTCGAGGCGTTGCATATGAGCAACATACAGATCGGGGTGGCGGAGGGCGAAGGTCTGAAGGACCTGCACCTCACCGTTAGAGGGACGGGACTGCATCCTGAGGGGAATACTCAGGACGCCCTATCAAGGGTTTGAATTCCCTCACACACCTTGTGAGCTCACTGTGTGAGAGGGAGTGTGTACCTAGGGTGTGCCCTAGTTGTGTACCCTCTCCGAGCTTTTTTCTCGGCGGAGAGGGGTGCTCCTAAGCGCTACTCCGGGGTTGACTAGGGGCGACCCCAAGGCCAGTAATCCCGGAGCCCAGCTTGCTTCGGCTGACCCGTGAAGCGGGAAAGGCCACGGTGCAAGGTTAAACCAAAACAACAACAGTGGCCGTTGTCACCGTAGGGTGTCACACTGCGACCGCAGCAAATGGCGGATTTGATCGTTCAGACGGGTTTGGCTGACGCTACCCCACGCCTGAACGACGTCGCTTAACAGCACAAAGTGTGTTGTTACGCGACTGTTACTATGTTGTGTCGGGTAGTAAAGTGGTGAAATGCGCACCGAAAAGTGCGGTCAAAACAAGACCACCAGCCCGATATGATGTTGTTCGACCGAAACAAGGGACTTGGGTAGGTGGTAATGCCTGACGTCTTAGAGCGCCTCTGCGCGCCGGCACGGCGAGCTCGTAGCTCACGTTGCACGGCGGTCGGTGGCTGCTCAGCTTCTGCACAGAAAACAAAACTTCGTCAGGACTGCGTATTCCAAGGCACTGGTCTGCAACTAGCGTCGGAACGATGACCCGAGTGAGACGGCAATAGTGCGGGGACTATTGCGGTCTCACTGGGAGATACTGGCGGAGCTGTAGACAGGTGTGCACGGCGTGGCGGCACAGGTCGGAATGAATTGTGATGATGCTATCGTAAAAAACGTGCCAATATATATAGGAAAGCGAGTTTTTGCCATGAGTAGTACAGAATATATCGTTGTCTCGCTCTACAAATATAAATATTAAAGAGGGCGCTGAGCGCATATTCTCTCAGTCTGCGGTCGGCACTGGCGCCGTCAACTAGCTAACAAGTTACACGAATGAATCACATATATCCTTATATCCCTATGTCTTAGCCTACTAATATTCTTTATTAATACACTTAACATCTAAACAACTTAATTCTACAAATAATAAAAGGCGAAATCGAATCTTATAATTAGGTATCTAGCTATTTACAGGCGGGGCAGTGAGAGGGCTCGTTTCGTCCGTAACATATATCATATAAGGATAGACTGAGTCACTTTAAAATCACATGTTTAGATAAGCGTAGAGACTATATAGATTTATGCTTCATGCATAAACTATTGCGAAATAAAATAGACTGTCCATTACTCTTTGAAAAAGTTAACTTTAATATTCCACATTGATATCCCCGGTATAAAGTGACTTTATTGTATCCACCACTCAGACGCACAGTATTAGGTTCTTTCTCACCATTACCTCGTTTGTGTAAACTATGTAATGAACACGATGATTTTGATATGATTTTTGATAGCCCTGTAAAGCTTCGTCGTCTTTTGTTAGTATAGTTTATGTTATATAGCAGAGAAGTTAATATACATATTTTATCTATTGTTATTCATCCTAGAATTGGCTAAAACTTAATGTTCTGTTTTTATCACTATTAATTGTAAGTATTTTAGTAAGTAAGTACAATTTGCTTTAGTAATTAGTAATAACTGTTTCCGGGCGCGGCTCCGCCCGCGCGTATGTCGGTTATCGCGCAAAAACATTAACCTCTTTTTGCGCAGTTGGATAAAAACTATCCTATGTTTTTTCCCGGGTCTCAAACTATTTCCGTACCAAATTTCATTCATATCGGTCTAGTAGTTTTGGCGTGAAAGCGTAACAGACAGACAGAGTTACTTTCGCATTTATATTATTAGTGCTGATTAGAAATGTACTCACGAATGTAAAACTCACTTTTTAGTTTGTAATGCATGTTGTGTTTGCTTTTAATTGGTAGTGCATATAGTACAATACCATATTGTTACTAGTATAAAATATCTTGAACCCGTGTGACTAGTGTTAGCAAACCTATTTAATAATACATAAATTCTGCAATAGCGTGCAGTAGAGGCAATGCCGTCCGTTTCATACAACATAAATTAGTTCAGTCAAAGTGATAATCTCTTATGTTCGAGGCGCTGGG
Organism: Plagodis dolabraria; assembly: GCA_963854805.1. Lineage (NCBI taxonomy): Eukaryota > Metazoa > Arthropoda > Insecta > Lepidoptera > Geometridae > Plagodis > Plagodis dolabraria. Next base: position 24,256,549 of record OY978441.1, on the reverse strand, counting down.
ATTCCTTTTGCAGAACTTGTCTTATCGTACTTCACAGACATTTTTAACAGCTAGCCCAGTACATACTATCGCATCAGATGGTAAGTGATGCGGTCGAAGATGTTAATCAGGGTAACGTTGAATTACTGGCTGTTATGGGCAGCTGCTAGAACACATCGTTAGGTACTTATCTATTTATATAGACTTTAATTGGAAACGGTGCGTGCAAGTAATGTAATCACCCAATTTAATTTCGTCGATTAAAAATTATGTCTAATAGACTTTAATTAACGGTTTTATTTATCTTCTGATAGGTTTGCCTACTAGAACACTACTTCATCGGATGGTATTGTGTGAGAATCTGGCTCTCAAGGACAACTGCCAGAACCCCTACTTAGGCGACCCTTCGCAAAATGATCTAGCACTAGTAAAGCCAAAATTTGTGGAGAGATCTGAACCATGAGATTTATTGTGACAGCCTTTGCGATGCACTGCATCATCCACCCTTGGAAAAATTTGCTCAGTAATTTTGTTTGATCTCCTAACTCTCTTCTTACCGCAGTTAAACTAAAGTACTATACTATATTTGTGGTCTAAAATTCTACGGTCATTTTAGAGCAAAAATATACGCATTCGTAACTGATTGTTAAAAGTAAGGTTCTGTATCAGGCGCATTGTCAACTGCTAAACACAGCCTACCCCATTAAAGGGGAATTTGTCATAATGCCCAGGCTTGGCAGGGGTCTTGGGGATCGCAGTTTAAGATAGCAGCTCCTCAGACGGCGCTGCTGCCCACCTTCCAGTATTTTACCTTTAGTTGCCTCGTACGATACCCACTGGTAGCGATGCGGGGATGACATACTAGCCCGGTACCGCACGGGGAAAAGTTAGGTAATGTAAGCGAAACATCACATAAGCTTTGTGCTCCCTTTTTGTAGGCTCAATATCAGCCGCTACAATATTAACGCAATAGCCATTATGACGGGGCCTGAACCGTCACAAAATATGTGATTCACGAACATTTCATGAATGTAGATATGAGCAAGTCGTTTTGAACATGGTAAATGATATTATTACAAGTTCGCAACTTCACAGGAAAACATTTTTTATGTATTATATATTATAAAAAAGTGTTACTATAATATATAATATATAAACATATATTATACCTAAATATTATATAATATAGTATTAATTCTTCTAATGTTATAAACGTAGAAATTTAAAACCTAATGTGATACATTTTATTTGGTCTTGTTCACAAAAGAAAAATCCGTTTCGACGTATCCAACTTATAAACTACGTACATGCCGAGTTTCATGCTCCTTTATTCTCTCCTAGACTTTCATACAAATCTCGAGCCCCAATTTTAAAATACTGGTATTTATTACTTGACAAGTAGTACAGGTATCCGGAAATGTAGTCTGCCTTAGCAACCCTCTGAACAAAATTGATAATTGTTCGTAAAGAGGTAGAGATACACCTTTTTAGGGTTCTGTACCTCAAAAGGAAGAAACGAAACCCTTACAGGATAACTTCGTTGTCCATCTGTCTGTCAAGACCCTTTTTCTCAAGAACGCGTGAAGGTATCAAGCTGAAATTCATATTAAATACTCAAGTTAACTGTCCCTTGGAGCTGTGAAATAATCAAACTTTTAAAGTAACGCAATTAAAAGATACAGCAGTTTATGCGGCAAACTTTCGATACTTCTTGAAATTTGGTACGAACCAACGTCTTATAGCACAGATAAAGGAAAAAATTCAAAAAGCATACATTTTTAGCTACATCATATAATATAAAAATATCTGTTAATAATTTTTAAATATTATGGATTTCATTATGCAATAGAAATACCATTACTATTACATATATACCTACAGATTTGTACGAATTCTTCAGTGTACGAGTCCGACTCGTACTTGACCGTGTTTTTTTTGTTCCGCAACCTAATTGCGAACACACATCTTAAATACAAATACCAAAAGTGTCATATCTACGGAGGCTTATAATTATACTATCCCACAATCAGGTAAGATTAAACGAAAATCTACAAAATAAAAGCTAAACCATAGAAATCCCATTTGCACAGTATAATAGCCACTCTCGTAAAGAATTAACGCAGTTCACCAAAACAATTTATCAACGGGACGATCTGGACGGAGTTTCCCGAGGCCATTATTTAGCTAAGCAACTCTGTATCTAGGATATAATCTGTGGCCGAGATACGGAAAGTAATGAGTGGATGGGCCATTGTGAAAGCCCGCGGCCACCCGCTGCCGACGCGACGCAAGCCTAATTGATATCAATTACTCGACATCTCTCAAAACCTCTTTGAATCCAAGATCGTGAATTATTTGGTTCCTTTCCCGAAATTTAGTATACTTTATTTATTTTGTTGGTCTTAACAAAAAACTATAGAACATTTAATGTATTTTTAGGTACATAGATGAATAATATAACTTTATTGCCATATTACTATTTATGAAACGTAATAGGTCAAGAATAAGGTGTGACAATGGGCAGAATAATAGTTAAGAACAATCTCTTTCAGACAACCTGAAAAGTAGATTTTTAGGATAGGGTGATCACTCTCTTATTTAAGGTTTTAGCTCCAGACCTAAGCATGATAGTATGATCTGTTCATTGTTTAGGTTTATATGGCAATACATTTTAAAAAGATGATAAACTTGAAAGTTCTGCGCTTCGAAACATTTGTACATTACATAGGTAATTATATTTTAATTAATTCATAATCATACAGGCCTAGATAGATCGATATGATGCTTAGTTCTGGACCTAAAACCTCTAATAAGGGAGTGATCACCCTTCGATATTTGTATGGGTAAGTCACCAGCCAGTTCAACCTATGATGATTTGAAGTATTAAATATATTTCTACAGGAATATCTACCTATATAACATTTATTATGCAAGGACACGTTGAATTAGCTCGGTTACCATTGGACTTCAAAGATTTCTGTTTAATTTAGGTTTATGGTATAATATAAGCAAAAGATACTCTCATTTAACAATGTACTTAAAATAACTTTCTTACCTGTTATTATTTTTACTTTATTCAGTGTTCTTTTTCTCTAGACCTTTACTAGTCATTCCTACTACCAACATGTTATCTGCATTTTTACGGTATCTGCGTGCTCTCTGGATTTTTTACGGCACACTACCAGTAAATATTTTTAACTGCTGTACAACTACACTACTAGATTATTTTTTATTTATAATCAACTCAACCTTTGAGCTTTATGTTAAACGGTTTACATGCTCTACCGTGTGGAGGTATTTCACATATATAGTATAGGTAATTATGCATTCTCGTATATGACACATACAACTAAGTTTTTTTTTATTTGACGAATAAGTAGAGCTGCCTAAATGAATTTTTAGAAATAACACAAAAACACAAAAAATTAACAGTCTGGCGCCGGGAAGCTATTAAAAGATAAAAAACAAACGCATTCAAATAATCTATTCTTGATTTTATGGGCACTCGAAAAGAGACTCACAAAAAAATTGGCTTGAAGGGTTTTTTTGTGGGGTTTGGCAAAGCTGCAAACCGTGAGAATATAAAAACACTTGTTGCGAGGGTGTTTACTTAACCGATCCTGGAATTGACCTATCATAGAACAAATGATCTGTGGCTGTTTATTTTATTTTTAGATCAACCAATCGATGACGGTGGAGGTGTTTCTTTACATACAGAGAGGGGAGATAAAAAGTACTGGCTGGGAAAGACGAACGGAGGGGATGAGGAACATTAACAGATTAGCGCTGGTTTAACGCGGAAGTGAGTTTACAAACTGCAGTAACTTCAGTGTTTTATTATTATTTGATAAATTAACAACTTAAGTTTAAATTCAGTGATATTAGAAGACAATCATTTGGTAAAGTTGATAAATCCTATTCTCAACATACTATATAGAGTTAATTCTAGTGATAAATTTAAAATTACACCCAATATATATATTCTATGGAATTTCAGAGGGTTTGATGTAATGAAAATTAAATTAAATTGAATAGTCAATTTATTAATGATGGTATTAAATCGTATTACCTTATTGAATACATATACCTTATTTGCTACATACAATTAGTATATTCATGTCAAAGATATCACTTGTAATGTTGTAATAAATATATATGGGTATGGTTTTATTTTGTAAATAATTGTGTATATTAACATATATTATATGTTTTGTTGATTCTACTGTACTGTGTAATACGACTAAAGAGGTTTTTGTCATTTCGCTATTCATTTTTTCCCTCTTAAATAAAGTCTAGGAAATGAATAGCGGATCATGTGATTAATATATATGTGTATTTTTATAGATACATATATATGTAACTTTCATGATTTAAATAATCAAAGAGTGTCGCTTAAAAACCACAACAAATTTTAAGATCATTATAATAAAAATTAATATGATCTATATTAAACTTATTTTATTTTATGATTAAGAACCTTTCCAATCAGATAGAATATAATATATATTAAGAATAATTGAATCTAAAGTAAATTAAATGAATATTTGAACTCTAGCTATTGAAATAGTAATCCACACTTAATTAGATCTTGAGATAAATTTATAATTGTTTTGACAAATAATTTACGATAGTTTACTTAGTTAATAACAGTTAGGATAGTAAAATAATATTTGAGTCTAACCATTGCGTCGCCACAGGTTCGCATATATACGAGTGTTTGCCGCGTGCCGCCACGGTTGCATGAAACGAAAACAGTGATTGCCACGCGCCTCTGTGGTTTCACGGAGATCGTCAGCGTATTTTTATCGATTTTCGTAAATTGGGTCCTTTTTTGCGAGATGGAATGTAGCCATAATAGACAATAGAATATAGCTACTCTTCGTTTTGATAACCATTTGCAGTAAAATGTATCTATGAAATAAAAAAGTTCAGTTGTTTGTTTACGTTTTGCGAAACCGGCGGGCCATCGGTATTATTAAACATGTTTTTTTATGGTTTTCTCATGAATATTAAAATGATATTTTGTGATATGCTTGACATTTGTCTTTTCTATATAATTCAATAATAAAACAGTAGTATTTTTCTTAAAATCAATGGAATTTCGTACTTTCGTAGTACACCTCCGAACGTTTAAGTATCATTATGAATACATCATAAATGTTTATATTTCGTATTAATTGTTTATTAAGCTATCTTGTACAAGAATATTTTTCCTTCCAAGGTAAATACTTCAGTCACAAGAGACAATTGTTTACATTACGCTGCGCTTAACGCACGGCCGGCAAATGCTAATACAACAAAAAGTTCGTCCGGTAAAAAGTAGTGAGTGCCGCATGCAACCACGGTTGCAAGTGGCGTCGCAGCGGCTAATTATTTAGTATAGCAGAATATGCTGGAGTATAGAATATTCTTTACCTAATTTAAGATAGTAATATAACATAAATTATTTCATTAGGGCTATAACGTAGCATCTAATCTAGATAGATAGGTCATATAATTTCCAACACAAAGTCCTGCGAGCAGACAGCAAGGGGAGATCGAGTCCAGTTACTGATCAACAGGGAGTATATTAAAATAAGTACAGTATACAATTCCATTAACTCTAAACATCTATATTATATCTTTTGGACTATGATAGGGAATAACTGCAAAACGATATCTTAGGAGAGCGTGCCTTTTACTGTCTTATATTTTAAGGCCTATAACAAGAATATGGGACCTAGATTTCACAAGTCTTTACATGGTTGTGCCTAGAAGCGGCAGTACAATACGTCACAATACACGTCCTCTCATCTGGAACGACCTATAGATTTCTATAAGCCTGGCCAGGCAAACACAAATTTTGTGTTGAATCACGTGATATTTGAGATATATATAAATCCATGGTTTTAAAAGGGCTAATAAAATATACAAATAGCGCTTATTTCGCTATAAGAATAAATAGAGCCCCTCGGCTCATGATAGGTTAAAAGGTTGATTTCCAAGCCCTGAAAAAACACTTCGGTGTACGCTGAGCCGCGTTGTAGGTCTCCCTAGACGTTACTTGGACTGGTTTCTATTGGGAAGATGATCTTTCCTTCCACATAAAATAAGGCATTCTTGTATTGAATCCTGCCACTTGCTAAGGATGGTCTAATTAGAAATAACTCTTCCACATATACCTTATGAATCAAACGCATACACTAATATAATTAATTTAATTAACTATTTTAATTAATTTACTTGTTGACCTCTCTTATTTAAAGCAAGCCAGGAGGAATATGAAAGTGATTATTTTATGGACATTCAGCCTATGTACTGACATAAAACTTGTGTAAGACATGAGTGATGATTTACAATCACATTAAGTAAAGCTCTCCTATGATTTCATATCTCTGAATCAAGTAATCCTTTCTCAATATATCATAACTCTTAACTTAGACGATCACACTAGCCTGTACCACCACAGATGGTGCCGGAGACCAGAATTTTCAACTACGCACCGATATAACGATACGATTGAAATAGAATCAGGATTATACAACGAAAAACACAACGTAGAAATAAATTATTGAGGAAGTCAGGGTTTTTCTTTCAGAGATAATAGAATAAAAATAGGAAATTTATTACATTTTCAGAGATCGCAGCAGAGGAGAATTGTTTTGCATGAGCATTATTTTATACTACTAACTACTGTACATATACATTTCATTGAAATATTACATTAATTTACAGTATCTGCATAAATTTTGTGTATAATTCCACAGATTGGTTAAAGGAAAACAACTCGCAACATTAAATATCACTTCTTTATAAAATATAACGCGAACAATATAATATAAAAAAAAAAAAAAAAAAAGAAATACTTTCAACTCCGCGCTTAACATCTATTTAGACTTCTTTAACACATTATGGCAGAGAGTAGAGGTAAACGTATGAAAGGGAAACGCGGATTAAATAACGAAATCAATACGGATATATCAACGGAACAAGAAACTTTAAATAACTCGACATTACAATTACTGTTAGCTAAGATGAACGAGTTCCAAGAAAAGTTAGAATTACTAAATCCCAATAAGAATGACATGAACCTGGCGAGCACTTCGTCACGCGAAACTGTTAGCATTGCATCTGAGGAATGTAACGGAACTCCAATACCAAATCAAAATATTTTTGTTATACAACCAACCATTAGCAAACCTATTTTTGACGGAAAATCACACATAAATCCTATAACATTCTTAAAAAGAGTTAAGAAATATATTAAGTCATTAAATGCGTTTGATCGCGAAATTGACATCGTATTAGAATGCGTCACTGGACATGCTCGGAAAATCTTAGAATTATATTCAAAGAACTGGAACACGTTTTTCGATTTCGAAGCTGATTTTAGACAAATATATTGGACTGATCAAATACAAGAATCAGTACGATACAAAATAATAAGAGGGGAGTATTCAATTAATTCAGGTATTTCTATGAGTGAACATTTCGCCGAACAAACAGAGATTGCAATCTTTAACAATAGCATTTAGTGAAAGGGATATCGTAAATTCTTTAATGAGACATTACTCCGTAGATGTTCAACAACTATGGTTTACTAGACCTGAGGAACCTACGATTATAAATGGAGCTAATTTCCTCAGAAACTTAGAGCAGAATATTGTCTTAAGGCATCATACACCTACGAGATACTATAAAGATAGACAACCTATACGTGGAGGTCACCCAGTAACCGCTGTAATGACTGCCGGGGTATGGCAAAGGGGTTCGTTTAGAGGTAGAAAATTTCACAGAGGAAGAGCTGGATATTGTAGGAATTATAATAGAGGTACATCACGTGAGAATGGAAGACAGAGTGTAATGAGAACTGCTATAGATTTTGTTAAGGAAACTGGTTCTACTAATCCATCAAAATCTGGGGGCGGGGATGTTCAAAAGGACTAGTATTACTAATACATATGATCCTTAATTGTGAAAGTTTGTATATTAATAGGAATGAAAGAACCTCTGAGTGTTCTGAGAGAAATATATATATCTTATAAAATTCACACAAGACATGGTTGGCAAGTTAGCAATAAACTGACTCTACTTAGTATGACTTAAACGAGATTAAGCGGTATAATAGTGATTATAAATCGTCAACAGACGAACAACAATCGTATTGGAAAACCAATCCAATACGAACGAAACATCTGATGATACAGGTGATGTGTGTGTGTGTGGTATGTTCGGATAGATATATACATTATACAATATTTTATAAGTTAGACGATATATACGAACAGGTTAATGGTTACTCATTGCCTACATTGCCTGAGGTATGTATGTGTTTGTATGGCAGAATTATTAAAGATATCATAATGGACACAGAGTCAAATTAGTGGCATTACAAGCGAGAAATATCATTCCGTCATAGGAGAAAGGTGTAATCTACTTGAAATTACGATACCAACTATACAGGTCCAAGGAGCATTTGGCTCAAGGAGCACAAGTACAAACCACTTATTATTGATAAAGGTTAATTTAGGTGATTTTTATTTCTAGGTGAAATCTCAGTACAGTTTACCTAGTTCGTTCATATAAGATATGAATGAGTCGAGTGATCTAGACGTCCGGTGCAAAATCGGAGGATTCGGGTTCGATTCCCGCTCGGAGCATACAATTTTATGCTCCAATTATTTAAAACGAGATATGATTGATTGAAACGGGTAAGAGGCATAATAAATTGTGGAAGTTAAGGGACACTGACTATTGAACATTGGGATTATGAACAAACGTTAGATTGAACTCTGGGTACTAAATAATAAGGTTATGGGGGCGTGGCTAACGCCATGACTATTAACTCTTTATTAGAAAATTTAAATAACATACAGAGCTTTCCAACTCGTATACCGAGAAAACCTGTAAGAACGATTGATGGGTGAGGTAAATTGTGAGGATGAAAGAACAATTAGTATAAGAACATTTGGGGATATGAACTAACGCTAAATTAAACTCCAATTGAGAGATAAATAATTGCGATATCGAAAGGTTGGGGGGCGTGTCGAAAATCAGTGAATGATGTACGTGGATTCTGTATGAACTATTATAGTGATATCATAGCATATACGATAGGAAACCTAGATTTATACTTAGATTTATTACAATAAATACTAGTAAAATTAGAAAGGGTGGATCGACGACGAAGTATGGGTAATCTGATTTTGTAATAAATCATTAACAGATGCTGGAGTACAAAGATTAGGAGCGTGGTGACGGATTTTCTACTTGAAGGTGAAGCGCTAGCCGTGGCAGGATTCGAACCATGGACATGCTGTGCAGCAGTCCATAATCAATGTCACTGAGCTATCATCACTGCTTTATTAACGTTGGATTCATTATATTAGTAGATTTGATTTTACCATTGAACATGTCAAGGATCGAGATAATGTAGTCGCAGATGTATTATCAAGACATATAAAGGGGACTACAGATATAATAACAAATAAATCTGTTGGGCCTGAGATGAATCTATTTAAAACACAGTTAGGGAAAAGGATAAAACAAAATTGTAAGGATATTCGTGAGCTTCAAAATAACGATACAAAAATTCGTGATATAATTAAACGCATGGAGGACATAGGTACTGCGGAAAATAAATACTTTATATTAAAGGAAGGAGAACTGTATCAAATAGTTACGTTATTGTATATGTTCTTGACGAATTACAGAGGGAATTGATCTTAAGCATACATGAAGAGATAGGTCATTTTGGACGATACAAAGTACATGCTTTAATGAGATCGCAATATTATTTTAATATGTCTCGTAAGATAGGACAGTTAGTAAGGACGTGTAAACTATGTCAGAAGTCTAAACGAGCCTTGGAAGCACATACAGGGCCTATAAAAATGGTAGTTTCGATGGACATAAGTAACAAATCAAATTATGAATTAGAAACATTACAAGATATTCGCGAACAAGCCAGATGTAACATACTTAAAACCACAAGCCAGCGGGAAATACAATACAACAAAAATCATAAACTGGTCCAATTCGAAATAGGGGATTTAGTTAAATTAAAAATATTTACCAAATCGGACGCTAATAGAAAAATAACACAGAAATTTGCACGTTTGTTTGAGGGACCGTATATTATAGGTGAAATCCCATATAAAAATTTATATACACCCTGAATCAAGAGAGATAAAAGGAACTTATAACGCAATACATCTATTTAGGTATTACAAATAATTAATGACAGACGTAAATTTTCTAGTTTAGTCCAAGTGAATAACATGCAACAGAAATTAATGAGAGATATAGTATATCAGTCATTTGATAAGAGATATGTGGTCAAACATAATACGTGTAATTAGAAAGGAAAATAGATGACAAAAATTATGTCAATTAAAACAAATTTATGACAACATTTTAGTATCTATTTGGGGGCGTTTATGTGGAGGTATTTCACATATATAGTATAGGTAATTATGCATTCTCGTATATGACACATACAACGAAGTTTTTTTTTATTTGACGAATAAGTAGAGCTGCCTAAATGAATTTTTAGAAATAACACAAAAACACAAAAAATTAACAGTCTGGCGCCGGGAAGCTATTAAAAGATAAAAAACAAACGCATTCAAATAATCTATTCTTGATTTTATGGGCACTCGAAAAGAGACTCACAAAAAAATTGGCTTGAAGGGTTTTTTTGTGGGGTTTGGCAAAGCTGCAAACCGTGAGAATATAAAAACACTTGTTGCGAGGGTGTTTACTTAACCGATCCTGGAATTGACCTATCATAGAACAAATGATCTGTGGCTGTTTATTTTATTTTTAGATCAACCAATCGATGACGGTGGAGGTGTTTCTTTACATACAGAGAGGGGAGATAAAAAGTACTGGCTGGGAAAGACGAACGGAGGGGATGAGGAACATTAACAGATTAGCGCTGGTTTAATGCGGAAGTGAGTTTACAAACTGCAGTAACTTCAGTGTTTTATTATTATTTGATAAATTAACAACTTAAGTTTAAATTCAGTGATATTAGAAGACAATCATTTGGTAAAGTTGATAAATCCTATTCTCAACATACTATATAGAGTTAATTCTAGTGATAAATTTAAAATTACACCCAATATATATATTCTATGGAATTTCAGAGGGTTTGATGTAATGAAAATTAAATTAAATTGAATAGTCAATTTATTAATGATAGTATTAAATCGTATTACCTTATTGAATACATATACCTTATTTGCTACATACAATTAGTATATTCATGTCAAAGATATCACTTGTAATGTTGTAATAAATATATATGGGTATGGTTTTATTTTGTAAATAATTGTGTATATTAACATATATTATATGTTTTGTTGATTCTACTGTACTGTGTAATACGACTAAAGAGGTTTTTGTCATTTCGCTATTCATTTTTTCCCTCTTAAATAAAGTCTAGGAAATGAATAGCGGATCATGTGATTAATATATATGTGTATTTTTATAGATACATATATATGTAACTTTCATGATTTAAATAATCAAAGAGTGTCGCTTAAAAACCACAACAAATTTTAAGATCATTATAATAAAAATTAATATGATCTATATTAAACTTATTTTATTTTATGATTAAGAACCTTTCCAATCAGATAGAATATAATATATATTAAGAATAATTGAATCTAAAGTAAATTAAATGAATATTTGAACTCTAGCTATTGAAATAGTAATCCACACTTAATTAGATCTTGAGATAAATTTATAATTGTTTTGACAAATAATTTACGATAGTTTACTTAGTTAATAACAGTTAGGATAGTAAAATAATATTTGAGTCTAATTATTTAGTATAGCAGAATATGCTAGAGTATAGAGTATTCTTTACCTAATTTAAGATAGTAATATAACATAAATTATTTCATTAGGGCTATAACGTAGCATCTAATCTAGATAGATAGGTCATATAATTTCCAACACAAAGTCCTGCGAGCAGACAGCAAGGGGAGATCGAGTCCAGTTACTGATCAACAGGGAGTATATTAAAATAAGTACAGTATACAATTCCATTAACTCTAAACATCTATATTATATCTTTTGGACTATGATAGGGAATAACTGCAAAACGATATCTTAGGAGAGCGTGCCTTTTACTGTCTTATATTTTAAGGCCTATAACAAGAATATGGGACCTAGATTTCACAAGTCTTTACATGGTTGTGCCTAGAAGCGGCAGTACAATACGTCACAATACACGTCCTCTCATCTGGAACGACCTATAGATTTCTATAAGCCTGGCCAGGCAAACACAAATTTTGTGTTGAATCACGTGATATTTGAGATATATATAAATCCATGGTTTTAAAAGGGCTAATAAAATATACAAATAGCGCTTATTTCGCTATAAGAATAAATAGAGCCCCTCGGCTCATGATAGGTTAAAAGGTTGATTTCCAAGCCCTGAAAAAACACTTCGGTGTACGCTGAGCCGCGTTGTAGGTCTCCCTAGACGTTACTTGGACTGGTTTCTATTGGGGAGATGATCTTTCCTTCCACATAAAATAAGGCATTCTTGTATTGAATCCTGCCACTTGCTAAGGATGGTCTAATTAGAAATAACTCTTCCACATATACCTTATGAATCAAACGCATACACTAATATAATTAATTTAATTAACTATTTTAATTAATTTACTTGTTGACCTCTCTTATTTAAAGCAAGCCAGGAGGAATATGAAAGTGATTATTTTATGGACATTCAGCCTATGTACTGACATAAAACTTGTGTAAGACATGAGTGATGATTTACAATCACATTAAGTAAAGCTCTCCTATGATTTCATATCTCTGAATCAAGTAATCCTTTCTCAATATATCATAACTCTTAACTTAGACGATCACACTAGCCTGTACCACCACAACCGGTATTTGAGGGTATTTGAAAGCACGAGAAGGTAAAGCTTCCGCGTAACATGTTAAGGTCAGGAAATTTCATAGTACTGTTCAGAAAGCTGTATGTAAACGCGCTTATCAGTACAATGGAAAGAACGCAGTAACTATGTGCTAACACTGCTAACGCGTAACTGACTTTTGTCTGCGAAGACCCTGAGTTTCAAGTAGAAGACGGAGAACATTTTTGCGGTGTGATCCGCAGTTGTGCAACAATATCCCAGCTTAGGCTTTGCTTTCTACCATCTTTGTTCATATTATAAGGAAAAAACAGTCTATCCTACGTATAAAATCAGCATTATTGAATCGAAATAGAGCAAAATGATTATGTTTACGGCGAAGATACTATTTTTAATCCTAAGCGGAGCGAGGACTCTATATACGTCATTCGAGGAATAAATATTCTTCGGTCGAGTGATACAATTTACTTTTCATTTCCATAATCATTATGATTTACTTCTATAAGAAGTATACCAGTCTCGGTTGCTATGATAAAAATTATATGGCAATAAACCGTGCAGTTTTATACCTGTGTTATAGATAATATATAGATTCGAGATTTCGTAACTGACGGCTTTCAGTGACAGTTGACACATTTTTTCATTTGTTTTATAGTTCGACTTATAAAATTCCGCATGTTACACCATATTGCAGATATAAAAGGTAACTTCGAGTTGCTTACATATGAATTTCTAGAAATATATATTTTTAAGAGGTCTTATTTTATCTGTGTCTATTTTTTTGCCAAAAATTGTGGAGGTATTTATTCAACCTTCACAGAAAAATATTTATAATATACTAGCTTTCCGGGCGCGGCTCCACCCGCGCGTATGTCGGTTATCGCGCAAAAACATTAACCTCTTTTTGCGCAGTTGGATAAAAACTATCATTTATTTTTTCCCGGGTCTCAAACTATTTCCATACCAAATTTCATTCAAATCGGTCCAGTTGTTTTGGCGTGAAAGCGTAACAGACAGACAGACAGAGTTACTTTCGCATTTATAATATTAGTACTGATTGACTTAGGAGACTAAATTATTTTTCAACCCCTATTACAAACCAATTTACAGGATAATTTTGGCAGGCTCTTCCTTTTATTAATTAATTTCATAAAATGTTGTCCCAAGAGAAGTTAAAGGACAGTTAATTGAAATAAAAAATTCACAATACCATTTTAATAAGTCGTGTATTTCCAAGCAGTGGATATTGCGGTAGGATACCCTGTGTTTCTAAGAATAAATACTTATTCGAACCTAGGTATGAGCAATATCGCCTAGCAATATCTAGAAATATCTATCTAGTGATATAATAAAGTTATACATATCAAAACAAAATGTATAATGCAATATTATACAGAACAAGTGAAAATATTATCACACATTTTTTTATCATGATTATAAAATTTTGTACCTCAACTAAAATGTTGATTTACATGAAAATATTTCCGAAATGATATGTCAAACCAGATATTTAGTGTATATTCTTACAGCTTTTCATTAAATAGATTATTTTGACCCTCGACAGCAAAATGGGGTGTCAGAAATTTGTAGCTTTATATATATATATCTCTGTCACTCTGTGTGCCTTTGCCTCGTGGCATTGCAGCTTCCATATAGCTGATAGAATATCGAAACTTTTTTAAAATCAAAATATAAGCTTAATCTGCTCTAAATTATATGAAGCGCTCGTAGATAATCTGTTATTTCACCGACCAAATAGGTTGAACAACATAAATCAGTTTCCATATGATGGATACTAGGATATGCCCGCAACAACCTCTTTATCACTTACCACTAGTTGAGATTGTAGTCAAAGACTAGCCTGTCAGCGAAGAAAACGATCAGCATTTTCTTAATATTTTTTTATTTTAGCAATAACGCATGCTCTGCGGATTACATAACAAAATTACAAATTTACGAGAGAAAAAATTATAGTCATGTCCCACAAATGACTATATCACCTAATATATAATTTCTCCTCTAGTAAATTTGTAATTTTGTAATAACTATCAGCCGTTCATGTAAATGTTGCAAAGAACTGCCCACCTTGTAGCAATGGACTTCAAGTTAGTTTGTTAGGTAGACAAGTCATCGGTCACGGAAGTACACTTGGAATTGTTATACCTACCATCTAGTATATCAAAATAGTCTGTTTAATTTCTTTTTATATGAGATAATATATTATTTCGTCTGAAAAAAATGTTCTTCGTCCTTAATTTTGTCCTGGACAACGACAACAAGAGATGGTTACCATAAAGGGAACGTGACGTCAACTTTCTTTTAACAAGTTCTCCGATATTCGCCCCGAGCGGGGTTCAATCGAAACTTGACTTCCTCAAAATACTCTTTTTTATACCTGTTAATTTGAAATGGCATACCTACCATCTAGTATATTAAAATAGTCTGTTTAATTTCTTTTTATATGAGATAATATATTATTTCGTCTGAAAAAAATGTTCTTCGTCCTTAATTTTGTCCTGGACAACGACAACAAAAGATGGTTACCATAAAGGGAACGTGACGTCAACTTTCTTTTAACAAGTTCTCCGATATTCGCCCCGAGCGGGGTTCAATCGAAACTTGACTTCCTCAAAATACTCTTTTTTATACCTGTTAATTTGAAATGGCAACAATAATCTGTCTTGGGAATAATACGGGATCATTTATAAGGAAGACTTGTTTCATTCGATCAGCAGATTCCGCCCGCGGCTTCCCTTTCGTTGAATTTTAGTTATATCATAGCATAACTAGAAGAGTTGTTGATCCTCATTGAGCGGTACAAAACGCGGCTACTATATGTGTGCGCCCCCGTACATACGTGCCACATTATGCACTGCACGAAGACAAATAATATCTAGCGTGTCCAGAGTGCGCTAGTTGGCGCCATGTCGGGGCTGCACGTCAAGGTGGGCAGCAGCGCTTTCTGAGGAATTGATAGAAAATTGAATTGAAAACTCCCCTGTGAAATGAAGAGGTAGTGTTCAGCAGTGGACATTCCGCCTTATACAGTACAGTGAGACTTTTATTTTACAATCTGTAATTTTTTTTTTCGTAAATCTTTTGTTATATTTCCTGAAATATTCCATTATAAAATGTATTCATTTTTTAATGAGACGCTTGTGAAAACGTTTAGTTATTAGCCGCTCGGCAAGAGTGTGGTGCGGACGTTAGACTTCCCGCTGAGAAGTAATATCTATTAATTACTTTGCTGTCGATGAAAGACTTTTAGTTTCATGATAAAATATATTGCCTCTGTAAACTAAGCTAAGGTAGTAAACTATTTATAACCTTGTAATAGCTTGAAGTTTTAAACTCGGGTCAAATCTAAAGAAACATCGTGCACCATTACACATACAACATTTCACATATTATGCGTATTGTTTTATTGTCAACTTGGGTGTTTTATTTATGTTAGATGGAAGTTTACATACCTACATACTTATGTTAAGAAAATTAATCGTAAGTAATTTTCATGGGATCCAGCTGCGGTAAGGTGGAGTGGCGTCATATGCGTTAGATTTATAAATTATTAGAATACAACATTTTAGGCTCGGGCGGGAATCGAACCCGTGTCCTCCGATTTTGCGCCGGATGCCTATTCTACGCAGCCAACAAAACATACATGTTTGAGCCGAATTTGTGATCCTAGAGAGATCCTAAGTGCCTATTTATAAATTAATTCTTATTTTGGCATGGGTTATGGCGTTAAGATCACTTACCGTTAAACAAGTGGCGGAATGATGTTGATTAAGAGACACGTGAGTTTTTTTTACATTATATCTTAAATAAACGATATCAGATTAAAGGTGGAGAATTAGTCCAACAGCTAATTTCATGAATTTTGCGGTAACTTTCTCACAAAAAAAATTAATCTGACTACGTATCAAGTTGGCATTACATTTTATTAACGTAAACGCCATTTTCCAGATTAATGACTTAGTGACGTCAGTAAAAACACCAGTTCAGTGGGTACTTATCTTTCTATAACAGGGTCTTACTGCAGGTGTGATAAATTAGGGGGCAATCAATAAGTAGTATTTTATTTTCACAGACAAAAGTAAACTGTATGATTAAGGAATGATTAAGTCAACTTGCAGCATATGATGGCTAGGCACTATTATTATTATTTTTTTGCAAAAGTGTTTGGGGTGGGGGTGATAACTTACAGGTACCTAACCTATTTGTAAACGGTAAACCCAAATAAAGTGGTCAAGTGCGAGCCAATCTTGCATCCAGCTTGTACCGCGTTGAAACAGCCTGGAAAAGAAAAATAAGTTTGTTTGTTATGATTACCCGATTTCATGGCTCGTTATGAAATTTCCAATTTTAGTGCTTATTTCCGGTTTAGATGCTCGGCATTTGTGACGTTACGTCGGCAGTTAGGCACTTCTATTTTTTTTTCAAAGTGTTTAAGGTAGGTTTGATAACCGTTTACAAATAGGTTACCTGTACTTACACAAATAAAGTGGCCAAGAGCTTGTTCAATCTTGCATCTTGCTTGTTCCGCGTTGCAACAGTCTGGAAAAGAAAAAGAAGTTTGTTAGTTATGATTCTTCGACGAGGTTAGTTTCTCGATGGTTATAATCACTCGGCGCGATGACTCGTTATGAAATTTCCAATGTTCGTACTTATTTCCAGTTTAGATGCGTCGCGTTTGTGACGTTACGTCGCTCGGCTTAACAGAAAAATAAGGTGGAATCGTCACTAGATATTATCTTTAAGTGTTTCTCTAATATATTTATTTAATATTTTTTTAAATATTTGTTATTGTTACATAACATCTTGGATTATAACATTTCTGCATCCCAGTCCGATGAGATTCCTTCAGAAATCGAATCTTAATTTCGAAGAATCACTCGAAACTGAAACCAATTTCGAGTAATTATTATTTACACTTTTAATGTGTTTTCCTGTAAAATGCAATGCGCCATTTACGGACGTCACGGATCACGGTCTTTTTCCCAAATCGGTACTTTATGGCAGGTTTTAGATTCGCTCAAAGCAAGACGTATGGTCTATATATAGGCATTATATTATATGATGCGTATATAGGCATTGCGTCGCGTCAGTGTCAATGTTACTGCTAAATTAATTATATAATAACATTTTACTTTCATATATTTACATAGTCTCGTATCTTTAGAACAAATGTCATCTTTAAATAAAACATATATAGGGAATCCATTCGCTTCTATGGAGAGAATCTACATATGACAAAACTACTCGGAAAGAAGACTGTACTCGAAACTTAGCAGAAACACTTTACTGCATGCAGGAAATAAATTACTAGGAATTCTAATTACCAAGAATTTCATTTATTCTTAAAAAAATATAATTTATTCATTTACTGTAAAACCAAAAGTCTTCTTGATATGAACTCACATAGAAATTAAAGGGACACACTGTAAGGTATTCTACGAGTGAAGAAAATTCAAACTGAATCATAACGGACAGCAACACGAATGCCGTGAACCATGTGTACTTCAATGTTCAGAGTACGAGAATATGCGACAAAATACGAGACTGTCATACATGCCCGCATCATATATGTAAATAGCATAAATAAAGACAGCAATCCAATTAGGCGGAGTTCACGCACCGCCCCCGTGCCGTATACGTGGTAGGCGCCTCAAGATTTCATTAATTAATTCGATTATGTCACCGACGACGGTACCGCATATCAAATTTTGTGAGGGTGTTTCCATATTGAGTACTAGGTACACGCGAGCAGTTCTAAAGACCTAGTAACATTGAATTATTTATTAAAAAGTTTACTATAGGTACGAAATTAATAAAAAAAATCCATTGCTGATGCAAACTGCAGTAGAATGCTGGCCTAGATAGTATCTAACTGCTTACTTTAAACTGCTCACACTTTCCAGACTGTTGTCAGGGTCTTCAAAACGAGCACCAGCCTAATTTGAATTATGCTTCGCATCAACCATGTCGAGATTGTTAAACATCTGTATCTACAGATCGACCTTATTTGATTATTTTAATTCGATATAACAGCATAGTCCACAACCATTCAAATTCATTTTAGTAACACTGCTCTTCTGTTTGATAGGTATCAAAATAATTCTTTCCTGTAATTAAAAACACTTAACTTAAAGTTTTTGATAGAATCGGTCCCTTTTTCTATATGTTTACGAGGATATAGAATATTTCATGTGAGGCGAACATAAATTGCAGCATAACTTTGTAATTATAAGGCAAAATCAATTATTTTAATAGCATCTCTTATTATCGTAAAAATAGTTATAACGTGAACATTACCAGCCAAATAACATTAACTTTAAGGGCTTCAGTAAATGACGTGATTCTCAAAAGATTAAGAACAGGGTTTATAGTTCTTTGATCACAGATATAAGACAGACAGAATGCTTAACAGAAATAAATAATTAAAATTCCTTATTCGTAGACTCTGCATCCCACCTTGTCTTTCGTCTTGAAAGGCTTTGAATTTCAACACTTACCCAACGAAGAATATTTTCATTTTATTTTGATTTTTAAAGTTTTCTCTCTCTTCCTTTCATTTTCATTCGCCTTAACTTACTTCGAGAGGCAGTTATACTCGCTCTGCTTTCAAATTGGGTAAAGGAGTATGCACTAATTATTCGTCTTATTCAGGTTGTGTTCAAACTATTTATGTGAAACTTAGCACAATCAAAGCACTCTACTTAGGGCTACTCGGATTCTGGAGTGTTATTTATGTAAGAGTTGTTAAAAAACATCAACTCTACAGCACACACAGAGAAGCAGATCTAAGAAAGAATGTATAAATATGGTATAGGTCCCTACTGTGAAATGCAAAATTTGTACATTATGAAAATAGTGCGGATAGTTACTTTTCCTATTTGAGGCTTGGAGTTTGTAAGTCAGAGCAGTATATTATGCCGAGGGCTTACTATATAAAAAATTAAGACAAGGTTGGAACAATTAACGTAGCGCGAATATTTAACATTTATATTCAAAGACACAAAAACTCATGCAAATTTTATATGCGGCAGGATAATGATGAAAATCAGGATTTTATAATATTTTGGAAAATTATAAAAAGACAGCTCCATTATTTATTTTTCTAAAGCAAACTTAGTGAAATATCCAAACCATTGAAATAACTTGCATCAAAATAATAGCCAAAATGGTTGATTGTTATACAAGGGTCAAGAGGAATTAATTCCCATACGAGGTATTAGTAGGTAGCAGTCCAAGTAGGAAGTGAAGAGTTTCATCCGTGTTTAATACTCTACTTTTCATTATATGATATAAGGTATATGGAAAGTTAAAATAGTATTTCTATAATATTTATTTATATGTAATAATTCACTCAGATGATTTTTGGACAACTCGAGAAACTTTCACCCAGTGATTTTCATACGCATCCTTAGTTAATATAGTCTTTTTTAAATGTAAAATATGGTACACACTGCGTTGCCACCGCGGGCCTTACCTCTTTATAGTTTTTTTTTAATTCACACTGACTCTCTAGCTCAAATAGAGGGCGACTAAAATGTTCATATAACATCACTAAAAACACCGTAGTTATCATTATAGCAATGGTTATCGTGGTTACGAGAACCATACGTATTTTAGTGTCTACAATCTAACCTCCACAAACATAACAATTCAAATCCTGGAGATAATCCCTGTAGATGGCAATATTCCGAAACATTCCATATTCAGCCGCCAGTGGATTACAAAAGCTAGTCGCATATTTTATGAAATCTAAAAATAAATGGCAATATAATTATGTTTGTTCACATTAATCTTTTTCCTTTTTACTTTTTTAATGGCCTACTGCTTCAAGGGAGAAAATATATAGCGATGTTAATATTACTCTTTGCTTAAATTCATTCATTACTATCATTGTAAATTAAAAGTTTTGCAACAATGGACTGTCACTGAATAGTCGAAACTAGCTCCAAATTTGTTTAACAGAACTCAGGGACGAACAAAGAGCCTTCACAATAGGGGCTGGAGATTAGTTTGTCCCGTTTGCCTTTAATCTTAGAAGATATATCCAGTTAATGATATATCTGCTAGCTATTGAATTTGCTTATGGCGGAGTTACATTTTTTGAGAAACTTTATTTATAATAATCGTATCGAGTTTATTTGGTAGATCAAAGGCAAAAGTAACATTAAATTTTGCAACTTAATTACATACATTTTTTAAGTTACCTGAAAATGTTGTATTTTTACAGCAATAGTAAGTATGGCTGCAAAAAAATTCATCATCATACAAATCATCGAGCTATTTTAGGTTAATTAAGAAAAGGGAGTGTTACTAATATATTCATAGATCAAAAACACTAAAACGCATATTGCTTATAGAACTTCTGTGCTGTGGGAAACAAACATACCTATATACTGCACAATAAAAGCAAACCAATATAGTGACTTAGGAAATAAAATATCCAAACACGGTTATGTAGTTAATTTATATGGTGTAGAAGTCGGAGCAAGGAAACCCCTTTATAACTTTAAGATCTTGGCCTGTCAAGTGGGAATTATCAGGAAAACAGGGAATTGCGGGGGAATAATATTTAACGATGATTCAATTTGTTTACGTATATTGCGACTGGCACTAGGTACATTTTGGATGGCCTACCCACTTCGGAATGAATATAATATCTATACAATACATCAAGAAAAACTGTAACTTCCGTTCTAGAACGTTTATCTAAGGCGGCATTAGAAGGATCTTACCAAATTTGGCTCGGCAGGGGAGGAATGAGGAATGAGCGGTGGAGGGTAACATTGAGGGGCATAACGTAAAAGTAAGAAAATTAATTACCTACCTGAAGTTAATGTAAATAAACAATTTATAGATTACGTTCACTTTCTTAGTAAGTCATTTTGCCACGTAGTACTTTTAATGGCAAGTAAAAAAGAAAAGATATTTTCTATGAACGTAGGTAACAGTGTTATAATCTTTGGTACCTAGGTTAGATGTACAATTCAGCAGTAGAGTTAGCGGTGGATGGAAAGCTTTAGAATCGTAAGAATAATGACGATGATGATGGTATCAACCAGGTATAGTCATGCTGGCTATTTTTTTAATTTTATAAATCTACCTTATACAAAAACAACTTATTAAGTACTGAATTGAGACCAACTTGTACCTATATATAATAATAACATCAAAAGACTATAAAATTATTCCATAGTAGAAATGTTTTTAAAAATCTTTTTAGTTATTAGCCAGGGTAGTGAAATCACAACACACACTAGGTTACGTTTGAAGCGCTCGTAGTGAAGTTTGCTTAGCCATTCTGTATCGGTCAGCAAAGTTAAGCAACGTCCGCCGCGGTCAGGAGTTGGATGGGTGGCCACTATGGTGATATTACTACTGAGCGCTTCCGTACTTTGGAGGGCACGTTAAGCCATCGGTCCCGGTTGTTGTCTTAGGATGGCAGTCGTTACAGCATGGTAGTAGGGCACTTTGCGAATGCCCGCCTGGCTAGCTACCACCCTTAAGTTGAAAATCTGTCGCCAAGCACCTAACGGTGTGTTCCGGCAGCTGTCCTTGAGAGCCAGTAATTCTAGGTTAGCCTGTACAACATCTTCGACCACATCATCACTTACCATCAGGTGCTGTTTTTATGCCTTATAGGTTAGCCTTTGACCACTATCTAGTGGTCAAAGGCTAACCTATAAGGCATAAAAAAAAAAACAAACGTACATCAGATCGTAAAATTCTGTAGCAAAATTCGATATTGTAGGTGGGTGGCAAGCCGTCTCAAATCTGTTGAAGCAAATACTACTAAAGGCTTGTAGCAATTGAAATTATTGAACACTAGCTGTACCCGCGACTTCGTTCGCGATTGCCGTCCCTGCAGACTAATTATTCACATTTGTGCACTGTTATCTCATATTAAGCAACAATGTGGTCTGCGGTGAAGCACTCTTATAGTAAACCATAGCTCAGAATGGAGCTTTCTACTTTGGATTTCAAAACTCCCGGGTTGTATTTTCCAGAAGACAGTAGTTAAGTAACTCAGAGAGTTCTTTCCCGGTTCGCACAATAAATGTTGCAGCAAAGTACCTTGTGCGTTTCTTTAGAATTTCGATTTTAAAACGGCGGTTTTAAAATCTAAAAAAAAATTTAAAATTGACTGTAGATCGATTTTTTTTTTATTTCTCATTCTCGGAAAGTAGTGTTTGTTTGATCTGAGTAGCGGGTGGGAGACGCTCCTTCCCACCTAAGGCCGGGAAAAACATTGGTGTAAACAAAGTTATATGTCTAAGATTTTTCGTTGTAAAATATTCTGTTGGTGTAAAACAATTAATAACAACTATGTTTGGCAGGGTAGTAACTAAACATAAGGTAGAAAGTGTGGGTAAAAAAAAATTTTAACTTTCCCTAAATTTCATTGTTCTAACTCCTAGTGTATCTTTGTATCTTCTACTCATGTTTATTATTTTTAGTAAATATTTAGAAAAACTACTATTTTTTTACCCTCCTCATATTTTAAATGAAAAGTAGAGTGTTTAACACGGATGTAAGTCATCGATTCCTACTTGGACTATAGCCGCATTAATTTTAAAAATATACTGCTCATGTTATTAAAATCAAAATAAATAATATAAAAAAACATACTATATTTATATCTTTATTCCTTATATTAGTAGTGAAAAGCAGAGAGATTCCTATTCGGGCTATAGCCACCCGTAAATATTCCAAACAAAATTTAGTTAAAATTTCACAAATAGTTCAAATCTCTCAATAAATTTTTAGTAAGTACTTATGTTATTTTAACAATGAATAATTTTTAGATAGCTACTTTATTTACTTTCTTTAAATTCGAAATGAAAAGTAGAGAGCTGAACGCGGGTGAAAGTTACCAATTCCTTTCGACCCTTGTATAACAATCTACTAAAGTTGTGCACTTCCAACTTTTAAACGGATTAAATCGCGTATATTTATCATTATTTTTGTCCCGACGTTTCAAACACTTTGTAGTGATCGTGGTCACGGGGTGACTGTCAGGACAAAAATAATGATAAATATACGTGAAACCGTTTAAAGTTGTTTAATTACTAAATGTAACAATCGCGAAAACCTAAGACACATTGTGCACTTTCATTTCGCAGTGTCCGAAATGTATCCGTCAAAAGAAAGATAATTATGTAGTTGAAAAAACTGATTGTGGTGAATGTTTTTTTTTTATTGCTGATAGGTACGCCTTTGACCACAATCTCACCTGATGGTAAGTGACGATGTGGTCGTAGGTGTTAACAGGCTTAACCTAGAATTACTGGCTCTCAAGGACAGCTGCCGGAACACACCGTTAGGTGCTTGGCGACAGATTTTCCACTGGAGGGTGGTCGCTAGCCAGGGGGCATTCGCAAAAATGCCCTTCCACCATGCGGTGAAGCTCAAGCCAGCGGCGGGATTCGAACTATAGACCTGCTGCGCGGCAGTCCATAGCCAAAGCCACTGAGCTATCACTGCTTCAAATGTACCACATTTTAGAGTTTTATCGTAGCAAGCTTGCAAAACTAAATAAGGGTGCCGTGCTGCCCGTAGGGCGCCAGGCTGCCCGTGGGATGCCGGTCTGTCCGTGGGGTGTCGGGCTTCCCGTGGGGTTCCCGGCTGCCTGTGGGCTTAAGATGAGCCGTACGTTAAAGGGTTTCTCAACATTCCGCGGTCCAAGTTATTTAAAACGAAATATTTAGTTTGTGATATCTGTAATTTCTGAACTGCAAAACTGAGGACTTTGAAATATTTACGGGAAAATAATTAAATAACCACTATTGTAACAAAAAAAGAATGATTGAAATCGGACTACGCGTTAATAAATTACAACTAAATGTACTTTCCCAAGAGAACCGTACTGAATTTCGCGATAAAAGTATCGTATGTCCTTCTTCGTAGTATGAACTCGAATCGTGCTAAGTTTCATTCAAATCCATTCAGTAGTTTTGGAGTGATGCGAGGCCGGGATACAGACAGACAGCCAGAAAAAAAAACAGTTTTTGCATCAGTATCAGCTACAGATTGCTTTCAAAACATATTTTCAAAATATCTGCAATGTATAGAATTGGACCTGTTACAGTTTTATTATAAGTATAAATATATAAATTTAAGCGTCTTCCCTCGCGCTTACCTATTCGCCTTCTGCAACCTGTTATAGGTATAGATTAGACTGATTAGAGCATTGCATGTTATGAAAAATATACGTAGGGAAGTTGTGCTTATCGTAAAAAAAAAACTGTGTTTTATCGTTTGAAAAATCAGTCTTTTGGAGAGGTCCGACTACAGACCTATCTATTATACCTATACGATAAAGTGCAATCGCCAGCTTAAGATGAGCCGTACGTTGAAAGGTTCCTGTACATTCGGGGTGTCAAGTTATTTGGAACGTAATATTTAGGTTGTGATGTCTGTAATTTCTGAACTGCAAATCCGATGACTTTGATATATTTCCGTGATAATTTTTAAAGCAACACTATTGTAATTAAAAAATCGGCCAAGTGCGAGTCGGACTCGCGCACGAAGGGTTCCGTACCATTAGCTATACAACATTAGACTTCATATTTTAACCTTTTTTTGTTTTAACGTGAGCGAGTCCAACTCGCACTTGGCCAACTTTTTGTATTTGTTGTTATAGCGGCAACAGAAATACATCATCTGTGAAAATTTCGACTGTCTAGCTATCACCGTTCTTGAGATACAGCCTGATGACAGACGGACGGACGGATGGACGGACAGACGGACGGACGGACAGCGGGACAGACCGTTTTTACCCTTTGGGTACGGAACCCTAAAAAGAACGTCTGAAATCGGACTACGCGTTAATAAATTATAACTAAGTGTACATTTTGACTTTCATCCCCTCTCCCAAGGGAACCATGCTGAATTTCGGGATAAAAAGCTAAATTATTCTACCTTGTAGTATGAACTCCAATCATGCTAAGTTTCATTGAAATCCATCCAGTAGTTTTGGAGTGATACGCGGCCGGGATACAGACAGACAGACAAAAATAAAAAAAAATATAGTTTCAGCATCAGTATCAGCTACAGAGTACTGTACATTTTTTTTTTCAAAATATCTGCCATGTACAGAATTGGACCTGTTACAGTTTTATTATAAGTATAGATTTGAGAGACGATTATAGTGTCTAGGAGAACGATGTCATTGCAAAGTTAATCACTATGTAAAAGGCCGTACTTTACATTAATGCAAGTGAAATTTGTCCGCCTCGTCTTACACAAACAAAAATAATTCTTAAACTCATAATATAATTATTATTATACAATTTATAATTCGAAAGTTTGACATTTGGTAATAAAATAATATTATTAATTCTCCTATGTATAAGCAAAACATAAAACTTCGCTTAGCGAAACATCAATCACGGCTTGACTACGAAGCCGTGTTATGTTGATATCGCAAAAAGTTTGCTGTTAGTCAAACGAATTCATGTGAGCCTTAACAGTGATTTATGCTGGCGATAGATATTGCGAAATAGAAAAAGGAGTAGATATACAGTAGTTTCTTTTTAAGTCTTCGTACCGCAAACGATAAAATCAAACACATTAAGGGCGCACCGAGCTTTTTAGGCGCGCCGCGTATGTGTGTGTAAGTAGGGCGCGCCAACAGCATCCGTCCCCGTCCGACGGCCGAAGAATTACTAAAGCGGATAGGGACGAAGCATCGCAGCTCTGACTAAAATGGGCTGAACATGCGTGAATTTGAGTATTTCCTTCCTATAATAAAAACAAATACCTATTTGAAAAATTTAATGTGTAAACGTTATAGAAAACACGTTGTTTTTTTATTATTCAAATACTGATGACTCTCCGCTAAGTATTTACGTCGTACTAAGGGTTTATTTCATTTTTTAGATGTAACTTTGGATTTATTTTCTATCGAAAAAAAATCAAATGATAATGTTTCCAAAGTGTATGATTGAATCCTTAAATATAATATATATTAATTACATCACTCAAAATTAAGAAATAAAGATACAGCAAGGGATCAAACGAACCACAATTACGTATTGCTGCCTCGGTGCAGGCTTAAAGGTCACCTTGTGTCAAGATTTTTTTAAAAGGAATGATGTGTCAAATTTTTTCAATAATGTCTTAGTACTCTTAAACGCGTACAATTTATCAAATTTTTAAGTCTGTACATTAGTTATTATTTTAGAAAATTCAAAATTAAAACAGTTTTAATTGCGCTTATATCTATAATATAAATTTGGTGAACATCCTACATGATTATTGTATTTGCGAGTAAGTATAAAACGAATTGCTTGTACAATCTTGAAAATGTATTCAACGCCAATGCACATGATTCATTTAGTTACCCCTAAAAACATAAAATAACTCTTGAGAGTCTTTTGCACTCGCTTCACCTCCCATGATTTATAAAAGAAAAACTTGAACTATATTTTTTTTTGTGTTAGATTATATTCCTTTGAATTTAGGTAGGTAAGTAAGTATCACAAAACGTAACATGCAATTGCAGTGTTAATTCGGCGTGAACCGTGAACCGTATCAAACCACGAGACCGTGAGCGAATCGAGATAGTGGAAATTCAAATAAAATGGCATTAAAATTAATGTAATATTAGGGTCTATAATTAGACTGTAATTTAAGTTTAGATTGTTACAAAGGCCTTACAGTTCCCGGGTTAAAAACCACAAATAATGGTGCTGTATGGGCCGCACGCACCATAACTGGTATTATATGGGTTATACCGCAGCTGCCAGTGAGTGGCTGCGGTGCCGGTATTACGTTGCACCACTAAGACGTTACAAGGCAAATCTTAGAAGTTATACATATATGTTATACCAAAGAATTATTACATATATTTTTTTTCTAATGGAACTAAAACGGTGAGCCTGGACCGTGATACTTATACTGGATAGTGGTGTATCATCAACCCTATTTTACTAATAAAAGTGACAGTGAGATAAGTGACAGTTCTGACGGTGACTTGACAAATGCAGCTGATATTTTTTTTCTACATTTTGCACATACGTTAAATGTACTCTTAAAATACACTCTACTCGAAACTTAAAAGAAATACCTAGCTGCATGCACGGAAATATTTTTACTAGGTATTCTACATTGCAACAAAATTACAATTTTCGCACTTCTTGTTTTTTTACTACTGAAAACTAAATGAAATTTACTATTAATTTATTCACTGTTGAACAGAAACTCTTCACTCCTTTGACATATACTCGCATAAAAATAAAAGGGTCTCTTTGTATTTTACGAGTGCTGAAATTCCAAAATGATCAAGACGAGAATAGCAACACAAATACCATGAATCTCATATGACTCTCAATGAATACAAAAATATGTTACAAAATACGACACCTTCGTACATGCGCGCGTTATGTATGTTAATAACATAAATTAAGACAGCAACATAATTGGGTGGAGTTCAAGGACCACCGTACGCATTGCAGGCGTTATTCTAAGATTTCATTAATAACATCTATTATGTCAACGACGATGGGACCGCATGTCAAATTCTGCGAGGGTATTTACATATTTTATACGAGATACGGGGGATAAAATTACGAGGTATATTTAATTAATGTTTTACAGTTGAAATCTTGGTACTATTGTACCTATCACCATTTATTAACTCTTACTCGCTTTAACCACAAATAATGAAACGTGAACAAACTGTACTGAACTAACCCAGCAAACATTTTTAACGGCTATTATATTTGAGAAAATGACGTGACTCTAAAGAATAGGAAGCACCTTTGATTGTAGTCAAGCAAACGGCTACTGACAGAATACTAAACATGCAGAAATAATTAAAATTCCGTTTCTTAGACTCCGGATCCCATCTCGTGTTTCGGGAAGGTCGTCTTGAAAGACTTTGAATTTCAACACCAACCGTTCGAAAAAGACCGTTCGAAAAAGTTTCTGTCTTTTATGTTGAATTGCCTACATTTTTACCTTAACTTACTTCGGTACTCAGTTATGCTCGCTCTGCCTTAAAATTTCATAATGGAGTATCGTACCAATGATCTTGCCTTCTTGAAGATGTATTAAAACTATATATTTATATGCGAAAATTTAAGAGCAATTTAAGCACTCCTTTTCGGTCTACTCTTCCAAGAGAGCAATATTCACTAAGAGCCAGAACTCAAAAAAGTAACGTAGATAATAGTATAGGTACACACTATGAAATGCAAAAGTAGTATATTATGATACGAGTGCGAAAAGTTAGTTTACTATTTGAGGCTACGATATTGTAAGGGTAAAGATTACTAGCCTATAAGTAGAATATGAAGCCGAAGTTGGAATAATAAACATATAGCATTAATGTTTTACAGTTGAAATCTTGGTACTATTGTACTGTGGTGGTACAGGCTAGTGTGATCGTCTAAGTTAAGAGTTATGATATATTGAGAAAGGATTACTTGATTCAGAGATACGAAATCATAGGAGAGCTTTACTTAATGTGATTGTAAATCATCACTCATGTCTTACACAAGTTTTATGTCAGTACATAGGCGGAATGTCCATAAAATAATCACTTTCATATTCCTCCTGGCTTGCTTTAAATAAGAGAGGTCAACAAGTAAATTAATTAAAATAGTTAATTAAATTAATTATATTAGTGTATGCGTTTGATTCATAAGGTATATATGGAAGAGTTATTTCTAATTAGACCATCCTTAGCAAGTGGCAGGATTCAATACAAGAATGCCTTATTTTATGTGGAAGGAAAGATCATCTCCCCAATAGAAACCAGTCCAAATAACGTCTAGGGAACCTATAAAACGCGGCTCAGCGTACACCTAAGTGTTTTCAGGGCGGAACCAACCTTTTAACCTATCATGAGCTGAGGAGCTCTATTTATTCTTATAGCGAAATAAGCGCTATTTGTATATTTTATCAGCCCTTTTAAAACCATGGATTTATGTATATCTCAAATATCACGTGATTCAACACAAAATTTGTGTTTGCCTGGCCAGGCTTATAGAAATCTATAGGTCGGTTCAGAGAGGACGTGTATTGTGACGTATTGTACTGCCGCTTCTAGGCACAACCATGTAATGACTTGTGAAATCTAGGTCCCATATTCTTGTTATAGGCCTTCAAAATATAAGACTGTAAAAAGCACGCTCTCCTAAGATATCGTTTTGCAGTTATTCCCTATCATAGTCCAAAAGATATAATATAGATGTTTAGAGTTAATGGAATTGTATACTGTACTAATTTTAATATACTCCCTGTTGATCAGTAACTGGACTCGATCTCCCCTTGCTGTCTGCTCGCAGGACTTTGTGTTGGAGATTATATGACCTATCTATCTAGATTAGATGCTACGTTATAGTCCTAATGAAATAATTTATGTTATATTACTATCTTAAATTAGGTAAAGAATACTCTATACTCCAGCATATTCTGCTATACTAAATAATTAGACTCAAATATTATTTTACTATCCTAACTGTTATTAACTAAGTAAACTATCGTAAATTATTTATCAAAACAATTATAAATTTATCTCAAGATCTAATTAAGTGTGGATTACTATTTCAATAGCTAGAGTTCAAATATTCATTTAATTTACTTTAGATTCAATTATTCTTAATATATATTATATTCTATCTGATTGGAAAGGTTCTTAATCATAAAATAAAATAAGTTTAATATAGATCATATTATTTTTTATTATAATGATCTTAAAAGTTGTTGTGGTATTTAAGCGACACTCTTTGATTATTTAAATCATGAAAGTTACATATATATGTATCTATATAAATACACATATATATTAATCACATGACCCGCCATTCATTTCCTAGACTTTATTAAAGAGGAAAATAGAATTGCGTTAACGTAAAAACCTCTTTAGTCGTATTACACAGTGCAGTAGAATCAACAAAACATATAATATATGTTAATACACACAATTATTTACAAAATAAAACCATACCCATATGTAATTTTCAACATAACAAGTGATATCTTTGACATGAATATACTAATTGTATGTAGCAAATAAGATATATGTATTCAATAAGGTAATACGATTTAATACTATCATTAATAAATTGATTATTCAATTTAATTTAATTTTCCTTACAACAAATCCTCTGAAATTCCATAAAATATATATTGGGTGTAATTTTAAATTTATCGCTAGAATTAACTCTATAGTATGTTGAGAATAGGATTTATCAACTTTACCGAATGATTGTCTTCTAATATCACTGAATTTAAACTTAAGTTGTTAATTTATCAAATAATAATCAAACACTGAATTTACTGCAGTTTTTAAACTGACTTCCGCGTTAAACCAGCGCTAATCTGTTAATGTCTCCCCTGTCTCCTCTCTTCGTCTTTGCAAGGTCAGAATTCCATCCAGTTCTTTTTATCTCCCCTCTCTGTATGTAAGGAAACACCCCCATCGTCATCGATTGGTTGATCTAAAATAAAATAAAACAGCCACAGATCATTTGTTCTCTGATAGGTTAATTCCAGGATCGGTTAAGTAAACACCCTCGCAACAATATTTTTTTATATTTCCCACGGTTTGCAGTTTTGCCAAGCTTCACAAAAAAACCCTCCAACCCAAATTTTTTGTGAGTCTCGCTTTCGAGTGGCCATAAAATCAAGAATAGATTTTGAATGCGTTTGTTTTTATCTTTTAATAGCTTCCCGGCGCCAGACTGTTAATTTTTTTGTGTTTTTGTGTTATTTTTAAAAATTCACTTAGGCAGCTCTACTTATTCGTCAAATAAAAAAAAACTTCGTTGTATGTGTCATATACGAGAATGCATAATTACCTATACTATATATGTGAGATACCTCCACAGTACCTATCACCATTTATTAACTCTTACTCGCTTTAACCACAAATAATGAAACGTGAACAAACTGTACTGAACTAACCCAGCAAACATTTTTAACGGCTATTATATTTGAGAAAATGACGTGACTCTAAAGAATAGGAAGCACCTTTGATTGTAGTCAAGCAAACGGCTACTGACAGAATACTAAACATGCAGAAATAATTAAAATTCCGTTTCTTAGACTCCGGATCCCATCTCGTGTTTCGGGAAGGTCGTCTTGAAAGACTTTGAATTTCAACACCAACCGTTCGAAAAAGACCGTTCGAAAAAGTTTCTGTCTTTTATGTTGAATTGCCTACATTTTTACCTTAACTTACTTCGGTACTCAGTTATGCTCGCTCTGCCTTAAAATTTGATAATGGAGTATCGTACCAATGATCTTGCCTTCTTGAAGATGTATTAAAACTATATATTTATATGCGAAAATTTAAGAGCAATTTAAGCACTCCTTTTCGGTCTACTCTTCCAAGAGAGCAATATTCACTAAGAGCCAGAACTCAAAAAAGTAACGTAGATAATAGTATAGGTACACACTATGAAATGCAAAAGTAGTATATTATGATACGAGTGCGAAAAGTGAGTTTACTATTTGAGGCTACGATATTGTAAGGGTAAAGATTACTAGCCTATAAGTAGAATATGAAGCCGAAGTTGGAATAATAAACATATAGCATGTTTTGTTAACTAACATGTTTTGTGGACGAACTTCCACATCAGATTCATAATTAATTTTATGAATCTGATGTGGTAGTTCCACGAAAGTGTAAGCTCAGTGTCTGAATCAGCATGGTACCGACTTCAACTAGTTATATTAAATTTTTCAAGCAAGGTGTTAAAATCAATAATTTTAATCCAATTCTACTGTATGGATTACTTATTTTTTTATATTTTTTTATTCAAGATAGGCAATCATTCGGCCGCTATCTCACCTGATAGAAAGTGATGATGCGGCCGTAGATGTAAAAATCTAATCATTATTTTTAAATATATGTAATAAACATTTCAGTCTGCTTTCTGAGTTAACGAAGCGCGCAGTTTTGCACTGAACCCATACCTCGAATTGCGCCGTTAAATCTTTAAAAAGAAAGGGCTATTCGTACCAAAGTTTACTTTGCGGTGAAGGTAGATTAAGGAATAAATTCAAAGACCCAAAAACTTGCTCAATTACTCTCAACGTGGCAAGGAAATGATAAAATCTGGAATTTTCTATGCAATCTCGAAACCATAGAAATATATAAGCTCTAAAGCCTATCTATTCTTGTATATATTTCAATATTCTTTTATATACCGCAGAATGTCCTACACCCATGGTCGATATTTACATACGAAAACTAGCTAATTTTTGAAATGTAGCATAATTTTTATTTGGTTAAATTTATTGTAGAAGATGGGCGCAGTTGGCGTGATCGGAGGTAGACGTGACGAGTACAAGTCCGCCCGGAATGCAATACGCTCACTTTTAAATTGTACAAGCTAAATTTTTTAAACTAAATCATATACGTTGATTTTATTTTATTTATAATAATATGCTAGCATTTAACCACTATCTCACCTGATGGTAAGTAA
Organism: Plagodis dolabraria; assembly: GCA_963854805.1. Lineage (NCBI taxonomy): Eukaryota > Metazoa > Arthropoda > Insecta > Lepidoptera > Geometridae > Plagodis > Plagodis dolabraria. Next base: position 24,223,236 of record OY978441.1, on the reverse strand, counting down.
TGATGTGGTCGAAGATGTTGTTTAGGCTAACCTGAAATGACTGGCTTTTAAGTTCAGCTGCCGAAATGCACCGTTAGGTGCTTGGTGACATATTTTCTCCTTGAAGGTGGTAGCTAGCCTAGTGGGCATCAATGCCCTAACACCATACCATAATGACTGCAATCCTAAGACAACGACAGAGAATGAGGGCTTATCGTGCCCTTCGAAGCACGGAAGCGCTCAGTATAGTAATGTTACTAGCGGTCATCCGTCCAAGACATGACCGCGGCTAAGCAAACTTCGCTACAGCTGTAGGTTTAAAATACTGATTTCTAGAATTAGGTACTAAAATTAGAAACACAAAATAATACAGAATTATACAGTCTAAGCGGGTACAGGAGAGAAATAAGGTAGAATTATAGCAGGTTTAAAACCATGATCTTTGCCGCACTAACTACAATTTAGTATTTGTTAGTTTGATTAAAAAAATTAAAATTGTCTTTGTATAATAGGAACACTGGCATATTTTACTATAAAAATAAGATAATTTACGCAAAAATATTTTCAAAAAAATGGAAAGTAACCTTTCCTATTTTATTACAAACTACTTACTTAATTTAAGTATATAATTATTGTGTCTCACTGAAATAAACTTCTTGGCGCGATTGCTTCACCACGCAAAGTGGTGAAGAGCTATCTGTGACTTAAACCTATGCCTTCCTGGATACCATACCAGTTAAACTTCTGTGTCATACTTCTTAAGGTCTGAAGTGACCTATTTTTATAATAAATAAAATAAAAAATAAGCTCAAAGGGATACTTTGGCAGTATATGCACAAGCTGCGTTCGAGTAGACTGTGGAGGAGGTATTTCAGGAGAATTGGAAAAATTTTGTAAAATTTTAAAATAATATTTAAAAAGATTTAATCAAATAAAATCTCTGGAATAACCCTCAGAATATGGAAACAAAACAACAAAACCTTGTTTCTATGATGTGTCCGGAGTTGCATTGCTTTACCCCCAGTAGATTGCAAAGGATCTCCCTATACTTTATAAAGTCTAAAAACAAGTGAGAAAATAATATGTTTGTGTATACGTATCGTATTTTTTCTCTTACATCTTTATGGCCTACTAAAGCGATGCTAATATTACTCTTGTTGAAATATATCCCCAAGTCTCACTAACTTACTTGTTAAAGCTGTTCCACAACAATAAACTGTAACTGAATAGTTGAAACTATCTACAAATTTGTTTAACTGAACGCAGGGGCGAACAAAGAGCCTTCACAATGGATGCTGGAGATTAGTTTGTGCCGATTGCCCGTAATCTTAGTAAGTATGTACATACAGTTTATGGTATATCTGTTATGTAGCGAATTCGCTACATAACAGATAATCCAACTAAACGTCCAAGGTGGAGTTATACTATTGAGAAAAAATATTTATAACAAGGATAGGTGTTTACTAGTACATAGCCCCGTTGGGTGCCGGGCTTGAATTTCAACCACCCCCCATTGCTACCTATGGGTCTCGTAAGAAGCGACTAGAGGTAAAATACCAGAAGGTGGGCAGCAGCGCCTTGGGAGGAAATTATATCTATACGGCGATCTCCAAGCTCTAAGATGCCTGCCTATATAGGCTGTGTTCAGCAGTGGATAATCCTGTTGATACAGTACAGTACAGGTGTTTATTTACATTAGGTTGAAATAAAACTAAATATTTAATTGCATGATTGCGATGATTACAAATTACATAATTAATACGAATATATTCAGCGTGCTTCATCATACGGCTGCGTGCGTATCCACGTGGAGCGATCCATTTGCTGGATTTTTTCCTCTCTTACCTCTCTTATTTCGGAAGTATATAGTATCAACTTGCAATTATATGGAGTTTTGGGGTAGAAGTCCATACAATTGCATATGGGTATATATAATGATTTTTCTAGAAACACATTTGCATATTCATTCAATGAAATGATAAAAATTAACAAAATAAATTATTAATTTAGTTAACTTAGTCTCAACTTCATAGTTAGTACTAAATATCAATGAAATTGTTCTGTCTGTAGTAAACTTTTTTTTATCATAAAACATTAATATGTAGGTAAATGTTTAATGGGAGATTTCCTATACCTATTGAAATTTTGTTGAGTACCTTTTTGTCTGATTATGGGCCCGGGTAAAATATCTAAACAGACCTTCAGGTGTTGTGCACTATATAGGGAAAACTTATTTTTATTTTACTAAACACTTGAAGTATCTACTTTGCCAATGCTAACCTTTTGGATACATCACCGCGGAAAATGAAAATATTCTTTACATGGAAAATTATAATGCAGTGCTTTAAAAGAGGATTACAAATGATGTTTCTCGTTAAACGTAATGTTTTATTCCAAAACATTTCTACAACTGAGGTGAAGAAATGCGCACCCACGTCACTCAACGTCCGATTAAATTAACATTTAAAAATGTAATATGTCCGCTGGGAATATTGTGACAGAAAGCAATTTTTACGCGCATCCAGTTGTTAAATTCCCTCGAGTAAGTATGTTTCGAGTTATGTATGAATCAAGAATTCTCTATCATTTTTAGGATTTCTTATGCAAAGGATAAAACGCAGCACTAATGACTCCGCTGTCTTTCCCTAATATCGTCCGTCCGTCTGTTCCTCCGCATTTCACAGGTCCCTCGTAAACGGAACGAGAAACAAACTTGAAAGTTGACATTTTATGTAAAATGTGGACCCGAGTACATTGGACACTATTAAATCATTTATAATTTATGTAAAATGTGGACCCGAGTATATTGGACACTATAAAATCATTTATTATTTTTAGGTAGAGGAAGGGTATAGCATCGCTCTGGTATCTTGAGGTTCTAAGTTCAATTTCCGTGTCTACTCTTAAATGGGTCCTTTTTACTAAATAGTTTCTACTTACAAAAAGAAACTGTAGCTGGCGGGGGACGTGGGTTTCTTTTCTCACTCAAGGGTTGTGTCAATAAATTGTGTACAAAAAAAAAACATATATTTGAAAATGTGATCTTCGCTTAGCATGCAATAGTGCTTGTTTATTTAGAAATAAAGTTTAATAATGATATAACACACTGAATTTCTCATATGTTCGACGAACAAATTATTGAGCCATCTACGCTTTATGTCATCAACCGCGGTGTATCAAAACATCGGCTCTACGATTCAGATAGCTCTCTTTGTAACTGGTATATCGCATGTATATCAGTTTGCAGCCACTTTGCATATTTCATAAGCTGAATACGAAGCGCCTTTTTGCTGAATTTCAAACGTGAAGCAGAATACGTGAGCCACTCTGCCCATATTTTTAACTATCTGACCATGTAGTAGTTATATTTTACAGGAGCGGGGATGTATCTGCGGGATATAAAACGGGATATAATCTGCGGGCCAGGTAAAAATAAATTGTATTTTTCAACTAGATCGAAAAATGTACTCGTAGTTCGTGATCAAAATTGCCACGATGAGTGTTGTATT